>JARFIY010000362.1:0-2534403 GCA_036346155.1 Sinelater perroti | reverse complement strand
TATAAAACTATTGAAGGAGAACATGGCCCCAAAATAGCAAAAGAAGAAGTCATTAAAGCATTTGAAACATCAAAATGCGGTAAAGCAACTGGACCAGACGAAGTTCCAATTGAACTAATTAAACTAATAGACGACGACCAAGTAAATATTCTTGTAGATTTATACAACATCATATACTCAACTGGTATAATACCGAAAGAATGGCTGAATTCAACGTTTATTACAATACCAAAGAAAAACAACGCAAAGGACTGTTGTGAACATAGAACGATAAGCTTAATGAGCCACACGCTTAAAGCCTTTCTAAAGATCATACACGCAAGAATATATAAAAAACTAGAAGTAGATATTAGTGAGACACAGTTTGGCTTTAGAAATGGTTTTGGAACAAGAGAAGCATTGTTCACACTAAACATACTAATACAGAGATGCAGAGATATTAATAAAGAAGTATACGCATGCTTCATAGACTACAAAAAAGCGTTCGATAAAGTTAGACACGATAAACTAATGAAACTCCTAAAACAAAAGAACATAGACTTAGAAGACATGCGGATAATTGCAAACTTATATTGGCAACAAAAAACAACAGTAAAAGTAGAAAATCAGCTGACAGAAGAAATAAAAATACAGAGAGGAGTTCGGCAAGTTTCTATTCTTTCGCCCATGCTGTTCAACCTATACTCGGAAGCAATATTTCAAGAAGCACTAATCGAAGAAAACGGTGGTATAGTAGTAAACGGAAAGATAATTAACAACATACGTTATGCTGATGATACTGTACTTTTAGCAGATAATATTCCAGATTTACAGAGACTTATTGAAGGGACAAATGACATCAGCAGAAAATATGGTCTCCGAATGAATTTAAATAAAACTAAATACATGGCAATCACAAAAACACCAGTGAACATTCCTGACATTAGAATAGATAATGTGAGTATAGAGAGAGTAAATAAATATAAATACCTGGGAACATGGGTGAATGATAATTGGGAATACACAAATGAAATAAGGACACGTATTGAAATGGCTAGAGCCACATTTGTAAAGATGAAGCAAATTCTAACCAACAGGGATTTAAGCTTGGAAATACGGATGAGGACAGCCAGATGCTATGTTTTCAGTGTTCTCTTATATGGAATGGAGACATGGACCCTAAATAAAGAAATTAGCAGAAAAATAGAAGCATTCGAACTCTGGATATACCGGCGAATATTGAAAATATCATGGATGGAGAGAGTGACAAACGAGGAGGTGCTACGACGAATGAACAAGAACAAAGAACTCCTGTATACAATAAAGAAAAGAAAGCTGAAATATTTAGGCCATGTAATGAAAGGGAACAAATACCAAATTCTACAACTGGTAATACAAGGAAAGATACATGGAAAACGAGGCGTGGAAAGAAGAAGAATATCCTGGCTTAAAAACCTACGCCAGTGGTACGACTGCACGTCAAGAGAATTGTTTAGAACAGCAATGTCCAAAGTTAGAATAGCAATGATGATTGCCAACATCCGATAGGATACGGCACCTAAAGAAGAAAAATATCTGTGTTCCGCCTTTCTCTCATTAAGTCTAAAATTTCTTCTGCCATTCAAGCTTTTTTGCTTAACTCTAGCTTGGATTGAGGTCTCTTTACCAACTTTTAATGAAGCAACCTCTGTTTTCCCACTTTTAATGTACGTTGTCAGTATTCTTGTTTTGTTGTTCGGCAGTTCTGAGATTTTGCGTTGTTTTATGTACTTTTCTTTTGTAGTGCTTTTACATTTATTATTTGCTTGTTACAACTAAATTTTAACTTCATCCATTTAACATTTAATGTTGCCAGCTGAGAATCGTGATCTCATCCGATGTTAGGATATGTTTTTGCTGATGTAATGAAATTTTGAAATATTTTCTGTTTATTATATAATCTATTTGATTTCTAACAGTTCTTTCTTTGTTGTCTCTGGGAAACCTCCATGTATACAATCTATTTGGTAACTTTGGTATTTATTATTGCTAATTCCTAATCATTTTCCTTTCCCAACCCATGTTCTCCAATTTATCATTGAAATTACTGATTATTAGAGTCACATTACTTTTTTAATTAGATTTTAAGACTGATTATAATTGTTCACGGAAGGTTTTACTCTCTTCATCTTCTTTGTCTGCTGTTAGTACATATTCTTTGTTACTATGTTAATTTTTCCCCTATTTAGTTTATTCGTTTAGAATATGGAGTAAAACTGGCAACTGATTTGCTTATTTATATTTCCGTGATAATTTCAATACCATATCTGTGAGTTTGTTCGTCAGTACCTGCATAATATAAAACATCTTTATCTTCCTCACCCTGGCTATTGTAGATCACTGATTCCAAGTATACTCATTTTATATCTAATCATTTCTGCTGTAGTATTTGCTAATTTTCCAGTTACATACAAGCTCTTTACATTCCAAGTTGCTATTTTAGTTGATTTCATAAAATACTCTCTCACAAAATTGTTTACAACCGTCTCCTACAATCTGAATGGAAGACTTGAAGTTCTGGAATATTTTCAGAAGTTTGTCCTGAAAAAATTGATTTGGAACCAATGTGCATCGTCGCGCTTGTCGTCTAACGAAATTGAAGATGGTGTCGCCTTGATGTTAACGGTCGTCTTATAATGGAAGGTAAAATTGAAGGTCGATGCGGCGTAGGCCGAACAAAATACTTCTGGCTGAAGAATATAAAGGACTGGACCGGTTTGAACACCCATCCACTATTCCAAGCTACCCAGAATCGCCAAATATTTGCTGAGATTGTCGCCAACCTCCAATAAGGATATGGCACTCTAAGAAGAAGAAGAAGCGACCGCAAAAGTGACATTGAGATACCCACCATTTTTAGGACGGTCTCGACACCCCAGGCCGTGCAGCAAGTATTATCCCTGGGGAACGGATTTCTTCTGTCATTTTCCAAGAGGAAGTGGTTTAGTCATAAAAGCCAAGAACATAGCGGATGGAATATCCATATATTCGCCACGTTCAGAAATTTCCGGTTTCTGATTCCTTTCTGACAAAGCCATCATAAAAGAAGATCGTGATCTATTCCACGGTCTAATCCGATGCCATAAATTAACAAATCCTTGGGAGTGCAAGAAGCCCTAGACCGAATTCATCACCTACGTCAACTGCTAGTATCTCTTTCTAGCCACCTTTCTGTGATACCTCGCAGAAAATGGACACCACGTTTTTTTGAAAAAACTTCAGAACATCGTGGCGATCACCTAAAATATCAATTAGTGGAGATCGTCGCGGAGCTCTTACACAGAATATTAGGGATGCGTTTAAGTTGGAATTGCCTGAAGGGCAAGCTAATTTGCCATGCCAAAGCTTTCAGGAGAAGAAAGGTTAGGAGCCTAGACACAAGTAACAGGTATAGCAGTCAATGTGCATGTTTCTAAGAAGCTTGTATGGTGCAGGTACGTGTGGGAGAGAAAGTAGGCAATAACCTTCACATTCCGCACAGTTGAAAGTTTGGTAACCATGCAGCGTTAGACCGGTAGACAACAAGGTTTCGCTGTTACAGCGTATTTAGAAAGTGATCGAAGTAACGTACAAGCACAACGCGCGTTCCACCTGCAGTTTTATCTTCCGCCTCGTACTCCCGTTCCAAGAATAAAAATCATTTCTCTTTGGGCTAACAACTTACATACAACAGGTCAAACAATAAGAAGAGTAGATGGTAGTGCAAAAACTGTTAGGAACTCCGAGAATGCCAACACTCAACAACTTCCCAAACGGTCTCTCCATTCGGTTAAAGTTAGAGTCTGGTGTGCAATTTCTTCGAATGGAATAATTGGCCCGTATATTTTCCTTATTCCAGAACTTTAACGATTTCCTGTGAATGAGACCACTCGTTTTTAACAAGATGGAACAACTAGTCACATAACCAGAGTGTCAATAAATTTTCTGAAAAACCTTTTTCCAAATCGCCTCATCAGTAGGAATAGGGTTGTTCAGTGGCCTCTAAGATCGGCAGACCTGAGGGGATATCTCATATCGAAGGTTTTTGAGGCTTGGCCTGCAACTACACTGGACTTAAAAGTGTGATTTGAAGAAAAAGTTGGTGCAATAACACCGGCGGCACTACGACGTGTCAGTGAGAATGATCGTTGCCATTTTCCTGGAGTGATATCAAAAAACTAAAACTTTTTTTGCTTTTATACCAATTTTCATTTGTGCTCTTAAAATTTGTTGTAATAAACGCTCAATAACTCAAGAAGTTTTTTTCTTCAGACAATATGTAGTACTCTCAATAATGTATCTAACAGAAACCCCAAAAAGTGACACCATGCCTTCAAAAGCAAAAGTTTTATGACTAATTTAAAAAAGTGGAACAACGGCCCCACATCTCTCCTATTTCTTTTATGTCATCGGTTGAAACCGAGTGTTTAAACTATAGATCCATTCTTGCTTTAGTTGGTTAATATGGTAACAACTTTTTGCTGCTTAAATGGGTAACTAGATTTATGGATATGCCCACAGCATGCCCCAGTATTCTTAATCCGTTTTGTGTACTTAGTTATGACTCATTTATATTTACATTAATATTTTAAATGAGTCGTGTATAGCGTACTCAGGGGTGTAGCATTTTGATTACATTTTTGTGAGTTAAAGAAGGTGTGATTTGTGTCTGCTGGGTAAATTCAAAGTTCCACTGGTGGAGTATCAGAATAATGCCCTTTTTGTAGCCTATGAAAAATTTATTTTCCGCTGCTACGTGGAATAGTTAATCACATATGTACCCTCCTGCAAGATGCACCGTAAACTTGAACTTTTATCGCAGATCTGTGACAGATACGTGTCCAGACTTTAAAAGTGAAATTCTAACGTGCTCTTGTATGTGGTGTAAATTTTGGAAAAACAAAATATAAATTGGTAACTTGGTGGTAGATGAGACCAGCAACAAAAAAAAAAGTGTGTGCTAATTTGTAATAGGTGTTCCTGAACATGTGGCCACGTATTCACTGATTTATCATGAAAGAGTAATGAGGGAGAGAGATAGTCAAAATCTTTGTCAAAAAGTATTCTCCCTTTAGAATATTTCGAGAAAATGCTATTTATTAAATATGAAGATCTGCATATGCACGATTAAAAAATCCAACTGGCGCGTCAACGTAAGTTGGCTGATTAAGGCAAACGAACGCGATTTGCAGATTAGGTTGTGGGGAGACTGGTAGCGGAAAAAAATTTTGCAAGCAAAATAAATTTTTCAGTAAATTCGTTAACAAACAGAACTTGCGAATTTTGAAATTCCTCGAATAACCTAGGAGCATAACATGCATCTATTAATAACGACTGTGTGGCGTGGTTTTTGGGCAGGTAGAATGATAGGGCCATTTTTTTTGAAGATGATGAGGGACTGCAGTGACCGTTAATGGAGAACGCTGCCGTAACATGATATCCCATAGGTTGTGGGCTGTCTATAAAAATATGTAGATTGACGATCTCTAGTTTCAGCAGGATGGAGCGACTTCCACACTTCCCGCGAGATGATTGCCCTACTCTTATGGAGGTTTATAAAATCACATGTTAACAAACCAGGAGAGAATTATAAATAATTGTGGGAAACAGAAGCGCGGTGGATATACGCCTGACATCGTATTTTATGCGTAAATGGAAGATTTTACTGCTCACAAGTTAAATATAACAGCATTCATAAAAACTTTATTGTTCAAATTCGATGCCCTTTATGGAACACCGTTTTAATGAGCTGCTTGGATGGTCCTAATTTTAATGGTGTGGAGATATCGAATTTTGGTTTGTTTTATAATTGTCGAAACCATAAATAAATTGTATTTCATAAAACGTTAAAAGTTTGAGAATCACTGAATTGATGTTATTTTAGCAATGATTTGTATTTACGTATCATGTAAAATAGAACAGATTATTTTTTATTAATTTGTTTTAATATTTTTTGTAACCCTCTGCCACCACGGTTGCCTATTTAACTGATTCACTGATCGCCTGCGGTAAATTTCTTAAACAGATTGCGTTTTTACCGTCGAGTGTGGTGACTAATAGGAATGCCATTGTTTCTATCATGGTGTGATAACAATATTCCATTTAATGCTTATTTAATATTTATACTGAAATTATCTAAACTGAACTACATATCGACTTTATAATTCGAGTTGTTCTTAAAACAAATCTTATGAGTTATATACAGTTTGCAATCTATGCGAATTAAAGAAAACTTTGTTACTTCTTACCGACTGTAATTTCAGCATGCGTAGCTTATAAGCGCGACGAGAACAGTGTACTTTGGGTGGTCCGATGTTTCCCGGGAGAAGGTACGTGGGTAGAACCTTGAACTCGCCCGTAATCATGTCACCGGTTGCAAAACCGAGTTAAATATATAATGAACTGCCATAATATTTGCACCGTGGAAACGACTATGGCCACCTTTTTTTTTTTGAATTTTATGTATCATTAAAAGTAGCATCAATAGTATTGAGAGAATTAAAAAAAGTATAAAACAAATTATTTTCCATACATGTACCGACTTATAACATTTGTTGAACTTTGCTATGGCCATTCTTAACTATGTCATGGACATAGTTGTGTCCCAGCCCGTAAATGGTGCTCATTACCAACTGATATAAATGTTTAGTGGTAGTGAATGGGAAGACAAGCAATAAAAAGAATCAGGGCGAGAAGATAACAGGGAAAAATACCGACAACTGTGGTAACTGTTAGCGGAAGATGAAAACTTTCGCCATTGCCCTTTTACCTCCCTGCCGGAAAACGACACTGACTATGTTACTTTAGCCTGTGCCATCCACAGCGTGGAGCAGGAGGCAAATTTTTCTAGACAAAATGTCAATTTTTTGATATTGTTTTTACCAAAAAATGACTATAGATACTTGTTTCTAGTTGCGAGTACCTAATCTAATAAAGATTTTTTTAAAATTTACATTCCCGAAATAGTAAGTGTTACTCTAAAAACAATTAAGTCTCTTCGATGTACCGTGAAATAATATTTAAAAATTTTTTTGGATTTAAAGTTGAAAATACTAGGAAATGCCAGCTATTGTGTACAAACATTTTTTCTTCTCTTAAACTCAATTACGTTTGATCTCTGATCATTCTGATGGTGTTGTGTTTGATATTTTTTTGCCGATTCTGGATGACCTGGAGTTTGTTAATATGGATTTTTGCTTCCCAGCCCCAAACTGGTGCCGCATATGTCATTATTGGCTGTATGGCGGTCTTATACAAAAGCAGCATATTTCCTGTCCCAGAGTTAAGGAGGAGACCGAGCTGCTTTTGCTTTCGTAACCGCCTTATCTGTTTTTAGTTTCCAGTCATTTCCTATCCAGAATGTTTCTTCCTTTTAGGATATTTTTTTCCAAAGATCCTAAGATTAGCTAGGTCGTGTTGCCAGTGAAGTTTTTTCATGGATAATAGGATCGCCTAGCTCTTCCCTGCGTTGATGCCTATTCTCCACACGCCGCACCATTTTTTCAGGAGATCCAGTTCTTGACATGCCCCGGGCGCAAATGTTATAGAACGTCGGGGACAGCACAGAGCCTTGTGGGACGCCGGCTCGGAAGCGCCTTTCCGATGACCTCACGCCACCGATCTTGAGTCGGAACTTCCTTCCGGAGAAAAAGAACCGGACAAGTTAGATCATTGATAGCGGGATTGCGATTGAGGCCATTTTATATACCAACCCATGAAGCCACACTTTGTCGAAGGCCTTTGCCACATCTAGGAAGAAGATGAAAGGTAGCGGAGTAGCCGGAGTGGAATTCAAACTGACTCTCCGGAATCAGTCCTCAAGCGTTTGTAGATAACTTGCCCCAGAAGCTTTCCCTAGGTCGATAGGATACGGATCGGCCGGTAATCCTGTGGGAAGTCCCAGGCTTCCCTGATTTGGAAAGCATTACGACGTCCGTCACCTTTCAAGAGCTGGGAAAGTGACGGAAGCGGGGGACAGCGTTGGCAATGGTTAGTACGCAGACGACCGCTTTCTTGGGAGGAGCCTACAGCGCTCAGTTTGGGATTCCATCCGGGCCGTTCGTTTTGCAGTGGTGGAGGGCTCGGATCAGCCGAAAAATCTCTTCGTAGCTCGCCGATTCAAGGTGGTCCTGAGACTCTTGCTTCCGGAGACGGCTCACGAATCGGTCGATGTGGTCTAGGTTTGTATTTTTGAATTTTCTAAAGAATATAAGGACAACATTCTGACTACTGTAAACGCCATACATGTAATGAAATAAGTTGTTTATCTCCAATGAAAATCATCACAAGAAATCAATATTTTTCTCTTGAACATAAATTATTATTGACGATGTTGGATGGCAAAATAACTCTTCTTCAGCTGTTTCATATCCTTTGTTTGGAGCCAAATCATCAGAAAAGAATGAAATTGATGCTGGTTTTCAAAGGCCTATTGTAGAGGGATCTGCAAAGTACGGCCTATTAACTCTGCATGCGCGGATACGTTTTATGAAATGTGTTCTGCATATTGCTTATCGACTTGAAGTAAAGGGGCAGAAGTGGAGGGTAAGAAGTCCAGAGGTAATGGTCATGATGAAGACGACAAAAGAAAAATCCAGCGACAGCTTGGGTAATAATTTGCCAATGGTACATCTAATTACGGGAATGCGGACGTACTGTCCTGACTAGTAGTGAATTCTTCGACACTTCTAAATATGAAGAGTATGCCACATAAACATCCAATGAGTATCTTGGCCTTTATTGGTGGTACTTTATGGGGCCTGCTGTTCTAAAAGTGCTTATCCACAAAAAAGTCGATTTGGACTCAACATCATAAACTATTCGTTGGTGTTATCATGTGTATCATTTTATTCTTTTCCTGTATTATTAGCTTGAGCAATGAGTACTTTTCATCTTTCAATACGCGGCCCAAATATTAATTTTTTCTTTTTATCTTTTCACTTCGGCATATCTTAATTTTTTCTGTTATTTTATTTTTCACTTTCACTTTAGCTATTTGATGCCAGTACAATTTGGCTATTATCCTTATGTCACGACTATCTATATTTTTCTTTTAAGTATTTTGTATGCTTTTCATGTCTAATTTTATCCAAAGCTTTCTCAAAATCCATAAAGTATGCGTAAAGATCTTGGTTTATACCTAAACATCTCTGTTGATAGGGCCTTTCTCATTTCTTATCTTTTTGTGAATCCCATTTGTGTATCATTAATGTCTTCTTCAGGTTTTTTGTATATTTTCTTGAATGACTTTAAAAAAGATTTTCAATATATGACTCATCAGTGTTACAGTTCTATACTCTGTACAGTTCTTTGCATTATTTTTCTTGTATTGGTATATTAATTGACGTCAACCATTTTTCTGGGATAACACCTGTTTTATAAATTGCATAAAAAAGGCCTACCATTGGGTCCATTGTACAATTCTACCGGAATTCTAGCTGGTCCCACAGGTTTTTCTGTTTTTGCATTTCCAATAGCATATTCTATCTCACTTCTTAATACATCTGTCCTTGTCTTTACCCTTTCATTTTCTATTAGCTCAGATCTGCTGTCTTTAAACAATTCATCTATGTACTTTTTCTATGCCTGTAATTTTTTTTATACCAGTGATTATTCTTCAATCTTTGTCTTTTAAAATATTGAATTCTTTTGCTCATTGAATACCTGCTATTTCTTTAATTTTCCTGTGTATATTGAAACTATCATATTTTTGCTCGCATTCTTCCATTTCTCTGCACTTTTCAATAAACCATGTCTCTTTTGCTCCTTTTTTATTTTAATTACTCAATTAATTTTTTAAATTCTTGTTTATTTTTAGATTTGTCAGTCCGCATTTCCCCCATTTTGTCTACAATTTCTTCTGCCATCAAAGCTTTTTCTTTAACTCTTTACCAACTTTTAACGAAGCAGCCTCTCTGTTTTTCCACTTTTCATTTACGCTGTCAGTGTTCTTGTTTTGTTGTTCGACAGTTCTGAGATTATGGTTAACATTTTCTTTTGCGTTATTGTATGTAGTTTCCTTTTTTAGCGCCTTTACACCTATTATTTGCCTGTTACAACTAAATTTTAACTTCTTCAATGTAATATTTATTATTGCTACCTCAGGATCGTGATCTGACCAGATTTCAACTCCGGAATATGTTTTTGCTGATGTAATAAAATTTTAAAATATTCTCTGATTATTATATAATCTATTTTATCTCTGTCAGTCCTTTCTTTGTTGTTCCTGGGCAACCCTGATGTATACATTCTTCTATTTGATAACTTAAACATCGTATTTATTATTGATAATTCCTCGATTATTTCCCGTTCCCAACCTATGTTCTCCAGTACATTCTTCAGTTTTTATTTTGCCCACTTTAGCATTTAAATTCCCTATTATTAGAGTTACGTGTCTAGCAAATTTTAAGACTGATTATAATTATTTTTATTAATTCCCCGGAAATCCAAAATGCGGACTTGAAGCTGCAGAATAATCGGTTTGGAATCACAGTGCGCCGTCGCGTTCGCCGTCTAGCGAAATTGAAGATGGTGTTGCGTTCTTCACCAGTGGCGACCGTTAACTTTTTCGAGGAGTTAGCGAGCGCAAAAATTACATCGAGATACCCACCATTTTCAGGACGGTCCGTTCAGGCCGTGCAGCAAGGATTCTCCCTAGGAAACGGATTTCTTCTGCCGTTTTCAAAGAGGAAGGGCCAAGAAAATAACGAATGGAATATCTATATATTTCACCACTACAGGAGATTACCGGTTTCTGATTCCTTTCTGACGAAAGCCTCATAAAAGAGAGATCGTGATCTATTCCTACGGCTGCTAGTAAATTGAGCTCGCGCAGCGTTGCTGTTCGGCTAATCCGAAATGTGTAAAGTGCCTCAACGACCACCACTATAGGGAGTGCAAGAAGCCTTAGAATGAACTCACCACCTGCGTTAACTACCTGTGTCTTCATCGAGCCAGCTTTCGGTAATACCTCGCAGAACGTGGAGACCATGTTTTTGGAAAGAATTTAAAATATCATGGTGATCACCCAAAGTATTAGCTACTGGAAATCGTTGAGGAGCTCATATACTGCACACAAGACATTAACCTCCCTCACACTGAATGCTAGGGATGTATTTAAGCATCTTCCAAGTTGGAATTGCCTAAAGGGCAAGTCAATTTGCTATAATAAAGTTTTCAGGAGAAGAAAGGTTAGGAGCTTAGACACAAGTAACACACAAGGTATGGCAGTATCTGCACGTTTCTAAGAAACTTATATAGTGGAGGTGTGTGTGATTCGCGTTGATTTTTGTGAGCACATGTTACAGCTTCTTGAAGACGACCCACAGCTCATTGATAATCTATGGATGAGCAATGAAGCTCAGTTTTACCACAGTGGATTTGTCAATAAACACAATTTTTGATATTGGGCTATTGCCAACACTGAACTACGTCCCAAACGGCCTCTTCATTCAGTTAAGGTAGTCTGGTGTGCAATTTATTCGAATGGAATAATTAGCTTGTATATTCTTCTTATTCCAGGATTTCAACGATTTCCTATGAATTAGAACACTCGTTTCTAACAATATGGAGCAACTAGTCACATAGCCAGAGTGTCAATAAACTTTCTGAAAAAACTTTTCCCGAATCGCCTTATCAGTACGAATGGGGATGTCTAGTGGTTTCCATGACTGCCAGACCTGAACTCCGGTGATTATTTTTTATGGCGATATTTGATGTCGAAGGTTTTTGAGACTCTCTCAGCAACTACACTGGACTTAAAAGTGTAGATTGAAGAAAAAGTTCGTGCAATAACACTGGCGGTATTACGACGTGTCACCGAGAATGGTGGTCGCCATCTTTCTGGAGTGATATCAAAAAAGTAAAACTGCGTACACTGCTCCTCAATTTAAGCGCCAAAAAACGTTATCTGATTATCACAGATATTTGAAGAATTGCATCAAATATTATATTTAAATTATATTTTTAAATAAACTTTGTTCTTAATATCTCATTCAATAAACGTAGAGCAGCAAACTTACAAGAAGTTTGTACAAAGCTGAATTATTCATTCGTACAAACTATTGGAGTGATTCAGAAAACTTCTGGAAACGATCCAGTAAAAATAAAAGTATTGCACAAACGATTCCCTAAATGAGCGGTCAAAAACAAACAAATTTTGGAAGACGAACAACTAGCATAAAGAAACATGTTAAGAACATGTACAGGCTACTATCGATAATGATCAGCAAACTGACAATCCGAGAAACTAAACATGGATAGAAGATTCCAAAAAAATAATTTATGTAAAATTTTGACGAAAAATCTTCACACAGAGTGGTTCAAGTATGACCGGGACTGATTTGTGTGTAAACAGCAGCTGTATGACTTTGAAAGAGTGGAGTCACAACCACCACCTTCCCTCATGCTCAGATTAGAATCTGTTCAGTCCTTTTTGAGAGTTGCTAGAGTGATGAGTGAACAGAAGATACTGCGTATTGTGATCAAATTCCTCGTTGAAGAAAACGCCCCGTCCGTTGAAATTTACCACATATTTCAACAGCAGTATGGGTCGGCGTGAAAACTGATGGCAATATTCTGGGACTGGATTATCCATGTAGACTTTCCGACGGATTCCAGAACAGTCAATGGCAATTTAGTACTTACAATAAACTGATATGGAACCTTCTTCCATAAATATTTTAAGTTATTATAAGCTTTCTCTACTGTAACTGTGCAATTTGCTATTTAATATGAGGGAAAAGTTGGGAAAAACACGTATTTAGCCAATCTTGCATTTTTTACATTATTCTTTACTTCTTTTAGTATACCGTACATTATGATGTTTTACAAGGTTGGGCTTAGAATTCCATCTTGTCTTAGTCCTTCCTTTATTGTATACTCTTCGGTTACCAACTTTTCTGTTCTTCCATAGCACCTTGTGACTTGGTATAAACTTTTAATGGCTTTACATAGATGCGTATTTATCCCTCTTGCTATTAGGCTGTTCGGTACACTCTCAAACGCTTTTTCGAGATCTAAAAAAACAACGTATATCTTGTTATTTCAAATTTTTTCTTTCAGACAAGCAAACAATTTTTATTGGAGTTATAAAGCACTTTACAGCTCATACTCGCTCTACGTCAGAGTATTCGATAGTGCTGATTTATGATAATCTTGAGAACCATGTGCAGATTAAAGTAATTAAGTTTCCCAGCGAAAACAATATACACATAATTGCAATCCCTCCTCGCACGTCTTCAAAACTGCGGCTACTGGGCGTATTCGCATGCAAATCACTGAAAAACTCTTAAAACACTGAGTGCAACAATTGGATGATGAGCAACCCTAATCAAACTATTAATATTTATGACGTAGCAGTTATTTGAGAAAGCTTATTCCAAGTCATCCGGCAGGAGCTTTAAGATCACTAAAATTTGCGGTTTTTACCGTGATGCTTTCCATGATGAAGATTTCTTATGCAGTTACGTGTCAGATTTTCTAATAATCCGAAAAACTCCGCTTTCACGCCTGAAATGATTAGTATAACCTATAGGAGTTGCAGTAGTTAGTCTTGTGGCAATCTAACATTTCCAGAGAGGAAAGTCAAGGGTGGCGGGAAGAAAAAAGGAAAAAATTTTATTTTAACTGCAAGAGGCTTTAAATAACAAGAAACCCGAGGCGACCCCAGTAACCCGAAAGTTTTTGATAATAACTTGAAAAAGGAGATTGAAATTGGCGGTGTATACGAGTTGGAACAGCAGCGAGGGTTAAGCTGAAGGATTTATTGTTGTCATTAAATAGGGCACTGCCATAGGAGGATATAAAGTGTTCTCGGTTGAAGAAATCGTGGAAATCATTAAGCGTGCCAATTTAATAACCTAATAACTATTTTTTACTCATATCTTCCACTCCCTTTGTGCCAAAATAGGTTGTATTAAATCCCTTGGACAGTTACAGAATTTTGTCCCGAAGAAATCGGTTTGGAACCATTGTGCGTCGTCGCGTTTGCCGTCTAACCAAATTAAAGATGGTGTCGCCTTCTTCACCAGTGGTGACCGTTAGCTTTTTCGAGGTGTCAGCGACCGACTTATAATGGAAGATAAAGTTGAAGGTCGACGCGGCGTAGGCCGAAGAAAATACTTCTGGTTGAAGAATAGAAAGGACTGGACCGGTTTGAACACCCATCCACCATTCCAAGCTACCCAGAATCGCCAGATGTTTGCTGAGATTGTTGCCAACCTCCAATAAGGAGATGGCACTCTAAGAAGAAGTGACCGCAAAAATGACATTGAGATACCCACCATTTTTAGTACGGCCTGGACACACCAGGCCTTGCAGGAAGCATTATTCCTAGGGAACGGATTTTTTCTGTCATTTTCCAAGAGGAAGGGGTTTAGCCATAAAATCCAAGAACATAGCGGATGGAATATCCATATATTTCGCCGCTTCGGAGGATTACCGGTTTCTGATTCCTTTCTGGCAAAAGCCTCATAAAATGAAGACCGTGGTCTATTGCCACGGCTGCTAGCAAATTGAGCTCGCGCAGCGTTACTGTTCGGTTAACCCATAATGTGTAAATTGCCTCAACGACGACCACTATAGAGAGTGAAAGAAGCCCTAGAACTAGCTCGCCACCTGCCTCAACCACCAGTGCCTTTATCGAGCTAACTTTCAGTGATTCCTCGCAGAAAGTGGACATAATATCATGGCGATCACCCAAAATATTAGCTATTGGATATCGTTGAGGAGCTCATGTACTGCACACAAGATATTAACCTACCTCACACTGAATGCTAGGGATGTATTTAAGCATCTCCCAAGTTGGAATTGTCTGAAGGGCAAGTCAATTTGCTACGCCAAAGAAAGGTTAGGAGCTTAGACACAAGTAGCATACAAGGTATGGCAGTCAATGTGCAGGATTCTAAGAAATTGTTGAAAGTTTAGTAACCATGCAGCGTTGGACCGGTAGACAACGAGGTTTCGCTGCTACAGCGTATTTAGAAAATGGTTGAAGTTACGTACGAGCACAACGCGCGCTCCGCCTACATTTTTATCTTCCGCCTAATGCTCCTGTTCCAAGAAGAAAAATAATTTCTGTTTGGGCTAACAACTTACATACAACAGGTCAAACAAGAAGGAAAGGTGGTAGTGCGAAAATTGTTAGCAATTCCGAGAATGTGGAGGCTGTACGAGTATCGATTACAAGAAGTCCTTGAAGATCTGCCAGGAGAACTGTGAGGTGAATTTTGCATGATGACTTGCACTTACATCCATATAAAATGCAAATAGTGCTTTGAACCCCGGAGTGTTACAGCTGGTTGAAAACGACCCGCAGCTCATTTATAATCTACAGATGAGCGATAAAGCTCGTTTGCACCTTAGTGGATATGTCAATAAACACAATTTTTGCTATTGGACTCTTGCCAACACTCAACAACTTAATGAAAGGCCTCTCCAATCAGTTAAAGTTACAGTCTGGCGTACAATCTCTTCGAATGGAATAATTGGCCCGTATATTGTAGAAAACGATGATGACCATGCAGTTACTGTAATATAATTACGCTATAAATGAATATTTTAAATATTTTTGCTTTTCTTTTTGTTCTTTATATTTTATAGCTGACTTGTTTTCATTCGTTATTATTAAGTATTGTCTTAATACGTTTGGTGTGCTTAGATATGACTATTTAAATTTACATTAACATTTTTAGTGAGTTGTATGTAGCTTAGACGTGTGTGTAGCATTTTGATTGAATATTTTTGAGTTAAAGAGGGTGTAACTTACGCTAGGTCTATGTTTCACTAGTGGAGTATCGGAATAATGCACTTTTGTAGACTGCGAGAAATTTATTTTCCGCTGATATGTGGAATAGTTGATCATATTTATATCTACCCCCCTGCAAGGTATACACTTGAACTTTTATCGCAGATTTGTGACAGACACGTGTATAGACTTTAAAAGTGAAATTCCAACACTCCTTTGTAAATGGTGGAAATTTTGGAAAAACAAAATATAAATTGGTAACTTGGTGGTAGATGAGACCAGCAGCAAAAAAAGTGTGGGCTACTTTGTAATAATAGGTGTTCCTGGTCATGTGGCCGCGCATTCGCTGATCTATCATGAATGAGTTTCTATACGATAAGGGGGGAGAGAGATTGTCAAAATGTTTGTCAAAAAGTAGTCCCTCTTTAGAATAGTTCGAGAAAATGCTTGTTATTGAATATGAAGATCTCCATATGCACGATTAAAAAATCCAACTGTCACAAAACGTAAAAAAGGCTGATTATGGCAAACGAGGCTATTTACAGATTAGGTTGACACTGGTAGCGGACAAACACTTTGCAAAAAAAATAAATTTTTACTTTTATGTGAGTAGGTTGGTCAACAAACAGAACTGTCGAATTTTGAAAATCCTCGAATAATCGGGGAGCATAACATGCATCCATTAATAAGGCCTGTGTGGTGTGGTTTTTGCGCAGGTAGAATGATAAAGGCGTTTTTCTTTGAAGATGATGAGGAACTGCAGTTACCATCAATGGAAAACGCTGCCGCAACATGATATTCCCTCGGCTGTGGGTATTTTTTTAAGGTACGTAGATAGACGATCTCTGGTTTCAGCAGAACGGAGCGACTTACTACACTTCGTACTAAATGGTTGCCCTACTCCACGAAAAATTCCCGCAACGAATGGTTTCTTTGCATTGCGAACAAGATATTCGCCCAGGTTCTGTAATCGTGCACCCTGTGATTTCTTCTTATGGAGGTTTATAAAATCAAATGTTAACAAACCACGGATAATTCTGGAACTGCAGGCAAAAATCATACGTCCAATTGAAGGTATCGGACCAGACAACCGCGAGAGAATTATAAATAATTGTGAGAACACAAGCGCGGGCGGATATATGCCTGACATCGTATTTCATGCGTAAATCGAAGATTTTACTGCTCACAAGTTAAATATAACAGCATTCATAAAGACTTGATTGTTCAAATTTGATGCCCTTTATGGAACATTGTTTTAATGAGCTGCTTGGATGGTCCTTATTTTAATGGTGTAGAAATATTAAATTATGGTTTGTATTATAGTTGGCAGAACAAACAATTCAAATAAATTGTATTTCATAAAACGTTAAGAGTTTGAGAATCACTGAATTGATGTTATTTTAGTAATAATTTGTATTTACTTATAATGTCAAATAGAACAATGCATTTTTTATTAATTTGTTTTAATATTTTTTTGTAATCCACTGCTATCACAGTTTCCTACTTAACTGATTCACTCTGTTTGGCTTACGTAAATTTCTTGAACAGATTGCGTTTTTACCGTTGAGTGTGATAACTAATGGGCATGCCATTGTTTTTATCACGGTGTGGTAACGAAATTCCATTTAATACTTATCTAATATTTATACTGAAATTGTCTAAACTGAACTACATTTCGACTTTATAATTCGAGTTGTTCTTAAAATAAATCTTATGAGTTATATACAGTTTGCGATCTATGCGAATTAAATGAAAGTATTAGAAGAAGTATAAAATACAAATTATTTTCCAACATGTACCGATTTATAACATTTATTAAATTTCGCTATCATAATTCTTAACTGATATAAATGTGCATTGGTAGTAAATAAGAAGACCAGGAATAAAAACAAATTAGAGCGCGAGGATATCAGGGAAAAATTCCGACAATTGTGGTAACTGTTAGTGGAACATCAGAACATTCCCCATTGCCCTTTTACCTCGTTTCCGGAAAACTGAGCAATGCTACTTTAGCCCATGGCATCCCTAATATGGAGCAGGATACATTCAAACCTGCCCGCAAGTGCTGCACAATGGTTCCTAACCGATTTCTTTTGGATATTGTTGCTGCCCAAAAATGACTGTAGATACTTGTTCCTAGTTGCGAGTATCTAATCAGACGAAGGTCTTTGCTTAAAGATTTTTTTAATTGCCATTTCCGAAACAGTAAGCTCATTGTACCGTGAAAGGATTATGGAACATTTCAAAATTATTTTTGTGAAACGGATGCTAATAACTATTTTAGAGGATTTTTCTGAATAGTAACATTATCAGTTAAAAAATACTTTTTGGGGGTTTTACAGTTGTTGAAAATAATAGAAAATGCCTGATAATGTATACATAAGCTTTCTTCTTCTTTTAACTAAATTACGTTTGATCTTTGATCATTCTGATTTTGTTGTGTTTAATATTTGTTAGTAAACAATCTCTATCTACCTATCTACCCTATCTACCGCTGTGAGGTTAAGAAATATCGAAAAAGTTGGAGATTCTTGGAAGATCAGCCAAATTTAGCGATTCGTCGAGCAGCTCAACTATCGGTGATCAGCTATCCAAACTCTCCTGACAAAACCGGTCGATATCTAGAAAAGATACCAATTCGGTCAATTGGTGGAAGACGGTTAGATTGATGTTTCAAAAATTTAGTTTAGTCATAAAACTCATCTATATTTGCAAGGCTTTGTAAAAAACGCATGCCAATGGGGTACCAAAAATCCTCACCTTGCAATTGTAAAGCTTTTCCATTCAGAAAAAGTGACCGCTTGGTGTGCAGTTTCAGAGAAATATATTCTCGGGCTATATTTCTTTGACGGCAATGTCAGCTCTCAAGATGCTAAGAAGAGTTTCCATGGCGAACAAAGATAGCCAAAATGCTCAGTGGTTACTGAGGAAGTTTTTTCCACATTTCTGAATAATTTGGGAACATGTGATACGGGCTAAACTTTTGTTGGTGATGAAATTGATTGGCCACCTTATTGCTCTGATATAAATACATGTAACTTTTTCTATGGAAATACCTGAAAGATAGCGTCTCCAAAAATAACTGAAGATCTCAAAATAGCCATGAGACAAGAAATTTCCGCCATCAAAAGGGAGACACAATTCAAGCAGTAAATGAGGCTTTTGAAAGTAGGTTGTGCCGGCTTGTTGGCAGTAAAGGTTTACATTTTGGAAACTTATTAAACTAAACTTCAGACTATGCTGAATAAAACATGTTGTAAATTTTGAAAATCTATCAGCTACGGGAGAAGTTATAAGCAAATAATTTCCGACACGTATTACGCTGTAATTAATATGCTTCCGGAATGACAACGAAAAAAACATAAATATGATATGTAAGGCATTTTATTTTTTATCTTAATTTGTTGTTACTCTATTTTTAATTTTTTAATTTGACTAAAACTTGTCATGCAACCACATTTAAATATTAAAATCTAAGGTTCACGGTCAAATGGCAATAAATCCTTAATAAAAGGATCTAACCTACCGCTGTAGCGTTTCTTCCTAATCCACCATTAGAAACGCTTGAAGCTCTTTGCTTTGCATACTTTTCAGAAAGGAACGTGATATTAAATATAAATTCTTATAATAAAAGTACTCACTGCACCATTATTTCACCGCTAAAGTTTTCTAGAGGTAGTTCCAAAAAATTATCAACCTTTAGTAGAAGTAATATAATAATTTTGATCTATTGGCAGTGATACGTAGAAGGTGAAGGTCGACTCACAGCTGTTAGAAATTTTGTGATTGCAATAAAATAGAGGAAAATAAACATACGTAGATAAGAAAATATTCAGAGAAGTGAGAAGCCCTAAAACATGCATAAAAACAGGTAAGACTGCAATTGGTTTAAAAACTGTAAATTACACTGTACATTAAATGGTGGCGACATCTAGTTTTCGGAATCCAAGTGGAGCTAGCGGCTTGTCTGAGTCTTGAACCTAACTAAGTAAGTTTACAGCAGGTAAATGGGCTGGAGACGCCAAATAGGGAAACTAAATACTAGTAAAGCTAAATAAGTTGCCTAGCCAACAGAATTATAAAGAAGTAACTAACAAATATTGGAAGAAATAAAAGAAAAAACAAAAAAAAAAAGAACGCACTGAAAAGAAAACACATTTCAAGCAGAATTAAATAAAATTAAAGAGAAAAATAAATAACTAAAAAGAGACAACCAACAGCTTAAAGTAAAAATAGCAAAACAGGAAATGAGAATGGAAGAGATAGAAAAGGAAATAATAAAAATAAAATAGTAATGCATGGAATTGAAGAAACACCAGGAGGAAGAGATTTACAGCTAAAGGGTAAAGTAAGGTATGTATTAAGAAACATGGGGACACCAACAGTGATGGAGGAAGAAGAATTGGAAATAAGAAGGATCAGTAGGCAACAAGAAAGAGTAAAAACCGACCAATTTCAATGGAATTAAAAAACTGGACAAAAAAATGGAAATCCTGAAAGCGACTGGTAAACTGAAAGACCCAAGAATATTCATAAAGGAAGACTACTCAAGAGAAATGCAAGCAAAAAGACTAGAAAAGATAAGAAATAATAAATTAATTCTGAACAAAGAAATAAGGTATAAAGATACAAAAATAAAACATCAAAATCAAGAACCCATAACAAAGATATAAACGCAAAGTTCTCCCATTACTATACAAGAAGAGTTGGAGCAACAAATAAAGAAAGAGAGAACAGCTAGCCAGAGATCCCCAGGCGATGGTTAAGAAGCCAACTCAAGGGAGAAATAGCAATGAATGAGGCAGATATGAATATAAACATAAATAAAATAAATACAAAAAATAGCAACTCAGAAATAATAGAAAAAGTCAAAAAAACTAAAAACAATTATAAAATCAAAAGTAAAAACTAAAAAAACACGCGTGGAATACAAGAACAATTCTGGAACCCGGCAAAATGGAAGCAATTGCGACGGAACTGGAAAGAGAATAAATAGAGCAACATTACAAGAGCTTCAATGGATAGTAGGATAGACAAAATGAAATATATACTATTGTAATCAGGAAGTGACAAACAAGGATTATATGGAGTAGGTTTTATAATAATGGAAACACTAAAAGACTACGTAATTAACTTTAAACCAATAAATGAGAGAATGGCCTACCTGAGAATAGAAGCAAAACCTTTTAACGTATCACTTTCAAACGTGTATGCATTAACCGAAGAAGCAGACAATAAAGAAAAAGAAATACTGTATGAGAAATTACATAGGAATAGCATTGGGTGATTTCAATACACAAATAAGTAAAGAGGAATGTAACAAGCAAGAAACAGATAAACACACTTCCATCAAAATACCAATAATAATAGACAAAGATTGTGCAATCTATCAACAACGACAAACATTATTATAAGTTGTACTAAACACAAACACCCAGACAGACACAAAATAACATAGAAATCGCTGGATCAGAAAACGTACGCATAAATAGTTCATACACTAATTAACAAAAAAAAATCAACAGTGAAAGATGTGCGCACATATAGAGGAGCATGTGCAAACCCTGATCACTTTATTATAACAGCAACTAAAATAGAGGAAGAAACAAAAATAAAAATATGCATAAACAGTACAGTGAAAGTTCAAATAGGAACGACAGTAAACAGACCAGATCCAGGATGTTACGATGACAAATGTAAAGAAATAGCCAAAAATAAAACGAAATCAAGATTTAAATGGATTAGATGAAACAGAGAAGAAGACAAAGCGGAGTATAACAGGGTAAGAAATGAATCAAATAAAATCATTAACAAAACAAAAAAAGATTGGATTAAAAACAGATTAAAAGAAATTAAAGATAATAACAAGCGTAAAGATACAAAAAGCTATTATAAGAAAATTAAAGTACAAGGCAGAGTATATAATGGTAAAACCACGGGAATCAAAGATGAAAATGGAAACGTGGGAGAAAAACTTTAAAGGACTACAGATATGTCTGAGGCAGAAGAGGACGAAACCGTAGCATCAAAACAAGTACCAGCGAAGTACCAACAAAGGAAGAAATAAAAAAAACTCTTATTAATAGCCATAATGATAAAGCACCAGAGAGAGATGGTATAAATGCAGAATTCATAAAGTATGATGGGGAAGAATTACACGAAAAAATATACACAATAATAGAAAGGATAAGGAAAGAAAAAAGGATACCCGTATAATGGAAATCGGGACAAATGATCACAATATATAAGAAAGGAGACCAACAAATATGTAAGAGCTACAGAGAATTGACACTATTGAATACTGCATATAAAATCATGACATCACTAATACAGAAAAGATTAATTAATACTACAGGAAAGTTAATAGGTCAATACCAATATGGTTTCACTAAAGGAAGATCAACGACTGATGCGCTCCACATAATAATATGATAATAAAATTGAAATGGAACTTCTATTCATGGACTTTAAACATGCTTTTAATTCCATCCAAAGAATCAAACTGATGAAGGCATTAAAAGAGCTAGGAATAGATACTAAAATAAGAAGACTAATACAAATGACAATGAAAAGAACAACAATGAAGTGAAGACACAAAAAGAAGAAACGGAAAAAATCGAAATAAAGAAGGGAGCGCGGCAAGGAGTTTCCTTGTCCACAGCGCTATTTAACTTAGCAGTGGAGTACGTATTGCAAAGAATTTACAAGGGTACAGTAGGGGCAAGTGGTACCCAAATTGTAGTCTAGGAGGACGACGAAAGATATGTTAAAGCAAGTTGTACAGAAAGGAGGTAAAATTGAATTAAGAATTAATGCAGAATAAACAAAAATAATGTGATTTGGTGGACAATTACGAACGGGAAATTAAAATATCAGAATGGAGGGATACGAATTTGAAGTAGTGAATAAAATTGAATATCTGGGAGTAATGTTATCAACTCTCGAGGGAGCCTGTAATCCCTAGAGGGCGGATAGGGGAAAGCTCTGCAGATATGCAGGGTAGGAGGATCGTCTGCATCGTCTGTTCCCACATTGGGCGGCTGCCAACAGCGTCTGTACCCAGATTGGGCGGCTGAATAAAACTCGCCAACGTGCATTTAGCAAGCGCGGCGTTTAAATGCTAATTACCCCCTAAAACTTGATATGGAAATGGAAATGGCGATTTTTAAAACTCAGATACCCCAGGTGGGTAGGATCCAAAATAATCCACAATCCCACACCGATAAGTCGGTCTACCCCAAGGATTCTGGGGCAAAAACTCGTTCAACCCCAAACCTAAGAAAAAAGGCCTCGTGAAGATGAACATCAGTACCCTAAACGTAAGATCATTACATTTCGAAGACAAAATAGCACTACTAGAAGAAGAAATAAAGGATATTAAATGGGACTTCATAGGCTTCAGCGAAATAAGAAGGAAAGGAGAAGAAGTTCTGAAGTTAAAATCTGGGAAGCTACTATTCCACAAAGGCGAACATGACAATAGCAGAAATGGTGTTGGAATACTCATACACAATAAATGGATCAAGTACGTTAATTCAATGGTAGGAATATCATCTAAAGTGGCATATATTACTATTAAAATTACACAGAGGTACACCTTGAAGATAATCCAAATATACGCTCCTACCTCAACCCACCCCGATCTAGAAGTGGAAAAATTCTATGAAGACATAGAGAGAGAGAGCACTGCAACAAGACAAAACGTACTACACATTACTCATAGGAGACTTTAACTCAAAACTAGGAAAACAGCAAATAGGAGAAACAAATATTGGAAAACATAGAATTGGAAATAGAATGAAAGGGGACAAACACTTGTCAATTTCTTAGAACAACACAGTCTAAAAGCCATGAATCCTTCTTTGCCAAAAACCAACATAGAAAATGGACGTGGGATAGTCCCTATGGGATTACCAAGAACGAAATAGATTTTATTATTACAGATAAAAGAAATACAGTAACGGACGTAACGGTACTCAATAAAATACAGATTAGTGACCATAGATTGGTACGAGCACGAATTAGGATAAATACGTAACTAGAAAGAAAGAAGTTGGTTTCCCCAAAATTTAAAACTATACTTATCGAATTGCTGCCTTCAAAGAAAGAAACAATAGACACGGCAATTGAGAACAACCCTATGAATGAAAATGCTAACGTGGATGAACTGAATAAATACATCACTGATATAACAATACAAACGGCAAAAAGTACTCTTGCAAATATGCCCATAAGAAAGAACTCCAGTAAATTAACGGATACAAAAGATTTAATAGCAAACAGAACCAAGGCAAGGAATAATATAACAACTGAAGAACTTAAAAAATGAACAAAGAAATAAGAAAGAAAGTAAGAGCGAATATAGCAGCACACAACGAAAAAATTATAGAGAACACAATAGAAGCGAATAAGGGCCCAAAAGTCTTCAGATATAAAACCAAAATAGGAAACGCTGAAATTATTTACCTAGAAGACGAAACAGGGAAAACAATAAAAAATAGAGAAGAAATCATAAGATGCATAGAAACATTTTATTCGGATTTGTACTCTTCCAAAATACAATAACCAATTGTTAGCCCTAGAGATAGACGGGCCGCTCTCACTCGTCATTACACAGAAGATATTCCATCAATATCAAAATACGAAATAAAAACTGCGCTAAAACAGATGAAAATTAATAAAGCTGCAGGACCCGACAACATAGTAATCGAAATGATTAAAGACGCAGGAACACCAATCTTAAACTGCCTAGAGAAACTGTTCAATCATTGTTTGGACACGGGAAAAACACCAGAACAATGGAAGACCGCGAAGGTAATACTAATATATAAAAAAAGGAATAAACACGATTTAAAAAACTACCGTCCTATTTCGTTATTGCCACACCTATATAAGCTTATGACAAGAATCATAACGAACAAACTGGATGCTTTCCAACCACCGGAGCAAGCAGGATTACGCCAGAGATATAGCACCATAGATCACACCATACTATAAAACAAGTGTTGGAAAAATCATGCGAGTATAACATGCCTCTCTATGTGGCCTTCGTAGATTTTGAGAAGGCAGTTGATACAATAGAAATATGGGCACTGGTAAATGTATTGAAGCGACGTAGAATAGGTATATACAACTAATTAAAGAACTTTACGAAAACCTCTACTATAACAATATACGCGTTTGATAAAACCAACCCAATTAAAAATAAAAGAGGCATTAGACAAGGGGACACCATCTCCCCAAAATGTTTACAAACTTACTAGAGGATGTTTTTAAAACCCTAGATTGGGAAGCAAAAGGTTTAAACATAAATGATGAATATTTATCACAATTGAGATTCGCTGACGACATAATACTATTATCAAATAACATGGCCGAGTTGCAAGATTCAGTCATATATTTAAACCAAGCTGCGATGAAAGTAGGACTTAAAATGAATATAGAGAAAACTAAGATAATGTCCAACTGTAACGACGCAGTGCCTATACAATTATCAAACAAAGTAATAGAAGTAGTATCGGAATATATATATCTAGGTCAAAAGCTAACTACAACAGACGCTCCCCAAAGAACCGAAATAAATAGAAGAATAAGACTCGCTTGGGCAGCGTACGGAAAACTACGAGACGTATTTAAGTCATCATACCCTCAACATTTAAAAACAAAGTTATTTAATCAATGCGTACTTCCCATACTTACCTACGCATCCGAAGCCTAGAGTTTCACTGAAACTAACCTGGAAAAACTAAAAGTAACGCAGAGGCACATGGAAAGATCAATGTTGGGAGTTAGACTAAGAGGCAGTAAAACAAATACCTGGCTTAGAAATAAAACAAAAGTAGAAGACGTGGTAACTCGTATCGCCAAATTAAAGTGGCAATGGGCTGGACACCTAATGAGAAGAGAGGACAATAGATGGAGCAGGAAGATCACAGAATGGAGACCGAGGACTGGTAGAAGATCTCGAGGTAGACCACCTGCAAGGTGGAGGGACGATATCGAGAGAACAGCAGGGAAACAGTGGACGGGACTTACATTCAATAGAATAAAATGGCAAGAGCTAAGGGAGGCGTTTGTCCAAAAATGGAATAATTTACGCTAAATAATGATGATGATGGTGATGAATGTTATCAAGTGATGGCAACAGAGACATAAAAATTAAGGAAAGAATAATAACAGGTAATAGAGCATTTCAAGCAACAAAAAGATGCTAAGAAGCAAAAAAACTTGGAAAGAAAACCAAAATAAATATATACTGTATGGTACGGAAACAATTACAATGACGAAAAAACAAGAAGAAGAGTTTAGAATATTAGAGAGAAAAAAACAGAGAACAATACTAAAGTTAGTAAGAGTATCAGAAAATGAATGCTTCGCATTCAAACAAGAGATTTGTGAAGACATAGAATAATAAAAAAGCAAAGGTTGAGATGGTTGGGTGCAGGCAAATGTTAAAATAGAACCTAAATTGTAAGAGAAGAAGAAGGAGACCAAGAACAACATGGATACAAGAGGTAACGAAGACTTTAGGAAAATTGTGGTTAAAGCTTGGAAGACTAGCGCAAAAGACAGAAGACAGGGGAAAGTGCTTTGTAAGAAGACAGTTAATGGGTACTGATTACTCATTTTAATGGTTGAGGGCTTTTTAGATTCGTCTTGAAGAGACGGAGTGCGAGTTATAGTTTTAAATGCGATCTCAATTGACCATGGTCAAATAATAACAGAAAAAGGGTGATCATTTGATCGAAAATGGTATTGCGAGGGACGCACGCGCAAAATAGCGTACTGTCATTTTCCAACTAAAAAAAATAAATAAAATGAACGATGCCTGGAATTCATTAAGTTAATAAATTGTTTGACTTTAAATAGGACGCAATTTGCGTCAAACCGTGTTCTTCGGCATATAAAAAGGAAAACTGACATTTTAAATAATTTGTGCACGATTAAGCACGAGTGTTAAGCAATCAATAATCAATGTCGTTTTAATAATTTATATTTCAATATGACATAAAATGATTTGATTTATTAATTTATGTGTATAAACTTTTTGTGTCCATTCCTATAAGATCTAAAAATTTAATTGGCCTATTCCGTATGACTAACGATAAGCTGTTGAACAGATTGCATTTTTACCGTCTATTGCGACGGCTAATCAGTATGCAGCTATTACTTCTGCCCCAATTTGATAACAAAGTTCCATTTAATACTTTTCTAATATTTATATTGAAATTGTCTAAACTGAACTACACATCGACTTTATAATTCGAGTTGTGCTTAAAACAAATTTTAAAAGTTTTATGCAACGTACCACCTACCAAATTAAATAAAAATTCTGTTGCTTCTCACTGATTGTAATTGTAGCTTGCGTAGCTTATAAGCGCGACGAGAACAGTGTACTTTGGGTGGTCCGATGTTTCCCGGGAGAAGGTACATGGGTAGAACCTTAAACTCGCCCGTAATCATGTCACCGGTTGCAAAACCGAGTTAAATATGTGAAGACTAGTTTTACAACGTTTACACCGTGGAAGCGACTATGGCCATCTTTTTTTGAATTTTATGTGTGATTAAAATTAGCATCGATAGTATTGAAAGTATTAAAGAAAAATTAAATTACAAATTATTTTCCAACATGTACCGACTTATAACATTTATGGAACTTTGCTATGGCCATTCTTAACTGTCATATTCGCGTGCGAGCAGTGAAACGGTGCGGGCACTACGTGTACGCTCCGCTATCAGTGCAAACCAGCTGATTTTAAAGTTACTTCATAGCCTGCATTTTGAGTACATTTTTATAATATTATCTAACTTTATAAAACATCGTTATATCAACCAATGATTCCAAAATGGATCAACAACCGCAAAATAAGCGAAAAAGCGACCAATTAACACCACCATCAAACGAAGTACAAGAACGATATATGTGGACCACCGAAGAACTAATCACGCAAAATAAATATTACTTGCCTTCACAAAATGACAGCAACACTAATACTAAAGAAGCAAATAAACAAACCACCGAATCCGTTACTAATATCAGTAAACCTATAATTACACTAATATATTTGCACAATGCAATAAACCACAAAAATCTAGTTGCTGATATCGAACAAAAGGCAGCTGACGCGTTTACTACAATGTGCCACGGAAACACGCTTCGAATCAATTTATCAAACGAAGACGATTCCCGGACTTTAACAGAATATTACACCAAAAATGGAATTCAGTTTCACTCATTCCAAAACCCAAATTGAAAACCACTGTCGGTGGCAATTAAAAATGTACCGCTATCAATTACTACTGCTGAAATAAAAGAAGAATTAAAACTTTTGCCTGTCATCAATGTAACTAGACTACTAACGAAAGATAAAAAACCACTTTCAGTGTGCCCCGTTGGAAAAAGGATATTTACTTTAAAATCAATCTACCATTCGATAGTGACCGTAGAGATGAGAAAAAAATCAACTGACATACCGCAATGCCATCGATGCCAGCGCTATGGCCACACTAAAAATTACTGCAGCCTTTCCCCAAGATGCGAGAAATGCACAGGAAATCATAAACATAATGAGTGTACTAAATAGGCCAATACTAAGCCGACGTGTGCAAATTGCGGCGGTGACCACCCGGAAAGTTATCGCGTTGCTACTCCACGTTGAACTCCAGCAGAAACTTGTTAAAAATAGACCAATCACCAATAGCTCACATGTAAACCCAATACCAACGTCAACACCAACTCAATCAACTGAACCCACAAACATTATCAAAATTATCTTAGAATTAATAACACCCTATCTTCCACAAATCAAATCATTCTTTACAACCACCATATTACCTCTACTGTTCAATGGACCCTAAGACCCAGCGAGCAATAGAGAATTTAACAATTCTCAACTGGAATTCAAACGGAATCGCTAACCAAAAATCAGTATTCGTAGCTTTCTCGGCTGGGTACAACATCGACATAGCATTCCTCACCGAAACTCACTTATCCGAAAATGACTAATTTAAAAAATACCAGGATACAGCGTATATCGTAAAGATAGCAATTCCAGAATTGCTTCCGGATGAGTAGCTATCATTATCAAGAAAAAAAATTGAATACTCATGCATTCCTGAAATCCCAAACATTACCCTTGAATCTGCTGGAGCTAAAATTAAACTAAGTGATCAAGTATCCTAACTATCTACAGCGTATACAGGCAGCTAAATAAAAAACTAAATGAAAATGACATAAAGATTCTATTCAATACAACTGATCACATACTAGTAGTCGGAGATATTAATTGTAAACATATTACTTGGGGATATCGAGCTACCAATCCTGAAGGCACTAAACTCGATCATTATTCAACTGTCTATGCCTTTCAAACCCTGCTTCCAGATGAGTATACTTACTTCCCTTACCGCACAGACATACTAGATATCGTCTTGCAGAAAAACTTTTCGAAGCAGATCAATCAAAGAGTTATAACGCAACTTTCCTCAACACGCCACAAGTAAGGCCACCACTCCAAAGCCTCACTAATGGAGCAATTTCCTGGAATACTTTCCAAGAAAACTTAGATCACAACCTTCGAGAACCGAACACCTGCGAGACTCAAAAAGACATAGATATCGCTGTAACCAATATCACCACAGCAATTGTGAGTGCCGTAAAATCATCAGTTATAACATCTACTAAACCTAGATTCACAAATAATAACCGTCCTCCCAATCATATACTGCAGCTCATTAAAACAAGAAGCCAAACCAGACTTCAGTGGCAAAGAACCAGAAACCCAGAAGCGAAAAGGCTGTTAAACAGTTTAACTCATCGTCTCAAAAAGGAACTCGACGAATATAAACTGGAATCATATCAAAGACATGTAGCAAGTATCAGCCCTGCCATACGCAGGTATGTGGAAAACCACAAAAAGAATATTACAGCAACACGAAGAATTGCCCACTATAACTAATGGCAATGGCGCGTACTACACAGACAATGAAAAATCAGAAGCATTTGCTACACACCTAGAACATGTCTTCACGTCATTATCTATCTGTAATCCTACACACGGTCTCCACATAATTAATCATATTGAACGAAATGTTCCAGTCATAACCAAAAACATTCGTCCTATATATCCGAGGGAAATAGCACAGCGAATTACTGAAATAATAGAAAAAGGATACCACAACAAATACTACACTACAGTCCCCTTTTTGGATGTTGCTCAGGCATTCGATAAGGTGTGGATCGAAGGCCTAAAGAAAAAGCTCCTTAACATAAATGCTCTCAACTATTTGTTAACAATTATCTTCTCATTTCTAGAAGATAGAATGTTTGCGGTTAAGATCAACTCTTGTATATCTGAGACTAAACAAGTGCATGCTGGAGTCCTACAAGGCAGCATACTAGGACCTCTGCTGTTTAACATCTACACATTCGATCTCCCGGCAACCACAGCATCCATGGCCGCATTAGCAGACGACACAGCAATTTTCAATCAAAATGCCGATTTACAAGAGGCTGCGTATCAATTACAAAAATCCGCAGACAAGATCACTAACTGGTTTAAAAGTTGGAATATTCAAATGAACTCCACGAAATGTCAGACTAAAATCTTTACTTTAAGGAAAATAGCTACCGCATCTAATATCATCATTGACGGCAATCCCATACAATGGAATCCAACGGACACTCGCCTAACCTGGAGCATTCATCTAAATCACAAGCTGTTACAGGGCAACAATAGGTGAAGGCAACTTTATCCATTGATTAATCGTAAGTCAACATTGAAGCCTGAATGCACTTAATGTACAAAACGCCACTACTCCCATTAATTCTCTATGCCTGTCCAGTCTGGTGTACTACATCTCAAACGAACATCAATAAACTACAACGATTCCAAAACAAAGTTTTACGAATAGCAGTGAACGCGCCGTGATATATTCGTAACAACCAGTTACACTACGAGCTAGGTGTACCTCATGTGAACGAGTTCATTCGTCAAACCACTAAAAAGTTTTTATAAAACGCCTGAACAAGTTCTGGTGTCCTTCACTATAACTTGTACCAGTTGAACATACACGGCAGATTCAAACGAAGACTACCGCAGGATCTAGTAGCCTCTGACGAAAATAGTGATTAACGCAATAATTTCCCCAGGTCTTCAATTATTATCAATTTCTCATACCTAATCAACTATTAATTACAACATTTATTATTGTAATTATTGTAAGCAAGACGTTATAAATAGTCTTGCCATACCATTTATTGTAATTGTTAATCTATATTACATATGTCATGTATAACAATTCCTTTGTTGATTTGACAATAACTTGTAAATAAAAAAAAGCTATGTCATGGGTATTGGCGTGTTGGCAGTAGACAGTGTATAATAGTTGTATTCCGAGCCCGTAAACGGTGCGCATTACCAACTGATATAAATGTTTAGTGGTAGTGAATAAGAAGACGAGGAATACAAAAATTAAGGCGCAAAGATACCAGGAAAAAATTCTGACAATTGTGGTAACTGTTAGTGGAACATCAGAACTTTTCCCATTGCCCTTTTATCTCGTTGCCGCAAAACGACTATGGGTAATGTTACTTTAGCTCATGACATCCCTAATATGGAGCAGGACACCATCAAACCTGCCCGCAAGCGCCGCACAGTGTAGCTGTCCAAAAATGACTGTAGATTCTTGTTCCTAGTTGCGAGTATCTAATCAGTCAAAGATCTTTGCTAAAGATTTTTTTTAATTATCATTCCCGAAATAGTAAGCTTTACCCGAAAAACAATTAATGCTGCTCAATGTATCGTGAAACGATTATGAAACATTTAAAAATTATTTTTGTGAAATGCATGCTAATAACTATTTTAGAGGATTTTTGTGAATAGTAACATTATCAGTTAAGAAATTTTTTTTGGGTTTAGAGTTGTTGAAAATAATAGAAAATGCCTGATATTGTATACATAAGTTTTCTTGTTCTTTTAACTCAATTACGTTGAGCTTTGATCATGCTGATGTTGTTGTGTTTAATATTTGTTAGTAAACAATCCCTATCTACCTTAGATACCGCTGTGACGTTAAGAAATATCGAAAAGGTTGGAGATTCTTCGAAGATCAACCATATTTATCGATTCGTCGAACAGCTCAACTAGCGGTGATCAGGTATTTGGCCAATTGGTGGAAAACGGTTAGATTGATATCTAAAAAAACTCATTTTTATTTGCAAGCTTTTGTAAAAAACACGCGCCACTGGGGTACCAAAAATCCTCACCTTGCAATTGTAAAGCTTTTCCATTGACGGTAATGTGAACTCTCAAAATTACCGCGAGATGCTCATAAAGGAGTTTCTAGGGGGAACAAAGATAGCCAAAATGCCTAGTGGTTAGTGGTTTATGCAAGACGGCAAGGGTCCCCATCTGGAAGTTTTTCCACATTTCAGAACAATTTTGGAACATGTGATATAAGCTAGATTTTTGCTGGTGATGGAATGATTGGCCACCTTATTGCTCTGATATAAATACATGTAAATTTTTTTAAACAAATATCTGAAAGACAGGGTCTCTAAGGATAATTAAAGATTTCACAATAGCCATAAAAAGTGAATTTTCAGCCATCGGAATAGACACAATTCAAGCAGTAAATGAGTCTTTTAAAATTGGCCATGTTGTTAGTAAAGGTTTCCATTTTGGAAACTTGTTAAACTAAACTTCAGACTATACTAAATAAAACGTGTTTTGAAATTTGAAAATCGTTTAGCTACATGAGAAGTTATAAGCAAATAGTTACTGATGCTTATTATTGATCACCCTGTAATTAAAATGCTTGCAGAAGAACAGATTACATTTTTACCGTCTACTGCGATGTCTAATCAGTATGCAGCTATTACTTCTGTCCCAATTTGATAACAAAGTTCCATTTAACGCTTATCTAATATTCATACTGAAATTGTCTAAACTGAACTACACATAGACTTTATAATTCGAGTTGCGCTTAAAACAAATTTTAAAACTTTTTTGCAATGTACCACTTAGGCAAATTAAATAAAAAGTTGGTTGCTTCTCACTGATTGTGATTTCAGCTTGCGTAGCTTATAAGCACGACGAGAACAGTGTACTTTGGGTGGTCCGATGTTTCCCGGGAGAAGGTACATGGGTAGAACCTTAAACTCGCCCGTAATCATGTCACCGGTTGCAAAACCGAGTTAAATATTCGGCATCTCTCGGTTGTTATATACATAGTTAATATTTGGGATGAGAGAGACCCTTTGCCGTTAAAGATCCCCCCTCTGCAATTACCGTGGAAACGACTATGGCCATCCTTTTTGTGTTTTTATTTTAAACCATAATTTTTTATTTGTTTTTTGTTAAAAACTTTTGGCCAAAAAGTAACGCACAACCAGCAGCTGTTATTTTCTAATCTAATGTTTCTATTAAAGCCGTCCAAAATGAACTATACTTCGACAATATAATTCGAATTGGCCTTAAAACTATTTATAAAATCGTTATGTAGGGCACAATCTATGCGGATTAAACAAATGCTTGGCTACTCCTTAGCGGCTGCAATTTTAGGATGAGTAATTTATAAATGCAGCAAAAGCAGTGTTATTCAGTGATGAAATAATAGCTGCTGCTTATTAGTCATCATACTTGACGGTAAAAAAGTAATCTGTTCAAATCATTTGGCATAGTTTTACTTAAGTGAATCAATTTAATATCCAATTTTTATAGAAATGGTCCAGAGAAAATTTTTAAACAAAATTAATTAACAATGAATTGTTGTATGCTGCGCTGTACTTAAGTACAAAATACTAAAAAAAATATTAAGTCACCGATTCCCGAACTTTTACATTTTATGAAACGCAACTTATTTGAATCGTCCGTTCTCTTTTTATAGCATTCTTTCGAGAAGATTTCGAATCGGAATTCAATTTTCGCATATCAATAAAATCTGGCCACCACCCATCAGTGTATTTAAATACATTATAACATTCCAATTTATGATTATGCCTTTGCACATGTGAGTTGGTATTTATTAGTGATTAAACATAATCGAAGTAATCAAAAGGTATGATAGTTTTGACAAAATTTCAAATCGATATCTTTGGTAACTAACCAATCTTTCATCAAAGTCGGCCACATAATCGGATGGCTATCAGAATACATTCATGATTTGCTGTAAAAAAGTATGCCATTAAGGACATTCTCTACACACACAGTGAAGAAATTGGTAATCGAGATAAACAAAGGGCATACTATGCAATTGAAGAGATCAGAGGAGAGGCTTATCGCGTGTCGCCCGATAAAGCCCAAAGATTGTAGCGATTCGAAGCGTATTTTGCGGAAACAAAATCAAGGTCTATGTTTGAGCTGGTCATAGACGTTGATGTTCGTAAAACTAGTCTTTGTTTCTCACAATTTGACAAAAGAGCAAAAGCAAGCTCGAATCAACATATGTCATAATAATCTCCTTTGGTACAACCGTCGAACTAAACTAGTTGGGCCAATGGCTAGGAGAAGGTGATACCACTTAAAGAGAGCTAAGGCAAGAGTCCAAGAAAAGACGGGATGTTAATTATGGCAATGGATTTCTATGGAATCGCCTTTTGACATCTCTGCAAGGAGAAGGCTACCGTCACTGAAGAGGCCTATAAGTCATTTCTTGAGACTTACTTATATCTCGGCATTGATAGAAAGAAAGGATGTAAAGTCTCATATCGTTGTTCTTGATAATGCTAGACTACACAGAACAAAGCTCGTTACAAAGTATTTGATGGAGAGAAGTAAGAAATTTGGGGGAATCGCCTTCATTCGATGTGCATCCTTGTGATTTCAGTTGTTTTGCGTTTTTGAAAGCTCTCATATCTGGGATGGGCTATGAAACTTGGGATTAAGTAATTAAAACAATCAATAAGGCCATAGAGTGAAATTGATATGTTACTGGTATAAAACTTCATTTATCAGTCTGCGCCTTGTGTGCTTTTTTGTCGTCTACTGCGATGAGTAATCAGCTTGCCGCTGTTACTTCTGCTCCATTTTCCGGTTAATGTTTATCTAATAACAGGTTAATTTTTATTTGCAATGACACCTATGCACGACACCAAGAGAGTTCAAATAGTGAATATCAAGAAAAATCGTATTTTGGTCAAAAGTAAGCCCTATTTTTTTAAGCCTCTCACAATTTGCACAAGAGATGGTTATGCTGTGGATATGTTAGCCCCGCACCTGGCAAACCAAAATGATGCAGTTATATTGAAACAAGTAATTGAAGATTCAAATGGATTATTCAAATTAATGACAACTTAACGATATTTTCGTTCTCGATCATAGCTTTCCTGACGTTGTTGCAGACTTGAAAAAAGTGATTTAAAAGTAATTATACCGGCTTTAAAAAAAAACAATCACTCAACAAGCAAATTAATTCCAATTTTTAATAAAAAATCTGTAAGTGGCATGACGAAAAAGTATCATCTTTCGAACAATTTTCAAAATAACAAAATGTTGCCAAATGTGAACAGCTGTTACCGAAATGCAGCGTTCCTTTTGAATAAGTTTAGCAAAAGGTGTTTTTAATTTAAATACTGCACATTTACAATCTGCTGGACATCAACAATAAGTAAATAGTTTGGCTAATAGACATGCAAAATCCTATAAGAATAAAATCCACTGACTTCATTCTTGCTTAGTAAGATCGAACTGCGTCGGTGCTGAAGAGGTGACAGATTACACTGTTCACTTAAATCGTGTTTCTAAGTCTAATGGATCGTGTCTTTTTAAACGTTGAATACACTGTCTCTCAATCAAATTTGCTGCTAGGGTATTGGGGTACACACTAAGTTTAGTTAGATACGTTGGACTAGCTCTGCAAATTTCCTCGTGTACGGGTGGGAGAGGAAGATCCTGTTGAAGAACCCAATTGGGGACATAACGTAGAGCGTTAGCTATCTTCCTTACGACTTTATTTTGAAAGCGTCGGAGGATTTCCAAGTTGGAATTGCTGGCCGATCCCCAGAGTTGGAGTCCGTATATCCATATTGGTTTGATAATCATTTATTATAGTAGCAACTTATTTTTTAGGGATAAGGAGGATGTTCTGCCAATTAAATAATACATCTGTCGAAATTTGAGCCCTTATTGCATTCGTTTTTTCATTATGTTTATTTTACATGTAAGGGCACTTGTCCAGATAAATTCCCAAATATTTGACATTATCCTGTTGTGGAATACATTCTCCATTAAGTGTCACTGATGAACAAGTTTCTATCCGTAGTATGAAGGTTATTTGTACGGATTTTGTTTCGTTAACCTGTATACTCCATAGCTGTAACCAGGTATGTATTTTATTAAGGATGCTTTGGGGGTAGTTAGAAGCTACGCGAGGCTTTGTGTGTGATGCTAGCACTGCTGTATCATCGGCGTAGGTGGCTGTGAGTGTTTGAGAGATTGTGGGCAGACCTGCCGTATATACATAAGGTAGAGAACTAGTCCTAATATACTTCCCTGTGGCACTCTTGAGTATATTGGATAGAGGTGAGTCAATACTTCTCTTAGTTTGATTTGAAAAGTTCGTCCGTCTAGGTATGACCGGATAAGTTCATACATATGTGGAAGATGCATTCTAATTTTATATATTAGACCCGTGTGCCAAACCTTATCGAAGGCTTGTCTAATGTCGAGCAATACAACAGTGCAGTATCTTTTAAGATTTAAGTCGTGGTTTATTTTTGTCACTATTCGATGAACTTGTTGTATTGTACCGTGTCCTTTCCCGATACCAAACTGATGTTGTGGGAGTATATTCCTGTCTGTAAGCATGGTTTGTATTTTTTGTAGAAACAGTTTTTCAAATAGTTTAGAGACTATAGGCAGCAGCTTAATTGGTCGGTAAGAGGTAATGTCCTTTGGGTTTCTTCCGGGCTTTGGGATCATTAGTATTGGCCCAACTTTTTATTGTTCGGGGGATATTTTAAGTCGTAGAAGTGCATTGAATATATATGCAAAAATTTAAAGCCATTTTCTGGCCATTGTTTTAATAGACTTGACGTGAGAGAATCATATTTAGGCGCTTTATGCAAATTAAGACTTTTGACAGCAGTTGTTACTTGTTTGACTTTTACGGGCTTTAGAGGAGGTTGTGCCTCAAGTGGTTCCGCTAATGTGTGACAAATTGATTGTTCTTCTTCCACTGTGCAGGTTTTTGGTAATGACTGGAACACTGTAGACATGTGATTTGTAAATGCTGTTGCTTTTTTTTTCGTGGCTTCGAGTCCAGCTACCATCTGAGAGGTGTAAACGTAGTTGGTCTTTTTACACCCTTCGGACAATTTTAAAGGCGGATACAACGAATATGTAATGAAGAACTGTGTTAGATAATTTTTTAATTTTTAAAATATATCATTTTATCGCTCTGTTTGTCCATAGAGGAGTACCAGAAAAATTTTACTAATGAGCCTTTAGTGCAAAACCATATTACTCCTTGTTACCCGGCTAATAATCTACAGTAGGATATTTTCAAGCATAGGAGCTTCTATCTACCTTATGGCGGATCAGATGTTATATTTTAAGAATGGATTATTTAGTGGCTCATTAGCATAAATTTTAATTTTCAAATTAACCGATAGACCTAAACCTAATTATATGAAATCGCAAGGTCTGGAAATCGTCATATTACATCCAGGGAATTTTGTGTCCAATAACATGATACCTTCTTGTGTTGTATGGCATACAGAATCATCTTGTTGGAAGTAAACATCAGTGTCAATTCCATTTAGTTGAGGCAATAAAAAATCCGTTAGCATTGCACTATAACGCTCTGAAATTAAAGTATATTTCAATAAAAAATCCGTAGGTTATTAATTACTAGCGAAAGTAAATGACATTCTCAATTTTGACAACACTGTAGATGTTAATATTGGTATAAAAATACCTATTAAGCGTGCTTTAAAAAATCCCCCCATAGCATCTGTAGACGTAGAAAGAAGTTTTTCTGCATACAAACATATATTATCTGACAAGCGTCAAAATTTGTTACCAGATAATATTGAGAAACATATAATTATATATTGTTATACACGAAGATGTAAATAATTTTAATAATATATATTTAAGTTCGGTTTTAATGTTTTGTAACATTTATTGTACAGTTTGTTTAATAAATTTATACTTACACTTTTTGCCTGGTTATAATCAGCCTCTTATTTTTATTAAAAAAATAATAATAGACATTTTTTCAATAATGCAAATTTTGATTACATTTTTGTGCACATGTATGCGCATAATTTGCTATTTTTAGTTCTCTCTACTTATGACTGTTGCTCTAAATATTTGCGTGATCCTCGTATCATTAGCGAATGTGTGGGGTCCTTGATATTCGGGCCTGGCAACTTCGATGCTACTAACCGTTGAGTCCCGTGAGCTGCTTAAAGGGAATTTGGATGGACGAATGATTGTTTAGAGTGATGCGGGTCGAACCTCCGATGCTATTGAAGCAGCCGGGGGCATAGGTAAACCCCTGCTAATCGCCAGCGTTGATTTGCGGTGCCCGAAAGTGAGGTTATTGGCGGCCCTCAGCACGAAAATAGTTTCTTTCGGCTTACACATTCGCCCAAGTACCTTTTGCATTAATAAGGCCTTACCGGGTTGTTGGGGAGAACACCTGAAACAATCGCAAACTAAAAACGATTTTTAAAAGCTTGACTAGCAGATTTAATATAAACTGGTTTGAGTAATACATAATTCTTGAAATCGCCATGAAATTTATGTTGATGGGTAATTTCAATACTTTCTCGTTCAAGGACAATCGTTTTAGAGGGACGTGCAGTTTTTGATCTCTCTGAACGCAGTTTATCGTAAACAGATCCGAATTGCAGAATCAAATTGCTTGTTAACAAGGGCGATTGAAAGCTCCGAAACAAATTCTACGGAAGTTTCTTTTATGGACTGACGATTTCCATAATAAATTTTTATGTTTTCAGTACGCTGTTCTTGCGAAAGCGAGACCATTGTAAGATTTGAATGTGACTCAACTTAGTGTATATGAAATGTCACCAGAAACAAAATAAACACTATGTAGTTATAGTCATTTAAAATTATAAAGCCACTTTACTTGAACAAAAAACTGAAATTTTACGAAAACACAAACTACATCTTGCATTCGAAGCACTAAAACAAATTTACGCTAAAGTGGCTAAAAAATGCCATTGAGTCAACAAATCAAATTGTGCTATATAAAATCATAATCAGATAGACGTTTACTTACGGCTGACATGTATGGTGACACATCTCCAATGTTCTCTTGTGAAAATTAGAAGTATTTTAAAATAATGGCACTAAACATGAACAGATACATCAAAATTCAAAACTGCACGAAGCAGCTACAAGTCTTCTATAAAAGATCACATTACTAAGACTGCGGGTGTAGTTTAATGACTGAACAACTACTAACCCTTATAATAGAAATACTACAAGACAAAAAAAAACCCACAAAATTACACAATGTGATAAAAGCAATGTCATACCCATAACTAAAACCCAGATGTTTAGGCAAAATGCCTAAAAATGCTTATTTTGACTATTTCTATTTATAAATGTCTTTTTTGCTTATAACAGTTATAACTGCCTATTTAGACACAAAAATTTGGTTTTTCATAGAATAAATAGCAGCAACAAAGATCTGTTAACTCCGTACTGAGAATTCAGCCTGAAAATGTATACTTACTATAATATTAATATCTACTTTGTTTGGTGATTTGCATTCATTTTCATTCATTCTTACAAGAAGTTTACTTCTGCCGCAATGCCGAAAGTGCGTTCTTCTGTCACCGACAAATTAAATAAAATTTTGCAAGGGTATGGAAATGATAATTTTTCAACTAATTTTTTCTGTGCTTTCCCATCGTTCAAATAGTATGGCAACCCTCTTAAAGAAGCCACTTTGACAACCTTTATTAATTATTTTAATTACTCCCAGATATACAAGTTTTCGAAACGTAAAACAGTTGAAGTCACAAATGTGCACATCGAGTAAATATAAGCCCACGTCTTCTACTTTTTCTCCATCAACTACTCTGTAACAAGCTTTGTTTTGTCTAGTCTGGCATTATAATGAAGAATAATAGGTAACTTCACGCTCTTTCTTTGCATTCATTTCGGGATAAAAATCTCGAAGAATAACTTATAGACCACTTTGGTCGCGGTAGTCTTCTCTTCCCAGAGATACCAAAAGCAAATTCCATCGAAATTCATTTCCATAATCAACAACTTCTTTTTTCCCCGAACACTTTCCTTAACTGTCTTTAAATAGTCACTCTTTCCTAACTATTGAGCCAACTAGTTGTTAGTAACTAACAAAAAAGTCGGTAAAAGAATATCCAACTTTCATCTATACCGAGAGTCCGCTTCAATAGTTCAGGTCGACGATTGTACCGAAGGTTATTATGGCATACGTCGATTTGAGCTCCCCTTTGCTGTTCTGTCAAATTGTGAGGAACAAGTTTGCCAAAATCTTGATCACACACAAGTCTTTAGTCAAAATTGTACAAAGACAAGTTTTAGTAACATCAACGTGTATGACCAACTCAAACATTGACCTTGATCTTGTTTCCGCAAAACACGCGTTGAATCGCTCTGATCTTTCAACTTTATCGGGCGCCACGTGATAAGCCCCACCGTCCATCTCTTTAGCTACACAGTATGCCCTTTATTTATCTCGATTACCAATTTTTCCACGGCGTGTATAGAGAATGTCTTTGGTAGCATATATTTTTACAGAAAATCATGAATGTATCCTGATAACCATCCGATTATGTGGCCGACTTTGGCGAAAGATCACTGATCTTAGTCGGACACCGAAGATATTGATTTGAAATTTTAACAAAACTATCAGACCTTTTGATCATTTCGATTATGTTTACTCACTAATAAATGCCAGCTCACATGTGCTACGTTTCACCTCTGTAAGTCAAGTGGTTCATAAGCAAGGACATAATCCTAGATTGGAATGCGGTAATATATTTAAATAGACTGTTTGTACGGTACCCTGATTTTATTGATATGAGAATATTGAATTCTGGTTTCAAATCTCCTTTAAAAAACTATTAATAAAAAGATGGACTTTTCAAATAAATTGTATTTTACAAAACGTAAAATTTAGGAAATCGGTTATTTGATTTTATTTAAGTATATATTTAAGTATAGCGCACTATAAAACATTTCATTATTTATTAATTTTATTTTAAAATTTTCTCGAGCTTATTTTCGTAACATTCCTATTTAATTGATTCACTTTTAAAGCTACGCCAAATTACTTGAACAGATTACCTTTTTACCGTCAAGTATGATGACTATAATCCGTTCAGCGAATACATATAGTAATAAAACTGTCAAAAATTCCCGCTCATTTTAAGTAACTATTTGTTATTGGTCGGTTTAAAAAAGAGCGCGTATTTCAGTAGTCAAACACACTGATCCATCTTTAGGCAGTAATGTGTTAGTTGTTTTTTTTAATATTTGCATGAAGTCTCCAAGTAAGTCTTGTATCTAGTAGTACTCCAAGATACTTTTCTTAGGTAGAATATTTTTGCTTGGCATTTCGTGGGCTTAATGTTATCCATCTGTTATACCATGAGCATACTTGATGTATTACAGTTTTCAGTTTCTCTATGGCTTGGGTTAGGTCGGTGTGTTGTGTCAGGATTGCAGTATCATCCGCAAAGGTCGCTAAGGTTGTCTCTGTGGTAGAGATGTCTGATGTAAAAATATTGAATAATAACGGTCTCAACACACTTCCCTGAGGTACGCCTGCTTGAATGGAATATGTTTCTAAAATTATGAAGTTTATGCGTACAGCAAAAGTTCTGTTTTCGAGGAAAGAGAAGACTATTGCTTTTAGGTAGTCGGCTATTCCGATCTTGAGTATTTTGCTTTTTAAGCCTTCTAGCCAGACTTTATCGAAGGCCTGGGCTACGTCGAGAAATATTGCTACAGTGTAGCTTTTGTTTTCAAATTCTTCTTCCATTTTTTCGGAAATGCGTTGTAGTTGATGTTCCGTTGAATATGTTTTCCTGAAGCCAAACTGGAATGGTGGTAGTATGTTAAGTGACGTTATTTCGTTCATTAAGTGGGAGTGGATGATCTTTTCTAGAACCTTTGAGAGTGAAGTCAACAAGCTTATTGGGCTATAGCTGTTAATCATCTTTTTATCTTTAACCGGCTTGGGAAATATCAGTATACGGGCATGCTTCCATGCTTTTGGAAAATATCCCTATCGGAGCCATGCGTTGTAAATTGTTGCAAGGTAGGCTAAGGATTTATTGGTGAGCTGAGTTGGAACTAAGTTAGTTATCAAATCATGTTCGGGGCTTTTTCTCTTTGGAAGATTGTTAATTATAGTTTTAATTTATTGAGTAGTAGTGAGAATTATCGATTCAGTTATCACTGGCAGATTAGTTTCAATATGGTTAAATATGTGTGCTGTGTGGTATGGAGCGCAAGTAGTTAATGGAACGAATACTTTTTCATAATGAGCTGCAAAGGCTGCTGATTTTTCTTCGTCGGTAGCTAGTGTTGTATTTTCTACACTTAGGGTTGGAATTTCCTCGCGTTATTTTAGTATGCGCTTGGTAGCTCTCCACATTTCGATGTCGCCTGGTTGAAGATCTTAAATATATTTTTGATATGTGTTGATTCTCAACTCATCCAATTCGCGTTTTAGGATATGACTTTTTCTTTTAATTAGTTCTGTAATTTCAATTGGTAGATATTGGTGGTTGTGTTTTTTTATTAGTTTTGGAGGCTAGTATTGCCTCGGGCCCGCTATTGGTTATTGACGTTGTTAATTTGGATATTGCGTTGTCTATGTCTTCATTATTGCTTTGGCTGGTTGGGAATTTCAGCTGTTCATCAAGGTTGGTTCTGAAGCATTCCCAGTTTACTACCCCGTTTATAGATCTTGGTATTAGTTGTGCCACCAGTGGGATGCTGATAAACGAGATTATTACTAGTAAGTGGTCAGAGTCAAGCTCTTCTATTACAGTTTTGAATATTGGTTTGTCGAAGTTCTTCTGTAAAATAATATCTGGTATCGGACAGGTGATCGTTGCGATATGGATAGTAGGTAGGTGTATTTCTCTGGGGTTATTATTTGGAAGAAATATTTTGTCGAATAATTTTCTATCTTGATTCACTCAGGATTATTTGCTTTACATCCCCATAATTGATTGATGATTTAAAATCTCCAATCATTAGGGGTGGTTCAGTTGTATTGAATATAGCTTTTAAGTCTTCCTCGACTAGCTTCTTGTTTGGTTGTCTATAGGTGCTTATTACTGTGAGGTTTTGATCGTTTAGTTTTATTTTGGTTCCAATTATTTCTAGAGTTAGATTATCAATGTCTGCGATAGGACTGTGAATGATTTTCTTTTTAATGAGTATAGCTACCACTCCTGCTGCTATTCGAGCGTTTCTATCTTTTCTATAAACTGGTAACCAGACATTTTGAACATGTTTGTTTCAGATAGGTGGGTTTCAGTGATACATACAATATCTATTGTGTCTGGTAAGAAATGATATAAAGATCGATCTTTGTGTTAGTATACCGTTAACATTCCAATTAAGGATTGTTAGCTTTTCTATGAATTTCTGAGGTTTAGGATCCATTGAGCAGAAAGAGAAGGATAGTATTAGTGATGAAATTTTTAATTAGAGGAAAGTAAGGGGTTAACAGATCGATAAGGATTTTGGTTATATTATTTGTGTCAGGTAAGACTGTCGGATTGATAGATTGATAGATATGATCGGCTAGGGTTGACAAAATAATTTCTATTGTGTCCTATACCAGATTGGTTGTTAACGTTATTTTTTCATTCGTTTTGCATTACCTCGACGTGGTGGCTACAACCGCGATAACTTGCAGGGTGTGGGCCTCCGCAGTTGGCACACTTAGATGCTTCATCTGGTTTTTTTTTGCATTGATTTTTTTGATGGTCTCCTCTACATTTCACGCATCGTGGGTCTAGCGTACAATAATTTTTGGTGTGGCCATAACCTTGGCAGCGGTGACATTGAGGGGTGGTAGGTGGCTTTCTTCTTACTTCAACAGTGACAATTGAATGATGAATACTTTTTAGTGAGAACATCTTTTTGGCATTTTCATTATCATTTAGGTCCACTGCACAAACTGGTAGCGGCTGCTTGTTTTTAATTAGGAGTGTAACTTTAATAATTTGTTCAGAATTTCTGCTAAGTTCAGCAAAGACTTCTCGTTCTGTTAGAGATAGCGGTACATTTTTAATTTTTAATTGCCGTTTGGGTTTTGGAAGGTATGATATTTAATTTCGTTATCCTTAAAATGTTTTGTTAAGGCCCTGTAGTCATCCACTTAATCTGTTTGTGTTACAGAAGATTGTGAATTCGTCGGTTGTTAATTTTTTGATATCTGTGGTCAGCACTATATGATTTACGGCGATATCGAGATAATAGGGCGGTATTCTTGATTTTCTTGAAGTTTCAGTTACATTGTCTGCATTTGTGTTGTGTTGATTACGATTATCGTTTGAGCCGGTTTCTAGGTTAACTAGTAAGTTGCATTTGTTATGTGTTGGAATATTTGGTGTCCACGAGTAGCGTTTCTGCACTTCGTTAAGAGGAGGAGTTAATGAGTCAAATTTACGCTTATTTTTCGCTTGAACTTCCATTGGGCTTTCATTGTTTAGATTTTCGGTTATTTTGTTAAAATTAAAAAAGTTGCTATTTTAAGGCAACAGATTCGTTAAATAATTGCACTTTAATCTTTCACACACTTAGACTGCGATGAAGCACGTCTTAACGCTTTGAAAGTAAAATGGCAACTCTCATGTGTTAGTGCTGCGGCTAAATTGTTGCGGTTAGAAGTGGCGATTTAATTTGTATCTCACTATTAATGACAGTGTGTACTGTAAAAGTGAGTTGTTAAATTTTGGTTCATCTGTTTAACGCAAAGAGGTAAACATAAAATATTGTTATAAATGTTACATTGTAAACCTGGCTTCCGCGCACATCTTTCTGCGTTTCAGGGGCGGTGCAGGAGTGTGTTATGATGATTTATTACTATATGTATTAGCCGAACGTATAATAGAGTGCGGATTTTATGCAAAATGCATAATTTTGCATATTTTGCATATTTTGCATATTTAGCCAAATAGCGCATATTTTATGCTAAAGGGGAAATTTTGTTATTTCCTGTATAACAACATATTTTTGTTTTCAACGGTATTATTTCGAAATTTCCTAAACTAAATAGTTTTATAGCGGTTTCCTAAGAAGGGGGACAAAGGAAAGATTAAAACCCCTACTAATTATCTAAGGTTGCGATTACGTAGATTGCTTTTAGTAAGAATATTCGTGTAAGGCATTATAATACACCTGTAAAGTTTCAAACTAGTTTCATTATTGTTTTCAAGAACTTGAGCACATTAAATAGAAGGATTCAAAATCTCCAGTGATTATTTTAGTTGCATTATTAAACAGATAAATGGTTTGTTACGATACATTTGCTAGTAAACAGAACGTGTATATATCAAATTTTGAAGATACCGACAGTGAAAAATAATTTAACGTCCACTTGGATAAAAATTGCCCGAATTTCAGATAGATGGCGATGAAGGTGATAGTATTTCGCAGTCTACGGAAAAACGGAAAGTCAAATGATTAATTATTCAGTTTTGTCCAAAAACAATACACGTGTAAAATTTTTTACTTGTCGCAATTGTCAAATTCAGCAAGCCTTGTTGCTAAACAAATGTGCGACTCGTTAAAAGCACAAAACTTGTGTAAATAACCATTATGGTATATATTTTAAATTATAGATGACATATGAAAGAATGTCTTAGATCACGCAACACATTAATACGGCTGGGCATAAAGGAAACGTGGATGGAATGAAAAAACTAACCAATCTCAAATGCTTTTGCGAGAATCTCTAGCTACCAAAACATTCAAACGGAACGAACGAGAAGAATTTAATTTGGAATTATGTAGTGCTCTTATTAAATCCGACATTCCCCTTAAAAACTTAAAGTTATTTTTGGTAAAACTTGGTAACAAAAATGGCGGACGAAAGTACACCGAGGAAAAGGTACGTCAACGAATTATATTTTAAAACCATTAAAAATACAAAATAAATTGTAAATAACTAGTATATACTAGGTGTACCGGAAAGTCTTTACCGTTTTTTTTGGGAAAAATGCATAATTTTCGATATAATGGAAAAATTTGTTTATTCAAAATATTGACCGTTTAATTCTGCACATCTTGCCCATCTTTCAGGCAATTTATGAATTCCATTCCAAAAAAATTGTTTTTCCTTTGAGCGAAACCATTCATCGATCCATTTTTTAACTTCTTCGAAATTGGCGAAGTGCTGCTCTGCTAATGAAGAGCCCATTGATGCGAAAAGGTGATAGTCGGACGGGGCAAGGTCTGGAGAGTACGGAGGGTGCAATAATATTTCCCACTCAAACGCTTTCAATGCTTTCTTGACCGGTTTTGCTGTATGAGGCGGCGCGTTATCGTGCTGTAAAATCTCTTTACCGTGTCTTCGGGACAATTCTGGTCTCCAATAGTTTCTTGGGCCACATTTAACGCTTCTGCCAATTGTTTTTGAGTTTGTGTTGGGTCTTCATCCAATAACTCCTGCAGTTTCGCATCTTCGGAATTTTTCGGTCTGCCAGAACGTTCTTTGTCTTGCACATCGAAAACACCACTTTTGAATTATCGAGACCACGCCTCACATGTTTTTATGGTTGGAGCATGCTCGCCGTATGTTTCAACTAGCAAACGATGACTTTCAGCGGCTCTTTTCTTTTGATTAAATGAAAAAAGTAATGCATGCCGCAAATGCACGTTTTCAGGCACATAACTTGACATTTTGAAGAGGTATAAATATATGAGGGTGATACATACAATATCTATTGTGTCTGGTAAGAAATGATATAAAGATCGATCTTTGTGTTAGTATACCGTTAACATTCCAATTAAGGATTGTTAGCTTTTCTATGAATTTCTGAGGTTTAGGATCCATTGAGCAGAAAGAGAAGGATAGTATTAGTGATGAAATTTTTAATTAGAGGAAAGTAAGGGGTTAACAGATCGATAAGGATTTTGGTTATATTATTTGTGTCAGGTAAGACTGTCGGATTGATAGATTGATAGATATGATCGGCTAGGGTTGACAAAATAATTTCTATTGTGTCCTATACCAGATTGGTTGTTAACGTTATTTTTTTCATTCGTTTTTGCATTACCTCGACGTGGTGGCTACAACCGCGATAACTTGCAGGGTGTGGGCCTCCGCAGTTGGCACACTTAGGAGCTTCTTCTGGTTTTTGTTTTTTGCATTGATGATGTTGATGGTCTCCTCCACATTTCACGCATCGTGGGTCTAGCGTACAATAATTTTTGGTGTGGCCATAACCTTGGCAAGCGGTGACATTGAGGGGTGGTAGATGGCTTTCTTCTCAGTTCAACAGTGACAATTGAATGATGAATACTTTTTAGTGAGAATATCTTTTTGGCATTTTCATTATCATTTAGGTCCACTGCACAAACTGGTAGCGGCTGCTTGTTTTTAGTTAGGTGTGTAACTTTAATAATTGGTACAGAATTTCTGCCAAGTTCAGCAAAGATTTCTCGTTCTGTTAGAGATAGCGGTACATTTTTAATTTTTAATTGCCGTTTGGGTTTTGGAAGGTATGATATTTAATTTCGTTATCCTTAAAATGTTTTGTTAAGGCCCTGTAGTCATCCACTTAATCTGTTTGTGTTACAGAAGATTGTGAATTCGTCGGTTGTTAATTTTTTGATATCTGTGGTCAGCACTATATGATTTACGGCGATATCGAGATAATAGGGCGGTATTCTTGATTTTCTTGAAGTTTCAGTTACATTGTCTGCATTTGTGTTGTGTTGATTACGATTATCGTTTGAGCCGGTTTCTAGGTTAACTAGTAAGTTGCATTTGTTATGTGTTGGAATATTTGGTGTCCACGAGTAGCGTTTCTGCACTTCGTTAAGAGGAGGAGTTAATGAGTCAAATTTACGCTTATTTTTCGCTTGAACTTCCATTGGGCTTTCATTGTTTAGATTTTCGGTTATTTTGTTAAAATTAAAAAAGTTGCTATTTTAAGGCAACAGATTCGTTAAATAATTGCACTTTAATCTTTCACACACTTAGACTGCGATGAAGCACGTCTTAACGCTTTGAAAGTAAAATGGCAACTCTCATGTGTTAGTGCTGCGGCTAAATTGTTGCGGTTAGAAGTGGCGATTTAATTTGTATCTCACTATTAATGACAGTGTGTACTGTAAAAGTGAGTTGTTAAATTTTGGTTCATCTGTTTAACGCAAAGAGGTAAACATAAAATATTGTTATAAATGTTACATTGTAAACCTGGCTTCCGCGCACATCTTTCTGCGTTTCAGGGGCGGTGCAGGAGTGTGTTATGATGATTTATTACTATATGTATTAGCCGAACGTATAATAGAGTGCGGATTTTATGCAAAATGCATAATTTTGCATATTTTGCATATTTTGCATATTTAGCCAAATAGCGCATATTTTATGCTAAAGGGGAAATTTTGTTATTTCCTGTATAACAACATATTTTTGTTTTCAACGGTATTATTTCGAAATTTCCTAAACTAAATAGTTTTATAGCGGTTTCCTAAGAAGGGGGACAAAGGAAAGATTAAAACCCCTACTAATTATCTAAGGTTGCGATTACGTAGATTGCTTTTAGTAAGAATATTCGTGTAAGGCATTATAATACACCTGTAAAGTTTCAAACTAGTTTCATTATTGTTTTTCAAGAACTTGAGCACATTAAATAGAAGGATTCAAAATCTCCAGTGATTATTTTAGTTGCATTATTAAACAGATAAATGGTTTGTTACGATACATTTGCTAGTAAACAGAACGTGTATATATCAAATTTTGAAGATACCGACAGTGAAAAATAATTTAACGTCCACTTGGATAAAAAATTGCCCGAATTTCAGATAGATGGCGATGAAGGTGATAGTATTTCGCAGTCTACGGAAAAACGGAAAGTCAAATGATTAATTATTCAGTTTTGTCCAAAAACAATACACGTGTAAAATTTTTTACTTGTCGCAATTGTCAAATTCAGCAAGCCTTGTTGCTAAACAAATGTGCGACTCGTTAAAAAGCACAAAACTTGTGTAAATAACCATTATGGTATATATTTTAAATTATAGATGACATATGAAAGAATGTCTTAGATCACGCAACACATTAATACGGCTGGGCATAAAGGAAACGTGGATGGAATGAAAAAAACTAACCAATCTCAAATGCTTTTGCGAGAATCTCTAGCTACCAAAACATTCAAACGGAACGAACGAGAAGAATTTAATTTGGAATTATGTAGTGCTCTTATTAAATCCGACATTCCCCTTAAAAAACTTAAAGTTATTTTTGGTAAAACTTGGTAACAAAAAAATGGCGGACGAAAGTACACCGAGGAAAAGGTACGTCAACGAATTATATTTTAAAACCATTAAAAATACAAAATAAATTGTAAATAACTAGTATATACTAGGTGTACCGGAAAGTCTTTACCGTTTTTTTTGGGAAAAATGCATAATTTTCGATATAATGGAAAAATTTGTTTATTCAAAATATTGACCGTTTAATTCTGCACATCTTGCCCATCTTTCAGGCAATTTATGAATTCCATTCCAAAAAAATTGTTTTTCCTTTGAGCGAAACCATTCATCGATCCATTTTTTAACTTCTTCGAAATTGGCGAAGTGCTGCTCTGCTAATGAAGAGCCCATTGATGCGAAAAGGTGATAGTCGGACGGGCAAGGTCTGGAGAGTACGGAGGGTGCAATAATATTTCCCACTCAAACGCTTTCAATGCTTTCTTGACCGGTTTTGCTGTATGAGGCGGCGCGTTATCGTGCTGTAAAATCTCTTTACCGTGTCTTCGGACAATTCTGGTCTCCAATAGTTTCTTGGGCCACATTTAACGCTTCTGCCAATTGTTTTTGAGTTTGTGTTGGGTCTTCATCCAATAACTCCTGCAGTTTCGCATCTTCGGAATTTTTCGGTCTGCCAGAACGTTCTTTGTCTTGCACATCGAAAACACCACTTTTGAATTATCGAGACCACGCCTCACATGTTTTTATGGTTGGAGCATGCTCGCCGTATGTTTCAACTAGCAAACGATGACTTTCAGCGGCTCTTTTCTTTTGATTAAATGAAAAAAGTAATGCATGCCGCAAATGCACGTTTTCAGGCACATAACTTGACATTTTTGAAGAGGTATAAATATATGAGGGTGATACTTTCACAAAATATAACCTACGATGTTGAAGCTTGACGTCTGTAGAATAAAATGAACACGTCTCAAATCATAATATTGTATATTGAGCCTAGCGACACCTATTGGAAAAAACCGGTAAAGGCTTTCCGGTACACCTGCTATGTTTTATAACAGACGAAACCACAGATACTCGCGGAAGATACGTTGCTAATCTTCTAGTCTGTTGTTTGAAAGAAGACGTATCTATTAGGTCTTATTTAATTGCTTGTAAGATTCTTGATAAAATAAATCATTTAACAATTGTTAGGTTTATTAATAAATCTTTAATGCAAATTCTTTTTTTCCGATGTTGTACCCAAAGAAAAAAATTATTTTGATGCTGTCCGACGCAGCATCATACATACAAAAGCTGGGCAACAATTAAAGAATTTATACAAAAATTTAATTCATGTTATATGCCCGGCTCATTGTTTAAATAGAGCATAGAGAATTTTCTATAGTAAATTTATTAATAAGTAGCATAAAAAAAGTATTTATAAAAGGCCCATTCAGGGTGCAATGATATAGAGAAAAAATATTCGATGTTCCGTTGCCTCCTGAACCTATAATTATGCGATGGTTAACGCAGATCTTTTTATGCCGAGCATTTTGAGAAGATAAAGACTATAATTTTCGAATTTTCAGATAGTTCTAGTACTGTTATTGAAAAATCTTAGTGTATTTTAAGAAAACTAGAACTACACGATCAGTTAGCATTTATTAGGGCTCATTATTCATTTGTAAGTAATTCAATTACAGCGCTGGAAGAAGAAGGAATGCCATTAAGTGAATCTATGCATTTGATAAACAATTTCCAAAACTTAATAACTATCGTTCCAGGAAATACCGGCTAATTATTTTTCTGAATTTTAATGATAAAAAAACGTAGGATATCAATTGCTAGCGAAAGTAAATGACATTCTCAATTTCGACAACACTGTAGGTGGTGATATTGATATAAAAATACCTATTAAGTGTGCTTTAAGCAGTGCCTCTATGACATCTGTAGACGTCGAAAGAAATTTTTCTACGTACAATCATATAGTATCTGACAAGCGTCAAAATTTCTTAACAGAAAATATTGAGAAACATTGTTTTGCTCGTAGATATAAATAATTTTAATAATATGTATTTAAGTTTTGTTTTAATGTTTTGCAAAATTTATTATATAATTTGTTTAATAAATTTACGCTTACACTTCATAAAATTTTATTTTTGAAACGAAAATTACCTGGTTATAAACGGCCTCATTGTTTTTTTATTAAAAAATGATAATAATTATAAACAATTTTAATAATGCATATTCTTGCATATTTTGATTACATTTTAGTACATATTTATGCACATATTTTGTCATTTTTTAGTACATCAAATCCGCTCTGTAATGATGACTAAAAGGTATGCAGCTACTATTTCTATCACCGAATAACACTGCTCTTGTCGCACTCGCGCTAAAAGTACACCGCTAAGGAGTAACGAAGGATTTATTTAATCTGCATAAATTGTGCTCTTCATAACAATTTTATAAATTATTTTAAGGACAACCCGAATTATATTGTCGAAGTATAGTGCGTTTTGGACGATTTTAATATTAATATTAGATTAGAAAATAACAGCTGCTGGTTGTGCGTTACTTTTTGGCCGAAAGTGTTTAACAAAAAACAAATAAAAAATTATGGTTTAAAATAAAAACACAAAAAGGATGGCCATAGTCGTTTCCACGGTAATTGCAGAGGGGGGATCTTTAACGGCAAAGGGTCTCTCATCCCAAATATTAACTATGTATATAACAACCGAGAGATGCCGAATATTTAACTCGGTTTTGCAACCGGTGACATGATTACGGGCGAGTTCAAGGTTCTACCCACGTACCTTCTCCCGGGAAACATCGGACCACCCAAAGTACACTGTTCTCGTCGTGCTTATAAGCTACGCATGCTGAAATCACAATCAGTGAGAAGCAACCAACTTTTTATTTAATTTGCCTAAGTGGTACGTTGCAAAAAGTTTTAAAATTTGTTTTAAGCGCAACTCGAATTATAAAGTGTATGTGTAGTTCAGTTTAGACAATTTCAGTATGAATATTAGATAAGCGTTAAATGGACCTTTGTTATCAAATTGGGGCAGAAGTAATAGCTGCATACTGATTAGACATCGCAGTAGACGGTAAACATGTAATCTGTTCTCCTGCAACCATTTTAATTACAGGGTGATCAATAATATGCATCAGTAACTATTTGCTTATAACTTCTCACGTAGCTAAACGATTTACAAATTTCAAAACACGTTTTATTTAGTATAGTCTGAAGTTTAGTTTAACAAGTTTCCAAAATGGAAACCTTTACTAACAACATGGCCAATTTTAAAAGCCTCATTTACTGCTTGAATTGTGTCTATTCCGATGGCTGAAAATTCACTTTTTATGGCTATTGTGAAATCTTTAATTATCCTTAGAGACCCTGTCTTTCAGATATTTCTTTAAAAAAATTTACATGTATTTATATCAGAGCAATAAGGTGGCCAATCATTTCCATCACCAGCAAAAATCTAGCTTATATCACATGTTCTACAATTATTCTGAAATGTGGAAAAAACTTCCAGATGGGGACCCGTGCCGTCTTGCATAAACCACTAACCACTAGGCATTTTGGCTATCTTTGTTCCCCCTAGAAACTCTTTTATGAGCACCTCGCGGTAATTTTAAGAGTTCACATTACCGTCAATGGAAAAGCTTTACAATTGCAAGGTGAGGATTTTTGGTACCCCAGTGGCGCGTGTTTTTTACAAAAGCTTGCAAATAAAAATGAGTTTTTTTAGATATCAATCTAACCGTCTTCCACCAATTGGCCAAATACCTGATCACCGCTTAAAACAAATTTTAAAAGTTTTATGCAACGTACCACTTAAGCAAATTAAATAAAAATTGGCTGCTTCTCACTGATTGTAATTTTAGCATGAGTAGCTTATAAGTGCGACGAGAACAGTGTACTTTGGGTGGTCCGATGTTTCCCGGGAGAAGGTACGTGAGTAGAACCTTGAACTCGCCCGTAATCATGTCACCGGTTGCAAAACCGAGTTAAATATTTGGCCGTCTCGCCCAACTTGTACATAATACGTACGCCATTAAGGCATTTGCCGTGGAAACGACTATGGCCATTCTTTTTGTGTGTTTATTTAAAACCGTAATTTTTTATTTGTTTCTTAGAAGTATTAAAAATGGTAACAAAAAATATCATTTTATTTATACAAGATCATACAAGACTCTAATTCGAATGTGGTAATGCTGATGCAGTACTACTCAAAGTGGTGTATCAAAAGTCATCCAAAACAGAACAAATATTGAAATATAACAATAAGAATAAATTAAAAACTTTCGGCCAAGAAGTAACGCACAACCAGCAGCTGTTATTTCAATCACGCCTTAATAGCAAAATTACAAAAAATGCTTATCTAATATTAATATTAAAATCGTCCAAAACGTAGTATACTTCGACAATATAATTCGAGTCGTCTTTATAAAAATTCATAAAATCATTATGTAGGGCACAATTTATGCAGTTTAAATAAATCCTTGGTTACTCCTTAGCGGTGTAATTTTAGCGTGAGTAATTTATAAGTGCGACAAGAGCAGCATTATTCGGTGATAGAAATAGTAGCTTAATAGTCATCATTAGAGAGCGGATTTTATGTACTAAAAAATGACAAAATATGTGCATAAAAATGCACTAAAATGTAATCAAAATATGCACGAATAAGCATTATTAAAATTGTTTATAATTATTATCATTTTTTGATAAAAAAACAATGAGGCCGTTTATAACCATGTAATTTTCGTTTAAAAAATAAAATTTTATGAAGTGTAAGCATAAATTTATTAAACAAATTGTATAATAAATTTTACAAAACATTAAAACAAAACTTAAAAACATATTATTAAAATTACGAGAAAACAATGTGCTTCTCAAAATTATATTTATTTTTGAAGTTTTTAAATTAGGGCCGGTTATATTTTTTTATTCCCTCTCATATATATTTGAAATTTGTTTTATCGGCCCAATAGTCCAAGCACGCGTTCCGATATGGCCGGCGGTCTGGGCCGCGGGCCGCGCAATTGCCTTTGTACATTTGGCATTTCGACTTCGTTTAGCTCGCGCGACTTTACGCTTTTTCTTTTATTCATTTAAACTTGCATTTCGCATTTCGTTGACGGCATTACGCTTTTGCCTTTGTTCGCGTTTTGCATTTGGCCTTTTCTGGCTGTGTTCTCGCGGGCAATTTTTCCGTAAGTCGGAAACATTTTTCTTTTTAAGCGAGAGTTCGCCGGAGGATTTACTCGATATATTTTCTTTCATCTGGCTCGACTAAGGAACCTTTTATACCAGGAAGACGCTACCGTTTCGGCTTCTACTGTGAAGATTGGGGTAACTTACCCTATTTTTTATCCATATCCTTACCCTTAGTCCCAGGACCAACAGCAAGGAACCGATATCTGCGGGAAAGCGCCGCTTCCACAGATTAGTGTTTTAACTTTAGATTTGTTTTCAAGTTCTCTATTCAAAATTCAAAACTACCTATACAGTCCACTTATTCCCGCCGAACCAATACTGTTTCTATACAATTTATTTTATATTTTAATAGTTTAAAGACACTGTTCGTTGACGTATCTTTTTCTCAGTGTACTTTCGTCCGCCATTTTTTTGGTAGAGAAGCAGAAATCCGGACACAAAACGCCTACTCGATAAGCTAACGCATAGCCTAAAACGCGAATTGGGTGAGCTGAGAATCAACACATATCAAAAATATATTTAAGATCTTCAACCAGGCGACATCGAAATGTGGAGAGCTACCAAGCGCATACTAAATTAACCCGAGGAAATTCCAACTCTAAGTGTAGAAAATATAACACTAGCTACCGCCGAAGAAAAATCAGCAGCCTTTGCAACTCATTATGAAAAAGTATAATTCCCAACTACTACTCAATAAATTAAAACTATAGTTAACAATCTTCCAAAGAGAAAAAGCCCCAAACATGATCTGATAACTAACTTAGTTCCAACTCAGCTCACCAATAAATCCTTAGCCTACCTTGCAACAATTTACAACGCATGTCTCCGACAGGATTATTTTCCAAAAGCATGGAAGCATGCCCGTATACTGATATTTCCCAAGCCGGTTAAAGATAAAAAGATGATTAACAGCTATAGCCCAATAAGCTTGTTGACTTCACTCTCAAAGGTTCTAGAGAAGATCATCCACTCCCACTTAATGAACGAAATAACGTCACTTAACATACTACCACCATTCCAGTTTGCCTTCAGGAAAACATATTCAACGCAACATCAACTACAACGCATTTCCGAAAAAGTGGAAGAAGAATTTGAAAACAAAAGCTACACTGCAGCAATATTTCTCGACGTAGCCCAGGCCTTCGATAAAGTCTGGCTAGAAGGCTTAAAAAGCAAAATACTCAAGATCGGAATAGTCGACTACCTAAAAGCAATAGTCTTCTCTTTCCTCGAAAACAGAAAAATAAATTTAGAAACAAATTCCATTCAAGCAGGCGTACCTCAGGGAAGTGTGTTGGGGCCGCCAGAGACAACCTTAGCGACCTTCGCGGATGATACTGCAATCCTGACACAACACACCGACCTAACCCAAGCCATAGAGAAACTGCAAACTGCAAAACATGTATGTTCATGGTACAACAGGTGGATAACATTATGCCCACGAAATGCCAAGCAAAAATATTCTCCCTAAGAAAAATCAGAAACCCTCCCAACATAGCAATCAATAACAACATCGTTCCTTGGAATTCAACTGATGCTGCCGTTAAGTATCTGGGAGTGCTACTAGATACAAGACTTACTTGGAGACTTCATGCAAATATTAAAACAAAAACAACTAACACATAACTGCCTAAAAATGGATCAGTGTGTTTGACTACTGAAATACGCGCACTTTTTTAAGTCGACCAATAACGAATAGTTACTTAAAATGAGCGGGAATTTTTGACAGTTTTATTACTATATGTATTCGCTGAACGGATTATAGTCATCATACTTGACGGTACAAAACCTAATCTGTTCAAGTAATTTGGCGTAGCTTTACAAGTGAATCAATTAAATAGGAATGTTACTAAAATAAGCTCGAGAAAATTTTAAAACAAAATTAATAAATAATGAAATATTTTATAGTGCGCTATACATAAATAAATACTTAAATAAAATCAAATAAACGATTTCCTAAATTTTACGTTTTGTAACATACAATTCATTTGAAAAGTCCATCTTTTTATTAATAGTTTTTTAAAGGAGATTTGAAACCAGAATTCAATATTCTCATATCAATAAAGTCAGGGTACCGTACAGTCTATTTAAATATATTACCGCATTCCAATCTAGGATTATGTCCTTGCTTATGAACCACTTGACTTACAGAGGTGAAACGTAGCACATGTGAGCTGGCATTTATTAGTGAGTAAACATAATCGAAATGATCAAAAGGTCTGATAGTTTTGTTAAAATTTCAAATCAATATCTTCGGTGACTGATCAAGATCAGTGATCTTTCGCCAAAGTCGGGCACATAATCGGAATGTTATCAGGATACATTCATGATTTTCTGTAAAAATATATGCTACCAAGGACATTCTCTATACACGCCGTGGAAAAATTGGTAATCGAGATAAATAAAGGGCATACTGTGTAGCTAAAGAGATGGACGGTGGGGCTTATCACGTGGCGCCCGATAAAGTTGAAAGATCAGAGCGATTCAACGCGTGTTTTGCGGAAACAAGATCAAGGTCAATGTTTGAGTTGGTCATACACGTTGATGTTACTAAAACTTGTCTTTGTACAATTTTGACTAAAGACTTGTGTGTGATCAAGATTTTGGCAAACTTGTTCCTCACAATTTGACAGAACAGCAAAGGGGAGCTCAAATCGACGTATGCCATAATAACCTTCGGTACAATCGTCCACCTGAACTATTGAAGCGGACTCTCGCTATAGATAAAAGTTGGATATTCTTTTACCGACTTTTTTGTTAGTTACTAACAACTAGTTGGCTCAATAGTTAGGAAAGAGTGTGACTATTTAAAGACAGTTAAGGAAAGTGTTCGGGGAAAAAAGAAGTTGTTGATTATGGAAATGAATTTCGATGGAATTTGCTTTTGGTATCTCTGGGAAGAGAAAACTGCCGCGACCAAAGGGGTCTATAAGTTATTCTTCGAGATTTTTATCCCGAAATGAATGCAAAGAAAGAACGTGAAGTTACCTATTATTCTTCATTATAATGCCAGACTAGACAAAACAAAGCTTGTTACAGAGTAGTTGATGGAGAAAAAGTAGAAGACGTGGGCTTATATTTACTCGATGTGCACCCTTGTGACTTCAACTGTTTTGCGTTTTAAAAGCTTGTATATCTGGGAGTAATTAAAATAATTAATAAGGTTGTCAAAGGGGCTTCTTTAAGAGGGTTGCCATACCATTGAACGATGGGAAAGCACAGAACCATCAGTTGAAAAATTATCATTTCCATACCCTTGCACAAATTTATTTAATTTGTCGATGACAGAAGAATGCAATTTCGGCATTGTGGCAGAAGCAAAGTTCTTGTAAGAATGAATGAAAATGAATGCAAATCACCAAATAAAGTAGGTATTAATATTACAGTAGGTATACATTTTCAGGCTGAATTCTGGGTACGGAGTTAACAGATTTTTGTTGCTGCTATTTATTCTATGAAAAACCAAATTTATGTGACTAAATAGGCAGTTATAACTGTTTTAAGCAAAAAAGACATTTATAAATAGAAATAGGCATTTTGCCTAAACATCTGGGTTTTAATTATGGGTATGACATTGCTTTTATCACATTGTGTAATTTTGTGTTTTTTTTGTCTTGTAGTATTTCTATTATAAGGGTTAGTAGTTGTTCAGTCATTAAACTACACCCGCAGTCTTAGTAATGTGATATTTTATAGAAGACTTGTAGCTGCTTCGTGCAGTTTTGAATTTTGATGTATCTGTCCATGTTTAGTGCCATTATTTTAAAATACTTCTAATTTTCACAAGAGAACATTGGAGATGTGTCACCATACATGTCAGCCGTAAGTAAACGTCTATCTGATTATGATTTTATATAGCATAATTTGATTTGTTGACTCAATGGCCTTTTTTAGCCATTTTAGTGTAAATTTGTTTTAGTGCTTCGAATGCAAGATGTAGTTTGTGTTTTCGTAAAATTTCAGTTTTTTGTTCAGGTAAAGTGGCTTTATAATTTTAAATGACTATAACTACATAGTGTTTATTTTGTTTTTGGTGACATTTCATATAAACTAAGTTGAGTCACATTCAAATCTAACAATGGCCTCGCTTTCACAAGAACAGCGTACTGAAAACATAACAATTTATTATGGAAATCGTCAGTCCATAAAAGAAACTTCTGTAGAATTTGTTTTCGGAGCTTTCAATCGCCCTTGTTAACAAGCAATTCGATTCTGCAACTCGGATCTGTTTACGATAAACTGCGTTCAGAGAGATCAAAAACTGCACGTCCCTCTAAAACGATTGTCCTTGAACGAGAAAGTATTGAAATTACCCATCAACATAAATTTAATGGCGATTTCAAGAATTATGTATTACTTAAACCAGTTTATGTTAAATCGGCTATTCAAGCTTTTAAAAATCGTTTTCAGTTTGCGCTTGTTTCAGGTGTTCTCCCCAACAACCAGGAAAGGCCTTATTGATTCAAAAGGTACCTGGACGAATTTGTAAGCCGAAAGAAACAATTTCGTGCTGAGGGCCGCCAATAACCTCACTTTCGGGCACCGCAAATCAACGCTGGCGATTAGCAGGGGTTTACCTATGCCCCCGGCTGCTTCAATAGCATCGGAGGTTCGACCCGCATCACTCTAAAGAAGCATTCGTCCATCCAAATTCCCTTTAAGCAGCTCACGGGACTCAACGGTCAGCATCGAAGTTGCCAGGCACAAATATCAAGGACCCCACACATTCGCTAATGATACGAGGATCACGCAAATATTTAGAGCAACAGTCAAAAGTAGAGAGCACTAAAAAATAACAAAATATGCGCATACATGTGCACAAAAATGTAATCAAAATTTGAATTATTACAAAAATGTCTATTATTTTTTTAATAAAAATATGAGGCTGATTATAACCAGACAAAAAGTGTAAGTATAAATGTATTAACCAAAATGTACACAAATGTTACAAAAGATTAAAACCAAACTTAAATATATATTATTAAAATTATTTACATCTACGTGTATAACAATATATAATTATATGTTTCTCAATATTATCTGGTAACAAATTTTGACGCTTGTCAGATAACATATGTTTGTATCCAGAAAAACTTCTTTCTACGTCTACAGATGCTATGGGGGAATTTTTTAAAGCACGCTTAATAGGTATTTTTATACCAATATTAACATCTACAGTGTTGTCAAAATTGAGAATGTCATTTACTTTCGCTAGTAATTAATAACCTACGCATTTTTTTTTGAAATATACTTTAATTTCAGAGCGTTATAGTGCAATGCTAACGGATTTTTTATGGCCTCAACTAAATGGAATTGACACTGATGATGTTTACTTCCAACAAGATGATTCTGTATGCCATACAACACGAGAAGGTATCATGTTATTGGACACAAAATTCCCTGGATGTAATATGACGATTTCCAGATCTTGCGATTTCATATAATTAGGTTTAGGTCTATCGGTTAATTTGAAAATTAAAATTTATGCTAATAAGCCATTAAATAGTCCATTCTTAAAATATAACATCTGATCCGCCATAAGGTAGATAGAAGCTCCTATGCTTGAAAATATCCTACTGTAGATTATTAGCCGGGTAACAAGGAGTAATATGGTTTTGCACTAAAGGCTCATTAGTAAAATTTTTCTGGTACTCCTCTATGGACAAAGAGAGCGATAAAAAGATATATTTTAAAAATTAAAAAGTATCTAACACAGTTCTTCATTACATATTTGTTGTATCCGCCTTTAAAATTGTCCGAAGGGTGTAAAAAGACCAACTACGTTTACACCTCCAATCAGACTCCCAGATAGTAGCTGGGCTCAAAGCGATGAAGAAAAAGCGACAGCATTTGCAAATCACATGTCTACAGTGTTCCAGTCATTACCCAAAACCTGCACAGTGGAAGAAGAACAATCAGTTTATCACACATTAGCGGAACCAATTGAAGCACAACCTCCTCTAAAGCCCGTAAAAGTCAAACAAGTAACAATTGCTGTCCAAAGTCTTAATTTGCATAAAGCACCTAAATATGATTTACTCACGTCAAGTCTATTAAAACAATGGCCAGAAAATGGCTTTAAATTTATTGCATATATATTCAATGCAGTTCTACGACTTAAAATATTCCCCGAACAATAAAAAGTTGGGTAAATACTAATGATCCCAAAGCCCGGAAGAAACCCAGATGACATTACCTTTTACCGACCAATTAAGCTGCTGCCTATAGTCTCTAAACTATTTGAAAAACTGTTTCTACAAAAAATACAAACCATGCTTACAGACAGGAATATACTCCCACAACATCAATTTGGCTTTAGGAAACGACACGGTACAATAGAACAAGTTCATCGAATAGTGACAAAAATAAACCACGACTTAAATTTTAAAAGATACTGCACTGTTGTATTCCTCGACATTAGACAAGCCTTCGATAAGGTTTGGCACACGGGTCTAATATATAAAATTAGAAGGGATCTTCCACATATGTATGAACTTATCCGGTCATACCTAGACGGACAAACTTTTCAAATCAAACTGAGAGATGTATTGACTCACCTCTATCCAATATACTCAGGAGTGCCAAAGGGAAATATATTAGGACCAGTTCTCTACCTTATGAATATACGGCAGGTCTGCCCACAATCTCTCAAACACTCACAGCCACCTATGCCGATGATACAGCAGTGCTAGCATCACACTCAAACCCTTCTAACTACCTCCAAAGCATCCTTAATAAAATACATACCTGGTTACAGCTATGGCGTATACAGGTTAACGAAACAAAATCCGTACAAACAACCTTCATACTACGGCTAGAAACCTGTTCATCAGTGACACTTAATAGATAATGTATTCCACAACAGGATAATGTCAAATATTTGGGAATTTATCTGGACAAGTACCTCACATGTAAAATAGACATAATGAAAAAACGAATGCAATAACGGCTCTAATTTCGACAGATGTATTAGTTAATTGGCAGACCATCCTCCTTATCCCTAAAAAATAAGTTGCTACTATAATAAATGATTATCAAACCAATATGGATATACGGACTCCAACTCTGGGGATCGGCCAGCAATTCCAACTTGGAAATCCTCCAACGCTTTCAAAATAAAGTCGTGAGGACGATAGCTAACGTTCTACATTATGTCCCCAATTGAGTTCTTCAACAGGATCTTCCTCTCCCACCCGTACACGAGGAAATTCGCAGAGCTAGTCCAACGTATCTAACCAAACTTAGTGTGTACCCCAATACCCTAGCAGCAAATTTGCTTGAGAGAGAGTGTATTCAACGTTTAAAAAGACACAATCCATTAGACTTGGAAACACGATTTAAGTGAACAGTATAATCTGTCACCTCTTCAGCACCAACGCAGTTCGATCTTACTAAGCAAGAATGAAGTCAGTGGATTTTATTCTTACAGGATATTGCATGTCTATTAGCCAAACTATTTACTTATTGTTGATGTGCAGCAGATTGTAAATGTGCAGTATTTAAAATTAAAAAAAAATCCTTTTGCCAAACTTATTCAAAAGGAACGCTGCATTCCGGTAATAGCTGTTCACATTTGGCAACATTTTGTTATTTTGAAAATTGTTCGAAAGATGACACTTTTTTGTCATGCCACGTACAAATTCAACAACCCAACCATTTTTTATTAAATAATCGGATTTAATTTGCTTGTTGAGTGATTGTTTTTTTTTAAAGCCGGTATTATTACTTTTAAATCACTTTTTCAAGTCTGCGACAACGTCACGAAAGCTATGATCGAGGACGAAAATATCGTTAAGTTGTATCAATTTGAATAATCCATTTGGATCTTCAATTACTTGTTTCAATATAACTGCATCATTTTGGTTTGCCAGGTGCGGGGCTAACATATCTACAGCATAGCCATCTCTTGTGCAAATTGTGAGAGGCTTAAAAAATAGGACATATTTTTGACCAAAATACGATTTTTCTTGATATTCACTATTTGAACTCTTTTGGTGCCGTGTATAGGTGTCATTGCAAATAAAAATTAATCTATTATTAGATAAACATTAACCGGAAATTGGGGCAGAAGTAATAGCTGCAAGCTGATTAGTCATCGCAGTAGACGACAAATAAAGTACACAAGGCGCAGACTGATAAATGAAGTTTTGTACCAATAACATATCAATTTCACTCTATGGCCTTATTGATTGTTTTAATTACTGAATTCCAAGTTTCATAGCCCATCCCAGATATGCGAGCTTTCAAAAACGCAAAACAGCTGAAATCATAATGATGCACATCGAATGAAGGCGATACCCCCAAATTTCTTACTTTTCTCCATCAAATACTTTGTAACGAGCTTTGTTCTGTGTAGTCTAGCATTATCAAGAACAACGATATGAGACTTTACATCCTTTCTTTCTATCAATGCCGAGATATAAGTAAGTCTCAAGAAATGACTTATAGGCCTCTTCAGTGACGGTAGCCTTCTCCTTGCAGAGATGTCAAAAGGCGATTCCATAGAAATCCATTGCCATAATTAACATCCCGTCTTTTCTTGGACTCTTGCCTTAGCTCTCTTTAAGTAGTATCACCTTCTCCTAGCCATTGGCCCAACTAGTTTAGTTCGACGGTTGTACCAAAGGAGATTATTATGACATATGTTGATTCGAGCTTGCTTTTGCTCTTTTGTCAAATTGTGAGAAACAAAGACTAGTTTTACGAACATCAACGTCTATGACCAGCTCAAACGTAGACCTTGATTTTGTTTCCGAAAAATACGCTTCGAATCGCTACAATCTTTGGGCTTTATCGGGCGACACGTGATAAGCTTCTCCTCTGATCTCTTCAATTACATAGTATGCCCTTTGTTTATCTCGATTACCAATTTCTTCACTGTGTGTGTAGAGAATGTCCTTAATGGCATACTTTTTTACAGCAAATCATGAATGTATTCTGATAGCCATCCGATTATGTGGCCGACTTTTATGAAAGATTGGTTAGTTACCAAAGATATCGATTTGAAATTTTGTCAAAACTATCAGACCTTTTGATTACTTCGATTATGTTTAATCACTAATAAATACCAACTCACATGTGCAAAAGCATAATCATAGATTGGAATGTGATAATGTATTTAAATACACTGATGGGTGGTAGCCAGATTTTATCGATGTGCGAAAATTGAATTCCGATTCGAAATCTTCTCGAAACAATGCTATAAAAAGAGAACGGACGAATCAAATAAGTTGCGTTTCATAAAATGTAAAAGTTCGGGAATATTTTTTTTAGTATTTTGTACTTAAGTACAGCGCAGCATACAACAATTCATTGTTAATTAATTTAGTTTTAAAATTTTCTCGGGGCCATTTCTATAAAAATTGGATATTAAATTGATTCACTTAAGTAAAACTATGCCAAATTATTTGAACAGATTACTTTTTTACCGTCAAGTATGATGACTAATAAGCAGCAGCTATTATTTTATCACTGAATAACACTGCTTTTGCTGCATTTATAAATTACTCAATCTAAAATTGCAGCCGCTAAGGAGTAGCCAAGCATTTGTTTAATCCGCATAGATTGTGCCCTACATAACGATTTTATAAATAGTTTTAAGGCCAATTCGAATTATATTGTCGAAGTATAGTTCATTTTGGACGGTTTTAATAGAAACATTAGATTAGAAAATAACAGCTGCTGGTTGTGCGTTACTTTTTGGCCGAAAGTTTTTAACAAAAAACAAATAAAAAATTATGGTTTAAAATAAAAACACAAAAAGGATGGCCATAGTCGTTTCCACGGTAATTGTAGAAGATCTTTAACGGCAGAGGGTCTCTCATCCCAAATATTAACTATGTATATAACAACCGAGAGATGCCGAATATTTAACTCGGTTTTGCAACCGGTGACATGATTACGGGCGAGTTAAAGGTTCTACCCATGTACCTTCTCCCGGGAAACATCGGACCACCCAAAGTACACTGTTCTCGTCGTGCTTATAAGCTACGCAAGCTGAAATCACAATCAGTGAGAAGCAACCAACTTTTTATTTAATTTGCCTAAGTGGTACGTTGCAAAAAAGTTTTAAAATTTGTGTTAATCGCAACTCGAATTATAAAGTCTATGTGTAGTTCAGTTTAGACAATTTCAGTATGAATATTAGATAAGCGTTAAATGGACCTTTGTTATCAAATTGGGGCAGAAGTAATAGCTGCATACTGATTAGACATCGCAGTAGACGGTAAAAATGTAATCTGTTCTTCTGCAAGCATTTTAATTACAGGGTGATCAATAATATGCATCAGTAACTATTTGCTTATAACTTCTCACGTAGCTAAACGATTTTCAAATTTCAAAACACGTTTTATTTAGTATAGTCTGAAGTTTAGTTTAACAAGTTTCCAAAATGGAAACCTTTACTAACAACATGGCCAATTTTAAAAGACTCATTTACTGCTTGAATTGTGTCTATTCCGATGGCTGAAAATTCACTTTTTATGGCTATTGTGAAATCTTTAATTATCCTTAGAGACCCTGTCTTTCAGATATTTCTTTAAAAAAATTTACATGTATTTATATCAGAGCAATAAGGTGGCCAATCATTTCCATCACCAGCAAAAATCTAGCTTATATCACATGTTCCAAAATTGTTCTGAAATGTGGAAAAACTTCCAGATGGGGACCCGTGCCGTCTTGCATAAACCACTAACCACTAGGCATTTTGGCTATCTTTGTTCCCCCTAGCTTTACAGTTGCTAGGTGAGGATTTTTGGTACCCCAGTGGCGCGTGTTTTTTACAAAAGCTTGCAAATATAAATGAGTTTTTTTAGATATCAATCTAACCGTCTTCCACCAATTGGCCAAATACCTGATCACCGCTAGTTGAGCTGTTCGACGAATCGATAAATATGGTTGATCTTCGAAGAATCTCCAACCTTTTCGATATTTCTTAACGTCACAGCGGTATCTAAGGTAGATAGGGATTGTTTACTAACAAATATTAAACACAACAACATCAGCATGATCAAAGCTCAACGTAATTGAGTTAAAAGAAGAAGAAAACTTATGTATACAATATCAGGCATTTTCTATTATTTTCAACAACTTTAAACCCCAAAAAAATATTTCTTAACTGATAATGTTACTATTCGGAAAAATCCTCTAAAATAGTTATTAGCATCCATTTCACAAAAATAATTTTGAAATGTTCCGTAATCCTTTCACGGTACAATGAGCTTACTGTTTCGGGAATGACAATATAAAAAAATCTTTAAGCAAAGACCTTCGTCTGATTAGATACTCGCAACTAGGAACAAGTATCTACAGTCACATTTGGGCAGCAACAATATCGAAAAACCGACATTTTGTCTAGAAAAATTTGGTTACGAACCACTGTGCGGCGCTTGCGGGCAGGTTGATGGTGTCCTGCCCCATATTAGGGATGTCATGGGCTAAAGTAACATTGCCCAGAGTCATTTTGCGGCAAAGAGATAAAAGAGCAATGGGAAAAGTTCTGATGTTCTACTAACAGTTACCACAATTGTCAGAATTTTTTCCTGGTATCTTCGCGCCCTAATTTTTTTATTCCTCGTCTTCTTATTCACCACCGCTGCACATTTAGATCAGGTGGTAGTACGCACCGTTTAAGGGCTGGGAACTCAACTATTAACAATGTCTACTGCCAACACGCCAATACCCATGACATAGTTTTTTTTTTATTTACAAGTTATTGTCAAATCAACAAAGGAGTTGTTATACATGACATATGTGATATAGATTAACAATTACAATAAATGGTATGACAAGACTATTTATAACGTCTAGCTTACAATAATTACAATAATAAATGTTGTAATTAATAGTTGATTAGGTATGAGAAATTGATAATAATTGAAGACCTAGGGAAATTATTGTGTTAATCACTATTTTTGTCAGAGGCTACTAGATCCTGCGGTAGTCTTCGTTTGAATCCACCAGGTATGTTCAACTGGCACTAGTTGTAGTGAAGGACACCAGAACATGTTCACGCGTTTTACAAAAACTTTTTATTGGTTTGACGAATGAACTCGTTCACATGAGATACACCTAGCTCGTAGTGTAACTGGTTGTTACAAATATATCGCGGCGCGTTCACTGCTACTCGTAAAACTTTATTTTGGAATCGTTGTAGTTTATTGATGTTAGTTTGGTATGTATATAAGGCAAAATGCTTTTTATTGAATAACAAAATCTCCATGTGCACGATTATAAAATCTAACTAATTATGGCAAACAGAGGCGATTTGTTGAATAGGTCGTAGGTAGGTTGGTAGCGAACAAAATTTTTGCAAAAACAAAATAATTTTTAGCGATGAGCCCAGTTTTATTTGGGTATGTTCGCCAATAAGCAGAACTGCTGGATTTAGGAAAATGAAAAACCTCGAATAATCGAGGAGCATGAAGTGCATCCACTAAGAACCACTGTGTTGTGTGGTTTTTGGTCAGGTGGGGTGAAAGGGCGATTTTTCTTTAAAAATTATGAGGGAACTGCGGTTACCCTCTGTGGAGAACGTTACTGTAACATAATATCTAATCGGTTGTGAGCTACTGTTGCAGATATGGAGATTGACGCTCTTTGGTTTCAGCAGAACTGAGAGACCTGGCATACTTCACGCGAAACCGTTGCCTTACCTCACGAAAAATTCCCTCAAGAGGTAATTTTCTTGCACGGCGACTAGGAACGACCGGCAAGTTCCTGCGATCTTACACCTTATGTAGGTAGAATTCTGGAACTGAAGACGAAAATTATACGCGTAATTGTAGGCATCGGGCTAAGCATCTGCGAGAGCGTTATTAGTAAATTTGAGGAACTCATAAATCTACACTCAGTGGGATGGGGGTAGTGGGTTGTGGGTTGTGATGAGGGACTGGACATAATCCTGACATCGCTTTGCAGATTTGACATAAATTGCAGATTTTACTAATTACTGGTAAGTTAAATATAATCAAATTCATTAAAATTTAATTGATTTTAATGTTGTGGGAGTATTGAATTGTGGTTTGAATTATATTTGAGGAAATGCTGCAAAAGCAGAACCAACAACTCAAATGAATTGTATTTCATAAAACGTAAAAGTTTGAGAATTAGTGAATTGATCTAATTTTCGTAATGATTTGTATTTAAGTATAGCGTAAAATAGAACAGTTCATTTTTTGTTAATTTGTTTAATATTTTTTTGTACCCCTCTGCTATTACGGTTGACTAACTAATTCACTCTGTTCGGTTTCCGTAAATTTCTTGAACAGATTGCATTTTTACCATCGAGTGTGATAACTAATAGGCATGCAATTGTGTTTATCACGGTGTGATAACAATATTCCATTTAATACTTATCTAATATTTATATTGAAATTGTCTAAACCGAACTACATTTCGACTTTATAATTCGAGTTGTTCTTAAAACAAATCTTATGAATTATATGTAGTATACGATCTATGCGAATTAAATGAAAACTTCGTTACTTCTTGCCGACATGTCAGCATGCACAGCTTATAAGCGCGACGAGAACAGTGTACTTTGGGTGGTCCGATGTTTCCCGGGAGAAGGTACATGGGTAGAACCTTAACTCGCCCGTAATCATGTCACCGGTTGCAAAACCGAGTTAAATATATAAAGAGGTATTATACGTCATAACGTTTATACCGTGGAAGCGACTATGGCCATCTTTTTTTTGAATTTTATGTACCATGAAAAATATCATCAGTAGTACTGAAAGTATTCAAAAAAGTATAAAACACGAATTATTCTTAACTATGTCATGGGTATTGGCTTGTCAGCAATAGACAGTGCACAATAGTTCTGTTCCCAGCCCGTAAATGGTGCGCATTACCAACTGATATAAATGTTTAGGTGTACTGAATAGGAAGACAAGCAATCAAAAAAATTAAGGCGCGGAGATACCAGGGAAAAATTCCGGCAACTGTGATAACTGTTAGCGGAAAATCAGAACTTTCGCCATTGCCCTTCTACCTCCATGCCGGAAAACGATTTTGAGCGTGCTACTTTAGCCTGTGCCATCCATAGCGTGGAGCAGCAGGCCTTCAAACCAGCCCGCAAGCGCCGCACAGTGGTTCCTAACTGAGTTTTTCTGAACAAAATGCCGATTTTTCGATATTGTTACTGCCAAAAAAAAATGACTGTAGATACGCGTACCTGGTTGCAAGTACCTAATCTAATAAACATTTTTGTTTAAGATTTTTTTTAATTGTCATTCTCAAAATAGCAAGGTTTACTCGAAAAACAATTAAGGCTGCTCGATGTACCGTGAAAGAATTATGGAACAGTTAAAAATTATTTTTAAGAAACTATTTTAGGTGCTTTTGTGACTAGTAACACTACCAGTCAAAAAATATATTTTTGTATTTAAAGTTGTTGAAAATAATAGAAAATGCCAGATACTGTATACGGAAGTTTTTTCTTCTTTCTGGTGGTGTGTTTGATATTTGTTAGTAAACAATCCCTTTAAGAAATAGTTGCGACCTTAGCTTTAGCCTTGTCTATTTGCAATTTCCAGTCATTTTCCTATCTGAGTTCGGCTCGAGCATTAAAACGCAGTGGACGTGTGTGGGTCAATTCTACCTGCGATATCGCCGCGCCCGATCCGTAGCCTTAAGATCAGGCGTATTTATTCATTTTTTTTTTAAATTAATTTATTAACTATTTGCAATCTATAAAGACTTACAATAAGCAAATTTAATGTGTGAATTGTGGGTTGAGCAGTATGCATGTGAGTTAGGGTCCAGTGACCTTAACTCAGTATTATCTTAAAATATAGTTGTTGCTTATATTTATAATAACAAATTTTAACTACAACTAAAGTCTATTTGTCAGGTCAAGGGGCTTTAATCTGTTTAGTTTTTGGATGTTGTCACTATTGTCCAAAAGGTTGATCACTAAGACGTTGCTATGATGTTCTAGTTTATTTAGATATTTTGCACTAAACTTTCTAATCGTTTCCTTAACTGTGTCCACTTTCACATCACTCATTATGTCAGCATTTCGCACAAAATACGGAGCAGCGCACATAGCACGTAAGACTTTTGACTGATATCTTTCGATAATTTGGATGTTAGTGTTGGCTGCATATAGTTGGACACCATAAGTCCAAATTGGTTTGAACGCGACGTTGTAAACTAACAATTTATTCCTCAGAGACAATTTGGATTTTCTGCCCAGTAGCCAGTAGTGTTTGCTAAATTTGGTGCCAAGTTGTTTTCTTTTATTCCAAATATGTGGCTTCCATGTCAGCCCCTTATCAAGGTGCATTCCTAGATATTTGACCTCTGTTACTTGAGGTAATGGATTGTTGTTAATGAAAACTTGTGGTGAGTTGCCTCTACACTTTGTGAACGTAATGTGGTATGATTTAGACTCATTTATTTTAACTCTCCACTTTTTGGTCCAATTTACGATATCATTTAAGTGATTTTGTAGCGTTCTTGCAGCTGTTACTGGGTCTTTATGTTTCACCAAGATTGCTTTATCATCCACAAAAGTAGCTGTGAGCGACTGATCATTGGTAGGCATGTCAGCTGTAAAAAGGATATACAAAAGGGGTCCGAGGACGCTCCCCTGTGGTACCCCTGATCTAATTGGATGTAATTTAGTGAGCGTTTGGTCATATTTTATCTGGAAGTATCTTTCTTCTAAGTATGATTGAATTATAATATAATATGAATGTGGTAGCGATCTTTGCAATTTATACAGCAGGGCATCGTGCCACTCCTTATCGAATGCTTGGCTGTCGTCGAGGAAGACTGCTGTGCAGTAACTTTTTTCTTCAAAAGATTGATTTATTAAGTTGACTACACGATGGACCTGCTGTATGGTTGAATACTCCCTTCTAAATCCAAACTGATGCGCTGGAATCAAATTCATCTCTTCGATGATTGGCGTAAGTCTTTTGGCTAGCAGTTTTTCTAATAGTTTACCAAGTACGGATAGTAAACTAATTGGCCTATATGAAGCAGCCTCGTTGGGTGGTTTCCCAGGTTTTAATATAAGAATCACTTGAGCCACCTTCCAGAGTAACGGAAAGTACCCTAAACGCAGGACTGAATTGAATAATATTGTAATCATAACAAAGCCTTTGCGAGGAAGTTCCTTGATTATCTTTCCTGTTATTTGATCAATTCCGGGGGCCTTTTTTGGATGTAGATCATTTTTAACCATATCTTTAACTTCCTTAACTGAGAAGAGCTTTGGCAGTGGGGCCAATTAATATGGTGTGTGGAGATAATTCTTTATTTCAGCATCTTCTTCTGGTGTTAAAGAAGAGGGCAAAGGTTGAAAAACGTTACTAAGATACTGAGCAAAAACATCTGCCTTATCCCAATCAGTGCGTGCCTAACTGTTGTCTTCTTTGCGTTGGAGGAATTTGTTGATGCTGGTATTTAATCCTTTTGGTTGCTCTCCACAAAGCGTAGTTTGTATCAATGGTAGGGCTTAAATTTTCCAAGTACTCTTGAAAGCTTTTATTCTTTAAGTCTTTGATTAAACTCTTGAGTTTCGCAGATGCTTTATTATAGCGTGTTTTATCAGAGGGGTAACCAATGTTCTGTCAGATTCTCCTCAGCCTTCTTTTTTCAGCAATTTTCTTTTTGATGACCATTGGACAGCATTCCTGTTTCCTTATAATTGGGATAACTGGTGTCGCTTCCCTAGCCGACTCTTGTAATACTTGGGTAAAGTTCCATACCGCAGCCTCAACGTCATCAGCGGTTTTGAGCGGTATTCTCATATTCAGTTTATTATCCACTAAAGATCTAAAGTGGCACCAATCTGTTCTGTTATTAAAAAGTTTTGATGGCTTTTCTTTTTCAATAATTGTTGCACTTATTGTAGCTATAACGGGAGTATGATCGGAGTTAAGATCCAAGCATGATGAGATGTCCAGGTACCCAGGAGCTATACCTTTGGTAACGAAGAAATCCAGCAAGTCCGGAATTTTGTTAACATCTGTGGGCCAGTACGTTGGTTCATATGTTGATAAATAATTTAGCTGTAGTTCTTGAACAACTTTATATAGTACTCTTCCCCGGCCTGGTGGAGATATACGGGAGCCCCAGATAGTATTTTTCGCATTATAGTCTCCGCCTGCTAGGAACCTATTACCCAGGGAGCAAAAATAGTTAATAAAAACTTCTTTGTTAGTAGGGCGATTTGACGGGCAGTACGCTGCTGAGAGTGTGAGAGGTCCGTGCCAGTCTTCTATTCCAACACCAGTTGCTTGTAGGAAGTCCTCCTTGATTTTTGATAGCTCATAATGTTTAACACTATTCTTGATCAGTATGGCCGTACCTCCCATAGCATGTCTCTCTGCTTCTGGATGTTCTGTGGAATATATGTTGTAGTTTTGTATTTTGAGGTAACTTGAGCTTGTGAAATGAGTCTCTGAAACGAGTAAAATATCTACATTATGTAACTTAAGAAACATTTCTACTTTTTGCTTGTGTTTTGAAAGCCCATTGGCATTCCATAAGGCGATTTTAAATATTGGAGCCATTTTTATTATTTGACAATTCTTCTCGTAGGAGCCTGATCTGTGTTGATAATTCATTTATTGTTTGCTGTTGCGCCAATATAGTTTGTTGCATTGATATAATGATGGAGGTTAAGTCCCCTGTTTGCTGACCTGGTTGTTGACGATTTATTTGATTATATTGACGGCTTGCTGTAACATGAAAATTGGCATGACGTTTTTCCAACATATCTGTGTTAAGGGGAGTGAGGGTTTTATGTTGCATACTGGTCATCGTTAGGTTCTGAGGTTGATTTTGTTGTTCTTGATTAGGCTGTACTTGTGTCATTTGCTGTTGCGTTGTTGGTTGAATTGACCGCTGTTGATTACCGGAGGTAAGTATTTTACAAGCTAGACCCGGGTTTCTTCTGTTTAGGATGTCGACATAAACTTTACAGCCTTTGTAATTAGCTGGGTGCGCACCGTCGCATAGTACGCATTTGGCAGGTTTACCATCATTACGGTTTTTTGCACATGTGCGATAGTCGTGCTGCCCTGCACATTTAACGCATCGGGCTGGCCTAGTGCACCTGTTCCTTGTGTGGCCGTAGCACTGGCAATTTTTACACTGAGGTATCTGCGTTTTCCTTATGGGTTCTTCAAATTGCACAATTGCATTTTCAATATTTTTAATTTTAAATATGTCCTTGTTATTTGCGTTACGCTTGATATCAATGAAGAAGAGATTTTTTTCTTCTTAGTTTCTCGGTTGATAATATTCATAATATTTACAACTTCGTGCCCTGCTTTCCATAGTACTTCCTTGATTAGGGCAGTTTCTGTGGAATGATGCATATTCTTTAACACGACTCTTCTAAAGAGTAAATTTATGATTAAGTATTAATTATTATTAAGATTTTTAATCTTAGTTACGGATTGGCTAATAAAAGAGAAAGGGAGGGCTAAAGAGACGTGGTAGAGATCGAAAACAAGCAGAAACTAAACGCTCTTACATCACAAGTTAAAAGAAAAATTTAAAAAGTTAAGAATGAAGGGGTGAATACTTATCTTAAAAAAATAACGGTAGACGAAAGTACTGAACATTTACTCTGGAAAGCGACTAACAATAAAAGAATTAACAATTCGATAAAACATATTCCACCCATAACTTAAAGAAATTGGATCTTTGGCAAGGAATAATAAACAATAAGCAGCTTACTTAGAAGACTTATTACAACCAAACACAGAACAAATCCAAATGCAAGCTCAAACAGAACCAATAGCAAGAATGATAAATATACCACTAACCACACCCAAGGAAGTATTGGGAAAAATAATAAAAAAGCAATCCAAAAAGTCTCCGGGATTTGGGCTGTTCAGCGGAAGGATTTTAAAACAGCTGCTAAGGAAAGGTATTGTGAAACTTACACACTTGATAAATGCAGCATTTAGACTACAACACGTTCCAGTCATGTGGAAAACTGCAGAAGTTATCATGACACCTAAACCGGGAAAACCTATTAATGATTTAATCTCATATAGGCCATCATCATTGTTACCTATAATATCAAAGCTGTTCGAAAAGCTATTATAGATATGATCGAAAAATCCCTCGAGGAAATGGAAATATGCTCAGCAATATTTTTAGACATTGCCAAAGCATTTCATAAAGTTTGGCACGAGAACTTACTAAAGAAATTAAAAAAAATACCTTTCTACCCAATATGTTCAGCCCTTGAAAATAATAAAAGTAGGTATCCCGTGAGAAGTGCTCTTGGACCAGTACTATATCTGTTGCATCATGCGATATTTTGGAAAAAGAAAATATCAAGTTACCTACATTTGCGAATGACGCCACAGTACTAGCTATAGGAGAGAATATAGAAGAGACGACGGCCAACCTCCAAGGCGCAATTAATGAAATAAACACTTGGATAAAAAGGTGGCGTTAACGAGAAAAAATCAGCGCATGTAAATTTCACGAATAGAGAAACAAACCATCTTCCAGTAAGTTGAACAATAACAGAATCCCACACCGAGGAACAGCCAAATACCTAGGCCTAAATTTAGATGCAAAATTGAAACGGAAAGAGCGTGTTAAAAAGAAAACAACTGAATTAAAATTAAAATATAAAAGCATGTATTAGCTTATGAGAAGAAATTATCAAATATCCATTAGAAATAAAGTACTGATTTATAAACAGGTGGTATGACCAATATGGACTTATGATATCCAACTGTGGGGCTGTATAAAAAAGAGCAATTCTTATTGAATCCAGAAATTCTAAAATTGAGTTTTATGAAATGTAGTAAATGATCCTTGGTACGTGCAAGACAAGGATCTGCATCGGAAACTCCAGGTGCAGATGGTCGAGGACGTAATCAGGAAGTTTACCAGAAGCCATGAGGAGAGGTTTAATAGACATCCAAATCGAAAAGCTCTACAACTTCTAGTTAATCAAGATCTTTTCGGCAGGCTCAAAGGAGCTAGTATAGTGTAAACTGTTTTACAACAGTGAAAAAGCAGAGTATAGTGGAAAGTAGCCATGCCAGGGATGTGTGCAAAATACTTCAGAAACTAGGATGGAAACATCTCGGACTAAAAAGTGCTTTAGTAATCTAGGACATAAATAAAATGTTGGTTAATCTTAAGAATTAGGTGCATTGTTAAAATTAAAAATAAAAAAAATTCAAACCAGTTTATGGACAGTTTTACGAAAGGGTTTGCATTAACATGCATACAGAATTCAACTGAAGAGTTGAAGGAGGCGGAGCACCGGCAACGCTGAAATGTTGTTAATTGGATGTTAGAACAAAGAGCAGTGAGACTCATACTACGTTAAACGATACAGTCGATAATCAAAACTGTCGCATTTGGGGGAAAGAAACCCCTCGAATGATTCGCAATCGACTACTTTATGCGCAAAATGTACAATTTGGTCTGGAAGAATGATCGGCACTTTTTCTTTGAGGACAATTACGGTGAATCCACAGCGTTATAATGCAATGCTAACAAATGTCTGTACAGCCTCAACTAAATAGAATTGACACTGATGATGTTTACATCCAACAAGATGATGCTACATGCCACACAACATGAGGCAGTGTCGCGTTATTGCGCACGAGATTCTCTGACGTGATGTTAAGAAATTCAGGACTTGCGATCTGATACACTTAGGCTTTTGTCTATCGGCTTATTTGAAGCCACTAAATATTCCAGTTTTAAAATGTAACATCTGAGCCGCCATAAGGGAGATCGAAGCTCCCACGCTTAAAAATATTCTACAGAAGGTTATAGCCGGGAAACGAGGGGAAAATATGCCTTTACACTAAAGGCTCATTAATAAAAAAATTTCTGGTACTCTACGGACAAGGAATGAGAGAGAAAAACAATTTTAAATAAAAAAGCATCCAACACTGGAAGGGGTGGTGGGGGGTACAATGACAGTTTTTTTCTTTACGTACTTATTGTAAGCGCCTTTATAAGACGGAATGTTCAAAATTGTCCGAATGGCGCAACATTCAGTCACTGGAACAATTTTAATTTTTAAAATATTTTTTCTTTATCTCCCTCATTCTCCTTCCATAGAGAAGTACCATCAAAATCGCAACTGTGGTTGCTTAGAAAACAATTCTTTTTGAAATTTAAAAAAGTCCTCATAAGGTATGCACTTTCGAAAATTAATATTTTGTGAAATTCACGACTAAATAGAAACACTTACAAAAATCAGAGGGATACGTGCAAAGGCATATTGCCCCCTTGTTACCCGGCTATAGCCTTCCAGTTCGCATCGATGCCTACCAACGTAGTCGTAGCAGACACTTAAACGATATAATCTTTCACGTTCAATTGTAATGGAAATGTTCCGTACAGTTTAGTTTTTATACAAAAACAATATCCTAAAGTCACTTTGCTGCTGCTTGTGGCGTTAATGCAGGGCCGAGAATATTTAATTTATTTCTTATTGTTACATTTCTGTTTGTTCGGTTTTGGATGAATTGATTTTGATACACCACTTTGCATAGTACTGCGACAGCATTTTCACATGTATCTGAATCTGGTGTGATCTTGAATAAATTGAATGATATTTTTCATTATCATTTTTTAATACTTCTAATAAATAAAAAATTATTGTATATTATAAACACACAAAAAAGATGGCCATAGTCGTTTCCACGGTATGATGTGTGAAAGAGCTTGTCATTATATATATTTAACTCGGTTTTGCAACCGGTGACATGATTTCGGGCGAGTTTAAGGTTCTACCCATGTACCTTCTCCCGGGAAACATCGGACCACCCAAAGTACACTGTTCTCGTCGCGCTTATAAGCTACGCAAGCTACAGTTACAATCAGTGAGAAGCAACCAACTTTTTATTTAATTTGCCGAAGTGGTACGTTGCATAAAACTTTTAAAATTTGTTTTAAGCACAACTCGAATTATAAACTCTATGTGTAGTTCAGTTTAGACAATTTTTTATAGGAATGGACACAAAAGCATTTATGTACATAAATTAGTAAACCAAATTCCTTTCTCAACAACAGAACTTTCAGAGTAAGAATCAACGCAACGCTTTCTAGCATCAAAACAACAAAGGCAGGAGTACCTCAGGAGAGCCTATTGGGTCCACCCTTATTCAACCTTTATGTACATGACTTGCCCACGGTAAACAATTCAACGCTAGCCATGTTTGCCGACGATACGGCGATACTAACGCAGGGCGCTACAATTGAAACAACAATAGAACGACTTCAAAATGCAGTAAACATAACGTGTGACTGGTTTAAAAAGTGGAAAATAAAAATCAATCCTACTAAATCGCAAGCAAAGATGTTTGCACTCAAACGTTACACCCATCTCCCAACAGTCAGACTAAACAATGATGATATACCATGAAACCCAAAGGATGCTGCAGTAAAGTACCTAGGAGTCCACTTACATTCAAAACTCAACTGGGGGTATCACATAAATAAAAAAATTAATGAGTGCCACACAAGACTCATTCTATTGTACCCGCTGATCAACCGAAAATCCCATCTTAGATCTGAATGCTCATTATTGATCTATAAGGCGACCCTCCGCCCTATATTAACTTATGCATGCCCAGTTTGGAGTAACGCACCCAAAACATCATTGAAGAAACTTCAAACTATGCAGAACAAAGTGCTACGTCTTGCAATTAACTGCCCTTGGTTCATACGCAACAGCCAAATACATCAAGAGTTAAGTGTTCCACTAATCTCAGACTACATTCACAAGCTAACTAGTAACTTCTTTAAAAAATTAGTGATGTGTACAAGTGCAACTAAATTAAACCTCGGTCAAAAGAACATACACTCTAGGATCAAGCGTAAGCTACCACAGGACCTACTCTAGATTACCTAGCTTTAAGTAATAGTAGAACTCAAATGTTGTAAGTCAGAGGTGTGAATTCACTCACTTAATTCTCTCTCAAAAATTAATGTACTCCTAGTCATAAGTTTATTCATGTAACATAGCCGTGTATTGCATCTTGTTTGTAGAGCCAGCTAACATATATTATAAAAAAAAAGTAAACCAAATTATTTTATGGAAACGCATTCCGCATATATTGAAATATAAATTACTAAAATCACTGTAAATACTGACTGTCTAACACTCATGGCTAACCGAACACCAATATTAGTTCTCCTTTTTGATTTCGAAAAATGCAATACGTAAAAAATACGAGTGCGTGTCAACTGCTCCCTAAATAAATTCGAATTTCGGGCCTTACGAGCGGAAACAACGCGTATGTAAGTAAATATAAGAAGATAAATTAGATAGAGCTATACCTAAATTAAAAAATTGAATTGAGTAACATAGAGTAATTAAGCTAAACGAATTACTAAATACATTAAAAGTAACCAAATACGTAAATAGACAAAACGCCTGCAGATAAGCTCATCACCTCCAAAAGGTCGTCTTGGGAGATAACGGTTAATGTTGCGTAAGACGCTAGGCTAGACAACCCAAACAGCAAAGAACTGTATTGAAGGAAGTATAACCGACGAGACCAATGGTGAGCGCGAATAACTATAAATAAATCAGGGAAATCAAGATACCGCTATCACGGGCACCAAAAAGGTACGTAAACGAAGAATCTTCTAGGGAAGACAGTAAACTCTAGAGAAAATGATGAAGGATATGATGGCAGACATTAAGGCAATAAAACCACTTTGTGCTCCATGTAACTTTCCTTCCTTAATCTTTCTTCCAAGAGCATCTCATATAACTTGCATGTTGTGCATAGAAGCGATACCCCCCGATAATTTGCGCATTCTTTCTTATTACCTTTTTTAAAAATAGGTACTATTACTACAATTTTCCATTCCTTAGGTACTGTTTGTGTTACCCATGCTTCATTTAATATTCGTTGTAGTAACACCAATCTTTTTTCGCCTATTCCCTTCAGTAGTTCTGCTTTTAATCCATCTACTTCTGGAGCTTTCCCATTCCTCAACTTTCCCTTATTTCATCCGCCCGTCTGCTCTCTCTCTTTTTTCCAATTTTCTCATCATTTTGTGCTCCTTCTTCCGCTTCCTCTTCTGTTATCTCTTCTCCCATTAACATATCCTGGAAATATTGCTTCCATCTTTTCATAACTTTGTCCCCCTCCATTAATATCCTTCTCTCCCTGTCCATAACCTGTTTCGTTCCGAATTTTCTGTCTTTATTTCTCATGTTCTTCAGTACCCTATAGAATAGCTTTTGGTGTGCCCTTTTGTCCTTTTCCATCTTGTCCCAAATTCTTCCCATTCCTTAGCTTTAGCTATTTTGACCTTTTTTTTTGCTATTTTTCTCGCTGCCTTATAACTCTCATACACTTCATTACTTCTTCTTTTTCTTCTTTTAGCCTGGTATCGTCCATTTTTGGGTCTCTCCTAACTCCCTCCATCTTTGTCTGTTTTGTGCTCTTTGCATCCATCCAAATCCAGCAGTTCTCGCAATATCGCCCTTCCATCTCATAATTTTCCGAAACCAGCTCAGGATAGTCTCACCCTTCTAGTTATTTCAGCAGTTTGGTTTTTTTTGTTTGGTCTTACTACTTGTCCCAGATATATATATATATATATATATATATATATATATATATATATATATATATATATATATTCTGGAAATTGTTCTATCGTCTTCCCATGTACCACTATATTTCTTGTGTCGTTTGTATTTGTCATCATTTTGGTTTTTTCCATATTAATTTTCAGTCCAACTTTTGCAGATTCCTTTGTTAGTTCTTCGAGCATCATTTTCATTTCGTCGTAATTTTCGCTTATCAGGAGAATGTCATAGGCAAATCTCAGGTGACTTAGTTTTCTACAATTTATGTTTAAACCTACATTTTCCCACGATAGCTTTTTAAAAACATCTTCCAGTATCAGAGTGAACAATTTTGGAAAGATAACATCTGCCTGTCTAACACCTCTTTTAACTTTTATTGTGTTCGTATTTTCTTCTAAGTGTACTGTCATGGTAGCAATCTTGTATATGTTGTGTATCAGGCCTCGGTACCGAGAATCAACTCTACAGTTATTTAGGGCCTGTTCGACTGCCTATAGTTTGATAGTGTCAAAGGCCTTTTCATAATCTAAAAATGTAAGATAGACAGGCAAGTTGTATTTGCAGGATTTCTCAATTAGGGTTCTGACAGTTATTAGATGATCACACGTACTAAAGCCTTTGCGAAAGCCCGCCTATTCTATAGGTTGATAGGCATCAAATTTATTGGCTAGACTGTTGGTTATTATTGTAATAAATAATTTATATAGCTGGGACATAGCGAAATCGGACGATAACTTTTTGTTTTGTTTATCTCCCTTTTTGTATATTAAAATTATGAGGGCATCGTTCCAATTTTTAGGGATATATCTATTGTGTAAGCACGTATTAAATATATGTTTAAGGGATTTTACTAAGGCCTCTTTACCTTCTTTTATCATCTCAATCAAGATTTCGTCTTTGGCTGATGCTTTATGGTTTTTTGTGTTACTTAGTGCATGTACAATTTCATCCTCTTCTATATCTGGCATTTCTTCAGAATTTACATTTGTCACTCTTTTTTTTAATTTTTGTACAGTTACTTGGCTTGGTTCCTTTTTCGATGCATATAAGTCTTCGTAAAATCGTTCAGTGATCTTCGCCACATTGTATTTACCCTTTCGTTCCATGCCTTTTTCATCTTTTAGAGATGTAATTTGTATTTTACCTAAGGTTGGCCTAAGACATTTCATTCCTCGGTTATTTTCTATAACCTTGTCTATTTTCTTGTTGTTATAGTTTCTGACATCTTCTTTAATTTTTTTAAGAATGGTTTTGTTAAGTTCTGTGAACTGTTTAGTAGTTCGTTTTCCTTCTGATAACATTCTTCGCCTCTCTCTACAGTTCAATCTTCGTATTTTTCTATTTAAGTGTATTTCGGCTCTGACAAGACGATGGTCGCTTCCGGTGGTAAATTTATTTAGCACGGTTACGTCTTTAAGTACCGATTTATCTGTCTTTAGTATATAATCTATCTCGTACGTTGTTATTCCGTTTGGGGCCATCCAAGTCCACTTCCTCTGAGTTTTCTTCTTAAAGAAAGTATTCATTGCATATAACTCCTCTTGCTCTAAATAATTTACCAATCTTTCTCCTCTCTCATTTCGTGTGCCGTATCCATAGTTACCTATTTTATCCTCACTGGTTTCTAGTTTTTTACGAAACTTAGCATTAAAGTCTCCCATCACTATAGTCGTAGTTGTTTTATGTGAGCTTATAGCTCTTGTTACATCATCGTAGAAGGAATCAATGTCTTCATCATCGTAAGATGTTGTCGAAGCATATATTTCCACAATTTTTAACTTACAGTTTTTATTTATCTGTAAAATGATTAATGATACTCTATCGGATATATTTTCATATAGGAGTACTTGGGATATTTGTCTTTTATGCACTAGGAAGCCTGCGCCGTTAGCCGTTCTGTCTTCAGGACCACGGTAATATATAACGTGTCCTGTGTGTAGCTTTAAACATTTCCGGTCTTTCCTTTTTATTTCAGAAATACCTAGTACATCCCATTTAATATGTTCCAGTTCTTCTTGTAATTCAAAAGGTTTTTCATTTGTTGCCATAGACCGTATGTTGTAGGTGGATATGTATAACTTTGTCTTAGATATGTGTATTTTATTTGATGGATTTGGGTTCATGTATCTCGAGTTTTTGCATCTCCCAGAATCCACGAGGGAGACCGCTTTATCGGTATGGGATTTAGAACATCTGATCCTACCCACTTGGGGTAATTTAGTTTTAAAGCTCGACATTTCATTTGTTAAGAGGTAATGGCAGTTGAGTTGCCGCGCTTGCCTTGCGTGTTGGCAACTTAGTGGTAGTCTATCTTACTCAGACTACGTGTGCTAATAATTTTTAGTTTTAAATGCAGCCCCACATTCGACTACGCTTTTTAGTATCTAGCCCTCGTTTTAACTATATCAGTGGACTACTACCTAGATACCAGCCTGTTGGTCCGCGGGACTTTTTTTTTCCGCCCTACCCATCATATCTGCTGGGCCTTCCCCGATCCGCCACCTGGGGACGCGACCTCTAGGGGTTACAGGCTCCCCCCGCTTCATCACTAATCTTTTGTAAATAGTTTTTCCACGCTTTCTGTTTTTAATTTCTTCGCACCAACTTGTTCTCCTCTTCATTCCTCTTGTTGAGGTTAACTCGCAAACTTTTGCTCCTGCCTTGTAGATTATTTCTTTAAGTTTTTCCCATAACAGTTCAATGTTCATTTCCGATATCTCTTATTCTACTTTTTGTGTCCCCTTCCTGACCTGTTCTGTGTACTCCCCTCTTGATGGTTTTGCAATCTGTGCATCTTGATCGTCTTTATTTTTTTCTTCTTTAGTTTCCCTATTATCCTCTCTTCATCCTTTTCTTTTTATTTTCTATTTTTGCTATTAATAGGTTATTATTAAGTGGTGCTTTGCATAAAAGTTTTAAAAATTTTTTTAACTAAAACTCGAATTATAAAGTTTATCTGTAGTTCAGTTTAGACAATTCCAATGTAAATGTTAGATCAACCTTAAATGGAATTTTTTTACCAAATTGAGGCAGAAGTAATAGCTGCATGCTGATTAGTCATCGCAGTAGACGGTAAAAATGTAACCTGTGCAACAGATTAACGTATGTCATACGGAATGGGTCAATTAAATTTTCAAATGTTTATAGGAATGGGCACAAAAACATTTATACAAGTAAATTAGTAAACCAAATTATTTTATGGAAACGCATGCTGCATATATTTAAATATAACACATCACTCAATAAGTTTGTAAGATGTCTGTTAGATAGCGCCGCCATATACAAATCGATATGATTTCTAGGTAGTACTAACCTTTCAATGTTTTAGTGTCGCTACTTGTGTATTTTCAAAACAATTGAAAAATCGAGATTCTTGTGTAGGTAAGGCATTGCTCTTTAATTGGAAAAAATACCGTTCAAGCAAAGCAATGGCTTGACGAGTGTTATTCAAACTCCGATCCATCGAGGCAAATGACAGAGAAGTGGTTTGCTGATTTTTAAACGCGACACCGGTGAATCTAAACGCTCTGGTTGCCCAAATTCGGCAGTTGTTTCAAAAAACATAAAAAAACCTACAAAATAGTTTTGGCCGATCGTAAATTGAAGTTGCGTGATACAGCTGTCACCTTAAAGATATGAGAAGTCAGGGTATTCACCATTTTGCATAAACATTTATCTATGAGAAAGCTCTGTTCGAAGTGGGTACCCCGTTTACTTACAGTTAAACAAAGACAACAACATCTCGACAATTCAGACCGCTGTTTTTCAGCTGGTATGGTTTTGACCTCCATATTTTGGGGTGCTCACCGTATTTTATTCATCGATTACCTTGAGAAATAAAGAACCATTAGTAGCGAATATTATAGGGCGTAATTAGTACGTTTGAAGGAAGAAATTGTAAATAAATAACCACAAATTAAGAAGAAAAAGTGTTCTTTCACGAAGCCAACGCAGTTCGGGAGGTGGACGAGAAAGGGCTTGGCTTCTGATTGTTGTACAAAAGAATACCTGAAGGCGACATTTCTCTAAGGTGCTTCGCACTAGCTGTTCTTTAATTAATATCATTAAAGAGCCGAGAAAATGCATTGTGCATTTTTTGAATTTTTTTATTGTTTTCCGCACAAAAATTTTTATGTTATCATTAGAGCATCTTTTACATATTGACTCCTTTTGATTGTTTTTAACATTCCTTGCATAACGTAATAGTGAATAGAAGATCGCTACTTGACAACGTCGCACTACACAGAAAGTTTAAAATACCGTCAACGCACAGAACACTAAAACCCAACGTAAGCAACTCCTGGGCAGATAGAATGAGACGAAAGACTGCACTATGTTTTATTCCCAACCCCATCAATAACCCCAATACCATCCTCAAACCTCTACGTTTCGATCGCAACCAGATGGCAATAATTCTTGGACCAAAATAACATACAAAGAAGTAGAAATCCGCAAGATGACGCAGAACTAAAAACCAAACATTCGAAAGACAATGTATACTAGTTAAATCCACCGTTCACCTCTAATCGTTACTCATCCCTAGAAGAAAAGTAACAGGATAATACTCAATCAAATGAAAATTCTTAAATTTCCCCTAAACCCCCTCTACCTGTTACAAATGGTGTTAGAAAATATTGCACTGCTTATTAAACTCCTAGGTCAAGTCGCAATTATGAAATTAAAGCTCTTGCCGGAAATCAGGTAAAAGTCCAACCTAAAACGGCTGAATATTATGGTATTATAATAAAAGCATGAAAAACAGACTGAATTTCATACCTATAAATTAAAAGCGAAATGAACTTACAATTTAGTATTAAAAAATATCCACTACTTCATCAGAACTCAAGAAATCAAAGCGGAAATAGAGAAATTAGGACGCGAATATTAGGAACGTCAAACAATACAGAGCAAAATCACCACTTCCAATGTTCTTTATTGAATTGAAACCAGCAACCAATAATAAAGACATCTACAATGTTGAGCACATACAGCAGTGTAAAATCAAATTTGAACCACCCAAACAGAAAAGATAAATCACCCAGTGCGGGAAATGCTAAAGGTACGGCCACAGCTAAAATGTCTGCTACTTAAAACCCAGATGCATTAAATTTACAGGTGATCACCCTACTGAACAATGTCAACGTAAAGAAAAATCTAAAGATATGCGATGTGTCTTGTGCGTGTATAATCTATAAAGAACTTTAATGAAAAAATTTCCACAGCTTAGACCAGAACAGTATACTCCCCCTGCATTAATCATGCGTCATCAACAACTTCAAACAGGACTACCATATACGCTCATGCATCAAATGGAAACCAGCAACCTTCCCACTCCCCCACCAACATACTGCATCTTTCAAACACTAATCAACCTAAGCAACAATCCAATGATTTGCAAGGCCTAAAAAACATGTTTTACCAAATAGGAATTCTACTAAACCGTGCTTTTCAAACTTAAATAATGGCCAAAAACTTACAACTCGCTTTATAGAATACCAACGGCCTATCAAACCACATCGAAGAGCTAAAAACATTTATACTAATTAATTCACAACATTGACGTTATGTTAAAACACACTTTACAGATAGAAATTATTTAAAAATTCTTAACTATAGTGTCTATAATCCTTATCATCCAGCATAAACTGCCCGAGATGGAACCGCTATAATTATCAAAAACTCAATAAAATACCACCAACTCAGCAGTGTGTCCAAAGAAGATTCAGCTAGCTCGTTAACAATTTCAGCTGTGTATTTCCCCTCTAAATTCGCAGTAAAACAGGAGAATTTCGAGGATTTTCATAGTACATTAGGTCGACGGTTTGTTAGAGGAGGCGATTACCACGCTAAACTCACCTCGAATTATAACACCCAAAGGACGCGAGTTACTTAAAACTAGTGAAGGCAATAATTTGATCTAACCTGATCTAGTAGATTTCTGCGTTACAAAAGGTATCCTTCAGGACCTCATTATCGCTCGTTTCGACCTATGTTCGGATCATTCCCTAGTCCAAGTTTCACTTTCAACGAAAGTAATAAGTAGAGAAAAGCAACCAAGTCTAAGCACTAAATACACAAATTGGAACTACTTCAGAATTCTAGTTATTTAGAAAATAACATTAAACGTATCCCTCAAGACCGAAACGGACTCGGAACATGCTGTCAAGCATTTCCCGACACGGTAAAATGGGCAGCTTGAAATTTAATGTCTGTGTAATCAGTGGTTCCCACAGCTTATTGATCTATTTTAATCAAACAAACCTTGAAACCTTGAAAAGAGAATAATCCGCAAGCAATAGCAAAGACTGAGAACAACTGAAAGCAAACGTTCACTCAATACAGCCACACAAGAGCTAAAAGAACTACTAAACAACAACAAAAATGAATGCATCCAAACTTTCTTAAAAGAGCTCACAGCTACTGAAGCTACCAACTACTCTCTTTACAAGATGAGTAAAAAACAAAAACGGGTAAGAAAACATTCCCCGCCCATCAGGACACCTCAAGGGGAATGGCGCAGACAAATTCCGAACAAGCGCGTGTAATTGCAAACCATTTAGCAAACGTCTTTCAGGCACATCAACCAGATAATAGACTCGAAGAAGAATCAGAAATTATTCAACAATTAGAATCCCCACATCAACTAAAATTGCCAATTGCATGGATGTACCCCTAGTAATTGATCTTTGTCAGTCACCGAAGATATCGATTTGAAATTTTGTCACAACTATCAGACCTCTTGACCACTTCGATTATGTTTACTCAATAATAAGTAGCAGCTCACATTTGCCATTTCATCTCGCTGAGTCAACTGGTTCATAAGCCAGGACACAATCTTAAATTAGAATGCTATAATATATTTAAATACACTGCTTGGATGGTACTGATTTTATTGATCTGAGAGTATTAAATTCTGGCTTGAAATCTCTTTGAAAGAGTGCTGTAAAAAAGGGGCGATTCAAATGAATTGTATCTTACAAAACGTAAAATTTGGGAACTCGGTTATTTGATTTGATAGTATTATTTAAGTATAGCGTAGCATAAAAGTATTCATTATTTATTAATTTTTCGGGTGCATTTCCATAAAAATTGCCTATTTAATTGATTCACTTGTAGACCGTTGCGCAATGTCACCGCTGACAAAAGTTTGTGTTAAGTACACACGTTTGAAGGGATAACTTGTAGCAATTTATGAAATTCTGGCACTCTATAATTCACCAGAAACTGATATATATACGAGTAAATTAAAAACTTGGCTTTTGACTCTTGTACGAAAGAATACCTGAAGTAGATATTTCTCGAAGATGCCGCGAACTAGCTGTTCTTTAACTAATATCATAACGACACAGAAAATTTTGAAATGCAGTAAGATACGGTTTGGGAGCAATACTTTAAAAAAGACTCTAATACACACGTGACAAAACCAATCATTGGGACACGAAAGCATTTGAATATGAGTCGCATACGTCGTTCCAAAGCGGGCCAAGAGAATAAGCTGCTACCGTGTTCATTTAGTCTGAGACGTTATATTGCAGCGTCCTGTTTCATGCAACTGACCAAACTCGTCCAAAATTGAAGACTCGTTCTAAACTACACTGAAACACCTTTTCTAGAATCCAATTTGTCTGTCCTAAAAACTTTTATTTCTTTAGACTACCAAAACAAGCACATAAAGGATAGAGATTTAACAATAATGTTAATTTAACAAAAACATTTATAATGTCTTAATAAATTTGATTCACCTAAGTATAATTAGAGCATTGGAGACAACGGATACATGTGAAAAATAACAAAGTTTATTCAGTCAGATACAATAGGTGAAGCTTTGCGACCAAGACTAGTGGTCAAGTTAGTAATGAAGCCCCAGGCATAAGAACCTGCATGGTCACCTGAAATGATCCCCTCTCTGTCCTGATTTGTAATCGACTGATAGATTTCACAGGGATAAATCACCCTCATGTTTGTGCAGCACTATGTGACCGGTGTTGGTAGATTTCTAGGACGGGAGAGTTTCCTGGAGTGTGGCAACACATCACTTCAGTCTGTATTTCACCTAGACAGGAGGTCGAGACTAACCCACCTTGATAAATTGGCTGCGTGGAGGGCACGCAATGGGCCCCTACGATCGTGTGAGGTGGGGTCATTCACTTGTGCCCAACGCATTCTCGGGAACTATATCTCTATAGTAGCCTTGGTATCGAAGTTCGACATTTCCTTGTTAAGCTTCTAGAGCTAAGCAGAAGAGGCGTAGGAAATCCCGTCTTGCAGCAGCAGCAAACCAAACCACCCCAATTTCTACTACCTCCAAGCAGATGGTGGCTTCTGTAACTTACCCTGTAAACGAGAGCAGTAAGGAAGTAATTACTGCCACCACTACCTCTTCACAGCAGTTGAATGCCATTAATAACAACGAAGAGGAGATGTTTCATCAGTTCTCTTCCTTAAATATTAAAATAAAGTAAGAGGAACAACAGCCAAAGAAAGAGAATGCGCCCTTGAATACCCCTCAAATGCAAGAACAGCAGTCTCTGCAATACTATCAGCAGGACATGGCTGCAAGGGATGTCCTCCATGAAGGAAGTAACTCCTACAATCATAACAAATGTAATCGCAGAAGATCAGAATCTTATGGAGATTCTGTTAGAGTTTGGATCTACCAGATTCTAATATTCCTCTTATATCCAGAGATCTAGGACTTAAAACTAAACAAATTAACCTGCAACAGTGCCGAGCGGCTGCAGTACTCTATGCAGACACTTAAGTAATATGCCGAACATCTCTCTCACTCAGGAATCTTGGAAACTTGAGGATTTTCGGATTGAGCAATCTAAAAGGTACCATCTTTGTGGACAAAACACAGAATAAGCTTAGGTCTTGCATTTTTGTTCTATGAAATATTCAAGCCCTCTTGTTACTACACCTGAGTGGTCGTGAGATTACCGCCGATCAGATAGGGTGTAACTTTGAGACAAAAATTGATGTGGTTTTAGTTTCAGACTATCTATCTATCACGAAACTCGGTAGAATCACCTCCACTGCTAAACTGATGAAAATTGTCAACTACTGTTAGGATAACGACTAACACTGACAAATAGTGAATATATTAAATCGAGAGACAGATCATTATTAGAATACCTCTCAAATAAACTTATAAAAATACTGGATCAAGGGTGTGAACCAACTTTTGTCACAATTTGTTATCAGACTGTAATTGATATTACACTGACTACCTCAAGTATTTTCGATTACATATTGGACTGGCAGATTACAGAGTGATAAAACTTACCGTAAAAGACATTGAGATTGAGGTACAACAGTACAGTCAACCGACAACCATACAAAAAATCTGGAGGATGGATTAAGGCTACTACCAACCTCAAATAAGGTCTTAACTGTAGAGGATCTGCAGAAGGATACTGACCTTCTGCAAAATTCTATCGTAGAGTATTTTCAGTAGGCATGCCTTCAACTTATAGTGCCTGCCCTTAGCGGTGCAACGAACTTGTGAAGTTGAAGTCTAAAGTGGATAAACTAAAAGACAATGTAACAAATAAAATTGAGGCAGAGCGAGTCATGAAAGTCCTTTTGTAATACAATCGAGACTACAAAAATTCGGTTCGTTTTAATAAAATTCTGTCAAAGAAACCACAACTAGCAAATCTAAAACGGTCTAAAAGTGAGGATGGTACTTACGCCACCAACGTTGAAGAAATAGCGGAGATACTTATGAGTAAACACTTCTTTGACTGCCGAGTCCAAAATCTGTCCATGAGAGGCAAATGTTCTAAGTCGATTTCTACCGAGGAGCCAACCATGTGGTAGATGAAGATACTGTTCGACAGTCTTTTTAGACGTGCCACAGGTATTCGGTAAAATATGCACACCGGATATTTACACAAGATTAAAACGAGTCTATAAGTTTTCTACAAAATCTGAAAATCATATCTGGACAACAAACACTTTGAAGATAGTATCAAGAAAAACTTACTCCTCTCCATCCAATTCTAAATATTTCAAGAAAATCTGAATTTAATGGAAAACTGGTTGAAGATCTAGTGAATACACATAAACGAAAGCAAATCTTCAAGCTGGGCTAAGAAACACAGCCCTATTAACCTAAACAGCAATATAATTCCACAACAAGATAGCGTAAAATCTTTTTTTTACATTTAGACAGAAGGCTTATCTGGAAAACGCACTTACGGAAAAAGGCTACAATTAGAATTTAATTTCGCCTCTGGTTAATACGCAGACATTCTCAACTATCTTAAGAAAACAAAATTTTATTATATAAATGTATTATAAAACCTATATGGGGGAATGCGCTTTTCGCCATTCTTTAGTTCGATTCAATTCTACCAAGACGCCGTTATCGGTGCGAGCGCGCAATGATACCGGGTGCACTAAAAGCGTGTTCCAAAAACACCCTGAAATTGTTTCGCTCGACAAGCCGCTCACAGATGAGGAACCCTCTAGTTGCTTCGCGGATTTGTGAACCCCTTTGTAGAGTTTCTCTCTGCAAAAATTTAAAAAACCGTGACGACCATTTAAGGGCTCTATGGGGGTTGAAAGAAAAAACATTTTTTGGCAGATATCGACTTGCGGTAAAGACCAAGTGCAATAACCCGCGCCCTCGCTCGCCCCCCTCCTGCCCAAAAACGGCCCCGAAGTTTTTCACTTTTTCGCTAACATCTCATAAACAGCAAGGGATACGAAGACGGCTCCTTTACCAAGTTGTGGAGCCTAAAACGGAGCACTGTTTTTGTTAATAAATTATTCGTGCGGGTTATACGGGGGAGAAGGCGAAATTTAACATTTCCGGAACCGGAAGCGATAAAAATTTTTCGTTTATTTCTTCGGTCAGTAATCGCGAGTTAATTTCGGTCTTCCCGCCGACGCCGCCGTTCCAGCAGAAAAATGGGTAATTTCGACGATGCCCGCGATAATTTTGTTTGCGTGTCACCTAGTTCCGTCTTATTCTGACACGTTGGTGTAATAAGCGTTGACATTATGTTGACATCACAACATATACAGCAAACATTGTTCGTGCCTTTCCACGCGGCTCCGAAGGACAAATTCCAGGCCGGCGGCTGGTGCAGCCGAGGTATTATATTTCCAGAACCGCAAGCGACAAAAATTTTCGTTTGCTCCATAACTGAGAGGGCAATAAAGCACTCGTATGCCAAAAATCACGTTTGTACCATTATTCGTTCTGTCAGTATTCGCGAGTCAAGTTCGACCAGAAAAACGCTGAAAGCTCGAAATTTTTAGCGGGTCACGTATCTAGACGTTCCAAGGCGCATTCGATTCGTAAGAGCATCAGAAAAAAATGTTACCACATATTTTTTGTTATAATGCGAAAGTGCGTTTGTGCGCGCAAAAAATGCATTTATTTGATGAGCTTTTTGCAGGCCCAAAAGAATATTTTATTTCTTGCTTAATATTAGCCAAAATAAGATCATTTCCGTTATTTGGGAGTTTTTGGGGTCGCTTAGAAAGTGCCTCGATGGACTTGGGGGGGCATAATTCTGGGAATGGGGTGATTTTAGAAAATTACCTCAAATTTGATTGTTTTCCGAGTTTAAAATGTCTGAATAAAAGTTTTTTGAGTCGTTGATAATGAATATGATGTTTAAAAAGTGCCCCAATGCACTTGGAGGGGAGCATAATCCTGGGGACGGGGGCGAATTTGGGAAAACCTCGAATTTGTTTGCTTTTCTACTTTAAACTGTCTATATAAGAGTTTTTGGGTTTGCTGATCACGAATATGATGCTTAGAAAGTGCTCCAATGCACTTGGGGGGCATAATTCTGAGGATGGGGGTGATTTTAGGAAAGCACCTCAAAGTCGTTTGTTTTTCGAGATAAAACTGTTTAAATAAGGGTTTTTGAGATCTCAGATAACGATGTTGGTTCTCAAATTAAACTCCAAAGCACCGAAGTGAGAAAATGCGCTGGTGCACTTTGGGGAAGGGATACACTGGGGCACCAAAGTACGCATAGAGCATTTTTTTATTTGGGTATAATTCAATTTTAATTATTTTTAAAAACGATTTATTTTCTGATGTTATTACGAAAAAAAATTTTGTAGGCACACAGACAACCGTATCAGTGTTTTAACAGTATTAAATAAATTTTTTTCAAGGTTTCAAAACTGGTTTTCAAGGTTCTATTTAACTAAAAAGAAACCATAAGTCACAAAATATCTTCAAATTTGAATTTTGTATGGTTTTCTTAGCCTTTCTCTTTCTTTAGCCTTTCCCCCTGCCATTAAGTATACTACTATGGAAACGACTATGGCCATCCTTTTTACATTTTTATTTCAAACTTCCGTAATGTTTTAATTTGCTCATAAAATTAGTTGCCGCATTATTAGAAGTACGGAAGGGGGGGGAGGCAAAGAAAGTTTGGATTTGATTGCCCCATTGCATGAACTCAACGAGCCATAGGTGGTCAATTGCTAATGCGCCTTTCGCCCTATACAGAAGCGAAGCGTGGGTTATGTGTGCGAGAATTATACAAAAACAGTGATTCGGGGATTATAGTATTACGCAGAAGAAGTTCAGTAATGATCATGATTTACGTAACATAAATCAAGCGCCAAGTGTTCCTCTCATCATAAAATAGGTGCATAAGTCGGGACGACCAAGGTCATCAAAAACCGACGAAAATGTTGAGAGCGTACTACAGTCCGTTAGCGAGACTCTTGATCTCTGTTCGTAAACAGGCAAGTGTTTTGAATGTGCCTAGATCATGATTACACCGCATTCTGCGCAAAAAGATTTGTGTCTGCACCCCTGGAGGGCTAGGAACCCATAAAGCAAGCATGAGAAACCCCTTCATTCACCAAATGTGACCAAATGTGGCTGCAATGTCAGCACGAGGAATAATCGGCCGATACTTCTTTGAAGATGAAAGAGGCCGTGCGTTAACAGTGACTTTAGAGCGTTATGTGGAGATGTTGAACAATTTCTTCGTACCTGAGCTGCAAAATTTTGCTGGATATGATCAAAGAATGTGGTTCCAGCAGGATGGAACAACGTCGCACACTTCTAACATGTCTGCCACAAGATCGTGAAATTTTTTCCCAAAAATTGATTTCCAAAAGTGGTAATATAAACTGGATTCTATGCTACAGATTTTTTCTTATGGGGATATCTTAAATCAAGAGTAGACGGCAGCAATCCGGGTTCTCTGCTTCGAGTGAAAGAAAATATCCGTCAATAAATGGCAGCCATTACGGAGAATACGGGCCGCGCAGTGCTCAAAAACTTTGCTTCTCGTTTAAGAGTGTCGTGAGTATGCATTTCAATAGTATTATTTAAAAAAAATGTTTTCTATGTTTCTCCATTTTAATAACAAATAAAAGTTTTTTTTAATAGATATTTCTTTGTTTTTTAAGAAACTTTTTTTGGATACTGCATTACTAAATTCAATTTATACAAGATCACACCAAATTTTGCAAATTCAGATACGTATTCATCTAAAATCGAGTAAGTTGTTTTCGCACGTAAATATTCAAATGAAACAAAAAATAAATAAATAAATTACGATCAAGAAGTAACCCCATAACCAGCAGCGAAGTAATTGAACATCTATTTGAACTGAACTTTCATAAGGACACAAACTACATCGTAAAACTACTACGTAAAAAGCATTCGGACCACTAAAACAAGTTTATGGCCTAATAGCCAAAGAAGTTCACTGAGGCAACCAAACAAAATTATTGTTATATAAAACCATATCCAGATCCACGTTTACATACAGCCACTCTGCATGGTCCTACACCTCCTATACTCTCTTATGAAAATTTGAAGTATTCCAAAACACATTGCGGCGCATGGTACTAAACAAACACAGATATACCAGTGTTCAACCACAGCCCGAAAACGAAAAATACTATGCATTAAAACTCCGGCTGTGAAAGCCTTCGCATTTATTTGTTTTGCCTAAAAATTATTGGCTTCTTGTAGTTCACCTTTTCGCGTAAGCTAGGATGTATTATAATGAATTACCGAACGCCACCCTCGCGGGGTTTACGGCTGATGCCAGAATCGCCGCTTTTGTTGCTGCTGAGCCGTCACGGTCGAGCAGCAAACGTAATATGCACATGTGAGGACTTCAACAATCGGGAATTTTCAGATACTTCCTGTAGGCCTCTTGATTGTATAACTATCACGCAGCAAAGCAAGCAAAGGCATGTCAAATACATACACATCTAGATAAGTGCCAGTTTGAGCTGGCTCAGCAAAGCGTTCGTTCTAAATTTTTTACAGTGCGCTCCCGTTCGGGGCTGCGCCGGGATCTTTAGTGTTGTAAGTAGTAACAATATTTCTTGTAGATCCAACACAAAAGTGATTTCTAACGAAATAGTCTTTAAAGTTGTATTTAAAAATTATACTTTGTAGTCACTGTATCATGGTACTTTGGTGAAATATATTTGTTAGTACTAAATGTAATTTATTTGTGCTTAAAGTAAACATGTTTTACTTGAATAAACTGTGGTTTGGTTGAATTTTAAAGATATGCATAATTAGTCAACATTTGGGGCTAATGTGAATATTTTTTTATTTATTTAATTTGATCAGCAATAAGAATATAAATTGTATAAGTCAATTTTATGACATTATACGCAGAAAGCAGAATATACAATCACAACCATATGATGAGGGCTACACCCTGCAATGGTACGCCTATGGTCTTACTTGAGATCTATGGACCAGGAACGCTTGCGCCTTCTATAGCACAGCATTATGGGTAAATTGCTCTAATAACAAGTTAATGTGAGATCGGAGTGGATCACAATATTTACTGCTTATCTCATCTTTAACGTAAGAAACGTTAAGGTGTGATTTGACGCAAACCAAGGAGCATCTACGATCTTCTGAGGATTTTCGATTGAATCCTTTGTATGATTGCCATGTTAGACTTACTGGCACAGTCCTAAATTTCTATACCGTAAGTCGAAATTGGCTTGACGATTGTCTTGTGGATGGGAAACTTGCTTTCCAGTGTTAGTTTCAATTTTCGTCTTTTATGTCAATTTGTTTTCAAGTTAATTGACTATCAAGTGTTAATCTAAGATATTTAACTTCTTCAACTTGTTGTATATTTTTGTTGTTAATTTTCAGAGCTGGAACATGTTCTTTTCGGAGAGTAAATGTTGTACGCCGGGATTTTTGTCCATTAACCTTTATACGTTATTTCAGTAGCCACCTTTTAAGAGTGTTTAGATGGTTTTTGACACAGCCAACAGCTTCCACTGGGGTTTTATTTGTGGTAAGTATAACCGTGTGTGCTTCTGTCTGTTGATAAATCTGCCGCGTAAAGGGTGTATAATAGAAGGTCCAGAAAACTGCCTTACGGAATTTATTTTCAAACTGTCTATTAGATAGGTAAGACTTGATCAAGTTTAAATATTACTATGGTAGGTGTCCGTTAACTTTCGTTAACAGGCCTGGGTGCCAGACCTTATCAAAGACCTGGCTTGCGTGTAGTTGAACAACTATCCAATATTGTTTGTCTTCTAGCGTCTTATTTATAATTTACACCATTCAATCGCATTGTTGGATTCTCGACTGTACTTTACGATATCCAAATTGATGATTGGGAATCCATTTATTAGTAAATGAATTATTCCAGGATCGTAAAAACGACAGGGAGCAGGCTTATTGGTGTATATAAGAGGTGACATTTGGTTAAACTTTACCAGGTTTTAGAATCATGATAATTTCAGCTATTTTCAAGTGCGTAGACCAATAATTAAGCCTGAGGTCAAACGTACCACTGCTTTTTTACATGGTGGTGTAACTGGTATGGTCGGTTGTTGCATTTTTACAAACGTTAAATTTGTTGCTTTTTCTATATCTTCAGGACATCTTAGACAAATTCTGAGAATTAGAGTTTCTTCTAAATAACTGCAGTATGCGTCCTAGTTCATATTAATGTTATATAGTCTGAAATTGGGTTTCCTTAAACAGATCGTGGTAGTTCTTGTTGCAATGATGGATGAATTATCGGACATTAAATCGTAGCTTGCCTCCACTTCTGGGTGCACCAGAAAAATTTCATAGGTTACAAAGAAGTCTAGTAGATTTGGAATAGTTAGTTGGCCAGTGCGATGGAGTACCGGTTGAGGTAAAGGAGTATCTTTGGTTTTGAATTACTTGTGCTAGTGATCTGTCCTTAGTTGTGGGCAGACATGAATCCCATAACATATTTAGTGCCTAAAGTTTGAAAGTAAGCTTCAAAGTGCTGACTTTGGATTTGATAGGGTGATGGACAATACATTGCAAAAACGCTTCCTCCAGTTCCTCCATGAGCCGTACCGTCAACATAATTTGTAAAATGGAATGTTAAAATAGATACGTTCTGTGAAGTGAGTTTTGCTTATTAATAGAATATTGATTAGGTGGTTCAAAAATAATTTTATTTCTTCCTTATGTTGACTCATTTCAACTTGACCAATATTGTGCTATTTTGTTTAAGAGCGTGGTCAGCATAGTTAATACCATGTTATTTTATTGTATGAGTTGATTGAACATGTTTTTGAAATTTTTGAAATATTTGTTCAGCATGGCACTGATGCTTTGATCGTTTGTGGAAAGTTGTTTGTGTTACTTTGTTATATAAAGTTTTAATTTGCTGGTCGTTAAGACGTAAGTTTATTGGTGCTGATTACCACCGGATACCATTGTATAAATTATGATAATTTCGCTTCTTTTATAGTTTGCAGGGCGGGGTTCATTACATAGTGCACAAATGGCTACGATGTCTTTAATTTTTTTTTTAGAGATAGAAGTGTTGTGCGATCCACATTGTACGCACGCAAATGGCCTGTTACGATAAGTTTTCGTGCGCCCATACAGCTGACACCTTGTACATTGTATTTTTTTTGTCTCATCTGGGTGATTCTATTTGTTCTACACAATTTTGTATAATCTAGATTTTGAAGATGTCTTTATTATTGTTAGCTGGTCCTATATCCACTAAGAACATATTCAGCGGCTCCTTAGTTTGTCTTTGTTTGGCTTTGACAATATTTCTGACCTTGTGCCCCAGTGATGTAAGATCTGATTAAATTACTGTAATGACCATTGTGTGATGTAGATACTTGATTACTATCCTGTAGGCCTACTCTTCTTTAGGTTGGTAGGTAATTACACCTACATACATTAGTATTACTTCATTTTCTTTTATGAACATTATTGATTTTACGCAACTATCTGGAGTGTTATAGTTAATTTTTACAGTATCATTAGGCGCGGTTCTTGTGGTGTACTGTTTTTCTCCACTATATCGGTTAGCTTCTTTATCATTTCTGAATTCCTCAATGAAAAGAAAAACTCGCTAGTGGATTTCGTAGTCAGGTATAATTTAGATCACCTTCTCACCGCTACGGAAAAAAGCACCATCTTCGTGAAGTCCTGTCCGGAGCACTAAGCAGGTGCAAGGCTACCGACCACTACCACTGCCATCTATCTCTAGACGAGACCAGGCGGCGACGAGATTTATAACTTAAAGCTGTAACTTCCTCTTGTATCAAGGCGAACTTTATTCCTCAAGAAAAACATCTTAACATCCTCGTGGAATAGTCAAGTGGCGAATGCAGGATTCGATATTGTGGTGGTAGCCCGCCCGCTACGGCTTTACCGGTCGCCCAGACGTCCTTAATGTAGCCAGCAGCACACAATAGAGAACGTTTCCGAACTGGATAGTAACCATAACCACCACATTACGGTCTTCTAACGCTGCAGATACCAGGGAGTGCAGACTACATTTCCTACTGCATCTGAGGTATACCGTGGGACCCAATATTAAGATCTGCTCTATTGAAAACCTGCAGGAAGTCGTACGTCATCTTACAACCTTTATCCAAAATTCCATCAAGTTCGTCAACAATTCCGTCCGAGCCAGAGAGGGGAAGGACCTGTTTTCGAAAGAAGTTAAGGAACAGATCGAAAAGAAGAAGCGATGGCGCGCAGAGTAATCTCTGGAGAGATCACCAAAAACCAGCAATAGTACCAAAGACTTGCTGCGGAGATGTAACCCGCCGTCATAGAACACCACCACAACGACTGGAAAAACAAGTTGGATATTCTTAATGGGGTCAACAACATTTTTTGGACTGGTCAAAATGTTTCGGAACTGTTTCTTCCCAGTTTCACCCATCCACAAAGAGAACGAATCACCTGTAACCCCACCGATAAAACCAAAGCTTTCACTAACTGCTTAGAACATCAGTGTGATCTCGACTATACCGGTGCCGACATAAGCAACCCAGACATTGTCGACCGAGCCGTAGGACACTTGCGAGGGCAGGTGCCCTAAGAACTCCTAGAATCTATGTCCTGCGCCAAAGCCCACCATCTAAAGCTGCGCAAGGCACTGGACCCGATGACATCCTAAACCGCACGATTACGACTCTTCCAAGAAAAGCAGTTATCTATATCGTCAGCATCATCAACGCTGTCATTTGCCGCTTCCCGATGAAGGTAGAGGATGTGGTCATGCTCTCAAAGCCTGGAAACTCGGGCACAATTCCTTAAGGCTACCGACCAATTAGTCTTCTACCAAGCATGGACAAGCTTCTAAAGCAGATTAACCACCAACGCCTGAGCACATCCGTCGAACACCTAGAACTAATCCTAGAGGGTTCGGATGGCTTCATCAACTATCCCCCTGTTAATAGTGCAGTTGTTCGAGTTCGGAGAGGCGTCTCCAAGCCGGTGTTTTTTAAAGCTGTCCTTTCCCCAGCACTTTTTAACATTTAAGTCCGGGGAATGCCGACGACGCCCTTAATGTTTATAACCTAATATTCAGACGACAACGCGCTAACCAGCTTTATGAGACCGTATGTGACAATGCAGCAACTCCAAGGACAACTTGGAGCTTTGGAAGAATGGTTCCACCGGTGTATGATTAACGTGAAGAAGAGTATATCGGTCCTATTTGCTGCGAGGATGGGACTCGTTGGCGTGATGCCCTGACACCATTCAAGATTTTTATCCGGGACAGCAGAGGCCAAATACCTTGAAGTGACCCTGTCGTCCTGCCAGCTGTCTTTAAAGAAAAAGATAACCATAAAAGTATTTTACGGTTCTGCGTCAATAAGCTCCAGGTAGTCCAGAACCGGGTACTTTGGATAATCTTTAGCGCTCCTTGGTACGTAAAAAACATGTCTCTCCATCATAAAGCAGAGGTCCCGGCAGTCCAAGAGCTCAATTCCCCAAAGCGCTAAACAACTTTATCAGAGTTCAAGGCTACGTAAATCTATCTATCCGTGGCCTGTACTATTAAACTGATGAAGGCGCCCGCCTTAAGCGCTCGAAAATCCTGATTCCTCCGTAAGGCAATAAAAGAGCGGCCTAACACAAGCTAATTACCATCCCTAAAGGTCACTCAGAAAGACGCAGGTTAAGGGCTAGTCCTATGAATCTCCGCCAAATTGCAAATTTCTTTTTTTTAACATAAAATAATATGCACTTGTGATGCAAATCAATTAGCAATGATTCATCCCATGACATACTTACACCACAAGCCTTAAAAAATAATTTTTTAAAAGTTTAAGTAGATCAGTGTTATGCGTTTGGTAACTCTTATGTTGCGGTAAATACAAACCTCGATTTGCTTGTGCTTTCATACTCTTAAAAGATGACAATGTTAACGGATTTGTCTGTTGAATGACAATTAGTTTTGAAACAGCCTTCCTACAGAACCTACAAAACTTAATTTCTAAGAGTACAATGTGCTGAAAAGATAAAGCGCTACTTAAGAAACCATCGATATAAAAATCGTTTTTGATTAGATTGGTAACCTAATCTCATATTTTATTTTAAATATAAAACCTTTAGAGTGCAGTAGGTGCCCATAGAAAATGTGTCGGTTTCTGTGAGTAATCTCAGGATACTGCGCCATACGCTTGACAACACATTTTTTTTTAAAATACCTGTTGATATGGCAAGCTTCCTCAAGCGTAAAAGTATGGACATAAGACTGTGTTGAATCATAGAACTTCTCATCTAAAAACCATTTAAACACCAATTATGACAAAGACTGCTCACAATTCAGTTTTTCAACTGCTTTCGTTTATTACACCATGATGTGGCATGTAATACGACACGTAGAAGACATATTTAGTGGTAATCTTCAACATATTATTCATTGTTTGGTTTTAAAGTTTTCTCTGGTGATATGCCTAACTTATCCTACATTTTCTTCAAACAATGAAGTGAGCGTGAGTATCACACTGAATTTCACATACTCTTGTTTCAATGGGTTTGCTTTTTTGAATCATTTTAGTCTTATCCAATTTTCGAGAATCGAATCAATTGCTTATCGATATTGTTTTAACTGAAGTTACAGAGCAGAAGTCTGGGAAAATTGTGTACCTATAGCTACATGAAAATATTCAGCTGAGTTTAGTTTTATCCATATTCAAGTAGAATCGTCTTGTCTAGATTATCATCGGAACAGTGAATTGCGAAGGACTAAATTTTGGCTTGCTATATAATAACGACATTTTATCCTTCAGCTGTATATAAACATTCTGTGCAAAAGAATCTTCCGAAAAATAAAGTTTCAAGTGCTTAAAATGATAAATATAAAACATCACAATGAAGTTTGAGAAAACAGTATGTGCAAATGGGTGTTAGATGATTCTTGTTGCTTACACAACTCTTTTCGTGTGCAATACTTTCGCCTGTAAGCAAGCGCGAAGTTAAAGTACTGTTGAAGTCTGCACGGTGACTTTCCGCCTTACATTCTCAACATTTGTATAATAGATACAAATTGGAAAAAAATACGGGAAATTATCTTGGCATTGAGATCAGATAACAAATTCATTTTTATTATACTTCATCGAAAAGGTCAGGTTAAGGTCCCTGTTTCAAAACCGTTTATGTAAGGGTTTGTTGTGACAGGTGAAATTAGAGAACTACGAGATTTAAAGATAACATTTATTTCTATAGGTAAGCATGACAATAACCAAAAGGAGCTGTTTTTATTTTACTATTAGTTTATTTGGATATTTTCCAAATCTTCGCGAGAACAACTTTTGTACCAAAACAGTGAGTATTTAGATTGTCTTGCTTATAGTGGATCAGGGAGCATTTAATATTTTGGAATTAATAAACCTAGCATATTCTTAAGAGTAAATCAAACAAATTTTCTTTTTCCTACTTTATAAATTCTTAATCTGTTTTAGGGCTTATCAGTTATTGAAATGTTTCCAGAGCGACAATGAAAACAAAATGTGTTTTGTTTTTTAACATAATCCCTACTAACTTAGCCACTTCAGCGTTACTGCATTTTTCGGGTTTCATAATTCGACAGAATCTTTTTTCTAGAAAAGAATATTTGGAATTTTAAAACCAAATGCAGAGTTTGAAGAAACAAAATAAAGCAAATACATTGAAAGAGTTTTGTCCACTATTCTATAAATTATTGCTAGATTACAGCAAATGAATCTAACATTTTTTTCCAGTAGAACAATAAACTTATTTTCATTATTTAATAATCATTTTTTAGTAGCAAAATTTATTTGGGAGGTCCAAAATATGTATCATAATATATATTTTCGTCAATGGACTAAATTTTTGCTTTGGTTGCATTAATTCAACGAATCCAATCTTGTACTTTAATTTATATAGGTGAGTTAAATATGAGAGAGTTAATGACGGAAGTAAAGGGAATAAGACAAGATCAACAGGTATGTGTAGAGGAAATTAAACAGTGAAAGGGAGAAAACGCAAGATTACGAAAAAGAATGAATAGCTTAGAGGAAAAGCTGCAAAGTATAGAAAAGAAGGGAAAGAAAAATAACGTAGTATTGAAAGGCGTGCCATTGCGTGAAAACCAAATTAAAGGAGTAGAAGAATTCCTAAAAGTGGAACTCAAGGTCAACACAAAAATAAAAGGAGCAGAATTAATACGTCCAAAAAATGCTCAGCCCTTTGTAATAGCCAAACTCAAAAACTGGGAGAAAAAATGGAAGTAATGAAGGCAAAAAATGCATTAAAAGGTACAATCAGACACATCGAAGATGACCTAACTACAGAAGAAAAAAAAATACAAGCACATCTGAGAAACATAGCAAAAATGGAAAGAGCTAAAGGAAAGAAACCAAAGGTGGGGTACAAGAAAATTTTCTTGAACAAAGAACAATGGAACTGGGATGCAGTAAAAGAGAAATTAATAAAAGCTAATGAACAAGGACGTACAAAAAACTAACAATATCGAATAAGGGGCAGGAAGTAATTGTAACGAACATGGCAACTAATAAGGCAAATGAATATGGAAATATCCGACAAAAAAGAAAAAACAAAGGCAATATTGAAGAAACGCTAAAACGCGATAATGAAACCCATAAATTGTTTATGAAAACGTGGAATGTGAGAGTAACATACGAAAAGGCGCATTATTAAAGTTAATAAAAGAAATTGCAAAACTACATGCAAAATTAAAGCAAATTATACTAATCAATAGAAGCGGATCCAAGCGCAGGAAAAAGAGTAGTAAAATCACAAGACTTAAGCAAGAAAAGGAAAGAAACAAATATGTAGAAAAAATACAAATAGTAATAAAAAACATCAATATAGAGCAAAATATAGAGAATCTATGGGGATCAATAAACAAAGTAATTATAGAGGCGACAAAGGAAAAACAAGAAAGGAGATGAAAAGATGGTACGATGAAGAATGCGGGGAAAAGGGGAAGAAAAGGGAAAGTTAGCAGAAAGGACGAAAACAAGACAAAAAATGTTAGCTTCTAAATCTGAAGAAGATATAAGGAAGTACAATGACTTAAGGAAAGAATGTAAAAGACTATGCCGAAGAAAAAAGAGAGAATACAAAGCAGAAATGATCGAAAAAATAGAAAAGGTCTTTAGAAATAAAGAAATAAGAAATTTATATCAATGTATAGAAAGAGTTAGAGGATGGCAAACAAAGGCAAACTTCTGTAGGGCTAAAGATAGAAATCTAATAGGATCACACGAAGGTAGAATGGAAAGATGGACCCAGTATTTTAAGGAATTTCTAAACAAAAGCTTAGAAGACAATACTGATATAGAGAACGATCAGGAATTATTAGATGTAAATGAAGAGAATAACTTGGAAGAGAAACCGCCCGAACTAGACGAAATAATAACTGTAATAAGGGAATTGAAAAACAATAAAAGTCCAGGAGGCGACAACATACAGGCCGAATTAATAAAACGTGGAGGAGAGTAATTACATCGAATAATACGCAACCTAATAGAACAAATATGGAAGGAAGAAAAATTCCGAAATCTTGGACAGAAGCAATAATATGCCCCATATTTAAAAAAGGAGCAAAGACCGAATGCGAATACCACAGAGGAATAGTACTTTTAAACATTTCCTACAAAATTCTAGCCACATGCATCAAGAGCAGAATAGTAGATAGAGTAGAACAAACTTTGGGAGAGTAACAGATCGGTAACAGACCAACTCTTTATATTGAGAAAAATACAGGCCGAAGGTCACGAGCATAGATTAAGCACACATGTGTTTTTCATAAACTTCCAACAAGCGTGTGACAGCATTAACCGAAATCAAGTGTGGCAGGCAATGACTGAAACAGGCATATCAGGGAAAATAATTAGACTATTGAAAGTGACATGAACGAAATCGGAAAACAGAGCAAAAGTGGAAGGAGATTTAACAAGGAGATTCGAAATTAAAATGGGACTAAGGCAAGGAGACCCACTTTCGGCTGTTCTATTTAATATAGCACAAGAAAGGGTTATTAGAGAAAGCGGCATACATCGATCAGGCTTAGTATATCATAAGAGGCACCAATGTTTAGCATTTGCAGATGACGTTGGTGCTTGGGTCTGAGAATAAATCAACGGGAGACAAAGTACATGTGATGGAGTAACGAAGATTTTGAAACAAACTTTTGAATTAAGGACAGGTGAAAAAACGTATAAATTTGAAGAAGTAGCAAATTTTACCTATCTAGGAACAGTTGTCACAAGAACATAGAAATTAACGGATGAGATAGAAGCAAGAGTAATGACTGGAAACAAGTGTGTTGTTGCGCCAAATGAAGTGCTTAAAAGTAAAGTAGTGTCGAGAAGGTTAAAAGTGTGAATTTATAAAACCATAATAAGACCAATAATTTTATACGGGAGTGAAGTGTGGACACTGTCAAAAGCAAATCAACAGAGGCTAGGAGTGTGGGAAAGGGAAGTATTGAGAAAAATCTAGGAAGGAAAGAAAGTAGGAGACACATGGGAAGGAAGAACAAATCGAGAAATAAGAGAATTGCATGCCGAACCGGGTCTAATAGAAGAAATAAAAGCCAAGAGACTGAGATGAATAGGACATGTGACGAGGATCTCTGAAGTACGCCTTCCAAAAAAGTTCTCGAAAGCGAATTAGGTGTATCCAGAAGAAGAGGAAGTTGAAAGACAACTGAGAGTCACAAGATGGAAAGAAAAAGCAAGACAGAGAAATGAATGGCAAATACACCAAGCCAAAGGCCTACAAGGCCTGTAGCGCTATAATATAAAAAAAGGTGAGTTAAATATAAACTGAGAGTATTTTATTACATCTATTCACCTAACATAAAAGAACAAACATATAAAGTTAATCTTCTCCAAAATCCTCCAACTTAAAAACACATTCGCCTAATGGTAGGCATCATTTCGATCCCGCTATCGTATGTGGTCGTGACCCGAGTCAATGGCGCAAGAGCACTTCGACATCGTCAAATCTCTGTCATTCAAGTATTTCATTTAGTAGACTAATTATATGAAAAATTGTAGGACAATAAATCTATACTGCAAGGAACGTGTTCCGGTGCAATCAAAAATAAATCCTAATTTTTTTTCCAGTTTAGGCAGTTGCACGGGGATGGACGTTATCGTAAAGCAGGATAATAGTTAGAATGGGTACCGTCAAGACCGCCTACGGGAGATATCGCTTTCAGGTATCTCTTTCTACAACGCTCAGAAGGCAAGTCTATCTATTCAGCTCACATCGCATAAAAAAATAATTTTATTTTATTTATAGTGTGTTATGCTGAATATTTTTCTCTTACACTCCCAAGCAATCGGCTGGTGTTAAAGCGCGAATGTAAATTTCTTCCAGATAGAACGTCTTGCAAAAATTTGTTCTAGGCTCACTTTGTTTTATGGAACATAAACTGCTCGCTTTTCTCTCATTTAAATGATAATAAAAATATTTTATTTAAAACAGAAATATTTCACGGCTACAGTTTTCTACTGGTCATTCCAAAACAATTGCAACTTTAAAAAGAAGTAATATAATAATTTAAAGTTCACTGTTTAGATGGTGCTGAGTTTGCTAGTTTAGTAATATAAAAGTTTTGTTTTGAATATATTTGACGGAATCGCATAAAGAGAACTTGCATTTTAAATATTATGAAAGTTAGATAATCAAGAATTGATGTTATTTTAGTAGTTTATATTTCAACATGATTTCCATAAAATAATTTGGTTTACTAATTTATGTGTAAACGTTAAGCTGTTGAACAGGTTGCATTTTTACCGTCTACTGCGATGACTAATCAGCATGCAGCTAGTACCTCTGCCACAATTTGATAAGAAAATTTCATTTAATACTTATCTAATACTGATATTGAAATTGTCTAAACTGAACTACACACGGACTTTATAATTCGAGTTGTGCTTAAAACAAATTTTAAAATTTTTATGCAACGTACCACCTACGCAAATTAAATAAAAAGGTGGTTGCTTCTCACTGATTGTAATTGTAGCTTGCGTAGCTTATAAGCGCGACGAGAACAGTGTACTTTGGGTGGTCCGATGTTTCCCGGGAGAAGGTACGTGGGTAGAACCTTAAACTCGCCCGTAATCATGTCACCGGTTGCAAAACCGAGTTAAATATATAGCATGCCATATCCTGAAACGTTTATACCGTGGAAGCGACTATGGCCATCCTTTTTGTGTTTTTCTATTATACGTTAATTTTTTATTTATCAGAAGTAATAAAAAATGATAATAAAAATATCATTCAATTTATTCAAGATACATGTGGAAATGCTAGGCAGTACTATGCAGTGGTGGGATGACAACCGGAAGGCTATAGCCGGGTATCAAGGAGACAATATGCCTTTGTACGTATTCCGCTGATTTTTTTAAGTGTTTCTATTTAGTCGTGAATTTCACAAAATATTATTTTTGGAAAGTGCACCCTTTATGGGGATCTTTTTTTAATTTTAAAAAGAGTTGTTTTCTAATCAACCACAACTGCGATCTTGATGAGACTTGTACCGCGATATAAATCTGCGAGAGGCTCATTAGTGAGATTTTTGTAGTATTTTTCTATGGAGATTTGAGTATGAACATTTTAAATGTTATATAAACGCTTACAACAAATATCTAATTCATTGTACCCTTCCTCTTTCTCTCTCCCAGTGTTAAATGCTTTTTTTTATTTAAAATTGTTTTTTCCTTCTCACTAGATCTGAGATTTTTTCAGTATCCGTCGGCCAATACGTGGATTTACCAGTTGAGTGCCAACTGCCTTTAAGTTCTTTGCACGTTAAAGGTTTTTGCTTTTATCAGTCGTTAATCTCGACCCTTGGCTTTCAAATCTGCGCCTATAATAAATCTCACCTTATGTTTGAAATAAGTTTGTATAATCTTCTTTCTTCAGATTATGTCGAGGTGGAACGTATGCCACCGCTATAGTAATCACATACTTTGGTGTTTTAATGCATGTACTGGCAGCTTTTGTTGACTCTGTCTCGTACTTTTCTTTCTCATAATGAGTTATACTATTTTTAATTACAATAGCTGGTTCTCCTCTAGCTATAGTTTGGTGATGTAAAGCATGATACACTAAATAGCCTTTTAGTTTAATATATGTTTCTCGTGTGAAATGTCTCTCTGAGTTAAGGCTACATCAATTTTTTGAATTTTTAATATTACTATTATAATAACTCTCGTTGGCACTGTAGAATTCTAAAATTGTTCGTCATGACTAATGCTTAGTTTTGATGTCCACAGCGTTTTCTAATTTAGTTAATCTTTGTGAGATGGTTTTGTTAAATATTTCTTGTTTTCTTTCCTGCTTTTTCATCCAGCTCTTAATCTGCTGGAGCGTTAGAGTTGAATTATCAATGCCGGTATCATCTCGTTGTGTTTTATTCTTTGTTATGTGAGCATAAGTTGCAATTGTTTCTATCTGCCTTTGTTACATAAGCTTATTTTCTTCTCTGTTCGTATTAACTTTATGTTTTTTTGAAATTATTTTATTGAATCTTTTGTTTTTTAGGTTTTGAAGAGCTATCGCTGTACTACAACCTCTATAATTGGCTGGCTGTTCCCCTCCGCAGTGAATGCACTTGGGTTTATTATCTTTCGGTTTTTGGCATTTTTTTGTATGGTTTTCCTACGCATTTGACGCAGCTTGCTTCGCTGCCACAGTAATTTTGTGTATGTCCATATTCTTGACATTTTTTGCATTGTGGCAATAATGTGGGTTTTTCCAATGCTGCAATTCCCAATTTTATATACAATATTTCATTAATATTTTATATTTTTTTAATATCTTCGTCTCTAATAAAAGATAACAAGTAAAATGGTAATGGCAGCTTATCTTTCCATTTGAGCAGTTGTATCATTTCTAGTATTTTGAATTCTTTAGTTTGTGGGTCTCCAAAAATATGTTTCCAACTTGTTAATGTTGACATGTGGAGGTGGCTTACGTTTTGATTGAGTAGCTATTTTACTATCTTTAAACCGTTCAACTTTTGTGGGGAAAAAGTTGCCTTTCGCTTTTTTTTTGCTTTTAACTTTAATCCATTCGTTTTCCTGCTTAATTCTTCTTCGTCCGTATAATAAGGTGTGCAAAAAGATGTTAACGTTTAATGGGTGTTTAATCACATTAAATTACAAGGCAGGGATTTGATTACAGGGTTTCAATTTGGCACGCATCCTCCTTAATGCATTTTTTTGGGCGCACTTACAGGCACTTATTCTAGGACCTTCACACACACCCATGCGCGCCAGCTAGAGGATAGAGCCAATTAGATGAACCATCTGAGCCACCGCATCCCCCTCATTGCACATATGGAGTCTGTCTGTTGTTTGTAAAGCCTTCTGGCCAAAAAGATGTTAACACTGTATGTGAGACTAAATATTTTTCTTTCGCCGATTAAAGCAGCGTCCCGATATTTCATTGAAAAACGAAGGAAGATATCTGCCTGGATGAGTCTTTCAGTCCCCAAGCGTCGTACAAGAAAAATTCAAGGCCCGGACCGGACGAAATGCACAATCGCGCCTGACAATTGGTAGGATCTACGAAAAGTTTGTCCGGACGGGGTAGAAGGAGATCTGTCCGAACTGAAGAGCATATTATTCTCGTCCAGTCAGCGATGGTAGCCAGCCCAACCAAGTCCACGTGCAGACTTTATCTAGAAACTAACATTTTACAAATATCACTGGTTAGAATTTTGCATTGTTATTTAGGAATAAAGCCATACCACTTGCAGATTGTGCAGCAGCTCACAAACATGAACAAGCAAGCACGTGTTATTGCACTTGAAAATGGTGCACATGGAGCCTGACATTCTGTTCGAGTTTTCTGACGAAGCAACATTTCACATGAGCGGTTGTGTAAACATGCACAACTGTGTCAACTGGACGACCGAGTACTCAAATGAAGGTAAACGTTTGGTGTGCCGTGAGAACATTTAGAGTGATTGGACCTTTCTCTTTTAAAGAACAGACCATCAGGGGAGAAAATTACCTTGCCATGTTCAGCACATTCATGAAGGAGAACGTAACACTTGCCATTTTCCAGCGAGAGCACTTTCAGGAAGACTGCGCTCCTGCCCATTATAGTCTGATGGTTTGGGATTACCTGAACGATGCGTTCGGTGAACGCTGTTTTGCTAGAGGTGGTCTTCTCCCATGGGCAGCATGATCACCCGACCTGACACCATGCGATTTTTGGCTGAGAGGTCTAGTCAAGGATCGGGTCTGCGCCAGAAAACCTCGCAACTTGGACGACCTGAAACACCGCATCACGCACATCATAGCTGCCAAAACGACCCAGGGGGCCTTAAAAACAACAATGGACAGACTCCATAAGTGCATTGAGAGGGATGGGTGCCAAATTCAAACACTGTAACCAAATCCCTGCCTTGTAATTTAAATTGATTAAACACCCATTTAATGTTAAATATTTTTTTGCCTCACCCTCTATAATGCTTGTTCATTTTATGTTCTTGTTTGATTTTCATTAAATAATACCTTGTTTTGATGCGCTAATACCGCCTTAATAGGCGTTTATATTAATAAATATTTATATGCCGCTGATATCAGCTACCTAAAACGGCCTCTGACCTTTTCACGATCTTCCGCACACTGTCATTCATTACAGTTGCTCTAAATATTTTCATGACCCTCTTGGTATTTGGACCTGGCAACTTCGATATTGACTGTTGCAGACGTGAACTGGTTAAAAGAGAATTGAATTGACGAATGTCTCTTTACGATGATGCAAGTCTTGATGCACTTGGGGGATCATAATCCTAGGGATGGGGGCGAATTTGGGAAAAACACCAAATTTGTTTGTTTTCCGAGTTTAAACTTTCTATATAAGAGTTTTTGGGTTTGCTGATCACGAATATAATGTTTAGAAAGTGGCCGATGCACCTGGTGGAGAGCATAATTCTGGGGATGGGGTGATATTAGGAAAGCAGCGCAAAGTTGTTTGTATTCCGAGATTAAACTGTTTATATCTGATAGAATTTTTCTTAAAATTTGGCAGTTTCCGATTCAGCGCACAGTAAATATTTTATATTTTTGCTAATGGAAAATGAATATATATTTGGAAGATTATTATTGCAACAGAGAAGATTGATTGTGAAAATTTAATTATTGTAACGTTTTTCTTTCTAAATCTGTTGCTCAAAATTGTTTTATAAAAATTACAATTTACTTTGATAAAAGAGAAAGGTCAAGGATATCATATAAAATTTAAATTTAAAGATATTTTGCTACTTATGGTTTTTTTACTTAAATAGAACCTTGAAAACCAGTTTTGAAACCTTGAAAAAAATTTATTTAATACTGTTAAAACACTGATACGGTTGTCTGTGTGCCTGCAAAAATTTTTTCGTAATAACATCTGAAAATAATTATTTTCAAAAATAATTAAAATTGAATTATACTCAAATAAATAAAATGCCCTACCTGTACTTTGGTGCCCCAGGGTGTCCTTTCCTCACAGTGCCCCAGGGCATTTTTTCACTTCGGTGCTTTGGAGTTTAATTTGAGAAGCAACATGGATATTCGAGATCTCAAAAACCGTTATTTAAACAGTTTAATCTCGAAAAATAAACAACTTTGAACTGGTTTCCCAAAATAGTCCCAATCCCCAGGATTATGCTTCCCCCCCAATTGCATTGGTACACTTTTTAAACATCATATTAGTTATCAGTGACCCCAAAAACCCTTATATAGAAAGTTTAAACACGAAAAACAACAACTTTGAGCTGGCTTCCTAAAAAAATATGTGCAAACATTTTTTTTGGAGGCTCTTACCAATCGAATGCGCCTAGGAACGTCTCGATAGGTGTACACGCTAAAAATTTCGAGCTTTTAGCGTTTTTCTTGCTAATTTGACTCGACTATTATTGAGGCAGCTGGAAACATAGGTAACCCCTGCTAATCGCCAGTTGTGTTGGTGGCCTGCCGAAAGTAAGGTTATTGGCGGCTCACAGCACGGAAATAGTTTCTTTCTGCCTATAATTTTATCCAGTACCTTTTGAATTAACAGAACGGCCTTACCCCAAAAGCAAAGTGAAAACGGTTTTCAAAAAAAAAACTGGTTTGAGTAATACATAATTCTTAAAATCGCCATGAAACTTATGTTTATCGGTAATTTCAATACTTTCTCGTATACGAGCAATGCTTTTAGAAGAACGTGCAGTTTTTGATCTCTCTGAATGTAGTCTATCGTAAACAGACACAGTTTCTTCCAATGTTTTTACTAAATTTCGATTACTTGGTTAGGACGATTGCAAGCTCCGAAAACAAATTCTGCGGAAGTTTCTTTCATGGATTGACCATTTCGATAACAATTTTTATGTTTTCAGTGCTCTATTCTTGCAAAAGCTAGGCCAATGTTAGATTTGAATGTGACTCAACTTACAATTAGTGTATATGAAATGTCACCCAAAATAAAAAATACACTGTGTGTTCTAGAGATTTAAAACCTTAAAGCCACTTTTGGAAAACCCTATGTTTGGGCATCTATCTGAAAAAAAACTAAACTTTTACGAGGACACAAACTACATATTAGAACAAATTTACGCTAAAGTGGTTAAAAAAGACCACTGAGTTAACAAATGAAATTCTGCTATATAAAGTCATAATCAAATCCACGTATACTTACGGCTGGCACGTATGGTGACACATCTCCAATACTCTCTTATGAAAATTAGAAGTATTCAAAAATAAATGCCTACGCATGGCACTAAACAAGGACAGATACATGAAAATCCAAAAATTGCACGAAGCAGCTGGAGTGTTCTATAATAGAACACATTACTAAGACTTTGCGGATATAGTTGAATGACTAAACAACTAATAGCAGCTACATAAGAAACATTACAAGACAAAAAAAAACACAACTTACACATACCATAGATTCATAAATACTTTAATAACTTATTAACTATAAGTGTTACATCGATGATTTTTGGTAACAATCAAATATAACTTCCCTCTTTTTCAAGCACAGTTTCTCATCGTTCAAGTAGTGTGCTAACTCCTTAGAGAAGCCACTTTGCCATCCTTCCAATATTGCCTTATTGATTATTTTAATGTCTAAATCCCAAATTTTCGTAACAAATTTCAGATATGCGAACTCTCAAAAACGCAAAATAGTTGAATTCACAGAGATCCACATCGCATGAACTTGAAATACGTCTTCTAATTTTTCTCGTTCAAATACTCTGTCTAGACGTTTGTTCTGTGTAATCAAGCATTATCATGAAAAACGATATGCAGTTTTTTTGTATCCTTTCTGCCCATTTATTACGGGATAAAACACTTAATGGATGCTTCTCCTCGCAGAGATGTCAAAAGGAGATTCCGTCGAAATCCATTGGCATAATCAACATCCTCTTTCTTTCTCTGGAGGCAAGAGCCTTAATTCTCTTTAAGTAGTCTCACCCTTTCCTAACCATTGAGCCAAGTAGTTTAAGTCTACGGGTGTACCGAAGAAGATTATTATGGCATATGTTGATTTAAGCTTGCCTTTGTTCTTCCATCAAATTGTGGGGGACAAGTTTTCCAAAATTTTTAACCTAAGACAAATCTTTGGTCAAAATTGTTCAAAGGCTTGTTTTAGGAGCATCAACATGCATGGCGAGCTCAAACATTGACCTTGATCTTGTTTCGGGAAAACACGCATTGAATCGCTCCGATCTTTGAACTTGATCGGGCGTCAAGTGATAAGCCCCTCCTCTGATCCTTTCAGTTACACATTATGCCCTTATCTCAATTACAAATTTCTCTACGGTGTGCAGAGAGAATCTCCTTGATGGTATACTTTTCTACAACAAATTATGAATGTATCCTGATAATAAATAATATCGATTTGAAATTTTGTCTAAATTATCAGACCTTTTGATCACTTCGAATATGTTTACTCACTAACAAATACCCGCTACATGTAGCGCGTTTCAACTCGCTGAGTCAAGTGGTTTATAAGCAAGGATGTAATCTTAGTTTGGAATGCGGTAATATAATTAAATACACTGCTTGGGTGGTACTGATTTTTTTTATGTGAGAATATTGAATTCTGTCTTGAAATCTCCTTGAAAGAGTGTTGTAAAAAAATAATTGACGATTCAAATAAATTGTATGTTACAAAACGTAAAATTTGGGAATTCGGTTATTTGAGTTTATTGTAGTATATACAACATAAACCATTTCATTGTTTATTAATTTTTTTTTAATTTTCCATAAAAATTGCCTATTTCATTGATTCATTTGTAGAATTACACCAAATTACTTGAACAGATTACTTTTTTACCGTCAAGTATGATAAAATAAGCTGCCGCTATTATTTCTATCGCCGAATAACACTGCTACTCATGCTAAAATTACAACCGCTAAGGAGTAGATTTTATAAATTGTTTTAAGGACAACTCGAATTATATTGTCGAATTGTAGTACATTTTGGACGATTCTAATAAAAATATTAGATAAGCATTGTTTGATATCAAGCCGTGCTTGAAATAACAGCTGCTGGTTGTGCGTTACTTCTTGGACGAAAGTGTTAATTTATTCTTATTATCATATTTCTATATTTGTTCTGTTTGGATGACTTTTGAGACACCACTTTGCACAGTACTGCACCAGCATTTCCACAAGTATCCGAATCTTGTATAAATTGAATGATATTTTTTTATTAACATTTTTTAATACTTAATAAACATAAAAAAAATTACTGTTTTAAACAGAAACACAAAAAGGATGGCCATAGTCGTTTCCACGGTAATTGTGGACCACTTGCATAGCATCTCTCATCCTCGATATATCTATTATGTACAAACACCGAAAGATGCTGAATATTTAACTCGGTTTTGCAACCGGTGACATGATTACGGGCGAGTTTAAGGTTCTACCCATGTACCTTCTCCCGGGAAACATCGGACCACCCAAAGTACACTGTTCTCGTCGTGCTTATAAGCTACGCATGCTGAAATCACAATCAGTGAGAAGAAACCAACTTTTTATTTAATTTGCCTAGGTGGTACGTTGCATAAAATTTTTAAAATTTGTTTTAACTACAACTCGAATTATAAAGTCGATGTGTAGTTCAGTTTAGACAATTTCAATATGAATATTAGATAAGCATTAAAAGGAATTTTATTATAAAATTGAAGCAACAGTAACAGCTGCATGCTCATTAGTCATTGCAGTAGACGGTAAAAATGTAACCTGTTCAACAGCTTAACGTGAGTCATACGGAATGCGTTAATTAAATTTTCAAATGATATAGAAATGGGCACAAAACATTTATATACATAAATTAGTAAACCAAATTATTTTATGGAAACGCATGGTGTATATATTGAAAAATAACACGTCACTCATTAAGTTCGTGGGATGATTGTTAGATGGCGCCACTATATACAAATCCATATGATTTTTAGATACTACTTTCCTTCCAATGTTTTAGTGTCGCTACTTGTGTAATTTTGAAAACTATTAAAAAATCTGAGATTCGTGTGTTGGTAAAGCATTGCTTTTTAATGGGGAAAAAATACCGTTTAAGCAAAGCAATGGCTTGACGAGTGTTGTTCGGACTCTGCTCCATCGAGACAAATGGTAAAAAAGTGGTTTGCTGATTTTAAACGCGACCGTATAAATGCCGGTGATGCTGAACGCCAAAATTCGGCAGTTGTTCCAGAAAACAAAAAAAAAACAAAAAATAGTATTGACCGATTGTTGCCTAAAATATCTGACACCTTAAAGATATCAGGAGGCGGTGTATTCACCATTTTGCATGAATATTTGTCCGTGTGAAAGCTGTGTTCGAAGTGGGCACCGCGTTTGTTTACAGTTGACCAGAAATAACCACGCATCGACGATTCAGAGCGCTGTTTTGAACTGAGTGCAATAAAAAGGATTATTTTCATGCGGTATGTGGCAATCAATTAAGCAGATTCAACTGTGTAGACAGCAAAGGACGAAGGCCGCCCAAAGCAATTAAAAACGCAAATGTCAGCTATTTTATTCATCGATTATCTTGAGAACGAAAGAACTATTAATAGCGAATATTATAGGGCGTAATTGGCATGTTTGAAGGAAGAAATTGTGAAAAAATGACCACAAATTAAGAAGAAAAAAAGTACTCTTTCACCAAGCCAATGCACCGTGTCACAAGTCAATCGCAATAATGGCAAAATTGCACGAATCGCACTTTAAATTGCTTTCCCATCCAGCGTATTTCCCGGATTTAGCTTCCAGCGTCTACCACCTGTTTGTAAACCTAAAAAGAATGCTCCACAGAAAGAGATTTGTCTTCAATGAAAAAGTGAATACCGAAACTGAAGCCTATTTTGAGGCCGAAGATAAATCGTTGGATAAACTACATAAATTAAATGACATCGAAGACATTAGGATTGTTTCAACATTGATTAATCAAGAAATTTGTATCACTCAATTGATTTTGAGACACAACTAATGGAAAATCGGATGTTTGCTAACAATAGTATGTTTTATTAGTCCGTAAAATTATTGAATACAACATAATTTCTGATTATTGAACAACTCAGGCTAATCGAACACTAATGGTTTAAAAATGCACATATCTTTAAAATTCCGGATAAAATTACAATATTTGTCAAACCACAAAAATTTGTATGCTAAACATTTACGTAGTTTTAACCGATAAACACTAATGGTTGAAAAGCCACATATATATTAAATTGACGGTTTATATCAAATTGATTCGTGCTGGTTGTTGACTTTGGCATGGTCAAAATATTCAAATCAATGGCTGAAATTTGGATCCTCAAAATCACAATAGTGAAGACTATTGAAGAGTAAACAACTCATGGTGAAATCATGCAATTTGGAATTGAACAATTGCTTATACGATATTGTTCTTTTAGACTGAAGTTTTACATACAGAAGTTTGGAATATGTACTATAGCTAATTGAAAACCATTCTGGCCGACTTTAGTTTCTAAAATCTCAAATAGAAACGTCTTAGTTTGGATAAAACGTTAACACCAATATTTGTACAACTAATAATTAGCTTCATCGATAGCGTTCGCAAAATGGGCCTAGTTCTGGAGCCAGATTTTTGGTCAGTTCTTAGAGAATTAAACGCCGATTTAGTATATACCCAGTATTAGAATTGAATCTCTTTCTGCATTCTCTGTTAGGAAATTTCTCAAGCTTGGTAGCTTACTTAATGAGAAGCGTACGCGAAAAGAAGATTGACTCGCGTGCAATGGGCAGCGTTTCCGTTCATTCTGGAGAAATCATCAAAAACAGTCATTTGATACAAGATCTGTACGGAGGAATCGAATTACCAGATTTCCATTTCAAAAATTCTCAATTTTTGGATTGAATAATCTTAGCTAATCGATTTGGATTGGAACTGTATATCTGACAGTTCCCAAAGTAGCAACGTATGAAATCATGTACCTATAGTCTGACATGAAACGATATTCGTTTAGTTATTCATTCATATTCAAATAACAATTATTACACGATCTTTTTGGGTAATCGTTTAGATCCAAGAACTAATTAATTCAAATGTAAACTGTGAGTTTCGTCGAAGTAGGATCATTCGCGAAAGATAGAAGACTGGGATGTTGTGAGCATTCCTTATTGGTTGTACTAAAATGAATACAAATGACGAGTCAGATTATTCAATTCACCAGGTTATTTGTTTGATTATTGAATATTTATCTAACAGTTATGCATATTCAGGTCCGTTTGTTGTGGAAGCTACTAATGGTCAAATGACAATCACGATTTGGCTATTTGGACAAAATGAACAATGCGATATGCGATTGCGTACTTAGAAGACATTGAAATAATAAGCGCATTGCTAAATGCATATGGAAACCGAATCTATTCCGATGTACACGACCCAATAGGAATTGCAAAGCGAATGAAAACTCTACGTGATAAGCCCAATAATCTTTACGAATTGGTCGTTGATTACAAACTGACAGAAAAGATCGATGTTCATTTTAAAAGATATTCATGAAAGTGGTTTAAATGATTTTCCGAAAATGTCAACTTATAATCATCAAACATTAGCTTGTGGAACCTACCAATTACCACAAGCTAAATCTTATTACGCTGGACACGCTAAGAACGGATTTACAATATCAAGGTCACTAAAAAAACATCTACCTTTGATTATTCAAAATACGGAATCGCTATTTTTTTTAGCAAATGCTTACCTGGTTCAAGTTCGTGTTAAATCTAGGCACAGTCATTCAAAAGAATATGCAGTTTTCGTACTTGCAAACAGATTTGATTGTTGTGGATGCAAAAATGGTTTACGAACTGTTGGACAGTCATTTGGTACTTGTACGGGCAATATTCCTGCGAAAACCATGCACCAGCTAGTTATCCGAATACTGTTGGTGTGGCGGCCTTTTCGCCCTTGAACCGCTTTATATCGCGGTGGCATGCGGACCTTTCATATCAGCTACGTTTTGCCGTCGCACACAAACGGCATGGGCTTTTGCTCAGCCGAGATTCAAGCCGCGCGTCTCACGTTCGGTCGTTGTCTTAGTCCGCATAAATTCGCATTCAGCACCGCAGCTCGGCCAGTACGGTCGTGTCTTCACCAAACATATTCGCATCCCGCAAGGATTTCACCACGCACGGTCGTGTCTTAACCCGCATACATTCACGCATATTCAACACCCGCAAATATTCACGCATCGCAGCTCGGCCAATTTGGTCGTGTCTCAAATTCCGCAGATACCAGATCCGCAACGAAGGTGGCCACCTTGGAATCGCCGACGAAGCCGAAGCCGATTCAGGTGAGCGATTTGGCAATTCATTGGTTGATATCGGTAGCCGCCCATCCGCTAACGCGACGGCCGTTTAAGGGACGATTTTGGCCTTTGTCTGACCTTCCACTACGGGCCGTACTACGTTTCCACACCGCACCACGAGAACGGCTATTTACACGCCTGCCTCTCCATTTTTTGGTCCTTACGAGCCGGATCGGTATCGTATCCCACACCGCACCACGAGAGCGGCTATTTACACGCCTGCCTCTCCAACTGTCATTGCTGACCATAGTCTACACCCTAAATCTGAAAGTGATATGGACGAGACCGAGTGATAAAATCTGTATTAATAGCACAGGGTTTTGAATAAACGTTCAATATTTGCAAATATTGCACCTTATTTTTGATGGCCATTTTCAGGAAACGCCATAGGTTTTGTGCCTAGTGAAGAGGCCAAAAATCCCGCTCCCACAACTAGGCCAAAAACGCGATTTTCGGCGGTACTCCTTTCTTGTTAGTATACTTAATTCTAATTCTAATATTTTAAATTTGAGGACAGAAGAATAGTGAATTACAAGGGTCTAAATATTTCCTTGAATATTTAATAGCCACAGTTTTGTCTTCTGCTGTTTATAAACATTCAAAGAAATCTACTGAAAGATAATGTTTCAACGGCTTACATATGATAAATATAAAACATCACAATAAAAAATTGAGAAAACAGTATGTGCAAATGGGTGTTAATTGATTCTTGTTGCTTTACACAACTCTTTCCGCCTGCAATACTTTTGCCTGTAAGCAACCGCGAAGTTAAAGTATTTATATTCTCAACATTTGTATAAGTGGTACAAATTGGAAAAGAATACCGGAAATTTATCTTGTCACTGAGATCAGATAACAAATTTATCATTAGTAGATCTCATCGGAGAAGTAAGGTTAAGGCAAATAGATAAAGGCTCCTGTTGCAAAACCGTTCATATTTAGTTACTAGTTTTGTTACTAAGCTACACAAAAGAAGTTTTAAACAAAACCTTGGATGATATGAAACAACACATATTGAGCCAAATGAAAGCATCTGAGAAATATGGAATGCCCATCAGCACACTAAAAACTTACCAATACAGTTGGCGGGCAAAACATTTTCAACAGAGATGAAGAACAGTCATTCGTCGACCATCTGGTGAAAATATCGGAATTTTGGAAACAGGCTTCAGAATGATCGTCAAGTATTACCTGCAATCCAAGGGTATCACAATTATCAAATTCAAAGATAATCTACCAGGAGTTGACTGGCTCAAAAAATTTCTGCGAGATCATTCAGAATTGTCAGTTAAATTCGCACAAAATGTGAAAAAAAGGAGAGCCGGGATAACATCAGTAACTTGGTTCATATGCCATATGCAAACGTGGTTCAAAATATCTACAAGGTAACCAATAAAGTTCTTGCCGTTTCTGCTTTTCCATTGAATGAAGAGAAAATAGGTATGCAATTAGTGTATCACGTGGTTTAAAAATCGGAAGGTCGAAAGTGGAAATATCAGTCGTTATAAAAGCAGGTTCACCGCGCACTTGTATCATTCGTAACTCGAACAGTAGCGAAGACAAATGGAAGTGTCCAAGCATCTCGTTCGGTGTTGTTAGCTTTACGACTTCAAAGTAGGCTTATCAGCAACTGCATCAAGTCGCCGAATATGTCAAGCGTTTGGGAATAGTGCTGTGAATGAACGTACTGCAAGGCATTAGTTTCAAAAATTCAGGTCGGAAGGTTTGTCCTTCTGTGATGAACCTCGCAGTGGACGACCAAAGGCCTTGGATGACAAAGCCCTGCAGGCGGCCATTAAGGAGGACAGTAGTCTAACGTGTGGTGCACTTGCAAGACAGTTTAACGTTTCTAATGAAACAGTCAGATTTCATCTGCACCGCTTAGGTAAGACGTACAGGCTAAACAAGTGAGTTCCGTACACGCTGTTGGAAGTCCAAGTGGCAGCCTGTATTTCGTTGCTTTCTCGCCACCGTACCGCATCCATATTCAATCGAGTGCTTACTAGTGATAAAAAGTGAGTCCTATATGACACTCCCAAGCGTTCCAAACATTGGTTACGATTTTGTGTCTGATGGACAGGTTTACTATGAGCTGCTACCAACGGGCCAAACGGTTACTGCGGACCTGTGCTCGCAGCAATTGGAACATGTGCATCAGACATTGCAACAGAAGGAGCCAGCACTGGTGAATCGCAAAAGGGTACTCTTCTTTCATGACAACGCCAGATCACATGTAAAACGGGTGGTCAGGGATACCATACAGCGACTTGGTTGGGAGACTTTGTGCCATCCTCCTTACTCACTTGTCCTTGCGCCATCCGATTACTACCTCTTCCACTCTCTCCTCAATCATCTTCGTGGATAATACTTTACCAATTAAGCAGACTTGTGCCAAACACCCACGGACTTCTTTGCGTCTAAAACCCCCGCGATTTATCGTAAGGGGATTGCACACCTGAAGACACGTTGGCAGAAAGTGTTGGATGCCGATAACAATTACTTCGAGGATTAACAATAGGCTACACTTTCTGTAAACCATCTTCTTTTTGACCATTAAAAACGGCAAGAACTTTGTTGGTTACCTTGTAGATTGTATCAATCTCAATAATTTTTGCGGTAATGCAAAAGGCAATTTGTTACCGCCATATATAGTTTTTAAGGCAGAGCACATGTGGCCTTCCTGGATTGCTAACGGTATAGAAGGGACAAGACACAATCGTACCAAAAGTGAATGGTTCGATGTGTTTAAGATTGGTTAAAAAGTCTATTTCTCCCCAGTGTTCGACATTTCAAAGGCTCAGTTGCTCTCATTGGGGATAACTTGTCTTCTCATATATGCATGAAGATTTTGACGTCACGCGAGCCAAAAAATATAAAGTTTATTTGTTTACCACCGAATGCTACCCACCTCCTTCAGCCTTTAGACGTCACCTTCTTTGGACCATTGAAGAGAGCATTTTCTGAGGGTACCGATTATACCACAATTTCTAAAGAGAGGCCACCAGCTCTGTTGAAACGATTATTACAGCCAATTCAGCCAAATAGAAAAAATCTAATCTCGGCGTTCAAAAAATGCGGTATCATGCCACTCAATGAGAATGTTGTCCTGGCACGTCTTCCCAATAAATCAGGAAATTCTAGCTTTGTTAGACAAGCGTTAATAGAGTTACTCACTGCAAAGATAAATAAAATTATTAGTAAAGAGCGACCTAAGCAAAAGAGTATGAAGGTATCAGTTTCTCCTCGTCAGAGTATCACTGCTACGGATGTATTATATTAGGTGCACCGTCAACTTTGAAAAAAACTATTAAGCAAAAGCAAATAAGAAAGGTCAATGTCACACTTGAACATTCATCACATAGAGACCATGTCAACCACAATTAAGTGGTACTGGATTCTGATACTATGTCTGAATCATTCTCAGAGTTTCAAGACACTGATACCGACGCCCCAAAAGATATGAAAGTTACATGTTATATTAATCATTATGTTATTGTGCTGTACAATGATGAAAATAAAGGCCCTATCGTTGACTGAAAATCTTCTAAACATTTTTAGAAGATTTTCTTCCGATTATGTCTGCCGCAGTTGTGGACGAAACGTCCGATCACGGCCTTATAACCCGAGAACCAACCACACGATGCATCAAAAAATTATTGTATAAATAATATAAAAACAAAAAGATGGCCATAGTCGTTTCCACGGTACAAACGTTATGTTAGACAGCTCATTTTATATTTAACTCGGTTTTGCAACCGGTGACATTATTACGGGCGAGTTCAAGGTTCTACCCATGTACCTTCTCCCGGGAAACATCGGACCACCCAAATTACACTGTTATCGTCGTGCTTATAAGCTACGCATGCTAAAATTACAATCGGCGAGAAGCAACCAACTTTTTATTTAATTTGCCTAGATAGTAGTATGCATAAAAGTTTTAAAATTTGTTTTAATTACAACTCGCATTATAAAGTCGATGTGTAGTTCAGTTCATACAATTTCTATATAAATGTTAGATAAGCATTAAATGAAATTTTATTATTAAATTGAGGCAGCAGCATGCTGATTAGTCACCGCAGTAGACGGTAAAAATGTAATCTGTTCAACAGTTTATCGTTAGTCATACGGAATGAGTCAATTAAATTTTTCAGATCTTATAGGAATGGATACAAAAACATTTATGCCCATAAATTAGTAAACAAAATTATTTTATGAAAACGCATGCTGCATATTTTGATATTAATTACAGATTGTTTAACGCTCATGGTTAATCGAACCCCAATTATTTAAGATGCTAGTCCTTCTTATATAATTCCGTAAAATGCAACACAAAACAAAATTTGATATTACTAAACCAGTAAACTCAGCACCATATAAAAAATGGTTAGGTAAACATTACTTTTATATTAAATTGGCGGTTTATATCAAATTGAATCATTGGCTCTGTTTTTCAGAATTATTCAAAGCAAGCGACCTTGTGCGCATACAGCTGTAGATTTTGAAAAAACAACAACTACAGCATAAAATCGGATACCTTTATTAAGAACTTATGACATATGTTCTTTACCGTAAGTTTTGAATATCAGAATTCATATGTAGCTGTGTGCTTGTAATTGAGCAATCACCTTTGGAACACCTTGGTTCAAGAACTCCAATCACGTTAGAAATTATTGATAAAATCAACACCGATGTTTGTCAAACCGCCATATAAATGTGACGTTGTAGATACCATGGCTATATATTGAGCATAAATAAAAAAGCCAAAAATAAAAAATAGCCTATATAAAGTAGAAAAAATTTATGAAATTATGGTACTCTATAATTTACCAGAAAATTATATGCATGGGTAAATTAACCGTAGACAAGCCGCGAAAAAAGTAGACCGTCGTGCAGTGTCACCGTTGACAAAAGTTTAGTCTTAAGGTACACCGTTCCCCATCACTGTGGCTACTGCGATAATGATCGAAGCATCCTGCCAGTTTGCGTATACTGCTCAGTCGCACCCCTTTCTATTTAGCGAAGAAGCCTCGCGTTCGCAAAATGCCAACTACCAACCAGGACGACCCTTCGGGTAGCCCCAATCCACGCCAGACAACTCCACACGTGTCGTGCACCCAGGCAGCTACAGTAACTTACTCGTGCCAAATAGCTCTTTCCGCGCCCCAGATGTCAGCTTTTCAACCCGAGAAATCCCTCCAGTGTAGAAGATGCCTTTTCCATTTCTTGCTGAAGTTGGACCCGCAAATATTGTTGGATCTCCCTTTTCCACATTTTGGAGTCCGCAGGTAGAGCCGCTAACACTGGTAAATACATTGCCGGCCTCTTCGATCACGCTCAGGGAATAAAAGATCTGATGTAGTCTCTTTATGAACACGAGGCCCACACCACTTATCCACGTGCAGATGACCTTCTGACTGCAGACAGGAAAAGAAAAACCAGTTCATGGATTTCGTCGTCAGGTATAATTTGGACCGCCTTCTCCACCAAGGACAGAAGCACCATCTTCGTAAAGATCCACTCCAAACTTCCCACCACTGCCACTGCCATCTATCTCCAGACAAGAAATCAGGTGACTACAAGTCTTATAACTTTAGGCTATAAATTTTTGTTTTATCAGCGAGAGCTCTTCTCCAAGGATCTGGACTCCATCCTCGAGGAAATCATCCCAACTAGCATCGCTGGGGATCTCAATACAAAACATTTTTCGTGGAATAGTTGAGTGGCGAATGCAGGACGCTGGATGAGGATATTCCCCGCTATGGCTGCGCTGGTCGCCCAGACGTCTTTGATATAGCCATCAGTACACAACAGAAAACATTTCCGAGCTGGATAGTGGGCAGGAGCAGGTCCAAAAGAAGAACAGAGCGCGATGGCACGTGGAGTCATCTCTGGAGAGATCCTCAAAAACCAGCGACAATACCGAAGACTAGTTGCGGGGGTGAAAGCAGCCATCATAGAATCATCAATTTTCGAGAATTGAATCAATTGCTTATCGATATTGATTCTTTTAACTGAAGTTAGAGAGCAGAAGGTAGAAATATTGTGTACCTATAACTACATGAAAATATTCGGCCGAGTGTAGTTTTATTCATATTTAAGTAGAATCGTCTTGTCTAGAGCGTCATTGGATAATAAATCCAAAAATTTTGCAAGCTATATAAGCTTAGCTTTGATCGAAGTAATCTTTCTTGTTAGTATACTTAATTCTGCTATTTTAAATATGAGGACAGAATACTAGTGGATTACGAGCGATTAAATTTTTGCTCGCTATATAACGACATTTTATCCTTCAGCTGTCTATAAACATTCTGTGCAAAGGAATCTTCCGAAAAATAAAGTTTCAAGTGCTTACAATGATAAAAATATATAATATCACAATAAAGTTTGACAAAATAGTGTGTGTAAATGGATGTTAATTGATTCTTGTTGCTTTTCGTGTGCCATACTTTCGCCTGTAAGCAAGCGCGAAGTTAAAATACTGTTAAAGTGTACACGGTAACTTCCCGCCTATATTCTTAACATTTATATAATTGATATAAATTGGAAAAGAATACTGGAAATGTATCTTAGCATTGAGATCAGATAACAAATTCATCTTTAATGTATCTCATCGGAAATGTAAGGTTAAAGTCCCAGCCTCAAAACCGTTCATGAAAGGGTTTGTTGTGACAAGTGAAATTAGAGAATTGCAAGATTTAAAGATAACATTTATTTCTATAGGTAAACGTGGATAAACAGTAACTAAGCAAGAAGAGCTGTTTTTAGTTTACTCTTGGTTTATTTAGATATTCTCCAAATGTTCGATAGTAACAACTTTTGTACCAAAGCAGTAGGTGAATATTTAGATTGTCTTGCTTAGAGTTGATCAGAGAGCATTTAACATTTTAGAATTGATAACCCTAGCATATTCTTAAGAGTAAATCGCACATTTTTTTCCTACGTTATAATGTTTTAAAATGTTTTTGGGCTTTTAAGTTATTGAAATGTTTCGATAAAAACAATGAAAACAAAATGTGTTTTGTTTTTGAACCTAATCTCCTCTAACTTAAACACTACAACGTTACTCTGTTATTCTGATTTCATTATTTGACAGAAACATTTTTCTAGTAAAGAATATTTGGAATTTTAAAATCAAATAAATATTCTGGGGGACCAAATAAAGCAAATACCTCCAAAGAGTTTTGTCCACAATACTATAAATTGTGTCTCTTGAATATATTTACTAGTTAGTGCAATGGAAAATAGATTTATCCTGATTATTCAGTAACCATTTCTTTTAATGGAAAAATTTATTTGGGGATGGCCGATATATAGATTCTAATATATGTTTAGATCTAATTGAATAAATTTTGCTTTTGTTGAATCTATTCATCGAATCCAATCCTATACAGGTGGATTAAATAAAAAGTGTCCCAAAATTAACGCAAGATTTGAATTAAATAGAAAACACAGTTTTTAGTCTTTTGATTGTAATTTTTTTATTGTATCATAAAGAACATAGGATATAGTTATTTATGGAATAACACATCGGGCAAATGGCCTCCACGGCTTTGCATACACACACGCACTCGTTTGTCGAAATTTTTCATGACCATTCTGCATAAATGTAGATGAATTTCGTTGATGCAACGTTGAATCGCCTCCTGTAATACGCGCGTGATTGTGGGCTTGTTGACATAGACCTGTGATTTTAAATAACCCCCATAAAAAGAAATCTAATGGTGTTAAATCACACGATCTAGGGGGCCAATTCTGATCACCGAAACGAGAGAGTACACGACCTGGAAATGTCTCATGCTGTAATTAAACTGTTTCATGGGCTGTTTGGCATGCGGCACCGTCTTGTTGAAACCACATATTGGCCACATCAATATCATCAAATTTCGGCAAAAAGAACTGCGTTATCATGTCGGGATATCGAGCACCAGTAACGGTCACTGCTTGACCAGCTTGTTGATGCTCAATAATCCATTCAACAAACTCTCTTCGCTGTGCATGGTCATTAGGCTTCAGTTGTTGTGTTAATTGAATTTTGTAAGCATGGAGACACAGATCTTTAGTGAGTATACGCTGTAGAGAGCTTCTAGAAATTTGCAACATCTGTGTCCACGACGCCGAATTGAGGTTCCTGGATTGTCACCGACACTCCACGCACTGTTTCGATGTTGACATTTGAACGGCTTGTTTAGGACGACCAGTGTGTTTGGCGTCTCCAACGGATCACTGTCTCTCGGAATTTTTCAATTAATCTCTTCACAGTTGACGAAATGAAAACACTTAGTTCCGACCATATGTTTGTATGAAATTTTCGTAACATGCGAGCCGCCAAGCTTTCAGTTAGTTTTCTGAAATATTGTTCAATAATGAAGACACGTTGTTCTATCGTGTAACGCTCCATTTTTACGAACCCTAAACTGTGAGCTGTCGATTTGTTTTTGTTTTAGGGTTGTTAACACTTTACTGCATAAATGGCGGCAAATTTAAATCTTAAATTCTGGGACACCCTTTATAAACTAAAGTACTTTATTAAATCTATTCTTCTAACATAAAAGTACAAACACACAAAGTTGTTCTTCTCCATAATCCTCTAATTTAAAAACACATTCGCCTAATGGTAGGCATCATTTCGATCTCGCTGTCATAAAATGGAGGTGGTCGTGATGCTAGTCAATCGCGCAAGAGCTCTTCGACGTCATCATCACCGTCAAATCTCTGCCCTTCAAGTATTCCTTTTAGTAGTCTAAATAAAATTGTAGGACAATAAATCTATAACAAGTATTGTGTTCTAATGCAATCAAAAATAAATTCTATTTTTTTCCACTTTGGACAGCTAGCTCAAATGGGCACCGTCAGACCTCCCTTTCTACAACGCTCAGAATGCAAGTCTCTATCTGTTCACCTCACATCGCATAAAAAGTAATTTTCTTTTATTTCCTAGTGTGTTATGCTGAATCCAAATAGTGTACATCCCAACAAATGACTTTTTGAAAATTCCTGAATTCCTCTTACACTCACAAGCAATGCAAATGCAACTCCTGTTTCATCCAGATAGCCTTGCAAAAATTTGTTTTAGGCTCACTTTGTTTTATAGAACACAAACTACTCGCTTGTCCCTCATTTTCTACTAAAAGTGCTAAACGTAGTTTACTCCTCGAAGGTATGTGGTCGCATTTAAATAAAAATAAAAATATTTTATTTAAGACAAAAATATTTCACCCCTACAGTTTTCTAGTGCTAAATCCAAAACAATTGCACTTTTAAAAGTAATATAATAATTTAAAGTGCACTGTTTAGATGGTGCTGAGTTTGCTAGTTTAGTAATATAAAAATTTTGTTTTGATTATAATTGACGGAATCGCATGAAGAGTACTTGCATTTTAAATATTATGAAAGTTAGATAATCAAGAATTGATGATATTTTAGTAGTGTATATTTCAACGTGATTTCCATAAAATAATTTGGTTTACTAATTTATGTCTAAACATATTTGGTATTCATTACTATAACACCTAAAAATTTAATTCGCTCATTCCTTACGACTAACGTTAAGCTGTTGAACAGGTTGCATTTTTACCGTCTACTGCGATGACTAATCAGCATGCAGCTAGTACCTCTGCCACAATTTGATAAGAAAATTTCATTTAATATTTATCTAATACTGATATTGAAATTGTCTAAACTGAACCACACACGGACTTTATAATTCGAGTTGTGCTTAAAACAAATTTTAAAACTTTTATGCAACGTACCACCTACGCAAATTAAATAAAAAGGTGGTTGCTTCTCACTGATTGTAATTTTAGCATCAGTAGCTTATAAGCGCGACAAGAACAGTGTACTTTGGGTGGTCCGATGTTTCCCGGGAGAAGGTACGTGGGTAGAACCTTGAACTCGCCCGTAATCATGTTACCGGTTGCAAAACCGAGTTAAATATATAGCAGGCCCATTTCCTGTAACGTTTATACCGTGGAAGCGACTATGGCCATCCTTTTTGTGTTTTTCTATTATACGTTAATTTTTTATTTATCAGAAGTATTAAAAAATGATAATAAAAAATATCATTCAATTTATTCAAGATACATGTGGAAATGCTATAGCAGTACTATGCAAAGTGGTGGGATGACAACCGGAAGGCTATAGCCGGGTATCAAGGGGACAATATGCCTTTGTACGTATTCCGCTGATTTTTTTAAGTGTTCCTATTTAGTCGTGAATTTCACAAAATATTAATTTTCGAAAGTGCACCCTTTGTGAGGATCTTTTTTTAATTTTAAAAAGAGTTGTTTTCTAATCAACCACAACTGCGATCTTGATGAGACTTGTACCGCGATATAAATCAGCGAAAGGCTCATTACTGAGATTTTTGTGTTACTTCTCTATGAAGATTTGAGTATGAACATTTTAAATGTTATATAAACGCTTACAACAAATATCTAATTCATTGTACCCTTCCTCTTTCTCTCTCCCAGTGTTAAAACCTTTTTTTTTATTTAAAATTGTTTTTTCCTTCTCACTAGATCTGAGATTTTTTCAGTATCCGTCGGCCAATACGTGGATTTACCAGTTGAGTGCCAATTACCTTTAAGTTCTTTGCATGATAAAGGTTTTTGCTTTTAGCAGTCGTTAATCTCGCCCCTTGGCTTTGAAATCTGCTCCTATCATAAATCTCTCACCTAATGTTTGCAATAAATTTATATAATCTTCTTTCTTCAGATTATGTCGAGGTGGAACGTATGCCACCGTAATAGTAATCACATACTTTTGTGTTTTAATGCATGTACTGGCAGCTTTTGTTGACTCTGTCTCGTACTTTTCTTTCTCATAATGAGTTATATTATTTTTAATTATAATAGCTGCTTCTCCTCTAGTTATATTTTGTTGATGTAAAGCATGATACACTAAATAGCCTTTTAGTTTAATATATGGTTCTCGTGTGAAATGTCTCTCTGAGTTAAGGCTACATCAATTTTTTGAGTTTTTAAATTTACTATTATAATAACTCTTGTTGGCACTGTAGAATTCTAAAATTGTTCGCCATGACTAATGCTTAGTTTTGATGTCGACAGCGTTTTCTAATTTAGTTAATCTTTGTGAGATTGTTTTGTTAAATATTTCTTGTTTTCTTTCCTGCTTTTCCATCCAGCTCTTAATCTGCTCGAGCGTTAGAGTTGAATTGTCAATGCCGGTATCATCTCGTTGTGTTTTATTCTTTGTTATGTGAGCATAAGTTGCAATTGTCTCAATCTGCCTTTGTTGCATAAGCTTATTTTCTTTTGTGTGTTAACTTTTTGAAATTCTTTTATTGATTTTGTTTTTTAGGTTTTGAAGAGCTATCGCTGTACTACAACCTCTATAATTGGCTGGCTGTTCCCCTCCGCAGTGAATGCAGTTGGGTTTATTATCTTTCGGTTTTTGGCATTTTTTTGTATGGTTTTCCTACGCATTTGACGCAGCTTGCTTCTCTGCCACAGTAATTTTGTGTATGTCCATATTCTTGACATTTTTTGCATTGTGGCAATAATGTGGGTTTTTCAAATGCTTCAATCCCCAATTTTATATACAATATTTCATTAATATTTTATATTTTTTAATATCTTCGTATCTAATAAAAGATAACAAGTAAAATGGTAATGGCAGCTTATCTTTCCATTTGAGCAGTTGCATCATTTCTAGTATTTTGAATTATTTAGTTTTTGGGTCTCCAAAAATGGGTTTTACATGTCTGATAAAGTTTTCTTACGGCCGGTCTCGTTTATCTATTTTTAAATAAGTACCATTCAATTTTAGTACATTTTACATTACCTCTCGAAAGCATAAGTGCCTTGTAGCTTATTTCATTTCTTTGAGAGTTACAGCTAAAACGTTATCGTTTTCCAACTTATTAATGTTGACAGGTGATGGTGGCTTACGTTTTGGTTGAGTAGCTATTTTACTATCTTTAAACCGTTCAACTTTTGTGAGGAATAAGTTGCCTTTCGCTTTTTTTTTGCTTTTAACTTTAATCCATTCGTTTTTCTGCTTCATTCTTCTTCGTCCGTATAATAAGGTGAGGCAAAAAGATGTTAACGTTTAATGGGTGTTTAATCACATTAAATTACAAGGCAGGGATTTGATTACAGGGTTTCAATTTGGCACGCATCCTTCTTAATTCACTTTTTTGGGCGCACTTACAGGCACTTATTCTAGGACCTTCACACACAGCCATGCGCGCCAGCTAGAGGACAGAGCCAATTGGTTGAACCATCTGAGCCACCGCGTCCCCCTCATTGCACGTATGGAGTCTGTCTATTGTTGTTTGTAAAGCCGTCTGGCCAAAAAAATGTTAACACTGTATGTGAGACTAAATATTTTTCTTTCGCCAATTAAAGCAGCGTCCCGATATTTCATTGAACAACGAAGGAAGATATCTGCCTGGATGAGTCTTTCAGTCCCCAAGCGTCGTACAAGAAAAAATCAAGGCCCGGACCGAACGGAATGCACAATCGCGCCTGACAATTAGTAGGGTCTACGAAAAGTTTATCCGGATGGGGTAGAGGGAGATCTGTCTGAACTGAAGAGAATATCTTTCTCGTCCAGTCAGCGATGGTAGCCAGCCCAAGTCCACGTGCAGACTTTATCTAGAAACTAACATTTTACAAATATCACTGGTTAGAATTATGCATTGTTATTTAGGAATAAAACCATACCACTTGCAGATTGTCAGCAGCTCACAAACACGAACATGCAAGCACGTGTTAGTGCTCTTGAAAATGGTGCACATGGAGCCTGACATTCTGTTCGAGTTTTCTGACGAAGCAACATTTCACATGAGCGGTTGTGTAAACATGCACAACTGTGTCGTCTGGACGACCGAGCACTCAAATGAAGTTCGAGAGCACATGCGGGATTCCCCCAAGGTAAACGTTTGGTGTGCCGTGAGTAAATTTAGAGTGATTGGACCTTTCTCTTTTAAAGAACAGACCGTCAGGGGAGAAAATTACCTTGCCATGTTCAACACGTTCATGGAGGAGAACGTAACACTTGGCATTTTCCAGCGAGAGCACTTTCAGCAAGACGGCGCTCCTGACCATTATATAGTCTGATGGTTTGGGATTACCTGAACGATGCGTTCGGTAAACGCTGTTTTGCTAGAGGTGGTCTTCTCCCATGGGCAGCACGATCACCCGACCTGACACCATGCGATTTTTGGCTGAGGGGCATAGTCGAGGATCGGGTCTACGCCAGAAAACCTCGCAACTTGGACGACCTGAAACACCGCATCACGCACATCATAGCTGGAATTCCTGCCAAAACGACCCAGGGGGCCTTACAAACAACAATGGACAGACTCCATAAGTGCATTGGGAGGGATGGGTGGCAAATTGAAACTCTGTAACTAAATCCCTGCCTTGTAATTTAAAGTGATTAAACATCAATTTAATGTTAAATATTTTTTTGCCTCACCCTCTATAATGCTTGTTCATTTTATGTCTTGTTTGATTTTCATTAAATAATGCCTTGTTTTGATGCGTAATACCGCCTTAATAGGCATTTATATTAATAAATATTTATATTTACCGCATTGCAGCCGCTGATATCAGCGACCTAAAACGGCCTCTGACCTTTTCACGATCTTCCGCACACTGTCATTCATGACAGTTGCTATAAATATTTTCATGACCCTCGTATCATTAGCGAGTACGGGGCGCACTTGGTATTTGGACCTGAAAACTTCGATACTGACTGTTGCAGACGGGAACTGCTTAAAAGAGAATTGAATGGACGAATGCCTCTTTAGGATGATGCAGGTCGAACCTCCGATAATATTCAAGTTGCTGGGGGAATAGGTAACCCCTGCTAATCGCTAGCGTTCATCTGTGGTACTCGAAAGTGGGCTTATTAGCGGTGTACAGCACGGAAAAAGTTTCTTTCAGCCTACAAATTCGTCAAATACCTTTTGAATTAATAGAACGGCATTACCCGGTTACTGGGGAAAACACGCGAAGCAAGCGCAAAGTGAAAACATTTTTAAAGCTTAGATAGCCGATTTAATATAAACTGATTTAAGTAATAGGCGTATAAATAAGTTCTCAGCTTTAGATTTCACAGGACACAAACACCGTTTACATGTACCGTATTGGTCCGCCCTCTTGCGGTTTTAAAGCAATGACATTTGGTCTTTCGAAACATCATGCGATTTGGCGTTTGATGCACATAAACTAAATAATCAGCTATATTCACAATGGCAATCACAAAAGAGCATATTCGATTTTCTATCCACTTCGCGTTTCATCTTAAGAAAAACGCTGCTGAAGCTACCGAAATGATTTGTGCTGCATATGGTGAGAATGCTGTAAGTCATGCAACGTGCAAAAAATGGTACCAAATATTTCGCGGAGGAAAGTTTAGTCTTGAAGATCAACCACGCACTGGACGCCCTCAAACATTTGACACGGATGAGCTGCAGACGCGTTAGGCTGGGAACTTCTCCCGCATGTGGCGTATAGCCCAGACATGGCCCCTTCCGATTATCATTTATTCCGGTCGTTACAGCATCACTTGGCTGATGCGCACTTTAAAGCAGAAGAAGAAGTGCGAAAATGCATCGATAACTTTATCGTCTCGAAGCCGGTGAGGTTCTGTCACCAGGGAATTCGCAAGCTACCCGAAAGATGGCAAAAGGTCATCGATGCCAACGAAGAATACTTTGATACTTAAGCTTTTTTTGTTTGTTTTTAAATAAAACTTTAATTTTGCAGAAAAAAGCTGAGAACTTATTTATACATCTATTAATAAATACATAATTCTTGAAATCCCCATGAAATTTATGTTGATAAGTAATTTCAATACTCTCTCGTACACGGGGAATGCTTTTAAAAGAACGTACAGATTTTGATCTTTCTGAATGTAGTCTATCCTAAACAGACACGGGTCCTTCCAAATTTTTCACTAAATTTCTAATTGCATGTTTAGAAGGACGATTGAAAGCTCCAAAACCCAATTCTGTGATAAATTTCTTTTATGGGCTGACGAGCTTCATAATACATTTTTATGTTTACAGTACGCTGCTCTGGCGAGAGCGAGGTCGTAGTTAGATTTGAATGTGACACAACTTATTGTATATGAAATGTCACCCAAAACAAAATAAAAAAGTATAACTTTTCTGTTTTGCTAGCACACTTTACCATCGTTCAAGTAGTATGGCAACCCTCTTAAAGAAGTTACTTTACCATCCTTCCAATACGCTTTATTAATTGTTTTAATTACTGAATCCCAAATATTGTAGTCACTACCAGATATGCGTGCTTTCAAAAACGCAAAACAGCTGAAATCACAAGGATGGACATCGGGTGAAGATGATCCCCCAAATGTCTTACTTTTTCTCCATCAAATACTCTGTAACGAGCTTTGTTCTGCGTAGACTGGAATTATTATGAGTAACGATATGAGACTGTATATCCATTCTTTCTATCAATTCCGGGATATAAGTAAGTCTCAAGGAATGACTTATAAGCCTCTTCAGTGACGGTAGCCTTCTTCTTGCGGAGATGCCAAAAAGCGATTCTATCGAAATCCATTGCCATAGTTAACATCATTACTTTTCCTGGACTCTTGCCTTAGCTCTCTTTAAGTAGTCTCACCCTCCCTAACCACTGAACCACTAGTTCAGGTCGACGGTTGTACCGAAGATTATTATGACATATGTTGATTCGAGCTTGCCTTTGCTCTTCTGTTAAATTGTGAGGAACAAGCTTATCAAAATATTTGACTACACACAAATCTCCAGTCAAAGTTTCCAAAGACTAATTTCAGAAACATCAACGTGCATGATCAGCTCAGAAATTTCAGCAAAACACGCTTTAAATCGCTCCAATTTTTGGGCTTTATCAGGCATCACGTAATAAACCCCTCGTATATACTTTTCAATTACACAATATGCTATTTGTTGATCTTGCTGAGTCAAGTGGTTCATAAACAAGGACGTAATCTTAGATTGGAATGCGGTAATATATTTAAATACACTGCTTGGATGATACACTGATTTTATTGATGTGAGAATATTGAATTCTGGTTTGAAATCTCGTTGAAAAAATACTGTAAAAAGAGAACGGATTCAAATGAATTGTATCTTTAAAATGTAGAAGTTCGGGAATCATTGATTTAATATTTTTCGAGTAATTTGTACTTAATTACAGCACAGCATAAAACTATCCATTGATTAATTTTTTTAAATTTTTTCGAGTCCACTTTCATAAAAATTGCCTATCAATATATTCACTTGTTAGATATGCCAAATTACTTGAACAGATTACTTGTTTACCGTCAAGTATAGTGCAGCAGCTATTACTTCTATCGTCGAGTAACACTGTCCTCGTTGCACAAGTTACTCATGCTAAAATTACAGCCACTAAAACCAATCATTTATTTAATCTGCATGGATAGTGTGCGCGCGATTTTTTCTTTGGAGAAAAAAACTGGCAAATTCTAAACACTTATATTAATAACGAGTTAAACAAAGATTAGCTTACAATTAATTTGCTTGCAGCAGATCCAAGCCAAATTGTTAAAGCAGAGTGGCAGAATGACAAAGTCCGCACCGATTCTGATTTTTATAAGCTCCTGACCGATGTCAAGTAGTTCGCTACAAATCTGGTCTTTCTGGAAGGTGAAAGTTCGGTACCGACCGTTGGAATCCCAGAATTCAGCATATTCCGGCAGTCGCGTTCCGAGTTTAGGGTATTAAATGCCGTTTTCTGGCTTAACGGCCACAAAGTTATAACGAACTTTTTAACCGAATTCTCTGTCTTACATTTTTCCCTCTAAAAATGCCTAAATTACTCAGGGCTTGTACAGATAGTGCCCTACATAATGATTTTATAAATTGTTTTAAGGACAACTCGAATTATATTGTCGAAATATTTTTTATTTTTAGGATGATTTTAATATAAATATTAGATAAGAATTGTTTGCAATTTTGCTATTAAGCCGCGATTGAATATAACAACTGCTGGTTGTGCGTTAATTCTTTTGACCGGATGATTTTAATTTACTCTTATTGTTATATTTCTATATTTGTTCGGTTTTGTATAAATTTATTTTGATACACCGCTTTGCATAGTACTGCTCCAGCATTTCTACATGTATCTAAATCTGGTACGGTCTTGTATAACTCGATTGATATTTTTTATTATAATTTTTTAATATTTCTAATAAACAAACAAAAAATTAAAGTTTTAAATAAAAACACAAAAAGGATGGCCGTAGTCGTTTCCACGGTAACTACGTGGTATAACATCCAATTCAATATGTATATTTAACTCGGGTTTGCAACCGGCGACATGATTACGGGCGAGTTTAAGGTTCTACCCATGTACCTTCTCCCGGGAAACATCGGATCACCCAAAGTACACTGTTCTCGTCGTGCTGATAAGCTACGCATTCTAAAATCACAATCAGTGAGAAGCAACCAACTTTTTATTTAATTTGCCTAAGTGGTAAGTTGCAAAAAAGTTTTAAAATTTGTTTTAAGCGCAACTCGACTTATAAAGTCGATGTGTAGTTCAGTTTAGACGATTTCAGTATAAATGTTACATAGGCATTAAATGGAATTTTATTATTAAATTTGTACACGTAAATTAGTAAACCAAATTATTTAAGGAAACGCAGGCTGCATATTTAAATATAAATCACTAAATTAACTGTAAATACTGATTGTTTAACACTCGTGACTAATCGAACACCAATTATTTAAAATGCCAATTCTTTTTTATGTAATTTCGTAAAATAAAATACAACACAAAATTTGATATTACTGAACCAATAAATAAACTCGGCACCATCTAAATAAGTGGTTGGGTGAACATCACTTTTATGTTAAATTCAAAGCAAGCAGCTTTGTGCGCTTACAATTGTGGATTTTGAAAGAAAAACAACTAGAGGATAAAATTGGATGCCTTTATTAAGAACTTATAACGTTGTCCTTTAGCATGAGTTTTGAATGTCAAAATTCATAGGTAACTGTATGCTTGTAATTGGACAATTTGGCACGTGTAAAAACTGCAATCACGTTAGGAATTATGGATCAAATCCACACCAATATTTGTCAAACCCCCAAATAAAGGTGAAGTAGAAACCGTGGGTAAAAAAGTAAAAGTATTCTTTATTGTAAAGCCAGGCCATGGTAAGGATATTTCTCTGGTCAAATCTTTTTGTCAAATAAGCCTCAGATCTTTCCTTCTAAAAACACTAGAAAAACTTTGTGACAGAGAAATACGAAATAGTGCACTAGCAACTAGTCCGCTACACTCTAGTCAGCATGCATACGTATCAAGAAAGTCTACAGAATCTGCACTACAAACGATGGTAGGGCGGATAGAACGATCGTTGGACAATACAATGTTCACCTTGTCAAGAGCATAGAGGAGGTCCTTGACAATGCGATCTTCGGCAACGAGGGGTAAATGACACTCTACTAGACTGGATTCTATAGCTTTTGTATCACAGAACTCTACAAATTACTTGTGGAAGATAAGATCATTAGAAAGACACTATCTAGAGGCTGTCCACGGAGTACGTCACACTTACTATGGAATCTAGTAATAAACTGCCTTCTTGAGCAACTCAATGGTGAAGGATTTTACACAGTAGGTTATGCCGACGACATAACTATGATGCTCACCGATAAGTACAAACAAATGCTTTGCAACTTGATGCCAACAGCGCTTACAATAAGAAGTGCTGTATAAAATGCTAATTATACTCTTTGCCAAAAAAAAGAAGGTTGAAGTCCAAAGGATGCCTAGACGGTTTCAAATATCTCTCATCTTTTCAGATAAAGTCAAGTATCTAAAATTATGCTTAACGAAAAGCTGAATTGAGGAGGGTTCATAGAGGTTAAACCCCAAAAGTTGTGCATAACTTTTGACAATGTTGCCGTGAAATAGGCAAACTTTGAGGTCTTTCACCATAGGGTGTGCTATGGCTGTACACTGGCACAATTAGACACATACTATGTTATGGTGCACTCATCTGGTGGCCTAGAATCAGGTCATTGCAGCAACCAAGATCTCATTTTTAAAAACTCCACCCCAATGGCAGCTGTAGAAGCATGCCTGAGTCTCCCTCTATTTTAAACGACAAAGGAATAGGAGGAAGACACCATCAAGCAAAGATGGTCTATCTTTTATCCATTTGTAAATTTAGAAGGCTCTTCATAATCTTTCTAAAATGGTGAAGAAGCAACCGAACCAAATACAACCTTCACAGATGGGTCCAAAGCAACTGAGGGTAACGGCATCAAGTATCTAGTGCCAGACAACTCTTGATCTAGTCACGACAAGGAATATCCTGGAACTCGTTTAGGTTAAAGGGCATTTTGGCTTATATGATAACGATCACGCAGATAGTATGGCAGGCTTGGAATAACCATTCTATAGTACTTCCACTATCATCAGTCGTACTCTGCACGCTAATAAGTCAAAAAACCCATATTCGATATTGTAACAGACGGGTCAGTACGAAAATATGCCAACATGCAAGGTTGGCTATTCAAAATCTAACGACGAAGATTGCTAACTTCTGCAGACAGTTAACTAGAGGCACACTACGACTTATAGTGGGAATATTATCAAGACACTGCAAACTAAAAAAGCATCTGTACAGAGTGGGCCTTGTAGCGAATCTGTCCTACTGAGGCTGCAATTTAAAGCACAAGATCTTTGGTAAGTTCTATGCTTGTTCCAATTAAAAGATCCATGTTGAGGAAGTTCTAGCCTACCATGGTCAGCATCAGCGTTACCCCTCTGGCGGGCATCCTTAAGTTGAATCAAAGGATTGATCGGTTTGACTGATGAGCGCACAGGAAGAAGCGGTGGAGGAGATAGCATAATAGGCTCAATTGAGGCTAAAGTGCATGTAACTTTGTTACCCTCCACTTTATATCCAGAATCTAATCAGTCAGATGCATGATAACAGAATGGTTATTTGAACCAACTGAGCATCTTGAAAAAAAACGATTACTGAATAATCAAGATAAATGTTTTGCTTCGCTTCGATAATACATCGATTTATTCAAATGCTACACTCTAGCAACAGTTTATAGATTCGGAGTTTAGGTCTCTCGACCGTATTTGCCTTATTTGCACAGATCATTAAGGCAGCGGACCGATCGGGCAATGCTTTAAGTTTATGCGATCCAAGTTCCTTAAACTTTCTCTGAACAAGTTACATGTAGGCATTTTAAACGGACTGAAGATTAAATCTTTATTCAAAGACAATAACTTTTGGTTGTCGCTTGAAAAAAAAGAGAGCGATGTCTGGGTAGCCTTCGAGCAGCTTGTGATAGCTTTCTGGGAAAATATCGATCTGAAAATTATAAGGCAAAGGTTCTAGTACTCCTACAGATACTCAAAGAGCTCACGGTGAATATGAGGTTCAAAGTCCACATGTTAGAATCTCACCTGGACGACTATCCTTTACACAATGACAGTATAAGGATCAAATAGGCCAACAGTACCATCAAGCATTCAAGAAGAGTTGTGTGAAATTTATAGGACCATACACTAACAGAATGCTAGCTTTTTACACTTTGGTGCTAGTGTTTTATCCACTGCACATTCAAATAAATAAATTACATGGAAGAACTGATCTAATAATATAGTTGGAGGGCATCAGTTGAAGCTTGAAGTTTGTTGTTATATGTCTCTGTTATTGTTTCAATAGCGTTGATATATACTGCTCTAACTGTTTCGTCTTTTATAGTCACTATATTTAGCCTTTTTATTCTATAGAATTTATTTTCATCTTCCTTTAATAAGAACATAACTATAAAATTTCAAATATTGATGTCAGTCCTTTTTAGCTTTTTATTTCTATTACTTTTTTGGGCCTTTTGATTCTATTGGGTGATCGATTACCCCTTTATTAATTTCTTATAATTTGGAGAAATAATTTTTCTTTTCTTCCTTCTTTTTTCCTTTATTGTGCGATTTAGTTTTTTATTTCCTTTCTTTTTTAATTATTTTATCTTTCTTTGTGCGATTAAGTTTTCTTGTTTTTTCTTGTTTTTTTTTTATTTCATTTAAGCTTTTTGTCCATCGTCATGTTCATTATTCTTCTTTCTACATCCACGTCCATAGTTGTACCCATTTATGGCTGTTTTCCCTGATTTCCTATGTTTTGCTGTTATCTGCCTTATTTACTTTGTATTTATCTTTCCTAAGTGAAAGGCCACTGTTTATAAATATAAGTTTCTGATCCTCCAACTTTGATAATTTATTTTTTACCTTTAATAGTTTACTTTTATTTTTCAAGTTTTCAGTATTTGTCGCTAATGCTGGTAGCTTCTAAGAGATTTATTTCTGTAGTTTAGTTCAATAACGATTTTCTTTTGCCCTTATAAGTGTTTCCCGTTTTCTCTATTCATTCATGTTTATATTCTCTGTTGTCAAATCGTTCTAATTTTATTCACCTTTTCCATTTCCATTTTTAGCTCAGTATTTTCTTGCTTTAATGCACTCATTTCTTCGAGGCATAAATTTTGTTTGTTTTTTTTATCAATTTAGCTAACTCTTGCCGCATTTTTTACATTTTACCATTACTTTCCTTTTGACCTCCCCTGGTCACCTTTTCCTAATTTTGCTACTTTTCTCTTGGCATATTCATTTGCTTATTTTTCGTTTCCTCCAAACTAACTTTGTGGTTTTTTGTAATAAGCCTCTTGGTCAATGCAGCACCGTCCACCTACATTTTGTACTACTTCATGTATTAGCTGTATGCTACCTGTTGTATGTATGTTACCTATCCAAAGGAGGTTGAAGATTCAATATTTATCACCAATCTTATCTAATTTATATTTGAAGTCACGCAAGAAACTATCCGACTTGTTAAGGTTTCTTCTCAATTTATTTACGGTACATTACTCTACTTCCTATGCACCAATTTTTATGAATTGAGTCAATATTTGGAGTTAATTCCTGAGCTTCAATTCACACGTTAAGGTATCCCACCCGTAGTCATCTGTAACGACACGCTGAAACGATAAATCCATGTGGGCATTAGGGCCAGCACTACTGTGTTTTTATAATTGGGATAGAAATGACCTCTAGCTTAAAACGGGCGTAATAAGATATTTAGTTTTGAGTTTTTGAGGTTTTCGAACTAAACCAATTTTTAAAATATCGTTAGCCGTGGAGGCACTATGCGAAGTTCTCGATATGTGTGGAAGGAAATATGTAACACATCACTCAGTAAGTTCGTAGGATGACCAATAAAACAACAACTGCTAGGCAAAATTTGACGTGATTTATTAAGATGGTCTCCTTCAAGAGTGATACATTCATTCCAACGCTTCTCTAACATTTCGGTGCCTTTTTTGTAGAACGATTTATCTTTGGCCCCAAAATAGGCTTCAATTTCGCCAATCACTTCTTCATTGGAGTTAAATTTCTTTCCCTGGAGCATTCTTTTTCGGATGCAAGCAGATAGTAGTTTCTAGAAGCCAGATCCGGAGAATACGGTGGATGGGGAAGCAAGTCAAAGTGCGATTCGTGCAATTTTGCCATTGTTGCGATTAACTTGTGACCAGGTGCGTTGTCTTAGTGAAAGAGCCCCTTTTTCTTCTTCATTTGGGGTCACTTTATCACTATTTCTTCCTTCAAACGTACATAGTAACGCCACATAATAATTGCTATTAATGGTTCTTCCTTTTTCAAGGTAATCGATGAATAAAATATCGTGCGTATCCCAAAATTGGGAAGCCAAAACCTTACCAGCTGACATTTTCGTTTTCAATCGCTTTGGGCGGTCTTCGCCCTTTGCTGTCCACTCAGCTGGTTCTGGAGTACGATGGATCCATGCTTCATTGATTGTCACATACCGCATGAAAAGAATCTTTTTTTTTGCTTCGAATCAGCTCCAAACAACGCTCTGAATCGTCGACGCGTTGTTTTTTATCAACTGTAAGCAAACGCGGTAACCACTTCAAACAGAGCTTTCTCATAGACAAATGTTCATGCATAATGGTGAATACACTGCCTTCTGATACCTTTAAAGTGTCAGCTATCTCACACAACTTCAACTTACGATTGACCAAAACTATTTTGTAGAGTTTTCTTATATTTTCTGTAACAACTGCCGAATTTGGACGACTAGAGCGTTTAAAATCAGCAAACCACTTCTCTACCATTTGCCCCGATGGAAGAGAGTCCAAATAACATTTGCCAAGTCATTGTTTTGCTTTAACTGTATTCTTTTCCATTAAAAAGCAATGCTTTATCAACACACGAAATTCAGATTTTTCCATTGTTTTAAAAATCACAAAAGTAGCGTCACTGAAACCACTGTAATTTGTAAACTAAACGTCAGATTGTCATGAAATTTTGACACATATCTTCCTAAAAACCATATGGATTTGCCAATAATGGCGCCATCTAAAAGTGGTTCTACGAACTTATTGAGTGATGTGTTATATGTGTTTTGAAGGGACGATAATCGCCGTAGAAACGAAAACTGTCGTTTATCTACATGGAATAGGATGCGTATTTTCTCCATGTTACTTCATCAATTTGAATTCCGTTTTCACATAATTTAATCGACCAGGTTGCATAGTTCATTGTCAATTTCGGTATCGTTTTGATGTGGTGGTGCATGTCTTTTCTGAATACTTGGGGCTGCGTCAAATTGGGAAATCGTGATAACAACTTGTGATACACTAATTTGCCGATCACTGTTTTTATCGATATGGCGTCATCGCTTGCTAGCGCTTCGATCACGGATAAGTTCATGTCTATAAGTAGCTTGCTTTTCAGATCTACTAATAATCCATGAAAACTTCACATAGGTAAAGGCTATCAGTGCGTAATATTGTAAAAACATTAAGGATTTGTGCCACAAAAAGTCTTAGGAATGGCTATGGCTCTGGGCCATCACGAGTAATACGACATGTAGATAATAAGTTCATCAGACTGGTGAATAAGCGAAATAGAAGATTAACTGCTCCAGATATTGTTGCGGAGTTTAAGCGGAGGCGTAATAAAGCAATATCAGTCAGCATAATAAAGCGGCGTTTTCAGAAGGGTAATCTTCATGGTCGTATTATGACCAAGAAATCGTTGATAAAGCGTGATAATAAAGCGAAACGGCTTCTCATTGACCTGTAAAGGAAACAAGCAACAGGTGTGTATCCTATCTTTTCTCTATCAGCGAGTTCATTTGTGGGGAATTGGGAGGATCATTAAGAATAAGCTGTACCTGGAGACGAGGAAGACTGAGGAAAGCGTTGCTTCCCTGCCCTTCCGCTGGCTTCGTCGTCCGGCCTTCTACACTGCCGGATCACTAGCATTGTCGCCTGCTCTCTCGTTCAACCGCCTGCACCAGGCCTGGTAGCCGCCTTTGACGCCAGTGCTGCTCCACCAGTCCAACTCGGGTGGCCGCTTCGCCGATGACGTTAGGCTAAACCTTGGCGTTAAGCTAATGTTAAGTTGGAGGAAATTAGATTAAGTTAGGAATAGCCAGCTCTAGTTTTGATAAATGTAAGTGGTCAGCGCGATTGCGTTTGCTTTTTCTCTGTCTTTTTTTTTATACCACGCATTTATCTTTTTTAGCAAACATAAAAACCCAGTGATAGCTGTCGACCAAAACCACTTAAATTCTCTTCAAAGATTGCTACTAAAATAACGTGTAAAAGTCAATGGGCAAAAATCCCACGATACAACATTTACCCTCCAAAAAGTCTAGCTCTGAAAATTAATAACGAAATTAAAGAATTCAAATACATTAGATTAACTCTTGAGAGTCAATTAACTTGAAAAATACACTTCGTCAAAAACACAAACAAATAGACATAAAAGTACGACTGGCTGATGGGACGAAAATCAAAACTGATAAACAAGTTTATCTACAAGGCTATCATCAAGCCAATTTCGACTTATGGCATAGAGATTTGGGGCTGTGCCTGTAAGTACAGTTACCTTCGTATTGGATTTATAAGAAATATTGTGGCTATTCACAACACTGAAGACCTCGACGCAGCTCCGAACGGGAGCGCACTGTAAATAATTAGAATAAACGCTTTGCTGAGGCATCTCAAACTGACACCTATCTAGATGTGTATGTACTTGACATGATTCTGGCTTAGTTGGTGCGTGATTATACAATCAGGACGTGTTCTATGGCCTACATGAAGCATCTGGAAATTACCGTATTGTTCGAGTCCTCATATATGCACATGCAGTGCGGCTGGATACAAGGAATACATTACGTTTGGTAATTCGTTATAATACATCCTAGCTTACGCGAAACTACAAGAAGCCACTATTTTTTCGGCAAAACAAATAAATGCGAAGGCTTTCGCGGCTGGTGTTTTGATGTATACTATTTTTCGTTTTCCGGCTGTCGTTGAACACTGTCTTTGTTTATTACCATGCGCCGACATTTATTTTGGAATCCTTAAAATTTTCTTAAGAGAGTGCAGGAGATGTAGGACCATGCAGAGTAGCCTTATGTAAACGTGGATCTGAATGTGGTTTTATATAGCAGCAATTTTTTTAGTGCCTCAATAGACTTTTTTGACTATTAGACCATAAACTTGTTTTAGTGGTTCCAATGCTTTTTACTCGATATAATTGGTGTCCTTATGAAAGTTTAGTTCAGATGGATGCCCAAATACTTCTCTGATGGTCATGAGATTATTTCTTGGCTGACAATTTTTTATTTATTTCTTATTGTTACAGTTGTATATTTACGCACGAAGACAACTTACTCGATTTTAAATAAATATATATCTGAATTTCCAGATTTGGTGTGATCTTGTATAAATTGAATGATATTTTGGTATTATACATTTTGTAATGTAAGGGCTACCCAAACATCGTTCTCTTTTTCTTCAAGTCACAAACAAAAGTTTTTGTCTTCGAACAAAGGTCTAATCTCCAGTCCATTGTTTAAAATGCCTACATGTAACTTGTTCAGAGAAAGTCTAGGGAACTTAAAGCCTGATTTGTCCGTTGTCTTAATTATTTGTGCAAATAAGGCAAATATGGTTAAGAGACCTAAACTACGAATCTATAAACTGTTGCTAGATTGTAGCATTTGAATGAATCGATGTATTATCGAAGCGAAGCAACACATTTATCTTGATTATTCAGTAATCATTTTTTTTCTAGATAATCAGTTGGTTGAAATATCCATTCTATTATCATACATAGTGGTATCCAAAAGTAACAGGACTGAATTTTTTTTTTAAAATGTATTGAACATTTTGGTACATCGACTTAATACTCTTCAAAATAGGCCCCTTGGGCATCCACACACTTCTAGTAGCGAGCCTTCCAGGTCGCGAAGGCCTTCTGGAAGTCGTTCTCCGGGATGCTGCTCAGCGCCCTCGTCGTTGCCGCTTGGACTGCTTCCACCGAGTCGAAACGATGCCCTTTGAGCTGCCTCTTGATCCGGAGGAACAGGAAGAAGTCCGGCGGTGCCACATCATGGCTGTAGCGGGGGGGTGAGGCAACGTGGAAACGCCCAATTTGGCCAGGAGATCCTTCACAATCCACGCGCCGTGACACGGCGCGTTGTCATGGTGGAGCTTTCACTTCCTCACCAGGTCTGGTCGCACGTGTGTGATCCGATTTCGCAGCCGTGTGAGCACTTCCACGTAAAATCTTTCATTTACAGTCTGTCCGGCAGGTACAAACTTCTTATGGACAATGCCACGACGGTCAAAAAATGCAATCAACATCGATTATGCGGTGTGCCACTCTTCGCTCTGACGTTTTGTTTCCGGGTCGTGTTTGTAGCAAAATTTGATGGCGTACCGCTGCTCCAAATTTCACTCCATCGCAACTGACGACGAGGCGTCACAACAGGAGGTCACTAAAACAGCGGTCCACACTCAACTAACGCACGTAGGCGACTGCCGCAGGTCGAAACCTGTTCCCAAGGCCGCGGGCGAAAAGAAACAATCCTACTACTTCTGGATATAACCCTGTACATCTGACTGATTGGATTTTGGATTCTGGGTATAAAGTGGAGGGTAATAGTTGCGCGCACTTAGGCCTCTATTGAGCCCATTGTAATGCCTTATCCGCCGTCTCTCCCCGTGTGTCCATCAGTCAAGCCAACCAATCGTTTGGATGAACTTGAAGATGTCTGTCAAAGAGGCAGCGCTAATGTTGGCCATGCTATGCCAAAACTCCTCCAACATGGATTCTCTAACTGGAATAGGACACTCGCAAAAAACATGCTCTGTCATCTTGTCCTCTAAATTGCAGCCTCGGCGGGACGGGCCCGCTACAAGGCCCATTCTGTACATATGCTTTTTCAGTTTGCAGTGTCCTGATAATATTCATACTGGAAGTTGCAGTTTGCCTCTAGACTTCTGTAGAAGTTAGCTATGTTCGACGTTGGATTTTGAATGGCCTACCTTGCATGTTTGCATATCTTCATATTAACCCATCTGCTACAATGTCGAATGTAGGTTTCCTAATTTATTAGTGTGCAGAGTGCGGCTGATGATAGTGGGAGTGCTGGCTCAAGATCACAGAATAGTTCTTCCGAGTCCTGCCTTTGCCATACTATATGCGCGCTCGTTACCATATAATCCAGAATGCCCTTTAATCCAAACTAGTTCCAGGACATTATTTGTTGCGACTTGATGAAGAGTAGTCTGGTACTGGAGGATTATTCCAGATATAACTTTGCAGCTGTTCAATGCCAGTAACTATCATTATTAATTTTGATTATTTTATACTTAATACCCTTTTCAAGAACTACATTTGTACCTTGCATTATGGCCAATACTTCCTTTCGAAAGATTGTGTTTAGTTTGCTTAATGTTACAGTCACTTGAAGGTTCAGATTAACTAAAAAGATACTTGATTCCGTTACCCTCACTCGCTTTGGACCCATCTGTAAAGATGTTTATATTTGGTTTGGTTGTCTCTTCATCATTTTAGAAAAATTTTGAAGAGCTACCTAAATTTATAAATGGGTAAAAGAGAATACATCTTTGCTGCCACAAAGGCCGTTGGACGGCCTCCCTTAGAATCCGATGGACTACTTTTACTTCCCTCCAATACTGTGGGTTGTATCTTAAGGCAATACAGCCTCTAAAGATTTGCAAAAGGTACGGTAGACAACCCTATTGATTTGAAGGGTTGGAAGGACTTAACTGCTCATATTACTTTTTCGTCATCTACCACATGGTTGCCTAATTTCCAATTCTTCTTGGTAGGAGTGGCATTAGGATTTTCTTCTCTCATGGGCAGATTTCCGACTTGGCAGTCAGGGACGTGTATACTCATAAGTATCTCCGCTGTTTCTTCAACGTTGGTGGTGTAAGTACCATCCTCACTTTTAGACCATTTTAGACTTGCTAGCTGCTGCTATGGTTTTATTAAGACGAGCTGAGTCTTTTGTAGTCTGGATTGTATTACAAAAGGACATTCTGCCAAAATCTGATTTGTTTTTTATATTGTATTTGGTGATGTTTATACATCTCCCAAACGACTGCCGATCTCGTTTTCTTTGCTTTATTGAACAGTTTATCAACTTTAGACTTTAACTTCATAAGTTCGTTGCACCACCAAGGGATGGTATTATAAGTTGAAGCTGTCCTCAGAAGGCATGACTATTGAAAAGCTTCTACGATAGAGTTTTGCAGAAAGTCAGTATCCTTCTGCAGATTGTCTATAGTTGAGACCTTATTAGAGGTTGGTACCAGTCCTAATCGAGCCTCCAGATTATTTATATGTAGTAGTCGGTAGGTTGACTTCGGGCTTCTGTACTGTCGTATCTCAACCTCAATATCTTTCAAATTAAACTGTATCATTCTGTAATCTGATAGTGTTACTGCATTCAATACTTGCTATATACTCGGAAATACTTGAGGTATCCATTGTAATATCAATTACGGTCTGACACCAAGCTGTGGCAAAAGTATTTCTGTATGCTTATTTAAGAGATATTCTAGTAATAATCTATTCCTCGGATTAATATCTTCACTTCCCCATATCAGGTGAAATGAATTTAAATTACATCCAATAATTAGATGTTTGTTGTTCTCGCAGTAGCTGAGAATTTTCATCAGTTTAGCAGTGGAAGTGATTCTGCCGAGTCTCGCGGTAGATAGATAGTCTGAAACTAAAACTACATCAGTTGTTTCAAAGTTACTCGTCTAGACGACCACTCAGGCGTAGTAATAAGACCGCTTGAATATTTCCTACAACAAAAATGCAATACCTATTCAAGAGGGCACTCTCCTTCTTTGGCTGTTGTTTCTTTTACTTGATTTTAATATTTAAGACCGAGAACTGATAAAACAGCTTCTCTTCTTTGTTATTAATGGTAGTCAGCTTCTATGAAGCTGCAGTGATAGCAGTAATTACACTCTTACAGCTCTCTTTTAGTAAGCTTTAGAAGCCACCATCTGCTTGGAGGTAGCAGAAGTTGGGTTGGTTTGGTTTCCTGCTGCTGCAAGACGGGATTTCCTACGCCTCTTCCTGTTAAGCTCCAAAAATCCTTTTTTCGGGCTGAATGTTCTGTTGTTGTTTCTGATGTTGCTGAATTGTAGGGATATTCGAAGGCGCTTCCTGTAGTGTGATTTACTTACAGTAACTCATGTTGGGTAAGTAAAATTCATTTCTCTAGTTCCCCCAAATGGATGTCGAACTTCGATAAAAACGCTACTACAGAGATATAGCTTCAGAGAATACGTTGGACACAAGTGAGTCACCCCACGCTACCCGATCGTAGAAGTCCATTGCGTGCCCTACCACGCAGCCGATCGATCAAGGTGGGTTAGTCTCGACTGATGCGTTGCTACACTCCAGGAACTCTCCCGTCCTAGAGAGGTATTCTTTAATACAACAGTCAGAAGTCAAGCCCCTTTTCGTCCACCTCGCGATATAGAAATGGATTATTTTAGCCTTTTAATTTACCGGGGTATATCATTTTATGGGAAATTATATAGTACCAGAATTCAATAATTGTTACAAATTATCCCTTGAAATTTGTTATATCACTATGAAGCACTCTCAAACGCTCGAATGCCTATTTTCTTTCGGGTTGAGCATATGTGGCGCCCATCTTGAAAAATTATTTTTGACTAATTTTATTATGTAAAGTTTGTACCACATACGTAAAAATTACACACGGTTCTACGTCACCACCAAACATCGGTGTTGATTTTATCCATAATTTCTAATGTGATTGCAGTTTTTGAACCAAGGTGTTCCAAAGGTGATTGTTCAATTACAGGCATACGGCTACATATGAATTTTTACATTCAAAACTCATGGTAAAGGACAACATTATAAATTCTTAATAAAGACACCCGATTTTATCCTCTAGTTGTTTTTTTTTCAAAATCCACAATTATAAGCGCACAAAGTTGTTCACTTTGATTTTAACACAAAAGTAATGTTCACCCAACCATTGTTTAGATGGCGCTGAGTTTATTGGTTCAATAATAATAAATTTTGTTTTGTATTGCATTTTACGGTATTACGTAAAAAAAGAATTGGCATTTTAAATCATTGATGTTCGATTAGCCACGAGTGTTAGACAATCAGTAATTACAGTTAGTTGAGTAATTTATATTTCAAAATGCAGCATGTGTTGCCATAAAACAATTTGGTTTATCTGTTAATGCACATAAATATTTTTCGTTCATTCTTATAAGATCTAAAAATTTAATTGACTCATTCCGTACGACTAACGTTAAGCTGTTGAACAGGTTGCATTTTTACCATCTACTGCGATGCCTAATCAGCATGCAGCTGTTACTGCTGCTTCAATTTAATAATAAAATTCCATTTAATGCTAATCTAACATTTATATTGAAATTGTCTAAACTGAACTACACATCGACTTTATAATTCGAGTTGTAGTTAAAACAAATTTTAAAAGTCTTATGCAACGTACTACCTAGGCAAATAAAATAAAAAGTTTGTTACTTCTCACTAATTGTAATTGTAGCATGAGTAGCTTATAAGCACCACGAGAACAGTGTACTTTGGGTGGTCCGATGTTTCCCGGGAGAAGGTACATGGGTAGAACCTTAAACTCGCCCGTAATCTTGTCACCGGTTGCAAAACCGAGTTAAATATTCAGCATCTCTCGGATTTTCTACATAATAAATACAATTAGGATGAGAGATGCTTTGCCGTTAAGGCGTGGGGGTTGCAGTACCGTGGAAACGACTATGGCCATCCTTTTTGTGTTTTTATTTAAAATCTTAATTTTTTTATTTGTTAATAAGAAGCATTAAAAAATTATAATAAAATATCAATCAAGTTATACAAGATCATACAAGATTCAGATACATGTAGACTTGCTGGAGCAGTACTATGCAAAGTGGTGTATCAAAATTCATCCAAAACCGAACTAATATAGAAATATAACAATAAAAATAGGTACATATTAGGTTAACCAGGTACTGAGCGAACGTGATTTTCTGTAGCGGTGATATATAACTCAGTATAGGAGTCTTATCCCACATACCGACAAATTTGCGAAAGTGGAGTTTCCGCGATAATTACAAGTGCACCTGTTTAACGAATTGTGGGAGTAGTAAAGGGTTACGAGTGCCGGTAGCGAGTTAACCAAGCGGTGTTTGTTAGGATTTCTTGGCAGAGTATACGTAGTTCGCTCGCGCGATAAATTGTCTGCAACGCAGGCTTATCAGAATTAACTGCTGCTGATAAAACAATATCAATCAGCACAACTGTTCCAGATATTGTTGTGGAGTTTAACCGGAGGCGTAATAAAAGTCACCATAATAAAGCGGCGTTTTCAGGAGGGTAATCTTCATGGTCGTATCACGACCAATAAACCGTAGACGGCTTCGGTGGGCGCAAAAGCGTCGTTCCTGGATAATTAGATAGTAGCACAGCGTATTATAGACCGACGAATCCAAATTTCAAATTTTCAGTCAGAATCTTTCAGTGAGAATCTTTGTACGTCGGTCTAAGAATGAAAGATGATCCAGGACTGTATTATTTCGACTATCAAGCATGGAGGTAGTCTGTCTTAATGAGGAGGTGCTTCTTTTAGCTGGTGTGGGGGACTTAAAAATAAAAGTGGGTATTAAGATTCAAGTATTATAACATTCCGCAACGACTCGTCCACCTGCTCTGTACGGCAGTAAAACCGCATTTTCGTTTAACCCGCTTACAATCTGGATGTGTCTTTGACAAGGCCATAATTCCGTCTGCTGTTTCTTAGCGTAAAATCAACTCCGCAACCAAGGAAGAAGGCATACCACGAGTCGCCCCCAGGTCTTCTCATTGACCGGTAAATAAAGCAAGCAACAGGTGTGTATTCTACCTTTACTCTATCAGCTGGTTTCGTTTGTGGGATTTGGGAACCATTAAAAAAAGCTGTCCGGAGGTGAGAAAGACCGAGGAAAGCGTTGCTTCCTACCCTGCCACATACAACATTTACCCTCCAAAAAGTCCAGCTCTGAAAATTAATAACGAAGATATACAGCAAGTTAGGAAGTCAAATACCATGGATTAATCCTGCATAGTCAATTAACTTAAAATCACACTTCGCCAAAACACAAACAAATCGACATAAAAGTACGACTGGTTAATGTGATGAAAATCAAAACTACCACTGATAAACAAGTTTTTCATCTACAAGGCGATCATCAAGCCAATTTCGACTTATGGCATAGAGATTTGGGACTGTGTCAGTAAGTCTAGCATGGCAATCATACAAAGGACTCAATGGAAAATCCTCCGAATGATCGTAGATGCTCTCTGGTTTGTGTCAAATCACACCTTAACGTTCCTTACATTCAAGATGTCATTCACGAGAGAAGCAGTAAACACAATAGCCCATTATTAGAGCAACTTACCCATAATATTGTGCTATAGAAGACGAAAGCGTTCCTGATCCATAGATCTCAAGTAAGACCATAGAATTTGCAGAATTTGGCGTGATCTTGTATAAATTGGATGATATTTTGGTATCATACATTTTATAATGTGAGATGTCCAAAAAGAAGTTTATTAAAGAAAACAGAGATGTCTATTAAAAAAACTTCTATTTGTTATTAAAATAGAGACTGAAATTTTTTTTAAACTAATACCATTCAAATGTGACCCTGCATACTCCCGACACTCTTAACTGTAGTCTTTGTAATGGCTGCCATTTCTTGACGGATATTTTTTTAGTTGAAGCAGAGAGCCCGGATTGCTGCTGTTTACTCTTGATTTAAGATATGCCCACAACAAAAAAATCCATAGGAGTCAAATCAAGCCTGCGTGGAGACCAGTTTTTATCGCCTCTTCTGGAAATCAATTTTTGTGGAAAAATTTCACAACCTTGTGGTAAAGACATGTTCCCCCATCCTGCTGGAATCATATTCTTTAATTATATCCAGCAAAATTTTGCAGCTGCAATACGAAGAAATTGTTCCACATAACGCTCTAAAGTCATTGTTAACGCGCAGCCCTTTTCATCTTCAAAGAAGTATCTGCGCGCTTGTTGCCATATAATCCAGAATACACTTTGACCCAAACTAGTTCCAGGACATTATTTGTCGCGACTTGATGAAGAGTAACTTGGTACTGAACGATTATTCCAGGTATAACTTTGCAGCTGTTCAATTCCAGTAACTATAATTAGCAATTCTGATTATTTTATTCTTAATACTCTTTTCAATTATTACATTTGTACCTTGCATTATGGCCAATATTTCCGCTTAAAAGATTGTGTTTATTTTGCTTAATGCTACAGTCACTTGGAAGTTCAGATTATCTAAAAAGGTACTTGATTCCGTTACCCTCACTCGCTTTGGACCCATCTGTAAAGATGTTTATATTTGGTTTGGTTGTCTCTTCATCATTTTAGAAAAATTTTGAAGAGCTACCTAAATTTATAAATGGGTAAAAGAGAATCCATCTTTGCTGCCACAAAGGCCGTTGGACGGCCTCCCTTAGAATCCGATGGACTACTTTTACTTCCCTCCAATACTGTGGGTTGTATCTTAAGGCAATACAGCTTCTAAAGATTTGCAAAAGGTACGGTAGACAACCCTATTGATTTGAAGGGTTGGAAGGACTTAACTGCTCATATTACTTTTTCGTCATCTACCAAATGGTTGCCTAATTTCCAATTCTTCTTGGTAGGAGTGGCATTAGGAGCTTCTTCTCTCATGGGCAGATTTCCAACTTTGCAGTCAGGGACGAGTATACTCATAAGTTGGTAGTGTAAGTACCATCCTCACTTTTAGACCATTTTAGACTTACTAGCTGCTGCTATGGTTTTATTAAGACGAGCTGAGTCTTTTGTAGTCTGGATTGTATTACAAAAGGACTTCCATGAATCACTCTGCCAAAATCTTATTTGTTTTTTATATTGTATTTGGTGATGTTTATACATCTCCCAAACGAATGCCGATCTCGTTTTTTTTTTTGCTTTATTGAACAGTTTATCAACTTTAGACTTTAGCTTCACAAGTTCGTTGAACCACCAAGGGATGGTATTATAAGTTGAAGCTGTCCTCAGAAGGCATGTCTATTGAAAAGCCTCTATAATAGAGTTTTTCAGTCAGTATCCTTCTGCAGATTGTCTGTAGTTGAGACCTTATTAGAGGTTGGTAGCAGTCTTAATCGAGCCTCCAGATTTTTTATATGTAGTAGTCGGTAGGTTGACTTCGGGCTTCTGTACTGTCGTATCTCAACCTCAATGTCTTTCAATTTAAACTTGATCATTCTGTAATCTGTTAGGGTTACTGCATTCAATACTTGCTATATACTCGGAAATACTTGAGGTAGCCAGTGTAATATCAATTACAGTCTGACAACAAGTTGTGGCAAAAGAATTTCTATAGGTTTATTTAAGAGATATTCTAGTAATAATCTGTCTCTCGAATAAACATCTTCACTTCCCCATATCAAGTGATGTGAGTTTAAATCACATCCAATGATTAGATGTTTGTTCTCCTCGCGGTAGCTGAGAATTTTCATCAGTTTAGCAGTGGAGGTGATTCTGCCGAGTCTCGTGGTAGATAGATAGTCTGAAACTAAAACTACAACAGCTGTCTCAAAGCTACACCTCGTCTAGACGGCGGTAATGTCACGACCACTCAGGCGTAGTAATAAGAGAGCTTGAATATTTCCTACAACAAAAATGCAAGACCTAAGTGTATTCTGTATTTTGTCCACAAAAATGGTACCTTTTAGATTGCTCAATCTGGAAATCTTCGAGTTAACAACCCAAAGTTCCTGAATGAGGAAGGTTCATAGAGTAACTGCAATTTTGCAGCTTAATTTGTTTAGTTTCAAGTCCTGGGTCTTTGGATATAAGGACAAAATAAGAATGAGTCGGTCTTCGATCCGCTAGATCCAGAATCCAACCGGATGTCCATGAGATCTCGTTCTTCTGAAGTTACCTTCGTCATGATAGTAGGAGTCACTTTCATCATGAAGGGCATACTTTTCGGGACTGTCGCAGCCACATTCTACTGGTAATGTTGCAGAGGTTGCTGTTCTTGCATTTAAGGGGTATTCAAGAGTATTTAAGAGTATTTAAGACCGAGAACTAATAAAACAGCTTCTCTTCTTTGTTATTAATGGAAGTCAGCTTCTGCGAAGCTGTAGTGGTGGCAGTAATTACTCCCTTACAGCTCTCTTTTACAGAGTAAGCTATAGAAGCCACCACCTGGTTGGAGGTAGCTGAAGTTGGGTTGGTTTAGTTTCCTGCTGCTGCAAGACGGGATTTCCTACGCCTCTTCTGTTAAGCTCCAAAAATCCTTTTTTTCGGACTGAATGTTCTGTTGTTGTTTCTGCTGTTGCTGAATTATAGGGGTATTCGAAGGCGCTTCCTGTGGGGTGATTTACTTACAGTAACTCATGTTGGGTAAGTAAAATTCAGCTCTCTAGTTCACCCAAATGGATGTCGAACTTCGATAAAAACGCTACTATAGAGATATGGCTCCGAAGAATGCGTTGGACACAAGTGAGTGACCCCACGCTACCCGATCGTAGAAGTCCAGTGCGTGCCCTACCACGCAGCCGATTGATCAAGGTGGGTTAGTCTCGACTGATATGTTGCTACACTCCAGGAACTCTCCCGTCCTAGAAATCTACCAATACCGCTCGCCTCGCACGGCACAAATACGGAGGTGATTTATCCTTGTAAAATATATCAGTCGATCACAAGCCAGTGCAGAAGGGAGAATATTTTAGTTGACCATGCAGGTTCTCATGCCTGGGGTTTCATTGCGAACTTGACTACGACCTTTGGTTTGCATCTGACTGAATAAACTTTGTTATTATTTACATGTGGAATTTTAGAAAAGGTGTGTCAATGTAGAACGAATCTTTAATTTTGGGACAAGTTTGGGCAGTTATATGGAACAGGACGTTGTAGAGCAATATAACGTCTCAGACTGGCTGAACACGGTAGCAGTCTATTCTCTTAGATTCAAATAGCTCTTGTTTTCTCAATGGTTGCTTTTGTCACGTGCGCACTTGAGTCTTCTTAAAGGTATTGTTCCTGAACTGTGCCTTGATGCGTCTCAAAATGCTCTCTGCCATCGTGATATATGAACATAACTTTTAGGTATTCTTTAATACAACAGTCAGAAGTCAAGCCCCTTTTCGTCCACCTCGCGATATAGAAATGGATTATTTTAGCCTTTTAATTTACCGGGGTATATCATTTTATGGTAAATTATATAGTACCAGAATTCAATAATTGTTACAAATTATCCCTTGAAATTTGTTATATCACTATGAAGCACTCTCAAACGCTCGAATGCCTATTTTCTTTCGGGTTGAGCATATGTGGCGCCCATCTTGAAAAATTATTTTTGACTAATTTTATTATGTAAAGTTTGTACCACATACGTAAAAATTACACACGGTTCTACGTCACCACCAAACATCGGTGTTGATTTTATCCATAATTTCTAATGAGATTGCAGTTTTTGAACCAAGGTGTTCCAAAGGTGATTGTTCAATTACAGGCATACGGCTACATATGAATTTTTACATTCAAAACTCATGGTAAAGGACAACATTATAAATTCTTAATAAAGACACCCGATTTTATCCTCTAGTTGTTTTTTTTTCAAAATCCACAATTATAAGCGCACAAAGTTGTTCACTTTGATTTTAACACAAAAGTGATGTTCACCCAACCATTGTTTAGATGGCGCTGAGTTTATTGGTTCAATAATATATAATTTTGTTTTATATTGTATTTTACGGAATTACATAAAAAAAGAATTGGCATTTTAAATCATTCATGTTCGATTAGCCACGAGTGTTAGACAATCAGTAATTACAGTTAGTTGAGTAATTTATATTTCAAAATGCAGCATGTGTTGCCATAAAACAATTTGGTTTATCTGTTAATGCACATAAATATTTTTCGTTCATTCTTATAAGATCTAAAAATTTAATTGACTCATTCCGTACGACTAACGTTAAGCTGTTGAACAGGTTGCATTTTTACCATCTACTGCGATGCCTAATCAGCATGCAGCTGTTACTGCTGCTTCAATTTAATAATAAAATTCCATTTAATGCTAATCTAATACTGATATTGAAATTGTCTAAACTGAACTACACATCGACTTTATAATTCGAGTTGTAGTTAAAACAAATTTTAAAAGTCTTATGCAACGTACCACCTAGGCAAATAAAATAAAAAGTTTGTTACTTCTCACTAATTGTAATTGTAGCATGCGTAGCTTATAAGCACGACGAGAACAGTGTACTTTGGGTGGTCCGATGTTTCCCGGGAGAAGGTACATGGGTAGAACCTTAAACTCGCCCGTAATCTTGTCACCGGTTGCAAAACCGAGTTAAATATTCAGCATCTCTCGGATTTTCTACATAATAAATACAATTAGGATGAGAGATGCTTTGCCGTTAAGGCGTGGGGGTTGCAGTACCGTGGAAACGACTATGGCCATCCTTTTTGTGTTTTTATTTAAAATCTTAATTTTTTTATTTGTTAATAAGAAGCATTAAAAAATTATAATGCATAATCAATCAAGTTATACAAGATCATACAAGATTCAGATACATGTAGACTTGCTGGAGCAGTACTATGCAAAGTGGTGTATCAAAAGTCATCCAAAACCGAACTAATATAGAAATATAACAATAAAAATAGGTACATATTAGGTTAACCAGGTACTGAGCGAACGTGATTTTCTGTAGCGGTGATATATAACTCAGTATAGGAGTCTTATCCCACATACCGACAAATTTGCGAAAGTGGAGTTTCCGCGATAATTACAAGTGCACCTGTTTAACGAATTGTGGGAGTAGTAAAGGGTTACGAGTGCCGGTAGCGAGTTAACCAAGCGGTGTTTGTTAGGATTTCTTGGCGGAGTATACGTAGTTCGCTCGCGCGATAAATTGTCTGCAACGCAGGCTTATCAGAATTAACTGCTGCTGATAAAACAATATCAATCAGCACAACTGTTCCAGATATTGTTGTGGAGTTTAACCGGAGGCGTAATAAAAGTCACCATAATAAAGCGGCGTTTTCAGGAGGGTAATCTTCATGGTCGTATCACGACCAATAAACCGTAGACGGCTTCGGTGGGCGCAAAAGCGTCGTTCCTGGATAATTAGATAGTAGCACAGCGTATTATAGACCGACGAATCCAAATTTCAAATTTTCAGTCAGAATCTTTCAGTGAGAATCTTTGTACGTCGGTCTAAGAATGAAAGATGATCCAGGACTGTATTATTTCGACTATCAAGCATGGAGGTAGTCTGTCTTAATGAGGAGGTGCTTCTTTTAGCTGGTGTGGGGGACTTAAAAATAAAAGTGGGTATTAAGATTCAAGTATTATAACATTCCGCAACGACTCGTCCACCCGCTCTGTACGGCAGTAAAACCGCATTTTCGTTTAACCCGCTTACAATCTGGATGTGTCTTTGACAAGGCCATAATTCCGTCTGCTGTTTCTTAGCGTAAAATCAACTCCGCAACCAAGGAAGAAGGCATACCACGAGTCGCCCCCAGGTCTTCTCATTGACCGGTAAATAAAGCAAGCAACAGGTGTGTATTCTACCTTTACTCTATCAGCTGGTTTCGTTTGTGGGGATTTGGGGAACCATTAAAAAAAAGCTGTCCGGAGGTGAGAAAGACCGAGGAAAGCGTTGCTTCCCTACCCTGCCACATACAACATTTACCCTCCAAAAAAGTCCAGCTCTGAAAATTAATAACGAAGATATACAGCAAGTTAGGGAAGTCAAATACCATGGATTAATCCTGCATAGTCAATTAACTTAAAAATCACACTTCGCCAAAAACACAAACAAATCGACATAAAAGTACGACTGGTTAATGTGATGAAAATCAAAACTACCACTGATAAACAAGTTTTTCATCTACAAGGCGATCATCAAGCCAATTTCGACTTATGGCATAGAGATTTGGGACTGTGTCAGTAAGTTTAGCATGGCAATCATACAAAGGACTCAATGGAAAATCCTCCGAATGATCGTAGATGCTCTCTGGTTTGTGTCAAATCACACCTTAACGTTCCTTACATTCAAGATGTCATTCACGAGAGAAGCAGTAAACACAATAGCCCATTATTAGAGCAACTTACCCATAATATTGTGCTATAGAAGACGAAAGCGTTCCTGATCCATAGATCTCAAGTAAGACCATAGAATTTGCAGAATTTGGTGTGATCTTGTATAAATTGAATGATATTTTGGTATCATACATTTTATAATGTGAGATGTCCAAAAAGAAGTTTATTAAAGAAAACAGAGATGTCTATTAAAAAAACTTCTATTTGTTATTAAAATAGAGACTGAAATTTTTTTTAAACTAATACCATTCAAATGTGACCCTGCATACTCGCGACACTCTTAACTGTAGTCTTTGTAATGGCTGCCATTTCTTGACGGATATTTTTTTAGTTGAAGCAGAGAGCCCGGATTGCTGCTGTTTACTCTTGATTTAAGATATGCCCACAACAAAAAAATCCATAGGAGTCAAATCAAGCCTGCGTGGAGACCAGTTTTTATCGCCTCTTCTGGAAATCAATTTTTGTGGAAAAATTTCACAACCTTGTGGTAAAGACATGTTGCCCCATCCTGCTGGAATCATATTCTTTAATTATATCCAGCAAAATTTTGCAGCTGCAATACGAAGAAATTGTTCCACATAACGCTCTAAAGTCATTGTTAACGCGCAGCCCTTTTCATCTTCAAAGAAGTATCTGCGCGCTTGTTGCCATATAATCCAGAATACACTTTGACCCAAACTAGTTCCAGGACATTATTTGTCGCGACTTGATGAAGAGTAACTTGGTACTGAACGATTATTCCAGGTATAACTTTGCAGCTGTTCAATTCCAGTAACTATAATTAGCAATTCTGATTATTTTATTCTTAATACCCTTTTCAATTATTACATTTGTACCTTGCATTATGGCCAATATTTCCGCTTAAAAGATTGTGTTTATTTTGCTTAATGCTACAGTCACTTGGAAGTTCAGATTATCTAAAAAGGTACTTGATTCCGTTACCCTCACTCGCTTTGGACCCATCTGTAAAGATGTTTATATTTGGTTCGGTTTCCTCTTCAGCATTTTAGAAAGATTCTGAAGAGCTACCTAAATTTATAAATGGGTAAAAGAGAATCCATCTTTGCTGCCACAAAGGCCGTTGTACGGCCTTCCTTAGAATCCGATGGACTACTTTTACTTCCCTCCAATTCTGTGGGGTGTATCTTAAGGCAATACAGCCTCTAAAGATTTGCAAAAGGTACAGTAGACAACCCTATTGATTTGCAGGGTTGGAAGGACTTAACTTCTCATATTACTTTTTCTTCATCTACCACATAGTTGCCTACTTTCTAATCCTCCTCGGTAGGAGTAGAATTAGGAGTTTCGTCCTTCATGGGCAGATTTTCAACTTGGCTGTCAGGGAAATGCATAATTATAAGCATCTCCGCTGTTTCTTCAACGTTGATGGTGTAAGTACCATTTTCACTTTTAGACCATTTTAGACTTGCTAGCTGCTGCTGTGATTTCTTTGACAGAATTTTATTAAGACGAGCCAAGTCTTTTGTAGTCTCGATTGTATTACAAAATGACTTCCATGACTCGCTCTGCCAAACTCTTATTTGTTTTTTATATTGTATTTGATGATGCTTATACATTTCCCAATCGACTACCGATCTCGTTTTCTTTGCTTTGTTGAAGAGTTTATCCACTTTATATTTCAACTTCATAAGTTCGTTGCACCACCAAGGGTTGGTACTATAAGTTAAAGCTGTCCTCAGAAGGCATGCCTACTGAAAAGTCTATACAATAAAGTTTTGCAGAAAGTCAGTATCCTCTTGCAGATTGTCTATAGTTGAGACCTTATTAGAGGTTGGTAGCAGTCTTAATCGAGCCTCCAGATTTTTTATATGTAGTAGTCTGTAGGTTGACTTCGAGCTTCTGTACTGTCGTACCTCAACTTCAATGTCCTTCCAAGTAAATTTTATCATTTTGTATTGTGATAGGGCTGCTGTATTTAATACTTGCTAGTATACTATATACACGGAAATACTAGAGGTAGCCAGTGTAATATCAATAACAGTCTGACAACAAGTTGTGGCGAAAATATTTCTATATGTTTATTTAAGAGATATTCTAGTAATAATCTGTCTCTCGGATTAATATCTTCACTTCCCCATATCAGGTGATGTAAGTTTAAGTCACATCCAATGATTAGATGTTTGTTGTTCTCCTCATAGTAGCTGACAATTTTCATCAGTTTAGCAGTGGAGGTGATTCTGCCGAGTCTTGTGATAGATAGATAGTCTGAAACTAAAACAACATCAGTTTCTGTCTCAAAGTTACATCCCATCTGACCGGCGGTAATGTCACGACCACTCAGGCGTAGTAGTAAGAGAGTTTGAATATTACCTACAACAAAAATGCAAGACCTAAGCTTATTCTGTGTTTTGTCCACAAAGATGGTACCTTTTAGATTGCTCAATCCGGAAATCCTTGAGTTAATAACCCAAGGTTCCTGAATGAGGGGGGATGCATAAAGTAACCGCAGTATTGCAGCTTAATTTGTTTAGTTTCAAGTCCTGGGTCTTTAGATATAAGGGCAACATAAGAATGAGTCGGTCTTCGACCCGCTAGATCCAGAACGTAACCGAATGTCCATAAGATCTTGTTCTTCTGGGGTTACCTTCGTCATGGCGGCAGGAGTTACTTCTATCATGGAGGGCATCTTTTGCAGAACTGTCGCAAGCATTCTTGTTGGTAATGTTGCATTTAAGGAGTATTCAAGAGCACACTCTCCTTCTTTGGCTGTTGTTTCTCTTACTTGGTTTTAATATTTAAGGCCGAGAAATGATAAAAGAGCTTCTATTCTTTGTTATTAATGGCAGTAATCTTCTGTAAAGAAGTAGTAGTAGCAGTAATTACTCCCTTACTGCTCTCTTTTACAAGGTAAGCTATAGAAGCCACCACCTGCGTAGATGTAGTAGAAGTAGGGGTAGTTTGGTTGGCTGTTGCTGCAAGATGGAGTTTTCTACGGCTCTTCTGTTCAACCCTACAAATCCCTTTTCTTAGACTGAATGTTCTGTTGTTGTTTCTGCTGTTTCTGAATTGTAGGGGTATTCAAAGACCTGTATAGTGAGTGCCTCACAGGAACTCACGTTGGGCAAGTAAACTTTATTTTTCTAGTTCTCCCAAATGGATGTCGATCTTTCATAAAAACACTAATATCAAGATATAGCTCTCGGGAATGAGTGCCCTATCACGCAACCGATTGATCAAGGTAGGACCTCCCGTCCAGGTGAAATACGAACTGAAGTGATTCGTTGCTATATTCCAGGACTCTCCTGTCCTAGATATTTACCAACACCGGTCATCTCGCACGGCACAAACACGAGGGTGATTTATCCCTGTAAAATCTATCAGTCGATCACAAGCCAGTGCAGAAGGGAGAATATTTTAGTTCACCATGCAGGTTCTCATACCTGGGGTTTCATTACAAACTTGACTACTACCAAACAACGGTGTTGATTTTATGCATAATTTCTGACGTGATTCCAGTTTTTGAACCAAGGTGTGCCAAAGGCGATTGTTCAATTACAAGCATACAGCTAAATATGAATTCTGACATTCAAAACTCATGATAAAAGACAGCATTATAAGTTCTTAATAAAGGCATCCGATTTTATCCTCTAGTTGTTGTTTTTCAAAATCCACAATTGTAAGCCCACAAAGTTGCTTGCTTTGAATTTAACATAAAACTGATGTTCATTGTTCATTGTTTAGATGGTGCTGAGTTTATTGGTTCAATAATAATATATTTTGTTTTGTATTACATTTTACGGAATTACATAAAAAAAGAATTGGCATTTTAAATCATTAATGGTCGATTAGCCACGAGTGTTAGACAATCAGTAATTACAGTTAGTTGAGTAATTTATATTTCAAAATGCAGCGTGCGTTGCCATAAAATAATTTTGTTTACTAATTAATGCACATACTTAACAACAAATACCAGTTTTAAAATTCCACACTATATAATATACAATGCAGCACACCCGCATACAGAACGACGAGCCAGTGCGGGTGCAGCAATTATCATAAGAAACGGTATAAAACACCATGTGTTAGACAAAATCGAAGAAGCGTGTCTCCAGGCAGCAAGCATTGTTTTAGAAGACTGGCTCGGTCCTATAACCGTATCTGCAGCCTATTGCTCTCCAAACTACTTTGCAGATAAACAAATCTTTATAAATTACTTCATTCAGCTCGGACATAGATTGCTAGCGGGTGGTGACTATAATGCGAAGCATGTCAGCTGGGGATCCAGACTATCAGCCCCCCCGGGAGAGGTAAAATACTACACGCAGTAATTAACGAACTCCATCTGAACCATCTTTCCTCGTATAAACCAACGTATTGGCCGACGGACCCCAACAAACTACCAGATTGCCTGGACTTCTTTGTCACTAAAGGGTTTACTCCAGGATCCCTAGACATTGAACCAAGTGATGACTTAGCATCTGATCACTCTCCAGTGGTTGCAACCATCTATTCAGGTATAAAAGAAAAAGAGCAGAAGATACAACTTTACAACCGTAAAACAGATTGGGGTTACTTTAAAGAACTAATTAACGACAAAACAAACCTGAGAGTCTCGCTCAAAACAACAGAAGAGTTGGAAACAGAAGTACAAAACTTTACCTCTCTAATACAAGAATCTACATGGGAAGCAACACCGGTGCAAAATAAATCTAAATCAAAAACAATTGATTGTCCAATACACATCCGTCAAAAAATACTAGAAAAAAGACGACTTCGACAGATTTGGCAATTATCAAGACACCCACAAGATAAAACAAATTTTAATCGTGCTGCAAGACAATTGAAGGAGTTGTTAAAAGAACTCAAGAACAGATGATTCCAAGAATACTTGGAAAGGCTAACACCAACAGTTGACACTGAATATGCTCTGTGGAAAGCAACAAAAAAATTAAAACAACCAAGAGAACATATACCACCCATCAGAATACCAAACAACGGCTGGGCGAAACAGACAAGAAAAAGGCTGAAACTTTTGCCGGGTATCTAGAAAACGTATTTAAACCATTACCAAAGATTGACGATGTCGATGATAACGAAATTCAAAGATTCCTAGAAGAGCCTGAACAACATAGCGAACCTGTACCTTTAGCAACACGAAAATAAGTAAAGGATGTAATTCTGCACGATCTGAATCCTAAGAAGGCCCCCGGTTACGACTGGATAACGGGTAAATTAATCAAGGAACTTCCTCGCAAGGGTATAATTATGCTAACACAGCTCATAAACACTGTTTTCAGACTACAACATTTCCCAGCCCAATGGAAGACAGCAGAAATAATATTAATTAAAAAACCCGGCAAACCACCACAGGAGCCTTCATCTTATAGGCCGATTAGTTTGTTGCCAGTCTTATCTAAAATTGTTGAAAAGCTGTTAGCCAAAAGGTTAAATAAGATAGTAGCAGAGAGAAACCTGATACCTGATCACCAATTCGGGTTTACACAGCAACATTCTACAATTGAACAGGTGCATCGTGTAGTCGATGCCATTAATAAGACGTTGGAAAATAAAAATTATTGCGCCGCAGTATTCTTGGACATTAGCCAGGCTTTCGATCGGGTATGGCACCAGGGACTTCTCTATAAGCTCAGAAAGATACTTCCAGAAAAATTCTACATCCTCCTTAAATCATATCTAACTGAGAGGTACTTCCGAGTGAGATATGAAAGTGAAATAACAACACTGCACCCAATAACGTCTGGCGTGCCACAAGGTATTATACTGGGTCCTTTACTGTACCTCTTATTCACTGCTGATCTTCCAACCAATAACGAAGCGCTCACAACCACATTCGCAGACGATACTGCCATATTAGCTGTACATAAAAGTCCAATTGAAGCAAGCAACATACTACAAAACAGTATTAATGAAATCCATAAATGGACCCAGAAGTGGAGGATTAAAATAAACGAGGCCAAGTCCAACCACATTGTCTTCACTAAATGCCGAGGCGATTCACCACAAGTAATGATAGGAAATCAGTTTATACCTACCACAGACAGTGTAAAATACCTCGGTATACACTTAGACAAGGGATTGACCTGGCGTACACATATTTGGAAAAAACGCAAACAACTAGGTACTAAATTCCGAAACCATTATTGGCTGCTGGGACGACAGTCTCAACTTACACTTCAAAACAAATTACTTGCATACAATGTCATCTTCAGGCCAGTATGGACATATGGGCTACAGCTTTCGGGAACAGCATCGAAATCGAACATCGCCATCATCGAGAGATTCCAGTCTAAAGTGCTGCGTGCTCTTGTAGACGCCCCATGGTTTGTAACAAATAAAGACATCTACAATGATCTGCAAGTGCTGACAGTAAGTGAAACGATTGTGCAGTGCAGTGTTAAATACATTCAACGATTGGAAAATCATTCAAATGTACTGGCAGTAAATTTGCTTGATAACAGTGAACAGACAAAGAGACTTAAGCGTAAAACGCCACTCGATTTAGTTCATGACCGACAAATATCCTATTTTAGAGTTTAGTTAAGTTTACAAAAAAATTTAAATTAATTTTCATATAGAGATTATTGTTCATTGGAGTATATCTCTATTCAAGTCAATGTTGTAAATCCACATAAATGCTTATTGTTAATTTTGTAACAGATTGCATAATAAACAAAAAAAAAAAATTAATGCACATAAACATTTTTCGCCAATTCTTATAAGATCTAAAAATTTAATTGACTCATTCCGTACGACTAACGTTAAGCTGTTGAACAGGTTGCATTTTTACCATCTACTGCGATGCCTGATCAGCATGCAGCTGTTACTGCTGCTTCAATTTAATAATAAAATTCCATTTAATGCTATCTAATATTTCTATTGAAATAGTCTAAACTGAACTACATATAGACTTTATAATTCGAGTTGTGCTTAAAACAAATTTTAAAACTTTTATGTAACGTACCACGTAGGCAAATTAAATAGAAATTCGGTTGCTTCTCACTGATTGTGATTTCAGCGTTCGTAGCTTATAAGCACGATGAGAAATGCGTAGTTTGGGTGGTCCGATGTTTCCCGGGAGAAGGTACATGGGTAGAACCTTAAACTCGCCCGTAATCTTGTCACCGGTTGCAAAACCGAGTTAAATATTCAGCATCTCTCGGATTTTCTACATAATAAATACAATTAGGATGAGAGATGCTTTGCCGTTAAGGCGTGGGGGTTGCAGTTACCGTGGAAACGACTATGGCCATCCTTTTTGTGTTTTTATTTAAAATCTTAATTTTTTTATTTGTTAATAAGAAGCATTAAAAAATTATAATAAAATATCAATCAAGTTATACAAGATCATACAAGATTCAGATACATGTAGACTTGCTGGAGCAGTACTATGCAAAGTGGTGTATCAAAATTCATCCAAAACCGAACTAATATAGAATTATAACAATAAAAATAGGTACATATTAGGTTAACCAGGTACTGAGCGAACGTGATTTTCTGTAGCGGTGATATATAACTCAGTATAGGAGTCTTATCCCACATACCGACAAATTTGCGAAAGTGGAGTTTCCGCGATAATTACAAGTGCACCTGTTTAACGAATTGTGGGAGTAGTAAAGGGTTACGAGTGCCGGTAGCGAGTTAACCAAGCGGTGTTTGTTAGGATTTCTTGGCGGAGTATACGTAGTTCGCTCGCGCGATAAATTGTCTGCAACGCAGGCTTATCAGCAGAGTGCAAAGTGGATTTAAAGGCCGTCTTTAAAGGTGGGCGCATGACAAAAATTTGTGTTTCAAGTTGTTTGATTAAAGTCTATAGAGGATAAATGTCCGAATCTGGTAAAAGAACAAGGGATTTGAATAGCAGCAAAGAAGGAGACGCAAAAGTTTTTTATAAAAGCAGAAAAGTGTTAAGGTCGTCACCGGAGAGAAGCAGGACGCATTCTAATGAAGACATATGTGAGCTGAATGAAATAAAAGGTATGATACAAAGTATGACGGAAGAAATAAAGAGAAACACGGAAGAAAATAGGATGTTAAGAAAAGAGAGGAAAAAAGAGAAGACATGTGGGGAAAAGAGAGGAAAGATTTAGAAACTAAAATCGATAAACTAGAAGATAAATTAGAATACTTTGATAAAGACACAAGGGAAAAATAATGTGGTAGTCAACGGATTGAAATTTGATGAGAAGCAAACAGTTACAAGAGTCAAGCAGTATTTTAAGTATAAATTACAGGTAGAGGTTAATAATATAATGAAAATAATACAGATTAACACCAAAAAAGGGCAATCTGTAAATATAGTGGAAATGGCAAGCTGGGAAAATAAGGAAGAAGTGATGGAAAATAATTATAAGCTAAGCGGTTGTAAAGCGTATATTGAAGCAGACCTCACCCAAAAAGAAAGACAGATTCAATGGAAAAATAGGAAAATAGCGAATAAAGATAAAGGTAAAGAAAGACAAGTAAAAGTAATATGGACAATGAGAATATGTTGAATCTGAGTGTAGAAAAAGAAAAGATTCCGGATAAAAAGAAAACGGAAACTGCAGGTAAGAGTTACAATAAAGGCAAGAATGAGAAAATAAATGATAAAATTTTGACAAATGTGCGTAAGGAATAAAAGATTGGAACTTGGAATATTAAAAGTTTAAATGGAAAAGAAGAAGAGTGTCTAGGGAAATTAAAAAAAAATGAATATGCAGTTAACAGCTTTAAGAGAAACAACGAAGAAAGGAAGAGGATACCGTAATATAGGAAATGGCCACGTTTTACTGTACATTGGGGTGGAAAACGAGGTGTGGGCACAGGCGGGGGTTGCATGCATAATTCACAAGGACAGTATAAAATATATAGAGAACTAGAGTTTTGTTGCAGAAAGGATGATGAGCGTTCAACTACGGCGCCAGAACGAGGAGAGATGTACCTTTATAATTATATATGGCCCCAATGAGAATGACAAGAAAGAAGTAAAGGAAAATTTCTGGGAAAAGTTACAAGAGGAAGCTGACAAAGCGCATGAGTTTATAATAATCGGGGATTTTAACAGCAGAGTTGGTAACGATATTAGAAATAGTGAGGATACGTTGGGAAAGTACGGAGAAACGACGAAAAACGTAAATGGAAATACGACTATTGACTTTTGTATTAGGAATGATTTAGTAATCGCATATATTTTAGATAACTGCATATGGAGGCAAGGGAAAGAGTCAAAAGGTTTCTCGAACATCAGGAGTTACAAACGGAAATCAGAAGAAATTAGGAAAGAATACCAATTCGAGGTCAAAAAAGAGATAGAACTAAAGGAAGATTTGGAAAATAGCTGGAATATGTTCAAGGGCATTATAATTAGAGCTGCAACGAAAGTATGTGGTATAGTAGGATATAAATATAAGAAAAAGCATACACCGTGGTGGGATGAAGTAATACAAAACTGTTGGCAAATGAGAACGCAACCACATTTATTATAAGTTGGCAACATCTATATTCAATAAGGCTCTCTGTCTCTATCTATGATCGACTTGTACGCTTTTAACCTATAAGTTAGTAATACACGTTCGTTGCATCTTTCTAATAAATCGTTTATTTATTTCCACCTAAATATCAACATGGTAGCAGAGCGTAGTTGATTGCTAATTGTGGAAACAGAAGAAAAAGTAAACGCAGTAAAAACTAAGAAAACCGGCAGGCGTGTTTTTTGTCCGATATACATTTTGAGGTTAACCGGGGCGGCGTGCCCGGTCAGAAATCACGTGTAAATCATAATTACGCAAAGAAGATGTCGAATTCAGGTTACAATCCATTTCATATCGACAGACTAGTTGGAAGAGATAACTATGCCAGTTGGAAGTTTGCAGTCCAGGCGTATTTCGAACTCGACGATTTATGGAGTTGTGTCACCGGTACCAATACAAACCAAACTAAAGAAATCAAGGCGAAATCTAAGTTGATTTTATTACTGGATCCTATCATTTACGTACATGTTCAGAATGCAACTACTTGTAAAGAAGTCTGGGAGAGTTTGGAACAGGTTTTTGATGACAGCGGGTTGTACAGGAGAGTAGCCTTGTTGAGGGACCTGATAACAACTACATTGGATTCTTCTCGAAGCGTAGATGATTATGTGAATAAAATAATATCGACCCCCCACAAGCTCAGGAATATTAAGTTTGACATTGATGATGAATGGCTCGGTACACTGATGTTAGCCGGCCTCCCTGAAGCTTATAAGCCAATGATCATGGGACTGGAGATCTCTGGCATGAAGATAAGTGCTGATTCTATTAAATCTAAACTCCTGCAGGAAGTTCAATGCTCTGATAATTTAGCATTCTTCACAAGGAAAAAGGTCATTCAAAGAAATCAACATGATTGAACAAAGGCCTACAAAGGACCGCGATGTTATAAGTGTAACAAGCATGGACACTTTGCTAAGAATTGTCGTGCTCCAAAAAAGAAAAATGTAGAAAATACAGAAGGAAATAAAGGTTTTGTTGCAGCTTTTTCAGCATCTCCTCGGACAATGGATCCATACCTGTGGTATGTGGACTCGGGTGTCTCCATGCACATGACATATAGACGCGACTGGATGTATGATGTTACAAGTCCACCGATACCCACCATAACTGTTGCCAGTAAGACACCGCTACCTGTGGAAAGTATGGGAAAGGTCAATTTATTGGTAAATGGTAATAAAGAAAGCAAAATTCAGAGATGAAGGTTGTGATATCTATGATAAAAATGGAAAGCTCCTGTGTTCGGCCACACTAGTAAACAATTTATATTTGTTAAACACACACAGAGGGGTATTTTCTAATCTGTCTTGTTTAGATAACTTAAATGGTTTGGTTCTGTGGCATAGACGCATGGGACACCTGAATTTTTCAGATGTTAACAAGCTGCCGGAGTGTGCTGAGGGAGTTCAGCCATTCTCAGACAAAAATAAAGGTTCTATTACATGTACTACCTGTCTCTCGGGGAAACAAACCAGATTTCCCTTTAACAACATTGGTTCAAGATCTTCACAACCCTTGCAGCTCGTCCACACTGATTTATGTGGACCAATGGAGCAAGAATCTTTGGGAGGTATGAAATATTTTATTACTTTTATCGATGATTACACAAGACGAGTTCATGTCTTTTTTTTTTGAAAAATAAATTGAATATTGCGGAAGTTTTCAAAGATTACAAAAACAAAGTAGATAATGAACATGAGAGAAAAATAAAGGTAATTCGTTCTGATAATGGAAAAAAATACTGCAATAGAGAATTTGAAAATTTCTTGAACAAACATGGGATTGAACATCAAACAAGTGCTCCGTACTCACCCCAGCAGAATGGTCTTGCTGAACGGATGAACAGGACTCTGGTGGAAAGAGCAAAATGTATGTTGTTTGATGCTCAGCTTGCAAAACAGTTCTGGGCAGAGGCCCTTGCAACGGCAGCATATATAATTAACAGATCACCTACAAAATCAATTAATGGTAAAACTCCTATGGAGATGTGGACTGGTAAGAAACCCAACTTGTCTAATTTAAAAGTATTTGGCTGTGAAGTAATGACACAAGTTCCAAAAGAAAAACGCCAAAAATGAGACTCCAAATCCAGAAAGTTACTGTTTGTTGGTTATTATGAATCTACCAAAGGCTACCGAATACTTGATCCAGATACCAATAAAATCATAAAAAGTAGAGATGTAGTATTTCTATAAAATATGGAAAAATATGATAACAATATATACTTATCTTGTACATCCAACAGCAGCAGTCCAGTGACACAGCCACTCGAAGAAATATGTAAGGAAGAATTAGAGGACAGCACAGACCATTTTACTGGTGAGTCAAGCGAGGACTACCAGTCTGGCGAGAATGACAATTCATCTTACATACCAGAGCAATCGATTGATCTCGAGTCACCAATAAGAAACATAAATTTACGTCCACGGAGAACTGTTCAGTATGCAGAAACAGATGACCATGATGTAAGTTACTTCTGTCCAATACTTAATTTAAATGATCCACATGCAGCAGACGAAGCATTATCATCATCTCATGCTGACCAATGGAAAAAGGCTATGCAAGAAGAGTATGACTCTCTGATCAAAAACAAAACTTGGTCACTGGTTGATGCACCATCTGGGAAAAGAGTCTTACCATGTAAATGGTTCTATAAAACTAAAACAAATGAAAAAGGTGAGATTATCCGATTTAAAGCAAGATTGGTCATCAAAGGGTGTACTCAGAGAAAAGGAAGTGACTATGATGAGACATATGCTCCTGTTTTAAGATATACATCTGTTCGATTCTTACTTTCACTGGCTGCGAAGTATGATTTAGAAATGTTTCAGATGGATGCCATAAGTGCTTTTCTTCAGGGTGACATAGATACTGAGATATACATGTCACAACCAGAATACTACAAAGAAAATGATCAAGTATGTATTTTACATAAATCAATTTATGGACTCCAACAGGCTAGCCGGCAGTGGAATCTTAAATTGAACAATGTTTTATTAAAAATTGGCTTACAGAGATCACATGTGGATCCCCGTATTTATTATTTAGTAAATGAGTCTGCAACTATATTCATTGCAGTGTGGGTGGATGATATTTTGATATTTACAAATAATAAGGATAAAACAACAGAGATTAAAAACAAGTTAAAAGGAGAATGCAGTATGAAAGACCTAGGTGAAATGAAGAATTGTATCGGCATAAACATAAATAGGAACCGAGAGGCAGGTATGATTATGTTAGATCAAGAAAAATACATAAACCTAGTATTGGACCGCTTTAGTATGTCTGAATGCAAACCAGTTTGTACCCCAATAGAGATGAATGCAAAATTTGAGAAAAATCCTGAAGATGGGAACAAAAATATCCCATACAGGGAAGCGGTGGGATGTTTGACATATCTGGCACATGTCACGAAACCTAATATCACCTATGCAGTTAACAAGTTGAGTCAGTACTGTAATAGTCCAGGAAATCAACACTGGCTTAGAATAAAAAGGATTATGAGGTATCTTCAAGGAACCAGGAACCTAAAGCTATGCTATGTCAAAGATGACTCAAAGGAAATAACTGGATATTGTGATGCTGACTGGGCGAGCGACCCAGTGGATAGACGATCGTGCACGGCTTATACTTTTCTGTTTCAGAATGGTTGTTTATATTGGAATTCGTGTAAACAGCAAACCGTGGCACTCTCTACAGCGGAGGCCGAATCCATGGCGATAGCAACCAGGCGGCCCTGTGGCTGCGGCAGCTGATGGCCGAGCTCGGTCAAGGTGGAGACGGCGCCCTACTCATCCACTGTGACAATCAAAGTGCAATAAGACTGGCATCAACAGACTGTTATAAACCAAAAACTAAACATATAGATATTCGTTTACATTTTCTTAGGGAAAACATTGTTAATTCTAAAGTTAAATTTAAATTTGTAAATGGTTGCAACATGGTAGCTGATAACTTGACTAAAGGTACTACCTTTGAAAAACATTTGTTCTGTATCATTAAAATGGGTCTGCGTTCTGTGGGGAGTGTTGGCAAATGAGAACGCAACCACATTTATTATAAGTTGGCAACACCTATATTCAATAAGGCTCTCTGTCTCTATCTATGATCGACTTGTACGCTTTTAACCTATAAGTTAGTAATACACGTTCGTTGCATCTTTCTAATAAATCGTTTATTTATTTCCACCTAAATATCAACAAAAACGCGCCGAAAAGAAAGAAAAAATCATGGAAAAAGTATCTTCAGACAATAAACGACGTCTACACGATGTATAAAGAACAAAGAACACAAGTCAAAAAATTGGTTAAGGATGCAAAAAAAATCTTGGAAAAACTTTGGGCTGAGAATGGAAGCACAGGGACAGGGAAATTCCAAACTGTTATACAGAACGCTGAAAACATTAAAGAAAGAAAATATATAAAACAGCACTACATTAAGAGCAAGGAAGGAAAACTGTAAACGTCAAATGAGCAGATAAGGGATAAAGGATACCAGTATTTTAGTAAATTGTTCGAGTGCCATAACCAAGCAGTGCATACTACAGAATCTGAAGGAAACGTAAGTGAAACAATTTCAGTAGAATCAAATATACATCTCGAAGAGGTTCTCTATGTACTTAAAAAACTGAAGGATGGGAAGGCGCCCGGAGAAGACGGTATTAAACCGAAAATCATGAAATATATAGAAGATGTGGGGATTAATGTACTACACTCAATAATAAGGAACGCATAGGAACAGAAGCAAACTCCGGAGGAATGGAAATTGTCAATAATTGTACCGCTACTTAAAAAAGGGGACGCCTCAATATGTAGTAATTATAGAAGGATTTCTCTTCGGTCAGTAATAGGTATTTTGTATAAAAGAATATCAGAATATCGGCTTAGAACAATATTAGAACCAACAGTAAAGGAAAATCAGGCTGGTTTCCGAACCGGAAGAAGTACACAAGACTGGATATTTGGTTAAGGTAAATTGCTGAAAGAGTACTTGGGAGAAATGGGGAAATGTATATATGTGCAACCGACTTAGAAAAGGCGTTTGACACTCTACACAAGAAGATGGATTTGGGGCGCTCTAAGGAATCGCAGGGTCCCCAAAGTACTAGTGGAAGCAACAGAAGCCTATATAGTAATACCAAAAATTCTGTAAGGTCTGTAAATGAAAATACCAAGGAATTTATCACCTTCAAAGGAATGAGACAAGGAGGACTACTAAGCCCACTTCTGTTCATAACAGTAACGGATAAAATAGCTCGGAACGGTAAAAATGCTGTTAAAGGTTTTATAGTGGGGACTAGACATCTGAAACCAGTAATAGTGAGAGAGTTTCTATATTCGGACGACCTGATGTTAGCAGCAAACAGTCGAAAAGAGCTACAAGAACCAATTAATAGGTGGAAATCTTTATTCGACGAGTACGAAATAAAAAGCTATGCAAAAAACCGAATTTAAGGTAATCGCGGGAGGAGGACAAAAACTTAATACAAATATGAATTTGGATCAATTATAGATTCTAGTGGAAACGTAAAGGCAGACATTAATAATCGAATTAAAAGCACGACAATGCTTTGAAAATTTGGAAATGAAGATACTAAGGAAAATTGAATTGGTCACAAGGCTTGACAAACTGGAAAATAGAGTCATAAGAAATAGACTAGGAGTGCAACCTGTTGCTGATAAAATCGTTGAAAAGCATCAAAAGGTCTGATAGTTTAGAGACAAATTTATCTGTATTTTTGTTACTGACGAAGATCACCAATGTTTTATCAAAGTCGGCCACATAATCGTATCGTTATCAGGACACATTCCTGAATGACTGTAAAAAAGTATGCTATTAAGGACAGTCTTTATACACACCATGAAGAAATTGATAATCGAGATAAACAAAGAGCATACTGTGTAATTGAACAGATCCTAGGAGGAGCTTACTAAGTGGCGCCTAATAAAGCCCAAAGATTGGGCGATTTAAAGCATGTTCTGCCAAAATTTCTGAACTAATGCATGTTGATGTTTCTAAAATTAGTCTTTGGAAATTTGACTGAAGATTTGTGTGTGGTCAAATATTTTGGAAAACTTGTTCTTCACAATTTGACAGAAGCGCACAGGGAAGCTCGAATCAACACATGACATTATAATCTCCTTCGGTACAACAGTCGACCTGAACTGGTGGTTCAATGGTTAGAGGAGGGTAAGAATACTTAAAGAGAGCTAAGGCAAGAGTTCAGGAAAAGAAGGGAAGTTCATTATAGCAATGGATTTTGATGGAATCGCCTTTTGATGTCTTTGCAAGTAGAAGGCTACCGTTACTGAAGAGACTTACTTATATCTAAGAATAGACAAAAAGAAAGGATGTAAAGTCTCATATCGTTGTTCTTGATAATGCCAGACTACACAGAACAAAGCTCGTTACAGAGTATTTGATGGAGAAAATGTAAGAAATGGGGGGTCGCCTTCACCCGATGTGCATCCTTGTGATTTCAGCTGTTTTGCGTTTGAAAGCTCGCATATCTAGCATTGGCTATGAAATTTGGGATTCACTAACTAAAACAATCAATAACGCCATATTGAAAGAATGGCAAAGTGGCTTCTTTAAGAGGCTCACCATAATACTTGAACGATGGTAAAGTGTGTTAGCAAGACAAAGAAGCTATACTTTTTTATTTTATTTTTGGTGACGTTTCATATACAATAAGTTGTGTCACATTCAAATCTAACTATGATCTCGCTGTCGCAAGAACAGCGTACTGAGATTATAAAGATTTATTATGGAGATCGTCAGTCCAGAAAAGGAATTTATCGTAGAATTTGTTTTCGGTGCTTCTTAACAAGCAATTCAAAATGTACTAAAAAAGTTGGAAGAAACCGGGTCTGTTTACGATAGACTACATTCAGAGAGATCAAAAACTGCACATTCTTCTAAAATGATTGCCCTTGTACGGGAAAGTATTGAAATTACTCATTAACATAAATTTCATAGCGATTTCAAGAATTATGTATTACTTAAACCAAAGAAGAAAGAAGAAATGCAAAACTTGAATATTTAAGATATGGTACTGCAAAAGCTAACATCATATACCAGGAAACTAGAAAAAAATCATTAAAAATAACACTAAAATAGACATTTAATAAAGTAAGAGTGGGCAGAGAAAAACACAAAAATGTCCAAACAAATAGTGAATTGAAGCAACTAAACCAGATGTCAAGTACCTTGTTTAACCCGTTGTAGTCACACCTCTAAATACTTACGTAAGGGTCACACGGGGTCTTTTAGACCCCAGGCCAAAAAAACCCGTTGCCATTCACTCATTTTTTTAAATTTTGTCGTGAAAATTAAACTGGGAGTATTTAAAGGTGTTTTTTAAGTAATCCAATAGCTTGTTTTTGAGAAATTGTATTTATAATTAAATTAAATAAGTTTTTATTTCCAAAAACTGACTTCCTTGGATTGTGTACTTTTGGATAAAAATGAGTTTTAGTATCAACAGTGGACCAAGTATATTTATTTTGCATATTGAAGTGATACATTTTTGAGAAATCAAAAAAGTTAACATAAAATTTATAAGAAGTGCATCGTGGTAAAAAAATATACTTTCTCAATATGAAATTTAAAATTTATTAAATACTAGCTAAAAATTATAAAATGTTTATGAAAAAAATTGTAATAACTCATTCTAGCCCACCACACTCGGTACATAAATACATACGGTGTTCCTCACACATTTGGCGGAGACATGCTGGGCACTGCATCTTCGTTTTTCGGTCTTTGCCCCTTTTGCAGACAGTGCATCTTTTTTTTGTACTCGCATCCTTCGTCTTCCAAACTCGTTCTCTGTAAATTGTCTCTCAAAATCGTCTTTTGATGTTAAATAAGGTTTTTTTCCATACGCATGAGAAGAGGCACAGATGTGAAGAAGTTATCACACGTAACGTTGCGTTTCGTAACGTAGATCGGTACGGTGACTTCTAAAATAATATTCAGATAACAGTTCGCCGTTCAATTTATCATCTATATGGATTTTTCCTAAATACGGAACAGCATAAATATGATCTTTTAGCATCATTCAAAGCGAAAAGTTTTAGTCCATATCGGTCATTTTCCTGCGCAAGTGATGTTGCGATGCTTGTGGATTATAAATTGTACGCTATTTGAAAATACATCACCACATTAGTTAATATGGAAAAAACAATTATCACAGCTTTTTTAGTGTTCACTACTTTTTACTGCACTAAATTATTACAATTATTTTCACTTCCAAAAATCAAATTATTACTTACTTTTCTGACGTAAACGTCAGACGGGGTATTTTAGACCCCAGACAAAAACCGTTTGCACAGAACGATATTCAGACGCTAACTGAAGTCATGCTGAGCTTCGTAACCGTCAAATCTCTGTAGTGTTGCTTCTTGGCAATAACATATGGCAGCACAAATTCATATTAAAGTTATACCTTCCAAGCTACAGTGCCATCAACCTTCCGTGGGGTCTTCTGGACACCCAATGACTACAACGGGTTAATTTAGTTTTAGAAAAAATAATTAGGAGCAGTAATATAAAAGCAAATGGTAACATGGTGAACGGATCCAAACAATGCTTGGCATTTTTAAACTACGTTTTGATCTTAACAAGAACAAAACTGCAAGGAATAATAATCAAAAATCAAACCTTCAAATCAACACGGAATGGAAAAGCTGCTGGAGATTATAACATTACACCAAAATTACTCAAGAAAAGAGGAGAACCAATCACAAAACAGCTCAAGGCATATTCCAACATGCCTGGAGAACAGAGCAGATACCAACGGACTGGAAAATGGATATAATTGTGTCCATATACGCGAAAGGAGAAACCACAATCTGTGATAACTATTATTATCAGTTGCAAATAAATTGTACTCCAAAATTGCAGAGAAAAGATTAAGGAACGAAATCAAGGCAGAACGGAAGATGAACAAGTGGTTTTCCGTCCTGGCAGACAAACTCAGAATCGCATTTTTACCATTCGAAACATAATAGAAAAAATAGAGAAATCTTCTTGGCCTTCTTACATCTTAAAGCTGCATTCGACCAAGTACCACAAAAACATACCTGGAAAGCGCTAGAAGAAATGCACAGCAGCCCCAAGTTAATACGAATAATTAAAAGCACCAACAAAAATGAAGAGGAAGTAATAAGGCTCAATAGACGTAAATCGGATAAGTTCCATAAGGATAAGGGAGTGAAACAAGGTGATAGTCTCAGCCCGCTACTTTTCATAGTATAAATGAACAGCATAATCGGGAGCAAAAACGAAACTAGAAGAACAAGACTGGGATATCACAATTTAATGCAAATAAACGACCCAGGACCTGATATACGCAAGCGACATACTACTCATAGCAGGTAACCAGCGTCAACTCCAGAATAATGTAAACATTTGGAAAAGAAATCTAGAAGAAAAAGGGATGGCGATCAATATCAATAACAGTAAAATAATGAATAACACCAGAGAAAAACAAATAGCAAGACTAGGCATTCAAAGAGAAAACAAATGACTGGAGTATGTGTAAGAGAAGAACTAGACCAAAAATCGTTAGGGAAGGAAGTAAAAAATAAACAACTCAGATGGTTTGGACACCTTATTCGTATGAAAGTTGACCCACACTCAAGAAAAATATTTGAAATGATGCTTTAAGCTCATAGAAAAAAAGAGAGATCCTAAATTACATAGGTGGATAACATCAAAGAGCCGGGAAGGAAACAAGGAAAAACCACCCAGGAAGTCAGGATATTGACGAAACAGGGAAATAACACTATTAAATGTCGCGAGGCGGATAACTACGTAAAAATATTGCATTTGGTCTTATCCAGAATTTGGAGAGACATTAAAAACATTCTCGAAGCCCCATCCGCCGAGATAGTCTGGTAAAAATTAAATTACTTACCTCAAAATACCTTCTCAAAAAAAATTGATCAGAAAATCCCATATTATGAGAGTGATTGATTCAATACCCTGTCTCAAGAATCAGTTCTTCCTTACAAAGATTATTCATCATATCCAACCAATCTAAGATTATATACACTATATCTTCTAAGACCAAAAATAATCAACCCTTGCTAATCTTTGCAACTACAGTACTTCCAATAAGCACCCAAAGTTCTTAATTCTTTTCTAATGTGGTATTCAAGTAACCTGTGAGATTAAAAACCTACATAATCTAAGAGTTGATAACGTAATCATTATCATTAACGTCTTTTATATTATCCAAAGTCGTACCCTTGCTTCCTTAAGGCAAAAGCCGTAACAAAAATTATTAAAGACAATTGTTAAAAAGATTAAGTCATTAAGTCAAGTCGCTAAAGTAAAAGTAAAACTACCAAGACAAAAAAAGATTATCCAGCAGTGCCAAGGTTGGTAGAATTTCTGACTTATGTAAAATACCATGCCTTCTAATGTGCGTTAAACACAACTATCGCCACTCAAGGTACTACACAGTAAAAGAAATACAATGTTCTTCTCTGCCTAACAAGTTGTAAAAGATGCTCAGTTCATCTGAAACCAAATCTAAGATCATTTCAGGCAATCTCTCGACCAGCATGTGCGGTTGATAAAGCGTCATATTTAGGAAGAATGAAACTTGAACACAAAATATCATTTATGATGCAATAGCCAAGTAAACAAGTACAACGACTTGACAATGAATAAACACGTCGAACCTCTAACTTGATGATGGTAAATCTCAGGAACCTACCTCCAAACCTCACATGATACCCAGACGTTTTAAAGTAGCCATATTCAAGGATATTTTTATGTATGTGTGAGATAACCTGTGAGATCTAGATCCTGATCACCACTCGGTCTTTTTCATATATTGAATGTCAGTGCGCGTTTTGCCTTCGAAGGGTACGGACGTATATCCGAGCCAAGATTGTCTGTGTGTGCAGAGCGATAACAAAAGATGGCTGACCGCAAGGCCAGTCACCGCGATAAAAATTTAATAATGTACCAATAGCAGCAACCATTAATACAGCCTTTTCAACCACAAAATCAAGAACCACAAGTGTCCTATCAACAAACACAGTCAGAATGGAATTCTGTGATGGACAAAAATGCCTAAGAAGTACTGAAGTACTGAATAATAGAAAACAAACAAAACTAAGTGAATATTGGCTACAGAAACCTATAGAAACAAAAAACAGATTTGATAGTTTATCAGAAGAAAAAGATGAAAACAAAGAAAAAGACCATCAAGGCAATATAAAGGATGTGCCTAAACCGCCTCCTATAACTATCTATAAGGTAGGAGTAATTCAACACATACACGACTTATTAAAACAAATCACAAATAACAAATATACTGTTAAAGCTACCAAGTATGAAACAATCAAAGTACAAGTCTTTGAGGCCGAACACTTTAAAACATTAATTAAAGAGCTTGATAACAAAAATACAAAATACCACACATTTAGACCAAAAAGCGAGAAAATATTTCGATTTGTCTTGAGAGGACTTCACCACGGTACAGATATCGAAGCCATAAAAACAAGCTTTTCTGAGCAAGGCCACGACGTGGTGAACATACATAACATAAAACATCGCACTACAAAAAAGCCTTTATCAATGTTTTATATTGACATTTCGCCTAAGGAAAATAATAAGCAAGTACACAACCTAGACAAAATAGGAAACAGCATTATCAAATGTGAACCGCCTCATGTCAAAAGGATAGTCCCCCAATGCATCAGATGTCAGGCTTATGGTCATACTAAAACATATTGCGGTAAAACTTATAGATGCGTAAAATGCGCAGGCCAATATCAAACGAAGGATTGCACTCGCAAAACACGTGATAACCAGATAAAATGTGACAATTGTAGAAGCAGCCATCCTGTCAATTATAGAGGGCGCCTTGTCAACAAACAACTGCAACAAAAATTATATCCTACCTTAAGGGAAAAATCGCAGCCACAGTCACAGCTTTCACCAACCCAACATATTCAGCCTGGAACATCTTACGCACAAATAACTGACAACAGCAAGATACAAATAATCAAGTAAAACCAACAATCAATAATAATGTCAAAAATATGAGCAAACTCATGGAACAAGTGAGTACAATGCTTAACTTACTCACCACCGTCATAACCAAACTAGCATAATGGGAGAACATCCAAATATAAAATAGCTATCTGGAATGCCAATGGCCTCCAGCAACATGCTCAAGAACTTATAACATTCTTATATGAACAAAACATAGACATTATGATGATCTCTGAAACACACTATACTGACAAACACTGTATGCGTATTCCTAAATATATCATACAAAACACCCGAGTGACAAAGCACATGGAGAAACTGCCATCATCATTCGAGATAATATAAAACACTACGAAAGAGAAAAATTTACTAAAGATTATCTACAAGCCACTAGTGTAACCATTGAAGAAGAGCATGGACCAATAACTATGTCTGCCATCTACTGTCCATCTAAACACCTCAATAAAAAGCAGCACTTTGAAGGATTCTTCAAAACATTAGGCAACAAATTCTTCGCAGGGGGAGATTATAATGCAAAACATCCAACTTGGGGCTCTAGGCTAACAACTCCAAAAGGCAGAGAACTCCTTAAAACAATGAAAGAGCACAATCTGCAACAACTATCTACTGGTGTACCAACGTATTGGCCAACTGATAGAAACAAAATTCCAGATGCTATAGATTTCTGCATTACTAAAAGAATTGATATCAAAAAATGTAAAGCAAAGACCTGCTTTGATTTATCATCAGACCACTTTATACTAATACTAACCGCACACTCGCAGATCTTGAATAAAGAAGAAAAACCCACCTTGCATAATAGTAAGACAGACTGGAATGCATTTAGGGAACAATTGGATTACCTAATCTCGACAGATCAACCGTTAAAGACTAAACTGGACATTGAAATTGCGGTGGAATATTTAACAAAGAAAATACAGGAGGCAGAATGGTTTGCCACCCTTGTAACCCCTCTTAGGAAAAGTGATGTATCTCCAGCTATTAAAGAAAAAATTGCAGTAAAAAGACACCTGCGGAAACAATGGCAGCAAGCCAGAACTGAAGAAAACAAAAGAAAATTGAATAAAGCCACTAAAGAACTGAAAGACTTGATTAAAGAAAAACAAAACCACGGTATTCAGAAACACTTAGAAAATCTTACGCCGACTGAAGATACGGAGTACTCAATCTGGAAAACCACAAGAAGGCTAAAAAGATCCCAAAAACACAATCCTCCAATCAAAAGTGTCGACAACACCTGGGCGAGAAACGATAAAGAAAAAGCCGAAGCCTTCTCTAAACATCTAGTAAATGTATTCAAACCTTTCCCTTCAGAGCTATCCACCGAAGAGGAAAACAAGATAACGGAATTTCTAAACGCCCCAATTCAAATGGAATTGCCACATGGAAAGTTCAAAACTAAAGAAATAAAACAGATCATAATGAAAGAAATAAACAGCAAAAAGGCTCCAGGATTTGACCTTATCTCTGGAAAAATATTGCAAGAACTGTAAAATGCTACAAACTAATAACTTACATATTTAATGCAATTCTGAGATTAAACTACTTTCCCAGCATCTGGAAAGTTGCTAAAATCATAATGATCCTCCAACCAGATAAAAAGCCTGAAGATATTTCTTCCTACAGCCCTATAAGTCTACTACCAATGCTATCCAAAGGTCTTGAGAAGTTATACGTTAAAAAACTTAATATTATAATAGCAGAAAGGGAAATAATCCCGAAACATCAATTTGGCTTCCGCAATAAACACGGAACGATAGAGCAAGACAAGAACTACTATAGTAGCAACATACGCAGATGACACTGCTATTCTAGCATCCCACACTGATCCAGCATCAGCTTGACGAATCCTTCAAGTAAACCTAAATAAAATTCTACATTGGTTAAAAACATGGCGCATTAAGGCTTACGAAACCAAGTCCTTGCATGTGGCATTTACTCTACGCAAGAAAACAAGTCCTCCCGTGAAGATTAACAATTGCTAACTTCCGCAAGTCCAAGAAGCTGAATATCTCGGCATGTACTTGGACCGACGTCTTACTTGGAAGAAACATCTATTTACCAAAAGAAAGCAGCTAGCACTAAAACTAAGTCAAATGTATTGGCTGATTGGCCGAAAATCGAAATTATCCTTGGATAATAAACTATTGCTATATATAGACTTATAGTATGAAGTTCTAGAGAACTGCTAGTGACTCCAACATCGCTATCCTGCAAAGGTTTCAAAACAAGGTTTTGCGTGCCATCGTGGATGCCCCTTACCACGTCTCCAACGAAGTTATTCTACGCGACATCCCGCTGGAATCCGTTAAGGAAGTCGTGCATCGATTCAGTGCGAAATACAGTGAAAGAGTGTCAATGCATCCAAATGTGTTGACTAGTCAGTTAAACGTGCGCGAAGCCATCGAAGTGCGAAGGCTAAAACGTCTACTGCCATCAGACCTTACCTTAGGATCCAGATAAGTTTTAAGTTAAGACTACACAGACAAATATACTCTAGACTTATGATTTAGATCATTGTATGGAGATCACTCGCTGGAGTGGGACTCTACATGTCCATTACTTACTCAATCAAAATAAACGCTTATTGCTTACAGATTGCTGATCTGTCATGGAGTTATAAAAAAATTAACATCTTTTATATTATCCAAAATAGCATCATTCTTTCCCTCAGATAAAAGACTTATAACAAGAATTATTAACGACAATTATTGAAAAAGAAATATAAAATACATTAAGTCAAGTCGATGTAATAAAAGTAAAACCATCAGGACTAAAAAATGGTTATCAAGCGTTGTAATGGTTGGCAAAAGTTCTGGCTTAAGTAAAATATAACTTTTGAAGTGCGTTAAACATAACTATCACCACAGTAAAAGCTATACAATGTTCCTTCTTGTCCAACAAGTTTGCAGAAGACGCTCAGCTTATCTGAAACCAAGTTCAAGATCATCACAGCCAGCATTTATAGTTAATAAAGTGTCATGTCTGGGAAGAATGACACTTGAACACAACATTCTTTGTAGAATATAAACACGAAGGACCTGTAACTTGGTGATAGAAAACCTCGGAAGCCTACCTGCAAACCTCACATAACCAAACGTTTTAAAGTAGCCATATTCAAGAATATTTTTGTATATGTGAGATAATCTTTGAGATCTAGATCCTGATCACCACTCAATATTTTCATATAATGAATATTGAATTTCCTTCTATAGCCTTTATCGGTATGCTGATAATAAAACTGGTCGACATTATTTCTACCAAACACTTATACAAAGAAATTCACTTTCTAGAACTCCATTAGGTTCGCCAAGAACATAATTTCTGCCAATCCCGGTAGAGATGTCCTATCTTAAGAGTTGGAGTACCGAATTTGTAAAAATGCTGTTGCTCGACACCAAGTTATTGACGAAGGGATCAAATTTGAGTTTCTACAAGACAAAAACTTGTTTGTTTCATTCAGTTTAAAGAACACTTGAAGAAAGGATTATACGGCTTCAAAAGTGTCGTTCAGTGTAATCTTAAACACAATCATTGAATCAAAAGAGCGGATACATGAAAAGAATTTGGTGCAAGAAAACAATACTGTGAAAGCAACTGGATTGATGTGTAGGTTAAATTTATTTTAGGGATTACCACAGTATACTTTAAACCCTAGCTCTCCAATAAGTCCTTCTTAATGTTAAGAGTCTTTAAAAAAAAGTTATGTACTACCAAAATACATATCTCAACCATCAGATCATTTTCTTTGGCGATTATCTGCAGAACCAAATAATAAGAGAACTAAACCATAGCAAAAAAAAATAGCACTTTTCTCTAGAATTATTAACAAATCACTTAGGGTAAGTAATGAAAAAGCTCCTTCACCACCAATCTGAAAACTTTCAGTTAGTCCGAGGTCAATTCGGATTTCCCTTGTCACTCCATTAACTATTAAATTCTACAAATAGTGGAACGCATTTTAAAATGAAATAAATTAGTGATGTACGGTTCGTATGCATTTCCAAATTCTTTGTTAAGATATCCATTGCTAAAAATCCATTCAAAAGCAATAATCAATGGCAATCCGTATGTTTTTCAATAACTGTACCAAGGGTGTGTTAATCACTTCTTAGCGTTATGCGAAAGACAAAGATTAGATTAACCGATAACCCTAAGTAGATAGAGATCTAAACCAAGCCATTATTGTAACTATAAACATCAAATTTATAGGCCTACTTTGGTTGCCATTTTCACTTAAAAAAGCTACCTATGTATCTTCAACACTACGTCAACACAATTATTATTAGTGTAATTTGATATTTCCGTTTTTCTTGACTTACAACATAATTTGGAAAAGGTTAGTCTAATCCTTTCATGATTGGCGTTCCATTGAAGACTTTCAAAAGCAGAAAGAGGACCATAGAAATATATGTGTATTACCATCTAAAAAAACTAGCAAATGTTTAAAGTATATGTATTATCGATATACCAATTTACCAATTGGTGTAGGGTTACAATTATCTACATACTATGTAAATTAATTTTGATTGTAAATACATAATATTTCATAAACTATCTTTCAAATGTCAAAACCAAAAATTAATCATGCAATTTATTTAAATAAAGCTGCGTTCCTTTTTTTAACTTAAAATATTTTTATAAATATTATTTTATAAATAATTTTAATTTTGGTGGACAAACCCACTCCACTCTTTTTTATTTTGCGCCGCTACACCCGCTTCTTGCCACGATTTTCCTTTCTTGGCTAATATTTTTCCCACTACATCATCCCACGTTTCTCTTGGCCTTCCTTGGTCCCTTTTTTAACGCCCTTTGCATTCCACACTTGCTTAACCTGTCTGCTGTCTCCCATACGTTGGAAATGGCCCCACCAGCTGAGTTGTCTCTTCTCTATAAACTGATGTATCGATTCGATTCCCAGTTCCTCTCTTACTACATCATTCCTTATCCGACCTTTTAATGTTATTCCTTTCACTCTCCTCAAATACCTCATCTCTGCTGCTTGTATTTTACTTTTCATCCTCGTTGATGTAACCCATGTCTCGCATCCATAAGTAAGTATAGGCCCATAAATTGTTTTGTACACATTCATTTTTGTTTGCTGTGTCACTTCTTTTGTGTTGACAAACTTATCTTTTATTGCATAGTAGATTTTGTTGGCTTTTTCTACCCTCTTTATGAGATCTAATTATTGTCTTCCCGTTTCTTCTATTGTGACTCCTAGATATTCGTAGTGTTGCTCTATGTCTTTACCTTCTATTTGTATTTTAATTGTGCAAGGTTCTTTTGAAATTACCATCACCTTAGTCTTGTTTGTATTTAATTTCATGCCATGTTCTTTTAAAGTTTCGTTCCAGATCTGTAAATTCGTTTGTAGGTCTCTTTCATTTGTTGCCATTATTACTACGTTATCTGCAAACGCACATTCTGTTATCTCAACTATTTGTAAATTTGTGTATCCCAGTTTTAGCTTTTTAACACTTTTATTACATTCTTTTGTAATGTCTATAAATACTGTAAATAGCGCTGGGCTCAGTACTCCTCCTTGTCTAAGACCTTCTTTTATACTTTTAGACTATTACTTCTGTTGATTACATAATTGGTGTTGTTCCTATATAGACTTTTAATCGCTGCTAACAGGTTACCATCGATATTTCTCTTGGCCAAACTTTCCCATACCGTATTTCTATTTACCCTGTCAAATGCTTTGTTCAGGTCTATGAACGCAAACAGCATCTTTGTATTGTACTTCACCGATCTATCTATTACCTGTTTCAATATAAATATATGATCTTGTACACTAAAACCCCCCTTCTAAATCTACTTTGCGACTGTGATAATATCTTCTCGATTTTTCCTCTTAATCTTCTCTCCAATATACGTTCATAGATCTTCATGGGTATGCTTAATAGGGTAATTCCTCTGTAATTGTCACAGTTAGTTCCCTCTTCTTTTTTGTGGATTGAGAGAATTTTCCCTCTTTCCCACTCTTTAGGTATTGCTTTTTCCCTCCAGACTTTATTATAAATCGTTAGTAATAACATTTCTCCGTCTTCGCCCAAATATTTTATCATCTCTGCCTTAATTTGGTCATACCCTTCTGCTTTTCCAATTTTAATTGTTTGTATTGCTTCTCTCACTTCTTGCAACTCTATTTTTTCGGCGTCTTTATTTTCTGAACTCTTAATGTATATTTCCCTTAATTTATCCTTTTTTCTTCTTTCCTCTTCTTTATCCTTTTTATTCTCTATCCCTGTTGGGTTTAGAAGTTCTTCAAAATACTTTCTCCATCTCTCCATTGTTTCCTGTTCACCTACTAGGATTTCACCACACTTATTTTTATCTTACCCTCGTACATTGGTTTACCGTTTCGTAGTGATTTTAGTATTTTATAAAATTGATTCTCCTTGCTGTTTATCTCCAGTGTTTCTCCAAATTCTTTCCATGTATCTTGCTTAGCTTATATTTTTGTAAGTCTCTTCCTTTTTGTTATTTAAGTATTTCTTCCACGTTTCCTTTTTGATCCTAACCTGCATCTTAATGTTCTCATTCCACCATGCTGTTTGCTTTTTGGTATTTGTTATTCTAGTTGTTCCACACACTTGCGTTGTTGCTTCTAATATTACATTTTTAAACATTCCCCATAACTATTCTAGATTTGCTTCTTTTACACTTCCTTGCAGTTTTCTTATTTTCTACTAACGCTTTCTTTGTGTCTGTTCCTTGCTTCTTCATTATTTAATTTGTAAGTTTTTATTGTTTGAAATTCTACTTTCTTGTTTATCTGTTTTCTTACCTCTTCAGTATTGGTTTCTTCTCTTTCTACTTTTGCCACTAGTAGATAGTGGTCACTAAATATTTCTGCTCCTCTTCTAACCTTAACATCTTTCACTGTTTTTCTGTTGTTAATCTCGACTAATATATAAACAATTATAGATCTTTCCTTCCTGATTGGCACTTCTCTTGTAAACTTATGTACGTCTTTGTGGTTATAGAATGTGTTCGCTATTACTAAATTATTTAATGTGCGATAGTCTATTAACCGTTCTCCATTGTTGTTTTTTGATATTTCGCCAAATTTACCTCCTACTTTTATATCTTTATTTTCGTTTATTCCCACTCTGCTGTTTAGATCTCCTGTTACAAATATCCTACCTTTGCTGGTTTCTGTTGCTTCTGTTAACTCGTCCCAGAATTTATCCTTGTTCACTTTTGAGTCGTTCTCGTCCGGCCCGTATGCTACTATTATTGTTACTACCTTTCCATTTGTTTCTTTAAGTTCTATCGTTAACATTCTTTCGTTCCAGCCCTTCCAGTTTTGGATAATTACAGCTTCATTCTCTTTGATTATACAACCAACTCCTGCTGCTGCTCTTTTATTCTCTGGCACTCCACTGTAAATGAGTACGTGCTCGTCTACCAGATTCCTTATTCCTTTGCCTTTCTTCTTAGTCTCCATTATAGTTAATACACCTAGATTTGCCTTTGTAAATTAATTTACTAACTTGTTTCCCTTTCCGGATAAACTTCTAATGTTCCAGGTGGCCAATTTCCATATTCTGTTCTTCTTATTCAGTTTCGGTACTTCCTTATTTGGTATTAAATCCATTTGCCTAGTCATATTCCTTTTTGCATTGCCATTGTCGTCCTCTTTGTATCCCGTGCCCTGTTTAGTTACTAGTTTTTTGGTTGTTGTCTTGAAAATTTTATACGTCTGTCTTCTTTGTTTGACGTTTCTTGCGGTTATCTCTCTTCCACTGTTCTAGCACCTTTCTTTTTTAGTACTTCATCATTTTGTTCTGTTAATTATTCTACTTTGTAGCTTTCCCCATTTACTACCAGCTTGTTGTAAACTACAAACGCTCTATTTACACTTTCTCTTGCTTTTTTCTTGTGTTGAATTAGAATCTTTCTTTCTTCTTGTATTTTCTTTAAGAAATCTTCCGTTATATATACTCTAGTTCCCTTTAATTTTTAGTAGTTTTAAGAATTTCTATCCTTTTGTTATTAGAGTTCAGTTCTATTAGTATAAGTTTCTTTTAGTTATCTCTATGGCTTCCTGGTATAAATATATCTTTTATTACAGTTTCCATATTAATTTGTACCTCCACATCATGTAGCAGAGTTCTAATTTTTTCTTTTAGTTGTAATTCAACTTCACATTCACATCATGTATTCCGTGTATTATCAAATTATTTTTTCCTAACTCCTTCTCTAGGTTGTCTATTCTTTCTTCTTGTTCTGTTATCTGTTTTTCATTTGTGCATTTTCTTCCTTTAATGCCGCCCTCTTCTTATTAAGCTTATCCATTTCAGCTTTTAATGTATCAAACTTTTGTTCTATGCGCGTTTCTCGTTTATTTATTCATCTAACTTCCCCATAATTTTATCTAGTTTTTCTTCCATTGCTGTAATTTATTTTTGTAACACGTACATAGTCTGGAAACGAATTTGTATATATGCAATTTAGAGAATTTCACTTTGTATAATGGGTTCCCTATTCTGGATTTTATATTTTGTGATTTTGGGTAATTATTTTATCACCAACTACTTCATGCAATTCTCAGCTTTCTTAAACTTCTTAAACTTTCGAACCTCGATACCTTTTATTAATATTAAATTCAGTCACTGTTCTTTAGTTCTTTCAACTCAACTTCGTTTACCCATTCTTCTGCATGTGTGTTATTTTCACTTATACAATCCATAATATAAATTATAGTACTCGATATGGTCCAATTTGGGCTTTAATATCGGAGTAATTCTTAAGCACACACACGACAATCTTTTTAACCCCTAAAGTAACTGATTGAAAATTATTTTCTCCAACAGTTGACTTCTAATCTCTTGCGCTACCAGTGCAGTAACAAAAATATACCGTGCCTGTGACTAGTTAGCAATCTGACAAGCACCTCCACAAAATTCAATCCAAAAGTAAATTGAAAGTGACATTATCATTATGATATTCTTCTTCTTGAAATATCATTGATGAATAGTGAGTGGTAATTTCTATATGGTTATCATATTTTCTCAGAAGAGTGACATATACAATTTACAGATAGCAACAACCTAGAAATTATTGGTTAATTTTAACATAGTGAACAGCTAGGCAAAGTACGACTAAATATACAGTTTTGTTATACAAAGAAAATATGTCTCTCAAATGACATAGGCTGTTTCTCTAGAGGTACTGCTTTATGGTAACTTCTCCTATTCCTACTGATCAGTTTCATTTCATATTTAATAATAAGCAAGATAATGAGTTGTAGGAGTTTTTGGAGTGTTCATTTATATTTTCATGTGATGTGTGTGAGCCTAATTGTTCAAAATGGATTGATATAGATTTTCACTTCAGCAAATTATCGCTACGGAGAAAAACATAATTATTAGAGTTTATCAGTATATGGGCAGCTATCTCATCTTGCTCAACCCATATAGTTCAATCATTAATATCGCACTTTCATAACTTGGATAGCAAGAATTGTTGTTCATCCTTCCGATTCAAAAAAGTAAGGAACAATTATGTCTAAGTTTGATCATTTACACCACACAATTACATTCATTGGCTATATATGGAGCGTCTGCAAAACTTTATTTGTTGAAGTACTTCGAGAGATGAAGATAAGCATCATCACTCATCTCTTAATATTTTCACCATTGCTTCTGCCAAATTCCTTCTATTTTAAGTTATTTTGCCGTAGTTCTCAGGCAAGCATTCTTCCTTCATGAGCTTTCTTTATAATCAATCCATCTCTCTTAATCTCAATCGACTTTGTGATGGTGTTCCAACTCAAAACCCTGTCATGATGGTCTCTATTGTTAGTGAAAAATGGAATCAAATCACAAATTTAAAGCACTTACCATAGTAATAGACCATACCTGGTGAGTATTACTATCTTTATGACAATAAAACTGTAACCTCAGAAAACAATTTATTATTTTGTAAATACAAACACAATTAAGTTATTGCTCGTAAAAATAGTTCATAAATAATAAATCATCACAAACAAAATCAAATGACTTACAAGCTAATCATAAATAAGGGTAACTGCAACTTACACTAATAGGACGTGTGCATAAAACATTGAAAAAATAACAAAACAAAAATCCATTGTACAATTTATCATTTGGTAGAACTTCAGTTAAAGAAGAAGCTTAAAGGATATTAGGGAACTACTGTATCTAAAAATATGCACTGTATGAGACACATTATTAACACCACAAAGGAGAGTCAAATTTTACACTCAAATTTTCCCAAAAACAGACTAGTATTACCCTTCAAGCCTTCAAATCTGTTAAGTTTCCATTTTCAGTTTTGTACACGTTCCCACTTCATGGCTCATATCACTTTCCTCTCTTTTATCGATTTTGGCATCTTCACTTTCCTCTTGATTACACACATCATTACTTTGGACAGGATCAACTGTACTGTTTTCTACAGTACTTGCTTCTTCATTATCACCCAACTTTTCTGAACTTGAAGCCTCCGTACAGTCGGACTCCATACTTTCCAGCCCCTGCGAATCCCCTTTCTCTTCACCACCATCGTCGCGCTTGTTTTCAGTGTTTTCAGAGAGACTAGACAAAGATTTTATTTTAATTTTGTACAGCGGGATCTGATCTTCTTTATCGCTCAAATTATTTGCAGGTGGCAGCTCCTTATTGTCGCTCACTGGGTCCAAAGCCTCCGAGCTGCCAGGTTCCGGTTTTTCTGCGGAATTGTTTTCTATAGCTAGGCCAGCCTGTTGTTCGTTGCAAACGTCAACTTCGTCGATATCCACGGGCTCGCTCTTGATGTTCATGATCGGCGAATACGCTTGCGCGTCCGACGTGCACGGCTTGACGATGTCCTCGTAGTCGTAGTACTTGGGGATTTTCACGTTTGGTCGCGAGCGCGTGCCCCTCCGCATGGGAAATAACGGCAGAGCCTGTGGTTTGCAAAATAAAAATTAGTTATACCAGGAGGTGCGGTACTAGTAGCACTTACACAAGCTTCGTCATCTTCTGACGATTTTCTCTTCCGGAACTTCCTCACCAGCGGCTTCTTCGGCGGCAGCCTGTTCTCCTTGATTTTGGAGGGCAGGCTTTCGGCCTCTTCGTGGAATTTGGGTTCCAGCAGATCCAGCGGGTCGCTTAAGGAGGTGTCTTCAACTTTTGCGCACGCAGGGGCGGCGGGCTTGGAGGGAGGGCTCTTCACGGGGCTTTCCTTTGGCTGCTTTTTGGGAGGCGGCGATGGAGGGGGTTCTGGCTTGTCGGGCTCCGACGAGTTGGTGTTGGATTTGCCTGCCAAACCTTTTACCTACAAAAAAAAAGGTAATAAGACATACATTTATTACTCTGAGTTTTGGATTTGGAATTATTCATTTACTTTATTTCTCAAATGAACAGGGAGAAAACTTAACTTCATTGCTTAATTTGTGTGTCAATAAATATCAAAATCATACTTTTCAGTGTCATCCACAAAATCGTTTTCATTCAATACAATCAACTCATATAAGTTGAACCTTATTTTTAACAGCTAAAAATTTATTAGTAAATTGCGATAAATGATCAGTGACGACTTCATCTGATGAGAAAAAATAGGTCAGTCATTGTCAATTACATTACAGAAGAGGTTTTGTAACACTCAACAATTCGTGTGCATTAAATGAACATATATTCTAAGATTGCATCACGTATAACAATTCAGTTTAGTTAATTATGCACTCTATTGTTTTAACTTTGCTGCAATACAATTTATCTCGTACTAGAAGAGTTCACTTCGCTTCCGGTAACTTGACTTCTCTTGGAGCTTCGTTGCGTGTTATTTATACTTCCACCATCTGTTTCATGTTTACAAGCACCACAAAGGCCTCAAATGCAGCTGTCCGCACATTTAAAGGAATTCGTCGCTCGACCGTGACGGGATGGCGAAAACAAAAACGGCGATCCCGGTATTAGCCGCGAACTCCGCAAGGCGACGGTGTCCTTCATGGTGGCGTTTGGAAATTCATTACAGTATATTTGACAACACTTTAATGCCAACAGTTCACTTCTGAACATTGGGCGACTACATACATGTCATATATACATGTATATATATATATATATATATATATATATATATATATATATATATAAAATCAGTAAACCCTGTATACCTTTCGGTGTAGAGGTTACCATGAAGATAACATACGCAAATTCAAGAATGTATGCAAATCTCTTCACCATAGATATAAAAAACCATTGTGCTATGACTAAACAGTTTACGGGGAGGGGGCCAATCATTATAACGGTCGGCTTAAGAAACCTAGACTTTCTTGGAATATTCGAGACCGTCGTCGTCGTCAACTGGATCACCAAGAGCAACAACTTCGAGTCGGGCTTCCTAGACTGACAATTTATGCAAGATGGAAACACGGAACAATTTATTTACAGATGACAACAGTGGCATAAGTCGATGCGGTGACCTTACGAAAGTAAGATAGGCAACCAAACGTAAGTTCAGAGCTCAGCCACGCCACATTTCATATCAGCTGTCTTTGTTTACTTTCTGTTCAACTATATATTAGGTTATTAGTTACGCTATACATGCTGAAATAAGAGCACAAAGTGGGTGATCATAAAAATCATAATCTTCCAACTATAAAACACGTTTTTCCCAACAGATAAGTAGTTTCTTGATCCTGCCATCATATAATAAAGATGGTTGTAACACCAGCCAATCAGATACGAACGCTTCTAGAGCAACATCGTCGTGAAACCTGTGATCCAATTGTTTTTTAGAGGTCCAAATAAATGTATAGGGTGTCCCAGTCTACCAGTTTTTGTTTTTGATGTTTGGTGAGAAGACGAGGGACTGATCTCGCAGACACTGTCATAATAATGATTTTCTGAGCAATACCACACTTCAGAAGCAATTTCATTAACCGTTAGCTGGCGATCATCCTTGAGAAAGCGACAAACTCGGAAGACATTGGTGGCCTTCATTTTCAACTGCATTGCGTCATCCCAAAATTTGTTTATACCACGCCTACAATTGAATCTTCCTCATGGTGATGTCCCTGAACTTCTCGAGTCTTCTCAAGATTCCGGGCAGCTTTACGCCCTGTCGTAAGAAATTGGAAAATAATCCATTGCACAATAGACGAGAATACGCAATACTAACTAGAAAATCATTAGTACGGGGCACTGTCCGGAAAGAAATCCCTACCTACAACGCTCAGAAGCCGTGGCTTTCACCATTCATGATGCGAAAAAAAATATTCCGATTTATATTTAATTCATCCGCGGATGTACAGTAAATCATAACAGGTGAAATTTCAGAGATAATATAGAGCAACAAAATTAAAAATTTTAGTTGCTGAATTATGCAGCCCTTATACATTAGTAATATATGTTAAATTAGCCTGCAACTAAATATGTATAAAAATGAACTGCTTTTAGTCCCTCGGGAGACCACAATCTTTCAGAAGTAAAACGATTCAAAGGAACAATACGGACCTCGGACGTGGATGGACTAAACGGAACGATCAAGTGAAAAAACGGACAATGATTGCGACATAATATTACAATACTAAACAGAAAAGAAGTGGAAATAGTACAGGAAATGGAAAGAAAATACAAATTCTTGGAATAAGTGAAGTCAAAAAGAAAAGCATAGGATAAAGAATGCGTATTAAGATATTCAGGAACTGGAGTACGAACCCAGAGCAAAAGAAGGGGTAGGGATATTAACGACTCTGGAAACAGTCCAGAGTGAACAACTGCGAAGCTATAAATTCAAGGATTATGTATATATATCCAGAACCAAATAAAAAAAACAGTAATAATTAAGATATATGCACATACGAAAGCTACAGACGCGAGAGAGAAAGAGAAATTTTATGAAAAATCCCCAAGAGAAAAACAGACACACCAGGATGATAATAGGGACCTGGAGTGTTCGCATGGGAAGTGAATAAGACGTACAACACGGATCTATGGGAAAATATGGAGGAGAACAAATCGGAAATAACAACGGTGGAAGAATAACAGACTTCTGCCTTAATAACCAATTATTAATAGGAAACATATTCTATAAACATAAAAATATACGCCAAATTACATACGAAGCAAAAGAACGAGGACAAGTGTTTAACAAACTATATAACATATGTTAACAAAGTTGCAAGGAAAGCAGAATTGAATACAGACCATAGCCTAGTGGTAGCAGATACAAAGATAGACAGACTATCGGTCTAAATAAAAAAAATAAAAAATCTGGTGTGAACATCACACGACTTTCTTTATCCTATTATTATATATTATACCAGGTCCAACGTCTCGGCCCTGCGCTGCTCTCGTCCCGGAACTTGTTATTTTAAAAAAAAGGACGAGGCGCGAGTCCAACACTCGAAAGCTGATTAAAATAAACAGGACAAGACAATAATTGACTCGTACTTAGAATTTTGCTACGTCACTGAAGGTAACCGTGCGAGCTCGGTCGCACAGCCTTCCCCATTATCGCCTGCGTGCTCCCTCCTAGAGGCCAAGTGCTCCCCCGGTCCTCCCGCAGTCAGCCAGTAAGCTCTCCGAGCGCGCTGTGATTGGTCCGTTTAATTAATTTTTAATCGGCTATAACTTATTTATTTGACCTCGGATCAAAAAATTTTATTGTAATTTTTTGTTCGTCTCGGTCTGATCTATCAGGTAATATAAATTTCCCGAAACATTTTATGAACACCCGGTATATTAAAAATCCTGAGCTTCAAATTTTTTTTGAGTTCTTATTTTACCAACTTTTATTTTAAATTAATGTTTATCTCATGATAACAAATCATTTTTATTCTCATAAATTTTTTGTATCTTCAACCGCTTAGATTCGCGACCGCTTTGCGACCGACTTTGCGACCTTGTGAGTAAACGACTCGGACGATTTTTACCAAAAGCTTCGCACTGCATCCCCTACCTACAAGTAACTTGCATACCAAATTTCATGTCTCTAGCTCTTACGGTTCTCGAGATATCCTGTTTACTGGCAGACCGACAGACACACACACACACACACACACACACGAACCAATGGCCCAAACCAACTTTTTTGGTGTCCTGGGACTATATTTCGTCCAGAAATGTGAAAAACTGGGTAGGTCAAATTTCCGCCGATTACATTACTTTCCTTATTATAAGATAAGGAAAGTAAAAATATGAGAATAAGAAAATAGAAGCAGTATAAGATAAAAAATAAAAAAAGAGTATAAAAGGTAAACCTAACTGAATTATAACAAGATCAAATAGCAACCAACAATGAGATCTAAATGAAATATGAACAGAGTAAAAAAACGATACTGGTAATAGCAGAAGTTACATGTGGAACAAAAGTAATAAGGGATAATCATAAGCAGAAGAGAACGAAACGGTGGCCCGAAGATATAAAACAAAAAGTAAAAAGCAAGAAAAAAAGGCAGAACAGATAAGAACCGAAGCAAAAAGAGAAATAAAAGAAGCCGAAAGGAACTTTTGGGAAGAACTTGAAAAAAATAGAAGATCAATGAATAGAAAATCAAAAACAATTGTGAAACACCATAAAAAGATAAAAAGATAACAAACAAAAAATGTAAATTAATGACAAACATAGACGAGATACCTGGAAAGAACATTATAAGAAGAAATTTAAAGAATAAGAAGACAGACTGAACCAGAAATAACAGAAGATCAACATCAATTAGCGGAGAAAAAAGGGAGTGAGGAAAGCCATAAGAAAAATGAAAGCGGTAAAGCAAGAGGAAGAGTTAAAATAGCCCCGGAACTCATTAAACTGGAGGAACCACAAATGGCTACAGAAAATGTGTCAGAAACTAAGCCATCTGCCTAACGTCAGTTGTGATGAAGATATATGCAAGAATACTGGAAAACCGACTACTAGAAGAAGCAAAATCGCAAGTGGAAAAAGAGCAGGAAGCCAAACAAACGATCATATATTTACCATAAGAACTATAATTGAAAAACTAGGCGAAGGAAAAAATATGTACGTGGCATTCTTAGACCCCCAGCAGCTTTCGACAATGCAATATACATAAGGAAGAAATATGGAAAGCACCGGAAGACCTAAATAATAAATCATAAATACGAAACTGTAGAAAGTCGCAGAAAATATATATACAACTGTGTGGGGAGCTGTCAGATTAAATAAAACACCTTCGAAAAGTTTAGGATAGAAAAGGGAGTCAAACAGAGATAGTCTGAGCCCACTGCTGCTCCTAATATATATAGATCAAATAATAAAGGATTGCAAGAAAAATACCAGTCACTAGACTAAATCATCTTTAAATCAAATATAAACACAGAATCTAGCACATACAGATGACATCGAACTAATATCAGAAAATAAAGAGGGACTATAAAGAAATATAAACGTTCAGATGGAAAACTTACAGAAAAAAGGGATGAAGACGTATAAAAATAAAAGTAAAATCATGCACATTACAAAGGAAGAGCAAAACGAAACCATAGAAATAACGATAAACGACAAAACACTAGAAGTAGCCGATAAGTTCAAATACTTAGATACTATAACAAAATAAGATTATATTATAATATAAATAATACAACAAGATCCAAAACAATGATGATTTTAAAAACGGAAGAAACGAGCTCACGTAGAAGGCCAAAAAATTTATGGGAGAAACACATAAGAGTTGCTTGGAAGAGAGGAAAAACAATCGTAAAAGTACGAAGAATGGCAAGAACTATTGGAAGTGGATAGAGAATCCAGAATCCAGAAAAAGCCCAATACTGAAGGTATAACTAAGCAAAGAAGAAGAAGAAGAAGAATACACTCAGATCATTTCAGAATTAATTAAATTTTTGCATTCTGCAATGTAAGCTATACAGAGTGTCCCACGGGGATGTTCCAAGACTTTGTGTATAGGCCATTTAAAACATTTTAAGCAAAAAAAAGCAATAAATATGAGTCGAATTCTCAACCTTTTTTGAGATATCAATGACATAAGTTATGAGTGCTTGAACATTCTAACATTTACCCTTCCTCCAAGCACTATCATTGCAATTGTAAACTTACAAAATCATCCGAATCTCTTATAAAAGCGTTTATCAAGTGGATAATAATAGTCAACAATGAAAAATATTCTCAAATTACCTTTACTAATCAGTATCAAATATATACTAATAAATAATGCACCTAATCCAACCAAATCCAACTGAACCAGAAAAAACTGAAATCGAAAAAAATAACAATAAAATAATAAAATAGTGGATACTTTGAAGAAACCCTGAACTTGCAATGTTACACCCAATGAAAACAAGCATATGATGCAACTTGTACTTCGATAAAAAAAAAAGAGAAGCAAACACATATTGTTCACATTAGAAAATCAATAACTATAAAATAATATGTTTAAGAATGTGGAAAAACTGGTTATGCATTATTAAAAAAATGACATATCAAACAATGAAGATAAAGATACGCAATCAAAAAATTAGACGTATCATACCTCACATCACAATTTTGACATTATCTGTGTTTAGAGCACTCATAGTCCAATTCGAAACTGCGGTTGTGTTGCAGATTGAAATGCATGTAAAGATAGACTATAGTACCACGAGGTGCCACCAAGATGGTGTTGCTAGAACATACAGAAGTCATTTGTGTGGTAAGATGAGTACAGTTGTGCACAAAGCGGAGAATCATAAAAACAATCATAACCAGCGATAAAGTGCGTGCTTTTTTGGAAGGAGAGACTAATTGCTGCAGACATTCATCTAAGTTAGTAGCCATGTATGGGAAGGCAGCACCGAATCGCTGGCTATTGGAGTTCCAGCGGCTACAATTATGTTGAGAGCGTGTGTCTGACTTGACAATAACAAACAGGCGAATTACATATGATACAGTGATCGGAATTTCAAGATGACAATGGGTTCTCGTACTCTTACCGATGAGCGAAATCAGAAGCGAGTGTAAATATGCCAACGGTTGGTGAAGATGTCGAGCGTGAATCCAGAGATGTTCTTCGAGTGTCTGACTATAGCAGACACGATTCCGGAAAAGAAACGCTACTCTATGGAATGGTAGGACATTAGTAGTCCTTGTCCCAAGAAGTCATGGTCGGGACTGTTTATTTCAAAACAAATGGCGATTAACTTTTAGGATCAGAAAGAGATTCTGCTAATAAGCTGGCGGTCGACGTATTCAACAATAACGCTCCTAGGCGTTGCGTTAACGCGACAATCGCTACACCATTGCTATCCTGTAGCCTTTTAAGGTAGCACATCGTGCTGATCACGTTTCATATTCACCGGACCGGATGCAACAGAGCAGTACGCAGCTAGAAGTTCTCCTCTAACGACAAACTTCAATCGGTTCTCCACAAGTGGTACCCTACACACCTGCTAGAGTGGTTACAAAAATGCATGTATATTGAAGGTGGATATTTTTACGTAATAAAAGTTTAATGGAGAGAAAAGAATTGCACTACCAACCATTTTTAAACATCTCAATTAAATCCTTTGTTAGAACTGTAGGATATTCACATTTTTTTGATCAAATTCGCCATTTTTTCAATTTTTCTCACTAAGGAAAAGTAATGCCAAATTGACATATTTGACTTAGTTGGTAAATATAGCACCGCACGACTGTATGGTTAATAACAGGCTAGTAACCTACATAAAAAAGAAGAAGAAGAAGAAGAAGAAAAGTAAAAACAATAACTAGAGTACACTATTAAGATATGCTATAATATCCACAACAGCAATACACCAATTCATAAGAAAGCTAATACATATATAAAGCATTAAAAATTTCATTGTATCAATAATAATAAAGAACCTCACTATAAATGATTTCGCCATATCTAGTGCCAACTTCAAAATGAGAAATCCAATAACAGATGAACAGGTCAGGACACACGAACTTGAAATTATAAATCCAAAAAGCGTAAAACATATCTCAGTAGTACTTAAAAAGATAAAATCGTTAAATAAAAGCTACGATAAAGAACCTAAAAGACGTATATTTATTTCTGGAAGATGATTAAAAATATGGCCTCAAGATGTGTCACAAAAGCCACACGTTATTTTATCTACTTCAATGAACTGCTACATTCAAGTTTTATGTCGCTTCCTTAACACAACTATTAATAATTTATCTACTCCTTTCTAACAGATAAAGGTGTAAATCTTTACTATAGAATGCAAAGTTATGATCAAAAATTATGATGACAAAAGTTGTTGCCAGAATGTATCAGTTTCGCCTAATTTGTTTTTATAATAGATATTTTATTATTATTTTATATTATATTATTTGGAGAGAGAATCATGGAGAATTGGAGGAGATACTTTCAAGACTTACTATGAACAGAAGTAAACAGCGAAAAACAGATTCATAAAGATCGATACTAAAGCAGATAGGAAATGAAACAAAACAGAAGGAAGCAGATGATACATTAAAGATGCTTAAAAAAGGGGAAGGCTGCAGGGCAAAGATCTAACATAGAAAAAAGGGGATCAAAAGTTCTTCCAGAGATATATAGCAAGACATGGAACCAAGAAGAAATACCTATGAATTGGGAAATTTGAATCATACTGACAATATTTAAAGAGGGTGACAAAACAAAGAGCGAAAATATAGAAGAATCACTCTGTTGAGTATGGTGTCCCAAGTTTATGAAAGAGTCCTCGAAAAAAGATTACGTGACGAGATCAAACCGCAGTTAGAAGAACAGAGCGGGTTCAGAAAGGAAAGAAGCATACAGGACCATATATCCACAATTAAATAAAGAGAGCCAGAAGATCATAACGTAAAGTATACGTGGCATTTATAGATTTGGTTAACGTCATCGATCTCTAGAAGAGAAGTAAAGATTACCTAAGAAGGGCAATAATAAGCCTGTATGATAAGACCAAGAACTATATTAGAACGGACAACCTCCAATCCTGGCATCCAATCACCTGAACTGAGGCAAGAAGGTGTATTAAGTCTGGTGCTGTTAAACGTAGTAATGAATGACATCTTAAAAGAAGTAAAAGTGAAAACAACAAATCTATACGTAGATCACAGGGATCTAGCATCAGAATGGATTTGCTGATAACACAGTTGTATTCGCAAGCAGTCAACAAGAACTACGAAAGAACTAGGAGATATAATATAGAGCTTTAGAAGAATGAAACTTGGAAGTAAATGTTAAAAAGACAAAGATTATGGGAGTAGAAATAGTACAGACAGATGCCGAAATAGAACTAAAGGGAAAGAAACGAACATTCAAATATTTGGGGGTATTATATAATAAATTATTATGCACATATAAATATTTTATGCTATGAAGACTTGAATCAAACAGATAGAAAAGCATGGATCATTTGAACTAATTAGAATTTGACTTGTCCGAATTATCAGCTTATCTAGATTTTTGAATCTATGGACGTCTTTACATAGGTGATGGTATTGACAATTTTCTTAGCATTCAGCATCTGGTGTTTAACTTCTTTCAAGATTAACGTATCTTCAGTTTCTCCCTGTCCAGAGTAATTTTTGTTCCCCCCTCTTCTGTGATTCCCAGATTTTTGTAACATTTTTTTAAATTATTTGTGTCAGTTTACCTTAAGATTTTACGGGCGTGTTAAAGCGACCCTGATGCCTTTTCCACTTTTTCAGCGATTAATTGGCCCTGAGCTGGAATATTGCTGCCACGTCAAGTTTCATTGGAAGTTATCCATGATCAGAAAGACTTCCTTCACTTTCCTTCAGTTTCAGAATGTTTCTGTGCACTTAAAACAAACTCATCATATATTAGTCGGAACAAATCATTAAGGTGTTTTTTGACTTTTGTGATAAACTCCGCTCGTTTTGTAAAGGTTATAAAGGCTGCACCATTTTTTTATATTTCTCTGTAGATCAATTTCTTCCTTAAATATACAATTTTCTTATGATGTAATTCAGCTCGAAATTTTTAGATATTCAAAAGGGCCTTCTTATAAACAAGAGAACCTCATTAGGGTTCACGTAACCGCTTTCTTTGTGTTCCCAAAACATATATATGTATATGGTAGTTTCTTTGTATGATCTTTTATTACTTATGAGAAATCAACTTTAATACTGTAGTAAGCTTTCTGTTCTCTGTTCTCTTCAAATTACTTATCGATGATCTCATTCCATCGTTTTTCCCAAAAATTAATGACTGTTACCTATCGATACTTTATGAATTTCATTCTTTTTCAATTTTTAAAATTATACCAAATCCTGCTGATGTTCTAGCAGAAACAGTTGAAACTGTCTTCTAGGGAAAAAAAATAAAAAATATGCCCCTGGAAACCGCAGGAGGCTACCTTTGCAGATCAACTTAGGAAAGAGGGTTAAAATCCCCTCTCGGGGACCAACAAGACCAGACATTTATGGGCCTGAATTATCCTAGTGTGGAAGGTTACTTTACTTCAACGCATCTTGAGTGCCTTCCTCTTCTCGCTTATTTTTCTATTTTTAAAATAATATGTGGTAGTATTAAAATTGTGGGTACCGTCATTAATTAAAAAGCTTTCACAATGATTTATGGCGGATTGTTATGAAAAGGACTCTTTAGAAATAGAAATTGAATGTCTAATATATTAAAATACTCCACGGAGGTAGAATCAAGAACGCACAATCCCCATTTAGCCTAGTGACAAATTGGCCCACAGAATGGAGAGGAAGGGGCAAGGTGATGCCACCGAGATCCACAATGCCATCAAACAATAAGAGAACTGGAAGAGTCAAGAGGTGGCAGTCTATACTAATAGGTGTGCAAGTAGAAACTCGGCTCTGAAGTTAGTTGCATTAAAAAACATACTTGAGTGCAGCAAATTCGCCCGCCATTTTAGATATATGTAACTTAGTCATTTCTGTTTTTATGACGTAAGTTTTAGCCATTTACAAGCTGTCATTTCGCGTGTATTAATTTTATAAGAGATGGATGTCGATAAGAAACATTTACGCCATTGCATTCTATTCTGTTTTCAAATGAGAAAAAAAAATGCTGCTCAAGCTATGGAATTGAGTAATTCGATGCTGGAAGGCATAAGAATAAGAGCGAAAAAGAAGAAGACTTTGGGTGAACGTTCTGTGAGTCATTCAAGAGTAAAAAAGTGATTTGCAAGATTTCGTGATGGAAATTTTGCTCTTGAGAACGACCCACCTCCAGGTGCAGTAAAAAAATTTGAAGACGAAGAACTTCAAGTTTTACTGGATGAAAATCCATGTTACACTTAAGAAGAACTTGCAAAACAGTTAGAAGTTACTCACTAAGCAATATCACTTTGGTTGCATGCAATGGGAAAGATACAGAAGGAAGGAAAGTGGGTTCCTTATAAACTGACGGAAGAAAACAAAAACCGAAGAGTTGACATCTGCATAAATTTGCTTTCTCGGTACAAAAGAATGTTTTGCACAAAATAATTACGGGTGATGAAAAGTGAATTTTGTTCGACAATCTTAAACGCAGAAAAGCATGAGCTGATCCAGACCAGCCATCAACATCAGTTGCTGTGTGTCTGGTGGAATCGGAAAGGAGTCATTTACTGATAGCTTCTGGAACTTGGTCAAACTGTGACAGCTGAACCTGACCAGGCCCAACTGATCAATTTAAGTGATGCTCTGGAGAGAAAAACCATTTACGGGTCAAGGAATGCAAAAAGTGATATTGCTGCGTGACAACGCTCGTCCACATACAGCAAATCATCTTCTCCTTAGGCTGGAAAGTTGTCCCGCATGCGGCTTCTTCTGATTACCACTTATTAAGATTGATATCGTCATATTTGAAAGACCAGCTTCCAGTTCATGGAAGTTGAAGATGTCCGAAAAAAGCTCGACGACTACTTGGTTTCGAAACCACCAAGTTTCTATCGCGAAGGCATTAATCATCTACCCGATAAATGGAAAAAGACCATAGATAGTAATAGCAAATATTTGGATTATTAGTCTTTGTGACCAGTATCTTTTCAATAAAGTTGAATTTGACCTTACAAAGCCGAGTTCCTACTTGCACACCTATTACGTCGCATGGAAGAAGAAATTCGGGACTTACAGCGAACAATAAAAAACAATACAAAAAAGATGTTAAGGAAATCTTGGCGAATTTGCAAAGCTTATCGTCACAATTGTCCACCAAAGATATGGAGAAAAGAGCTAAGATGAACAAATAAACGAAAGTGAAGAAAAGAAATTTAAAAAACCGCAAAATATACAAAAGGGCAACAAATAAAGAATAATAAATTGTCAATTACGAACAAGAGAAAATGGTAGTGGATCTACTATACCTTCTTCGCCTCCGTCAATAACTTCATGCTCAATTTTTTATGTTGAAGTGTATAATTTACATAAAATATTTATATTTATTAATTATTACATAAATGTTGCATTATTTTACAAATGACATTATCATTTAACAATAGAAATTCGGTATTTGTAACTGAAACTTGGAGCCTAGGATTTTTCATTTTAAATTATTAACTCTCATGAAATTGATAACCAATTACAGTTTGCATTTCCTTCATTTACCAATTTATTTTTTGTTAGTCGGACTAGATAATCTTTAGTAATCAGCACTACACGCCTATAGATCGTTAGCATTTTTACTATTCTTTTTCATTGATTTATGTTCAATGCTAATGATTTCGTTATTAACATCTAATTTCTTCTAGTTTTGTTCTACTTCATTTTTCCATGTTTGTCTATGTCTTCTTCTTTTATTTTTTTCTGTTGGTTTTCTTGGCAATTCTTGTTTTTGATAATTTAGTTAGATCTATTTTATTTAATTATGTTTATTTAACTTAAAAAGAATGCTTCGATTTCTTTACTAGTTCTTCTTCGACCGTTTCCTTCTTCATTTTCTTCCTTTCTCGTGTTTCAATTTTATTTTCTTCCTGTTCCGTTACGACCCAGCACTGACTCATTTATAGCACTACCGGTCTTATAATTGTTTTATGCAGTTCAACTTTGGTTAGTCTTGAAAATTATTTGGATGTTAAAGGATGTTTTAAGGCACCTACACACTTTCAGCCGGATGTTGGTTTTCGTTTTATTTCACTGCTATGTTATCTCTCTTCCTAGATATATCACATTGCTAACCAAGTGTATTTTAAAGCTTTTATTTACAGTTATTCATATCATTTAGGTTCTCCTCTACATTTTCATTTATTCAGCAGTTCTTCTTTTTCCCAAATTTTCATAATGTTTGCATTCTCTCAGTTAGGGAGAGCCCTCCAGAAACTCATGGTACATTTGATCTCCGGCAACTGCTTTTCCATTTTTTAATTATGTGATCACTTTTTGTGTTCCGTTTAACGTGGGCATTACTACATCACCATTCTTTTTTGTTTTTCTTTCGTCTTCTACATACCATTCTGTTTTAAACATTTCTTCAAACTATTCGGCGCCATATTTTTTAATATCTTATTCGCTTCACAGTTATTCTTTTTCCATGAATACTGGATTAGTCTGTATCTTTTTTGTTTGTCCTTGTTTTTATATTTAGAAGCTAATTATTATTATTAATAGCTGTTCTGCCTTCTTTATCCATTTACACAGTTGTCCATTCGTTATCTATATTTGGTACCAATTTATAGCTCTTTCCCATGATTTCCTTTTCTGTGCTGCTATTTGTCTTATTTTACCTTGCATTTCTCTTTGCTTTAGTGGAAAGTGACTATTTATAAATGCATGTTTCTGTGTGCCCAATTATATTAATTTATTTTTGTTCTTTAATAAGTTTTAACTTGCAAGTTTTCACGGTGATTATACAGTAATCCTGGTAGCTTCTTAGAGTTTTATTTCTACATTTTTCCTTCAAGAACAATTCCACTTTGGTCTTCATCTCTTCTTAGTTTCTTTCCCATTTTCTCTATCCATAGCTTCGTAGTTATATTATGTTGTCAAGTCTTTCTAGTTTTTTATTCACCTTTTTTAGTTCCATTTTCAGCTCAGTATTTTCTTGTTCTAATGCACTCACTTCTTCGTGACATGACTGTTATTTTTTCAATTTCGCGATCTCCTCCCATATTTTCTACATTTCGCCATTACTATCTTTTTGAACTTATCGTAGCTCTTTTATTTCGTTCTCTCGTGCTTTCTAGCTGCTATTCTCGTTGTCCTTACCACCTTTTCCTATTTTTGCTAATTTGTCCGACATTCTAGCTGTTTTTTGCTTTCATTAAAGGGTTCTAATTTCTTCGTTAATTTTCTCTTGGTCTTGACATTCAATTGAATCTTTGTGTTTTATTGTAATAACCCATCTTAGTCAATATAGTGCTGTGCGCCTGTATATCATCACCAGTCTTATCTAATTTATGTTTGAGGTTAAACGACAAACGACCTGGCCTGTTATTTGATTTTAATTTCAGAGTATTAATTCACATGTATGCATACATCCCCAGAATCCCACACTTAATTAATTTCTGTTATTTAAATGGCGCTAGTTAATCACTACATCATAGATACATCTGGTTCAACAAACTCATCAATCCAAAGCTTCATATTCTTTTCATTTTTTAGTTTTATTGTCCTTTTATTCACGAACTATAGGAAAAATTAAATTCTTTATTAACTGTCAATTTGCGTTCTATAAAATATGCTAGTTCTAACGTTTTTGACAATTATTTAACTTTGGAGAGACGCATTTGCTAACAAAGAAAAAGTCCATTATTTTATATTCGCGTGCTGAAGGACTTAAAGAACGTTGACCAATTTTTGGTTTTGATTGGTTGTCTTTTTCAGAAATCGCGCGTCTTTTAAGTTTTTTGTTAATTTTGAATCGCTATTTAATTGAACCACTTCATATCTATCTTCTTCTATTTATACATTTGAACGGAAAGTAAACATAGACGAAATTTGGCGTGCCGTCCTCTGAACACTTCATTTACACGAGGTTCAAATAAACGTAAGCATAAGCCGTCCATAAGAAATACGTATAATGCACGTAAGCCTTATGTAAACATTTGAAAGTTGCGCATGCCCAAACACAGTAGCAGCAGCAGTGTCCTTCCAGGCATTTTGCATAATTAAGTTGCTTTTGTACCTGTTATCCCTTTTGTGGTGTAGAAACAGATTTATATTTACTAATTTAATTAATAGTTCCCATCCGTTGTAAAAACGAAGCCAAAATGTCGACAATACTAAAGTTAGGTTATACAATTTTAGAATAAAAACAAACATTCTGTTACTGTCGCCAGCATTAATTTAGAGAAACATTAAAAATTACTGCAAATGAACGTAAAACGTAAACATTATGAACGAGCGCATAAGCTTTGCATTAATTCAACTTTACGTATTACGTATTTCCTATGGGCGGCTTATGGTTACGTCCACCATGAATGGGCGTTAAATTGTTCCATGTTTCTGATCCAGAGAAAAAGCCGGTCTAATTAAAAAATTATACGTTCGCACCTTGCAAAAATTTGAGGGAAGGCGGGTGAAGAATTGTCAGTCTAGGACGCCAAAAATATCTTTCGGCGGGCAACTCCTAGTTTTTCATGGAGGAGAATGATGTATTTTGTCTTTCAATAGTAAAAGAATTTTAAATTCTTGGATTTTATTGAGAACAAACTAATAAGACTTACTTTCAGTAATTCTGCAACATCCAGCAGCTCCGGCAATTTGTTTTGGTCAATGTTGATCTCCCCGACGTACATAAAGTCGATCAGCGCCTTCAAAATCCAAAACGGGATCCCCTTGAGGATTATGACGGGGTGCTGCAGGGGAGTGATGCCGTCCAGGATCTGCTCGAAGTACGAGCTGCACGAAGACAAGATCATCTGCAACCAGCTTCAGCTTAGCACTCCGCGTAAGAAATCTGCAAGAGTGCTCACCCTGTGGCATTTAAGCGTCTTCTCCTCTGCGATGACGGTGACGTCGACGTACCTCTCCTTCTCCAGCAGCTGCGGAAAGACGTTCTGCATGTTGGAGTGGTGACTGTTCCACCTCAGGCACACCTCCTCGGCGGGCACCTCCGCTGGCTGCGGCGCGAACGTTTGGGGCTTGCAGTTTTGCCTGGTCACTTTGAGCTTCGTGGGGGACAGGGGCTGGCTCTGAAGTTGGGGCTCGGAAGAAGACGGTATTTGTACTTGAGGCGGGCTGTTGAGGAGCATTCGCTGTTGCAGCGGAACTGTATCTGGAACAAAATGTCTCTTCAAAGCTGTGTTTACAATCATCGCGATTACATTAACATTGATTTACGGTTGCTTGACGCTTTCTAATTTATTTAAACAGACAACGTCTGTTTATACCCTTCAGAATATTCAACGTAACAATAAGCTCCCGACTTAACACTGATAAAGCCCTATATATAAGTTTTGTCAAAAACATTTCTAGGACTGATTTTCTAATTATTTACTTGTAACACTCAAACACAATAAATGCGTGTGTCCATGTAAACTCACTAAGTGGCTACAACTCATTGTTCAGCTTGTTGGGGCATTTACTTGGAAGTTACACAAGTTACGTGGTGAAGGTAGATTCCGAGCAGAGAATTAACATTACGTTCTGTGTTAAGTTAGGAAAAACCTTTAGCGAAACATGGTATATGATACAGGTAGCTTATGGATACGTGAATTATCGAGATGCCGTGTCTTTGAATAGTACGAGAGGTTTAAAGAGAACATAGATACTGCGTAAAACAATCCCACATACCACTGCAAATGTAGAATATGAGATAGCTACTGCAAGAAAATCTGACGAACAATTACTGCTGAACTCTTGGAAATGGTTAGAACTGACCCATATTGGTGTCAGATATTATTGCTGGAGATGAAAGTTTACGCTATTAGTTTGACCCTCAAAAGAAGCGCCAAATGGCCAAGTGACGGAGACCGGGCTTCAACAGCTTCCAAAAAATACCCCTTCATTTTTTGGTTTTTGAAAACAAAGAAAAATCGCATTTTTTATGCTAGAGATTAGGTATATGATCAGGATCTGCCTGAAGAATGATAAAGGTTTGCAATACAGTGGCACCGTATGATTTGAGGACGTCTGAGCGGTGGTTTTTATTTCACGACAATGCTAGGCTCTCTACTGCTGGATCGGTCCATGAATATGTGGCTACGCATCACATCTCTGTTTTACCACATTCCCTATATTCACTCGATATATCGCTATATGATTTTTTGTTCCCCCATATAAAAATTCTGCTAAAAGGAAAGCACCATGAAGATATAGATAACCTAGAGGATTACTTTGACAAGACTTAGGACCGTAAGTTGAATAAATTATTTATTACGAGCCCAGTCCTGGAGCTTTTCTGGCAAAGGTTGTATATAAACTTATTTTATCTTCTTCAATAAGATGGAACCATTTTTCATGTTTTCGATGTTAGCTCGCTCTTATTCAAAGCTCTTCTAAAAAGCCGCCCATGACTAGATTTTAAAAAAAACATATTTTTTATAATAGTCCAAGATTATCCAAATTAATACCTAAGTGGTCTTAAGAACCACAAATTTTTTGGTAAAAAAGACTACACAATATTTAAAAGTTTACTCTCTCTCTCTCTCTCTCTTCCTCTCTCTCTCTCTCTCTCTCTCTCTCTCTCTCTCTCTCTCTTCCTCTCTCTCTCTCTCTCTCTCTCCTCCTCTCTCTCCTCCCCCCCTTTCTCAAAAGCATGTAGTTACTGAGAGATACACGTTTCAAATCAAACTGATATGAAAGAAAATAATGAAGTTTTTGATGCAATAAAAGCTCAGTAATGAGATCTTACCACAGCAATACATAATGGTGAGGCTCAACACCCCGCATGGGAGCACTGCGAACTGAGAGGTTCAGGTTCTCATATGTTCGCCCTCGCCATCCTACTCCGCGCCTTTGACTAGCATATAACAATACATAGATGTATAAAAAATACAGCCAATATAAATAAAATAAATCCGCAATACTAATCTCATTATTTAATAACCACACCTCGCACTTTATACATTTACTTTAGTTAAAAGAATAGTGCAATCACAGTTAGGTATTTATTATCCCTAATTATTTACAAAAACATTATATTACTTGAAATCACAGACCTTCATTCTGAGGAGACTGATATTTGGTGTGTGATCTCCCATATAATTAGTAACACATTCTTCTATTCGACTATCAGAATAGGTGGATCTATAAAATTTAAAAAAAAAATTAATTCAATTTTGAAGGTACGGATGACTGCATTAGAATCTCCAACGAGATGGAGTGACATTCCATGTGTCACACGTCGGCACGATCAACAATAAATAATTTTTCAACAACCAGGTCATTTCGAAAAAAAGAGCTAACCAAAACAAAACACAAATAATACACATTTTCACAAAGAATGAGGGCATACTAGTAACAATTTTCTAAAAACTGGTACGCCGGGTTCTATCCTGTCTGTATGCAAATGTCGGACACTTCCAGTACATATTATGATATCACACTTCTCATTAAATGAACAATTGTGTACTCTACTTACATTTAAATATTAATGATTTAAAGACAATAGACTATAAAGCATAGGACTTTTAAGCTGGAAAAACAACGGAAATTTTGTTAACAATTTTTTACACGAATATTTACAGTCTCCCTACTTCCTAGCACACGTAATCCGTCAGTCCACAATTTTGTAGACGAAGGCTTCTACCGTGATCTCTAAACAATTTTACACTACTTCTCAAATTTTTGGCTGCGCAATTGCTCTTTCAAGGGTTCGAAAATGGACTTAAAAGACCAGTGGTTCTCCAAAAAATTTTAAGTTTGGTCCCCTTTTGATAGAAATTTAATTGGTAAACTCTTATCTTACCGTACTCAACTTTATTCATAATAACGACTGCATGGCCAAATGACCGGAAAAATCTGTTAAAAAGCAGCTCAGTTTGCTTCTTTCGTGTTTTTTGAATTTTGCACTATATTCTAGAGGTGCTAGACCTGGAAATTATAGTTTAACCTCATATAAGTACTCAAGCATTTTTGTTTTCTGTTGAAAATCCTTTCGCAAATATTCAAGAGGGCCGCGAGCCACACTTTGGAAACCACTGAATTAGAGAATACCAAAAAGTGATATATTATGGCCAAAATCAATTAAATACAGAACTAACCATGACATTAAATGCCTTCCCCAGTATCGTTAACAAACCGCAAAAACCGCATTTTATTTGATATTTGGGAAGACGGTGGAAACGAACATTTTCAGGTGAAGCTATGAATCAGCCTTTAAAACTTTGTACAGTTTAAAAGTTCAAAAAAGATACAACTTGGTTGAAGGTAAGGAAAGTTTTGAAAGTCTTTCAATCGACATAATCATTTCAAATATTGTTAAGCTAAGCTTATCAATAAACCAATTATAATCTTTGTAAAATTTTCAAACGTTTGTACCCTATTATAAGTGCTCATCCATCATCATTGTGGATTCAATTCTCAAGTTTACAAACACGACTATCATTCTTCATTCCACATATTTTCCTGAATTAGTTTCTTAATCTTTAAGATAAAAATGGTACTCATAGATAAAACAGGTGACACTATAGAAAAAATTCAAATGGAAGTAGCGTTCAGTAGTTTCAGCAAGCATTAAAATGCAAATTCAATTGTAGTTCATATATTCACTCAAGATATAACTCGATTAAGGAAACCTAGTCAAAGAATAACATAATAAAAAACAAATAACAAAAAAATTATATATGTAGTAGGAATGGTAAGACATACAACATACTTCGAAGTCGATGCCTTAGGATCCCTTTTAGAATTCTAGCAGAGTTTCCGCTGTTTAAAACACCTTGCGCAGCCTCGTGTTGAAATGGCGAATAACTGTCTCGTTGTATTACACTGAATCTGGTCGATGACCTAATTTTTCTCTTGTTTCGAAGATAATTCAAATTTTGGGAATCTAGACTCCAAGATGGTTGAGTCATCTGAGCGATTTGTTTAAATCTTAAAACAGATATTCCAGCTTCGCTCCAAAAATTGATGCAGATTCGCTTTCCTACTCTCTTATTAATTGCAAATGTGACGATCATATACTACACGCGCTCACTAGTCGGGATTTAACTCCAAAATGGCCCGGCTGGTAAAGTTTTCCTCTGACACGCATGCGCAATATAGCCGCTATTCCCATTGGATGCCAGGTTCCAGCGCAACTGTCCAAACTTTTCATTGTATCAATATTGTAACGATATTTTCTAGACAGACCTCGTAAAAGATTCTCAAAGCTATGCGTTGTTCAGTGCTAAGCAGTATAAGCAGAATGAGTAAGTAAACAGGGGTCTGTAACTTTGAGCGTGGTCTAGTTATCGGTTGCCACATGAGAAGAAAAATAGCTCTTTTCAATTTGCCCAAGTCAACTGTTCGTAGCATGACTATCAAATGAAAACTTGAAAGTATAACCACAACAAAACCGAGGTTGAGTACAATAAAAAAAACAATAAAAATAATATTAAAATACAATAAACAAAAAATATATTTACAAGAAAAGTAAATAGTACTCAGCATCATATTATTCAATGTGGCTCTCATCAGCGGCCACGATTTTCTCCAGACGGGATCTAAACCTGTTGCAAGCCAACACAACTTTCTCCTTGTCCATATCATTCACGATGAAGCGTCTTAAGCTATCCTTGGTGTTATGATACCTCTCATCGACATTCACCTCGACCACGCTCCACTCTTAGTACTAAGGAAGACTGCTATCGGGGCTAGAGAGTGGTCACAAGTCGTTATATAGCCATTTTTGAGTATTTATTGCCTTGTGGACCGGAACGGAGTATTACTGAAACACGTACTCCCGCCCAGCTACCACCTTCTCTGTTCAGAGCTTGACAACTGTTTTTAGCACGTTGATATAGCTATCTACGGTCATGTTTAAGCCTTCCTCAAAGAAGTGGAACGCCATGACATCCTCTTCGCGGCTCATAAGCTTCAGCACCATCACAGAGGTCGGAAACTTTGTATGCATGATAATAGGCACTGCAGAGACATGTTGGTCGATCCAACGGTCATTTTGGCGATTCACCTTCCTGTCCTGGATAAAGTTCTTTTAGTCTAAAGAAATCTTAGGACACTAACGCATTTAACTTCCTGTCCATCTTATTTTTCCCAATCAACAGTTGGCAACTCCTCGGACGAAAGAATTGTAGTGCAGGTTAGACTGACCGTCGACCTCACCATGTCTCTTTCAATTCTCGGACAAAATCATTTCTCTTGCGATCAGATTACTTGCTGCGAGTTGCTTTGTTAACAATTGCCTCCTCCTGGTGGTCATTTTCCCTGTATTTGTTGCAATCATTTCTGTCGGAGATTTTCCGGGGCACAGGGTTTCAAGTATAGCAAGGTCTGCAGTGGTATTCGCAGCTCATTTTGTCGACAACCGTAGGTTGTTGATTATGTGAACCTTACTTATTGTGTTACGTAATAGAGGATTGAGCATGCGTATAGATGACCTTTTGGCTTTTTCACAATACAACGTAAAAATTCCGTATTTACTTCAACGACCTGGTAATGACAAAAATTACCGCGCGTTAAAACGTTGTTCGCAAAAATCATTAGTCAACCTGTGAAAGGGTCGCCCAAGACCACATCGAAAATTGACACAAATGAAATTTAATCATCAACTAGTATTTTTTAGATTCAATTGAGAATACTCTCATATAAGTAAAGCGGCCATCAAAGCAAAAGCTGGACGCTTTTAATTGGAGAATATAGTGAAATAAATGTATGCCAGAAAATAATAATAAGCACCAAGTAGTCAGCATCAACTTAGTTAACCCCTGGTTCTTAAACACCATTCGGGACATTACATATGTCAAAAGCAAACTACACCCAAGTAAAGTTCCTCTACTAAAACAGATAAAATAAACAATATGGTTGTAACACTGTCGGTCACTTTACCACCTAAACAGCAGCTATAGCATACGAGTAGATATCATGTGAATATCGCAACATCGTATAGAGGCGTCATCTAAATAAATAGTCGAAATACGAGGGCAAATCAGGGAAGATTTGATTATATTACTCGAAGACTTGAATTCACAAATTGGCAAGGAAAATGTCGTAAACCAAGTTGCAGGAAAGCACACGTGCCACGAGAAAACAAATGGTAATGGAATCAAATTATCCTATCTAGCCGCCAAAATAAATGTGATAGTAAATTTGATCATCCAAGAATACACTAGGTAACCAGAACATACAATCCAGAAAGACCACGTATTAGTAATAATCTTCAATAAGTGATCTAAGAACATATAACAATATGACAAAAACAACGATAAGAAAGAAAAAGCAGGAAGAAAAAAAATGGAATACAAGAATTTTAAGTAAGTAAATCAGAGAATAAATCAATAGAAAAAAAGTAGAATAATATAAAAAAAATCAATAAATAGATAGATAGAAATTAATAGAAAAAAATACTACATTAAGTAAAGGTAAAGACAAGAATAAAATGTATAAGAACTAACAAAGAAAAATACAGAGCAAAATACGAGGAAAAAGGAAAAGAATTGAATCAAATACTAAAAGAGTAAAAAAAACTGGATAAAGAGAAGTTAACATAAAATAGAGAAAGTAAAAAAAAACAAGTTTTTATCAGAAAATTAACGATCAAACTAAAGTGTACGAAAACTAATAGAAAAAATATAAATTTAAGATAATCTGGATGGAGCGCTTTAAAGAATGACTAAATACTAATCAAAGACAAGAAGAATTTTGACAGTCACAATCCAAAAGTTCTCAACAAATACAACTGAATACATATGGAATTAATAAAGCATAGCTTATATTTTACAGGAAAATATCTTTTTACTAATATAAAAAATATGGAAAGAGGTAAAGATAGCTAGCGATTTTGAAGTGGGTCAAATAGTAGCTATACATAAGAACGAAAACCAGCAGGAATGTAGAAATTATAAGATAATTACAAGATGCTCTCCATATTGATACGGGAAAGGTTAAGAGATACGACAAGAAAAGTAATAGGACAATATTAATATGGTTTCGTAAGGAAAAATCAACAGTAGACGCAATATATGTATTGAAGCAATTGTATTGAAGCTATTATTTATAACTTTGGACAAGCTTTTAACTCTCGATAGAAAAAATAACTCAAGCCAGCAATGAAAGAATTGGGAATAGCAGCAAAATTAAGGAAATTCATAAAAGTGGTATTGGAATCGACACGGATTAGGATAAAAACTCAAAAAAAAGGAAAAAGGAGAATTTAGAATAGACAAAGGAGTCAAACAAGGCAATTCCCATGGTACTAGAACACATCACCAAAAATATAATTAAAGGCATACGATGCAGATGACTTTGAACTAATAATAAAGAGACAAAATATACTATCCAGAATACTAGGAGAAATTATAACAGAACACCGTCTCTCCTGTTCTGGTTAGAACCTGTTCAGGACTGTTTGGAAGTTACTAGAATGATAAATGAACGGAAGGTACCGCGAAGCATAGAACAGCGCATTGATCAAATTCCTCGTTGAAGAAAACGTCACGTTCGCTGAAATTCGCCACAGACTCCAACAACAGTATGGGGAAGAGTGTTTCTTGCAGACCCACGTGTTTGAGTAGTGTGAGTGCTTCAGGGAGCGCAGAGAGCGCGTGAATAAACCGCAGGATCGTCAGCCGCGAACATCCGTCACCGAGACAAACATTGATCGTGCAGACGCGCCTATTCGTGAGAATAGGCACAAGCACTTTCAAGAAACTTAGAACAATGCTGTCCATAAATGTTGGCAGGGCAGAAGACATTGTGAAAAAACACCTGCACTATCGCAAAGTGAATGCACGGTGGGTACTAAGCACTTTGACGGACGTGAACAAAATAGTGCGCATACAAGCTACCAGTCGTCTTCTACAGCAGTTTAAAGACGAAGGTGATGCATTTTTGAAGTCTATAGTAACTACCAATGAAACGTGTGTGCACTACTTCATTCCCGAATCCCAGTAGTCATCATGTAAGTGGCGGCATACCAATTCTTCCAAACCCAAGACAAAGCGACAAAAAAAGCGATGACAACGTTCTTCTAGACCTAGCAGAAGGTTATCCATGTAGCTTATTATTCAGACCTCCTGACAACAGACGCGAAGGAAACGATCCGATTCAAGTGAAAGACAGGTGGAAAGCGTGTAGCTTTCCTTCAAGACAATGCATGTCCCCATACGACCAAAATGGCAATGGAAACCCTCCGGAAATCCGCCGTATAATCCCAATTTGGCTTAAAACGATTTATATTGTTCGAAAGGCTCAAATCAGACTTGGATACGTTTGTAATCAACGTCGTCGTCATCCAGATTGTTCGGGAGTGGATACGCCGCCAACCAAAGGACCATCAGGATGCTTCCAAAACGTTGGAAAAAATTTGTTGACTCCAGAGCCGAGTACGTTGAAAACTGACATGTGCAAGGAAGTGTTTGGCGATTTGGTTTCTTTGTAAAAAAATCAGTTTTGGTCATGTTTGAATCACATTGTATTTATATCTGATTTATTTTGACATTCATACGTATGTTTTAAAATTTAAACCTTCATTAGCATATGCAAGTGTCAGTTAATTGGACCACATAGAGCCAACAAAATTTTGGTTCAGTAAACCGGCGACTCCTTTTTTAGAAGGTGAATAAATTCGACATTTCCTAGTGTTCCAGTGGGAATAACACTATGGCTATAATAGAAGTTAATGCAATATTTATGTAATACTTTATACAAAATAGAAGTCTTACTCTTCCCCGCTCTTTTCCGCTTTATTGCACCATTTGAATTAGAAATAAGCTCCAGCTGGTCTCGAGACTTGATCCATCTCATTAGCGTGGCTCTGTCGACACCCAGCCTCTTTGCAGCCTCACGCTGAGATAGCCCTCCTAGATTTTCGTCATCGTATTTTCTTAGAAGTTCCAACTTTTCCCAAACACTGCGGTTGTCGCGTCGAAGCATAATAGTTGTAGTAGTTCACTCGAGAAAGACCGAGTAACTGTAGCAGGTCGAAATGCCCTGACATTGGAAACCAGGTAGCGGAGGTTTCAATGAAAACAAAATGAACCAATCGCGAGACAGGTAGAAAGGGCTATTGACTTGTCCTTAAATACCCTGACATTGGAAAGCAGTTCAATAAGAAAAGACAAAGAGAAAAATGTTGTTATTAGATGCAGAGCTAATTCCATGCCTGTAATAATCGATTTAATTATCCGAAAAAAATGGTTCAATAATCCTGTCGATCCGTTCGGTTCATAAAAGCGGCTGGTTCATTTAAGCGGCATCTACCGTATATTAAGGGGGTTAGTACCTTTAAAATCTTAAAATTTTCGTGTTTTTTTTTATTGTTCTATTTGAAAGAGCTACGCTTTACGAATACTTTGCCGCAAACCCGAACGCGCTACGTTCAAATTTGGCGCTGCGAGAGCTTGTGACGTGGCGCAAGGTGGGGGAAGACGCTCCGAGCGAAGCGGACGACAGCTGCCAGCTGACTTCGTTCCCCCTGCCTTGCGTATGCGCTCTGCGCGCTCTCGATGCGCGCTTTTCTCTTGTTTTCTTACGCGGTGTGTTGGTGCTCTTTTACTCTATGGGATTGAGCGAGGCCTTTTCGATATAGTTTCTCAGTGGTTTTCGTGGTACGCATGAGCTCAGCGAGAAAACAAAAGCACAACGTCGGATTGTTTATGCTTTGTTTTTCTCACCGGTGAACGATATAACCTCGACTCTGACTTGTTTATTGTTGTTATATCTTTGGAAGTATTTATTACAATGACTGGCCGGGTCTATATCGGTCAAAAAGGACATGGGGAATATAAGGAAGACCTTCCGAAGAAAAAACGTGTGCCTCCGAGCAAACGAAGAAATCAAACGCCCGAAGACAACGCGGACCTTTCTACGTCGGCGAAAAACTGCGAACTAGTACTGGCTCCGAGGGTGTCGAGATTACAGACTTTCAAGGATACCGAATTCTTGATTTGTGGACTTTTTTGTCATTCCTAACTTCTCTCATCAAGTGTCGCGAGTGTGATGGTGAAATGAAGTTTTCTGAATCAGCTGTTCGCGGGCTTGGCTTCAAAATAAACATTTTGTGTGAATGTCCTGGAAGATCACATCCCTCCTGCCGTTACATTGGAAAATCCTACGAAATCAATAGGAGATTCCAATTTGCTATGCGGGTGATAGGAATTGGATATAGCGGACTACAAACATTCTGTGGGCTTATGGACTTGCCGGTGTTTTTAGCGAGAAATCATTACGGGGACTTAGTGAAAATGATCCGTGATGCGTGCAAGACTGTTGCAGAGTATTTTATGAAGAAGGCAGCTTCCAGGAACTCCAAATTACGACTGAGACATCACCATTGTCAGATCATGCCGGCATTTCGGTATCAGGCGATGGTACGTGGAGGACTAGAGGCCACACTTCACTGATGGGTATGGCGTCGATCATCGGATTCTACACGAAAAGGTGATTGATGTGGTTATAAAGTCACTGTTTTGCAAGATGTGTCTTTCCTGGGATGATGGGAAACCACAAGAAGAACATGAAGATTGGCTACAAGAGCACAAAGAAGTGTGTGAGATTAATCACAGTGGATCGAGTGGCAAGATGGAAGTAGACGCTGTAGTCGAAATGTTTCAACGATCAGTCGCTTTCTGGTGTGAAATATCTAAATTACATTGGGGACGGAGATTCCAAAACCCATAAAGGTGTCACAGCAAGCAAACCATATGGAGATCAGCTAGTGACGAAGAAAGAAGATATTGGTCATGTGCAGAAACGACTAGGAACTAGACTACGAAACATTAGAAAAGAGAAGAAATTAGGAGGGAAAGGAAAACTAACTTTAGCTACAATAACCCAATTATGTAGCTATTTTGGAAAGGCTATAAGAGACAACTGCCAAGATGCCCAAGCCATGCACAATGCTGTATGGGCCACTTTCTATCACATGTCTTCTACAGACGAAGATCCCCAGCATTTCTACTGCTCTGAATCTTGGTGCAAATACATGAAAGCAGCCGCTGAAAACAAGCTCCAAAATTTCAAGCATCCGTCTCGATTTCCTGTAGAAGTACAAGAGGCCATCAAACCAGTCTACACTGAGCTCACAAAAGAAAGTCTTTTGACCAGGTGTGTAGGAGGTTTTTCTCAGAACCCGAATGAGTCATTTAATAATATTGTGTGGAAGATAGCTCCAAAGCTCTACTTCAGTGGCCTCCCGACTGTAGAAATTGCCACTTATGTGGCAGTTTGCCTTTTTAATAAAGGCAACAGCTCCCTTCTGAAGATATTGCAAGAACTTGGTATCCAGATTGGCTCCAAAGCAAATGACTACACCAAACAAGCTGACAAAATGCGCTGGGACAGATCCTTGACTAGGCAAGAGGAAAGGACGAAAGAGGCCAGGAAGAAGGCCAGGGAGGCCAGGACCGCAAAGGATAAGTCCCACACTGATAAGGAAGGTCCCCAGTATGGAGCTGGAATTGATTCAGACTGGCAAGTGCACTTTCATTGACATGATCTCACGTATGACCTTGTAGTTTGATAAAAACACAATTATCTCAGTTTCACTTTTTTGGATCTTCCGTACATCATAATGTAAAAACCGTCCCTCAGAATTTGATGAAATTTTCAGGGCAGGTTAATAATATGATTATTTCCATTGTGACACTAAAATATTTTGTTAGAATCATAATAGAAAAAAATTTACAATTTTTATTCTTATAAAAAGGGCGTTTTGTCTAATACTTCATGTTTAACTAGTGAAAAAAAATATTTTTTTCCAAAAATTAAAGAAATTAACAGTGTCACAATGAAACTACAACTATAAATCAACTAATCTTTCTTTGTGCAATTGTTTCAGATCCCCCATAAGGTCAGCACAGTGTACGAACTGCCAAGTTGTTCTTAAATCTCTCCAACGTTGATTGTCCTCCCCATAAGAGGTTTTTAAGTCAAAATTTTTTAAAATAATTTTAAAATGTATTTTAAAGTATGATTAAATTTTTCTGTTAATTTCAATCTACTTGAGTTGTTTTTTCTAACATTTTTTTTTCAAAAATACCGTATTTTTAGGGATTTAAAGGTACTAACCCCCTTAACATTGAAATTAGGTCGGTGCGTCATAGACGCGCTGCAAATATGCAAATTGTACAAAATCTCCTGAAAACATGCGCTGTGTTATTGATTTGCGGTTTTTAATTCTCGGGTCTGCACAACTACAACATTTGTTCCTACAGCAGCTTCAGTTAAGGTACCTTAGCAACAACAATAGCCATTTCAGTTACATAAAGAGCCTGCTTCATATTATTTGCAAAATGACCCGCAAATGAGGCTGCGCTTCCGGCCCATTATATGCGCAAGGTTGCTCTAAGCAGGTCTTTTCACATAATTTGCAGCCGAATAGAATATAAATTAGTATTTACCGACTAATGTTATGCGTTATAATTTATTCAAGCCCATTTTTGAGCGGTCTCAAGTTTCAAAATGCTTTCTTGGTTTAATAAGGAACTGAAATTCAAAAAAAAGGAAAGGTTCGAGAAATAAAAGCAAAATTGAAAGTTTTGTTATTATTTAAACAAAATTTCAATAAAGTTGATTTATTTCTACCGAATGATTGAGTTTAACAGTGTCGTCAATGCTTTGTCAGATTTTAATTGCATAGTCTCTAAAGAAAATGAGCACAAAGGACTTAGGATTCAAAGTAATTGTAATTTGTATATGCGAACATATTTCATTCGGGTCTCATTTGAATAATGGCTATGAAATAAATCGTCACATAGTATTTGTAATGACACTCTTAAACGTTGGACGCGGAATGTGGAGAGCTACTCCTACTACACCCAGAGAAATTAAAACCACAATTGAAATCTTCTAAGGAAAAAATCCCCTGGATACGATCTCATTACCAGTTTAGTGCTAATACAGCTTACCAAAAGAATCGTTAGTCTATCTTGCGACCACATTGCATGCCTCCGACAAGGTTACTTCCCATAAGCATGAAAACATGCTCACATATTAGTATTTCCTAAGCCGGACAAAGACAAAAAAGACTGACAGTCAATAAGCTTGTTAACATCACTGTCAAAAAGTGAACTATCTCCACTTAACATATTACCATCGTTTCAGCTAGGATTTAGGAAAAAATATTCAACACTACACCAACTACAGCACATCACAGAAAGAATAGTAGAGGGATTCGAAAACAAAAGCTATAGAGTAGCAATTTTCTTTGACGTAGTCCAGGCCTAAAAAGCTTTGGATAGCCAACTATCTAAATAGTCTTATTTTTTCTAGATACCCGAACATTTGTCGTACGCATCAACACTATAATTTCTGAAACAAAGGCCATTAAAGCAGGCGTCCCGCAAGGAAATGTATTGGGGCCACTGTTATTATAGAACCACACCAACCTTATTCAAACCATAGAGATACTAGAGACCGCAATACACCAAACATGCTCATGGTACAAATAAATCCCACTAAATGGCAAGCAAAAATATTCTCCCTCAGAAGAATCGGAAACCCACCTAGCATAGTAATAAACAATAGCATCATCTACTAGAATCCTACTGAGATAGCAATGGGGGTGCTACTAAATACACGACTTACCCAAAAACTCCACGTAAGCCTCGAATTCAATCAAACCTATGCGAGACTAGCACAACTATATCCCCTCATAAACAGGAAATCTTCACTCAAACCTAAATGTGCCATGCTGATGTATAAATAATTAATAAGACCCCTAGTGCTTTACGCGTCACCAATCTGGAGTAACAGAACCATTTTCAACTTAGAAAAAGTGCAATGACCACAAAACAAAATTCTTGCAATCGCGGTGAACGCGCCCTGGTACACTATGAACAAGACATTCCCACAGTCCAAAGCTATATCAATGCGAGTGCTAACAAATTCTTCAAAAACATGTGAATGCGATGGTGTTGTACATTACAATATAGGCAGGCAAAATATTCATCGTCAACTGAAACGTAAGCTGTCACAAGATTTGTACTTAACCGAATCAGACAGTGATTAATCAAGTAACCAAATGTTACACTAACTTGTAGGGGGAATATCAACCCCCACTACTGTTACTACAATGCTATCAACAACATTGTAATTGTTTGTTGAACTGGCAAATAAATAATTAAAAAAAAACGTTGGTATAGATAAGATCAACTTATTTTGTGGTCTATAAGTGACATTCAAGCTTAGTGCCTCAAAAATGGTATTCGATGATCTGTGTAAAAAGGCAGTAAATGAAGAGAAAGAAGAAACTGAAAAACTTGAAAGACCTTTAACTGATTTGGAAGTTTCTAGGGATGGCTCTTCGAAAAAAAGGTTATGCTATTACACAGGAAAGATGATTGATTTGGTTGTAAAGAGTGCTTTTTCTAAATTGTGTTTGGAATGGAAATATAAAAACTTACAAAAATTCGAAGTTTGGTACGAAGATCATGAAGAAAACTGGACAATTTGGTGTAAAATACAGCAACTACATCAGTGATGGCGATTCGAAAACCTTCAAAGCAATTCTAAATAGAAGTCCATTTCGTGCTGAGTTTCAAGAAAAGCAAGTCAAAAATGAATGAAAAAAGCGACTACGCAAAATCAGAAAAGGTAAAAAAAATTAAAGAAAAAGGGAAATTGACTGACACTTTGGTTAAATAATTATCCAATTACCATGGTCAAATTTAGATTCTGTAGAATGTATGGCAACGGATATTATGGCTATTTACATGAAGTTTCCACAAACTAGAATTCCAGGTAGACTTTAGAATTGAACTATAATTATTTGGCCCCACTCCATGCCGACATTACCAAGAATATGTGGGCAGCCTCAACATGAAGATGGCCCTACTCATCAAAACCATTTTGCTACTACAATCGTACATGCTTTGAAAGGTGCCTGTAACAATTTCAGCCATTTTGGACGCTTAGTTCTTTGACAGTCGTTTTTATCACTCGATGTCAGTGCTTGTGTATAAATGAAAACATTGAAAACCGTGCCATAATTAAGTACTTGCAATTGTTAAACATCGTTTGCGGGGACTCCGCCCTCATCATTTGTAAAAAGATTGGCAGTTGAATTTAAACTTGATTGAGGATGAGAATTTGGGACGGCCAACAATTGTGACCTCCATCGATAACATCGAAAAAGTTCAACAAATGGTACCGAACAACCGTCGAATCAAGGCTAGAGAGATAGCAGAGACGGCGGGCATATCGAAAAAATTCGTTTATCATATATTTACTGAATAATTGAGTATGAGAAAGCTGTATGTGCCTTGAGTCCCGCGCTTGCTCACTTTGAATCAAAAATTCATTAAAATGAACTTTCCAAGGCCCTGCTTAAGGAGTTTCAGCGAAACAAGTCGGGCCTTTTTGGATCGATCTATCACTGTTAATGAATTAAACAATTAAAACAGTGGACTGCAAAGGGTAAACCTGCTCTAAAAAAAGACGAAGACGGTTTCATCGGCGAGAAAGATGATGGCGACTATTTTTTGAGATAGTCAGAGAATTCTGTGCGTCGACTACTTAGAAAAAGAAAAAACAATAACGGGATCGCACTACTGAAAAACGGCCCCATTTGGAACGGAAGAAATCAAGACCCACACTTCGACGGTCCCCATAGCTGAAATTCACGAATTTAAGTTTAAATTGATTGACCACCCAGCATATTCACCAGATTTGGCCCCCAGCAACTATTTCCTGTTTCCTAAGCTCAAAGTTTGGTTCGGGGAACAGAGATTTTCATCAAACGAGGAGATCATCGCAACCGTAGACGCCTATTTTGCAGAGCAAGACACCAATTGTTATTTGGGCGTGTTAAAGAGGTTTGAGCATCGCTAGAAAAGTGTATCGACTTAAAAGGAGACTAAGTTGTAAAATAAAATTGAATTTGACAGAAAAAATCTTGTTTCTATGTTAGGCTTAAAACTTTTCAGACTGCCCACGTATTTTATCAATATATTTAAATCTGTCTTAGAGAAATTTATTGGAAAGATGCTTAGATGGTCATACCCACCATTGTTGGGACTCAATGATCACATCGGTTTAAGCTGCAACTCTTGGTTCTCTTCACAAAATTTTCGATCACAATTTCTCACATGTTCTAATCAATTTCATCGATAATAAGTCAGATTTAATTCTTCAGATCGTCAATTGTTTGTGGATTACTGGCGTAAACCTAGGATTTTAGGTAACGCCCTCAAAATTAAATCATAAGATTTTGATAGCCAGTTAATGTTGACGTTTCGTGAAATTACACTGCCAGAAAATCGTTGGTGCAACAAATCAATTTTTTACCGAGTTGTATGACAGATGGCGCCGTTCTGCTGGAACCACATTTGTTGATCCATGTTGCCCAATTGGGTTATCGTGCAAAGATAACAATCGCCATTCACAATTATAGCCTTTTTAGCATCATTTTCAAAGTACAAGCTGATCAATAATACGTGCCGGAAAGTATTTTCTTATAACTTCTCACGCAGTTGACCGATTTTTAACATAAAAAAAAAATGTTTTATTCAACATAGTCTGAAGTTTAGTTTATCAAATTTCCAAAATGTGAACCTTAAAACTTCAATTTTTACGGCTGTTTTAAAATCTTCGATTATCCTTGGAGACCCTTCGCAGACTCAACCCTTCAGGTATCCCCATAGAAGAAAATCACAGGAATTCATGTCAAGGAAATTTGGTGGCCAATTAATACCATCGCTAGCAAAATTATCGAAGTCTAAGCCTATGACGCGTGTTCCAAAATTATCTAGAAGTGTACAAAGAACTTCCAGAATGCGATGAGCCCTCGCATAAATCAGTAAGCGTTGAACATTTTGGCTCCCTTTACTCCCCAAGAAACTCCTCTTCGAGCATCTGACCGTAACTTTGAGACTTTACATTGTCGTCAAAAAACGTGGTCCAAAAATCTTTTACCCGAAATTGCACGCCAGGCGGTCACTTTTGCTGAATAGAAAGGCTTTACAATTGCAAAGTGAGAATTTTCGATATACCAGTGGCGCATGATTTGCTCGTTAACAATACCTTGCAAATAAAAATGAGCCTTACCAATAAATCAAATTTTCAAAAAATCAATAAAACCGTCTTCCACTTTTTCAATCATCAGTTGGCCAAACTGGAGTCTTCTCTCGACATCGTGCGGCCTCAGCGGCTGATGAACATTTTCAAATGTTTTATCAGGATAGTTTGGGCGCTTCCATAGCTGATCCCCTTGTTGAGCTGCTCGCCAAATCGACAAACCTGGCTGGTCTTCGAAAAAATCTCCAACCTTTTCAATATTTTGTGACGTCACACTGGTAGATTGCCGACCAAAATTTTCAGACTGTTGTACATTTTTAGTCCAAAATTTAATTTACTCTTTCTCGCCTACTTATTGTCCTTTCAAAATGTTTGTCTTTATCTAAGGAAGACTCCTTACAGTCCCGTTGGAGCATGGCAAGTTCTTCCAAATTGGTAAAATTTCTGTATACTAAATACCCTTCCTTCGAAGATTAAAAATGTTTACAATTAGATAGTCACGTGATCAATGATTTGCTACAAAACTTCAACTAGCTAACTACTGCGTGTGATAGGTGGCGCTGATCTACCTTCTCTCATTATTTTTTAATAGGCACATGCTTTCCGATACCTATTATTAATCACCCTGTACGACCTGTCCAAAATTTACACCAAGCAATGACTCGTTGTGGTGCACTTGCTTTTCATGAGTTACGTAAGGATTTATCTGAACCCAAAACGTGACACTTTCGTTTATTTACAAACCGGTCGAGTTAGAAATAACCCTCACCGCTAAAGAAGATTTTTTGATTAAACTACGAATCCACTTTATAATTCTCTACAAACCAAAGGACGAGTTGACCGTGAGAATCATTAGCAAGCAGATATTTAGTGAGTATCCGCTGAAGGAAACTCTCACGTTGATACTCTTGAGGTTTTGCATCCATTATCTATCCAGTTTCACTAAATGTATGATCAATTTTCCGGCAGTTGATTCATTTATTGCACTGTTTCAAATAAAAGTTCCACGAATATTTTGTACCATAGATACATATCCTTATAGTCTATGAGCTGGGGTCTCAAAAATGACAAGTTAACGAAATTTCAATAGGTGAAAGTATGCGACGGTTAGTCCTAAAAATATAAGCGGACAGCTGGCTATGTGGGGGCATTTGGCGGGAGCCGACAAGTGCAAATGGAAAATTTTGACTGAACTGAATAATGGCGTCCATAGTTGAAAATGTGTACAATCCATCGACAAATGCACGGACACCTAGGTGGGGATAAAATAGGCAACGAACAGGGAAAAGGGGAGAGAAAATTGTCGGAAAATTTATAACAAGGTTCATGTCCGTGCTTTTGAAATTTTGTAGTTTGTAGGCTAACTAAAGTGTATGCAACTGGACGGACATGTACGTGGGGTCGTTATCGATTTATAAGCTGTTAAACAAAACGACGCGTCCTTAGCGCTGCGCGCAGCTGTAAACATGTTTTCCAGTATTGTGCATGAAATGATCGAGTACATGTCCGTGCTTTTGCATATGTTGAAATCATATTTTAAACAAAGCTTTTCGAACAAACGGACATCTCTCTGGGGGGAAAACAATGAAAACAGTTAACGAATCTGCACTTTTGCTGTAATTTGCAGGTAAATTGATGTAAAAACAGCCATGCACGCGAGAAAGGCAATTTACTAAATTAATTGAATTAATGAAGAATGAATTCATTAGCTTACCCATAAATATTATTAAATAGTCAAATATTCAACTATTAACTTTGAAATAAATACACACCTGATGAACCCGTGCGAGATGGTCCAGCTTGATTACTGTTGCTGCTCGACGGCGTTCCTGTTAGCTTTATCCTCTCATACTCCTCAGTATTTTTTTTGTAAATCGATGTGAAGTACTTGTAACAAGTGCGGTGATATCCATGGACGTTGTCAACTTCAGGTGGTAGGATGACGTCCTTGTACTTCAAATTACAAGCAACACGAACTTTTAATTTTTCGCGGCAAGTTTCTAGAGTTTGTTTATTAAATAATTTCACATCTTGGTCTATATTTATGCAACTGAAAGTGCAAAACGGTTCAGTTGCCGTTTGCATTTTCACTTCAAAAGATAGCACGCTGCAGAAAAGTATTTTAACGTGCCCAAAATGGAACGGAACTGATGCTCGTCTGCGCAGCAGCTGCCTCACAGACCAGCCTTCCTTTGTCCCTAATTTCCCCTTTCCCCTCCCTTCTGGTCACTTTCTAAATGCGAAAGAGAGAGAGGGAGGGAGAGAGAGAGAGAGAGAGAGAAAGAAAAATTAGAGTGACAAAGACTGAAAGAGAGAAGAGAGGGAGAAAGAGAGAAAAAAGCCTTAACACCTCTACTACTGAAGCTCAGGGTGAGGCAAAGATATTCATTATTTCAATTAATTTAGTTTAATGCATTATCTTTATACAAAATGCTAATGAAATTTTAAAAAGAATTGCCTTTCTTCTTCATGGGCATGAGTGTTTTTACGTCGATTTACCTACAAATCAGAGCAAACGTACAAATCCACTAGGTTTTCTTCATCGTTGTTCCCTAGCCAGGTGTCCGTCTTTTTGCACAAGTTTCGTTTATAACATAATTTTAACATATGCAAAAGCACGGACATGTACTCGATCACTTCAGGCCACAATATTATAATGTCTGCAGCCGCGCGCAGCGCTAAGGACGCGTCGCTTTGTTCACCAGCTTATAAATCGATAACTCACATGTCCGTCCAGTTGCATACACTTTAGTTAGCTTATAAGCTGCAAAATATCAAAAGCACGGACATGAAGCTTATTATAAATTTTCCGACAATTTCACTCCCCTTTCTCCTGTCCGTTCTCTATTTTGCCCCCACCTAGCTGTCCGTACATTTGTCAATGGCTTTCATATATTATCTACAACAAACGTAAAAATTTTCAAGCAGGAATCTCATTATTGAGAACATTTTCCATTTTCACCTGCCGGCCCCCGCCAAATCCCAAGGTAGCTGTCCATGGTGTCCGCTTTTATTTTTAGCACTAACTGTCGGGCACTTTCACTTATTGAAATTCCAGGAACCTTATTATTTTTTCAAGGCTATAGCTCTCCATGTATTAGCCAATATACGATTTTAGTTGCAAATCAATCCTTAGAGTTTACTTCTCTTTATTCTTTGTAACCTATGGAATTTTTCCAGCGTATACGTAGAGATATGCCAGCGTGGTCCCGTGGTTGAGGGGCGGGCTGCGATGCGGACGGACCCGGGTTCAATTCCCAGTGCTCTCTGATGCCTGGCGGGTGGCCTATTCAGTCACTAAAAATAATTGAGTACCTGCGTCCACTCGAACAAGGGATAATAATGGCGGTCGTCTAAGACGCGGTGCTTGCCACACCGCCCCGCATCAGAGATGGTGCGCGACGCCGGGCAGAGAGAGCGAACGTATGAGAGCCTTAACCTCTCAGTTCGCAGGCCGTGCTCCCACGCGGGGCGTAGAGCCTTACCATTATTATTATTATTATTATAATACGTAGAGATGGAGGCAAGCTAGGATTTAATGTCCGACCATTCACCTATCATTGTAACATTAACTATCACGATCTGTTCAAGGAAACCTAACCCTAGACTACATAAGGCAAAATCTGTCTGCCATCGTGGTCGAAAACCGGTTGACAAAACAAGCTACAATCGGTTAAGCAACAGACTGAAAGGAAACTAGAGGAATTGAGAGATGAATCATTTAATAGATACGCAAGTAGAAACTGGGGTCTGAAGTTAGTTGCATTAAAAAACATACTTGAACGCATCTAATTCGCCCGCCATTTTCGATATACGTAGCTTAGTCTTTGCTGTTTTTATGACATAAGATTCAGTCATTTACGCGCTGTCATTCCATGTGTATCAATTTTATACTAGATGGATGTCTATAAGCAACATTTACGCCATTGCATTCTATTATGTTTTGAAATGAAAAAAAAATTCTGCACAAGCTATTAAATTGATTAATTCGACTTTAGGTAAACATTTTGTGAGTCAAACAGTAAAAAAGTGATTTGCAAGATTTCGTAATGGATATTTTAGTCTTGAGGACGATTCACGTCCAGGTATAGTAAAAAATTTGAAGACAAAGAACCTCAAGTTTTACTGGACGAAAATCCATGTCAAACTCAAGAAGAGCTTGTAGAACAGTTAGGAGTTACCCACCAAGCAATGTCACTTCAACTGCATGCAATTGGAAAGATACAGAAGGAAGAAAAATTTGTTCCTCATAAACTGACGGAAGAAAACAAAAACCGAAGAGTTGTCATCTGCATGAATTTTCTTTCTCGGCACAAAAGAAAGAATTTTTTGCACAAGATCATCACGGGTGATGAAAAGTGGATTTTGTTCGACAATCTTAAACGCAGAAAAGTAGGTCAGCCATCATCAGTTGCAAAAACTAATATTCATGCCAAGAAAATGTTATTGTGTGTCTGGTGAGATTAGAAGGAAGTAATTTAAACAGCTTCTGGAACCTGGCCAAACTGTTACAGCTGAAGGTTACCAGGACCAATTGACCAATTTAAGTGATGCTCTCAATAAAGAAATACCATTTACGGGTCAAGGAAGGCGTGATATCGCTGCATGACAACGCTCGTCCACATACAGCAAAACCAACCCTGAAACTCATCTTCTCCTTAGGCTCGAAAGTTGTTAACCATGCGGCGTATTCTCCAGACTTGGCTCCTGATTATAACTTATTCAGATCGATGTCGTCATATTTGAAAGATCAGCGGTACATGAAAGTTGAAGATGTGCGAAAATGGCTCGATAACTATTTTGCTTCGAAACCACCAAGTTTCTATCGCGAAGGCATTGATCATCTACCTGATAAGTGAAAAAAGACCATAGATAGTAATGGCAAGTATTATTAATCTGTGTAACAAGTATCTTTTCAATAAAGTTAAATTTAATCAAACAATGCCGAGTTTCTACTTGCACACCTATGTTACAAACCTAAGCAGATAGGACTACACCATTTAGAAACCCATAAATTGGGCAAACAGTGATAAACAGAAAGCAGGCTTGTTTGCAAATCAGCCTGTTAAAGTATTTAGTCCACCCAGCACTAAACCAGATGTAAAAATGACCAAATGATAATATACGCAAGATCACACCAGTAACATCCAAGAAAGTTGAAGATGAAATTAAACTGCTGAATATCAAAAATCACCAATTCTCACATAACAGGAAGAATGTTGAGAAAATTACCAAAGAAGAGAGTAGTAGTTCTAACCTATTTATTTAATGCCATCCTCAGGCTTAATTATTGCTCTAGGCACTTAAAAATTGCTCAAATGATCATAATTCTAAAGCCTGGTAAGGCTCACCACTAATAAGCCTACTTTCTGTCCTCTCTAAGATCTTGGAAAAAATGGTCTTCCAAAGAATCAAGGATGATTCGTTTATCAATAACTAGATTCCCAATCACCAATTTGGATTTCGTAAAGCACACTCGACAATCCAACAATGACATTGCATGGTGCAAATTATAAATAAGGCACTAGAAGAAAAAAAACTGCCTAGTTATTCTGGTAGATGTAAGCCAGACTTTTGATAAGGTTTGGGATAGGCCTGTTAACAAAAGTTTAAAGAAAGTCACAGGAAAATTCCAACTTGATCAAAATCTTACCTATCTAATAGACAGTACCAAACTAAATATAACAGTGCAACATCTAGTTCATATTCAATAATTGCAGTCTCCTAGGCCCTCTTTATACACTTTTTATACCATACAGACAGAAACATACAAGTATGTTCGCAGACGATACTGTTATACTTAATAAAAATACAAACCCAGAGGGGAAAATGCTGGCTATGTCCAAAATCATCTAAATTCTCTTCAAAATGGCGTGTAAAGGTTAATGGACAAAAATCCCAGCATACAACATTTGCCCTCCGAAAAGGGCAATGGCCAGCTTTGCAAATTGATAACGAAGATATACCGCAAGTTAAAGAAGTCAAATAACGTGGATTAATACTTGATAGTCAATTAACTTAGAAAAGACACATCGCCAAAAAAGGCAAACAAATCGACATAAAAGTGCGACAACTTAGTTGAATAATAGGACGAAAATCTATCTCTAGAAAATTAGTTGCTCATCTACAAACTTAAGGAATTGAGATTTGGAACTATTCCAGTAAGTCCAATATTTCAATCACACAAAGGAGTCAATCGAAGATCCTTTGAGATGCTCCCTGCTTTACATCAAATCACACTATCCATCCACACCAACCTCAACGTTTATTATGTCCAAAATGTCATTCACGAGAAAAGCAGTAAACATTATGATCAACTCCGATCCCACAGTAACACTTTATTATAGCACCTTACCCGCACTGCTGACCATAGAAGACTCAAGCGTTCCTGGTCTATAAATCTCAAGTAAGACCATATGGACTCCACCTCAGGGTGTAGTCCTGTTCATGTCATACGGTTATGATTACATATTCTGTTTTCTGTGTATATAATCATATCATGTCATAAAATTAGCTTATAGAATGTATATTCTGATTCCTGATCAAATTAAATAAAAAAAATTCTCTTTATAGACTAGTTTCTTCTATACTTCTTTCCAATTATTTCTGTTTTGTGTTGCTTCTTCATGGGATGCTTCTTTTTTACTTTGCACATGACTCGCCTTCGATCTAAATTCTACTCTTCCTCTTGGCCTCTTTTTGACAGTTTTTGCTTCATGTACTTGCCTAACCTATTTATTATCTGTCACTATTTTTATATGTCCATACCACCTTAACTGACATTCTTGTATTTTATTACTTTTACCTTCAATTTTTCTTAAGTGTCATTTCTGTAGCTGTCATTTTCTTTCTTTGTCGCTCAGTTAATGTGCACGTTTCTGCACCAAATTAATTATGTTGAAAAGGCTTTCCCCATTTGTTTTCCCATCTTTTTAACTATTGATCCTTTTTATCTTCCAAGTATGTCGCGTGTTTTTGTAGTTCGCTTCTTATTGTCATAGTCGTTGCTTTTTATTACTCGTTCTTATTAAAGGTTCTTTTATCCTTCGCTATGACAACCATGTCGTCTGCATAGCGCTTTCCGCTTTTTTGTTTAATCTTCCAGTAACCTATTTAATAAGGTTTAATTTATGTATTGTTTTGCTTCTTTCAGCACCAGTGAAAACAATAATGGGTTCAGTGTAAACTTTTCTATTGCACCTGATGTTGTTCCGAATAATTTTGATTTTTCTTGCCTTATTCTGATGTAATTCACCTTTTTACATAAATTTTAACCTTTTCTCTATTATTATAACATATATTTTGGGTACAGTACTCAGAGGAGTGTAAAGCCAGCGTGGTCCCGTGGTTGAGGAGCGGGCTGCGATGCTGACGGACCCGGGTTCAATTCCCGGTGCTCTCTGATGCCTGGCGGGTGGCCTACTCAGTCACTAAAAATGATTGAGTACCTGCGTTCACTCGAACAAGGGGTAATATTAGCGGTCGTCTTAGGCGCGGTGCTTGCCACACCGCCCCGCACCAAAGATGGTGCGCAACGACCGGGCAGAGAGAGCAAACGTATGAGAGCCTTAACCTCTCAGTTCGCAGGCCGTGCTCCCGCGCGGGGCGTAGAGCCTTACCATTATTATTACTCAGAGGAGTAGTGCCAAAGTAGTCGCATGGTTGAGGCATGTGAGTGCGGTGCAGACGGGCCCGGGTTCTATTCCCGGAACTCTCTGATACCTGGCGAGTGGTCTGCTTAGTCACTAAAAATAATTGAGTACCTGGGTTTACTTTAAACAACGGGTAATAATGGAGGGCGTCTCAAGACGCGGTGCTTGCCCCATCGCTCCGCATCAGAAATGATGGGCGACGATCGAGCAGTAAAGGCAAACGCATAAAAGCCTTAACCTCTCAGTACGCAAACCATACTCCCACATAGAGTGTTAGAGCTGTACAATTATTGTTATTACTCATAAGTTATTCTTCTACAATGTTGTCTCCTTTTTTAAATATTGGAGTTATGATGCCCATTTTCCATTCCCTGGATGAAATCTTTCATTATTTGTCTTAGTTCTTCTAGTGCGGTTCTTTCTAGTGCTTTTAACATATCTGTTATCATATTTTGTCCGGGTGCTTTTCCTTGTTTAGTTTTTCTAATTACCTCTTTCAATTATTCCTTCTTCTTCTTGTGATATTTCAATTTCTAGGTTCTTCTACTGTGTATCCGATTGTATTTTATCGTTTATTTGTCTTACATCTAACAACTCCATGAAGTACTGTTTTCATCTTTCCATTATTTCGTTCTCATCTTCTGGAATTTATCTTACTTTTGAATATTGGTGTCTTTTTTTTATTAATCGAGAGAATGTTTTCTGATTTTGGTCGTATATTTTTTTATCTAAGTTCTGTTCATGATTATTATTTTTCTTCTTTTACTATTTTTTAACTTGAATTCATATGTTTTTACATCCTTAGTAGTCTTCTGGACGATTCCTTTCCAAGTATTTTCTCCATTTTTATTTCTTTTCTTGTACAACTTCCCGTCCACCAGTGTGTTCTTTTCACATTTCTATTAACTGTTGTATTTATACCACAACTGTAATGTGCTACTGGTAAAAATTTTTCCTTGAAAATATTCTGTTTTCATTTTTGCTGTCTTAGTTTGTCTATTATTTCTTTGTTTCTTAGCTTCTAACATTTAAGTTTCTTGTTAGTTATCTTCTTTTGTGTCTCTTTTTCTTCATTTCGGGTCGTGTTATTTTAATTTTCATTTTTAACAAAAAGTAGTAGCTCCCTATTGTGGGCCCCATTTTTACCCTCATATCTCGTAAAATAATTAATTACTGCTTTTTCCTATCTACTTATTACTTATCTTATTATTTTGTGAATATGATGTTACAAGGTATGTTTTTCCAATTTAAAATTAGTTTTCTAGGCAAAGTTCGATAGTTCGATTCCCTGAGTTCTGTTCCCAACTCTTCCATTGAGGTCTCCTAAAAGTATTACTTAGTTATTACTTCTGTCAATCTTGTCTTGCAGTTGTTTGAAAATATTTTTCTTTCTTCTTTGCGCATTCCTTCTTGCTATTAAAGTTAGCTCTGTTTTCTCCTTTATATTTATTGACATTATTCTGTCATTTACATAATCTTTAGCATTTATATTTTTCATACTTCATATTCCTAATTTAATAATTTGTTGTTCTTTTGATATTTCAACATGCTTGCTCTTACTGGCCCTCCCCCCACGTCTATTGTATTCATTAATATATTTCTTATCACTATTAATCTAACAGCCATTTTCCTTGTTTAGCCTAATCTACGTTACAACTATTAGTAATTTTATTTTTTAATTAGCTTTACAAATTTACTTTCTCCAGTTTCCCTTCCTCGTTACCCCATCAATTGTCACGTAATTTTCAATGCGTTCAAACAGTAATAAATCGCTGTTCTTTCATATAACATTCCAAATTTACTAATTGATAAAATAGTAGATGACATGTAAAATTATTAATAATAACAAAGCGTTAATGCAAAAATATTTAGCCATTTAGGGACGTTTGTAACTTTTATATACATATCGCAGACAGACTAAAAGTCTATTCAAATCCTACAAAATGTGGAGAGTAAGAGAAGAAAATGAGCTGCAGTGTACTATATATTATAAACGCTTCATAAGAACAATTTTAATGATACAAGTAACAATACATGGTGAAAAAAATAATATATAATCAAAAACGCGTTAGAATTCCGATAGGAGCCACAAGATGAGTCCCTCGCCCTCTTAATTTTAGAAAAAAAAATGACTACTCAAACTTAGATATCTCAGAGACTTTACTCGATTTTCGCATCGAATATTAATGTGTGGTCAGACGATCATTACTTCCCCAAATTCTACCAAGGAGTTTCAGCATGACGGAGGTAAGATGAACATTCATCCATCAAAGTCAAATTAAAACTGTCTGCGAAAAACACATTTTGGAATTGCAAAGGCGTAGATTTTTTTAATTTCTTAAACAAACAAAATACAATTCATGTTCATTACTATTGCTATCTTCTAGTAAAGGCAAAAGTTATCTATTGTGAAAAAGGCGCCACTTCTCTTGAAAATAATGCTCAACCTTACATCACCTGTTGGCTCTAGCCAAACGAAAGTAAATTCTTACAGCCCCGAGTCCCTGCGAATATTATTTGTTGCTTAGGAAGAGCGACAGATTAAAAACAACAATCAAGTGAAGAAATTTGTGGAGATACAGCTCCACGACCACTCATCGTCTTTATATGTTGTCAAAAAGTTATCACTTAGTTAGATCAAATACGTTGAAAGTGAGGGGAGGTGTGCAGAATTTTTTTTATTAATATGACAATTACTCAAAAATTCGTTTAAAACCTACAATTAATATTCAGTTGAAGCTCCCCTACTGTCATATTATTCTTTTGGGCTTTGGAGCATGGTGTCGATAAACTGTCTAAGACTTTCTGGCGTATTTTCTACCATTCGTCTGTTACCGTTGCCATTAAATCAGGTTTGTTGCTAAACTTTTGTAGTCTTTTCGACATATTTTGTTGAATAATGTGCTACAGGTTTTAAATCACCTTCACAACTAGAGACTGCCCGGGTCATGACAAAATTCGAATTTGTTGCTCCCCTTTCCATGCGATAGTTCTATACACTCAAAGATAAGCGGTAAAAGTTAATCGTCAAAAATTTACGGTGCTACCATACAAAATCAAACGTTATCTGTTACCATACCAAACAGCAGACCACCGTTATGCCAACTTCTTTATATTTTACAGTCTGGTAATAGAATTTATTAAGCAATTCGATTAGACGAATGTCTCCATACATAGTTTCGATCACTGTAATTAATTGGCAGTATTTGTTTGCGTCAAAAAATATAACAAGCTACCAAAAATCATCTAGCCGAGACCACATTTCTCTTTTCTTTAAGAATGTCAGCTCATATTATCCACTCCGAGTGATGAAGGCTGAGATCTTGGCATTGTTGGAGATTTGACGTTTTCTTAAAATTGAGTGATTCATTATTGACGGAATCTCATTACGAGACATCACAGTCACCCTGGCTTCGCGTCTGAAATCAACTAGATATTTGCATTGTAAGTATTGTTAACTATTTACTAGAACAAGGAAACACAAAATACATTTTTTATTAATTGCAGCTGCGAGTGATCTTCACTCAAACAGCTACAGCTTCAAATTCCTCAATCGAGTAATAAAAATAATCTGGGTAGTCCGGTGGCCGGACGGAATCGTAAACTGATCATGGTATTATCCATATTGTTAATTATTAAAGTATTACACAATAAATCACTTTGCTTCCTTCAAATCTTTCTTCACTTTCGACCCCATCCTTACAGCATCTAGGTAAGTGTAGCATGGTCCAAACAACACTAATTATCCAATTCCTATATAATGGAGAGCGTTCTAACACTAAACCGTCGATGTTCATGCCAAACGGTACGAAACATCGCCTCAAATAAAATAGAAAATTCCAAATTCATGTACGAGGAAATAGTAATTAATGCTAAAAACGGAGAAATGGGTAAACGTCCTATAATTAGCTGGCCTCCCGCTAAAACCATTGTCAATGTGGCAATAAAAATAAAAAATCCCATTTTTAACAAGAAAATACTCTGATCTACATATCTCAGACAATTTGAAGCTACTGCGACAGCTAATGGAAGAATTGACGAAAAATATAATCTTCCTGACGATTGCTTTGCAGAAAGACATTGTATGAAGAGCGTTCGCCCTTCATGCTATACGATTAGCACATTTTGTCGCACTCGGCAGCTTCTTGGAGAAATTAGCCGTACTATCTATGGATCTAAGAAAAACAACTTGTAAGAAGAAAAAGATTGTCATAGATGTATAACATGCGCAAAAAAACTGAACTAACGTCAACACAACTGTTCCGATTAACTATAGGTCCAGAACATTTTAACCAAGAAAGTAGTCGGCCTCTAAATAAACAGAATGGTCTATAAGAAGAAGAAACTATAGATCTAAGAATATATGGATCAACCGATTTAGTTCTGTTTAGCCCATCCAAACAAACTTGATGACGTGTCCTGGTAAAAAAGAAATAGGAGACATTCTAAAACGAAAAAATATCAAGGAATTACCAAGAGATTATCCTGTTGGATTTGTGACGATTTGAGATCGTTTGCGACATAATTGTAGAAGATCCATTAAAGTCGTCCTGAAATTTCGTGGTAGTCAGTAGTCACTGCCAATGTTTATAATGCAAGTTTAAACTACTTATCAATAACGGAGTATAAAAAACTAATGACTGGAACATCTGAAAGAATACAACAAGGAAGAAACCTTACGACTGGTAGAGACAATCGATCATAAGCAGGATAAGCTAATCTTACTAGGAAAATTCCTTGTAGTACCTGTCAGAATCGTAAAAGTTATTACGGGATTCGAGACTCTAAAGTACTCTGAGAGCCCAACGTGCATCCACTTTGTCTATTCCTAGTGGCGTATATGCCCTTGACAAGAGTATAAATCTGAAAGCCTATCAAATCACCGACAAGTTCAAATTAGAAAAATTAGGGAAGATAATTATTATATACCATATTTTTGAGATTAACCGAAATAAAAAAAAGTAGAGGAAACCTGGTAATCTATAGAATGCTAAAAATAGTCAACTGATGTCCAAGACGTCGTCCAATAGTGAACCAGAAAGAAATCAAAGATACTACTAACATGCCAAAACAGAGGTTATTAAATTAAATTAAGCAGAAAGACAGGCCAACAGGATTCTGCATCAAGTATCGTCAATTACGTACAGTAACTAACAATAAGAAAGAGAGGTGGCCCTGACCAAGAATCAGTAACACATTAAATAACATCGGTATCACAAAGAACGTTTTTAACGAGTCCAAATGAAGTTTAAAGAAAGAAAGAAAGAAAACCGCATATTGAAATATGAAAGGCCCATTAAGAGAATTAATTAGGAAAACGTACTTACTGGGGCACCTGGATGATGTGATCTTCTGATAAATATTTAAAAAATTTCGAGGAAGTATTTTAGCAATTGCAGAACACCAACCTAAAGATAAGCTTCAAAAAATGTCACATCTTCTAGAAGGACATGAGCTACTTACGCCATAACTTATTAAGAGATGCCGTAGCACTTGACTCGGATGAAACCAGAGCATCACAAGTTTGATATCTATAAAAAGTAGTAAGTAGCTTCTAGGGCCAGTGTACGTAACAGTCGACGGTGTGCATTTTGAGATTTACCAATATCGGTTTTGAGTTACCCCCAAAGAGATAGAGAATTTATCCTGCACACCGACAAAAATAAGAATGCCATAGGAGATATCCTCTCTCAGATGTAAGACGGGCAAGAATAGGTAATCCGCTTATTTCAGCAAAGTTTCGTCAAAACTGATATGGAACAACTGCGCAACACAGGCAACGCTATTAGAGGTTGCAGAAATAGTTTCAATTTCAGGATTACGAAGGTCAACTGGCAAGATGGATCGAGCAACTACACGATTTTAATTAAAAGCATCAAGAGCACTTATTGGGTACAACAAGTTTCCTTGGAATAGGCTTTTGCTAAGAACCTTCTAGACCATCGATTGCATTAAATCCAGGTCGCAATTAGTGCTGAGAAGCAAAGTGTTGGAATTTACGTTCCCCGCACGATGCGGCATCAGGACATTTCAGAGTAAAAAACACTTTGCAAAAGGTGTAAAGAAATGGTACTAAAAGTGCAAAATGTGTGCGCGCAATTTCATTGAAAATAGAAAAAAAATTGTATAAAGCAGTACAGTATCTATTTCCGGAAATTGTTAACAATAAATATCAAATGAACCGTAGCGTACGCGGTGTCGAATCAAGAAACATTCTATATAATCGTTAAAATAGTAATCAGAGAGTTTTTAGTCGCTTTGGGATACCTATAGAAATTCAATCGGACCAAAAATGCAATATTGAGTCAACTATTTTCCAAGAGGTCGACATTGAAAATAAATTTAAAAAAACTAACCTACCATCAACGGGATTAGGGCCAATTCATTCACCTATTCTTGAAGGCTTACCGATCTGCCATTTGTGAGACCAAACAACCCCCAGTCTACGTTATGTTTGGAAAATAATTATAATTGCTATATAGCTGTCAACTTTAAAATAGATCATTGTTGTTTGAGGTAATTACATAAACCGTTTAAGAACAAAATTAGATGAAGCACATAATTTAACCCGTAGAAACATTCAGATTGCTAGCGACCAAATAAAAGATTACACAAAGTCAGGAAAAAGGACCGTAGAGACGCTGTGCTCTTTCACCGAAACTACAAAGAAAATGATCAAAGTATAAATGACGTCATATATCACCCAGCCATAAGATGAAGGTGGTGCACATTACAAAGAAACCTCAAAACGATTAAAGTATAAAATTAATCAACGGAAGATCCGAAAATTCAGAAAACCATTTGGACTTCAAAAACCTCACAAACAAGTACACTAGTGTCAAAAAAGTCCAATTTTGGTTGATAACCGAGGTTTCCACTAATGAATCTATGGGTCACTGCATATAGCAGGGTCTTCATATAGCCCCTTTTTTTAAAAAGTAGTTCGGTCGTCAAAAGAGATTGCGGCGACAATATTCTATAGTAGCTAGCCTTACGACTACAGATAAGGGGCGTTGTATATACTATTTGGTGATTAAGCAATCTCAGTACTGATTTTTTAATAAAACTGTGATATTTAAACACAAGAAAGTGCTGTTTTTAGCTTCTTTCATCTGTTTTTCTTTGTCTTTTTTATATTTGCTTCTCAAGTTGGGCGCAAAGAAACTTTTTCCATAGTTAATCTTTCTCTGTTATCTGGTTTTTAACTACCTGTTGTCACTAAGTAGTTTGTTTTATGTTCTTTTTCATTTTGTTTTTACCACAAACATCTACTGATGCCAATATTAAAAATTTTTTAATCTTTTCCCATAGTTCCTCTGGGTTTTCACCTTCACGTTTCTTCTCCTTTTCTAAATGCCTTTGAATATATTGTTTGTATGCTATGTCCTTCTTCCATTGTTTTACTATCTTCTACTTGCTGTTTTGTCTGGCTTTTTATAATATCGGTCTCTTTCCAGTTAAAAGATCTATGTTCTAGTTCCAATTTTTAATTCTTTACTTTTGATATTTAAACACAAGAAATTGGTGTTATTCAGTCACCTGATATACGTTTTGAATAGAAATGACCTTGGGGGTATTTCCATGTAAACTCACTAGGTGGCGGGGCTATGATTAGCAACCCACTGTTCGATTTGTTGACGAAAGTTGCACGAGTAACCTGGTGGAATTAGCTTTAGGCAGAGAGGTAGCATTCAGTTCTGCGTTAAGTTAAGGAAAGCCCCTAGTAAAACGTCGAATATAATACAGCAAGCATTTGGTGAAACTATCGGAAGGGCAAAGATCACTACAGACGATTCCAAAGTTGGTCGCCTATCACATTCCGCTACCCATTAGTTACTGTAAGAAGACTGTCATGTTACTTTGTGCATAATAGAGAAAAGCTAAAATTGAATTGGGATGTGTTACCAACTTTTGTTTAACGGTTTGCGGAAACGGAAATATCTATTTCTTCTGCCACAGTTGGTAAGCTATATAAATTATTTTTTAAGAGCCGAGATCTAAAACTTTTCTGACAAAGATAAACATACCCGTTCCTTCACAACTAAAAAACGATGCCAGTTTTTGGACCGGAAGGCCTTGAAGAAGAGGTAATGTAGTAACCAGCCCTGAGAAATTAAGCTATAGAGGCAAAACAACGCATAATATCGATAATTCTTAGTAGTCCTGATGCTAATCACGAGAGCGCAAGGATAGTTTCCAAAAATTCGCCCGGTGTTAGCGACAAAATGAACTTGAGTTATAAAAAAAACAATACATACGAATTAGCCAAATTACAAAATTTCAAAAGATAAATCAAATTCAGCCTCTTAATTTTTATTATCCCAAATATTATAAGAAATTCAAAATCATTGGAAATAGAGAAAAGTATGACAATTGCCTTTAAGATAATTATTCTGCACATTCCAAAATCAAAATATTAGCATTATTAACAACTTACTTATATTTACAAACTGTAAGCTTGCATCTGGAAGATGTTAAGTCTGACATAATACAAGTTCAATATCATTGTTTATTTATGCCGGCTCAGAATGTTAAAGAATACTTTTGTAGCATCATTCAAGTTCCTGTAATTGTGCATTAATCTTATTAGGTAATGTATCATCATAAAACTGTGCCGTTGCTTCATAAAATAGTCTCAGGTTGATAATATTCGAATATCATAAGGCAAACTGAAGCCGAGTATCATTTCTGAATAATAAACACTCAAAACCTTTGGAGTAGTTTTTAAAAAACCTTTAGTATACACACTATTCATTTGGAAGTTGTATCACGATAAAATTGTCATATTTCTTGTTACATTTCTTTTCCACGCGGCTTTACGTCGTGAAGTTCAAATATTACTGAAAGCAAAATATTTTTTGGCATCTGAGCTTCATTATCATAGAAGCCAACCGTTATTTTTTTCTCGAAAAAGTAAGAGCTTAAACTATTTTGACAGTGAATAAAATTTTTAAGTTTAAACCTCAAAGTACATGAACACATATTTAACCAAGAAAAGTCACAGTGAAACACTTTAACACTGCGGTAGCCAAATAAGTGGCGCTACCACTAGACATCCGCATCGCATCACGCCAATTGTATGCCTTCAGCTGCAACACACGTGTGTGGCGAACGTTCCAATGCGACTCTTCTGGTACACCCGAGCTGCTTAAATATCACGCAGCGAAAAGGAAAGGGCATTCGAATCCGAAGTTGCCACAGTAAAGCGAGAGAATCAAAGTGCAGAAGCGTGTTGACATAAATAGTGCGTAGTTTTATATTATATTGTATATATAAATTGTGTTGTAAATTTGCATAATCTGCAAGTAAAATAAATAAATAGTTTAAGTAAATTTGCACGTCTTATTCACCACTCTCAAGAGCAGCAACGTTACAATATTTTTAAATTTTAGCCATTTTGTATGATGCAAAACACATGAAGGTTATTGCTTTCACCAAAGGTATATTATGGTGCAAGGCCGTTCCCTCCAGGGATAATTACTAATAATTCCATTGCTCGAAAAACTAGGATATATACAACTATTTAGGGATTTAAAAACCTTTCGCTACTTTTTACAAACTTTGCAATTATCTCTTTCCACAATGGAAATTTTATATATTTTTTACAGCGTAATTAATATTGTTTTTACCCATCAGAGAAAAAGAGAGCGGCGATAATGGCATAGTCTAAATTAAAACTAAATAAGAATATATCGTCATCTGGTTTTAGACTGGTCACTGTTAAAGTTAAAAGGAAATTCGAGGAAGTTTTAATTTCTTCTCCTACCCACGCCCATTGTTAATGAAAGTATTTTGAAAACTCTTACCTACTAACTGGTAAGTCTGGCAATATTGTCTGGAGGCATAAAAAATAAGTGTCATAATATTCTTTAAAGTCAATAAGTCATAACCAATAACGTTTACCTGCACTGTCATGACCTTACTACAGTGGTCAAAATCATAAATTATATCGACGTTCTGCTATTAAATGGTGGTTGTATGCCTATCGACAAATGGATGTTATCTATGGCAATGCTTGTATGGATGTCAATATTGTTACAATTGCATGAAGTGCGAAAGGAGAAAATACAGCCACAACAAATTCGCATGATCAAGGTCGATGTGGTTGGCAACTGACAGCCGTAGGAAAATAGCATCAATCGTGTAGACAAACTAATTCGATATAATCGCAGAAGAATGCCGCTGGAACTGTTGTAATTTTTCTTGAATGAGAATGAGTACATCATGATTAGGCGGATCGCTACCGCCCAATCGACGTAAGATTTCTAGGTGAGTTTCTGGTCCAATGTTCATTCTTTACATGTTGAACTCAATGAATGGCCATCTTGAGTTGTCGTAAGATTTAAATAAAACAATCTAAGGGCATTTGGCTCGATATGACGAGAAAGATAATGCCCTTCTCCGCCGGATTGTCACTAAAGACTAGTTCTGGTTATACTATGACAACCCAGAGGAAAAACGATAAAAAGTTAAAACTTTTGCTTTGAAAAAAGTGCTAATAGCTGCCTTTTAGAAATAAAACAACGTTGGCTACATTAAATTTTTGCAGTAAGGCACTACTATCAACTCCCCAATAATAAACTATGGATTAATTGGATAAATTTCAGTGAGTTAAACTAGGTACCGAAGCAATCTTTATCGTAACAATGCTGATTTTAATTGCAGTTGACAAATGCACGTTCTCATAACCTGGATTTGGTCCCATGCGCCTTTTTCTTTTTCCGAATTTGAAGAAAAACCTAAAAGATTGGTATTACATAAATATACAAGTCCCAACAACAAATCTATTAATCCAGTTAACGCGGAGGCAAGACTTTCCAGAACCCCCTCGTATAAACATTTTTATTACATAGTAGATGAAATACACAAAAACTATTTTCATTTCTTCTTAGGCATCTTCTTTATTGCTTTTCCGTTAATAACATTTTTCTCTCTTAATTTTCTCACTTAATTTTTCTTTTTTCACTTTCATTTCAAGATGCCATTGCCAGAGTTATTTATATAAACATTAAAAACTTAAAGAATTTTAACATCCAGGTTTCTCTGCACTTTTTTATCATCGTTCCAAAGTCTGCATTAAGAAATTTTTAACAGCGTTAGCTAACCTTGTAATAAATTTTATCAAGCTTTATTTGCCATTTCAACAATTTTCATGGATAGCAATTATTTACTTAAATGATTACACTGTGCTAAAGTTAACATTTATTTATTAAAGAGGTTGTTAAACTTGATCGTAATTACATAAATACATAAAAATAATTTATCTTACAGAGGCTTCAAAAAAACATTTATAAGCTCCACGACCACCGGGCCCTGAAGCTGCGTGAAGCACCCGGATCTGACCCAATTTCTAAGAGAGCGCTGCAAACTCTCCCAAAGAAGGCCATTCCCTCACTTTTCACGCCCTTGGAAAGTCAGGGATGTCCTAAAGTTTCCTAAGAATGGAATGATAGGTAGCCGTCTGCCGACCCTAGGAAAGCTGGTAGAACGCGTGGTGATTCACCATCGTCTGAAGGCAACTGTCAAAGACCTCCATCTGATTCAGGAGTCAGTTCGAATTCCGCCCCGGCCACTTTGTCACCAACTCTTTCAGATGGTGGAAAAGATTTTGGAAGGCTTCCACAAAAAGCTAACGATTCCAGCAGTTTTCTTAGATGTGGCCGAGGTTTTCAACAGGGTTTAGCACAACAACCTCGTCTAGAAAATGGTTTCAGCGTCTACCCCACTGCCGATGCTTCAGCTGATCAGCTTCATCTTCTCCAACTGAAGGGTCCAGAGCAAATTCAGTGGCGTGAAATCATTAGAGCGACGCCCTCGAGCCGGCATTCCCAAAAGCTCGGTGCTGCCCCCGGGGTTTATATAACATCTACGTCCGAGACATCTCTACAATGCCCTCCACGACAGTGGCCTAGTATACGAACACAACGGTGCAGTCAAGCTCGCGATAATCCTCGATGTTGATTCAGCTAGTCTAGAAGGCTGGTGCTGCACATGGAGAATAAGAGTGAACGAAGGCGAGATTCAGAATCTACGACCGGGAGAGAAGAGGTATGATACCTGAAAGCGACACTGAACCAGAAGCTCACCTGGAGATCCCGAGTCGATCAGGCGGTAGCGAAGACGAAGACACCCCGGTAGGTTCTTGGCTCTCTCTACTCTAGTCTAGAGCCTGGTTGGATTTCCACAATAAAATGACCATTTACAAAACCATTATCCGCCCGATCATGATGTACGTATACCCTGCTTGGGGTTATCATAGTAATGCAGTACCCTGCTTGAGGGTAGCGTGCCAAATATTACATTAACAAGCTCCAGGTTATCAAAAATCGGTTCCTAAAGTCCATCTCTGGCGCTCCTTGGTTCGTTAGGAATTCCATCCTCCATCGCGACGCCAACATCACGTGGCCTCTACAACTATGAGTTAAATTCAAAATACCTGCCAAAAGCGTCAGAAGATTCTGATCCCCCGTAAAGCGATACGGAGACGACTTAATGTAAGGCACCACCAACATCCACGCCAGGTCACTGGCGAAAAAGAAAGGGCAGTAAAAAATACATGTTTGGTAATAAAGTTTAACAGTTGCTTAACTAACAGTACTGTGAATTAAAGTGCAAAATGCATAAAATTAGGATTAATTGGTTGATTCAACTCTCATCTCAGTACTTGAAAAAATGTTATCCACACATATCGTTGCTATAAAGCCGTTCAACTTGGATAAACAAATTCAAGTGCAGTAGCTCTCCTTTTTGAAGACTCAAAAACAACTATCACGCCAGAAGTCGCCAACAAACTCGACAAACGCGAGTTTCCAAAGGTTATGGGCTCAATTCAGCTTGTTTACTCCAATTTGCATAATGGGTTACACTAGATCAAAGTTCATTTCATCACTATACGCCGAGAACGCCAAAAAAACAATTCAAATAATGTATTGCACAATTATTTTTTTGAAATATAAAAAGAATTCTTCCGATTGATCATATTGAGGAAAAAAGAACACCATAGATTCTTTTCAATGCTTTATTATACCATCACACAGAAAAATGTTCGCGATTTAGTCATCAACCAGTTTTAAAGATGATATCGTCCAAATGTTAGCCCGTAGGAGCGGTACATTTCTGCAGCCCCACTTTAAGAGTTCCGTATTGCTTGCCGAGTCATTTCCACTGGTGCTGGTACGATTTCGTTACAAATACAATGCTTTACTTTCTCAATGGTCCGCGGCCTGCGTTGAAAGACTTCAGATTTCAGTTGTCCACACAGAAAGAAATACTTGTTCCGCCATGGGATATCACCATGTAATGAGATGAGGCGGTCTGGAAATATTTGCCTATGGACTTTTTAAGAAATTGTCGCCGTTGGTGTGGTAGCGCCATCTTGTTGGAATCACTACAGAAAATTGTGTATCATAGTGGATAGATATCACAGTTGCCGCGCTTCCTGTTTCCTCAGAAAATACGGACCTATGATACGAAACACTGTAACAACATACCAAACAGTTACACACTGACAGTGGAGAGGTTGCTCATGGATTTGTCGAGAATTTTATGAAACCCAATACCTGATGTTTGTTGACGCAACCCCATAAATGAAAATGAGTTTCCTCGCTATTAAGCACAACAGCATCAACTGAAACATTCGCCAACATGACGTCGCAAGTAGCCTATCAGGCGTACCAATCAAATTCTGTTCCTGGACCACCATCAGTTTGTATGGATGGAACATGAGATCACAATATAGAATTCTCCGGGCGCCCAGGTCAGATATTCCCAAGGCAAAAATATATTTAGCGGCGAGACATTGGAGCGGTATGCTGCGATGTTCTCGGGTGTCTAAACACTGCGAGGTCTACAACATTTAATTTGTGACAGTAAGCAAGAATTGATTGGGTTTTTAATGCTTCCGCAACCACCCTAATCGTCCGATCTGGTACGGCTCTAACGCCCCACATCGGAGCATGGCCTGCGAACTGAGAAATTAAAGCTCTCATATATGTTCGCCCTCTCTGCTCGGTCGTCACGCACCATCGCTGCTGCGGGGCCATATGGCAAAGCACTGCGCTTTAGACGACCGCAATTATGTGTTCGAGTGAACGCAGGTACTCAATTATTTTTAGTGGTTAAGTAGGCCACCTGCCAGGCATCAGAGAGCACCGAGGAAGGGACCCGGGTCCGTCAGCATCGCAGCTCGCCCCTTAACCACGGTACTACGCTGCCTTCGTTCGATCTAGTTCTCTCTTATTTACGATCTGTCCCAAAGGTTTAAAACTTTCTTATTTGTACAAAAAATTATTTATAGATGATAAATGAGTATTTTAAGAACCTTGAAGAAATATACACACAAAAATAGTGAATCTGAATAAACGTTGAAGCAAGGGTGTTAGTTTCGAGATGACTACGTCATAAGTCTTTATAACACTCAAATTGTTGTCCAACCAAATTGCTCTTTAAACCATTATTATACATCGCAAATTAGGCGAGTCCATTATTAACTCCGTTGTGTGTTGAAATATCTTCATATACGTGGGCAGTCTGAAAAGTTTTTAACTTAACATTTTTTCTGTTAAATTCAATTTTATTATTCAACACAGCCTTCTTTTAAGCCGATACACTTTTTCCAGCGATGATCCAATCTCTGTAACCCGTCCAAATTGTAGTTGGCGTCTTGCTCTGCAAAGTAGGAGTCTACGGTTGCGATGACCTCCTCATTTGACGAAAAATCCGTTATTCGAGCCAAACTTTGAACGGGAAATAATCGCTGGGGCTAGATCTGGTAATTATGCTGTCAATCAATTTAAACTGTAATTGGCCACGGCGGCCTCCGAAGTGTGAACCGATGCAATGTCTTGAAGGAAGAGCACTTTTTTCCGTTACAAATGGGGCATTTTTACAGCAATCGCTACGCTCAACTGGTGCAATAATAACGCGTAGTACGACCTTGTTATTGTTTTCCCTTTTTCTAAATAGTCGATGAACAGAATTTCCTGGCTATCCAAAAAAAAAACAGTAGCCATCATCCACAGTGATAAATCGACGCAAAAAGTCCGATTCGTTTCGCTAAAACTATTCATTCGAATGAGTTTTTGGTTTAAAGTGAGCAAGTGCTCAATTCTTCAGTTAATATATGACGAACGCGTTCTTTCGATATGCCCACAGCCTCTGCTATCTCTCTAACCTTGATTCGATGATCGTTCAGTACCATTTAGTGAATTTTTTTTTATGTTATCGGTGGAGGTCGCAGTTGCTGACCGTCCCAAACGCTCATCATCAGCCAAGCTGGTGCGACCACGTTTAAATTCAGCTGCCCATCTTTTCACGGTGGAAAATGATAAGGCAAAGTCCTCGTAAACGGCGTCTAACTCGGCTTCAATTTGCATAGGAAAATTGTTTTTCAAATCCAAGTACTTAATTACGGCACAGTATTCGATTTTCACCATTTTTATAAAAGCATCGACTGATACAAACAACTGTCAAACAAGTAAGCGTCCAAAATGGCTGAAAGTTTTTCAGGTATCTTTCAAATCGATTGATTTTGACGAGTAGAGCCATCTTTATGTTGAGACTCAAAACTTTTCAGACTGCCCATGTAAGTATAAAATTTTGTAATCTAAGCTAATTATTCTAAAAACAGTAACAAACATAATCAAACTAAAATTTGATTTAACCACCCCCCTCCTTCGCAATTATATAATGTTTAATTAGTAAATATTTAAAATTACACGTAACATGAACACACCTTCTGGAAAAAACTTAGAATTAGTGACCTTTGCTTGGTATCATAAAGTATAAGGTGCACAACAGCGATAAAATTAATTGCATTCACGTATATTGTAACTTTCCAAGGTAATCGTCTAATGAACTGGGTATATAATGTAGATAATACACAGCACAATTAATTTTTTATTGTACATTTTAATAGCTATGGGGTAAAATAAAGATTGCATTATATTTTCACTGATATGAGATGAATGATAAGGAGTGAGAATGCGAATATTAGCTTAGATTACTCTGTTTCTATTTTTCGCAAACGAGGCTTTGGAGTCCGAATATTGGCGGTACAACTATAACCTACAGACTTCTATTCTGAAGATGAAAATGTCTTTAGAGACTACTATATTGATAGTACGGTGCATACAAAATGAGCTGAACATCACGTGGAACAAAAAGGAAAGAGACCACGTAGTAGCTTTATTTCCCATGAAATCAGCACTATGACGCAGAACAGTACATACAAGATAAATGTCAGGAAATGCGAGAATCGTCTAAAGTTGGAGAGATAGAATCAGCCTACAAAACTATCTAAACCTTTTTTCTTAAAAAACACATTCATGGCATAAAGGATAAAAATGGAAAAAATTAATGAATCGTGACGAAAATGAAAACAGTATTTAGAACAACTATACTGAGATGCAGAGACAGACAAAGTAGAACTAGAAGAGGATGTAGATGCGAAAAATCTTGGAGAATACAAAGCACGATAAGTTCATAGAAGAACTTAAAACAAAGAAAGCAATAGGATGGGCAAATCGCCGGCAGAAATAATAAAAAATATTACTGAATCAGTTCACAAGAAACTATATCAACTAATAAATAAGATGCATTAAACAGGAATAACACCTGCAGAGTTCAGCAGAAATATAGTACTGCCAATTTCAAAGAAAGGAAAACAGAAAAAGAGAAATGGAAGACCAGCTCACAGACGAACAGTTTAACTTCAGAAAAAATTCAGGAAGGAGAGAAGCTAGTCTAGCAAGAATGCGAAAGGTAAATCTACATAATGTACCTAATTAGGAAAAATACAATATGAAAATAAAAAAATACAAAAGCAATAAAGTGCGGAGATATTAGGGAACACACAAGAATGCTGAATGGAAGAAGAATAGAAGATTGGAGAATTTTCTTATCTAGAAAAATCGTGCGTAGATTATAAGCTGAAGTAATATTTCGCAAAAAAATCAATTAATAACTTCCAGTAAAACTTCTTTAGGCAGGAAAAACAACATACACACATCTTCATTTAGAGTGTCGCACTATAGGAATCCGAAACCTGAATAATTGCAAAGAGTGAACAGAGAAAAATACATGCATTCTAGTTATGGCGATACAAATAAACATTAAAGGCAAAATAATTTGATAGAATATCAAATAACGACATATTGGAAAGAATAGAAGGAGAGAGAAAGTTAATGACAAAGATAATGAGGAAAAGAGACATACAGATATGACATACTACGTATCTACTACAAATAATAATAGATTACAATATATACCTAAATAATAAAAAACCTGGATTGGTCCAGTCACCAAGAATAAAAAAACTGATCGACGACTGAAAAAAATGGAGAAAAGTAATGCCGAGACGAACCAATCCACAAGATTGACCAACTGGAAAGAGAAGTTAGACGCAATGAAAGCAAGGTTTGCCTGGAAAATTCCACTAATATTAGGTATAATATAAATTAGGTATGCAAATAATTAAAAAAAAGTGTTAGTGAAATTTTCTAGCATTTGATTAAATTAGTTAAAAAACTGCCGTTTTTTCCAATTTCCATTGGCCTTCGAATGGCTATGTAGGGAATCAAAACGACCCCAACATCGGTATTTGAGATAATGTAAATGCTTGCATTATTTTATTTAACATTAAGATAGAACCTGGTGGTCAAGACAAAAAATCGTTTTGGACGCGCCTATATTTGAGGCTTACATTAGTTAAACCACATATAGTTACCCGAAAAACTCAACGATTGCCGAAGGATATATAAAATGACATGCAAATGATTTTATAAATCGAAGAGGTAGAAGACCCCCATTAAACTTGCTATGTGAACTGTCCAACAAAATTTGACAAAAAAACTAGCAAAAATACCAATTGTAATTGACTTGTTTATAATAACACCACCATACTAAAAAAAGGAACATTGACTAACTTCCACTCAATGTTTTGTTCTGTTTTGCAGTATTATTTCTTCTCGAGTTACTTATTACTGTAAACTTTCTTAATGGACTAATAAATATATTTAAACATGCTTTTGGGGTTTCGTTTTATATAAATGGGGATCCAAATTGAACGCCCAATTTAAATTTTAAATGAAATTTTTGACTAATTATACCAATATTCTCACGGGACCTTACCATACGCCGATATTCAATGAGATCTCGCATCTATTACTGGACAATTGATTCATTTGGTATACTCTTTCAATCAAAAATGTTCGTACCGTCTCCAGCACTCAATTTAGACAACCCTTTAGTATTTTAATAAAAAATATTGCAAGAGGGGTCACTGGTGACCCCGCATGGTCCTGTATATTACAAAATGTCACCTAGTCAACGGACATGTTTAGCCAATCAAATTCTTCATACAAAACAGGAAATTATTGACAGGCTCCGAAGTTTAAGTCGAAATAATCTCAACCCCGGATCGTAATACGTTCCAATTATGTTAAATACATAAGTGTTGCAGCTTGTTCAAATAACACTATCTACAGAGCGAGCACAAAGTCTGCATTCTCCACATCTAGTGCAACCTTGGCACGTGTGCTATTGTATGCTCCAGCAATAGTAATACGACAACAGGTAGAAATTAGAACAACGTGGCCACTGTAAATCTATGAACACCAAATTCAAAGTATATCGATGAAAAACTTCACGACTGACTTAGTTGCGCGGTTTGAGAAAGCAATGCTACTAAAATTTTTTTAATTTCAAAATAGCTATTTGCGACAAAATGAGAGATAAACTGCCCAACTATCCCCAGTTTAATCTACTCAAAAACATTCAACCAAGTAGGCATCCATTAAAGTTAATGAACATATAGAAGCTTACTAAATATTTTATTTATTGGAATTTCCATAATCGCAATATATTTTTTTTACAAAACAGCAAATAAAAAATTTTTGAAGAACAACAATAAGTGAGTATTTGGTTTCAACGCGTTAAAGCATCAGCTCACTTTGCATTGGTTGTTATGCAATTGAAAGGCTTTACGACTCGCTGTATTAAACGAAGATATGACAATCAAAAAACCCATATTTACAACATTTGCCACAAAAGTTATGGAACAGTTTGAATCGCTGTAATATCTTCATGACGCTTCCCTTTCAATAGAATTTTCACACGAGGAAATAAAAAATATTATAAATCAAAGGTTAGGTGAATGTGAAAAACGGAAAGACATAAGCAAACTTGCAATTAATTAAATGTACATTAATTATTTCTTAAAGCAGGCACATTCGTGCCGTTCTCACTAGAAATAATGAAAAAACATGTCCTTAGAAGTAGGGAACAATCTAAAAATAAATTCGGTGTAGATCGTAACCGGTTTTAGATAATAAAAAATGCAAGTCACCTCACTGAAAACAACTGTTCATGTCGTCAAAGGCGTTCGTAAGCTCGCAGCGCCAAAGAAGCAATCTAGCGTGGAATTTTAAATGTAATTGAATTAAGAGTGGGTCGAAAATAGACAATAGGGATTGTGAAGAACTTCTTGCATAAGAAAAATACTATTATTTTATGCAATTTAAAACAATTTATGATGTGTTTTTTATGCAGTTGTTGGCCATTTCTCTAAATTATTCGCCAACACAAACATCAACTAAACACACTTCTTGCACCATTTTGTCTATTTGGTATTCAGATAAATCCTTGTACTTGGTAAACTGCTGAAGCAAAAGCAGCATGAGAATCATCAGACCTAGATTTTGAAGTGAGACGTGGTGAACTGCAATAACTTTTAATCTGGAACAAATCATGTAAATTGAAGTCTTGAAGTGGAGTGTACTATTTGAAGAAGCGAACATAGGTTGAAGATGAGTTAGAGTTTGCCCGATCAAATAATGGGAAGTAAACAGGGTTTCAAGTTCTATGAAGAAACTTACCTAGTAGTTAAGTAAGCGTTAATCCAAATTCAAAAAATGATGTTGAAATAAAGGTCTAGCCATACAAAGCTAAAAATATGTCAAAGTTTCAAACCACCTGATAATGTTAAAAGTATTATAATTCGAAATATTAAAGAATTCTTAAATACGTAACAGGACATCTAAATCAAAAATATAGATTATAGTCTCACGTGGGGAAACAAGATGATGAGGCAGGCCCAGAATAAAATAAATAGAAGGAGTAAACAGAATGGCAAGAGAAAGGGGAATGTAGGCATCATACAAGTTTAGTAGCTGTGTATGGAATAGAAACCGTGTTTTGATACATATCAAAGTTCAAAAGTGGGAAAAGCTGCGCCGAAAAGGGAAAAAGCAGCAAGCAACTTACCGGCAAACACTCGAGTACCATCATCCACAAAGACTTAAAGATAACAAGAGTTTGTGAATAATAGAATCCCATTATTGTCACGGCTCAGCAGTACATTAAAAAGGTTCCACGAAGCCACCACTGAAATTATTCCAAAACAAATGCCTTTTGGGATCAGGAGGAGATTCTGTTAATGGATTTGCTGCCCCCTCGTGAGTGCATTGGTAGTGAGCGGCACTACGAATCACTAAGAGGACTCCGCTGGTGTACTTAGCACCAATGTCACGGAAAAAAAAAATACAGGGCGTTGCTTTATCACAAAAATATGTAATGTGAGGTGACACGCCGTTACATTACTCACCCCTCATATTTGTCGGATTAATAAAAGAGTAGTTCACGATACGAAATTCTCCAACGAAGAAGTTGTGTACAAGTGGTGTAACATACTACACCCATAAAATGGTCTGCAGGAAAATACCTCTAACAAAATGTGCACTCACTTCTTAATAAAATAATAATATATAATAATAAACGAGTAAACAATTATAGGGCTAATAATGTTCAAAAACTTTGATAAAGACAGAAGGAACAATAATGTAGTTGTCAAAGGGGTGAAATTTAATGAGAAGCAAACAGTTATAGGAGTCAGGCAGTATTTTAAGGATAAATTACAGATAGAGGTTGACATAAGGAAATGTCGATTAACACCAAAAGCGGACAATCTGTAAATATAGTGGAATTGGTAAGCTGGAAAAATAAGCAAGAAGTGATAAGGTAAGTGATTCTAAGCCATATATTGAAGCAGACCTTACCCAAAAAGAAAGACAGATTAAATGGGGATTAGGAAAATAGCGAATAAAGATAAGGGCAAAAGAAAACAAGTAAAAGTATGACACAAGAAGATTGTCGTTGAAGGAGAACAATATAAGTGGGATGACAAGAAAAAGGGGACGGAGAGGACTACAAAAAACAAATTAGCTATAAACACCCAAACAAGGCGATGACGAAAATGGCAAAGAATATGGGAGAATATGTTGAATCTGGGTGTAGAAAAAGAAAAAATTCTGGTTAAAAAAAGGAAACTTTAGGTAAAAGTTATAATAATAGTAAGAATAAGAAATTAAATGATAAGATCTTGAACACTGTGCGTAAGGAATGGAAGATTGAAACTTGGAATATAAAAAGTTTAAATGGAAAAGAAGAAGAGTTTCTAGGGGAATTTGAAAAATGAATATACAGCTTTAACCACATTTTACTGTACAGTGGGGTGGAAAACGAGGTGTGGGCACAGGCGGGGGTTGCATGCATAATTCACATAATGAGAATCACAAGAAACAAATAAAGGAAAGGAGAAGTTACAAGAGGAAGCCGACAAAGCGGATGAGTTTATAAAAATCGGGAATTTCAACGGCAGGGTTGGTAACGATATTAGAAGTAGTGAGGGTACGGTTGGAAAGTAGGGAGAAGCGGCGAAAAACGTAAATGGAAATACGACCATTGACTTCATTATGAATGATTTAGTAGTCGCAAATACGTTCTTCATGCAAAACGACATTCATAAATACACCAGAGAGGTAAAAAGTAGAAATAAAAGATCTATAATCGGCCTGCTGCTAACTGAAAGAACAAACCTAAAAATAATAAAATATATTAGAGTAAAGAGATGTTACGAAATAGGATCAGACCACTTTCTGGTTGAAGTAAGACTAAAAGGGCAAAATAACTGTGTGTGGAGGCAAGGAGAAGAGACAAAAGATTTCACGAACATCGGGAGTTACAAAGTAAAGTCAGAAGAAATTAGGAAAAAGACAAATCCGAGGTAGAAAAAGAGATAGAACTACAATGGCGCAGTAAACTAAACGAAGATTTGGAAAATATCTGGAATATGTATAATGGCATTATAATGTATAAAGTATGTGGTATAGTAAGATATAAATATAAGAAAAAGCATACACCGTGGTGGGTTGAAGTAATACAAAACGCGGCGAAAAGAAAGAAGAAATCATGGAAGAAATATCTTCCAGACAAGGAACGACTATGACTACACGGTGTATAAAGAACAAAGAATACAAGTCAAAGAATTGGTTAAGGAAGTTAGTTAAAAGCCGAAAGTGAAAATCTACAATACGGTTTTAGTGCCGGTGTTAGTATATAGTAGTGAGTCGTAGGTATTAAATAAAAAAATAAAAGAAAAAATAACGGCCGTGTAAATAAAGATACTAAGGAAAATTGAAGGGGTCACAAGGCTTGACAAACTGGAAATAGGGTCATAAGAAATAGATTAGGAGTTAAACCTGTCGCGCATAGCATCGTTGAAAGGCAACTAGGGTGGTTTGGGCACTTAGTTAGAATGGGAAATGACAGCTTAATAAAGAAAATGCGGGAAGCAGAATGGGATAAAAAGAACAGGAGAAGACGATACAAGAGAACCTGGAACCAAGAAATAGGTGATATATTAAGGACAAGAGGCAGCATATGGCACAAAGATAAAAGATGGGCAATGGGAAGAAAAAATGGAAAACGTTTTGCGGCAGCAAAACAAACCCCGACACCTAGCGGTAAATGGGGAAGCGGATAAGTAAATAAGTAAGTAATGTTCGAACTGCAATATGCAAAAATCTGTCTCAAACGTATACAAAAATGCAACCGATATGTTTTGTGCAGATGTAAAAAAAAATGATAATAAACCTGCAAAGCTTGCAACGCATAACGAAGTGGCGAAGCAGTCTCCCAAATGTGAGAACCCTCTAGTCTAGCTGACCTTTAACCAATCAGTTTCAAAATCACTAGCAAACAAGCCTTTTTGATCACCTGTCGATTGGTGAAAACAGAATTTGGAAATTCCCAGCCGTTCTCGAGTTTTTGCTCGGACGGACGGGCAGACAGACAGACGGACAACATGAAGTTAGTAAGTGATTCGGCTTCGCTTCGCCACTTAATAAGGACGAGGGGTTTCAGAAGACACCAAATATTAAACATACAAGAATTTTTTGTTATGTAACGAGAACTCACGAAGAACATAACCGTATTTTACTGTTGTTTGTAAAATGAATTAAGATCTGTAGAAACATATCAAACTTGTACAAAGGCATAAATACCACTTATACTTCTTTGGTTTGATTATTAAAATTTTCACATTCACCGTTGATCATTTCACATAAAAATAAGTACAGTACAATTTTTTCGTTTCTTTGTATAATCCGCTGAAATTTTTAGGAAATATTTTTCAAGCTCTGAAAAATGAAATAATTCAATTGGAAAAAAATTTATTAGGATAGCAAGAAATGATAAAAACAAAGCAATAAAAGAAACACCGGAATAACTCTCAATCACCTGAAAATGAACAATAGCAGTCTAATACTTAGGAGCATAACACTCAACATCAATGACAGTTTGGCGCATGCGAGACAGACTCCAGAAAAGTGTGGATGAAGGAAAGGGAGATGTTATTTCGTTCCTTCTGCAGTTGGGCATATTTTTCATCTGCATTCTTGGCATTTATGCCAACCAGACAACGATCCAATTGTGTCCAGAGGCCCTCGATAATATCCAGGTCGGGGGTTGGATGAGCCAGTTAAGAAGTGTCACACGAGGGCGAGCGAACCAGTCCTGAACATGCTTCAAACGATGTTTGGGATTATCGTCCTGTTAGAAAATAAATCCTCTGCCCATGTTCTGCATGGCGTATAGGGGGCAAAACGTGTTAACTGCCCCAGCGCTACCGCAGGCGACCGCGTGAGCGCCAAACGCGACGTTTTCATCTTATTATTATTTAGTCGAAGTGATTTTTTTATTAATGTTTTGAGGCCGAAACGACGAGATGAAAACGTCGTGTTTGGCGCTCGCGCGGTTGCCTGCGGTAGCGCAGGGGCAGTTGACGCGTTTTGTCCCATATAGACGCATCGTATTCTCAAGGATGTCCTTATACAGATAACGATACATGGTATCGTGTATTCTTCTGAAGGGTCCCGTGCCATCCTGTAGACACAATCCCAGACCACACTTCCGCCTCCGTGCTTCATCGTGGAAATATGGTACTTGCTTTTGTCACTCCAGAGCACATTTTCTTACTCTTTCCTCGCCCAATTCGTAAGTGCCTGTACCCACTCCACGTGCGCCCTTCTGTTCTTTTCCAAAATCATCGGCTTCTTGACCGAGTGACTTCCATTAAGTCTAGATTGCTGCAAACGACGTCTAATAGTACGAACAGATGGTTTAGGGTCCAGAGAATCACACAATTGGTGAGAAATATCGGGTGCCGTAAGACGGGGGTTGTCATGGGGCTTGCGGTTGACGTTCCTGTCGAAAACTTGGGACGACCGGCCTTAGACACCACTTTGGATCCTCCGGCGCTGCAGGAAATGGTGGTTTTGTGAAAGTTGAACTGTGCTAAAACCTAGATCGCGACCATTGGCAGTCGTCTTCTGGATATCTAGGGATATATTGTGAGACCCAAATTGCTTATCTATACCTGACACGACCATCATTATTAAAAAAATGAGGGAAAAACGATAAAAATGACACAAAATACAAATTTTTCAAAAGTCAATGAAATGGCGATTTTCACTGATTACAGTAATTTGCATGACGTTACAGCAGGTGTTTGAAAAATCAAAATTTTCATTCGCATAATTATGGAACAAGTATCAAATCATTGCGAAAAAATTTGAAAAAAATCATTGTTGGGGGAAATAACAGAAGTTGATATATTTTGGCTGGTACTGTATATTAATAACCCTTGAGAACTAACTTAAACAATTTTACTGGTAAAAACTGAGTGAATACTTAGATTCAAGAAGCAAGGACTTCTTTGACATGGTCAAGACTCTTTATATAAGACCTTCAATTAAAGGCAGAAAACATATGGAAAATTGAAAAACACTCTCAAAAATGTAGTCAAATTTTCATGATTCTTTGTTGTATAAAATTAATTATAAATTCCGTAATACTCTAAATAGCATATACAAAATCAATTTTTGCCGAGTTTCAGATAGTCCAAAACGTTTTCCCAAAATTCTACGGTAATAAATATTTATAATTGAAACGGAGGAAAGGGGAAATGTTTGAAAAAGATAAAAAGAAAAAATTTAGTTTGCACACAAGAATTCTGTAGCATATTTTACTGATAAAATCGTTTTGATCATATAAATTTACAATCTTTAACAATGTTGGATATTGTCTAGTCAATTCTAAGATATTTGAAGGACTATTTGGAGTGTCCAACAATCTTGTCACCCATCTACAATAGTAACATTTAAAGAATTGCTGAAATTAAAGATCTCTTTAGAAATAAATAATAACAAATAACAAAAGCATTTCAATTTGGCCAACTCATCGTCGAAAATCTGAATGATTTTTAGATACGAACAATACTGCAACACTGGAGTATTAAAGATTCTCATACAAGATATACAAGCTTACTATGTAGTACAAAAATTCTAAGACTGGATCCTTTACCACAACACTTTTAACCATAAAAACTTATACAAAATATTTGATAAACAATACAAACCAGATGATTCATGATTTTATCACACACTAATATGTTTTTCTATGCTACTGATCGATTGTAAAACATAGCTCGCGGATATAGACTTGCAAAATTTTGTTAGAGGTGAAATTAACTTAATTAGTACCTTCAAAAAGTTTACGGACACCAGATGATATAAACATAGATACATCAAGCTATAAAACTATAAATTAATCTTGAAACTGTCCTGCATAAATTAATTTTTAAAAATTTTAATTAACAAATATAAACAAATTTTAACACCTTACATTGGATTATATTTATTTTTTATGCCTATAACTTACTTCATTTACGCATTTTCAAAACAAATAATAAAAAGGACAGTCCTAGGACGGATAACCCAAGCTAAATATTTGGTTCAGAGTTTTGTCGACAATTGAAGAAAAAATGAGCAAATAATCGTTTTATCAGCCATATCTAAACATGATAACATTCGTTCGGCTATATTCATTTCACATAAATCAAAGTTGTGCCGCATGCGCCTACTAACAACGGCAAGAATTGGTCACGTAGTGCACGAAACACCGACAGGTGGCGCAAACTGTCTAATTACTTTATGATAATCTATGTTTCTACCTATAACAGGTTAACCGTTACCTAAACCGAAAACCTTTATGCCAGGTTTGGCAACAAACCAGTTCGAATGAGGTATCGACTTTTGAAATCGGTTCATAACTGTAGAAGAGTTGCAATGTTAGTTATAAACACACATAGTTATAATTTTACAGAATAGATAATAAAAAAATCGTATCTTTGCATTAGCACTACATACTCTCGTTTATAAATTAAATACCAAAGAGAACTGAAGAGAAACAAAAGCCCAATAGTCATGTGTACTGTTTCAAAGTGACTCTCGCATTTGATGATCCCCAAGAATATGCGGTGGCATTACCAAAATAAAAATTAAACCCGTCTAGAAGAGAATATTACACTATAAATGCCTTGTGTATAAATAGAAGACAGATAACGCCAGGTTTTCCGAAGGCGTTCTGACAATTTTCTAGCTGTAAACATGTTTTCCTTTGGAGCTTCCTGTTCATAAAATTTCTACTGGATTGGCATCTGATGATTGGATAAGTCAGTTTAATGATGGCGCGATCGTGTTTCCATGCTATGCACAAGCAACTGCGTTGTTTGGTGTTATTTTCTTTTTCAAATATTCAGAGAACGGTTCTTTTCTAAACTGCTTCTCAGCAGATTTCAATAAGCTTCGGTAATACATATGAGTATGGGTCATTCTATGGACGTTCAGATTTTTCGTAAAGAGGTTTAACAATCCAAATCTCTGTGTGTTTAAATAACTCCAGGCGAAATAAAAAAAATACCCTGTTCCAATTCTATTATGTTAGCCCAGTTGAGTCGTACTTCTCGCTTAGTAGGGATTTGTTCTTCGTACTTTGCTAAACAAAGTTTGTATCTTGTAACTGCCGTTTGGTGGTCACCAAGATAGCCTTCGTTTCTATTGGCAACGTTTTTTTTAATGTAAAGACACACTTTTTTCACTATTAAATTTAGACTTTCATTCCGTTTCAGCCTCGATTTTGTACATAGGAGCAGCAACTATGATGCACAGTTTAAGTATTTTAAGGTACGAACACAAGAGCACTGTTTAGAAACGTTTCAAACGATAACACTTAGTTCTAAACCTGTGTGACCACTGTCGAGCTACTTGAAACTATATGGATAGATTAATCAATAACTTGCTTATCATACATACCCACAGATAACAAAACCAATAATTCTACATAAGGTCTTAAAGTCTTCCTCTTATAAATATTTTAACATCTGCTTCAGCATAAGCATTTCGCGTGACACTTAATTGACAAATTCATTTTTTACAATAAAAAATAGCAAAGCATCCTTATGAAAGAATTTTCCCATATTGAGCGAACTATATCCTTCCTATAAAAAAGATTAACTTTGAGTAAGCAAATTGAAGCAGGTCCTTTAAGTCTCAATCTGCTGTCACGTCAGAAATCATCGGCAAAAACCACGATATGGTTGTAATAGGAAAAAAGTTAAAATAAACATCTCAACTAAATGAGTTCACTCAATTTTACATCACGAATTACATGTAAAGCAACTTAAGCTACATGTGTGACGAATTTACTCAGCAAATGCGAATTCTCCAACTATTTGCGAGTGTTTAAGAAAAATCCGATGGATTTTTGTAGGATCGAATTCATCACTATACAACAAAAACGACACAATAATCCAAATAGTAGTGTAAAAGGCAAACCGGCTTCTAAAAAGGCGATAGAATAAAGTCAATTTTTTGAATGAAAAATCTTCTGAATGACCACCTTCAGAAAGAAAAAACTATTACGAGTGAATACTACACGGCATTTTTAAGAGTTCGGAGGTAATAATTAAAATTGTCAAAATTAATTGTTCTTCCGTTGCGACAATATACTGACGCATTCAGAATCGCTGATCAAAAATTAACTAGGCTATAATTTGAATTTTTTTTGCAACCATTGAAGACTTTCCTAGCTGGACAAAAATTTGGTCCAAATAAAAAGGTGGTGTAGAAAGTAAACCTCGAGAGAAACCCACTTCCGCAAAGAAATCGCAAAAACTTAGTCAAAAGGCAAATGCTTTAAAAATGCCCAAAATTAAGTACTTATAGAATTTAAATTATTGTTTTAACTAGATTTCTTACAAAACCATTCTATTTCTATGACGAATACTACGAAACAACTCATACTTTTAAATACCATACCTCTTTTCGTTGTTTGTACCTCAGAGGCATGGATTTCAGCGACACGCTGCTATGTGACAAACTATGGATTATGGCTTCTTGCGCTCATGCAGTCGGAACATTGGCCAATTTGAACGTAATATCACCCAACGAACAAAGGCCTAAAAGCTTCACATCCTACAAAATGTTATAAGGTAGGATCATAATGGATGTTCCAAGAGATTAAATGTAGCAGACATCTAAAGAATACAATTCCTGTCCAATACTACAATTTTAGAATTTCCAAAATTTCAAACAAACCGTTGCTCGATGACTAAGAGGACATGGAATATGAATATAAGCATGGAGAGCATGATACAATGTACGAAACATTATGCTAGGATTCACAATCATTCAAAATACGTATTATTGTTCCCGGGTGAGTCAATTATCTTTGCAGGTGAAAATTGATACAATCCAGAGAATATCAAATTGAACAAAATTATTTCAGGAGTATTAGTATCTCTTATCAGGAGGTAGGCGCCAAAAGGTTTCGACTACATTTTGGGGATAACAAGAATAAAACAATAAGGTTCTTTTCAATATAGTCCTCATATATTGGAGCACATTACATCTCGAAATTAACATTTAAATACCCCTGAAAAAATACTCCAAATTTTAATGTGCAAAATGCTCCAAAACTGCCTCCAACAAGTTTTCATCATTGTCAAATATTCTATTTAGGTTTTTCTTAGGATTTTAAAGTAGATAGTAATTCTTGGAGTCTAGGTCTACGTTGTAGAGTAGACGAAGAATTCTCAAAGCCACAGTCACACAGGGGGTTATTGTGCAGAAGACACAGACAGTTCCTCTTTCCCTTTATAACGCCATGACAAATTTATGCTATAAGTTGGCCTAATATTCTTCATTTAATTTTGTGTTCCATTCCTTAAAAATAGTAAAATTTCCTTCCAATCCCTAAAAGTAGTTGCCAGGGACTTTTTCGTCGATTGAGACACCTTTGTCTTCCTTGGTTGTTTTTCATTTAATCTGTATCATTCCAATGATTCACTTTTCGCTAGGAAATCATAGTTTCATCCCCTGTAACAATAAATAAAAACTTCTTCTTTGTTGTTACGAGAGAGGTTTAAAAATTGGTCACAGCACGTAGTACTTTATTACTTTTGAACCATTGATAAAAATTGGGGTGTCCATCTGGCACTAATTCTATTCATATGAAAGTGCTCATTGTGGTGGTACACAACTGTATCGAAAAACCCAAACTTTTTGTTTTTAAACGCCTATCTTGCGGTACCTTACACTCGATTTTTTCCGAAGACACTTCAACTAGCCGAGTTGCACATAGTTCGACTTCCATGTTTTCTTGGGCTAACTGAAATAATGTTGCCTATTTCTTTACAGCAAAATATAAAGACAAAAATTCACCGTACATACCATGTAAATATTAGTTATTATTACTGGGGCTAATTTCTTCTTTAGTGAGAAACTTAATCACGGTTCGGTACTTCATTTTCAATATTGTGTAAAATTTCGCGGCACTATCAACTCAAGTGGCGGTTGTTACGTGAAAGATGGCCCTTACCTAATATATTGGACTCTTGTACACTTCACCATGAAAATTAGACCTCTACTTCTCTGTTTGTGGACTATGATGCACGCCCCTAATAAAACAGACCTTGTAAATTGCTTCACAGAAACATGTAATTCTGTAAAATTACATTATATATTAACGTTATATATTAACGTCTGACAAATAAAATTATCGATTACAGTTTCATCAGTAACACGTCGGAGTCTTGAGATCGTCAACTGTTTGTGGATTGTTAGTGTGGATCTTAGTTTTAAAGTAAACTCAAAAGAAGTGGTACGGTGTTAAGTCAGAAGATTTTGCTGGGCAGTGGATGTCGGCATTTCGTAATATTAAATAACCACGAAATTGCTGATAGTAAATGTACTGCTGCTCGAGTTGTATAGAAGTGGCACCGTCCCGCTAGGACCACATTTGTTCCATGTTGCCTAGTTGGTATCAAAAAACTAGACTGTCATATAACGGTAACAATCACCATTCACAGTCACAGTATTTCCCACGCCAAACAGTAACTCTTTGCCCTCCATTTGCTTCTGATGAGTTAAGCAAGGAGCTTCCAAACCCCAAATTGTCTTTGTCTACGAACCCGTCGAGTTAAAAATGCACCTCATCGCTAAAGATAATTTTCCGACTAAACTAAGAATTCACAACATAATGATTTAAAGGCCAATTGATAAATCGTCGATAGTTATAACGTTCAGCAAGCTTAAACAGTTTTAATGAGTGTCGTACACGATATCAAGTCGATGTTTTCGGATTTGTAGCAACATTTTGGTTAACTATGGCAACGTTGTCAAGAGATCTTACCCAACGCTGATACTCACGAGGTCTTAAATCCATTATGAATCCATTTTCATCAAATATTATAGCCAATTATGGTACAGACGATGCATATTTCAACCAAATATTACACAAAGTGTTCCCACCATCATGTGTTTTAACAATAGTAACTCGCTGTTCTTTCGTACGCATTTACTAATCGGAAAAATAATAGGTGACATATATATGAAAGTTACCCACCGCAAAACATAGGAAGATGCAAAGTTTAAATTCAGAGTGTAACCTTAGCCAAGTTATATATGAATATAAACTGTAATCACCATCACCATGAAATAAAAAGTTATTATTATGTATTAAAATATGTCAAACAAAGCAAAAAGTGAAGAAAGTTGTGTAAAACGGTATTCCAGCACACGGATGTGTGCAACATGCAAATCACTAATATGAAAATAAAAAATATAGTAGCATTTCGAAAAATACTTCAGTTAATGCATTTTAAGTTTTTCAGTTGGTTATTTTATTCATTATTATCAATTTTTCTATCTGGCAATTTATTCTCACACTGTATATAATAAAAAATTTAAAACCAATACACAAATTAACAATAACAATAATAATAAATAAATAGTAAATATAACTAAATACTAGCATTACGGAAGAATCGAATAAAAAAGATCATAAGGCAAAAGACGAAAAACTTAAACTGCTAAATAAGAATTGTCAAAGGAAAATATACAATTGAAAGAAATAATTCAAGTTATCAAAACCACAAATAAACAACTGAAAATAGAGTGCGAAAGAACAAAAAATAAAATGACTGAATCGAAAACAACATTAATATATTGAGGAATATCGTGGAACGATTGGCAAAGAAAGATCGTAATGTAGAAAATATTAGCGAGGAAATAAGAAATGTCTACAAATTAAAGCAAAAGATAAAATATTTTGTAAACTTCCCCAAAGAAATGTCTCGTAGTTAGGAAACAAAGAAAACAAGCAAAAAAATCTAAGAGGAGTTCCAATACGCATAAATAACGATCTAACAATGGAAGAAACATGAAAATACAAAAGCAAAGGTTCAACAAGAAGGACATGGTATCGAAAAATAAAGAGAAAGAATGAGCAAAAAACTCAATTAAAAAAGGTAAAATTTGAAAGATACCAGCGTAGAATAAAGTTAAACTAGCAATAAAAGCAAAGTAATTAAGGAGTTTGTAAAAGCAGATGTTCTAGACATAGATACTAGGAACGAAAAAGAAAGGCAAAGAAGTGATGTTGATTGGTAAACGTGTGTTACTATGCCGTGAAGTAGATCGGACCGAAGGGGTAAAAGAAGGAATATAAAGCGTGATAATGTAAAATATATACGTAGTTCAATAGGAATTACAGAAAGAATATTAGAAATTACTAGCAAACAGACACCATATTAATAGTAAGATGCTATCTAAAAAAAAGAACTTTTTGGACAAAATGACAGAAATAACAGAAAATATTAAGGGGCCTTTGATAATATTAGATGATTTAAATAAAAGGGTAAGAATAAAAGATGATGAAACATGAGAACCAGTAAAAAAACACGTAGAAGAAACTATAAATAATAAAGGAATAAGACTGGCAAACAATCAAAAATTAACTATTAAATAATCAACAATCACCACAAAAAAGAAGTAAAAGATATAAAGATAAAATAAAGTCCAGAGATTTACTTCCTGATAATGACAAATATAAAAATAAAAAGTGAGAAATATATAGAGAATAGTAACAAGAAAAAATATAGATTATAAGATAAAAAAGAATGACATAACCTATAGTAAAAAGAAGTGGATTTCGAAATGAGCAAAATAAAAGAAAATACAAATAGCACAACCATAGAATACCTCTGGAAGCAAATTAAGGACACAATAGTAAACGTTAAAAAGGAACATGCGGAAATAGAAGACTAAATAAAAGCAAAAACAGGTCAAGTGATAGAATGAATAAATAAAAAGCAAAATAAAATTCCAAAAAGCAGAAATGGAAAACATACCTAAAACTAAAATAAAGAAAACTAGAACATATAGATAACAAAAATTAAAAATTAAAGAAATAGTGAAACAAATTCAATAGTCATGAGTAGAGTTTGGTGGAAAAAATACACATAATATGGTGAAAAAGGAGAAATTCGTTTTTAACGCTTTAGAAACGCCCAGAGAAGGAAAAAATGTAAAACTTGAAACAAAAAAATAAAAAGACATTAATAAATGAGAACAAGATAATGCCCCATTAGAAAGGCAAAAAGAATAAACACAAAGTGAAGAGGAAAATATAGAAAACAAAACAGAATATAGAGAACAAGGAGATATAAAGATAGACGACGTAGTGGAAGCAGTGAGAATGTCGAAAAGAGGAAAGCAGCCGGACACGATGGTACAACAGCTGAAATAATGAAGAATTTGATAATATAGCAAAATACTTAAGGATTAGGAAATGAGAATACACAAAAAATAACAAGATAAATTAAAAAATATTGCAAATATGCAATCTAAAACATTTATAACTAAAGAATTACGACAAGAAGGAATCAGATACTATTTAGTATTGTATTAGATAATATAAGAAAGGAAAATAAAGTAAATAAGGTGATGGTGGGTTATAAAAATATGGAGATGGTGGCAACAACGGAAGGCATATTTACTGACGATCTATTTATGCAGGTAAGCAAGAAGTTGTACTTGACAGACTAGAAAGTGCATCTAAACTATACCACACTTTAAACAACGGCTTTATATAAAAAAGAAATTATTTAAAGAAAAAAATAACAGTTTATAATACAATAAACAAACCAAACTGTCGAAATTAAAAAAAAGTACAAGAAAGAATAAAATTCGTAATGAGTGGGTAAGAAGAGCGATCGAAAAACAACAATTAAAATGATTTGGAAACGTAGAAAGAATGACAGAGAAAAGACAACTAAAAAAGATAGAGGCACGAGAAATTACTAAAAAAAATATAAATATAGGAAAAATCTAGGGCGAAGTGATAATATTTGTAGAAAAGGGATCTGACCTGGAATAGAGAAAAGAGTCCGTTTGAATAATAAAAAAAAAACAAAATAAAAGTAGCTACAAACATTGTTGTTAGGGTATTTCCATAACATTATTAAACATTACTTAAATTACGTCCTGTATTTTACGAATAAAATTAGAAATTCAGATTCAGAGACGTAACTAAACATACCTTAAAAACAGCCAAAATTGCTTTTCTGCTAGCATGCAACTGCACGGCTTTGAAAAATCAATAGCGGGATATAATGCCTGTGGAGTAGTTGCTTCATGAAACTTTCAAGAGCATAAAAGCAGGGGAGGGAAAACATTACGCATGTATATAGCAGCATTTTTTCATTCACAGGGTGTCTTCAAAAGATCTATACACTTAACATTCCTAACTCGCTATTTCTATTTACCTTGTTTGTTAACTAGAAATGTTTTTTAAACGAAACATTTAAGAAATAAAAAATAATTGTAAATAGTTACTATAAAAAATTGGAACAAAAAAACCTGGGTGTAAATAATATGCCTTAAGAGTAATTGTTTACTGTATCCGAGCTCAACAAATGCAAATGTCTCGACATGGTAAGTGAAATATACAGCTATATAAAATATAATTAACGCAGGAATTTCAACCCACATGGCAATGGGGTGAAAATGTTTTAAACCTCCACAACGAAAAACTCAATTTTTATCAAAAATTGATGATGAGCCATAAAACTCATTTTTATTAAGCGCCTTTGTTAGAAAATAGGTACACAATGAAAATAAGCGACTGGAATGCTCGCATAGGAAACGAGCAAGACATAGGGCACGGGTCTATGGAAAAATATGGAGGAGAACAAATGATATATAACAACGGCGAGAAGATGATAGACTTCTGCATTAACAACCAATTTTTAATAGAAAGCACATTTTACAGACACAAATATACCCCAAATTGCATATGAAGCAAAAGAACAAGGACAAAAAAGTATAATAAACTATATAATATACATTAAAATGCGAAAATATGCAAGATGTCAAAGTTATAAAGAAGGCAGAAATAAATATAGACCACAGACCAGTGGTAATAAATTATCCAAATATAAAAAACCCGACAAGAATACATATAAAAAATATGAGAAGATCAAAAGAGAAGCACTAAAAAATAATAAATAAAGACCTAGTATAAAAGATAATTACCGATAAAACTAACGATATTAGAAGAACAAAAGCAAATGGTAATCTAACAATAGGACCCAAATGAAATATATAGTTCAGAAAACGATCCAGGAAAAAGCATAAGTTACATATGAAACAAAAGTAGTGAGCAGTATAAGATAACAAAATGACAAAATTAAAAAGAAACAAGCATGGAACAAATATAAAAGAACTAATATAACACGACAGCAACGATTGCCGAGAAAAGAAACGAAGTAAAAACATCACGAACTCTTGAGAAGAACTTGGGGAAAATAGAAGATAAATATATAGAAAATCAAAAACAATCTTGTAATATCATTAAAAGACTAAGAGAAGAACCAGAACCGTAACTGGCAGAAGAATGGGAAGCGTTTAGACCCGGAAGTCAACCAAACGACCACATATTTACCATAAGAATTATAACCAAATAACGCCCGAACAAACGAAAAAATATATACATGGCTTTTTTAGACCCAGCAGCTTTGTAGCCATGTACCCAAGAAAGAATAAGGAAAGCATCCGAAGACCTGAATATAAATACAAAACAGAAAGTCATAAAAAAATCATTTACATGAAGAGATTTCCGAAGAGTTTAGGATGAAAAAGGGAGTCAAACAGAGAACCTGATATATGGACCAAATAACAAAGAATTGCAAGATACAAGAGTCACTACACTAGAAAATCATCTTTTCGATCCAATATATACGCATGACTTAAACAGGAAACAAAGAAATATAAACGTTTGGATAAAAAAACCGCAGGAAAAAGAGACAAAGATAAATGAAAACAAAAATAAAATCACGCACATTACAAAGAAAGAACAGAACGAAAACATAAAAATAACGATAAAATACAAAATAGTAGAAGTGGTTGATAAGTACGAATACTTAAGCACTGTCATCAAAAACAATGGAAAAATAGACTAAGAAATAAGCAATAGAGTAGCAAAATCAAATCAGATATATTACAATATAAATAATACACTAATAGGAAAACAGAAACTAAGGAGAAAGACCAAATGTCCCGCGATAGTGATAATTTTTTAAGTCCGGCAAACGCAAAACATTTGAGTCCTCGGAAAAAATTAAACGGCGCGCGCTTTTTCGAGCAGTGGCAGATCGACCATGACGAATCCTACGCGAACTCCCGGGCCCTAACGATGACATAAACAAACAATAGGTAAAACGAGAAGAGAGAGGATCCGAAATAGAAGTATCAGAAATAGACTCCCTAGTGAGTAATACCGAAAGAAAGCAATTAAAATTGTATGGGCACCTAACCAGAATAGACAACACAAAGATCCCCAAGAGAATAATAAATTTAAAAATGGGAAGAATGAGGTCACGTGGAAGGGCAAGAAAGTTATGGGAGGAACACAAAAAAATTGGCTTCGAAAAGAAGAAAAACAATCGTCGGAGTACGAAGAATTCTAAAAGATAGAAATAACTATCGGAAGTAGATAGAAAAAAGCAAAAAAGGAAAAAAAAGAAAGAAATATTTGTTAATAAACAAAATAGCCGCACTTGGGGACACGAAAATCTTCAAGCAACTCATGAACGACCCGTACACCCTGGTGGAGTAACTATTTGATGCGCATTTCGGATCAAAGGTGTGGTTGGGTTATGTTTTTATGAAGAATGCTGTTACTATGAATGGAGAACTATACAGACCTTCTTAATGACCAAATTAGACTTAATAAACATTTGGTTTCAACAGGTCGGAGCTTTCTTGATCAAATAATGCCAGATTTTCGAAAATCATGTTGTACGCCAATTTGTTTGACTTAATTAGAAGCTTAAAGAACAACACTTAGCAAGAAATTAATAAGAAAACAATATTTTCAATCAAAATTCAAGACACCCTGTATGTGATTACATTGAAGCATATGACTGAAAATTTATAGAAGGCTTGCAAGATAAAATTAAAAATCGAGTAGTCATCTAATTTAGGACAAAGAAACGTGTTTTAACACGATTCAGTTATTACAGACAGAACGGCTCAAATTATAGTTAGAATTCCAGAGTATGCAGGTAAAGAAGTTTTAAAGTTTTAAACATCGTCATAGTATGTTATCAAAAAGAATTGTGGAAAAGAGGGAACAATTGTAACATAATTTAAAAAAAAACTCCTTTGTTTTTAGACGTAACAGCCAAGTAAAAGGAATTAAATAGAAATGTTTATGGCATACTCTTCTGGTGATCAAAAACTAAAGGTAAATTTGAAATTGCGCTATAAAAACAAGAGAGTACGCAATGGTTGACGGGTAGCTAGCCGCGCGCAGCATTCTATAGTTGTCATATGCCACAGAGTAACAATGGTAGAAGTATGACAGGCCCATTCAGTGAATAAAAAGGGTTAAAACTGTGGACATCTATTGCCGATCTATTGGTACATTGTGAAGCACGCACTATGCTTCGTAAGCAACCAAAACGCTTCTTTTTTCGAAGAGTTGAAGAAACTCGTTAAACGATATAAGAAGTGGATCATTGTATGGGGGGGATGTCGAAAAGTGACATTTGTTTTCCATCAGTAGAAATAAAGATGTTATATGGAAATTGAATTTATTTTCTGATTCACCTACGTACTGGGTGGCCAAAAAGTCGGGAAATATTTCATTTGGTCACTATTGTCCACTACAGTGTCTTAATACATATCGGACGTCATTGATGTGAAGGACAGACGATAGGGTTTTGTTTACATTTGATGACCATTCAGTGAGATGTCTTCAGATCCGATCACATACACTGTTCCCGAACGGGTGTTTATTGTCTCGGCGTCTCAAATGGTAAATCGCCCACTATGGCTCTCAGAAAATTCCGAGCAGAGTTCGATCGGAACACAAAACTAACTCTGAAGACGATAACAATGTGAGTAAACAAAAATCAATTTCTCCCAAAATTTTCTAATCGATTATTTTTAAGGTTAATTGAAAAGTTTGAGCGAACCGGTAGTGTCCTCGACGACAACGACTCCAGAACTGGCCGACCAGTGACTGTCACCATACCTGAGAATGTGGAAAAAGTTAGGGAACACTTTGAGCAGTACCCGACAACCTCAACCAGAAAAGCGTCCCAACAACTGGCAAACACATCAGAACCGCTGAAAATTAGCCGAACATCAGTGTAAAACATACTCAAAAAGTTGAATATGTTTCCTTACAAGATTCAAGTTCAGCAACCACGCACTCAAGTGAATGTTGACCGGAGATTCGAGTTCGCCAATCACGCTTTGGCCTTAAAAGATGACAACACTTTGGACTTCAAACACATCCATTTTACAGACGAGGCTTACTTTCACCTGTATGGCTACGTGAATAAGCAAAATTACCGATACTCGTGCACACAAAATCCACACCTGGCTGTAGTCAAGAGTCTTCAGCCCCAAAAAGTCAGTGTGTGGGCAGCCATATCATGGCGTGGCATTATTGGACCGTTTTTTCACACCAAATATGTCGATGAAAATGTCTACCGAGACCAAGTTCTCATTCCGTTTTTCGAAGAGGCGAAGGAAAAGAAAATGATTAACCAATACTGGTTTCAACAAGATGGCGCGACACCACACCGAACACAAGGTTTTAAAAATTTTCATGGTTTAAATTTTGATTTAATCTTCATGATGTCTCTAGGAAATTTGGATATGATCGCTGAAAAATTCGGTGTACGAATTATCGGTATGGATGCGGAGAAGAAGACCGGAAATGGAATTGATTGGCCAGCGTGTTCACCGGATCTCAATGTCTGCGATTTTTTCCTTTGGGGTTATCTCAAGGATAGAGTGTATCGCATTAACCCTAAGACCATCGACGAACTTAAACAACGAATCAGAGAAGAGTTTGCGACCATTGATCAAGATATGCGCCACAATGCAATTACCAGTTTTGAGGAAAGGTTTCACCGCGTCGTTGAAAATAATGGCTCATATTTTGAGAACATTGTTAATTAAACCCTATGATCTCTACTAATGTATAGTCAATGAATTAAATTTTTATATTTGTTAATTACCGAGAAATTAAATTTTACTTTACTTTCCGGCTTATTGGCCACCCTGTACGTGGGCAGTGTGAAAAGTTTTGAGTCTCAAACACTCCTCAAAACCATTCTGCTACTATAATCCTACATGCTCTGAAAGACACATATTTGGACGCTTAGTTGTTATGTGACAATCGTTTGTATCAGTCGATGTCAGCACTGTTGTAAAAATGGAAAAAATCGAATACCGTGCCGTAATTGAGTACTTTCATATGAAAGGCAATACCTCTACGCAAACTAAAGCCGAGCTAAACGAGGGTTATGGAGACTCTGACCTATGATTTCCCACCGTGAAAAGATGGGCAGCTGAATTTAACGTGGTCGTACTAGCTTGGCTGATGATGAGCATTTGGGATGGCCAACAACTGCGACCTGCGACCTCCGCCGATAACATCAAAAAAAAATTCACCAAATGGTACTGGACGACCGTCGAATCAAGGTTAGAGAGATAACAGAGACTGTGGGCATATCGAAAAAACGCTTTTGCCATATATTAACTTGGAATTATAAAGTTGTCTCTCACTTTAAACCAAAAATTCATACGAATGAACAATTCCAAGACCCTGATTAAGTGGTTTGTGCGAAACGAGTCGGACTTTTTGAGTCGATTTATCACTGTCGGTGAAATTCGGGACCACCATTATATTCCTAAGACAAGGAAACAATCAAACCAGTGAACTATGAAGAGTCAACCTGTCCCAAAAAGGCGACCCGGTTTCATCGACCGGGAAAGTGATGGCGACTGCTTTTTGGAAGTCAGGAAATTTTGTTCATCGACTACTTAGAAATAGGGAAAATAATAACGGAGTCGTACTTACGCATCGTTATTGGACCAGTTGAAGGCTGAAAAACCGTCCCATTTGGAACGGAAGAAAGTATTGTTCCATCAAGGTAACGTACCGGCTCACACTACAACCGTCGTCATGGCCAAAATTCACGAAATCATTGAGCACCCAGCATATACACCAGATCTGGCTCCCAGTGACTATTTCCTATATCCTAAGTTGAAAGTTTGGCTGGGAGGACAGAGATTTTCATCACACAAAGGTCATCGCAACCATAGAAGCCTATTTCGCAGAGCAAGACGCCAACTACTATTTGGACGGATTAAAGAGGTTGGATCATCGTTGGAAAATGTGTGTCAACTTAAAAGAAGACTATGTTGAAAAATAAAATTAAATTTCACAAAAAAACTTGTTTTTATGTTAGACTCAAAACTTTTCAGGCTGTCCACGTACATCTTTACCTTCTTATAAGGACTCAAAAATATCTAATCTCACAGAACACCTCAGATATCAATTTAAACAATCTGTGATGATCATTACCACAATTTTGAGTTTATCTATCATAAATAAAATAATCTAAATTGTCAATCGTGGTATGTTCGTACGCTCTGTATATTATTATTATTTTTTTTATAGTTTGGTTCATAACTATTACTTCCACATTTCGAATCTTACAATAGGCTAATTACACAGTTGAGTTTATTTCCAAGATATTTACATATTGCAGACGTATCAACTCCGCCATATTTTTATAGATGGCGCTGTTCATACATAACTTTAAACAGCAACAAAGGCATATTAACTATAGAATACAGTAAGCTTTACATACCCCGAAAAATTTTAGCAAAAAAACTTCGATCGAAAATTGAGACAGCAAGTGTATGCATCAAAGCAATGATTACCACAATGGCTGTCGGAAAGTAATCACCGCAACAGGGTAAATTCAAATTAACACAATATTATGATCTTCATGTGCGCACGTTCCTGAGCGCCGCTTATTGTAATCATTTCGCTCAATCGATAGCAATAACGTTTGGAATGCACCCACCACCTGATTTTGCAATTTCAAAAAGATTAAAAAGAGAAGACTGGAAACATCAATAAATCTGTCATGGAGCTCACCATCTCCCCGCCTGTAGATGACGTTCTGCCGCCGCTTCCAGCGGTGGAACCAGCCGTCGGAGGATGCGAGGCCGTCCCGACCTGCCTGGCGCGCAAGCTCCTCCGCCTTCTGCCGCATAAGCAAACCGTCGGAGCGGACGTCCGGGTGGCGCGCGCGGGCGATCCAGTTCTTCAGCGCCGACTCCACCTGGTCGTCCTTGCCGCGGTGGCGCTTGCCCTCCGCGCTGTCGGCGCGCTTCGCCGACGTCTTCAGGAAGTCGCGCTTCTTCAGCAGCGTGCACAGCAGCGGCTGCGAGATCTTCAGCTGCGCCGCCGCCTTGCGCTGGCTCATCCGCGGCAGCTGGTCGTAGCGCTCCAGGATGGCGAGCTTCGCCTTCAGGTTCAGCTCGTGCCGCTTCTTCTGCGTCTCCGCCATCGCGCCGGCAACTGGGAGCGCGACGTGTCGGCCGCCGACGTAAAGCCACGGCGCAGGCGTCGGCCGCGAAAGCCGCCCGATAACGCGGCCCGAAGGCTGATGGCAGCAAACGTCGATTTTGCAAGTTTGGGAATCAAAAATAGAACGCGCTCCCTCTTTGGCAAGGTTTTTTCTTAAATCACGATTCTGATGATTTCATAATGAACTATTGCAAAAAGAAACCTCAAAGCTTCTCCTCTCTACCCCGGAATATCACACAGCAAATCAATGTAGAGAATCAGTACATAGGTGTTAAAGATGCTGCATATCTTCGTGGCTTCGATTACGGCGGTGGCAGTTCCACCCCCTTTGTATCGAATAAGTACATTCTTCATCGAAATCATATGAAAAACTACATAAATATTTGTTCATATTAACCTTATTAGCATCACTGCCATAAATAACAAAATCAATAGCAATAGCAACTCGCAAAGAAATTCATGTGGGAGAATAAATTCGAAAGGTTTTGGTATCAATGTTATATAGCTGATTTTGAAAAATATTCTTATGCCGCCACCAAATCCTTTGTGTGAAGCGGCAGAAATATCAAATCGGTTCGTGAATCATGAGATTATTTTGTTAAATCAAAGTTCGGCCGCACACAAATGACGTTCAGAAGTGTCTACTACTATAGAAATAAAAAATGACGCAATCTTGAGGGGATAACACATCAATCAATGAGTTCGTAGGATGACTGTTAGATGGCGCCAGTACTGACAAATCCATATGATTTTTAGGAAGCACTAACCCTCAAATAATACGTGTCAAAATTTCATAACAATCTGAGGTTTAGTTCAAAAGTTACAGTGGTTTTATTGATATGCTACTTTTGTAATTTTCAAAACAATGGAAAAATCTGTATTTCGTGTGTTGATAAAGCATTGCTTTTTAATAGGAAAAAATACCGTTCAAGCAAAGCAATGGCTTGACAAGTATTATTCGAACTCTGCTCCATCGAGGCAAACGGTAGAGAAGTGATTTGTTGATTTTAAACGCAACCGTACAAAAACCGATGGTGCTGAACGCTCTGGTCGCCCAAACTCGGCAGTTTTTCCAGAAAATAAAAAAAGTCCATAAAACAGTTTTGGCCGATCGTAAATTGAAATCGCGTGAGATAACTGACACCTTAAAGATATCAAAAGACGATGTATTCACCATTTTGCATTAACATTGGTCCATGAGAAATCTCTGTTCGAAGTGGGAACTGCGTTTGTTTACAGTCGATCAAAAACAACAACACGTCGACGATTCAGAGCGCTGTTTGGAGCTGTTTCAGCGCAGTAAAAAGGATGTAGTATGTGACAATGGATGAAACATGGATCCATCACTACACTCCAGAGTCAAATGGAAATCAGCTGAGCAAAAGACGCCCAAAGTAACCAAAAACGCAAATGTCAGCTAGTAAGGTTTTGGCTTCCGTATTTTGGGATGCGCACGGTATTTTATTCATCGATTACCTTAAGAAACGAAGAACCATCAATAGCGAATATTGTATGGTGTTACTGGTGAGTTTGACGGAAGAAATTGTGGAAAAAAACACTCCAAATGAAGAAGAAAAAAGTGCTCTTTCACCAAGCTAACGCATTGTGTCACAAATCGATAGCAACAATGGCAAAATGCTTCCCCATCCACCGCATTCTCCGGATCTGGCTCCTAGCAACTACTACTTGTTTTCAAATCTAAAATGAATGCTTCAGGAAAAGAGATTTGTTTCCAATGAAGAAGTGATTGCCGAAACTGAAGCCTATTTTGATGCCCAAGATAAATGGTTCTACAAAAAAGTCATCGAAATGAATGTATCACTCTTGAAGGAGACCCTCTTAATTGTTAAAGTCGAATTTTGCCTAACAATAGTTGTTTTATTAGTTGTCCTACGAACTTATCGAGTGATGTGTTACTAATTAATGGTACCAGATCGAAGAGACTACACACGTCTTATGAAAGGATAATTTACGTTGTGTTGCAAATAAAACACAAAAACTAAACAGCAAACTCTCTACTGCACGTCTAAAAAGCTGTCGATCAACTCCTGGCTTATTGCAGACCTACCCTTGAAGATCGGGAACAACGTGGAAGCAGGACCTGATTAACCTATAGGCTGAACAAAATTGCAGCCACAGAAGCCAGGGTTTGGAGAGAGCAAAATTTAGAATTGAATAAACGAAAAAGCAAGCTCAATCATATAAACGTTAAAAAATAAAAACAAAGATATAAAGTTTGCAAGATGAGTCAATCAAAGTACTTTATCAAAGAAGACTGGAAGAAAAAATAATAGCCAATCCAATAAACGACGAAGATAATGTGTAAAACGGGCGAAACAAGATAAAGGAAAACATTAGCTGCCGCTCATAAGGCACTCGGAACTAAAACTGTTAATAAAAAGAAAACACCATGGTTCGAAAGCAAATTAAGCAAAAAAGCCGTCAGAAGAAAAATGCTTATATCAAATATTTGTTAACTAAAAATAATGAAGCCTACATAAAATATAAAAGAATAAGAGAGACTCATGAGTTGGTAAGGAAAACAAAAACTGGGAGAGATTTACGAAAGGACTAGAGGCAAATTTCCAAGGGCAACAGAGACAATTATAGAGGTTTATAAGACAATAGAAGAGCGAAATAAAGCAACTGAATATTAAAAAAGGGGCATAGATTATTTACTTAAAAATAATATTCTACAAGAAACACCAAACATAACAACAAAGATGAAACAATAATAACAGAAGCCGAAGTGAAAGAAGCATTACAAAAACTAAAAACAGAAAACCCCCGCGGAAGACCAAATAGTAAATTAATTACTCGAATACGGAGATAGCAGACTGGTTAAACCATTCCAAATGCTTATCCAAAAAATTGTAAAATTTAACAGAATCCCAGATGAATGGCGAAAAGCAATAATTATACTGATGTTTAAGAAAGGTGATTCCAAAAAAAACGAAACACTGAAATTAACAAGATGACAGCAAAGAAAATAAATAAATGAATTCGAGTGCAGGGAGAGCAGCAGGGATTCAGAACAGGTCGATCGTGTAATGATGCCGAGTTTATAGTAAAACAGCTAAAAGACAAGACACTGGAATATAACGTAACAGCCTAATAGACTTAAAGAAATACAGGAAGTAATACATCTGTTATATGATGGAAATATCCTGTTAGATCTAAAAAAGACCGTCGAAAATATTTACAAAGATAACAAAGTAATCGTTAGAAGACTCTTTGAGCCCTCTGCTGTTCAATCTGGTAATGGACGAGATCATCAAGAAAGTTAAAACAAAAATATGACGCAGAATGGGAAATAAAGAGCTAAAGATCACCTGTTATGCAGACGACGCCATAATAATGGCAGAAAACGAGACTATCTCATAAAAATATAACATCATAATATTCAGCGAAAAAACGAAAGGGATAAGTAAAGAATAGGATGTAGGCTAGTAGTGGAAATTAAAATAACTGAAGACCAGTCATGGCACACACATGTGAAACAAGACCTGACGCCAGCACAACACAAAGGCTAGAGACAACAAAGATGAGAGTACTTAGAAGAATCATAAATAAAACATTCAAAGATAGAGTAAGAAGTGAAAATATAAGTAGTATATGTAAGGTAGACAGTGTTAACAATTAGATAAAAGAAAGAAAATAAAATGGAATGAATATATAGAAAGAATCGCAGATGACAGAGTGGTGAGAGTAGCAAGAGACAAGACGCCAGTCAGTAGAAGAACGATAGGAGGCCCCAGAAAATTAGAGGATGACCGAAGCAGAAACAAGCCGTTTTGTCTGTTTAAGAGATAGAAGAAGAACTTTGAAATCGTGCATTAATCGTTCACCGATGTAATAATAAATTCTTTGTTATTTTTCTTCTTGTCCTTATCTCATTTTGCCCACTGGAGTGTCAGAATTTATTTATTTCTTCATCTATTCACTTGACCCTTCCAATATCTTTTAGTCCCTTGCCATTTCCCTCATTTCTCACTCCCTTCTCTTTTCCCATCTCTTCTATTTGTTCGAGTCCCGCCTTTCTGGGTCTTCCTTTTCTTCTCTTATACTCATTTTGCTTCCATTGTCTTGTTTATTTCATGTAATATGGGTTTCTGTTTCAAAAAGAGTCCCTAATTTCTTCATTTCATTCTCTGTCTCATTGTGTTTTATCCGCTGTTTTTCTAGGTTGTTTTCATTTCCACTGCGATTACCATGACTTCGTGTTTTATTTATGTTATCTATGACTCACATCCATATGTTGTTGTTGATATGACTATCGTGTTGTATGCCTATAGTTACACTATACTCTCTATTTCTTCTTTCCGTAAATTGTTTATATGGGGCGTTATATATTTTTGCCGCTGTTTTGTTCTATTTTTTTACCTTGTGTAAACATGGCGCCAAGGTATTAGACAGCAATTAGTTACTCTATTAATTCTCCTTTGCAGTTTTTTTTCTTTTCTTGCTTTTTAGTTGGCATGGATTTGCATTTGTTTGTGTTTAGTTTCATTTCCGTTTTTTCAATCTCTTCCATCCATAGTCCTATTAATTCCTGTAATTTTGTATGGGTGTCTGTCACTAAAACTATGTCACCTATATACAAATCCACTCCCCCTTCTTTTCAATTAAAATTTGTTAATATTAATGTATTATCTGATGTTCTGTATGATACATGTTCTTCTAATTTGCTTTGAACCGTTCTTCTTATCTTTCTTCAATTATGTTTCCACCAACTTTAAAAAGATGGAAACGTGGAACAATGATCCACAGATATCCCGAGTTTATATACATATAATTTCTTAACTGGACCGGCCTTTTCCCTGGATCGGCTTTTTTCCTAGATCGGGAACATGGATCAATGTAAATCGGGTAACCTACTCAGTCACTAAAAATAATTGAGTAGCTGCGTTCACTTAGAACAAGAGGTAATAATGGCGGTCGTCTAAGGCGCGGTGCTTGCCATATCGCCCCGCATCAGAGACGGTGCACGACGACCGGACCGTAAGATTGAACACATGAAAGCCTTAACCTCTCAGTTCGCAGGCGGTGCTCCCACGCGGGACGTTAGAGCCTTATCATTATTATTATATTATTATTATTATTATTAAATCTATCCATATCTATTGCTATCAGTTAAACAACAATATAGGCACGTGTTATTAAAAAGCTGAAAAAGGTGATGGAAAGACAGACATACAAACTGTACGCAATAGGCATTTTATTTTTATATGTATAAAAACTTAAAACCACTGAAACTAAGCAGATCCCTTTGTAATTTTCACATTCCATTTCTTCTCTTTTTTATTTTTGCGAAGCCTCTCTATATATTCCCAATATTCATTCTCTTCCATTTTTGTCCATCAATTTGATCAATTCCGGGTTTATATCATCACTACTACCGCATGCTTAGTCTAATTCTCTTCAAGGCTTCTTCCAATTAATTCATTGTTATATATTCATTTATCTTCCCCTCTTCCTTATTTCTTCTTCTTATACCTCCTGTTCATTTTCACCTCTTCCGAATTGATCTTCGTAATATTCTTTCCAAGTTTGCAATATTTCCCTTGTTGTTTTCAGTTTATTGTTTTTGTATTTTGTACCCCTTATCTTTTCCCTTGTTGTTGTCGAAAGTTTGATTCATTTCTGTTCCAAATTCTTCCCCTTTTCTTTGTTTTCCTCTCCTTATTTCCTTATTAACCCTACCTTGCACTGTGTTACAATCTATTCCGCCTTGATCCGATTTTGACTGGGTAAACTTCTTCCACGCTTCCTTTTTTCCTTACCGGGCTTCTTATCTCCTCATTCCACCAACTTGTACTTTATTGTAGTTCTCCCACGCATTTCTTCTGTCTTCTCAGTTCTCGCTTCTTTACGATAAATCAATTGTTCTTCCAAACTACAGTTATGTATTACTTTACTTGCTTCCCTAAAAACTGGTTGATATTTTTCTTTCAATTTTGATTTTTTTTCTTCATAAATTGTATGGTCCATATTTATTTTCGTTTTCACTGATCTATGTACTTTCCCTATTTCTTATTATGGTATTGTTCTGATTTCTTCGGAATAATTCTTTAATTCTTGTGTGTAGACAAAAAATTCTGTGAAGCTTTTAACCTCTTTTCCGTCTGCAACATATGTATGTATACTTTTCTCGTAGGCTTTGCTGCCAGGAGGAATTTTCAATCGTTATTTGATACAATATCTTTAGTAATTGTGTATAGAAATCGTTGACTTTGTCTTCTTTTGTTCCTTTTACTGGGACATAGATCTATATTACGTTTATACTGTTTCCAAATTCCATTTTAATAGTTAATGTGTTGCCATTATTATTCTTACTCCTTCTATTGCTCTTTAGTCAGCTTGTACTCCTGAATAGTACAGTACATGTTTGTATGCTATTCCCACCTTTCTCAATCCTATTTTTTTGTTTCACTTATACTGAGTATTTCTACTCTTTAAATCCCCATTTTCTGTGTTAATTCATATTCCTGTCCATTTAAGGTGGTTATATTACAGATTTGTAATGGTGAAATCTTCTCTTAAGAGTTGCTGAAGTTGTGAAGTTTTAGCTTCCCGTGAACTACTAATTCAAAGCGTTAATAAAATATTAGGCTGTGTAAGAAATGACACCTTTTTTGTGTGTAGAACCGATTTATAAATTCGATCCTTTTATGACCGAACATAGCAAAATTTGGAAATAAAGGAAGATGTGATCCCTCATGCTTATCAAATGAAATTGTCAATTAATTCATTATATAGTTAGTGGATCATGTTAAGGCAGAAATTGTCCAAGAGATTAGAAATCCCAAGTATTATTCCTTAATTGTGGATTCAATGCTAGATGTGTTGCACACATATTTTATGGTAAGCTATGGGCTAGCTACAGGAAATCTTGTTAAAAGATTTTGACCTTTATTCTTAACTGTGGCCATAAAGGTGAAGAGATGATGAATACTGTAATGTCAATCGTAGATTTTGTAGACCTTAATTTAAATAACTGTAGAGGTCAGAGCCACGACAATGCAAGCAACATATTTGGATACTACAAACACTTTCAGGCTGGAATAAAAGAAGTAGACCCTCTAAACAGATATATCCTTTAACCGGGCCACTTTTTACAACTACTGTGGCGACAGTGAGGAAATTCAAAGGCAAATTCGATAAGAAGAACACTTTGAATGAGCCAATTGTTCTTCGGTAAATATAGTCAATTTTTTCTTTAATTATAATCAGTTTTATCAGAAAATTCGAAAGTATTAGTCACTATAATCACCCCTGAGGCCGTTGAGGCAGTGCAAAGCTCTATAAAAATTCCCCCAGAAAATGAGCAATTCACCTCAATAAAAGGAAGGCCTTGAAAGTGGATTTGAAAATGTTTACCTATAAGAACCAACTACAAAAGCAACTTGCACAAGTCAATTTCGACCAATGATTGACTGTTGCTAATGAGATGTTGGAGAGATTCCGAGAGGAAGCAATCGATTTGAAACGCATTCATTTCAATGACGAGTACTATTTCCAGTTGGATGGATACGTCGATAAGCAGAACTATCGCTATTAGGGTAAAGAAAATCTTCATCTAACTGAATTTAGAAGACTCCGCCCAAGAAAAGTCAGCGACCAATAGATGCATCATCAAGTCATTCTTCCTCTCAAAATAAATATGTGGACAAAAGTGTTTATCGAGAACAAATTTTGAAGTAGTCCTTCCCTGAAATTCGAGTGTTGGTTCCAGCAAGACGGGGCTGTACCCCATTACACTGCGAGCAATTGGCAATTAATTTCCAGTGTATGGTATTTGAAAGCAGGGTTCTCGGGTGAGATGGTCCCAGGAAGGTACAAAGCAGCATTGATTGGCCGAGTAATTCATCCGATCTCAAACCCCGTAATTTTTTTCTCTGGGGTTATTTGAAAGACCGAGCAACTCAAAAATAAGATTACATGTGAAATCCAAGACGTCCCAAACCACATTTGGAATAAGGGTATAATGGCCTTTGAAACTTGGATGCAGCACGTGGTTACTAGTGAAGATCTCCACTTCGAAAACTTTCTTTATTAAATGTAAATTATTACTCTATCTAAAAAAAATTATGTCTAATGGTGTCTCATAATTAATTTTTCAAAAATTGTGCTTACTATCTCGCACCCAATAGTTAGCTCTGCAGCTGCGGAGAGCAGCAAATTCTTTGCGGAATTTTTTCTTTAGAACAAGTCTATAACTTTTTCAGTTCTGCTATACTTCAGATCTTCAAAAAGAAGGTGAGTTTCCAAGGCTAGAAAACATAGTAAAATTAGTGCATAAAACTAACGTCTACAAAACAAACATTACAAGAAAGAAGAAGCCAAAAATTCCTTTTCCTGAAAACAAAAATGGAAATTACGAGTTTTCTGAACAACGGTCTTGAATGATAAGAACACATTGTGCTGCAATTGATTCTTTGAAGCTCACAAAAAGAACGATCTATACAGAAATACATATGGATTTTGGATTTCTATGGGAAATCACCCAAATAGAAAATGATAAAATATAGCGGACAGCAAATCGACTATTGGAAAATTATACTTCTGATTTAAATAAAATATTCCCTGGAAAATGTATGGATTTAGCAGCATTTGTAAAAATTAATAAAAGTATTAACAAAGAAGATAAGAACACCAAAGCAAAAACACAATTAGAACCACAAAGATTCCTAGCATTATTCAAGTCATTGGACGTAGTCTAGTTTTCCCAATACTGCAGTTTAATCTGGAGTATAGCCTTATATGGATGCGAGACTTGGACAATAAGTCAATCTCATTAAAAAGCTATAGAAGCATTTGAGATGTGGTGTTGGAGAAGAACGTTAAAAAGTCTAATACAAGAAAAAAGGCACAAGTGAATAGGGCATATATACAGCCACAACCAATTTATCATAAATATAATAGAAGGATAAAGACAAGAAAGACTGAGAAGAGGAAGACTACGCTTTCAATTTATAAAACAACTGATGAAATACGCTAGCACCGATAACTATAGAAATGTGAGCGCTGTAAACCAATATACGGATTAATAATGGAGATAGAAAAAGACAGGCAACTGCACTGGAGAACAATAATTTTCAGCTCTTCAGAGAGTGAAGAAATTTTTGAGAATAACATTAAAATAGGAACATTACCCTTGCGCTTTTATTTATTGAGAATAAGAAGAAAGATTGTTTTCTTTTGATGACGTAGTCCAGATGTTTGCCGATTCTTTAAATAAAAGTTTTTGAGTGAAATGGAAATTTTTTATTTGTCCTCATTGACGTGTAAATGAAAAAATCAAATCAATGCTTTGCCCAAACAATCAAATTTTTGTAATTTTCGATAACATCCGAAATCATGCAAACATTTGAGGTAAGACCAGTGAAAACTTGTCAGTACAGGGCGTCAAAAACCTTATTCAAAATCTGAGTCAAAGCCACGTGCTAATGTCTGAAGAAGCGGGTTTAATTATGTGGACCATGTATAAAAAAGCAATAGCATAATATAACTCTACAAATCAGAACAAGGATGATTATTTCAAGAAACTCAAACCAGGTCTTTCATTCTTTAACGTATCCAATAAGCAGGAGCCTTCATATGTGACATTTTCCTCCTCCCTACCTTCCCCAACTATTGTTTCATCATCTCTATCGCAACACAAGTCATGGTCTGAAAGTAAATTAAAAGATGTAAAGAAACTGCGTTGATGGAAAAAGGAACTCCAAATATAAAACACATAAAAAAGACAATTTACTTCAAATAATAGATCGAGGTCAAAAATCTTCTCTGGGGAGCAAAAGATAACTTTCAAGTAAACCTTGTAAGCTTATTGTTCATCTAAAGCTATACATTCTTGTCGGAATTGAAGCCACCTATGGATTTTATAAACTTTGTATGCTCTTGTTCTTCCTATGGTAGCTTTACTCTTTCTCTTGATCTTATTTGTGATTTCCACTTTGTTATCCTCACATATTGTGGCTATGCAGTTTTACAATTTTATTCTTTTTGCTTTAATTACTCTGGCTATAGCCTCTATGTTAAATATTTGTTCAATCTCCTCATATATTAATCTACATTTTTCTTCCCTCCAAATATCTTTCTTATTGTTTTTCTTTCAAAATTTTGTAACTTACGTTCATCTCTTCTTGTGTTTCATATAGTCTTAATTTCGATTTGTTGCTTATCCTTTTGCTACACATTATTGTTTTCTATCTATAGTAAGCCTTCAGATTAAATCTTCTGAACTGCCCCTGCATTTCTAACATTTTTTTGTTTTTTATTGTTGCAGGATATTTAAAACTTAATGCCTCTTCCATTTTGTAATCGTCTATTTCTGTGACCATAATATTATTTCTTTTCTCTTTCCTGGTAATTTTCTAGTATTTTAAATCGTCCAGATTTATTTATAATCCTTTTTTCTGTATTTTTTCTTGTACCCTCTGTTGATTCCTCTAGATTTTCTCTGTTCCTTGTTATCAGAGGAACGTTGTTTGCTTAGGCAACCACTTAAATAGACTTTTCTATTATTGTTCCTTTTATGTCACAATCCTTTATTATCCCTTCCGTTGTTATGTTAAATAGTGTCTCCGATAATTCCTCTCTTTGTCGTGCTCCCTCCCTTATTTATATCAATTCCTTTTATTAATCCTTAATGGGTAAGTACTTGCCGTTTTCGAACCTTTTATAATCAATGTCATCATTTATAATCTTAACCATTGTAACATATGGATTCCTATACAATGAGACGTAGAATTCTGAAAAGGATCCGGTAAACAAAACGTGGCAGTATTTAAAGTTCCTGCCCTCTAGTGACAAATAGCTGTAACTTGAACAGACGTAAATTCCTATGGTTACGTCCACCACAATTTTTTATTTTTGACCATTGGCACCCATATTCAGTACACAAAAGTTTGTGTTTGTAATAACAATCATTTGTACTGCGTCGAAAATGTCGGAATTTCAGCAAAATAAATGTTATTTGCGGGAAGTGTTACATCAAAAGCTTATAGAAGCTCCACGCCGAGTGGTTTAGGTGCTTCAATTGTAGTGATTTTAACACAGATGACAAAAAACGTACAGGACGTCCAAAAAAAATCTGCAAGAATTACTAGATGAATATTCATGCCAAACGCAAAAACAACTTACAGAAGTACCAAATTGCTGAAATTGATGCTTCCAAAGTTTTAAATTCATGGAAAAGGTGTACGAGGAAGAAGAATGGGTGCTATACAAAGTGAAAGAAGAAGACATTGAAATGCAAAGAATGATGTGCAGTATCCTGCGAACCAAATTGGAATTTTGCAACGCATTACTACTAGGGATGAAAAGGGGATACATCAATTTGTGGCCCAGACCAATCATCACCATCGTCGCCTAAATGAAATATACATGAAAAGAAGTTAATGCTCTATCTTTAGAGAAAACAGAGAGGAGTATTGTACTTAAAGCAGTTAAAATCGAATCACACGACCAAATAATATAAATTACAAAAATTCATGAATAACATTGTGCACAGAAGAGGCACTAGATTACTGGCAAATGGAAGTAAAAAACCCAATTCACAATGTAAAGAATTGCAATAATTACAGAGAAATTACCCTACTAAACACAGTTGGAGAAAAACTTTAGAGGATTAACAATATGGATTAAAAGAGAACAGAAGAGTGACATATAATTTTCATGGTACAGCAAATAATTAAAAAGGTAATTAGGAAAAACGAAGAAATCCACCTCTGTCTAGGATAGACACAACAGATATATAAAGAATACTGGAAGACTGAAAAATAAAGGACAAATAATAGAAGGAGTAAAAGTACCATATGCAGAGACTAAGAAGTTTGCCAAATTCAAGCATGAGAAATCACAGATGTTCGAAATAACAGAGTAAGACAAGAGTGCATCACAAACCCTTTACTGTTCATAATAGTTTTGGATAAAACTATTAAAAAAAGTAAAAAAACAAATAAAACAATATAAAGTAGGACATTGCAAAAGAGCTTTTGAAAGAGAAGAGAGAGAGGAGAGAGAGAAGAGAGGAGAGAGAGAAGAGAGGAGAGAGAGAAGAGTGAGGTGAGAGAGGAGAGAGAGGAGAGTGAGGAGAGAGAGGAGAGAGAAGAGAGAGGAGGAAAAGGAAAGAGAGAAGAAATAGGGGAGACAGAACAGAGAGAAGAGCCAGAAGAGGGAGAAGAGAAGATAAAAATAGGGCGAAGAGAGATATAAGAAGAGGCGGAAATAGAAAGAAGAGAGATAGAAGACGAGACGAAAATAGGAAGAACAGAGATAGAAATAGAAAAAGGGAGAGAGAAAGACAGACCAGAAAACAAAGAGCGGAGAGAAAGAGAAGCGCAAAAAGGGAAATATTAAAAGGAGAGCAAAAAAGAAGGAAAGAAGGGAAAAGAGAATTTATTAATATGAATTTAATCCTCGTATGCTTATTACTCCATACCTTGTATGCTGTTATTTTCGTTGTCTTCGTTGTTTGTTGTCATATCTATCTTAAGATTACTATATCCGGCAATTTCTAGAAGAGGCCTAGGTATTACATTTAATTTTTTGATTTATAACTGTATAGAAAATTTGCCTTTTTGTTATATGAAAAATGTCAGAATTGATTTATTAACACCATTTTATTGTTAATGCACTCAATTTATTTTGAATGTATCTCTCGAATATCAAAATATTAAGTGCAACAAGCTTTCTCATGGTTATGTTTTTGTGACACATTTCGGGCATATTAGAGTAATTTGATATTTTTATGCCCTGCTTCTAGATACAAGCCGTAGTCTTTCCAAGAATTTGAATATTGTAAAATCTTCCACGTTGCTGTTAAAAAAAGATTGACCAGTAGAATACAAGCATTTTTTGTTATATTATATGCGTCAACATATATATACATCTTCTAAAATGCTACTATGCTTTTATTCGAAAATATAAATTATTTTTCCCTTACTCAATGTATTTTTCAAACTTTTTGGTATTTCTCTTTGTTTTACTTAACATTTTTCCCCAATTTTTTTTATCACTTTTCTCTTTTATAGGGATAATTTCTTTATAATGTGATATATAACGCACCTCCGAAAGTGTCCAGTCATATAATACAAAAAAATCATAATTACAATTAAAAAATGGTACAAGATATGAGAAACATTGTACGTAGTCCTAATCTCCTTTAAACTAAGCACCTTACACTCTCATACACTTCCAGCATACCATAGCTTTATTTGTGTTGCACTAATTGCACATGAATCACTCATGTGAATAGTTTCTGTGGGCAAATATTCTAACTTCGCACGAAACTTGATACAGATTGGTTGTTCAACTCACTCAGTCATTTCAAATGCTATGATAATACAGTAGATTGACTTGACTAGTAAAATCATCCTCATTCACGCATGCGCATTACAGCCTACTATCATTAGCTGGCAGGTTACACGGCGTATGTGGGTTGTTAACATACAACGATAGCCATTTTGTGACTGTCTACGATTATTTTTTCTCCTTAAATACATCTGTAATTGTTTTTAGTAGTTATTTTTTCTTATACCACCAAAAAACCTTTTGTTTACTTTTTTATTTTTATTAACGACCCAAGTATAATTAGCTTTCTCTCATATTCTATTTGCACCTCCTAATACTGTTCTTCTATAACTTTTCTTGTTTAAATAATGATATTCATTACTTTTTAGTTACTACAAGTACAAAAGCTAATCATCCTGCTTTTATTTTACCTGTTGTTAGCTAAACTTCGGTTTTCAACTATTTCATTTCTATTTCTACAAAAATGTTCCATTTATAAGCTTTTATGTTCTTTATTATTATTTTAGTCTGATTTTAACTATTTATTACACTAAATTAGCACTTTTTGTTTGATTGCTTCTAATATGTATTACTGTTGTTTCATATTTTTGACTTAGTTTAGCCTTTGTTGATATCAGAAATAATAAAAAGTTAAAGAACGCAATGAGCAGATATAAATATCAAGATTAGAAAAGCAGCAAGAATCTATTACAGTATAAATAAAACCATACTAGAAAAGAAACAAAATAAACAACAAAGTTAAGCAGCACGTATATAATAGATTAATCATACCAATAATGATGTTTGGGTGCAAAACGTGGGTAATACGGCAAAAAAATGAATCGCCAATAAATGGCATGAAGATGAAATATATATAACAAATTAGAAGGACCTTAGAATAAGTGCCAATAATTAGCAAAATAGAAAACAGGCAGTTAAATTGGTTTGGACATCTAGTAAGAATGGAACAGAATAGGTTGGTCAAAAAAATAATAGAAGCAGAGTGGAAAAAAAGAAAAAAGAGAAAGGCATGGGTAGGAGATAGTAGCATGGACTGATAAACCCGATAACCTTAAGGGTTCGAGGAACTGGTGAAAGGAAGAAAGAAATAAAGAGAACGCAATGTTTTATATTATGACATTTATATAATTAATCTTGAATAAACATTACAAATATATAAATTGAAAATAAGTTAACCTTACAAATGCAATATGTTAAAAACATATTTCCCGAATAAATCCAAGCTTATCTATTCTTAAGGGGGACGTCTGCTTTTTTTTTGGCCAAAAACTCGATATTGAGATTTTTATTTTTTCAGAAAGCTGATAATTATAATGCTTTTATTATTTTTTCTATATCTCAATTTACCGCAAAGATATACATGTATATATACCTATATATTTCCACGCTCACCAAGCCATTTTTTCCGCCCTGCAAATTGTGACTTGTTTCTTCGGAAGAAACGTCGTGTTTTTTGGATCAAAAAATTAATTTCAGGTTTTTATATTTTCGAAAGGCTAACGACCTCAGAATCGCAATGTTTTTATTAATTTATTCGTATCTTTATACCTACACATGCATGCTCGCCGCACCAGTTTTTCTGCGGTGCAAGATTCAATGAGTTTTCTCGCAGTTACGTCGTGACCTTTGAACAAATTTGATATCATTATGTCTAAATGTTCGCAAAACAAAGGATTACAAGATCCAAATAAAACAAAGAGTGGTAGGAATAAAAATGAAAGTTTCAGGTGCTGATAAAAAATCTCAGCAATTCTCCAAAGTTGGGAGAGTCAAGAGAAAAAAAGAAGCTTGATTAGCAAGAAGAACTTTTTCAATAGGCCCAAGGATTACTTTATGGCGCAGGAATCGCAGACTGATGATTGGCATTTTGACTATTACAATTGAATGCGAAACAGAACAAAACTCTAAATGCGTTTTTCTCAAAATGAGGGTTTTTCACGCGGTGGACACGATTTCTCGGAAACCATTAATCCGATCGACCTAAATTTTTATTTGTTGAAACAATAGCTTGTCTGTATCCTACAAGCAATTCTCCAAATTGAACCTAAAATATTTTATTTTATTTTAGAAGAGGGTAAAAGGACGTTCTTCCGAGAATTTTTTTCGCAGACTGGTATTTTTTTTCTACTGATCTTAACAACTTGGTTGTAGAATACAGACAAGATATATATGTCTACTTTAAGATGCCGTTCGATTTTTTGTTTTGGCAAGACTGGTGCAAAGATATCCTGTCCACCGCATAACGCACGGTTTTTCAGTGAACGACTTCGGCGCCCTTTGGTGGAGTTGAAATAAATAATATAATTCAAAAAAAATTGTTTTTGATGCCTCTTAATATATCTTTTCACGAAATCTCGTACCACTAAATAAAATAGATTTCTATAAAAAAAATTATGAAAATTGACCAATTTTCACCCAAAAAACCAGACGTCCCCCTTAAACACTCATTTTCAAGAATCATTGAAGGTTCACCGAGTCTTTTATTTTTCCAGAAAAACATTAATGGTTCTACAAGTATCAAATCATATCAATTCTTCGTGTACATCCAGATACGAATGCTATTCCTGAATAGAAAAAAATGTACTGCTATGATGACTTTTATATAAGATCTTTCTGTATACCTCATTTCTTTCTATATGATTTTTGTAAGTCCCAAACTATAATCTTCACACATGTCCACTTCTCGGCCGCAATTTGACGTACGATTACACGCCGGTCTAAAGATGATGTGTATAAGCAGTTTATTTTCCACCAGCTCTGCTTCTTCGTCAAACTATTAACACAGTTGTTTCCCATACTCTGCTTGCAATTTTTTGAAAATCTCAGATTTCCTTCACAAGAATTGATTGCGTAACCATTAGTCGCTGGAATAATCTGCTAAAGTGCGCTAAATACATGTCAACCACAGAAAAAGAAAAATGTAAACGTCTTCTATAGGTTTTTTGACGTATTACGATTAATAATCCGTAAGTGACAGAGAATCTTGCCCTTTTGTAAATATCCTGCCAAGTTCCACAAGAAGACGATACCAAATATCTTGGCATGCATTTAGATCGGCGCCTAACATGGGAAAAACACATGTTCACCAAAAGGAAACAGCTCTCTGGAAACAGGTCTCAAACCAAGACAAATGTACTGGCTTATTGGTAAAAGATCAAAGCAATTCCTAAACAACAAATTGCTACTATGCAAAGCAATCCTGAAACCCTTTTGGTATTTAACCGCTAGCGACCACAATATTGCCATCCTGCAAAGGTTCCAAAACAAAATGCTACGTGCCATCGTCGATGCACCATAATACAACATGAAATCCCACTAAATCCGTCAAAGGAAGTCAACCATTAGTGTATTGTTGAGTACAGTGCAAAAGTGTCAGTACAGCCTAACGTACTACTACGTCTGCTGCCATCTGACTTGACTACAAGACCCATGTGAGTTTAGATTTTAAGGCAATACATATCAAATCATTTAAACGAATAAACTCTAGATTTACGTTTAAATTAGATCTTAAAGACCACCACTCACTGGAGTAGTACTCTGTCATTCACTTAGCCCGCCAGAAGGTCCTAGGCTAACAATTTTTCACCCTCTTCCCTCAAATTTTTGCTAAGTGGAAGCGTATTCATTTTTAACTGAATCGGCTTTTTCCCTGGATCGGAAACGTAGAACGATTTTACTTACAATCGAAGCTCCGTTCGGCGAAAGCAAACCGAATGGTCGTGGTAGATGCGCTTTTTGCGTTCGGTAATGCAGAGGCCCGATTTCCGGATGCGGCCGCCCGGCAATTCGACGATAAGCGAGAGAGGCCCTGACGTGTGTGCACAAACGCACAGATCTCCTCGTGTAAACTAAGCGCTCAGAGCGCGGCACGCCAAATTTCATATCAGCCGTCTTTGTTTACTTTCTGTTCAAATGTATTTTTCATAACAAACGCTTATTGCCTGTTGGGCAGATTGTAGAACTCAATAAGAGTTAATAAAAAAAAAATTAGTAATAATTTTTCCATACACAAAAGTCTTGGTCAACCTTGAATCACAAACAAAAGTATTCATTTTGCAAAAAATAAGTTTATTCAAGAAGTAAAATGAAAAAGCACTGGGTAATCATCGGCTATGATTTTTTCCATCTTCTGGCAATTTAAGAATTTGGCTTCGAAAAAACGACGTAGCGATTAATTGAGAGATCTAATTTTGGACAGCTACAATCACGTATGCCAACGATCTAAACAAGTAATGCCCGGAAAGAGCAATGTCTAGTTAATACGAGGGATGGGGCAAGCTAGCCCAGCTTCAAATATACTGTTAAAAGACTACTTTGACATGCTTTTAGGCGTTTGATCTTCAACGTTCGATTAAAATTGATTAATTGTTGAATATAGGGGGCGCTTGGTTTTAAGAGAACAATATTCAGCAGGCCTTTCTGGTCCCACCAAATATCATCAATACCATGAATATTCTGTTTTGGCGTGGATATTGATGGTTGACCTAGGTCGCAAATTCATTTTTTGTGTTTGGGATTATCAAAATATGTGAACTTTTCATCCCCAGAAACAATACGGTTCAAAATTCTCTTTTTGCCTAACCAACCACAATTCGCACCTTTTTACCCCTCAATGTATCTTTTCATCAATTAGTATCTCAAATTAAGTAATATACAAAACAATTATAAGTTTTTTGGCTGTGAAACAATAATTCGTCATCTTTTAATTTTCTGGAGGCATTCTCAACGTCCTTTATTTTTTATGTTAAAATCACCGCAATTGAAGCATCAAAGCATTCGTCGCGTGGTGTTTCTCATTGAGCACATTCACCATAAGTTTCTACAATCACTCAATGAAATGCAGTATCAGTTCTCTTTATGTAAAAATAATAAACCAACACTCCCTGCATTTTCCCGACATTTGCAGAAAAAAATGATGTTACTACAAAACGCAAACCTTTACGTACTAAATATTGATGGCAGATGTCAAAGAAAAAAAGGTTTAAAGAAAGTAGAAGGATCTATATTTTGACACAAACTTAAGCTTTCAATAGTCGTGAATGCTGTCGTTACAGAGCTGCGACTCCTTTATTCGGAACAACTTATCTCAAGCTCAAGACGTCGTTAAAAACGCTCTAAAACAATAAACTAATATCGAAAGAACGGTCTGTCGCCGAGGTGAGTCGCCCTCCTATCACCCACGCGCGGCTAATTACCGGCGGAACCGAAGGTCCAGTTTATGATTCCGTCTGGCCACCGGATTACTGTGGTTATTTTTTATTGCTCGAATGAGGATCTCGAGCGATCACTCGTGGTTGCAGCTAAAAATTGTTTTCTTATTATCTGCTTATTCTAACAAACAGTTAAAAATACGGTAACTCAGAACTGACAATTTTTGTCAAAAAAATTAATTTTGCGACTATTAGAAGTCTACGACTGATTATAACTTAACCTAACTAAAAAATCATCATAAATTTAGACATGGGAATATTGGTGCCTTGGAAGTATGCCGCGCCTGCTGCTATATCTTGCTGCTCCACTTAATGAGCAATTTGGAAGCATCGACCCAAAATTCGCAAGCATAAAATTAATAGAAGCTTGTTTGTCTCACAATTGAGGTCTTGTGCTGATTACTGTTGTCTTAAAGGTCCTCAAACCCACCCATTCCCACTTAGCCGGGCCGATCCTAAAAGGACACTTAATAAATTATCATCCGTCTCGTGGTCAGAGAAGAAAGACTTTCTTTAATTTCGGTTGGTATTTGATAAACGATTTAATCGTTCTATTTGTTAGAAGAAAAAAATGTTTTTGATATGTAGAAATGTTTTAGCTTTTTATATATATATTCCCAATTGTATATTCAAATATAAAAAGTATAATATTAAATAACTAGATCTTTAAAACATGCATTAGACAGAAATAAAAAGCAATTAACGATTAAATTATATTAAAATTACGTGCACGCGCATTAAGTTGTGGAGGTCACACAATTCCAAAAAATGGTGACACTAAGGATGCCCGTAGTCAGCAACATGTCGTTACAATAATAATGTTTTGTATGCAAAAATGTCACAATAAGACATAAATAAACAAAAAAATTGGGCTTTTTCGGTACGATTTTAAAAATCAAAAACTTCCCTTTTTATTAATTACTAATATTGTAAATTTGATTTGCCGGCGTTGCTCTGTAGGCTGACGCACGTAACATTAATCAATACCCAAGCGTTCAACATCGCTGATAATCGCACCCGAAAGCCGGACAGAACTGCACGAGCCCCAAACGTTTCCATTTTGATTACGGATGCAAATAACGTCATCGCAATGCATCGTAAAGCAAGAACAAAGCGGCCACCACTAGATTCGTCATCAGCATTGCAAAGTTTAGATGCGCTGCGCGTCGCGCCCATCCAGCGGTCCCCAAACAATTTTACGCGTAATTCACGTAAAACAACACAATTCCAGATATTTTTATATCATTGTAAACATTTGACAAAAAATGATGAAGAAACACAAAATAAAATTAGGCACTCTTATTCACAATGTAAGATAATGCAAAACATATATCAAATAATTCTATTCTATTCTTATAAGGCAATGTAATCATTAAAATCTTCACATATTGTGACACTTAAACAAAAAGAATCAAAGCAAGTAATTAAAAGATTATAATTAAGTAAAAGAGGTCAGCTCATTATTAAAGATAAAGAATAAGAACACACAAATGTGCAAAAATATAGTCTAAGAAATTTGACACGTTTCCATAATTATATCCAAAAGTTTTAAACTCTATTTTTCTTTAAGATGCAACTATACGCTCATCATTTCGGCGTTGATGCAGTTCTAAACAAAACGGAAGATCATAGAAGCAGACAATTATGAGCAGTAATAGACGGAATAATTTCTTGAGGAAAGAGTGCATGATGGGTTCTTTATTTTTCTTCTACACAGCAAAAAAATATGGAAGTATTCCAACAGTTGTTGAAGTTCTACATCGTAAACAAAGGGACTTTTCCTGAGTGTACAGTAGACAAACCATGACTTTGGTACAAAACACCGGGAAAATATTCCAATCTAGCAAATGGTAGCATATGAAAAGCTCTTGTCCGAAGAAAATAAAGACAAAGATACTATTTATAAACTTTGAAGCAACTGTTGACTCTATTGATAGAAGAAAACTCATGAAAGTATTGGGAATAACAAACTTATAAAAATAATATTGGAATAGACTAGGATCTACATAAGAGTTGAGTAAGAAGAAACAATAGAATTTAGAACCGATAAGGAATCAAACAAAACGATTTCCTGTCAACAATACTTTTCAAAGCGATAAAAAAAATAATAAAAGCACAAAAGATCAAGAGAAGGTCAATTAGCTTATGCAGATGACCCTGTGCTAATAACAAATAGGCAAAATATACTATCTCTAGAATACTAGAAGAAATAATAACAGAAGAGCAGAACATATCATTAAAAATACATAAATATAAAACAAATGCGGACGGAAACAATTAAAGTATGCAATCAAGAATATCAAAAAGTCCGCAAGTTTAAGTACCTGGATGTTATGATATCTAGCGATGGTGATAGAGGAACAGAAATAAAAGACAAAATAGCAGCAGAAAATTCTGCGTTTTTGGCCAATAAGAAACTATTAAAGAACAAAATCACCTCAAGGGAAACAAAAATAAGAATTTATAATAAACTAATAAAACCAATATTAATGTATGTTAAAGAAGAAGAAAACTAAAGCGTTCTGGAAAGAAGGATTATGGGTCCAGTAATAATACCAGAAAATGAATACTGAGCAAGCGCAAACCAAGGGTTGGCACAAGAAATAGGAGCAGATCTTGTTAAAACTATAAATCAGCAGAGGATGCAACGGTGAGGGCATGTAATGAGAACTGGCCAACAAGAAACGACAAATATAATAATAAAAAGGGGAATAAAGCAGACTGAAGTCTAGATGGCTAAATGGAGTGAAAAATGACCTAAAAAATATTGGAATTAAAAATATAGAAGAGAGAGTTAAAGATAAGGATTATGAAATAAAATAGGCAAAAAAGTTGGACAAAAACTAGATGGGGACTGATCTAACCACACATAGGGTGTTAAGCCATACATACATACAAGAGATGCTGCTTATTGATTGGCTGCCATCTCATGTGAGAATTAAAAGGAGAATACCTTAATGAAATGCCTATTCACTTCTTCTTAAGAGAAGGTCATTGAAGAAAAAACAACTGTAGTTCTAGCAAAACAGTTAATTGGGCTTAAATATAATGTTCTGTTGTTACATAGATCGAAGAACATCGTTGTGAAAAATGCGCCAAAAACAATTCTCCAAAAGCACAAAAAATAAGGCTACATTTAAGACATCTGCCTTATCCAATTTATCTGCTAAATTATTTCTTTTTTTTAGAGTCATTAAAGAGAGTCAACAAGATTGTATACAATCAAACAAATAAACTGCGTGTTTATGTAGCCTTAGTTGGTAAAATATTTGAAGAGTATTACAACGATACGCCACGAAAACAAAACACTACTTAAACTTAACATATCCGCCCCTCCATTTACCGCTAGGTGTCGGGTGACAAAACACTAATAACAAACTAAAAAGATCTATACCAAAATTCGTGTAGTAATTTATAAATACATACTAGGGTTGGGGCATAAGTCATAGCAACAATTTTTTTGCAAGAGTACAAACACAGGTGGAAAGTTTGACAACACGCCTAAAATGGGCTCCTCATGTTTAGTAAGGTATTTAACATAACAGTGAAGGTTTCATGTTACAGAATCATGTGGATGGCACGTTTCCCGATTCCATTTTCTCTCTTTAACTCAAGCAGCGTTCATCAAGTCGGTCTCCATCAGGTGATCGATTACTGCACGTGACACATCGGTCCGTACACTCATAGGTCGTCCTGCCTGTTGCAGGTCGCTGGTTGCTTTGCGTCCTCTAAAACCTGCTACCCACCTCGCGATTGTTCGGTATGAAAGAGCATTATTTCCGACAGCTTCTACCAACTCTCTGTGGCATTCTCTGATATTTCTGCCACGGAGAACGGCTACTTTGATATAGGAACGCTGTTCTACTCGGATCACGGTTGACTGACAACTGATTTAACATTGCTCACCACAGGGTTATTTTATGTGTAGGTACACACTATGAATGCACGGCTTCATTGATACAAATATTTAGTGATATCATCCAACCCTCGTGGTAACTAACGGACTTGACGAGAAAACTGATAAAACCAGCGATCATAAGGTGTTATTTTCAGCAAGCGAAATTGTAAAAGTTAAATTATAAATTTGTAATTCGGGGGGTTAAAGACAGTTTCGCCATATGACCAATTACTGTTAATGTTTTTTAAACTTGAGAAGATAGTTCAAAGGTAAGATTATACCTATATTAAAAGCAATAGAATATATTCCTTTCACACTTAAGAATATCTTCTCACTTCTCAAGCAGTGAAAGTAGTCACCATATAAGTTTAGCGAGTCATGTCAAGGTGTTATCTTTTATTGAAGTACGCTCCAATGACCGATTTTTTGCGCGCAAAAAATAATAATCGAAGTGAAAATCGTCATCACATTATAAAGGTGTATGGTGAAAACTCCTTAATAACAAAATAATGGTTGATGTTCAAAAAAGAGAAAAACGAAAACGACCCAACTACGGACACTACCGATAATGAGAAGGAACAAATAAAATTATTCTTGACAAACAATGGTTGCAAATAAACTAAATACAACGTTTGTCAGAAAGGTTGTAGGATTGGGCTCATAAAAAATAATTTATTCAATTTACCAACTGATGGGCATAGATCTTGTCAAAGTAGTGCCCTCGCTTATATATGCTACCGTTTCTGAAGGTCATGGAACAAAGTAAAGAAAACTTCATTCGGGATGCTTCTCAGCACATCTGTTTCAGCCTCTGGGATTGCTGCAGTAATTTCATGAAGCTTCCCTTCTAGTGAAATTTTCAGATGAAACATAAAATATCATAAAACAAAAGGTCAAATGAATGTCAAAGAGGGGGTTGAGCAAGGATATGATATTTGGCCAGTTATTCCTAGTCTGATACAGCAGTATGGGAACTTGCATCGTCCTGCAATAAAAATCACTGCCCAGATGCTCACAAATTAAAGCGACGCCGCCGAATTTTGGTTTATCATTTATCCTTCAGTTAGATATTCATGGTGCACCAAACCCCCAAACATCATTGTCTTTGTATTCGAACGTTGTCGCTTCGCATGTTTGGAGGCTAATGAAGTACGACTTCACCACTCAACACTTTGGCGCCTTTATTTAAGTGCCACGGTGGTAGTATCAATTTTCATCTCCGAAAATAATGTTTAACACAATCCTGACCATTTTCAACAGTTCATTAGTAATTGTTCGTCTGGTTTCCCTAAAATCGTTCTGTAAAATTAGATGATAAATATTCCTATTCAATTTTAATTCTTTTGATACCATGAGCACAGTAGCGCGACGGTCGTCTTACAATAACTGCCTCACATGTACTATATTTATAGCAGTATGTGATGTTGACGGGTAGCCGGCTCTTGGATAGCTTTGCATCAAATCTTTGTCCTCCCCACACCTTTTGTACCATTCAGAAACATGGTTTCTTGATAATTACCGTATGACAGTCCATGTTTAGTAGACATTTTCCCTAACTAAGCGCAAGAATTAATGTTAACTTTCTACTCGGAATGCGTGTCATCACATCACTTCCAACTAAGCGCACTAACAAGCCGAACAGTGATCTGCTAAGCACATGGAAACACTTCCAATAGCGTGTCTATTCAAAAAAGATACAGATGACTGGATAACTCCCATGTATTATGAATTGAAAAATCAATCCAGAAAGTTTTTTTTTTAGAAAAGTTGGATTTCCTACGATAGTATGTCCATCAAGATTACGTAAATTATGATAAATTGCCCCCACGTTTGGTAAAGACAAACAAGGGTGCACTACTGTTTCTTTCAGATAAATGCTGAGTGTACCTTTACGCTACCAAAGCAAAATGGATATTAAAGAAATAAAGTCAAACGGACCTGCCATTACCAAAACAGTATCAATTCGAAAAATCATGTTGACGTTTTTTTTTATTTAGAAAATATTATTGACATTGGATTTATACGTCTATCTTAACAAGATATAAGAAACTTCAATTTGTCCAATCTTCAATGGCACCTCAAAGCTAAACGTAAAACGAAACATTATATTAATAGACTTACCAGTATAAAATATGTTATTATGGATATCGATATTCCAAGTTTAAGCATAGAGCTAAAAATAGGGACAAATGTCTGCTGTACACAAAAAATTACTTCACCAAGAAGATAGCACAAATCAAAATGGGAGATGATATCGCTATGCAACAAATGACAAAGAGTTGCCTCCAGGATTCATGCTCCGGACCAGTATACTAAAAGCTGGTATAGAAAAGTGTATTCAGAGTTCAATTGTCGCAAGGATGCCGGATTCTGGGGTCCACAGACGACAATTTTTAATAGTTTGGGTGGCTTAATTTAAAACCTTAAAAGGGTTCCAGCCGCTTAAAACCAACTGAGAGACCAACTATTTTGTTCAACCGTGAAGGCTTCTACTGAAAAAAGCCAATTATTACCTTTGCATTTTATTTTGAAGGAGGTGGCTGACAAATTAGCCGAAGCAGCAACTTCAAGAAGAATAAGGCGCTACAACTGTTCTTTTACACAGACAGACATAAAAGAGCATGTAAGGCAAAGACAAAATCCACTATAAACGAACGAGCGCATACTGACAGCTATTAGGGAGTGCTTGAGACACATCTCAAGTTAGTGCTACTTGCTGTCAACAGCAGCAAGTCAAAATTTAGAGCCTTGTAAAAATGCTCAGTTAAGATCGAGATTTACTGACTGAAAGTGCACTTCGAAACTCCGAGGAACAAGCGTACAGACCAGCTGGCTAAAGAAGATATGATAAAGATAAGGCCGCCGATTTTTAATACGGTCCCATGTGGCTCGCAAAGAACCGGTTGCGAGCTAGAGCAAGAGCTAAACGAGATCAGAGATGCGCGCATATTCATCCCCACAGCAAACACTGAGCGACAAGCTGCAAAGTACTTAACCGATACATCGCCCAGTTGTTCACTAGTCATGGCGACTTCTGGTCCTATCTCGTCGAAATCCGGAAGATGATGGAAGACTAAGACAGATGCGCTTGTGGGGAAGTTGGCAATGCCATGCACGTCTTGTTGATCCGAGCGGAGGCGACCCTCACCACATGTGAGTGGAAATGTCTAAAAATGTAGAATGACATCAAAAGAACAAAAATTATGGTTAAGTGATAAAAATTCTCAGCTGTCGTCCCTCAAGCAATTATCCACTCGGAGCCATTCCTCAACAAATAGGAATTATAAGTGAGGGGCTAATACAAGAAACAGTTCCAAACAGGAAAAAAATGTGTATTCAAAATAAAATTGTAAATTGGTTTGCTAAGATTCCACAACCAAGAAATAATAAGTGAAAAGAAAATATAAGCTGAAAACTCAATCTAGCATCCCAAAAGTTTGATTCTAAAGACTTCTGCAGTTACTATAGCGCCCGAAATAAAACCTACTGAAAACTGCAAAAATAGCAAGAGTCCACTATAAGGATCGTCGTACGAACAGACTAACTAGTCCCCATGAAAAAAGTGTACTGAGAACACATCTGGCACTCTTACATCTGTTGCAGTTCGCTTAATTATGCAAACTTTTTTAAGAATACTTGCCAATGAAATATCAGGAAATAATAGCTAGGAATATTTCAGTATTTAATTAGCCAAAATCAATCAATTAATCCACAAACACTAACAGATGAAGAATAAGAACTACAGTTAACGTATCCTTATCCTGTTAGTCTTCCAAACAGTAGGTAGATTTCGTAATTAAAAATCTAACCAGAATTTAAAGTGAGTTACACGTAAAACACATAATATTTACAGTCACATTTTCTCAATCCCATTCCCTTTTTTGGAATGTACTTAGATATGAGGGTTGGGGCATAAGTCATGGCAACTATTATTTTCTCAAAGATAAGAGATGGTATCACAAAATTTTGTATGTCTCACAGAAGTCGTGCATCCATAGTATGTGTTGACAACACAAGATGGCTTTGTGATGTACTGCGACTGCGCAGAGAGCAATGTTCAATCAGTTGTCAGTCAACCGCCATATTGGTTGAGGAATAGCGTTCATACATCAAAATGCAGTCGCGAGATGGATAGCAGAGTTTCAGCAAAACCACGAAGAAACCAGCGACCAGCAATGGATAGGGTAACCTGTCCTCACCTGAGCAAAGTTTCATCGAAGTGAGTACCACATGTATTCACAGAAGTTTAAAATTGGATGCGATATTTAACATGCTGCAACGTACTAGTAGCAGGAAGATCACTTCCTTTAAATAATTATCGCTATCTATGAATTTTAGGCTAGTGCATATGAACCAAAGCTCAAACGTCAGTCCCCAAAGTGGTGACATACAGAAGCATCAAGAAGGCAGAAGTTTGATCATTGTCCTTCTTCCTTATTGCCACGTGTGACGTCAAGGGAGTGATTGTGTGCCACTTCGTGCCACATGGCAGAACAGTAACAGTAGCTTACTATAGGAACTTTCTATTAAAACAGGTACACCATACCATTAGGGAGAAACGTCCTGATCTTCTGAACAGTGCAATCATTTTCCACGAAAACAAAAAACCACATACAGCAGAATGTGTAGGACGGCTACTGTGGCGCTGGGGGTGGGAAGTATTGAAGCACATGCATGTACCATACTCCCTGGACCTTTCTCAATGTGACTTTGACCTAATACGAAATGTAAAGGAACTATTACATGGTTTAGGACAATAATAGACATTGCAAATGCTGTGCAACAACAGATGATCACATTGACACATGGCAGATGGTGTTCGGCGCCTTCCACATTGTTGGCAGCGCGTTCTGAAGGAGGAGACTACTTGAGAGCCTTTAGAACGGGTATGTGTACTGTAATGATTTTGTAACATAAAACCTATAATGTCAACTACCTTACTAAACATGAGGAACACAATATAGGCCTGTACATTTCAATCCTCCCTTGCCTTTTCATTGCGCCAGTAGTCTCACAAAAAAATAGTCACAACTTATTCCCCAACCCTCGTATACACCTAAGAAAAACACGTTCCAAATTTGAACTCGATCTAGCGAGATCCGTGAAAGTACAAAAAACATTTGAAGGCCGTTTACTCCCTCCTCCCCGCCCTTTTACCTATTTAGACCACTGATGAACTTAGCCAAGACAATAATCTATTAAGAGTATGTGTGCAAAATTTCATCCAAATCTGATAAAAGCTACGGCATTAGGTAGTGTTGCTACGAACCTAAAAAATACAGGAATAGCTTCAGTACTTGTCCCCTTGAAGAAAAAAAAGGTCAGTTGATAAAAAAAGACTAACGACATGGCGTGTGCTGTCACTGGTCAAGATAAAGTTGCAGGCCAATCAATATTAAACTGTCAAATGCTAACGTCTCACTCAGTGATAATCTCAAGGTTTCTCTAATTGCAATTGTGTGGGAACGGGTAACAATAACGTTCAATCATTGGGTAAAATTAGAAGAAAAATTATAAACAGTGCGGCGCCGGAAATATGCAGAGCTACTAAGACGGCTGGTAAAGAAAGATGCCAAACAGCAAGAGTAGAAAATAAAATTGCGTGGTACAAATTAAATATAAGCCGAAATTATTTTTTTAATTCATTGGAGCATCATGAAAATGCAAACATACAAAGTTATTCCTTACGTAATCTCCTAAAACGCATTTTCCCAACGGCCGGGTATTTTTTATTCCGCACGAGATTCCGCTTCGAGAGCAATATCGTCGTCAAATCTCTATTCGCCAAAAGTTTCTTTTAGTGGTCCGAATAAATGATAATCGCAGGACAATAGTTCAGAACAAATTTCCAAGTTTTGTCGAGTTTTGACATCTGTATGGAGCTTGACACTGTCAAAACCCAAGATCGTTCGTAATGATAGCATTAAGTACTGCCTTAGCTTATTCCAACCTCAGGAATAATTTTGGCTGTCGTTTTTGAGAAAGCGGCGAACAATGCGAATAGTCTCCTCAGCCGCGCTGGTCTTTTATTTTCAACTGCTCGCCCTTCCAAAAACTAATTATATTATTCGTATGCTTCCCCGAAGTGTGTCTTAAGCGACCTAAAATTTCTACTAGTTTATGCCCTCTGTCGTAAGAAACGATGGTACCTTTTGCTACAACATCATGATACTGATTAAATAAACGTCAGTGCTAGCTACTCTACGGGAGGAATTCCCTTCAGGCACCCCTATCTACGACGGACAGAGGGTGCATATAAAAGAAATTTCGGTTTATATTTGATGAATCAGTAACAGGACTAACAGACTGCTCCAACGAAACGAGAAAGTTCATAAAGAAATCAGCAGAAATAGTCACAGACGTGCAGCGAAAAATTTCAAGATTTGTACAATACCAAGAAGACACGCCACAGGCCATCATCACCAATTAATCCAGACTGCCAGAACAGGGCACCAAATACAAAGACTGGATTGGATAAAAAAGATGAAAAACCACCACACCATAGATCGATGAAATAATCTAAACAAACCAAAAATAAAAAACATGGAGCTGAAATAACTAGAAACTAAGGGGCGAAGACCAATATCAAAAAAATCCAGTCCTGCCTTTAAAGATAAAAAAGTTTTTAATGGGTAAGCATTTGGCCCTACCACCTAGTAAGGGTTCGGTTTCGTTTGTGCAGATTTTCTTCAAAAAAGACTCCTAAATTGAGACTACTGACTAAAGAGAGACCCTCTAAAAAGTGTCGAGTTTTAAAACTATGGTGGCACGCCAAGCCATCAAGAAATTTGGACTAATATAATTTAATCTAGCTGCCTATTGTTTGGTTGAGGAGCCATAATTATTTCGATCCAGGGGAAGAGAGATAAAAAACATTAACGATTATTTATGCGTCTTCACCTTAGAAGTTAAAAAAGGATAAAGAAGATGGAAGTAACAGAAAACCTTAAAACTAAAATAAAAAGTCATGCAAAAAAGTTGGCGACATCCAGGTTGTGCGACCAAAAAAAAAATAAACGAGAAGAAAAAGAACAGCAAAGTCATAGAATGCTTAAAAAACAATTAGGACCTCTCTTTTTACATACACACACAAGTCCGCGCGTGCGCTCACAAGGAGTAGAACAAATTAGACTTTCAAAAAGAAAAAGAAGAAAGTAGCACAAGTACCCACCGAGACATAACATGTATAGTACAGGAAGTAAGTAAAACAGTAAGCAAAAAAATGAAACTTCAAACGAAAGCATTTGGTCAAATGTTCAATGTCAAAAGGATCAACAGTCCACCTATTTAAAAATCTATGGTGATGGCTGAGATAACAGAGCTATGGGGTATAGAAGACTATGGCTAAGTCTTTTCCGAACTCAAAACATCAACGTACAACAGCACAAATTGACAAAAGAGTGCGTAACAACAAGAGTCAAGATTTTCTATAATAAAATGATAAAAACAATAGTCCCATTGATAATAACGGAAAAACCAATGAAGAATCCTACAATCTTTAGCACCCAGGGCCCAATCTTACCTATAGAAATAGAAAAACTTCTCGAACAACCGACTAGATTTCAGAAAGGGTAGACCTATCATTGCGTCGTGGACCTCCACGAACTTCTCTCAAAAAACAGAAATTAACACCCAAAAGGCATATAACATAAACAGGAATCTAGTAAGCATAGAAGACACAAGCATAGACTTGCTCAAACTCACCTCCCTCAAACAATGACAAAATGATGGACAGATGTTCAATTTTATGGTGAAAGCTTCTAACAGTTGAAGTAGTAAAAGTGGGAGGGGGGAGAAGAGGGAGAGAAGATAAGCAGAAAAGGTGGGAGAAGAATGCTCCATCAGAGAAAGAGGAATAATCCAATTAAAAGTGTGGTAATGCAGTAAAAAAAATTATTTTGGTCATTATGTTCATCATTTCACCTTTAATATTTACTAAAATGCATTGTAAAAGACAGCACATTAGACTACACCAAATTAAGTGCGATAAAACGGTCTCACTTTCAATTGGAAAAAGATAGAGCTACTTTGGATTAGGTTGGGTATAGCTGAGTTGACGTAGGTCATGTTCTTCGACTTTTGTGCTTTTTCCCGGAATGCTTCCAACATAAGTGAACTAACACCTCATTTAACACGTAAGTTGCGCCCCACCGTGTGTTACTTGCCTTTTATATCTTCGTATTCCGTCTCCAGCAACGACGATATGTCTGGAAACTCCTCCAGTTGCCTGCATCTCGCCAGGGCGACAGAGTGCGGGTCTGGTATGTGGTTGTGGGGCATATTTACACTGGGAGGGCCGTTCCCAGTGGAAATACTACCCTGAAATCAAATTTCGACTCCTTTAGCCCCGGCCAATTTCGAAAAAAAGCCAGAAACGCTAAGGCGCAGGCGGACGCGGTACCTTGCAGTGGAGGCTCCTCTGCGTGCAGCGCCAGCGGATGCCTCCCCCCTGCCGCTTCTTGTGCACGGTGTACATGTAGCCGCGGTGGATGATCTTCATGCCGCCCTTGTTAGAGCGGATAATCTCCACGTTGTCGCTCATGGCGTCCTCGGCGCCGCTGCCCGAGAACGGCATCGCAACTGTTTGGTACCGCAGGCACTAGACGAGGGTCCTAAATATAGCAGATTTTGCCGATCGATACGTTACCATTTTCGTTTGCGCGAAAATCTCGCCTGCCGGGCGCTGTCCGGCGGCGGGGGCGCGCCGGGGGGCGCAGGCGACGCCGGGCTGCGGGCCGCACGCACCTGCCCGAAAATCCGGCCGCGGAAGCCGCGCGCGAGCCCTTTCGAAAATGGGACCGTCTGCTCGCTAAAACGGAACTGGAGTGCTCGGTCTACGGTCCTTCTAAAAACGTAGCGCCGGCCCGCCGCGGGCACGGCCGGCCCACGCGGCGCCGGAAAATCGGCCTGCTACCGAATTTTCCGATTTTGAGCCACTCAATATCCCTTTACATTAATAAACATTTTTTTCTATCCATCTACATGTAAATGATATTTTTATCGACGACTAAGTTAGATACTTGCATCACTTTAATTTAATCAAATATGTTCAAAAATATATTTTTTTATAAACAACAATTTTCAAATTTGGTGAATTGTAACAGGGATTTTTTGTATTCATTTTTAGATCCTGGTGACACTGTAATATTTTTATAATGCTAAATATTTTTAAAAAAATCTACATAATTAAATATAGCTACAACTTTATGAAACTATTTTTAATAAGAAAGTTAATAATAATTATTTAAGATAAGTTAATATCTTTAAAGGATGGTTAACAATAATATTGGCAACAATGCGATACTCACGTCAAATGGACTAACCTACAAAGCAAACAGTGCGAGCTACCACAAAATTGGGTTTTTCTTTAAGTTCGGGGTTAATTTAAGATGGCAGGGAGCTCGTCGCCTGTTCCGGAGCCGGAGCTGCTGGCCATAAAGCACCTGCTGTGGGGGCCCGACGCCAAGCACGAGGTCTTCAAGCGGTGGTCTCAGGGTAAGCCGTCAAATTTAGGCCCGCGCTTACGTAACGGCCCGGCGCGCCGGCCGCAGGATTTTATTTCAGCGCGAGCGAACGGAGCGCCCTGGAGCAGGCGGAGGGCGGGCCCTGTGCAATAATCGCGCCCGTGCAGGCGTTCATCCTGAAGAAGCTGCTGGCGGACCACGGCGGCCTGGGGTTTCGGCACGCAGTAGGTGGTGCGCACCCGCGCGGGGTGTTGTGACGAGCGCCTGTTGCAGGTGTCCGAGGAGCTCCAGCACGCCGTTCTGGTGCACGTGCTCTGCGAGATCCTGCGGCAGTGCAGCACGGAGAGCTACCGGATAATCTACCTGAGGAGTCATGCGGATGACGAGGGCACCTGCACGCAGCTCGTGAATGGGGATGTCATCAGAGCGGAGCCGCAGGACATCGATGTCACTGCTGCTGAAGTGGTGGAAGCGGATGCCAAAGTGTTTCACGACAACCTAGTGGTCCACATGTATTCCTTGATAGCAGACGTAGAAAAGTATTATAGAGAAAATATTAGTTTGCTTAAGGCTCAGTACGGAGTTCTGTTGTTTTTATATTCTGTGATAGCAACAAAGGTAGGTTACTTACAAGTGTAAGAACGTTCAATTTATATTAATTTTTTTTAGGGTGTAGAACAAGTAAAATCGGAGTCTGACACAAGTGATCCCCTCATAGACGAGACGTACGGCTATGGCAGCCAGAGCCTCATTAATCTGATGATAACGGGGAAAGCTTTCACCTATGTATGGGATAACTATCAGGACGTTGGTGGCCTTAGTAAGCACATTTGCTGGTTTTAGTGTAACGGTTTGTTTGCAGCAGGTTTTTATTTCAGAATTGAAAGGACTGGACAAACAGAGCCATATAGGTTTTATAACGTTAATGGAGCATTTACGGTACTGTACTGTTGGGTCCTTCTACAAGAACCCCATACATCCGGTGTGGGTGTTGGGTTCTGAAACGCATTTAACGGGTAAGCTGAGTTTAATATTTCAATTCGATGTGAATATCGATTGCATTGTTTACTAATCTTATCAATGTTGGCATTTATTCATAAAGTAAATGTTGCAAAAGGGAACATAAAATGGTGACGTTTTACAGTAGACTAGTAAAAGTTGCAAAATATTCCTGTTACACTGTTTTAGATGTAATCAGTTGGAATTTAATCTTTTTTTTGTCGGAGTCAACAAGTTTTTCTATAATAGTATTGGAGCCTCCTCTTACAAGGCATTGGAAGTGTTGACATCAACAAACTTATTTTGGTCCTTGTTACTAATTTTTAATTAATTTGTTATTTATTTAGTAGACTACTTTATATGTAGTTTTGGATTTTCTTTTAAATACACTGTCGTTTCCAGAGTTCTTCCACTCACCATGTCTTCACATTCAGATTCATTTTCCTCGATACACTTCTTTATCTAACATAAAATTAGTGTTTTTGTGATAAACAATTAATTCTGCAAACTTAGGAATGAGATGATTGTAGATCTATTTAAATTTGTGTAGTGGTGCTACCGAAAGGTGAGTGTAATAAAGGATATAAATCTATTTGGCGTATTAACTAACTCACGAAAACCTTCAGATGAAACTTTGCAGGCATGACTTCTTTACTTCTCAACGTCTAAGAGAAATTGAAAATACACAAAAGTCATCTTTAATAGGTACAAAGATAAGAAAAACTTGAAAGGAGATCTTTGAATGTCAAGTTAACGATGATGTGTTCTTTGTTGGAGATTGTAACGGAGTTGTCTTGAAGTACTCATTAGAAATATAACTTTTTAATTATTATAACGAGGTCTGGCAACGGCCCCCCGAAGAGCTTGTCCAACTCCGACATGCTTGAGCCCCTTCGCATAGTAGTTTTTAAAAATAAAAACACGATTAAAAAGCTCTGTTTGACGTAATTGGGATACGCCGTTGCCATGACAACGCATTTACGTATACCCAGTTAGAGTTGACCTTTGACCTGTGCGACAGCAGCAGCACTCATAATTTTTTTTATATATATAACGAGTGCTTTATTACCCGCTCTCAAACGAAAATTTTTTGTCGCTTGCGGTTCCGGAAATATAATACCTCGGCCGCGCCTGCCGCCAAGCCAGAATTTGTCATTCGGAGACGTTCGGGTCGGCACGGAAAGGCACGAACAATTGACAGCAATAGTTGAACTTTGACCTGTGTGACAGCAGCAGCAGCACTCATAATTTTTTTTATATATATAATTAGCCAGTTAGGCCTGTAGACCTATGGCTTACAATTTCTTCCTGCACAACTTTCTGTGTTGTGCTAGGGTTTTCCAGTTTGTTATTCTATAACATTTTTCCACCAAGGTTTATTTGGTCGCCCCTGTCGGTTCCTGCCTCCTAGCGTTGTCTTAAATATTTTCTTTGTCAGATGCGTATTTCACTTCTAACTAGATGTTGTAACCATCTGAGTCTATTCCGTTGTATGATTGTACAGTTTAGTTTCCTTATATAATTTTCAGAATTCTATATTTGTCCTTTGTCTCCAGCCTCTCGGTGCTTGCATTTCACCATATGTTTTTTCTTAAAATTCCTTTTCTTTCATTGCCTACTTTGGTTAACACCTATGTTCGATTGGTACATGTTACAACGTGTCTGATTTCAAATGCTTGTGAAGTGTTTTTATTATTTAAGGTGTTTCTTATTGAACCTACACACCATGACCCTACCGCTAAACGTTTTTCTATTTTTTGTATTATTTTTCCTTTATTATTTATCACACCCCCATCCCCCCAAATGCACTGCATTTAACTTTATATTGCCCATTCCCTGTAGTTGAACTTTTCTTCATTACTTTGTTAAGTGATCTTTTGTGTTATATTTCAATCACCCCCCCACCCCCCGTCCTTGCAAGTAATATTAGATTATCTGCATGGGCATTGGTATGAATAAGTTAAGATGTAGCTGATGTTTATGTAACTGTTTTAATTCAATTTGTAATACAAAAGTAACAAATATTGGGAATAAGGGATCTCCTTGTTTTAGATCTATGTTTGTGTCAAAACTTCTTGATAATTCTCCTTTTGTATTTGTCAATGTTATCTCTGTTAAATCAATTGTCTCTTGTTTGAATTCACTTTTCTTGCAGTACTTCAAGAACCTTTCTTCTTACAATTTTGTGATAGCCTGTTTGAAATTGATCAGCAGAACATTTGCTTATTTTTGTACCGTTCTTTTTACTATAGGTGACATAATATTGTATGGCAAATTTAATAAGGAGTAATTTGTTATCTACTGGTTATCTCCTTTTTTACATATGGGGCATATAATGGCCTTCTCCCTTCTAGAATAAATTTGTATAACCTTTATCAATTCCTTTCTTGCATTTTTTATGAGTTCTACCTTGATTTCATCTGACAAGCTTTTCTGTGGGTTTCCTTGTTTTTTGTTTATCTGTTTATGATGTTCTGTTTGACCAACCTACTTTTTAGGGTTAACTTTTTCACTCAAATAAAATAAATTATGGTTTTATAGACGTGTTGTAAAAAATTAAAAGATAAGATACTTGTAATTTGTCATGTCTTTTTGTATTAAGCTGGACATGTATTTTGATCTTTGCACTTGTTTAACAATTTGTTTATTTTTTGTTAAAACATTCGACTATTTTACTAAGACAGTTTGTCCAAAAAAAGGTATTATCATGTCAGAAAGTCATCATTCAAGTTGAGAAGAAATCTTCCAGCACTTGTGTCATATTGTTTTTACTGTTGTGCAGGAAAATGAAGTAGAAGTGGTGCATTCACTTAGCACAAGATTGGGAAAATGTCTATGTTGAAGTGCAACGTACGCCAGAAGTAACTCCAAAACGCCAACATTTTATATATCATTCAAACGAACAATTAAAAAATTAAAAATGAGCCCAACAATACTGAAATTATTGGCTCAAATTAATGTCACACACAGGAGCAAGCATATAACCTGACTGCCTGTCAACTAATTGGCCATTATGACAGTCAGGTTTAACCAACACCAAGTGTCTTTCTGTGCACCATTCGGTTAGGACTCTTTTGAGCCAAAGTACTTCTCTTTTTTCAAAATGATTGCCTGCTCCCTTGCACATGTCACAGGTGATAAAGTGGGAGGGACATCCTCACCTCTGTCCAGAAATACCTGACTTACCATTATTACATATTATATTTTGCTCCTCTCTTTAATTGGACCCCCATTTTGCCGTCTTTTTGAGGTACTGCTCATGTACACTTTACATGAGCCTTCTAATGATGCCTTTGTACTCTATAGTGCTGCAGTATCATACATGAGTACAATCAAGGTCAGATTCTTTACTAGTGTTGCTTGCTTCCCATTGTTAATCCCATTGAAGGTTTTGCTGTAAGAAAGGATTTTTTGGTGCATTATACCCTGACATCATCCCATTAATGTCAGAGCTATTTAAGATTATTAAAGTTCACCTACATTTTATTGCTTATAGAATTGTGGACTTTTTGGACCTTAGCTGAGTCTGCATCACAACGCCTGGGAACCTGACAACTCTTCTGTTATGGAGAATATGCTGCAATGCTATTGTTTTCTCCGGGTCCAATGCAGTGGTGATTAATTCTTGGTTAAGGATATTGAGAGCTCGCCATTTGTTGAAAAGCAAAAGGCGTCTTGATACATTATTTGCTCTCGAAGATACCTCCAAATGTAAGAAATGCCATAAACTGTAAGGAAGAAAGGAGTTGCACACAGGCCTAGGGAACAGCCTCCAGTTCAAGCTTGTTCTTTTAATATTATCTTTTTATTCAGTGGGTTTGTAATCTCTCTTATGATACACTTATTCTTTTAGTCTTCACTATAGTATTTTGGTGGTCTACTGCTCGTCTTTAGTCCTTGTTATACATATGCAGGTGGGCAAAAAATAATTTCGTATTAAAAATTTGATTTTAATGGAACAAATCTTATATTGCACAGAAGAACAGTACAACTTTACCACAGTGTTGAAATTCCACATTTTCTATTAGTTTTTGTAGTAGTCTAGGAGTATCGTATCCTCTATTGACTCTATTTGATGAACCTGCATCCACAAGAAAAAGTTATGTGGGGTGAGTGTAATCAGGGCTTTTTACTGGTCATTAATGTGGACCATAATAACCCATTCAATATCCTGGTAATTGGATCCAGAGTTACTCTTAAACAGTGCATACAATATGAGGAGGGCCACTGTGAACAACTGTACAGCTTGCACATTCTCCTCTTGTCTAGATGTTGAAGGACAATTGCTTCTGTGAGTATTTCTTAGAGATCCTGTAGTCATGAGTTTTGATTGGCACGAGGTCCATGAACACTGCGCCACCATCTTTGCACTTGCATGACAGACGGCCACATTTTGTAACAGGATGTGATTTAGACATGCCATTTATTGGATCCTTGTTTAATACAATTCAATACAATTTAACCACATTTAGGAAGTATAATATTTTTTATTTCAAAGTTATTAAAACTGAATAGGGAATTATTTTTCACCTGCCCTGTATGTATAAATTACAGGGGTCAGCCTGTGTTCATATTGTAAAAAATTGAGATACTGTAACTGTAAGATGAGATGACACAGCTGCTAGGTTTAAGGGGTTAGGCCACTCTAGAGGCCGAAAAAATAGGCTTTTTTAGGATTTTTTTCTATAAATACTACAAAATAAATCGAGATTCCAATTAAGGATATTTATTATATATATAAACAACTGTATACAAAAAATTTTTTGAAGCGATTCATTTCAAAATGGCGGCTGTGCAGCATTTTTCCGATGACGCCTTCGTTTTTTCATGGCTCATGGCCGTACAAACAGCTCCTGTAATTTTTTAATTTCAATTAGCCAGTTTGTTTTTTATTTTTATTTTACACACTAACTGCTAGAGAAGTATATAGGTTTTTTCGATATTTTAATTTTTGGCCAAATGGCGCACTTCCAAAGTCAAAAGTGAAAAGTGAAAAATTTGCTTGAAAAATCATCAGATAATTGTTAATAACAAATGAACTATGCAATTTAAAAAAAATCCTACATACTTCTATAAACAATATATTTTTCAAGATATTTTCAAAATTTCAAGTAAATCGGTTGAAAATTGTCTGAGTTATGTTTCCGGCCAACTAAAAAAATACAGTTTTGAGATAAACGCGTTTAAAGTTTTGAGTAGTAGAAAATCATGAATAATTTTTTAATACCTTTAATCAGCGATGCCTGCACCGTACAATTGGCCTTCCAGGTTATCGTCCTGCTCTTGTTTTTCTTTTCTGCTTGATCTTGAAGCGATCCTAGCCTCTTTTACTTGTTCAGACAGCGAGCTCTCTGCATGCTTTATACGCTCTTTGTCGATTTCCAGGCACATTTCGTAGCTGCTCGGTCTGATTTTCAAGTCCATTGCCTCCATTATGTACAAAATTGAAGAAAACCCGTCATTGTACACACAAACTGCAATATCCGTAGCCACATCCAAGACTGTTTTACTACTTGCAATGGATTTCGGGGCCAATGCCCACACAGTCGAGTTGAAGCTTTCGTTACTATTTTGTGTGTAACCGATGATGCATTGAGTTAGAAGATTTTTACTGGTCAGTTCTTCATAGACTGGTTTGATAGCTTCATAGACTTCAATTGGAAGAGCTCGCTTATGTTTATACTCATCCAAAGTATTTGTAGCTTTAGCCCATTGCCATGAACACCATGAATCCTCTCCAATAGGACATTGGTCGTGTTGCGGTTTGTCATCGGTAGATAATTTATGATCCAGTGTAGCCCATATACTGCTTCTCATGTTCTCAACTGAATCACTGTTTCTACGAATTGCTAATCCATAATAAATAGATAGCTCATCTATAAGTTTTCCAGTTAATTTTTCCCTTCCACCCAGACCTTTTATCTTTTTTTTCAAATTACGAAGTCGGGTGCCCATTCGTTTTTGCACGTGATCTATACACTCTTTCTTGAGAACTGTGAAATCCTCATACGGCTTAGCATTTGTAATGCCTTTAAAAGTCTTAGAATCACCGTCGCCAATATAGTGAGTGTATTTGACCTGGTGCAAAGTTTCAGAGCGCCGAAACATCTCAACTACTGCGTCGACTTCCATTTTTCCTGCAGATCCATCATGATTCACAGCGCATTTTTCTTTATGATTTTCTGCCCACTCCGCATATTTTTCAGTATCTTCTTTTTGGGTCCAAAATTCACAAGACTTACAGTATTTTGATTTCACTACACAATCAACGATTTTTCTACTGTTGCTGCCAATAAGAGTCACTAATCCGTACAAAGACGTAAACCCACGTTTTCTCCACGAACCATCGCCTGATACTATAATTCCATTTTCTCCATTTTCAGAAGAAATGGTTTTCTCTTCTTCCGCAGCTCTCACCATACTGTTCTTGGAAACTAGTTTGGTTGCAGTAGACATTCTTTTGACAATTTTGTCATAGAATGAGTGAAAGGTACACTGAGGTAATGCCATGAATGCACAGAATTTTCTTATTCCGTGCCAACCAACTCCAAGCAATCGCATGGCAACTACGATTCTACGGTTTATTTCATAACATTTGTTAACAAATGAACAACTCGGTATCTCAGTCTTTTCACAATTCTCACAGGTCACTATTAGTTTGAATCCCAAACCGCGCTTGCCACTTTCAGTAAATTTCACTTCCGAATGACATACCTTACAAACGACAATGTTCGAAATAGCCGAAAATACAGAAATAAAGTTGATTATACGATAACCAAACGCTTCATCCACTTCGATATTATACAGATATCAGCGATATCGAGCGTTTAAAGACGATTTTCCCATGTTAATCAAATGGGAAATTTGATTTGCCTGCAGGCACGCGAAAATACGGATACAAATGAGTTTTTTATTTCAAAATAGTTTAATTTACCATGAAAAGAAGACATTTAACTAGTCCTCTCAAAAAAATTCGCGATTTGGGAAATAACGGACATCCTAACGTAATGTTACAATTATCTAATAGGTAGTGCCACCGTTGGGTTCTATAGAAAAATCATCAAAGCTTTGTCTAACTAGGGTTTCAGTACCGAGCTCATTGAAATAATGGTTTCTGATTTACACTTTATATAGTCTTAAAATTCTCTTGCCTACCTTTACTTCTGCACTTGCTTCATGACATAGACAGCAGCATTGTTTCTTTTATAACATTAGGTAATCTTAGACAGTTGTCCAAAGTTTTGATTTTGTGATTTTTATTATTTCACTTATATATGCATATGTCTAACTGTTGGATATTAGGGGGGACGTCTGGGTTTTTTGGGTGACAATTGGTCAATTTTCATAATTTTTTTTATAGCAATTTATTTTATTTAGAGATATGAGATTTCGTGTATTTGAAAAGATATATTAAGAGGCATAAAAACAATTTTTTTAGAATTATATTATTCATTTCAACTCCACCAGAGGGCGCCGAAATCGTTTCCTGAAAAACCGTGCGTTGTGCGGTGGACAGGATATCTTTGCACTAGTATTGCTGAAAGAAGAAAATCAAACGGCATCTTAAAGTAAACATATATATCCTGTCTGTATTCTACAATCAAGTTGTCAAGGTCAGTAGAAAAAAAAAATACCAGCCTGCGAAAAAATTTCTCGGGAAAACGTCCTTTTACCCTCTTCTAAAGTAACATAAAATATTTTAAGTTCAATTTGGAGAATTGGTCGTAGAATACAGACAAGCTATTGTTTCAATAAATACACAAAAAAAAATGTAGGTCGATGGGATTAATGGTTTCTGAGAAATCGTGTCCACCGCGCGAAAAATCCCCATTTTGAGAAAAATGCATTTAAAGTTTTTTCTATTTCGCATTCAACTATTTACAATTATAATAGACAAAATGCTTACCAATCATCAGTCAGCGATTTCTGCGCCATAAAGTAATCCTTGGGGCCTCTGAAAAAAGTTCTTCTTGCTTATCAAACTCCTTTTTTCTCCTGATTCTCGCATTTTTTGAGGACTGCTGAGATTTTTTATCAGCACATGAAACTTTCTTTTTTTATTCCTACCACACTTTATTTTATTTGGATCGTTACGAGATCCTTTCTTTTACAAAATTTAGACATGATGTTATCAAATTCAACGCTAGTTAGTCACGACGTAACTGGCGAGAACACTCGTTGAAACTTACTCCGCGGAAAAACTGGTGCGGCGAGCATGCATGTATAGGTATAAAGATAAAATAAATTAATAAAAACGTTACGATTCTGAGGTCGTTAGCCTTTCGAAAATATAAAAACATGAAATTAATTTTTTGATCCAAAAAAACACGACGTTTCTTCCGAAGAAACAAGTCACAATTTGTAGGGCTTGGTTTGGTGAGCGTGGTATATATACATGTACAGGGTGGTATCCAAAAGTAGTAGGACTGATTTAAAAAAAAATGTATTGAACATTTTGGTACATCGACTTAATACTCTTCAAAATAGGCCCCTTGGGCATCCACACACTTCTGGTAGCGAGCCTTCCAGGTCGCGAAGGCTTTCTGGAAGTCGTCCTCCGGGATGCTGTTCAGCGCCCTCGTCGTTGCCGCTTGGACTGCTTCCACCGATCGAAACGATGCCCCTTCAGCTGCCTCTTGATCCGGGGGAACAGGAAGAAGTCCGGCGGTGGCAAATCAGGGCTGCAGGGGGGGGTGAGGCAACGTGGAAACGTCAAATTTGGCCAGGAGATTCCTGACAATCTACGCGCCGTGGCACGGCGCATTGTCATGGTGGAACTTCCACTTCCCCACCAGGTCTGGTCGCACGCGTGTGATCCGATTTCGCAGCCGTGTGAGCACTTCCACGTAAAATCTTTAAAAAAAGCATTTACAGTCTGTCTGGGAGGTACAAACTTCTTATGGACAATGCCACGACGGTCAAAAAATGCAATCAACATCGATTTCACTTTCGATTTCGACATTCTGGCCTTTTTTTTACGGGGTGATTGTGCGGTGTGCCACTCTTTGCTCTGACGTTTTGTTTCCGGGTCGTATTTGTAGCAAAACTTGATGGCGCACCGCTGCTCCAAATTTCGCTCCATCGCAACTGACGACGAGGCGTCACAACAGGAGGTCACTAAAACAGTGGTCCACACTCAACTAACGCACGCAGGCGACTGCCGCAGGTCGAAACCTGTTTCCAAGGCTCTCCTCCATAACATCCGGTCTTGCAGACTCCCCTCAATCGCTCCGCGCACGCGAAAAAAAAACAGTCTTACTACTTCTGGATACAACCCTGCATATCTTTGCGGTAAATTGAGATATAGAAAAAATTAAAAAAGCATTATGATCCTAGGGTTTTCAGCTTTCTGAAAAAATAAAAATCTCAAAATCGATTTTTTTGGCCAAAAAAAAAACAGACGTCCCCCCCTTAAATAAGATTGCATACATTCTGTATTTAAGTACTACATTGCATTATTGTAATTTATATTTACCTCCACCTACTAATGTAAAATAGATGTAAAAAATTAATAAAAATCATCATTATAGTTGGCTATATCAATCTATTTTGGATGTAGGCTTCTCTCAATGAATGTAATTTTTGGAAATTTGTTCCAGCTAAAGTTGGCCACTTTTTTACTGTCATCTGACCATCACATAGGGGGATTTACTTTAAATATTTTTCCTTGTCTAGGTCTCTATTTGTCGTCTTCTAAACTTGTCACGTGGCCTGTCCATCGCCCTTTTTCTTTTAATATTTATTTTAGTGTCTTTCACTTTTATTGTTGACCTTATTCACTTGTTTATTTTTCACTATCTCAAAGATACTCCTATCATTGACCTTTCCATAATAATATATAATATTTTTCCATTATCATGGTAATACTGAAGTGGCATTGCATAGTGTTGCAAAATTATAGCGAAGTGTGATATGGTGGTGCATGTCTGTAGCCATGTTTTTATTATTTATCCTACATAAATTTGTTTTGTCTTAGTGAGAGAATTGTAGTGATGCAAATTTCAAGCTAGGGAAATGTATTTAAAAATTGTAAACAAAATACGAGAATCAGTCTCAATGCGTTAGACTTGAATACAGGAGTGAGGTGATAAAAAGGTAGCAGAATAGCAGTTGAGGAATAGAAGAGAGAAGCTGTTGATTTGTCTTATTTGTAACAATTTTATTTGATTACACCATATCACAAATTATTTAAAAAAAACCGAAGAATTAGTACTATAATCATTCTACTTAGTAACATTGACATTGTATTTTTAAGCGCAGTTAAGATTCCAGGCATCATTGATCCATTGAACTTTTATAGTGTTCCAATCGTAATAATTGTACTGTATTGAAGATCTGTATTCTTCAAATGTCTATTTCATAGTGCAAACTATAATGCAGTTGCATCTGAAGTCTCATTTGTGAATATAGCAAAAGAGACTAATTCTTTGAAAAGAGATAACAGAAGTGCAAGTTTGATGGGTTAGACAAGGTTCTGAAGACCCAGACAAGAGTGATGAGAGGTTGTAGTTGTAATAAGCTTGAAGCAGCAAGAAATATGAACTGGAAGTTACAGATAAGTAGATCAAGAGGAAGAAGGAAAAAAAGAGAGTAAAAAGAGCCGCGTATCAGGCAAGAGTAAAGAAAAAAGAAAGATGATTTGCAAGTATGTAAGCAAAGGAAAAACCAATTGAAAAACCATTTGAAGCCTCAGCAATGATCCAAAGTCAAACAACACATGGAAGAAAAAGACACAACTGTACGCAGTAATGAAAAAAAAACTGAATTTTTTATAACAATTAAAGTGGTGCAGAATAATATCAATGTGCCTTTCATAAGGAACGGTCAGTTACATACCGGATGTTTGTTCTGAGGGAACTGCAAATAAAAACGAGCATAAGTTGCTAATATATGTTTCATTTATTAATATTCGTCAAACATATGATACAGTGAGTCGAAAAGACTCATCAGTGCCATAAAAAAGATAGAAATTAATGCAAAACTAGTCAAACTGCTAGAAATATAACATTGAAGTGGCAGAATGCAAAGTAAGATTAGAAGGCCAAAAATCTGAACCTTTCCTGGTTGAAAACTGAGTTAAGACGGGGGGATAGTGTCACTAATACTATTTAACATTAAAATAGTGTCCAGGACACATCAACGGCTGGATGATGTCATTCCGATTTCAAGAAAATGTGGGTTGAAGATAAATGAGACAAATCCAAATACATGGGACAATAGTGACTTTGAGAGAGCAAGATTTTTAAAGGTAGTAATGACATTTGAAGTGGATAGTTTTTGCTATCTAAGGATGAGATATGGTGAGGTTCACGGAATAATATGAGAAATGAGGACATGGGCAACAGAAGATAACAAGGCTGTGTGTACATGAAATACTATGCTGAAGGACAAATAAATATCAGGCGATTTAAAGATCCAACTGTACATAGTTATCCAACTAACAGTGACTTCTGCGAGTAAGATATGGATATTAGGAAAAGAAGAAGAATGAGTGCTGAGAGTATGGGAAATAAGAATGCTTGGAAAAATATTTGGTGGGAGGTAGGAAAGGCGTTCGAACGAAGAAATATGACAGCTTCAATCAGATTCAAGCTAGAGAAAACAGTGAGGGCAAACAATATGATGAATGGACCATGTGCTGCAGATAGACAGAAAAATAATACAAGAGGATTCTAAGTTGGGGAAGATGTAGGTCAAGATAGAGGGTAAAGGTGCAGAAAACATTACATCAACTGGACAGGAATTGAAAAGAAGTTTAACATTGTAACATTACACATTTTACTTTTATAAATTCTGAGATTGGATTCTATCTGATAATATATTTTTAAGATATCATAATTAGACTAAAGTTAGTTCATTAGATTTAAATGTGTTGCAAATTAAAAGTTGATTGTATTTCTAGTTCTGTTTAGCGACGAAAGGAGATTGGTGAGCCCGGAAACGAAGAGCGAGGAGGCCAGGAGGATATTCAAAAGCTTCGACCCGGATGGCAACAACTTCATCAGCAGTGCCAGTTTGAGAGACGTTCTAGCTGCCTTAGATCTTGTTAGTGATCAAGAATAGTATGTCTATTTAGCAACCGCTTTCCCTGTGCCGGCACACCACTAACTTGCGCTTGTTGCCTTACAGTGTAGATATAATGGCCAAAAAACTAGACTCTGAAAACCTCGGCATCATTCTGCTGAACGCCTTTATGGACGAATTCTTTCCTAAGGAGGAGTCCTCGGTCCCAGACATGTTTCAGCTTATTCACTACAACGGTTTAGCTCGCAGTAACGTCAATAAAGAGGTGCGCAGTTTATTTTTTGCCTGTTGTGATGCAGCTCCATCGTTTGTGTTTAGGTGCAGTACCATTTTGGCTCCGCTATCCTGCTGGAATCTGATCTGAAATCCATCAACGACTCGGACCCCATGCTGACATGTCTGCAAACGAAGTGGCCAAACATTGAAGTACAATGGTGTGACAACATAACGCCGTCGCTGAATTAACCGCTGTCTTGCGATAGACTAATGAGCTTTAATTTACTTCTTTTGTAATTGTCCCATCGGGTGGTTGTTTATCAGTATTTTTATTGAGTTTTGCTTACATCACGTTATTGACAATCGGCGAGCGATTTTGTTTTGATGGGGGGCCAGGAGTCGGCTTGCAAGCTTGCGCTATCAATAAAAATATTGCATAAATAAGTGCCACGTGCCAACAAGCAATTTTGTATACAACTATGTAGAATATTTATTTATTTATTAATTTTTATACGACTACAAGGCTCAGACACCGCAACATGCGTTAGTTTCGTTCCAAGTTAGAGCACAGACATTTTGTATAAATTCATGTTGATTCTTGCGCGCCACTTCATATTAAGTATCAGATACTTCTACCATTGTATTGATTATTAAAATTTTTCTTTGTTGATTATATTGTCTTATGATTCAGTCCGTGTCAATGATGACCTTGCCTCACATTTTACTTCCCTTGGTTTGTTTTTGTGTCTTATTTAAATCAGGTATTAATGAATTGATCTTGTTAACCATTTGCAATTATCTTAATATTGATCTCTTGAAGCCTATTGCTTCGCAGTATTTTTTTTTGTTAACTAGCGTTTCATAGATGGCGTTATATGTTGAAATCTGTTGAACGGCAGAACATTTTATAGGCAGCTGTGAATAAGATAGATATTGGTTAAGGATATATACCAGGATGCAAGTTAAATGTGATGTAAAAAAATTGAAAAATAAGATATTTCAATCTTTTATTTTGAAAAACATTGCCAAATAATTGCAATTTGATAATATCGGCAATGTTACTTGTTACCTTAGTAACCACAGCATTAAAGGTGACCCCCTGGACCATATCGTCTTTATTATGCTCTGTTCATCACTTTTTCATCATGAAATCTCACAATTGCTTTCTTATTGAGCCAGTTTTTTGCTGTAGAAGGTATCTATTGATGGCAAATAAAATTTCTACCCCATTTATGGCGCCACTTTTCTAATTAGTTGAGTTCTTGAACTTACTAAATCTCTGCGGCTAGTCCTGTAAAGCTTCACAATATCTTCAGGTAGTTTGCAAATTGTTCAATTGTCACAATGGGCCGATAACTTGACCAAATTTGTTCTGAAACCTTCATTTGGTTAATTTCTCGACAGCAGTATAGATATTGAAACTATTTTGTAGTTAATCTGGTCATATTATATCTTGGCTACCTTTGAGAAAAATGCTCCGTTGATTTATGTTCCAGTAAAGCCTGTTAGGGCGCCTAAAAGTACGATTTATTGCTGCATGTTGCGTTTTTCAAATGTGTGTTTGCCTGCAGTCTGTCAATACTTGAAATGCGGTTCGTATTTGGATTATTTGTAATAATTACTTTTAATTTCATGTTAAATAGCAAAAATTTTATTTACTTGTTCTTGAAGCAAATAATTGTAACAAAGTACACAATGTTGTCATGACGATGCATATGATTTTAAGGGAAGAAATCAATCATATTTAACACAAATATAAGGTTTTCTTACAAGAAACGGCTTCCCCTAACATCCACAGTAGAGAAAAGACTGGACAGAACACGTCAAATCTAGTAAGATTTGGTTTTGTAAATTTACTCTAAAATCTTACTACCGAACAACAATAACTTTATTGAATTAAACTACGCTAATTTAAAATATGTATTTACAATAATTTTAAAATTGAAACTAAACTGCTCCCGAAGGTAGCCAAGAGAGCCTCATATAACAGTTCTGTTCAGAAATTCGGTGCATATATCCAGGAATTCGTTCGGCTTGTCGCTATGCAGCCAATGACCGGCGCCGTCAATCTCGAAAAACTCTGCGTTGGGGAACATATTCAATATCTGCTTGTGGTCGGCTTTCCTGCAAACAATAAAAAGTCGTTTTCTTAATTATGACGGCATCTTATAAAGAATACTCACTGAATGAAATCGGACGTCCCTCCCGATACGAACAACACGGGCCCGTTAAATTTATAACTGCTAACATCCGGAAAGCATGCTATGTGTTCGGAAAAATGCTCTAGCAGCACTGGGATATTTATTCGCCAAATGTAACTAGATATGCAATTTGAATTAATTACAGATTAAACGTAAGCAAATGTTATGCCAACCTGCCGTTAGAATCTTGTACTAAATTTGTGAGGAGAAACGAGCGCAGGCCTTTATCGCTAATAGACTTGGATAACTGCGAATCGCAGTGCACGCGAGCCATCGACATCGGCACATTCCTGGGCAAGTTCACGCTTCTCACTGCAGCAAATATTGAGGACATCGACGCCAAGTTTGGGCTGGTGCGCACCGGCGATATGTCAGCAACAATTAGTTTATCCACCAGTTCTGGCTGCAACATTCTGCTACAAGCGATCACTTAACTCCCTCCTTTGCGAAGAGTACAACTTACATATCGCAAAGCGAAGTACATCACTGCTCGCCCGCCCATCGAGTGGCCCAGCAGAGCCGCTTTCTTCAGCTTAAACTGGTCCAGGAAGGCCCGGATGTCTTCAGCTAGGTGTGGGTAGCTGTGCGTGCCGCTGTGGGGGCTCTCCCCGTGGTTCCTGGCGTCGACCGCTATGATCTTGCGCTGCGGGGAGGTCTTCTTGTGAAAAGCCTTGCACAGGCTGTTCCAGTTGCGCTTAGAGCCGAACAGACCGTGCATTATTATCAGCGGGGCGGGCCCATTGTCGGCCATGGGCCGCGTGCTCTCGTAGGAGGCGAAGGACATGCTTATAGTGTCCAGCTTCGGCGGTTCGCTCGGTTGCGTGCATAATTTTCTGCCGCTGCCAGTTTTGAACAGGCAAAACGCGGGCTTTGGCAAGATTAGGGCCTTCTGAAGGTTCATTGTGGTTTTCAACCGTATGTTATATCACAGGCGCAATTTTTCTTATCTTTAATAGGTTATGTTGTCATCTTACGACTAGTGTTAGTGATTGGCCTATAGATGACAGCATATCAATTTCAAAAAGCCGTTAAATACGAAGTCTGGCCTTAGCACATTTTCTCTTTTAGGTCCATAATCTTGAAATAAGTACTGAATTTGGTGAAGCCATTCAAAGTTGAATGTGTGGTCAATGAATCAGAATAACAATACCTCATACAACACTTTCATATGAAAGTTATATACCTAACTAAGAAAGAGGATGTTTCATCATATCAAATATTCATATTGGTACAAAGCATTGAAATTTGATTGATACCGTCACAATTTTTTTGGCCTTGATGTCTTCTATGGTATATAAAGCTCCTGAAAGCCCCCACTTTTTCGTTTCTAACGAATCCCTGCTAATAGAAGTTGAAAGGTGTGTCAAAAACATTTCCTTTCTGATAGATATTTAGTAAAGTCCTGTGCTTGCAAAAGTTTTTTAAACATGCCAAAGATGGTTTGTATGTCACAATACATATAAAAAGGTCAACTATGGGGTTAAAGCTATTAGGAGCAAAACCAGTTGCTGTAATGCCTCTATGAAAGACTATGTTTAAATATTGGTGGTAAGTTGGTTAAAGTGGAATATAGGTTTTTAAGGTGGATAGAAAAACCTTGTAAAAACAAGAGTTTGGCAGATGGGGTTTAGGTGCTAAATTCTGAAGGTATCAGTATAGAAACCTTGTATTTGAATATCCTTTTCAATTTCCTTATCTGTGTAGAACATAAAAATTCTGCAGACTGTAGTAAGAGTTTCTCTGCGAGAGCAGAGAAGACTAATATTTTTAATTCTGGTGAATGCAAAAGAGTTCTCTAGAGAGATTTACAAAAATTTTCATGGCATTTAGTGCTTTGCCAAAAATTGCAAAAAGCTGTGCTACCATTTCTCCAGATATTTTTCTTGGTGTTTTAGAAGTTTGAAAAAATCGTCCTTTGGAGGATAAACACAAGGCTATGTTCAAATAAATAGGCCACTTTTTGGCCACATTATGGATGAGGATTGGGATGGGTAACTTTATATATAATTGGCAAGTTTCAACGCTCTGTCTTGGTTTGCAAGGCATCATCTCCTTGTGGGAGACACATGATAAGACAGATAAGAAAACAGGATGGAGAGCTAAAAAAGTCCGCTCGTAAAATCCTTTCTTCCTAAGCGAGAGGGAAAAGTATTTGAGAAACTCACTCCAATCTATTGCTAAAATTGGCACACTTTCAAATGGATCCCGTAGGGAAAACATTTTCTTTGGGAAAATTTTCTATAAAAAGCGGATAGCTGCAGAATGGCCTAAACGTGGCATTTTGGACAAAAGCAAAAATCGGAATTTGTTCCAAATGCTTGGGGTAGACGAATATTGAAGAATTTAGATAACAGAAAATGACAAAAATTAATATGTCTCTTGAAACTTCCTAAGTTAAAAAATGCTTTTAAAGTGCTATAAATATCATAAAAAAACTTAAACACAATGGATCTAGACCTTGTAATCTCCTTAAATAGTCGAAAAATAAGTACTCAAATAGGAGATTAGGTCAGGAAAAATTAAAACATCTAAAGCACTTAAACGAGATAAATTTGGGAACGAGACAAATATAGAGAGTACGGATAGGCAACATACGCGATAAAAGCACAAAGAAACTGAAAACTTAGGCGAATTTGGGAAAATAGAAGCAGATATTACGGCGACTAGGAAAATTAAACTGGGTGAAATATTAATAGTGACGGACAAGAATGATAAGGTAAAAGAGATTGAGAAAATAAACAGAAAGATGTGGGGAGGCAAGAAAATGCTTTGCATTTGGTAGATCAATATACAGTTTTCTAGGCTGAATGCTGAAGGTAGGATTCTGGTACTATTAAAACCTCCTATACTTGGAAGACCAGGTTTTTGTATCAAGACGTGCTCCCTTTAACGGGGGTGTTTTAAGGCGCTAGAGTTACTCTTTTTAGTTTTTCCATTAGCTACAATCTATTACGACTACATTTAGGATGTACAACTTGGGCGTTGGGGATAAGATTTATTAGCAGAGCTACTAAAAAGCGGTGCAGGGGCTCTTTGAAATGTAATGGGATACACCTATTCAACTTCGGTAAATCACTTAGACCGTAGCAGCCACTTACCTCCCTTTTCGTTATTTTATTGATTGGTAATGGTAGCATTATAGAGCAAGAGTTTTTTCTTTGCCTTCTGATTGTTCATCTGCCATTGAATTTATTTTTGGCGGGTATCTCAGTTTAAATGTTACTATAAGTTTGCACTTTTGATTAAACTGAAATATATCACCCTTTTATACTTAGGGTACTGGGAAAGTTTTGAAGTAAACCTATAAGCTTCACCATCTTTCAAACTGTTCCATGTTTTCTCAGAGATCTCGGCACATTTATCTTCCCATACCACTAGAAGGTTATCGTCTTCTTTTCACATAAGGTTTTGTCACCTCCTACGATGCTATTGGCACAGCAAGATCTTCTATTTTCAAACTTGCGAGCGTTTTGCGGCAACAAAAAACATGTTTTGCCATCTACTCGTTGAATAATGGACGAAGTACCTAAATAAACAAACTATTCTCACTTGAAAGGGTTTAGGCAGCATAGAATGTGTTGTTGGGAAATGTCTCAACACTCTTCTATCTGGCAACATGTCACAAGTTTGTTGCCTTGACCTCGGAGCGTTTTCCAAATTGAAATGTCCCCTCTGGTACCTTTAGTACCACCTGAATATAATCATATCTTAGTACAGGATTTATTCACCAAGAAGTTCTACTGATTGTAATGCAGGTTTGAACCTGTCTTGATACGCTTAAACTTGTCACAACATGCGACCATTGCTTTTCCGATCTTCATCTTCCATCTATAATAGCCAGGAACACCAATGAGATCTTGCTAGCGTACGTAGTTTAGTTAAACTCCTGAATTTTCCGGATTGTTTCATAGTACCTACGGCGAGTGTATAGAGCAGTTAAAATTACTGAGGAACTTTGTAAGGGACAGTGAGTATGAAACAGTTATTTTTTAAAAAGAAATAAGAATATTAGATCTATTATGAAATGTAATTATTATTTTTTAATAATTTTACAGATACCTTCACAACGTTACATTTAGTTTACAAGTCTTCCTCACTACATGCTCTTGTCACAGTTATAAAATTGAAAATATATATTTGCAGTCAGTTTTCAGTTTAGTTCTTCTTCCTTTAGAAACTACTAGCTTAAAATAAATGCATAGAAAAGTAGAAAAAAATGAAGAGATGCTATAAATAACAAAATCTCTATTTTAACATACCGCCCTCTTCTATGTTGAGAAATAGAAAGAGATGATGATCTACTATTGTGCAAGTTACGGCAACGTAAGCTAGATATATGTACAGTTCAGCAGATTACATGAAATAGCCACATTTACAACACCGCGAAGCGTTTTTTATAAATAAGCTAGGAGCCAAAAACTCAACAGTTGATTGCATTAGTCGGTTAGGGGGTTTTCTGTGAGGTTGTGCCAGTGCTCGTGCCGGTGGTCGGGGTAGCGTATCATGTCCAGCCAGTGCTTCAGTCTTTGCCCTTTAGACCCGATGCCGCCGAGGATGAGCCCCCCCAAGTAGTCGTTGCTCTTGCCGTAGTCCTTGTCCCACACCGTGATGTAGAGGCTCTGGGTGGACAGCTCCGTAGGCCTGGTCTCGAAGGCGAACTCCTCGTTGAAAATGGGGTTGAGATTCTTCCATTTGATGGTGGTTTTGTGCTTCTTGTGGTAGGGGTCGGGCTTCAAGTGACTAAATGGGATGTTAAGTTGTTATACCACAAGGTAGGGGGATTCGCTTACAGTTTTACGAAGGGGTCGGAAAATCCGTTGTTGTCCATGGGCAGGAGGTTGGTGCATTTCACGACGCCGACCAGGAGGGACCTTTTCTTGGTGCTGTAGCATAGGGAGAGGAGAATTTGGCCGCGAGACCACAGGTCGTCGAACCACTGGTCGAGCTCCGGAGATGGCAGGGGACCTTTCTGTTCGGACCTCAGTTTTTCTAGAGATACTCGCAGCTGCAATTTTAAAAGAACAATGAGATGTTGCATTTGCTCTCCTGATAGAAATAAATGATTTCAATTTTTTTTTTGATATGAGAACTGCTATTGTGGTTTTCCCTTCTGGCATTTTTTGTTTGAAATTCCAACTATAAGAAGTAAAAACTAAAGCTCATTTTATTTTTGATTTTGATTTATAAAAATTTTTGAAAAATTTGATTGATGTGGTAGTATAATTTTTGATATTAATGGTGCAGGCCAAAAGAAAGATACTAAACACATTTACAAAGAAAATAAAAATTTAGAAACCCAGTGAAATATTAGATTATTAGTGGATCTAAACTGCTTTAATTGTCCTTGAGAGAGGGAGAGAGATCTAGTGATAGAGGTAATTGAGTATTTCGACATTGAAAGAAAAAGTTAATTTCAGTTATGGTGTAGTCTTTCTGTTAGAAACACCACATCAGGACAGATCCCACACTGCATCTGTCAATAGAGGGCGACACTTGTCAGTCTTTCTTTACAGCTACCGTACTGAATATAAAAGCACGGTTGAGGGTGGACGAATCCCCACATCCGCTCTGGCGAAGACCTGGAGAAGGCGGTATAACACCTCCTCGCCTTCATTCAAGAGTCCATCTGTTTGGCCACCAACCCCGTCCGCGCCATGGAAGAGATCTTCTGTTTCCAGAATTAAAGATGTGGATTTGAGAGAAGAATTTGACGCGACGACGTACACAGCAAACTTTACATCCTGATATTGCATAACCAAAGACCCTCCGTACGGCGAATCCCCGGAGAGAACGGCGTAGTGCACACCGCCGCAGGCAAAGCAGAGGCTTTCGCCGACTGTTTAGAATGCCAATGCTACCTAGACTACGCCGACGCCAATCTTGATCATTTCGTCATCGTCAATTGCGTGGTAAGATGCCTACAGGATCTCAGTTGAGAAGACCACCTACAGCCCGCATCTTATCAGGAAATCCAGCAGCTGATCAATACGCTGCTAGTCCGGAAAGCTCACAGTTCGGACGGCATTCCGAATCGCATATTGAGAGCTCCCGAAAACGGCAATCATCTGCATCGCTACCATCATCAACGCTAGCCTACGGCTGCGCCACTCTCTGAGCCTGTGTAAGGTAGCAGACGTTGTGATGCTTCCCAAGCCCGGGAAGTTAGTCACGTTTTGCCATCATTATGGCCCTTTTCACCTCCTGTCGAACCTGGGCAAACTGGTGGAGCGAGTAATCCGTCACCGTCTTAGAACAGCAGTCGAAGAACTCGAGCTACTACCGGAGAAAGAGTTCGGATTTCGCTCCGGCCATTCCACCACCCACTAACTTCGTCGGGTGGTGGAGCAGCTCACGGATGGCTACAAAAAGAAGCAATACGCCGCCGCAGTCTTCTTTGACGTGGCCAAGGCATTTGACAAGGTGTGGCACAACGAGTGCATCTGCAAGATGGCTTCATACTCCATCCCGCTGGGTGGCCTGATAACGCAGGTCAAGCACCACGCAAGCCAGGTTATCGACGATGATAGGGAATGGGACCCCAAGGACCCCCAATAGCGAGATGAGTGTGTGTGAACGTCAGGTTGCTTTATAAAGTTTTCAAAAAATTGCGTTGCTGTTTGCAATAAAAGTTTCATGTGACATTTTAATGTAGACCTTTGAACATAGTATGTGCATTTAAGAGTGATATATTTACATACACCATGTAGGTTCTAACTGAAAAGTTAGGCATCTTTCTACCAACATTAAAGAAGGTGCTGCAAGTTTCTTCCAGGAAAGTCAATACACTTATTACTATTCTTCTTTATATAAGTAATGAACGGTGTACTGTCCATTAATTAAGTTGCCTACTCATGTATTGCTGACAATAGGTTACTATGTGTTCTGGAAAATTTTGCGACAGTGTCCCGCAGTGTGTGCAAGGTGACATTCACGACCATAACCTTTACAATTATTTTTTTCTAAAACTCTGTCATCCGTTGTGTTAAATTGCGTTTAGTTCTCAATTCAGTTTTAACTGTTAGTTTAATTTTTGAACTAGTAGCCACCATTTACTATTACCGATCAATTTAATAAGGTTATGGGCTTAATGCGTGTACTTATTTATGTTGTCAGTTAATTTAATTGTGTTAGTTTGAGCGTTTGGAAAGTTTGGTAAAAGTTTAATTGTGGTTGAAGATGCGTGTGCTTCCTGTTTTTTGCGATAATGGTGCAAATGCTAGGTGTCAGCGCTATTTCAGCATGATAATTTGCTGGAAGTAAAGGCCGAGAAAAAAAGGCCCAAACAGCAGACTTGGGGCAAAAAGGACAACAGTGCGCGTTTTACCATCGCGTACGCGCTTGTAACGGCCATCGCGCATCAAGTGATAAACATGCCTGGTCGAGATGTGGGAGCGGCTGTCTACTACCTATCCTTTTTCACGTTGCCCAATCTTGGTCAATCGTATAGCAAAGATCACGTGATCCACAAGGTACCCTACACGTTAGCGTCGGCTATTTACAAGAACGTCAGAGAAACCTTCAACGGCATGAATCACTCAAAGGAGACAATGAACGTAGTGTCTCTTGTTCTGCTGAATGAAGAGATGCTGAACGAAGCGGAAGAGTTGGACATCAACGAGAAGAACGGCGACGACGACAACGCAGCTTCACTAACATATAAAGGCTAACGTAATGGCAATCAAAATGACAACAAAGCGGTGGCCAAAGTAGTCAAGATCGAAAAAATAAAAAACTTGAGAAGCCACACGAATGAAAGTGGTATTTTTGAACGTTATTTTTGTGTGCGCAGAAGGCCAGAAGCGCTTGAATCCACTAGTGGTACGGTTAACTTAGTTGACTAATGTGGATGACTTAGTCACACATCGTGTGATGTCGTGAAAGAGGTGGCCAAAGGTGAATATATTGTGAACATGTGAATAAAAAATCCTCAGCAGTGTCCGGAAGCCGGAAATTTTAACCTTGGCAGACCATTTCAAGAATCAAAGTCGCTGGCAGAAGAGCCAGACGGATTTATTCATTTCGGCATCATGCCGACTGACAAAGTGTTTGATCGATTGTTTGGTGTATCAGCAAGAAGATAAAGGGGCTTCTATGACAAAATTTAATTCGCCAAGAGGCAACAGATCGGATTTCACAATATATGAAACAATTTCCTCGATAGACATTATTTGAACACCTATTATGGTCGAAAATTGGCAGCGACGTGTCTGTTTATTTGTAAAGCCAAACATGGGAAATTTGATCAAAATGGCGTTACTGGGCTACAAATACCTATTGAAGGCGTGGCGCTCTAGCAATACGGCACTAAGAAGATTATAATTAGCTGAGCTACCAAGATAGATAAAGTGTTAAATAAATTTTGGATGCAGCTGTTGAACATTTATCAGTACAGAAAACAAATAACTGTATCTGGTTTTGTATGTGGACGATGGCTTTGTAAAAAACAGCAGTTTGTTTCTAAATTGGCCGTGGCTAACATAAATTACGAATTCACCAGATGGCCTACTTGCAAAATGTCCTGGAAAAGCAATTACAATACATCGAGATGACGACCACCAAAATGCTGTGTTATGAGCGAATGTTGACAAGAATTGATATCCTGGAAAAGTGGTCAATGTGCTTTGCCGTCAGGCCGTCATCTCGCCTATGTATTTGACCATCGGTATGCGACCCGACCTTTATTCTGTGAGTCAATTGTTGCAGTTTTTGGGGTGGCAAACTAAGGAAGTCATTCGGATGCGTGGCCTGATAACAACGCGGTGTCCGAAGAATTGATCACCAAACCCGTGTATCACCAGCACATGAAGGATATCTGTGTTTAATAATAATAACAACAATTTTATCAGGAATTGCTTCATAGCTGGTGACAAGGACAACAAGCAATTCTAATTTTTTTTAATCGATTCAGTTAATTTTGTAGTTATAACAGAGCCAGTGGGAGTGTTAAAAATATGCTAGTATTCGCTTTGGCCAAGTCGAAGACAGGGCGCGGTGGCTCAGGTGGTTCAACCAGTTGACTCTGTCCTCTAGCCGGCACGTGCGTGTTCGAGTCTCGCCTAGCCCATGGGTGTGTGTGAATGTCCTAGCATTTAAGTGGATGTTAGTGGGCCCAATAAGCCCTCGAGGCTGCAGTGCTTGTAAGTGCGCCTCCCCCCCCCCCCAAATAAATCGGTGACAGTGTCCCGCAGTGTACTCATGATAACGTTAACATCTAATAATCTTTACAGTTATTTTTTGTGTCAGCATACGTGTAGCATTTTTACTGACCGGACGTGCTGTAGCATTTCTATGCAGTGGCCAAGTGTTTATTTTATTATATGAGTCATTTCAAGTTTATCACTTGCCATGTTAAGTTGCTTTTAATTCTCAATACAATAACATTTACAAGAAGAACAGCTCTAGGAAAGATGATCAAATGCTGGTTGGTCTTGAGTTGTAAGGCATTTTGCAATACATTTTATAATATTTAGTTACTTTATCGTACGTTTAATGTTGAGGTTATAACATTTACTCACTCTGTTTTTCACTATATTTATAATGGCAAGGCTTTAATGCCCCACGTGGAAGCACGGCCTGCGAACTGAGAAGGTTAAGCCGCACTGTGTCCGGCCATCGCGCACCATCTCTGATTTTAGATATATTACGATGAAAAAATGAGAAGCGCTTTGTGGGTCATATTCAGCATTTAGCTGCTAGAGGTTTTGGCCCTGACCGCCAACAGTTTGTTAACTTGCGCACTAATTTGCAGAGAAACTGAATATTGATCGGGAAACAATTACAATGCCTTATTTTATAAAATTATCATGCTTTAACCGTAATTATAGTATTTACTTACTTTATTGTACGTATTATAACGGCGATATAACGTTTACTTACTGGAGAGGCAGGCGTGTAAATAGCCAAAATCGTCCCTTAAACGGCCGTCGCGAAAGCGGATGGGGGCGGCTACCGATATCAACCAACGAGTATTGCCAAATCGCTCACCTGAATCGGCTTCTGCTTCGTAGGCGCTGGTTCCACGGTGGCCACCTTGCCGCGCTGCGGATCTGGTATTTGCGGGATGATAAGACACGACCGAATTGGCCGCGCTGCGGAGTGCGAATGTGCGGGTGTTAAGACACGACCGACTTGGCCGCGCTGCGGTATGCGTATGTATGCGCCTGGCTTGGCGGTAGGTCTTTGCGGGCAATTTTCATTCGACAGCACCTTTCATATCAAAAGGTGCCGCCGACGGCGTATGCAGACTTGTCGGCTGAGCAAAAGCCCCTATGCCGTTTTGTGTGCGATGGCAAAACGTAGCAGATATCAAAGGCCCGCGTGCCGCCGCGATATAAAGCGGTTCAAGGGCGAAAAGGCCGCCACACCACTTACTTTACTTAGGTATATTTGAAACATATTAAAAAACAGCTTATAGCTCATATTCAGCGCTGTAAGAGGTTTGGGGGATTAAACACAGTTTCTTCAGTGATAAAAGCACGGCACATTTATAATTGGTCGAAAAATTTCTAATGGTCTGTAAAACAAACCGAAGTGTTTTCTAGGGTTAGAGTGCAAGATTTGGACAGAACGGAAACGGAAAAATTCTTTGGTGTGCTGGAGCAAGTAATGAAGAAAGATTACCTTCAACAACTATTTTTAGTATGTATGAAAGTGGCATCCAATTAATCAATAAACAAGGAACAGTATTGCCATTATTGCACATAAACATTTTTTTAAGTTGGCTCAAGAATGTGACAATGTTATATTTACCTACTTACACAATACAGGCATTTCAGCCATTAGATTGATTATTTTTGGACCACTAAAAACTCATGCACCCGTGGTAAAAATATCACCAAATATTAAGTTGGGTATTAATAGGCAAAATATGGAGAAGAGTTGCCTCTGAATCACAGTTCCATTCTGGAGCATTTTTATCAGATAGTACCTGCAGCTTCTGCTTCTTCACTCACTGATGTTCCTTGCCCGGATCTCCAACTGTTTATACGTGGGCGTTTGAAAAGTTTTGAGCCGAATTAAGGTTAGAGAGATAGCAGAGGCTGTGGGCATATCGAAAGAAGGCGCTTGTCATATATTGACTGAATAATTAGGCACGAGAAAGCTGTCCGCGTTTTCGGTCCCGCGCTTGCTCACTTCAAATCAAATGAATCAAACTTTTTGCGTCGATTTACCACTGCCGACGAAACCTAAATTCACCATTACATTCTTGAAACGAAGTTTATTGGCCGGGAAGGTGATGGTGATTGTTATTTGGAATAGTCGAGGAATTCTGTTCATCGACTACTTGGAAAAAGGGAAAACAATAACGGGGTCGTACTGCGCATCGTTATTGGGTTAGTTGAGGGCAGCAATTAGTGAAAAACAGCCCCATTTGGAACGGAAGAAAGTGCTCTTCCATTAAGACAGCGCACCGGCTCACACTTTGGCGGTCGTCATGGCCAAAATTTAGGAATTACAGTTTGAATTGTTTGACCACCTACCATATTTACCAGATCTAGCCCTCGGCAACTATTTCCTATTTTCTAAGCTCAAAGGAGGAGCTCAGGAAGTCATCGCAACCATAGACGCCTATTTTGCAGAGAAAAACGCCAACTACTATTTGGACGGGTCATAACAGTTGGAGCATCGTTGAAAAAAGTGTAACTACTTAAAAAATAAAATTGAATTGGACAGAAAAAATACTTGCTTCTATGTTAGGCTCAAAGCTTTTCAGACTGCCTACGTATATAGGTCTTAACAAAAAAACAGAAAAATAGAATCTAAAGCAAAAACATAAGATTCTTGCGGAAAATTGAGAAAAAAACAAGAATAGACAAAATAAGAGATAATCTGGAAAATAATTTACTACACATGATAGAAGATGGGCAGTTAAGACGCCTAGGTTACGTAATGAGGATGGGCGAAGATAAAATTGTAAAATGAGTATTTGAAGCACAAATGTATAAGAAGAAAACTAAAGGAAGACCGAGGAAACCGTAGAATGAGGTGGAGAAACGAAGCCATAAGGAGAGATATAGAGTGGAGAGAAGTAGGGTGTGGAGAGGCAGGCGTGTAAATAGCCGTGCCCTCGTGGTGCGGTGTGGGGAACTAAGTACGGCCCGTTTTGAAAAGTAAAACGTTGAGGCCCAAATCGTCCTTAAGCGGATGGGGGCGGCTACCGATATCAACCGATGAGTAATTGCCAAATCGCTCACCTATCATCGGCTTCAGCTTCGGCTTCGGCGGCGTTGGTTTCCCGGTGGCCACCTTGTTGCGATGTCTTCGTGCCTGGAGCACGACCGCACTGGCCGAGATGCGATGCGAAAGTCTTGCGGGGTGGTTAAATGTGGGTAAAATAAACACGACCGAATTGGCCGCGGGTCGAATATGTCTCCTGCGGGTTGGTTAAACACGACCGAACTGGCCGCGTTGCGGATCGAGTATTTCTTGCGGGGTAGTTATCTGCGGGTTGGTTAAACACAACCGAATTGGCCGCGTTGCGGGTCGAGTCTGTCGCCGGGCTTCGCGCCTGGCTTAGCGGTAGGTAATTTGCGGGAAATCTCAATTCGACAGCACTTTTCGTCTCAAAGGGTGCCGCCGACGGCGTACGCAGACTCGCCGGCTGAGCAAAAGCCCATATGCCGTTTTGTGTGCGATAGCAAAACGTGGCGGCAGATATCAAAGCCACCAGCATGCCGCCACGGTACACATGCGGTTCAAAGGCGAAAAGGCCGCCACACCAGGGTGCAAAGCACAAAACAAGAAAGAATGGAAAGGTGCATGTAGGACCTTACATCCGTAGGTCAGAAAGGTCCCAGGTTTAAGTAAGTATGTAAGTAAATATTGACACTGAATCTGTTTATGTAGCAACGTTTTCTCTTGAAATTAATATCAAAATCTTTGACTTAAAATTCACTTCTACCACATTTTCTCTTTTCTCTCTTTCCGTAAAACTTTTTTTTAATAGCCATTTTCCTAGTTATATAGGGCAAGCCAAATTAAATTTTAAGATGTTTCCTTGAATAAATTCGAACTTTATTGGCGGTCACGTAAGAATAGTGATGTTGACCAAATGATCTTCGGGACTCCATTGACATGCGATTATTTTTAAGCGATTTTTTCCTATAAATGCGGCTCTGTTTAAGAAGTTACACGTCTGAAGTTGTCTTTTAGCTTTGGAAACATATCAGGTTTGTTGACATTAATCCTTTAATAAAAATATCCCCAGAGGAAAGTGTCCAATAGGGTTAGATCGCAAGACGATCAGGAAATTTGGTTTCAAATAAAGTAAGTGCTTTATGCGCTATATGATACGTGGCTTCATCTTGCTGAAACTACATGTCATTCAAGTTTAAATCGCTGGTTTTATTGAAGGAAAGTTGATTTGTATCTCCCGAAAATATACACCATGTACAGTATGGGTCAATAATTTTTCCAGTCCACAATGCACACCAAGGAGTACCTTTTTGTGGTTCTTTGGTTTTTTTGTAAATGGCATTTGAATTTTCACTATCCCAAATGCGTCAATTGTGAGGATTTACAAAAAGGATTTCAAAAAAGAGCTTGTTTTCATAATAAACTTGAATGTTATATATGCGTTGTTGCGCAGTATATGGAGTTGTAAGGACTTTGCTATGTATTTAGATACCAACTGCACAAATGCAAACTTAGAATGTTAACAGAATACAAATGAAATCGTAAAGTACAACTTGGATCGTCCTATTCGACAAATCATGTACATGTATGCGTGTGTGTGTACAAGATCGCACGCTTTGGCACATATAGAAATATGAATTATTAAAAAATCTATACATTTCAACAGAAAGTAAACAAAGAAACGTGTCGTGATTCTCGGCCCTTGAGTTACACGAGGAGGTCCGTGCGTTGGATACAAAGACAGCCTCTACATTTGATCAGAAAATAAATAAAGAAGGCTGACTTGAAATTTGGTGGTCCGCGCTCTGAGCGCTTAATTTACACGTGGAGGGCCGTGCGCTCGTGCACGTCGGGGCCGCTCTCGCTTCTTGCCCAATGCCGAACGCAAAAAGCCCGTCTGTCACGGCAGTTTGATTTACTTCCGCCGAGCTGAGCTTCGATTGTAATGGACATAAGCATATGTCGCCCATAAGAAATACATATAATGCACGTAAGTCTTATCTAAACATTTAAATGTTCCGCATGCTCAATCAAAGTAGCGGAAGCAATGTCCTTCCAGGCATTTTGTATAATTATGTTGCCTTTGTATCTGTTACCCTTTTTATGGTGCACATGTACTAACTTTATTAATAGCTTCCTATTTGTTGTAAAAGCGAAGCACAAATGTCGACAATACTAAAGTTAGGTTAGGTAATTTCAGATTTTGTTACTGCTGCCAACATTAATCTAGGGAAAAATTAAAAGCTACCGCAAATGAATGTAAGAAATACGTAAAGTTGAACCGATTTCAACTTTACCTGTTTCTTATGTTTGACCGTAAAACGTAAAAATTGTGGAAGCGCATAAACTTTGCATTAATTCAACTTTACGTATTACGTATTTCTCTCCCGTGGGCGGCTTATACTTAAGTTCATTATGAATGGGCGCTAAGTTAAATTGTTTCGCGTTCCCGATCGAGGGAAAAGTTTATACGTTCTCACCTTACAAAAATTCGAGGGAAGGCAGGTGAAAAATTGTTAGCTTAGGACGCTAAAAATATCTTTTGGCGGGCAACGCCTAGTCTACTATACACTTGAATAGAAAGTAAACAAAGACAGCTGATATAAAATGTGGCGTGGCCAAACTCTGAACGTACGTTTAGCTGCCTATCTTTAGGATCGTTTTACATATTATACTTTCGTAAGGTCACCTTATCTCACTGTTATCATTTGTAAATAAATTGTTCCATGCTCAAATCTTGCAAAAATTTGAGGGAAGGCGGGCCAAAAGTACCTTTTTGCGAGCAACCTCTCGTAATTTTACAACAAAGCAAAATAACAAAAAGCTTAAATATTTTTAAGCGCAGCAAAATAATTTTGGATGCTTTTAAAACTATCTGTTGCGATCTTTATTAAAAGCTACGCTTGACACTGCAACCTGAGGCTTCAATTTGCCATTGCAGCCAAAACTGTTAACAGCTACGTTTCAGTTACAACTCCTCGCTATTGCAATGCGCTTCCCTGTACTCGTACCGTGCATATTTGGAATACGCGCATTTGTTATCTGATTTGTAAGAGCTTTTTTTCTGGTATTAAATTACTGCTCTGTAATTTTAGTCATTTACTGCATATATCAAGTTTTTTATTTTGCATCAGAGGGCGAACTCTGACTCTAAAAGTTGAATTCATTTACATCTATGTCAATGTAAATTTTCTTCCACCCCCATAAAGAGTAGACTTCTTGTCATGTATATGCACCTCTGTAGTTTCTGCCTCCATTATCTGCTGCTTGTATATCTCCATGTTTGCCATTTCTCGAATCTATTATTTCAACCACCATCTTCTTGTGAAAGCGATAGTCTTTGTACAATTACAGACCGAGAACCAAAAGCCATTTAAAGAAAAATTAGCTTCAACAGCATGTTTTCATACTATAATTGAATAATACTAATGAGTTGCCATAAGGTCATAGAACGCAAACGCGCGCAATTCAACTTGTATCCTATTTTTGTGGCATGAAGGGTCGACGTGTCGTCTCGTTGAGAAAAAGCTCATTCGTGATTGAAGTGGAATAACAAATTAAAGTTCAATTTTGTCGATTGCCATCTAGAATCCAAGGATTAAGATGGTTACTACACCATAAACTTTTTTCACAATTTCTGTTTCTGCATTGTTTGCTTGTTTCCTATTTTCTTCTTCTTTATTTGGTGTAATTTATATCATCTGTTCTTAATGGTATTTCTGACAGGAACAACAAGATATTAAAGGGTTGCTTTTGATTTCGTGAAAGATTTTTTAGATGTTCATTGTTATTGAGTTTTTAGAAGATCCTTGTACAATTAACTTTTTTTTATTCCCTTTTAGCATATATTTTAATAATTTTTTAAAGAAACATGGCTATGAATATAATATATAAAGTACTAGAAAAGTTTTGTACTATAGCGCAAGTCAAAAACGTACGATCTGGCAAACAACAGCTCTGAATACGGCAGAACTATCTCTGGGTGTTAGTTATGAAAAGAGCTCGCTATGTTATCTTGGTCAAAAGCAAAATACCGGGCAATTTTACGTTACAACTGTGCAGGCAGTTTGCGCATTGACCAACGTTTGGAGGAAGCCCTTGCAGCTTTGAAACTCCTATATTTGGGATGATTGTTTTCATCGTACAATCATATGGAGGTGGTATCAAGAGTTTCAGTTTGTAAGACACTCTTCTTCAGGAGAATCCAGGAGACTCTTATTGTTAGATAGATTTCTGCCCCGACAATTTCTACCATTCTGTGCAACCATCTTCAAGTGAGAAGGTTTTGTTTCCTTTAGGTACTGCAATCCTTAAACGACGAACAGGTGGCACGTCGCATTCAGTGGTGTCTTATTTCACGTTCTTCAGTTAACTTTAAATGCTAAGTGTAGTTCGGGGAAATTTCAATGGGCGGTCTTTCGCTTGCCGCCAGCTTTCATACCAGAAACTCCCACATCTCAGCCTTTAATCACTCCTTGTTTGTCCAAGCGAAATTTGAATGAGGCTCCTTGAAGTTTCTTATCGAATGGTACACGAAAGCAAGCTTTTCTATCTTTACGATTGGATCTTTGCCTACAACCACGTCTTGTATAATTCAACCTCCTCCCAAGGTGCGGTTTTGAGATGAACGGTGTTTTGTTGGGGAGATTTTACAAGACTGTCACCCTGTTTGCCGCCTTTTGCGGTTTCATCACTCTTGGGCATTTTATTATCTTTTTGGGCGCTACCATCCGCAGACCTATTTTGTTTGTTTGGTGTTTTTCTCAAATCTCTTTCTCATTTTTTATTTTCTTACCTTCACCCCTCATTTTCTTCTGCTGATTTTGCTTCTTTAACTGTTTCTGTTTTCTTTTTGAATATACTCTATCTAATTTTTTCTCTCCCTCTTCAATTAAACTGGAAAACTCATCAGATTCCTGCTTTTCTTTATCATCGTCGTCTCGATCCTCTTCAGCCATGTTATCATCTTCCCCATCAGATTCTTCTTCATCGGAATCATACGCGTCATCATTCTCAAATCATAATAGTCGGCTTCATCCTAAACGTCTCGGTTGTCGACTTTTTTGGACGGTTGTTGTTCTGCTTTTCCTACTTTCCTTTTCTTCTTATTGCTTTCAGTCTCAGTTGGGATTTTTCCAATTTTTTCGTCATTCTCCTCCCCGTCCGCATTCTTAACCATGTTTATTTCCTCCTGTACTAGATACCCGGTTAAGTGAACGTTACTGTCGCTCTTTGTTGTCAAAATCACCTTAACACCAGTCTCAAACCAGTCTCACTTTCTTTTTACAGGACGTACAGCAGGTAGTTGTGAGCCTCAAAGGTCAGCATCACCTGGCAGGGATCCTTTGAGCTAAAGAAGACTCTGAGGGTGCCAATCGAAACATGGAACAACTTTTTTTATTAACTATGCGCAGCACTGTTTTGGCTCCATTATCAGACTCTGAAATATCTTGAAGGATCTTGTTACTAGTTAAAGTCTAAGAATTCAATAGCCAGCCGCCCTGCTACAAACAGGAAACGCTTGGTGGTACATTTCGAAGGCGCACTTGTACAGTGCAGCACTCATTCATAATAGCCAATTCAAGGCCTCCGCGCAGAAGGAGACATAAAAAAAGTGGGCGAGAAACTGTTAAGGGAAATAAATCAGAGAACTACAGAAATAGGAAATGTAAACTAGAAATATGTCTACTGGAATAACAAAACGATTACCTTAAAATCCAGTGGAAGCTTACAAAATAACATCAAAAGTATTAAAGTTGCACCAAAAATATACATGGAAATTATAGGAGAGAAATTAAGATCAGAGGTCGACAGGATATGCACGCGCCTTTGCTAAGCAATAATAAAGCTTTACTATAAATAGAGGAGTGAAACAAGGGAAGAGTCTGAGCTTGATACCGTTTATTGTAGTTACGAACGGACTCCTGAAATGATGTAGCCAGTGCACAACAAAGAGAAAGAATGAGTAGCAAGCAAACGCAGCTGGTATTCATATAAAAATCACAAACAATGAAACAAAATTGCAAAACGCCTTAAATATATGGAAAGAAGAACTAAAATAAATAGGGTAAAAATGTATATAAACAAAACAAAAGTAAAGTGAATGATGTAAGCAATAAGAAAACGTAGATGAATGAAAATAATAAGAACAAGATCTTGATAGAAATGAATAGCTATTTGTATGTTAGAATTAGATAGGGAATAACAAAAAAGAACGGGTAAAGCAAACCAGGTGTATTACATAATAAGCAAAACATGGGAAAAAGATAAATAAGCAATGAAACAAAATTAAGAATATATAAAGGATATACCTTCTAACTCTAACATACTTTGCAAAAAGGTGTATAAGGTGGATAAACACAAAATGGTAATAACGGCAACAGAAATAAAATATTTGAGACAAACTAAAATAGAAACCAATAGTAGCTAAGATAGAGAAACGACAATTACAATGAATAAAACACATGGAGGTTGGAAGAGGACAAAGATTTCAAGATGGTAAGAGAATTTGGGGCGGAAGGACGGGAATCAAGAAGAAGGCTGAGAAGAAAGCAGGACAAAAAATATAGTTAAAAAGAGAGGGAAAACTATGACTGAAGTAAAAAGAATGATAAAAGATAGGAAAGCATACAGAAAATAGATACACCTTAGAGGCATAAAGGGATGAAGGGAAGTAAAGTAAAATAATTCATTAAGAATAATGAAATTTATTTCTTTTTATCCAAGATTGACTGATAACTTGGTTTTATTTTTTGAATACCTTTAACATAGCTCTTTATTAACAGAATATAAAATTAGAGGTCTGTAAAGAGTTTTCCATGTGTTAATTGCAATAACAATTCTCATATATCAACGAGGTGAAACTTGGCACATGTGAGTTCGCATTTGTTAGCAAGTAAACACAATCGAAATGATCAAAATGCCTGGTAATTTTGACAAAGTAGCGCGTGACCAAGAGCCGCAAAATTTACCAAAATCGACCCATAATAAGATCGGAATGCATCCATGATTTGCTAGCAAAGTATGTTATCAAGAGCGTTATCTATCCTTACTGTAAAGAAATGGGTGACCAATATGAACAAAGGGCTTACTATAATTGAAGAGATCAGGGAAGGGGGTTATGGCATGACTCCCATTAAAGACCAAAGACTGGAGCGAATCAAAATAAGTTTAGCCAAAACAAGATTATGGTGAGTTGTCGAGCTGGCCATACACGTTAATGTTTCCAAAACTAGTCTTTGGACAATTCTGACGGAAGATTCGTGCCTGGTCAAAAAAATTTGAAAACTCGTCCTTTACAATTGGACAGAAGAGCAAAGGCAAGCTTGAATCGATGTATGCCATGATAATCTCCTTTGGTGCAACCGTAGATGAAAGTTGGATACACCTCTACCGATTCCCACCTAAAAACAAGTTTGCTCACTTGTTAAGGGAGGCTGAGATTGCCCAACAAAAGCCAAGGCTTGATAGGTTTCGATGGAATCTCTGTTAAAAGAAGATTGCCGCCACTAAAGAGGTTTATAAGTTATTCCTCGAGACATATCTCGAAATGAATGGAAAGGAAGAGTGTGAAGTCTGTTATCATTGTTCATGATAATACCATACTAACAAAGCAAAGCTAGCTACAGGGTATTTAATGGAGGAAAAATGGGAAACTTGAAGTTGCCCCCCTTATTGACCCCCTGTGACTTCAACTGTTTTGTGCCTTCGAAAGCTTGCATATCTGGGATTCGCTACGACAATTTAGATTTAGGCATTGAGGAAATCAATAAGGTAATATTGAAAAGTTTGCAAAGTAGTTTTTTAAGGGGGTTAACTGTGATTGCAAAAGAGGGAGACCATATTAGATTTGCGAGTCTATGATACATTGAAATGAGATAATAGAATGCAACTCTTTTCAAAAATGACGCTCACAGACAAGCAAATTTGTTTTGTTGGATTTATTCAAACAATTATTAACAACTATTTTATTGTAAAGCCCAATTTTAATGCCTAATGATTCAGAGCTAAACAATGTTAGGCTTTTTGGACATAACGAAAGCTTGTAAAAATACAAAAAAAGCTACCTGCTTGTAATACGTAAACATCATTACTGAAAACAAACAGATCGCAATGTTTGTAAATCAGAGCTTAATTAAAGCGCAACATTTCACCGACGCCGGGCCACAGTAACTCGCCCCTCGCTCCCCTCTACGTGAATGAGATTTCTTTGATTAGCCCACTCCACCCAACTTTTTAACGCAGCCGATTAGCATCTGGAATTAGTTCATTCTCTGTGCACCATATTTCCCCACATCGATTCTTCTGGAAGGCCGGCTTATTTTAAGAAACGGCGCGTCGCACTTTGGTTATGCTTTGGTCCCGTATAACTTTGCATTAAGTTGGAGTTTTCCTTAATGTTATTTTATGCTGCTGCTCTAACGTGCTTTAGGCTAAAAAGACGAAAATAGCAGAAGACCCCAAACTCGATAAATTCTAATGGAAAGAGTGGGATGGTTTGAGCTTTAGGTTTCTTATAAGCAGCTGCGCTGTATACGGAGGTTGCTCAAAGTAGTTAAAACAATGAAATTGTAGCACTAAATAAGGTTTTACGTAGAATATAATTCAGATCCACAGTAGACGCCATACACACAATGAACCAAATAATAGAAAAAGCTTATGAATATAACATCGAAATGCATCTGCTATTCATAGATTTCCGCAAAGCATTCGACGACATTAGAAGACCACAAATAATAAAAGACATGCAAGAATTACCACAAAAATTAATACGACTAACGCAAATGACAATGGAAAACTGAGAAGCGACAATAAAAGTGGGAGAGGAAGAAACAGAATACATAAAGATAAGCAAGGGCGTAAGACAAGGGGACGCACTATCGCCAGTGCTATTCAACGTGGTTATAGAAAACATAATAAGAAAAACAAAACACAGAGGAACACTAAGAAATAAGGAAATACAGATGTTGGCGTACGCTGATGATTTAGTTATTATATCAAGGTGCAAAACAAAACTAAATGAGACGTTGAAGATAATAGATAAAGAAGCGTAAAAAAAGAAGACTCTCAATGAACAAAGATGAGACATGGTACATGTTATGCAAAAGAGGAGACATAGAAGATTAAACACCATACAGGATAGGACAATATGAATTTAAGAAAGTGCAAGCATTAATATATTTAGGAACTGAGATAAATAATAAAAACAGTAAAGTACAAGACATAAAATATAGAATACAAAGGGGACACAAAATGTTTAACATATACAAACCATTGCTAAAAGATCGTAAGCTTACAGAAGATACACAGTTATATTCGCAGCCGAAACAATGAGGTTAACAAAGAAGGATGAAGAACAACTAAGAATATATAAAAAAAAGATCTTAAAAAGAATTTTGGGCCTAGTGAAAACAGGAGAATACGAATATAGAGTGAGGATGAACAAAGGAATAGACAGCGAGTTAAAAAGTGAGGACATAGTACGAGATATTAAAGCACAAAGGATACGATGGTTGGGACATGTAACGAGAGCAAATGAAAATAGAATGAGCAAGACAATAACCGAATGGGAACCAGAAACAACAAGACCAAGGAGAAACTCAAAAATAGATGGAAAAACAAAGAAGATGAACGTGAAGGGATGGAGGGAAAAAGCCATAAACAGGCAGGAATTGAGAAAAACAATAGAAAAGGCCAAATCAGACCAGAACATTTGACATGATTATGTGTAATAATAAGCACTAATCCAGCTTAATAAAAAAAGGATTGAAGAGCCCGAAAAGGGCGCCAATGATTCCCATAAGGAATTAAGGCAGATATTATTATATTATAATTCAGAAATATAATTATTTTTATTTTAATATGTAATAGGTTCTATTAGAAAGAATTTTTATTTGTACAAGGTCATTAAGGTAAATTCGGATTTTTTTAGATTGTATTGCGGGAAAGCCCAAGCTTACGATATAGTTAAGAGGTACTGGGAATCTGGTCACCAGTTAGTGCTGACAGGATAACTCACAGCAAGCAATCTTATAGCAAGACAAGTGATGAATTCGCCCGCGTATTGAAAGAGAAGATTGATCAGTATCCTGGGCGGAGCATGACTGACCTGGAAAAATAAATGGGCGTGGCTAAGTCGTAGGTCAGTCTAACAGTGCACCAGGACATGCACTGTAGGTTGTTGACTGAAAAAAAAACAAGATAGAAAGTTGAAGCCCCAAGCACTAGGACAGGTTAATCGCCAAAATGATCCATGGATCCTTGGATCTGCCAAGATGCATTTAAAGTGCCTCTGTGATGATACTAAAGTTTTTGGGTAGCGAGGGAAATATCATGGCGCGCCTTCTTTGAGGAAGACCTTAAGGTGACCGCCGATAGCTATATCAATATACTGGAAACAGTTATTAGGCCCTGGATTGAGGAGGTAAACCTTGAGCGGAGTACGTGCTCCAAAAGACTCTGCTCCAGCCCTGGTTATATAACAATTTGTATTACCAATGGTCTTCCGACATGTAACCATTTTGCAGCCCTAACTCCCATCTTTTTGACTAATACTTGTGGGGTGCGGTGGAAGCGAAGGTCAAAGAGAGGCATCATATATAACACCAAGAACAGTTTAAATATCTTTGTTATGGAGGTAATGACACATATGTCAAGAAGGTAGTTGCGTTAGCCTACAGTTAAGTCCCGGCTCGAAAAGATTATGGCAGCTGATGGGGACTACATTAAATATGATTCTCTATTTATATTATTTGTGCTAAGTTTAAATTTAATTTTTCTTCTATTTCAATGTTATTTTCTTTTTTATTGCAGAGCGCCCTGTTAATTCAACTCGTAAAGTACAGAACATTATTATGCCCTGACAGTAAAGATTTTAATTACCATTATTTATCTATACATTTGAACAGAAAATAAACAAACAAATGTGGCGTGGTCCTCGGCTCTTGATTTACACAAAGAGCTCCGTGCGTAGTAAACAAAGACAGCCTATACTTTCGAACGAAAGGTAAGCAAAGACGGCTGATATGAAATTTGGCGTGTCGCGCTCTGAGCGTTTAATTTACACGAGAAGGTCCGTGCGTCCGTGCACGCGCGTCGTGGCCTCTCTCACTCCTTGTCGAATGGCCAGGTGGCCGCGGCTGCATTGCCGAACGCAAAAGGTGCGTCTACCACGGCAATTTGGTTTGCTTCTGTCGAGCGAAGCTTTGATTGTAAGTTAAATTCTTCACGTTCCCGATCTAGTTAAAAATTTAACGTTTCTATATTGCAAAAATTTGAGAGAAAGCGGGTGAATACTTGTCACCCTAGGACGCCAAAAATGCCTTTTGGCGGACAACCCCTAATTATCCAATATCACAAGATAACGATTCCAAATGATGACGTGCGGTGCATCGATGCTTTTTGTTGCGCCATTTAGCTGAAGCCTACAAGCATTCAACAGTCTGAGTGTGAGTGCCAGTGGTGGTTGACTTTGAAGTGCTCGAATCTGGCTTTCCCAAGCTCCTTTGTTTTGTAGGCGCTCCAACTATCTGAGAAGATGGTGGTGCTTCTTGATCTCCTTCATAAATGTCTTTGTTCATTTATCTGGAACCTGCACGAAAAAATAACCACTGGTCTCTTGACAAATTTCTCCAAAAGTACATTGTTGAGGCAACACTCGACCAGAATTGTTCTTGCACTTGGTGAACATCGACTCATCAATTTCCACGATCATGTCCTCGCTACCAATTTTTTGCTGCTGTCGTTAAAGAAGCTGATTGAAGTCAACTTTTTAGCTCAGGCGTAGAACCAGTGGACGCCAGTGACAAACGAAAGACGACTACCCACAAACCAAGTGGCCGTACGGATGTTGACCTTATTTTTGCACACACTGACGTTGCACTTCCAAAAGATTTCTTGGTCAAAGTAGACCTTCATTTCGTGACTGTTCGGACAAATTCGGTTAGTCGGCAAGATGTTCTTCTGTTGCAGACGGCCTCTTTTTTGGTGCGTGGCAAGTTAAAGATATTCATCAAAACGTAAAACATTCAATCAAATCAACAAATAAATTAAAAATGAAGAAAGTATTCAAATTTAGTGTTGGAAGACCTTCATTCTCGAAAACGGACGACCCGCACAAAAAGTAAGACTCTTGTGACGTGGATTGACGTTAAGAATATCAGTAGTTTGTTTAATTTGAGCCGATTTACTGCTCGTTAGATTCTAACACAGGATTTGAGGATGAGAAAAGTGCATATAGTTCACGGTTGCACAGAAGGCCAATCTGAAAGATGCGTGCCTTGATCTTTTTTATCGTCTTGATCGAAAACCAGAAATACTCAGTCACGTAACCACAGGTGACAAATCACAGATTTTGAGAACGACCTTTAGTCAAAACACAAAAAGCGGGAGCAATACTGCAGACTCCATTCCAGCAAAGTGGAAATGAGCAAATCAAAAAGAAAGTGGATAGTCGTTTGCTTTGTTGACAATGAGAAATTTTGGGCGCTAGGAAAAATTGTCAATCACATCAAGAGGGTGTCAGGCGTGCAAGAGAATTTTCATCGACAAATTTTTGTCAGAAAAATACATTTATGTGGTTTCTCAGTACCCTTAGTATCCTTATTTTTATTCTCCAGCTAAATTTCAAATTGCCCCGTTTTGTGTATTTGGATAATATTCAGATGAGCGTAAGCGATAACTTGAAGAACATTTTAGCAGAAGCATTTTAGAATTGCTACAATGATAAAAGCTTCTATTGGTGTGTAGCTGCTGGATGAATTACTTTAAGAGCATAATTTTGTTTTGTAAATTGTACATTGCAAATACGTGTAAAGATTAACTATTACCTTTTGCTATAAGAATTTTATTATCTTTGCGTGAAAGTCTATTAAAAAGTAAGGTAACGACTACTGATAAATATGTTTCTTAAAACCACTCCCTTATTCTCAAAATAGTGGTTGATAATGTTTTTTAACTTTAAATCGCCTGAAAACATATAAAAAGAAAAAGCTTTAATTGTCAAAAGAAAAGACGCCAAATCTAACAGACCAAGAAAATTTTGAATTACATAAGGTGTTTTGGTTTGTAAAAATTTGGATAGCCGACTATTTTCAGGTCATTGCCATCTACTTTCAGGCGAAGGATGAGGGAGTTACACGGCTTGTCTCTGCTTATATCTTCCCACTGCACCATTGAGCTTTCCTCCCTGGCAATTTACATTTTCGAGGAGAACATTGTCATTATTTTAGCAAGAGGTAGTGCTATATGGCTACCGTTCAGCCTAACAACTTTTGAACTCGTGCACTGTGGTCTTGCCGGTTACTTTACGTCCTGGTATTATCATAGTTAAGAACGTTTTCATGCAGCATACTATGCAAAACGTCAGCGAGCTTGTCAGAAACTGTAACCATATACCTCTCATCTTGGTATTTGAAAGGGCGGGCGACGTCTTATTTTGTTTCTGCATCTCATGTCCAGCCTTTACCTTTTGTTGGAACGAATATATGGGACCTATCTTTAACATCCGCTCCGGCAAAAACCTAGAGAAGACATTAAGCTACCTCACTGCCTCCATTCAGGAATCAATTTGCTTTGCCACCAAACCCGTCCACACTGGAGACGAATTTGTTCTTCTGCGGATCCGTTAGGACAATTAGGCGTCGTCTATACCATCGCCGATAAAGCAAACACCTTCATTGACAGTCTGGAGGGCCAATGCACTCTGGACTACACCAATCTAAACTTTGACCATATGATCATCATCAACAGAGTTGTTGAACACCTAAAGGATCAGGAGCTCCTTGATCATTTGAAGCCCGCTTTTTATGATGAACAGGTCTAGTTTATCCAAGTCTTGAAGCTGCACAACTCTTCTAGATTATGAATTGATCTTTAGAAGTCCCTTGAAAGTGGTAGACGTCATGATACCTCCTAAGCTTGGGAAACCCGTTTTCCCAAAACTACCGTACCAATCCCGAGAAAACTGATGGAGCAGGTAATCCATAGATAGCTTTCTAAAAATTAGTTCAGATTTCGTTCCGGCCAATCCGTCATCCATCAATTTCTCCAGATAGTGAAAAAAATTATTAAAGGTTTTACCAAAAAGCAGCCTTCCTTAACGTAGTTAAGGTTTCAGGTCAGATTTGGTACTACGATTCGTCTCAAAGATTATTTTAGCATCCAGTATTCTAATTCTAATTCTGAATTAAGCTTGAGTTTCTCAAGAACTTGTGTTGCCCTCTACGTTATTTAACCTATAGATCAGGGACCCATGGTGATCCAGCGCGTCTAAGAAAAATTGGTCAAGTTGGAAGACTAGTACAGAGTGTGGAGTGTAGGACTCAACTCTGAGAAGAGGCGTTATTCTATTTTTAACAAAAAAGTGTACTTTAGAGAAAAGAGGCATCAAAAGCCATTATCCGTAATCTGCGTGATAGACAGAGGAGTGCTCCACGAGCTCCAAAAGATTCTATTTTTCCTGTAAGTCGATACGGGGGTGGTCAAATACAGGTCAACCGAATTCCACACCAAGTCATCGAAGAAGGGGGTGAGGACTTGGACTTCGGGACCTTTAATATCACCAAAGAAGTCAACAACAAAAAAAGAACGATTTAGTGGAAATGAGGTTGTTGCATTAAATAATGGGTTTGGGTACTATAAGTATTTAACAACATATAATAAAAGCTTTTATATCAAACTCAATAGATCTTAAGGAAAAACTTTTATTATCATCGATGTGAATTACTCAGGGGGGTAAGGGGTGGCGCCAACATCTAGACACCCAAATGCCAACCTCACCTACACGTGGTACCCCCTGTTAGATAACAGACGAGGCTCTGGCGACCCAGCATCGGGGGGTATAACCTGATACCAGTTGTCCCGAGGTAACGGGGCCCTTGTGGCTGGGCTAATCACCCGCACAAGGTAAACAGATTCAGAGAACAAACAATCGCCTCGGAAATGGACGGAAAACTGGGAAACGGACTCGGCGCGAATCACGGATAAGAATTGGAACGTGGAATGTAAACGGTATAAACGGAAAGGAAGTAGAAATAATAGAAGAAATGGCCAAATATAATATGGAGATGCTAGGTATAAGTGAAATAAAGAAGAAAGGAAACGGAAGACAACTATTAGATCAAGTTTACCAGCTTATATACTCAGGATCAGCAGGACGGGCTAAAGAGGGCATAGGAATAATCCTAACTACACAGATGGCCCAACAAGTAAAACAATGGGAAGCGGTAAATGCAAGGCTATTATATGTAGACCTAAAACTGCAAGAAGAAATAACCATAATACAGATCTACGCCCCCACAGAAAACTCCACAGAAGAAGAGAAAGAGACATTCTACGAAGAACTCCAAGTAGAAATAGATAAAGGGAGAGAAAGAAGCAGACAAATATTAATAAATGGAGACTGGAATGCCAGAATAGGAAATAGACAAGATATAGGATATGGCACGATAGGTAAATATGGAGGAGAATCTACCATAAATAATAACGGAAGAAGAATGATAGACTTTTGTGTTACCAATCAAATGTTAATCGGAAACAGCCACTTTAACCATAAGATAATACACAAAATTACTTTTGAGGCAGCAGGAAGAGAAGCGAAAAGCATTAACGACTATATAACATACAACAGAGAAGCGAAATATGCCATAACAGATGTAAAAGTAATAAGGGGGGCCGAACTGCATACAGACCACAGACTGCTAATAACAGACACCAGATTAAAATCTGGGAAAGCAGGGAACCCAGAAAACAAAGAGAATATCAGAAAATAAAAATATCAGTATTAAGAAAACCAGAAAAAGCAAAAGAATTCAAAAACAGATTAGAAGACACCTTAGAAGGATGGGAAGCGAAAGAAGCAGAAGAAGAAAACCAATGGCCCATGGAAAAGAAGTGGACAATACTAAAAACAGAAATAGTGGAACAGGCAGTAAAGACCTGCGGAAAGGTAACAGTAAAGGGAGATCAAAAAAGAACCCGGTGGTGGAACGAAGAAGTAAAAGATAAAGTAAAGATCAAAAAGAAAGCTTGGAAAAGGTATATACAAAGTAAGAAAGATTGCGATAAACAACACTATATAAATAAAAGAAATGAAGCCAAAGAAGCGGTACATAGAGCAAAACAAGAAACTTGGGAGGAATTCGGAAAAGAACTAGAGACGAAATTCAACGAAGATAACGGAAGACAGTTTTGGAAAGTAATCAGAGGGCTAAGAAGGAAATATGGAAAGCAAGTATGGAGTATAAGGAACAACAAAGGCATAGTAGAAACAGAAGAAGGAAGAATCTTGGAGGCATGGAGAGAGTATTACAACAACATATTTAAAAAAGATGATAATATCCGGGGCATAGAGAGAAGAGGAACAGTTCAGGAAGAAGAAGAAGAAATAGACATAGAAATAGAAGAGGTGATAGAAGCCGTAAAACATATTAAACAAGGAAAAGCAGGAGGTAGAGATGGCATAACTCCAGAAATGATAAAGAATGGGGGAGATAGAATATTAAAGTGGATAAAAGAAATATGTCAACTAGCCTGGAAAGGGGAAAAAATATCAGATGACTGGGAAGAAAACATAGTGGTACCTATACACAAGAAGGGAGATACAAACGATTGCGGCAACTACAGGGCAATATGCCTTTCTTCAATAGTACAGAAGATATATTCAAGAATACTAGAAAGAAGATTACGAGAAGAAGTTGAAGAAAAACTATGTGAAGAACAAGCCGTTTACAGGCCACAGAGGCAAACACAAGATCATATCTTTGTACTAAGAACAGTTACAGAAAAGAGATTAGAAAGGGGAAACCCTTTGTATCTAGCATTCATAGATATAAAATCAGCATTTGACACAGTACCCAAACAAACAATATGGAATGCGCTAGCAGAACTAAATGTATCATACCCACTACAACAGGCCATAAAAAGAGTATACGTTAATGCAAAAGGAAGAGTGCGAATTAAAGGAAAGAATCTCAAACCTTTGAAATGGAAAAGGGATCAAACAAGGAGACTCACTGAGCCCCTACTGTTCCTAATAGTAATGAATCAGATTATTCAGGAAGCAAAAGAACCAAGATTCAATGTAAGGTAGGAAATTGGAATTTAGAGCCCATATATACAATGCCTCATATATGCAGACGACATCGTGCTTCTAGCAGACTCAACTAGAAAACTACAACTAGCAATAAACAAATGGAATAGAGCGATAGAAAGAAGAGGTATGAAAATAAACACAAACAAGACTAAAATTATGAAAATCGAGAAAAATGATACAAACGAAAACACAAGAATAATATGCAATGGGAAGAACTAGAATGGGTCAATAACTATGAATATTTAGGAACGATAATAAATAAAACTGGCACGATAGAACAGGAGATTCTGAATAGAAGAGATAAAGCAAGCAAAGTATATTATGCGATTAACAAATCAATAATAGCGAAAAAGAAATAAGCATGCAAACAAAGCTTAGGGTATACAAAAGCATATACACACCAGTATTAACGTATGGGGCGGAGAGCTGGACAATACAAGATAAAACCAGAAGCAAAATTACGGCGAGTGAAATGAAATATCTAAGAAGACTAGTAGGTAGAACAAAAAGAGATCGCATACGAAATACAATAACCAGAGAAGAAGTAGGTCAGCAACCGCTAATACAAGAGGTAGAGAAGAGACAATTACAGTGGTATGGGCACATAGTGAGGATGTCAAGAAATAGAGACCCCAGAAGAATTCTAGAAGCAAAGCCAGAGGGAACAAGAAGCAGAGGAAGGCCACGAGAAACATGGGAACAGAGCTTAGAAAAGAGGGTAGAACAGAGAGGAAAACACCTGAGAAAAGTAAAAAGAATGGCAGCCAACCGGGACAGCTTCCGGAAGTGGTTAGAGGACCCGACGCTTTAGGGCATAGGGGAGAAGGAAAAGAAGAAGAGAGAAGTGAATTACTCAAGAAATATTACGCCGATTGGTTGTGTGATAAAACAAGTTGAGGAAAGAATTACAAAGTCAGGTATCTGGCAATCATATGGCAGCAACCATTAAGGTTACTTGTGTATTTACTAATGCTTTTCCCCAGATTACAAATATTTTTATCTCTAATGCCAAGATACTCGAGGAAAACTTCAACCACTCAAACCATGTAGGTCTAGCGACCATAAAATTGCAATTATTGGATTGAAATACAAAGTTGTTTTTGATTTGTTGTAATTTAATATTGAGGAAGAACAATGGGACGCTGTAGTTACGTGGTTGTAACGCTAGTATTTGTACGTAATAGCTCTAATGTATCAGGAGACGATTCGCCATCTAAGAAAGTAATCATAGAAAATTGCAACGAAACATAAAAAATAGTGACCAGTTGAACTGCATATCGCTTTGCTTTGACTTGTGAGGTTGACGAATATGTATTGCAATATATCTGCTGCAAAACAACTTAACCTTGCATATAATTGTTTATATATCGATACATTTGAACAGATAATAAACAAAGACAGCTGATATAAAATGTGGCGTGGATGAGCTCTGAGCGTACGTTTGGTTGCCTATCTCAGGATCGTTTTGCATATCTTACTTTCGTAAGATTTAGTATTATCATTTGTAATTAAATTGTTCCACGTTCCCACCTTGCAAAAATTTGAGAGAATTTGTCAGAGAAATTGCCAGCCTAGGATGCCAAAAATACATTTTTATGGGCAACCCTTCATATGTGGATATTTGGTTTAACCGATATAATCTTTGTTAACAAATATAAAAAGAACTAACAAACATATTAAATACCTGTCACTATTTTGACTTACATAGATGGTGTTCTGCACTTTCAGCTTGGCGAGAGCAATCCGGGCCTCTCCCATGTAATCATGGCCGTACTTGTCGTCGTCCAGCACCAGCACGTGCAAGGACTTCCTCGCCAGGTCGTCTTCGTTGATCTCGTAGAACGTGAGGTTCTCGTTGAATTCAGGGTTTCTTGTTTTGTGCACCGTCTTCGTGCGCAGCCTCGTGAACGTCTTTGCGTCGGGAAGAATGTTCAGCTTGCAGAAGGGGTCGGCCAGCCCGTTTATGTCCATGGGGATGAGGTTTTTCGCTCTGTAGACCGCGCAGTGGAGGGTCTGGTTCACGGGGTCGTACGTCAGCGCCAGCTCCATCGTCCCCATCGACGTGTCAGTCGTTTTGCGCTCTTCATTGGCATTCTGAAACAAACAACACCAATATTTGTATGTTGAATAAATGTCGCGACTTGAATATGTCCTAAGAGTTAAGCGGTTATTTCAAACTTATAGTTATTGTGATTCAAACTGCTAACTTAGGTCAAATTGAATTTTGATCCTGAAATCATGGAGCTTATTGAATAGTACAATATCTATTATAGGAACCTGAGAGCAAGATGTATATATCAGACCTTGGAAATCCACTAAGAAATAAATAATAGGAATAAAAGTAACCATAAGTAAGTAATAAGGGATGGAACGTAAACAAGGGCCCAAAAATTAAAATAAATTCAAAAAATATGTGAAACGAAAAATTTTCTGTTTGTCAAACGACGTAAACTAAATTGTGTGTAGTTAGCTACCAAGATTTACTTCTCAAATATATAATTAGCTGCTACACAAAGTAATTAATGCAAACAGAAGTAGATTAACGTTTATCCAGTTTTTATAAGTTCTGTTGGTATGATTGGGTATTGCCCGGCTAGCCTTCATTTTTTTGTTTTACTGTGAGTTGATGAGAAAGTTGATAAGCAACCCTTGTACTAGTTTAGGTGAAATCAAGGTCTTCTGAGGTTTAGGGTGAACATCCTTGTCTATTCTGGAGTTCTAGAGGTGAGTTTCTGTATTAATCTGGTTAGGCGCACTAAGAGAGGAAATCTAGCAACTCCATGCGCAAAATATAAAGTTTCAAAAATTATCCTGAACCTACAGTTTTGTACAACTTGAACTTAAAATAGTGAGAGCTTGTTGAGAACTTTTTTCTCCTATAAGCTTTTTAGGTTAGTTGTTTATAGTTATCCTTAGATATTTTGCAATTTTCTTCTAGGGTACTAAATCAAGTCATCACAACAAAGTTTCTTTTTAGCAAGGAACAGGACTATGTATTCTCGTCAATGATTTTTTACAGTACTATCGTGTTATCTGCACGTTTGGACCAATCACCAATTCCTTTAATTTAAGTTTTAAAATAGGGTCGGTCGTCTTGTGGATTTCTTTGTACGCGTTTTGTTTAATTAGAGGCAGCCGCGGCGGTTTGGTTCCCCTGCGCGGCGACGTCGCTATAAAAGCGAAGCAGCTACGGCCGTTCCGGTGTAGCCATGATAGTTTTGGGAACGTTCGACCGGCTTTAATTTTTCCGTGTGTACGAAACCGTTTTGACCGAGAGTTCGCCGGCGTGTTTGATTGGTGGCAGGAGTTTGCACATCCTGGAGGTCGTTTGTTGTAGACCGATTGCATGTACGGGAATAGATATTGCCTGCGGAGAAACTCGGTCCGTTTTCTTTTGTACTTGGCCACGACCAGCTGAAGGACCCACATCAGGAAAAACGCTTCCGATCGACCCCGCAGCGAAGATTGGGGTAACTTGTCCTTTTTTCCACCCACACTGTTCTCTCTTCTCCCTCGATTCTCCCTAATTACAGCCCTTTGACCTTTTGACTAAAATTTCTTTGCTTGAAATTAAAAATACGATACAGTCCGCCTAAACCTGAACATTACATATATTCTAAACATTTATAGATATCAGGATGGTAAATTGTAAATATAAACACAATCGATATACGAAACGTATATTTTAATATACGCGTACCGTGGCAAGCAAGCCAAAATAACTAGTGACAAATTTAAGTAGGCAGACGTGCATCTGATTACGGCTCTCCGCGATCTGCACTGGAGCAGGCAGATATGCATTTTGCAACTGCCGAATGCTAATTAAGCTTTTTGTCGTCAGTAAATCGGTAGAAGGTAAGTGTCAAAACTTGGCCATCTTGGAGACAATAAAGGAAAATATTTCCTATAATTTTTGCAGGTAAAAGAAACCAAATGCCTAATTAATTAGGTACGAGATAATTGCGGTCTGTGCCCACCGACCCTAAAGGAATTCAAAATATGTCCGTTATAGGAAATATTCGCTCCGCTACACATTAAGTAACAACGAGGATAAGTTAACTTGGAACCGTCGACTTAATAAAAAGGTTTAAGGGATTATAGAACTGGATAAACCTTGTAATTTTAAAGATAAGTTTGTGGGGTCATATACATGTAAAAATGTTAGCCACTTTGGAGTCTTAGCTGTTGTTTTACAGGCGTTTGTATCAGTGGATATTAGGGATTTTGTAAAAATGAAAGAAATTGGATACCATGCCGTAATTAAGTACTTGCATTTGAAAATCAAATTAGAGCCGAATTATATATCGTTTCCGGAGACTGATCCATTATTTAAATTTAAATGTGGTCGTATCAGCTTAGCTTCGAGACTTTCGAGACGGTGAACAGTTGCGACTTCCACCGACAACAACAAAAAAGTTCACCAAATTGCGTACTGCACGACTGTCGAATCAAGATTAGAGAGATGACAGAAGCTGTGGGCATATCGGTATAACGCGTTTGTCGTATATTAAGTGAAGAATTGGAAATAAAAAAGCTGCCAGTGCGTTGAGTTCTGCAGTTGCTCACTTTGAACCAAAAATTCATTTGAATGAACATTTCCGAAATCCTGCTTAAGCGGCTCCATCAAAAAGGGCCGGACTTTTTGTGTTCATTTATTACTGTCGATGAAAATTGGGTACACGGTTACACCCTTGAGGCGAACCAACAGCCAAAACAGCCCTTCAAAAAAGGTGAAGACGGTTTCATCGACCTGGAAGGTGATGGTGACTGGTTTTTGGGATAGTCAGGGAATTCTATTCATCGACTACTTAGAAAAAGGGAAACAATGACGGGGTCGTACTACACATCGTTACTGGACCAGTTGAAGGCAGAAATTGCTGAAAAAGGGCCCCATTTCGAACGGAAGGAAGTGCTATTCCATCAAAACAACGCATCGACTCACACTTCGGCGGTCGCCATGCCCAAAATTTACTAACTGCAGTTTGACCACTTAGCATATTCAACAGATCTGACCCCAGTGACTATTTCCTGTTTCCTAAGTTCAAAGCTTGATCGGAGGACAGAGGTTTTTATGAAACAAAGAGGTTATCGCAACCGTAACCATCTATTTTACAGAGCAAGATGCCAATTACTATTTGGATGGGTTAAAGAGGTTGGAGCATCGCCGGAAAAGTGTATCGACTTAGAAGGAGAGTATTCTGAAAAATAAAATTGAATTTGACAGAGAAAATGCTTGTTTCTATGTTAGGCTCAAAACTTTTCAGACTGCCCACGTATTATCAAATATATAGAGTAAATTCAACTAAAATTCTTTATACATTAATGGTTTCTTTAATTGGTTCGTCTTTTACGGCTACACATTTATCGAAGAACTAATTTGCGTGCGCCTGTTTCTCCTAGTACTTCCACAATTTTCTTGGGTATTCAATAAATTTTATAATTCACGGAACTACAAAAAGAACAATTGTTAACTCCTTTTTTTGTTTTATATAAAAGTTGCTTTCACTCTATACACTTTTATTTTTTATCTTCAATATTGTTTTTGTCAATAATTAAAGGTGTACCCTAAAATATTGGGCCAATGTTAATATAATGAAACCAATTTGCAGAACTCGATATAACCTGGCAGCCAATAAGAGTGGACTGTAGGACGCATGCGCAAATGAGGACGACTGTACTGGTCAAGTCAATTAAAGTTAGACGTAAGTGAGTAAGCACTTGTGTGGGACAGTTACATTTGCCATAACCGAACGTGTAGGGCAGGAAATCTATCAAATTTTGTGCGCAGCTAAGATCTTTGTTTGTAGAAACTATTTGGATGATTCAATTCGTGCAGAATAAATAAACTAATGTTACAAATGAGCCATAGATGGCCAGTAATCTGTTAAAAGCGACCCAGCAGCGAGTAGACCATCGGAAGATAATCAACATATATGGATTACAAACAAAAATTAGGTACTGATATTCTAGGACCTAGAAGATGAGCTGAAGACTTCAGAAACTAAAATGCCATATATCGTCTTCTATTTATAATTTTTATATAACTTATTTTCTAACCCATGAACCCTGCTGAAAAAGAAGTTTTTGATCGTGACGTTTTTGGCAAGACCAAACAGCTATTATTATCTGTGCTACATATATAATCATTTTCATTTTTAGATATATTAAACAATGTATTCATTGCCAGGAACATAGAAATAACTTTTATTGCTGGCTTTTGAGTCTGGTTGTAGGTCATTAAGAGAGTTTAAATTTAGAAGATCTTATTTTGTATTTTGTAACATTTCTTATTTAATTTTTCTTTTTATTTGTATATTGATGCAGCTGCTTATAGAAACTACTTATATATTTAATAGTTATGTCAGATTTTTTAAAAATTTCTCCCCTGTTCTTTAATTGTAGACGGCGAAGTAGTAAGACATCAATTAAATACAGATTTAAGTTTAAGTTAATAAATCTATCCATACATTTGAACAGAGAGTAAACAAAGAAATGTGACGTGGTTCTTGACCTTTAATTTACATGAGGAGATTCATGCGTAGTAAACAAAGATAGCGTATACATTTGAAAGGAAGCTAAATAAAGACGGCTGATACGGAATTTGGCGTGCCGCGCTCTGAGCGCTTAATTTACACGAGGGGAGCCGTGCGTTCGTGCACGCACGTCAGGGCTGCTCTCGGTCCTTGCCAAATGACCGGGCGGCCGATGCATTGCCGAACGCAAAAAGCGCGTCTGCCACGGCCATTTGGTTTGCTTGCGTCAAGCGAAGTTGGAATTGTAAACGCTTCTTCATAATGGACGTAAGCTTAAGCCGCCCATACGAAATACGTACAATGCACGTAAGCCTTATGTAAACATTTGAAAGTTGCGCATGCCTAAACACAGTAGCGGCAGCAACGCCCTTCTAGGCATATTGCATAATTATGTTGCCTTTGTATCTGTTGCCCCTTTTATGGTATAGGAACATATGCATATTTTTTTAATTTATTTATTTATTCACTATTTGCGATATGTATACACAATAAGCAAATTTGATACATAAGTGATTAAATGATATGAAAAAGGCGTTAGGATTAACGTCCAGTGACTTAAACCTATAAGTAACTTAGAAGCCGAGGAGATGTGGTTAGATTATTACAGTGGGGAAGTAAGAACTGCGATCTTGATTGTTAAGTAAATCTATAAGGTAGTTGTAGTGGTTTAACTCGGCTTAGTCTTTGAGTGTACAAACTGTTATCGAGTAAATTCAGCGCAAGAGGGTTGCTGTGAGACTCCAATTTACTTAGGTATCGCTCACTGAGAATGGTTTCTTTCACTTTTAAGTCGCGCAAAATATTAATGTTTCTTAAGAAGTAGGGCGCGTCACACATTGCATGTAGCATTTTTGTTTGAAATCTTTCGATGATTTGAATATTGGTGTTTGCTGCTGACCCCCATAACTCTATGCCATAGGCCCACATTGGTTTGAATACAACCTTATAAACTAAGAGTTTATTTTGAAGTGACAACTTGGATCTTCTACCGAGCATCCAGTAATGTTTGCTGAACTTGATCCCCAATTGTTTTCTTTTATGCCAGATGTGTGCCCTCCATGTTAATCCGTTGTCGAGGTGCATGCCGAGATATTTTACCTCCGCAACCTGCGGTAATGGTGTACTGTTGATATGGATTTGCGGTGTATTTCCTCTGAATTTTGTAAAGGTGATATGTAGCGATTTGGTTTCGTTCAGTCTAATCCCTCATCGCTTGGTCCATGTCATTACTTCGTTTAGAAGTGCTTGTAGCATTTTAACGGCTATTTCAGGATCTTTGTGTTTCATCAGGATGGCTTTATCATCCGCAAATGTTGCTGTTAGAAATTGTTTGTTGGTGGGTACATCAGCTGTATAGAGCAGGTATAACATAGGTCCTAAGACACTGCCTTGTGGGACTCCAGAACGTGCCGTATTTAACCTGGAAGAGTCTATCCTCTAGATAGGATTTCAATATAATAAAATATGGATGAGGCAGTGTATGTTTCAATTTATAAAGGAGGATATCATGCCACACTTTATCAAAAGCTTTGCTGTCATCCAGGAACACTGCCGTGCAGTATTGCTTCTCTTCGAATGATTGGTTGATGTAATCAACAACTCGATGAACCTGCTGAATGGTAGAATGCTCATATCTAAAGTCAAGCTGATGATTAGGTATAAGATTTAGCTCTTCTATGATAGGTGTTAGTCTATTGGCAAGCAGTTTTTCAAAGAGTTTACTTATAATCGGCAAGAGACTGATTGGTCTGTAAGAATCAGTTAGGTATTCTCAAAATTGCGTTGTAAATAGTGGTTAACATTACGAAACCTTTGCGGGGAACTTCTTTGATTATTTGCCCCGTTATTAAATCAAAGCCTGGAGCTTTATTTGGGTGAAGATTTGTGTTGATAATTTCGCGAACTTCTTTTACCGTGAACAGTTTTGGCATTGGCGACATTTTAAAGGGGGCCTCTAGATATTCCCGGATTTCAGAATCTTCTTCAGGCGTTACTGCTGATGGTAGTGGCTGGAAGACTTTTTCTAAATGTTGTGCCAGTAGTTCAGCTTTCTCAGAGTCAGTGCGTGCCCAGCTGTTATCTGCTTTACGCAAGGAGGAATTGGATTATTCTGGCGTTTTACCCGTTTAGTCGCTTTCCATAGGGAATAATTTGAATCTTGCTTTGGACTTAGATTTTCCAAGTACTCTTGGAGGCTTATGTTTTTGAGGTCCTTTATTAGCATTTTAAGTTGGTCTGCGACCTTGTTATAGCGCATCCTATCGGATGGATATTTGGTCCTTTGCCATGTTTTCCTTAATTTTCTTTTTTCTGCAATCTTTCTTTTCACAGCAGCAGGACAACATTCTTGTGTTTTTTTTGGATGGCACGTCAGGTGTGGCTTCTCAGATCGCCTCTTGAATTACTTGGGTAAGGTAGGCTACTGCTGACTCAATGTCTTCGCTATTTTTAAGCGGAATTTTCATGTTTATCATGAATCAGGGATCTAAAGTAGCACCAGTCTGTTCTCTTATTAAATAACTGCAGTGCTTTTTCTTTTTCAATTACAGTGGCGCTGACTGTAGCTAAAACTGGGGTATGATCTGATGATAGATCGGAACATGAAGAAGTGTCTAAATATCCTGGAGCGATGCCTTTGGTTACGAAAAAGTCCAAGAGATCTGGAATTTTATTTACATCGCTTGGCAGATGCATATTTACTAACTTAATTAGTAGTTCCTTATCCATTCTAAAAAATCTGGTGTGAACATCACACGACTTTCCTTATATATATATATATATATATATATATATATATATATATATATATATATATATATATATATTCCAACACTCGAAAGCTGATTAAAATAAACAGTACAAGATAATAATTGACTCGTACTTAAAATTTTGCTACGTCACTGAAGGTAACCGTGCGAGCTCGGCTGCGCAGCCTTCGCCATTATCGCCTGCGTGCTCCCTCCTAGCGGCCAAGCGCTCCCCCCCCCCCGTCCTCCCGCAGTCGGCCCGGTAGCTCTCCGAGCGCGCTGTGGTTGGTACGTTTAATTAATTTTTAATCGGCTATAACTTATTTATTTGACCTCGGATCAAAAAATTTCATTGTAATTTTTTGTTCGTATCGGTTTGATCTATCCGTTAATATAAATTTCACGAAACATTTTATGAACACCCGGTATATTAAAAATCCTGAGCTTCAATTTTTTTTCGAGTTTCAACTTTACCAACTTTTATTTTAAATTCATGTTTATTTCATGATAACAAATCATTTTTATTCTCATAAAGTTTTTGTATATTCAACCGTTTAGATTTGTGACCGTTTTGCGACCGATTTTGCGACCTTGCGACCAAACGGCTTGGCCGATTTTTACCAAAAGCTTCGCACTGCGTTCCCTACCTACAAGTAACTTGCATACCAAATTTCAAATCTCTAGCTCTTACGGTTCTCAAGATATCTTGTTTACTGACAGACAGACACACACACACACACACACACACACACGAACCAATGGTCCAAACCAACTTTTTTGGTGTCCTGATGCTATATTTCGTCCAGAAATGTGAAAAACTGGGTAGGTCAAATTTCCGCCGATTACATTACTTTCCTTATTATAGGATAAGGAAAGTAAAATGAAGCCAAAATGTCGACAATACTAGTTAGGTTATGCAATTTCAGAATCAAAACAAACATTGTATTACTGCTGCCAACATTAATCTAGGAAATAATTAAAAATTACTGCAAATGATCGTAAGAAATACGTAAAGTTGAACTGATTTCAACTTTAGGTATTTCTTACGTTTGAACGTAAACGTAAGAATTACGGGAGTGCATTATGAGCTAGCGCGCGAACTTTGCATTGATTCAACTTTACATTTTACGTATTTTTTTATGACCGATTTGTGCTTACGTCTATGAATGGGCGCTAAATTAAATGTTCCACGTTTTCGATCCAGGGAAAAAGCCGACCCAATTAAAAATTTGAGGGAAGGCGGGCGAAAAATTATCAGTCTAGGATGTCATAAATACGTTTTGGCGGGCAACCCCTAGTTATTATATAATTAAGTAATTCTATTATTAAAATATCTCTCTTTCTACCCCCCCCCCCACCTCTATAGGCATTAGATTAAGTTATGTTAGTGGATTTGCGTCCACGTTTAAAACTATTATGTATTGTTTATACCAGTATTGATAAGCATAGATGATGAAGTTAATAGACATACTATAGTAAGTATGCCTTTACTGATAAATCACGCTAATTTGTGGGTTTTGATAAGGAACGTAACCTTCAAGGAGTTGAAAAATATACAAAACATTAAATCAAAAAGAGCAGGGCTGCACTCAAGAACTTTAACGATCATTATGCCTTCCTTCGCTACCAGTATGAATACAGTTGAATAAAATATATGAAAATGTGAAGAGGAATTTCTAATAAACTTTAGAGAAAGTAAATTAAGAAAGCAAACTTACAGAAAAAGGTTAAAAGAAGAAAATATTCTGAGGATGTAATGATAGATTTGAGGAAAAACACTTCTAGATGAAAACGACTATGTAATGAATTCAAATTAGTGACAAAGGAGCAGAAGGAAAATCACGAAGGATTATTAGCAGTGAAAAGAACACAAAAATATGATCAAGAAAATAAAACAGGTCAAGCAAAAATAGAGCAACTTGAAAAAGTTAATAAAAGAAGGATTTTAACAATGTTCCGTCTAAATCTAAACATTAATAACGGTGACTAACTTGAGATTGCCATGGAAATTTTATTTCGCAAGAGTTACGGGTAGAAATAAAACTAAAAAGTGCAAGAAAAAAAAGCAAGGAAAGGAAATTAAAAAATTATACGTGGAAAGTCTATATTGGCGTAAATCTATCTAAAAATAAAATTTAAATGCAGAAAAACGGCGCAAAAAGGAAGAAACAAAGAAAATCAAACGATAAATGGTTGCATTAAATTAAAAATTAATAAGAAAAAGTATAGGATGGGATGAAGAGCACGGCAATTTAAAATTAAAATATCTCACCCCAAGCACTCAAAAAACGAGGCCATGAATAAGACTATGGGAAAAGAAATGACAACCCAGCATAAATAAGCAAAATACAAAATAAAGAAATACAATAAATGAGCACAAACTGTGTGACAAATTCAGCAAACATCTAAATATTCTGACAATATCGGAAACAAAGTTAGAGTACAGATATGGATATATAGTGGAGCTCCAGAGAAAAAAAGTGGACTGTTTAATAAACAAAGAACCTTCAAAGAATATACGATAATGAAAGGCATATTCGGAAAGAATACTCGTAGTAGAAATAAACTTAGAAGGACGAATACGGATCAAGTAAAGATGATGTAGCCGATAACAAAGATAAATTCTGGGACCAATTAAAGCTAGCAACTGAAAAAAATAATAGATTTTTTTATCAACATCAAGAGATGCATAAATATACACAATAAGACAAAATTTCTTGAGAGAAATAAAAAATATGCTACGTATTAATAGACAGACAAAGAAGAAAGAAAATCTACATTGATCACTACAGGTTAGCATCAAAAATTAAACAATAGATAATACAAAAGCAAATCAAAAACTAATAATAAAGATATAGAGTACATAATTATAAAGGTGCATAAATTAAGAGAAGAAAAACCACCAGAAAACAAAGAAACAGTAAAAATTGACACTGTCAACAAAAATAAAGAGCGTGATAGAACCTATAAATACAGCAAAAACTAAAAATAAAGAAGGAGAAATAGAAGGAATACGTGCACAAGCGGATAGAAATGAAACATGAGATCTAGAAAATGTAGTAAATCAGACAGCTAAACAAAGTTTAAAGAAAAAATTATAGTAGTAAACACAATTAAAAATATAAGATATAAAAAACAAGAAAGCGAAAAATGACAGAACATTAAGAATCAAGAAGAATAAATAATAAAAAATGAGAGGCAAATAATAATTACAAGGAAATAACATTTTTAAGAATCACTGAGAGAAGAGGAAAACAGAGTCGACAACATCAAAACACTTTAAATTTAGAAATGATAAAAAAATATGGTACAATTAGGAGAAAAACTAGAAAAAAATGTAATAAGGCTTAGAAGAAAGAAATAATGTAGGGAGATTGATAGGTAGGGGCTAATGTCAATATAGGTATAAATATGGTAGCAATTATAGAGGCATAACGTTATTAAGCAAATGTTTAAAAACATATAAACAAATGCTGCAAAAACCGAAAAGATACATGAAATAGACATTAAAGGAGACTCAGAGCGCATTTAGGAAAAGAAGAAGTGTAGATGACCACATTTTCGCAATGCAGGATGCACTAGAGAAAATTCTGAGTATTTTTTGAGCGAGAAAGTGTGGAAAAACACGATGAAAAACTAAAAAAACTGTAATTTTTAAAAATAAGAAGTTGCAAATGTTTGAAACAAAACAATGACTTGAGCTTTACTCTGTCTTATATATTTATGGACGAGATTTGGGAACAAAACGCTAAAGAAATATAGAATGAACATTGAAAATAATAAAAAACCAATGCACACGTCGGCAGTAAGAACAAGATTTAAGTATTTAGACACAACCATAGACAGTAACGGAAATTAAGAGGGAGGGATTAATGAAAGAACCGAGAAAACCACCAAAGCATACCGCATGATGGAACAGAACTTAAGAAACAAAAAGAACTAGAAACTAACTTAATGAACTATAGTGAAAAAAGACAACTGAACTGGTGGGGTTACCTACAACGGATGAAAAAGACAAGATTGCCAAAAGAAGTATAGAGAGAAATGTGGAAAAATTAGTGGAAATAATAAAATAAAAACGAAACAATACAAGAAGCAAAAAGATTAAAACAAGACAAGAAAATACCCGTCTCTCTATTCTTCTCCCTCACCCCTTCTTTCTTTTTATCTCCCATCGTCTCTCTTTAACTCCCCCTTCTATTTAAAACTAAATTTAGTTTATAACTACACTACATTATAAAAGAATGCAAGGTTTCGAAAGAATACAAAAACACCGATTTCTAAGTTTTTAGCTTTACCCCAAGTAACTAGTCTATGATTTTTAAGATGATAATTTTTTGTTTTATATTTTACATAAGATCTTCTTTCTCCTGGCTATTACCTCAATTTATTTGGGGTCGGTCCTCCTAGTACTTCTGCACCACACCGTGCGGTTGTGGCCACTTTTCCGTCGTCTATATTCAAGACTCTTTTAGTCATATGGTCATCATCTCGCCTCATCACATGCCCGTACCAGCGCAAGCGGTTTTCCCGAAGTTTATCTTGTATCTTAGCGACTTAAAAAGTACCACGAACATATTCCTTTCTTATTTTATCAATTTTCGAAACTAGACCAGCGTAGCATCTTCATCTCTGTGGTGTGAATTTTTTGTTCATCCGTCTTCCTCATCAGCCAGCACTCAGATTCATATAGTACGGCTGGTCTTACTACCCTTTTGTATACGTTGCCCTTGACTTTAATCAGAATACGGGAGTCGCATAGAATGCCAGACAACGATCTCTATTTCAGCCAGGCTGCATGAATTCTATTCTGTATGTATCTTTCTACACAGGCCTTTGGTGCTACAATGGATCCGAGATACTTAAACTCTTCAACTCTGTTAACAGGTGGTGTGGCGGCCTTTTCGCCCTTGAACCGCTTGTGTATCGTGGCGATATGCTGGTTACTTTGATATCTGCCGCCGCGTTTTGCTATCGCATACAAAACGGTATATGGGCTTTTGCTCAGCCGACGAGTCTGCATACGCCGTCGGCGGCACTCTTTGAGACGAAAAGTGCTGTCGAATTAAGATTTCCCGCAAATTACCTACCGCTAAGCCAGGCGCGAAGCCCGGCGACAGACTCGACCCGCAACGCGGCCAATTAGGTCGTGTTTAACCAACTCGCAAGAGATATATTCGACCCGCAACGCGGCCAATTGGGTCGTGTTTAACCAATCCTCAAGATATACTCGAACCGTAAACCGGCCAGTGTGGTCGTGTTTATTTTAGCCACATTTAACCACCCCGCAAGATTTTCGCATCGCATCCCGACCAATGCGATCGTGTTCCAGGCACGAAGACATCGCAACAAGGTGGCTACCGTGAAACCAACGCCGCCGAAGCCGAAACCGATTACAGGTGAGCGATTTGGCAATTACTCATCGGTTAATATCCTCTTTCGCGCCGGCCGTTTAAGGGACGATTTGGGCCTCAGCGTTTTACTTTTCAAAACGGGCCGTACTTGGTTCCCCACACCGCACCACGAGGGCACGGCTATTTACAAGTCTGCCTCTCCAACAGGTCTTTTTTCGATGACTGGACATGGTATGGCACTCACATTAGCTCCGAAAAAGTCGTAATACATATATTCGGTCTTTTGTCTACTGATTCTCAACCGTCTCCTCTCCAAGGACTGCTGCCATGTAGTCAGGTCTGATTGTACTTCTGCCAACGATTCGGCTATAAGAATTACATTATCGGCATATAGTAGTGACCCGGTTGAATAGTAGAGGGTTCAGATTCGAGCCCTGGTGAACACCTATCCTAATCTCAAATGCTTTACTTTTTCCTGCTGGGCTGACCACTCTTGTAGATACATTGTGGTACAGATCTTTAAGGGGCTTGATATAATGCTCCGGCACTAGTTGTGCTTCAAGTGCTTGCCAGATTTTACATAAGATACAAAATTAAAATATATACAGCTCTGTAGTTGGTAGCACTTTTGTTGTTTGAAGTCAAAGAATTGGTAACACTCTTTTTCTACTCCCTAAATTTTGGCAAAGTGGTGTCCGACCAAGAAGAATCGAACCGAATGGAACAGATGGTAAGTTGTTGGCACCAAATTAGGATTATAGATGGGGTCGGGACTCTATTGAGTTTCTCCAATTTAGCCATTTCGTTAAAAATGTATGTATAACCAAACATCGAGTCCTTACAAAGGGAACGTCGCAAGTTTTATTTTAGGCCCCGGACAAGCTTACCTTAAAAACGCTGCTGGCGAGACTGCAGATGCTGGAAGACCGCTTCTCTTCGCTTTTGGAGTCGCTCCAGTTCAGCTCTGAAGCAGAGCGGCTGGCGAAGGAGTCTCTGGACGTCTGCGACCCGTTTGCAGAGATCCAGTCGGCCCTGTCCTCGCCTACAATTTCCTCCCACGACTTGGACTCGCACAGTGTCAGAGTGCTCAGGTGGTTCTTCAGCGGTTCCACCTCTTTGGCCTGGGGGATGTCGATGGCGCTAGCCTGGCGGCTGTACAGCTTCATCTGCTGCTGCTGCTGGCACGTTTCTTGTAGGGCCTCGGCTGCATCTGCAAGGTTTAAATGGAATGCAACTATTTAATATGTTAAATATTTATTTACTCTACAAAAACCTTTTAGTATAGCAGTTATACGAACTAATATGCCAAGTAAGCAAGGAAACGAGTGAGCAACAGAGAGTGGATGTAAAGCGAGAGCGAGGGGGGAGAGGGGAAAGAGAAATTTAAAGAAATAAATGGAGGTACAAATTTAATTCAATTAATAATAAAATAGTTCAGTTGACAAGGGCGGTACAATTTTCTCTGATAGCGTTAATCAGTCGAATACTTTTTTTCTGAGTGGCGTTTAAAGCAAACAACTTTATACATTTTTTCATTCGAAAGAAGCATGATGAAAATTAAAACCAACATTTTTGACGACTCAGCACCCGTATCTTCCATTATGAGTTTTTGTTTCTAAATTCAAACACACACAAGCAAATAATGCATCATCACATCAAAAAGTGTTGGTAAAATGCATGATCTGATAGACTGGAGTAAAGAAGCATAAACCTGAAATAATAGGCATTTCTTATATTTTACATAATAATTTTGAGCAAAAGATAAAACTCGGAAAGGGAAATTGCTCTCATCAATATTCCATAAAGCCCAAACTTAGAATCATAAAGCAGCAGATAAATAAGTTGGTAATTAAGCAGAAGGAAAATGAAAGTTGAGCTTGAGAGTTAAAAAAAATAACAACAGCAAAAAAAGTAATAGATTTAATAGAACGAATGACAAAACTTGGATTATATCACCAGAAAAAAAAACATAGCTGGTATGGGCGAATAATAAGATGGTGATTCATAAAATCAATGATAAAATGGTATGTGTTCGCGCCAATCTCCAATTACTTTATTTGGATTTTAAATTAGGACCGACCTCTGTATACGCGCTTTACTTTTGATTTGAGAAAGTTGCGTGCGCGGTGCGCCGATATATATAAGCGGAGCGGCTCAGCCGCGGCGTTCCTGCTTGACTTTTTTCTCTTTCGCCCGCTTTGTTTTGAATTTTGAGTTGTGATAGTTTAGAAAGCGGGCGACCGGCTTTAAATTTTCCGTGGCTAAGAGCGATTTGACCGAGAGTTCGCCGGCGTGTTTGATTGGCGGCAGGAGTTTTCATTTTCGCGTAGCCGTTTTGTTAAGCCTGATTTTGTTGCGGAATTCGATGTTTTTCCGGTCAGATTTTCCTCTTTCTGGAGGTCATTTTGTTGTCCGACAGCATTTCGGGAGTTGAAATTTTGACGACAAGAAAACTCGCTCCGATTTCCTTTGTATCTGACCCGGCCAGGAACTAAGAAGAAACCTTGTTGCACCAGAAAAGACGCTTCCGATCGGCTCCAATATGAAGATTGGGGTAAAGTGTCCTATATTTTTACCCACACTCTTATTTTCTCTTCTTGGATCCCTCCAAGATTACAAGACAGGGAACCGATTTATGCAGGAGAGCGCCACTTCCAAAAAGGTGAATGTTTTAGCGTTGGCTTTTGATTGAAGTTCCTTTGTTTAAAATTTTAAAATTACGATTCAGTCCATTTCTGGCCGTAACATTTGGTCCTAGCGAGCCGGATTTGAGCCAGTTTGCTCCAGCCGGGTCAATTCGACTTCGTTTTTCTGCGTGGTCGTGTCTGCGTTAGAAAAGCGTTGAAACGTTGGCCCTTAATCGCTTGGGACAGACCCGTTTTAGAGATTGGTTATTTTCAAATTTTGTGAAAGTAAATGATCACAGTCGCATTAAATCGCTTGATTATTTAATTAGTTAAATTGTAAATTTGGTTGATTGTTGGCTATTAAAATTCATTGCGGGCGATTTGGTCGAACAGAATGGGTTTGAGACCCTGAAGATTTATATTCACGGGAGCAATTCAAATGTAGGACTTATTAATTGCTCTAGCTCTCATTCACAAGACTGATATAGTTAATAAAACTATCTGTGGGCAAACCCCGGAAGAGCTGCTCTGCTTGCTGGATCAGTGCGATTTGAGCAACAACCTCTGTTCTACACCGTATTTGCCCCCATCACCTTCGCTAGCTGCTGCTTTGCGTCTCAAGTCGAGCAACATTGCGTTTCTAAACCACCACAAGATTGCGATCGTCCTCTCAATCCAAATTAGATCCGCTAATAATGTTTTACTCAATTTTTTGTTTCTGCAGCTAGAGACAGTGCTACGTTATAAGGGAGTAATGCAGGTTTACTGTTGTTACTCATAGAACTGCCATTCGAGGATGTAGAGAGTAATGCTGGGTAGGCATAGGTTTTGCTCTACTTATTTTTGTAAGTTTCTAACTTTAGTCGAGGCAAATTAGTAAAAAAGCTCGAAATTTTTAGCGGGTACACGTTTTTCGGGTTTAAACTATCTGAATAAGGGTTTTTGGGGTCGACGATAACAAATATGATGTTTAAAAAGGGGATGGGGTGATTTTGTTTGTTTTTTGAGTTTAAATTGTCTATATGAGAGTTTTTTGGTTTGCTGATCACGAATATGATGCTGCGAATGGAGGCGATTTTGGGAAACCAGCTTAAAGTTGTTTCTAAACGTTCTAAATGGTCTGTTTTTAGTAACCTTGTAGAGTCAGTGATTTGTATAATGTTCAAAATGTTTTCTATCTGTCACACTAACCGCTCTAATACGCTGAACAAAGGGAGGGGAGACTTGAGAATAGTGAATGTGTTTAAGAAACTTCATTGTAGATAAAGTTCGTGTTTCCGCATTCCCTGTAACAAATGTGACTTACCTCATCACCCCCTCTTGCATTTTTAGTTTTTGAAAGGGAGTAAACCTTCAGGCCTGTTGTCGGAGGCGAAAGAGACGAGTCTACGTTCGCTGGAAAATCAGAAAAGGTTCGTTCTCGTGGAAAAGTCGACGGTTGTTCTGTAGACGGTTGTCAGGAGGGTTTATGACAAGTTGGGGCATTTTTTAAAAAATTTCCAAGGCGTATCGGTATTTGAACTTGCCAGTCAAATGCCTGAAGTCTTTGGTATTAAGTTTTGGAGTTTCTTTGCCTTTCGGGGAGAATCTATAAAAGCTAGGGATCTTCTACGATCCAGCTCTTCGATGTTCGTTGGGCCTGGAGGCACGCTTCCGGCGTTTTCCGGAAGTGGGAGTTCTCTATCAAGAAGTCATGTTGGATTATCTAGCTCTTCGACGGTCGTTGGGCCTGAAGACACGCTTCCGGCGTTTTTTGAAAGTGGGGGTCCTCAATCAGGATGTTATGTCGGACGATCTAGCTCTTCGACGGCCGTTGGGCCTGGAAGCACGCTTCCGGAGTTTTCCGGAAGTAGAGATCCTCTATCAGGACGTCATATCGGATTGTTTGGAGCGGGGCCACGTGTTATCGGCGACCGATTCTAGCCCTGAAGTTAGCTGTTTCATCCCCATTTTGGCGTTTTCAAACCGCGAAGCGTTTCTACGCCGTTTCGCGTGGTGTCTGATGAGAGTCCAAAAACGAGTCCGGGAGCATCACTTGGTGATTTGTTGCACGTGGGGCCTAGGCTACAAGCCGATATATTTGATTTGTTAGTGGATTTCCGTCTGTTTTCGGTTGCTTTGTCAGCAGACGTGGAGCGGGTTTATCGGCAAATTTTGGGTAGTCGATGTTTCCCGGGAAAAGGTGTGGTAGAACCTTTAATTCACCTGTACAAGGGTTAGTTGCAAATCTGATTTCATAATTAGTGACAGGTTGTGTTTCTTAACGTTTTCGCTGCAAGGCAAATACTGTGTACATACTCATCTAGCATTTGGAAGTTTCTTTCCCGTAGTCACTAGAATATCTCTTTTGTATAGTCATTTTTTCTTTAAATGTGAAAATTAAAAAGAATTATTTCGCATCTTTCTATTTGGTATTGCGAGCGGTTTTCCAGTCGCGGTAGAGGTCGTACCAGAGGTCATGTGTGTGGACAGTCTGGTCGCGCCGCAGGAAGATGTAGTTAGGGCTCTCGAGTTGAAGGTTCAAGCGTGATACAGTCCATTTCCGGCCGTAACAGTATGATTACATAAAAAGAGCAACCGACTTTAATTACCTAGGAACAGTATGAGATAGAGAGAAATGACAAGGGATGCCTATAAATCATAATGAGTACCATAAGGGGTTAAAAGAAGAAGAAGAAGAAGAAGCTAATAAATTAGATTTAAAGAAACTTTTCTTTAAGATGAGTGTCGTAACAGCATTCGTAAACAATTCAGCTGGCTGTTATTAGAAATTTTAAAGAAATCCAATCAACAAAATCTTGATTTACAGATATGCAATGGAAACTAAAATGCAGTAAAATTAGCCAATGCGCTAAACACATTGAATCGGCCAATTCAATTACCTAAAAAGTTGTATTTTGCGGATTGAATACTTATTTCTTGAATACTTTTTCTACAAAATAAAAGCAGAAATTCAACAAAAATGCCCTGTGATCATTAAGGACAATTCAGCATTAATCTATTTGCCTGATGTGATTTTTTGTACTTTTACTTATTCTTAATACTTAGAAAATTCTTGACTGGAAAGAGATTTCAGTCAAATGAAGAGATGATTTTGATGAAACCCACTCTCTGAAATGTGTTGTAGTATGAAGGGATTAAAAAAATTTGCTTCACATTATTTTGTGTCCATTCTCATCTCACAATTATTCTGCTGGTTAAAAGATCAACAAGTGGTATAAAAGAAGATCAGAATGGAATAACCATATATCTAGGATGAAAGATACTAGGGCATTAAAGAAAGTTAGAGACCTATCGCCTGGAAGGAGACGGGTACACCAAGAAAGAGATGGAAGTATGTGCTGGAGTAAAACAAGCTTTAAGCTTATAAAGAAGTGGAGGAAGAAGAAGAAGAAGAAGAATGCATGGCGTGCGTAGTTATATTAAAACTGTTATTTGAAATGTAAAATAATAAATAGATTGAACTAAACAAGTTTTTTCATTTTACTTGTTAATGTCACAATTTTGCTAAAACTCTTTGATGTTGATATTTTAAATAGATAATTTAGCGAGTTCGAAAACGACCACCACATTTTTTTGAAACTCCAGTTGTGTAGCAGATTGAAATGTGTGCCCAGTACGCATGTGAATATAGACTAAACTATTGTGTCACGTGGTATCACCAGGTGATGTTGGAACACACAAAAAAGGTAGCCAGTCATTTGTATGGTATTAAAGGAAGGAAGTAACTGATTTGGACTTTCATACGAGATTAGTAGCCCTGCGTGGCAATTCAGTATCCAGTCGCAGAACTGTATTTTGGAATTCAAATGCGATAAGTACTGTGCTAAGTAAGGCAAGAGAAGCAAGTGTAGCACATAAGCGAATTACATGAGATGCAATAGGATTGTCACGTAAAATTTTATATATTATCCTCCATGAGGAGTTTTAGAAATGACAAAGGTGCGTGCGTAATGGGTTTATTATACTCTTCCTAGTAAGTGATAGACACGCGTGGAGGTATGACAACAGTTGCTGAAGATTTATCTGAAAACGTTTTTTGAACGTCTGGTTACAGTAAACGAATTACAGGTCTATAAGAAGCCACATCAAACCAAAAAGGCCAGTCTATAGAGAGGCAGTAAATTGAAAGTCCTTGTTCCAAGGAGCTATAATTCCGGAGGTGGGGAGGATTTGCTGGTGGATTGACTGCCCTCTAGTGAGAGCTTTACTAGCAATCTAGAAAAACTAGGCCGTCATATTCAGCTACGACGTCCCAGGAAATGAAAACGTAGTACTTTGTTTCCTTACAGGTTCTCTTACGTTCCATATTCATCCGATCTTGCAAGAAATAGCTGCGCTGTGTTTGACGTAACGCAAGAGGCAATACCTGGAACCAGGTTTACTCCAACGACAAGCTTCAGTCGGCTGTCTGCAAAAGCTGGCGTGCTACATTCCAATATTGTTACAACTACTACCGAAACAACGACATAAGTCCATAGACATTAAAGGGAAATACATAAAAGAATAATAGTAAAGTATAAAACATTGAGGAGTTTAATTTAGGAGGATCAGGGCGATCAAGAAGAACATTCGCATTGTTCGCCGATTAATTGTTGTTGTAATTACTTCTGAGGTAGAAATAAACTATAGCAGAGCTCGGTTCATTACTGATCATCTCCGGTTTTGGAAAGTGTCCACAAAATAAATCACAAGTCTTCTCGGCAAAGACTAGAAACGGTAGTCTTGAGGTGTGGGCAATCTTTTTTGCACTGGATTGTTACCTTAAAACCAAAATAAATCAGAAGATGCAAATTTTTAATCCAAGGCGTTATTTTGCTTTATGATAATGTCAGGCCTAATACAGCTGCTCAAAGTTGACAAATAATTTAAGATTTGTTCTAAACTACACTGGAACAACCTCCCTACAATCTGGACTTATCCCTCTTTGTTTGGACTACTAAATGAAGAATAAACACTTTACTATGATGTTATTCGAAACGTTTATACAGGACCTAATTAAGCCACAAATTAAGTAAGCTGCAACCTAGGGCATCAGGATTTGGGGGCACAAAATTTTTAGTTGAGTAAACATTAAGTGAGCTCATTCGCATAAACTTTGAATAGATTATAACTAATAAATTAATTCAGTAAAATATAACAGATTTCTAACAACATTGATATTATGACAGAAATATCATATCACAAAAAAATGATTTAGGAACCTTTCAGAATGATCGATCACCGTCCGCACTATTTCTAGCAGTGCTCTTGAGGTCAAACTCTCAAACCTTCTCATCTGTCCTAGAATTGTGCGTTTGAATATAAGGCTGAGCATATGGACATTCCTGGTAGTCAAATAGGAGAAGTCATTTAGCGAATAACTGGCGCAAATAAATTAATGTTGCTAGTAACTATTAATCGTTGCCTTAATAGTATTATAATTTATAATTGTTGTGCAGCAGTGCAACGTTTGTGAATAAAGGTTAGTTTTGCATTAAATCGTCGTTAAATTTTCATAAAGGCTAAACAATAAATGACAAAGGTAGACGAGATTTAATAAAAAAAGTAGAGCAGAATGCAGAAAAAAAGTTTCAAAACAACGCCGTAAACGATGAGATGCTGAAATCAAGAAAATCCCAAAATTAGACACTTTTTCTCATGTAGTGTGCAGCAACCATAATCGTCGCCATCGATTTCAGTGACTTCAAACCCAAATTGTAATGCATACAGCTGCATAAGGTTTCGAGCTGACAGAGCTTTGAAAATACTCTCAAAAAGGTAGACCTAATTATATCACCCGATATCATTCAACAAAAAGATTTTGCGCCAATCAGTTGTTTTACAAAAAGATCACGAATGAAGAAGGCATCAAATGAAATTGATTGGTTCATTCAAACTCAATTATTATTTCATTTGTATAATAATACGTCGTGCAAACATGGAGGAACAACGTTCCCGCTAAATGAAAGGCTTGATTGTTGCAAAAATAACTATATATTAAACCATCATGACAACGACTCTGGACACGAAGAATGCATTTCAAATTTGTTAGTAAAGGTCAAGTGTAGAATTAATTTCAAAATTCGGTCTATTTTATGGCCGAACACATAAAAAATTGGAAATAAAGGAAAAGGTGAGATTTGGAAAGTTCATGTGGAGAACGTGATGACGCGCCAAACCAGCCTACCAAGCCTTAGGCAGCCTACTCCACCCAAACAGCAAGATGTCAAAGAAAAACAAAATTCTACTATACAAGATGATCATCCGGTCAACAATGATGTACGCATGTGCTGTTTGGGGATATGCGGGAAAGACCCCCGTGAATAAACTCCAGGTGGTCCAGAATCGGGCACTTTGGGACATCTTTGGCGCTCCGTGGTACCTGGGTAATACCACCCTCCACAGCGATGCCAGCGTGCCAACTATTCAGGAGTATATCCCCAATGCGCTCAACAACTCCATGCCACGGAAATTCGGAAATCCGTATAATCTGTATAACTATGAAGTTGATAGAGGCGCCCGCCATAAGCGTCCAAAGATCTTGGTTCTCCCGTAGCCCTTTACAGGGGCGCCCTGAGAATCAGGCCAACTAACAACCAAGCCAGGTCACCGAAGAGATGGGGGTTAGGGGCTGGAAAACTCAGGAATCCCCAATTACGTAAACAAGATGTGCGTGTGTGTGGAAAAGGTGTTTCCGTAGACTTATCAAGTACAAGATCGTCAATAAATTCGTTGTACAATTAGCGAACCAAGTTAAAGCAGAGACTGTAAATGCCGAACATTATTTTATAATTGTGGATTGAACTCTACATGTGTCGCATATAGACCAAGTAGCTCTTGTGACACGCTAATCGCTACCTGCAAGAACTTCTATTGAGCGGTTTTGGATGTGTATTCCTAACTGTGGCTATAAAGATAAAGAGACGGCAAATGCTGTTATGTTGACCACAAATTTTGTAGATCTTGATCCAAATATCTGGGGATAAAGCAATGACAAAGGTTTTTAGACTAGAATAAAAGATATAAATCCTGTCGCCCACATACATCACTAATTGGCTCCGCAGCTACAAGAAGTAGAAGTACTCTGTTGAATTTTTTAGAACAACAAATCTATAGTTCTTCAATTAAAATATAGGATATCTTTTTATTTTGAAAACTTTGTCGACAACTCGATAGTGTCCGTGCCGATGGCAGTCAAGCATAATATAAATTGTATCAGGAGGACCTTGATGCTCTGACACACATTATCTATGATAGTGTTCAGACTAAGGACGTACATATGAATCAAATATGTGATATTTGAAAAACCTATGAGTCTTGAAATAGTATGATATGTTTCTGGAACAACGTTCTTATAAAGTATCGAGAAGCACGTGAAAGGCTTCAAAGAGAATGTGCAGACACAACAAAGGTTATTACTTTATACAGTATTTTAGAAGCTTTTAAAAACATTCTTCGAAACGAAGGTTACTTTTCTACTTCCTCTTCTCCCATTGTACCTCACGGTGTCCGGGAGGTTAGTTTTCAAAGCTAGAAAACAAAGCAAAATTAATGGGCGCAACTTTTGACCACAAAATAAACTTCACAAGAGAGAGGAAACCAAAAGTGTTTTTTGATAAAGACAAATATGGAAAGTACGAGTTTTCTAAACGACACTTGTTTCTTTGAAGCTTAACTTAGTAGGGGAGAGTTGCTGAAGTTGGACCGTTGCCTTGATTGGACCACCATCGCTACTTTAAAATTATGCAGTAATTTATTCTTATTATGGGCAACATAGGTTGTATAGCTCCCGCACAAGGTCATATCGTCATTTCGTCTAGGTTGTGTACTCAGCAATGTGACTAGCTCCAATTTTGTGTTTGCAAGACTTCTTTTTTTTCCGAAGCTTGTTGAGGTTGTAAAAAAGCAAGTAATCGATTATATTATTATATCACTAGATAGAGCATTTATTTATCTATAACTTTATGTAATAATTGCATAACTATTAGTTAAAAGCAAGTTAATATAAAGTATAGACAAATATAGGTTAGAGTTGCCCACTTTGGACCATATTGTGGTTGCTCATGTTGGACCAGTCTAAGAGACGCAACTTCTTGATCGAAGTTTTGTCAATTTTGATTTGTTTTTTTAGGGCTGATATGGTTAAAAGAGGACATTACAGGCGTTGGTCTGAAAATGATCTTTTAATGGCAGTTGACGCTTATAAAAATGAGGACTACAGTTTGAACGAGTGCTGCCGTATTTATTCCGTTCCTAAAGCAACTATGAAAAGGCGCGCTGATGGAAAAAGATTAAACGTGAATGAAATGAAAAGATTGAGTAGACAACCCACATTTTCTGCCCAGAAAAAGTTCTTGCCGAACACATTCTGCATCTCGAAGAACATTTTTTGGATTAACGATTAGGGAAATAAGAAAATTAGCTTATGATGTTGCCGAAAAATACTCATTGCCACACTGTTTTAACAAAGACAAGAAAACCGTCGGGAAAAATGGTTTTATGCTTTTATGAGACAAAATCCACAAGTGTCCTTACGTAAGCCGGAAGGCACCTTTATGGCAAGAGCAAAAGGATTTAATAGAAATAATGTTTACCAATTTTTTGATATTTTGGAGAAACTTGTGGATAAATATAAATTTACTGCTGACATCACATTTAACATAGATGAATCGGAATTCTCCATTGTGCAGAAATCTACACAAAAGGTGGTTGCGCGTAAAGGTAAGCGACAAGTGACGAACGGGAGGTTAATACCACTATGGTATGCGCGGTCAGTGCGGTTGGGGTTTATGTCCCCCCCTATGATAATTAAAAAAAAAATCAACAACGATCTACAAATTGGGGTTTCGCCAGCAAGTTTTGTTACTATTTCAGATACTGGATACATAAATTCCGAGTTATTCGTTGCGTGGTTGAAACATTTTAAATATACCATAAACTGTAGCAATAACAAAAAAGTACTTTTATTACTTGATGGACATACTACGCACAGCAGGATCTTGGATGCTTGTAGTTTCGCTCGAGATAATGGAATAATATTATTGCAGTTGCCTGGACAAACAACTCATCATTTGAAACCTTTAGACGTTGCTTTTTTTGGCCCATTACAAATTTATTTTACTCAGGCGCAAGAATAATAATATAAAGGAGAGAGATTAAGCCAAATGCAAATTTATATATTGCTCAATAAAGCATACGCTAGAGCAGCTACTGTTGTAACAGCCGAGAGTGCTTTTCGTTCCTCTGGTATTTGGCCTGTTAACCGACATGTCTTTCAAGACAGCTAGTTTGCACCATCGGATATTTTTAATTCTATACCAAGTACTGAGCCAATACCTACGTCATGAAGTGACTCCGATATTGATGAATCGTCAAACTAGAACAATTGAAGATTTTGAGGACGTTCCATAAACTGCCACCCGCACCAGTACTGAATCCACAGCCAGGCCCATCATCATCTCGAGCTAGAGGTACATCCCAAAAAGCTGTAGTAATAACAAGCAAACAAAATCTTTTAGAACTGCAAGAAGCCAAGGAAAAACAAAGAAATATTAAAATAAAAAAACAAAAAAGAAACCAAGCCAACATGGTTTTGTAGTATTTGTCAGGAAGAAAAAGAAGCAGAGATGATTCGGTGCATAAAATGCCACACTTGGGCGCATACAATATGTGCTGGAGTCAAAAAGTACTTTTGTACTAACTGCTTGTAATGGTCCAATTTGGACAACCGGTGGTCCAACGTGGGAAACCGGTTTCCTTTATTGGTCCAATGTCTCTGATTTTTGAAATGTATTTTTTCTGTTAATAATTTTTGTAACGTAATAATAAATATAATAATTTGTAGGCAATACTTGTAACTTTGTTTCCATTGTATAGTTTTAATTAAAAATAGGTGTATATCCATACAACATTAGAAAATGTCCAACTGGTCCAACATAGGCTACTCTCCCCTACGAAATCCATTCGGAAATACGTAAGTATTTTGGATTTTCTATGGGAAATACTCAAAAGAAAAATGACGAAATACAATCAGCTATTGGAAAGTATGCTTCTGATTTACATGAAACATTTCCTGAGCAATGTGCATTTTTAAGAATCAATAAAAGTATTAACAAAAACTTCTAGCATCATTGAAGCGATGGGACATAGAGACTACTCTTCTCAATACTGCTATCGTTCTAAAAAAAAATTTTAAAAGTAATGGGCCTTCCACTAACACTTATTAAAAGTGAGTTTCTTTTACAACACTGCAAACACCGGCCTCCGTTTTGTTAATTTATGTATTTCATTATTTCTGAGTAATATGCATTTTTTAATTTAATTAAAACAGCTTAACTTATACAGGGTGTTCTTTTTTAATTTTGCTTGCTTTATAGCCTACGAAAGTATTTTCTCAGCGGGAAATAGCGGCTGAAAGGTATGCAAAAATAATTTATGTTAACTACATTAATAAGAAAAAGTACTTTGTAAATTAATATTTCAGATTCCTCGTTTTAATTACCATGAGCACAACAAATAAAATTGCTTATTATTTTATACCTAATGCAAACTGTTCGAGCAAAACAAACCTTACTAATTATCGAACATTGTCCTACCTGTTGTCCTCCATCTAGTAGTTTTCGAGTATCAGTAGTTTCAAACTCGACCATTTTGGTGTCTTTCTTAAGGAATGACACTCAATATTCGTACCGAACTTAAGGACGTTTTTACGTCAAAAAACAATGCTCCGTAATGTATTTCCGTTTACAAAAGAAGAGGTAAACATGTTATTTGAGTGACTTCTTCAGTTATGAAAGTAATGTCATTTATATGACGACCATCCTCTTGAATGCAGCTTTTAACCCTTTGCTTGAAATCGTCCACCATCTGGACGGACAATTACTTATGAATCGTGAGCACTTCTTGTCGGGTGGCATCTTTTAATTCATTTGTAAGTGTACACATGCCTCTTTAAGTGCCTCCATGAGAAGAATCACTTGGTAACAAGTTAAGAGATCTTAGTGGCCATGGTACATTGCATTGACGAAACGTCTCGAAGAACTGCCATTGCTGCGTGAGCAGTATGCGCTGTAGTATTATCTTGTTGTAGCTTATTTGTTGTTTTCGCAGTTCACGTCTTAAGAGAATATAATGAATCCAGTTAACAGTTACTGTTACGCCGTTTTCTTGGACAAAATAAGCCAAAAAGGGCAACCGCACACCGCAATGTACCAAGTGCAGAGTGGAAAGGTCTTTATTGAGTGTTTCTAGGATTTTAAGACTTACAGTAACAAAGGCTCTGCTTATTTATTTTGCACCTTAAGCTTTGAATAAGTTGCATTTTGTATGGATGGTTTTTAATGATTACCGACTTAACCGTAATTTACTTGCATGTCTTCGAACAGACCGTCCCGGGCTCCTAAGTAGTGCCTCTCGCGACTTTGCTGTTTTCTGGCGTTCTTGTGATGCGTGCGGCGCCTGGTGACTTTTGAAATGTTCAACCCCACCGAGGATTGTGTTGACTGGAAACTACATTAAATTCTCGACCAAATAAACAGAGCTTTCGTAAGCAAACAATGCAACGTTTATTACTCCATTGGTACTGAATTACCATTTTGGTGGAGAGAAAAAGACACCAAACCTTCCAACACATATCCATAATTTTGCAACACTTTGCGCAGAAAGAACAATACTGCTAAAATTTTATTAAAAAAACTTATTTTAATGCAACAGAATCTTTTAGAGAACAAGATCTATATTTCAACTGTTAAATAAATTCCAAAGTTGTTTAAGCGTATTTTACTGATTTGTTAGTAATTTTATTATATATAAATAATATAGTAAGATATTTACCATGAGTGCTCTCTGTGTTAGACCCTCTTCTGTAAAACTTCCCCCACGTTTGCCTCTCGTCTTCCGAGCTGATTTCGTCGTCCTCTTCTTCTCTGTCGTCCTTCTTCGAAATCTTGCTGGAGCGCTTTCGACCCAGGTAATTCGTGTTTTGGTTCGGTACCGTGTATTTTGGGAAGCTCTTGAAGAACCACGCCCCCGACTTCTTCCACACCTCTCGGGTTTCTGCGCATATCATGCAGAGCCACTGGTCTTTTGTTGGACTGAAAATAATATTTGCTTATTATTAAAACTGGCTGTATAAATGACGCAATGAATCCACTACTAGTTTAGTATCAGCATATATAACCAACAATATCAAAACTAATATTTTTTATTAGTGAGCTTTAATTTGATGTTATTAACAGACGTGATTAGAAAGGCAGAGTGTGGGCCCTTGTAGAAACCCCTAGATTCAGTTAGCTAAAAAAGGTAGCAAGTCTAAATTAAAGGCTCTAGATTTTAGTGAAGTCACTCACTATCACTATAAGACAATTGTCATCCACTGTTGAATGTAGGCCTTCCCCATTTTCTGCAATTCCTTTTTAGCTACTGCTTTTGGTGTCGCGAGGTCTCCAATCTACTATACATTTTGTCAATCTTTTAGTCTTTCTTTGGGCTACATGTCCTGCCCATTGGTATTAAGTTGTACAATTCGTTGCATGACGCCTGTTAGTTTTGTTTGCTGTCTTATTCATGTATTTCTTTTATGGTCACTTAATTTTAATTGTAATATATATCTTTCGTGTGATCTTTGCACATGGGTTAGTCTCTGGGCGTTTTTTTTTTTGTCAAACTCCTTGTATCTGTTCCATAAGTCAGTGCTGGGACTACGAATTGTTTGTATACTTTCGTTTTTAACGTATTTGGAATATCAAATTTGAAGATATAGAAAATCCAAGACAATTTTATTCTTCTTGTCATTTCTTCGCTGATGTCTTTTCCTCTTGTAATCTTTTGGCCAAGGCATATATAGTTATCGACTACTTCTAGCGGTATATCTTATAGCGTAATGTTGATATTTTCTAGTTTACTGCTAGTTATATTAGTTTTTGCCTTATTTATTTCAAGTCCTACATGTCCGATGATTTAATCTCTGATTACATCTTGTATCTTTTGTTGGTTATTACTTACTATTACTACATCATCCGCAAATTTAGATGCTTTTTTCTTCCTAGTCTAATAAACTGAAAATACCTTCCAATGTAGTGTTAAACATGTTTAGGGATATAGTCTATTTGTCGCACTCCTCTCTTTATGGGCATTTGATTTGTATTGTTGTATACCTTTATATACTACAAGAGTGGTCCAAGCGGTTGAGGCGCGGCTTGTGATGCTTGGCTATCGCCCCGTATCAGAGATGGTGCGCGATGATCTGGCAGAGAGAGGAAATATATGATAGCCTTAACCTTTCAGTTTGCAGGCTATGGCCCGATAGGCCTAAAGTTTATCATTATTATGCCTTTATGTACATTCTTGCATTGATGGTCTTTTTGATTAGGTTTATATATCTGCTGTCGATTCCACATTTCGCCAAGGTATTTGAAACAATTTATATTTCAATGGAATCGAAGGCCTTTTCAAAGTTTATGAAGAGTGTGTACAGTTTAAAGTTATATGTGTTACTTTTCTCTATTAAACTACTTAATGTTTGTTATGGTCGTACGTGTTGTATCCTAACCTGAATCCCGCCTGTTCGCATGATTGTCTAGTTTTTCAAGCGTTTGTGACAAGAGACTAATTGGTCTATAGGTATCTACTGTTTCTCTTTATTATATATAAGTACCAGGAGTTGCCCGCCAAAAGATATTTTTGGCGTCCTAGACTGACAATTTTTCACCCGCCTTCCCTCAAATTTTTGCAAGGTGCGAACGTATAAATTTTTAATTGGATCGGCTTTTTCCCTGGAACAATTTAACTTAGCGCCCATTCATAAAGGGCGTAAGCATAAGCTTAAGGGGTTCAGAATGGGGTAGTGAAGCGCAATACATGGCATCAGATCCAGATTATGCCACATAGCCTCTCCTACTCAATTCCTACTCTCACCTTCACGCGGTGAACCCTGTCAACCTGAGCAACCCTACTGGAAATCTGGTATCCAACCCGGGTGGAAGGTAGGGTCAGGATCGAACGAGAGAGGGAGAAATGGTCCTCCGAAAAGGGGGTTGGGCAGGGGTTAACGACCCCTAGGGAGAAATCCCTTCACGGAAAAAATCCCTAGTTAAAAACACTCAACATGAGCCTCGGACTGGACGGACTAATGGCAAACGACAAAAGCGACGAAAAAAGAACATTCTACTAGGAACATGGAACGTACTAAGTCTATACAGGCCAGGAGTACTACAACAATTGGCAAAGGAAATAACTAAGTACAAATTAGACATCACGGCAGTTCAAGAAACAAGATGGCCCAATACTGGAGATATTATACATGGGAAATACACGCTACTGTACAGCGGAAAAGAAGATGGACGCCATGAAAATGGAACAGGCTTTGTGACTAGTAATAGAATCAAACAGCAACTTCATCAATTTAAGGCAATATCACACAGATTATGCGCAATTAGAATAAAAGAGAAACTGTATAATATAACTATAATAAACGCATACGCGCCAACAGAAGTGACAGAAAAAGAAGAAAAACAGGAATTCTACGAAGCCCTGGAAGAAAGCATCGATAGCACCCCAAAGAAAGACATCCTCATAGTATTGGGCGACTTCAATGCACGAATAGGAAGAGAAGAAACATATAAACCAACAATTGGGAACCATAGCCTACATCGAGAAAGTAACGATAATGGATTAAAACTGATTGAACTAGCGGCAAGCAGGGGTTTAATAATAAGAAGTACCACCTTCCCGCATAAGACTGTACATAAGGGAACCTGTACGGTCACGTACTAATCAACCTTACAAACCGCACTAATATAATAGACGTGAGAACAATGAGAGGCGCCGATTGTGACAGCGACCATTTCCTAGTACAAGCAAGATTACGACAAAAGATATCAAATATCAAACGTCAAAACACAACCATCAAAACAAAGAGATACAATTTAGATAGGTTGGGGGACCCAGAAACCGAAGAAAGATACCCATGAACACTAACGGAGAGAATAGAAGAAGAACTGGCAAGCGAAACGGAAACAGAAGAAGAAAACAGCGACAAACAATGGGATGTTATAAAGGAAGCGATTAACAAAACGGCTGAAGAAATCGTGGGTACAAAACAATTACAAACACACGAATGGTTTGACGATGAGTGCAGTCAAGATATAGAAGATAGGAAGAAAGCGCGCATGCGAATGCTTCAATAGAATACAAGACAAGCCAACACAAACTTCGAAGAAACCAGGAAACTATCCAGAACAATCCTAAGAAGGAAAAAGCGAGAACTAATAAACCGAAAACTATCGCAAACAGAGGAAAGGATGGGAGAAAACGAAATAAGGAAAGCACACGAAGAAATAAGGTACTTTAGAAGAGGTTTCCAACCCAGTACAAACATGTATAAAAATAAGGAAGGAACTATAATGATTAACAAGGACGATATTTCCGAAAGATGGAGGGAATACTTCGCTAAAGTACTGAACACAGACAATGAAGAAAAAGAAGAAAGTGAACAAGAAAGTGAAAACATAGAGGTAAATAGAGATGAAAATGAAAAAATACAAGAGCCGGAACCCACATACGACAAAATCAGGAACACTATCCACAAAATGAAGATGCATAAAGCACCAGGAAAAGACAACATACCAACAGAACTACTGAAATCCGGAGGTCAGGAGTTATGGAGAAAGATACATGAGGTAATCCGAATAATATGGAAGAACGGGAAGATGCCGGGTGCATGGAATATAGGACTCATATGTCCCATACATAAGAAAGGGGACAAGACTGTATGTTCCAACTACAGAGGAATCTGCCTCCTCAACACAACATACAAAATCCTGTCACACATATTACTGGATAGACTGAAGCCACATGTGGAGAGCAAACTGGGAAATTATCAAGCCGGCTTCAGAAAGGCGAAGTCAACAACAGACCAAACCTTCATACTGAGACAAATAATGGAAAAAGCGAGTTCGGAATCGACATACATAGCATCTTTGTAGATTACAAACAAGCGTATGACAGGGTGAGACATAGAGCAGTAAAACAAGCCATAGAGACCTTTGGCATATCATAGAAACTAAAAAGACTAATAATAATGACTATTAAGGATGCACAATATAAGATAAAGGTAGGATGACAGAAAACACAGGCCATCAGTAGCAATGTCGGATTGAGACAATGAGACGCACTGTCGCCCATAATATTTAACATGGTGCTAGATATCGCCGTACAAAAAACCCCTACATGGAATGATCATCTATTTAGGAATCAGAATCAGATGTTGACCTATGCTGATGATATAGCCATAATCAGCACTAACGAAAGGGACGTAACCCAAACGTAAAGAACTCTAAAAGACAACTTGGAAGAGATTGGACTCACAATAAATACAAAAAAAACAAAGTACTTACGAATATCAAGACAAATTGAACAGCCAGAACAAGTAACTACAACCACAGGAATAGACAGAGTCACTAAATTTAAATACCTGCGTACAGTGATCAATGAAACAAATAATATAACTGACGAGATAAAAACCCGAATCTTGACAACTAACAGGGCCTATTTCGCAATAAATGATATTTTCAAGACAAAATTAATATCCAAGAAAACAAAAGTACGACTATACAAGGCAATAATAAGACCAACACTTATACATGGATGCGAGTCGTGGACGTTAGTTAAAAAAGAGAAGCAGCGGTTAAGGATATTCGAGAGGAAAATACTGAGAAGAATTTTTGGACCAGTTAACGAAAGGGGAGAATGGGGGCGACGTCACAATGAAGAAATTATGATCCTATATAACGAACCCGAAATAGTTAATGTCATTAAACGCAAATACAATGGATAGGGCATGTGGCGCGAATGGCACCCAACACCCCAATACAGAGGATATTTAATAGCACGCCAACAACAACAAAACCCAAAGGAAGGCCGCGCAGTAGGTGGATTGACAATGTGTTTCAAGACCTCCAAAAGCTCAATGTAAATAACTGAAGGAAAACTGCCAAAAATAGAACAGACTGGAGGAAAATCGTTGAGTCGGTGAAGACCCTTGATGGGTGGTAAAAAACCGAGATAGAGGGGGGGAGGGAGAGGGGGTAGAGAGGGAGGGAGAGAGAGGGAGGGAGAGAGAGGGGGGAGAGAGGGAGGGAGAGAGAGGGGGGAGAGAGAGAGAGAGAGTAAGCATAAGCCTCCCATGAGAAACACGTAAGAGTTACGAAGAGTATTTCTTACTTTCATTTGCAATAATTTTTAATTTTTTTTCTAGATCAATGTTAACAGGAGTAACTGAATATTTGTTTTTATTTAATTAAGTTAGTAAATATACATTCGTTCCTGCAATATAAAAGGGATAACAGGTACAAAGGCAACATAATTATGCAAAATGCCTGGAAGGACATTGCTGCCGCTACTGTGCTTGGCCATGCGCAGCTTTCAAATGTTTACATAAGGCGCTTTTTGCAGCGGCCGCCCGGCCATTCGGCAAGAAGCGGGAGCGATCCTGACGTGCGTGCACAAACGCGCAGACCTCCTCGTGTAAATTAAGCGCTCAGAGCGTGGCTCCCTAATTTCATATCAGCCGTCTTTGTTTACTTTTCGTTCAAATGTATAGGATGTCTTTGTTTACTGCATACGGACCTCCTCGTGTAAATCAAGGGCCACATCTTTTTGTTTACTTTCTGTTCAAGTGTATAGATAGATAACTTCTGCTACTTGTCAAATTCTATTCATTTATTATACTTATAACTTTGCTAATTCACACTATAATTTATTGCTTCCTTTTTTTAGTAGTTCAATTAGTACGTTATTTGGCCCTGAGGCCTTGCCACGTTTTATTTTGTTCAATGTATTGTTAATATCGGCTAATGTTACTTCTTGTATATCCTCTCATTTAATGTTTGGTATTTTTCTGTTGTGCTATATTTGCTTGTACTTTAGTGTCTTAAGCTGTGTATACTAACGTATTATTTTTTTCTTATTTATCTGTTATAGTTATTCTAACTTTATTTTGTATTTTCAGTATTTTCTTATTTCCTATGTTTAATTACTTTCTGGTTGCTTTTCGCCTGTTATTCTCTTTAATAGTTCCTAATAAGACTTGCTTATTATGTTTTCTCTTATCTCTTTGAATTAGCTTGTTTAGTTCGGTCAACTCATTATTATTTCTCTCTCGTTTTGAAATTATATCTCTTCTTTTCTCTATGCCTGCCTTTGTTTCAGCTTAATTTTATTTAATGTATTTTTGTTTGTTGTTTTTCTATTTTATTTGACACTATTAATATCAATGTCGTGTTATTTTCGGGATGTTCATTTAATTTTTCTTTGTGGATAAGACCACATTTTTTAAGTTTTGATTTGTTCTAGTATACCTTGGCTCTTTCTGATTTTAAATTAATATATATTCTAGCTTGTATGATTCTGTGATAACTGTCTATTGCAATCTTATTTAATATATAATCATCTTGTTCTATTTGCTTGTTGTTCGATCTAGTTAAGTCAATTTCATTCCTTGTCCGTTCTATGTCCACTTTTGTTTCGCTTTTTTCTTAAAGAAGGTGCTCGTAATATGCATGTCATTCGTTTATGCGAAGTTTATTAGTATATTGCCTCTCATATTTCATTTTCCTATTTCATATTGTCCTACGGCGTACTCATTTTCCTCTTGTTGTTTTCCCACTTTGGCATCACCAGTTAGTAATGTATATCTCGTAGAATTTTCTTGTAAGCTTGCTGTTAATTCCTCATAAATCAGTTCTATATCTTCTTCTTCGTGATCGCTTGTTGGTGCATATGCTTGCACGCTCTTCAAATACTTCTTGTTTGTTAACTTTGCAATGATTTAGGCAATTCTATTGGTGATTCATACGTAGTGTATTATATTGTGAACATGTTCCTTGTTTATTAGAAACCCGACTCCGCTTAATTTATTTTCCTCTTGTCCTTTGTAATATAATAGGTGTCCTGATTCAACTTTTATGATCTCCTCTCTCAAGCGCCTTACTTACTCAATTCCAGGATATCACATTTCACTTCTTTAAGTTTATTTTCTAATTCTTGTAGCTTCGCACCTGTAGGGAGCGTTTGTACTTTATAAGTTGCTATATACGGACACACAAGATATGCCAGCAAGTATGCGAAGGAGAAGCAATACCGAGGGATTGGGAAGAAAACATAATAGTACCAATCCACAAAAAAGGTAACACAAACGACTGTGGAAACTACAGAGCAATATGCCAGGCATCCTGCGTACAAAAGATCTACACCAGTATACTAGAAAAAAAGATAAGGCATCACATAGAAGACGAGCTGTTAGAGGAACAAGCTGCATACAGAAAAGGCAGACAGACTCAAGACCACATATTTACGCTTCGCACAGTAATAGAAAAGACACTTGAAGGAAACAAAGAGCTACACCTGGCATTCATAGACCTCCTAGCAGCCTTCGACACGGTACCAAGAGCAACCCTGTGGAATTCAATGGAAAGAATTGACGTCCCGAGAAAACTTGTAGAAGCCACAAAACGACTATACGGAAGAACGAAAGGAATAGTAAGAATACAAGGACAAGAATCGGGGAAATTCTTGATGGAGAGGGGGATAAAACAGGGAGACTCCCTCAGTCCACTACTATTCATTATCATGATGAATGAAATAGTTAAGAACAGCAGGAACCCAAACCTGAACACTAAACTAGGACACTGGAACATGGGGGCAATCAATATACAAAGCTCGTCTTCGCAGATGATATACTACTCATAGCCGATAGCCAAATGAAACTACAACAAGCAATAAATAATTGGAACAACGAAATTAAAATAAAAGGAATGACAATAAATGCGAAGAAAAGCAAAATAATGAGAATAAGTAAGAACACAGATGAAGAACAAAGAAACCTGAACGTAAGGAGAGCAATTGGAACAAGTGGAGAGCTATGAGTACCTTGGAATAATAATAAGCCAAGACGGAACAGTAACAGATGAATTAAGGAACCGGATCTCCAAGGCGACTAGAGTATACTATCAGATCAATTCAACATTAATCAACAAGAAAGAGCTGAGCAAAGAGATTAAACTCCACCTGTATAAAACAATATACTTACCTACATTAACATACGGAATAGAAAGCATACCGCTACAAGACAAGAGCAAAAGTAAATTAACGGCTGCGGAAATGAAGTACCTGCGACGTATAGTCGGAAGAACAAAGAGGGACAGAGTGAGGAATATCACAACAAGAGAGGAGTTAGACCTAGAACCGCTAGTGGAAACACTACAAAAAAGACAACTAATGTGGTTTGGGCGCGTGACACGAATGGGCGAAGAAAGGCTGCCAAGAAGGGTATTAGAGGCAAGAAGAGAAGGAAAAAGAGGAAGATGAAGGCCAAGGCAAACATGGATGGAAACTATCAGGAAGGAAGTGGAAAGGAGGGGGAAAAGCATGGCAGAAGCTAAACAAATCGCTAGGGACAGGAAGAGATTTCGAAAATGGATAGAGGACCCGACACCTTAGGGTATAAGGGATGGACAAAGAAGAAGAAGAAGAAGTTGCTATATACATAGTGCTTTTATTTACTGTCATTTTCTTTAAGGCGGCCATGTCTAACCCAGGAATTCTTAGCATCCTCTGCTCTTCTCTTTATCTAGTCGCCGCCATGATCGTAAAGTGTAGGGATGCTGGAGACTAAGGGCCTTTATTTTTTATTTTGTGTCATATTCATGAATTGAATTTAATTTAATGGGAAGTGTTTAACCATAATGCGCTACGTTTGCCAGAAGTCTTGGTGCATGTATGGGGTTTAGGAGAGATCGATTAGGTTAGGGTAGGATTAAGGTTGGGAGATGAGCTGAGGCTCACGATACAAAGAAGCGCGAAATTGGCGCAGCCTTTACAACATGGACATTCGTTTGGCCTTGGTGGCCGATGAATAACACGACACTGACCGGAGGTCCCGATGGCGACGCTCGTGGTGCTGTTGTTCCTACTGGCAATGCAGGGCTGAGCATCTCTGCTGGTGGTGAGGTGCACTGGGCGGCTTTCGCTAACGATAAGGCTGAATGGAGTGTTGAAGTTAGGGGCCAGCGGGCGAAGCGATGCTGGTTCCCATAGTCCTAAAACGGCGGTGGGATACAGCCAGAGGTAGACGGTGGTCGCTTTACCCGGGAAAGCGCACCAAGGCACACGAAAATTGCTGGATGGTGGAGCGTCACGAGAGCGTAAGTTTTGCGCACGACGGTAGGTGAGTGAAGTACAACGAACTAAATTCAGAAGAATTAAAAAAGTCTTTATTCTATTCCCATTTATTGTTGCTTCTCCATGGGTTCTCCATTAGTAGTCTCTACCTGTTTCTCATTATTATTTTTATTTTCTTCTTATCTTTTATCTAAAATTATTGTTTGTAGCTTTTTTTTTTATAAAAATCCATCAATTCTTCTTTTGCTGTTCTCTCTGTTGGACTGTTAAATCTATAAAGACCTACAAAGCACAAGGCATATTTTGACCAGAAGAACAACAAATTTCTTCTTTTAACAAATCAATCTGTGTGTTCACCAAACTACCACAAACCAAAAGTACTGGGTGTTCCAAAAAAGTATTGGTTGTAATCGCTAGATGTAGTCGTTATAAAGCATTTTACAGCATTTTACAAATACTATAATTTGACTATTATTGCCGGAGAAAGTTCAGTACTTATCATGATTTGCGTAACATAAATCAAGCGCCAAGTGTTTCGCATCAGAAAACGGGTGCGTAGTTCGAAGAACTGTGGATAAACCTATGTAGGGACGAACAAGATCATCAAAAACTGACGAAAACGTAAAGAGCGTACAACAGTCTGTTCAGTAGACTTCTGACCTACCTCTTCGTAAACAGGCAAGTTTTTTTAATGCGCCTAGATCATCATTACACTGCATTCTGCTCAAAAATTTATGTCTGCACCCCTATAACATTCATTTGGTGCAAGAATTAAAACCCAACGATGCCAGTCGGAGGCTTAAATTCGTTAACTGTGTAACTAAGCATTTCAATTCATTCAACATTTTGTTTTCGGATGAGGCACATTTTCATCTCAATAGGCACGTTAACAAACACAACTGCCGTTATTGGAGCGCCATGAACCCACAATCCAAGCATGAGAAACTCCTTCGTTCACCAAAAGTGACTATATGGATTGCAATGTCAGCGCGAGGAATAATCGGCCCGTACTTTTTTAATTTTATTTTAATATAAAAGGGACCGGGCGTTAACAGTAAATTTTTAATAATTTATTGGTACATAAACTGCAAAGTTTTGTTGACTATAGTCAAAGAAGGAAGCCAGAATGGTCCAAGCGGATGAGGCGCGCACTGCAATGCGGACGGGCTCGGTTCATTTTCCGGTATTCTCTGGTGCCCAGCGGGTGGCCTACTCAGACACTAAAAATAATTGAGTACCTGTGTTCACTTTGAACGAGCGGTAATAAGGGCGGTCGTCTAAAGCGCGGCGCTTGCCATATCGCCCTGTATCAGAGGTGGTGCGCGACGACCGGGCACTTTGGGCAAACATATAAAGGCCTCAATCTCTTCAGTTTGCAGGCTATGCCCTCACGCGGAGCGTCACAGCGTTGCCATTATAGTCAAAGAAGGTCTCTACCACGAGTTCGTGAAATTATCCCCCAAAAATTGACTTCCAGAAGAGGTGATATAATTGTTAATGGATTTTTCTTGTCGGAATATCTTAAATCAAGAGTATACAGCAGCAATCCGGGCTTTCTCGTTCAATTGAAAGAAAATATCCGTCAAGAAATGACAACGATTACGGAAACTACGTGTTTCTCTTTTAAAAGAGTGCCGCGAACATGTAGGATCACATTTAGATGGCATTATTTTTAAAAAATAATTTTCCATAGTCTGTATTTTAATAACAAATAAAAAATTATTTAATAAGCGTCTCTTTTGTTTTCTTATAACAATCTTAAGAAGAAGCTTTTTTTGGGTTATAACTTTTATTTCATGACAGCAGTTATTGGTACAAACAATACAAATGCTAACAGCGAATCACAAATACACATTAGCGGGTAATTATTACAACTTCCCACAAAATTCATTTATTAAAATAACATATCGTTAAACGTGATGTCTGCAATTATATCTAAAGTAGTTTAAAAATAACTGTCCTTACGCATGGCACCGTGAAATGCAAGAAGATATTTTACAATTACAAAAAATTGTTGTACTGCATACTTCGAAAACATGCTACAGCTAGAACTCTAATTAAAATACGAAATTTAGCAGTTTACCTTACAAAACCACCATGATGGAATTTCGGAGTGGTTTACGGTACTTTGAATTACAGTAATATTGAAGCAACAGAATTCAGAGCACATCAGCCCGAATAGAAACTAACACCTACCCCTTTACCGTAGCAGTTATTTATTGCCCTCCTCAACATCGTAACATGTTTCTACCGGTGAGTACGAGGAGTATTTCCAACAACTTGCTAATAAATTCGTTTTTGCTGATGACTGAAATACGAAACACTACATGCAGATCCCATTTAATTAAACCCTCTACGTGCCCTTTAAAATTTACATTTGATTTATCTTTCAGCACATGGACCAACATATTGGCATATAAATCTTAAAAAAAGGTTTTGTTGCGAACAATAAGAAAAATCCAGCAAAGCTTACTTCGCAATTAAAATCAAATAATCCGATGAACTGGATGACACAATAGAATATTCAACACGACGCGCGAAGCTATATCAAAAAATTCAATCAAATATATTGAAATTGATAATGTATCACGTCACATAAAATAAGTGGTTGCCGAGAAGGGTATATTATGAAGCAAAAACAAAGAACTAGAAATATTCACAACAAAAAGGTGTATAAAACTTTAAAGTTTACATAGTCCACTTATCAAATAATGATTGCTCAAGATGAAGACATACAAGATTAAAAGACTTACACATTGTGGTATCTTCAATCAGAAAAATAGATATAACATTGACCAGAGTTAAGATTTTATTTATGCAATAGGTCAATTGCCCTGACCAATTAAATAGTTTTTACCTGCTTAACTAAAGTAAGAAATTAAACACAACAACTCCAGTAAGTCTCTTGGTTACAATTTCATTACGATAACGATCACGATGAGCCTTTTTCCATACATTGTTGGACGTACGCCTTCGCCAAAATTTTCCATCTTTCCCTGTCCGTAGCTAACGCCATCCGCTGTATTCCTGCAATGTCTTGTATGTCATCTCGCCATTTTCGACTTGGTCTTCCTTTTCCTTTTTTGTAACTTTGCGGTCTTTACTGTAATATAGTTTTAGTCCATCTATTATCTTGTCTATGTGCCAAATAGCCCGTGTGGGGTTGCTAGTCCCTCATTAGGCGCCTCCCCAGATGGCGGATAGGGGAATGCTCACTAGATATGGTGGGTACCGGGGAAATAAAATACCCGGGGCGGACCAAAACTAGCAGCAGCGTCTGACCCATACTGGGCGGCTGCAAACGGCGTCTGCATCCAGAGGATCGGTCGATGAAGGAAAACTCGCCAACACGCAGGGCAAGCGAGGCGTTTTAATTAACAAAACCACCCAAACCAAACCAAATGTCGAATTTCAAAAACCACGGAAATAGACCCCAGGTGAGTAGGGTTAAAAACTCAAAGTCTCACACTGAAATATCAGTCAGCCCCATGTATTCTGGGGCAAAATTCGAAAAACTGAAAAAGAAGTTTACAAACAATTTATATATTGCCACATATAACATACAAACAATGAGATCAGAAGAAAAAATAGAGGAATTACAAAACGAACTAAAATCTATAAAATGGGATGTACTAGGACTGGCAGAAACACGACTACCGGGAGAAAAAACCACTGAACTGAAAAGTGACCATATACTTTATAACAAAAATTCTGATACGAAAGACTACATAGGAGGTGTAGGTTTCATAGTGAACAAAAAGATGAAACATAGAGTAATCAAATACCAGGTCATATCGGACCGCGTCATATACATAATAATTAGACTAAACGTACGTTATACACTTCAAATCATAAATTTATATGCTCCAACAAGTACAGCGGAAGACGAGCAAATTATGCAATTTTATAAAGATATATCAACGGCGAAACAATAGGAAAAATCTCACTACTTGGTCATTACCGAAGATTTCAATGCAAAAATAGGAAAGAAAACAAAATGATATGGAATTTATAGGTAATTATGGTCTAGGTATTAGAAATAACAGAGGGGATACACTTTCCAACTTTCTTCAAAACGAACAGCTATACTGCCTCAACACATTCTTTAAGAAACCATCACAGAGAAAATGGACATGGCAAAGCCCCGACAACAAGATAAAAAATGAGATAGATTTCATCCTCTGCCGAGATCGAAAAATATGTAGAGACGTATCAGTTCTGAACAGATTCGATACTGGGAGCGACCACAGGATGGTCCGAGCACTGATAAACATCAAAATTAAACAAGAAATACATAAATTAGTTAGACAACAACGTTTTCCCACTAACACAGAAATAACGAAAAAGCAAGATGAATATAAACAAGAACTCTCAACGAGACTTGATACAACTATACTATCAGACATGGACATTAACCAAATAAATGACAGAATTACAATTACTATCCAAATAACGGCAAAGAAATTGTGCTCAAGAAAAAAGGGTCAAACAGATCAAAAACTCAAAAATATCACTATAAAACTCATAGAAAGAAGGAGAAAATTGGAAAAGGAACAGACGAATAAAAATCAATAAACAAAGAAGTAAAGAAAGCAATAAGAAAAGACATAAGAGAACATAGAACTAGAACAATTTTGATGACTATTGAAGACAACGCCAACATGAGAACACTAAGATCAAAAATATCCAACGGACGGCAGAAGATGACACAAAAAAAGTACAAAGAGGGAATAGAAGTGACAAAACCGGAAGACATCATCAGAGCAATTGAACACTTTTATACCGAATTATATGCAGCACATACACCGCATAGGGAATCATAAACACAAAGAAATATACTCAATGCAAGCTCCATAAAATCGAAGCCCAAATAAAATTACTTCCTAACAAAAAATCTCCACGACATGACCTTATAACAGGAATTATATTAAAGCACTTACCTGAGAAAGGACTTTGTTATCTCCAAATCCTGTTTAATAGAATACTGTGTCTGGCATACTGGCCATCATTACTCAAATTTGCCCAAATTATCCTAATCCTTAAACCGGGTAAACCTCCCACCAAATAAAATCCTACCGACCTAATAGTTTACTTCCAATTATCTCTAAGCTGCTAGAAAAATTAATATTAAAACGCATTAATGAACGTGAACTTCAAAGTCAATGGCTACCAGATCACTAGGTTGGATTCCGATCCCAGCATTCAACAATGCCATTGATTAACACACATAATACACGGTGTACTTGAACACAAAACTTACTGTTGTGCAGTGTTCTTAGATGTGAGTTATGCATTTGACTAGGTTTGGCACAGAGGTTTATTGTACAAAATAAAAAAACTACTTCCGTACCGTTACTACGTGCTTTTGCGCTCCTACCTGGACAAACGATTCTTCCAAACCAAACTCGGTAACGACACCTCCCAGATATATAGAATTAATGCGGGTGTCCCTCAGGGTAATGTGCTTGGGCCTCTATTGTATCCGTTATATGCAAGTGACCTTCCTATCACAGAGCAAACAAGTACAGGCACGTTTGCTGACGACACAGCAATCCTGTCGTGCAATGAAGACCCGAACACAGCAACCGAACTACTCCAAGAACATTTAAACCAGCTCGAAAAGCGGCTAAACAAGTGGAAAGTAAGGGTAAACGGGGATAAATCGGTCAAAGTCACGTTTACAACGAAACAATTGGCGTGTCCGCAAGTCTGTCTAAACAATACACCGATCCCTCAGGCAGACGAAGTCAGATATCTAGGCCTGCACCTCGATAAACGCTTGACGTAGAGATCTCATATAAGAAAAAAACGGAAATAAATGGATCTGCGTCTTAAAGAAATTGTATTGGCTCCTTGGGAGAAACTCAGCACTTGCCATAGATAACAAACTGTTAATCTACAACATGCGTCAGCAAATCAACAATAAAAATAATACAACGCTTCCAGTCCAAGACCTTGAGGATGATATCCAATGCTCCCTGGTTTGTGTCAAATGCAACAATCCACAACGATTTTAACATCCCATTAGTAGCCAATTTTATAAAAACAAAAGCTGAAAAACATCATTACACTGTTGAAAATCACCCGAATATAGCAGTCAACGTCCTAGCCCAGGAACCCGAAACCAGAAGATTAAGGAAAAAGTGGCCAATAGACTTAGTGAACTAAAGTAGGAGATTCACCAGTGAGTGCTTTCTCCTCATGACTTTTATTAAACATTTAACAATATAAAATTAGCTCATAGAATTACTGTATTTATTCTGATTGCTAATAAAATGAGCTCATAACAAAAAAACAATTTGTCAATTAACTCTATCTTTTTGATATAGTTGTGACGAAAATTCTATGACCTTGATTTTAGAGACTTTAAAGGAAATTTATAAATTTTATCTAATCCCTACACATTTGAAGTGTTTTATCTTTAAAATTTTGCAACTTTGCTTTTTCCGTGACCTGAAATTTTTCGTATTAACAACACAAGAATCCATATTTTTTTCGATTGAAGAACAGTAATTGGAATTTTGATAGATTTTTAGAAATTGCAGTCATTGATACTTTTAAACTGCAATTGCTTCGTTTCTTCTTTGTCTTCTGTTTTTTTAAACAGAGCATATCGTCAGCATATAAAAATTAACCAGGACTATCTAATGTTAAATGTTTATCTATTATTAAGACACGCTATTGTAACATTTATAATCAGCGCAAAAAGCAAAAAGCTTCAAGACATTAATTTGGCCCACTCTCGCACGGCCGCCACCGCCAAACTTTTCAGTTCCCCATTCCAGCGGTGTTTGTGGAATAACTAAATTCGATTCCGCCCCAAATGCAGCGCCGCATTTTCCATTTGCGCTCTAATTAAAATGCTATGCGTTTCGGAGTGCGAGCCATTATGTCTGGCTGTATCGCGTTTTATTGAGTTTCCGCAATTACTGTCTCGCCGTATGTAGTTTAATTAGAGTGGAGGCTCCGTGTGACTGTAATTTTAAAGTTCCTGCAAAGCAATTTGCATTCCCTCAATGGCAGCCATTTGAAACGCCGAGACGGCTCCGGGCGAACGCAGATATGCGCGAGTCTGGCTGAATGGCTCTCCAATTGGCGCTGTTGACGAAATGGAATTATGTTTGTGTGAAACAATGTATCTATACAACAGATACACTGCGGCTGTGTGTAGCTGAAGTCCGCATAATTGGCGGATGGAACATTTTTCGCTTGCGTAATGATTGGATTGTTGTGGCTAGCTATGAAGAATTTTTAATCAGAAATTTAGTTTTTTTTAATTTAAAGCTCTAATTAGTGCTTCATACCACTACCATTTAGTCAATGAGACTAATGAGTTTCTAACTTAAAATGCTAATTACAAACTTAATTTAAGCCTTCATTCATCGATGTTCCTTAGTTACTAACAAATTAAGTGGAACATTTTTCTTGAGCTTTTAACACTAATGAAAAGGCTTTTTCTTTTTAGTTCCGCGTAAGATTTCTGTTGTCTAGGTGTTGTCTTAAAGTTCTTTGGCAACAATTTAAATCTTCATGTAGATCGATGTACTCAATGTATCTAAACTTCTTCTTTTTCTTTTGTCTTTTTCAGTTTTTAATTGTCCACTTCTCTTTTTTTACGCAATTCCGTTTTGTGCCGCCAGTTCTTTCCTAATATCTCTTGGGTAATTTTCCCGTGCTACGTACGTGTAATCTTGGTCTACATTTAAAAATGTTTTTATTCGCAGTTCTTTCTACGACATCTTCTTTTCCATTTTGTCTGCTAGTTTATTCGTTTGTATTCTATCTCTTGGCTTTACTCCTAACATGACGGATTCTGTTGTCCGTTGAGTTCTACTTAGTTATTTTCGGATTTTATAGTTAGCGGCATGGTCTTGATGCTATACGTCAACATCGTGTCATATATTTCTCCCTTTAATTTATAATAATAATATAATAATGGTAAGGCCCTGCGCCCCGCGTGGCAGCACGGCCTGCGAACTGAGAGGTTAAGGCTTTCATACGTTCGCTCTCTCTGCCCAGTCGTCGCGCACCATCTCAGATGCGGGGCGATGTGGCAAGCACCGCGCCTAAGATGACCGCCATCATTACCCCTTGTTCGAATGAACGCAGGTACTCAATTATTTTTAGTGACTGAGTAGGCCACCCGCCAGGCATCAGAGAGCACCGGGAATTGAACCCGGGTCCATCAGCATCGCAGCCCGCGCCTTAACCACTGGACCACTCTGGCTCTCCCTTTAATTTAATTGGTATTTTATAGTCTTGTTGAATCCTAGTTTACCAGTCGCTGCGAACGTCATTCAAATTAGTTTGCTTATTTCGGCATTGACGTTCTTTACCAGGTTTTATTTGTACAACCTAAATAGATATACTTTTCCACCTTTTCTAAGATGTCCTTACCAACTCTGGGTATTGTGCGTTCTAAAGAAATAACTTTTGTCTTTTCTTTATTTACGGACAGGGCAATTTCTTCATATCTCGTCCGAAGTTGCTTAGGGTTGGTACCGATTAGGATTTAGGTATCGGCCATCGATGTTGACTTTTCTATCCCAAATAAATTGTTTAATAACGTCTTTGGGGAGATTGCAACGTCTTGTACTCCACGTTTAATGATAATTTTGTTTGTTGTAATGTCTTATGTGAGTTTAGCTTTAGAGCTAATGTTCATTGAATTTTTTTGTTAATTTGTTGGCAATGATTTTCCTAAATAGTTTGTATCGGTAAGCAAGAAAACTTAAAAGTCTATAATTGTTTAGCTTTAGCTTATTTTCTTATACAACATGATAACTTGCGTGCTTGGTTATCTTTTAGATATTTTAATTGCAGAATTTCTTTTGAATCGAGCTTTCTTCTATTTTTTTAAATATATCTTTAGCAGTTAAGGATACGAATACTATAAATTTTTTTGATAATATCGTTCTTCTTCTTCGACTGCCTATCGACTCTATTGGATGTTGGCGAAAACATTTTTGGATTCTTCTTTCTCTTGCCATGTTGACTAGCTCCCCTATTGTTTTGAGTCTAGCCCATTGTGTTATATTTCTTGACCATGACAGTTCTCTTTCCCTCTATTTTTTCTTCTAAGATTAATTGCAGTATCCCATACTTTTTATTTCTAACGATACGTCCTAGGTAAGCATTTTTCTTTGTTTAATTGGGATGAAGAGTTCTCGGTCTTTATACATTCTTCTTACCACTTTCTCGTTGGTTATTTTTTCAGTCTAACACACCCTTAACGGGCGTCTGTAAGTCAACACCTCGAAAGCTTTGATTTTATTGATTGTGTTCATTTTCATAGCCTACAACTCCATTTCATATAGTAGCATTTGTATACCGCATGCAAAATGGCAGGTGGATATTGAAACGTTGCGCGTGATATTTCAATTCTATTTTTAATTTTTTTTCAGAGTTTCAGTCCGCATTTAGCTGGTATCCCAAATATTTGTAGTGAGTTACTCTTTCAATTTGTTGATTTCCTATTTGAATAGCCGCGTTAGTGTATGGTTCCTTTTTCCTGCTGACAATCATGAACTTGGTCTTTTTTGAATTCATGTTTAGTCCGTATCTTTTGCTTCTCTCATTCAATTGTGTGTGTGTATATATATATATATATATATATATATATTTGCTGTAATTCTTCGACATTGTTTGCAATCAGTAGTGTAACGTTTAAATATCTAAGGTTCGATATTGGCACTCCATTCACTTTTATACCCATCGGTTGTTCTTTAAGTTGTTCAAATATGGCTTCCAAGTGCAGATTAAATAATAGTGGAGACAGCACACATCCCTGTCGTACGCCTCTCTGAACATGGATGTCACTGTGTTAATAGTTTGTGTTATGTGTGCTGTCTGATGGTATACATTGAAGGTCTTTTTCATCTGCATCCGTGATTTTCAAGAAGTTCAGGAGTTTCTTATGTTGAACGCGATCAATTTTTGGTATCTTCATATGATGTGAAGTGCTGCTCAGACAGGCTATGTGCCATCAATCGGAACAAGTGATAATCGGAGGGGGCAATGTCTGGTAAATACGGCGGGTGGTGTAGGATTTTCCAATTGAGTGTCTTTAAGTAGGTTTTGACCGGCGCCATAAGTGGACGAGCATTATCATGCAGGAGAATAATTTTGTTGTGTCTGGAGTAGTAGTGAGTGCGTTTTTCTTTGGGTACTCGGCTCAATCTCATCAATGTGTTCGGTAGAAAACCCCAGTAATGGTTTCGTTCGGTTTGAGCAACTCGCAATACACGATACCAAGCCCATCCCACCAAATACACTATCTATGTTGAAGCATGGCCTCGTAGACCCCATAATTTTCTCTTCTTCGAGTTATCTTAGTGGGTCCATTTTTCCTCACCAGCGACTATAAGATGCAAAAAACCCTTTTGTTCATGCTTGGCAAGCAGCATTTTACACGTGCATAATCGGCGTTCAACGTTTCTCGGCTTTAGTTCATACGGAACCCAATTTCCTTCCTTTCGAATCATTCCCAACAAATTTAAACGATGTAAGTGCAAGTTCTTCTTGCATTTGACAGGAATCTTCCTCCAATAATGCTTCCAATTCCACGTCTTCGTACACATTCGACCTTCCGCGACGTTCTTTGTCTTCGACGTCAAACTCATCCTTCTTAAACTTATGAAACCACTCACAACTTCTCTCACTTAAAGCAGCCTCACTGTATGCTACGACAAGCAATCGATGCGCATCAGCTGCAGATTTCTTCAAATTAAAGAAGAAAATCAAACGTTCTCGCAAATGATGCTTATTCGGCTCAAAACTCGACACGAAAAAAAATCGATATTTAATTATGTTACATCTCACCTTCTGTGCTTGATATTGAAAGTGTCAATGGTGCACTTCTGGCAGACATACTTCCTGCAGTCGACGCAGCGGGCTTTCTGCGCCCCCAGGATACCGAAGCGGTCGCCGCAGAGCAGGCACTGCGAGGGCCCCCGGCCCAGCGCGTTCCGCCTCATGTTTTCCAGCCGCTCCACCAGCCTCCCTACCTGCAAAACGACGGCGCCTGAGTTAATTGAAAGCAAGAAAGCGACCGGCAAGCGAATTTGATCCCCGATCTTGGCGCGCCGGTTTGACTAGCCCGTGATGAGCTTTTTACGCGACACGAAGGTGGACGCCATTAGCCGGCGTAATTACGCAAATTCCGGCTGCACTACGTCCTGGGGGCGTTTTGTAGCCCGGCTGACGCCTCTGCAGCAAACTCGTTAAGAAAAAATTTTATATAATGATCGCGTTTTTAAAGCTGTAATCATGACGAAAGAATGGCTGCGAAATTATAGCTTTCCATGGCCACATTAAGAAATAATGAAAAAAATTTTTGCACAGCTAAATTAAAAGGTCATGTTCTTCATAGGACTACTGTTTTGTGGGGCGTATTGGTCACGCGAGAAAATGATTAACCCCCGAAGCTGTCGGGATCAATTAGGTATTGTATATGTAAAATGATACCAAGCCTACAATACAAGGTGCGTTCAAGTTCTAAGGCTTCCAATTTTTTTCTGAAAAAGTACTTACTTAGTCCTAGGCCTTTCTACCTTTAGGTGTAAGGCTGGATGGGTTGAGTCTTGCACTTCTGTCTCCATTGCTTCCTATCTTGCGTTAAATTTTGTATTCCCTCCCATGACATGCCTTTTCTCACTACTTCTTTTCTTATATTGTCAATCCATTTTGTTCTCGGTCTTCCTTTTTTATTTTTCCCTGGCATTTGCGTTTCGTACACTCTTTTTGTTAGTCTATCGTCCGACGTTCTGCACACATGCCCAAACCATCTGAGCTGCCCTTGTATAATTTTTTCGTTGATTGGTTCTATTTTCAGATTTTGTCTAAATGCTTCATTTCTTATCCTGTCCTTCTTGGTTTTATTTTCTACTTTTCTCAAAAACCTCATTTCCATTGCGTTAATACGTATCTTTTATCTTTCTGTAAGAGTCTACGTCCCGCTGCTATAGATGATTGATGGCCTTACCACTTTTTTTACAACTTCAGTTTTTATGTTGTTTGGCACTTCACTTTTTCCCAGAAAGGTTGTCTTCATCAGATTGAATATTTTTCCTCCTTTTGCTATTCTATCGTCTAATTGTTTATCCAGTTTCTCATTTTCTTCTATTACTGCGCCTAAGTATATAAAATTTTCTACCTGTTCTATGTCTTCCCCGTCCAATTTTATTTGAGGTGTTTTCTTTGTGTTTGATATTATCATTGTTTTTGTCTTTCCTATATTTATTTTCATGTTTATTTTCTTTAATTCGTCCTCTATTACTTTGAGATGATATTGCAGGTTCTCCTTCGTATTTGCTATCAGGGTCATATCATCTGCGAACATAAGTTCTGTCAGCTGTGTATGTGTCATTTTCCAATATCCCAGTGTCAGTTTCTTCATCTTCTTCTTCGCTTTTTTTATTGCCTTATCTAATACCGTTGTGAATAGCAGTGGGCTTAGGACACAGCCTTGCTTGACTCCTTGTCTCGTTTTAAACTCATTGGATTCTTCGTTGTTTGTTCGTACTATGTTTATATTATCTTTGTGCATATTTTTTATGATTCCGTGGTGCTTTTATTCACTCTCCTTTTCTGTAGTACTTCCCATACATCTTCTTTTCGTATCCTGTCAAAAGCTTTTGCCAGGTCTATAAATATATGTGTATTTCCTTGTTCTTGTTTATTAGTTTTTCGCTTACTTGTCTAATTAAAAATATTAAATCCTGTGTGCTTCTGTTTTTCCTGAAGCCACATTGCGTGTCCTCCAATGTTTTCTCTACTGTATTCCTTACTTTTTTTTCTATTATTCTTGAGAATATTTTTCCTGGGATGCTGGAGAGTGTTATTTCTCTGTAATTGTTACAATTTCTTTTGTCGCCTTTCTTATATATTGGCAATATAATGTCCGTTTTCCAATCCTTTGGTATTTTTGTAACCTTTAATACATCGTTCATTATTTCCCTTAATTTATTCGTGCCCGCTCTTCCCATAAACTTTATCATTTCCGGTCTGATTGCATCTTTGCCAGCTGCTTTGCTTAATTTTAACTTTCCTATTGATCTCTCGCTTGCCATTCTTCCTTTTTTCTTTCTCTATATTTCCGTAACTATTTTGTCTCATAGGTTCTTGGTTTTCACCAATTTGTTTTTCTATTTGCTCGATTGTGTAACTTTTGTCATCTATTATGAGTGTATCTTAGACTTGCTTTGCGTCCTTCAGCCCGCACTTCTTTGATGTATGTTTCCTTTGTTCCCGTACTTGCTTGTTATAGTCTTTTATTATAAATATATAACTTCCTTTAAGCATTTTAGTGGCTTTTAGCACTTCTAATTTCTTATTTTCCGATGAAAACTCTATTAATATTGGTCTTGGTGTGGCTCTATTTTGCAGTTTTTTCCCTATTCTTCTAACTTCTCTTGTTTCACTTTCCATATTTATTTTAATATTAATTTCCCTTAGTGTTCTACGTATATGTTCCTTAATAATTAGATCTGATTCGTTTTCCATTTCTTTAATTCCCTGTACAATTATTTTATTTTTCCGTATTTTCTTTTCCATGTTTTCCATTCGTTCCTCAAGTTCTGTATTTTGTTTTTTCAGCATTTCATTTTCCTTTTTCAGGTTGGCGTTTTCTAACTTTATTTCCTGCAATTCTGCATATAGTGCATCAACCTTTTTTTCTATGCGTTCATTACGCGTGTCCATTTAGCCAAGCTTGTTATTCATTTCGTGTAATAGTATTTCCATATTTTTGTGTTTTCGTTCCTTACTTTAATAACACCGATTATATTGCTTGATTATTTATATGTTCTTTAGATAGCGCTTGGTCATCTCGCAGTTGTTTATCTTCTCTCTGTTGAAATCCCAATATTTTCGCCTTAATCTGCTTTTATACCAATTTTATACCCGTTAATTACTCACTAATTTTACGTAATGCTTTAGAATATTTCCACTTTTTACACTTTTAGTTCATTGATATTTAAAATTTGCTATAGTCGCGACGCGCTTTGCGTATTGAACTTCGATTTACGAAATTATTTAACACCGCACTCACGTACGGGTCCGTTCACTTTGCTTTGCAAAACTCAACTCCTTCTGAAAAAGTACTTGCCCAAAGAAGTTAAAACTTCTGTTACTTCTCAACGTAATCTCCGTCTAGACGTACACATTTTTCACAACGTCGTCGCCATGATTTTATTAATACTAAGAATACTTCTTTAGGGGTGTGTTTTGTCCACTGGAAAATCGCTGATGCAACAGCGGCTCCATTGGAAAATAAACGGCCACGGAGAGCGTCCTTAATTGTCGGAAATATATAATCGACGGTCCATAACAACTTGCTTCACTCGCGCAATCATGGTTTCGGTCCGGCTGGTTCGTGTCAGAGTCTGCTTTCGTTCATTGTCACACAACTCTCGAACTTTTTTAAACTTTCCCACCCACAAACGTATATTTTTAAATATCCACAATGCTTTCACTGCATGTCTCACTCAATTGGGGTTGAATTTCAATGGGAATTTCACCACGCAAGAGGAAAAATGGATTAATGCAAGTCGTTTTTTAAAACCAAACGTCGCCATTTGAAGTATACGAAGCAAAACTCACTGCAATGGCAGTAACTTGACCTGTGTATTTGGAGTACAAATTAATTTGGTCCGTTTTTTTGGTGTAAAAAATACGTTTATTTTAAAGCAATATAAATAAACAGATTAATCGAAGTATTGTCCGTTACTGGCTACTACATTTTCCCACCTCTCAGGCAATTTTAGAATTCCATCTTGAAAGAATATCTCGTCTTTTGAGGCGATCCGGTGACCTGCCAAATCGTGCTGCATTCGTCGGAACAACCAGTAATTAGAAGGAGCAAAGGCCGGCGAATACGGCGGGTGCGGTAAAATATCCCACTTGAGCGTTTCTAAATAATTTTTCACGACTTGTGCGACATGAGGCCGAGCGTTATCATGCAAAAGAATAACTTTGTCGTGTTTTTCCTCGTATTTTTGCCTTGTTTCATATAATACCCGGCTTAAACGAATCACTTGTAATCTATAATGATCGCCCGTAATGGAATCAGCAGGTTTTAGCAGCTCATAATTTACAACATCCCTTTGGTCCTATCAGATACTCAACATGACCTTCGAACCATGAATATTGGGCTTTGGTGTTGATATTGAGGTCTATGGCAACGATTGACCGGGCTTAGCGTAGTATTTTTTTTGAGATTATCATAGAATATCCACTTCTTATCCCCATTCACAATCTGATGCAAAAAACTTTTTCTTTTTTGCCTTTAAGCAGCTGCTCGCAAGTGAAAAATTGCCTTTCAGCGTCTCTCGGTTTCAGCTCAATTGCCTTGCTTGTGAATCATTCCCACGGATTTTAATCGTACTGAAACTGCTTGTTGTGTCACTCCCAATGATTCTTCAAGCTCCTGAAGTTTTTAAATCTTAGACTATACAGAAATTTTGCAAGTCTCTTCAAAATAATAGTAAAAAGTTGGTGTTTAAATTTTAGAGAGTCAGAATATATATCGTAGACAACTTCTGTATTGATAAAGGCGAATTACGGACAGAAGTTGTTAGAAATGCATCGATTTTCGTTGAGTATTTCTTGAAGAGTTCCGTTACTGAATATCTCAGTTCAATGACTTGCAGTAATTAATGGAAATACTCTCATGAGCAGACAACCAATCCATCAGCAGAATTTACTCCCCCCCCCATTTTAAAATAAATAATCCTAATCGTGGATTTTTGGGACCAAGGCTTACGTACTGCCAATCCATAAATCGGTATTTTTTTCAGCGTCTGGTGTGAGAACCATAATTTGTCTATTGTAATCAGACAGTCAAAGAATGTCTCCAAATTTGCACCAAATCCACTTACAGATGGTTCTGCTGAGAGTTCAAAATATATATTGTGCATAGTTCTTTCATCTTCAAGATTTCATAGGCGATGGTATGTATAATAATAATAATGGTAAGGCCCTACGCCCCGCGTGGGAGCACGGCCTGCGAACTGAGAGGTTAAGGCTCTCATACGTTCGCTCTCTCTGCCCGGTCGTCGCGCACCATCTCTGATGCGGGGCGATGTGGCAAGCACCGCGCCTTAAAACACCGCCATTATTACCCCTTGTTCGAATGAACACAGGTACTCAATTATTTTTAGTGACTGAGTAGGCCACCCGCCCGGCATCAGAGAGTACCGGGAATTGAACCCGGGTCCGTCAGTATCGCAATCCGCCCCTCAACCACGGGACCACGCTAGCAGGTGATGGTATATAACGTTTTATAAATTTATGATACACGTTGGTTAACGCTTGTGCGTATTGCCGGGCACCAGTTACAACACAGTTTTGTGACTTGACGTGTATATGTATGCTTAAAGTACTCCTTCCTTCCAAAGAAACCATGCCACTGCGCGATTGACACACTACCTAGCACTTTGTGCGTTCCAGTAACACCATCGGTTAGTATTACACGGCCCTGCAGTCTATGTTCTCCCGTTTACTAAGATGCATTTCAATCTGATGCGTAATCGGATTTCGAAGGAGAGTGCCAACCACTTTTGAATGTCATACATATAAAGCATATTACAACTTGTTTTCTGCTACACATTCGAATTCAAATTGTAAATTTTTTGTTTGTACAAATTTTTATTTTAAAAAAATGCAATATATGGTAATGGATCCCTTTGCTGTTTTAGTAGGTTAGACGCAGAACATTATGTCTTTCATAACATCCCGCTGTCTGCATGAAGTTCATGTTAGGTAAAGTGTAAGGAAGTTTCCCCCAATTACTTGGAAAGTTTATTAAGGTAATGAACTTAACTCTGCAGCAACACAGGGCTGTCATAAAGTTCCACTAGACTGCTATTAAATTATTAAGTTTGCACAGCAATATTATTAATAAATAAAAATATATACAATTATGATAAAATACAAAATATTTTGTAGGGTTTTTAATGGAAGAGTTATTATCTAATATATTCAAAAATATTTATAACATTTATATAAAAGTTATAAGAAGTAGGGGTTTATGGTTTCAAATCTTTTAACCACGATTTTATGTTTCTTCTCCTCTACCATTGTGGATTTATATCTTTCTTTTTTAAAACTTCTTATATCCGCAATTGTTTCTGCTCTATAATTAACAATTTTTATTTCAGAAGGTACATTTTTGCGTTTTGAATAGGTATCGTATATTCCATCTTATAATCACCTTGTTCTTTATACTCCTATTATATTTGTAATTTATGATTTGTTTATTTGGTCTAATGATCGGATTCTTCCTTCTCATAGCTAAATATTCATTATATACATTACTATTATTAGAGACTCATTTGACCCTTAACATTTCATTCTCTAACTATCTTAATAATATAGCGGACATGCAGTTATCAACAATTGAGCTATCTGACATCAAAGTTAAAAAATATAGTAAGCCACTATCTGTGTCAAATTATTGGGAAAAATTAAACAAGACGGAAGCAAATCATGCATGTGATCTTGTGACCCCCGTATCTCGGGTGAAGTGAAAGCTACAGATTTTAAATTCAAGATCGAGGAAGGTACCGATCTGGGGCATTTACTGACTAAATATAAAGTGAGTAAGTCAAGTAGTTCCGGAGATATCGTATCGACAGACAGACTTTGCCTATGCTTTACGTGCTTACTTACAAATTTACTTACGAATTTCAGAACGCTCCCCCTAGCGCGACCGTTAGACATCCGCTGCCGTAGTTTTTATTGCACTCCAACACGCCCAGCGGCCGACGCAATGCCTTTTGGCAATCCAGATGCTGCATACGTGCGCACCGAAGTTTCTGGGCGTTTTCATGCCGGTGTTTCGAGGTGTTTTCGATTCTCTTCTAGCATGCTGCCAAATAGGCAGCAATATCGCGCGGTGAGATGCTCGCGGCGTTCCGAAATGGCTATAGCGAAGAGAAGCAAATCCAAATACGGGAGCTGTGCGCATCGACATAAATGATGTGTAATTTTACATTATCTGTAGTATGTGCGGTGTATATAAATAGTGTTGCGATTTTAATCACCTGTAAGAAGAATAAATAAGCAGCTTAAGAGAAAACCGTTGCATTATATAATGGATATTAGCCGACGGTTAAGCAAGGTTTCGCTTTCATTTTTTTCTAAATAAAAGTATGCCTAGGTAGACTAATACCGGAAAATTAGTTTAAATAAAAATATGTTTTTATATATTTAATATACTTCAAAATAACAAACTTGAGCACTAATACACTGTTGCCAGTAGTCTTAAAGGTGAATTTCTCAATGCATTCGTCACAGTAGCTTTCACGGGGTGTCCTTTTAAGCTGGGCTTTGAGCCGGCAAAACCAAAGGAAGTCAGACGGGGCTAGGTTAGCAATTTGGGATATTGTGATAGTGTTGACACTGTTTAGTTCTCCAAAAACTCTTTCATTAGCAGTGACGCATGGCTCGGCGTATTGCTGAAAAACCCAGGTGTTGGAATTTTCGGACGGGCGTACACAACTTTTTCCTTCGGTCATTTAAGCACTTCAATGTAAAATGTAGTGTCCGTACGGACGGTAAGAGTTAAAAAACGTTATCGTGTATAACCGATACACATTGCGCTGAATTCTGGCCCGTAACATTTTAAATAGCAGTTCACTTCGCAAGAGGTCCGCACTCTGTGAAGGCAGAAATAGTTCAGATGGTTTTCCTGACATCTCCCACCAACGGTTAGATTTAAAAAATTATTTTTATTATTTTTCCGACGTACCTTATTCATTTGTAACCGGACACAGACAACAAAATTATTAAAATTGTAAATGTGTAATAAGAAGTGATTCTTATAAAAAGACATTATTTAATACAAATGTTGTCATTTCAAAATTTATTGCACCAAAAATTATGTGTAAAATGTAGAGGTGGGTATAATACAGAAGTCTATACAAATCACTATGTACTTCTGCCAGCTTTAAGATTTCTTTCGTTTTTTTTAAAGCAATTTGTCCTCTGACTCCAGTAATATTGCAGACTCGTAAACTTATTGTACTTCTCTCATTTTTTAATGCACTTTTTCAGTATCTTCGTCCTTTGTATCAGTCTGAATGAACCAGTCCCTTACTGAATATTTGATGTATTCTTCTAATGCTCCATATGCAAGAGTTTAGTAATCGGAAGAAACAAAGTAAACCAATGACATTGTAAATTGACCTCTTTCATGATCTTTAATGACTACTTCTAGTTCTGCAACTTTATTAAAATTCAACGATATACTACTACAAAGTTGCAGTAACAGTCACGAAAGATAATGTTTGAACTTGACAGCACGCCGTGGCGTATAAACTTACCAACACAAACTAACTCCTCTAGATACCCTTCTTTAGAGGTCTCAAGAAACAGATAGCATTCTATTGGTATAGTTAGCGCATGTCTATAACAGAGCTTAGTATTTACGCATGGTAAAATAAAATTTAGGAAAGCTATTAAACTACTAACAAATTTAACCGAATGTGAAGTATATTGAATGATCTAGGGTTATCCAAAAATGTACATATCATAATTATATCAAAACATGGTAGAGAAATGGAGAATTTTGTATCGACCTTTTGCCTTTGATGAGTAAAGTGCTTTAGAAGCTTTTTCTCGAAAGATTTCACAGTGATACCGACGTATACAATTGTCGCGACATGAAATTAGATTCCGTGAATGATACTCAGTTACATATCAGACGTGTAAAATCAAAAAGTATACAATAAAAAAAATTATTGCTTCACGTGCTATCTGTTACATTTATATGGTATTACTCTGAAAACCACGACAACGAATTGTTTCAGCATTATATCATTATATCAAATCCAGTTAAGTTAGCTTTTTAAAGCCATTTATTAGATACTGAGAATGCGATTATTGCTACTTTTCTTAACGACATTGCAGTTTTACCTGGTAATCCTGAGTAATTTAAAAAATGGACGATTAAAAAATTGCTCAAAATCCGTTTATAAAAAATTTACCATGGAAACCAATGTCTGTCAGACTAAACTCGTTGCGGACAATCGAACATAGTCAGTATGAGATTGAGCAATAAATGAATATCGAATTCTTCTAAAATTTGAAGAAAATTGCCATGAAGATCCCTGAAATGTTGGTCTATGTGATAAGACGGAAGCCGTAAGCATAAAATGTGTTTACGACTGGTTCAAACGCTTTCGGGAGGAAAAGGAAACAAATGTGAATGAGCCGCGTTAGGGTCTATAGAGAAGCAGTTTGACATGATCGAGTGAAGGCAACATGGGATTAAGTTTAATATTTTAGTTAATTCCTTTTGATAAACGATTACTCCAATTTCATATCCTCTGCTCATTTTTTAATTTCTACAATTGTCTTAGCATTTGAAAGACAAATCGCAAGAGAGCAAGTATAATTTTCCATGACCATTCACACTGTACTATTCAGGATTTGTGCATAATTAGTATTAATCATTAACTCATAAGTAAGATATTGATAAGGGACTGACGCAAAAAGATGAGAAAAATGGTATTTTCAAGCTCTTTTTTATTTCTGTACATAGTTTTGAAATGCTGTCTACCATAAAAATGATAATTGGAATGACCATTATGTTTCTTTATATAATACCTTGGTAAAAGGTCTAAGTGCGACTGATTTCTATTTATTTTCATCAAGGGATTTCTTGATTTTAAGGGATATTTGTTATTTTTATGATTAGATTTTTTACAATCTCCACATTGCTATTTCTATGGTTGTCTAAATTTCTTTTGTTTATCCTGTTACGAATTCTTCTTTAAGTTTAAACGCAATCCTTGACTATTATCTAAACATATCTAACTTCTGGTTTGGAGGCACATCTTTCTTTCAATCCCTAGATGTCCTGGCCTGAATTTTGCTCCTAGAGAGATGTCTTTAAGAGTATTTGCTTAGGGAGTAAAGTAAAACCATTTATCCGCATTTATATTTTCAACCTCTGGACGTAGATTTTATTTATTAGCCATTGCATTTCAAATGTGATATATTTTGTTAAAGTTTTTATTAACTGTGGCACAATTAGGTTCCCCGCAGAAATTTTTATTGTTTTCATATTCTTAATAACAAATTTTAGCCACTTTGTCTTGATTTTTCTCTGCTACGGTATACTCGCTGATTCTTTTCTCCTTTTAGTTGGTTCTAAATTAAGTAGAAATTGTCTACCATTGTACCACTTTAGCTAGCGATGAAGCTGGTGCTAGAATAGCATTAATCTTTTCTTCATATACCTCGCTTTACATTTGTACTAAATTTTGAGAAGATCTATTGGCTTCTTCTTTGGAACTATAGCGCCCACAATCTTCCAAATTTTCCAATAATTATTTAAGACTCTGACTCTATTATAGTTATACGACAAATCACATTTATTAATTGTGCTCTTAGATGTGTTTTCTTTCAAATTAATAGACTCATAGACAACAGACCAAGAAAGATCTAAATTAATTTGTGCACCAATAACAATAAACAGTCCTTTTTATTTTCTTACTGAATAAGATTCTCGTTGGATATTAATTATATAACATCTATTATTTTGTAAATAAAATTATTCTTTTCAAATATTTACAAATAGCACTGCAACGTCAGAGGGTAAGTGGTCATGCCTAAGCAGCTTAAAAACCACAATATGGATTAAGTGAAATTCACTTCGCGAACCAGCTAGGAATGTTAGGAAAGCTTAGCATTGCAGTTCTCTCAGATTGAAGACTAGAAGCCAATCTGGCTTAAATCTAGACTAAAGAGTCAATAAATACTCTTCTTATCCACTGAGTTAATACCATTCAGAGTATTATTATGCGACCCGTCGATGGATGAATGACACTGAGGGTATATAGTAACATTAACCGAGCCTCTAGAGAACCGGGCGAAAGTAGTAGGAGCTCAGGCTATTAGCCTGCGTCCCGTTACGAAGCAAGACATGTAAAAACCAGAGGAAGAAATAAGATTTCTGATGCCAAGCAGCAGGTGGGAGAAGGACAGATGAAGCGACTGTCTGAAGCCCAGCGAAATGTGCTTGTCAAAGCTAGAAAGACTGTTATAGGACTACATAGACCGATAAGAAGACGTAAAAGAAAGACGCAAACGCGCGAAAATCAGAAAAGAGTAAGGGGTCTAAAAGACCCCGATCGGACTCCAAAACTCCGCCAAAATAAAATAAAAAATTTAGGAGCACTCAGGTTCAGACTGACACATATAGTGGACACTTAATATGGCACAAATTAACGGACGTCATCTTAAGACAACTCTAAATCAGGAATAAACCAACCTAGTTTAAGCAATACTTTTCGAGACAATGCACTGGTAGCTGCAAACCGTTGCAGTTCAATAAGGCAATGTTTATGAGAGAGGTCTTGCGCTAATGTAAATTCTAAAGAATGGTTTAAGGAAGCGACTGATAAACTGCGTTAACCCTAGAAGGACGCAAATTTAAGTTTGGTTGAGTCCAAGGACTGTCCAGGGCTCTGATCTTCTTGCCTGAGCCAGAGATGCAAAAAGAGTAGGCTGAAACACGCTTAGGGAGGCAAAACCCTAGACTAAAAGTGGGAGACTGCCTTCTCCTAAGTAGAAAGGTAGAAGAGGAAGGGAAATTTATTACATACTCTATTGATGAGGCATCCTTTGGTGCCTTGAAGGTTCTAAAGGATCTCGGTGGTAGAGATGGCAATCTGGGTGATTCAGGTAAATCTATAGCACACTAAAACAGCTTCTGCAGTCTTTATCGCTTTTCAGGGAATGTTCGATGTGCTCCTTATTTAAGAAATCTGGGTAACCAGGGGAAAAATTAGAAGTCTAAGGTGAACAGAAGAACTGATGTACCATCAATCCTCACAGGTTTTTAGAACCTGAATTATAACCAAAAAAAGGTTTTAAAATATTCTCCTTACATTCTATGCTCCAGACTTAACGGTAAATAGATTAAGGACGGGGAAGGAGGATGGAGCAAAGAAATATATTTGGATCGGCATACCTTTCTACCGCCAACCCGAAAAGAGGAAGAGCTAATGATAGGCTAAAGAGAAAATGGCTTGTAATTTATCATCGAGTGTAGAGCAAACTCACACCACATAACATGGGGAAGCATTAATGCTAATGAATGGAATGAGCTTACTGAAATTCAGACCTAGATCACAATTTTAGAGGGGTGAATGGAACAATTAGGAACAGTATAAAGCTGTGATCTCAGAGTTTGCAAATGACTGTTTTTAGGTGAAAAGGGATCCCAACAGGGACGTGCCTTGGTGAAACAAAGAAAATAGGTAAGAAAGCAATTTAGCTCAACAAAGTGTTTGGGAGAATGAGACAATTATAAAAATATCTTAAGTGGATTCAACAAAGCTCTAAAGAAGAAGTGAAAACTACTCCAGAAAGTGCTAAATCCTGCAAAATGATTCTCAAAGGATTCTCAGAGCTCTATAACTACTATGGAAACGGAAACAGTGAAAAACACTATCACTTAAAAGAAAACAATAAGAGAATTAGTTAGAACACACTGTCCAGTGTCGCAGGTTGCTAGTATATCACAGGGTGAGTGGCAAAATTAAAAACTGAAACTCTCACAGTGAGCATCTTGTAAGAATGACGCAAAAAATGTGACAGGTACAGACAGATTAAAGCGGGGCAACGCATTTCAACCTTATAAACCGCCGCTACCTGACGGCATTTATCCTGTTTTGTTGCAGAAGGCAAGCGATCTTCTATGCCACAGAAAGTGCAATATACTTAGGGCAAGCCTCGCTCTGGGCTATATAACAAAATATAGCTTGTAGGTTTAGTAAAGTTACTTTTATACCAGGAAAAACACGACAAAATAAGGCTAAGGCCCTAAAACAATTAATTTGATGTCTTTTGCAATGAAAACTTTAGAACAACTGCTTAACAGGCATGTTCACTCTACGTTAAAACCGTATGCATACAAGGCAAGAGTAATGCAAATACTTATTACTAAATTGGGGAATACTATAGAAAACAAAGAGGTAATTTTAGCTGCCTTTTTGGATATTGAGAGAGCTTATGGTAATTCATCCTTAGATTAAAATTATTAGAGCGTTGTTGATAGACTGTATGCCTAAAGAAAGACTATTTTATGTATCTCAGATGGGTGACATAATGATGGCTCAGGTTGCAAGTGGATTCCCACAATAAAAAGTTTTGTCTCCTCTAGTGTGGAATTTTCTATAATGGACGACCTGTCAAAGGAACGGATATAAAGCAATGGAATATGCAGATTACTTGGTCATACTATCCCAGGAAAAATTTAACAATACAATTAGGGAGTGCATACAAAGTATCCTCCGGTTACAAACTGGATGGTTCTGATTAATGATCCATTGTAAACAATTAAAAGCTAATTATCGATAGATGTCATGTCGATAGTTTTGATATTTCTGTAGCGCATGGCAGTTTTCCCTTCTTTTTATTCAGTTATTCATTGTTTTTACATGTCAAAAGATGATAAGTTCTAAAGTATACTTTTGACTTTTGTTACTTTTTATTTTCGATTTGGAAAAATTAGGTGCCGAAAGTCAAACAATGCTTGTAGAAGTTTATGATGATAAAGCAATTTAGATACGATGGCATCTGAACTGCAAATTCTTGTTTCAACCAACGACAAAGAACGCTTAAGCCAAACAAAAAGTTCTAAGACACTCACTTGCAAATATTAGACGAAAACTTGGTTTAAACATTCAAGGGACTTACAGGGCTATTAGACGTGAAATCAACCATTTCTGACCTTTATATGCGATGAGAAAGAAAAATTTGTGCCACATAAGTTGTTACTTGAATATCCCGATTTTTTTTCTTACTAAGTAACGCGAAAAAAGTTATTTGTATTTTACGACGACAGGAGACAACAAATATATTTTAATAATCCCAAGTGCAAAAAATTGTGAGTGAACCTTGGACACATGACCACAATGTTATGCTCTGTATTTGGTAGGATCAGGAAGGCGTGGTCTACTAGAAACTACCGAAACCGAAACTGTTGCTGGAGACCACTGCATACAATAACTACTAAATTTAGATAAATAAGTCCCTCCAAATATATCATAGTAGCATTTACAAAATGGAGTAAAGAGGAACTGAGACTGTTTACGTTCCGTTGTATAGAAATAAAGTTATCAGGTGCGGTAAAACATCTTAGAGTGATCTTGGGCTCAAAACTCATCTACAACGAGCATATCAAGAAAATCAAAGAGAAACTGAAGTGAAGTGCCAGCCAGTTGAGCTGACGGAAACTAAAGCTGAAAGTGATATATTTGATGTACACGACGCTAGTTAAATTTATGATATATGCAGCTTTGGCATGGTGGACATAGATGACGCAGAGAACCGCTATAACCTTACTAAGAAAATACAAAACTCGCTTATCTGGAAATAACGGTTTCTATAAAAACAACACCAAGAGCGGCAATAGAACTACTGCTAGACTTCGCTTTTTTTCATTTTGAAATCATGGGAGAGCAGAAGTAGCTTTTTTAAATTGCACAACCCACCCATTTGCAGAGAAAGCATGGAAGTGGGATATCTAAAAATTATATAAAATCTGACCTTATGACGTCCAAATTCACATTCAATATGAATTTTGAGGTTAATATTAATTTTATTTATTATAAATTAATACTAGAAAAATAACTCTAGAGGCTCTAGCAAACCACAAAAAGTTAACTCGGTTGCGGGTGCTAGGGAACAAAAAGGATTATCAACTTCCTGTGCACATGTGCAATACGAAGCTGAGTGAGATAATGGGCCAGGAAAACAAAGAATACTAGGAAAATAAACTGGAACAGACAGAAAAATTTTATAATAGGACCATCTCGTAAACGAACTGAAGAACTGTTAGTACAAAGCAGGACTCAGCTACGAACCATTATAGGCTTCCTTACAGAATATTGTTTTCTTAGAGGACATCTTAACAAACTAAGGTTATACTATGGATACCTGAGCTGCAGGGAATGTGTCGGGAAATCAGAGACAGCCATACACTTTATGTGCGAGTACGAGGCTTTAGTTAGTAGACAAGCTATTTGTGAAAAACCAAAAATAGATCCAGAAGAACTATCCAGTAATAAAGTGGTACAAAACACGAGGATACTGGAAAAAGTGCTGTAAAGAAAATGAGGTGGAGGTCAAATAGCCTCTCCCCCCCCCCAAAAAAAAATTAGTTTTTGCTTGTGGTGGGGTAAACTGAGAGAATTGCGACTTCTGAGAGTTGTAGCTCCAAGTACTTGAAGTTAATTTCCTCCATAGGGTACCCGCACTATCGCTTCATTAGTCGGTATCGCGATGTCAGAGCAACAGGTATCCTCATCTATTTGGTAAGGAATTATTAAGTTTCTTACTTCTTAAGGGCGCGAGAAGCAGTTGAGAATGATGGCCGTCGATGTTTTCCGAGGACCAGCGTGGCTGAAGAAATTATTCACATTATTCTCTGCTGTACAGGAAAGGTTATTTCTATTTGTTTCTTTTACAATAACATCATTAGAATCCCGTCGTCGAAAACCGGCACCCTTTTAGCCTGTTTTTTATTAGTAATATTCCGTTACAAAAATACAAACCGCCGGCCAGAATATACAGGAATCTGCTTACCGGCAGGTGCACACAAGCCACAATAGATAGTTTTCTGTTTTGCATTTGCTTGCGAAAGTACAAACTCGCGCTATTATATTATGAACAGGTTGAAACAATTATATTTTGTTGCTACTTGAAGATAAAAAAACAAATTACTTTTACAAAAACAAGAAGAAAGTTTACAAGTTATTTTTTATGCGATATAAAATATTCGTTTAGTCTTAGTGGTCAAATTATAATTTATATTGGAACACTCCTTGTAGCTTAGCCTATTTAGACCGACATGTCGCCCCCAAAAATCCATAGCAGGTAAAACAAAGCCGACTTCCTCGTGGTAACGCGATTCCGAATCGCATTATCCGGAGCTGCGCGGTAATAGCCCGCATGGCGAGCTATCGGTTGCTTACCCTCTCCTGCTCCATGAGATCCAATTGCTCGGCTCTGCGAATGACTTCTATTATGGCGGTTTGCTCCTCTTCCCTCAGGGGACCCGCCGTAGATTTGTACCCCAGGCTCGCCGTCTTCACACTCCATCCGGTCCTCAATCTGGAACAATGTAATGCGATTAGCTGTATGGGGGCGTGTGGGAGCGTGGCGGCTCGGCGGCGCCCTCCCGATCGGAATGCGCCTAATGAATCCAATTAGGGCGGCTTTTCGGCGCCGAATTGTTCTGCAGGTGCTGAAAGGCTTGCGTGAGTGCTCGAATTAGGCGAAACGCGATAATACTGCATTGATCCTTTGGGGCCGATGAGGCGCGTCCCGTTTTTTGTTGAAATGCATGCGAAGTGCGGCTGTTAGTAATTTTTAGAGGAAAATTCCAATTAAGGGGGCTGTTCGGCGCTAAAATGTTTTGCGGATGCTAAAAAGTTTAGGATAAACAATAAAAAAAGAAAAAATGGTATTACGGTTGGTTCTACAACTTTCAAGTTTAGATCTGACAAAGATATGGCCGAGGAACTAGCAAAAGAATTGGAACATTACTTTTTCTGTTTCAAATTATATAATAGGAAACGCGACTATTTACCAAACCAAAGAAACTGTAGAGCCAAAAGACTCACTTATTATAAAAATTGTAAATTATTAATTTTATTGTTTCTGGAAAAATCTGTCTTTAATAATCTGTAATAATGATGCTAAGTACCCAAAAAATATTTTCTTCATTAATAACAGGGAACGTAAAAATCCCTTACTCTTATTCTTTGTTGACTTAGAACCCGCGTCAAACAACAAGGAAATATATGACCTAAAACTTCTAGTCAATATGCAAGTGTCAGTTCAACTTCTAAGAAAAAAAAACTGCTGTAATCCAATGACGTCGATGTCAAACATATGGATATAACAAAACTTATTACCAAAATCCATACCAATGTGTCAAATGTGGAGGTAAGCGCAACACCATTACATGCAATAAACCCAAAACAACTCCAACCAGAGGTGCGTTATGCAACGCACCGCATCCGGCGAATTATAAAGGTTGCCAAATTTACCAGCAACTACAAGCTCACAAGAGAAACCCATCAAATCCTTACTAGCATGCCATATTTCCAAATAATGAAAGCACTAAGAATTGCGCTATGGAACGCAAACCGGATATCATAACGTCGATTAGAAACAGAGGTATTTCTTCAAATGTACAAAATCACCATCCCCTTAGTATCGAAAGACCACTTCACCAACTCTCCCAAGCTACTTTAACATCTATAAGTACAGGATTTGCTTCACATGTCATTCCGATAACACCGTTCCTGCGGAACCAGCAGTTATTGTTAATAAAAAACTCACACTATGAAAGAGAAAAAATTGCGGTTGCTCACTTACAAGCAACATTCGTTGAAATAAAAGTTTTAAACGAAAATATAATTTTATCTGCAGTATATCGCTTTCCTAGACGCTCAATTAACCAGGAGCAGTTTAAAGAATTCTCAGCAAAACTAGGAAATAAATTTATAGCAGGAGAGGATTATAATGCTAAGTAATTGGGGGATCTAGGCTAATTAGCTTAATAGGACAAGCTTAATAGGACAAGACCATCATGGAAAATCGACTCAACCAAATTTCCACTAGTAGGCCCACCTACTGCTCAAGTGACCTGAACAAAATTCCACATGCCGTGGACTTTTTTGACATTAAGGAGGTTTCTTCTAACTGCTATAATCTAGCCTCTGACCATACCTCAATAATTTGTAACATAAAACACCAATAAAGTCCTGCCTCTATAACAACCATATCAACTGGGACAATTACAGAGAATATTTAAATAAAAATTTATCACTTAAAAAATTCTATTAATTACACCAAACGAAATAGAAGAAGCAGTGGAAAGCCTAACCATTTTCCCTACCCTGAAACCTGGGCTCGCAGCAATGAAGAAGAAATAGAACTATTCAGTTAATACTTTTCTATTTTCCTACCGAAAAACTCGCAAGAAATACCAAATGGATGATAAAGGGATTTTTAATTTTTTGGAGTCTCCACTACAATTGTGCTTACCTGTACAGTTTTCTTCTCCCAAACAAGTCCAAACTGACATTAAGTACCTCAACAGCAATACATTTTCTGGCTACGATTTAATTACAGGCAAATTACTTCAAGAACTTCCCAGAAAAGAGATAACTGCTCCAATTTTCAACTCAATTTTTAGAACTCAGTATTGCCTTATTTAGTAAAAGCTAGCGCAAGTGATTTTAATTCAAAAACCAAGAAAACTAACCTACGAAGCGACATCTTACAGACCGATCTCCTTGTTAGCACTTTAGAAGAAAAAGGAATAATTCCTTAACAGCAGTTTGGCTTTTGTGAGAGGTATTCAGCTGTTGGTCAGATTTATAGATTTGTCGATTACTTTGAGAAGGGTTTGGAATACAAAAAGTATGCTCGGCAATTTTCCTCGAATTTAAGGAAGCGGTCGCCCGAGTGTGGCATCCTGGCCTCTTATATAAAATCAAGAAGAATCTTTCGCACAGTATTTACTATTCTTCAAATTTTACCTGGAATAAAGACATTTCTAAACTAAAATTGAAGATATTGTATTGGCAATCTATGACATCAAAGCCGGAGTACCCCAGGGGAGTGTTATGGGGCTTGTGCTATATCAGATCTATACATTAGACCTTCCGTGCCGAGAAAACACTTTGACAACCACCTTTGCCGATGACAAAGCCACACTGACCTACAGCTACGATCAACTTACAATCGAGGACCTTACTAGATGACTAAATAGAACCAACATTTTCAATTACTTAACTAGCTAATAATCATGTAACAATTAGTAGTACATTAACTGCCAAGATGTTTTTGAAATGGGTAGTAGTTGGGAAGAGAGGTAGATCAAATGGTTTAGTTTTAATCACCATGGTGCAATGAAACGTAAAGCATCCATCCATTAGAAATACTGATACTGTTTTCACACTTCAACGTCTTTCCAGTCAACAGTTTAATGTTGCGCGTAATGGTCGTAATACAATACTCCAAAAAGTTGCATTCGTTGAATTCGCCCAATTGAAGAAAAGATCAACTGGCCGTGGGCAAAGTTTTGTGAAGGAATGCTTCAAATTATTGCTTTTGATGTAATTGTGATGATGAGACATATTTCCATTTGGATGGTTGTGCTGATAAGCAAAACTGTTGGTGTCTGGTTAGGTGACTTACAGCAGAGATCTTCTCATTTCAAAATTATAGTTTGGTACGGCATTTACAAAGTAAGGATCGTTGAAATTTATTTTTTGAAGAAGAAAATGCTATGATATCAGTGAATTCACAGCATAATATCGATATGTTCGGCAATTTTTTGCGTCTATAACTGCCATGTTTGTGGACTATCATGGAAAAATGTACTTCCAACAAGATGGAGTCACAACCCACATGGGAAGGCCTTTGATGCCAGTTGTGCGACAAATGTTTCATCAACACGTAAATTTACGCTTAGGCGATGTTCCTTAACCCCCCGGGATCATTAGATTTTTCGAAAGTCTACGTTCAAAATTTATGTACAATAGATGAGCTGAAAGTTTCCATTCGTAAAAATATTGCAACTGTGGTAGGAAAAATATTGGTAAGAGCTTGTGATGTATGTACAGCAAAAAGGGCGTTATCGTTCCGTAATTAAATAATAAACATATACTTATGCATTTCAGACCGTTTTAAAGCTAATAAGAATTTGTTTATTAAAACTCTACGAAATTTTATCCTAATTACAGTTTAATGATCAATAAAACCAAATATTAATTAATTGGACTAATTTTTTAGGTTTCTTCTTCAAATAGTGCTGCGACCTGCCAAATTAGGATTCGAGGCGTAAACACTTGTTATTGTTAATTATTATTTTTAGCTTCTACACGTATCTGCAGCAGAACTTTTAGTTTCGTCAAGGTCATCTACATAAGACTCACCGGAGAAAGTGTCTAGCTTAGGGAATAAACAGACTTAAGACTCCAAAGACTTTGTAAGGAATGGCTTCTGCATTAATAGATAATTGTACAAACTTACTTAGATAGTTTCGAAAGTTTAGAAAAAGCAATTTTAGTTTGGAAGACACTCTGAAGTTAGGATGACCACCCTTGCCTGTCACGTAGGAAAACAATTGCTCGAGTGTCAGGCATGTGTGTTTAGACATTTCTGTGGCGGCAATTCTACTGCAAGTGAGAAAAGTGTGCACGTTTTACTTGCTAATGGAAATTAGTCTACAAATTAAACAATCAACGGAGACAATCATTAAAAGACAAAAATTTTCTTTTACATGCATCATAATGGTATTTCTTATCTATATATTTAATAAATTTAAAGTAAAAAGCTCTTTTTCAGCAATTTTGTCAAAAAAAATGTTTTTTGCATATCCTTTATAAATCGGATTAAATGATGTAAGTGTCTCCCCTCTCTAAAAACTGTCGTAACAAATTTAGAACAAACTTTTAACGCTTTCAAATTGTTTTAAAAGTGAAAATAATTACAGTTTGATCCAAACGTTCTCACATTTTAATATTAAAATAGGAGCCGATTTTCTAATCCATGCAGCAAAATTTAAATATAAGCTCTCTGTAACGAGATGAGCGATATATTGGGCTTTATGCAGTGAAATGGGCTTTATCATGTGCAGTAACTCGAACAGTTTTGAACCGAGAGGAAGTGCTTGCCTGGTGGACCATAGTCTACTAGAAATGCGCATGGTATGATAATTTTGATACAATTATATCTACCACAATCGGCGAATAACTCAATGCCTATAAACACTGCATACTTTTCACAGAACCAGGAACAATCTCAAATACATATGCAAATGCAAAACTCACAACAGCAGCAGCAACAAATACAACAATATTTAAACCAACAATCGCAATCGCTTAAAAATTATCCTCCGCTTGAAAGAATGCTATCTACCAGTGATGAGGAGACTGTAATTCCAACTACTGAAAACCCATGACAGGTAGTGAAAGGCGTTAAACGTAAAAGAAAAAATTTACCAACCAAGCAACCTGTAGTGGAAGAAACTAACTTGAATAATAGATATGACATTCTAAATATAGACAATGACGAACCCTTAAACACAAACAACACTCAAAAACATATTCCAAAACCTCCCCCTATTTTTGTTTACGGGGTGGCTAACTTTCCTAAGATGAAGAAGAAATTAACTGGTATTGTAGAAGAACAGTATACTACTAGAAGCTTAGCCAACGATACTGTTAAAATTAACTGTAATAGTCCGGATACGTACAGAAAAATGGTAAAGTTTATGTTAGAATCTAAAATACATCATACTTATCAACCTAAGGAAGATAGAGCTTATAGAATCGTGGTAAAATATTTACATCACTCTATAGACACCCAAGAAATGTAATCATAAATCTAGGCTACAAAGTCAGAAATATCGTTAGTGTTAAACAAAGACAAACTAAAGCTCCTTGAAATATGTTTTTTGTTGACCTTGAACCAGCAAGCAACAATAAAGACCATAAATCGAACCACCCAGAAGAAATAACAACATTATTCAGTGCACGAGGTGCCACTCCAAAACTTATTGTAACCGTCTATTCGTCTGCGTCAAATGTGGTGGCCCTCACAGCACTACAACCTGCAAAAAAAAGCAAGGACACTCCAGGTACGTGTGCTCCATGTGGGGGTGCACATCCCGCAAATTATAAAGGGTGTGAATACTACTATCGTCTATAAAAACACTCGAGTCTCTAACAATGCTGTTAACACTCTACCAACTCCAGATAATGTAAACTTTTTTCCCGCATCTAGCTATGCCAATGTACTCAAGAATAATACAATTAATGCCCCCCAAACGCAGTACAACGATGATACCGCAAATATCAACTCAGTATTTGAGAAATTTCTAGATGAATTTAACAGTTCCATCAACTAATACAACAAAACACCAAGGTTTTGAACATGCTCACAGTGTTAATAGGAAAGAAATAATGGCTAAAGCACCTAGAATAGCTATATGCAACTCAAACGGTTTAATGCAACATAAGGAAGAAGTAAAAATCTTTCTTCACCAATACCAAATAGACATACTTTTAATTAGCAAACCCATCTCACTGATAGATCACACTTTAGGATACCAAATTACAAATTTTACCACCCCAATCATCCTGACAACACAGCGCATGCTGGCAGTGCAATACTAATAAAGGAATCAATTGAACATCATGAACTACTGGGCTACGCAAAGGACTACCTCTAAGCTATATCAATGAAGGTCGCAGCACTACCATACAACATAACAATGTCGGCAGTTTACTGCCCACATCGGCATAACCTAAAAAAAGAAAACTTTACAGACTACTTCACAACTCTTGGTTCCAAATTTATATCCGGAGGTGATTATAACCCCAAAAACACTCTAGGGGGATCACGCCTAACCACTACTAAAGGCAGAGAAATGGCTAAAGCCATACAAAAGAAAAAGTATACATTCTTATCCACGGGCACCCCAACCTACTGGCCGACTAATTTAAACAAAACACCAGATTTGCTGGATTTCTTTGTAACGAAAGGAATTGCTCGCTCCTATATGGATATAGAACCGAAGTATGACCTGTCTTCGAATCACACGCCTATAATTGCAACAATTGCCTCATCAGTAGTAAATGTTAAAAATATACCCAGATTACACAACTCAAGGACTGACTGGGAAGTCTATAAAGCCATACTCAATGAAACTGTAGATCTAAAAGTATCCCTTAAGAATACTGTTGAATTAGAGGAAGCCATAAATACACTAATTTCACTCCTACAACAAGCAGCAAGCCGTGCAACACCGAAACTGAAAGCCGAAGGAAGATTTTTCAACATCTCACTTGAAATTAAAAAACTGATCCAAGAGAAAAGAAAAGCCAGGGCAAAATGGCATCGATCTCATTCGCCAGGTGACAAAACTATTTACAATCAACTAAGCAACAAACTCAAAACTAAGATTAAAAAACGTAAGACAAGTCATTTCAGGATTACGTTACTAATCTCAGTCGCTATGACAATTCTATTTGGAAACCAATAAAGGCTTCTGCAAAACCAACGCAAGCTAATCCCCCAATTCGCATTGATAGTCCAACCTGGATATTGGGCTAGAAGCAACAAAGAAAAGGCCGACGTGTTTGTTGTGCACCTAGCCGGAGTATTTAGTCTTTAAAATGCTGTACCTTCACAAGAAATGTTAGCAGATATGTAAAATCATGTGGAAAGTACTGAGAATTTAAAACTAATTACCCCCAAAGAAATTAAAAAAGAAATCACTCGTTTAAAAACCAAAAAATCACCTGGACCTGATCAAGTAACTCCAAAAATGTTAAAAGCACTTCCTAACTCACATATTTAATGGAATACTTCGTCTACACTACTGGCCTACGCAGCTAAAAGTGGCCTAAGTAATATTAATATCTAAACCTGGTAAAAATCCACACAATATTTCTTCATACACACCTATAAGTCTCCTATATACTATTTCCAAACTTCTACTCCCCAGAATCAGTCCCCTCCTAGATGTTATTCAAAACCATCAGTTCGGGTTTTGTCATTCCCATCGGGTTGTACAAACAATAAACAAATCCATGGAAGACAAACAATATTGCACACCCGTACTTCTTGATATAAGCTTGACTTTTGATGTGGCATGACGGTCTACTTTACAAAATTAAGCAAGTCCTTCCATCTTATTATAAACTCTTTAAATCCTACTTAACTGATCGTCAATTCCGAACTAAATTAAATGGAGAACTCCCAAATAATTTTCTAATCAAGGCTGTAGTTCCACAGGGCAGTGTGTTGGGTCCCGTGCTTTACCTTCTGTACACATCAGATATACCTACTACACCTAATACTACAATCGCAACCTCCGCGAACGATACAATCCCTCCTTGCAAGCAATGAAGATCCAATAACTGCATTTGCATATGCACAATCACACCTAAATGTTGTACAAAATTGGATAAACAGACGGCACATAAAAATCAATGAGAGTAAATCAACTCAAGTAACATTTACGCTAAAAAGGGCCATTGTCCACCAGTTAGCATTAATAACATGCCTATACCTGCATCACCTTCAGTACGTTATTTAGGCATACACCTCGATCAAAAACTTACTTGGAAGGAGCATACCCTAAAGAAGAAGAAACAAATTGAGTTACGATTTAAGGACCTAAATGGAAGGAAATCCCGTTTGTCACTAGAAAATAAAATCTTGATTTATAAGGTAATAATCAGACCTATCTGGACTTACGGCATTGAGTTATGGGGATGCGCCAGTAAGTCAAACACAGATATTATCCAACGCTCAAAATCCAAGGTCCTTAGGCCGATGGCTGACGCACCATGGTACGTAACCAACAAAACGTTACACGATGACCTCAATATTCCGTTCGTCCAAACTGTTATACAAGTGCGCAGCGCAAATCATCACATCCGACTAGGATCTCACGTCAATCCACTCATACAATCACTCCTACTACAACACGATGCCAGAAGATTAAAAAGATGTTGGCCTATTGATCTTAAATGAGAAGTAGGTGAACTCCTCGCTGGAAGAGTTCCCATCCCGCCATGGACTGTTTAATTTTAAGGTCCTATGTTATCGCATTAGCCCATAGAATGTTAATTTATGATTGCTAATAATACCGAAAACTACTAAGGAATTTTTTCATATACTTGCAAATATGAGAGGCTAAGATTCTCTGTATACCCTAGAAACGTTTGCCATAATAATAATAACAATATTATTATTTCCCAAGGGGACGTAGGGCGTTGATGCCCTCTTTTCATCCACGCCTATCTTCTGCTAGTTTCTTTAGTTCTGCTGTTATCGTACTCGTCTCTATTTTTATTGTTCTGCGCCATGCTATTCTGACTGCTTCTTCCTACACCCTTGTGGGTTCTACTTCGTTACTTTTCTTAACGCATGGATATTTAAGTTACCGTTATTAGCCTCTGGGGATGGATCAAAAACGCCAATGTTTTTTAGTTGTATTCTTATTTTCGAAAGAACCGTTTCTCAACTTGAACAATTTGTATTGCCAGCAGCATTTTTTACGTACACAAAACTGTTTCCAAACTCCCTGTAACGTGTTTTCAATTTCTGCGTGTCTTCCTGATGTCCCATTATGCAGGCGACATAGAACTTCTGTATCAACAATCAGGGTCTTAATTCCGTATTACCGATTATTTTACAGTTTCTTTTCTAAGACGATTTTCTGTTATTAAGAAATAATTTTGTACTCATTAAACTCTTACGACTAGAATCAGTGTGTCGATTTGTCTCTTTTTTAACATCCCCAGTACAACGCCAGAAATTTTGATTTGTTTTCGGGAGACACTGCAATATATTTAATTAGAATCAAACATTTATTTACAGAAATGTATTCAGACGATCCAGAGTGCTTTTGGGGCTAATGCAATAAAGGTAATACGAATAAAAGACCGATATAAAAGATTCAAAGGTTAAAAGTTTTGGTAGGCTTGTAACGAACAGAACATTGAAAATATTGAACGTACATGGGCTATAATCAACAACAATCAGCCACTAACAGTCGGAGAACTAGAACATAAACTGAAAATTATAAAAAAAAAATTGTGAAACAAACTTAAATCACCTTTAAAAGAAAAGGTTAATACGAAATTGTCATATGACATTCCAACACAGGACTTTAAATACCGGTTTTAAGCCATAACATTTATGTCGCGTTTATGCTCTTTTCTATTTTCTTTTTACATTAATTTGTCATTTAAATGCGAAAGACAGAATAGGTCCAGCCTCTTTATTAGCAGATCAAGAATTGCAAATTTAGTTATTCGAGTAGTGTCTTCCTATGTCATACTATTCGGATAAAAATAAAGTCAATTATGATTTTAATATGGGAAAGGAAGGAATCGGATATAATGATTAGTTTAAGTTTTTTTAGATTGTCACTCTGGATTTATTATCAGAAAAGCTGTAAGCATTATCCCGTTCTACTTCAATTCGCTTAGTACTATAACGACAGAAATAACTTTGTTATATAATAGACTTGGTGATTTTGTCACTGGTAAAGGTTTAAATAATGTATTCAATAATTTTTAGATAAAAGAGCAAAATTATTCTTCGCTATCTTGTGGCAATGCGGAGAGTATTTTTACTTTTAAGGGAAAAAACATGAAAGTTGAATGTGCAGATGGGCCAGACCTCCAGCTTTGCCCATGTATTGTTTTGATCATTCTCGATGGGTATACGTCCCACATTAACTCTATTGAGATGCTTTTTATTTCAGTCAGTTCTTTAAGCTACACGAGTTTTTAATTTTTAGTTCTGGTATGGGATTTATTTTTAACTATTCAAATAGTACTTAAGGTGGTGCCTTTGACACTTTTGCGATTTATGACTCAAAAAATTACCAAAGCTTTCTTCGGTTTGATGTATTCTCAAATAAAATTTTGTGAAAAACAGCAACAGTGGAGAATAGGAGTTGTGGGCTTAAGGTGACAACCATCGTACCTTTTAATAGGCATGCAAATGCGGATGATGCTTATGTAACTTACTGAAAGCATTTCATTTATTAAGGCACCTCAAAAACAAAAAAATCTAATAGTTTTAAGTAGCAGCAAACTATGTCAGCAAGATCTGGCTAAAACTAAATCCTTAAAATAATGGACAAATCATCGAACCGGTCCTGGTAAAAAAGTGAACAGGCGTGGTAATTTTGTTACTTCTAAGTAATACAAAAAATATAAGGAATTAGTAAAAAATCAAACAGAATGGAGATTAAGTAGGACGGCAAGAAAGCAAAGGAGAACTAGATATGTACAGAATTGGGGTAGAATTAAAAAATAAGTAATGAATCGGAAATAACGTTAGTGAACACTGATAACGTGTCTAGCGGAGACAACTGGCGGACGAAGGCCTCGATTACCAACGTAAATATAAGACAGATCCGTACTTGAATTTTGATTATTAACAACGGGCCTTTCTAAGATTTTCTGTGCTACTAATTACAGTAACTGGCAGAATATGTATAAAAACCAATAAACAAGGGAGAAGAAAATTACAAAATAAAGGAAACAAAGGAAAAAATAAATAAAAAGTTACATAGAATAGAAAATAGAGACGAACAAATAGAAATAAAATTAGATACAATACAACTGGAACTAGACAAACCCCAAAGTGAAAACACTATATTAAAAAGAGATAACCACCAATTACAGAAAAGAATAAAACACCAAAGAAAGAATGTTGAAGTTGGAAAGAGAATTAATAAAAATAACTGAAGAAGAAAAAAAGGAACGTAATTTAATATTAAATGAGAAAATAAGAACAGTCCTAAGAGACATAGATCTGAGATTATCAATTAAAGGCGAAATAATAAACATTAAAAGAATCAGAAAATATATCTGCTCTATTATAATGGAATTAAAAAGTTGGTAAAAAAAGTTGGAAATTTTAAAGGCAACGAATAAATTAGAGAGGACAAAAGTATATATTAAAGAAAATTATACTAGGGAAATGCAAACGATAAAAAGAGTATTAGTGTATTGCATGAAACAAAGGGTGAAAAAGTGACATCACGTTATTTTAAGCTATCATAAATTGATACTAGATGAAGCATACTGAATTAGGAATAATAGAAACAAGGGGGCAAAAGAAAAGAGAAGACGAGACGGAAAAAAATTAAAAGAGGAAGTACAAACAGCAAGTAATATTGATAATACGTATATATATAGAGAGGACAAAACACAAAAAGGTAGGCCATTCAGTCAGAAAACTAAAAGATGGAAAGGAATATAATAAAGGAGAAACTGCTAAAGACTATGGGATTTAAAAAAAATTAACAATGCATAGCAAGCGACTGAAATTAAGAACGACAGTAATGAGTAAATATGGCCAAGGGAATAAAGGAAAGAAAAATTACGACGGATATTATGGAGAAAAAACAGAAACAAAAAGTAAAAAGACAAAGAAGGAGAAGAAATAGGTAACAAAAAAATAACAATAGGGATATGGAATACGATTTGATTGGCAGGGAAGAAGATTGAAGTAACAGAAAAAATGGAAGAATATAAAATTAAAATATTAGGAATAAGCAAAACGAAGAAAAAGGAAATGAAACAATAAAACTAATTAGTAGATACAGTATGTATTACTCAGGATTGTTGATGGAACAATGATTAAAGGAGTCGGTAGGGATTATAGAAAACAAAGAAATTAGCGAAAAGGTTATTAAGTATAAAGCAGTTAGCTCTGGAATAGTAGCAATACATATACAAATGAATGAACAAATAGTAATGATACAAATCTACGCATTAATTGAAGAGAGTGAGGAGTCAAAATAAATAAAACTTTATAACGATTTAGAAAACACACGAAGGTAAGGTGAAAGGTTCTTGGCCTGACACAGAGATGGTGCTGCAATCGGCAAACGATTATGTTTCCTGCTTAGGTGCATGTGTCATTAGTTCGTATGACTAGTTTCAACTTGTTCGCTAACGTAGTTTGTTTACACGAATTTTTCAGTAGACATGTTGCACGTTTTTTGTTAAAATGGATAAACTTGAATATCGTGCGGTTATAAAATTCTTCGTTTTGGATGGATTAACCCCTAAGGAAATTCATCTGAAGTTGACAAAAATTTACGGGGACTCTGCTCCTTCCATGTTAACTGTTAAAAAGTGGGCAGCTGAATTTAAACGTGGTCGCACATCCCTCGAAGATGACCTACGTGAAGGACGGCCAAAAACCGCAACTACACCGGAAACCATCGAAAAAGTGCATGATATCGTGTTGAACGATAGGCGAATGAAGGTGAGTGAGAAAGCTGAAGCTGTGGGGATATCGGAAGAAAGGGTGCGAAACATCTTGCACGAAGAATTAGGAATACGAAAGCTCTGCGCAAGATGGGTGCCGCATTTGCTGAATGCAGATCAAAAGCAAATGCGCGAACAGGGATCCGACCGATTTTGTGCAACGATTCAGCGTCAAAGAAAGCGAAGTTATAGCCAGCGTGTTTTGGGATGCGAAAGGGATCCTGTTAATTGATTATCTTGCAAAAGGCAGAATAATTACAGGCGAATATTACTCCAACCTTCTTGACCAGCTGAATGCCAAAATTCGCGAGAAGAGGCCTAGCTTGAAGAAGTAATCATCTTTCACCAGGACAACGCACCTGTACGCAAAGGTGCGTTAGCGATGGGAAAATTGCGGGATTTGGGGTATGATTTGCACGGCCATCCCCCCTACTCTCCATATTTGGCACCTTCAGACTTCCGTCTGTTCTCAAACTTAAAAAAATTTGCTTCTGGGAAGCGCTTCGCATCAAATGAAGAAGTTGATGAATATTTTCACAATCTTCTAGATTCTCACTTCCGAGAAGGAATACTGATGTTGGAGAGGCGCTGGATCAAGTGCGTTCAAGTCAAGGGAGATTATGTAGAAAAATAAAATCATTTTTTAACTGAAAGCCACAATCTTTTATTGTCAGGCTGAGAACTTTTCACCTTACCCTCGTACTGGACGAAGAAAGAGAAGAAACTGGAAAAATAATAACAGCAGGAGATTGGCATTCCAGAATAGTAAAAGACGTGAATAGAGATATGGGAAGTATAGACAGACATGGAGAGGAAATAATAAACAGAAATAACAGAAAAATAGTTGGGTTTTGCCAAATAAATGATCTAATAATAGGAAACACTTTCTGTCATCAAGACTTAGAAGATAGATGTACGTTTCTAGTAGATGAAAGGCATGTTATAAAAGAAAGCGGCGGATTTCATCAACGCCAATTTGGGTTTCGCGCTGGCATTTCTACTATAAATGCGATCGAATATGTAGTAAGAAAAGTAAAAAATGCTAGGGAGAAAGGAGAATATTGTGCCTTGATTGCCTTAGATATTGTCGGGGCCTTCGATAACGCATGGTGGCCGCGAATTTTAGACGAACTCGTGCGGAGGAATTGCCCGCGAAATTGATTGCGCCTAGTAAAACATTATTTCTCGAATAGGACGGCTCAAGTGGAAACACCTAACGGTTTAGTTACGCGACAGGTAGTTAGGGGCTGCCCTCAGGGATCGTGTTCTGGGCCCGTGTATTGGAAGTTAGTATACGAGAGTATTTTTCGGGGAAAATTACCAGGTGGGTGCGAAATAGTGGGATTCGCCGACGATACGATAATTATCGCACGTGCTGTCCAATATAAAGCACTAAAAGCAAGAGCAAACGGGGCGCTAGGTATACTCCATAAATGGGCAGAAAGCGAGAAACTTAGTTTTAACGCCAAAAAGACGGAAGCGTTATTTTTTGGTAAGCGGACTGGAGCACTGTCTTTCAGTGCGAACTAGTGGCTATCAGGGAAGGTCTGCGATATTTGATACACTATCGGCACATCATCGCAAGATGCTCGATAGTTTCGGATAGCAGATCGGCGTTAGAGGCTCTGAGCACGATGAAATCACCTTCTGAGTTGCAGTTGGAGGTCTGGACTCTTATAAAAAGGCTGAAAGAAGAAACAGAAGTCTCGTTCCACTGGACAAAGGCGCACGTTGGCACCGCAAAGAATGAACGTGCTGACGAGCTGGCCAAGGAAGCAGCCGCCGAAGATAGACCTGCGCAATTTACTGCCATTCCGCGAAGTCTTATCAAAACGCGTTTGAAGGACAGAACGAGGAATCTATGGACAAATAGGTGGCAAACAGCAACAACGGGAAAACACGCAAGAACGTTTTTGCCTACTCTAGAGACAGTCAACATTGCGTCCGCGTATCTCAACTGGCGCACCGTACAGATCGTTACGGGTCACGGAAACTTTCGCGCTTACCTAACAAGGTTCGGGAAGCTGCAACCGGGACAGGACAGATGCGAATGCGGAGAGGTGGATAACGCCCTTCACGTGCTGACCTCATGTACTGTGGAGAACGAAGCCAGGGCAAGATCAGAAGGAGTACTAATAAAAGAAGGACTGAGATGGCCACGAACGCCCGAAGACGTTACGATGGTCTCAACAGAAGCCTGCTGGTGGAACGCGCTGGATCAGTTTTGCTCACGCGTAGCTAAACTGAACCCGGGGTAGGACGCGATCGTGATTGGGGTTGGGAGGTGTAAGTGAAAAGTGTAAACACATTAGAGGAGCCGGGACTCACAATTGCGGCTGGCATGCATAAAAGCTCGGACTTAAAATTGCATAAAATAAGGCACAACAGCCGGGACTCAAAATTGCGGCAGCTAGCATAACAGCCTGGACTAATAATTCACGACTTGCTTGAGACGGCATAAGAGATAGAGACTAATAACCGCGCACTCGCAAGAATATAAAATATGTTATAATAATAAGCGGCTCGTTAGAATATGCTAACAGATATGGACTCAAAATGCAATTAATGAGCAGACGAGCGTATAAATAGGTAGTAGATTTAGAATTGTAACGAAGGAGACAAAGAGCAGTAGACTGCTTGAAGTCACCTGCCCTGTCTCGGGTTTTTCGTGGTTTTCCCCGAGTCCTGCACAAAGGCAAATGCCGGGGCAGGTTTTTTGCACATACCACGACAATTATAAATGCGAAGAATGTTCAAAAGGCATGTAAAGGAAGAAGCAATGCCGGTGTGGTGCCGTAAGGCGGAGCACCGGCTGACTGTAAATATTTTTTTGTAATATTTCCTTAATAAATTGTACAGTAGATGAAAGAAAGGCAAAGAGTATAATTGATTATATAATGTATAGGTACACCGGTATTAAGGCAGAGTTTTCAGATAGTCGAAACAGAAAAAGAAGACAGAATTATGATCAAACCATAGGCGAGTAAAAGCTATGTGGCATAGATGTGTACATAGAACTTTAAACAAAAGAAGAAGAAGCTATGTTTACAAAAATCCTAATAAAGAACCTAAAAGGCAAAAGTAATCGTATGAAGTAGCAACAGAAGCCTGATGAGAAATGGCATAAACTAGAATTAGAAAAGAAGCAGTAGAAATTAGAGAAAAGAAAGAAGGGAAATTAGAGAAAGCATAACCTGACTAGAATAGATAAAAGGGAAATAACCGGGAGAATATTATGCGCAGAAATTCGTTCAACTAGAAAGTAAAGGAATCTAATGATGAAGAAGAACAACAACAAAGAAATGAGAGGGAAAACCGAAATTGTAACAAGAGAAGTGGAAAATTTCCTAAAAAAATCTAAATATGGAAAGCATGCGGAAAGAATAATTTAGAACCAGAAATAATAAAACGGGTGGGACCAATGAGTACAGAATGGCTATGGAAAATTTGCAAAGAGGCTTGGGGAAATAAGAAAATTCCAAATGACTGGGAAAAAGCTGATAGTCCCAATCTATTAGAAAGGAGATCAAACAAATTATAATAGTTATAGAGCAATATGCCTCTCTTCGGTACGCTTTAATATATGCACCAGAATAATAAAATAACACCGAGGCAAGTGGTAGAGAGTAAGCGAAAAGGTGAACAAGTAGCGCTTACAGCAAACAGACAGACCAATAATAATTATATAAAAAACAGAGACTGAAGAAAGACATGGAAATGTTTAAAGAAGCTAAATGTGCCAATGGAACTAATAGACTTTACTAGAAATATATATTTAGAACAATAGATGGTAGTATACAAGTCGCTGGACAGAGATCAAGAGAATTCAATATAAAGAGAGGCATAAAGCAAGGGGATGGTTCAAGTCTACTGTTGTTTATAGTAGTTATGGACAGGATAATGAAAAATATAAAAGTAAAAAGACGGTATTATGCACAATAATCGGCAATAAAAACCTAGAACCAGTGAAAGTGAATTGTCTAATGCACGCGGACGACATAGTGGTACTAGCAGACAAAGATACAAAGAACAACATTTTTAAAATTCCAATTTTTATTAAAAAGAATTAAAACGAATTTTTGTTGCGCTCCGTGTTCACGGTCGAGCGGTTGACATAATGCCTTACAGGAATGCAACCGCGTACATGTGAGAATTCGAACAATGGAAAATTGACAGATGCTACTAGAAACTTCGTGTACGTTCTGGAACCGGTTTTGAGTGGCTAAAGTATCACGAACTGAGGCAGCCACGGGAAAGTCTAGTTTAACGACATCATATTTACATGACAATAGACGTAGTTTAGTTTATTTACTGCTTTTTTACGGTTTATCTCACACAAACTACTACGCCAAAAGTGGACTACGTAAAGATATTTAATTTTGTTTTTTTAAAATATATTTAAAATAGTTACAACAATTCAATGCGTGTTTTATGATTAAAATAAAAACATAATGTGTGTGTATATGTTTTGTACCTTAGCAGCTTTTAAATTATAAAAAAGGTGGTTTGGCTCTGCCGGGCTTAGCCTAATATTCTGTTGATAGATGTTTATATCTTTTTAAAAACAAGATAATAACTGTAGGTTATGGCTAATTTTAATAACATTGAATACATTTTACATTTTCAAAGTTATCTACTTTAAATTTAAAAAAATTATATTTATTGTTAATAATTATTAATTTAGTTTTAAAAAATTCCATACAACTCGATTTTTATTGTTATTTCTGGTCGCAAATTTAGGTTAAAAGAAATAGAGATGCGTAATATAAAAGCAAATTATGTAAGAACAAAGACTGTGCTAAATATAGTATTTCGTGTGGTTATAAAACAAAGAACATGTTTTTATACGCCCCTAAATGGAAAATATCGGTATCCAAATTGATTATATCAGAGTCGTGAGGGATTCTCGTGCAGGTTCCCGTTTTTTACGAGAAGATAAAAATAATTTATTATACTCATAACAAAGACAAATATAGAGTGTATAAAAAAATTTAGATTGCTACATAAAAGTTAACTCAAATTCATTAACAACATTATACAGATTTTTTTTAGAAATGACTAAATTATAAGTTGCATATAACCAGAAAATTCCAATTTCTCATTTCCTATGCAGCAACCTGTTGATAGTTATAGTAATACAGGGTGGGGTAGTTACAACGCACTATATGTAGGTATTAAAAAACAAACGAAATTTTTTTTTTCATTTGTTGCAGCAAATGTTAAGAGCATACATGAAAATTAGTATAAAAGCAAGAAAGTTTTTCTTTTTGAATATCACTCTAGGAAAATGGTGATTATCATTTGTACACATGGTCTGAGTGTCATACGAAAATGCTCACTGACACGTCGTAGTACAGCCGCTGTTATTGCGCGAACCCCTTCTCCAATTTGCATTTTTAAGTCCAGTATAGTTGCTGGGCGAATCCAAAAACCTTCGACTTGAGATACCCCCATAAAGAATAATTACAGAAGTCCAGATTTGGCGATCTTGGAGGCCACTGAACATTCCCATTACTACCGCTGAGGCGGTTCGGAAAAAGGTCTTTCAGAAAGTTCATTGATACTTTGGCTGTGTGACTAGTTACTCCATCTTGTTGGAAATGAGTCTTTTCATTTACAGGTAATAGTTGAAGTTCTTGAAGGTTTCCAGCATTTGAACATAGCGCGCTGATGTTACAGTAACTGCATGGCCATCATCATTCTCGAAAAAATACGATTTCAATTATTTAATTCGAAGAGACTGCATACCATACTATAACTTGGGTTAAATGGAGAGGCCGTTCGTAAAGTTGTTGAGGGTTGGCAACAGCCAAAAGCAAAAATTGTGTTTATTGACACTAAGGTGGAAATGAGCTCATCCGTAGATTACCAATGAGCTGTTAGTTTTTGTGAGCACCACAGAAACCAACGCCTTTAGGATAATCTCCGGGATTCAAAGTATCGACTATTTGCATTTTATACGGGTGTAGGTGTAAATCGTAATGCAAAATTCTCCTTATAGTTCGATCGAAAGTCCTAGAGCAACGTCGTGGCGCCTGGAAGATCTTCGAGGGCTTCTTGTAATCGGTACTCGTACAGCCTCCACCTTCTCGGGGGTCCTGACAGTTATTGCACTACCACCTCTTCTTCTTAGTACCAGAAAAATTATATTTAATTAAAATGTTAGTGAACCAACGGGACATCCAATTATTATGGATGTATATTTTATTTTAAATTCTGCAACCATTACTGGGGACACCGATAGTTAAGATGCAGGAGGTATTAGAAAAAAGAGTAAAATTGATAAAATAGAGGTGAGGAACGAAAAAATAGAAAAAATCAATAATTTACAAAGAGACAATTGAAGTCAAGGTTGAAAACGACCAACTGAGAAAAGAGAAACAAATATTGAAGCAAAATATACTAAAGCAAGGTAGAAGAATAGAAGAAATTGAAAGGGAGATAAGGAAAAGAAACGTAATAATACACAAAGTTGAGGAACCATTAAAAAATTATAAATAAAAATAAATTAAAAGGAAAGTAAGGGTAATTCTAAGAGAGATGGAAATAATAATGAGAATGGAAGATAAGATAAAAGAGATCAGAAGAAATGGAAAACAGCAGACCAATTATAATAGAAGTAAGAAATTGGAATAAGGAAACGGAAGTACTTAAAGCAATAAAAAAACTAAAAGGAACAAAAATATACATATACACGGAGAAAGATTATTCGAGAGAAATACAAAAGAAAAGTAATGAATTGGTAAAAAATATGAAATTAATTAGAGCAAAAAGACATGCGGCTGTCATAAAACACAATAAACTAACAGTAAATGGCAAAGCCTACTCTCGGGAGCAACTAAAAGGATTTGAATATTATAAAACAGGTATAGAAGAAAAGGAAAAATTGAAGGAGCAAATGAAAGGAAAAACATAGATACATAAGGTAATAAACTTAACATGAAAGAGACAAACAGATGGGGAGGAATATAGGAAGAAGGAAAATGGAAAGAAGGGAAATGAAGATGAAATGGTACGAGAAACCCCAAAAGAGAAAATACTTTAAAAAACTAATAGCGTATAATAAAAGATGAATAAAATAAATCGCACAGGTTAGGAAAAAGTAAACGATAATGTAAAAAAACTGGCACAAGTAAAGAAGATAAATGTTAGAAATGGTAAGGGAGAATAAATTAAAAATAAAATCATAAAACTCGGAACTTGAAACGTATGAAGTACCTGTGCAGAAGCATTAAAACACCCAGAGGGAAAATAAAAAGATATAGCATTCAAATACTAGCCCTGCAGGAAACAAAACAAAAAGATTTTATAGTAAAGCTATGAAAACATCTATTTTTCAATAGCGGTGAAACTTCAAGTATGTTAGGAACATGAAAGATTATGTTAACACAATTAAAAATTTTAAAGCAATATCTGATATTAATTGCGAATAAAAGTAGAAAATAGAAACCTAAATATTTTAGATATTTGCGCACCAACAGAGAATGAAGAAGATATTAAAGATAGATTTTACGAAGAACTGGAGGACACTTACATGCTCTGTCAAAGCAAGATATTGAAAATAGTAGTAGAAAACTGCAATGTGAAAGTAGGAAGAGAGGAAATATATATGCCAATAATAGAACCACATAGCAAACAGAGGGCGAGTAACAATAACGGCATAAGACTAATAAGTTTTGCAACACAGTACGGCCTGTGTATTACTAATACCAAATTCGCGCACAAAGAAATACATAAAGGCACGTGGATTGCACATAACGTAAAATATATAAACCAGATTGATAATGTCCTAATTTATAGAGAAGACGTGGGGAATATAAATATGCAGTTACAGATGGACGGACGCAGAGAGCAATCACTTTTTGATCATTACAAAAATAATACAAGATTTTAAAATTAAAAGAATGAAAAATGTAAGAAAGGATAAACAGATAAACATAACGGGACTATCAGAGGAGAAGATAGTAACGAAATAGAGAGAGGTGATTGAGTAAAAGCTAAATAATATATAAGGCAAAAAAATAAATCAGAGATGGAGGCAAATAGAAGATGCCGTAAGAAATCCAACAATAAAAGCAATACCACAAAGAAAGAGGTGCGTGGGGGTGGTGTGGTTCGGTAAATGTTTCAGAAATAAGATGACAAGGAAAAGATAAACCAAAGAAAATCTAAAGATTGACAAAAATATGAAGAACAAATAAGGAAAACAAAGAAAAATTGCAAAGACACAAAGAGATCAAGAAACAAAAAAAGCAAATTAATACTTAATTATGGAAATGTATTAGCAAGGTGGGGAAAACATTTAGAGACCTACTAAATGGAAACGATAATGACATAGTAAAACAAACAAAACAATACAAAGAAAGAAGAAATCAAGAAGAAGAAAAAGATGTACCACTGCAAGAAATGGTATTAATGTAAAATTAATAAAGAGGGAGGAAACTTGCCTGTTGTTGTTGGTAGAAAACATATGAAGAAAACCAAAAACTGCCGAAGAAGTGTAAAACAGCTCAGCTTGTACCTATTTACAAGAAAAGAAAAAAGAAGGCTGCCAAAATTATAGAGGAATTACCCTAATAGTCACTGCATATGAGATAGTGGCAAAAGCGACAGAGGAAAAAATTAAAGAGTATGCCGAAAAGGTAGTAGACGATATTAAAGTGGATTTAGTCCCGGAAAATCCATGATTGGTTACATACACGCGCGCGCGCTTGTGCGTGTATATATATATATATATATATGGTATTGGTAGACTTTTTAAATAAGCCTAGGCCTCTGTAAATCGGAGAAAACTTTTCAAGGAAATGAGAGAACTAGGAGTTCCAATACAGTTTGTAAATCTAACAAAAATGACCCTAGAATCTACTAAAAGTAAAGACTTCCAAAAGCTTTCTAAGAAGCACAGGGCTCAAGCAAAAAGACCCGTTGTTGACAACACTATTTAATATACTATTGGAATGGATAATAAGAAAAAGCGGCATTAATAGCTCTGGCACCTTAAGAACAAGATCGTACCAAATATTAGCTTATGCTGATAATACGGCAATTCTGACCCGGACAAGGCAACAATTAATCTAAGTATGTCAAAATTTTACAACAGTAGCGGAAACAATTAAACTGGGAATAAACGAAAGCAAATTCTAATTTATGGAACTTGGATTCCAATGGGAAACTACAATAATTAGAGGATTTCATAGCAGACATAAAATCAACAAAGAGTATAAGACTAGAAGAAGTCCAGAACCATGTATATCTAGGAATTGTCATAACGGAGACAGGGGAAGAGGAGAAGGAGGCTGAAGCAAGATTAGCCAAAGGGGATAAATGTGCAGGGGCCCTAGATAAAATTTTGAAATCGAAAAGCGTAACTAGGAAAACTAAAATACATCTATATAAAACATTCATAAGACCCACTGTGCTATAAGGGAGCGAAATATAGATCCTTAATAGAAAAGAGAAAGAGAGTAGAGATTCATAGGAGAAAAAATACTGAGAAGGAGGAAAGAAGGAAGAAGATTTATGGTTAAGAAGAACTAATGAAGAAATAAAAAACCTATACAATGAACTAGAGCTCAGTAACCATGTTAAAGCTGTAAGACTGAGGTGGCTAGGACATCTAGAAAGACAAACAGAAAGCAGGATTTCCAAAAAGTTAATGGATACATACCTAGGGGAAACGAGAAAAAAGGAAGACTAAGAAGAAAATTGCTAGACCCGACTAAAGAAACAGAAGAGGTACGGGATTGGAAGACCTAAGCAAAAGATCGGAAGAAATGGAGAGAAATCACTAAGCTATGGGCCCAAATGGCCTGAATGTAGCAATTGCTGCATGAACACCGAAGGTTGATGGTGATGTTTCACCAACATCTAAACTCGGATTCGGGCGGTGTTGTGAGAAATTAAAAAGCAGTAAGGTGCTGGAAGTGCAGTTAATCGTGGTGTTTCTGGCGTTGAATAAAATTTAGGGCGTAAGATACTGAGTAGTACAAGCCTGATATAATTAAAGTGTGCAGCTTATGAAAGTGTGGTTAAAGATAAAGAAAGAAGTAAATAATATTCAGCCAAATTTCATTTTGAAGTGATATAGGCAACCAGTTATACATTTGAGCATAAGGTGTTGTAGGTGCGTAAAATTATAATAACGACGATGGAGATGACGAGAGTGGAAGAAATGTTTGAAAAAATACAAAAGAGTCTGGAAAATATGAATAACAAAATGGATCAATATTACAAGAGATGGAAAAAATTAAAACCGAAAATACTGTGCTGAAAAAGCAGGTAACAGAGCAGGAAAAAAGATTGGAGCTATTAGAGAGGGAGATAAGAAAGAGGAACCTTGTTATAAAAGGAGTGAAAGAAGTTGAGAATGAAAAAGAGGAGCAAACAATGAAAAAAGTTGAATTAATAATGCAAAAAATTGGAGTTGAAATAATTGCTAAGGAAGATATGGGGGAGGTCATAAGGATCCGAAAGCAGAACGAGAAGGGAACGAGACCAATTCTTATTAAAGGTATAAAAGAGGGAACCAGAACGAAGATATTTATGAACACGAAATTGCTGAAAGGAACGGAGACATATGGATTGAGGAGGATCTACCCAAGAAGGTGCAAGAAGAACGGAAAATACTGGTAGGCAAAATGAAAGAGGTTAGGCGAAACGGATTACGGGCGTTTATTAGGTACAACAAACTCATAATAGATAAGAGTGAGCAAAGAGGAGAATCTAACAGTGCGAAGCGTACAGTCCTGGAAAGATCACCTGACGGGGACTCCCTTGAAGAAGAACAGTTACGAAAAATAACCCGAACGAGCTGGAGAAAAAACTAGTTAATAGATAGGCAGGAGGTTATAAGGATGACGAACATGGCAACAAAAAAGGTAATGATTTAAGGATAAGGAATAATGTAGAAAAGGAAGAAAAATGGAAGATGGGACTATGGAATGTACAAAGTATAAATGGGAAGGAGGAGGAACTTGTTGATGAGTTTGAAAGGGCAAATATGGCTGAATTGGGTGTAACAGAAACTAATAACAAAGGGAAGGAATGTATTACCTTAAAAAATGGGCATTATTTAATTTATGGAGGAGTTGATGAGACTGAACGAGCTAAAGCGGGGGTGGCAGCTCTAATACATAAAAAGTGGTTCCATCATGTTAAAAATTGGAAAATTATATCTGAAAGATTGTTAAGAATTGATGTAGAGAGGGAAGAGAATGAGGTAAGAACAATATTAGTAGCTTATGGACCATCGGAAAATGAGGTTAAAAATGTGAAAGATATATTTTGGGAACAGATACAGGATGAGATGGATAGTACAGCAGATAATGTAATAATTGTCGGCGATTTTAATGGAAGAGTTCGAACATGAAAAGAAAAAGATGAAATAGGACCATTTGGGGAAAGTACAAAGAACACAAATGGGAAAAGAATAATTGATTTTTGTATCATGAATTATATGAGAGTATGTAATACGTTCTTTCAGCATAAGGTAGTACACCAATATACAAGAGTGAGGGTTTCTAGAAACGAGCAATCGATTATAGATCTGGTTTTAGTGCATAATAAGTATAGTAATGAGATAATGAATGTGAGGGTGAAGAGAGGTTACGAGATTGGATCAGACCACTTTCTTGTGGAAAAATTGGAAACAATGGATGAGGATAGATACAAACAGGAGAGTATTAAAGTATACAAATTACAATTTGCAAATGTCAGGAAAGAATATTGCGAAAAACTAAATGGAAAGATTGCAAAAACTAACTGGAGGGAGGAGTATAGTATAGAAGTATTATGGAAGATTTTTAGAGAAATAGTATGGGAAACAGGAAAGGAAATATGTGGTGTAACTAAGGGGAGAAAAATAAAAGCTACGGCATGGTGGAATGAAGACATAAAAATGGAAATTGCAAAGAAAAAACATTTATGGAAGAAGTATTTAAATAACAAAAACAATAGTAACTATGAAGAGTACAAAGTACAAAGAAATCGTGTAAAGGTGAAAATAAAAGAAGCCAAAATACGTCAATGGGAGGAATTTTGTGAAAGAATGGAAAGAGATAGTAATGGAAATACTAAATTACTATATAGAACGTTGAAAAATTTAAGACTAAGATGGAATGAGAAGACCAATGGTATAAGGGATGCAAGTGGGAACTTATTACTAAATAATGCGTGAATTATGGAGAAATGGCAGGAACATTTTATGGAAATTTTAGGAGGGGACACAAGAGAAAGAGAAAAAGAAAATGAAGAGCTGGCGATAAGGAAAGTGATGGACTATGATGATTAGATAAGATTGGATGACATCCGTAAGGCAATACAAAAGCTGAAGAATGGAAAAGCTGCAGGTCATGATAATATCAAGGCGGAGTTCATTAAATATATGGGAGGAGAAGGACTCTTACTACTGCTTAAAAAAATAAATTTATGTTGGACTAATGGACAAATACCTAGGGATTGGACTGTAGCAACGATACTCCCAATATACAAGAAAGGGGATAAATAAATATGTTCTAATTATAGAGGAATATCACTGTTGCCAGTTGTCAGCAAATGATACGAAATAATATTAGAGAAGAAGCTGAGAGAAAGTATAGAAAAAACGATGGACGACAACCAGTGTGGTTTCAGGCCAGGTCGCGGTACAACGGATCTAATATTTACAATAAGACAGATAATAGAAAAAACCCCTGTAATACAATAGCAAATTATTACTATGTTTCGTAGACCTGGAAAAGGCGTTTGACACTGCGCCCAGAGATAAAATATGGGAAGTGCTGGATCCGAGGAATGTAGGAAATAAGCTAATACAAGCAATTAAAAGTATATATAGCTGCACGAGAAATTTTGTAAGAACCCATAATGAATCATCAAATGAGTTCATAACCAGAAATGGTGTGAGACTGGGGGTGGGGGGGGGGGGTTGAGCCCATTCTTGTTTGTTACTTCTAATGGATGAAATTGCTAGGAAGTGCAAGAAATGTGTAAAGAAATCCAGAATGGGAGTATATAAGGTACAGCAGGTCCTCATGTCAGAGGTGATATATGCGGACGATCTTGTGATAGTGGCTAGGACGGAAAGAGACATGCAACTAAATGTAAATATCTGGAATGAAAATTTTAAAGAATTTGGAATGAAGGTGAACAGTGCGAAAACGGAGCTACTAGTGAAAACAAAGGAACATGTGAATGTTGGCATCAGTATGAATAATGAGATTATAAGGCAAGTATTAGACTTTAAATATTTGGGGTCGAAAATAAGTGAGAGGAGGGAGCTGGAGCCGGAAATTGAAAGCAGAGTAGCATGTGCATCGAGATTACTCTATGCCTTGAACAACAGTTTTATTAGGAAAAGAGAAGTGAGCCTCAAAACAAAAATAAGAATATTTAAAACGATATATGAGAAACATGGGTATTAAGTGCGCGAAACAGAAGCAAAATACAAGCGTGTGAGATGCGATACTTACGTGAGGCAGTTGGAGTAACTAGATGTGATCGCATTAGAAATGAACTAATTCGTGAACAGTGTCACGTCAACCCGACATTAGAAAGACTTGAAGGGATGCGGCTAAGGTGGTTTGGGCATATGGTGAGGATGAAGGATAATAGAAATGCAAAGAGTGTTTGGAAAATGGGAAATGATGGAAAACGAAATAGAGGAAGACCAAGCAAGATCTGGAACGATGGAATTTGGGGAATATTGGCAAAGAAAAATATGAAGTGGAAAGAAGCAGAAAGAATGGCTCAGGATCGTAAGGAGTGGAAACGGCTAGTGATGTCGTTCACCTCGACACCGTAAGGATTATGTATGTATCATTTACAGGTTTTAACAATATCTGTCGGGAGACTAGGCACCCGCATTTCAATGCAACATAACCGAAATTTTAAGGGCGAGCTGTAATTATTTTAGAGTTTCTCAAAGAATTTTAAAAATACGGAAACACAAGAAAGTTTCTTCACCATACAATGTAGAAAAAATACGTCTGTAATGTTGTTCCCAAAAATATTACGTACCAATTTTTATAATCTCTTATTGATCACAAGTACATGTAGTTAGTTTACGATTAAAACTTGAGTCAAAAATAAAATTTGTATGCAAAACTACACGAAACTACAACTTAATTTGCACGACCTTCCAATTTTAATAAATTTATGAAAATATTAAGGATAGAAACATGAGCGCTCTGAGGGCTTACGTCCTTACTTCCCTTTTCCATTCGTCAGAGTGATCTATATATGACCAACAGTCATTGTAGTCGTTTCTTAATTATCACTAATAAGTTGTACTCGTCATTAAACACCTTGATAATTGGACTAGTGGTTATACCAAAATTAATAGCAGAGCGTGGTTGCCAAAAAGTCGCAGAAGTCCAAATAAGAAGTGAATAATACCAGTGATTGATAAATTCCACAATTGTATTTAAAATGAGTTAAAAGTGAGCTTGGTTTTAGTTGTCAAGGTGGTGAATTTGGAACGTGGCAACTCCTTATGTTGGTTCAGCTTCGCGTACGCTATATGGACCAATTGGTCGAAAAGCCTGACAAAATGGTAGACCAAGGAAAAACTAGTAGGCGTTTACACTATTGCTGTCAACAGGTTGAAGTCGCCAGCTGTCTCATCGATTGATACTAATATTCAAATAGCAGTCACATGTAAGTTGAACCATGCTGCTACAGTAGTTTTGTGGGCCAGAGTATACACAGAACAAAACAATGGCCCGCATTTATGTCTAGAGTGGAAGGAATGATTGCGCAAATGAAGTCAACCGAGGTCAAGATGGAAGTAAAAATGTTACTGGTTACTGGCTTAGAATAAGAAGCTAGAAGAAGAATATATCACGCTGAAACTTACCGCTAGCTTAATAAAGTAAGAGCTCAGACTCAATATCGGTGTGGACAGAGCGACGCGTATGTTAACAGCTCTGAAGATGAAGATAAGATGACTTTTCACAAAATGCGTCTTTGTTACATCCATATAACATACCTTAATTCAAACTACAGGGCCTTTATTATGTCATTCAAAATAGTTCAACCGATGAAAGGGTCTCCATTGCCTCCGCCTTTTACAAGAGAGCCCAAAGTGCTAGTGGAGCGCTGCCTTCAAGGCCAAGCTTGACAAGCACACTACCTTTCCTGCCTCTACAATAGCAAAGTAAAAAATACCATAATAAATGTGCTCTATAATTAAATTGTCTATTTTATTATGCCATAAAAGGCTGATTGGAAAGTTTGAGAAGACAGAAAGTGCACTGGATGACAATTCTTTAATCATGGACAGACCAGTCACTGTAACCACTTCCGAGACCGTATAATAAGCTCGGGAGCTTTATGAACAAGAGCCTACAATTTTAGTCTCTAAAGGTGCAACTCAACTCGGTGTGTATGTGCTCTATGCACACCATCCTTACCAAGAAATTGGATCTATTTCCCTATAAAATTTGACCGAGGTCAATATTATCAAAAGAATCATGGAGATGATCCGGACCAAAAAAAAGTTTGACATAAAGCAAGCGAATTTATAGGATGAAGCCTATTTTCAGCTAGAAGGCTATATCAACAAACAAATTACCGACATTGAGTACCGAAAATCCATATTTTACTGAATTCGTCTATTTCCAGTGTGGAATTGTTGGCTCACTGTTTGTCATAAAATATGTAAAAGAAGAAGTTTATCGCACAGAAGTTCTCGACAAATTCATTCCAATTGTGAGAGACAAAAGACAAGTCGATCAATACTGGTTTCAGCAAGATGGAGCCGCCTTCCATCTAACTCGAGGCATCTTTTACATCCTCACAGAAGTTTTTGGAAAGAGGACTACAAGTTAGGACGCCCCCAGTAAGATAAAAGGGGGCATCGAGTGGCTTCCAAATTCCCCCGACACAAACTCATGTGACTTCTTCTTATGGGATTATCTTAAGAATGAAGTTTATCGAAACAAACCCCAGTCCATCAACAAATTGAAGAATCGCATCACAGAATAGGTTCTGACCATTTCTGCGGACATCAGAAAAGCCGCAATTGGAGGAAAGTGATTAAAATGGCTATTTCTAGTGAAGACAGTCATTTTGCAAACATAATGCACTGAAGTCTATTTATTCACCATCCTGAGCAGTTTTTTTATAATGAATTTATCATTTGCGACACGTAACGAAGTGCCTGCATAAAAATATTGATCACTACTATTCTGAACTCTTTAGGAGGTTAGACGATAAGAAAGCCGAAAAACTAGTAATAAAACAGAAGACAATAGGCAGAAATAGGATAGAACGGCCCAAATGCAGATGGCTCGAACAAATTAAAAGCGGATTTCATGCGACTGAATGTTAAAAGCTGGGATAAAAGAAATGGTAAACAATAACCAAGGCCTGCTTGAGTCGGTAGTGTTCGCTTGCGGATGGATTCACACCCTACTGCTCTTACAAAGGTTGTGTCCTCATTGTGTAAGATCGATTGTTTTGCGCTTTGTGGTAGATAAGAGAACCTTGATCAAAACTCCCAATAGTAGAGCGAAGAAGCTTTTAAGTGATATTAAAATCTTTCGCCAAATTTCTTTTGTTTTAATTTTAAGTTTCATATTTAGAGTGATTAAAACTAACAGATAACATTTCACAAACATTGGCCAATTAGATGTATTTTGCATTCAGTTATCTTTTTGTTAAAACAATTTCAGTAAAACTCAAACTTGATGACCTATTGTTACATATAGACTAAAGCATTTCCCGTGTTCCGCCACTCTTTCCGCGCCAACACTCAAAATTACGCGGGCTGTAACGAAATTATTTCGGCTCGCATCAGCGCTTAATTGCGTTTCCGCGCTTATGAGTATGGAATATCCATTAAGGCAATTTATCCTAATTAAGCCGCCGACGCACTGCGGGCGCAAAGCAAAGCCGCGGTAGCGGCCAGGCGCCGCCGGCGGAAAGCGCCGGAAAACAAAAAAGCTGCAGCGCAGCGTGGCCGCGGGCTGCCAGCTGCGACTGTAATGATTTTCCCCGGGAGGAAGCGAATTGCATTAGCGCCGTTGTTTAGGGGCAATTCCCGGCCGTGCTGTAAAGTGCAGCGCGGAGGTCAGAAACCTGAGCTTGTTGCGTATTTAAACAAACATCTGTTGTAATGAAGAAACTTTTTTATTATGAGTTGTAAAGTAACGAACTTAATTTTTTAAAATCTTTTAAAATACTCTCCACTACCCTTCATGCACTTCTGCATCTTTTGGAACCATTTTTAAACCAACTCGTTCACATTTTCTCAAAGACTTAGGCACACATGTTATCCTGTGCTACTGGAAGGTCCTCGTCTTCGAAAAACCGTTTTTCTCTTAACTTGTTGGCATAGCAACAGGTTACATTTCTAAAGGTCCAAGTTGGATTTGTGACATTTTTGTGGTTACTTGATTGAAATGACCTTTTGAAAACGATTTGGTTGATTGAAGTGCTTTAGGTAGTCAGACGCAGTTATGTAAGTCATCGGTTCTGCTACCACTTGGGCGCATGTGGGCGACAAATCGTCTAAACACTCGACCCCTTTTATATGGTTGGTTGCTTAAGAACGGAAATGATTCAGCTGAGTTAGATGATCGACGGCCACGCTTAGCCTTCGGTTCCAATTGCAATAGCTTGCAAAGGACCGCCTGGGATTTGAATAATTTAGCAGCGTAACAAGGTATAAAGGTGGCATTGTTGGGATTAAGGGCATGCATCTTGTAATAAGTAATAAAATATTATAGACTTACTCAAAAACTTTTTCTTATTTGACATCATCCTTACAGATTTTTGAGCGTTTTGAGTGCTGGGAAGGGGCTAATCAAAAAAGCAATTAATGCTGATACTAATGATACACAAGACCAAAATACGGAATGTATTTTTTTCTGCATTTTATTGATTGAACATGAGTTCTGCTATATGAGTGCATTTAAGTACCTGATTACGATTTGAAGTAATCAACGGAAGCGGTTTCGAGAGTCCGATAATATTTTGATTTTAAAGTTACGTTTTCTAGATTGTGATTCATATTTCATAGATTGATTTGATTCAACAAAGGTGACAAGATACGAAACCCAATGATTATCATCTGCAAATAATTCTTAGTGTGGTGTGGCTAAAATACATCAATTTACGAAAAAAAAAATGTAAGTAACAGTGCACGGACCAAATATTATAAAAATCTTAAACAGCATATTGGATAGCAAGGTACTCAACAACCGGACATAATAACATGCTGCTTCTCAGTAAAAATTCGTTGTGTGTTGGGAGAAAATTTCAGTTAAAAACTGGCATAAAGGAACAATGTGAATTTGATACGACTACGAAAAATACACATATAAAAAACATCAAAGAGAGAATTAGACAAATATGACCTTTGCATAAGTGAAGACACGTAACAGGAATTTTGATTAAAGAAAAAATTTAATAAATTTGTTCTAGTATTAGATGCTACGTAGAAATAAGAAATAAAATATACGTAACCATACTGAACATACATGCTCTAACTGAAGTAAAATAATAATAATGGCCCCGCGTAGGGGCACGGCCTGCAAACTGAGAGGCTAAGGCTCTCATATGTTCGCTCTCGGCTTGCTCGGTCGTCGCGTACTGATACGGGACGACGTGGCAAGTACCGCGCCTTAGACGACCGCCATTATTACCCCTTGTTCGAATGAACGCAAGAATTCAATTATTTTTAGTGACTGATTAGGCCATCCGCTAGGTATCAGAAAGTTCTGAGCTCGTTCGCACCGCAGCCCGCCTCTCAACAGCGAGACCACACTAGCAATCTAAAGAAAAAGAAGAGCTGAAATATATAACTTTAATCCGAAATATGGACTCTCAAGGTTGCTAGTATAAACCGTCTAGAAGTGGTAGAATGTGGTGCCATAGGCGAATGCTCAGAATATCCTGGGTGGAAAGAACAACTAACGAGGAAGCCCTACGAAGAGCAAGAACCGCAAGACAATTATTTAAAATAATAAAAACCAGGAAAACTTCGTACTTGGGATACGTCTTGAGAGGGCCAAAATATAGCTTGCTGCAATTAATAATGAAAGGAAAATTGGAAGGCCGCCGTGGAATAGGACCCCCGCAGATCTCGTAGTTGAGAAACATCAGGCAATGGACAGGAATCCAAAGTGTCGAACAACTTTTTAGAACTGCAGAGGACAGAAATGCGTTCTCCATTGTGATCGCCAACGTTGGAGAGACCTGATACGGCACACTGAAGAAGAAAAAGTGCTGTTTTGGGCTATGCAGCAAAGACCCACGTGAACAAACTCCAGATGGTCCAGAACCAGGCCCTTTGGACCACCTTTGACGCTCAATGGTATGTTTGCAATACCACAACCATCCAGGAGTATATCTTGAAATACGCTCACCAACTCTTCGATAGCGTCCAAAACCACGGAAATCCAGCAGTACGTGACCTCTATAACTATAAAAGTGGATTCTCCCGTAAGGCAATGCGGGAGCGGTCTGTAAAGCAGACCAAGCACAGTCCATGTGATGTAACCGAAGCGATGAGGGTTAGAGGCTGGGAAACCCAGGGAACTCCAATAACACGAGAAGATAGAGTGAGTGTAAATTAATTTTAATAACAGTAGGATACATACGTGGTGTGTCTAGATAGTTTGAAGAATGGTATCAAAGAACAAAGAAAACAAAATATACAAGGTGGCGCGCGGCAGACGCATGGATTTGAAAATATCATTGCTTCGTTCCTAATAATCCTAGAAGGTTGAAAGTGGGTGATTCGAAAGAGGGGGATGGGAAGTTTATGTTTTTACGCTACAATAGAGTGGTCCGTTCAACAACGTGTTTTTTGTGTGCAAACCAATTTGTCGAACGCCCGCTCGATTTTCCGCGTGCAGCGTGCTCTCCGTTTAATGTTATTATATCCCTGCGGCCGAATTCCCGATCGAAATCGAATTCTCTTGTGGGTTAATGCATTTCAGATAAGAAGGGGGCCTCAGAATACCGTCACTACCTCAGGAAACATCCAAAGGGTTCCAGCTGCAATTCAACAATTTCCCAAGCGTTCAGTTCGGAAACAGGCAGGTGCGCTTGGCATTTCGAGACATTCCATTCAACGAATCCTTAATCAGCATCTTTATTTGCTCTTCTATAAAATGGTTGTCATCCAAGAATTGAGGACACGTGATTTTGAAGCCAGACAACTCGCTAGTGAAAACATGCTTGCTGCGTTGCCTTGAGACGGTATCATTTTCTTCTCTCACAAGGTACATTAACACCTCAGTGGATGTGTCAGTAAACAGAACATGCGCTGTTTGAGTGGTACGAATCCCAGATAACTCTAGCAAAAGCCCTTGCACTCCGACAAGGTGACAATATGGTGTGCAATTTCAAGAATTGGGATCATCGAATTTTTTGAAGAAAATGATTGAGCGGCTACAATTACTCCTGCACGTTACCTGACTATGATCCAGGATTTTTTCTTGCCTGAATTGGAAAGGATAGAGCTGGAAGACGTGTGGTTTTAGCCCATACAGCAAGGATTTGCATGGACTTTTTGCGAGACAGATTTCCCGGGCACCTCATCTCCCTAAGAGATAATTTAAACTGACCGGTGCGCTTTCCTGATTTGGTCCCTTGTGTTTTTTTTTTTGTGGGAATACCTAAAATCCCTTGCTTATAACAATCATCCCAGGACTCTGGAAGCCCTCAGAAACAACATTTGAGCCCAAATCGCCGAAATTCCTGTGGCAATGCTTGAAAGAGTGCACGAAAACTTCAGAAAAAGGCTCACTCAGTGTTTGGAGTGTGAAGGATGCCATTTGGGCGATACTTTGTTCAAAACCGTGTAAACTTACATTTTCCATGTTAATGAATCAGGAAAAAATAAAAAATTTGGCCATTTTGTAACAGTCTGGGTTTTATTCTATTTTCAAATCCATGCGTCCGCCGCGCGCCACCCTGTATAAACAACTGTAATAAATTTCCAAACGCCCCTCATTGCATCACACTCGGTTGCCCCGGCCCTTCTAGCAATGCAGCTGGCACACCCGGGTTTGCAAACCTTTTCCGACGTTCTCGAAGTTTTCTAGGCTATTCGGGTACATCGGGGAAATAGAAATAAACAGCGCGCGATCCGCGATTCCGGATTCGGACGTCGATTCCGGTTTTAAGTGGACCAAGCGGGCGAATCCAGGCGGGAGCTATGTTTACATTAATAATGTACAGATAGTTGTATATAGTGTGTGCACATAACTAGCGTCATACATTTGTATAATTGTAAGTACAATAGATAATTAGTTTTAAGTAAATTTATTTTATTTAACTCTACCAAAAGTAAAAATGTTACAATTCCGATATATTAAACGAAAGATATGGGATGGGAAATGTTGGGAATGAAGGGCGAAGTAAAATGTTGGTTAATATGCTAGTATTACTAGATGAAGTAAAAAATAATTGAAAATTAAATAAAACTACTTAAAAAAATAAAAAGTCCAAAAAAGAAAATGCAGTAAAAATCAGTGGTAGCATTTTAAAAAGAAGAAAAAACATTAAAACATGAAAATATACTAAATCAAATGAAAGACTAGAAAAAAAATGTTATAAATAATGTTAGAATGTATAGCTTGAAAAAGTAAGATAAACGAATACTTAAAATAGTTTTTTTTATTTATCTACTCTACAACGAGTATTAAGTAAATATGATAACACGAGTAGACAGTGTTAGGAGAAACCGCTCATTAGTTATACTTTTTTTTTGGAAATCCTTTCACATTAGGATGCTAGGAGATCGTATGGCTAGGTTCTATTTAATCTTCTTACAGATGAATGGGCTGTGGATAACCGATAACTCAGTTTGTTGTTGTGGTTCTGGAGTCTACTATAGTAGTTTTTGGAGTGTCTATTAATTTCTTCGGCGACGAATGGTATGCCAAGGTCAACATGTGAAGTTTGATTGGTGAAATATCACGGTGCACCTGCTATGGCACGGAGTACCTTAGATTTGAACTGTTAAATACTTTTTGTTCAGGGTGGTTTAGCGCAACCCCAGAGTTATATTCGGTAAGTCCAGATCAGCTTCAACATGGTTTTGTATATGAGTACTTTGTTGGATAGGGATAGTTTTGATCTTCTTCCTAATAACCAGTACATTTTTTGAAACTTTAGGTTCAATTGCAGCCGCTTAGCCTGGATATGTTTATTCCAAGATAGTCTTTGATCCCAAGTATTTAGTTTCTGTTTTGACAACTACTGAAGTATTATTCAGATTAATTTGCGGACATCTGTTAAATCTAATTGTAAAGGTTACTCGAACGGATTTGGATGTGTTGATTTTAATACGCCATTTAGTAAGCCATTCGTTGGTTACGTTCAGATGTTGAAGATTCTCGGATGCTAACTCAGGGTCTTCATGTGTTAATAACACAGCAGTGTCATTAGCAAAAGTAGCGATAGCAGTGTTTCCGTTTTCTAGTATGTTAGCACTGTGTACGGACCAACGACACTACCTTGTGGGACACCGGATTTTATAGGAGAGTAGCTGGATAATTCGTTGTCATGCTTGACTGTGAAAAATCTATCCGTAAGATAGAATTTAAGAAAATTGTAATAGTAATATGGAAGTAGTCTTTTCAGTTTGTAGAGTAACCCAGTGTGCTAGACCCCGTCAAATGCCTGGGCAACATCTAAGAAAACGGCTACGTGCTATTTCATTAACTATCCTATGTACTTGCTGCATTGCAGAGTGTCCCTCGCGAAACCCAAACTGGTGTACGTGAAGATGTGTTGCTATGTCTGTGTTGTTCATTAGTTTTCTTTCCAAGGAACAGTTTCTCAAAAAGCCTACTAGGGATAGGAGACTGATCGGCCTGTAGGAAGTTAGGTTTTCTGCTTGTTTTCCAGGTTTGGAAACCATTATTATTTGGGCATACTTCTACGATATAGAATGACAAGACATGCTTAAATGTCAGAATTAACGCGTCCCCTTAGTTATTTACAGTGTCAGCTTATTTACTCCCCTCCTAGACATACAATAATTGAAGATGATTATATTGAATTTTTTCACAGTCTAAAAAACAGATTCATTCCTGAAAGAGAGTGGAACTGCAAACACAGCCACTGGAGTTCCAGAATCATTACAACAAAAGGCAGATTATGACAAAAAAATTACAACTGTCATAGCACCGGGAAACTGACGCATTGGCCAACGGATCCAGCCAAGCTTTCTGACCTGTTGGATTTTTTTTATTTCGTATGGGATAAACTTAGTCACGGTTGAACCGAATAATACTTAATTTAAGTACTCGGCCTATCAACAAAGTTCTGACTCCTAGGCTTACATCAAAACATACTGATTGGTATAAATTCCAACAACACATTGAAAATAAGATCCAACTTAAACTGAGAATAAAACAACCACAAGATTTAGACCAAGCAGTTCAATACCTAGTCGCTCTTATCCAAGAAGTTGCATGGGAAGCTACTCCCAACCAAACTAAACCAGCACAACATGTAAATAACATACCTTTACATATAAAAGAACTAATAGCTGAGAACAGACGAGCTTGATCACGATGGCAAAGAACACGTAATGTGGTTGATAAACTAAATCTTAACAGACTAACTCGTCGACTTCGTGCTGCCCTACTGGATTGTCAAAACGTCAGCTTTAATAACTACGTCACAAACCTCAAGCGAAAAGACAGAGCTGGAGAGCTACAAATAAATTTAAAATGCCGTAAGTAATCATTCCTCCTATACGCAAAACTGATGGCACATGGGCTAGATCTAACAAAGAAAAAACCGAAGCGCTTGGCCGCTAGGAGGGAGCACGCAGGCGATAATGGCGAAGGCTGTGCAACCGAGCTCGCACGGTTACCTTCAGTGACGTAGCAAAATTTTAAGTACGAGCCAATTATTGTCTTGTACTGTTTATTTTAATCAGCTTTTGAGTGTTGGACTCGCGCCTCGTCTTTTTTTAAAATAACAAATTCCAGGACGAGAGCAGTGCAGGGCCGAGACGATGGACCCGCTATAATCTAATATATATTTGTCTTATCTCCCTAACTAAACTTATAATTCTATTTACTCCTAGACGCTTCTACCGGTTTCCTTGAAACTTGCACACCACATTCACAACTATATTTGCTAATTCGGCTCAAAAAATCAGCCTTCTAACTTTAACAGTTTTTGAATTATTTAAATATTTTGATTACATGGGAAATTCCGCCCAATGTTTAATAATAGGATAAGGAAAGTCGTGTGATGTTCACACCAGATTTTTTACTTTCCTTATCCCATAATAAGGAAAGTATTGTAATCGGCGGAAATTTGACCTACCCAGTTTTTCACATTTCTGGACGAAATAGAGCCTCAGGACTCCAAAAAAGTTGGTTTTAGCCATTGGTTCGTGTGTGTGTGTGTGTGTGTGTGTCTGTCGGTCTGTCAGTAAACAGGATATCTCGAGAACTGTAAAAGCTAGAGACTTGAAATTTGGTATGCAAGTTACTTGTAGGTAGGGGACGCAGTGCGAAGCTTTTAGTAAAACTCGGCGGAGCCGTTTGGTTGCAAGGTCGCAAAGCGGCCGCGAATCTAAACGGTTGAAGATACAAAAAATTTATGAGAATAAAAATGATTTGTTATCACGAGATAAACATGAATTTAAAATAAAAGTTGGTAAAATAGGAAGTCAAAAAAAAATTGAAGCTCAGGATTTTTAATATACCGGGTGTTCATAAAATTTTTTGGGAAATTTATATTACCGGATACATGAAACCGAGAAGAACAAAAAAGTGTAATGAAATTTTTTGATCCGAGGTCAAATAAATAAGTTATAGCAGATTAAAAATTAATTAAACGGACCAATCACAGCGCGCTCGAAGAGCTACCGGGCCGACTGCGGGGGGACGGAGGGGAGCGCTTGGCCGCTAGGAGGGAGCACGCAGGCGATAATGGCGAAGGCCGTGCGGCCGAGCTCGCACGGTTATCTTCAGTGACGTAGCAAAATTTTAAGTACGAGTCAATTATTGTCTTGTACTGTTTATTTTAATCGGCTTTCGAGTGTTGGACTCGCGCCTGGTCCTTTTTTAAAATAACAAATTCCGGGGCGAGAGCAGCGCAGGGCCGAGACGATGGACCCGGTATAATATATAATAATAGGATAAGGAAAGTCGTGTGATGTTCACACCAGATTTTTAGTAATTGTTGTTTACTTCAGGGTAATGGTTGATACTTGTAAACATCGTTGGTAGACAGATGAGAAGAGGAAGACCATTCAATAGGACCATTTTTAAGAACTCTCCCACCAGTGCCTTGCGAATCAGTATGATGTTCAGAAGTCTACTGTTACAAAGCTGTGGAAGAGAATTAATGATTCTGGAGTAGTCTTTTGCCAAACAGAAAACCCCTCGCACTGTCTACAGGAAGACTGTCGCTATACTATGATTGACATAGCTCGGGGGTTAAATAAGTTTAACACCTCCGATATTTTCCCCAGGCTGTCAGACGTCGTCTGAGTGATGCTGGACTACATAGATGCTGTTTCGTTTTTAAGCCACTTATCAGAGAGAAGAACCGGAAGGCACGCCTCGAGTTCGCCCGCAGTCATCTGCACTGGACTCATTAAGAGTGGAACGACGTACTCTTGTTGGATGAAAGCCAGTTTATGTAGTTTGGTAGCGATGGCATAAAGTATGTCTGTCGCTCATTCGGAAAAAGATTTCATCCTCATTAACAAATCCCGACCGTCAAGCATGGTGGGGATATTCTTCAGAGGGTTATGCTTCCATATGCGAGGTCCAATCTTGTACGTGGATTTATCTTTCAATAAAACAACGGCCTGGAACATGCCTCCTAGGACGTCAGCAGAAAGAGGATCATTGTAATGGAGTGGTCAAGCCCGAGCCCGGGCTTAAACCCTATGGACAACTTATGGGAGGAACTGGAGAGAAGATTGGCAAAGAGAAAGGCGAAGAAACGGATTATATTACTTTGTCAAAAAGCAACTATATGTTACTTTACATCTCATAAAAGGTGTGCTCAAGTTCTAAGGTTTTTAAATTTTTTCCCTGAAGACGTACTTACCCAAGAAACTTTTGTTATTTCTCAACATAACCTCCGTCTAAACGTACACATTTTTTACCACGTAGTTGCTGTGATTCCATGATAGCTAATTTTTTAAGAGTGAGTTGTGCCCATTAAAAAAAACGCTGATGCGATGTCAGAAATGCATGATAGCATTACATACCAACATGTTCTAAAACATTGCCACCCGAGCTCTTTATGTGCGTCGGTTGGCATGTGTAGATCCTACCTTAAACAAACTTTCCGAGTTTACAGATTATCATCCAAAATGGACTCCACAGATTCTACGAAAGTGTCAAGTTTAGAGGCGATATCACGCTCACCTAGTCGACGGTCTTTCCTAACAACTTGCTCCACTCGCGCAACCATGGTATCGGTCCGGCTAGTTTGTGGCCGAGACTACTTCGGTTCATTGTCACCTAACTCTCGATCTTCTTTAAACTTTCACACCCACGAACGCCTATTTTTAACATTTGCAACGCCTTCACCGCATGTCTTACCTCAATTCTTGAACATTAAACATCGCCATTTAAAGTATACAAAAGAATACTCATTGCAATGGCGGCAATTCGACCTGTGTACTTGTATGGTGCTGCCGTCTATATTGCACACTCAGATTTTCTACGTCTGTAAAATTAACCGCATCTTTTTATTTACTTTCACCGCTGAGAAAAAAATTTGGAGACCTTAAAACTTAAACGCACCTCGTATTTATTCTAACTACAGCATGTTAAAGATCTCAAATAACAAATCATTAGTGTTATTGATAAGATACCATTAGATTTATGTGTCGGAGTTATCGAAATTGGATTTATCGTATTCACGTGAACAGTAACTTAAAGTTATTATCTCATATATGATCATGCCATGCAATTCAAAATAAAATGAACCACACCAGACTCTTTTATTTTATTCTAATTGAAGGGTTTGTTGAAAAAACCTTTACATGGCGAAGCTGTGAAACATAAATGTAAGTAATTTTTAGAGTAATACTTGTGACTATCTTTTTTTTATTTGGTGTTGTTTTCAGTGCTGCCGTAACACGCTTATAACGGTGTTTCTTTCGCAGAATGTTTTCGAGGTCGCACACTTTCAGATACCTGTTGCTTGTCCTTCAGCCCGGATCTCCCTCCCGAAACATCTCCCCCGAGGCAATTGAAATGTTTAATCATTTCCCTTCGCAAAGCTTTCCTGCTTCGAGGGTCGCCGCTTCAGCGCTGAAAATTGTTCCGAACGGTAAACAAGAGGCTGTAAGGAATTCATTAGTCCGCATCGGGCACTCGAATTTAATATGAAAGGCGGATTACAGCGCACTCGAGCCTAACAAAGCGGCCGCGACCCCAAGTCGCAAGCGGGGCTCTTAAGGTGCTCGAAGGCGAAAACCGCGACTCACTGCGATCATTTTCCGGCGTGCCGCCGGCGCGGGGCCGTCGCAGCGGATTTATGGAGCGCGATGATGGAATTATGTCTGCTTGACCTGCTCGCTGCAGATGACAACCAGGGGGGCCGATCGAATTAGAAGAAAGGGAAATGAGGTCGCCGGTTTGGCAGCCCGGTAAACAGCGCGTGCCGCGCGCCTGGTTACGTTTGATTGGAGCGATAGGCTGTTTTGCAGATAAGAGCGGGACGGGGACGCTTCTATAGCGGGTATTGGAAGGAACATGAACATTAAGGATTGTAAACACAGTAATGATGCAAACACGATATTGTTATCTCCCCTTGGGGCTTAATGTATCCGTATATCTCGTATTATATTGTTCAGTCTGTTTGTCCTGATTAGTAAAGCGAAATATTTTTTACTGTACTGATTTACACTTTTATTTTCAACAACTGCGACATTTATTTAAGAGGCATTATCTTCCTAGTACACTTACTAGAAGCTAGCCACCAAAGGACTAAGAGATCAAACTCTTTCTCAAATAATAAAGAACACAACAAAAAACAGGAAGAAACATTACTATCGGAAAGGAAAATAGTGGAAATAGAAGAAGCACCCAAAGAAAAATGGAACTTCATAGAATTATCTGAAAAGAAAAAGAATTAATAACAAAAATAGAACATAGGAAGTAAAATTATGTTCTACCATTTTGAGAGATATAGGGACAAACTTGATTTTACGTATTGAAATTTAAAGGATACTCGGGCATCTATATTAGAACTTGAAGTTCCAACCCTATAAATCGCCCGGATTTGACGTCAGTTATCCAATTTTGTTGCATAAAATAAATAGCTTTCTACAGGGTTGTATCCAGAAGTAGTAGGACTGGTTTTTTTTTGCCGTGGGAACAGGTTTCGACCTGCGGCAGACGCCTGCGTGCGTTAGTTGCGATGGAGCGAAATTTGGAGCAGCGGTACGCCATCAAGTTTTGCTACAAACTTGGAAAATCAGCGACCGAAACCAAGGACATGCTTACGCAGGCCTACAAAAAGGATACCATGAGCCGTTCCTCGATATTTGAGTGGCACAAGTTGTTTCGGAAGGGGAGAGAGCTCGTCGAGGACGACCAACGCGCCTGGCGTCCGTCAACCTAGCGAACGAACAACAATGTGTATTAAATTAATTAGTGATGAGCTGAATCTTTCGTACGCGACAGTCTAACGCATCATCACAGAGGATGAGAAAAGGATTGAGAAAAGTGTGCGCGAAAATGGTGCCGAAAGTGAGGGATCTCCTTGTCAAATTCGGCGTTTCCACGTTGCCTCACCCCCCTACAGCCCTGATGTGGCACCGCCGGACTTCTTCCTGTTCCCCCGGATCAAGAGGCAGCTCAAGGGGCATCGTTTCGACTCGGTGGAAGCAGTCCAAGCGGCAACGACGAGGGCGCTAAACAGGATCCCGGAGGACGACTTCCAGAAGGCCTTCGCGACCTGGAAGGCTCGCTACCAGAAGTATATTAATGTCCAAGGGGCCTATTTTGAAGAGTATTAAGTCGATGTACCAAAATGTTCAATACATTTTTTTAAAAAAATCAGTCCACTACTTTTGGATACCACCCTGTATATCTCACAATGTGCGATATACTTAGGGAAAGTCTTGCTCTGGAGCACATAACGAGATCTTGCAGATTAATTAGAGTTACGTTCATATCAAAATCTGAAAAAATAAAACAAAATAAGGCTAAAGCTCTAAGACCAATTAATCTGATGCCTTTTGTACTGATTACTCTAGGAAAACTGCTTGACAGGCATATCAGTGATGGTGTATATATAAAACAGAAACAGCGTTGCATCGACTTGTTTCCAGAATGGCGAGTGCTATAGAAAACAAAGAGGTACGTTCAGCTACCTTTTTGAATATTAAGAGAATATATGATAGTATATCCGTAGATTCTATGTATCTCTCATGGGTGAAACAATGACGGCTCGGGTCGCAAGAGTATGTTTGCAGGGAGGAGTTCTGTCTCCACTGTTATGACTCTTTGCAATGGGAGTACTGGAATATATAGATGACTTGGTCACACTATCCCAAAAAAGATTTTAAAGAAAATAGGGAGGGCATGCAAAGATGAAGAGAGACTAAATTTAAGTCTCTCCAAATCTACGGCAGTAACGGCATTTATAAGGAGAAACTTAGAGGAAATGGAACCTCTTACTCTCTAAGGTATGGAAATAAAATTATCAAGTGAGGTAAGACATTTTAAAGTGATTTTAAACTCAAAACTTACTTGGAACATTCAAAAAGTCAAAAAGAAGACGGATGCGACTCTAGTATTAGTCAGATGAGCTTACGGAAAAATATGGGGTCTAAAATCAAAAGTTATGTATTGGAGATACATCATGGTAGCCAAACCCATGATAATATTTGCAACTTTGGTATGGTGGACAAAGATGACACAGCTATGTACAGGGTTTGTTTGGAAATTATCGGGAATAATTCAATAAAACAAAAGTATTGCATATAATTGTATCACCAGCGTGGTCCCGTGGTTCAGACGCGGGCTGCGATGTAGCCGAACCCGGGTTCATTCCCGGAGCTCTTTGATACCTGGGGGGTGGCTTACTCACTCACTAAAAATAATTGAGTACCTGCATTCACTTCGAACAAGGGGCAATTATGGCGGTCGCCATGTGGTCGGCTTTCTGGGATGCGAAAACTGCTGTATATAGCCTTGGCCACGGCGGTTTGAACCCCCCCCCCCTTTATCAATCCAAAAAGGATTTCTGTCAAGCTGGATTTGAGTTCCAACAGTTCTTGGTAGGTCAACACATGCAAATTTTTTGTTCTTGGAATAAATTTGAAATAAATTTTTTCATTTTAAAATCTTCTTTTGGTGAATTCAACTCCTGTGTTATCAATCGATCAGAGTCCAAAAAGTCGGTATGGGTCTATGAAATAGAGCTTTGAAAATATGCAAAGAAATCAAACATCTCAATAATCCAGCGAAATTACTACTCCGAATAATAATGAACGCACTTTGGTATGTAAGCAGTGACACGCTGCATAAAGACCTAAATATGTTAAAGACGTCATAAAGCAAAAAAGTGTCCAACAACACGCTAGAATTCCACCCAAATGCCACAATACTGCGACTGATTAAACCACAGCTCAATAAAATACTTAAAAAGGTCAGCCGACCTAATGAGAAGTACCTCATCACATTATTAAGAAGCTCCACAGTTCTTTTGACTTATAAGATTATAAATTTTTTTTATTGTTAATAAATGGGGAAAAATTAAAGAAATAAAATTTAGTGTAAGATTTCAGTTTTTAATGCGACCTATAAATTGTCCAATAGAGTTAAAACTAATTACTCAAAAAATGAAAAGATTTTCGTTAGTTTAAGCCAGATTTAAGTCTTACTGGGAATTCTAATTATTATTTTTGAAAAATGCTATTTCCTTCCTTCAGATTTTCTAAGAATATATTTGTTTTAACTTTACTTCTTAATTGCAGTTAATTAGTTGACTTTTAAAAGAAAAATTGTCAGTTGCGCTTTTTTGATGAAGCGTTATATTTAGAATGTCTGAAAATCTCATCAGCTGTTGCAGTAATGTTTAGTTGAGTGAAACACGCTGGTGGTTTTGGTATTGCTGGTAAAGCACATTGTTATATTTCTATTTATTACTGGAAACAAACATATTTTTTATTATTATGTATTATCAAGCCAACTGTAAAGTTATGTTTAGTATTTAAATTTGAAAACCATAAGGTATCGGGTGGTTGGTTCTCGAGTTTAAGGCCGTGGTCGGAGTTCATAAATTTTTGACGTTCGTCCACAACTACGGAAGAAAACTTCAGAAAAAAATCTTCTAAAAATTAAGTGACTGTCCCATGCGTTTTCGCTTTTATACTCGTGCGAGTATGGTAGGGATGTTGGGGGGGGGGGGCGTGGTTGACATCACCGGGATGGTAGATGACGTGATCGGGCTAGCGGCTGACGTCAATCGGGACGTTGCAGGTAATATTTTTGACGTCATTCGCTCTTTCGCCGTATCGCGGTCTGTTTTTTGCCCCTTGAGAGCGATGGACCAAGACCTAGGTAGATTGAATCCGTCGTCGCTGTTAAAATTATTTTGTTACTTATAAATTTTCACCGCCTCTCTGTATAGTCTCGGGTAGTAATTCCTACAGTTGGATAAAATTTGTGTTTGCCCGAATTCTATCTCGTGGTTAGGATTTTCCAAAACATGTCCTGCAACTACTGATTTATCAGGTTGATTAAGGCGTAGATCACGTTTATGTTCCTTGATCCTGGTAGTAATCGTTCGGTCCGTAGTCCCAATGTAGACTTGTTTACTTGAGCAAGGTATGCAGTATACCCCTGGTGTATCCTATGGATTTCTTGTATTGAGGCTGGTCTAAGCAAATCCCATATCTTGGTGGTAGTATAGATGGTTTCCACCTTGTGTTTATTAAGAATTTTTCCTATCCGGTCCAAAACACTGTTGATGTAAGTTAAAAAAGCTTTGCCTGCCGTAGCCAATTTTGGTTGTGTTTTTCTTGCACAATTGTTAGGTTTGATAGCTTTATTTATCTCCGTCCTCGAGTAGCCATTCTCTTGTAAGGCTTGTTCCAAATGTTTGAGTTCTTTATCCAAAAACTGTGGTTAGCATATACGTCGTGGTCGATCTAACAATGTTTTCACAACCGTTCTTTTTTGACATGGGTGACGATTCGACTGCTTATGTAGGTATCTGTCCGTATGCGTGGGTTTTCTTTACGCTGTGTGTTGTAAATATCCATTCTCCGATCTCATCACCTGTACGTCTAAGAAAGCAATCCTGTCTTCCGATTCCAGTTCCATGGTAAACTGTATGCTTGGGTGTATAGAATTAAAGTGCATAAGAAATTGTGGTAGGGTCTCCTTTCCGTGTCTCCGTATTACAAAGGTGTCATCGACGTATCTTAGCCATATCGCGGGTTTTGAAGGTGATGTATTGATGGCGATCTCTTCAAATTTCTCCATGTAGTAATTGGCGATTACAGGGCTAAGTGGATTACCCATTACTACTCCGTCTTTTGTTCGTAATGTACGCCCTGCCAAACAAAGTAACTGGACGTAAGGCACTGCTGAAATAGCTGTAAGATATCGTTAGCAAAAATTTTCCTCAGATGATCCAGGGCATCTTGAATTGGTATTTTGGTAAATAATCAATTAGATCTCCTCCCTGTAGCTAGATGTCTTGAAGCTGGTTGACAAAATGTGCGGAGTTTTTGATGTAACTGCTGGTTTGTCCAATGTGCGGTTGTAATAGACTGGATAAGTATTTGGCCAACTTGTAGGTAGGACCCCCGATGGCACTGAGAATGGGTTGCAGCGGTACATCGTCTTTGTGTATTTTGGGGAGCCCGTATATTCTTGGGGACAGCGCCTCTGATGTTATTAGCCTCTTTTTGGTAGTATCATCGAGAGAGGAACTCTTTATCAGTTTGCTCGTGTCGCGTAGTATTTGCTATGTGGAATCGCGTTTGAGCACGGTGTAAGTGTTCGCATCGAGCAGTTCGATCACCTTCTTCGTGTAGTCCTCCTGTCCTAGTACAACAGTGGCGTTACCTTTATCTGCTGGTAAAACAATTATGGTATCATCATTCTTGAGTTCACGTAGAACCTTTAATTCCGTCCTGGATAAGTTCTTCTTAGGTGGCTTAGCACGGCGCAGCATGCGTGAAGTCTCGACTCGTACTTCCTCTGCTTCGTCTGTTGGAAGGTTTCGTATGGCTGCTTCTACGTTAGCTATAATGTCCTCTACCGGAATAGATTTGGGTGTTACGACAAACTTTTCACCTTTGATAAGAGCACTGATGGCTTTCTGGTTAAGCTCGTGTTTAGAACGGTTTAATACAGTTAGCTTATAATCCAATTGTGTAGGAGCACTTTTATTCTGTAAACGCTGAAATTTAGAAAATTGTCTAACGGTGGCGGCTGCTCCGTGTTTCTCCGCAAAATGAAAAGTGATGCGGTCTACAGTATCCCAGTCATCTTTATGGATTCTGCTGGCCAAGCTGACATGGACTTGCATCAGTTCTAGTGAACACAGAGCAAGGGTTTTCCTAGTAGCGTGCACTTGTTCTCGGACTAAGAGGAGTGCGCAGGTGGGGTTTGACCTGTAAATAGTTGGGAACCACCTTTTGATCTCGACAACGCAGTAAGAAAGCAAGGTTGATCAGTAGCTGGAATTTCTTCTTGCGTAAGTTCTCGAGTTGTCTTGCAGACTTGTAAACCTCCTCCCCGTAGAGGCGTGTCATCACGGCCAGTGTTATGATGCATCGTGTGGTTGGTTCTCGGGTTATAGGGCCGTGGTCGAAGTTCAGAAACTCTTGACGTTTCGTCCACAACCGCGGCAGACATCGTCAGAAGAAAATCTACCTATGTATTGGTCCATCGCTAAGGGGCAAAAAACAGACCGCGATACGGAGAAAGAGCGAGTGACGTCAGAAATAGTACCTGCAACGTCCCGATTGACGTCAGCAGCTAGCCCAATTACGTCATCTAATTTTTAGAAGATTTTCTTCTGAAAATGTCTGCCGCAGTTGTGGACGAAACGTCAAGACTTTCTGAACTCCGACCACGGCCTTATAATCCGAAAACCAACCACACGATGCACCATAATACCGACCGTGAAAACCTTCGCATCTATTTGACCATAAGATATTATCAGTAAAAAAGTGTGAATAAAGTTAAAATCTCACATCACGGATACTTTAGTATATTTTTTATTCTTAAAGAGGTCAAAAACTATTTTTAATATGTCATTGACGTAAAAAGTTATAGAAATAAATTAACTACCAAAACTGCAGACATTTGGTTAAATAAAGTCTCAAAAGGCAATGATTTATCGATCGAAATCGTAATTTAAATGCGTCTGTAAACATATTGCAACATTACATATTTTGAGCAGCCGCCCTGACATACGACACCGCTCGCGAATTTATAAAATTTAAATTAAGCTCCAAGAACACCGAGCAAGTTGGAAATGATTCTGCCCGAGGTGATAAAACAAAATTTGTTTTAAATTACATCCTGTAATGGACTTGATAACATTTTACTACTTTTGGCAAGCAACGTGTGCTTTAAGGCATGCATTTGCGCTAACGCACTCTCAAATAAGTAGGATTTTTTAAGCCGAAGGGCCTGGATTAAAATCTAACAATATTTAACATTACTGCAGGTGCTATTCTATCAGTTGTAAAATAATTTGAAGAATGGTCAAACATCAATGAAATAAAACACGGGGTCCTCGAGGTAAATTCGTAATTTTTCTGAGTTATATTGCAGAAAAACTGTAAGGCTTATGCTCAATCTTCTATTAGGTATTTCAAAAAGCTAACTTCACATAACCAACAAGCTGAGCTTGCGACCGCAGAGCTGCTACACTGGAATCCCTGAGCCCCAGAAAATCACTTACAGAAATTATTGCGTAGTTTGGCTACAGAAACATCTAAGTTACGACGTAACCATCTGACCAGCAGGAGGGGGTAACTGCCAACAGGATAACTCATAGTAAGCGATCTAATCGCAAAAGAAGTGATGAAAAGAGAAAATAAATCAGGGTCTTGGGCAGAGTATGACTAAAACCGGTAAAAAATGGGCGTGGCAAGGTCGGTAAGTTAGCAGTGCACCAAGATCTGCACTTTAAGTTTTTCGAATTGGGGATCCGCCAACTGTTAACTGAGAAGTTTTTTTCCTCTGTGATAGCGCTGGGGTTTGTGAGCAGCGAAGGGATAGATGAGGTGGCTCTTGGGTATGAGTACGTATTCCACTAACAATAAAAGACTATAAAGAAGGAAAAACCTAGACTTGACCATACCACTGCTCTCTAGAGCTGCAGGGCGTGGTCGAGGCAAAGGTCAACGAGGATTCATAACATCAACGACAGCTTAAGAGCTTCCATCACACACATATACAACATAAAAGGTGTGTTGTCCTATAGCAGGTTTCTGTTCAGTCTCTAAAAGACAAACACAACAATTTGAAATACATTTTTATTCTGGAGGGTATTATTCATTTTTTAGTTTAATTCTAGTGTAGCAACGTTTTTAATTGCATATACGTGATACAACGAGAATGGTGTAAAACCATAAATGAAACTTTGGACAGCGGTGTGGCGAATTAGCGAGAGGTGAAATAAACGCATGTACAAAACTCTGGTGTTTCATGGGTTCGCTCCGAGATTTTTTGCGAAGAGCCTTACCATCTCTTCGAAAAAGCGCATGCAAAAAATTAAGATGTTCTGAGAACTCGCTCGAATGCAATATTCTTAAATTTCTATCGAGTCGATTTGTGCTACAAAAAGTAACTTTATTAAAACGATGACGAACAGTATCATTCAAACACGTCTATGTGTTTTATCAATATTTGACAATATATGAATAATCTATTAACTATATTAATATAAATTTGGAAAAAACAAAAATATGCACAAACGATAAAACTAATGAAGAGGATGTAATAATAGAAGGTAAAGTTATAGAAAAAGTGGAAAAATATACATATCTTGGTCAAATAGTAACAACTACAGGAGACAACCAGACAGATGAAATTGAAAGAAGAATAAAATTATCTTGGGCAGCCTACGGAATATTGAAAGACGTTTTATCATCAAATACACCACTATATTTAAAATCAAAAATATGTAATGAATGTATCCTGCCAGTAACCACATATGCAAGTGAAACGTGGATATTTACAAAAAAAAAAACGATAGACAAACTACAAGTACACCAACATTCAATGGAACGCAGAATTTTGAACATATCCTTGAAAGACCGCAAAACCAACAGATGGATTAGACAAAAACAAAGTTTGAGGACATTATAGAAAGAATAACAAGACTTGAGTGGCAATGGGCAGGACATATCATAAGAAAACAAGAGGATGGTGCAAGAAAATAATGCAATGGAGACCAGGGGGAGAACATAGAAACAGAGGAAGACCCATCAAGAGGTGGGCGGATGACATAAAAATGCAAGCGGGACTAACATGCAACAGATTAGCACAGGACCGCACTAAATGGAGAAATATGGAAGAGGCTTATATCCGTAATGGGTAAAAGAAAGCTAATGATGATGATGATGATGATGATGATAGGAGTACTTTATTATCAATTGACAATTTGGGCTTATGACCTAGGAGTCGGTACATTTTTTGGATTGTAATGCCTAGTTGCTTTCTTTTCGTCCAAATGTGTTTCCTCCATGTGAGTTTTCTGTCTAGATGGATGCCTAAATATTTCGGCTTGAGGTATATGTTGACTATTTAAATGTACTGGTGGACAAGTTTTGGTTTTGGTGGTAAAAGTCACGTGGGTTGACTTTGTTTCATTTACTTCTAATTGCCATTTTTTGCACCACCTTTCCAGTTCGAACAGGTGGTTTTGAAGATACTGAGATGCTGTATTCGGGTCGAGGTGTGATGCCAATAGAACAGTATCGTCTGCGGAAGTAACGACGGTCGTTGTTTGTAAGGATGGAAGATCTGGCAAAAAAATTAGATATAATATTGGGCCCAGAACACTACCCTGGGGAACTCCTGCTTTGATAGGGTGCAAAGATGTTTGAGATTCACCGTGTTTGACCAGAAATGCTCTGTTAGAGAGGTATGATTGCAGTAATTGATAGTAGTCTGGTGGAAATATATTTTTGAGTTTGTAAAAGTAGTCCATTATGCCAGACTTTGTCAAAAGCTTGCTTGACATCGACGAATACTGCTGAGCAATAACGTTTGTACTTAAAATATTTTAAAATTATATCCGTTAATCTGGGCACTTGCTCAATTGTTTTCTAAATCCGAATTGGTGATCTGGTATCACGTTGTTGTCTATAAGTATTGGTGTAAGTTTCACTAGTAGCAAACTAGTTTTGACACTTGTTCAATGGGTTTTTCAGGTTTGGGTATCAAGATAATTGTAGCTACCTTCCATTGTTCGGGGAAATATCGTAGTCTTAAAATTACATTGAATAAGTAGGCAATGAATCTAAAACCCTTATCTAACAGTTCTTTGAGTACCTTGCCCTTAATGAGGTCGTACCCTGGTGCTTTATGGGAGTTTACGTCTTTAAGAATTGCTGTTTCAATTTCACTAATTTTAAACGGTTTGAAAGGTGGTGCCATTTGGAATGGCGCCTGGAGGTATTCCAAAACTTTACGTTCTTCCACTTTGGTACCTTTAGCGGGAAAAGGTTTAAACATCTCTGCTAGATGTGTAGCAAACGCTAAGCATTTTTTTGCTGCTTCTAGCCCAAGTGTAATTCTTTAATGGAATGGGAGTAATATGCTGCTGTGGGCGTTTTAACCTCTTAGTGGCTTTCCAAAGTGAATAGTCTGTAGCCTCAGTTGGTGTCAGATGTGATAGTTAATTTTGTATTGCTTGATTTTTAATGGAACTAAGAAGATTCTTGAGATCACTTGTTGCTCGGTTAAGTGTCCGTTTGTCGGCTGGATGTCGCGTGGTTTGCCATTTCCTGCGCATTTTACGCTTTTCTGCGATTTGTTGTTTTACTATAACAGGACACTCTAGATTATCGTTATTTTTATGTTTATTCCTTGGTGTAGCCTGCCATGTAGCTTGTTGAACTATTTCATTGAATGTTTCAACTGCTTCCACAAGTTCCTGTTCAGTTTTCAGTAACACATCCAGGGTGAAAGATTCATTGACTAATTCTCGGAATAGTTCCCAGTTTGTGTGCTTGTTGTAAAGAGTAGGTGGGTTTGATTTGAGTAACACTTGTGAGCATACTGGTGTGGCGGCCTTTTCGCCCTTGAACCGCTTTATATCGCGGCGGCATGCTGGCGGCTGTGATGTCTGCACGTTTTGCCGTCGCACACAAAACGGCATATGGGCTTTTGCTCAGCCGACAAGTCTGCATACGCCGTCGGCGGCACCTTTTGATATGAAAGGTGCTGGCGAATGCAAATTGCCCGAAAAGACCTACCGCCAAGCCAGGCGCGAAGCCCGGCAACATTCGCAATCCGCAGCTCTGCCAATTTGGTCGTTTTTTAACACCGCACATTCACGCATCGCAGCTCGGCCAACTTGGTCGTGTCTCAACCCGCAAGAAACTCGCCATCCGCAGCGCGACCAATTCGGTCGTGTCTTCACCCCGCAAGAACATTCGCTACCCGCAGAAACCCGATCCGCAACGCAGAGGCGGCCACCTGGGAATCGCCGACGAAGCCGATTTAGGTGAGCGATTTGGCAATATTCGTTGGTGGATATCGGTAGCCGCCCCCATCCGCTTACGCGACGGCCGTTTAAGGGACGATTTGGGCCTTCTCGGTTGACGTTCCAAACGGGCCGTACTACGTTTTCACACCGCATCACGAGAGCGGCTATTTACACGCCTTTCTCTCCATTTTTGGTCCTTACGAGCCGCATCGGTATCGTATCCAACACCGCATCCACGAGAGCGGCTATTTCCACGCCTGCCTCTCCACATACTGTTACTATAATTAGAGAGTGCTCGCCTGTAAGATCTAAACAAGATTCTGCCTTAATGTAGTTTGGGTTAATTGCTTTTATTATGCAAAAATCAAGTAGATCAGACATTTTTGTCAGGTCTGCAAGCCAGTTTGACTGCCACCTAGTATTGTTTATTGCTTTTAGAAGTTCTCTTCCTTTGGTCGTACGTAGCCTTGTACCCCAGTGCACATGTTTAGCGTTGTAGTCATCGCCGTAGATAAATCTGTTTCCTAGTGTATGTAAGTAATGTTCATAGTGCTCTTGCTTGTTATTGTGCCTGGGTGGGCAATATACCGCTGAAATAGTTAATGAACCATTCCAGTCTTCAATGGCAATCGATGTAGCTTGTAGAGGTTGTAGTTTGTAGAAGAAGTTTGTAGTACTTTATTGACCTTTTGATAATAACAGCCGTACTTGCTGTACCGTCTGGATGCTGAGTGGCATATATTGTATTTAAGAAGTTATAGTGTGCATCATTTCTAGCTTTAGGATTATTGCCCTTAATAACCTAAATACTACAATATACACCCATGAGTTTCTAGTGAGATTTGAACTACGCTACGGCGGGGGCCCTCAGTGCATCAATTAATTTTTAATTTGTTTTATTTAAGTTTTCTATTTATTGTAACCATAAATCAGTTAATTTAATTTCAAAACCAAAGCTTTATTTTCTTATGCTGTCTGCATTGTCTATGGTCAACTCACTAAATATCGCGCGATTTAACTCTTGCGGTCCCCAGGTGCAAAGTTTCTGTATTAATCAACATAACGCATGCAGTTATTTCTTATTGTCTCTTTGCTCCGCTTTTTGCTGCTTTTTTGAAGCTTCGCGAAGGAACTTATTCTTAGTTTCCAGTTTGTATTCTGATAGCGCTATATTTTATTACACGTCGCGGCGCCTCATCCCAGAAAGTTTATAATAGCCTCCTTGCAGGAGTTTGAGAAACATGATATTCTTTCTATTAATGCAGGCGTTGCTGCTAGACGGAGTAGAGTTTTTAGGCGTAATCTCTAATTCTTAGTTACTATATAATATCCGTGAATGGCACGTTTTGTTCTAGTTTGCTGTATTTAAAATGAGTTTTTTGTCAATTCAGATTAATGCTTTTGTTACTTTTGATGTATAAAACTTGATTCAGACCAAAGAAAGATAAAAAAGAAAACAGCAATCTTTTTAAAAACTTTGATTTAACCGACATCGGTTGAGATAGTACACAATATCCTTGGTTAGACTCTATAATGTATAGTCACAAGGATTCAGATCTGGCGAATGTGCTGGCCAGTCAATGCCGTTTCCTCTTTGCATGAAGGGCTATGGTATTCGCACCGAATGTTCTTGAAATAGCATCCATTATTATTTTTAGTTTGATGAACCCTAACACCATCTTGCATGAAACAGAATTCACGCTTTTGTGAAGTTCGACTTAAGAGATTGAATGAAAAAGAGGTCCTTTTATAGATTTAACCAATGATTGTGTCGGTCAAAAAGTATGGTTCTATAATATCATAGTAGCTTATAACACATCAAACAGTTATGCGCACCGCAGAAAACCCCATATGCAGTAGTTCTTAGTGTTTACAAAATCTTCTAACTCGTAGTAATATTTCTCAAAAAACCATATCTTTTTATAATCGATTTGTTCCAATTAGATCATGTGTGTTAGCAGGAGAGAGAACTAAAATCAATTTTAGATGGCTTTCTCACTCACTTGCTAATGTATCTGTATTTTTTTAAGCCCAAAGTTGTATCTTTTGTCTGACGATCTGATAAAGTGATGATCTCTTGATTTCAAGCTCTTTTTAACTATTTTTCCCTGAAGTTATGGGTGTTTCTTCGAAATGTTTTTCAGTGTTATCATCTGTGGTCACTGTGTGTGGTCTTCCGGTTCTCTTTTCGTTATCATCTTGGCACTCAATTATTTTTCAGTCAAGCTGTATTTTTTCAAAACAAAAGCCTTTTGAGTTATATCGACACTTAATTTAATGAGAAATTCAAAACAATATTTTCCATTTTTAAATAAAGTCTTACCAAATGACTGTTTGGCGATTCCATGTTATTTTTTCTATAATTTGACGGTTTCGGTGGCGTCTTTGTCACTACCAAAATTCGACGATTTGTATCCTTTGGAAAATCGAATATTTCTAGTGCTGTAAAGATATTTCAAGAGAACTGTGTTTTGATCACCAATTGTAAATAAACAAAGCCTGAGAGTTTGTCTTTAATTGAATGAATGGTGTAGAGATAGCACCGCAAAATCTTATAACATAAAGTTTTGGTGCACCATATGTAAGTCTATATAGATCTAGATTTATAATAGAGTCGAATAACAAGTATAACCCAACCAAAAAACGACGCTCTAGAATTTTATTCTCGCCCTCAACTTCATTCATGATAGTACTATTCAAATTCATGTATCTGCCGCGAAGTCACAGTGAAGTACCATCTTTCAGCTTTGACACATCTGTTAAGGTATCGTTAAAATCCGGGAAATAATTTTCGCGGTGTTAGGGATCTGCAACAAAGGGTTCTAACTGTTTAAAGATAAAAATTTTGACCTGCATAATACCAATTGTCTTGGGCAGCTAAAAAAGGTTAAAGATGTGGAATTAAAATAACTCTTGGAAGAGGACTGCTGTCACATACAATTCAAAATATGTCAAACTAATTCTACAAAACCTAAAGAGTTCTTACAAAAGTTTTTTGAGTTTTCTACAAACAAGAGCAAACGCTAGATTCCCACTGTCTGCAAAAAAATTCCTTATGATAATTCAAAGAAACAAAAATCGTGAGCTTATCTAGATGAATCATCAATACTGCACAACCAAATACCTGAGCCAGGAATAAATTTATGTTTATGTAGTGGAATTAGTAGAGTTTTGTACACTATAAGTTACTTCCAGTTGGTGAAACAGTAACCGCGACGCTTTATCAAAAGCAGCTGATATGTTAGTGATACGATAGACGTAAAAAAGTGTAACCGCCAAACTTTATCACTTTAGGTTACATTTCTTCAGATCTCTGCAACATAATTTAGTTCCTACTGGTTTTATTTCTGTTGAAGATATCGAGAAATGACTGGTTAAATTTACCAACTCTAAATCATCCCCATTTTTCCCCAGAGGATTTTAGCAACTCATAAAAATGTGAATTATTTTGAACAAATAATCGGAAAGACGTATATTGCGGTTTTAAGTGCAAGCGATAGCTCCGTGGTAATCCGCGTTATCGGGTTTTATTTGCAATATTAAATTTTTCTCCGCCATTGCCGGTCCCAAGCTCGGATGAGAAAGTGAGGAGGGGGAGGAGTATCAACCTCGTTAAAAAACCTGGGTTAGGCTGGCTCCGACTGATAGCACCCAATAAGGGCCTCTTCCTAGAGTTACAGAATGAAAACCGGTCAACAGACTCATAATATACGAGTGCGGAAGAACCATCAGCGGGAAGATTGGTCTCGTGAATCCCGTAGAAGATAGCCAATCTAAGGGAAGAAAACCCTGAGAATAAATTACCTGGTCCTCCAGGTTGGGGGTTGGGGCAATGGGCCAGCACCCCATTACTTGTAAAAATCTTAAAACAAAGTAGAATGAAAAATTCGTTTAAAACAAACAATCTCCGGGTGGGAATCCACACTTCTGATTACGGACGGAGCCCCGTAGGATACGGAGGGGGCAATTCTACGTTTGTGAAGAGTAATGCCAAAAAGTTCAATATTAAGAAATCAGATGGAAGCCGAATACAACGAAAGAATTGGACAATGAATATAGCAACTTGGAATATACAAGGACTAGCAACAAAGACACAAGAAGTATTTGCCGAGATAGAAGAAATGGGAATGGACGTAATTTCTCTGACAGAAACAAAAAAGAAAGGAACGGGAATAGAGGAAATAGGACAATACTTACACATGTGGAGTGGAGTCCCAAAAAACGAAAGAGGAAAAAAGGGAGTTTCTATGGCTATTAAGAAGAAATATGGAAAACAAATAAAAAGTTGGGAAGCAGTAGACGAGAGGATTATCAAAGTTAACCTCGAGAGTTTTAGATATAGAATGACAATTTTAGGAATATATTCACCTAATGAAGACGGTAGCCCCACGAACAATTCTATAGTAAGTTAGACGATATAATAAATGAATGTGGTACGCGACGAGAAGTTCTGTTACTGGGCGATTTCAACGCGTGGATAGGATGCAAGACAAACGATAAAGTCGTAGGACAATTTGGTGATGCCAGAAGAAACAGTAATGGAGAAAGGCTTATAGGTCTATGTGAAAGTAACAACCTAAAAATCCAAAATGGTTTTTATAAACACAAGAAAATTCATACATATACTTTTGAGGAACATGCACGACAACGAAGAACAATCATTGACTATGTTATAACTCGACAGTATTCTACCGGTAGAATCCAGGATGTTAGAGCTTACAGAGGCCCGACATGCGGAACGAATCACTATTTGGTGAAAGCCAAAATAGTGTTTTCACCCAAAGGGCAAAACAAGGTAGTAATACCAAAACAGACAGAGAAAATACAACAAGTCAGATACAACATACAAAGTCTACAACAAAGTAGCATACAATACATATATCAAAATAGATTGGATCAAAAACTTAACGAACATCTACAAGGATCAAACACAGAGATGTATGAACATTTAAGAGCAGGCCTACAACAAGCCGCAAAAGAAGCCTTAGGAGAAGAGGTTAGAGAAAAACCAAGAAATTATTGGATAAACGAAGACCTAATGGAGGAAATACGCTACAAAAAAGAACTATATACAAAGTGGCTAAATACTAAAGAAGATGAAGATAGAGATGCCTATAAGATCCAACAAACTAGAGTAAGACAATTGATAAAAACTACAAAACAACAAACGTGGGAAAAAAAAGTGTAGCGAATAAAAAGGTACATAGGAGGAAGAAGGACGACAGAGGTATGGAAATTCATAAGGAATGTAAAAGCTCCACATCGAGAAAAAACAATAATACAAAATATTCCTGCCGAAGAATGGAAACAATAATATTTAGAGCTACTCACCGAGAAAAGACCTATATTCCAAGAAACTACGATGACAGAAGGAACAACGATAGATATTAACTACATAGAAATACAAGAAGAACAAGTAATTAAAGCAATTAAAGAAATGAGAAATGGAAAGGCTCCCGGTCCAGGAGGAATCCCCGTTGAGTTGGTAAAAAATGGAACACCGAAATTGTATAGGATGATAACAAAACTTATGAATAAATGCATAAATGAGGGAAATATACCAAATGAATGGAAAACAGGATATATATCTCCAATACACAAGAAAGGGAAAAGAGACATCTGCGACAACTACCGAGGAATAGCAGTTACAAGTACTTTTAGCAAAATATATGGACGAATTATTCGAGAGTTAATTGAACAACAATATCAAGCCGAAGAAGCGGAAGAACAAAGTGGATTTAGGGCAGGCAGATCATGTTTGGATAACCTGTTCTGTCTAACACAAATTGTGCAGAAGAAACTAGCAACTGGCAGAGAACTGCATTTAGTATTTCTCGACATATCAAAAGCTTATGATAACGTACCCCTGAAAAAACTGTGGGACGTAATGGAGAGCAGCAACATCAACAGTACATTAGTCAGGGCTGTGAAGAACCTATATGACAATCAAACAGCGAGAGTAAAGGTAGGAGCGGAACTGACAACAGATATTAAAGTTACGAAAGGTCTAAGGCAGGGTTGCTGTATCTCACCGACGTTATTCAAGATATATATAGAAAAAGCACTCGAACAATGGAAAAGGAAAAGTATGGGAATGGGGATACCACTGGACGAGGACACTACATTATATACGTTGCAATTTGCCGACACCAAATTATTATGGCACAAGAAATAGAAGACATTGAATACATGACAAGGAAAGCTATAGAGGAATATGATAAATGGGGGCTTAAAATTAATGTAAATAAATCAGCATATCTTAGTATAGGATATGAACAAGACGCTTTAACCTTAGAAACAGGCGAAACTATACCGTCATGTGAAGAATACAAATATTTGGGAGCAACAGTAGGAAAACAAGGATTATATAACACAGAGGTAAAAGAGAGATAAAACAAGGCCGGAAAGTTATAGGTGCGCTAAATGGTATACTTTGGGATGCAAATATAAGCAAAAGAATAAAAACAAATATACTCCTCTATGGTACAAAGTGTGGCACTATATGGAGCCGAAATCTGGCAACTCTCGGAACAACATAAAAATCAACTGAAAGTAATGGAAATGGACTATTGGAGAAGATCAGCGAGAATATCCCGAAGAGATAGAGTCAGAAATACAAGAATACGTGAAATAATGGATACAGAAAGGGACATCTTGGAAGAAATTGAAAAAAGGCAACTCTTGTGGTACGGACATGTCGAAAGAATGGGTAACAACAGGCTCCCGAAAAAAGCAATGCAGTGGCAACCAAGAGAAAGAAGAAAGAGGGGACGGCCAAGAAGAGCTTGGAATGAGGAAGTAGGAAGCCTGAAGCAAAAGTGGGATATCCAGCAAGGCGCTTGGATGAACAGAAAAGAATGGAAAAAAATATTGAACTCCGAAAGACCCAGATAGAGGTTAAAATACGGAAAGAAGAAGAAGAAATTTTTCAAGTTTATTTAAAACAATTCTAAAATAACCGATCGAAGTAAATTGTATGGCCTTCTACCCGGCTCCTGGAGGGATGCAAGCCCCCGTCCCGTTACCAGCCCCAATGGTTTCCCATCCTCCCACATTGACGTCACACCAAACTCAGATGCATTACAGCCAATTTCAATCAATGCCCGGTAATCTTCCATTATAGTCGCAACAAGCTATTTATTCCCAACTTATTTCCCAATTTATTACCCAACTCAACAAAACTTTTACCCTACCAGTCCCTCGCATCCACTAGAAACAGAAATAACTAGAAAACGGTTTCCTATAAAAGAAGTAGGAAGCTAGACGAAGTAAGATCCCAAAGCGAACACCCCCAAAGAGAGCGAATATTGGCTAAGCCCACACTCAACATCAAATCGTTACTCAGCTCTAAACATGGAGAATGACGACGTAGTACATGAAACAAACAATGATAAAACTAAAGAGAAAACCCCAAAACCTCCCCCGATTTTTGTAACTGGCGTCCAAGCTATTGCCCTATTTATACAACTTTTAGAACAAATAGCCAAACAACAATACAACGTCAAAGCCCTCATTAACAATCTAAAACTTCTGAGCATTACAGGAAAGTTTCGATAGCCCTGACGGAAACGAAAAACGGCATTTCACTAATATAAATTAAAAGAAGAAAAAAGCTACAAAGTGGTGTTAAAAGATCTCTACCATTCCATCAACAGTAAAGGCATCAATGCCGAAATTAAGAAATTAGGGCATAAGATTACAAATATTTGAAACATAAAGCAATTTAGAACTAAAACACCTTTCCCAATGTTATGCGTTGAGCTAAAGTCAGCCCGCAACAGCAAAGACATTTAAAATGTAGAATACCTGCAGCAATGTAAAATCAAGTTCGAACCCCCTAGATCAAAAAGAGATATCGTACAGTGTGTTAGATGTTAAAGTACGGTCATACGAAAAAATTTTGCTAGCTACGCCCAAGATATGTAAAATGCGCAGGCGATCATCTCACTGAACAATGCAGAAAAAAAGAAAAATCCCGCGATGTCCCTGGTTCCTGTGCGGAGGTAAATTATGCGAACTACAAGGGATGCACCATATACAAAGATCTATAAAGGAAACAGTTTCTCACCCTTCGTCAGAAGCAATACTCACCACCCTCACAAATCGGGCGTTACCAATTGTATTCACAAGTAGCTAGAGTTCAACAACAAAACCCCGAGCTATTGGAAAATTTTTCACAGTCAGCACAATCAACAAACCAGCAATATCCAAGAGTTAAAAAATATAATAAAAAATCTATCCTAACAAATAGGAACTGCGCTAAATCTATTAACAACGATACTCACAAAACTTAAATAATGGATAGACTACTACAGCGTGCCTTATAGAATGCCAATGGGGTGTTACAACACCTTGAGGAATTAAAATTATTTATTATTAGCCACAACATAGACCTGCTATTAGTCTCCGAAACACATTTTACTGAAAGAACTTTTATTAAAATCCTAAATTATACAGATTATATCACTAATCACCCAGCTGGAGCGGCACGAGGCGGATCTACCGTAATCTCCAAGCAACAAGCGTATCAATAGAGGACCGGATAGGATCTCTCACTCTCTTGGCAGCGTATTTCACCTCAAACATGTGGTAAAGAAAGATCAATTCTCAGGCTATTTCAGAATAGGTCAATGATTTATCGCGGGTGGAGACGACAACACTAAACATACTGACTGGGGTTCCAGAATCACAACGACAAAGAGAAGTGAGCTACACAAAACCTTAGAAACAACAACTTTCTACAGGAGAGCCGACTTATTGGCCTACGGACCTAAACACACCGTCTGATCTGGTCGACTTCTGCGGAACTAAAGAGGTTGCCTCAAATTCCGCCACTATATAATCTTGTTTCGAACTTTCTTCAGATCATTCTCCTGTGTTGATAACTTTTACGACTAAACCCCACAAGAAAGGGATAACCCTTAATTTAAGCAACAGGTACACAAATTGGGACACCTTCAGGTCTCTAGTGACTGACAAACTACCCTTGAGTATCCCACTGAAGTCTCCAGAAAACATAAAGATGCCGTCAAGTTATTCAATGATATCATCCAACGGGCACACTGTCACACCTTCTGATCGGCCAACAATTATAAAACAAAGAATTAAAAAAAGGAGACTCTGAAGAAACTCGCAAAGACTACGTACACTAGAAAGCAAACGGCTACTTAACAAGGCAATACGTGAGTTTAAAGGACTACTCAACAAAAATAAATGAGAAATTCTTAAAAAATCTAACACCCACAGAAGCCACAGACTATTCTCTCTGAAAAACAGCAAAAAAACTGAGACAAGTAAAAAGACCCTCTGCTCCCATCTGGAGTCCTCACGGCAGTTGGGCAAAAACAGTTTTTCAGTCTCCCGGAAAACGATCCTCAAGAAGAAGACAACCTTATCCAAGCACTATTTCTGCCGTACCAACTTGAACGATCTGAGAAGCGATTTAAAAGCAATGAAGTTCGCAAAGTTATTAATACCCTCCACCCCAAAAAAGCTCCGGGCTACGACCTAATAAACGGCAGAATTCTCAAAGAATTACCTATTACTGGTATACGATGTCCAACCCAGTTATTGAATGCAGTCTTACAAAATGTTTACTTTCCATCCCAATGGAAAGTGGCTCAGATAATACTTATCACAAATCAGGTAAATCTCCCCAACGATCAAAAGTCTTATCGGCCAGTAAGCCCTTTACCCATTGCCGCTAAAGTTTTTGAAGAACTTTTACTGCAAAGGCTTATTCCAATTCGGCTTCCGGGGGATGCACTCTACAACTGAACAAACTCGCCGAGTAGTACAAAAACTCAATTAAGCTTTTGAAGACAAGCACTACTGCTCTGCGGCATTATTAGACATCTCACAAGCACTCAACAGAGTGTGGCATACGAGACTCCTATGCAAACTACGAACACTCCTACCCCTGAACTACTTTCTAATCCTGCAGTCCTACCTCCTTAATCGACACTTTTTGGTCAAATACAAGACAGAGTGCACAAGTCTCCTCTCGATAAATTCTGGAGTCCCTCAAGGTTGTGTCCTCGGACCACTGCTTTATGTATTATACACTGCAGATCTGTCGACTTTGCCGGGAACTACAACAGCTACATTCGCGGACGACACCGCAGTTCTGACTTCAGAGAGTGACTCAACCATAGCTTCACAAAAACTACAAGCTAGTCTAACAGCTATCGAAAAATGGTTATCAGACTGGAGAATTAAAGAAAACGAGTCCAAGTCTGTCCATGTAATCTTTACCATCCACAGAGGAACCTGCCCTTCTGTACAGATATAGCCTTGAGCTATACCTTGGTAGAAGACTCTCAAACAGCTGGGGCTAATGCTATCCGAAATGTGCTGGTTACTGAGGCATAAATCCAACAGACAACAAATTTTTAATATATAAAGCAACATTTAAACCTGTATGGAGTTATGGAAATACATTATATCATACCAAAAGTATACTATAAAATAACACAAACACAGCGGGAGTTGGATTTATGATACACAAAAAGGTAGAACAAAACATAAAAGAAATAAGATCTATCTCAGCAAGAGTGGCATACCTAATACTTCAAATATCCAACAGATACAATTTTAAAATAATTCAGGTATACGCGCCCACATTGACACACGAAGATGAAGAAGTCGATCAGTTTTACGAAGAGATAAATGCCGCAATAACATTAAACAAAACACACCACTATATCATAATTGGAGATTTTAATGCCATAGTAGGAAAGAAAGAAGATAATGAGAAATCAGTAGGATACTTTGGAATAAGGCAGAGAAACCAAAGAGGCCAAACATTAGTCCAATACACAGAAAGACAAAACCTATATATTATGAATACCTTCTTCAAAAGAAGGAAGGAAGAAAGTGGACGTGGAGAGCCCTGAATGGAACTACAAAGAATGAGATCGACTTTATTATATCATCCCATAAACATCTAGTTACAGATGTGACGGTAATTAACAAATACCCAACAAGCAGTGATCACAGATTAGTAAGAGGAAATATAAGGATAAATACACAAAAGGAACGAATAAAACTAATAAAGAAAAATAAACAAGAAATAGATAGAGAACTTCTTAAAGAAAAACCAACGAATACAGAATAGAATTGAGAAAACCTCTGGTACAGCAGAATTAGAAAACAAGACACAATAGAACAAATAAATAAAAAGATGACGAATGCAATATTACAAGCAGGAAGGAAAACAGCTAAACAACAAAAAATGTAAAAATATCAGGAACGAAACAAAACAACTATTAGAAAAAAGACAAGAATTAGCAAGCCAAGGTAAACGAGGTACGGTAGAATACACGGAACTAAACAAAACTGTACGAAAGAAAATAAAAGAAGATATCAGAAGAAATACAGAGGTTTTAATAGAGAAAACAATTGAAGAAAACAAAAGCTTAAAAGTGCTGAGAAGAAAAATAAACACAAATATCAACATCATTAGCCATCTGAAAAAAGAAGACGACACAATAACGTATGATAGAAAAGAAATCATTCACACAACAAAAAACTTTTATCAAAAGCTGTACAGCGCCAAGGTAGAAAAACCAGATAAAATAAAAAGAAGACATATTCTTAACGTCGGATCGGAAGAAATACCGGAAATAGAAGCAGACGAAATAGAAAACGCAATTAGGGAAATGAAATTAAACAGAGCTCCGGGAGAAGACGGAATAATCCCGGAACTTATTAAATACGGAGAAGAACAATTAATAAAAAACCTAAAGATACTACTAAATAAATGCTTGGAAGAACGGAAAATACCACAGAATTGGAACAACGCCGTAATTGTGCTGTTACATAAGAAAGGAGATAAGTCAGATCTAGGAAACTATAGGCCAATAAGTCTTTTATGTCAAGTATATAAGATGCTGACGAAAATAATAACAACAAGATTAACAAGCGAATTCGAACAGTATCAAAACACCGAACAAGCAGGTTTTAAAAAAGAGTACAATACTTTGGATCACATACAGTCACTCCGAAACATCATTGAGAAAACAACAGAATACAACAAGGACATATATCTAGCTTTTATAGATTATAATAAGGCATTTGACTCGATAGATGGGCAATTATAAACTCATTACAAAACTGCAGAGTGGATTCCAGATACATAGAACTCATCGAAAATATATACAAGGAAGCAACAAGCACTGTGAAATTACACTCAGAAACAGAGAAAATAAAAATCCAAAGAGGGATAAGGCAAGGAGACTCTATATCGCCAAAGCTCTTCACACTGGCAATGGAGGACATATTCAAAAACCTTAATTGGGAGAACCGTGGTATTAATATAGAAGGGCGAAAATTAAATACACTAAGATACGCAGACGATATAGTGCTTATTGCAGAAAATTGATTGGAACTGCAGGAGATGATGGAAGAACTGAACGAAAAATCAAAAGAAATAGGACTAACTATGAATATGACAAAAACAAAAATAATGAAGAGATCCTCTAACCAAGATGACGGTCCCATTACGCTAAATGGGGAAACTATAGAAGAAGTAGAACAATATATATACCTGGGACAAAACCTGCGAGTAGACAGGAAAATGCAAACGGCAGATGTAAATAGACGCATTAGACTTGCATGGACAGCGTACGGAAGATTGAAACATATATTAGAGAGTAAAAAAAAAGATTTAAGATACACATGAAGATAAAACTATTAAACCAATGTGTAATACCGGTCTTGCTATACGGAGTTGAAACATGGGCAATGACAAAGAAGACCATGAGTAAGATGCAAACTACCCAACGACACATGGAAAGAGCGATCCTCAACATAAAACTGATAGACAAAAAGTCGATAAAATGGATTAGAGAACGAACCAAAATGGAAGATGTCAAAAACAAAATAATACAAGCAAAGTGGAGATGGGCAGGACATATAGCGAGGATGGAGAAGAAGAAATGGACAAGAAAAACGACTGAATGGAAACCATGGGGAGAAAAACGAAACCCAGGAAGGCCCATACTAAGATGGTACGATGACATCAGGAAAGTGGCAGGAAGGGGATGGATGAACGTAGCACAGGATAGAAACAAATGGAGGGAAATGGAGGAGGCGTATGTTCACTTATGGACAACAAACGCTGGATAGAGAGAGAGAGAGGAGTTATGGCATTGGCATATTTTGGGGCACATCTGCCATTTTTTTATTATCTCTCTAATAGCAGCCAACCTATCTTTAAGATAAGCAATATAGCACTAGAGAGGACTTTGACATCAGATGATTTGGTTAAAATAAGCTGACAAGCTTACAGACAACAGTAAGAATAGACATTAATGTAAGACAAAGAAGAATTAAAGAAAAAATTACAATAAGCGAACCTCCGTGTTAAATATGTCGACTAGGGAGGGTGCAACAATTTGGCTCTATGTAAAGCATTGACAGTTCAAGGCAGTCAAGTTAATGCAAACGTTACAAATAAGATACCAAGATGCAGCAAGGCTAATCATAATTTTAATTTTTAAACAAATTATAAGTTTATTCGCTTGTACACTTGATATACATACTTAATATATTTAAGGATTAGAGAAACCTTTATAGATAAATTCTAGAGCAAACCCGCTCAGATCTAACTGACCTAGAGAGACTTGAAGATAAACTGTGGATAGTGAAATTATAACTCTGCCAATGCTATAAAAGTCATAACATTGATACTGGTTATAAAATTCAAAATAATGATCCGGTTTTAACCTGACTGTCGTACTTGTGGCGACTGAGCAAATAGAGAAGCAAATGATTGCAGAAAGAATTATATTTTCTCAAAAAAATGCATCAAATGTCATGTGCGCAGAAACTATTTGGGCGATTTTAAAGATTTTCTGAAGAGGTGTAATGGGTGCAGTATAAATACAGGCGCAAATGATTCAGAAATGGGCGAAAATTAAACGCAACCCGTGTTCTAAACGACTAGCAACAAGTAGAAAATAGAAAAGTGTTGAATGTGCTACAAGGTTCGACAATTAGCAGTACGAGAACAAGATTGTTTAGATTTGTTATCCTACAACTTCTCACTGTCCCTAAAACTTACATATAATTGAAAGAAAAAATAAAGTATATAACCAATTTTATTATGCCGATGAGAATAGATTTTAAAGGGTAGATGTGACTGAGAACGATTTTACTGACCAAGTAAGTTAGGAGTTAGACTTCGGTGAATAAATTTATGTGATCGCCGTATTTATTTGCAAGTATGGAGCGAGTAGAGCAACGAATTTTCATCTAATTTTGTTGGCAAAGTTGGAACATTCGCCAACAGAAACTATTCGGGTGATTTAGAAGACTTTTGAAAACGAAGCTATGAGCGCAGCATAAATAAAATACTAACTATGAGATAAACTGGGGATTTCAAAAACTAAAGTATATAAAATGAAGATGATATGGCGGCAAAATTTAGTCCGCGGCTGCTGTTAGCACAACAGTTATTAAATTAATGATTTGCTCCACATTGCTACCATTATAAAAGCTTAAGCGGGTCAGTGAAAGTTTCTTGATTCACTGCGCTCAAAGAAATCTGTAGGGTTTTAAGACGCTTACTTTAAAGTTAGGTGTAGTGTTTCTCGTAACTTGTACCATTCTTACAGATTATATAAATTATTTGTTATTGTAACTATAATCTTTAGATTATAACCTACTCAAGAGGCATGAGATACTCAGTTAAGGACGTTAAGGTTTTAAGAGGAGCAGAACTAAATACGAACCATAAACTACTGATAGCACAAACCACCTTTAGACCAACCAAAGAAGATTACTAGAATACAGAAGCCCTAGGAAACCCGTAAATATGAAATAGATATGAAGAAACACTTACAAATAAATTAACCACAAAGAGAGAAGAAGAACCACAAGACGAAAATGAATGAACCCCAAACAAAAAATGAAACTTCTTAAAAAAAAACAATGCAAAAGAAGTAGTAACACAAAACCCAAACCAAAAAAGGATGAAAAGGTGAAACGAAGAGGTAAAAAGAAAAATCAAAGAAAAGAAAGAAGCTTGGTACAGACAGCCGAAGAAGCAGTAAAAACAGCAAAAAAGAAAACGTGGGAAGAATTTGAAAGAAAGATTGAGAATAGTTACATTGAAAGCCAAAAGAATTTCGAAATGTTGCCAAGAGGCTAGGGGAAAGTCCGGGACAAAGGGCAAGAAATATGAAGAAGAGGAGAATTGTAGGCTGCTCCGGAAAGGAGCACTACTCACAAAAATTTAAAGAAAATTAAGTAGAAAAGAAACTCCTTTCAAAAGAAGAAGAAGAAAAAGATCCAGTGACCGAGGAAGAAGAAATAACGGAAGAAGAGATCATAGTGGGTCATCGCTCGGAGAAGATATCCCAACCCTAGAACTATTTAAAAAAGAGAGTCCTACAGTGAGTAAATGGTTAAAAAATATCTTCTAACTGGCACGAGTGTAGTAAGAAATACTAAAAAAACTTGAGAAAAAAGGAGACTCCACGATCCTACAAGTACAGAATATATCTGTCCCCAGTCGCACTAAAAATATGCGCAACAATTTTAGAGAAACGACTAACAACTGAGATAGAGGAAAGAAACACGACAAACAAACAGTTTTCGCCACAGGGAGACAACCACAAGACAACATTTTCACAATAATAGAAAAAAACCATAATCAAAGACAAGAAACTCTACCTTGACTGTATAGATCTAAAAGCTGCGTTCAATCGAATACCAGGGAAATATATATATGAGATGCACTCTATCTACAGGTTCCTCTCCAAATTAGTCAAATGATAAAACATCTAAACAGGAACATAAAAGAAGAAGTGCATCTGAACGTGCAATTTTCGGAGGTCTTTAGAATGGAAAGTCTATTACTCTTTGTAACCTATATGAATTACATCTATACAAAGTGCAAAAATAAAACTAGGATATTTGAACCTAAGCCCAGTAAGAACTCGAGACGACATATTAGTAATAGCAAGGAACCTACAATAGCTACAGATCAACATAAACATTTGGAAAAACAACCTAGAATAAAAAAAATGGAAATAAATATAAAAAATCAAAATAACGCATATAACAAAACGCGACAACGATGAACAAGTAGTCATAAGAATAAACGGGAAGGATTGGAACAGGTAGACGCGTACGAATACCTAGGAACAGCAATAAGTACAGAGAAAAGAATAGGCAAGGAAATAGAAAACATGATAAATAAAGCCAATCAGATGTATTACCAGATTAACACCTTAATAGGAAAGACAATTAACCAAAAAAAGCAAAACCATATAAATATATCCCAGCAATTCTATATGCAGCATAATATTGTCCAGTAATCGACAAACATAGACCAAAGGTTACAATAGGAAATATGTCATATTTGAAACGCATAGTTAGAAAAACAAGAAGAGACCGGATAAGAAACATAAACATTAGCAACGAGCTGGAACAAGACCCCCTAGTAGAAGAACTATAAAGGAAGCAACTGCAGTGGTATAGCCGCATGGTTCGAATGGGCGAGGAGAGATATCTTAAAAAATATTTGACATGAGAAGTGAAGAATGAAGGCCCAGGGACGACCTCGCATAGAATGAGAAGGTAACATAAAGGAAAGTGGCAGGAGTAAAGGAAAAAGACTCCAACAAATCAGAACCCTAACTAGAGACACGAGAGAATATAAAAAATGGCTCAATTCCCCAACACCGTAAGGTATAAAGGAAGATAAAGAAAGTAATTATAATTTTTTGTATCAAGTAGTTTGATATTTTTGGAATAGACCACGTATTTTATCTGTCATTTCAGACTGTCTTTCTGAGAAAATTTAACGAAAAAAATTCATCTGTATACTCATTGAATTTTAAGAGAATCTAATTACGGAATCTTTGGGTATTCTTGAAGAAAAGCGGTAATTTTATTAACATAAAGAACAATATGTTAAAATGTGACCGGACCCTTAAAAACCAGTCTTGGAAAATTCTAATATAGAATTCTTAGTATAGAGAAGTCTACACAACCAGACAATTACCAAATAACCCACCATCTAGAGCAATAGCAGAATTAACACAAAATTGATAGAAACTTGTAAACCAAGATAGAAGTGGCTTATAAAATCAGTGTTTGTTTAATTACAATAACTTCTAAGCGTTCGCTTTCTTTCTATAAAAAAGGATTAGAAGTGAAAACAAATGTACGAAGCTGTATCATTCAATTGTACTAAGTCACATTAAAATTCCCCGAGTGTCGGTCGGTTGCTTTCTTGAATTCCAGGACACAACCTTTAAAATGTACTGCCACCCCTGAACTTGTACAGCGAAAAGGTAATAAGACAGGGAGCGATATATGTCATTGTCTTTGAGGTCGTTTGACTTCCAGTCACGTTAGCTCTACAAAGAGCGCTTCAAGTTTGAAATACTGCAGCGCGTACTGCCGAACGAAGCTTCTAGTAATTTTAATTCGGCAGTGGGACGAAAACGGCCCAAAAAATTATGGCGTAAGATTTTAACTTAGTTATTAACAAATTTTTTCAAACATTTTTTTTATTTAGTATCATATTTTGGTAGCCCATGACTGTAAATTGGTAATACCTTCTTTGACAATCAATTATTGCTTTACTCATTGTCTGACTAATTGCTTCCACTCGCTGAGGGAAGCTGGCGTATTGATTTTATCTCAGGAGTCGTTATAATAATCTTCAGAGTGTTTGAGTGTAGCACTTGGTCTAATGCAGTTATATCAATCCTCTTCGCAAAAGGCAGATTTTAAAGCTATTGTATTATTCAGAAGCATGTTGATGAAAGGGGTGTTTGTGTATAATAATGTATAAGGATCTTTAGTAGTGATTTTATATAACCTCTCTAAGATTTTAAATTTTCAATATTTTAAAAGAAAACATATTTCATCTTTTTTGTAATGTATAAGACAATATCCAGAAAAACTTACACACTGGAATGACGAAACTTAATTCCTCTTCTTCCGCTCATCTAAAAGACATTCCAATTTAATATAATCTCTGACAATTGGATGATCTCCCGAAATGTAATATATGCGGAGGCTTTTTGTATCTACTAATTAGAATATAATTTTTCTTAAGTGAATAAGTTCATTCTCTTGAGAAATTTCTTGTACAGTACCATTTTGAAATTAGATAACACGTTTTTTGTTACTTAAAACTTATTGTAGGAAATGGAAAAATGAAAGGTGACGGAATAGGTCCAATACCTGCTTTGAGCAGGCATACGATTAAAGGGTTCGCCCTTTACTTTCGCCCAAATTTTTTAATACATGGTGCTGCCACCTCTACTCCTAAGTGCATTTTGCAAGCCATTGCGCATGGATCGGATGATAGGTAGTGGTCACTCGCGGGGTGTGAAAAGGACCACCCAGAGCATGCAAAAGCCACTTCCATATGTGACAGTTTCTTCCTCATTCCTTCTATAGATCCAACATCTCCTGTCGTTGCCATGTAGGTGCACCCTGGATTCGCGAGCAAATTCTAGCCGCCTTTGCTTTTGAGCTGAAGTCAGCTTTGGACTCATAGCTGCCTTTTTGGGTCAAGTTGGCTGCCTTCAGTCTTCTTCTAACTATCCAAGCGCTGGCGACCACATCTCTGACCACACTCGGTTCGTATGTTGATTTCTAAGGGATATTGAGACAAAAAGTCGATCGTCTTTCGATCCTTGTCACGCGCCTACGATCGCCTCCTAGCCGAAGAAGGTAGCCACCGGTTTTTCAGTACTGACGGCACACTCTTGACACAGCTGATTAACTCACATTTAGTCGATTTGCCTAAGGCCCTCTGTCGACAATGAAACACCCTGCTCTGCTTCGGCGGTTGTGATGTCCATTTTTTTGCAAATCACTCAATTTCGGATAAGTGACTGAAATGAATTACCGGATTTCAAGCGTACTGTAGGCTAATCCCAGTCATGCTTTCCAATTAGCAAGATTCGTAAAACCCCGTTCGTGATGCATATGTTTTTGAATGCGTCATCCGATTAATGCAATAGCAACAGTTTTTTAACGCTCAACAATAAAGATACTTCTTGTACGTTAACGTATTTATTTTCATTTTTCTTAGACAAAAATGCGTGTGGAGCTAGTGAGTCGATTGCTTTGCTCTTAAGTGTATTATCTTTCGATTAGTAATTATAAAAGATTGTAGAAAGCGACAGATTTATTATTTAGGATGATAATAACGCCAAATAAACTAAAATGAGACTGCTAGGACAAAAAATACAGACTGTGATAACAGCATGGCAAGGCAAGAAACGGAAAAAACGCAAACCAAAGAATCAGAATACCAGAAAAGTATTAAAATATTAAGCGAAAAATTTAAAGAAACAGAAGATACAAGTGAAGTAGAGAAAATGCGTGTGTGTTTAAATACAAAAAGACAGGAAATTACAAACAATGCAAAAACGAATAAACAGGAAAACGGAGATTAGGACAAATAAGTCAAAGATAAAGTTTAGAGAAAAGATATAAATTTAAAGGGAAAGGTACAGAATCATAATAGTAAAAGCCAAATAATTTTGAGAAATTAACAAAACCAGAATTTAAAATAAAGACAGTGAAATAAATAAAAGGAACAAATATAAGAAATACAAGTAAAACTAATTAAGAAAACTATAGAGAAATTAAAATTAGGAAAAGCACCAAGAACTGGACAATATGATACCGAAAGTGATAAAAAATATGGAAAAAAGAAATAACAATGTTTACAAAATTATTAAACCAAATAGTATTTTCCAAAATAATTGCGAAAAAAATAAGGAATATAACAGAACATATAATAGAAAAAATCCAATGTAGAGAAACACCATAAACTTAATATTTACTATTAAATAAACCAACAAAAAACTTATTTAAGCAGTCAAAAATAGACGTGCCTTAAAAATCTTGAAAATGCCTTTGGCAAGATGCAAGAAGAACACATATGAAAAGCATTAAACAGAAAAGATATACATAAAATGACTATAGAAATAATAAAGGCAGAACAAGGGCAAACAAAAGGTCAAAAGAGTTTGAAAGAAAGACGGGACGTGTGCTGAGCCCCCTTCTGTTTTTACTAATGCTAGATGGGAAAGTAAAAATGCAATAAACAAGATAAAGGCTTTAAAATTAGGATACTGACAAATGGAGAAAAAAAGTCTATAATATAATCTGAAGGTGATAAAAAAAGAATTACATAAAATAAAGTTAAAGAAGAATAAACGTGCGGTAGAGTTGAGAAAGAACAAAGCACATGAAGTAAAACTATACGAAAAACAAATATATTACAAACAGAAAGTTTTAAATGTCTAGGATCATCATTTAGGATAATACATAAAGAAATCAATAAATAAGATGGAAAACAAAAAAATTCTATAACGTGTTGAAGACGACTTTCTTAGAGAAGAAAGAGATTCCCAAAAAACAAAAACAAAAGTAGTTAGATAGGCGGGAAAATGAGGACACCAATTTTTAAGAAAAATTAATTTTATTTTTCAACGCACCTCCCATTTTCAAGCAGTTGAAAAATATTTTTTCTCGAAGACTGAAAAATGCTAATTGGTGACGGCAAAGTGGTCAAACATTTTTTTACTAAACCAAGCTTACACTTTTGGAAACACGAAAAAAACAAATTCTAATTCGTTTTATTTTTTTGGCACGTTGTCTCAATAGAGGAGTATTTTATGTGAACCAGTTTTTACTACTTTTAATTCACTTCTTCTTTCAAACGGCTAAATTGATGGTTTTATATTCTCCGAACGGTTAACCAAGATAACCTCCTGCAAATCCCAAAAAACAGTAGTATTTACTATTGAAGCAGATAAAATAGTTTTATTTCTTTTTGTAGTCGCTATTTGAATTTCGTAGAATAAAGACGTTGCGAGCGGTCTGCGAGATACCATATCAAATGCCAAGCGATTAAGCGTGACCTCTGGTCAACTTATACTTTCAACTTTAAATATTGAATAAATAAACTGTAAGTGACTATTAATTATTAATCAATCAATTAAATAACTTTAAAACACTAATAAATTAAATACTTCACAAAAATGCTGCCGGCCGGCAACGGCTTTAACGGCGCATTTAAGATTAACAGCCAGCAGCAAATGCATGGAAATCCTACACAATTACCGTTATTAGCCAATACACAACCCCATTGTTCTTATCAACAACCACAATATCCATTCCTACCTCCCTCAACCCCGTCATATTTATCGTCACAGAATCATCCAATTTCGCAAACAATCAGTCCACCACAATTTTACGCTTCTCACCACAACGGCGTACAAGTGAATCCACCCATTCAATATACAAGCGAACCTGATGATTCGGGGAAATAATGAAGAAATGGAAACTAACTCCGCCATTTGTTGGCAACGTGTTACAAATAATAAACGGAAACGATCAACAAAACATCTCCACGCACAAACATCTAACACTCAAAACGAACCATTAATTATAGATGGAAACAGATTTTCAGCATTAGCTGAAAACGTTGAAACAAATCAACCGATTAATAAAGAACAACAAAAATTGAGTGAACACAAACCACCACCAATCTTCATCCATGGCGTTCTCGACTATACGAAGATGAGCGAAAGTTTACAGTTAATAGCTGCAGAAGAGCAGTACACCACAACAAGTCTACATAATAATGTAGTTAAAATCAATGCAAGAACACCTGATATATATCGCACACTTATTAAACATTTGCAAGATGCTAATATTGTACATCATACATATCAGATGAAAGAGGATCGTCCTTATAGAGTCGTATTAAAACATCTACATCCTACTACCCCATTAGACGACATTAAAGAAGCCCTTCAAAAACTAGGACACACAGTACGCAATATCATGAACTTACAAAACAAACAACACAAAACCCCCTTGCCGATATTTTATGTAGATCTCGAGCCAGCTATAAACAACAAAGACATATACAGCATACGCTCAATACAAAATAAGCACGTTACATTTGAGCCACCAAAACCAAATAAAGGTAGTACAATGTACCCGTTGCCAGAATTACGAGCATACCAAAAGCTACTGCAATAGACCTTTTGCTTGTGTGAAGGGTGCAGGTCCGCACGATACAAAAAGCTGTCAAAAAACCCGTGCAACTCCAACTACATATATCCTATGTGAAGGGTTACATCCAGCTAATTACAAGGGATATTCCATATATCAAGAGCTCCAACGAAAGTACCAGCCCCATAAGCAACAGCCAACTCTCCGACCTCCAAACTTAACAAAACAGAATTTTCCTCCATTACCACGCCAAAACAGTCAGTCGATCACCAACCAACCAACAAATATATATCCAAACTACGCGCAAGCAGTACGAAATCAACCCTCTTCTAGTGAAGATGTTAGTCTGAAACAATTCCTTAAAGAGTTTAAAACTATGTTTAATCAACTACTCCAGCAGGACAGTATGATACTAAATATGTTAACTACAGTCATTAACAAATTACTCCACTAATGGCTAATTATTTAAAGATTGCACAGTGGAGTGCCAACGGGTTACAACATTGAAAGTTGAAAGTAGACACCTTTATACGTCTCAATAATATTGATGTCTTATTAATCTCAGAAACACACTTCACCTCATTTTACAATACCTCAATACTCAGTATATCATACAGAACATCCAGACGGCACTGCTCACGGTGGTTCAGCCATAATAATTCGTAGTTCCATAAAACATTATCAATTACCTTCTTATTCCACAGACTACCTTCAAGGTACCATGATAGAAGTCGAGAAACTGCCAGCACCCCTAGTTATAGCAAGTGTTTATTGCCCACCTCGTCATAACATTACCAAACAAATGATACAGCTCTTCTTCGAATTATTAGGGCCAAGGTTTCTCACCGGCGGAGATTTTAACGCTAAACATACACACTAGGGCTCACGTCTGACAACGACTAAAGGACGAGAACTGTACAAACTTCTAGAAGATAAAAACTATGGCCTTCTGTCAACATACTGGCCAACGGACCCCACTAAAATTCCAGATTTGTTAGACCTCTTTATTACCCACGGTATGTCCTCAATTACATGTACATTGTCTCTAACTATGATATCTCCTCTGATTATACGCCAATAATAGCAACTGTGAGCTCAACAATACTATACGTAGAACCCAGACCTACCCTCAGTAATGCAAGAACCAACTGGGAAGCGTTCCAAGCTCATGTTAACGAATTTCTCGATACAAACCTACGCTTAACAACAAACGATGACCTCGAATATGCAATCAATCACTTAATCACAACTATACAGGAAGCAGGATGGAATGCAACACCACAAATTAATAATCTAAAATCCAATACACCAAATATTCCAACTGAAATAAGGGAATTAGTTAGAGAAAAAAGACACGCAAGAGCAACATGGCGGCGTAGTAGTAATGTTGCTGATAAAACCAGATTCAATTAATTAAACAATAAATTAAGACGTAGACTGCAAGAAATCCGCAATGAAACCTTTAAATACTATACTAACTCACTATCTGTACATGACCTCACAATTTGGAGAGCAACCAAGAGAATTAAACGACCCAAGGGACACGTACCGCCCCTACGAGATGAAGTGGGACCCTGGAGCAGGTCCGACAAAGAAAAAGCTGAAGCATTTGCGGAACACTTACAAACTACTTTTCAACCTAACTCTCATGAGCCTGATGAAGAAATAGAAATCTACCTAGCAACACCTTTGCAAATGTCGCTTCCCATATGTAGTTTCACACTACATGAAATTGAAACCCAGATCAGACTATTAAACAACAACGAGTCACCAGGCTATGACCTTGTAACGGGAATTGTCCTAAAACATCTACCAGAGAAAGGTAATCGATTTATACAAATCCTGTTCAATGGAATCCTACAACTCGCGTACTGGCCGTTAGTGCTAATTCCAAAACCAGGCAAACCTACTGACCAAATTAAATCCTACCGTCCCATCAGCCTGCTCCCGATAATTTCTAAGCTGCTGGAAAGGTTAATACTAAAACGCATAAACGAAAGTGAACTTCAGAAGAATGGCTACCAACTCATCAGTTCGGCTTTCGCATCAGGCATTCCACAACACAACAATGCCACCGATTGATCAGTACAATACGCTCGGCATTTGACGACAAGACGTTTTGTAGTGGAGTATTTCTGGACGTGAGTTGTGCATTCGATAAAGTGTGGCACAGAGGTCTCCTTTACAAAATTAAGAAATTACTACCACACCGCTATTACCTACTTCTACAATTGCATCTAACACATCGCTACTTTCAAACTAAAGTAGGCAGTGAAACATCTCAGATTAAAGAAATAAAAGCAGGTGTCCCCCAAGGCAGCGTTCTCGGGCCGATACTATATCTTCTATACACCTACGATTTACCGACCACAACGCAAACTCAATTTGGAACCTTCGCCGACGATATTGCAATGCTCTCAGGCCACGAGAATCCAGCTATCGCGTCAGAACTATTACAAGAACATCTTAACTTACTAGAAACATGGATGGGAAAGTGGAAAGTGAAAGTAAATGAATCCAAATCTGCTCATGTTACATTCACCACCAAACGTTCAACGTGTCCACCGATCCTACTAAACAACATACCTATTACGCAGACAGATGTAGTGAAATACTTAGGTTTACATCTCGATTGACGTTTGACATGGAAAATACATGTCAGTAAAAAACGTAAAGAAATGGATCTACGTTGTAAACAATTGTATTGGCTCGTTGGAAAAAATTCATCCCTTACATTAGATAATAAACTACTAGTTGACAATATGGCTGCGAACTTTGGGGATGCGCTAGTAACTCAACCTTAAACATAATACAACAATTCCAGTCTAAAACACTTAGAATGCTGGCTAATGCTCCGTGGTATGTGTCAAACGTAACTCTTCACACTGACCTAAATGTGCCATACGTACAGGATGTAATAAAAGCAAGAGCAATGAAGCATTACGACACCCTAGCAAATCATCCAAACGTAGCAATGCCTTCGCTAGCTAAAGCACCTCAATACAGAAGATTGAAAAGGAAGTGGCCAGTAGACTTAGACTTAATAGAGACTTAGACTTAATAGAGATTAAAGTAGGGGTAGCCTCACTGGATGCCTTCCTCTCATGACCTTTCTTATCGTTTGTACATAAAATTAGCTCATAGAATATTGTAAACATTCTGATTGCTAATAAAAATTAATTCAAAAAAAAATTTCTTTTTGTTACCTATTGTTTTGATTGTTATATCGCCTCTGGCGTAGATTGGTGAATTTATGTTTTGCGCTTAAACCTTATTTGAGACTATTGAAAGATTTTTGGTTGATCGCTAAGAGCCGCGGTACTCATTTTGTACACAGTTTTTTAAGGTACAATTTTTATATGACGGATGTTGCGCATTTATTTTGTTTTTGCTTCAAGAGAGGCAACGGCGTCGCCATATCATAGACATTTATTCTAACGATCCTGGTACATACGAGGGTAAAGTAAATAGAAGATGGAGCTGCGACCGCATACGTGATTACATTTCCGAATAGTAGAGCTCTATAAATAAAAATATTTTGATAGTCTTCGAAAGTGAATAATTTAAACAATTTTGAAATCATGAAAAAGTGAATTTCGTGGATTATTAAACATTACTGTTTGGGTGGAAAAACCATCACACAAACCGAAGAGAAATTAAAAAAGTATTACGGGGCTATGCTCCTTTACGCTTTATGGTCCATAAACGCTCCGCGCTCGGGACACCCCCTTGAAGTGACTACCAAGGAAATGACCAATAAAATCCGTGACATCGAGTTGGCCGATCGCAGAGAGATTGTTGAGATGGCAAGCATCTCAGACGAGCGCGTACGGAACATTCTACACGAACATTTAGACATGAGAGAACGTTCAGCGCACATTCGTCCGCTTTATTCTCCGGATTTGGTACCCAATAACTTCTTTCTTTTCCCAAACATGGAAAAATAGCTGCCTAGAAAGAAATTCTCGTCAAAAAAATAAGTCATCGTCGCAACAGAGGGCTATTTTGCAGACTTAGAGGAGTCTTACTTTTTGGGGGGCTTCAAAAGTTGGAAAATCGCTGGGCGAAACGTATCGAGTTCGAAAAAGATTATGTTGAGAAATAAATAAAAATTTTATCCAAAAAGTATCTTCCTTTTAACTTTACCCTCGTATAACTGGTTACCTACACAATACGAGGTGCGTTCAAGTTATAACACCTCCGATTATTTTTTCTCATCACACGAAAACTGTGACACTTGTACCGCTTCTCGATGTAATCTCCCTGCAGCCGTACACATTTTTCACAACGTCGACACCATGATACCATGGACGCTGTGAACGCGTATTTGGGAGTCTTCTTTGACAACTGGCAAATTGTTGATGCAATATCGGCACGACTAGTGAATTTGCGATAGCGGACTGTCCGCAAATCTTTCGTCGTTGGAAATAGCCAAAAGTCGCTAAGACCCAGGTCATTAGGAAACATAAGAAATCACTTCAAAGTAGTCAGCACCCACCTGGAGGACACTTTTCGTATTTTCAGGTCTTCATGAAGGATTGTGCGCACAGATCCCACGAAAATGCCAACTTTGGAGTCGATGTGTTCTAGAGATGGGCGATCCGCTCATGAGTTATTCAAAAGAACCAGCTCTTGGTAGAAAGTGAGTGAGTTATGACTCCCAAAATAAGAGCGGCAACTCTTCGATCTCTCACTCGATTTTCGCTCTTTCGCTGTCGAGCAGCTCTTGGTTCTCCCGTCTGGATCTGACTCACTGATCTGATTTACTCCCGAAACTTGATCTCGACTTGTTTCTGATTCCGATAACTCCTCAGTTTTTTGCGACTTCGCTTATTCTACCTATTAATCTTCGCCTTTATACAGATTGGTATGTAATATTTATCTATAACATCTATAATATAATATTTAAACGATTCACGTTATTTATAATATGTTGTTGTTATTTTAGAATGAAATGTCGGTGAGAGCTAGTGGGTTGTCGTATGATATTTGGTACCATTTTACCAAAGAAGGAAAAGGAAAATGCCGCTATTGTCAGGGAAAAATAAAATTTAAATAAAACGTTCTTGAATTAAATAGTTCATTACAATTGGTTTTATAATGGCAGCAGTAATAGCCTAACTGATATAGCCAGTAGGCACAAATGTAACAGAAAATGAGTTATGAGTTATAAAAAAGAGCTAACTCTTTTTGGTGACTGAGCGATCTGGATCTGATCCTAGAAATGAGTCACTTTGCCCATCTCTAATGTGTTCCACATTCATTCGGTGATCCTCCAAAACAAATTTTTTTACTCGCTTGATCATGTCGTCAGATCGGCTAGGCCGAGATTGTCTTGGTTTGTTGCTTCTTTGAACAGTCGCACCCACAAACGCACATTAGACACATCCATAACACCATCACCACGTGTCTCACTCAATTGGCGATGAATTTCAGTCGGTGTCACCACGCAAATGGAGAAAACAAATGATTAGACGCTGTTCTTCTAATGAAAACGTATCAAAACAATCCTCAATCTTGCCGCTGCCGCTAGAGTTTTGTGTGCCATGCAGTGCTGCCATCTCTGTCGCGCATTCACAAAGAGTTGGCGCGTATTTTGAAATAAACCGCATGTTTCTATCTGTTACCAGTCCTGAGAAAAAAAATTGGAGATGTTATAACTTCAATGCACATTATGACAGTAATTTCTCGATAAAAATTATCCATTGTATTTTAAGTAGATATTCTCTTTTTGCTTGGAGAAGCAGTATACGCATCCACGTACATGTATTATTGGGAGCACTAAACGTGTACGTTCGGATTATTTCGTTGCCGATCTTCGTAGTCAATTAGCGCATAATCATCTCGATATTAATATTCTCTGTCAGAAGTTCGCATCAGCTTAATTAAACCTTACCGCGCCGACCTGTATCGAAATAGTTTTAATGCCTCTCTGCATCAAGCTAACAGCGACAAAATTAAAATTTATTGATTAATTTCTCAACATTCCGGGAACAAAATTAATAATATGAAAATATTTATTTAAAATGCGTTTTACATTCGGTGTAGAGGCCAGTTAACACCAAACTTTTTTTCTACAAAAATGTGTGCATACAACATTTTTTATACTGAAAAGTTGAAAATAGTTATGAATGTTTTAAGTCAAACGTTTATAATCAATTAATCAAATTATACAAGGTGTGTCGGACTAAATTTGTTTATATTGACACTGTACGGCTACTATGGCTGTTTCGTATTTGGGCGCTAGTTTAATTAGTTGTTAAGAACAATTAGTGTAATGCTTCTTTAGGAGTCTTCTTTGACCACTGAAAAATCGCTGATCAATAGCGGCACGACTCATAAATTTGAGAGCACGTATAGTGTCTTTTATCGTTGGAAACAGCCAAAAGTCGCTAGAGCCAGGTCACATGAGTAGGGAGAATGAGAAATCACTTCAAAGTTATTGTCATGAAGAAACTCCTGCGTCCTACCTGGAGGACACTTTTGCATTTTCAGCTCTTTATAGAGCTCTTTGGAGGCGATGTGCTTCACACTCATTTGGCGATCCTTCAAAACACGTTTCTCCACTCTCTTCCATAACATCGGTCCGGTTGGTTTGTGGCCGAGACTGCTTCGGTTCACACAACTAACAACTTTTTTATTTTTAACATCCATAACCACTTCACCACACATATCATTCAATTGGCCATGAATTTCAATGGGCGCTTCACCACCCAAAAGGAAAAAACGTATGATACCACGTTATTCTTGGACACTAAACGTAGCCATTTGAAGTATACAAAACAACACTCGCTGCATTGCGGTAATTTAACCTACGTACATTGTATGGTGCTATCATTTATTTTGCAAATTTAGAAATATTTCTCGCGTCTTTTAAAATTAATCGCATCTTTCTACTTTTACTGCTGAGAAAAAAAATTGGAAATATAGGGTGTCCCAGAATTAACGCAAGATTTAAATTTGCCACCATTTATGCAGTAAAGTGTTGACAACCCTAAAACAAAAACAAATCGACAGCTGACAGTTTAGGGTTAGTAAAAGTGGAGCGTTACACGATAGAACAACGTGTCTTCATTATTGAACAATATTTTAAAAATAATGAAAGCTTGGCGGCCACTGTTCGATAATTTCATACAAAATATGGTCGGAATAGTGTTTTAATTTCGTCAACTGTGAAGAGATTAATTGAAAAATTCCGAGAGACAGGATCCGTTGGAGACGCCAAACACACTGGTCGCCCAAAAACAAGCCGCTCAAATGTCAACATCGAAGCAGTGCGTGAGAGTGTCGGTGACAATCCAGGAACCTCAATTCGGCGTCGTGGACAAGAATTCCAAATTTCAAGAAGCTCTCTATAGCGTATACTCACTAAAGATCCGTGTCTCCATGCTTACAAAATTCAATTAACACAACAACTGAAGCCTAATGACCATGCGCAGCGAAGAGAGTTTATTGGATGGATTATTGAGCATCTTCAAATGGATGCTGATTTTTCGAGCAAAATCATCCTAAGCGACGAAGCACATTTTCACCTTGATGGGTTTGTTAATCACCAAAATTGTCGCTTTTGGGGTTTTGAGAACCCACATGTGATTGTCGAAAAACAAATGCATCCACAACGTGTCACTGTTTGGTGTGGATTTTGGGCTGGAGGCATAATTGGACCATACTTTTTTGAAAATGAGGCTGTTCAAGCAGTGACTGTTACTGGTGCTCGATATCGCGACATGACACAGTTCTTTTTGCCGAAATTGGATGATATTGATGTGGGCAATATGTGGTTTCAACAAGACGGTGCCACATGCCATATAGCCCGTGAAACACTTCAATTACTGCATGAGACATTTGCAGGTCGTGTACTCTCTCGTTTCGGTGATCAGAATTGGCCCCCTAAATCGTGTGATTTAACACCATTAGATTTCTTTTTATGGGGTTATTTAAAATCACAGATCTATGTCAGCAAGCCCACAACCACGCGTGCATTAAAGGAGGAGATTCAACGTTGCATCAACAAAATTCAGCCACATTTATGCAGAATGGTCATGGAAAATTTCGACAAACGAGTGCGTATGTGTATGCGAAGCCGTGGAGGCCATTTGCCCGATGTGTTATTCCATAAATAACCCTATCCTATGTACTTTATGATTCAATAAAAAAAATACAATCAAAAGACTAAAAACTGTGTTTTCTATTTAATTCAAATCTTGCGTTAATTTTGGGACACCTTTTATTAGGACTTGAATACGTATCGTACTAACCTACCAGCAAAAGCATTAATCGAAACAGCAAAGAACCGAAAAATTTCAGAATACCACAATTTTATTATTACAATGACCAATTGTAAGGACTCTCTTAATCCACAAGAAGGTCTGTTGGCCAAAGTCTATGTAGTCGTCGCGGGTGTTCTCTTTCCAGTAATGGTTGAAGCAGGTTATTTGAGTGGGCTGCCAATCTATCGTGGTGGGTTCTACTTCGTAACTTGATGACATCTTTGACATAGGAAATCCTCAGGTCGTCGTGTAGCGTTTGGTTTGAGACATACCACGGTGCTTGAGTTATCACACTTTAGATTGGCTTTTTTGGAGCAATGCTATATTGGATTTGCTTGCGCAACACCAGATTTCTATTCCATACGTCCAAATAGGGATGATGATTGTTTTATATAGCAGTATTTTGTTTTCTAGGGAAAATTTTGAGTTCTTCCCTAACAGCCAATAGAGTTTTTTGATCTTCAAGCCAATCTGCTTCCGTTTTTTGGTAATGTGATCTTTCCATATTAACCTAGTGTCCAGGTGGAATCAAAGATATTTGATAGATATAGCTCGAGGGAGAAAGCGGAGGACAACGTTCGTGTCTTAGAGTGAAGTCTATGTGTTGTGATTTATTTTCGTTTATTTTAATTTTCCAGAGATGCAACCAAGCCTGGAGTACATTTAAGTGGATTTGTACTAGGTTAGATGCTATTGCTGGGTCTTCATGAGCTGCTAGTATGGCAGTGTCATCAGCAAAAGTACAGATAGTAGTTTCAGTGGTTGTTGGGATATCGGATGTATAAAGGTTGTAGAGGGTCGGTCCCAAGGCGCTTCCCTGTGGTACACCCGCTTCTATGGAATGATAGTCTGATTTGGCATCTCCTACTTTGGTTCTAAATTTGCGGTCTGAAAGGTAGGATTTCAAGATGTCCTAATACTTTAGTGGGAGGGTTTCCTTGACTTTATACAACAGACCTGTATGCCAGACCTTATCAAAGGCCTGGCCAACGTCCAGTAGAACTGAAGTACAATAATGTTTTTGTTCAAAAGCGTGGTTAATAACTTGGATTAATCTATGTGCTTGCTGAACTGTAGAATGTCCTGCTCGGAAACCAAATTGATGGGGAGGAAGCCAGGTATCTGGTGAAATATCGGCATTTAGTCTCTGTAGTAATAAGCGTTCTAATACTTTGGAAATTGTAGGGAGCAAACTAATTGGACGGCATGAGGTTACGTCATTTGGGTTCTTTCCTGGCTTATTTATCAAGATTATTTCTGCCGTTTTCAGCATTGGAGGCCAGTGCTGCAGTCTTAAAATGGCATTAAAACTGTAGGTAATAAAGAGTATCCCTTTTTTCGGCAATTCCCTGAGCATTTTTGGTGTCACACCGTCTGTACCTGGTGCTTTTCGGATGTTAAGATGGTTAAGTTCGTTCTGAACTTCGTGTGGAGTGAAGGATTTAATTCGAAATAGGGTTTGTGGAACGTTGGTTAAACTTGTTACGATGTCATTAGTTATATCTTGATTGTTGGGCTTAAAGTCAGATGCGAGATGATTTGCAAAAAGATCAGCCTTTTCTTGGTCGCTTCTCGCCCATTTAGCGTTGTGATCAGCAAGATTTTTTATTTGAGCTTTGTGTTCTTTTGGTTTTTTCTTGGATTTAATTGGTCTCCAGATATAGTTGTCGAATCTATTTAGTCTTGTCACGTAGTCAGTGAAGGATTGTTCACGGAGTTCTCTAAGTTGCGCCTTTAATTGATTGCTAATGCGATTCAGTATATTTTTATCCACGGGTGTCTGGGTTGTGTGCCACGTAGACCGTGCCTTCCGTTTTTTACCAATTAAATGTTTTATTTCCAGTGGTATTGATTTTGTGGTATTAGCTATTGGCAGAGATGGAGCACTTTCCGTAACTGAATGTTTAAGGGTACTTGTGAGGGCATCCAAAGCGTCTTCGACTTCGTTATGGGTTTTGAGGCTTGTTTTTAGATTAATCCGTTGTTCCACTTCATTTTTGTATTTATCCCAGTTGGTTTTGTTGTTATGAAGTTTAGGTGTAAAATTCTTAATAATTACAAAAGTACTAATAGTTGCAATTGTCGGGGAATGGTCAGATGACAAGTCATAACTAGGAAATACTTCCATGTATGGTGAGGAGATTCCGTTGGTGATGAAGAAGTCCAACAGATCAGGAGTTTTATTTGGATCACTGGGCCAGTATGTTGGTTTACCGGTGGACAGAACTAAGTAGTTTTTTTCCTGGATTAGATTAGTTAGCTCACGACTTTTGGTAGTTGTTAGCCGAGAGCCTCAGAGAGTATGTTTACTGTTGAAATCACCTCCAGCAATAAATTTGGAGCCGAGTGTGTTGAAGTAGTCCCTGAAGTGGTTGAGTTGCAAGTAGTGCCTAGGAGGGCAATATACTGCAGAAACTGTTACCTCGTAGGAGGACGTTTTGACTTTGAGTGAAGTGGCTTGCAAGTGATTTGTTTCATACTTTGGTAATATGTAGTGACTTATAGTATTTTTTATTAAAATTGCAGTACCTACATGTGCAGTGTTGCCCGGGTGGTTTGTATTATAGGTTAAATAGGATGGAATACGAAAGAAGGATCTGTCGGTAAAGTGCGTTTCGCTAACAAGTAGTATGTCGATTGAATTGTGATGTGGAAAAATCTCTACTTCGTTTTTGTGTTGAACGACGCCGTTGGCATTCCATTGGGCAATTCGTACAAATTTAGCGAATTTTATTGATGAGCGTTGTAAGCATGGTAAGAATTGAGTTGTTTTGTTGCATTAGCTGTTGGAACATATTTTTAAACTCATTTAGAAAAGTGCTGGAGTAATTGAGTTTTCCTCTGGTGGTTTTTGGTGATTTTGATTTCTTAGAATATTCGAATATGTATTGGCCTGTTGTGCCTGAATTATTGGTTGTATTCTATGTCGTGGGATAGGGTGTATCGGTGCTGGTAATTGTTGAATATTAAGTCTGTTGTTGGTATTATTGGGTTGTTTCAGGAAAGTATAGTAGAATTTGCATCCTCTATAGTTGGCAGGATGGGGACCACCGCATAGTGCACATGTGGCAGGGGTGTTGTTTGGTTTTGTACAACATGTGGAATTATGCTACTCCACATTTCACACAGTAGTAAGGTCTGTTACAATATGTTTTAGTGTGACCATATTGCTGACAACGTGTACACTGAGTAAGGCCCTTAGTTTTTCTGGGTGGCTCGACTTGTACTATTCTGTTCTGAATACCTCGTAAATTATATATTTCTTTATTGTTATCCGATGGCTCGAGGTCTACAAAGAATAGGTTTAATGGTTCTTTAGGCATTCTACTTCTTCCATTTAAAATATTCCTGACTTGGTGTCCCTGATTGGCTAGCTCTTGCTTAATTTCGTTTATGTCGGTTGTAAAGTGTAGGTTTTTGATAACCACTCTGAAGGCACGGTCCTCTTTTGGCTGGTACGTATGGTGAGCAATGTTGGCATCTTTCATGTGGTGAATTAGTTTCCTGTAGGTTTCCGGAGTATGACAGTTTATTTTTATGGTGTTAAATTGTTCAGTTTCCGCAACTGTATTTAAACTTTTAATCATGTCACTGTAGTGTGTAACTCGGTACACAAATATCGGAGGAGGTTTTATGGTTGTACTGTTTACTTGTCTGGTAAGGGTGCTTCTCTCTTCTTCTTCATTTAGCTGGTTGTATCTGTTTGTTAAAGGTATTTGCGTAGTTTATTTGATAGGTTGGGATAGTTTTCTACGTTTAAGACGTTTAACGGTTTGCCATTTGTTAGTGTTGGTGGAATTATCGTTTACGACTTCTTGAATTTCTTCGTCACTAGTAGACGTCATTCGATAGAGAATTCTGTCGTTGTTGGTTAAAGATTGTGAGGTAGTTGCCATCAAATTGTCGTTGAGATTGATGGGAGGATACTGATTTTGAGGTAAGTTAAAATTGTTACCTGTTGATAGCGGTTGGCTTACGAATTGAAGGTTGGTGGGAAGTGGAAGTTGCATTGGAGCACCCTGTGCGTAGCTGATGTTCGAATTATTAGGTTGTTCGTAGGCGATGCTTGTTTGTTGATCCATTTCCATTTTTGTTGTTTGCTAGCGCTGTTTAATCACAGGTATGTCGCCGGGCCGATAGCGCGGCGCGGATGGTGCAGGAAACACTCTGAATTCGCACGTCTGCTCTGCTTGAGCTACAAAACTCGAATGATGAAGGCTGCTTATGTCACAGTTACTGTAGTTAGTTTTTCCATCAAATGCCTTTCAATAGACTACAAACGTCGGGCACGTTACTGTAAAGCATTAATATTCAAATACATGAAAAGAGCTTGTTGGCGACGTTCTTTAACAGAATGTACGTGTCGCCTAGAACCGCCGTGATTGAATATGGGATTTGAAGCGAGCAGTTTTCAGCTGCACACTGCATAGAGAGGAACTGCAAAATATTTATTTGAAATTTCCCAGTACAAACAGCTGCATATTGCAACAGTAAAACCCTTTTATGTAGAAATTCTGCAGAGGAATCCTTTGTGTTCGAAACACGCTGCACTGCTACGCAACGCGAAGTTGGATAATTAAATTTATTGGAATTTTTCAATTTTTAGAATTAAATCGAGCTGACGGTAGGAATTTGTAGAAATTGAAATCACATTTTTTAGTGCAACAATGTTCAATTTATTTCTAATTATGCTTTGTGGCGTTTTCTATTTTACAAAGTAAAATAATTAGATTAATGTTTCCTTTCACTTGAAAAGGTATTATTTTGTGAGTGATATAAAATTAAGATTTTGTTTCTAATGTTGGGTAAAATAAAATAAATGCGCAATGGTGGTTATAAAGTAGTCGTAGTCGTAGTTACTTATAAACTTGACTCACCGTACAGTGATAACAAATAATGACTTTAACAGTGCAAAAAGTAGGAAAGCACAATACAATTGGATATATTCAATGCTCAGTGGAACATCTAGGAGCATTACGTACTGCTGGAGAATATAGAGGAATAAAAGTGATTAAATTGGTGACGACGCTCGTTAGAACACTCTCCCACTTATTTTTCAGTTGGTCATATTTTTCTTTCAGATTTCAGGGTTTTTATTTTTTAAACGCTTAGTCGACTTCTTCTTCAGATATTCAATTCGGTTTAAGTCGAGCAACTTATTTGAGCATTTCAAGGTTTGAACTTTTTTGCTGCTGGGCCAACTCTGGCAAATGTTTTTGATCATCCCCATGTTGATGCTTGTATGAGGCTACTTTCTAGAATTTGCTTTTCATGTGGGAGTATAAAGCTTTACGCAGTATGCTAGAGAAGCTTAGAATTATGCATGTATGCAACAGATCCTCATAGCATCACCAGCTCATTTTCATGTTTCAAAAGTTTTTCAAAACATTCTAACTTGAACGTTTTTGAGAAATTTATAATTTTTATTTTACTACAGATTACATATAAAGGGTTTTCCAGAATGTCAACCATAACTACCACTAGTTATCCCATGTTTAGAACACTGACAATTTATCATTGCTGAATATACGTTCCAAGAATGTTTGAATATTGTCCAAAAATCTTATAAAAATAAACGTTCTTTTGTGAACACTCAACGTGCTCTTCGCAAACCCTATCGTCCACATAATCTCCCTTTTGTGCCTACTATTTGCCGAATTTCAAGGTAATTTTACCCTGCACGATGGGAAAATACCAATAAGACGAAATTCAAGAAATGTAGAGAACATTGTGGTAAGATATAGCGTTGTAGAGGCTCCAAATCTATCGATTCCTGGTCGCGTTTCAAAATTAAGGCTTAGAAGAATAATAACTTGGAGTATTTTGAAAAAAATATTTGGTTTAAACCCGTATAAGATTCTGTTGGTCCAAGAACTAAAGCTACTAGATGATCGTAAACGCCGGACTTCGCTGCTTGGGGTTTATAGCAATTTGAAGCCGACCATAATTTTGGGTTATCTTCTTAGATGAAGCTCATTTCTGGTTAACTGGTTACGTTAACAAACAAAATTGTTGTTTTTGGTGTCAAAACAATCCACAAGAGGTTCACGAGAAGCCCTTGCATCCGCAAACAGTGACCATTTGGCGTGGTTTACGGCATGGTGGCATGATTTGACTATTTTTTTGGAATACGAGGTAGGAGATGCAATTAGAGTGACTGATGAGCGGTACATATTGATGTTAACAAAATTTTTGTAGTTAAATTTGGATGAAATTGATTTGGAGGACATGTGGTTCCAACAAAATAGTGCCATATGTCACATTGCTAACACAATTATTGACGTATTGTAAGAAAAGGATAATTTCAAGAAATGCAACTGTTAGTTGACATCCAAGAAGTTATGAATTAAATTCTTTACATTACCTTTTGTTGAGTTATTTGAAATCTATAGTTTATGTAAACCAACCACGAATCCTTGGTAGATTAAGATTGAACGTCAAACATTTCATTCGTGACATTAGACCCGAGTTATTGCACAGTCATCGAAAATTGAGTTTATTGAATTTGCTGGTTTGCACGAAGCCGAGGTGGACACTTAAACGATGTGTTATTCAGAACATAATGTAATAGACTATGCTTTAAGTAATATAAAAAATGTAGTTGTGTTTGAAAGAGTTTTAATTTTATTTCATTTTAAAATCGTCGGAAACCCTTTGGTAATCCTGGGAATTTATTTCTTACTTAGTCAAAACGCATCTATTTTGTGTTATAAACACACAAATTGGGATTTATTTAGAATTTATAGATAAAGCCCTGTTACTAGACATTTTTAACGGAAGAAGAATTGATTTTAGGAGTATAGTCATGCAACAAAAAGCACTGCATGTCACTAGTTCAAAATGCTAGAGAAAGAAGAACATGGCAAAAAACGAGACATCCTCTGACGTTAAAATTAGGCCATATGAAACTATTTCAAGTCTTTGTCGCCAAAAAAACCGCAGAACACTCGCTTTGAAAAGCAACCAAGAAGCGGATGGACTCAAAGTGATCCAGAAAAAGCCTTAGTTTTTGCAAATCATCTGTTTTAACCATTCCTATCTAAAAACCCGTTGATAAAAAAAGCAAAATATTTACAGTTTACAAAAATTGCTGAAAAAGTGTTGAAGGAACTTTTACATAAAGATTACAGGTTTATTGCCCATCTATTCAACGCGGTAATAAGATCTGGCTTCATCCCTCTGCAATGGAAAATTGCTGTAATTACGAAAGTTAAAAAGCTTAAAGAATATTGGGACTCACGTAGGTGAAATTGGCTTTTAGCACCATCAAAAGTGTGTTTCAAAAGCTGCTACTCAACAGACTTACACCTATACTCCTAATCAACCATTTTAATTTCGACAACTATACAAATTTGTCTAGATTGTCAACGATTTTGAAACAGACACTTCTCAACTCTATTTACAGATGAATCCTAAGCTTTCGACACAGCGTGGTACAATGGAATGCTTTTTAGAAACAAAAGAAAACTTTTCCCAAATCGTTACCAACTTCTCAGTCATATCTTGTGAACAAACCTTGTCAGGTTTGGTAATTATCAAACAACATTATCATATATCAATTTAGGAATCCCACAGAGTGCCCCTTTCTAAAAAAACAGCAGGTTCTACAGGCAAATGGCGCCAAATATTTGGAAATTCATCTGGATGGACAACTGTTGTGAAAAAACTTATCTGTACAAAACATATCAATTGGCAAAAGTATATATGAAAATGTACTAGCTTCTAAGTTGCAAACCAGAACTGGACCTACAGTATGGAGATATAGAATGCAGCAAGCAATTCCAACATCAAAATTTTGATACGCTTTTCAGCTAAGGTCCATAGTAAATGCACTGTGGTAGGGTATGGTTTCTAATGAAGTCATATGTCGTGATCTTGGTATATTGTCAGTTAATAAAAAGAGCTACCACAAGTGTATTAATGTTCATTCTAAGCTTCTAGTCGAATGTTTACTGGAAAATGATGAAGAAGAGTTTAGGATCAATATATCAGATCTTCCAAACAGATCTGAATGTGAGAGTGCCGTATTAACTACTTATCTCTAAATAAATCTAACTAAATTAGAATAAGGTATTTATTAATGAACCCTTTCTGTGATGTGTGTATATTCCTAAAAAAAAAGTGTCCCTTTATCATAAACGTAAAAAATTCGATGTTGTTATAATACCGGATCTACGTAAAAAATAACAAAGCACTTTCGTGGTTACTTTAAATTGAAACAAAAGTTTTATTTGAGCAATTTGGTTTGTTTACTTGATAAAATTATAGGAAATATTTTCGTTTTCCAAGAAGACCTTCAACCGATTTACAAACGACAAAAAGAAGGCAGTTAGCATTCAGCCGTTGCAACGCGCACATCTGCTTCCTCCGGGGTAGGTCGCGGCGAGCCGCAGCCAAGTGCACGTCTGCCTACTTAAGTTTTGGCTTGCCTGACACGGTATCGCCTACATTGAAGCATACGTTTTACACATTGATTGTGTTTATATTTACATTCACCACTTTAACACAGCTAACGCACCGCTGTTGCCCAATTCTACCGACGTTTTATTAAAAGGATATTAGCATTTTTGGCTGCACGTTTATACAGGCTCAAGATAAATCTTCTTCGGATACTTGCTTTAGTTCACGTACTACTTTTTTAGGGTTTCTATCAGCTTTTTTACGACTACTTATTTTGTTCGTTCTAGGGGCATCGAAACGCCGAGCTTTGGAGATGTTAATCTCTTTTTTTAAATTAAGCAATAACTTGATTGATTGCCTACAACAATATTTTTAAATGTGTTCTTATTCTTATTCTTATTCTATATAAACTGAAATAAACCTAAAAAAATACATTGGGACATGAAAAGCTAAAGACAAAGACAATTATATAAGTAAAAAAATAAAGCTAGGGCTACTGTAAAAGAGATCAGAAGAATAGCATGGGAAAATTTGGAATAGACATAGAACGAAGCTATAGAGAAAATCAAAAGCAATTCTGGGCTTTAGCAAAGAGAATTAAAAAGGAATAAACACCTTAAGTAATAAATAGAAAAGAAGAGAAATATGATAACTGTAAGCTGCTAGGAAAAATTAATCATAAAATAAAGAATCGGGAATGTACAAGAGACAGATAACATGGTAAATATAATAACTGGAATGATAAAAAAACAAGTAAGTGCACTAATTGATAGCTTAAAAAGTGAAGAAATCGCTAGCAAACATATCACTTCAGAACAGCTAAGAAATAAAAATTAACAACGAGGTATTGGAAGAAGTAAACTGTTAAATGTGATAACAAATCATGGAAAAGGAAGACAAGGTAATATAGAATACCAGATTTTTACATGATAAATACCGTGTTAGTCGGAAAAAAAGAAATAAGCACTGAAATAAAATTGAGAATATACAAAACGGTGTTCTTCCCAATTCTAATGAACAATTCAGAGAGTTGGACAATGATGAATAGCAACCGAAATGGAGTTAGAAAAACAAAGACCATAAGAAAGGTTGAGCAGAAAGTGAGAAGAAAATATAGAAGATATAGCGAAGAGGAAAGATAAAACAATAATAAAAGTGAAAATGCTGGCAGGAGATAGAAACACAAAAATAGAAAAGTAAGTAGGTCGCCTTTTTCATAAAACTTACTTTACTTATTTTATTCTTATATTCTGGTGTATATCAGTTTTCTCCGTAAATGTTCATCTGTTCTATTATTAGCAGTTTTTTGTTTTATTTTTTTGTTAGAAAAAGCTAGTTGTTCACGCCAATTTCCAATTACTTTTATTTGAATTCTAAATTAAGGCCGGTCGTATTTTGCTTCCTCCTGTATATTTTAGCGGCCGCGAATTTGCCCGATCACGCGGAGCGCTGATGTATAAGGCCGCGGGGCGTTCGGTTTTGCTCTGCTCTCGGCCCGCCTGACTCTTGTCTGGCTCTTGTTCGCTCGCTTCGTTTTGAATTTAGTTGCGATAATTTAGAAAGCGGGCGACCGGCTTTGAATTTTTCGTACGCCGAGAGCGTTTTGACCAATAGTTCGCCAGCGTGTTTGATTGGGGGCAGAAGTTTTCATTTCCGCAAGGCCGTTTTTTTGAAGGCTACTTTGTGGCAAAATTCTATATTTTTCCGACCAGATTTCCTCTTCCTGGATGTCGTTTGTTTCCCGATTGCATTTTGGGGTTGAAATTTTATCGGTGAAAAAACTTGGTCCGATTTTTCTTTGCTTCTGACCCGGCGAGGAATCAAGAACAAACCTTTGCATCAGGAAAAACGCTACTGATCGGCTCCGCTGTGAAGATTAGAGTAACTTGTCTTATCTTTTCACACACACCCTTATTTCCTCTTTCTGGATTTCCCAAGACCATCAGCACAGGAACCGATTTCTGCAGCAAATCGCCGTTTCCACAGGTTAGTGTTTTTAGTTTTGGCTTTTGTTTAAATTTAAAATTACGATACAGTCCACTTTTGGCCTTAACATTGGTTAACTATTTTATTTATTACAGATTACTTCTCTCCAAACTTTTATATTTTTGAAATTTCTTCTTCTCAATTACTCTTTAAAAAACTCAAAAAATAGCTATCAAAATTAAGCCTGGAACTCTAAATAGATCATTACACTTATTTATTTTTGATTAAATATCTGCTACTAAAAAATCCATTTTGGTCCAGACAGTGGAAAAGTAGTGTTGGTTAATGATTATCTCAAAATTGCTATATTTACTTTAGCCACATTGTTCCACGCAGTTGCTATACTTAGCATAAGGATATTTACTGATGCGACTACAATTGGGAAAATGTCTTATGCGATTTGTCACAATCTCTCTTATACAAGGTGCGGTAAAATTCCCTCCCTAGTCTCAATAAGGCATTGTAAAGCGAGCAGGGATCACAAAAGGGTGGGAATGGCTCTATGGCGGTAGGTGGATGGAAAGTTTCCGTTACAAACAAGCAGCGAGGTTTTGCCGTAAAAGTCTACATCCGCTAAAACCGGTTTTAGCTGCGTTTCGTGCTCGGTTTCAAATTCAAATTGTCAAGCAGTTCTGAAACGAAAATTATTTAAACAAGAGAAAAGTTGGACAGTTACCGTCAATTCTGCGCGGTATGTGAATTTTGATTGATTTGTTTCAGCAGGACGGGGCCACGGCCCACATAGCGCGAGCGTTGATGCGGGAAATTATCCGCGAGCGCTTGGTCTTCCTGAAAGGTCGTGGCCCGCGTGCTTTTCCTTTCCTGCCGAGGTTTATAAACATTTTTTATAAAACCTGCAAACTTGAAAGAATACTTGAAAGAATTATCTAAAGCTTTACAAGCCACAGCAGTGTTTGGGGTAAAGACGAACACCACTTGACCGATATTATTTTTATAACCACATGGTGAAAATTTTGAATGTCAAAATAAATTTCTCGTATTTTTTTCGCACCCTCTACTTGATTCGAACATTACTCCCAAAGGATGTTCTATATTGTAGTTCCAATGCTTTTCTTGATGAGAAATGATTGTCTTTAAAGCTACAGACACAACTGCTGCGCATGCGCTAAAAGATTTGATTATTTCTTTTGCAAATTTTATGGTACTATAGTTAGTCGCAGGTTTATTCATCTGAAACTATCTCGATTAATTGTACTTTGTAAATAGAACCAAACTTAGGTTTTGGATATCTGTTGGCCATTTTTTTGCTCATGAGTCGTTGATGAGAATTACCTAATAAAGGCCGGATACTCAAATTTGAATGAGATCGAAGTACGTGATTGGACATATATTAGTCTATAACTTCTTTGAGATCCTCATGTGAGAATCGATTAGATACGTACCACGGAGCATATACTATAACATGTAAGATTTAAACTGGAACCTTTGCAGAATTTTAAAATTGAAGAAACTAGAGCAACCCCAGAGTTCAGCTAAATTTGATGATCGTTTTTTAGAGTAGGATATTATTTTCGAGGTTTTCCTACTATAATCCAAAAAACTGTTTTGACATTTGAGTCTATATTTCTTCTTTAGTTTCGGATATGTACTGTCCATGTGCATTTTCAGATATCTCGTGTCTTTTCATTGTGGTATTTCAATACCATTTACTAATATCAACGGACAGTGTTGCCTCCGCAAGGTAAACGTGACTTGATGTATATACGCCAGTTTTACGTAGATGAAAATTCCTAACCCGCTCTTGTCTGAAGTAAATCTACAGTATACACCATATAAAGTAGAGGACCAAGAACACTGTCTTGTGGAACACCAGAATTTAATTTTTTACTTTCCAACACTTCACTACTGACATTAGCTAGAAGTAGCAATCTGTGACATGAGATTTTAAAAAAAGGAAGTGCTGGTGAGAGAAAATTTTTTTATCAAATGTTTGCTGGACATCCAGGAAGATTGCACAGCAGTATATTTTGCTCTCCATGGTTTTATTTATTACATCTACTATGCAATAGCATTGTTAGATAGTGAATTGTTTATGCCTAAAATCAAACTGGTGTTGAGGAACACAAAAAAAATAATAAATAAATAAAAAACCGTTACTTTTACCAAAAATTTTACTTTTACTAAAACGAGCAAGAAGCAGACGATGTTTTATTTTGAAGAACCTTATGACTGTTTTCGAACAACAATTATTTCTCAAACGTTGGCTGAAATTAAGGGAGCAATAAAATTTCAATTTGCTGTTGTAGAATATTCCGTGATAAATGCAAAGGTGCGAAAAGCGCTGCGTAATTCCAGAAAATCTGTTTTTTCTTTTAATTAACAGTTAAGGTAAACAGTCCTCGCTCCAGTTCTGGTCCCGGCACGCTCCGGGCAAATGCTGGTAATGACAGTGCAAATCTGCAATTTAATTCTCCCGAGTTGCTTTAAACTGAATAAGTGTTTTGTTGTAAAATGTGCCAGCTGTTTGTTAGGTTAGAAACATTTCGCGCGACAGCCTGTAAATGGATACCTTCGGGTCAAGGGTGGCGTGTGTAAAGAGTAACGGGCCCATTTGAAACTGTTTTGGAAGTTTTGACGGCTGCTTGTTTCAAAAACAATCCCTGGGGAAATGCAATGTTTTTTATGTTGAGTAACGGGATAAATGGTCCATTTTAATATGTTTATGTGATCGTCAAAACGCTACGACACAAGCCATTGTTGCATCTGTTGCGGACTTTTTGTCAATTTCTTTCACGAGTTCATTATTGATTTTAAAATTTGGGAGCCGTTCTTTGCCTCATCGTGCATGTTAGTGCGGCTATCTTTAAACATGAGACAACATGGAAGTACAACTCTACTTATTACGTTTCGTTGGTAAATACAAGGTGCGTTCAAGTTCTAAGGTCTCCAAATTTTTTTCTCAGTTGTGAGAGTAAGCAGAAAGATGCGGTTGGTTTTAAAAGACGAAGGAAATATGTGTAACAGGTTGAATTACCTCCATTACAGTGAGTGTTGTTTTGTGTACTTTAAATGACGATGTTTAGTGTTCAAGAACAACGTGTAGTCATCCATTTTCTTCTCGTGATTGGCGAAACACCCATCGGAATTTATCGCCAATTGTGTGAGACATGTGGTGAAGTAGTTATAGATGTTAAAAATGTGTGTGGGGTGCGAAAATTTGAAGGTCTAGAGTTGTGTGACAATGAACCGAAGTAGCCTCAACCAATAACCATGATTGCGCGAGTGGAGCAAGTTGTTATACAGGACCGTCGATTATTTGTGCGTGATATCGCCTCTAAAATTGGCATTAATGTGAGTCCATTTTGTACGATGACCCAAAAACGCGAAAAATTTCTGCAAGGTGGGTCCTACGAATTCTGACCGACGAACACAAGACTGCGCGGGTGACAATGTCTCAAAACATGTTAGCACGTGATGCCGCTATGAATTTTCGACCACGAAGGACATTCTTAGTGTCCGCTCATTTTCCAATCGGGCCGCTGTTGCATCAGCGATAATTCAGTGGGAAAAACACACCCCTAAAGAAGTGTTCTCGGCAGCCATTAAATCATGGCGACGACGTTGTCAAAAATGTGTACGCCTAGATGGAGATTACGTTGAGAAGTAACAGAAGTTTTAACTTTCTTGGGTAAGTACATTTTCAGAAAAAAATCTGGATGAAACATAATGTAGGACTCTACTGACATACCACCACTGCTTTAGTAAAGTTTTGATAATTATTTCCCATAAATAAGGCTCTATTTTAGCAATTACATGCCTGATGTTTTCTTTTAGCTCTGAAATCGTAGCAAGTTTGTTGACATAAATCATTTATTCAAATAGATCCAGAAGAAAAACAAAGTGAGTGTTTCACGTGCTGAGTGACACGTGGATCCATCTTGTTGAAACCACATGTCATCCAAGTTCAAATCTTTGGTTGTAAGTAAGAAAAAGTTATTTAGCATCTCCCTATAGTGTACATTTACTAATTATTCCTTTAGCTCACAATGGAAGTGGATGCATCGGTTTTTAGTGAATACCGCGTGGATTACCATTACCCAAAGTGTGACAATTTTAACAATTGTAAAGCTCTGTCTCTCAATATAAGTTTTTTTTTTGCAAAAATTAGGATTAGCTACTATGTTCTCTAAATAATGTTCGTAATAAATAATTTTGATGCGTTGCTATACATTATACGACACCATGATAACTTTGATATTTATTTATATACTAACTGTACAAATGCAAACTTCCAACGCCCACAGAACACTAACAGCGCGATATTAAAATTATAAAGTTTTATTAGGATAAAACGCATTTCATTTTTTTGTTATATTCGACTTTTACGCCGACATGTAAAGGAGATCAAATTTTTATAGCAACTCAATGCATTTACAAGATTACATGAACTGGTCCATTTGAAAGTAGTCTCCGTTTCTTCCATTTCTGAAGCGTTTGCTGCAACATGTATTTGGTAATGGAGCGCAGTTATTGTATTGCATTCACTATATATTTGATCAGAAAGTATGCACAGACAGCCTATACATTTGAACGGAAAGTAAACAACGACAGCTGATATGAAATGTGGGGTGGCTGAGCTCTGAGCGTACGTTTGGTTGCCATTTTCAAGATCGTTTTGCAGGTCTTACTTTTGTAAGGTCCACTGTTATCATTTGTAAATAAATTGTGTAAAAAATCGTCAAGCAAACTATGTTTTCATGTAAAACTCAATATAGAAAAAGTTATATGGATCTATCAAGTATACTACATCTTACATTCTCAGTAGAGCAGAATACACTTAACATTTTTTTCTCTGATCTTCACCCACCTTCACCCACCTATTCCTTCTTATTAAAAAGAATTTCTGGCAAAATCTGGAGGTGATCTGATGAGTTTAATGTTAGGTCTGGTCGATCCAAAGATTTTGGGAAAAAATTAATGATTTTGCGTAGTCTCATCAGCTGCCACTAGATGGCCACATCTTCAGGTGGGCCCTGCCGCCCCACTACGTTAATGTTAACGCACAGTAGGCATTTGCGGTGTGAGCGGTTGTTGCGCGCGTTGCATCGTCGGCTCGGCGCTGTGGCGGCATGCCACCCAACACCTATTCAACTTTCAAGAGGACCTTGTGTTCGGTTCTGGGTTACTTTGCAAAGTTTCCAGCCACTTAGCTATCTTCATAAGGCGACATTCTACACTTCTACAAGTTCCAATATCACCAGCAACCTCGCGCCAACTCGAAGACGGTTAACGAACTGGTCGATATAATGGTCAAAGAAGTCGTCCATCATTGGTTAATGGGTGGAAGTATCTACGCCCAGAATCTGGACGCCGTCAAGGGAAAAGTCAGGCGACTATACTAGCACTACGAGAAACTGGCTCACTGGTTTCATCGGCACGCCGTGAAGAAGAAGACGAGACGAGTGGAAAGCAAAGATCCAGGAGCATCAGGCCGCATATCGTTTTCTCTTCGAGATTTTTCTTTGCCAATCTAAGCTGGGAACTAATGGAGAAGAGTGACGCCGACTTGATTCTCCAGGAAAAGAGTGACAAGTTCAATCGCAACCAAGATCGAAAACTGGAACGTCTGCTGAACCGAAATGAACCTACGCTTCAAATAGATGTATCTGAAATCATCTCCGAAGAAGAGACCGGTAAAAACCCATCACCGGATTTGACTGCACCCAAATCCCACCATTCCCGAGGCGAACGATGACAAGAAGGTATGTTTGCCATTATACATTACCTAAATTCACTGTATCTATTTAATAGCAGGCTGCCGGTGTTGCAACCGATTGTTGGTAGAATATTTTGAAGATCGTGGGATCGACACTGGAGAAAGCCTGATGTTCGTGGGGTGTGACGGCTGCGCAATAAATGTCGAAAAGCGGACTGGTATCATTCGGCAACTCAAAGAACGCCTCAAGAAGCCACTTCAACCGGTGATTTGCCTAATGCATCTCAACGAGCTTCCCCTTCGAGCACTGATGTGCAAACTGGTGGGGAAAACGAAAGACACATCAACCTACTAAGGCCTGTTGGGTGAAGAAATTAAAAGAAACGACCTCTCCACTCTTCTTATTGCCAACTTTCGGCCCATTTCCTAGAAGAACGAGCAAGGCATTTCCTTTCCTACCTAACCTGAAGAATTTATCTCAATATCGGTGACCAAGCTGTACCACCTGCGTCTGGTAGCCAAAACCGGCAAAATTAGCGACATCTCCAAGCAAGCACTCACCAAGAGATCCCAGTTGGCCGACGACCGTCGATTCTTGACCGAAAAGAAGCCCAACTCGGTCCCTCAACTCACCCTCATGTCAACGTACATCGTCCCCAACTTTTTTATCATTCACAGAAACCCGACCGTTTTTTCTGAACCCTACATTTTCTACCAGCTGGCGATGCGCACCCAAGAAATTCCAAGAGCTGCGCAAGAGGCAGTGAACAAAGTCCTCATCGACAACGTTTACTTTGCTAGCCCAGAGCAGATTATTACCGCCAGGAGAAGAACTTTTCTTTGAAGGCAAAGGCCATTTCGTAAAGTAAACTCAAGTAAAGAGGTTTCTTGATTTTAATTGGATAGCTCCATTGATAAATGTACTACTAACGTAAAAAGATATTTTACATATTGTTATAAAATTGCAAAACGCAGTTTATCTATATTTCAGCGAAATTCTTGTCCCTGCTTACAAAAGTTCTATAATATCAGAACTTTTCCGAAAGAATTTTGAAAATAAAATCAGGTATTTAATTAGGGCAAAGAATAATATCAAAGTGCTCGATAGAAGACAACTTTTTTCTAAAAAACCTTAATGTTCAGCCCGTACATCGGAGGAATTGTAACACATAATATACATTTTTGATTGATGTAATAAAGAAATGAACTTTGCTTTCACTCTTCATCGTTAGAATTGTTTTTAAAGTATCATCTTTTTTTGTAATGGCCCGATGTTAAATCACCTTACCAAAAAATTAAGATCTTAAAATATGTACAGGGAATTCTTCTATTTATCTCATAGATGTACATGCTACAAATTAACAGATTTGATTGGACGTCATAGCACTGGAAGGTGAATTCCTAGATTGTGGGCGCCTCGATGCAGGTTACTGTTCTGGACATTCCCACGGAGTGCTAAAGATGGTTCCGAGTGGTCGGTGTTCCTTTAAAACTTTGTAGTGTACCTCTTTAAATATATGTTATGATGAGCCCCAAAATAGTTTTGTAAGTTATGGAAGGACAGCCGGATCCGCAAATGAAATATGGAGCTTAAAGCTTGTCAGGTTGCTTTAGCTTTACTTGTTGCTCTCTTTACGTGAACCGTGCAGTTTATTTGTGTAGCCACGTAAAAGTATTATGACTTTTCCTGCCAGCAAAGATCCCGAGTAGGTTAAGTCGTCATGTCAACAACGTTTCATACTGACGGAAATAAGACCGCCGTGATCTTCTCTTGTACTGAATAAGCTAAAGGTTAATGTATAGATATTTTTGAGTGTATAACTTTTAGTTCACAAACGTGCATGTATATATTAAGGTATCTTGAGTATCTGCCTATCCATTGATACATAAAGCACATATTTTTCAAGCCGAGCAAACGTGGGCGCTGAGCTTTCCTGGATACCTACGCTATCGCAACGGCGAAGCCGCAGTCTTGCTTAAGGTCAGGCGAATTTATTTATCAGATTAATTTCAAGTTTATTATTCTTATTAAGTTGCGTCGGCTGCCGCTCTCCTATCTTTGAGAGTTGGCAGAGTTTGTTAAAAACTATAATATTCTAAACCCGATTAGTTCATATCGTAGTAAACAAGTGTATACTGCATAAATAAATGTATTTATCTATGCAGTAAAACAAACCCAGCCGGGATGCTACCCAGGACATCCAATGACTTTCCGAACAACTATAATGTAGCCAGTGATCACGATGCAATATAAAACACAGCAAATTTAAGGAAATCAGATAAGCGAAATTCCACATTTTCAACTGTTGCAAGTGTACCAAAATCAATTTCCCATGCTCTCAGCGCATCAGCAACAACCTTCCCAAATCTCAAACCCAATCACGTCAAACTTTATCAACAATTACCAGACCATATCCCAGCACGCTATACCAACAAAACACGACAATAATACAGAACAAAATATAACTTACTGTAGTGATGAAACAATAACAGCAAATAGTGGTGGAAAGGTCGACAAACATCCCTGGAAAACTGTTGCCAAAAAATGAAACTGAATCTTCTAACAACAGACAAAAACAAAGTACAAATTGACACGTCTAACAGATTCCGACCTCTTTCCGAACAGAATCCACCAACGACTCAAGTAAAAACTATATCAACAATAATACACTACCTGAAGAACCTAGATCTCCGCCTGTATATATTTATAGAGTCAATAATTTTTAAGCCATGACTGATAACCTTGCCAAAGTTATCAAAGATAAAAAATGTTACATTAAAACAATATAGTCAAAATAAATACATCTTTCATCGATGCCTACAGAAAACTGATTAAACACTTGTGCGAAGAAGATGTAATCCATGACGCGTGCCAAATTAAACAAGTAAGATGAAACTGTAGAATACGTAACCAAGCTCATTCAAGAAGCAGCATAGCAGGCCACTCCAACAAAACAAAATTTGACGCCAGAAGGTCTTAATATATCACTCCATATAAAGCAATTAACTGCAGATAAACGTAGAGCCGGGAACAAATTGCAAAGGTCAAGAAACCCATTCATCATCATCAGCCTGCAATCGTCCATCGTTGGACGTAGGCCTCTCTCATTTGTTTCCATGCATTTCTGTCTTGAGCCTTCTGGATCCAATCTCTTCCCGCAAAGTCTCGGATATCGTCGCTCCATCTTTTTGGTGGTCTTCCTACACCTCTTTTCGTTAAACGGGGCCTCCATCTCAAGAGTTTTGAGGTCCAGCGGTTTGGTTCATGCCGTGCTATGTCCCGCCCATTGCCACTTTGCTTGAGCTACTCTCTGCATTATATCGGGTATTTTCGTTCTACGCCTTATTTCCTCGTTTTTCAGTCTATCTCTTAGACTCACTCCCAACATTCTGCGCTCCATCGCTCTTTGGCAAACTCTTAGTTGCTCGGCGCTCTTCTGGGTTACCGTCACCGTCTCTAAACCATAGGTTGCCACGGGCAGTATACATGTTTCATACACCTTTCTTTTCAGGCTATTGGGAATATCGGAATTTTTGAGAATATGCTGTAGCCTCCCAAAGGCTGACCAGGTGGCTCTTATTCTTCTTCTAATTTCAGATGTTTGGTTTTCCTTTCCAATCCTAATTGAATGACCCAGATAAATATATTCGTCCACTCTTTCCACCGGTTGATTATCAATAGAAACAACTGCATCGCTGTTTGTCATTATTTTGGTTCTATTTATATTTATCTCCAGCCCTACGGTCTTGCATGCCTCATTCAATTGTATTAGCATAGCTTCAAGTTCGTCAATATTGCTAGAAATCAGTACGATGTCGTCCGCAAATCTCAGGTGGTTTAGCAGACATCCGTCAATGTTAATACCCATCCCTTCCCAATTCATTTGCTTGAACACATCCTCCATCGCCGACGTGAACAATTTTGGAGACATTGTGTCTCCTTGGCGGACTCCCTTTTCAACCTTTATTTTGTTAGTTTGAAGGTCTTCATCTACCTTTATGTGAAATGTAGCCTCTTCGTAGATGTGTTTAATTAGCTGCGAGTATCTGGAGTCAACTCTTGCGTTATTTAGTGCTTGGAGGACGGCGTGTATTTCAATTGAGTCAAACGCCTTTCGATAGTCCACGAACGCCAAGTGAATGGGGGTGTTGTATTCCGTTGTCTTTTCAATTAATGTTCTGATGGTTTGAATGTGATCCATGGTACTGAACCCTTTTCTAAGCCCGCCTGCTCTACTGGCTGGTAGAAGTCTAATTTTTGAGTGAGGCGATTTGTGATGATTTGAGTCAATACTTTATATATGCACGAGAGTAAGCTTATGGGGCGGTAGTTTTCAATATTTGATGTGCCCCCTTTTTTGAAGAGAAGAATTACCTCAGCATTATTCCACGCCTTTGGTATCTTTCCCTCAATCAAACATTTGTTTAGTAGCACCGTGACAATATTTTCTACTATTTCACCCCCCCCCCCATTTTCAGCATTTAGGCTGTTATCCGGTCTTCTCCTGGCACTTTTCTATTTTTCAGTTGCTTGAGGGTTTGTTTAACCTCAAGTCTAGTTATCTCGGGTATTTCCTCGGAACCCACGTTAGAAATAGTTTTATTAACCGAGTTCTGTATAGATATGTTAGATGAATATAGCTTTGTGTAGAAGTTTTCTATTGTATGTACTATATCTCTTCTGTTTGCTACTACAGTACCTTCTTGATTCTTTATTTTTATTATTTTCTGTTTACTCTGTGATAGTTTCGATCTTAATACCTTCATATTTCTGTTGTCTTCTATTGCTTCTTCAATTTGCTTATTTCTATGTGCTCTTATGTCCTTCCTAATCATCCCTTTAACCTTCTTATTAATTTCTTGAAAATTTTGGGCTTCTCTATTTGTTCGTCTTCTTTCTTCTATTAAATTCAGGGTTTCTTGTTTTAGTTTGCTATCGCTAGGTTTCTTATTGGCACATATTTTTTTAACTGATTCGTAGATACTATTTTTAATTTTTTCATTTAGCGCATCTATGTATAGGTTCTTTAGCTTATCTATAGGTTCTAGTTTTCACTGTAGTTGTAATTGGTATTTTTCTTGATTGAGGCTCAATTTTTGTATGCTTGAAAAGTTTTGTTGGTGTTGTAACTTTTTCCTTTCCAGTTTCGGTTTTATTTCTAGCACCGACCTGACTAATCTATGGTCACTGCCTGTATTAAATCTATTTAGCACTGCTACGTCCGTACATAGTGTTTTGTCATTCGACATGATGTAGTCTATTTCGTTTTTTGTTTTTTGGTCTGGACTTCTCCATGTCCATTTTCTTTGTCTTTGTTTGTTGAAGAAACTCCTACTATATAAAACCATCCCAAAACCCGCATGGACATACGGGATTGAGCTATGGGGTTGGAGCAAGCCTTCAAACATCAAAATCTTATTAGCATTCCAGTCGAAGGTGTTGCGAACAACAGCGAATGCAAAGTGGTTCATTAACAACCAGACACTCCACAATAACCTAGGTATTCCTTACGTCAACAAAGTAATTCGAACTACAGCCGTAATCTCACGCTAAACCACAACAAGCAATTCATAGCCGAGCTCTACAACCAACGAAGACTAAAGCGTCAATTACCTGAAGATCTGATTGAATAAATGCTGGTGACCCATCAATGGTTAGAGCCCTACTCAAGCCACTTGCCAATTTACTATCCTATTTACTTATTACTCTGTACATTAATTGAGTAGATTGTAAATTTATAATAAATTATTAAAAAAAATACTTTTAGAAGTAAAACTCTATTAACAATGGACTGCAGTTCTATGTTTACGCACCGCAAACTTTGATTTGTTTTAATTTGAAGAATTTTGGTAAAACTTACGAGCTGATAATTTTTAATCTGTATACTACGGTTGTCGCGGAACTACTGAGAATAACGCTATCTATCGACATGCGACCAAAGCACGTGTGTAGAGCAACTCATGTATCAACACTGACAACGACTTGAACATTAACCCCTAGGTAGTCTCGTTGGAGCGTTAGTTTTAATACAAGTTGTTGGGTGTGACCCTTTTTTTAAGAACACGAAGGTCTTCAATACACTACAACTTTAGGGCAACAATAATGACAATAATAAGCTTTCCTAGATGTACCATGTCAACTGTTACCAAAAATTAAGCCATTCTTATCATCTAGTCACCCTACAACTTCAAAACACCAAAAGTCGGAAAGCCCCTAATCCGACCTCATAGTAGGCGAAATAGTAACAAATCTTCCTAAAATATTATAACTTTGATCACGACCATCTATAATAGCGTACTATGACTTTGATGCTTTCCTCTACTATAAAAAAATTTCCAGATTATAATGGTCCCTAAGACCGGAAAACCTTCTACACAACCGCAATTATACCAACCGACAAGCCTATTACTCCTACTTTCCAAAATCTTCGGTAGACTGCTACTCAACCGAATCAAAACCATTGTAGACCTCGATTATCTGCTTCCTCCACACCAGTTTGAATTTTCGCAATCTTGTTTAGCCATACACCAAAGTCGTAGAATAGTCAACCATATAATAAAAAGCCTAGAAACAAACATGTGTGCAGCAGTCTTCCTAAACATCAATAAGGAGTTCGATAAAGTCTGGAATACAGGGTTAATATACAAACTTAAACTACTTTTCCCCGCTGAATTGTACCTATTACTCAAATTGTATCTAACAGACAGAACACACCAAGTTAAAGTGAATAGTTCAGTGTCTGACCTGCGACAAATTACCGCTGGAGTTCCACAGGGAAGCGTATTAGAACCACTGCTATACCTGCTGTACACTGCGGACGCACCAGCCGTAGACAGCACAGTCCTTGCTACATTTGCAAATAACATTGCTATCCTGTCAGTCGATTGCTCGTTTCAAACGGTGGTAGAACATCTTCAAACTACACTACAAGACTGGTTCCACAAGTGGAAAATTACATTCAACCCAGGCAAATCCGCGCAAGTAAACTTTACCACAATCGGCAACATACCTATCCCGCTTAAAACAGAGATAAAATACCTCGGTATGCACTTAGACGAAAAGCACACTAGGAGATCGCATATTAAAAACAAAAGGAAGTACCTAGATCTCAAGATCAAACAAATGACCTGGTAACTAGGAAAACATTCGCAACTCTCGTTGGCAAACAAAGTGTTAATCTACAAAGCCATCCTGAAACCAATGTGGACATATGGAGTCTAGCTATGGGGCTGCGAGAAAGCGTCACACACAAGAATCCTTCAGTGTTTCCAATCCAAGACACTCCGGATGCCAGCAGACACCCCATGATACGTTACCAACGAAATTCTTCACCTTATGTAACAAGTGAAATCAAGAGTCTTTCTACTACATACAATAGCAATCTACACGGTCACTTAAACGACGTCATAAACCAACTTACCCGTCGATCAGAAGTCACACGGCGACTAAAACGACAATGACCGCGCTGGGCCTAGTGCAGTAACCCAATCAGAACTTAAGAACTTTCACCGGGAGATTGGTGTTGGCTAATGCTTCTCTCATGACATTTGCTTTGGTCGCATATCGATAGCCGTTATTCGCGAGCGCGGGCTATACTCTCAGTAATTTTGCAATTTTAAGTTTTAATCAAATTGTAGCTTGAAACGCTAATGGGCTGAGGCAACATGCCCAAAAAATCAAAATATTTCTTGAAACCTACAAAGTAGACATCCTGGTCATATATGAGACTCACTGTACCACTAAGGGTTATATTAAATTTTCACATTACACCATTTATCCAGCAAATCATCCCTATGCTACGGCTCTCGGTGGAACCTCTGTAATTATCCAAAATAATATCAAGTCAAAAAATATCAAAAAATCATCTCCAAGCCACAAATGCTAAACATTAAATCACTCCAACAGGTTACACTCTTTTCTTCAAGACTCTGGGCAATAGATTTATAACAACAGGAGATTAAAATGCATTGGGGTGCTTAACATTTATTTAAAAGGAACCTAGTAACTGGGTTCGCACCAACAAAGAAAAGGCGAATGCCTTTGCCAAACATTTCACCAAAGTCTTAATAACTTTTCCTTGTTAACTCTCAGACGAAGAAGTAGAAATTCTCCCATTCTTAGCCTTACCATTTCCTTAAACCTTTAACTATCAAATAAGCAGAAAAAAATACAACGATCGTCAAATATTTAGCAAGAAAAGTTACAGAAGCTCTTACACACCTATGCAATGCAATGCTCACAACTCAGCACTTTCCAAGTCAATAGAAAACAGCACAAAGCATTATTCTACCAAAACCAGGTAAACCAATAGCAGAAATAACATTGTACAGGCCTATAAGTCTATTTCCTATCCTGTCAAAAGTTTTTGGAAAAATCCTGCATAGAGGTATCTCCAGGCTCCCCTTAATAAAAATCAACACTAGAGTGAATAAATACAAGGCCCATCATGTTAGTTTTACTATGAAAAGGGATACTAGTCTACTAGTGATACCAGATTACCCATACAGAGTCAGTCAAATACCTGAGACTGCATCTCGATAGGAAACTAAATTGTAGAACCTACATATTCAATAAGAAGAAACAACTTCGTAAATTGTATTGGCTAATCGGAAGAAAATCCAGACTGTCACTGGAAAATACGCTATTAATCTATAAAATAGTCCTCAAATCAATATGGATTTATGGAATTTCCCTGTGGGAAGAAACTGCAGCTATATCAAATTTGAAAACCCTTAGGAGAATCCAAAATAAAGTGCTACGAGCGATCGACAACACACCGTGGTACTTTCCTAATAGAGTAATTTTAAGTGACCTGAGTGTATCCACAGTGAAATGCGAAATTCAAAATTGCAGCACGTGGTATAAAGGCCGACTTAGTGTTTACCCAAATCATATAATGGGCGATGATAACGAGGAACCAAAAAGACTAGAGAGATTTGAACCATTTGAGCTAACTACTAGAAAGCTAAGAAAATATTTTATACTTAAAGGGTTCAAAAGTTATCGACATTATAACGATTTTCTCTTCACTAATCTTTTATTAGAAAGAAGTCAAACACATTTTATTAGAGATGCCTATGCACTTTTGGAATTGCTCCAGCAATTTTTGTAAAGGTGTTGCAAACCATTCTTTTGGTGGGCAGCCGACGGAACCTCATGCTGCCTCTTTAGTGTGTCAAAGAGAGCGTAGTCGCTCGGAGCAAGATTTAGCGAATGTGGTGTAGCACAATTTGCCTGCAAGGAGGCAATAGTGTGGTGATTTATACATGGCTTCGCATTGTTGTGTGTTTGCGAAACCCCTTTTTGCAGTATTTGCTCACTGGAAATGCTCTCGCGAGGGAGTAGCCAACACACAAGTAGAAATTCCTTGTAATCCCAAAACAATAAGCGCCATTTTGTTTCGACTGTAGTTTCTTGAGGCAAGGATTTTTATATGCTTCCATTCGGTAGACTGGCATTTCTTTTTCGGATTTTCGTGCCAAGACTTCACTTCGCCTGGCTTCGAAGAATGTGTTCGAATATACGCTGTACAGCTGCCGCCTGTTGCCATTTCCCCGCACTCTCTCGCAGCTTAACAAGAGCTGGGAAACCCATTGTGCATAGACATTTGTGTACATTGAACGTGACTTGCTGTTTGCTATTATTACCTTGCACACACTTGGTAATTTGTGGCTTGCGCACAATTGACTCTTTGGCTTTGCTTTTTTCAACAAAATTCTTGACGACTCTAAACTCCGCTATCGAACTATTATACATTCAGCGAATACATATAGCAATAAATCATCATGGCACACTTTTGAACCGTCCCTAAAACGCAAAAAGATGTGCGCCGAAGTCAGGTTTACAATGTAGCATTTATAACAATATTTTATGTTTGCCTCTTTGCGTTAAACAGATGGATCAAAATTTATAAACTCACTTTTATAATACACACTATCATTAATAGTGAGATACAAATGAAATCGCCATATGTAAACACAAGTTATCCGCAACACTAACAGAGGAGTGCCCAAAAATGGATCAGTGTGTTCGTGACAACTGAAAGACCCACACTTTTTTAAGTCGGTCAATAACGGACAGTTATTTAAAGTGAGCGAGAATTTTTGACAGTTTTATTACTATATGTATTCGTTGAACGCACTATAGTGACTTAATGGTGCTAACCTCGGATGCTTTTAGATGTCTGAAACACTCAGTTTTCCCTCTTAAATCTGCCCTCTTAACACTACTTGATATTGATACGGTGTGGGTGCAACGCCCGCGCTCCGTTACCAGTGCAACACGCCTGGCTTAAACTGTAATCTTTAACCTTCACTGTGAGTATTCATAGTAATATTAACAAATACATAGAGTGCCAACACCTCATTAAATGATAATAAAATGAGTCTACAGGCGCGGACTAAGCGCAAACTTGATGAATTAACACCGCCTCTCAATGAGGTGCAAAAGCGATACATGTGGTCTGAAGAGCTAATCACACAAAACAGATTCTACTTGCCCTCACAAAACGATAGCGAAGATAACACAAGCAAAAAAATCAACACACCTCCTACAGAACCTGCTACTTCTATTAATAGACCTAAAATCCCGCCAATATATCTGCACGATGCGATTAATCACAAGGCTCTTGTGGCAGATATTAATAAAATTATCAAAGAACCGTTTACAACAATGTGTACCACGAATTCGCTACGCATCAACTTATCGGATGATAACGACTACCGCACTGTCACAAAATTTTATTCTGAAAATGGAATTGAATATCATACATTCCAAAACCCCAACCTAAAACCTCTGTCAGTGGTAATTAAAAATGGTCCGTTATCACTGACTACTGATGAAATCAAAACTGAGTTACGAGTACTACCTGTCATCAATGTAACACGTCTACTGACAAGAGATAAAAAGCCCCTTCCTGTGTGTGCAGTCGACCTAACCAATAGCGATGAGGGCAAAAAGATATTCTCCTTGAAGTCAATATATCATTCAGTTGTGACCGTTGAAATGAGAAAAAAGCCAACCAGCTTACCACAATGTCATCGATGTCAACGCTACGGGCACACAAAAAATTACTGCACCCTCACACCAAGGTGCGTCAAATGTGCTGGAAATCACAATCACAATGAGTGCACCAAGCAACCAACAACTAAACCGACGTGTGTCAATTGTGGCGGCGATCATGCAGCGAGTTACCGTCGATGCAGTCACCATGTTGAACTCCAACAAAAATACTTTAAAAATAGAAAAATAGCCAATAGTTCTCACGTCAACCCAACGCAAACATACGCTGATAAACTAAAAAATAATCCACACGTCAACAACATCTCCTCAAACTCAGCAGCAACACAACCAGTCGAATCCTCTCAGTTATCACATATAACTAAAATTATCGTCGATCTTGAAACGTCCTTTCTTCCCCAAATTAAAACATTCCTTTCAACTACCCTGATACCCCTGCTGCTCAATGGATCCTAAAACCAGAAGAGCAATTGAAAAATTAACAATCCTTAATTGGAATTCAAATGGCATCTTAAATCAACGATCTGCATTTATCGCATTTTTAGCCAGGTACAATGTGGATATAGCCTGCATTACTGAAACTCATCTGCAAGACCACGATAATCTTAAAATACCAGGATACAATGTATATCGAAAAGACAGAAACGCCACAATAGCTTCAGGAGGTGTGGCTATCATCATTAAGAGAAACTTAGAACATGGAAGTATCCCTAATATACTAAATACTACTTTAGAAACAATTGGAATCAAAGTGAGACCTATATGACCAAAGCCCTCTTATCATCTATAGAGCGTACAGGCAGCCAAACAAAAAACTTAATGAAAATGATATAAAAACCTTATTCAATACAACTGACCAAATATTAGTAATTGGAGATATCAACTGCAAACACCGAATGTGGGGCTGTCGAGCTACTAACCCTGAGGGTACAAAACTCGAACAATACTCAACTACATATGGCTTTCAAATTATGCCTCCGAACGAGTATACGTATTATCCTTATCGGGAAGATCACCAACCTGATATACTAGATATTGTTCTTCAAAAAAATTTCCCAAAACAGATAAATCAAAATGTAGTAATGGAACTTAACTCTGACCATGTGCCTGTGTCAATATCCTTCCTGGGCACACCACAAATTAAACAACCTCCTCGAAGACTTATTAACGGACGAATTGACTGGAACAACTTCCAAGAGCGACTAAACTCCAACCTACATGAACCATATAGGTGTGAAAACCCTGAAGACCTTGATACTGCAATTTCTAGCATCACCATGTCAATCACGGACGCTGCCAAAACATCGGTCTCAACTCCTCGAAACATCATACACGCTAACTATAACTACCCACCCAGCTATATATTAAAACTGATCAAGACAAAAAGTCAAACCAGGAGACTATGGCTGATAACTAAAAATCCCGAAGTAAAAAGACTCCTAAATAGCCTCACCCATCGTCTTAAGAAACAACTGGACGAATACAGAATTGAGTCATACCGAAAGCATATTGCTGATATCAGTCCTGGAGATCCGGGCATGTGGAAAACTACCAGAAGAATTCTGCAACAACATGACGAATTACCAACCATAACAAATGGACCCAATATCCTCTACACTGATAGCGAAAAATCGCAAGCTTTTGCTGATCACCTCGAACACGTTTTTACGCCAACAAACATCTGTGGCACTGCACATGCACTTCATGTACTAAATCATATCGAGCGCAATCGCCCAGTTATCACAGAAAACATATACCCTGTATCACCAAGTGAAATAACTCAATTCATATCTGCTCTGCCCAAACGAAAGTCACCAGGCCATGACCTAATAACTAACATTGTCTTTAAATACCTGACTAAAAAATGTATAGCATACCTCGCATCTATATATAATGCGTGTCTTCGCATTGGATACTTTCCACGGAGCTGGAAACACGCGCACATACTCATGTTTGCAAAACCAGAAAAAGACAAAAAAGATATTAAGAACTACCGGCCACTAAGCCTACTTACTTTATCAAAAATTCTGGAAAAAATTATTCATGTTCGATTATCAAAAATTGTAGAAACACAAAATATAATACCAGCATTTCAATTTGGCTTTAAGAAAGGACATTCAAGCTGCCATCAGATCCAGAGAATTAGCGAAATAATCGAAAATGGATTTGAAAGTAAATGCTATACAACAATCATCTTCATCGACATTGCGAATGCTTTCGACAAGGTATGGATTGAAGGTCTAATGAAAAAACTACTTGACATTAATATACCAAGTTACCTGCAAGCTACAATATTTTCGTTTTTGGAAGATAGAACCTTCGCTGTTAAGGTCAACTCTGCCATATCTGATATCAAAGCTATACATTCGGGAGTTCCTCAAGGAAGCATTCTTGGGCCTCTGCTATTTAATATCTATACATCAGATATACCAGCAACCGGAGCTTCTATAGCCACGTTTGCGGACGACACGGCGATTATCACGCAAAACACGAACTTACATATTGCAGTACAAGAACTTCAACACGCCACGAATACAATTAGTAAGTGGCTTAAAACATGGAATATCCAAGTTAACCCTGCCAAATGCCAAAGCAAAATTTCCACGCTAAGGAGAAACACCTTCCCGCCCAACATCGAAATTGATGGCAAATCTATACCATGGAACCCCAGGGATCAAGCGGTAAAATAACTTGGAGTACACCTCGACACACGATTAACCTGGAGCTATCACATAAACAATAAGCTACTCCAGGCCAACAACAGAATGCGTCAGCTATACCCTCTCATTAATCGCAAGTCATCTCTGAAGCCGGAGTGTACCATATTACTGCATAAAACCCTAATACGTCCCTTAATCTTATACGCTTGCTAGGTTTGGTGTACTACGTCAAAAACAAACATCAACAAAATACAAAGACTCCAAAATAAAATTTTACGAGTTGCAGTGAACGCGCCTTGGTTTATTCGTAATACCCAACTACACTACGAACTAAGAGTTTCATATGTACAAAATTACATCTGTGAAAGTGTTAAAAGTTTATACAAAACGCGAGTGCGTGACGGGGTCACCTATTACAACATGTGCAAGCGAAATATACACACTCGGCTAAAACGAAGACTACCCCAAGACATCGTTATCGTAGAAGAGCATAACGATTAAACATTAACAATATTAATAATCAAGACGTTACAAATAGTTTTGTCGTGTCATTTACAGTAGTCATTTGTAATATCATTAAACATGTCATGTATAACATTTTAATTGTTGAGCTGACAATAAAGTCTATTATAAAAAAAAATTATAAAAAAAAACACTACTCGAATGGCTCACTACGTTTCCTTTTATGCGTTTCAGCATACTGGGCCCGCATTTTTCAATACTTAAAATACCTTTGCACAATTACTTTCAGATCAAATTCGGTTTATATTTCATTTCGCATCTACAGCTCAGTCACGTTAGAGTATTATAATTTTTTTAACGAAATTCTATAAGCATGAAATATTAACAATATTTTAAGTGTGTGTTATCTTTAATATTTGAACGGCCCTCGTATGTTCCTTTTATTAGCGCAGTACTTTTTATAACAGCAAATGTTAGATCAAAGCAAAACTCAAATTATTAAACAACGCCATGTAAATACATACTGTAATAAATAACCAATGAACAATTTAATCTGTAAATACGCTTTTTGCTGTCGCATGAGTCTACCGCTATTTTTTAACATAGAAATTATTTGCTTTTTAGAACAAACAAATGAAGTATTTCATTAAAACCGCGGTATATACTAAAAATTGCATATTACTCAAAGCGACGGCTTAATGTAAGTGGGGGCCTTTGCGAACTTAAAGCATTTGCTATGCGGTTTGCAAAGCTGAAAGCTTTCTACAGAGTAAACATGTTTTCGTCGATAAATAGATTTTTTCCAAGGGTTTCGCCTTCTAAGGCTCGATGCTGCTGTGAGGGTGTGTCTCTTACGTAATTTACAAATTTTTAATAAGTTTATGAGAGAAATGTTGCTATTTTAGTTCACACTGAGAGTCCTTGAATTTTGCTACCGCTACCTATTCTACCAAAATAAAGTATCGACCTTGAGCAATAGATTTGCAGTTGTCGTCAAAGATGTGATTGCATTTATTAATAAAAGGTGGAAAGAAATCCGCTCAACTTTTATATTTTCTAAGTTAATAAAAATAAATATAAAAACAAAGTTATCCATTCTACAAAATATCTAACAATAAACTTAACTGTATCTTATCAAAGATCAGTGTGGTAATTTTTTTAAATGCTAAAGAAAAAAGGCTTATTAGTCTTACTGCTGGTAAAAATTATAATAATAGTAAGAATAAAAATTTAAATGATAAGATCTTGAACACTGTGCGTAAGGAATGGAAGGTTGGAACTTGGAATATAACAAGTTTAAATGGAAAAGAAGAAGAGTTTCTAGGGAAATTTAGAAAAATAAATATGCAGTTAACGGAAACAAAAAAGAAAGGGAGAGGATACTGTAACATAGGGAATGGCGACCTTTTACTGTACAGTGGGGTAGAAAACGAGGTGTGGGCTCAGGCGGGGGTTGCATGCATAACTCACAAGGACAGTATAAAATGTAGAGAACTGGAGTTTTGTTTCAGAAAAGATAATGAGCGTTTAACTAGGGCGCCAGAACGGGGAGAGATGTACCTTTATAACCATTTATGGCTCTAATGAAAATGACAAGAAAGAATTAAAGAAACATTTCTGGGAGAAGTTACAAGAGGAATCTGACAAAGCGGATGAGTTTATAATAATCGGGGATTTCAACGGTAAAGTTGGTAACGATATTAGAAGTGGTGAAGGTACGGTTGGAAAGTACGGAGAAGCGGCGAAAAACGTAAATGGAAATATGATCATTGACCTCTGTGTTATGAATGATTTAGTAGTCGCAAATACTTTCTTTATGCATAAGGACATTCATAAATACATCAGTGAGCGTATAAAGCCATACAGCAAATATTCAACGCAGTATTGAGACTTACTTACTTCCCCACTACATGAAAAGTGGCACAAATCATAATGTTGCCAAAACCTGGCAAGAATCCCAAAGAACCGGCGTCCTATCGCCCAATAAGCTTATTGCCAGTCATTTCAAAAGTTTTCGAAAAACTCTTCTTAAAACGATTAAAACCAATTTTCGATGAAAACAGCCTTATTCCTGATCACCACGGTACTATTGAGTAAATACATAGGCTTGTCAATATAATAAACACTACATTTGAAGCTCAAATGTACTGCTCTTCGGCATTTCTAGATATTAGCCAGGCTTTTGACAAAGTCTGGCACGAAGGTCTTATGTACAAACTTAAAGCATGTCTCCCATCCAGATTTGTGATTGTACTACAATCATACCTAACCCACAGACACTTTTTCGAACAGTATCAAGACGAACACAGCGAACTATTCCCAATACAGTCAGGCGTGCCACAGGGTAGTGTCTTGGGACCTGTCTTATACACAATATATACGGCTGACCTTCCAACGAGTAACGGTACTGCAGTTGCTACGTATGCGGACGATACCGCAGTACTAGCGGTACACTCCGACCCAACAATCGCATCCCAACATCTCCAGGACCACTTAAACCTCATACAAACTTGGCTCACTAACTGGAAAATCCAAGCTAATGAACATAAATCAGTACACGTGACATACACTCTAAATAGAGACACGTGTCCTCCGGTAGTGCTAAACGATCATCAGTTGAACCAGGCTGACGACACAAAATATTTGGGTATGCATTTGGACAGACGCCTAACGTGGAAAAAACATATTTTCACGAAACGAAAGCAACTTGGCCTGAAATTTAGACAAATGTATTGGCTGATCGGTAGAAGGTCGCAGTTAACCATGGACAATAAATTGTTACTCTACAAGGTAATCCTCAAACCTATCTGGACGTATGGAATACAACTCAAATCTGGAAATCTTACAACGGTTTCAGAATAAAATCTTACGAACAATAGTTGATGCCCCCTGGTATGTTCCCAACACAACAATTGCAAACGATTTACAAGTGTCATCGATTAAAGACGAAATCAAACGGTTTAGTGAAACGTACAGTGCCAGAACTAAAGTCCACCCTAATGTGCTCGCGCTATTGGTGAAGTGCGTAGGCTTAAGAGATTCAAACCAAATGACCTAATAGACAGATTTAATTAGAATTAACATAACTACAGACACCTACTGTCTGTTGTCATATTGTCTTACTTAAGATATTTTAAAAGGAGTAACTTCTCCTGCATGTCATTAATGTAATCTGTCACTCTCTACATATTAATTACTTATTGTCCATCGGACAGATTGTAAGCTTAAAGGAGTTAATAAAAAAAAGAAAAGCAATTTTGATCATGAAAACGAGAAAAAAGTACCGCGTTAGATAAGAATTTTTTATATCTGGGGGTTAGGGATGATGATTTAAAATGAAAATCTTATTTAGCGTGAGTACTCAAGCTGGTGTTAATACAGGGTCGCCCAATACCCATTGGGCCACTCTGTATTGACATCGACATTGATAGTAGTATTGATTGCACTTTTCTTCTTACAGGCGACATTGGAGTTTTAAACCCACAGATTTCTTGGCACTAATTTTATAAACAAATTTCAATTTAAACTTTTGGTGATGGCACTAACCATAACAATTTTAATTATTTTGGTTAATGCACTATTATATAACTGCTTGAAGTTCACTGTACAATAACGTTAGTATGCTGCGCACGCGACTTCTGCATGTGGTTGGCTTAAGCGCACTCGTGCAAATCGACAAGGGAATTAACATAAAGTTTAAAAGTTTATTTTTCGTTTAATGATAGTTCCCCGTAATAGGCCTTGAAGGCCCTTTGGGGTCGTAACAGGATAAGTCTGCTACAATCTAGAGCCTACGGTACACAAGGGTAGTAACGTGGCTAGCGCTACGTGCCGACCGCTTATTATTACCCCAGAGTTTGACCTCCAGGTACTCATTTATTGCAGCCTGAGTCGAGCTGGGCCGTAAAAATGCCAGCGATTGAATTGGCGAGAGCGGGATTCGAACCCGCAACTCTTGGTTTCGTAGTCTAGCGACCTATCCACTAAACCACTACGGCTCTTTATATTGCGGTAATCAAAATTTAAAAAAAAATGAAATAAAACAAAACAAAATTTGGTAATTTAAATTAGTTTACCAATTTGTTTCTCGCAGTTTTGGACACCTCTAGTATTATTTATTTATTTACCTCTAACATTTGTTTTATACGCTATTGGCATTAGTATTAAAAGCAAGGATCTAGGTATTTTGGTAAAGAGATGAAATTAAATTTTTTCTTTCCTATTCAAATCTCTTTGCAGAGGTAAAGGAGCCCCTCAAAGAAAATAAAACACTGAAACCTCCAGTTCGTTATATTTTGGCGGTAGATAATGAAATTCCTTAAACTGCGCTAAAAAGATTAAATTGAGGTGCTTAAGAGATCTAAGGAGCCGGAAAGTGCTTAATTAAGGCAATCAAATTTTCCAGTACGCGATAAAATGCGGCAAGGTGAGATGAACTCGGGCGCTGCACAATGGAATGAATGTAATTACAATGCCTTTTGTGCTTCGGGACGGGATTTATCGCAAATTCTACGAGCTTTACAGCACTTGCAGGTACAGAGTTTTTGATTTTTTGGTGTACCCTGAAAATTCTTCAAGTTTTTTTAACATAAAACATATTTGCAGGCAACTTGTTTATTATTGTTATTTCAAAATTAACTTACAATTTATAACATCAAATAAAATACACTTTATCACTACTATCCTGTAAAGTTATTGGATTTTGTATTGCTACTAGATTTCCATTACTACACTTTTTCCAAAGCTTCGACTAGTAATTATCATGATAAAGCAGATGAACAATTGGTTCAATATCTAACTCTTTGAAGCTAACTCAGATACTCTTTATTCTTTGATAATAAATCCTAGTTTGAATATTACAAAACTTTCCCGAAAAAAACAAAATGTTGGAACAATCAGAATTTATTGTCACTGTAAAGTTACGTAGGAGGAGCGTTCAAGTTTTAAGGTCACCAAATTTTCTTCTCAGCAGTCAAAGTAAGTAGAAAGATGGGGTTAATTTTAAAATATACAGGGTAAATTTTATGTTACTATAAATATGATTTTCCTGCCATTCTTGTGTTTGACGCTCAAACAAAAAGTAAAATTAGGTGTTGTTAGAGGAAGGTTTGAGGTTTTTTTTACAAACATTGAAATTAAAATCAATGGCGTCTGCGAGAACTATTTACCCGACGGAGTCAAGGCCTTCTACCAAAATGGCGAATCGGTTACAGCGGCATTTAGAAAGTTTTACGCCCAATTCGGGAGGCATCATCACAAGGTAAAAATTGTTGCTTAAAAAATCACTAACTTTTATTTTTTTAATCTTTACCATATTAAATTAGAACAGTTAAAGAGTTTCACAGACTGGGCACTGTACTAGATGACAAGGAGGCTGTGGAGGAAACGAGAGCCCAATTCCAAGAAGAGCCCACTACGTCGTCCAAAAGGGCAGCACATACTCTTCCAATGAGCACCAGAATCTGAATTTATTTCAATACAAAATTCAGATTCAACAGCCGCTTACCACGGTCAATATTGAGAGGAGGCGTGACTTTGCAAATGAAGTTCTGATAACATTCGACGAGAACAGATCGATATCAAGCACATCCACTTTACAGATGAGGCTGTTACCTGGCCCCGATTTCGCCGGGGCTAATGTTACCTGACTCGGAATTATAACCCCAAAGGAATGCTACCTGAGGCCGACCTTGTGGAGCCGTGTGCATCACCGGATACTTGACCTGCCGCGCCGCGTCGTGCTAACCGATCCCGAGTCGACACGAACGCCACCGACCATAGCCACCACGGAATTTTCCAATCAGAGCAAAGGAGCCCCGCCGTCCACCAATCCTGGGCAAGCCCTGCATTCCCCAGCGGGCTGAGCGTGCTTCCACCCTGAAACTCTGCACTCCACCAGCAGAGTGGGGCACGGCTGAGCCCTTAAAACCTGAGCCACCAAAGAATTCGCTCTCAATCGTTAGCCCATTAAGAAGAAACCATCAAGTGTCATCAAGTGAGTCCCTTTGGTTTCTTTTGCTGCTCGCTGCCCAGACCTGCTGCTCGCTTTCCGGACCTGCTGCTCGCTTTCCGGACCGGCTGTCTGTTTTTCGGCCCCACTGCCCGGACCTGCTGCCGCCCCTGCTGCTCGCTGTCCTTTTCGCCATCGGCCCCGCTGCTGCACCTAGCTTGCGGTCCGACTTCGCTGCGCCAGCTCGCTGCCCATTTCAGCGCGTACATTAAGTCGTAGGTATTCTTGTGTATTAACTAAGTAGGTTAAGTTTGTAAGGATGTAAGTATAATTCTAATTGTAAGTTGAAGTCGGCGCTTCGTTTTTTAGCCTTCTGTGCCCCACGCGTTGCCGGTAGTAGCGCCCCGACGCCCGACTTATCACCGCCCGGGCCCGACCTGGTAACAAGGCCTATTTGGAGCTTGCAGGCTATGTCAACAAGCAAAATTAACGCTACTGAGGGTCAGAAAACCTCCATTTGAGCGTTGTACGCCCCTTGCACCCAAGAAGTCTGCGTCTGGTATGCAATCTCTTACCTCAGAATCATTGGACCATTCTTTCTCACAAGATAAGTGGATGAGTCCGCTTACCGGAAAGAGGTGCTCCAAAATGTTATCCCTATCGTTAAGCAGAAAAGAAAGATCTACCAGCACTGGTTCTAACAAGATGGCACCACAGCTTATCGTACTAAGGGCAACTTTGCTATTTTGGTTGAAACGTTTAGGCATAGACTAATTGCCCTAGACGCACCCCGAAAAGCAGAAGAGGGTATCGAATGGCCTGCCTCTTCACCCAACCTCAACCCTTGTAACTTCTTTTTATGGGGTTATTTAAAGGACAGAGTGTATGTTCCGAAACCGAATGGCATCGAAAAACTCAAGAATCGAATCTCCGAAGAGATCTTGGTCATCCCAGATGACATGCAAAATCGCGCTATTTGCTCATTTAAGGAAAACACTGAGAATATTATACATTGAATCTCAAACTTTCTTAATCAAAACAACGAAAGTATAAAATGTTTGTCATTCATACTTTTCCAATGCTGACTTTTTTAAATTTATAGATAGCAGCACCATAAATTTCCTCAGGTCGAATTACAGCCGAAATTCATCGCCAATTAGACAAGACACGCGGAGAAAGCGCTACGGATGTTAAGAATGTACGTTTGTGGGCGTGAAAGTTTAAAGAAGGTCGAAAGTTGTGCGACAATGAACTGAAGCAGCCTCGGCCACGAACCAGCCGGACCAAAACCATGTTTGCGCGAGTGGAACAAGTTGTTATGGATTGTTTATTAGGATCTGTGAGGTTCATTTTGCATGATGACCTGAATATGCAAAAAATTTCTTCAAGGTGGGTCCCACGATTGCTGACCGACAAACAACATCTCAGGTCATGTTAGTAAGTAATGCCACTATGAATTTTCGACCATGAAGGACACTCTCCACGGCCGCTCATTTTCCTATCGGGCCTCTATTGCATCAGCAATTTTACAATAGGCAAGACACACCCCTAAAAAAGTGTTCTCAGCAACCATAGAATCATAGCAACGACGTTGTGAAAAATGTTAGAGATTACGTTAAGAAGTAGAAGTTTCAATTTTTTTGAGTATATACTGTTTTAGAAAATAAAATTGGAGACCTTGGAACTCGTATGAAACATAACGATAGCCAAATTTTAGCAATTACATGTCTGATGTCCCTTTTAGAACTTAAATAGCAGTGAGTTTGTTGAAAACACTTTCGTTCAAACAGATCCAGAGGAAAAAATGACCAGAAAATTTGGTTTGAAGTAAAGTGATTATTTTATGTGCTACAGGACATGTGATTCTATCTTGTTAAAGTAAATATCATTTAGGTTTAAATAGTTGGTTTTATTGAAAAAAAAGTTATCACCTCTCGATAGCGTACACAGTTGACAGTAACAGCGTTGCCAGACGGGTTCTCAAAAAGATCTGAGCCAATTATTCCTTTAGCTCACAATGCGCACCAACTAGTGCATTGTAGGTGCATTGGTTTTAGTTAATACCGTGTGGTTTATCACTATTTCAGTTATGATAATTTTAACGATCACAAAAGATTCATCCCTCAATATGTTTTTGTGCAAAAATCAGCCTTAACTGTCATGTTCTTTAAACCTCAATTCATCAATATACTGCTTTTCTGGGATCAATTAAATTTTGTACGCTTGTAAATATAGAACCGAATATAGTACCGTCAAACATCAATGGGACACTGGAGTATAGCCACAGGAATAGACAACATCCAACCTACTTTTCCTTTATAAGAAAGGGCCAAAAGATATCTGCAGCAATTACAAATTAATGGCACTAATTTCCCTTGTTTGCAAAATACTACTACACTTTATCAATCAATGCCTCGAAACATACTTAAACTGGTAAATAGCTGCAAAACAAGCTGGCTTAAGAGAAGGAAGAGGTACCAGGAAACAGATCTTTAACTTACGATTAATTATAGAAAAGGCAAGAAGATTTAATACCCCTGACTACATTTGATTTGTCAACTACACCAAAGCCTTTGACAGCATTAACTGGCAGAAACTATAGCAAGTATTATCAGAGATGAGTATTCCACAACACCTTATATGTCTAATAAAAGGACTATACGAGCAAAATAATCCAGTTTTAAAATTGGATAACCAGATATCAAACCCATGCAAAATATCCCAAATTATATTAAATTTTAGAAAGTTGAAATGGAGGATTCACATAAAATAATTAATTTAAGGTATGCCGATGATACGACTATCCTTTCTAACGATCTTAAAGAACTAACGCATCTAATCGGAAAATTAAAAACTTAGATTAAAGATCAACTATGAAAAAAGCAAAGTGACGATAGTTAACAGAAGAGAATGAAATCGACCTGCGATTAGATGTATCCATAACTGCAAGATAGTGAATCAGAAGAAAACACTTATAAAACGCTAGTATTTTCCATACTACTCTATGCTTCAGAAACGTGGATAATGCGAAAAATGGACTCCAGACAAATCGATTCCTTCGAACTATGGTGTTGGTGAAGATCACTCAGAGTGTCATGGACGGAAAGAAAAAGTAATGTGTCCATCATTGAATAAATCAAAGAACCCATAAGATTGCCCAAACCCATATACAAAATACTTTGGCCATGTTCAACAAAAAAATTCAGACAATCTCGAACGAATAGTTGTACAGGGCAGAACTCAGCAATTAAGACCAAAAAGGTAGACGGGCCAATTCAAAGAGGTCACCGGCCATACAATCGAACAAGCCTCAAGAACAGCTCGAAACAGAAGTAGTTCTTGGGTCACGACGCCTCTGACAAGAAGCCTACGACGGAAGAAGAATATAGTGCCGTATGAAAGGTTCAATTGTTGCAAACGCGATGAATCTTCGTGCTTGAATCTTGATGCACACTCGAACAATATTGTCACCTAAACGACCGTTAAGTTGATATTAAATTCTTGCCTTGTTTACAAGCATACCACTTGTTTCAAACTTTTCCTTTAGATCACAATTTGGCATATTATTGCGTCCAAACTGATTGCTGCTTTTATAATAAATAATCTTGATGCGTTGCTGTACAGTATATGGCACCATTATAAATTTACTATTTGTTTATATATCAACTATATAAATGCAAACTTTCAAAGTTCACAGAACACAAACGACCAGCCTTTCAAATTACAAACTTCAATTTGGACCAATTTATATAAAAGGCCTATAACACTTTTATATTTGACTTTTACACCAGCAAATTCATGTATGTTATGTAATAAAATTTTTATAATCACGGCCTACATCCCTATTACAAACAACACCATCATCGCCACATTTGCTGATAATACAGCAATCGTCGCTGTAGATAAAGATCCTCAAATTGTTACCGAAAACCACCTTAACCAGCTGCAAGATTGGACTCACTCCTGGCGAGTACAAGTCAATGAATCCAAATCACCTTTACATACAAAACAAACGGACTGCCCACCAGTATCAATAAATAATAGCCAATTGCCAGTCGCAAACCAAGTAAAATACCTAGGACTGACAATGGATAGAAGACTAACCTGGAAACAACACTAAGAAAATTCAGATCAACCTGAAAGTGAAACAAATGCATTGGCTCCTTGGTTGCAAATCGAAACTGACAACAGAAAATAAATTATTACTGTATAAATCTATACTAAAACCGATCTGGACGTACGGAGTCTAGCTCTGGAGATGCGCGAAACTCGCAAATACAAAAATACTGCAAACAGTCCAATCGAAGGTCCTAAGGATGATATTCGACGCCCCGTGGTACGTCAGCAACAAAACATTACACGACGACTCAGGATCCCACTAACGGCGTTAATTAAATAGCAAATTACAATAATCTGTATTATTATTCACTGTAGTCTTGTCTCTGAACAACGTCTCCTCTCAAAGTCTAGCATTTAGCCTATTTACTTATACCTCCCTGGAGCAGCTTATAAATTTGTATTAAATATTAAAAAAAATAAATAAATTTGCTAGAAGTACACTGCTATTTTCGCATACTTCAGTGGCACTATGGAGAGGTTCATGGACGGTGATAAACCGTGAATCAAATTGAAGTAGCTTTCACGTCCTGTCAGGATCGTGTGGAAACAGTGCGTAGCTTTATACTAACTAGGTAAGTCTTAAGCAGAGTGATTTTTCAGGTTGAAAATTGGTGAGCACTTTACAACTAGCGAGTTCTGGATCACATGTACCCTTTTTGTTTTCCATAAAAAAGAGCTGGGAGACAGAGCACATTGATTAGTTCCGTGATACATTAAGAAACTGGTTCCTCGTGTTAAATTAAACCAAAGAAGGAGCGAAGGTCAATCTTGGGGGAAAACACAGAAATTTCTCTTAATAGCAACACCAGAGAACGCTGTAGACAGCGAGCGCGAGTGGATGTGCTATATCGTGTCCGATTAAGTTATCACTAGTGCCCGCTCTTGACCCTGCAACGATTTATATTTAATTCTGCCGAGTTTTACACCAAATGTGTGACTTTTACTACATTTTTAAATTTGCTGATTAAAAACTCGCAAACATCATTACAAATTCTGTAAATACAGAATATGGCTCAAATATGTATATACCCCAGTCACAAATTTTATATAATCCACAACAACCTCAATTTGGAAATCAACAACCACTTCAATTCAATTATGCGCCGCTCCCGCAAACCAGTAATGTCATGCCGACGCCTCAACATCTGAACCCTCTGCCACCACCACAAAATTATACTAATATAAAATTCTTCTCTTCTGTCTCAACCCCTAATCAAAATCCAAACCTGCAACTAATAACAGAAGCAACAGAACAAATAGATATCGATGACTCCTCCGAAGAGGAAGTAACAGAAAATCAAAACCAACACAAATGGCAACAATACAAAAAACCATACAAAAAACGCAGAAAAACTACAGCCGAACGGACACAATGAGAAAATTCAATCAACACTCAAAATCGATTTACTGTACTAGCTAGCGGTAGCACACAAGAGACCCAACAAGATTCTAGTGAAAGTTCCGTACAAAAAATTCCCAAGCCCCCGCCTGTATACGTATACGGTGTTACGGATTATGCCCAAATGATCGAAAATCTAACAAAAGTCTTAGAGCGGCAACAATACAGCACTAAGGCACTTTCAAACAACACAATTAAAATAAATACTAATATTGCTGACTCCTAATAGAAAACTAATCACCCATCTAAAAACTGAACGAATTATATACCATACCTATCAATTAAAGGATGAAAGAGCTTACAGAGTGATAATTCGAAATCTACATCACTCTGTTGACACCAAGGAAATTAAAGAAGAACTAAAAAAGCGCGGCCACACTGTACGAAATCTCACCAACATCAGACACAGAGCAACTAAAGAGCCTCTGCCTATGTTCTTTGTTGATTTAGAGCCGGCTCAGAATAATAAAAAAGTGTTTGAATTGATGCACCTTAATTACCAACTAATAACCGTAGAACCGCCCAGAAAGAAAACCACAATAATACAGTGTACACGATGCCAGGCATATGGACATAGCAAAACTTACTGTACCAAGCCCTTCCTCTGTGTAAAATGTGGAGGAGAACACAATACCACTGTCTGCAAGAAATCAAAGGAAACTCCCGCGCGATGTGCACTGTGTCAAGGCCCACACCCCGCCAAATAAATAGAGATAGTCTAGTCTCCCAAGAACATCTATTGTAAAAACATCGAATACACCAATAACTGCGCAGCATGCATACACCTCAAATTTAAACAATGCAAGTTATGCCCAAGCAGCATGCATCACAGCACCGCACGAACAGCCAACTCGAAGATAACAGCAACAATGACATCTCACTATCTCAGTTTTTAACTAAATTTGAAACAATGTTCACGCAGCTTATGAACCAGAACAGCACGGTACTTAATCTGCTCACCATATTAGTCAACAAATTGCAATAATGGATATTTTACGCATAGGATTATGGAATGCAAATGGACTAGCCCAGCATCGCATTGAAGTCGAGCTCTTTCTCAAACAACATAAAATCGACATCCTACTGATCTCAGAAACCCACTTCACCGAATACGGTTACTTAAATATCCATAATTGTTCAGCATACTCTATAAATCACCCAGACGGTACAGCCCACGCTGGCTCAGCAGTAATTATCAGTAATGAAATCTCTCACCACATAATGGAAGAGTTCTCCACTGACTACTAACAAGGTACCATCTTCAACGTCAAGAGTATTACCGGTCCACTAGTGTTTAGAGCCATATATAGTCCACCCAAGTATAATATTCGACAACACCAATACGAAAGATTCTTTCAAAAATTAGAAAATAAATTTATTGCTGGGGGGACTATAACGCCAAAAACCCACTTTGGGGATCCAGACTAACTACCACCAAAGGCCGAGAACTGTTTAAGGCGCTGCAAACACACAATTATGGCATATTGGCTACTGGTGAGCCCACATACTGGCCGTCAGATCCAAACAAGATTTCTGACACAGTGGACTTCTTTGTCACCAAAGGCATCTCCTCAAATTACTGTAAAGTGGAAATCTGCTACGATCTTCTCTCTGATTATTCTTCCATAATCTTCATATTGAGCACATCAGTTATAAGCAAACAAAAGAAACCCTTATTATACAATAGCCACACGAATTGGGACATGTACAAAAAATACCTCACTGCTAATATAGAAATTCCAGCTAATCTAAAGACACCAGACGAAGTTGACTTAGCCGTGGAGCACTTTAACAATATCGTACTTCAAGCAGCTCACATTTCTACGCCAACCGAATATCCCAAAGCAGAGCTTATTGAAAATTATCCCTTTCACATTAAATCCAAGCTTGCCGAGAAGAGGAGAGTTAGGAATGTATGGCAACGAACCAAACATCCTGCGGACAAAACCAGACTAAATAGACTAACTCGAGAACTCAAACAGGCACTCCAAGATTGGAAAAATGAAACATTTAAAGAGTAGGTAAGCAACCTTTCTCCATCTGCACATGATGAATACACACTATGGAAAGCTACTAGCAAATTTAAACGTCCAAAAGTACATATACCACCGATTCGTAAAGATGATGGCATATGAGCTCGAACAGATGACGAGAAGGCGGAGCTGTTCGCAAACCACCTCTCCGGTATCTTTCAACCTCACCCAATAGTAGTCCCTCATGAAGAAGAAACTGAGATTCTCGACTACCTACAGGCTCCTTGTCAATTAAGCCCGCCTATATAACACGTTACACCTGCTGAAATAAAACTTGTGATTAAACATTTACATAACGTTAAAGCACCGGGCTACGATTTAATTACTGCTAAAGTCCTTAAAGAATTACCACATCGAGCCATAATGGCTCTCAGTGGAAATTTGGACAAATCATTCTTATCCTTAAACCGGGTAAACCCGCTCACGAAGCCGCGTCCTTCCGGCCGATAACCTTACTCCCATTACTCTCAAAAGTTCTAGAAAAACTAATCCTACAAAGATTGTTACCCATAATTTTAGATCATGAACTTATCCCACAACATTAGTTCGATTTCAGACAGCAACATGCTACTACAGAGCAGATACATAGAGTTGTAGATGTCATTGAGCAAGATATTGAAGAAAACAGATACTGCGTGGCGGCGTTTCTTGGTGTCATCCAGGCATTCGATAGGGTCTGGCATCCTGGCCTATTGTATAAAATCAAAAAAGTACTGCCCCACCAATACTACTTTCTTATCCGATCATATTTAAGTGAAAGGCACTTTTAAGTTAAACACAGCGACAGCTTGTCCAGTTTCCATCAAATTAAAGCAGTAGTTCCTCAGGGCAGCGTCATTGGACCTATCCTATACTTAATTTATACGGCAGACCTCCCTCATCAAGACCAGGTTGTCATTGCAACATATGCGGATGATACGGCATTATTAGTATCACATAGCGATCCACATCAATACTTCAACGCTACCTCACCACACTGCAGAAATGGCTCTGCAAATGGCGCATAAAAATAAATGAAGCGAAATCGACCGCCATAACTTTCACCACGAAGCACGGAACTGCTCCCCCCGTCTTCCTAAATGGCATCCAAATCCCAATCCAGGACGAAACAAAATACCTTGGCATGCATTTTGACAAAAAACTCACATGGAAAGCCCACATAGTTAAAAAGAGAAAGGAATTGGACATCAAAATGAAGAAAATGAGTTGGCTCCTTGGTCGAAGATCACATTTATCTTTAACTGACAAAGTGCTAGTGTATAAAACAGTGCTAATTCCAGTGTGGACTTTCGGCATCCAACTGTGGGGCTGTGGAAAGCCGTCGAACACTGCAGTTATACAACGGTTCCAAAACAAAGCCCTCCGCACTCTAACCAACGCAGAATGGTTTTTATCGAACCTAACACTTCATAACCACCTTAAAATACCCTGGGCCAACGACGAAATCACCAGAAACATATCAAACTATGCTACCAGATTATCCAACCATCTCAATTATTTAGCACGCAACCTACTGGACAACGCCAATATTACCAGACGCCTAAATCGATGCAAAACATTTGACCTTACCAACTAGTTTTAATATTTAGTTTATCGGGGTTCGTCACTAGACGGTTTCCCGTCTCATGTCTTTGTAAGTCTCCAATCACATTTGCTTGTTAGCCACTTGGCTAGTTGTAAATCTGCTGTTTACTAAATTAAAAAAAATAGCAACACCAGCTTTACATGCAGCACCATTTCTGCTTACTGACATCTTTAAATCACTTATCAAACTCTTTATTAAAATATTTTTGAAGGTTTTCTCTACGTTTCCAACTTTTTCTAGGGCTTTTCCAATGAGCGATTGTACTAATCTTTGATGGAAACTAGCCCTGTTTCTCTAAAGAAGCTTGTCAAGATATATGATCAGCGTCTATATTTATAAAGTATCTTTTCCGGGTATTAGCTAACCACAACATACTTTGGGATTTTTACAAGGTAGGGAGAGCGATGCACAAACTTGTTGAATTCCACTAAATCCACTCGAAGGGCAAAGACAAAGTGTTTACCATATTGTCTAATTGTGACATTGTCTTGTTCCTTCAATGAAATGGAACGACGTTTGCACATAACGACCCCGAAGGTAAGTTTACTTTTTATTGGGGAGAACGAGTTTGATATTACCTACTGGATTTAAGCTTTGTTTATTGGCAGCTATCACATCTGTTAGGTGTCACAACATTGGTGACATAAGATTTGAGTTCCTGTAGGTGACTAAAACTTATCACATCTGCTTCGACACATACATCGAGTGGCCAACTTATTAGTTCTGAAAGGATCTATAAATTTTCAGAAACGCTGTTGCTGGTATTGGGATCACGCTGAGTTTGGCTATTTCCAAGCGGTGTAATGGTGCGGTATAATGTTAATAATGTACCAATTCTTTTTTATTTTTATACATTGAACGAAAATGACAGTTTATTCCATTAAAAGCACTTATTGCTGGTGTGTTCTTTCTTCTCACATTATTTGCACAAAGAGTTCGAAGATGTGATGTCACTAAAACAGATTAATTAGAATGCAGTTTCCATAGAGATTAATGTTGAAAGGAGACTCAGAAGAAATTTCTGTAAATTTTTTGCCTTAATCCACATATGAGGTGATTACAGACAAGGATATCCAAAAAATGCTTTGCCAATTCAAACTCTTGATTATAATTGCCACTCATCTGATCGCAATGACGAAACTTCTGATGGTATAGCAGGGGATGGCTCTTTTTATGTAGATACCGGTCCATTTTTAACTTTTTTATATTAATTGCAGAAACTGATTAAAATATATATTCTTTTTAAGATTAAATAACTACAATATATAGAAAATTTCTTCCATGGAATTGGAATTAAGGGTTCCCATCACACAAGCTGCGTTCCCTCTCTGTATAGCGAGGATAATTCTTTGTTTTAAATATAATTTACATTCACTAGTAATAAGATTAAGAGTATTTCCTAAAGTAGCTAAAAAGTTGATTGCGTCTTGACACCATGTCTCCACTGCAAGTGGAATGAATATTATAATTTTGATCCTAAGCTTTTTATATTTATTGCGTTTGTTAACGGCACCTTTTGTGCAACCAACGCCTCTTTCTAGTGAAGTACCATATAGATAAGAGCTCGCTAATGTGTCCATGCACGTCGCATCACAGATAAGCATCATACCTCTTGACCAAGGGATTAATGTCATCCCATCGACTCGTTTTCCATCCTCTCGGCAAAGACCTGGTGGTTCCAAAAGCTCTAAAAGCACGGCAATATTATTTAACTCCAGGGTGTCTACCAGCACCTTTGGTACAGCATAATCCGTGAATTGCTTTAGCTTCCACTTTTGCTTTACAGGTACAGGTATGAGGCTTACAAATATTCAAACCGAGGCAAACTCTGATCAAAATTCAAAATGCATTATTTTCTAGTTTGTTTTTTTTTATTTAACACGCACTAAGCGTATACATTGCAACTAGTAAATACTATCTAGCAATTTGTTCTTAATAAATTCTCACTTAAATTCAAGTTTAAAGTCTTAAATCTAGGTAAGTCTTAGCAGTTGGTGGATATACTCCCATTGGCGCACCCCACATATGTTAAAAACACTTCGTTCACATGTTTTAATTGCTCATAATTCACTTAACTTAACTTACACTAGTTCAAAAGGTTTTTGCCTTTTTAGCCTACGTATAAGTCCACTGTTGTCGAGTAATTGTACCACTTCGACATTCACATGTTCACGTAGTCTTGTTTCGTGTTTTTTCGCAAACCGTTTAATTTCCTCACTGACCATAGGCACTTTTAGGTCCCTGTGGATGTCTTCATTTCTAATGTACTATGGAGCGTTGACGATGCTGCGCAGTACTTTGTTTTGAAAGGTTTGAATAATTTTTACCTTAGATTTCTTTGTGCATCCCCACAGCTGCACACCGTAAGTCCAAATTGGTTTTAGAATTTGTTTATACAACAATAGTTTGTTATGCAGAGAAAGATCGGAATGTCGTCCAAGCAACCACCACATTTTTCTGAATCTAATGCAAAGTTCTTCGCGTTTTTTCTTTATATGTGCTTTCCACCTGAGCTTGGCATCTAGTGTCATACCCAGGCATTTAGCTGTGTTAGCGTAAGGAATTGTTTGCTGATTGATCACTACAGGCAAGTAATCAATTCTTTTATTGGTGCAGTTTATATGGGTAGACTTCGCCTCGTTTAGTTTAATTCGCCACTTCTTGGTCCACCTGATGACGTTGTTGACGGCTAATTGTAGCTTATTAGTAGCTACTTCTATTTTGTTGCTTGTGGCCAGTAATGCAGTGTCGTCAGCAAATGTGGCTGTCGTCACTCCATCACTCATGGGGATGTCACTAGTATAAAGCAAGTATAGAACTGGCCCAAGGACGCTTCCTTGCGGTACACCTGCGGCAATAGCTTTTAGTTCGAAGTATTCTTCGCCATATCTCACTCTGAACTGTCGGCCAGAGATGTATGATATCAGAATGTGGCTCATCTGCCTAGGCAGATTTTTAGTTATTTTGTATTCGAGGCCCTCGTGCCATACTTTGTCAAAAGCTTGGGCCACGTCAAGAAATATCGCTGTGCATATTTCTTTTTCTTCTAGGGTTCTTTCAATTACATCAGTGATTCGGTGCACTTGATCAATGGTCAAATGTTTGTTCCGAAATCCAAACTGGTGAGTTGGAATGAGCTGCTTTTCTTCAACAATTGGCTTGAGGCGTTTCAGAAGCAGTTTTTCGAACAGTTTGGATATGTTTGGTAGTAGTGACATCGGGGGGTAAGATGCTTTCTCATTGGGTGGCTTCCCTGGTTTGGGGATCATAATAACTTCCGCAACTTTCCACTGCAGCGGTACGTACTGTAGTCGTAGCGCAGCATTGAATAGATGCGTAAGCTTCATTATACCCTTTTTTGGTAGTTCCTTCAGCAGTTGTCCACTTATTAAGTCATAGCCGGGGGCTTTTTTGGCACTGAGATTCTTTTGTATCTCATTGTAAATTTCTTTTGGAGTTACTGGCAATATGGCCCTGTCCTCCCTGTTGTTTATTTCTGGTAGGTTCTCATTGTCATCAGCTGGATGTGGTTGGAATGTATTCGCTAAGTGTTCAGCAAATATTTCTGCTTCTTCCTCGTCTGTTCTAGCCCATACGCCATCATTTTTACGAATGGGTGGATTATGATTATGAGGCCGCTTTAATCTCCTTGTGGCTTTCCAGAGAGAGTATTCGGTATCTTTATCGTCTGTTAGTCCCTTTAGGAATTCAGTGAACGTTTCATTCTTAACAGAACGGATCTCTTCTTTGAGTTGTTGGCTTAGCCGGTTTAGCAGTTATTTGTCTGCCGGAGCTCTGGTTTGTTGCCATTTCTTCCGTGCTTTTCGTTTCGCTGAGACAAGTTCTCTGATCTCCCTAGGGTAGTTCACGCCAATTGTTTTTCTTTTTGGCTCAGGGGTATTGCTCCATGCGGCTTGCTGCAGGTCGATTACAAACCGCTCTGCTTGTTCATCTAGCTGCTCAATTGATCTTAGTGGAACATTTAGTTTGATACGCTGTTCTACTTCTGCTCTAAATCCATCCCAATCAGTCCATTTGTTTGTTAGTGATGGTGAAGATGATTTATTGATTATTGTTTCGCTTAGTATCAGGATAATGGGGGAGTGGTCTGATAACATGTTGTAGTTATCTTCAATACCAATGTAGTTGGAAGATACGCTTTTCAGTATGAAGAAGTTTATCAGATCTGGTATTTTGTTGCTATCTGACGGCCAGTATGTTGGTTTGCCAGTTGAATGACATACGCATTTAGCTTGCTTGATCGCTTCATATAGCTGTTTTCCTTTAGTAGTGACAAGTCTGGATCCCCAGTGGGTATGTTTGGCGTTGAAGTCACCTCCTAATAGGAAGTGATCTCCTAGCTCTTGGAAAAGCCTTATAAAGTCATCTTTTTCTAGTGCGTACCTTGGTGGACAGTATATTGCAGCAACTGTATAATCCTTGGACTTTGTGAGGATTTTTACCGCTGTTGCTTGTATTTCGCGAGTGTTGTAGTTTACTTCTTCATAATGTTTTACGTTATCTTTTAATAATAGCGCCGATCCACCCCTTGCTGTATTATCTGGATAGGGGGTGTGGTATAGTTTGTACCCTTTTATATTTAGGTAGTTTTCCTTAGTAAATTAGGCAGATGTCTATTTTTTGATCCCAGAGGAATAGTTCTAATTCATGGGCGTGCTGGAGAAGCCCATTTGCATTCCATGCTGCTATTCTAATTGACATAGCCATTTTTATTTCCTAGTTATGGGCGCGACCCTATTCCTATTTTCTAGTTTCGTCACTCTAGTTAAGATAGACTTTATGGAATCTTCTTGCTTTTCGAGTTTTCCAAGAATTGCTTGCAATGTTTTGTTGATTACATCCATATTAGCTTCTTCGATCTTGCCTTGTTGAGTTTTACCTTTTGCCATTCGTGCGTAACTGGTACCTGCTGAGCTATTTTGTACAGCCGTACTAGCCTTAGGTAAGGTTGGAAAATTTTGCAGCGTTTTCTTTATTGGTGCCGTTTCTTGGGCATTAGTTGTTCTTCGGTTGTTTCGTTGGTTTTCTTGTAGGGTTTTTTCCCTACGTTTTTGAAGTTCCTTTGCGACTACGCACCCGCGATAGTTTGCCGGGTGAGCTTCTCCACAATTGACGCATTTAGCTTTTGCAGGTTTAGTTAACTTGCAGTCCTTAGTAGCGTGAGGTCCTGCACACTTTACGCACCTTGCCTCTTTGTGGCAGAAGGATTGGGTGTGTCCATACGCCTGGCACTTTTTGCATTGCGGAATAAGGGTTGTTTTCTTACGTAGAGGTTCAATTTTTACCCTCAATCCTGCAATCATACTAATTTTGTGAATATCTTTAATATCTTCTGATTTGTCAAAATCTAACATGTATAGAGGCAGTGGCTTAGTGATGATGCCATTCTCTGTTTTCGTTTTTTTCATAATGTTAGTAACATTTACGATTTTAAATCCTCTTTCTTTTAAGTCTTCTGTGATCATTTTTATTGGACACGTCGGGTGTATACCCCTGGCCATAACTTTTATGGGTCGGTTTTGTTTGTCTTCATAGGTGTAATATTCGACATCGTAATTGCGTAGAGTTGAGATCAGACTACGGTATTGCGTTTCATCTGAGACGTTGATCTTAAATACATCATTATTCATAGCGGTTACTCTATAACTAACCTTTGCTGCTTGCAATATGTCAGGTACAGTTTCGTATTCTTTTATATTCACCAGATTTATTAGTGGAGGTAGGGGTGTTTTCTTCTCTTTCGACTTATTGTCTGATTGTTTAGCGGTTGTTGATTGCTGCTGTGGAGAGATCTCCGGGGACGCAATTGCTTTCCGTTTTTTATGTCTTGATTTCTGAACTATCCAGTTCTTCGTCGGTGTGATATTCGACTTTTTCATCAGTTAATTGCTCTGCTTTGTGTGCCGCCACTGGGTTCTCGAGGCTTTTTACCCTTTGCATTAGCTGGTTGATATTATCCTGTAGGGTTTCGATGGTTGCGAGGGATTGTTGCCAAGCGTTCCATAAATTAAGCTCATTTTGAGTTTTTAATTGATTCTCTTGTACAAGAATCTGGTTTTGCTGAGATAATAAAGCCTCAGCTGGTGTTGGAGGTCGTTGTATTAGCGGGAGATTATTCATTCTGTTGCTGTGTGCATATTTGCACTGCTGCAAAATGATTAGCTTGTTATCTTACCGAGCAGAGTACAATCACATTTTCAGGCAGTTGCACTTTCTCGACAGGATCCTTATCACACTTCACTTCGCGTTTTGCACGTACTCGCAATCTCGTATTAGATATCACTGCTAGAGCGGCATCCAACACGTCTTCACTCTTCAAAAGTAAAACGAGTACTATTTTCTAGTAAAGTTTTCAAAAATCTTGAAGGAAGCCAGCCGTCCGATTTAGGCTTCTGTAAAGCGAGAAGCCGTGCTTTGCTACCGTAATTGATGGGAGGAGAAACTTCAAGAATTCGTCCCAATGTTTTTGAGAGTTTGTAATGGCTGGGAGAATTGCATTGATTTTGTTTCATTTATCTAAAGCTTCTGAAACGTCGGTGGTTACTGCTTCTTCTGAATTGATTTTCATCATATGATTGACGAAAGTAAAAGAAGCGTAAACAGAACTGAGAAAGGCCGGAAGAGTAATACCTTTAATTTTTCGTATTCCTAGACCACCAAATTTAATTGGTAATGAAGCCATGATCCATTAGCTTCTATCTAGATGGCTATTCAGAAATTCCTTCACCTGACCTCATCTAATTCCGTAATTTCATTAGAGTATCTTCATAATGGGGTAGTACGGAGAAAATAGTTCAGCTTAGAGATGGCTAGGCAATGACAAAGTAGGTTATAAGCGATGTAGTGGTGTAGGTCTTTTAGTCCGAAGAAAATAAGTTGTAGTTTATCTACCTTTTTGTTGAACGTTTTGCTAAAAGCAGTAGGGATAAGACACTTGACAACATAGTTTAATTCACATCAGACAGAAAAAATATTTCACATTTCTAAGAATTCAACTCTAGTCCAATCTCTTTAAACCTAGAAATTAGTGTCCTCAAATCTTCTAGTACCGTTTTAGGTGGGCCGGCTAAGCTTCCATCGTCTAGGAACCAAATATTTGAGTCTAATTTGAGGATAGAGATAATAGGATGGATTGCTATACTGAAAATAAGTGGGCCGCGTGGATCTCCTTGTTGAGCCCCAACTTCGGACGAAATTTGCTCCCAAAAAATAAAAACAATGGAGTTAAATAACATTGATACAAGTAACAATATAAGGCTTGGGTAACTTCTTTGACAGCCACTAGCAGCCGGTCTCTCTCCACCGAATTGAAGTCATTTCGACAATAAATTTATAGTAGAACATAATTAGTGTGTTTATGGGTGTCCACGAATGTCCTTGTAGCGTGAATGGCTGCTTCGCAACCTCCCCTGGTATTTACGCCGACCTGGTGTGGCCTAAGGTAGGGTCCAACAGCCTCACCAACTCGTTTGCAACATACTTTTGATCCTAGCCGTCGGAGAGTGCGGCCAACTGCAATTGGTCGAATACTTCTTAGATAATGCGCAAAGAGAAGCTCCATATAGAATTTTGCAGACTTAAAAGTTTAGTGATGGAGAGAAGAAGTTTCCGACCAGCTTCGCCATTTGACTCAGAGATGTGGCCGCAATCCGTCGATTCCACCAGCAAAACCATTAGGGAAAGGCCGGATTTTAGGTAGAACTTCCTCTATTGAGGTAACAAATGAGTACACATGGGGGTCAGGTGGCTCAGGTATGTTCAAGGGCTTTGACAGTGCCAGGTTCTAATTTTTTAAACGTTTCTTCGTCTTTGGCAGCTATAGTATCATTCAAAGCTAGTAACTTGACTGCGCTTCTGAAACCTTTGATTCAATCCGTCTTAACAAACTCGTAGAAGTCTTGGTACTATGAGAAAGTTTTTCAGCAAAAGAAAAGGAATTAATGTTCTTTTTGACTAATGCGCTAAGTAATTTGTTGGACTTCTCGGAATCCAAAAGAGAGCATAGCTAAACAGAAGCAAGGCCTTCCATAACCGAATGTTGTTATGTTCCAAACATCGATCAATGATAGTCTTCAGTTTTGCGGCAGCTATGGCTTGAGCTCCTCTTGTAATCTTTTTTAAAATGCGTTGGGTTTTTTAAAAGTTGCTAGTCGCTCTACAAGGCTGTCAATTAGATAACTTAACTGAGATTTTTGGGTTGAAACAGAAAATTCCATACCAGAACGAGTCCTTTTCCCCTCTTCTTGTATGTGTGACTGTGTTCAGGGCATGTTGTATAGTCAGAAGTGTCTTGGTTTACTGGATTTTGCGTGGAGGCTTGGTTAAGGCATTTGTTACAAACCCGAAGTCTTTTTTGATAAGACTACACGGCTTCCTTTAAAAAACTTTCTTCTAATGTGAAGGCGGGTGTTACACTTAAATGGAAAGAGTTCCACAAACGAGTCCATTGTATCTAGTGTTGACTGATGATCCTTTGCCGCATTCCAATGAGTTGTTGCTAGAATGTGGTGCTTAAACAAAATAATTTTATTTGTGCTTCTATTCTTGGTTAAATTGCCAGGTAAAATTAACCAGAAAGTGCAGAATTGTTCGATCCGGTTTAGATTTGCAATTCTTTGGGCTAGAGTCAAATAGAATTAAAACAGTTTATTGTTGCACCAATATCTACAAATGTTCCTTGTTTCTTTGTTTGGCTGCTAAAATCTATTTGGGCAGATGCAATAAAAGAAGTTAAGAAACTTTACAATTGAAGTTAATATAATGAAATTCGATAAGAAATTAATTCTGGTTGCATCATGTGGGACCATCAATTGATGATAATAGCAGGCTCTTCCTAATTATTATTTAACTATATTATTAAGACTGACTGAATAAATGAACACGGGATATAGAGGTTACTTTCCTATTTTGATGTTCTATAAAATGCCGTTTAACCAGTACTAGATTTAAGTGAGGTGACTTCCACTATAGTTACACTCACAAATATTGAAGTCACTCAATTTTATTACAATGAATTGGTTGAGTTACACTGAAACGTGTGCGATTAAGTTTTTTTAATTAAAGTTAAAATTTCAAAAATAAAATGGCGCAAAATGTTTAAGTTTTTGAGCATAGCTCGGGCCAAAACAATGAAAAAATATATTTTAATGACACAAACATTGAAGCCCCTTATCAGATTCGAAACACGACTACGCAACTTCAACTATAACTGCCCTACTTGAGAAACAATGCGCAGAAATACATCGGTCACCGTCGATTTGTTTGCCCGGCTATGTAAGCCACTCGCGCCGCGGAAGCCAGCTAGAGTTTGCTTTCAAACCCAATAACCACGCGCAAAGAGAACCCCGGACATTACTTCGTGCAAATATTTGGCCGCGCTCTTCGACGGGTACTGAGTATATTGATTTGGTGGCGCCTTCGCGTGTGAGCCCTCAAGTTGATTCACAAAGCTTGTTTGTGCGTTTTCAACTACTTTCCTCGTCGCACGTTTACTCTCGATCTTAAGATTGTGTTACGTAGAAAGGAAAAACATAAAATAAAAAAGAATTTATCCAATTACTTAACTCATTAAAATAAAGGAAATAATTTAGAATTAGAAAAAGGATAAAATAAGGTTTCACTTCCTTTAAGTACGGTTCAATTGTTACAGTACTAGTAGAATTGTTTGTTCTAATCACTGATGACACGTGCTATGAATTCTTCTTCTTCATTAGCCTGTTGTTATTCAATGTTGGACATAGACCTCCCCTTTATTTTTCCAAATGTTTCTATTTTGATCTACTCTTATTCATGCTGAACCTGTTGTCATCTTCAAATTATTCTCCTATCTGGTTTGCGGGCGGTTCACGTACCTTCTACAAGTCCATGGTCTTCATTATTGTATTTATTTATTCCATTGTTCGTCGTTCTGCCTCATAGTATGACCCGGCCATCTCCATTTTAGAGATGCGATATGTCTTTTAAAATCTATTAATTTTGTTTTTGACGTAAAAACATCTTTATGGTCGGTGTAAATATTGAGTATCATTCCAAAATCACGAGCGACTCCAAAATGGTCAAGTTTGAAACGACTAAAACTCGAATACCACTGGGCAGAATTGTACAGAAGAATATAGAAAGCGCCAAAAACCAGCCAAAACTTTTCCCGCTGTACGCATTGAAGTTGAAAATGTCGCAGTACATGAGAAGAAAGTGGAAGCAGAATCAGCGTAACGCAGGTCGAATTAAAGCGGACCCTATACTCTATACGGAAAAGTGTTGGTATTACCGATTGAGGAAGAAAGCCGAGCAAGAGAAGGCCTTGTGGGGGAATAGAGGTGGCACAATCGTCGATAATCGCCATCAAAATTTTGGCACGTTCACTTCGGCGAGAAGCAGTGGTGTGGTGGGAGGATTTAAAACAATAGAACAGCTTTCAATGGACGAATACTGTTCTGAAGGATTTGATGTCCCTATAGATGGTCAGCATGGAGGTCATCGCAAACATCTAAGGGACAGACAAAATTCAACAAATGCATGCGTTTATACTATGTCATCCTATTGGAAAGACATTTGTTTCGAACGAGTTTGGTTATAACTGCAATGTATGTGATCGTTTGTGATTCTAGTCTGACCTGAAGAACACGCAGGATAAGTAAAGGTCAGTGTTTTCTAAAAGCGCTGCGGTGTCATTTAAATTGTGATCTGTAAACGATCTTTGGAAGGTGAAAAGGTGCCCACCATGTCTGTCACTAACGGTTTTCGGTGTTCCTTCATTGGATCCCAAACTTTTGGTTTCATCGACCAAAGCGACGTTTTTACGGAAACTTCACGTTAGTAGCCCCATCTGCTACTCACCCAATATTTTTTTTCTTCAATTCTTCCCTTTCTTATTCTGCCTTTCAATTTTACACTTAACATTTGTCTTTTTGTGGCTCGTTGGGCTTTAGCAAGTTTTCCGATTAATAACCATGTTAAGGTTCATGTCTCTGCAACGTAGGAAGAATTTATTTTATGAAGAAATAACGCTGGGTCTCACAAAATGTCAGCATTTGGAGTAATAAATTGCATTTTCTGCCAGACGAACTTTTTCAGTTAAATATCATACTAATTACAGCTAAGGGCCACAAGGAGCCAATGAACCTTTTCCGATACTGAGATACTTTATTTAATAGAACATAATAAAAATACTTGCAAAAAGTTCCAGTCAAAGAAATAGAAAAATAATTATGTATGTATCTTTGCTACTCAAAAATTTTAATCTGACCTAATTTAATACTCTTCTCGTCTTGGGCAAACTTTTCTTATAAGAAAAATTGTTGAGGCTATAAGGTAATGATAATAGTAAAGAAAGGAAATTAAGAAAAAGAAAGAAACAAATACAAGAAAATAGAAAAAGAAAGAAAAGGGAAATATTATATGAGCTAAAAACACAAAACTTTACTGTTAATCAAGATTTTTCCAAAGGCAAACAACGTTGTGTTAGTGAAAATATCCCTTTACGACACTGCTGATTCTACACTACAACCTTATTTAAAGCAAACATACACAATTAGATGTTGAGTGTTTCAAAATTAGACTAAAAGAATCAATTACCTTATTTAACATAGATTTTACCGTGCGCTATATATTCAAATCAACAGCTTTCTTAAGCCGCTTTTTTGAAAAACAGCAAAATTCTATTTAATGACAGTGACAGTATCTTTATTAGGTAAATTTTTCCACCAAGCCAAGTTATCAGTATTAGAAACAGAAAAAAGTCAAATTCTAAGAAACTCTAGACACCATCTTCACAGCCTTTTTTAAACCCTTTGTCTACTACTCTGATTGCTACTTCGTCTCTGCCATGTAATGGTGCATCCACAGAAGTGCTCTAGATTGCTAAAGACTGGGTATTTGCTCAATGTACTCAGTACAAACGCAAGATATTATAAACTAGTTTAGCTGAGATGCTCGCCAAGTCAGTTACTCAGACTGTTTCAGTATTTAAATATAAAGAAATATTTGGTTTCTAATTTTAAAGCATAAGAAAACTTCATACATACAGTACTGTATATACCAGGGAGCTACGTGTTCTATAGTTTCGAATTGATCTAGTTATTTTATCAGATTTGTACTAGAAAACAAATCTTCTTGTTGCAATCATTTTAGCGCATTTAAATACCCTCTTGGTGTCTCATTTTTAGCTATTATCATTTTAGAAGTGACTTGGTATTTGTTATTATTAAGTATGTAAATATTTGTTCATATTATTCGTTTTAATCCTTTCGAACGATAGAGATTTGTGTTTTCAATTGTTATATTTCGAAAAACCACATTGACTTGTAAGCTGAAAAGAGCAAAAATGTTTTAATAGTGGGAGTTACTTAGAGGTAACAACATTTGCCAGAAAAATATCAGATATTTAAACATAAAATGGATGGTATTCAGTCATTAGGTGGCAACACACTGTTGGAATTTTTGGTGCGTTTAATTAGAAGTTACATGACTGGCATGATTGGCGCGGATTTTGAGCAGATAATTAACAGTATGTTACGCATTACGCTAGAGAAAACCCTAAATCATACAAAAAATGTAATGTAGCAAGCATATGGTGCCGTGTTTATATCAAGAAGTCGTGTCTTTGAATAGCATAAAAGGTTTATGGACGGCAGAAATTTAATGCAAGACTATTCCAGACTTGGTCGCCCGTTAACACTACGCACCAATGCAAATGTAAAACGTGTAAGACATGAACACCGTCATGTTACTGTACATATTAAAGAAGAGCTCAATTATTCACAAAAAAATGGTACAAAAATAGTATTCCAAATACTGACAAATCAGACAAGCAATTGCCGACAAACTGTAAAAAGGGCTACACAATTAACCCCAAATTATTTCCAAAAATAAAAGTTGATGCTATATTTCTCTCAAACAAAGAGTCAAAATTCCGAATGGTTAAGTCATGGCTCACCGGTTAAAAAAACAAAAACAATGTTGATTGAAATTTAAATATCTACTTGAAGACCATACGATAAACCAAAACGTTTATTTTGACGTGCTGAAGCATTTGCCCCAATTAATTCGACGGCGGTATCCTGATTTGTGGGCATCTGGACAGTGGTTTAATGCAGGGGTACTGCTGTATCCGTTGTTACCTGGTCCCGATTTCGCCGGGGCTGATGTTACCTGACTCGGAATTTTTCGGACCGGTGCAACACAAAGGCCCTTCTTTGGAATTTATAATCCCAAAGGAATGTTACCTGAGGTCGACTTTGTGGCGCCGTGTGCAACATCGGGTAGTTGACCCACCGCGCCGCGCCGTGCCAAGCGATCCCGAGTCGACCCGAACGCCATCGACCATAGCCGCCACGGCATTTACCACCCAGGGCAAGGACGCCGGCGTATTTTCCAATCAGCGCAAAGGCGCCCCCGGCGTCCACCAATCCTGGACAAGTCCCGCATCTCTAGCGGGCTCAGCGTGCTTTCACTTTGAAACTCTGCACCCCACGAGCATAGTGGGGCACGAGCTGAGCCCTTAAAATCTGAGCCACCGAAGCATTCGCTCTCAGTGGCTAGCCCTTTAAAAAGAAATCATCAAGAGTCATCAGGTGAGTCCCTTTTGGTTTGTTTTGCTGCTTGCTGCCCGGACCTGCTGTTTGCTTTCCGGTCCCGCTGCCCAGACCTCCTGCTCGCTTTCCGGCCCCGCTGCCCGGACTTGCTTCTCGCTTTCCGCCTCCGCCATCGGCCCCGCTGCTTGGCCCTGCTGCACGCTGCCCGGCTGCGCTACCGCCCCTGGTGCTCGCTGCCTGGTTCCGCCACCGGCCCCGCTGCTTGCGCTGCTGCACGTAGCTCGCGGGCCGGCTTTGGTGCCCCAGCTCGCTGCTCGTTTCAGCGCGTACATTATATCGTAGATTAAGTTCTTTTATATTAGCTAAGTAGGTTAAGTTAGCTAGGGTTGATAATATATCGTTAGGTAGGTTAAGTTCTGTAAGATTGTAAATATAATTCTGATCGTAAGTTGGAGCCGACGCTTCGTTTTTTTAGCCTTCCGCGCCCCACGCGTTGCCGGTCGTAGCGTCCCGACGTCCGATTTATCACCGCCCGAACCCGACCTGGTAACACCGTCAAGAAATATCTGCTCAAACATCATAATCTTTGCTCTACCACATTCACCAAATTTACTTACCTGTTCCCGCGTGAAAATGCTGCTGTTAGCAAAACCTCATTGAGATATTGCAACAATTTAAATGGCTATAACAAATGCCATATAAAACATCCCGTATGAATCTTTTTTGCTTGCTTTCATAACCTCCAGCAATTATGGCAGTTGTGCATCGATAATCGAAGAGACTACTTTGACAAAACTTAGAACATTGGTTGATAAGTTTAATAAGTTATTTTTTAAAATCTCAGTCTTCGAACTTTTCGAGGGAGGTTATAAATGAAGAAAAAGGAAAGTACCCAGTTTCGAAAAGCTATAGCTCACGTAGGAAAGATCAATTTGTATTATACTCACAAAATCCAATTATAAACGTTAAATAGAAATGAAATGAATAAAGAACTTTGGGATCGAAAACGTAGAACGGAAAAGAATAACAATAAAAGTAATAAGCAAAAATTAGAGTATTGTGATGTCAACAAAAACAGAGAACAGAATGGAATAGAATATACCAGAATAGCAACTCAGCCCCCTCCCCAAAAAACAAAAGGGCAACGTTCAAACATTAAAACAATTTAACAATAGGTTACTTATTTTATATCGGAAACATAAGTTAAACATTGACAAGTATTTATATTAACACAGTAAGACATTTCAAATTACTAGAGATAGTTAGATCAGTTATATCTATACGCTCTCTGTTGGAAGTATACTAGTGCTGAGATTAAAAAATGTAGAAAAGCCCAGCTGTTCAAATAAAAATATTTTTTGTCTAAAAAACAACAGTTAAATATAAAAATAAAAGACAAAATAAAGTACAACTGATATAAAGAAGTGGATTAAAAACAGTGAGAATATTGGTTTAAAGGTAAACAAAGTGTAAATAGTAATTTCGAAAATAAAATAATTGATTAATAGTGGCACTTAAGGCACATTAGCAAATTTTTAAGTAATCAGGTCAAATCAGGAATGATATGTGCTTGGAACGTTTAAAAATAATTTGAACTTTAATTGTATTCTCCTCATTGAACTTCAGGGGAACGACAAGATCAAAAAGATCACCAAGAAAGAGCAAATCCAGCTCCAAATACGTTAAACGTAAGCTAATCACCACACTGAGGACTGAAAAAGAACCAAGGTGAGCTCGTCGCCTCTTCAAACTGGCAGGACTTTCATCCAACCAACTTCAGAAGATACGCCGCGTTTTTTAAGCCACCCCAAAAACTCGCAACGCAAAATCCTCTATCGTAGCCTGTTCAGCAGAGCTAGGCTACCCTACATTCTTGGCTGTCCTTTACAACTATGACGGTTATGGAGAACTCCATAAGACTGATGTGCCCGAAATATATTAGCGCCATCCTTGGTTCAAGAACTACTAAATACTTGTGACAGTGCTCAAATGTCTGTCATGCTAGAAGCGCTTTAAAATTGTGCCAATTTTTAATGTTAGAACTTTCAAGATAAACAAAGAGCTTCATTTCAAGGACGTTGCACGCCAAGGAATCAACTTCAGCGTTGTACACAGCCACAAAATTGTGTTAGATTCGTCTTAAACATTTGCAAATAGTCAACTAATTCTTAAACGGTTTCGCATTTCCTCTAGAGTGAGTAGAAGCGCCACACATCTTCTGGTTTCTTTACATGTACTTAATTCATTATACAAGATATAGTGAATTGGTTTATTTGATGGCCTCGTCCGTAGATATCATCAACTATATTGATGATTTATAGAGTAACAATTATTTATATGAATGTCTAGGACATGACTCGTCTTTGATGCTTGTAACGTGTTTCAATTTGTTTATTCACAGTCTGACGGTTTCATAAGAAGAACAAGAATCACTTAATCTCGTTAAAGTTATTTCATTGGTTTTCTTCGCTGTTAACCCTCTAGTCAGAACCGTATCATCAACTTTGGAGAAGATTAATAGAATGGGTGTGGTTTTTAAATGTCTTCGATGCTTGTTCTACCGCGCTTCAATTGGTTTATTTACAGTGAGAAGGTTTATAAGAACAAGAATCACTTAAAGCAGTCACAATCCTTTCAAAGAAGGATTTTATCTACCCCAGAAATTCCAATTTTATTTGTTTTGTAATACGATTCAAAATTTTCTACTTTAAACAACATTTTTAAACATAGCAATTATAACCGGTGGAAGTAGCCATGACAGGGTTCACTTTAGAAGGTTGCTGCATATGCAAAATTGAACAAATCAACTATTGAAAACTTAAAAATGTGATTTGAAACTGCCTCCTGTATTTTAAACGCAATAATCTATTAGCACTGGTCTTGCACTTGTTATAATTCGTCAGAAGGGCGGTATGACTTATATCCAGCGCAACTTCAATGCAGGTCATCAGACAAATATTTGATGCCGTCCCAGCTGGAGTTATTTGTTCACAAAGCGTTTTATTAAGCAGCGCCTATAAAGCGGCAATATGACAAAGCTGCTCGATTGCAATAAATCATTCATGCGGAAGGCGAAGCTGTCCGGGTTCCCGGAGCAGCTAATGTATTTATTATTGCAGGGGCTTTGTAATGCAGCCTACCGTTTCCTTGTTTGTGCAAACAAAAACTGAAAAACAGAAAGCTTGGCGTAGCGAAGTGATTGCTCGCCGATTCTAGACTTTAAAAGCTCTTTTATGAAACATTTATTGCCTCTGTTGAATTATGAGTTTACATATTGCAGCTGAAGCTAGTTGTGTGGAGCAAAATGTTAGTTTAAATTGCTAAAGTTATAACTAGCTTGTTGCAAGGGTAGTTCGTAAAGCACAAGCCATTTTACTTCTGAAAATATGCTTTTATAAAAACGCATTGTTTAGCAAGTGTTGCTGCCGAATCATTTAAATTAAGACTTTTCCCGCTCTGCTGTTTGAAAATACCTTAAAATGTTTGGCCGGTGGCCAGCTCCCATCTGCGTTATCAAACGGAACAAGCGTGATAGCTGTCACGTCTTTACTTCGCGAAGTTAAAACCGCATTCAAGTATTCCGCACGCTCTGTACGAGATTTACTATCTCTCTATAAAACCGCATTTTGCATTCAAGTGTAACATTCCGCATCGAATTATTCACCCGCTCTGTACTGGATATACCAGCCCGCTGTACTTTTGACAAAGCCGTCTTTCTGTTTGCTGCCTCTGAGACTAAAATCAACGCCGTGACCAAGGAAGAATGTATTTCTATTAACTGGTATAGAACGCAAGCAACAGGTGCGTGTCCTACCTTTTCGCTATCACCGGATTCGTTTATGAGGATTTGAAGGGTACCAATAAGGAAAAGCTGACCCTGGAAGCAAGGAGAGCCGAGGAAAGTGTTGCTCCCCTGCCCTGCCGCTTGTTTGGTCGCGCGACTGTCTACACTTCTGGACCACCAGCATTGTCGCTCGGCCTCTTGTCCAGCCGCCTGCATCCCCGCTTGGCCGCTGCCTCTGATGCCAGCACTGCTCGCCTGCCCAACACGGCTGCCCGTTTCCGCCGGCGAGGTTAGGCTAAATCTTAGCGTTAAGTTAGGGTTAGTTAGGAATAGTCAGCTCTCCCGTGTGGAGTTGCTAGTCTCCCATCGGGCGCGTCCCCGGGTGGTGGATAGGGGAAAACCTCTCAGATATGAGTGGTACCGGGGAAATGAAATACCCGGCGCGAACCAAAACTAGCCTGAGTGTGGTATGTGCGAAGCGCACACAGTACTGGGCAGGGGCCGATAAGATGGATGTAAAGGATACCAAAAGGACTGTACTAGGCAGCGGCTGGCGGACAAGGGTTATACTTACACCTACTCCGACAGGCGTTTTGCAAACCAAGATGTAGGAAGGAGAAGGAGAAGGAGCAGATAATGGAGGCAAAATTTGAAAACAAATCACCCCAAGGACGGTACCATCGGACAACCGACGGAGAATCCTCCCTCGACCCGTCGACGGACGGCTTGGGCAGCCCCACGGATTCTGGGGGGGGGGGGGTAATAGTGCCGACAATATCAAAAGTAAAAGCGAAGTATCGCCGCAGGAGAACCTATATAAGGAACACAACGTAGACAGTAGGAAATGCGTTGGAGATCCATCTAAGAGCAGAGACTCAATACAAGACAACACAAAGAGTCTCTACCACCTAGAAAGACTACAGGAAAAAGCCGAAGAACTGGAAAAGTTTACAAAAATAAATAAGAACGTGCATAAAGAAGTCAAAAGCCTAGCATCGCAACTATCAGGGCTGGCAAAACAAGTAATAACCCAATACAAGGACGATAACAAGAGGCTCTTCGAACTTGAAGCAGAATCCGAAGAATATAAAACAGCACAAGCTGCAGAGAATGAAGGAAGATATAGCCGAGCTACGCAGAACCTATGAGAAAGTGGGAAATTGCAATGAAATAGAGCGGAACAAAAATAGCGCAGAAGCAAGAAATGCTGTCAAACCATGCTGCAATGCAGCCAGCCAGACGACTGAAAATGAAGCGAGTACAAACACGGTGCAACAATTGAGAGAGCGCTTCAAGGACACTGATGATATCGATACCCTAATGGAGGTCGTCAATACAGAGTGGCCGACTGACACTTATACTACAGTAAAGGTAGAGAAAGGCAACCCACGCAGTGTAGATAAAACCTGGAATCTAGCTATAGTTGCAACACCAATTGAAGGACAGCAAAAGAAGGCGGCCAGACTAATAAAATCTATGGAACAAAAAAGCTTTCCAGAGGTAGGTGAACTGCCAGAGGATGCTAGTCCAGGATCGGTCGAATACGCGATCCGATCAAACCGAACTTCAAAAACCGTGGGTGCAGAAAGAGAGAGGCATTGCTACTTGCCTCCCAGTAAACTCTTTGGAAGAGAAAAACAAGAGGTGGAAAATACATACAAACAAATGCAAACTCTAAAGAAAGTTTGTGAAGAGCTGCACTGTAAGAAGAGAATAGCGATCTTAATAGAAAGAGGAATCAACAAAAATATCATGAGAAAACTTATGGAAATGGTATTCACAGGTGAGTGGGAGCTAAAAATTTTACTAGAAGATAAAGATATATCTCCTATCCTTGATAAGGAAGAGAAACCCAAACGCACCACAGAAATTATAACAATAAAAGGGGAGTTCAGTTATGCCGATATGCTCAAAACGATGAAAACAGGGGTTACCTCGACAGATATAAAACAATTAGGAGTTACTGTGAAGACCGTCTACAAAACAAGAGAAAGAAAAATGGTAGTCAAAGTCGTGGGCGATGCCAACCAAACAGAGGCATTCAGAGACAAAATAAAAAACGTCTTAGAAAAGGCAGAGGTTAACGTCGGAGGCGAAACAATATATCATATAACCAGAATACAAAGAGATACTGAAGAAAAAGAAATACAGGAGACTGTGGAAACTCAAAACTCCAATTAGGATAAAATCCATAAGACCTACAAGCTACGGAACCCAAACGGCTACAATTGCAATTAAGAATACCCATGCCCTTAAGCTCCCACCCCAGATAGACATCTACATCGGCTGGAATGTCTGCAGAATGAGGAAAAAAGTGACATTAGAGAAATGCTTCCGATGCTGGGGCACCGGCCATAACTCAAACAAATGCCAGGGAGTAGATAGATCCCAGGACTATCGCGTATGCGGGAAAAAAGGACACAAAGCTACAGACTGTGAGAATGAACCCTACTGTCCAATATGCAAAACACCTGCACATAGAGCTGCAACAACAGGCTGTCCAGCGTTTCGAAGAGCCCTTAGTAAAAAGGCACAGAGACTAAGACCACACAATAAAAATGGACCTAAAAATACTACAAATTAATACAGACCGTATACGGGCAGCTCACGAACTACTGCCAGACATAATAAGTAGGCTCAACATCGACATTGTTATACTCGCCGAGCCAAATCGCAAGATAGCTGAAAAACTAGACTGAGAAAGAGACCACCGAGGAGATGTGGCGCTAGTGATTCATAATAACTCCTTAACATGCGGAGGCATTATTAGAGGCAACGGTTTCATAGGGCTTAGACTGACTACACTTACGGTATTTAGTTGTTACATTAAAAATGATATCGACGAGCTTTGGAATACATTACGCCAACAATAGGGAAGTATCTTGGTAGGTGGCGACTTAAATGCTGCGTCTAAAGCACGGAGAAGTAAAAAGGGGGACGCAAGGGGTCAATATCTACTCTAAATGCTAGCAGACCTAGACATGGTGGTGCCAAACAAAGGCGAGACCCCAACCTTCGAGCGCGGATATAGAACATCTAGACCAGACATAACAGTAGCATCTCCAAACCTAGCAGGTAAAATCAGGAACTGGCGGGTCTTGGACGAAGAAATAATGAGCGAACACAAATACATAGCGTTCGAAGTGGAAGACAAAAAACCACAACCATACACAACCCCCGCCAGGTGAAATCTAAAAAAATTAGATCCAAAAAAGTTGGTAGATATACTCGAGCAAGAGCCGTTAGAAACACCACAAGAACTGGTGACCGCTACAATCAAAGCATGTAACGCATCAGTGCCAATGAAGAAGACAGGAAAGAGGAAGAAAGTGTACTGGTGGAGTAATGAAATTGCTGATGCTAGACAATGCTGCCTAGAATCCAGAAAGAGATACACTAGAAGTAAGGCAAAAAAAAAGAAAGACCCGAAAGACGATAAAACGGAAACACTTAAAGAGCAATACAAAAAAGCTAAACACAACCTACAAATCTTAATCGCTAAATCAAAGGCAAAGTGTTGAGACAGCGTCTGTAAAGAATTGGACGAGGATATATGGGGACGTGGCTACAAAATAGCCACAAAAAAACTAAAATGTAATCCACCCTTAAAAATAAACATACAAAACATGAAGGAAATAGTAGGTTCACTCTTTCCAGCACACGAAAAAGTTAACATACCACCAATCATAGAAGTGGAAGTACCAGAGGTCACAATAGATGAATTAAAAGCGTTGGGTAGCCGCATCAAACTCAAAAAGGCACCCGGTCCAGACCTCATGCCACCCGAGGTGATAAAACTGGCAGTAGAAAATGTGCCAGATAAAATCGTAAAGGTAATGAACAATGTGCTAAATTCTAATGAATTCCCTCTAATGTGGAAAACAGCAAGACTTGTTCTGCTACGCAAGGCAAACAAACCACCGGAAGATCCCACAGGATACAGACCTTTATACCTGCTAGACTGCTACGGCAAACTGTTGGAGTCAATAATTCTGAATCGAATTGAGGGGCTGCTACCACACCACGGGGGACTAGCAGATGCACAATTCGGATTCAGAAAAGGCAGGTCGACTATTGGGGCGATAGAAAAAGTAGTAAAGATAGCTGAAACTGCAAAACAAGGCACACATCGCACAAGAAATCTCTGCGCTTTAATCGCCCTTGATGCCAGAAATGTCTTCAATTCAGCACCATGGCAAGTTATACTTGAAGAGTTCAAAATAAGAGTCTTTCCTCAATATATACAGAACATTTTGAATAGTTACTTGAAACACAGGCACATCATCGCAACCGACGCCGAAGGGAATACTGAAAATATCGAAGTCAGCAGTGGAGTACCGCAGGGCTCCATATTAGGCCCTACTCTATGGAACATAGTTTACGACGACATCTTCAAACTAGATCTAGGACGCAAAGTCCAACTAGTAGGATTTACGGACGACATCGCCTTAGTGGTGACAGCGCGAAAGGAAGCCAATCTGATGCATAACGCCAACCAAGCCCTCTGGCAAATAAGCGAGTGGATGAAGACCAAGCCACTCCAACTGGCTCCAGAAAAAACAGAAGCCATCATGCTAAGCGGCAGGAAAAAACATGCACCAATTTCTTTCATCATGGAAGGCGTCACGATCAAGCCGAGCGACAAACTAAAATACCTCGGAGTCTGGCTGGATAGAAGTCTGCGATTCGACAAACATTTACAAGAAGTGGCCGGAAAAACGGAACGCACCATCACAGCACTAAGCCAAATCATGCCAAGCGTAGGAGGACCCAGAGCAAGCAAAAGAAAACCGCTAGCAGCCGTAGCACATTCAATCATGCTATACGCCGCGCCAATATGGGAACATTCCCTAAAAGTAGCGAAATACAAACAGATGCTAACAAAACTCTAGAGGCAGACGGCAATACGTATATGCGGTGCATATAGAGCCATCTCACAAGTGATAGCGGGCCTGGTACCGATAGAAAGACTAGCCAAGGAACGCCTGAGGACGCATGGAAAAGAGGACCCTAAAACACCCGAAGAGGAAAGACTTGTTACCATCAAAGAATGACAAATCGAATGGGAAAAGCCAGGGAAGGGACCTTGAACAAGGAAACTAATCCCAAATATCAAAAAATGGATACAACGGAAACATGGCGAAGTGGATCGATGGCTAACGCAGGCTTTGAGTGGGCATGGGGTCTATAATACGTATCTGCACGCCATAGGCAAAGCACCCGAGGAAAACTGTGTGTACTGTGGAGTACTCGACACCCCGGAACATGCAATCTTCGAATGTGAAATGGCCAAACAAGAGTGGGAAAAACTGGATGCTGACAGAAAGAAGACGGTGGAACCCGAAAACTTAATAAGTAGGATGCTCAGAAATGAAAAACAGTGGAACGAACATGCCGGAGCAATAAGGGAAATAATGAAGAGAAGGGAACATGACGAAAGAGAGAGGCAAAAGGAAAAGGAAAAGGAAGCTAAGAAGCAGCCATCTCCCCGATGAAATGCATAAGCGGTTCCGGAGAGATAGCCGGTGAAATGGGGGGAGGTTTTAGTCCGTAGGTCATTGGGCACTATTCCCAGTGAAGTCGGGCATGCCGGCAGGCACGGGCCCCCCAAAAAAAAGGAATAGTCGGCTCTAGTTTTGATAAATATAAGTGGTCAGTGTGGTTTAGTTTGCCTTTTTTCTAACGCAAATTGTCTTTTGAAACCAGCGCCTGCTACGCATTATTAGGATCGCGTACACACTAAGATGTAGATTACAATTTTTCTTTCAGTATTTTATTATCCTGTAAGTGTGTGGAAATTGTTCTAACAAAACACATTTTAAATATACTAAAAGAAAAATATGAGAAAGCACAAAATCTTGTAATGAGACCACAGATATAACGAGTTCTTTCGAGAGTCAAACTCGCCAGCCCCAGGTTCGCAGACAGAGGAACAAGGCTTGTAACCAAGATTTCAGGGCGGCAGCTCTATTACAGTAATACTCAACGTAATAAATTTTTATTTAACAAAGCCTGTTCAAGTTTAAGAGGGCTGTATCGTATTTTTAATTTCAAACAAAGGAATTTTTCAATCAAAGGGCCAAAAAGCTGGAAGGCACTCACCGTGCAAGCGGATGCTTTGCTGCAGGAATCGGCTCCTTAGGGCTATAAATAGGGGGAATCGAGAAAGATGAGGAAAGGGTGTGGACGAAAAGCGTCTTCCCTGATGTGGGTCCTTCAGCTGGTCGTGTCCGAGGTCTACAGCAAGATTTTTCTATTTTCCTTTCCGGGTCAGGTACAAAAGAAAACGGGCCGAGTTTCTCCGTCAGCAAATATCGACTCCCGTACACACAATCGGCCTACAACAAACGACCTGCGAGATGTGGAAACTCCTGCCACCAATCAAATACGCCGGCGAACTCTCGGTCAAAACGGTTTCGTACACACGGAAAAATTAAAGCCGGTCGAACGTCTCCAAAACCATCATGGCTACACCGAAAACGGCCGTAACAGCTCCGCTTTTATAGCTACGTCGCCGCGCAGGCGAACCAACCTCCGCGGCTATCTCTAATTAAACAAAACGCGCACAGGGGAAGCTACAAGACAACCGACTCTATTTTAAAACCTAAATAAAAGGAATTGGTAATTAACCTTTACCATTACGAAAAAAACCCGATAGATATACTATTTTACTCGTTCTTAATTTGTCTCTATTTCTACTGCATCGATTATTGTTTTGTTTCTCTGAATTATAGCGAATACTCACCTTTTAGCGCTTGTGGTGATTTTAAACTTGCAAGTTAACTCATAGATAACTTCATAAGTTTTATTAGTGTTTCCGAACATATCTCTCTCTCTCTCTCTCTCTCTCTCTCTCTCTCTCTCTCTCTCTCTCTGTGTGTGTGTGTATTATGTTACTAAAATTTTTCAGCTTTCCGAATTGTCACGTGGCGGTTTTAACACACCTGTACTCAGAAAATACGTATAAATTAAACAAATCTGGACAATGCAATCCGAAACATTGGAGCTATAATTTGATTGAACTGTGCGCACTTGAGTGTTAGCGTTCTAGTCCAATAACTTTCAGGTTCCACTACGTATAACACGAATTAACTAAATACTTTATTCGTTAATGCTTTAATATGGGCGAAATCAGGGTACAAGATCTCCACAAATCTAACACTAAAGAATACCGCAAAAATCTTATCACACATGAACTCGGTTTAATCAAAAGGTGAACTCTTTAGATGACTACTTAGGCTAAAAGTAGTTAGAAAACGAATAGCCAAATTTAAAGTATTTTGACAATATAGGTGCCTCAAGGATCATCCTACATTTTGTCAACCTTTAAATTTGTGCTTTCTTATTATTTTTGGAATTCTGGTTTATTCACCCTATCAAATGTTTTCTATTTTTATTTGTGTTTTTCGATATTCTTTCAATCTTCCTCTTTTTACACTTAAAAATTTCATTTGTAATTTTTTTAGTGCTTAAGATTTATTTCTTGTTTTTGACATAATTTTGATTCTATGTAATACAACTGAAACTGCTAGAGTGGTTATAAACTATTGTGATACGTTCTAAAGAGAATTTTGATCACATTATGTTTTGCTTGTCAAAATACCATACGATGTACGCAACACAAAGTAGTCACAACAGCAGTTTTACAATTACAATACCAAGCTGTCATGTCTTCTTCAGAGCTGGATCGTACATTATAATGGGTGGCCCATCGGTTACGCCAAATTTAAATTTTCTGGCCTTTTTTTTATATTTAAGTTGGCTAATATTTCACACTTGTCATCTGCAGTCGGTGAGATTTTTTTAAAAGTGGGTCGCTATACAAAAGAATAACGTATTGTTATTGTTAAAACACATTACAATATGGCGAAGGTTTTGCCGAGACTTGGTGTCCATAATTCACTTAATGAGGACACCGTTCGAAGATTAATTAAAACATTTGAGAAAACTTAAATCTTTTTGGTTGTGGACAAACAAACTCTACCGCATCCTCGTTCTATACAACGGACCGAAAATATTGCAGTCGTCGGTGAGAGAATCGATGTGAATCCATGAACACCAACATGTCATTGCTCTCAACAACTGAATATTATCAGGACTAGTTTGCAACAATTTCTTATTAAATACCTTTATCTCCACCCTTACAAAGCACAAATGACTCAGGAGCTCAAGCCACGAAACCATTTGCAACGGAGACAATTCGTTAATTGATGGTGATAGAAAACCGAACAGTGAATGACATTTTTTTAAAGAACATCGTCTTTGGAGATTTTGATGATTCTATTAATAAGCAGAATTGTCGGCTTTGGGGCAATGAAAGTCCTTGCGCTATTCATGCAAAACCAATGCGCCTTCAAAGAGCAAAAGAGTTTGGTGCGGATTGTAGGCTGGAGATGTAATTGGATTGTTCTGTAACTGTAAATGAAGTACGATATTGTGACATGATACCGAAATTCTTGTAGGATCAATTGGACGATATAAATCTCGAAGAATTGTGCATTAGCAACACAAACCATCAATTTGTTGAAACATTTTCCTGGCCGTGTGACTTCCAGAAATGCTGACGTTAATTGGCCGCCCAAACCTTGATACTTGATGCCATGCGATTTTTTTCTGGGATTTTGTAAAATCTAAGATCTATGCTAACAAACCGCAAACAAATCCTAAACCTCAAGCAGAAATCCAACGGGTTATTGCTGAAATTGAGCCAATTGACTTGGAAAAAGTCTTCGAAAATTTGATCGAAAGGGTCGGGGTGTGCCACCACAGCCACTGCGGCCATTGGACCAACGTATTTCATAATCAATCTCAACATGTCTACTTCATAAATCAGTAATAACTCCTCAATTATTTATTTAGTCCTAAGCTTTTCTACCTTTAGGTGTAAGACTAGTGGAATTAAGACCTGTATTGTTGCCCCCATTGTTTTCTATCTAGTTTTTAGACGCCTTTTCTTGTTTTTTCCCCTGCACCTGAGTTTCAAATACTTTTTTTGTAACTCTTTTATCCGACGTTCTACACACATGCCCAAACCATCTGAGCTGTCCTTCTGTAATCTTTTCATTAATTGGCTCTATTTGTAGGTTTTGTCTAAACGTTTGGTTTCTTATTCTGTTTTTATCTTTTTCGGTACTTCTCTTTTACCCAAAAATTCCGTCTTCGTTGTATTAAATATATCTCCCGCTTTTCCCAATCTCCTATTTATTTTATTATTCAACTTCTCATTTTCTTCTATTATTTGCTAAATATTGAGGTATTCAGCTTGCTCTATTTGTTATCCGTCCAGTCTTATTTTGTGGGTTTTCTTTGTGTTAGATATTGTCATCGTTTTTGTTATTCTAGTATTAATTTTTATGTTTATCTCCTTTAGGTCTTTGTCTATTTGAAATTATGTTGCAAATTTTCTTCCGTATCTGATATAGCAATGTTATTTGAAAACAGCAGTTCTGTTAATTGTATTGGTCTCAATTGACAGTATTATCCCAATGTTAATTTTCTCATCCTTTCCTTGGCCCTGTTTATTGCCTCTTCTAGTATCACTCAAATAAGAGCGGGCTCAATAGACATCCCTGTTTGACTCCTTTTTAGTTTTAAATTCCCTGGATTCTTCGTTGTTTGTTCTTACTATGTTTATATTTTTTTATACATGTCCTTTATTACTTCTATGGCGTTTCTATTTACTTATCATTACTATAACACTATCCATATATCTTCTTTTCGTATTTTATCAAACACTTTTTCCAAGTCGATAAACCATATGTGTGCGTCTTTACTTTTATTATTTAATTTTTTGCTCATTTGTCAAGTTATGAATATAAAATCTTGAGTACTTCTATTTTTCTTAAATCCACATTACGTCTCTTCCAGTGTTGTGCCAATTTTATTTTTTATTTTATTTGTAGTATTTTTGCAAATAATTTTTCTAGGATACTTGATATTCCTCTGTAATTGTTAGTTTCTCTTGTCTCTCTTCTTATATATGACCAAGACAATGTCTGTTTTCAAATCGTTCAGTGTTCTTGCAGTCGTTAATAGATCATTCATTATTTTATTTAATTTGTTTATTCCTTCTTGTCCCATGTATTTTACCATTTCCGGGGCAATGTTGTTTTTGCAGCTGCTTTACTCACTTTTAATGTCTTTATTGTTTCTTCTATTTCTTTCTCTGTTATGATTTCTATATCTGTTATTTATTGTTTATATATGTTTATTATCTGATTTTATATCTATCATTTTTCTCCTCTTAATTTCGTATATCCGTGTGTGTAGTTCTTCAGAGTACTCTCCCTACCTATTCATTATTTTATCTTCCTTAGTTATTATATTTCTTTCCTTATCTTTTATATTTGGCATGCTGTGCTTCTTTTTTCCTGTTTTTTTATTGCACCAAAAAAGAATTTTTGATTCTCTCTATAGTTTTCTGTCATTTTATGTGCAAATTTGACCACAATTTTTCTTTGGCCTCTTTAATTGTTAATGTAACTTCTTTTCTTTTTCTTCATATTCATCGTAATCTTCCAATTTTCTTTAAGTTTAGGTATTTTTCTATTTGTCTATCTTGTTTTCTATTTTTTTCGTACTTCATCTGTCCACCAGTCGGTTTTCCTCATGTTATTATTATATAGCTTCCTTCTGCTACAGTCATTATGCTGTGCTTAAAGTATTCCCGTTTTTCCTTTATGCTTTCGCTTTTCTTTTTATCCTTTAGTTTTCTTCTAGTATCTCTTGATACTATGTTCGGTACTTTTTTTATCTTAGTTTAAAACTTTTTATTCTTTTATTAGTTTTTCTGCATCTTTAATCAATTTTTCTTTATTTTTCTGTTTAGTTTTATTATTACTAGATCGCTCCGTGTCCCTGCTTCCCTTTTGAATTTTACATCTTTTACTTATTTCATACGTTCTTACCAGAAATAGTCAACAATTGGTTTCTCATTTGTGCTTTCGCACACTCTTCTGGATTTGTGTATATTTTTGTGTTTAAATTCTGTATTTGCTATTATAACATTATTTTTGGACATATTTCTATTATTTTTTTTGTTTAACCTTTTTTCTTCATTGTCCCTCACTTACTACTATTCCCGTATTCTTATTCCCAACTCGGCCCATTATTATTACATTTTCTCCGCCATTATTTATTTCTTGTTGTAGCTCATAAAATTGGACTTTTTTCATACTTATTTTTCCTGTATGTCGTCATTATTGTCCATATTTCTTCATCTATCAATATTTTTTTACTGTTAATATTCGCTCGTATACATAATCTTCATGTATTACATCTTTTAATCTATTGAGGGCAATTATTAATCTACTTCTGTTGCTCTTTCCTTCGTGTCCACTCCCGGCCATCCCGGTATCAAACCCTTTTCCTTCTTTTTTCCTTCTGTGGTTCCAAGTATTTCTATATTTTGCTGTATCATTTCTTCTACTAGTTCTTCTTTTCCTGTACTGCTTAGTACGTTTCATGTCCCTATCTTAATCCCATTATATTTATGACTCTGCTTCTGTTTCTGTCTTTCCCTATATTTATATTTTCTTTCCTACATATATTTTTTCATTTTCCTACTATTTTCATCCTTTTTGCATTCCTTGCCTTTGTCGTCATCGTTTGATCCTTTCTCTTTAATATTTTTTAGTTTTTAGGATTATTATCATAATAATTTCTGGCTTATCGTCCTGTCTTTTTTCCTTATCTCTTCCTTCGTCATGTTTTTGTTGTTGCTCTCTCTTTCTTAACTACCGAAAGCGTACTAACGCTTAGGAGGTAGTTAATAAGATTGCAATCCCGTTTCTGTGTGTGTGTCTGTCATCATGATAACTCAAAAACTAACGCTTGGAGTAACACCAAATTTTGTGCACAAGCACTTCAGACCAAAACAGAACATTAGTTCGATTTTCAGCTAAACAATTTGCGTTTTTTCGGTAGTTGCAAATTTGGGTTTAGACCCTTCTCTTGTCTTTTTTAATTTGATCTAGACATCGTTCTGTGGTATATATTTAACCGTTTATTGTGAGTTTGTTTTGGTCTATTATTGCATTAGGCCTATTTGATGTAGCTTTCTTCATGTTACGGATTAGTATCTTTTTGTTCTTGTACTTTTCTGCTGTGATCTTCAGAAATCCAAACATTCCTTCCTTTTAGCTTTTTGTCGCTTTTAATACTTTTATTTTCTTACTCCAAGTTCCAAATTCTATCAAAATTGGTCTTGGTGTAGTTCTATTTTGCAATTTCTTTCCTATTCTTCTTAGTTTTCTTCTGTCGTTTTCTATATTTATTTTAATTTAGTAATTTTCTAATATTAACTTTTACTTATATTTATATTTGTTGCTTAATTAAATAATAGTTTGCTGTGTTTCATTTTAAAATTAAAGCCGGCGTGCTCGGTGTGCCACCTATTGTAAGCACCATCTTGTTGAATCCAGTAGAATTTACATTTCTACTATTGTTGTGTAAAATTATAGTAGACTGTACCAACTAAAGTTACAGCAAATAAATAATGCGCTTGCAGTACTCGTTGGTAAAAAAGTGTGAATTTGCGATATACCATATTCAGCCAGCTTGACTGTCATAACGACAGGAATAAAAAGTTTAACCATCGAAATAAAAGCGATCAAACATTTTGGTTTCACTTATTTTTCTTTAATTAGCAATCTGTACGTGTACTACAAGTTCCATGAGCTAATTTAGTCATGCTAAAAATAACGCCTAAAGGCGTTTTTTCTAAGAAAACATACTACAAAGCATCTTCTGTAATATGTAAGGTTTTAGACTGGGATCTTTAAAAAACGCCGACATTGGAGGAACTAGAGCACCATTAGAGTTCAATCTCATTGGTTTAGACAGGTTTGATGATTGTCTTCTAGAGCAGGAATGAAAGACAAGAATTTCTTCCTATAATCAAATATAATGTTTTGACTTTCATGTTCGCTTTATTTTCCTTCTTTTAAATATGTGCTTTCTACGTAAGTCTACTGTTCATGTGCATTCACGGGTATTTTATGACTAATTTTGGTATTTCAATATCATTGATGAACAGTGTTGCCTTCGCAATGTAAACATGACTTGAATACATTTAGTCTCTTTGACTTTTTTATTTGGTCATGCAGTTGCTCGTTGGATCTCTATGGTTTTGTATGCAGGGAATAACAATTTGTAGATCTTCCTGGCAAAAGCTCCTATCATGCTGTTGTCTAAAGTAGTCGAAGCTGAATTGGAGTGGAGGTCCAAGATCATTGCCTGTGAAACGTCGGAGCTTAGTTTTTTTTTAATTTTCTACACTTTACTAGAAGTAGTATCTACAAATTAAGCCTTAAAAAGGAAGAAATACTAGAGCCGATCTGAAAGATTTAACAAATGTTTGATGAACATCAAGGAAGATTTCATAAAAGTATTTGTTGTTTTCCATGACTTTATTACATCTACTGTGCGATGGCATTGTTGAATAGGAGAGTGTTTGTGTCTAAAAGCAAAGTGGTGTTGGGGAAACAACTCTTTTAAAAATGTATCTTCATATATTTTTCTAATAGTCTAACTATACTTAATCTATATCAGAAGAGTTTTTACAATATATCTTACTGTTTAACCCATATACCGGTTTCGGATTACAAAAGCTAAATCAAGAGTGGTCACACGGTTATACGGAAGATCCAATGCACCTCTTTGTATCGTTTTTATTAAATATTAAAAAAAATTGTACAAGCTAAAACAAAAGAACGAACCTACGTGCTGACGAACAGCTGCATTTGATGTATAGCTCTTTGATTGTTGAAAACCTGGACAGTTTAGTTCTAATATAAAGCGATCAAGGGCTAAGACGGTCAAATTTAAAAGGAAAGGGCTAATTTTTGGGGACTTAAATTTGACATAGAATTTACTAGCCGAGCAAAAAAGGGTTGTACAAAGTAAAATTGATCGAACGCCATTAATTGACTACACTAAATGTTTGCCAGCTGAAAAATTTCCTCTGAGGACTCGTAACTCAATAAAAAGGTGAATACAATATACGCGGACTTCTAATGGGGTAGTGAAGCGCAATACATAGCCTAGCCTACTCAAATGTCAACCTCACCTTCGAGTCGGTGAAGTCTGTTCACAACAAACGAGGCTCTGACGACCGAACATGGGCGGAATAACCCTAAATCGACGATATAGGAAATGATATCCTCAGTAACTTCAACTTTAGAAGTTGTGGCGCTAGGTGTAAGCAGCCTAACACACGTAAAACAAAAAAAGGGCTCAGACGAAAGCAGAATGAAAAGGAAACTTAAAGTAAAATTTCCCCGGGTGGCAATCCACGCCTCCAGTGGAGGGAGCCCCATCGGTTACGGGGGGGGGCAGTTCTGCGTCAACGTTATTGAACCCAAATCTTAACCTCAACCGAAACGGATAGAAGAAGAAACGAGAGATCACAGTAGGAACATGGAACGTACAGGGATGGAACAATAAAGATCTGGAAGTCATAGAAGAATTTAAGAAAATGAAAATAGATATACTAATTACCAGCGAAACAAAGAAGAAGGGAAACGGAACGGAAATTATCCAAGACGTTTTTCATTGCTGGAGTGGAGTCAACAAAGAAAAACGAGCTCAAGCTGGAGTAGGAATGATAATAAGAAAGAAACTGGCAGAGAGAATCAAATCCTGGGAACCAATAAGCGAGAGAATCATCAAAGTACAAATAGAAATATATGGAAAAGAGATAGCAATTCTCGGCGTATATGGACCAACTGACGATAGCACTCAAAATGAAAAAAGGACTTTATGGAAACGCTAGGAGGAAATCCAGAAAATAAGAGACTCCCAAGAAATTATAGTAGCAGGTGACCTTAATGGTAGAACAGGCAAGGAAGCTAACAACAAGACAATAGGACCATTCGGAGGGAAGTTACAAATGATAATGGAGAGAGAATTATAGAATTATGTGAAATAAATAACCTCCGAATAACGAATGGGTTTCAACGGCATAAAATGATCCACAAATATACTTGGGAACGGATGACAAGAAATCTGAAATCAATTATCGATTACATCATAATAAGAATCAACACCAAAATAAAAATAAAAGATGTACGAGTTAAAAGAGGGGCGGAATGTGGCACAGACCACAAATTATTAATCGCAAAGATGGAATTCCCTTGGTATAGGAAAACAACAATAACCTACAAACAAACACAGGAAAAATAGAGGATCAGCACTACCAAGTCGACCAGCTACAAGACGAAAAAATAAGAGAACTCTACCAAAGAAAATTGGATCAGAAACTAAATGAATTCACATTTGATAATATAACAGACATGTACGAACATATAAAACTAGTATAAAAGAAACAGCTCGGGAGGTACTGGGAGTCAGAATAAAAAAGAACAATAATCACAAGATAATCCTTGGTGAAAATACGCTAAAAAGTATCCAGGAAAAGAAAGAACAATATAATAGGTGGCTAAGCACCAAAACGCAAGAAGATCAACAAAAGTACAAAGAGAAGAACAAAGAGGTAAAACGATTAGTAACAAGAGAAAAGAATGATCAGTGGAAAACCATGTGCACAAACATTGACCAATACATAGGGGGAACAAAGAGTTCAGAAGCATGGCGAATACTAAAAACGTTAAGAACAAATTCAAAAGAAAAGGCATACATACCGTTCATACAACAAGAAAAATGGGAGCAATACTACCAGGATCTGCTAACAGAAAATAGAAAAGAGTTTAAAAGACAAACGATAGAAAATAAACAAAATGACCAAATAGAACACGAAGAAGTAGAAATAACAATTGGAGAAGTCAAAAAGGCCACACAATCATTAAAAAATAGAAAATCAGGAGGACCGGGAGGAATAGTACCCGAAATGGTAAAGTATGGAACCCCGAAATTACTACGCATGATGCAACATATGTTTCGTAAAGCACTAAATGGGGATGTACTACCGAATGAATGGACAAAAGCGTATATAACGTCGATATTTAAAAAGGTAATCGCAGAATATGTGACAACTATAGAGGCATTAGTGTGATCTCTCTAATGGGAAGAATTTATGCAAAAATAGTAAAAACAAAATAGAAGACAATATTCATGGAAAAATAGGAGAAGACCAAACAGGATTCACTGCCGGAAAATCCTGTATAGACAACATATATACTATCCAACAACTTATAGCGAAGAAAAGAGCGAAAACAGGGACATTCACTTGGCCTTCATAGACCTCAGAAAAGCGTACGACTCGGTTCCCAGAAAAAACTGTGGGAAGCGATGAGTAATATAGGGATCAACAAAAGTCTAATCAGGGCAATACAGCAACTTTATGGAAACAACCAAGTGGCAGTAAAGTGGGGCAGACGATCAGTAATTACTTTAAGACAACAAAAGGGCTCCTACAAGGATGCTGCACATCTCCAACCCTATTCAAGATATTCTTAGAAGATACCTTAAAGAATTGGAAAAGGAAATGTGAGGGAATGGGGATACCAGTGCGCAATGAACATCTTTATACACTAAGCTACGCAGATGATCAAGTGATAATAGCCCAAGATGAAGAGGACCTGAGTTATATGCTACGAAAACTAAAAGACGAGTACACTAAGGCCGGTATGGAAATAAACTTCGACAAGACAGAATATTTAGCGATTACAGAAGAAGAGGTAAAAACTTAGAAATAGACGACAATGTAGAAATAAGAGGAAAAATAAGTTCAAATACCTAGGCTTTACTATATCAAAAAATACATCTACAGAAGAAGAAATAAAGAACAGGTTAGGACAAACTAGAATAAGTATCAGACAACTACATCCCATTCTATGGAACACACACATTACAAAAAATACAAAACACAGAATATATAACACAATTATCAGAAGTATTATGACATGGGGCAGAAAACTGGATAATTAATAAGAAAAATAGAGGAAAAATAAAAGCCACAGAAATGGAATTTTGGAGAAGGTGCTGCCAGGTGACACGACTAGACAGAATTAGAAATACAGAAATAGAGAGGAGAATGAATGTAGAAAAAGACACACTGACTTACATCGAGGAACAAAAATTAATATGGTACGGCCATGTTAGAAGGACGGACAATAATCGATGGATAAAGAAAATAACAGAGTGGAGTCCTCCAGGAAAACGAAAGAGAGGAAGACCCCGAAGAACTTTCAGAGATGAGGTGGACGAAGCCATGGAAAGAAGAGGGCTAGCAGACGGAGATTGGGAAGACAAGAAGGAGTGGAAGAAACGGTTGAGTGAAGGAAGACAGCGTCAGCTGTGAAGATCCTTTTGTATATATATATACAATATACGCAACATATTAATATTTAATTTTTCAAAATATTTTAATAGAGAATTCCCTTAAAAATTAAATCTAAATATCCACCAGGTAAATTTGCAATTACAAACCGTCATATAAATATTTGTTGTTTCAGATGCTTGTATTTGGAGGGCGATATTCCTTTAGATATTGTCTTAAAAAACATTAAGAAATTATTTGAAAAATAAAATTCAAATAATTATAATTGGTCGAAACTAATTCGATCTTTTATGTCTCAATTTATATCTGAAGTTTTAACAATTTATATTTTTAAAATAAAAAGTTTGGTAATCTTTTAATGTACCTTTGAAAAAAATCTCATTGGACGTTGTAACACGGCTGAGTTAAAGAACAAAGTAACGTGCGCTCTCCCAAAGAAGGTGATTGTCTGCGTTACTTCATCTCCTCCATCTACGCCACTTTTCGAGCTTTTAAAATATAGAAAACGTTGTCATGCCTTCCAAGCCCGATAAAACGGAAATCTTTCCCAAGACTATCTCTCGATAAGTCTCCTATCGACAGTACGGAGCAAATAATTTATAAACGTTTGAGAACAACAGTCCAAGACTTCCAAATAATTCCGGAGAGTCAGTTTGGTTTTCTCTCCACTATTCTCCAACTTCTCAGAGTAATAGAAGACATTATCGAGGGCTATACAAATAAACAAATCGCAGGCGTAGTTTTCATCAACGTAACCAAGACACTGGATAAAATTTGGTACAACGGTTTTCAAGTTTGGTGGCCTGAGCTTATCAGGAAGACAAATCCTAGCTGGCATTTCTCAAGACTTTTTCTTTGCTAGCACAATACGCAGATGATACGGCGGTGCTGCCTGGCTTGTTGATACAGCTTTACGAGAAACTAATCTCTTAGAAAAACAGTACAGTAGGTATAGCATGGAAATCAAGCTGGAGAAGAACTCAGTGGTGTTGTTTTCCATCGGAAAACCATTTTATTGGCAATATAACCTAATAACATCAGAATATTTAAAATTTAGGCGTTTTTGTGAAAAAAGGCTTAAATATAGCATATCGATGGGCAAAAACACCACGCGACTCTCTGTTCCAATCGAGGAGGCGGCTACTCTTCAACAAGTTGTTCTTGTACAAAACAGTGTCCTATAGTAATGTACGAGTACTTCACGTTTTAAGTCATTAAGAATAAGACCGTCCTATTTGTTTTTGAGCTTCCGTAGTTTGTGTAGAACCATAATCGTTACTAAAACCACAATATTTTCGAGATGTTTTTCAAATCGCTCAAGATTTACACAACAGCGCCAAAGGCCGCGATAACTCCACCATCCGTAGCTTATACAACTATAGTGTCAATAGAGTCACTACTCACAAGGCCCCAAAAATAATAATCCCTTTGTCAAGCGGTACGGATACGGTATTTACCGTTCACCAACATCTAGTCAGGTCGTATCAAGAGGACTGATATTAGGAGCTGGACTCGCCTCAGCGAAGTTCAATAAAATCATCTTTTATTATTAATTCTGTGTTTGACCGTCTTAAATATTCGTCTTCACAAGAGATGTGTTGGCCCAGTTACAGCCCGACTAATTTATATACGAAAGCTCATACATTAAACGTTCGTTTCTATTTAATTAGGTGTAGTCAGTTCGGTTTGTATAACTATTAGGTCACGCTCGAACCTGCTAATACTAACATAATGCGACCATTGTCCGTTAGTGCTAATTAAGGTTCAAAAGTAAAACAGAAATTGAAAAATCTTATTGAGTTTAATTCTACTGAGTATTTTTTAACAAGAAGCATACTGTTCTGTTTGAATAATTTATTTTGCGTTATATTGAAAGGTCAATTTTCAAAAGCTCTAATTCGCCTAGCTGATCATCCGAATAATCCATATTTGGGTAACAGATTTTCCAGCGGCTAAAGCAATTGTTAATAATGTTTGTTGAACATTAGTTGGAGGCTATTTTATAACAACTTGTTAAACTTATATTTAAAATATTAAAATATCACTTTCTTGGTAGGTTCTCAAGTGACCTACGTGAGCATGCATAGCTACATCTCTTGTCAGCTCTATCAATTTAGACGAGTCCGTTTTAGAACAAAACACGACCTTGGATAAATTGTTTGTAACAAAACTTATGACCAGCCTATGTATGTATTTGATTAATTAGATTCACTAATTATCTTAGCATAATTATTGCTAAAATATAGATTTGTAATCTATACCAATTCACTGCTAGGTGGTGAGTAATAAATAATATCCAAAGAGAGATTTATTTTAGTGGCAGCAGATTTGGCCCCTATATTAATAAACTGGAATGACAACATTCTTGAAACCATAGCGTAACATATTTTCAGGGCAAAATCTTTCTGGGGAATAAAAGAGTGTTACTTTATAAATGTTATTTTATAACTGTCGTTTCTACAGAAAAAAATTTTAGGCTTTGATTAGAATATTTAAGTCCTTTATCAGATGTAGATAGCAAGCCAAAAAGCAACTTAGGTTAGCTTCAAATTTTGAAGTAATAAACACTTGTCATACAGTTCTGCCATAAAATCTGTTATAAAAATTCTCTTTTCCAAAGTTTCTAAAGTAAATCCATTTTAATTGTACCTTACAGGTTGTATAAGGGTTCTCTGACAACATTTAAAAGATTTAATAGATGAGAAGGCTTTCATCGTGTGGTTGGTTCTCAGGTTGTTAGGCCGTGGTTGGAGTTCAAAAACTCTTGATCGTCTACAACTGCGACGGATATCAAAAAAAAAGTTTCTAGAAGATTTTCTTCTGAAGATGTCCGCCACAGTTGTGGACGAAACGTCAAGAGTTTCTGAACTCCGACCACGGCCTTATAACCCGAGAAGCAATCACACGATGCACCATTTAAAGAATTTCTTTATAATTTTAGTAGATTTAAATAACGTTGTTTTTTAGAAAAAAATTCTTAAGTATAATCTTAACATTATAAATTTCAAACATGTTAATATAAAGTTTATGCATTTGCGCATAATCCTGAGCTTTTTTAGCATACTGGGCAAGGTTTGGAGTCAGTCAGTTATCAGCCTTCCTTTGATTGCATTTTTGATACCACTGTTTAAAATCTGTTCCATTTCGTGCTTTGTGTCTCACCAAATTTCATTTTACACGTCTATGCTGTGATGATTTGCTCATCTCTTCCAAATCATTTTAGCCTTCCTACTCTATTACTTTTTATAGTGTTAAAAGTTCTTGCTACAACGGCTGTACATTTATTTAGTTTGTCTTTCGATTGATGTGTGTTCTAAAATATATAAACAAATATGGGTTAAAGAAAGAAAAAACTGAAAAACATACAAATACAAGCAAATCGTACAATATTTTACTAGAATAAGGAAAATATCAAATGAAAATATTGACCGTTACAGCAAGCGTACGTAGACAACTATCAAAAATTTGGCAGTCAATTTGAAAATGAACCGTTTTACCAAACACGTAACAGAAAAGAAAGCAGAGCTAAAGTACTAAAAGCGGAAATCAAAAGAGAGTAAAGGAAAGTAAGAGAATAAAACAATCAGCTGACCGCAATTTAAGTAAAAGAACTAACAGGGAATATAAGAAAACAAGACTAAAAAATTGAAACGATTCTTGAAAAAGAGATAAGAATAAAACTTAGAAACAAGAAATAATATAGCAGTAAAGGGGCTGACAATAAGAGTATCAGTTAGCTCAAGAATTGGACCAACTCATCAGTTATAAGTTGAGAATTGCAACGAAAGCAAAAGACAATAAAAGAAAGAAACAGGAGATCACAATTGCAAAAATACAATCATAAGATATTAAAACAAATAATAATAAATAAGAAAAACTAAGTGGTAATATACACATTTAAAGCGATTTAAAAGTAAAAGAAGAAAAAATTCAAGCAGAATTGAAAAATATTTTAAGAAAAAATAGATAAAAAGAGAAATGCTAGTTTGCTAGGGGTGACGAAAATAAAGGTAGACAGGTTTATGATAAAAAAAATTAAGAAAGATAAAAGTAAAGTAACAATAGTAAATTAATGAAACATAAAGGAAAAGCACAATAAAGAATATAAATGCACTTAATGACAAAAAACATAAAATGGTAGAAGAAATTATAAGATTAAAGAGGGAATAGAAATAATATAAAGCAATAAACCCGAAAATAACGAAAATGAAACTGGCGCTACTAAAAATAATGTGTATAATATAGATATACCGCCAAAAAACACCTCTGAAGTTATAAAGAAAGGATTTTATTAAATATGCAAAGAGAAAGCAAGCAACTTAATAATAATGGTAGACTAGAATGCAAGGACTGAGAAAAATAATAAAGGATCACATGGTCTAATAAAAAGAGAAGGTGAAGAGAAAACAAACAAAGAACAGAAAAATAACACAATTGTACATAGAAAATCTGCTAATTATAGGAAATAATATATGTACAAAGGAGTTGGAAGTACTAAAAGCAAGATAAAAGGTAAGAGACGTATACAGAGAACTAAAGTCAGATATCGATCATAAACTTTTGATAGAAAAGCTTATCCGTATCTGAAATAGTAGTAGTACAAGCGATTAAAGAGATAAATTCGGAAAAACTGAATAACACAGAAAATCAGAAGATACATAGAGAAGTAATAATGAATAACTTGTAACAGCAGAAGACAAAGGATAATGCAGACATGAAGTGAAATGCGTTAAAAATAAAAATATTTGAAGTTCAAAAAAATAAAATGATTATTATAATGACGAAGCTACAGAGAAAATTAAAACTAAACAAGAATAATAAATTGATAACGGGCAGAGAAGAAATAGGTGAAACATGGACGAGACATTAGAAAAAGAAATTCCAAGACAACAAACTGCTGAAGAAAATAGGACAGAAAATTAAAAAAACAGAAATATGCAAGAGGTTAATATTATAGCAAATATGACAACTGGAATATCTAAAGAAATGATGAAGATAGCCGCTAATAACTCAAAAATAAAAAAATTGCCAGAAAAAAAATAATAAAACTTGCGGAGACAAAAAAATAGGTTGCAGAAATATGTAGTAAAGCATATAAACACAATAATACAATTACACAAAAAATATCATATACAGGGTTTGTATAGAAAGTTTCGAGAAAAGTTTCGGAAGAATAGATTTAATGGAGAGATTGCTAAAATACCTCATAAGTCTTCAAAGTGCATCACTTTTGCCAGTGGGTTTTCCACAACTCGAAGGCTCCCTGGGAGGCGGATTCCGGAACCTCCTTAAGGGTACGCGTGCAAGCTTTTTTAACGGCACTTAGGGTTCCACGGTGGTACCCTTTGAGAGAGAATTTTAGTTTTGGAAATAGGAAATAGTCTACTGATGCCAAGTCGGGACTGTAAGGGTGTTGGAAAATCGTCCAATAAGCCGGGATCGTCTTCAACGCGTTGCAGAAAGTCTTTTCAAGCAGACGCACGCCTCTGCTTTTGGTTGTCCGTCAAGACCTTCGGGACGAGTTCAGCGCAGATATTTCGCATAGCCAAATTTTTAGTGATAATGATGTGCACTGTCATCTGCGACCATCCGCACACTTAATCGACGGTCTGAATTTAGCACTTCACACACACGTTGCACGTTGTCGGCTATCAGCAATAACGACAACAAAAACAAAATACTTGGGAAGAGCAACCGACAGGATCTTGTGCATAATATTAACAATGAGGGGAGGCAAAAACAGAAACCAGTAGTAATAAAAATAGAAGAAAGTGGATAGGACACATATAGAAAATTAAAGAATACATACCTTCAGTATAGTAATCGAAATCAGAGTGGAAGAAAGGAGACCAAATAAAAAATAAATATAACAATGTTTAAAAAAAGTTGGTATAAAAACAAAAAGCTTTAAATAAGTTAATAGAAAGTCTCTAAATTAATTCAGAAGATCTGGACTGTTATAAAAAACAAATAAAAAATAAGAGGAACAGAAATGATTAAAGTTTGCAATTAACAGATCGAACATTATAAGGAAAGCATACAAAAGTTAAAAAAAATGAAAATTTTTTAAACTTGCACGCAATTAATTCTGCATGCATCAAAAAGGTAAAAATCAGAGGTCAAAATAAATATTGATTCAAATCGACAACCGCTCGTAAATTGTTTAAATCATTTAATATTGTGCAAAAGTATTAACAGTATTTCAAATGACTTAGTTTGACTGTTAACAAGCTATTGACTACTTTTAAAATTAAAGGATAGCTACACCATATGATAGGACTTGTATAACTATAATCAAAATTTTTTTTTTTTTGCAAATATACTATTATATATTGACATAAAAGTCAAACTGTTAATGTCAATATTCGCTCGTAGCCGTCACTTTAAACTCGGAATGCCGCGGAGTCCACAAGGTAATATTTATGTATATTTGGCAACATTTCAGAACAGTCGCAAAGCCTTGAGAAGCGCTACACTCGAACCTTCTAGAATATTCGGACGGCGAACATATGCGCGCCTGTTGGATTTCTAGAAGGGTCAGCCGTCGAATTAGCGAAATGTGGATGTCTATTATCCGTGCTACGGAGGGAGCATTGAGAAAAATATTGAGACAGTTGTAGAATTTTAAAGTGCGTTACGCATATTAGATCTTTTTATATATGCACTCCATCTTAAATAATCTAAAAATTGAAAGCCTTAATTGATTATACCAACCAAGAGTAAGATTATTGATTATGAAAATGCAATTTTCATGCTAGTAGATTAAATGATTAACAATAGTTTTAACCATCTTGTAGTACTTGTAAACAATAATAAATAAACTTGGTAATAAAATCTGACTTCAAGATAATGTTACGAGGAAAAAATACTTGCAGGTAGCACACGTTGTTCAAATAACTTACCTTTACAAAGATACTTAACTTAGCGCCACCACTGAATTAGAGGTGCTGGCCCCCTCTCTCTGATGCGCCGCCGCTGGGCCTTAGCCTTAGAAGAAAGTCAGCGCGAGACTTAACTCGAGTCCGTTGAGCCTTCCAGACGTTATCGCAAGTACGCTGCTTTCAAGGGAAAGAGGACTGCGTGACAAGGAAACAGGTCAGTGCGGATTCGTGACGATTGTTGTGTATAAGTCCTCTTGTGCTGTAAGGGCGGCTGTGTGTGTGCCTTGGGGGAGGTGTCCACGGAGCGATCGTGACCCTTCCGCGGCGTAGCGCATCGCGGCAACCACATGTTGCCCGTGGCCCAAACGTTGGACGACCGAGTGTCAGGACGCGTTTGGGCAATTGGGGTTCTTGACCATTCAGTGCTCCCGAGCCCTCATTGGCCATGACCGTCTCGCTGGTCATCCCCCTAGGCGGTGCGGTGACCGTACGGGATAGACGGTGCGGCGCACACACACGTCCAGGTAAGAGAGCTCTCGTTGCGTGCGAATAGGTACCTCGCGGCTTAGAGTAATTGCGTTCGCGCCTCTGCAGCGTTGCGACACCTTTGGTTTGCATTGTCATTTACTATGGTTCCTTTAGTATTTAGTTTATGTTTTACAACCACCAATAAATCCTACTCTTGCCCCGGATTTCCTCTCAAATTGCGAGAGGTTTTATGCTTAGGCAAGTAGTAACTTCGCGTAATCCTTTTTGTTTTTATTGTTTGGACCTGCTCTCACTCAATCCTTAACTAAAGCTCACCCTTACGGTAATTTTAATTAACTAATTCTCATATTTGTTGTGAACATTAATCCTTACTTAGTCATTAGTAAAATTGTAAAGCTCTGTTAACTCTCCGCGAGCAAACACCCACAGAAGGTACTCCCCCGCTGCAGCACAAGCGCAGCCCAAGCGCTTGGGACGTAGCCCCTGGCCACAAAAGCTCCCACACCTGCGACTCCCGCCTAATTACGGAAATTTCAGTCGGAAGTTTGCGCGCCAGCTTGCACGTTGGCGGGGAAACTTTCGGGAGCCCTGTACTACATCCGCCTACTTTTCTCGGCGGAAAGTACAAACCAGCTTGAGGTCGATAAATCCGTTGAAGGTGAATCGCCGACCAATAAACGTCAAAATGTCTGCAATATTGGGCAACTATTTCTGCCTCTTCTACCACTTGGAAAACTTTGGAAATATATGTAGCTGGCATCACCTTGTATGTACTCACATTTATATTTTACATCCTCCTATAAGACGTCAAAAGCTTTTTGTGCCATATGTGTATGCAAATAAAATATTGAATTTAAAGCTACGAAAGTATGTTCAGGCTCGCTTTAATATACATATAATATGGAATATGAGAAGCGACGTCTATAAAAGAGGACTGATAATGGAATATGTCTAATAAAAACACCCAAAGGTGTAAAAGTATCCGCTACCGCTCTGTTGGGGAAGACATAATTAAGGTGTAACCAGGAGCGACTTTCACCATCTGAACTAAGCTGATTTAAATTAAGGTCGAAGGTTTTCAATTTTATTTTTGGAAAAGTACCAAAAAAATTAAATTACCACTATCTACAAAGAACCTTTAAAAGGAATATAAATGTTAACCTTTATTAGCTTGTGCAAGGCTAGAATAAATAGTATTGATGCTTACCAGAATTTTCCAACTAGGAAATAGGCAGTTAGTAGAATGAAAAAAAAATAAAACTGCAATTCTCACAATTTTTACTTGACACAAGGCCGATATAAGCAGATCTAACGTTTTTGTCTTGCTTAGTACTAATTATAACAAATTTGGCAGCTACTGATTTAAATCCAACGCTTTTTTGACTTAAATAAAACCATACAATTAATGCAGCAGACCTGACCTTGTCTAGTCTAGTCTAGTATTATCCAAAGTAATTAGTTAGCCATTCTCTTATCTAATGGTAGTTCATTCGGCTTCCCTCGAAACCTCGCTAAATATTGTTGCAAAACAATTGTGTACCTGATATCACTAACTGCTTCAAAAGTTAGTATTTAACTTAACAGTTAAAAATGCAATCCGTTGAATTTGTCTCGGTCAAATTATACCTTAACCAAACATTATAGCGTTAACGTAACCATACGTCACTAAGTATTCTTGGACGAATGTTTTCCATATTTTTAGTATCTACTAGATCTTGTGATGTGTGTCGCGGGTTATTCTCGATCAGTGTCTTGATTTGCTCATCATTAGTGATGACCCAAGGAAATTAAAAAATAATTCTCTTGTCTAAATACTTGAAAATCATTTGGACCTGACCAAGTCACTAGGAAAAGTATTATACTCTTGACATATATATTCAATAGAATTCTAATAGCCAAACCTGGTAAAAATCGAAACCAAAACTTGTCATACAGACCTATAAGTCTTTTATGTACCATTTCCAAGCTTCTAAAAAAAGTTCTATTTCACCGAATCAGTCTCCTTCTAGATGTTATTTATGATCATCAGTTTGAATTTTTACAGTCTCATTCAACAGTACCATCACGTCGTACAAGCAATAAACAAATATCTAAAACACAAAAAATATTCGATATCTGTACTTCTAAATATAAGCAGGGCGTTCAAAAAGCTGCAGCACGCTGGTCTCCTATGCAAAATTAAGCAAATACATCCATCCTATTTGCCACTTCTTAAATCCTACTTGGCTGATAGACAGTTCTAAACTAAAGTAAATGGCGATTATTTGAACAATTTTCCAATCCAGGCTGGGGTACCACAGGGCAGTGTGTTGTACTCTTGCTTTATTTACTACAAGGTCCATCCCAAAAGAAATGAGCCTTATTTTTTTTCGGACGCGAGTGTACATTCCGGCGTGCTCTGACGCTTGGGGCAGGTGGTGGGGGGTCTTAGCTTCCATACGCGGTCGGTGCAAGTCGGCTCTGAGCTCTCGGAGCGGCAGGACGGGTGTTTCCGTGAATGTCTATTTTCAATTTTCGACACGGCGCGATGGATTCAAAAATCGATCAACGCTACGCAATTAAATTCTGCTTCAAACTCGGCAAGAATGCTACCGAAACGTTTGGAATGCTTCAGGAGGCCTTCAAGGATGATTGTTTATCGTACTCGCAAGTTAAAAAGTGGCACAAAGCATTTAAGGAGGGCCGGGAAGAGGTGGCCGACGAACCTCGGTCTGGACGACCGTCAACCTCCCGAACCGACGAGAACGTGCAGCGAGTGCGCGATTTTTTGAACGCCGATCGTCGGTTCAGTGTTTATCAAGTAGCAGATGCCCTAAACATTCCGAAATCGACAGTACATCGAGTCATTTCCGAGGATTTATCGATGCGGAAGGTGTGCGCCAAACTTGTGCCGCGGGTGTTGACTGACGAACAAAAACAGCTCCGGGTGGTTCGGTGTGAAGAACTCTTGCAAATGTGCGAAGATGACCCGGAGTTTTTAAACAAAGTGGTAACAGGAGACGAAACATGGTGTTTCCAGTACGATCCGGAGACAAAAGGCAGAGCGCTGAGTGGCACACCACCGCGTCACCCCGGCCGAAGAAAGCTCGGATGAGCAAATCCAGGACCAAGACAATGCTCGTCGCCTTCTTCGACGCCAGGGGGATTGTGCACTACGAGTTCGTACAACCCGGACGCACAGTGAATGCCGCCTTCTACCTGGAAGTCCTCAAAAGACTCAAAAGAAAGGTCACAAGTAAGCGGAGCGCGATCAAAACGACTGGAGTTTGCACCACGACAACGCGCCGAGCCACACCGCGTTCATCGTGACCAAGTACCTGGCCCGGATTCAACTCGGCGTGGTTCCCCAGCCTCCCTACAGCCCGGACTTGTCTCCCCGGACTTCTTTTGTTTCCGCGGTTGAAAAGAGTGCTAAAGGGCAAGCACTGGGACTCGGTTGAGGACATCCAAGAGAATGTCACAGCAGCCCTCAAGGACATCCCTAAGGAGGCCTACCAGGAAGCCTTCCGGACTTGGAAGACCCGTCTCCAAAAGTGCATTGATGCAGGAGGATCCTATTTTGAAGAATTTTGAGGTGTTGTAGCGATCTGCTCAATAAAACTATTTTTTTTTGAAAAAGGCTCATTTCTTTTGGGATGGACCCTGTATATACATCAGATATACCTACCATACCGAATACTACAATATGAACTTTTGCGAATGATACAATCATACTTGCAAGCCTTGTGGGTCCACTAATAGCATTTTCATATGCCCAAAGCTGTACAAACCTTATATAAGATTGGACTAATAAATGGAGCACTAAAATTAATAAAAGCAAGTCAACTCAGAAAACATTTACGGGGATCATTCAATAATTAAAGAGACAAACTGACCTGGAGAAAAAAACTGTTTATTTCTACAAAATAAGACTTTTCCTACTTTTCAACATAATCCCCATCAACATTTGTGCACATGCTCCAACGAGTTACTAGCTTTTTTTATACCGGCTGCAAAGAACTCTTTCTCTTGGTGTCGGAGCCAATTTCCCACAAATTTCTTGACATCTTCGTTATCCTGGAACCTCTTGCCACATAATGCCTCCTTTAGTGGACCAAACAAGTGGAAATCAGAGGAAGTACCACCTAGCCCATTTTATCAATGGTTTCACGGGTTAACTGAGCAACGTAAGGACGTGCGTTATTTTGCTGGAAAATTACACCTCTTCACCTTCTTCAAAAGCATATCTGTGTAGTAGTGGCTGTTAATTGTACGCTGTTCCTCGAGATAATTCGAATTTCAAGTAAGGAAGTTGAAACTTCAATAGGCCGGCCAGAATGGTGTTCGTCAGACACTGATTCTCGACCACTTTTGAACTGTTCGACCCACTTGTAAAATTTCCACGGTTCATACAACTTTCACCATACACTTTAGTCATTCTAGAGTATACATTAGCTGATTTTTCACCTTCAGCAATCAAAAAACGAATCACAGAACGTTGGTCAACCAATGTGGAACTTTCAAGAAGATCCGACATCGTTTAATTTAATTTTAAGGTTATAAACAGAGCAATATTGATCAATGAGCTGATTAGAACTCATCCCAGTGAGGCCAACTTAAGATCCTAAATGTATCAAACTTGTACTACCAATAGTCTTTCCCCATTCCAATTTGTCTCTTTAATTATTGAATGACGCTCGTACAATGAAAAAGGGCCACTCCTTACCAGTTACTGCCACCTGTACGTACACCTATACTTATATCTTCATCAGAATGCTACCTAGGACTGCATCTCGACAAAAAATTTATCTGGAAGAATCACATCTTAAAGAAGAAATTTATTTAAGACTCAATGACCTGAACTGACTGATTTATAAGGTAATAATCAGACCTATCTGGACTTATGGCATTGAGTTATGGTGATGTGCCAGCAAGTCAAAGACAGCAATTGTCCAACGCTCCCAATCCAAGATTCTTTGAGCGATGACTGACGCACCTTGGTACGTAACCAACAAAAAGTTACACCATGATCTATTTATGCCTTTCGTTTCAACTGTCATACAAGAGCGTAGTGCAACTCATTATACCCGACTAGATACACATGTTAATCCACTTATACAACCACTTCTATAACACAAGACTCCAGAAGACTAAAAGACTAAAAATATGTTGGCCAATTAAGCTCAAATGAAAAGTAAATAAACTTCTCGCCATCAAGGACTGATTAATATTATGGTCCTATATTACCATATTAACCCACAGAATGTTTATTCAGATTGCTAAGGTCAAAATCAGCAGCTCGAAACTTAAAACACCGCTTTCGAACGGTTTTTCAGTCAAAAAACTTTCTTCATAAACAGTACATACCTTTCTTGTTGCTTGGGTGGAATATTTGTTTTCTCCAATTTTTAACAGAGCGCAAACTGCACAAATCAAATTATTGCAAAGAACTTTTCTTCTAAAGATGCGTTGAATAGTGATCTTTAAGAATTGTACGTTTTATATAACTGCGTGTCACATATTAAAATTCCTTTAAAAATTCGTGCAACAAATATTATTTCTGTTCATAAGATCGGACGAGTAGATATTATTAATAGTTTTCCGTCTATAAATAATAAAATGCTAACACTGCTAAAGAACGAAAAATGTGCTTTGGGGATTTAAAACATTTTGAGTTTTCTAGATGAGAATTTGGCTACGAAAGGCAACTTTTTAAAATTTTGATTTATGAATCAAATAAGACGATTAAATAAACTTTTTAAGCGTTAACAAATATTTTGGGCATGTAAATAATCGCCTGCTATCTTCGAGACATGCTTTCGACCAAATTAATGGCGTATTTATCCGACAAGGACCTCCAAATGCGACGAATTTTTTGCGTTGACTACTTCAAAATCAACACTTTTTTCACATAAAGCTTGTGCTTGATGTAGGCCCACACATTCTCAATCGAATTCGCATCGGGTAACTGCGACGGCCAATCAACACTTTCCACTCGATACAAAGTTTGCTGCGGTATTCGAGGTCGTTGTCTTCCTGCAAAATTCAATCCTCGTTTTTTTTTGATGAACCAACGTTCGTCAGCTCTTAAAAAATATTTCTTATAAATCTCAAGCAATTTCAGAGCATTTAAGTTTTTCCAAAACCCAGTTTTAAAAAGGAGTCCCAAAAGATGTACTTTTACTGGTTGTTTAACGGTCAGCTGCACCAACCTATTAGTTAAGTTTGACCAACTTTATGGGACGATAACATACCCCAAAACATAAGCTTCGTTCGTAGAAATTACATTCGCCAAATCTCCGTCGACATCGTTCTTTGCCCAAATGAGTCGCTTCGTCATATGATTTTCACCTAATAAAGGTTTCTTCACTGAACTAAGGTATTTGATATCATGCGCACGGAAATGGGTTCGAATAGCTACATACGATATGTCTACACTTTTCTGTTTCAATTTTGCTGCTCCTTGATGCAATTTTAAGCCCGGGTTTCGCGAAAATAAGTTCACGATCCGTTTTTCGACTTTGGGAGATCGACCATTTTGTCTCCTTATATCGCTGCATCCACTTGCTGACCAATGCTTTCGACTTGTTCATGTACTTATCAGCTATTGCACGAGACATTTTTGGATCTTTTGGATGGATACAGAAGAACACAGCCTCGTAGCATAGCGTCTACGTGGCACTCGTGGTGCTTTACGCGTTTCCTTAGCAATAATTCAATGTTAACTTAATCTTTTGTGACAAAGCATCAAAGACAAAGGTTTTCTCTTTCGACTCACGAAAGAATTAGGATGATACCTTTTACCAACTGCTAATTATACCAAACATGCTCTTACTTAACTGATAGTATCTATTGTAGTAAATAACTAGAACATTTTTGATGTATTTGAGGAGGAAGGTTGATATGCTGAGTATCCTAGAATCCGCGAGCAGATATTTCTACGTATACAAAAAATCAGTGACAGTGGTGTGGCGACCTTTTCGACCTTGAACCGCTTGTGTATCGTGGCGGCATGCTGGTGGCTTTGATATCTGCCGCCACGATTTGCTATCGCACACAAAACGGCATATGGGCTTTTGCTCTGTCGGCGAGTCTTTGAGACAAAAAGTGCTGTCGAATTAAGATTTCCCGAAAATGATCTACCGCTAAGCCAGGCGCGAAGCCCGGCGACATACTCGATCCGCAACGCGGCCAATTTGGTCGTGCTTATTTTACCCACATTTAACCACCCCGCAAGACTTTCATGTTCCAGGCACGAAGATATCGCAACAAGGTGGCCACCGTGAAACCAACGCCGCCGAAGCCGAAGCCGATTACATGTGAGTGATTTGACAATTACTCATCAGTTGATATCGGTAGCCGCCCCCATACGCTTTCGCGCCGGCCGTTTAAGGGACGATTTGGGCCTCAACGTTTTACTTTTCAAAACGGGCCGTACTTAGTTCCCCACACCGCACCACGAGGGCACGGCTATTTACACGCCTGCCTCTCCAGACAGGTAATTTGTCACAACTGGTGCCAGATGCGGGGTTATATAAACTACAAGTGGGATTTAAAAATGGATGAAACGAATTTCAGAGGAGATTTTAACCGACTCCAATTGATAAGGGAAAAATTCAAACACATATCTGTTCGAGTCTATATTAATGCAGAATATGAAAGAAAAATTAAGAATGCATTCAGAACTTTTGGAGAATTAGCAATAAACATCAAAGAAGAATTCAGACCATTAACAAAAGAATTAGAGAATAGTGTAAAAACTTGAGTGGGAAACTCAAAAGAGACTTATAAGAATTGAAAGAACAATCTAAAAAATTGAATTAGAGATAAACCTAGAAGAGCCGACTTGAAATTTAATATAAAAGTTTAAAAAACACTCTAGAGCTAAGAAAGGAAGAACGGCAAAGAATTGTAAGATTTTAAAAAGTAATAATAAGGAAAACCGTGTGGGTTTAGAAGACAATCTAATAAAAATTGTGGAGGAAGAATAACAGAAGATTCCAAAGCAATGAAAGTGAACATAGTAAACAATACTAAAAAATAGAAAAATAGAACGGCGATTTATTGCTATACAGAATCAATCTGGGAATTTTCTGTAGAAAACAATATAATTATATTAATAAAAATCAATTTTTTATCTTTAATTAGAAAAGATTTGAACCCAATGCGGTACCTAATAGATGGAACAAAACAATCCTTTTAATGACTTCCTTGAGGGAAGACATTGTGTATGTTCTTCATGTTGTACCAAAAAAATTAATAAAAAGACTACTGGCTCCTAGTCTCACAAATTTGAATTGGTAGGGTTGACACAACCTACCGTGAATTTATTGTTTCTCTAATTACAGACACAAGCTCTTCGAAAACTATTGCATATTTGGAAGTGAGGCAGAACGAAACAGATATATGTTAGAAGCGATGTATTAACTACACACAGAAAAGCTGTGGTTCTTATCAGCTTTAATAAGCTTTTAACTAAAACTGGCTAGAATCTCAAATAAGTTTATGTTGAGGATAGACCTTTTAGAGAAGTTTGGGCCTATAATAGATCTGAAGGCAACAACTAGGAGGTTTTGTTGTAAACTGAAAACGCCCATATAATTACAACAGAAGATGCCGTACTACCAGCTCAGAGCAAGACAACGATACCAGTATATGTGAATGAACTTAAAAAGGAATGAAGAATATGACTGTAGAAAGAAACTTATAGAATCTTATAGAAGGTTAACAATACTATGCTTGTGAGAATGATAAACGTTGTAACCCCAAAAAAATACTGTAATAGCTCAATGTGCCCTCATAACGTCCGCTGGCAGTAGTGCAGACGCACCAAACAAAAATCTTATAAAAATACACTCCCAGCATATACTGAGCACAATTTACTGTCAAAAATGATAGAGAAGATAACCATTAAGTATAAAAACAGGCATTATAATCCATAAAATTGATACTTAAAATGCTCGACCAATACGGAAATTTTCAAGACGTTATTCTATAACGAAACTTGAAGCAACCAAGAATATTGTTAGTGATGTGGCAAAGCAAAGGATTATTATTTACTACTTCATGTGTATCACGGATTATGTTAATTAGAAAGAAATATGAGTCATCGCAGTTCTGCGTCGACTACCATCAGCTAAATGAAACAACTAAGAAAGATAGTTATTCCTTTCCAAGAATTAATGAAATTTCAGATATCTTATCCGGATCGCAATGGTTTTTTACATTAGACATAAAAAGCGGTTGTAGGCAAATGGAAATTGAGTCTGAATACAAAGAAACATAAAAATCGTATAGGAGCAACTTAGCAGACGTACTCGGTATACTTGGATGATATGATCATAGAGAGCAGACGTTTTGAGGAGCATCTAAAGAATCTTGAAGTATTTTAGTGGTTGCAAATCCTAATTTAAAGCTGAGCCTTAAGAAGTGTCATATTTTCCGGAAGGACATCAAATATTAAGTCAGGGTCCGGCGCAATAACCGCGACAAGTATTTTTGGCATACTTATCAAACAACTAAAAATTCAACAAAACAACAAACAAGTAACATCTATATAACTATTAGGAAACAGAATGTTCAACGGGTTTTGAAGTGGCCTTCCTTGGCGCGGTTGCACGAGTCCAAACGCTTCTTGAAGCGTTCGGCGATGGGCCGCAGGTCTTTGGGAGACAATCGGTCCCACTCCCGGCGCAGCGATTCCTTCAGCGACTTCAGACTGTGATGCCGCTTTGCATTAACCCATTAATCCAGTGGATTCAGCTTCGGCGAGTATGGTAGCCATTCCGAAGACGTCCTGCTGGAACATCCATTCTTGATTACCGAAGTGCTTCTTGGCCCATGGAATTACCACGGCCTCGAGGATGTCCCGTCGGTAGACTTCTTGGTTGATTTTGACCGCTTGGTTGACGAAAACCAGGAGGGTTTGGCCGCTGGCGCACATTCCGCCCAAAGCCACGACCGAATGTGGGTTTTGACAGTGTTCAACAATGGCAGAGGTGCGTGGAGCCTCTGCGAACCGGTATTTATTGTTTTGTCGATTGTGCACCCGCGCCATGATGAACAGCTTCTCATCGGTAAACAGCATCCGTTCCCACCCGCGACCTGCGGCCCGATCCTTGAGTTTACGGCATCGTCGGAGCCGTACGCGTTTGTTGTCATATGTCAGGAGCTGGACTTTTTGGGGCTGGTAGGGCTTGAGTACGAGTTCCTCTTTGACAATTCGTTGAATTCATCGGCCACTAATTCGGATGTCACGGGCGAGTTTATTCATGAAGACCCACGGATTTCGGCTTACTCTTTTTTGATGATTTTGCGGACCCGGGGAGTGTTGACAGTATGTTTCCTCCTTCGTCTTAGACGGTCACTATCATGGCCAAGCTTCTTAAATCGAAGAATTGTTTTACAAACATGCTGCCGGTTGAAATTGAGCATAAAGCTCCAAAATAGTAGCACGCTCGTTTGGAATCGTAAAAAACAACGCCATTTTTACAAAATCAAACTCAAAACATAATTACCGGGACAAAAAAATGCGCTGAAAAAATAGCGCTATTGTGATCATGCTGCGGCGCGACGCTTTCGCGCCGGGAGTCATCAAACTTTGTCACCGTTATTGTGCCGGACCTTGTATTGTGTCAAGAAAGGCCAGAGTTGTACAGGAGTGGTCCATACCAAGAAATAAGCATAGAATTTGTAGCTTCCTCGGCCCGTGTGCATAATACCAACGGTTCGTTTTGGAATTTGTCAACATCATAAGGGCACTGATTAAGTTAAGCAAAAAGAATGAATAATATTTGAAAGATAGTTGCCAGAGGACCTTTCATCAACTTAAACAAACTTTGAAACACCGGTTTTCAGTTATTTACAAACAGACAGAAATTTATACTGGACACCAATGCAAGCAATATTGCGATAAGAAGTGTTTTTTCTCAGGCGTAGGACAGACAAAAAGGTAATCACCTATTTTAAGAAAGTTTTATCAAGAAGGATATTATTAGCGATTGTAAAAGCTATAAAAAAAAATTTATATTAAAAATAGACCATGTCGCTTTTGAAATTGATATTAGAATTTTGGAAAATTGTCAATATGAATTGAGCAACTACAAAAATATGATTTTTACACGAAGTACCAAGCCGGAACTAGTTACCGAAAAGTAGACTCTCTGTTGAAAAGATCATGTCCTAAATCTGAAACCATAGTTTTTGGCTACAATGACTGACGATTAGTGGTTACCGCAGCGACTATGTAGTAAACAAAAATTTAATCCGGAATTAAAAGTAGTGCTTCGATGGAAGTGCCAAAGACTGTGACCATCATGTTAGTTATGGTCAAATTCCTTAAAATTAGTGCATGATTATTTGGTTAAAAGCCTGGAAAACATCAATGGCACTGAATCCATGCCTCAGTTACTAGTGACAAAAAGGTGAACATCGAATGCCCTACGTCATCTGCATGAAAAAAATTTAGTAACGCCCTTTTGAATTAAGAAGACGTTACAGTGGTTTCCAGAACAGTTGTAAAGAAGACATAGAGGAATGGTGCTGGAAAATATCCACCTTGAAAAGCCAAGAGCAACTATAAGCCAATGCTGTGTTCAGCTCATTGGCAATAGAAACAGTTGAGATTTCCGATCCATTTCCAGAAACTACCAAGGAAAACAAACACATGAACTGAAACGCATTGGCTAGTAAATCAAAAAACATCCACGGTCGTTAAACTTCACTCAAAAAGTTTTTTAGTCGCTTTCGAATACTCCTAGATATTCTTTAGCACATTTAAATCGGTGCTTTTTAGCAAATATGTTGCTTATTAGGAATAAGTCAAAGATGACCTCTATACATCTCCAGTTGGACAGCATGGTGCAAACAGTGATCCGAACATTGGGCAAGTACTCCAAAAATCAAAGAGGGTGGGATCAATATCTTCATCTATTCTCGATGTATTACCAATTCTGTTTGGGAAATTCTGAAGCAGACAATCACAAGAGCATATTATTAGAGACTTTTATGTGAGCCCACTAGAAACAAAACTAGATGAAGTAGAAGTGTACATATTTCTAGCAACCGATTGAAAGACTTGTATAACATCGGAGACAGAAAAATTTGAAGAAGTTTAGTTTAGCTTCACGATTCGTAAGATGTTGTAAACTTTTACTGAAGCTTTAAGGGCAAAAAATTACTTTATATATGGTATTTGAAAATCATCTATTAATAACTTAAATTGGTGTACACTATTAATATTTCTTTTAACGTAGAAATTAAGAATGGGTCTCCAAACAAAATATAAGCTTGGCCATGAAAAGGTTTGAAACGCCGAAGCCTTAAAGACTTTATGTACAAATATGCTAATCGTCAGAAAGCCCAATTTGGGGTAACGATCAAGATATAACAAAATCTGTTTTATATACCAGCCAATGCATTTATGTCCCAATTTATATCGCAGTATCTTTCTATGGACAAGGAAAAAAAATATGAACGTTTGGTGTACTACACAGTGACTAACCAATTTTCATCTCATAACTCAAATTGTATCAATATGTGGAGAGTCCTTACTTATTTGGAACAGGATATGATTCAATGAGACAGCAAAAGATTGGACGTGATTTGAACTGCCTATGTTATCCAGTAGTACAAAAAAGCTAGACATACTTTTCCAAGCAGCAGAAATACAGATCAGCGTATGTAACCTTAAACACATTATATGAGATATAAAAAAAATAATTAGTTGCTATTTCTATCACAGAAATCTTTGAGAAATATTTTTAATTCTTCCACGACTCGTTCTACAGGTGCCAAAAAATTTTAGTTTTGAGACATTGACTTTAAAGATGTGAAGTTGCAGCAAAAGATCTCAGAAAATTAGCTTTAGTGGTAGAACAAAGCATGAACATTAAAATAATTATCGGAGCGATTGCAAACTAAGGTTCCAGTGATCTTTCCAACATGCCGTTACGGAGCTTAAAGGATTCTGGAACCCGTATGCAGGTATTTAAGGGTATAAGAAGAACAATTAAGTAGAAAAGTGATAAAAAGCGGTTCCTCTGAAGTTTAGTTTGCATGATGAACTCTAGTAAAGTTTAAATGATACTTCTAACTTTTATACAAGGTCTGACAGATCGCTTGCCATTTAATCACCAACCAGTTCTGAAGATGATATCCAAATGTTCACCCGCAAGAGCGACACACTTCTACACCCTTAACATAAAGTTTCGCGACTTACGTTGAAAGGCTCCCATGTTCCCACAGAAAGAAATCCCAATGGGACAGGTCTGGTCACCTATCCGAGGTTTGTTGGAATCAAAGTGGTGGATTTTGATGTCTGCTAAGTCTAGACCCCAAAGAATTTTATAACATCATAAGATGACAGTCACCTCGCGTCCTGCTTCTTTAAAAAAAAAACACGGCCCGAGACTATGAAGTTAAATTTTGTACTAGCACATCGAACAGTTACATGCTGACTGTGGAAAGGTGACTCATGGAGTTGTAGAAGATTTTGTAAATTCTAATATACCTGCTGCCTGTTGACGTAGCTCGATAAATGAAAATGAGCTTCGTCACTACTGAGCACAATAGCATCAACTGGAACATTTGCAAACATGTTCTCGCAAGCCGTCTGCCGTGCGTACCAGTCACATTCGTTAAGTTTGCATGAATGAAACATGAGATTTTAGTATAGGTATTCCCAAGGTGAGAGCATGCTTAGCGACGGAACGCTGTAACAATATGACAACAGACTGTATCATTGCTGCGGTATTCTCGGGTGTCTAGACACTACGAGATATACCGGGTGATTTTCGTTTTAATTCTGAACTAGTCTGTCGGAAACTGTGTACTTACAATGTTCAGCTTTCTTGGTCGGAACTCTTCCATAATAATCATAGAATAGACATTACGTAATAGGCAATAAAATAGCATGTCTTGTACTATTCAAGGATTTACAAGGTGGTTCAAATATGACCGGGACTGATTTGTGTGTAAAAAAGTCTCACGACGCAGCAAGTGTGCCACCTTGAGAGACTGGGGCTTCTACCCTCCCTCCTGCTCGGGTTAGAACCTGTTCAGTCTTGTTTAAGAGTTGCTAGAGTGATGATCGAACAGAGGATTGCGATCAAATTACTCATTGAAGAAAATGTCTCGATCGCTGAAATTCACCACAGACTCCAACATTATGAGTAAGAGTATCTCTCCAGATCCTGTGTGTTTGAATGATGTAAGTGCTTCAGAAAGGCCAGAGAGTACGTAGAGAATAAACCGTATGATCGTCGACCGCGAATATTCGTCACCGAGCTGAACAATAATCGTGCAGACGCACTTATTCATGAGAATAGGCGCAACACTATAAAGTAACTTGAAGTGATGTCTAACAGTGTTGGTAGTGTATAAGACATCGTGAAAATGACCTACACTACCGCAAGATGAAAGCACACCGAGTCCCACGCGTTTTGACGGACGTGAATAAAATGCGCATGCAAACTACCGATCGTCTCCTACAGCAGTTTGAAAACGAAGCTGGTGCACTTTTAAAATCCATAGTGACCACAGATAATTGCATAATGTGGTTGCATTACTTTATTCCCGGATGTCAGCAGTCATCGCGCAAGTGGTGGCATACCAGTTCTTCTCCCAAACCCAAGAGAGCGCGGAGAAGCCGTTAGGCAAGAAAAATGATAACAACGTTCGATTAGGACTGTCAGGGGATCATGTAGACTTTTTGATGGATGCCAGAACACTCAGTGGTGCTTATTGCTCAGACCTCCTGACAACTGATGTGAAGGAAAATATCTGATCCAAGCGGAAGATAGTTGGAAAGCGGGGAGCCTCTCTTCAAGACGATGTGCGCTCCCATTCGACCAAAACAACAATGGAAACTTTCCAGAAATTAAAATTCAATCTATCACATCCGCCGTACAGTTTAAAATTGGCCCCAAGTAATATTTACCTGTTCGGAAGGCTTAAATAAAACTTGCAAGGCATGCGGTTTGTGGACAACGACGCCGTCATCCAGACTGTTCGGGAGGAAATACGCCACCAACCAAAAGCCTTTTTGAAAAGGGGCATCAAGATGATTCCAGAACGTTGGAAAAATTTGTTAACTCCGGAGAAAAGTACGTTGTAGACTGACATGTCCATGTAAGTGTTTGGCAATTTGGTTTTTGGTAAAAAAATCGGTCCTGATCATATTTGAATCACTTCGTACAACTGGAACGCCGTCTGCCAATACGTTGCCCACATCCGTCAATTCAAAAAGGGGAAATTATTCTGCCGAACCCTGTACTTAATAAATATTTTGTTTCGTTTTTTTTATTAAATTTTATTAGCAATCAAAATACACAGTATTCTATCAGCTAATTTGCTGGGCTACAATCTAAAGATTACAGTTTAGATTGATTAAAGAACATAATGAGATCTCATCCAGTGATGAGATCTCTGATACTATTTTATGTGAGCTGGCCACTGTCTTTTTAATTTTCTTATTGTACTATCTTCTAATAAGAGCTGCACCAAAGGATATGTGTGTTTCCAATTTTTGGTGGTGTATGACGCCTTTCTTATGGATGACCCCTTTGACAGTTGGTATCTTCAAGTCTTTATGGACCATTTCGCTTGTTGCGTACCATGGAGCGTTAACTATTATTCTTAGAATTTCGGACTGCCACCTTTGAATTATTTCCACATTGGACTTGCTGGCACAGCCCCACAGTTCTATTCCATAGGTCCAAATGGGTTTGATTATCGATTTGTATAACAGTTTTCTATGGATATTGGAGACTTTCTACCAATCAACCAATATAACTCTCCCTGTTTTAAATCCATTTGCTTTCTTTTTGCCGATGTGATCTCTCCAATTTAATTTGGAATCTAAGTAGAGTCCCAGGTATCTTACCGTTTCGGTTTGTGGTATTTCTATGATGTTTAGATATATGGGTGGACACGGGTCTTTTCTTTGGGTAAATGTTATATGAGCAGACTTTGACTTACTTTAACGTTCCACTTTTTAAGCCTTGATATTTCTAGAGCACATAGACAGTCTTATATTTGAGTGCGTGCTCGGAAGACTTTATTGTGGCTAGCCACATCATCAGCAAATGTGCCCATTATGATATTTGGTGAGACTAGAAAATCCTAGATAAATAATAGATAGAGTAGAGGACCCAGGACACTGCCCTGGGGTATCCCAGAGTTGATTGGACGTATAGTTGAGACTTCTTGCCTTACTTTTGTTCTAAATTGTCTGTCATATAAATATGTTTTAAATAGATTGTAAAACTCTGGCATGTGCTATCAAAAGCCTGGCTTACATATAAAAATACTGAAATTTTTTTGTCCATTCTGTATTGATTCTAATAAGTACTAGTTTTTTGAGCAATTTCGAAATAGTTGGTAGTAAGCTTATAGTACGATATGATTTTTTACTATGTGGGTCCATACTAGGTTTAAGGATTAAAATTATCTAGACGGTTTTTAATTTTTGGGGCCAATAGTGAATTCGGAAGATTGCATTAAAGATATACGTCAATAATACTATGCCCTTTTTTGGCAGTTCTTTAGGCATCTTTGCTGTTATAAGGTCCACGTCCGAGGATTTTCTTGGGTTCAGGCGTTTTATTTCTTCTTTTATTTCTTTAGGTGTGACTGGTTTAATTGGTTCTATTGCTAGCACGGGAGTCTCTGTATTTCCATTATTTCCTCATCCAGGTCATTTTCATGCTTTTTCCTTGTCACTTTTTGCCCACTGTTGCATTGTTGGCTGTTCTATTCTTAAAGAGGGGAAAGTTATTGTTAGTTCATTTTTAGATTTAATTGGTTTCCATATAAAATTGTCATTAAATTACATAAATAGTCTTTAAGTGACTCTTCTCTCAGCGATTTTAGTTGAGATTTCAGCTTATTGCTTAGCCTGTTGAAGATTTTTTTGTCTGCTGGGGCGTGTGCTCTTTGCCATTTGGCTCTTGATTTTTTTTCAGCTACCAATTTTTTAATTTTGAGAGGGATATTTGTAATGCCTTTTTTGTGTGTTATTTTAGGAGTAGCTAGTTGGGCTGCTTTTTGTAAGGTATCAATAAAACTATTTGTGATTTTATTTGGGGTTTTAAGCATTACATTTAAATTTCTTTCATCTGACAGCTTGCGTCTATATTCATCCCACTGTTTTTGAATTATGCAGTCTAGGTTTAGGTTGGATGTTTAAAAGGAGCTGTAAGTGGCTATTACCGGTGAATGCTCTGAGGACAAATCATAGCTAGGTGTAATGTCCGTATAGGATGGAAGGTATTGTTAGTGACAAAAAAGTCTATTAAATCCGGTGATTTATCTACATCTGTCGTCCAATACGTTGGAGTTTCCATAGATAAGTATGAGTATCTTTTATCTTGAATGAGGTTAAACAGTTCTTTACCTTTTGTGGTAGTTAAACGTGATCCCCATGCCGTGTTTTTACTATTGTAGTCTCACCGGCCAGAAATCTGGTACCTAGGGTGTTGAAGTAAGATTCAAACTGGTGTTTTTTAATTTTATGCCTTGATGAGCAATATGCTGCACTAATAGTTACTTCACTTGGGTGATTGTGTACAGAAAATAAGGTAGCTTGTAGTGACTTATTGTTTGTTTAATTATTATAGCTGTGCCTGGATGTGCAGTGCCATCTGGGTAGTTAGTGTGATACACATTATAGCTCGGTATTTTGACGTATGTCTTCTCAGTGAAGTGAGTTTCACTGATAAAGAGGATATCTATTAAATTTTGTTTTAAAAACAACTGGATTTTGTCTTTGTGTTGAGCAAGGCCATTTGCATTCCATAATCAATCAAATATCTTTAAAGCATAATACTGAGGTTCCCGGTCTCCGGTCCCCGGCCGTGTGAGAAGCATTGGTTGCCAGAGTAACGCGTTGGGGGCCACGCGAAAATACACGAGCGATCGTTGCTATATATTTCGTAATGTCAACATAACGTCAACGCCCATTACGGTGATGCACCAGAGTGAGACGGAATTCGTGACTGACACAATCGTTGCAGGGCAGCAATAGTAACGATTGCTACAGAAAGTTCGTAACACTTGCATTCTCTATAGTAGCCAAGCGTAGCTGGCTGGATTTTCTAGTGCTATTCTAAGAATCATTGTTTTGTTTACTGATTATCATTGTCAACATATTGGGGACCATACTATTCTGCTGCGTTAATTGATTAAACATTATTTTGAATTTGTCAAAAAATTTATTTAATTCCATGGATGATTCATCGCCTTGAGTTGTATTCTGAGGTTTAGTCACACTACTGTAGCTTCTGTTTTGGCTTCTTATCGGTAGTGATTTCGGTTGATTTTGTTGTGTATGTTATTTTAATAATTAGAATGATAGTTGTTTGTTTTAGTTTTATATATATATTTTTTGATAATACTAACATTCCCTGTAGTTGGCTGGATGTCCACTTCCACATAAGCCGCATGTTGCTGGTGTATCCTACTTTTCTTACAACTTGATATAATGTGTTGGCCACCGCAGTAAACACACAAATAAGGTCTATTGAAATAGGTCTTAGTATGACCGTATAATTGGCATCTGGTACACTGTACTAAGTTGTTGTCTTTTCTTGGCGGCTCTATTTGAATGACACTGTTTAACAGCCTGTTTGTTTTATATGCATCCTTTTGTTCTCCGAGGGCTCCAGGTCAACAAAGAACATATTGAGAAGTTGTTTTGTTCCACGTTGTTTTATATTTATTATATTTCTTACTTTGTGTCCATGTTGTGTAATTTATCGTTTTGTATCTTCTAACTCAATCGAGTAGTGTAAGTATTTAATTACAATTCTGTATGACCTTTCCTCTTTCGGTTGATAGGTGTGATGGATTATATTGTTTTCTTTCATATATTTTGCTAATTTTCTAGGCGTCTGAGCTTTTATAAGTTAATTTTACAGTGTTGTTTACCAAGCTCCTAGTTGTATATTGTTCTAATTCAACTATTTTGTGTAGCTTCTTGTTCATTTATGGTAGACTTGCAACGCCGTACATAAATAAAAGAAGGAATTTAAGTAGATTTTTGTTTGCATTAGTTTTATTAGTGTTATCTATCTGGTTTATTTAAATTGAATTATATGTGTTTTTTAGTGGTATCTCATCATTTTCATGCTTTCTGGTTTTCTTTATCTTCCTTCGCTTAGTACCTTTTACTATTTGCCATGGACTCTCTTTAATGGTATATGTGTCAACTTCTTCATCATTAGTTGTAGACATTTTTGCGCATTAAGGGATGCTGTTTTGATTATTGGCGTGATGCGCTGAACTTTGTTGCATCATAAATTGTTCTTGATTTGGCAGAAACTAGTATTGACTCATAAATTGTAGATGGAATATTTGTTGTTGTAGTGCTGAGACGGATAAGTAAATTGTGATATATTACCATTGAACATTGCTTGGTTCTGTATATTATTTGATGGTTGTAATAGATAAGAGTGACCCTGTATGTTGTTTTGTGTCATTGGATTATGTACATATCCAATACCTGAGCCGTTTCCTGTCGGTATCGTTTTAATTATCACTTAAAAATCGCACTAATAATTGGTAAATACAGTAAAGTTATGTGTAGAATAAATATAACTTGTAAATACTTAATAATACTACTGATCCGCTGGCCAGAAACATTGATAGCGCTACTTTGTTTTGGTGTGCTTCTAATATTTTCTCGAGTTTAAAAGTTTTTTTCAGTGTTGCTGTAAAATTTTTTAATGTTTCTATAGTCTTGACATAAAATTAAAACGAAACGAATTATTACTTGTAAACATGAAAAATTGTAGGATATAAGACAAAGTCGAATCGCAAGGGTTTTAATTCAAATATAAATACTCAAACGTAAAATATATATAAAAATTCTCCTAATTTGTTTTCAATTATTTTATACCCGGCTTAAGATTCAGGCAAAACTAATTTACAAACAGTAAGCCATAAAAACAAAATTCCTAACTTCTTGCTACTTCTAAAGTTTCTTACACAATACAAGGACGGCACGTGTTCGTGTTTCACCTTCAACTGAATTGGATTAGTTCGATTTTGCTCCAGTTCAACATTTTTAAATTTAATAAGGAATTTGATTTATTTATTTATTGTACATCTAAAAATTTTAAAAAAATATTTATCAGCCAAATCTGCTTCATTATACCAGTACCTATTACAATAACATCAACTAATAAAATGTAGTACAATAAAGTGTAATCTCTACAAGTAGAGTCACGTTGACCAGAAAATTCTATAAATTTTTTATATGTTAATGTTATTGAGCTGTTATCATTCGACATGTGAGTAATAAAAATTATACACTTAACAAAAATGAAACAATATATGCTTGCACAATGTATTAAAATTTTGAAAATTTACTATAAAAATGATAAAAGTAAAGCACAAAACCTTATATTTGTTAACTGGGTATTAAGGATACAAGAAACTGACCTTGCTTAAAAAAACTGATTTCTATCTAACTGGGTAAATCACCAAAACTGTCACATGTGGGGAGCCTGATAATCCACGCGAATAGTCGAGAAACCTTTCTATCCCCTACGTGTTACAGTCTAGTGGGCTGTTTGGGTTGGTGGCGTCAGTGGTCTTTATTTTGTTAAGAATGAGGATGATGAGACCACTTCAGTGAATGGTGTGCGTTATCGTGTGCTCATTGACTTTGTTGGTCAGAAGTAAATGCCTTGGAAGAGGATTAAGGAAGATGTGGTTGGTTGTACCAAAGAGTCCAATGTTCCAACACATATGTTTCAAAAGCTGCTTTAAATTTGAGTGCAATTTTGCTTTTGGGTACGGTTGGTGACCATCATATTTAAATATATCAACCGCTTTAACAAATGCCGCTTCAATTGCATTTAAAAAATATTTTTATGTTTTTTGCCCCAAATCTAAATATTTTACTTAATAGAACTTTTTTATTTGCAGAATTAGTTACTGATTTGTTAAATGTTATTCGATCTCAATGCATTCTTTGATCCTGTCTAAAAATAATTTAAGTGTTAATGATTTTAACCAAACATCACCAGTGGCACAGTCTGCACTGGGCATCTTTTCCTGGTGCATTGTCCCCATCTATGCTTAATTTACCTGATAGTACATAACACGAGTACTTCTTAATTCCAAAAAATATCAAAAACGCAAAAAGAAGAAAATCGAGCAAAGCGCAATTTTACAACTAATATAATAAAGGCAGCCATTAAAGCCTTTAAGGAGACGAAACAACTATGGAAAACGGCTGCCAAGTTTGGTTTATGCCACACTATGTTTTCTATGTACAAAAGGAAGAACAAAGACAAACGGCAGAAGATTCTCAAACCTAACTATCCTATCAATAAGGTCTTTAGTTGCGATTTGGAAAAGCAACTCAAATATTATCCAATACAAGCAAGCAAGACGCATTTCGGTTTATCTAAAATCCAAGCCCGAGAATTAGCCTATGGATTGGAAAAGCAAAATTATTTAAAGTATCCTGATTTATGGGATAAGAAACAAGCATCAGGAGAGTACTGGTGATTTCATAAACCATAAGCTACCTGTCTGGGCAGGGTAACTGCCTTCAACGGAACGATGGTAAAAAAAAGTTTTTAATAATTTGAACACTACTAATTGGCAAAAATTGATGCCTCCCATCGGTCTAACTATTATATATGAGCCTTCAAACATCATTGCAAAGACAGGAACAAAAAAGTTGGTCAAGTGTACAGTACAGTACAACCCTACTTAATTTTCCTTCGGGTAAATTTCAAGGCACATGTGGTAAATGGTGCTCCTTCGGAAACGGTTGGATAAACAAAATGTTTTCTATTGAAGTTATGAAGCACTTTGCAGCTCATATTCGCCCCACGCCAGAGTACCCAATACCGCTGATTTATGACAACCATGGGAGCCATTTGCAGATTGAACTAATTAAGTTTGCCCGTGAACACAATATCCACATAGTAACTATCCCTTTTCACGCGTCTTCAAAACTGGAGCTACTAAACACATCCGCTATTGTAACTATTATAACTCTGAGTGTAACAATTGGATAATGAGCAACCCTAATCAAACTATTACTATTTATGACTATTAACACAGTTATTAGGGAAAGCTCATTCCAAGTCATTCGACATGAGCAACATTATCAGCGACTTCAGGACTACTGAAATATGGCCTTTTGGTCGTAATGTCTTCTAGGTTGAAGATTTATTATAGAGCTACCTGCCAGATTTCCTAATCTTCCGCTTGCGCGTCTGAAAATATTACTTTACTTGGTCAAAGTAAAGCGGCTTCAAAATCGCAAAAATGTGAAGATGGCCTTCCACTGATTTTTGAACCTGTATTTGGCATTACCCAAAGGCACTAGAGAGGAAGGTCAAAGCTGGCGGAAGGAAAAAAGGAAAAACAGTTATTTTAACTGCAACATTAAACAACAAAAAACTTGAAACCTCTGTAAATCAAAAGCTTTTTGATGACAACTGGCCCAAGGGGACTGAAACCGACAGCAAAACAACGGTATGTATGAGTTGGAATCTGAAGACGGCGGAGGAAAATGGACGGAAGAAACAATTCACTCAAATAAGGACAGCACGGAGGATGAAGTTAATCGCGTTCAACTTACTGAAGGGCTGTTTATTACTATTAAAGAAGGCCAGTGGCAAAGGGGGATATAAAGTGTTCTGGGTTGGGGAAATCCTGGGAAGGGGTAACGTATATCCAGGTGGGTACCTTGCACCAAAGACAATTGTCAACACAACCCTCAATAACTCAACAAATTTCTAAGAATCAGACATACATTCAGTACCAAACTAAAGCTCAATAATGTACCTAAATGGAGCCCCGAAAAGTGACATCCTCCCTTCAAAAGCATAAGTTTTATGACTAATTTAAAAAAGGGGTGACGTTCCTTTCTCTACCCTTATTTCTAATAGGGCAACGCTACATGTCACGATAATAAAAAATAATAAAATATACAGTGCCGAAGAAATAAAAGCGGAAACTCTCAACAGTAGCAAAATGAGAAGGAAAAAGAGGCAGGTAGTAGCTATAAAAGAACAGTAAATGATAGATCACCGAACGGAGACACCATAGAAGAAAAGCCAAGGAAAATCAAGACTACATGGACAAAAAACTAATCAGGAAAGAAACGGATGGGAAAAAAGACAACGAAAAATGCAATGGACACGGAAACAAAATAACCAAGAAAACAAAAATATGGAAACTAGCAACGTGGAATATCAGAAGCTTAGCAGGGAAAGAAAACGAATTAATAGATGAATTCCAAAGCACAAAATTAGATATATTAACTATAACAGAGACCAAAAGGAAAGGGGAAGGAATAACAGAAATGGCACATGGACATATACTCGTGTATAGTGGAGTAGCAGAGAACAAAAGAGCGGCAGCAGGGGTTGGGTGCATAATTAAAGAAAACCATGCTGCAAAAATAATAAAATGGAAGGGATGGAGTGAGAGAATATTAACGGTAGAATTAAAAGAAGATAAAGGAAATGAAGTAACAATAATAGTAGTATATGGACCCGTTGAAAATGACACCAAAGAAAACAAAGACAAATTCTGGGAAGAGCTAACGGAGATAACAGAAAACAGCAGAGGAAAAATATACATAGCAGGAGATCTAAATAGCAGAGTGGGTAGACAAGAAAATAAAGCTATAAAAACATTAGGAAAGTTTGGAGAAATAACAAAGCATAACAATGGAGAACGGCTAATAGATTTCTGCATACTAAACAACTTAATAATATCTAATACAATCTTCCAACATAAAGATATACACAAATTTACAAGAGAAGTAACGAGCAGGAACGAAAAATCCTTAATTGATTATATACTAGTTGAAAGAGCCAACAGAAGAGCAGTGAAGGATGTTAAGATTAGCAGAGAAGCTGAAATATATAGCGACCACTACTTAGTAGTGGCAAAAATTAAAGTAGAAGAAAACAAGATAACCAGCATAGGAAAAGATAATACACACAAGAAGGTAGAATTTCAGACAATCAAAACCTATAAACTAAACAACAGGGAAGTGAGCAGTAGATATAAAGAAATCATAAGCTGTAAAATAAGAGCACGACAAGAAAATATGAAAGAAGCAAAACTAGAACAATTATGGAGCACTTTCAAAAATATTATGATTGAAGCAGCAATAGAAGTTTATGGAACCCTCAAAACATCAAATAATAAGAAACAAACGGCATGGTGGAACGAAAACATTAAAAATGAAGTTAAGAACAAAAAGAAAATATGGAAGGACTATTTAAGGAACAGGAAAGAAGAGACATATAAAAGATACAAAGAGCAAAGAATAAGAGTCAAAAATATGGTAATTAAAGCTAAACAGGAGAAGTGGGAAGAATTCGGAGAAAGATTAGAGAAAAATAGTAAAGATAACTAGAAACTATTCTATAGAATATTAAAAACACTAAGAAGTAAGAAACCACTGAACAATGATCGGATAAGGAATAAACAAGGGGAAATATTAGTAGAAGACAAAGAGATTATGGAAAGATGGCGAGAATACTTTGAGGAATTACTGAACCCAAAGCAAGCAGAGGAAAATGTAGAAGGGAACCAAGGAGAAGAACAAAGAAAAGAAGAAAAACTAGAGGAAAGGAATGCAGAAGACATAGAAGAGGAAGATATAGAGGAAATAGAGCTACACGAGATGAGGCAAGCAATTAAAGATACAAAAAATGGCAAAGCAACTGGACACGACAAAATAAAGATAGAGATGATAAAACACATGGGAGAAGATGGAGAAAAAATACTACTATCAATTTACAATAAAGTGTGGAAGGAGAGGATAATCCCGAAAGACTGGAAAATAGGAAAAATACTGCCGATTTACAAAAAGGGAGATAGTACGAATTGTAACAACTATAGAGGAATCACGTTATTGAGTGTAGTACTGAAGATCTATGAGCGCATACTGGACAAAAAACTAAAGGGGAAAATTGAGAAATCGTTATCTGAAGCACAAAGTGGGTTTAGAAAAGGCTATAGTGTACAAGACCATATATTTTCAATAAAAGAAGTTATAAATAAAACAGTGCGGTATAATAAAAAAGTGTTCTGTGCATTTTTAGACTTAAATAAAGCATTCGACCGAGTCAATAGAAACATGGTATGGGAAAGCTTGATTAAAAGACAGGTCAATAAAAGATAAATAGCGGCCATCAAGAGCATATATAACAACAATGTCAACTACACGATGAGCAGAAACAGGACATCAGAGAGCTTCAGGACAGAAGAAGGACTGAAACAAGGAGGAGTCTTAAGCCCGGTGTTACCGTACTAATGGACGACGTTATAAAAGAGTGCAATAAAAGAACGAAGAAGATAAAAGTGGGATATAGAAATCTGCAAGTGGTAAAAATAGCAGAATGCGCGTTTGCTGACGACGTAGTAATAATGGCTGCAAATGAGAGAGATCTACAAAAAAATCTAGAAATATGGAACGAAGTATTAACAACATATGATATGAAATTAAATACAGACAAGACAAAGGTGATGGTAATATCGAAGGAACAGTGTAAAATAAAAATACAAATTGAGGGAAAGGACATAGAACAAATAGACCTCTTTGAATACCTAGGAGTCACAATAGAAGAAAAAGGAAAACAAGAACTAGACATCGCAAAGAGAATAGAAAAGGCTAATAAAATTTACGCCATGAAGGACAAATTTATTAACAAAAGAGAAGTGACACGACCAACAAAAATGAATGTATTTAAGACAATATACAGACCTATACTAACCTTCGGGTGTGAGACATGGGTGTTATCAGCAAGAATGAAAAGTAAAATACAAGCGGCGGAGATGAGATATCTAAGGAGAGTAAAAGGGATAACCTTAAGAGATCGGATAAGGAACAGCGAAGTGAGACAAGAACTAAGAATCCAGACGATACTCAAATTTATAAAGAATAGACAACTGAGTTGGTGGGGACACCTACAACGCATGAATGAGACCAGACAGGTTAAACAAGTATGGAAAGCAAAGGTGGCAATAAATAGGGGAAGAGGAAGACCGCAACAAACATGGGATAGCGTCGTGGGAAAGATATTACCAGAGAGAGGGAAATCGTGGCAAGAAGCAAGCTTATTAGCTCAAAATAAAAAGGAGTGGAGTAAGTTTGTGTACCAAACAAGTGAGGGAAAGACAATACAATAATAAAACACTCTAGAATTAAGTTAAGTATGTACGAGTTATTAGAAAATACATTTAGTTAACTTAGGTCTATAAGTAAATGTTAAATTACATGTAGAAATTTAACCCTACACCAATTGGTAAATGGGCATTCGATAATATATATATATATATATATATATATATATATATATAATGATAAAGTAAACAGACACACGTTAATTGGTTTGTAAAAAGCTTACCTTTTACTTACCAGCTTTCAAACGGTAGAAACAATTTAGAGGAAATCTTTGAACACACGACTAGTACTGTATAACATAGGTTTGTAAAACATTTTAAGAACGGAAGCCGTTAATTACTAAAAGACTACACTTAAGCTGTAAAGAAGTAAAGCTTAAGTGACTACTTTATGTCTGGTAAAATACAAGCAATCATTGTATTTTACTCATTATACTTTCCATCGTAGAATTTTTTCCGTTTTCATATTTAAGGAAAGTATTGAAAAAGCGATGCTGACGGACCCGGGTTCAATTCCCGGTGCTCTCTGATGCCTGGCGGGTGGCCTATTCAGTCACTAAAAACAATTGAGTACCTGCGTTCATTCGAACAAGGGGTAATAATGGCGGTCGTTTTAGGCGCACTTCTCGGCTTTATTCTCCAACGATTGTTGATAAAATCAAATAATATATCTGCCTTTTATTTTAAAGATAACCGTAAACACAGACTGTTGGCAACCAAAAAAAAATTATACGAAGTTTTGCTAATATTTTAGAAATTTGAACAATGTTTGCATAATTCTTGATCAATAGACTGTAAAGAGGTTTAGGAAACTCAAATCAATATTTATTTTACTCCTGTACAGCGAATATTTTTCCTTTTCGCCTTTTTGAAGCTTTTTTTAGCTTTCTCGCCAGCTCTACTTAAGAGGTATATTAACTATCTCTGTTTTTTATTTTTCCATTTGCTCTTTATATTTGTTCAATCCTTTCCAACCAATTTAAAGTTTTTTAATTTACGCACATGTCTATAATTGAAGTTTTTGGTAAACCCAGATTTTTCCTTTTTAGCTTCTTATTTTTTTGAAGAAAACTTGAATTTCGCTCGAAGCTTTGGATGGGTGGATTGAGTAGCCGTTGCCGGTTCCAAGGCCGGGCAATGGAGGATGGTTGTGTCGTTCTAGCTAGCCACTTAGCACATAGAAAAAATACGGCTCTAGTGTTCCCAAAATGCCAGTAAATCTTAAAATACCCCAAGTGAGTGGAGCAAACAGCTCAGAATCACACACTAGCATGCTAGTTTACACCTAAACAAGAAGAAAGTGGAGATTTAAAAGAACAGTTGCAGTCGGTACTTGGAATATTTAAGGGCTGTGTGCCAAACATAAAAAAGTAGTCCTAAAATAGAAAAAATAAAAACAGACATTATTGTATTAATGGAGACCAAAAGGAAAGAAGTTGAAGAAGAAATACTGAATAACCACTACCACATATGGAATGAAATCCTAAAACATCAAAAAACCAAAAATTGATTAAACTAAAATGAATATACTACATCACTTCATTCAAACAAATAGATGAGAGAATAATTAAATTGGAGATAAACAACAATGCTTCAAAAAAAGATAAAAACACCTTCTTTGGCCAAATTAGTAGAGGATACACCAAACAGAAAAGAATTAACAGTTATAGGAGATCTAAATAACCGAGTTGCAAGAAACGACGAAAGCGTAATGGATCAATTAGGAGAAGATACTATCAACAACAATGGCCGAAGATTGACTCGCTTATGTAGATAACAGGAATACATTGTAGCCCATACTTTTAAGCAACACAAAGACATTTACAAATTCACCTGGATCGATCCACAACAAAATTTAAAATCAATAATAAATCTACTGGTTATGAAAAGACATAAGAAAATACATATAAAAGACGTAAGAGCCTGCAGACAATGCGCAAGCAATCATCATATGCTTGTAAGTCACCTCACATACAAAAAAAAACACAAAGAAGAAACGAACCAGGCGAAATATCAAAATTAGGAGAAGAAATCAGAGAAACCATATATAAAACAGACCTACTAAAACAATTTAGCCTAAAAATAAACGAGAACAAGAAGGGACCTCCAAAAGAAATGTACCTCGCTTAGAGAAGGCAATAAAAAAGTCACAGAAAAAACTTTAGGCGTAGAAAAGAGAAAACCTAAATAGATAGAACAATTCTCAGAAGAATTAGAAGTGCTAATCGACGAAAAAAGAAAGCATACATAAAATGGTTATCTAAAAAAACACCAATATTATAATAAGAGTATGTAAAGTTAAGAAACCAAATAAAAAAAAAGTAAAAATTGATAAAGATGAGTATTGAGGAATATTACGCATAGACATAGACAACACAATAGCATACAACAGCTGCATAGAAAGTAATCAAAAAGATAAGAAGCAATATAAATTTCAAAAGAAATCTAAATACCATAAAGTCACAACAATAGATAAAGGATTACTCAGATCTTTTAATAGAACGTAGAGACAAATACCAACAAGATGGCACAATAAAGCATGAAAGATCTATACTAGAAATTAAAGAAGCAAAGCTCTCAGAAAAGCAAAAAAGGACAAGTCACCAGGTCCAGGAAACATACGAAAAGAACTTGTCAAACATGGAGGAAAGGAAGTTATAACATTCATAACTAAGATCTTCAACTAAATAAAGAAGGGACAAAACATCCAAGCAAAATTAAAAAATTATGCACTAATTACACTAACTACTTTTCGCGGATGACCAAATCATATTTTCACAGGATGTGGAAAATACGGAATTTATCTTAAAGAAACTTAAAGAAGAATTTGAAGAAGGAGGATTAAAGATAAAACAACAGCATACGTGTGTGTAGAAAGAGCGACAGGGAACTTAAATGTTAACAGACAGGATATTAAACCCTGCAACAATTTCACTTACTTGGGAACGACTATAAGCTTAGATGCAAGGTGTGAGAAGGATATCTCCAAAAGAATAAAGGTGAAAAAGACGACAACAAAGAATCTACACGGACTACTACGAAATGACAACTTAAGTAAAGACACAAAGAAAAGGATTTTTCATAGTATAGCAGGGATTATCACACTCTACGGGGCAGAATTGTGGCTAATGACAATATATGTTCGAAATAGAATTAGAGTAGTAGAATTGGATTACTTAAGAAGATGTCTAAAGACTACCAGAAGGGATGGGATGAGAACAGAAGTAATGTGGGAAAAGATGGTCAATCACTAAGAGTTTAAAAAATCGAGCACTACGTTGGTATGGTCACGTGAAACAAATGCTTGAAAATAGATAGTCAAGGAAGATTACAGAATGGTCTCCAAGAGGTAAAAGAGGAAGAGGGCCAGCCTTGAATTGGGAAACATATAAAAAAGATAATGGAAGAAAAGATCTGAAAGAAGGAGACTGGTTGGATAGGGACATATAGAAACAAAAAAATGGAAAACCCATTTAGGTAGTAAACCGAAGAAGAAGAAGAGGGTAATAGGCTATGTATTGAAAAGAAGCCGCTTTGTAAGAACAGATTAACAGTTTTTTTTTCTATTGAACTTATTACTATCATTGCCCAAATAACCTGCATTGTAGAAACGGCTCCTGCTGTAAACCCAACGTTGGTGGGAATAATGATAAAATGCTGTTACTAAATCTTAAAATACCAAGTGCTTTTTAGGATCTTTATAATTAGATTAAGGAAATGGAGGTCTTGATGATGCTAAATCAAAAATCACGCCTTAAGTAGTGAAGTCCAAGAGACCGTGTCATTATAGAAGGTGTCAATAAAGTTGTTGGTTGCCAGGTAGCCTGTAAATAGCTTCTACTAGGAAGCTGTGGCTTTAAAATTTGAAGTTAGAATTTGAAATTAGAAATATGCAATGTATTTTCAAAGTGGTTGGGTTCAGAAACTAAATTTTCAAGTTTTTTCTCTTTTAAATAAATAAAGTGTGCTATTGGAAATGTAACATTTATTTTGCATTATTAAACTTCAGAAAAGTTTGATAAAAAGGGACCATTGTTTTACAATAACTAATTACTGAACTAAATCGAACTTGAAAACTTTTTTAAATATGGCACTTTTCTTACTTAATAAGTTTGGAATGGAAAAATGTTTAATAGGGATTTAAACTTTAGTCTACTAATGAGAATCTGCTATTCTAATTTTTTTAACTTTACACTTGTTCCTTAGATTCAAATTAATACAAGGGTGAATCAGTCATCGTTTCCTGTTTACGGGCCGTGAGGTAAACTGAGTATAGTGCGGTTTCTGAGCACCATAGACAGGGATGAAATGAAATGAAATTCCCATCGTAAAGTACCTCGCAATAACCTGTCGACTTTCAGCTTTTCAACAAGCTTGAAATGAAAATACCGCCAGCTGTCTCCCTTTTAGATCGACTATTTGAAATTTTTTGAATTTTACAGTTTTGCTCTTATTTAATTAGCAATTACAGTACTTAACAATTGTAAAAATACACAAGTGCATACGCAAACAAAGATAAAATATATAATAAAGGATAGTATTGTGTTGTAATAATGCAAGGGATTGCCCGCCTAAAAGTATTTTCGGCTGCCTAGGCTGATAATTTTTACCCCCCTTTCCTCAAATTTTTACAAGGTGGGAACGTATACAATTTTAATTGGATCGGCTTTTTCCTGGATCGGAAACGTGAAACAATTTAACTTAGCGCTCATTCATAATAGACGTAATCATAAGGCGCCCTTAAGAAATACGTAATACGTAACGTTGCACCAATGAAAAGCTTATGCGCTCGTTTATAATGCACTACCGTAATTTTTACGTTTTTCGTTCATACGTAAGAAATCGGTTCAACTTTACGTATTTCTTACATTTATTTGCAGTAATTTTTAATTATTCTTTAGATTATGTTGGCAGCAGTAACAGAATGTTTGTTTTGATTCTGAAATTGCATAACCTAACTTTAGTGTTGTCGAAATTTTGGCTTCGTTTTTGCAACGAAGAGGGAACTATTAATTAAGTTCGTAAATATGTGTCTAGCAGTAGCGTCTGACTCAGATTGAGCGGCTACAAATAGGGCACTCTTTTGCCCTGGGATCGAGAACGGTCCTAAAGGCGGAAGAACTACGAGGGTGGTCAACGGTATAAGGATACAGAAGGCAACGGGAAACCACTGTATTAAAGGCCCATTTGGGCATCCCTAGTAAAATCAATATGGCTGAATTCAGAGCAAAATGTTCCGGAGTCTCTAGTTCCCCGTTCGGATCTCCGGGGGGAACGGTTTTGAATAAAGCTGCAAGAAAGAAGAAAGAGATGAAGATAGCTACATGGAATATTCAATCTATATATGAAGCAGGAAAAATCCACAATGTGCTTCAAGAAATGGAACGTCTTAAGGTTAACATAATGGGACTGAGTGAAACCAGGTGGCCAAATTCAGGGGAAATGCAAATTAACAAAGCAAAGATATACTACTCAGGTAATAACGACCCATACCATTGGAATGGAATAGCAAAAGTAGTTGACAAATCCCTGTGTAAATCAGTAATTAGCTTCATGCCTGTCTCAGATAGGGTAATCATGTTAAGAACTCAAACACTCCAAGGAATAATGAATATAATACAGGTATATGCCCCTACTGCAGATAAGGATGAGGAAGAAGTAGAACAATTTTATAACGACGTTCAGCAAGCTATAAATATCACAAAAAACAGAGAAATCACGATTGTCATGGAGGATTTCAACTCAAAAATAGGAAAAGGAGAAGTGGAGGATATCATAGGTAATTACGGACTGGGACTAAGAAATGAGAGGGGAGATAGACTGGAACAGTTCTGCCAAGAACAGGAAATGATAATCTCAAATACGTTCTTTAAATTGCCAGAAAGAAGGCTATATACGTGGAGAGCACCAGCAGATAATAACAACAACATAGTCCGAAACCAAATAGACTATGTATCGATAAATAAACGATATCGCAATTCCATCAAGTCGGCCAAAACATATCCAGGCGCAGATGCAGCAACTGACCACAATCCGGTGATAATAAAAATCGAAACACGATTAAAAAAACTTACATCACAACAGAACAAAAAACAACTACAGATAACACAATTAACAGACCAAGCAACAAAAGATCAATTAGCGGTAAAAATTAATAAAGAACTAGAAGAAAAATAGATAGAAACTTGAAGGAGACCCAAATAACAAATGGGAAGCATTCAAAAAAGCAATAATGACCCCAAGTAGAGAAATATTAGGAGAATCAAAGGTAAATAACACAAATAAAATATGGATGACGGATGAGATACTGGAACTGATGGAAAACAGAAGACAACATAAGAATAGAGACAATGAAATGTATAAAACCTTACATAAAGAAATAAGAAGGAAGATTAGAGAAGCTAAGGAGAAATGGTACACAAATGAATGTGCAGAAATAAAAGAATTGCAAGCAAGACATGATGATTTCAACTTGCACAAGAAAATAAAGGAAATGGCGGGAATAAGAAAATCAAATAAAAATAATATCCTCTTGGACAGAAATGGTAAAATAATACCCGACACCAAAGGTAAATTAGAAAGATGGAAAGAGTATATCCAGGAATTATTCGAAGATGAAAGACAACAAGAAACAATAGAAGAAAATACAGAACGAGACAGTGGACCATATATAACAGAAGAAGAAGTAATACATGCAATAAAGTTGGCAAAATGCAATAAAGCTCCGGGTCCTGATGAAATTCCAGCTGAAATAATAAAATTAATCACGGAAGAACAAATAGGCGTGTTGGTGGATTTATATAATACAGTATATAATACAGGAATAATCCCTACAGAATGGCTCAGATCGACATTCATCGCTTTACCCAAAAAAGCCAACGCAAGAGAATGTAATGATCATAGGACAATTAGTTTAATAAGTCACAATAAAAGAATTTTCAGAAAGCTAGAACAAGACTTTAGTGAAACCCAATTTGGTTTCAGGAAAGCAATGGGCACAAGAAAAGCCCTGTTCGCAGTGAATGTGTTAACTCAGAGATGTATGGATATCAATCAACCAATATATGTCTGCTTCCTCGATTACAACAAAGCATTTGACAAAGTCCGCCATAACTACCTCATTCGACTACTTAAAGATAAAAATATAGATATGAAAGATATTAGAATAATAACTCAGTTATATTTCAACCAGATTGCTAATGTAAAAGTGGATAATGAGTTAACTGAAAAAGTGCAGATACAAAGAGGAGTAAGGCAGGGATGTGCTTTCCTTTACTCTTCAACGTATATTCTGAGGAAATAATCAAGAACGCACTGGAAGAAGTATCAATTGGGATTAAAGTTAACGGGAAATATATAAACAATATTAGATATGCAGATGACACTATACTCATGGCAGAGTCATTAGAAGATTTACAAAGGATATTAGATCTAGTAGTCGAAAGTAGTGAAGAAAAGGGTCTGTCACTAAATATCAAAAGACTAAATTTATGACAATCACAAAATCACAACAACGACAAGAAAATATATGGATTAGAGGAGAACAAGTGGAGAAGGTACAAAAATACAAATACCTGGGAACTATTGTCAACGAGAACAATGAATACACAGAGGAAATTAGAGCAAGAATTGGCCAGGCCAGGACCATATTTAATAAAATGAGAAATATACTATGCAACAGAGACTTATGTCTACAGCTAAGAATCAGAATGTTGAGATGCTACGTGTTTTCAGTAGCATTTTATGGAATGGAGGCTTGGACGATGAAGAAAACATCAGTGATCGACTGGAAGCATTCGAGATGTGGACCTATCGAAGAATGTTGAAAATCAGCTGGGTGGACAGAGTGACGAATGGTGAGGTACTCAGAAGAATGGGGAAGGAAAAAGAAGTATTGAATACAGTTAAGATACGGAAATTACAGTATCTGGGGCATGTGATGCGGGGAGAAAGATATGAAATCCTACAAAATATCATGCAAAGGAAGATACAGGGTAATAGGAATAGAGGAAGAAGACGCATCTCCTGGTTGAGTAACCTGAGACAATGGTACAATTGCAGTTCTATTGAATTGTTCAGAGCAGCAACGTCGAGAATACAAACAGCCATAATGATAGCCAATCTTCTAAGATGAGACGGCACTTAAGAAGAAGAAGAAAATATGTGTCTGTTTCTACACCATAAAAAGGATAACAGGTGCAAAGGCAGCCGCGATCGCCCCGTATAGCGATAGCGGCCTTGTGTAAATTAAGCACTTAGAGAGCGGCACGTTGAATTTTATATCAGCCATCTTTGTTTACTTTTCGTTTAAATGTATAGGCTGTCTTTGTTTATTACGCACGGACCTCCTCGTGTAAATCAAGGGCGTAGAACAACGCCACATTACGTGTGTTTACTTTTTGTTCAAAGGTATATCTATACCTTTTATAATTATATTATTAATAATAATTATTATTATAATCAGTCTATATTTATCTATATAGACTGATTATAAATACGTGGGCAGTCTGAAAAGTTGTCAGGCTTAACATGAAAATGGCCCTATTCACCAAAACAATTCTGCTACTACAATCGGACACGCTTTGAAAGAGACCTGTAAACAATTCAGTCATGTTAAACGCTCAGTTGTTTTTGAAAGTCGTTTGGATCAGTCGATGTAAAAATGGAAAAAATCAAACACTGTGCTATAATTAGGTGCTTGCGTTTGAAAGGCAATGATCCTACGCAAATGAAAGTCGAGTTAAACGCTGTTTACAAGGTTTCTACCCCATAATTTGCCACCATAAAAAGATGGGCAGCTAAATTTAAACATGGTCGTACCGGCTTGATTGATAATGAGCGTTCGGGACGACCAACAACTATCACGTTCACCGATAACATGCAAAAAGTTTACCAAATGGTACTGAGCAACCGTCGAATTACGATTAGAGAAATAGCAAAGACTGTGGGCATATCGAAAGAATGAGTATGTCATATATTTACTGAAGAATTAAGCTGTCCGCGCTTGCCCACTTTAAATCAAAAATTCATTCGAATTGACATTTCCAAAGCTCTGTTTAAGCGATTTCTGCGAAATGAGTCGGACTTTTTGCCGCGATTTATCACTGTCGATGAAACTTGGGTCCACAATTACACTCTTAAGACTAACAGTCAAAACAGTGGACTGCAAAACGCAAATCTGCTCCAAAAAAGGGATGACAGTTTCATCCACAGGGAAGGTGATGGCGACTAAATCGTTATTAGGCCAGTGTTGAAGACAGCAATTGCTAAAAAATGACCCCGTTTAGAGAGGACGAAAGTGCTCTTTCATTGAGACAACGCACCGGTTCACACTTCGGCAATCGCCATGGCCAAAATTCACGAACTGTAGTTTGAAGTGATTGACCACCCAGCATATTCATCAGACCTGTCCCCAGCGACTATTCTCTGTTTTCTAAGCTCGAAGTTTGGCTTATAGGACAGAGATCTTCATTAAACGAGGAGGTCATTACAACCATAGACGCTTATTTTGAATAGCAAGACGCCAAATACTATTTGCAGGGGTGAGAGCAGTTGGACTATATTTACTTAAAGAAGACTACGTTGAAAAATAAAATTAAATATACCAAAAAACCTCACTTATTTCTATGTTAGGCTCAAAGCTTTTTAAACCATGTACACGAAGAAGAATAATTCAAATCTTCATAAATAAAATGTGTACAGGGATCTAAAGTTATTCAATGTCTATGACAGACATTTGTCACTAGTTGTAGAGGTATTCTATTTTCTGTATTTAGAATTACTTTAAGAAGAACTTAACAATTAAAAAAACAGAAACCTTTCATAATCCCATAAATATATTGTATAAAAAATATTAGTGTGGTGTAATAAAAAGAATGGTTTTACGCTCGCACTGCTAATGTTAAGATGTACGGTACACAAACAAAATACTAAACATTTTTAAAGCTGCACTACCTTACAATTAAAATTTAAATAATTTACATTGCGTAGTATTTTTTAGATAGAAACTAAATAATAAAATAAAGAAGTTGGTAAGATTTGCAAGCATAGATTTGGTATTTAAAAGTAAAATTTTTTTTTAGCATAGTTCTTAAATGACATTTTAATTAATACGATACTAAAGATTTAAGACGAAGAACAGAATAGAGCATAAGAAGAAGTCTGTCTAATTATTTTTTCTCTGACTATTTAATAAATTTTTTATTAGCATAATTTATATGCATGTAAATCAAAATGTTATATATCTAAATTTTATTTATTCACTCAGATTAAAATACAGATATTACATATGAGCTGCAAAATACAGAGACAAAGTGTTTTTGGAAAAGGTTTTTGTGCTCGTACCCTCGCTTCCCGCAAAAGTAGCGTCTAATCAACTGCCAACAATTTTCCCCAAATGAACCTGAAGGTTGTCTAGTGCGTCAGGGATTCATTAAGTTTATTACTATTAGTATTTGGCTACGAGAACTGTCATGAGAAATTGCTAGTAAAGTTAGTAATAGCAACAAAGCGACTGCTGCAGTGGTTAATACAACTGGACGTCGCGTCGACGTAAAAGTACGAGGTGCGTTCAAGTTTCAAGGTCTCCAATTTATTTTCAGTTAATTTTAAAAAATGGAGAAAATATTCCTGAATTTGTAATGCAGACGGTAGCACCACACATTGCACACAGATCGAATTGCCGCCATTACAGTGAGTGTTCTTTTGTACACTTCAAATGGCTACATTTGGTGTTTAAGAACTGCGTGTAATCATTCGTTTTCTCCTCTCGCGTGGTGAAACACACATCGAAATTAATCAGCAGTTGAGTGAGACATGCGGTGAAGGTCTTAAAAATGTAAGTTTGTGGGTGCGAAAGTTTAAAGAAGGCCGAGAAAATGAACCGAAGTCGGACCGAAACCATAATTGCGCGAGTAAAGCAAGTTGTTATGTAAGACCGTCGATCATTTTGCATGATAACCTGAAAATGCGAAAAGTTTCTTTAAGGTAGATCCCACGAATGCTGATCCACGAACACAAGGCTGCGCGGGTGGCAACGTTGTAGAAGATGTGGGTACGGGATGCTGCTATGAATTTCGAACAATCGAGCCGCTGTTTGCATCAGCGATTTTCCAGTGAGCAAAACACATCCCTAAAGAAGCGTTCTCAACAGTCGTGGAATCACGGCGACGACTTTGTAAAAAATGTGTACATCTAGACGTTGAAAAGTAATAGAAATTTCAACTTTCTTAAACGATGAAAAAGGTTTTGCAATCATATCATAATCTGAACGATTAAATAAGTAATCGACGTTTTATGCGTTTTTCTCTTCATAGTTACAGTTCATTCACTCACACATAATGAAAATTTATGGAACACCCTGATTATATACAAAGAGTATATAAATTTAGAGTAAAATATGCCATATATTCGCTCTAAAGTTTTAAAAAGCGACAAACATGAGCTTTATAAAATAATTGAGAAAATTAAAAAGCGAGGGAAAAGTATAGAATAGAAGAAAACTCTCTACAAACCATATAAAAACATAATTTGAGGTATATTTTAAGAACAATAATTTGAGAGGAATAGATAATTTCCATAATCAACCCTAGAATGTATTTTGGTATTATTTATAGGTCAGGATGTAGACATACCTGTTAACATTTTTGTTATTGATGTAGTAGTTATTAGCTTTAGAATTATTTTCAACTATTTTATTGTCGTTGGACTACTAAAAATGTAATTTCAAATAAATTATATATCTGTCTAATAACAAATACATGCTCAACTTTCTAGCTTAGTACGAATTAAATATGTGGATTAATCATAGTTTACTGTGTACAAATATAACCCGGAATTTTTAATTTAAACTGCGCGGGCATTTCGTTGGGCACAAACCTTTTTAGTTTTAAGTTGGTAGGACTGCTACTGACATATGTGTCAAATTTCAGGTTAATATCTTAATTAGTTGAAGAGTTACGCTCGTTTTCGTAAACAGCCAAAATTAACTTTTTCGATTTTTACCATGTCAGAAAATATTCAACAAAGAAGTTCGATTAAATTTTGTGTTAGAAATGATATTTCTGCTGCGGAAACGCTCAGAATGTTACAAAAAGCATTCGGTGAACAGGCTATGTCTAAAACACAAGTATACGAATGGCATAAAATGTTCAAAGAGGGTCGTGAAGGCGTTGAAGACGAACCACTTCAAAGACGTCCAAGAACATCAACTGACGAACAGCACGTCGCGAAAATTAAGGAATTGGTGCTCGAAACAACCAGACAACTAGAGAGCTTGCTGACATCGTTGGCATTTCAAATGGATCAGTCAACACCATTTTGAAGGAAGTTTTGTGCCTCAAAAAAGTCAAATTTCGTTTGGTTCCAAAAACCCTCAATTCATTCGTGGCCATTTCGCTAAAAATTCCACCCATATCGTTCCGCAACCGCCGTATTCGCCTGATTTAGCTCCATGTGACTTCTGGCTATTCAGCAAAATGACAAGACCGCTCCGGAGACACCGTTTTCACACGATAGAAGAGATTCAAGCCGAATCGAAGAAGGTGCTGAAGGCCATACCGAAACAGGACTTTTCAAAGTGTTTTGATGAGTGGAAAATTCGCTGGCATAAGTGCATTGCAGCCGAGGGGGATTACTTCGAAGGCGATGAAATAGATTTTTAAGAAGAAATAAGGATTTCAAAAATTATAACAAAATTCCGAGTTATATTTGTACACAGTAGTATAATGTATATGACAGGTCAGATAGATAGAACATGTCATAATTAACAAATATTTAAAAGAATAATAATTGATGAAACAAAAAAAAAAAATCGGAGAGGTACTAAGCTTTTATTCTAAATATAAATATAGTAGTAGCACGATATACTTAACTAAATTAAATATAAACCTAAATCTACTTTTTACATGGCATGAGATAAAAAGGACTTGCCCGATTACTGAGAGTTATAGGTAGAAATTCCTGAAAAAATTCCTCCTTTAGAATACTTTACACTATCGCAAATGTCAAAACAATAGGACGCTTGTCTGCAAGAATTGTTAACGAGTTTCTCAAGGCAGATGGCGTAAAACTGTCTGAAATCCTAAAAAGAGTTAAGGCACAGTTCGGAGACGACACTCTTATCCTTAGCTGGTACTGTAGAGTACCACGGCGTGCATTTAAGTTATATTTCCGAATTTTATGGATGCATCTAACATGCATTTGTGGGTGCGACAGTTTAAAGAAGACAGGACGTCGTATGACAACAAACCAAGACAATCTCGGCGAGTGGAGAAACTTGTTTTGGAGGGTCGCCGAATGAGTGTGGAACATCTCCTCCAAAGTTGGCATTTCCGTGGGATTTGTGCACACAATCCTTCCTGAAGATCTAAACATGCAAAAAGTGTCCTCCAGGTGGGTGCCACGAATGCTCACAACTTTGAAGTGATTTCTCATGCTCCCTACTCATCTGACGTAGCTCCTGCTAGCAACTTTTGGCTGCTTTCAACGGTAAAAACACGGTCCCTGGTCGCAAATTCACTAGTCGTGTCGTTATTGCATCAACAGTTTTCCAGTGGTCAAAAAGGGCTCCTAAAGAAGCGTTCGCTTCGGCTATGGAATCATGCCGTCGACGTTGTGAAAAATATGTGCGGCTGCAGGAAGATTACGGCGAGAAGTGACACAAGTTTCACAGTTGTTGTGTGATTAGTTTGCGAGAAAAATATCGAAGTCGTTAAAAACTGAATGTACCTTGTGGATGTTCGCGTGCGATTTGGCCTAATTTAGGCCCCTTTAAAATAGCAAAATTGGTTGTATGATGCTATATATTATTAAATCGGGGAACCCTCTTTCGACTAAATTATTAATTTTAATTTCAAGTGTTAGTATAGTTTTCATAGTTCAGTAAAGGGGTTGGGGTCGCCAAAGGCCCAAATGTACCAGCTGCGATTTATTCGAGAATATTCTGTAATTTCTTTCATCATTTTTTAACTTTAGCGCAGAAAAAAGTTAAGTACGTCATTTTTTTTGAAGAGCATATGCTGATATTTTGAGATTATTAGATGACGTATCATGTATGTTCTTGGCCTATACGTCTTGAGCTAATCGAGAAGGACCATGAAAATGATTCTGAGAAAAATCTCTCCAATTAAGATGCTGAAAACCATTCGGTACATTCAGAAGAAAATTTGAAAATACTCCAAATCATCTAAAGAACGAAAAATGGGCGTTAATTTAGAGAATGCAATGGTAAAATAAGGTCTTTTGGAGTCACGCGCTTGTGGTTAGCTTACAACTGAGAGGAAAAAATGTATTTTTTGAGATATAAGAGTACCGGAGCGTATTTAAGGGAATAAAGTGTCATAAGTTTCGACTCGTTGCATCGTACGCCCTGTCTCATAGCTCGGTATAACACTCTCTTTCTAACCAAATCTGTTACCTGTTTCTTTAGTATAAACTTAATGTTGTAATTTTTTTATAGATCGACAAGGTGATGCTCACCTCAACTTAATTCCTATAAGATGAAATAGTAAATGTTCAAACATAGGAGAAATTTTGGGGGTTGTTTTTCTATGATGAAATAAATGATTCTCTCACAGAACATACAAAGTTATCTACACTTATCTAATAAGGTGCAAAGTTATCAGCACTATATCAGCAACCGCTGAGTCTTCCTGAACATTGAAAATTTCGTATGTAAATATATCAAAAATTAGTCTGACAAACGTGGATTGAATGACGTAGAGACTCATATGTTGTATATATTTTCATATTTTCACATTTTTCCCTTTTACTGGATTATTTATTTGTAGCATATACAGGCCATGCAGGCCTTGAGCTATTCCTTTACACTTTACTTACACATAAAACACATTTTCTATCTTAGCTTTAAACTTAATCCGTTTACATAACATATAGTTAATAATTGACATCAGATAACCAAACATAAAAGTATTCTTAACAAGATATAATGTCTTTCCATTTCTTTCGATCCATTGCTAGGGTCCTCCAATTTCTGATCCTTTTTTCTGCAAGGTCATTTTCCACCGCCTGATTCCATCTTATTCTCGGCCTACCTTTCCCTCTTATCCCCTCTGGTGCTCTCCAGGCCACATTCTTTACATTTCTGTCATCCTTCATTCTCACCAAATGCCCTAGCCATTGTAGTCTTCTATTCTTCACAAAGTCTCCTACTGATTTTCCCCGTACATATCATATAGTTCCATATTAATTCTTCTTTCCCAGCCCATTATTGTCTTTTTCCCGCCCAGTATCCATCTTAGGATTTTTCTCTCCCAGGTCTCTATTTTTCGCTGGATCCTCTGGTTCACGGCCCATGTTTCGCATCCATAGGTTAGCGTTGGCCTTAATATTGACTTATAAATCCTAAATTTTGTGTTTCTGGATAACCCCTTTGCTCTTAATATTTTATACAGCCCTCCTGCGCATTTGTTTCCTTTAGCTATTCTTAGATCTACTTCCTTTTCTTCATCAATTTTATTGGACACCAATACACCTAGATACATGTAGTTCTCTACTTCTCCAAAAGCTACAACCCCCACATTTCTCTTTGTTTTTGAGATGCATAGATTTTTTGTATCTTTGTAACCTTTTTTGAACTTAAGCTCCATATATTTTGTCTTGTCCTTATTAAACTGGAGCCCCATTGTTTCAGCAGAATCCATCAGTTGTTTTGTGACCTCTTCTAGTTCTTTTGTACTTCTAGCCAGTAGTACCACGTGTCCCTTTTCTATTTATTCCGCTCTTTCTAATTACCGCTTCTAGTGCTAGGTTAAACAGCACGCATGATAGAGGGTCGCCTTGTCTTAATCCTTTTTCTATTTTGAATTCTGCGCTAAGGTTTGTACCACTCTTGACTGCTGCGACTGTGTCTTTTAGTGCCATCCTTATTAATCTGATTAATTTAGCCGGTATTTTTAGTTCTTCTAGCGCTTTTATTAACTGCTTCCTGTTTATATTATCATATGCGCCCTTGAAGTCAATGAATAGCATATGTGTTTCAACATTATACTCGTAGCAGCCGTTCAGGATTTGCTTTAGTATAAAAATTTGGTCTGTTGTGAATCTGTTTTGTCTAAAACCCTTTTGGTACTCCCCTAGCTCGGCTTCCGCGTATTCTTCCAATCTTCTCTTTATTATTATGGCCAATACCTTATACGTGACATTTAAGAGTGTTTTTTTCTTGTCACCCTTTTTGTAAATTGCCAGGATTGTCGCCTTTTCATTTTTTCTGCTTGCCATATCTTTATTATCATATCAAAAATCTGTTCCGACAACATATCATCTCCGTACTTCAGGTTTTTCGCCGCTGATCCATTTTCACCCGGTGATTTATTATTTTTCATTTTCCCCAGTATTTCTTTTACTTCATCCATGCTAGGATTTTCTACCGCTACTCCATCATTATCAATCTCATCTTGCTCTTGGTTTTCCCTCGTACCTACATTTAAGGTTTCCTCAAAGTACCTCCTCCATCTTTCTAATATGTTTTCCTCGTGACCCAGTAGATTTCCGTCCTCATCCTTAATGTATGGAGTTCTGCTTTGGTCCCCTGAGCGTATGTCCTTTACGTCTTTGTCGAAATTTTTAATTTCTTTAGCTTGATATTTGTTTTCTATTTCTTTTACTTGGTCTTCCATATACCGTCTTTGTTTTTGCCTTAACAACCCTTTCACTTTACTTCTCTGTCTAGCATAACTTTGGTAATTTTCCTCCGATGGTGTGTGTAACATTTTTTGTCTAAGCTTTTTCTTTATCTTCAGCTTCTGGTCACATTCCCCATCGAACCATTTTTTTTTCTTTTTTGGGTTTTGCCTTGTGATATTTCTTTGTGTTGCGTACCTTATTGTATTTTCTAAGTTTCTCCACATCTCCTCTATCCCCTCTCCGTCTGCTACCTTTTTGCCTAACATGTATTCTATGTCCTTCTTATACTTTTTGCCACCTCCTCGTCCTGCAGCATCCTTATTTCAGATTTACCCCTTATCCTTACTTTCCTTTTTGTTGCCTCTATTTTTTCGACTCTATGCATCCACGTCCGCACCCATATATGATCTCGCTTTCTTTATCATTTTTTCATGTTTCGCTTGCACCAGGACGTGATCTATTTGGTTGATCTCCTTGCTTCCCGGTATAATTCATGTCCCTACTTGTATGTCCTTTCGTTGGAAATGTGTCCTCATTATTTTCAGATTTTTCTCTATTGCCAACGAGATCAGCCTTAGCCCACTATCATTACTAGTATTGTGCTTACTTTCCCCTCCTGTTATCTTCCTGTAGATGTCTTCTTTTTCAATCTTAGCATTTGCATCCCCCATTATCAATATTATGTTGTCCTTTGGAATCCTGTCTATTACTTTCTCCAATATCTCGTAGTACGTATCCTTTATCTGTTCCTTTTTTTCGTTCGTGGGGGCATGTATATTTATTATAGAGATAAACTTCTTCCCTTACCTTATGGTTAGGATGCACAGTTTGTCCGATATCTCTTCAAAACTCTTTACATCCTGCTTTCTATTTGGGCTTACCAGGAAGCACACACCAAAAAACCCACTTTGACTCCCACTTCTAAACAGAGTGTAGTTATCTATGGTTTGCACACCGTTTCCTTTCCAGTGTGTTTCTTGTAATGCAACCACTTCCATTTCATATGTTTTAATTTCCCTTACTAAATTTTTCAATGCTCCCTCACCCTGGATACCCGTAAGGTTCCACGTCCCCATTTTTATTTTCTTTGATCCTATACTATTTTTATTGTCCAGTTTCTCTGCGTTTATTTTGCTAGTTGTCCTTGCCTTTGCGTTGTAGCCCTGTCCATTGCCAAGTCCGTCATTCTTTATCCTCCCCTTGTCTGCCGCTAGTAGTTTTTTTGTCTTGACGTTCTCGTTATTTTTCTCATCTGTTCTGTAAAAGCATTACCATCCGGCGAGCTTTCATCTACAGTTCTTTTGTTACTTCCTGATGGAATTCCTTGCTCCTTGTATTTTCCTTGCCCCTTTCTGTTGGATTCCTTAGTTAACTCATTCCGTACATTTTTTACAACTAGCTTATTGTATCTTATCCACGCTCTATTTCCTTTTTCTCTTTCAGCTTTCATTTGCGGTATTAACAGCTTCTGTTCCTCACGTATTTTTTGTGGGTAGTCTTCATCAATCCATATATCAGATCCTTTTACTAGATTACTCGTTCTAAATTATGAATATTTATTTTTAATTATAGATTTTAAAAATTGTTTTCACTTTCTAGATATATGCAATACTTTAGTTGAATCTATAAAACCATTCTGCTTTTAGATCCATTTAATATAACCATTGCTGGGACAATAAGAAAAGCCAAGTGTGAAATTCTCGGTGAATTGAAAGTCGCTGCCAATGACCGCTGCTATTTTACTAGCTCAAAAATAATACAAAAGTACTCATTATTTCTTTATATATCTTTGCACTCTACAGAAACAACTAATGGAAGGCCAAACATTAATTTCTACTATAATGGTACGAGTATTGTATCCACCTTTGTAGTAAACACGTCGGCGTACGAATTAGTAAATTCATAACGTGTAAACACATACGCACACGCCCACACAAAATTTTTGAAAATGTTTGAAGATTATTTTAGAATGTTTTCAACTAAACGTATTGAATAACATTGCTGCAAGAAGTGTTTCAATAGTTTGGGTCTTAAATACCCCGATGGGACAGACATGTGATTTTTATTAAATGTGCCAACTAAGAATGCCGACTGAAATTTATGTGTGGCGCATAAACCATTTTTGGTGGCGCGAAAATGGTCATCGATGTCGCTTGAGGACCAGCGGAACTAAGAAAAATATTTGTGTTATTCGCCGCTTTCTTAAGAATGATCACAAATTAACGGTTACTGAAATTGCTTTCAAAGCCGAAATAACTTGCGACAGCACTCAAATAATCCGAGGCATTATCTTGTTTCGCAATACTACTTGACCACATTCAGCTGGGCTAACTCGACAAAAAATTAAAGAGTTGTTCTGAACTGTACTAAAACACTCTTTCTAATGTCTGGACTTACCGCCTTGCGGTTTCTTTGCATCCTTGCAAAATGACGATGTGCTATGGCCTGGTGTCACAACTACTTTAGTTTGCGATATCGGAATTAAAAAAACTACCCATCCTTTGGAAAAAGTGTCTTCCTAAGTTGCAAGGTTATGTAAAAAAATAACTTTGCATATTTGCATTTTTATACCGCTTCAATAAAGTAAGAAATATTTGATTCGTCCAAATATTGCAACAAAAATATTATGCATTTAACAACAATATTAGCAAATATAGCGAAAAGATTAATCTTTTACATAATTTTTTATTTATATTTTCATTTACGTATACGAGATATTTATAATGTGCATTTTTTACATGAAGCTTCGATTGGTACGATATCCTAATGTAACAAACGAGGTGTGTTTAAGTTATAAGGTTTATAAATTCTTTTATCAGCAGGAGAGTAAGTAGAAAGATGCGGTTAACTTTGAAAGACGCGGGAAATATTTCTGAATTTGTAATATAGATGGCAACACCATACAATGTACACAGGTCGAATTACCGCAATTGCAGTGAGTGTTCTTTTGTATATTTCAAATGGCGACGTTTAATGTTCAGAACAACATGTAATCATTCGTTTTCTTCTTTTACGGGGTGAAGCGCCTATCAAAATAGGATCTGCGGAGTTTATTTTGCATGATAACCTGAAAATGTTGACACGTGATGCCGCCATAAACTTTCGACCACAAAGTACACTTTCCGTGGCTGCTTATTATCTAATCGAGCCGCTGTTACGGCTGTTTCAGTGGGCAAAACACCTCCCTAAATAAGTGTTCTTGGCAGCCATGGTATCATTTGAACAACATTGTAAAAAATGTGTACGTCTAGACGGAGACCACGTTGAGAAGTAACACAAGTTTCAACTTTCTTGAGTAAGTACTTTTTTAGAAAAAATTTGCAAACCTTAAAACTTGAATGCACCTCGTATAAGTGCTTATTTATCCATATCTTTAATAGGTTATTATTAAAGAAACCACTTCCTTCTTAGCTGCTTGTAAACAATGCTTTTTTATTAGCTTATTTAATTATGACTAAGCTCTAGTCCAAAAAATATTCTTTGGACCGTGTTAGGATCACCTGATTAAAAAGTGCCTACTTTTTTCAAATGATCCAAAATGCTGGCTTGCTGTTTAAAAATGAGAAACAAATTGATGAGAGGCATTGCTTTTCCAACTAAAAACCGCTAACAACAACGTGATATGTTATGGATTTATAGGTTTTGATGATTTTAATTGATATTTATATTTATTTTTGGGCGGTCTCTCTCTAAATCTTTTTAAGTAAAATTCTCATTAATACCAACATTATCAGCAACTTTTTAAATTACAGCGCAAGTTGAATTTACGTAATTATCGTTTGATAATATGAAAGGCCATTTCTAATTGCTATTTATTACTTGACAGCTTTTACCTGGTTTAAAGATTGTAAAACACGCGCAGATTTGGTATGTTTTAAAAAATTATACAACCACGTTGCTTTTACAGTTAATTTTTTAACTTAACAACAAGTAGGAGTGGGCAATGTCGTATATCAATTACAGAAGCTGAAAGAACAACGGTAACTGGTTATTTTTGTTTTTAATCGAGAACACTTTATATATCAAATTCAAAATGTATAATTGTAATTCTCCATTAACTTAAAATAGGTCAAGCAGACACAAATGGGATGTCGTCAGGTCAATTAAAGGTGAAGTGCAAACACGTGCTTACATTTGTTGGAAAACTTTAAAAAAGTTGAGAAGTTCCGGGTTTTGTTTCCATGGCTTATTTCTTGTTAGCAAGTTTTGTGTAAAGCATCCGTTTTGCTTTTTGCTTCACGGTGAAGTACTTGGATAAAAGATTTATTATTTACGAGGTCTGGCCCGAAAATGTGGAGCTAATAGTAATTTAATAAAAATAGATACAGCTATCGTGCTGTAACGTAGCCGCCGATGAAAGTGGATAATCATGCGCATGCGCCGACTGGGCATACGTAGTGTGCATCGTCATGTTTGCTGTTAAAACAGTGAATCTGCATCAAATTTTGTGGGCAGCTGAAAAAATTGTTCTTTCAAACTGTTCGGATGATTCAGAAAGCTATTAGGAACGATTCAATAAGTGCAGCATGAATAAAGTCATGATATTGTCGGGAATCTGTTAAAAGTCATTTGCACTTAGGAAGATCAGTAATGAGCAGACACCGAGAAATGTTGAACGAGTACCGGCTACAATTGACAAGGATCGGCATTAAAAATCTACGAACTAGATGATGAGATAAGGATTTCCAAAATCAAAGTTTTAACGTGCCATGACACCAAGACACTTTAAGGAGCCTGACAATATTTCTTGTAGCTTGTATCGCCTTTACCAAATAAATTAATTTGTTCGGGCGCTTTACTACCGGGCGCTCGTGCGCCTTTACAAAAAATACTTAACTTATCGCCACCACTGAATTAGAGGCGCTGGCCCCCTCTCTCGGATGCACCGCTGCTGGGCCTTAGCGCTGCGCAACATTCAGAGACTTGACTCGAGTCCGTTGAGCCTTCCAGACGTTATCGCAAGTACGCTGCTTTCAAGGGAAAGAGAAATGCGTGACAAAGAAACAGGTCAGTGCGGATTCGTGTCGATTGTTGTATATGCGTCCTCTTGTGTTGAAAGGGCGGTTGTGTATGTGCCTTGGGGAAGGAGTCACCTCCGTGTTGCCCGTGCCCAAAACGTCTGGCGCCCGCCTGTCGGGGCGCGTTTGGGCAATTGGGGTCCTTGACCATTTCAGCGCTCCCGAGCCCTCAGCGGCTGAGACCGTCTAGCTGGTCACCCTCCTTGGCGGTGCGGTGACCGTGCGTGATGGACGGTGCGGCGCACACACACGTTCAGGAAGAGAGCTCTGGCTGTGTGCGGAAAGGTACCTTGCGGCTTGCGCAATTGCGTTCGCGCCTCTAGTGGCGTTGCGACACGTTGATTTGTATTGTAGTTTACTATTGTTCCTTTAGTATAAGTTTGTATTTAGTTTAAATTTTACAACTACCAATAAATCCTACTCTTGTCCCGGCTTTCCTCTCTGATCGCGAGAGGTTTTATGCTTAGGCAAGTAGAACTTTCCCGTAATCCTTTATGTTTTATTGATTGGACCTGCTATCACTCAATCATTAACTAAATCTCACCCTTACAGTAATTCTAATTAACCATTTTTAAGCTTCACTGTATCTGGGTTATGTGGAAAATTAACATTATTGGTATTGGAATTGGAAAACGCGTATTTAGGTTTTGCGAAAGGTCCTTGTCGAAAGGTAAATATTTTATTTTCCGAAAGGATCATATCTGGATCGACAAACAATCATTCCGACTATGGAAAAAATGATAAACAGAAGAGATTTATATCTGGCCTTCATTGACCCTAAAGCTGCTTTCGACACCTTGCCTAGAAAGCAGATATGAAAAGTACTAGAACAACTAAAAGTAAATGAGAAGCTAAGAAGAGCAATAGAAAGTGTATGTAAGGAAGTAAAATGAATAGTGAGACTAGGAGTAAAACAAACGGAAGAATTTATTCTTATTTATCCTAGTTATGAACACGGTAATTAAAAATAGCAAGCAGAGAACAAGGAACTGAGGATAGGTAATTGGAACATGGACTCGGTGGTCTACGCAGATAATATTGTGGTCTTGGCAGGAAGTAGAGAACAACTACAGGCAGCAGTGAACGTGTGGAAAGAGAAAATAGAAGCAGTTGAACTAAAAATCAACATTGGGAAAACAAAAACAATGCACATATAGAAGCAAGAACACCAACTAGCACAAACAATTAAAATAGACAATATAGACATAGAAGAAACACCAAGATATGAGTATCTAGGAACACTAGTTTCAAATGATAGAGGAATAGACAACGAAATATTAAATAGGATAAATAAAGTAACTTGATTATACTACGCTATAAACAGAAGTGAAAGAGGAAAAACGAGATAAGGACAGAAACAAAACTACACATATATAAAACAGTATGTGCTCTAATTTTGACCCATGGGGCAGAAAGCTGAACTATGCTAGACAAGCACAAATCCAAAATGACTATGGGGAAAATAGAGTACCTAATGAAAGTAGCTGAAAAAACGGGAAGAAGTAGAATAAGAAATACAACGTTTAGAGACCAACTGCAACAAATACCGCGAGTAACCGCAATAGAAAATAAACCGTTAAAATGATATGGGCATTCAAAAAGAATGACAGAACACCGAATTTCAAGACAAATTCTAGATGCAAGAACGGAAGGCAGACAACAAAACGGTATGCCAAGGAGAATGTGGCCAGACAACATTCGGGAAATGGCAGGAAGAAAAGGAAAAACGATGGGAGAAGTAAACAGATTGACAGGAAACAGAAACAACTGTAAGAAATAAATAGAAGCACCCGACGCCGTTTAGGAAAAGAGGGGAAAAAAAAGAAAAAGAAGAACAATCATTCCGAAAGTGTCCAGAACGATGAAACCAGATCTGGTAGGCCACAAACAGTTTCGATTGAGGTAAACATCGAAAGGGTTCATGAACATTGCTATCTAACTCCAAAAACATTAGTGAAAAATGCATCAAATGAGCTCGAAGTCAAAATTTAAGTTAATCAGCCATCGAGGAACAGAGCCATTGAAAAATAAATATATCAGTTTTTTATTACTTTAACACAAATTATTGAATCGAAATGAATCAATTATAAAAGATGATTATATTGTACGAGGTTTGTAAAAAGCAGAAGGCGTAACATTACGCTTTCTACACTCAAATCGGCATTGTTGGGCCATATTTTCTGACCGCACAACCGCTGGTAAGATCTATAAAGAAAAAATTTTGGATCAGTTTTTTGTCTTCATTGAAGAATCTTTTCTAATTTATACACGATAGCGCTGAAGTGTATAGAATTCAAGAAAATCTTGAGGCCTAATATGATATCTCTGTGCGCAATGGAAAAAAGGAGCAAGAATGGTTTGGGCGGCTTATTCGGCCGATTGGAAACTTTGTAGTTATTTATTGTGTGGTTTACCAAAGATACTATATACCACAGAGACAATAAATTCGATTACAAAAGAAACCAGTAGTTGTCATGAGCTGGTTCTGGAACAAACAGGTCTCTACACATTGTACACAGAAACCGCCATTTCGGTTAAACTCAGTTGGGTGTAAACAAATGCAATATCAAAGATACGTAGACGCTCGACGCACAATACGCATGCGGGATTTCGGTGCTTGCATGTGCGTCTTTGTCATAGAATTTTGGCACTTATGCGCGTTTCTGTAGGCAAATTTTGGTACGCGCATGCGCGTTTTTGTCTGTTGAGTTAATAACAATGGCCTGTTATCAGTATAACGGCGTGACGGACGATATAAACAGTTTTTTAATTTTTTACATAAAATACGATTATTTTATAATGTGCAATTCATATCGAATAGATAGTTTACAAAGTTGTAAGACATTCATTGTGTCAGCATAATAGAATCAACAGGTTATGGAGAGTAAAATTTGGATCTTTTATTGAATGCTGCATGCGTTGAACTGCAACTCTTTTTTACTTTCCTTATCCTATAATAAGGAAAGTAATGTAATCGGCGAAAATTTGACCTACCCAGTTTTTCACATTTCTGGACGAAATATAGCTCCAGGACACCAAAAAAGTTGGTTTTAGCCATTGGTTCGTGTGTGTGTGTGTGTGCGTGTGTCTGTCTGTCAGTAAACAGGATATCTCGAGAACCGTAAGAGCTAGAGACTTGAAATTTGGTATGCAAGTTACCTGTAGGTGGGGGACGCAGTGCGAAGCTTTTGGTAAAAATCGGCAGAGCCGTTTGGTCGCAAGGTCGCAAAATCGGTCGCAAAGCGGTCGCGAACCTAAACGGTTGAAGATACAAAAAATTTATGAGAATAAAAATAATTTGTTATAATAAAATAAACATGAATTTAAAATAAAAGTTGGTAAAATAGGAACTCGAAAAAAAATTGAAGCTCAGGATTTTTAATATACCGGGTGTTCATAAAATATTTCGGGCAATTTATATTACTGGATAGATCAAACCGAGACAACAAAAAATTAAAATGAAATTTTTTGATCCGAGGTCAAATAAATAAGTTATAGCCTATTAAAAATTAATTTAACGGACCAATCACAGCGCGCTCGGAGAGCTACCGGGCTGATTGCGATAGGACGGGGGGGGGGGGGGCGCTTGGTCGCTAGGAGGGAGCACGCAGGCTGTGCGACCGAGCCCGCACGGTTACCTTCAGTGACGTAGGAAAATTGTAAGTACGAGTTAATTATTGTCTTGTACTGTTTATTTTAATCAGCTTTCGAGTGTTGGACTCGCGCCTCGTCCTTTTTTAAAATAACAAGTTCTGGGACGAGAGAAGCGCAGGGCCGATATATATATATATATATATATATATATATATATACAAGGATATATATTCACACCAGATTTTTTCTTTATGTATTTTAAAGGTGCACATATGAGAGCCTCAACCTCTCAGTTCGCAGGTCATGCTTTCATGCGGAGGGTTAAAGCCATGTCACTTTAATGACAGGCAACCGAAGATGTCCAGGCTTACAATTTTTTTTAAATCAATAAATCGTATCGTAGTCCTGCAATAAAAGATAAAATTCATACTCGAACTTATCGCAATTTATATGAACTTCAAGATGTTACATGAAAATAGTTTTCTAGATACGCCACATTTATTTTCTATCGAGACGGAAAGCGTAGAATAATTGTCACTCGGTTTAAAATGTGATGTTTGAACGCTACATCCATCAGAAGATATAATCACTACCCCTTTGAGAATTAATTGTTTATCTATTCCACAAAAAACTTGTAAATCTACAAATACTGTCACTTATAGATTTATCCGCAAATCAGTTTTGTTGACATCTTCTGTTAAACTTATACATTTGGGCATGCCAGAACAGCTATTTTTGAAGGTAAATTATGGTATCACAAAATGTGTATTTGTAGTGTGTGTGTTTACCACACAAGATAATTATGTGATGTTCGGTAATTGCATAGAGAGCAATGTTAAATGTTGTCAGTCAAGCGCCGTGCAGGATGGATTTGACCCGCATAGAACAGAGTTTATATATTAAAATAGTCGCTCTCCGTGTCACAAACAGTTGGTACAAGCGGTTGGGAATAATGCTGTTCCATACTGAGGAGTCGCAAGGTGGGTGGTAAAATTTCAGCGAGGACGCGAAGCAACCAGCGACTGGCAACGGGTAGGACGCGAGTGTGCGGACCGATGTGCAGTAATTGATAATAAAGCATTAAAATTAATCGAATTTAAAAACTCTTGAGCCATCTTTATTTGCAATGCAACTTATTTTTTCGGTTATACACCGTAGCTCTACTTATTATCATCGCGCCCTTGTAGTTATAAAGTACAATATACTAGTTTTGTAGATATACACATTATATTTTTAATTTAATTTTATTTTAAAGCTACTTGGACATATTTAAAAAGTCAAGGACACTCAATATTTCACCAATGTATTTTAAAAAATATGTTTGTGGCTTCATCTTAAATTGGATCAGAGCCTGGTCCATTAGCGACCACTGCAGCATGATGATCTCAATTCCTGTCAAGGTGATTGTAAGTAATTACTTGTTCGGTTACAATATTTTGATAAATATTTGGATTATTGTTATTTATTCGCATAGCATATCGATAATAGGGTGATAAACTTTATCTCTAATTCTGATTGCATGCACTGGCATGGAACTGATAAAAAATATCGTTATTGTAAAAAACTTGAACATTAAATTATATACCCCAGTTAATGATTTATACATGTATTTATTATTCATCAATTGCTAAAGTCCTTCAACAGATGAATAATTTCTCTTTTATTTTTAAGTATTCTTACGTAATTTATTCATGCATATAAGGAAAACTGGCTAAATAAGAATCGTCTTCGACACAAGAATAGCACGAGTTTAAAAAGTTATTATAATTTAAACACGATACCATTTATAATATAAAAAACATTGTTCAAGTAACCTATCTATTAAATAAATGCAAAGGCTTTTAAGGCCGGTGTTTTGGTGCATTGTGTGGCTGGTCTTCAAGTTGTTAGGCCGTGGTTGGAGTTCGGAAACCCTTGATGTTCCGTCCACAGCTAGACCACACGGTCGGTTTTGGTGCATCGTGGGATTGGTTCTTGTAGAACCAACCACATTGGTGCGCCTCTAGGGGTAGGTATGTAAGACAACTCGAGAACTTACACATAAATAAATTCTAGCTTTGCCTTCTTACTGCGTTGTCGAGGTCAAAAAGTAGTTCCGTATTATTGACAGGTCAAGCACTACCAGCGCACTCCTCAAGCCTAACGAATTTATCGAAAAACAGAAGCTGCCTTAGCCAGAGGAGAAATGCACGCTACAAGGAAAACTCTCGCTCTGTATTTACTATAACTGATGCAAGTTTATGACAGCTTGACCAGCAAAATTCGTAAAGACCGCTGATATACTGTAGACTGCATCACTTTCTTTTATACGGAGAAACACGGGACATCAGAAAATGCCGAAATGTTACCTGCAACGACCATATTGTCAGTAGCTAGCCCGATTACATTATCTGGCCCCCCTACATAACCCCTACCATACCCGCATCAGTGTCTAACAACCCGAGAACCAACCACACGATACACTACTAACCTATCTATGTCAACGTACATCAAGTATTTTTTACAGTAGTAATGCACAGAATGTTTAAATTTACATTAATTGATTAGTTTATTCTTCTTGAGGTGCTATCTTCTTATAGAAGGTTAGCAACAACTTCGGAAAATTATTCTCCATCTTGTGTCATTCTCAGCAGTGACTGTGAATTTAGACCAGCCCAGTCTCTCACATTTCTCAACCATCAGCATCGTCTCTGCCCGGTCCTCTTCTACCCTCAACCTTGCCCTCCATTGTCAGTCTTAGAAGCTCGTATCTTCTACCTCTGTATATATGTCATAAGTAAGTTTTTAAGTTTTTTAGTTCGTAAAGGCATTTTTACCTCGCCCTACTCAACCTTATGTTGAAGTTCAAAAAGGTGATCAGATTTCACTTATCAAAGCGTTCTTTTGGCGTTCTTGGAAGGTTAAGTTAATAAAGCTCACTTTCGGAATATGTCTAATACAGCGCTTGGGTAGAAAGGTGCAATAGTGAATCTGGTTGCGTTTTCGAATCCGGGACTGCTGGTCACAAATTCAATAGTGTGGGCTTTGGGGACCAATGTCGACATCGCCAGTAAAAACAAGAGCCAGCGAAGATATTATTACCTTAACGAATTCACCTTTTCATTAGTAGCAATTAATTATAAATGTGTAGCTTTACAAGTAGGAGTTTTATATATACATATATATTCTCGGCTGAAGACTATTAGAACTTTTACGTCCAATTAGACCTTTTTTCTTAAAGCAGGAGACTGGAACTCCAAACACACGTAGGGATCCAGACTGACTACATCCAAAGGACAAACACTTTTTCAAACTACACAGCAATATAATTTAAAATGTATGTCAACCAGGGAGCTAACTAACTGGCCAAAATGTAATGTGTATAGCAAAGTTGAAAGCAAATTAGGTCTATTTTAGGCCATAGTTCAATAATAATTACCTTTAGTACAAGTGCTATTTGGAAAACCTTATTACCAAAACTATTACAAAGAATATCTCGAAGTAATTCTAAATCCTCATAAACAACAATATAAATATAGCTCACAGAATGCACACACACACCATGAAGCAGTAGTGCACCTCATAAACCTAACCCAAGAATCAGCGTGGCAAGCTATATCAACAGAACATCAAAGCGTATCAGGAATCCACTACATATAAATCCTGGAGATAAAATTTGACTCACCGACTTTACAGCGCTCTACGGGAAAATAGAAACGCAACATTTACGTATTACATCCCTAACCTACCACCATTGGATCACTATACCTGGAAAACATCAAAAAAAGCTTTGTACCACCTGTAAGAAAACCAGATAGAAGCTGAGCTAGATCTAACGATGAAAAGGCAAGCACTTTTTGAAAAACACCTAGTCAGCTGATCAATTATTCCTGCCTCTAAGGGCTGTTTCTCCTTCAGAATCTTCAAAGAAATAAGATTAATCACATCGTATAAAGCGTCGGGATATCATTTTATAGTGGGGAATGTACTAAAACATCTACCAAAAAAGCAGTAGTACTTGTAACAATATTCATTCGTTTGCTGCCCTCACAGTGGAAAAACGCCAAAATAATCATGATCGCCAAATTCAGAAAACCTCCACGGGAAACTAGCTCTTATAGACTCATAATCCTTTTATCACTATTATCTAAATTATTTAAAAGATTATTACTGGACAGAATAAAATAACTATTTTTTTTACGTCAGTACCCAACAAAGCCACAGGATAGTGAACAATATCAAAGATAATCTTGAAGGAAAAGCATGTACTTCAGTGTTCTTAGATGTAGAACAAGCTGTATGACACAGACAACTCTTATATAAAATAATAAAAAAGCCACCCCATGAAAACTGTCTCCTTCTAAATCTGACCTAATTGATAGACACTTTCAAGTCCAAGTAGAGAACTTACTATTAGATTACCATCCTATTAACTCTGGTGTGCCGCATGGCAGTGTTCTTGGGCTGCTCCTGTACCTCCTCTAACTATAGAACTTCCAATGACAAACATTACTTTAATCGCTACCTTCGTAGATGATACTGCAATAATGTCCTCAGATACTAATCCCGACAGTTGATCCGGAAGGCTTCAGCTAGACTTAAACCTTTCACAATCCTAGCCAGATTGTCGAAGAATTGCTACAGTACAAAACGCAATATTTGCCCACAAGTTTCTATTTATAACCAACCTATTTCTATAAAAACCGAGGTGAAATACCCAAGACTCCACCTAAACCAAAGACTAATTTGGAAACTCAACCTAAAAGCAAAAAATATGTATTGCTTAATCGGACACAAAACACAATTGACTATACAAAACAAAATGCTACTTTATAGAGTTATCTTAGTGTCTATATAACTGTGGGAATTACCACATCTTCTTACCAAAATCTTGCAGTCCTTTCAATCCTAGCCAATACTCAACGAATCATCAGCACAATGAGCTGAGAATTCCCTTCATCAATATTGTCATCAAGAAAGCAGCTAGAAAAAATCAAAACCGCTTTTTAAACCGCACCACAACCACCAGCCTGCAAATAGACGTCTAAAAAAACTGAAAGACCTTGTTGAGTGAATCCTGGAGACACATCAATGGATCACGTCCAACTCATGGCAATATAGCAACCGTGTCACGCTATTTAGATTCTTAAGAAGAATTAGTAGGGTTATCTACATACTTTTAAAATTTTTTTAATAAAATGTTTATTTGCCGGATTAACACGACCTGATTCCTCGGACATCTCTTCGTCTGATAAGAATTGGTCTTTGGGGAATCTACGTTTTAGCGGGGAGTGAATGTTCCGCTTACCAAGGTTATAGTGAGCTGCTCCATCGCATGCCTTGATGTTGCTAAGAAATTTTTGGTGCTTGTTTTTATGTACTCTTCTATTGTTGGAACTCCTAGTTCGTAATGTAACTGAGTATTTCTGATGAACCATGGCGCGTCTACTGAAATTCTTAAAACTTTATTCGGCGGTTTTTTAGTTTGATTATGTATCTTTTTGATGTGGTACTCCAAATTTGTACTGCATAAAGTGCTAATGTTCTTATGAGGGAAGTGTACATCATGATTGCGCATTTGGCTTTTAGTTTTGATTTACGATTTAATAGAGGGTATAGCTGTGCTAGTCTTGCATAACTCTAGTTTAGTTTATGGTTGATATGCTACTTCTATTAGAGTTTTGTGTCTAGAAGTGCTTCCATATATTTCACTATTTCATCAGGGGTATTCCATTCGATCATTTGGTTGTTAACATGAATGTCAGGTTGGCTGCGGATTCTCCTGAGTGTGAATATTTTTGCCTGGCATTTGCTCTAGTTGATTTGGATGTTGCAGTTGCTAAAACATTTGCATAATTTGTTTATAGCGACCTGTAGTAGTTGTGCTAATTTTGTTAGGTCACTGCTTAGTGTAATTATGGCTGTATCGTCAGTGAATGTTGTTAAAGTGACTTCTAATGTGTGATGTGTACATGTTAAATAACAGTGGGCCAAGCATACTGCCCTGAGGGACTCCACCTCATATACTTTTGGTATCTGAGATTTCGGCATTTATTTTCAATACAAAGTTTTTATTCTCGAGAAAAAAGAATAGTATTGCTGTTAGTTAATTCGGTAATCTTAGTTTCAATAGTTTTCTTTTTAGCTCCTTTAGCCAGACCTTATCACAGGTCTCGGCTACGTTAAGAAGTTGCATACTGTTTGTTTTTGTATCCAGTTTCGATTATTTCAACTATTCTCTGAAGTTGGTGTGTGGTTAAGTAGGTTCTTTTGAAGCCGAACTGATGTGGGGGGAAGTATGTTAAGTGAGGTCACTTCTTTATTGAGGCGAGTGTAGATTACTTTTTCTAATAGCTTGGATAGAGATGTTAATAGACTTATAGGTCTGTAATTTTCTAAGCGTTTTTTCTCCTTTCCTGGTTTAGGGAATAGCAGTATTATGGGGTGTTTCCACTCTTTTGGGAAGTAGCCCATCCTCAGGCAGGCATTAAATATTGATGTTAAATGATTGTAAATGTGTTAACACGATATTTGGTATGGGGTTCATACCGGGGCTTTTTCTTTTGGAAAGTCTGACGATTAGTTTGTAGTTTGTAAGGCGAAGTTGGTTCTATATGTTCGGTGATGACAGGTAGGTTTCTTTCGATGTAGCCAATTGTAAATGCTGCTTCTGTTGGACTGCATGTGATTTTTGGTGTGAAAGCACTTTCCAGATGGTTGGCGAATGCCGTGGCCTTTTCTGCATCAGTGTAGTAGTTGCTAATACCATCTGTGATTGTTGGAATTTCACTTTTAAATGAAACGCTTATGGTCTAAGTGGAGTATCAAGTAAAAGAATATACTTTAGCAAAAAATCTGACTGGATTTACTTTAATGGAACAGTTTAACAACAATAAAAGTAGAACATCTATTTAGGGGTTTTAAAAGCAACCGCAACCCTGTGAAAAAGAAGAAACATTTGATGAACCAAGTCACGATTATATTGTTTGCAAATAATAATGATGATAAAACTCTAACAATAAACGATTGCATTGCTCTTACATAGGTTGAGATTGAAAATGTTTTCCATAAATGGAGTAGTACATCAAAAATTGGAATATATCTACTATTACTCATATCGCTTTTTCACAGCATCTTGCCGCAACTCTGCAAGACACTAAAGATAAAAGCGATAAAATGATACTAGCAAAAAAAAAGTATATATCGCGAAATATATGTCAACTTATGGAGTTGTGCTACAAAAAATACTTACATAATAACATTTTCCTTCTTGTCAATTAGTTGCAGTTTGACCAATTTAAATATTTATTACAGTCTTTTTTAACATTTTTTTTTCGATGACAGACTTTTAGACACGCTGTAGTATTTATCCTCCCCACTTCAACATACTATCCACTTTTACCACAATGCCTCTTTACTCTTGGAGAGGAAACATCATTTTATGTATTGTCTGATAAGTGAACACTCCTATTCGGCAATAAAGTTGGCCATAAAGACGATTTCATTCAAGATATCTTTGAGCAATTGGTGCAGTGCAGTTCCGAAAGACAACGGCTAATCTCTAATTTGACATCTGTAACAATTATCTTCCTGGATAACTACACAAATGCACCCTCGACAGATTTCAGCCAATCAGAGAGATAACAAAATCAATAATCATTATCATTACAACACTAAAGTATTTCTGTAGATCCATTTATACTAAAGGTTAACACTACATATGTCATTACCTATCAACTAGCTCGTGTTTACTATTCCGGTGAACAAAATAATAAAAACAAGTATCCTACATATAACTGGTTTGCATTTGTGTAGATGAAATAGTATCCGTATTTGCATCAATCGATATCCATCCATGTTTAATCGCCCAATATTAATAATTATAAACATTTGGTAAGAAATTGTTAATGAGCTACCGTTAAGATATTTCGTTTTTTGTAAGTTTTTATTTTTCATTTTCTACGAAGACGTAGTACTTTAAACGAAATGAAGTTCATCGACACCGTTGACCGTTTACCAACGTTCTAATAATTTAGCGATCTCGATTTTGATGCGAAAAAATGATTTAATCACTGACAAAGCCGCACCTTGTTGTTAAACTCCTGAGTATACAGTGTTAGAAAACTATAGTATAGAATCACCCAGGCAAGTTGTGATCGCACATTGTTGTGCAGGAACCGAACTTTCCAGTTTCTCCAAGAACAAATTTTTGCAATTTTTATGGTTGGTATGTTGCTCACATTACACTCACTTGTAATATTACTACTTTGCAATATTTCGAATTCGAAGTGCGATTTCGGAGTTCGCTATAGCTATCCGACTTTTCTCTCTAAAAACTTTTGGGTTTACTAGTAGTGTAAAAGGACCGCTTTTCACCTTTCGGCACGATTATAGAATAGCGGTAAATCACTTGATATAGCTCAGCGGGGTTGCTAGATCCCCAACTGAGCGCCTCCCCAGGTGGCGGATAGGGGAACGCCTGCTAGATATAGCGGGTACCGGGGAAATAAAATACTCGGGGCGGACCAAAACTAGCAACAACAATGGCACCGATAACGCCGGTATAAGCGGTCTCCCTCAGCAGCCAACGGTCTGACAAGAGCGAATGAGTAACTGAGGTCAGGGCACTCTCTTGCCCCAGGGGAGAGAAATCGCCCCTAAAGGCAGAAGAACCAAATAGGTCAATGGCAGGGGAATGCAGAAGGCAAAGGGAAACTACTGCATTAAAGATCCACAAGGATTTCCCTAGTACAATTATCATGGCAAAGTTCAAATCGAAATTTTCCGGAGTTAATAGTCTCCCAATCGGATCTCCGGGGGAGACAGTTTTGAATGAAGCTAACAAGTTAAACAACATAAACAAGAGAAGAAAAAAGAACATCCTTAAAATCGGAACGTGGAATGTAACCAGTATGTACGAACCAGGTAAAGCCCACAATGTAGCGCAAAAGATGAACAGAATGGATATAGATGTTCTGGGCATCAGTGAAACAAGATGGACAAAGGAAGGAAGATGTCAAATTGGTAGTCAACATATAATTTACTACTCAGGTAGTAAGGACAATCAGCACAGACACGGAGTGGCAATCATGCTAAGGAAACACTTGTCCAACTCAGTCATAAACTTTATTCCATTCTCTGAACGTGTGATGCTATTACAGATAAAATTAGAACACAGGAAACTAAATTTAATACAGGTTTATGCACCCACGGCGGACAAAGAGGACGAACAAATAGAAATATTCTATGAAGAAATCGACGATGCCATTAAGCAGACAAAAAGTAGAGATATTACAGTTCTATTAGGGGACTTTAACGCCAAGGTTGGGACAGGCAGGGTGCAAAGAACGAAATGAAAGAGGCCACCGACTTATTCGGTTCTGTCAAGAGCATGAAATGGTGATTACCAATACTTTATACAAATTACCGCCAAGAAGATTGTATACTTGGGTATCACCTCAAGACAATAAGGAAAAAATTGTCCGTAACCAGATAGATTATCTACTAATTGACAACAGATACAAAAATAGTATAAAATCAATAAAGGCATACCCAGGTGCAGACGTGAACTCAAATCATAATCCAATAATTGCAAAAATGGAAGTTCGGCTTAAAAAATTGCCAGCAACATCAGTTCTAACTCGTATTGACTATAAGTGCCTAGAAAATGAGGCGTACAAGGAAAAAGTGAAAAAGGATATCGATAGGAATTTGAAAAGCAGAAGAACTTCTCCAGATGATATCAACCTAAATTGGCTGTCATTCAAATCTTCTTTAGTAACACCAACAGAAAAACATTTACAGAAAAAGAAAAGAAATAAAAATAAGGGATGGATGAAACCATGGAAATCTTGGCACTTATGGACAAACGAAGACATAACAAAAACAATAAGAACGAATACAAAAACACACAAAAAGAAATTCGCTATAAAATTCGAGAGGCCAAGGAAGCTTGGTTTACAAAAAAATGCGAAGAGATCAAAAAACTAGAAAAAGATCACGACGCACATAATCTTCATAAAAGGATAAGGGAAGCAACAAGACTTACAAGAAAACAGGAAACCATGTATTTATTTATTAGACGAAAATGGGAAAATAATAGCCGATGTTGAGAGAAAAATAAAATTGTGGAAGGAGTATATAGAAAAACTATTTCAAGACAATCGGGTGAAAGACGAAGGGAAGATAGAAGAAAGTGACCCTGATATAACTGTAGAAGAAATAAAATATGCCATAAAAAATACGAAAACCGGAAAAGCACCTGGACCAGACAATCTCCCAAGTGAAATTCTTAAGCTGCTAGAAGAAGAACATATTAATACGCTACAAGAATTATTCAACAGTATATACACAACTGGCATTATTCCGGAAGAATGGTTGATCTCCACATTTGTAGCCATTCCAAAAAAGAATAACGCCCGACACTGCCACGAGTATAGGACAATTAGCCTTATGTGTCACACACTAAAATTATTTCTTAAAATTATCCACCACAGATTATATAGAAAACTAGAGGAGCACATAGGGAACACACAATTCGGGTTTAGGAAGGGACTGGGAACGAGAGAAGCACTTATGGCATATAATATATTAATCCAGCGGTGTCTTGACATGAACCAAGACGTCTTTGTCTGCTTTATAGATTACAATAAAGCATTTGACAAAGTAAAACATGACATCCTAATGAAATTGCTGAAAAATAAGAATGTAGATACAAGAGACCTCAGAATTATTGCCAATCTTTACTACAATCAAAAAGCGACAATACGTATAGAAAACCGAACATCAGAAGAAATCGAGATCAAACGAGGGGTCAGACAAGGGTGCGTCCTATCACCAGTTCTATTTAACTTCTATTCAGAACATGTAATAAACGAAGTATTAGAAAATGAAACGGCGGGCGTGCGAGTTAATGGAATTGCAATCAATAACATCAGATATGCGGATGATACCATCATAATCACAGAATCCCTCGAAGACCTGGAAAGAGTAATGAGAAGAATCGCGGTGGTTAGTGACGAAATGGGACTAAGCCTAAACACAAAGAAAACAAAATTCATGATTATATCTAAAAGAAACTACTATAACGTTAACTTAAATATTCAAGGAGAGCAAATTGAAAGAGTAAAGAAATACAGATATTTAGGCACTATAGTCAACGATAAAATGATAATACCAGCGAAATAACCTCTAGGATAGAACAAGCAAGATATGTATTCTTAAATATGAGAAATGTCCCATGCAGCAAAGACCTCTCCCTAACACTTAAATTACGAATAGTGAAATGTTATGTTCACTCCACACTTTTATATGGAATGGAAGCATGGACATTGAACAAACATCTTATGAAAAAATTAGAAGCATTAGAGATGTGGACATATAGGAGAATTCTGAGAATCTCATGGGTCGAAAAAATAAGGAATACGGATGTCTTAAACAGAGTGAATAAAAAGGAAACGGAAATATTGGATGAAATTAAACGGCGCAAACTTCAATATTTGGGACACGTGATGCGGGGGGAACATTATTATCTGTTGCAACTTATCATGCAGGGAAAAATCAAGGGCAAACGTAGTGTGGGAAGAAGAAGGATGTCGTGGCTGCGCAATTTTAGAGAATGGTATAACTGTAGCTCCAATCAACTCTGTAGAGCAGCAGTTTCAAAAGTGCAAATTGCTAGGATGATTTCCAAACTCCGTAGCGGAGATGGAACATAAAGAAAGAAGACTTGATATAGCTTTAACACACAACCAACTGCATCAACATTTATGTTCTCCACATCAAAGAACTTAAAAAATGGCAAATATCCAAAATCCGCTAGATAAAATCTGTTTTAATAGGTTAAGCCACAATCTACGCCCGGCCATCAAAGTTCACAATGACTTCTTTCATACATATATCACCAATTTATCTGTAGATGATCATTCGCTGTGGAAAAGGCCGGTTGTTGCTGTATCCCCAGTCAGAAAGCCTGATCGAAGCTAGATACGATCAGACGCTGAAAACGCAAACGTCTTTGCAGAACATCTTACCGATGACAATGAAGTTCTAATCTATCTTAATGCTTGTCATCAATTATCTCTTCTAACAAGAGCTTTTGTGCTTAGGAAAGTCCGCAAAGAAATAAGATCCTTAAATTTATATAAAGCACCCGGCTACGATTTAATCGCTAATAAGGTATGAAAAAATTTTCTTGAAAAGCTATGGTTCTGATCATTATTATATTTAATATCATGCTACGATTGTGCTGTTTCCCCCTACAATAGAAGTTTGCTCAAATAGTCATGGTTGCCAAATCGGGTAAACCTGTAGCAGAAGTCAGTTGCTATAGACCAATAGGCCTGTTGCCCCTTTGGTCTAAAGTCTTTGAAAGACTTTTACTCAACAGTATATTAGGTACCACGCCTATAGACGACTTTTGGATTCACAAAAAAACAATCCACAAAAAAGGTATGTGCCACTGTACTCCTTGGCGTGCAACAGGTTTTTAATTAGGTTTGGCACAATGGCCTCTTATACAAGACTAAAGAGCAACTGTCTGATTAATTTTATTCACTTCTCAAATCCTACCTCAAAAACCGATTTTCCCAAATCAAACACGGTGGCGCGGTCTTCTCCCGCCAACTGATTCGAACAGTGTCTTTGGACCGTTTTTATATCTACTATTTACAACGGATGCACCGCTGTCTTACGATACGCTGATAGCAACCTTCGCCGACGATACTGCCATTATGTGCGCGGACTCGAACCCTATTAGTGCATCAGAAACACTTCAGGATCACCTTATCCTCCTCCAAACCTCGCCCGAACACTGGAAAGTCAATATTAATGCGAATAAATCGGCGTAAATAACATTCACAACGAAAAGAACAATCAATCCTCAACTCACTATTAATAACGATCCCATACCAATCAATGCAAGATGAAATAAACCTGCGAAGCTTGCAACGCATAGCGAAGTGGCGAAGCATTCTCCCAAATTTGAGAAATCGCGTTTCCGGGTTAAAGGTCACGTAGTATTTCAAAATTTTATGTTTAAATTAATCAGTGTTCAAAGACGAGTTGAATGATATGCTACATATCGTGTGTCGCTATTTTGAAAATTTGAAATCGTATAGGTCACTAACGCTGACCTTTGCCCAATCAGTTTCAAAATCACTAGTAAACAAGCCTTTTTGGTCACCTGTCGATTGGTGAAAACAAAATTTGGAAATTCCCAGCCGTTCTCGAGTTTTTGCTCGGACGGACCGACGGACTGACAGACAGACGGACAACATGAAGTTGGTAAGTGACTCCGCTTCGCTTCACCACTTAATAAAATGTCTTGGACTTTATGTTGATACAAAACTCACGTGGAAATCTCATATTAAAATCGAGAAACGACAACTTGATTTAGAACTCAAGAACGTAAACTGACCCCTTAACAGAAAATTGCAGTTGTCGCCCGAAAACAAATTACTTCTATACAAAATCATACTTATACCGATTTGGACTTATAGAATTGAGCTGTAAGGTTGCAGTAAACCCCCAAATACTAAAATTCCCCAAGCCTTTCAGTTCAGGACTCTCTGGGCAGTCACGGGTGCTTTATGGTATATCTCTGACTTAACCCTACATACAGGCATTAACATATGTAAATGATGTCATCAGATCCTCTGCTATCAATACAGAAATAGGAAAACTACTCGCAGCAAACGACTTATCAGCGACCTCTTCACCCAACCCCTAGAGAACAGACAACTCAATCGACCATAGTCCGAAGATCTGCCTTGTAAATTCTAAAGAACTCAAGCAAAAGTTCTGCCACCTTTAAAACTACACACAAACATTTAATTTGTTAATATCTTGACTAAGTCCCTCGTGGGAAAGACACATTGAAATAGTGCCAGAAACGACCTTCAGATGTTTATAATTTGTATGATATTTCTCCCTACATTATGCATGGCCTAAGCAAATTTTTAGCCGCAGTCTAAAAGTGAAGAGTATCGTATAACGGAATGTAAAATATAGCTTTAATATTATTGATTTCCATTTTTAATTTTGTTAAAAGTATACGTGGGTAAATCAAATTTACTTTCTACAAATCGTCAAGTAAACGAAGAGAGGCGCGGTTCTAAGTATTGTAGACAAAGATTGTCTGTAGGGAGATTTCCACTGAAGTGTTTTTAGTTATTATCACAGTGTCAGACCAATAGGTACGTTACGTAACTAATTATTATGGAATTTCTTACAATTAAGTTGCTTTTCATGGAGAAAGCTTTAAAAAAATGTTTGGTAGATAAAAAGCAGTTGGTATTAAAGATTATCGACGCCGTCCGGAGACCAACGTAGCCGAGAAGAATATTCGTACTGTTCGCTACCTACATATCTGCATAAAGATTATGGTCGTAGGAACTACAGATACACTTTTTGTACCATTGAGGCTCTCTCAGGTACATTTTTTTAATTTTTATAATTGCTCTATAAATTTTTGATTGATCTTCTTCTTAAAGTTCCGATCCGTTTCGGATGTTGGAAACCATGATGGCAATACGGACTTTGTCAACAGCGGCACGGAACAGTTCAGTTGTTGTTGTATTGAACCATACTTGCAGGTTTTTCAGCCACGATATGCGTCTTCTGCCGATGCTTCTTTTTCCTTCGATCTTACCTTGGAGGACAAATTGCAGGTGCCCATATCTGTGATTGTTGCGCATGATGTGCCCTAGATACTCCAGCTTTTGATTGATACGAGAACGAATCAGATAATAATTAGAATATCTTCTTTCTTGCGCACCGTACGTAAACAGAAGGAAGCGCGACTTAGGAACGTTGCAGATAGAAATACATAGGGGACATTTCTTCCGTAGGGTACGCCACTTTCTAGTCAGCATCAGATGATCAAAGTAAGAGGCGGCATCAGTCATTCCGTAACGGATTATTATCAAATTCCTCACGACGATGGGCACAAGATTGCTTTAAATTTTAGAAAGATTTAACTACAGTTAAAAAACAATATCTTTAACAAATCTTAAGTGTATGGGGGGCATGAGCGACTTTTTGAAAGGTGGGACCTAGCTAAAAAAATCATCAAAGTAGTGCAAGAAGCAGCCAAATATTTCTTTTTTGGAAATGACCGCTAATTACAACTTACTGGAATGTGTCCGTCGCCCGGTCCCATACAACGGTCCAAACGCGACAAAAAATTGAGGATTTGTTCCAGACTCTCAGTGCAGTCTGGGCTTATCGCCCCTGCGATAATCATTTGCTTGAACCATTAAAAGGGCCACTTGGAGAACAAATATTTGATGTCTATGTTGCTACTGTTTAGTGTCATGACCACTTTCTTTTTAACATGACCAACAAACTACCCATCCGTTGGAAAAACTGCTCTTAAGCTAGGAAATTGTGGAGAAAAATAACTTTGCATGTATTTTTATGATTCTTCAATTAATTTAAAAAATCCAATTTATATTTGATTTTTCTGTCATAAAAGTATTTCATAGGATCCAACGATATTATGATGTACAAGGGTTTATTACAACTCTCGCTGTCTTTTTTTCTTTGACCATGTTTTCCATTTTTGTGTTTTCATCTAATTTTCTTTTCTGCAGAGCTTCGCCCATCTCGTCCCTTTAGAATCTTCGAAGTCTTTCTCGTTTTTCCCTTCGGGACTGCATTCCATAATTCTATTTATCCATGTGTTTTCTGATCTTCTCGCGTAGCCATGCCATAATAGTATTTTATCTTTTATAAATTTGATTACGTCTGCTTCGACTTTCAGTCTTCTTCTAATTTCCCCATTTGTTATTCTATCCATCTTGGCCAAACCACAACATCTCATCCAATAGCCAATTTCAATTGCCTGTATTTTTCACTATTTTTCCTATGAATGATCCATATTTCTGTCGCATACGTCATAAAGATTTTAACTATGGTTTCATATATAATTTTCTTTGTCGTTATTTGGATGTTTCTGTCCCATATTACCGCGTATGGTTGCTTTATACCTCTTCTTCTCTAACCAAGTTTGTTTTTGATTTCTTCCTCTGTTATTGTGTTCTTTTATATATTGAAAACCAGATATTTAAATGTAGGTATTTCTTTTATTTTAAGGTCTTCTTCGATTTCGAGGTCCTTTTCTTCTTCGACTTTAGTTGCTATATATTTCATTTTTTAAAGATAGATTTCCGTTTCCGCTTTTTCGTATTTTTCTTTGGAATTTCTTATCATGTAGTTAAGATCCTCTTCGTCTTGCACTACTAGTGCTGGTCTTCAAAACGCAAGTGTATAAAAATTAATTTCTCATGGGTAGACCCATTCTCTGGCATTTTTGTTTCCAAATTCTTATAGTATCTTATAAAAATAGTTTAATCAGTGTTGGAAATGTTGGACAGCCTTGTAGTAATCCCTTGGAAGTTTTGAAGTTTGAGATTAATCGAGTCCCAACTTTTATGTGCATTGTATTGTCTTTATACAAGTTTTTACTGCTCTTATTATCCTTACCATGACTTTCCATAGTGCGTTTCTAGATACTGTGTTTTTGAAACCCATGAAGGACAAATGAATGTATTTATTTCTTCTTTATTTTCTCCTGACAATTGTTGTATAGTGTAGATGTGGTCTATACAGGGTTTACATGCTGTAAACCCAGCTTGTACTTCTCCTATTTTTCATCATATTTTTTTTTGTTTGTCTATTATTATTCTACCATAAATGCGCCCTTACCCTGATACCTCTATAGTTTTCACATTTATTTTTTTCCCGTTTTTAAAAATAAATATCAAATATGCTTCCTTCCATTTTTTTGGTGCGTCTTCAACGTTAATTACTTTTTCAAATAACTGTCGAAGCATTTTCTATAATTTATCTGGGCCGTACTTGACCAGTTCTGGCGCGATATCTTCTGGTCCCCCAGATTTGTGTTTCTTATGGACATTATCGCATTGCGAGTTTCTTTCAGTATTACCTCTAGTATTTCGTCTTTTAGATTTCTTATTTCTCCTTCTGCACTTTCTGTAAACTCTGGCCTTTGTTCTGTTAGCAAGTCTTTGTAGTATTTTATTCATTCTTGGTCATCTATATATAATATATGTACCTTTTCGCTTCTAGTTGTTCTCAATGATTTTAATATTTTCCAAGATTTGGAGCTTCATCTTCTCCCAAGGTATTGGTCTATGTTTGTGCATTTGTGTTTCCACATTTTATTATTTTCTTTGCTTTTTAGTCTTCCGACCTTTTTATTTTTACTCTTATAATTCTGGAAGTCCTCTTTGTCTTGAGTGTTTAGCGATTTATCAATTCCTCCAGAGTGTTTAGCTTTCTTTATAAGTTCTTTAATATGTATACCTTATTGACATCATCCTCGTAGTTAAATTCTATTAGTTTTTGATCAAGTTTTGTTTTATATAAGTCTCTTATATAAGTACTTTTCTTTATTTCTACTCTCTGTTGTCTCTTCGGTCCGTTTGTATCTCTGTTTTTCCAAGAGAATTAAATTTTTGTCACTTCCGCATTCTGCCCCTCGCTTTACTCTCGCATTTCTAATTTTAATTGTTTTTCTCTTTTTATTATCAAGTAATAAATTATAGGTTTTAGGTTACTTTTTGGTTATATCTATGTGTATTTGTGAATGTCCTTATGTTGGTAAAAACCATTCGTAATTTTCAGGTTAAATAACTGGCACAACTATATTATCCTTTTTCCTTTGTTGTTCACTGTGTCTTTCTTTTATTTGCGTCTTTTATTCATATCTCCAGTGAGAATTAATTCCTTATTTTTATTTACTTTGACGACTTCATCTTCTAATGTAACCAAGAACATCTCCTTCTATATAATAGGAATGTCATTTGTTGGTCCATATACGCCTAGTACGACTATCTTCCAAAAATTGTTATATTTATTTGTATCAATCGTTTATTTATTGGTTCTCATGCTTTAATATTCCTTTTAAATTACCTACACCGGCTCTGACCCGTTCCTCTTTGTTAACGCCACTCCAAATATAAGGATATCACCGATGTTTTCCGTCCCATTTCTTTTCTTTTTCGTCTCTTTATATTCAATATATCAAAGTTTATGTTCCAGGACTTCTTTATCCCTATTTTTACAACCTTGAGTAAGTCACATGGCTAACTTGAGTTTTCTATTTTTCTTTTTCTTTTTGTTTTCCCAGTTAATTTTTAGGACTAATTTTTGAACATTTTTAGCAGAACTTCCCATTTCTCGTATCCGTAGTGTAGAGGGGATTAATATTTATGTTTCATCCTGCCATTCATCTCCAAACATCTTTACCTGAGTAAGAATGCTTAGGTCTAAAATAACAACCCCCTTTTAGGAGGGCCTATATATTCAGACGTTCATTTTGGATCAGACGCTGTTAATAGCCGCCTACTGTAGGTCAGACGCTATTTTGCTTGTTGGTCCTATCCCCCATATCTGGAGGGCATTCCCCGATTCGCCATCTGGGGACTCTAGTAGTTACAGGCTACCTCCTAAAAATTTTAAAAATACATATTCTACGACTTAAATAAATAAGCAAATTTAAAAATGCAATATGTGCTATCTTAGAAGTGAATATAGTAACATGAGTTACCAACTTCTATAAGACACCTCGATGTAATAGATAATGATTTTTCTAGATAAGATGCTGGCGTCAACAGACTTTTTCTTATAGTGGCAAAAGTGCAACCTTATATTGAGTTATGTATGCGTGCTCTGGTTTTGTTAACTTTTTCAATTTTTAATGTGTATATATTAGATAAATGTACTTTTTATATTACAATTATAATATTTAAACAATATTAAAGACCTTTAATACATACGGGAGAAAACGGCGCCCGTTTTCTAACGCTGTACGCAATAGTTCAGTAGGTAATGCGGAGGGGAAGAAGAAGGTTGTGTTGCAGTTTAGTTGTCCGTTTGATCAATTAAAAATCAACACTGCTATTCTAAATTCCGCCAAATGTGAAGTGCGTGCGGTAATATTATTTCTATGTGCGAAAAAACTTTAAGCAGCTGTTATTCATCGCGAACTATGTACGATTTATGGACCAAATTTGATAAGTGAAGGTGTCATACGTTAATGTGTCGCATGTTTAAAGATAAACGCATTAACATGCACGCTGAGGCAAAAAACGGCTCCCCATTTAGAGTCAGATATAAACTTACGCAGAAAATTGGTACAAGATGCTATTACAAGGTGGCTTCACTCATAGAAAGGGGAGTTTTTTGTAGAAGAAATTTCAAACCTTGTAAGGCAACAAGCGCCTGAATTTGCATGGCGATTATGTTGAAAAGTAATTTTCTTTTATAACTCCAATATTTATACAATCTGCCAATTAATATCAGGCTATAAGTATTCTATAGGACTAAATATAGGAAAATGAGTACAATAAGACATGTGGGGTAGAATTCCAGCGAAAACTCCCCTTATAATGTTTTAATATAATATTCATGAGAATGAGGAGTACAATGTTGTGAAAGATTAATACACAATGACAGAATCTAGTAGGTAGATCAGACGGCTTAAAACGCTTGAGTCTTTTGGGTTCGTTGTTATATTCAATGAGGTGCTGCACAAGAGGGTTGGGATGAGCGAACAGTCTGTCTTTATATCTCTCACTGAGGTTATTAATTTCACTTTTCACTGTGTAGGTCACTTAAAATCACATTATTGGGGACGTACCATGGCGCGTCAACGATCATTCTGAGTACCTTGCTTTGGAAACGATCAAGCATAACTAAATTGGAGGTAGCTGCAGTACCCCACAAGGAGATCCCACATGTCCAAATAGGTTTAAGAACTATTTTGTAGATTAATAGTTTATTTTCTAATGATAACTTGGATTTTCTGCCGATAAGCCGGGATAACTTTTGGAGTTGAAGTCCGAGTTGCTTGCTTTTGGTGAATATATGATTTCTCCAGGTCAATCTCCTATCTAAATGCAACCCCAAATATTTATCTTTTTTCATAGCAAATGTGATGTGTTGTGACTTAGATTCATTCACTTTTATTCGTCATTTACTAGCCCACAATTGAATTTTGTGAAGGTGAGCCTGAAGGTATCTTGAAGCAGCTTGTGGGTTAATATGAGAGGCTAGAATAGCCATATCATTGCATAGGTCGCAGATGTCGTTAGACGAGATGTAGGTAGGTCTGCTGTGTAGATCAGATACAATATTGGACCCAAAGCACTGCCCTGAGCGACGCCAGAGGAGATGGGGTGGATGTTTGTAGTTTCGTCTTTATATTTTATTACAAAGTGCCTATTTGTTAAGTAGGATGTCAGGAATTCGAACATCTGGTAGGGTAATTGTTTTTTGAGTTTGTAGCATAAACCTAGATGCCAGACTCGGTCAAAAGCTTGTTTGACGTCTAGGAACGCTGCAGAACAATACCTTTTGGCCTCCAGGTCTCTGTATATCTTGTCAGTTATTCTGTGCACCTGCTCCACAGTGCCATGTTGTTTGCGAAAACCAAATTGATGTTTAGGAATTAGTTCTTGGTTGTCTAAAATTGGCATTAATCTGTTCAGAATCAGCTTTTCAAGGATTTTTGCCAGAAGGGGGAGACTCATGGGTCTGTATGACGTAATTTCCGTTGGTGGTTTACCGGGTTTCAAAATCATTATTATTTGTGCTGTTTTCCATTGACTAGGGAAGTATCTGATTCTGAGAATAGAGTATACAAGTGGGTAAGGTCATATATAGCTTTAGTAGGTAGTTCCTTGATGATTGTCCCAGTGATCAGGTCCTACCCTGGAGATGTTTTTGTGTTAATCTTCTTGATTTCTTCTTTTGTCTCGTTAATGGAGAAGGGTTTTATCGGTAGACTCATTTGGTACGGAGACTCTAAGAATTCCACAATTTTGGCCTCTTCGTCTTAGAATTGACAAGGGAAGGGTGTGAATACTTTAGTTAGATATTCCGTAAAGGCCTCTGCCTTGTTCTTATTGCTGCGGGCCCAGCTTCCGTCTTCCAGCAGAATAGGGGCTACGTGTGGAGTTGGTCTTTTAGTTTTCCGCGTCGCTTTCCAGAGCGAGTAGTTAGTTTGCTCATTAGCGCTGAGGTTTTCGAGGTATCTCTGTATTTCATGATTCTTATGTTGGTTAGGAAGATTTTTTAAATATTTGCTGGCCCTATTATATTCTCGTTTGTCTTGTTCCGACCGGGTTAGTTACCATCGTTGCCTGAGACGGCGTTTTTCTCGTATTTTAGCCTTTATGATGATAGGTGTATTGTTGTGATGTGAGGTGATGGACAGTTTAGGAGCAGCATCCCATGCTACATTTTGGATAAGTTCAGTAAGGGAGGTTACAGCACTTTCAATGTCATATTCATTTTTTAGTGAAACATGTAGGTCTAACTGGTATTCAAGTCTTCGTCGAAAGTATTCCCAATCAGTTCTTTTGTTATGAAGTGCAGGTTGTGGTAGAACCTGCGTTACGAGTGAATTTGGAGTTATTGTGGTGGCCGAGTGGTCAGCTGCTAGATCAAAGCAGGATGAGACCGTGCACTGTCGAGTGTTTATACCCTTAATGATACCGAAATCGACTAGGTCTGGCTTTTGTCGACGGTCAGTGGGCCAGTACGTAGGTTCTCCAGTGGATAACCAGGTGAGGTTGTTTATTTGTATGGCAGTCATTAAACGGCGTCCGTCGGTTCTTGTTAGACGTGAACCCCAATGTTCATGCTTAGCTTTATAGTCCCCTATAGCAATGAACCTATTGCCTAGAGTCTTGAAGAAATGTGAGTAAGCTGCAGGGGTGATTTGATATTTCGGAGGGCAGTATATAGCCGTGATTGTAACTGGAGTATTTGCAATTTCTATGGAGACGCTGGTAGCCTGTATATGATTTTTTTGATATTTTGCTAGTTCATGATGTTTAATACTATTCCAAATAATTAGTGCTGTTCCTCCATGGGCTGTACCATCGGGGTGATTTGTTGAGTAAACAGTAATGTGGGAACTTAATGTAACTCATGGAAGTAAAGTGTGATTCAGATATGAGAAGTATGTCGACTCCGTGATGTTCAAGGAATATTTTGACTTCCTGAGCACGCTGACCTAGCCCATTGGCATTCCAAGCTACTATTTTTAACAGTTGTGCCATTATGTTAACTTGCTCTTTAATGTTGTGAGTAAATTCATGATGGTCCCTATTTGTGTGATGAGATTTTTCATCATATTCTGTAGTTCTTCGATACCTTTTGTTTGTTGGTTTGACTGGATTACTTGATATTGTGATATGTTGTCTGAGGTATTGACGGGGATTTTCCAGATTTTTGCTTTGTCAGCGTATGTTACCCCTGCTGTCGTTTCAGAGAGTATGTATGGCCTTTTATATGAGAAAAGTAATGTACTATTGTAGATTTACAAAAAAAAAACTAAACGGAGGTTCCTTTCCGAATTGCCCTCGTATTTACAAAGCACAAGGTGAAGGTCACCCTCGCGCACGGGCGTTACGTTATTCGGGTAATTGCGGTTGGAACGTGATCTACATCGGATGCTATGTTATTAACGCGGCATAGACAAAATCGAACTCGATAGCCGATACCTCGGAATTAGGATTGTATATCAGATATCTCGCCCTACCGCATGTTCACACGAAACGAACTTTAAAACGAACCATAAACTATATTTTTGTTAGCCACATTTGCTGCGCTATAAAATTTGCACAAGATTAAATAAAGCACCATTTGTAAGGCAGGAGTTAAAATATGTTTACTGTTATTCACTTATAAATACAAGGCGGATCGATAAGAAATTGACTGATATGCTTGATTAAGCATAACGTTAAGCCGCAAAAGAAGAACTCAAAAATATATTTATTTGCCTTTTCCGGGCGCAAATTGAAAAAGAAAGTTGCTCCTACCCTCGCTTTTAACAAAGGCTACCAAGCCTAATCAGCCGGCGACGGCTTTCCCAATATGAACTCGGAAATCGCCCGGTGGACCAATTCTAAATCCGGTATTCGTCGGTTATGTCGCTACAAAATGCATACAAAGCATAAAATAAAATAAAGAATTGAGTGATGAAATACTTAAGATTGAGGTTTCACTTTTTCGACTTTGCCATCTTAGTTCTCCATTACAACCGACAAGAGAAGGTAAGGCAAATGTAAATATAGAACTCATCCTAGGATTTATAAATGGGAACGAACCAAAAGCACAGTTTGAAACTAGAGAAAATTTATGCCACAGTTGATACTTAAAGTCTTACTTCCTGGTGGGAATTTTGAAGCTTAGTAGTGACTACTGGTCTTGAATAAAAAGAGAAAGCTGAAATTCGAAGGCTGCTCTATTCTTCCCTTGCTTTCTATAAAGGAGTCTCGATTATTGAATCTTGAATTTTTAATTCTAAATTTGGCGATAAGGACACTCAGCACCGCTGCAAAGGTATTGAGTATAAAACAATTTAAGAGAAGAGTAAATCAAAGTAAGAAATCGTTTAATTAGAAGTTTAAATGTAGATATGATTTTAGTAAGTAGAAGAATGGAAGAGATTGCCAGATTAAAGTTAACGCTTCTAATAGGAGCGTTAAAAAGAAATAAATAATTGTTTTAAAGAAAAAGTAAGGTGATGACTTTTAAACTGAAAAAATCATGACGTCACTGTGAAGTCAACAAATTAAAATGTCAAAGTAAGCAAAGAAGGAAGCCGCAGAACTATTTGTCAAATTATCTATTGCACCATGTCAAGTTCTGGTGACCGAAAAAGAATAATGAACAGAAGAGGTAAATGCTAGAAGTAGTCAAAAATTCCTGCAACTGAAACGTTTAGAATGGCGTATAAAGCATTCGGTAATCAATTTTTATCGAGAAAAACTGTATTTAAATCGCATAAGCTGTTCTGAGAAAATGGTAAATCCATAAAAGATAAATTTAGTTCTCGTTGTTCACCAACATCAACAAAAATAGAGAAAAATTGTTAATTAATTGCAAGAGAGCTTGCTGAAGATGCTAATACATCTCCACAATGTAAGGTGACGTGTTGGGTTTGAAACATTAGTTAGCAAATTTCAGCATTCATTATTTGCCAAATATTGCTTCACGAGCACCGTACCCTCTGAGTATACCACCATGCGACTTTTCCTTTTTAGTCGATTATAAAAATACCGCGAGAAACCGAATTCGACTTGAAGAAGGTGCTGATGAAAATTCCAAAAAGTAAATGTAACGAGTGTTTCCAAGATTAATTTAAACGTTGGCGTACGAGTGTTGCAACAGAAGAGGAGTATTTTGAAGGGGCAAAATTAATTTGGATGAATAATTAAATGGTATGCACTTTATTCAAACAGTCATCTTACTTTTTCAATAGAGTAGTGTACTGTATAGTATAGTGAACTAGAAAACTGAGCAGGTTCCGAAGAATGTTAATATACATTAAATATAGCATGCTTTCGAATCTTTACCACAAGTTCTTGTTGGATTTGGAATTACAACTTTCGAAACAGAATTACAAAAGGCTATATATCTGTTAAATATACATATATCCGGATAAGTGTCTTGGGTGTGAAGAATAAGCTATCCTGATGTTTAAAATTGTGTGGAACAATTAAGAAAACTCTAGGTAAACATTAGAAAAGTTAATTTAAGTTTGTTGCTAGACAGCAACACATAGACCTTTAAAACTAAAAACACAAGCAGGATCCATGCCACCAAAATGTTAGAAACGAAACCATCTGTGAAGATGAAGACTACAGAACGAAATGGTACCAACACGTCCTAAGAATGTATGATTATTGTATTTTAGTACAGGTCCTACTTTATATACAACTAGGCAGAAGGCCAAGAAAAAAGTGGACCGACATATCGGAACAAGGCAGAAAACCCAATGCATAAAGGTTGATAATGATTATGGTTCTATTAGTGTTTTTCTAATTCTTTGTTACTATGTTACTTTTCATTGCAACTTTTCCTAATTTACTTATTATTTCTGTTTATCGATACCTAATTTAGATTTTTCGCGGACGACATTGCAACCACATATTACAGCATACCTCAAACACTGGCCTTAATCTGCTCATTAATAAGAATATCAATTCAAAGACGCTTTTATAGCAAAAGCGATCCGTTGATTTATACTTAAGGAACATAAAAAATAGTCATCAGTGTTCTAAAAATACATTGACAGCAACATCTATATTGTTCCAAAATTATTAAAATAAACAATAAACTGATATCTACTGTGCAAAAATTAAATTGGTTTCTTACCTTAGTGATACTCTTAAAATGATAATCACCGCAATGCGTTTCACCCGTGCATTATAGTAAACTTATATCAATGAAATTAGTTAAACACACACTCCGTCTTCGGTGGTAATTGGGAAAATTGAGTAACCCGGATAAAGAAGGCTGTACTTTGTAAAAAATAAAACCCGCTCAAAGAACTAAACTGGCTTTGCATACCGGATGGATATTTACAAATAACAGAAAACCTGGAAAAGAAATAAATCACGTCTAGCATACTGGAACAACACATCGTAGAACAACAAACGCCAAGAAATTATCTTAGAAATTATCAAACACAAAATAGATATGTGTGCTATCGGAGACAAAAAAAAGGTAAAAGAGATGCGAGACACCCAAATCACATAATATTCTACAGCAGTATCGCTAAGGACGCGAAAGCTCAGGCGGGCGTGGGTATACTGATATATAGAAGATTCGAACATCGAATAGAAAAAGTAAAATATCTAAATCAGAACTGTAAAATTCTACAATGCTACCAGCATTTATGCACACGTTATAAACAAACCTAAAGCAGAAAGAGAACTATTCTTCGATAAGCTGAAAGCAACAATTAACCAACTCCCAAGCCATGACAAAATATCCGTTATGGGTAACTTTAACTCTAGAATCGGTAATAGTGCAGCTCCCGGAAGTCATGCGGGAGTTTAATGAAGAAACCAGACGACAGAGATTACGCATCAGCAACACTTACTTTATTAACAAAGAATAACACAAATGCACGTTTAACAATACAAGAGGACAGAAGTCTATTATTGACTACGTGATCACTAATAGAGCGATATACCAAAGTTGTTTATTAGATGTATGTACCCTAACATCAGTAAATATGGGAATTCCACATGGATTAGACCTCACCAAAAGAGATACCTTCTCCCCAGTATATTTATAAGTGTAATGTAGAGTTCTTATAAAACGAAAGTATAAGAATCTTTATCAACGAAGACTTCAAAAAAAATTGTTCAAGGTAACATTGCACAAGAAGAGAATGTCAAGGAAGCCAAAAACAGAACTAAAACAAACATAATTGATAGAGCTACAGAAGCGATAATAATAAGCAGAAATAACAAATATTAGAATAAAAGAACAACTCCTGATTTACTTTTAAAGTTAAAACGAAAAGAGTACAAAAAATACAAAGGAACAAGTGAACAATACCATCAAACAACTCGAGAAAGGCGATTGGGGACGCTTTCGGTCGGTGTAGAACATAATCTACTTGGAAATTAAAAGAAAGTATATAATATGCTACGAAACAAAAGAAAACCAATTAATGCAGAAGTACAAATAAACACCATAGAAACAGAAACCTGGATAAATAAATAACGAAGAAGAAGAAAAACATAGCAACCATAAAAACATCACATTACAGGATACATTGAAAGCTATACTCAATCTGAAAAACAGAAAACCACTGGGTTTTCACAATATCAATACTAAAAAAAGCGGTGGTACAAAAAATTAAAAAGAAATCACGAGTTTACTCCAGAAGATTGAAAATATTAATACCAACGGGATGAAAAAGTAACACAACCATGCCAATACACAAAAGGTAAAAAAACAACCCAACTAACTATCGAGGAACATTGCTGTCGAGTTCCATGCTTAAACTACTGACTAAAATCTTAAGGCAAAAAATTAACGATAAGAAGTCGACAGTAGACGCATTCATTCTACGACAACTAATTCAAAAGTCAATAGAATCCAACAAACCAATGTTTATACGTTTCGTAGACCTAAAATAAGCGTTTGAATGAGTACAATTAAATGGTATAATAATAATCTTAAGACAAAGCACTGTTAGCACGAGACGCTTAAAAATAATCAAGGAACTCAACAGCATGAATATAGTAGGCGTAATCGATCAATAAAAATGTTGTGAAAGAGAAGGCGAACTTCAGTGCCTATTATGTGGGTTTAAAATAACGTCCGAAAAATTCAATATGCTCATATCTCCTGAAAAAACACAGTCAGTGGTGATCTCCAAACTCAGATATAAACTGGCAGTGGATAACAAGATTATCCCACAAGCAATGAGATTCAACCATCTGGGAGCAGATAGATCAAGCGACGGCCATCTAACACAAGAAGTTAGAATACAAAATAATAAGTAAACAAGAATAGCAGGCTATTTCAGAAATATAATATTGAGAAACAAATATATGAGTGTGAGACCAGAGCGCAAGCAACAAAAATAAAAAGAACAAGGAGAAAAGTGAAGATGAAAGTGTTATAATCTTTAAAGAAGCTACACTCAGTGATAGGGGTAAGAGGTGATGTAATAAGGGAAGAGCCTAGAGTACAGGATGTAGTAAAATAGACGATATCGCGACGATGATACTGGAGAGACCACGTCGACGGGATGAACGCAGAACGTTTGGCAAAGTGGGTGAAAACACAAAGACCAGGTACTAGAAGACCATTAAATAGACCTCCAAAGCTGGACGTCTACGTCCCAAAAGGGGAGATAATCAGAACGAACAAGACGTTATTTTATCAAAAGGAGGAAAAAGAAAAAGACAAAAAAACCAAAGCTCCAGTTACATAATTCTATATTTTGACCAAAAGAGAGTTTTAGAAATTATTTAGTTGAAATATTTTTTCTAATTTTCGAATTAGAATATAGAAATATTTATTTAAAAAATTTTAATTTTAAATTATCACCATGAAGAAGCAGAGTACAAAATTTGTTTTGTAATAAAAAAATAAATAAAATGGTACTTACTTCGCCCTCAGCGCAAGCTGCCTGTCGTTCGGACAAACAAATCTGCTGGCCCCGGCTTCCGACCCGAAGTCCACCATCCTGCTCACCGCTCGCTGAAAACTAACTTTGCGGCACTTTCAGCGCCGAAACCATATGCCAGGTCTGGAGCGCGCTGGACGTCGGCACGAGCGGAACAGCGCGTGGTCCGGCGTCGCGGCGCGCGCGTGCAAGCCACTGAGAGCGACTGGAAGCCTGTTGCTCAGCCTGTTGCAGCTCGGCGTCGCGACGGAGGTTCCGTGACGTCGCTGATCGATAAGGTGTAAACAGTGTCAAGTGTAAACTCTCCCCATCGCGCGCTCCGGCGCCTCCACCAAAAGACGGGCCACGGCTATCGCCTTTATTAACAACGAAATAAAATATGCAATGATAACATGCAGCTAGCCTAGCGTATTGCACACAGTTCCCAAGGGCGAGCTTAATCTAGGGGCCTAGGGCTAGGGTCCTCGCCGCCACTAGTTAAATATTGCACTACACGCGCGTAGCACGCGCCGCGCCTGTGACACACTGATGAGATGTTATCAGCCAGTCTGTCCGCAATTATCTCTGCGCACGACATATGCTTACTAGTTAATGTAATGACACTATCCTGTAATGGACGACTACCCTATGGGCCGCACTCGGAAGGAGAAAGGAATTTTTAATCAACCACTTAATTAAAGCGCATACGCTTCCAAAGATCCTAAATTACAAATTGAATATTCAATTTTGCTTGTTTATCAAGTTTTGTCATTCCTTTCTGCTTCTATATTACAGCCTTATTGTGTTTTAGTAGTTCACAAATAACACAAATTCAGGGCATGATAAAACGCTAGCGCCTAAGTATTTACACGACTAAATACGACATCCTTTATCCCGTAATTAAGATCACCGAAAACCTGCAAACACCACCCAGAACCTCAGACGATAAACAAGGATAGGACAGCTCCTGGAATGTACAGTGCATCCTAGTGCTACTCTAGGGAAACGTCTCGCGGCGCGAGCTATGGCAAGTATCCGAGGGAGTCCTCGATGTTGGAGCTGAGGGGCTTCTCGTCCGGGGGCTCGAACTGCGGCTGCAGGTTGAAGTAGTCGCGGCCCTCGCGTTGCAGCCCCGACTCGCACACGCTGGACTTCCGGGAGTCGTCAGATTGGCTCTGGATGGTGTAGAGGCCGTTGCGCGAGCTGTACATCTTGTTCTTGCCCGAGCTCCTGGCGGAGTAGAGCCGCGCGCCCGGGGGCTTGCCCGGCCGCTCCTCGGGGCGCGGGGGGCCCGCGGCCGGAACGTTCTTGTAGAGCGCCTTGTCGCGGCCGCGCTCCTGCGGCAGCATGTGGGTGATGTCCGTGGTCTGGCTGAGCTTGATGTCGGCGAAGAGCGCCGCGATCTCCGCCGACTTCTTCACGGAGAGCGCCTCCGTGCAGGCGCCCGCCGAGATCGAGGTCGAGCGCAGGGTCCTCCCTGAAAGGGCAAAACTGTCAGCGATGCGGATTATGCAAAATCAATAGCGCGGCGTCTCCCCGGAATAGGCCGCTATCGGGACGTGGGGATTTATTTCCGCCCGATCAGGCAATCTAACAAGCAAGGAAGAACATCTGGACGTGTACTACAAGTGCAGCAGTGTATAGGGTTGCTCTAACTGTTCGATATAACGAAGAATACCCCAACACCAATTCTGTTGTTTATAACGATCCTTGAAAGCTAAACGAAATAAAACTTCATCATAAAATTAGAGGGTGGTAACACCTTAGTCAAGATTTTGTGTTGTAAATTAATGTGCTGACAAATAATAATAATGGTACAAACTGCTAGGTAAAATGTCTCAAATATTAGCCCTCATTGATATGGGGCGACCGCATTATTACCCCTTGATTGAATGAATTATTATTAAACTGATTAGATTACCCGTCAAGCATCTGAGCGTCAGAAATAAACCCAGGTCCGGCCGCACCGCAGTGAAATGTCTCAACAACGTACACACTCACCAGCATTGCTTTCCACACTTAAGGGAAAGGCCGCATGTTCATTTGGCCCACTTTTAAATATTTTTTATGGCTAGAAAGTTAAAATAAGATTCTAATTTACTAAAATATATGTCACTATATTAGCGATCACATTTTTAACTGAGTCCACTTTTAAGTTGTTTAGGATGTCCAAATTTCTAACAAAGTATGGCACATCACATACTGCACGTAAAACTTTAGACTGATACCTTTTTATTATCAGTATATTGGAGTTTTCTGTTGAGCCCTACAGTTGTATGTCATGTGTCTATATGGATTTAAATGCTGCATTGTATATAAGAAGTTTGTTCTTAAAGGACTTCCTACCTAGAAGCCCAGTTGTTTGAGCTTCTTCCAAATATGAGTCCTCCATGTCAGGCCGTTGTCCAGGTGCGTGCCTAAATATTTTATTTTTTGTGCCTGTGCTGGAGGTATCGTAATAAATACCGGTAGTGTAATAGCCTTGCACTTGGTAAGGCTTATGTGGAATGATGAGTTCATCTAAAGCTGCCGTCATTGGATCACTGTGGCTAACCATGATAAGCTTGTCGTCGGCAAAGGTTGCAGTAAGAGAGTGTTGATTCGTGGACATATCAGCTGTATAAATAAGATATAATAGTGGACCAAGAACGCTACCATGTGATACGCCAGAATTTTTTTGACGGAGGTCTGTTAAGTGTTGCCCAAATTTTACTTGGAAATATCTTTTCGACAGATAAGACTAGGATAATAAATACAGAGTGAGGGAGGCATTTCTTTAGCCTTGTATCACAATTCATCAAAAATATAAAAAAACAGCTGTACAGTATTTCTTTTCCCCGAAAGCTTGGTTAATGACGTCTACTGCTCTATGGACCCGTTGGATAGTCGAATGACCTTTCCTAGGCTCAAATTGGTGGTTAAGGATAATGGTATTTCCTTTTATTATTAGTGTTTTTTTTAATTAGCATTTTTTCTAATAATTTCCCTTATATTGGCAATAAACTAATTGGCCTATAGGAGTTTACATCGTGATAGGATTTACCAGGCTTGGAAATTATGAAGCAACCTGAGCAACCTTCCATTGTGCATAGTTGTTACTATAATCCCTTTTCACGTGAGCTCTTTTATTAATTGGCCTGTGATAAGGTCGTATCCAGGGGCTTCTTTGGATTTAGGTTAGATCTGATTGTATTTTTTACTTTTCTTACGGCGAAGAGTTCCATATGCGGAGTAAGCTGATGGGGTTCTTCTAAAAAGCTTTGTATTTATAATTCTTCATCTCTACGTATCTGCGATGGAATTGGTCAAAAACCCTTTTCTAGATGTTGTGCAAAAGACCGCTTTTCTAAAGTTCTGTACGTGCCCATAAGCTGGCTTTTATTTAAGCTGAGGAATTGATTGTTGTTGACATTTTATGTTTCTTGTCGCCTTCCAGGTGTATGTAATCGTTCTATTTCCATGCCTGGACGTGACTGATGCTAAATAAAAGACCTAGGGATGTAAATCAGCCCATTTGTATCCTGGATCTTTGTGAACATACACTCTTGCACAATAAAGTTACAAGAACTTCTAATCCTTGCGCGTTAATACTGCTGAGCGCGTTGAGGGTTATGGGTTGGCATTAGTTTGAGTTCTGAGCACCTTTTTTTAAGCCGAGTGCAAGTTCTAAGGCTCGTTGTTCAGCCTAGCAAAGACCTATGAATCCTGTTAAACTTTATCTGTTTGGATTAATTTGAGTTTTGAATACCCTTTTTGGGCCGATATCTAGATACACCATATAGCCAAAGTTTTAATGCCTGTAGCTAAGCCTAGCATCGACCTACAAAGGTGAGCCCATTGACATCGTTGATCAGTATCTTATGCTCTATGGGTAATAATAGTAGCAATAGTATGATCAATCTTGTTTCTGTTGATGGTTCTCGATCTTTTGATGAAGACTCGAAGAGCTTAAGAGTGATTTGGAACACCACTTCTACCCTCTAAGAAGGTACTTAGATAATTATAACGGATTGGAACAGAAGCTTACCAAAAATGAAAGTATTTTGAAATGTATGTCTAAAATTTCTATTTACTCACCATGGAGACAGCATAAATAAAAAGACTAACTACAATTCCAAGTTGATATTCTACACCAGCATAACCCACCCGACAATAATGTAGAGGGTCCGGTAAGGAAGCGTTACATTTTTCAAAACACTTCAACGCAAATGTTTTTTGAAAAACTTTTATTTTTTATTTATTTTTTTGCAGACCGCGTATAAAGCCATTTAGAAAAATAGAGCACAAACAAAATTAATCTAATTTAGGTGTGAAAAACTACGCCATCTAAGTGACGACCGTTTTTATCCAGGCATTGTTGCAGGCGGATGGAAAAATTGTCCAGGCACCTTTCAGGTATAACGCGTGGAATTGTTTGAATTCCTCGAGTGGTAGTTCTTAAAAGCCCCGTGTTTTTTTAATGTAAACCTGGGCTTTCAGGTGGCTCTATAAGAAATAACCACAAGGTAAAAGATCTGATGATCGAGGGGCTGCTCCACATGGACTATCTTGAGGCAAGCAGCCCCATCCTGTTGAAACCAAATCTTATCTAGGGCAATTCGATGTCTTTTTATTTCAGGCATTAAAAATTTTCATCACATTGTAAGATAACGCTATGAGTTAATAAAGTAGAGCCCAATTATGCTAAATTGGACTTTCCATACCACACAATTATTTTCTCATTGTGTAGGGGGTTTTGATGGACTTCTAGTGGATTATTTATCGACTAGTACCCGATAAGTAAAAAATGAGCCTCGTCATTCTTTATCAGAATGCAATTCTTCTTCAAGATTTTCAGCATTACTTCTGTGAACGTAAACGGCTACACATAATCATTTTCTTTCAGTTCTTGCACCACTATGATTTTGTAAGAATGAAAGTGGGTATCAAAGTGCAAGATCGTACCGCCGAACGGCGAGGGCTAGCCTCCACAGCCTGTCAAACTATTCTGATGTTATCTGGTGTTCTAACGATTCGATTACCATCCTGAGCTGTTCCAGATCTTACAGTTCATCTCATTTAAAAGTTGTAAAAGCATTTCTGTATTGTTGAACGCGATAGGACAGCACTACATCGATCGACAGTAAAGTGAGTTATAAATCTTTGCTGTGTGTGCATCACAAATAACCTGTTGCAACAAAAGTGTGGTAAACAAAGTAGCGTTGTTCAATCACCCACTGAGCCATGGCTAGTAAAATGGCAACTGAGTGTATATCAGCCATTGCGCATGCGCCAGTTTCTCTACTACCCATGTTATACCCGTCTCAAAAACGTAACACCCTTCTGTCGGACCCTGTACGTTGGCCCCCATTAAAATTACACCGCTTAAAATCCACGTAAACAAGCTTCAGGTAGTCCAAAATTAGACCCTCAAGATTTTTGGTACTATGTGATTAGCAAGAAGCACCATTTCTTATCAGAATACCAACGTACCAATTATCTAAGAGTTTATTTTTTTAGAGCGTTGGACATATGGTCTCCAGCATCGAAAAAAGTTGGAAACCCCACCAAAAGTATTCAAAAATTTTGATTCTTTTGTAAAGCAGTAAGGGACAAGCAAACTACCACTAATGTTAGGTCACCAAAAAAAAAAGAACTAAAGGTTCTATTCAGGGACCTTCAACATCACCAAAAAAGTTAATTTTGGAGAATATTTCTCCTAAAGATGTTCTTCGCAGCTAATTTCAAAATTAGAACATAGCCAATGGCCTACGAACAAACTCGATGTACCATTAACAGAATACTTGGGTAATTTAATAATTTCATAAATTAAAAAGAATTTAAAGTCTTCTCTTTTAGAACTAAGCTTTAGATAATAGAAACAATAAAGTTATAAAATTGTAGGATACCTTCTGGAAAGGCACTGAAGAGTATTAATGTTTCCATGATTTTAATTATTTTCTAATTCCCTAAAAATATTCAAAATTTTTAATAAGAAAATGTAAACTTGGAAATTGACCTTTACATTACTATTCACAAGTTTTTCCTGCTTTTGAATTTTCAGGGTCTATTGTTCCTAGGAACAGTTAAAACACTTTCGACCGGAAGCTCCTGAAAAGCTTTCAGTGCGTTCTGCACAAAACTGACGGTATAAATCAATACCATTAAGACATTTAATGTTGATGGACCGAGTGAAAACGGAAGCGGATGCCGGATTAGCGGCTTGTTTTGAATTTGGACCCAATAAATCATTTCGGAAAATTTAAATTACCATATTAACAAAATATAAACAAAAATTGATTAATATTTCCAGTTGAAATTTACTTTACATAAAATCTCAAAAAATTAAAATATACGGCATGACCCAAATAAATTCTTCTTCGTGTTTAGACTTTGTATGTACACAAATTGCATCTTACCTTCTCTTCGTCCAGAATACTTGGAGGAACTATTGAAGGACCTCATAGACGCCTGCTTGTAAATGGAATGTCCACAATCGCTGGCGGCTTTGCCATAGTGCGGCCTACTCCTCGTGTTCGACACATTCCTTTCTGAAACCGTGAATAGTTCGTAATTGTCAGCAGCATTATCGACGGGGAAGCTTTTGGTGGACTTCCCGGCGTACGAGTTTCTTTTTGCCAGGGGATGCGGCTCCTTTTGCCGCAGCTTTTCGTAGTATTGCTCGCTAGGATTGTGCATGTACTCTAGGCTCGTCGAGCTCTTGGTGTTGGAATTGTTCTTGCAGAGTTTCTTGTGACCAGGGCAGCTGCTCAGCGATTCTGCTGACGGAATGAATCCTCTTTGCCTCAAGTGCTCCAAAACAGTGGCTATTTCGCCCTTCTGGCAGTAGCACTTGTTGCTGTCGGTGCAGCTGTCGGTGTCGCATCCGCACCAGGATAGCGAGTCTTGCGTGTTCTGCCAGCTGCAGTAGCATTTTTCATCCGTCCTGCAGGAATGTCTGCAGGGCTGCAACGTACCCCGGCACATTCTCCTGTACTTACTCGTAACATTCTTCTGCCCCAAAGAGCAGTAGCACTTGTCGGCGGAAACGCACGTGCAGGTATCGCTGTCGTAGCTGCATTCTGAGCAGGATACGTACCCGCTGGAGGAGTTGCGGTTCTGAGTGTTGGTGATGACTGGAAAGTGGTTCCTGGATTTTCCTCTGCGAAGAGAAAAAAAGTCGCTTTCCTCGGACGTGCTGACTCGGTCACGCTGGCTAATAAGCTTCGCTTCATCAGACCGCTTTCTACTGCTGTGTCTTCTAACCGCTTGGTTATTGGGGAGTCTCGGCCTAAACTGTCTGGTGTCGTACGAAGACGTAGAGATGCTACTCTCCGGCAATTTTAAACCGGGATTAGGAATGACGTCCGCTAGCATCGGCCTATGTCTGCTCGTCTTCGTTGTGGTCATCCTTTTGCTTAGTCTCGCTTTCAGTGTCTTCCGAAATATGTGCTTCAAACTCTTAAACTTCTGATTCACTATGATATTCTTCTTTTTCACCTGAATGTTGCTGTTTCTTCGAATAAGCTTTTTCTTTTGCCTGCGCATGATAGCTTTGGATCGTTGGTAGAGTTCGTCTTTCGTTAAGGTTACGGCAAGCTTAAGCAAGAACTCTTTGTAGATCGGCTTCAAGTCGTTGAAAGACATTCCCTCCGGATCAATAATGACGCCCAGTATTTCATCCACAGAATGCAGGCCTTCCTGGAGGCGGAACTCGTTGAACAGCTCGTGGAACCCTAGCGGGGATCCCCCAGTAGCTTGACCATTGGCTCTGAAAGTTGAGAGTAAGGCAAAGCGGCAGAATGAGGGCACATACCGACCTCGAGACCTTGGTTTTGTAGCGGGTGAGGCCGCCAGCGTTCAGAAAGCTGCCGGAGCGGGGGATGGTAACCTTGGTGAGGATGTCGCCGCAGGCGTCGGGGACGATCTTGCTGAGGACGTTGTGCCCCACAGATCTGTCGAAGCTCTGCGCCCTATGCAGGGCGCGGTGCGAGCCTTCGCTGATCACTTGCTTGATTTCGGCGTTGATCTGCTTCTGCTGGGCGCTCATGAAGGTGTTCCACTTTTCGACCAAAGTGACCGGCCTGATCTCCCTCGATTCGCCTCTCTCGTCGGTGTCGTCGTCCTTCGGTGGCTCTTCGTAGGGGAGGATGGCGTCCAGGTCGGGCTTGGGCTCGGGCGCCTTCGGGGCTCTGCGCGTCTTTATGCTCTTCTTTGGCGATTGGCTGTTAGTAAGTAGTGGCTGCGACGGTGAGTGCTGAAAACAAAATTTGCCATTATTGCATTATGTAAAAAATAATAAAATATTTTTAATTTCCTTAATTATCACTGGTGAGTTATATTTGAGCTTACAATATACAAATATCTGTAAAAAAAATTTTGGGATTTTTTTATCGTTTAAAAAATTTTCTACTGTATTTATTAAAGACTACAACAACTTTAGCAATATTCAAACCTGCACAAAGCACTACTTATTGTTCGGAATGAGCCAACATTTTTATTAAAATGTATAATAGTTTTGACGCGTTGTAGCCCAAATTTTTATTATCTTAAAAAAATTTGCAATTTTAAACAATCATCAAGGTGTATTAGCTTTTTATCGACTTTAAACAAGCCCACGGCAGCTTCTACAGAGATTAGCTGCATGAGATCGTATCAAAGAAAGCCAAAAGAAGTATTAGTATGTATCTGAAAAAAGTAATGCTTTTCTAATAGAACTCTTTATATGTAAACCTTATCAAATGATGAACCAGGGCCTTATTGAAAGCTAAAGGTAAGAGTAGATACAATCGAACTGATAGTCAACAAGCGCAATGTATTAAATGAGTTGAACAAAGAACCCAGAAGAAAGCAGACGCCGTTAGTACTAGAGAACAAACTCCTAAATAGACGGATCATTTTAAGTATCGAGGCTTTATTATTATGGAGCAAATTGATACCAATATGGAAATTAACAAAGCAAACTGTCTGTGGGAAATTCACGCCAAGATTCTTTAAATCAAAAAATTCATGGTGCAAGTTTACTGGATGATTGACATAACATTACATTATGGAAATATAGAGCATGACTAAAAGGGATAAAAAAATTTAATAAAGTGAAAAACGGCACTTCTCCAAGTGCTAGGACTGAAATAAAAATTTTAATTGCAATCTGAATTAGTGGCTTCGATTCAAAAGTTCAGCAGTATAAAGTTGCCCAAAAAGCTCCTGCTCGAGATCAATAGTGACAATTTTGTTTTGTTTTTTGTTCTTTAATGTTATTTAATGTTGGATATTGTAATCAACATCGCTTTTCGGGATAGCTGACATTGATTACATAATTGCAAACAGTGAACTTTGGGTTTTGTTACGGCGGTATCGAAAGAAAGGTCTGATCATAAAAATGTGACTGAGAGAATTTGCGCACTTGAAGCCAAGGAAACAGTTTCCCAACAAAGAAGAGCCAACTAGTTCAAGTGCTTCAACGAAGGAGATCTGATCTTAAACACAAGCCCCGTTCTGGCCGACCATCAGAATTGACACCGTTAGAATATGAGACAGAAATGAAAACCCTGAGAAAGATTGCTGGTAAAACATTGATGCATAGAGATAGCCTAAAATGTAGAGAATATTAACAAATGGATCCATAGAAGGAAGAAAGAATGGAATGACCAGATTAACCGCATGACCGACAATAAAATCGTTAAGATTGTCAGAGATAAGTCGCTGGTAGGAAGGCGAAGTGTGGGAAGACCTAGGAAGTGATGGTGTGACAACCTCAACGTAAAATAACAGAGAGGCCTAACCGAAAAAGAAAGAGACATTAGTCTATGGTAGAAGAATGAAGAAGAAGAAAAAGAAGGAAGATGAGCCTTCATCAAGCAGTCATAATGTAACATTGGTTCTTAGAGTTTCGTTCACACAGTGCAGTGCAAGCCTGTAACGTTCGACGACTGTGATAGTGAAGGTCCGAAGGAGTTGTTGGCCGAGATGCTGACCACTGACCCAGATCAAAATTCTCTGGCGTCTGCTGCAGCAGACTAATCTTGAATATCTTGGGGGTATGTTTAATATTCTCAGTGACCTCCTCGAGAAACATGCGCGATTAAGAAAGTATGCCGCTGCTGCCACCCAAGTCCCCCCAGCTACCCCAGCTGCCCCGGTTGTCTTAACATTTAGGGCCGCTCCAACTGTTCAAGTAGCTCCAGCCGCTGCCGTTCCAACCACCAGTGCCGCAGTTTCGCAGCCGTCCTCTCGTTCCAACAAAGGGAGCGACCCGGAGCCTAGCAGCCCCTCCAAGGTAAGTTCCACTACAGAGCAGGAGTCCCAGCCTGCACGCAAGCGCTAAGTCCGTCACCGTGAAGGTGACGATGCTGCCAGCATCTCCTACAGCGCCAGAGGCACAAGCCAGCCCCGCTACCAGCACCAGCTCTTTCGAGGCCTTGAGCGGCTTTGCAGAAGCTAAGATGTTAGATGCGACGCCTGCCGCCGCCAACCGTGTCATGCTATTTATGAGCGCCGGATGTGCTTTCTTAAAGCAAAGAATATGGCTACGTCCGACGATTACAGTTGTTTGACACGGTACGTCGACGAGGCAAAGCTGCAGCATCTTTTTCACTTACTTAAGGAGAATAAGTCATTCCGGGCCGTCATGCGAAGCGTCCCAGGGTACTTTATCGAGGAGGAGCTCCTAGATAATGACATTCCAATCCTTACTGTGCTGAGGATGAGAAAGGACCCATACCGCTAATGTTCCTCGAGCTGAAACGTAGCGACAAGGGAAAAACAATCTTCAACGTGAGAGGCATCTTCGATGTGGCTGTGATAGTCGAGCAACTAACGTTGTTAGCCAATGCCACAGGTGCCAGCGCTTCGGCCACGTTCAATGTGTAAAGTGCGGTCAGGATCATCATTCCGGGGAGTGCAAAAAGCCCCGGAGTAAACCCAGGACTTTCGAGGATGTCTGGCATTCCCAAACCCAACACTTTACCAGCAGGCGCAGCTACGCGGCTGCAACCAGAGACGAACCACCAGCAACCTCACACAACAGCCAGCTGCAACAAGAGCATTGCGGCTGGACATCCGTGGCGGCCCTCTTTGAGAACGTGGAACCCTCCGCCTATACCACCATAGCGGTCACTGAAAACGCCAAGATCGTTGAGGTGGCTGTCGTCCTGCCGCTTCAAAATCACTATTCTTGTCATGTTTGGCAAACGCTAAAAGGTTACCAACACCCCTATGCCAAGTCTTCCTACAGAAAAACGATTAGGGGCTTAGCCCGAGGCATCGTGTTTGCCAAATATGGCATCGTCAAAGTCAATGGAGTTTTGTTCCATCAAACTATGCTTAGCCACTCGCATTAATTTGACTTTGTTTACAAGAAGCATAGGCCACTACGTGAACCCAAATCTGCCATCAATTGCTCAACTAAAGAGACATTTGTGGGACTAGACGGCATCAAGTTTTTTCCAAATACAATACTTCAGACGCTACTCCATTCGATTATGACTTTTTCCAACCAATGGAACAGTTGGGTGTTTTGATAAACAGTTGATAAAAGTTGAAGGGGTGTGTCAAATATTCTTTGATTCAAAGGAACCAGAAATGTACTTTAATCAAATCCATCAACATGCAGAATAAGACCAAATGATTGTGCAGAACGATTTTGAATACATTCATGCCCCGATTTTGCCAGGGCTGATGTTACCTGCCCCGGAATTTTTCGGGCAACACAAGGACATTCTTTGGAATTTATAATCCCAAGGAATGTTACCTGAGGCCGACCTTGTGGCGCCGTGTGCAGGAATGTTACCTGAGGCCGACTTTGTGGCGCCGTGTGCAACACCGGCTAGTTGACCTACCGCGGCGCGTCGTGCTAAGCGATCCCGAGTCGATCCGAACGCCACCTACCATAGCCGCCACGGCATTTTCCAATCAGAGCAAAGGCGCCCCCGGCGTCCACCAATCCTGGGCAAGTCCTGCATTCCTCAGCGGGCTCAGCGTGCTTCCACCCTTGAACTCTGCACCCCACTAGCAGAGTGGGGCACGGCTGAGCCCTTAAAACCTGAGTACCAAAGAATTCGCGCTCAGTCGTCAGCCCCTTAAGAAGAAACCATCAAGTGTCATCAAGTGAGTCCCTTTTGGCTCCTTTTGCTGTTCGCTGTCCGGATCTGCTGCTCGCTGCTCGGACCTGCTGCTCGCTTTCCGGCCCCGCCGCTCGGCTCCGCCATCGGCTCTGCTGCGCACTGCCCAGCTGCGCTACCGCCCCTGTTGCTCGCTGCCTGGTTCCGCCACCGGCCCCGCTGCTTGCGCTGCTGCCGTAGCTCGCGGCCCGTTTCAGCACATACATTAAGCCGTAGGTTAAGTTAGCGTAAGGTAGGTTACATTTGTAAGATTGTAAATATAATTCGAATCGTAAGTTGGAGCCGATGCTTCGTTTTTTAGCCTTCCGTGCCCCACGCGTTGCCGGTCATAGCGTCCCGACGACCGATATATCACCGCACAAATCGTACATAACAATGCTCTACTACTCTATACAATACACATAACACCCTGATAGTACTGCACGCGGTGGTTCAACAATATTTATTTGCAATTCTATTACCCGTTCTGAATAACCAGAATATAAAATATAAGCTCGGAATTTCATTATTAATTTAGTCTGTTTACTGTCCTCTAAATGTTGCAACTATTTTTTGACACACTAGGTCACAAATTTTTAGCAGGTGGAGATTTTAACGCCAAACATACCCGTTGGGAATCTCGTTTAACAACAATAAAGGGCAGCGCATTCCTTAAACTTATTACAGATAAGAATTATAATGTTTTATCAACTGAGAGTCTATTTGTTGGCCATTTGTTCCAGATAAGGTCCCAAAATTCCAAAATTTTGATCTTATCTTATCACAATTAGCCCAAGTACATCTACTAAACACTCAACCCTTTGATCAGTAATATGTAGACGGACTGAAATACCTTTAAAATTTACATTGAGCAATATCTCGACAGTAATTTAAACCTGAAAAACACAGAAGACCTAGAATATACTACTAGCCATTTCATAACTACGATACAGAATGCGGGCTGGACTGCCACATTCCAACCAACAAACATTAAAATTGTAGTCCCAATATGGCTACTAAAATTATAAAAATTGTGAAGGAGAAAAGAAGGACAAAGGCACAAAGTGCCGAAGTTAAGAAGTTAGGGTCCGACCTGGTAACAGCATAAAAGCTGTCATTTCTGACGTTGAACATAAACTTTTAATAACTCTTTATATTCGTTTAGTATAAAAACGGCGATAATTTTCCTTAAACTGTTGTGCTGCTGTTGGTAAATCAGAGCTATATAGAAAATATAACAGAGGCCCTAACGCACTCCCCTGGGATACACCGGCATGAATGTATTTAATTTGGGATACTTTCTTACCAATTTTAATTTGGAAAGTTCTATGAGTACGATATGAGCGTAGGAGAAGATAATATTGATAAGGGATCGTTTTCTTAATTTTAAAAGTAGTGCTCTATACCACACTCTATAATAAGTCGGTCTTACATCCAGGAAAACAGCGGTACAAAGTTTTTTTTTGAAATGCGGTTTAAATTGTACGTTGGACGATAGGTTTGCTGAATTTTTGAGTGATGCTGCCTAAAGCGAAATTGATAGTTAGACAGCCATGTCTATCGCAGCAAACTTTTGTTAATATGTCGTAAGACTAATTTCTCAAACAACTTCGATATCAATGACAGGAGGCTGATAGGACGATAGAAAGTTACTTTATTGAGAGGTTTACCAGGTTTACGAATAAGAATTATCTGTGCAAATTTTAATCGTAGCGACCGGTAGGTAAGATTTAGGATCCTGGTAGAGGATTTGAAGAAATTGCAATCCATGTTTAGGTAACTATTTGAGTACGCTTGCCTTTATGAGGTCGTTACCCAGAGCTTTCTTGTTTCTTAACGATTGTGTCTGGTGTTGAATTTCTTGAAAGTTGATCTTACGTATTGGTAATGACATTTAAAGTGGAGGTTGTAGTTCTTTTCAAGTTCCTCATCTACTTCATTAAAACTTGACTATAAAATGCCTTCTAGGCAAGTGATTTGCAAATGCTTCTGATTTTTCTTTGTTAGATCGTAGCCATGAAAGTCCTTGGTCACATATTGGTAGGACATGGGTTTGTAGTTTTTGGTGGCTTTTCGAATTGAATTGATAACATTTAGTGGTTGCAAGTACGTTCGGAACAACTCGTTCCAAGCTGCTTTTAATTTATTTTTGAGTTTTTTATTTATTTGACTGAAACCTTTCTTAACTTCGGCACTTTGTGCCGTTGTCCTTCTTTTCTCCTTCACAATTTTTATAATTTTATTAGCCATATTGGGACTACAATTTTAATGTTTGTTGGTTGGAATGTGGCAGTCCAGCCCGCATTCTGTATCGTAGTTATGAAATGGCTAGTAGTATATTCTAGGTCTTCTGTGTTTTTCAGGTTTAAATTACTGTCGAGATATTGCTCAATGTAAATTTTAAAGGTATTTCAGTCCGTCTACATATTACTGATCAAAGGGTTGAGTGTTTAGTAGATGTACTTGGGCTAATTGTGGCTATGATCGGAAAATGATAAGATAAGATCAAAATTTTGGAATTTTGGGACCTTATCTGGAACAAATGGCCAACAAATAGACTCTCAGTTGATAAAACATTATAATTCTTATCTGTAATAAGTTTAAGGAATGCGCTGCCCTTTATTGTTGTTAAACGAGATTCCCAACGGGTATGTTTGGCGTTAAAATCTCCACCTGCTAAAAATTTGTGACCTAGTGTGTCAAAAAATAGTTGCAAGATTTAGAGGACAGTAAACAGACTAAATTAATAATGAAATTCCGAGCTTTTATTTTATATTCTGGTTATTCAGAATGGGTAATAAAACTGCAAATAAATATTGCTGAACCATCAGGGTGTTATGTGTAATGTATAGAGTAGTAGAGCATTGTTATGTACGATTTGTTAGTAAAATGACTCTCTGAAACGAACAGAATGTCTATATTATTTATATGTAGGAAATTCTTAATTTCAAGGTTTCTATATATTGTAGTCCACTAGCGTTCCATAAAGCTACTTAAAGTTAGCCCTTAGTGACTTAATTTGGTAATGACGGTACTTAACATGTTTAAGATTATGTTGTTTTGTTGAAGGAGTTGTTTAAAGAGATTTTTAAATTTATCAAGAAATTGTTGGAGTGTCAAATCTTGGTTTTGGTACAGTTGGTTTGAGGCTTTGTGTAAGGTTAGATTTGATGAACGGAATTGGTTAGAGTTGTTGGAAAGTTTCTTGACGATTCAAGTATGGGAAATTTCGTTCGGTTGGTTGAAAGTGAAAGGGTCTTCGAGTCGACTATTTGGCTAATAGTTTTTTTTTGTAGTTCTTGGTAAACTGAGCATCCCTTGTAATTATCCCGACGTGCTGCTTCGCAAAGTGCGAATATAGCCTTAGTGTTCCTGGTTTTGGTGCAAATATTAGTATCGTGGGCTAGTCCACATTTCACACATGCATATGGTCTCTTATTTTACATTGCAACTCAAGCTCCCACTTAAGATTTTGTGCCAGAGTATTTCAAAAATTTATTATTTTTTGAAAAAAATTTTATTTCTAGAAATTTATTTAAAATAAAAAATTACGCAACCTTCAGTTAGCAAAAAATAAATCGAGTACTTTGTAACACTTTTTCAAAAAGAAACGACAAATCACTGCAAAAGTGAAAAACATATAAATCCGATCCCTGTCACATTTTCAAAGGAGCGACATTCCTATTGATCAAGTTTAAAAACCAATTCTCCCCAGACTCGCAATCGCCCACACCCCACGCGTAATTACTCCCTCCGCTGACAACTCGAATGAAAGAAAACTCGTGGAAGCCGCCCCGGCGTCCTTGGCGCCGAAATAATACGCTAGAATAGGAAAACTTAAAAGTTCGCCGCGACCGGGGCCGACGACAAATAAATCCGTACCGTTTCGGCTGTTCCATAGGCTCTTTATTGTCTTTTTTGTGCGGCCGGTGTGTTCTCCGAATTAGCTTCCGACGTGCTTGCAAAGGCATTGCCGCTTTCACATGAGGGCTTTCAGCGGCTTCAATTCGGCACACAATAAAATCTTTCTTGTACCCTTTGATAGCATGGAAAACGTTGAGAGCATCCGTAACAGCGAATTTAATATTTTGAAGCAAAAAATAATTTGCAATGGAAGCAGTAAAATAAAATTTTTAATCTAAAGTAAAGAATAGATTTAATGCGATGCAAAAAATTTCATATTGAATTTTGGAGGATTCTAGTATTTTAATAATAAAGCTATTGATAATTTGTTTAGTTAAATATTTATTTTAAATTTTATTTATTCAGTTAGCAATCAGAACCTATCTTTACATTTGAATAGAAAGTAAGAAAAGATAGCTGACCTGAAATGTGGCGTAGCTGAGCCCTGGGCGTACGTTTGGTTGCCTATCTTCAAAACCGTTTTGAATATCTCACTTTGGCAAGGCCCCGACTTATTCCAGTGTTATCATTTGTAAATCAACTGTTCCACGTTCCCACTTTACAAAAATTTGAGGAAAGGCGGGTGAAAAATTGTCAGCCCAGGGCGCCAAAAATACCTTTTTGCGGACAGCCCTTCGTTTCCATGCGTTAATAATTTTCTGTTAAATAGACCTAGATCGTAGACTCTTAGTGGAGTCATCCTGTCTTTACACAATTAAATCTTTTGGCCGATCTTCTGAAGACGTCTGAGTTGTCTGTCTTCCGTCAGTAATATGAGAGTTTCATTTAGGTGACAGGCCAGTATTGTTTGGTGCTTAAGAACATACTGTTCGATTAGGTCTTTCACATGAGGGATATTGAGATCTGCATAGAGGTTTGAACGCATCAACCGCCTCTTTCGTGTCGACAATCGTCCACGCAGTTTGCTCTTCAAGTGTAGGAACAAAAAGACACCGTTAAGGGCCAAATCAGGACTGTACAGCGGATGACCCATCTATTCGACGTTTTTAGTGCTCAAAAAGCCAGTTGTTTGCGTCGATGTATGTGAGCTTGCATTGGCATGGTGGGGTATGCTTCGGCGTCACGCGTTGGTTTTTGTTATTTCTCTGGAGACTTCTGGCAAACCAATGGTTGTGTATTATTTAAATTTGATTGTTTTACTTACTTCTAAAACCACGGTTGCGACATGTCCAGTTTTCCAAACAACAGGCGACCACTTGAAGTGCTTCGAGCGCGAACGACTTCTGTTGAGTTTGCCTCATCTTGAAAGACCCATACAGTCGACTGCTGTTTACTTTTGGACTCATACGCATAAATGTAAGATTCGTCACCTATGCCAATATTGTAAATAGTATTTAAAGGCCATACTTCTTGGGCATTTCTTTTAACCAATCAACACGAGTCTGTTTTTGAGCGATCGTTTATTTATGCGAGACCAACGCTCACACCGCTCCTTCACGATTAAATATTCATGCAATATCGAATGTATCATACTAATGCTTAAGGATGCTTGAATGTCACGATAAGTTCACGCACGGCATCGATGTTTGCTAACACCACAGTCGATTTTGGACGGCCTTCTTTGAATTCATCCGCCAGCGAACTACTACTACTATTAAATTTATTGAACCAACTATATACAGTGGCTCTGCGTGGGGCTCCGTCACCAAAAGTCGAAGTGGGTGGTTTGATGCACCGTTGTTGAGATAATCCACGTCGAAGTCGTAAAAATCACGTACGGAAATGTTCACGAGTTGATTCCATTTTTTGGTCAAGAGGAAATTTTCAACTTGATGACAAAACTGCATGATACAAACATCAAATCGCACCTAGCACACGTAGAGTTGCCAATTCTCAATAGATATCGAGCAGCCTACGTATAGTTTTAAATGGAAAACGTTGGATAACTTTACATTAGACAAACTTGTTCAACACCACAGCTGACCGCCGTAAGTCGAAATTGGTTTGATAATAGCCTTCTATAACAATAGCTAGTACTCCAACGACAATGAAGAGTTTTTCCCATTGCACGCAAGCACCGCCATGTAATCAGTGAACGTACCTATTTCTTTAGATTTTATTGTAGACAGAACAGAAGTAAATAGAAGATATAGCATTGGCCCAAAGACACTCCCCTGTGGTATTCCTGCACTTATTTCTTTACTTTTGGAAACATCTTGATCAATACTTGTTTGAAAGGAGGTTCTGTTTGTAAGATACAAATGTGATAGAAAGTAATAATCAGAAAAAAATATTTCCTTTATTTTATATTGTAATCCCTGTGCTACAACCGGCGGAATTCCTGTTTAACTCCAGTAAAGCAGCAGTGCAGAATATTATGTTTTGTTGTGCAGCTTGGATGGTGTACATTAGACAGTGGCATGGTTGCACAGTTGAGTGTTACAGACTAAATTTAAATTGATAGTTATGCACCCACGACTCTAGCAAAGAATTTTTATTAATACATTTGAGTGCTATTTTTGCAAGTAACTTGCTATAGTTTGCTATGTTAATTTTGTTGGGAGAATTTCCGGGTTCTGAGATAAGGATTATTTGTGCATGACCCGGAGTTCTACTTAACAGAAGTCGTAAGAATTTTATTTCTCGACCAGGCAATTGTTTAAGTATAGTTGCTGCTATCAAGTCCTGGCCTAGTGCTTCCTTATTTTTCAAATATTATCTCAGTCTGTATTTATTTTATTGTAACCTTACGTATCGTTTGACACATTCGTATTGATGATTGTATTTTTTTATATTTATTAGTCGATGTCTGATTTTAACAATGCTCTCTTTTGGTTTCGTATTGATGGTTGTTTGATTGTTATGAATATTTAATGACGTTAGATAGGTTTAAAGGCAGTTATTTTTGATTGTAATTTATTTATAAGAATGCTGTTTAATTGATTAAACTCTCTTTTATCCATCTGGATCTTGCTTGTCTTTTCTGTTTCACGATTTTCGTGATGATTGGTTTGTTGGGACTGCTAGCTTTTTATGTTTGTTAATTGCGGTGTTGAATTACAGCTAGCTTCCTGTATTGTAATTGTGAAGAGGTTCGTTGCATCTACTATTTCTTCTGCAGTTTTAGGTCAATGTTTCTATTGAGATATTGCTCGATGAAATACTTAAAGGCATTTCATTCAAGTTTTCTTTTATTAAGGACTAGGTGTTTTATAGATGATGGAAGGCTTAACGGTGGTTATTAACGGTAATCATAATTGGGGATGGCATTGTACAACTTTGCTTCCGCCGTTTTCCAATCGATGACTTTAGGCGGTAAGTTGTGATGGAAATAAACAGATGTAGACGTCATACAATAAGCTTGGGCTTTGGTCAACATAATTCCTTCGAAAAATGTGTCGATTTGTGTCGAGCCAAATTCTCGTCATTTGCTAGAGGTTTAATTTTCTGCTTCAATATGAAGAAATCTGCGGGTGAGGCTCGTTGACTGCTCTCAAATATTTATGGCGAGACGGCTATTATTAAAAGAACGTGTTGTGAATGGCTTCAACGCTTCAAGAACGGTGATTTTGACATCGAAGGCCGGCATGTCGGTGGAAGAGAGAAGGTTTTCAAAGATGCAGAAGTGGAGGCGTTTCTTCATGAAGACTCGTGTCAAATGCAAGAACAATTGGCAGGATCAGTAGGAGTGACTCAACAAGCCATTTCAAAACGCTTCAAAACCATGGAAATGATTCAGAAACAAGGAAATTTGGTGCCATTTGAATTAAAGCCGAAAGATGTTGAACGGTGTTTGTTTGCTTGTGAACAGCTGCTTGAAAGGCAAAGACAGAAGGGATTTCTGCATCACATTATGACTGGAGACGGAAAAGTACGATGGGGACTTCCCGGTCATGCTTCCACGTCGACGGCCAAACCAAATATTCACTGCTCCAAGGTCATACTTTGTATTTGGTGGGATCAGCTCGTTGTAGTGTATTATGAGCTGCTAAAACCGTCTGAAACAATTACAGGCGACCCGTATCAAAAGCAATTAATGCATTTAAGCCGAGAATTGAAAGACAAACGGCCGCAATACAACGAAAGTCGCGATAAAGTGATTTTGCAGCATAAGAATGCTCGATCCCGTGTGGCAACGTAGGTCAAAACATGCTTGGAAACGTTGAAATGGAAAGTTCTACACAACTCGTCATATTCTCCAGACATTGCTTCCTCTGACTATCATTTGTTTCAATCAATGACACGCGGGCTGGCTGACCAGCATTTACGTTCTTATGAAGAAGTCAAAAATTGGATTGATACGTGGATCGCCTCAAAAGATGAGCAGTTTTTTTTTCTCGGGATTCGTACGCTACCCGAAAGATGGGAGAAAGTAGTGGCCAGCGATGGATTATATTTTGAATCATAAATGTATAGCCAATTTTTTACAATAAAGCCTCGAAAGTCGAAAAAAACGGTATACACGTATTAATTAGATGAGAGCCGTTTTTGCAAAAATCTAACATTGCTATATCTAATAAGTTTAAAAAACACTCTGCATTTTTTGTTGTTAAGCGTGAGTCCCAGTGTACATACTTGAGATTAAAACCCCTACCAGTTATACATTTTTAACCTATATCTTCGAAAAAGAGTCGTAGAAGGTGTTGAGTTAGATTGTGTTTCGGCAGGGACTAAACAATCAAGACAATGAGAGAAATTGTAAGCTTTTCTGACTATTTGCCAACTGTGTTTCTGAATTTAGGGCTCTCATCGTTATCATCCTTGTCTATATCGATAGATTAGTTTGATTCTTCTTGATTTTTTGTTTGGTGCGATGTTGCGGTCATTGTAATTAGAAAGTTAGAAATGCCTGAGATGTTGGTTGTTTTTGGAACTGTAGCATTGGTTAATAGTGAGTAGTTTGGTACTGTAGCTTGGATGGTGGTTTACATTACTTGATTTAAGACATTAAAAGTTTACAAAATAGAGGTTGTTGTTGGAAAAAAATATATGGTTGTTCCCCATTGTAGCCGCCACCAGTTGATCTAATGACACCTTTTAAGCACAGAGCACACCAAACAATCAGTTTTTGAGAATGCACAGATATTCTCTTAGATTCTTGTTGGCTCTAATGTGTCAGTTCTGCTTGTTCACCGTCCCATTCAATGTGAAGTGCGCCTCATCGCTAAAGATGATTTTCGATTCAAAATTTGGATCAATTGGAGAAGCCAATTAGAAAACACACATCGATTGTAATGGTCAATTAGCTCCAGTTCCTGAGTCAATTTGCGGGTGTCGTCCACTCTTTAGCATATCACCAACAGAACCAGTGGCCTCAAATTTTTGCACCAAACGACCGATGGTGGTCCATTTAGAAAATTATGAAGACCGAAATAATCGCAGAGATCTCTAGAGGGTGTTTTTTATTTTTCCACCTTTGTTGTAGTGTTCTTTAAAAACTTTACTGCAGTCTTCGATCAAATATGACCCCATAGCAAAAAATGGCAAATCGTAAACTAAAAGAAATAACGTTGAGTTGACAGAAAAAAAAGACGTCTGTCTCAATTTGATGTTTACTTTTCTGCGTCTCTTTTGGCAGATATTTATACTTTTGAAAGTATATTGTATATATTCTTGAAAATATATTGTTTATTTATTTATTCTAATTATGTCTTATTAGTATAAATAATTTTTGTTAACTTTTAACATTTATTAGTTCAGATTTGATGCTTTTTTAGACTTGACTCTTAACTGTCGGCTCTCCGCTTTCGTCTCTCCGTTCCCGGTTCTCCATTCTCGACTCTCCGCTCTCGGCTCTCAACCTTCGGTTTTCGGCTATCGGCTATCCGCTTTCAACTCTCCGTTGTCGGGTCTCCGCTCTCGGTTCTTCGCTTTTGGCTTTCCGCTCTCGGCTCTCAACCTTCGGTTTTCGGCTATCGGCTATCCGCTTTCAACTCTCCGTTGTCGGGTCTCCGCTCTCGGTTCTTTGCTTTTGGCTTTCCGCTCTCGGCTCTCTGTTTACCTCTCTCCGCTCTCGGCTCTCAACCTTCAGCTTTCGGCTATCGGGTATCCGGTTTCGGCTCTCCGTTCTCGGTTCTCCACTCTCGGTTCTTCGCTTTTGGCTTTCCGCTCTCGGCTCTCCGTTTACCTTTCTCCGCTCTCGGCTCTCTGCTCTTGGCTCTCCAATTTCGGCTTTCCATTTTCGGCTCTTCGCTCCCGGCTCTCCTTTCTCAGCCCTTTGCTTTCGGCTCTACACTCTCGATTCTCCACTTTCGGCTCTCCGTTCTCGTCTCTCCGCTCTCGATTCTCCACTCTTGGCTTTTTGTTCTCACTCTACACTCGCGGCTCTCCCCTCTCGGCTCTCGAACTTTTGCTTTCGGCTATCGACTATCCGTAATCGGGTCTCCACTCTCGACTCTTCACTCTCGGTTCTACACTCTCGGCTCTCCGTTCTCGTCTCTCCGCTCTCGGTCCTCCACTCTTGGGTTTTTGTTCTCACTCTACACTCGCGGCTCTCCCCTCTTGGCTCTCGAACTTTTGCTTTCGCCTATCGACTATCCGTAATCGGCTCTCCACTCTCGACTCTTCACTCTCGGTTCTACACTTTCGGCTCTCCGTTCTCGCCTCTCCGCTCTCGGTTCTCCACTCTTGGCTTTTTGTTCTCACTCTACACTCGCGGTCTCCCCTCTCGGCTCTCGAACTTTTGCTTTCGGCTATCGACTATCCGTAATCGGATCTCCACTCTCGACTCTTCACTCTCGGTTCTACACTCTCGGCTCTCCGTTCTCGTCTCTCCGCTGTCGGTTCTCCACTCTTGGCTTTTTGTTCTCACTCTACACTCGCGGCTCTCCCCTCTCGGCTCTCGAACTTTTGCTTTCGCCTATCGACTATCCGTAATCGGCTCTCCACTCTCGACTCTTCACTCTCGATTCTACACTCTCGGCTCTCCGTTCTCGCCTCTCCACTCTCGATTCTCCACTCTTGGCTTTTCGTTTTCGACTCTCCGCTCGCGGCTCTCCCCTCTCGACTATCGACTATCCGTTATCGCCTCTCCCTTCTCCGTTCTCCGTTTTTCGCTTTCGGCTATTTTTTTCTTTTGCGGTTCTCGTCTCTTAACTTTTAACTCTCTGATCTCAAACCGTGATTTAATCTTTACTTATCAGTTTTACCATTTATATTTGAATTATAGAATAAACCGATTGAGAGCGTTTAAATTAACTTTATGGAAATAATAAAAAATGAGTTAATCCTTCATTTTTTAAAATTCTTGATTGCAATGATCGCTTGTATAATTGTATTTTTAGTCAGAAAAAATGTGCCAGATGTGTTAATCCATTGCTTCATCTTTATGTTATTTTTGGCAAATATTAGAATGAACTTTTAACTATCCAGATTTAAATTCCTATCATCAGAATTCTTAGTATAAAAAAAGCACAAAGCTACCAATAAAGTTAATGTGTTTTTTCAAAAAAAAGAAAAATATAATAAAAAATGGAACCCAAAAATTATATTAGCATACACCTTAAATATTTTAAAATAGTGCAGATAAAGATATAAGCTCCTGCTTGTTATAAGTGAATTACGGTTATAATAGCTTATTACTAATAAGGTCTAATTTTTTTATTGCTAAATATTGTGCTCAAAATGGGTTAATAGTGCATTTATAAAAAAGTACAGTTTATATACTGTATAAGACCCAGGTAATCGAAAATATTGTTTCTTATAATATCCACAGAAACTACAATACGTCAGTTAACAATGCTATTTAAAAAAGAGAATAAATAAAAAAACACAGTTATATTCACATTGTCAGACATTCAGAAGCCTTATATAATGCTTCTCGCGCTGAAGAAACGCGCTCTTTAAAAAAAGTAAATTTAACTACATTTTCATGTTAATAAGGCTCTTCTAATTAAGAAAATAGAAGAGGAAATGGAAATTGATATAGCAAAGAGCTACCTGCAGGAGAACAATCTGTCACTTCTATTGTAAACGATTTCTTAAACAAATTGTCAAGTTAGGGTCAAGAATATATGAATCATATTAATCTGGCCCTAAAGATAATTTGCAATAATATTGTGATAAATTACGCTCTAATCAACTTTATCACATAACAAAAACTTGATATAGGACACCTGACTGTATCCCTGAGTACAAAAAGCTTACACTGGGACGACACTAAAGAACGTATGACGCGCAAGAAACTGTTGAGAGTATCTTTTCAGCAGTACACATTTGTTCGTATCTGTAAGATGCTGCTCTTTACACAATTTGTTTGGAATTATGCAATTATTCAAAATGCGTATTTTCTTGGTTAATATCAATTTCTTTTGTGCCTTTTTTCGTGAAAATTCTGTCATTTTGCTGACTTTTATTTCTTGATAATAATAAAGGATCTACGCATTTAAAGTTTTTTTCTTCCTCTTCCTGAGCGATTCCTATTATTTCTAAGTTTCTCATAAAAATGTTTGGTAAGGGACACTGGCACTTCCTACTTAAAGAAAATAATAGAATTGCGAGTTTCACACAGTTTCGTTAGTACGAATTCAATGTAAGAATAACAAAATGTCGACAATTTTGATGTAAATAAAACAAACAAAACTAGTAAAACGAAATACAATTGTATTAAATTACTTAAGTTGATAAGACCCGTATAAATAAAACTTTAAGTACCACTAAACAAGTGTTTGAAAAGGTACAGAGCTTTATACCCATTATAAGTGCGATAACCAACGGCTAGATCGGAGCTTTTATTAGGACAGCCCTTTCTATGTATACGTAACAGTAAAAAGGATTAAAGAATAACTAAATACACGCTTACGGGGAATAACACTAGAGTAGTTTGATATCATCATGGGACAAACTATTTTCTACTGAAAACACTAAAGGCCTGTTTTGACAGATAATATAACAAATTGAGTACAAAAAATACCTCATAATCACGAAACAAATAATTTTTCAGTATTCAGAGATTTAAAAAAAAAGAAATTTTTGTGCTCAAACGCCAAGTACCTTGATTCTTCACACAAATAGGTCAATATTTTTTCAGCAAAAGTTTATGCAATCAAAAAATGTGTTCAATTTAACCTCTAAATAAGGGAGAACGCCACCATTATGTCAATCAGGCAACAATTAAGACTACTAGAGTTAAAATTGTGTGGTAAAACGTGCGTTAAATACATGAGGAAACCAAAATATAGTAACCTTTTGTTGAATTTAGACCTAAACAGAAATACAAGGATATGAAAACTTTTTTACTATTTTCTGGTGCTTTAGAGCTTTGCCATGGTCACCGAAATCGACGGGTTTTTTTCGCTATTTTACGATTGACTAATATGAAACAATCTTAAGATATAGTAGCGATCCAGTCAGACTGTTGAATCATGTCATTGAAATGTTTGATTGTCGCTTTAACATCTTGAGCAGATTTGGCTGTTCTTCTTGTGCAGTTCTGTCTGGGTGGTTTATAGAATAGACCAAGTTGGAAATTCTTATATAATGTAGTTTCTTTCAGTAAAGTGCGATTCAGAGATCAATATAACATCAATATTGTGATTTTTGATAAATGTTCTCAATTCTTGAACAAGTTGTAACAGCGTTTTATAGGGCTAGTTGTTGGGACTTAGTCATTGAGTTTTGAAAGAATTGTTGTTCGAAGATATAGCATGGTCTATTTGTCCAAACAGCCTTTCACCACTTCAGATCTTGCATATCGTTCCTTAGCTGTTGTGTTTGATTTTAATTGAGTGTTTGCACGCTATTATAGGAATGCTGGTTTTGTCCGGCATTAGTTTGGGAGCAGGTTATTCTAAATTGGGTTTGTTTGAAACGAGTAAACCGTTAAAGGAAGGAACGGTTTCCTCCGCATAAGACACATCTGACGTCACAAGACCTTTCTTCTCTTTTCAGTTGTAAAGTGATCTCTTGCTCACTTCAGATATCTTGGTCTTTGATGACAAAAAATTTTAGTGTGCCTTATGCATTTTGGGTACCTTGCCCGCTAGGAAATTTCCATTTTTTACTTATATTGTTTATTTTACTTAGGAGGTCCATATTTAATCTTGCACTGTTGTAATAATTTTTTATTGAAGATCTCCTTATCGTCAGCAATCCAATACACAAATAAGAATAATTTTAGAGAAAATACAGAAAGACACTAAAGACACTGAGAAGACTGCGTAGGCCTATTCATCACAATTTTAGAATTTTTTAGAACTCAAGGCATAATAAAGATAATATTTGCCTTATTAAAAGACGAAGACTTTATTAAGGTACACAATTATAGTAGTCAGTCTACAGAGATGTAAATAAAAAGTCTTTCGTTGGTTTCATTTAGGTTCACAGTTTAAAAAATAGACGCGTTACCAAATAACAGTAACATGTTACCATTCCGCTACACATAACACGTAGCTCGTTACATATGCATGTGATAGATTATTTTTAATTTTTTTGTCGCATTGTATAGTTATTTGGATTTTAATTTAAATTCGGAATATATTAACTCTCACCTTATTTTAAGAGTGCTCAAATTTATTCGCTTTACGATGCATCAACATTTTAATGTGGCGGTGGAATTTGTCGTGTTAGAAGAACTATTTGTTTGTAATTACGTTTTGCCATCATAAAGTGGTGTTTGACTTTTCTATATTAAAATTTATTAAATTAACTTGTTTTATTAAATTTACTTCTGTAATGCTACATAAGAAACCCAGTTATATAATACAAGCTGTTGCGAAGTATCAGCTCACTTGTGAATTTCCAGCGTTTTTGTTGGGACACCATGGCCTGTTACTTGTTTTAATTTTTTAAATTTATGTTGCGGTTGGCGTAAAAACGAAAGCCACGTTATGGCCTGGAACCCAAAATAAAAGGTGAACCATCAAAAATTACTTAAGCTGTGCAGATTTCATAGTTGTGAATATATCATAGGCTGTTGCGACACTTACAAATAGCAAATTCACTAAAATAAAGGGAAACTCTTGCGGTTGTCCATAACGTGCTACTACATTCACTTTTACTGCTGTTGCAATCAAAAACAAATTAATATTTAATGTTACTAATCGTCTGCGCTACATTTATGAGTGATACGATGTAACAGCTACATGCTTAAGCAACCTGAAACCTGTGGTATTTTATTATACAAAACCATTTTTGTCTCAGACAATGATCAAATTGTGTTTTTTTTTCTGATACTACTAATTATAACAACTGTTATAGTTCAAATGATTTTTATAGAAGTGATGTTGCTTAGGTTCCCTGTGTTACACATTTGATCTTACCACAAGCAGCTGTGGTGGTATTTTATTAAACCTATAGAAAGTGTGGATACTTAGTTTCAATTTTGTGAAGTGCAATCTATCTAACGAAAGTATTAATCAAATTTGCACTTAAATACAGTAAGCTCGAATAATAGAAGTTATATGGTAGTCGCAAAACACTTTCACTACACCGTAGGTACTTCTGCATTCTCCGAAACCAGTTGCTGAAGCAAATGTCCCATAATTCCTCAGCGATCTGGGCACACTCAGCGTTTAGTAGATTTTCGTGGTTGGGAAAGCTTGCTTTGACTTTAGTAGCCACGTCATCATAATAAAGTCAGGTTTGGTGATTACGTTAATATAAAGAAATGCTCCATTGTCAAATAAATGCATCGAAGTAGCTGGTCGGTTAAATTATGGAGCAAACTGCTCTTTTTTAAAGGGGGTCGTGCAAAATAGTGTGTAAATACTCCCCTACCTGACAATAGGTCAGCATCTTTCTGATAGTAGCGATAATTTGCTCACTGACAGAGGAAGGTAGGTGTCGTTCTTGGAGCGTCTTTTCTCTCTCAAACTATAAGCGTATGATTAGAACTATCATCTTCCACCGATCGGCACTCAAACCGCATGCAGAGCTGTAGCTCAAAATTGCAGCATTGATCAAGATGGCGCTCCTGCACAGTCACAGTTTAGGAGGTTTTCTGACAGCTAAGGTGTATAAAAAGGTTTTTCGTGTTTCTTATTATAAAACATAGGTATTTTGGTGCATAACCCCTTTATTTACAAAAATGTAATTTATTATTAGTTAACCTCATGAATAGGGCATTTGGCACAATAGGAGTATGCAAATAATTATTCAGTTCCCATTTGACTTTCGAGTGATACGTACATCGACTACGCTCTGCTATCTTCGAAAGTGCCAAGTGCAGGTCAACTAAATTTAGTGCCGCTCAATTGATAAGCGATAAATACGCTTATTGCAGCTAGTAAATCGTATGTACAAACACATTATTGGTTATATTCATCTATTAACTCTGTGTATATAAAAATATTAAAAATCAACAATTAATACACGTTCCCTATGGGAAATGGGATCAGTCCTGGACCCCCAGGCCCGTTAATACAACCTGCTCCCGAGAATTACGGATTCACATTTAGTCTCCCTAATTATCAGGAAAATCAACAATCTAACCAATACGGTAGCCAATCAAATTCGCAATTCACATTTGCGCCTTATGGACAACTAATACCCCCCTCCTATACAATGAACTCTCACACATCCGTGCCACTACAGCCAAATAATGCTAATCCATACCAACATGTACCTAATTTTGTTACCCGCACTAAATCCAACGACCAAACCTCAAACAAAAACCCATCGGAAAGTGATGAATTTAATTCTGTAATCATGGACAATGAAAACATAGAATCAACCTCACAAAAACCCAAACACGCGTGGCAAACAATCAAAAAACGAAACAGAAACAACTCGCAACCACATTCAACAAATCAACAAAGTACTCCTATAACTACTTCCAATGGATTCGAGGTACTCTCACAAATTCCAAGCAGCAGTGCAAATCTGAACCAAACATTCAGTACTCGGCAACCTAACATCTCAAAACCACCACCTTTTATATTTACGGGGTAAATAACTACAACGAAATGATCACAAATATAAATGCAATACTAGAAAAAGAAACGCATCTTAAGAACGAAAACATAATACACCACACCTACCAACTTAAGGAGGAAAGGTCATATAGAGTGGCTATACGAAATCTTCATCATACGACTTCAACGGAGGTCATTAAAAAAGAACTAGGTAAATTAGGACATGAAGTTTGCAATATCATTAACTCTCACAAATTCCAAGCAGCAGTGCAAATCTGAACCAAACATTCAGTACTCGGCAACCTAACATCTCAAAACCACCACCTTTTATATTTACGGGGTAAATAACTACAACGAAATGATCACAAATATAAATGCAATACTAGAAAAAGAAACGCATCTTAAGAACGAAAACATAATACACCACACCTACCAACTTAAGGAGGAAAGGTCATATAGAGTGGCTATACGAAATCTTCATCATACGACTTCAACGGAGGTCATTAAAAAAGAACTAGGTAAATTAGGACATGAAGTTTGCAATATCATTAACATTCGTCACCGACTAACTAAGCAACCACTATCATTATTTATGGTAGACTTGAAACCTAAAGATAACAATAAAACTAACCATATTCGACGTAAAACATATCGATAATATCAAAGTCATAATCGAGCCGCCTAGAAAGAAGAATACAATACCGCAGTGTCTTCGTTGCAGGATTACGGCCATACAAAGAGTTATTGGAACAAATCCTTTGCATGTATTAAATGTGTTGGCGACCACAAGAGAAACCTCAAAATACTCCAGCCAAATGTGCTTTTTGTAGAGGGAATCACCCAGCTAACTATTAGGGATGCTTAGTGTACCAACACTTACAGAGAGCCCCAAGAATGCCCCATTCAGAGGAACTTCGAATGTAACGTGTCCACAACAGATACCGAATGAAAACGAATTCCTTCCAATTCGAAACTATGTTTACAACATAAACAACGACGCTACAAATTCTTTGCAAAATAAACTATTTTACTCACAAATAACAGCAGGAAGAACTGACAACCTTCAAAATAACGATCAATCATCTTCTATAAACCAAATCCTTGCTAACTTTCTTAATGAATTTAAATCAATGTTCTCCCAATTAATTAGTCAGAACAGCATGGTCTTAAACATGCTCTCAACAGTTATTAATAAACTAACATAAAAATGGCGACTTCGTTGCGCATCGCTGTCTGGAATGCTAATGGCATTTCTCACCACATCCCAGAATTAATGTCATTCTTGCAATTACAAAATATTGATATATTATTAACTTCAGACACCCACGCAACAACAAGAATAGTAATAAAAATCCCGTTCTATACCACATACATTACTAACCACCCTGATGGTGCGGCGCACGGTGGGACAGCAGTTGTAATCAAAAATACAATCAATCATCACGAATGGGTGTCTTATCAGACCAATAAAATTCAAAGTACAAGCATAAAGGTGCATGATCTCCCTTCTCCACTGATAATAGCAGCAGTTTACAGTCCTCCAAGACACTCTAGCTCTAGCGAAGAGTATGAGGAGTTTCTACAAACATTCGATACAAAATTCATCATAGGAGGCGACTGGAATGCTAAAAACATAGCGTGGGGTTCCAGGTTAAATAATCCAAAAGGTCGCAATCTACTGTGAGCCATTGAAAACCTCAGATGCAGTTATCTTTCCACTGGCCAGCCTACCTACTGGCCTACCGATAGAAACAGACTACCAGACCTACTTGATTTTGCAGTAACACGTGGTATAACGAATACGTTCACACAAATAGAAGCTAATTTCGATCTCTCATCCGACCATTCCCCGGTCATAATTACCATAAGCACTACAATTATCTACAAAGAGTCTACTCCAAAACTATGTACAAAACTCACCAACTGGGTCCACTTAAGGAATTTGTTAGAAGGAAACCTCAATCTTGCTCTGCTAATTAAAAGCGCTGAAAACCTTGACGAAGCAACAGAATACCTGACGACAATGATACAAGATGCTGCTTGGCAAGCCACGCCCAACGCAATGGGCCATCAACAAATTCACAACATTCCTCGCCACATTCGAGACCTTGTTGCCCAGAAACGGAAAGCACGAAAAAAGTGGCAAAGAACCAGAGATAGGTACGAGAAAACCTTACTCAACCGACTTACACATCACCTACACAGCGTGTTAATAAAATCAAAGAACAATACTAATTACTAATCTTTCACCTGACGATCGCACGTTGCGGAAAGCAACCAAAAAATTCAAACGACCAATTGCCACCATACCTCCCATCAAGAAACCAGACGACACTTGGGCCAGATTAGAGGAAGGCAAGGCCGACATATTTGCTGAACATTTCGCTAACATTTTCACGACACCACAATCCCAACCGAATACCGAAGATTCTAAAATTAATTCATTTCTAGAGGCTCCATGCCAATTGTCGTTACCAATCAACCCATTCTCACCAAGAGAAGTACGACAACAAATATTAGCCACCAATACCCGCAAAGCCCCAGGATATAATCTGATAGTGGGAGAAGTCCTTCACAATCTTCCTAGAAAAGCCATAGTACTCCTCACCACAATCTTTAACAGCATCCTCAGACCATTTCCCCACCCAGTGGAAGTTTGCCCAAATTATTGCAATCGAGAAACCTGGAAAACTTCCTTCACAACCCTCTTCCCGCCGTCCAATCAGTCTTTTACCCCTGACATCCAAGGTTTTCGAACGGCTACTCCTCAAGGGAATCCATAGTGACGTAGATCTAGAGCACATAATACCAAATTACCAGTTCGGATTCCGCCAACACTCGACGATTCATCAAACTCCCCGAATCGTCATTAAAATAATGGAGAGCATCGAAACAAAACGAATTTGCTCAGCTGTATTTTTGGTTATTCAGCATGTTACGTTTACCAATAAACGCATCGTGTGCCTACCCGTGTTATTCAAAAACACCCCCATACCTCAGAAAACTGAAATAAAATATCTTGGCTTACATCTAGACCAGAAATTACTCTGGAACACGCATATTAAGAAAAAAAGAAAACAAATAGACCTAAAAATAAAACAGATGAATTGGCTGATGGGGAGACGATCTCAGCTCACCTTACAAAGTAAAATACTCTTCTATAAAATAGTTTTAAAGCACATCTGGTTATATGGTATTCAGCTGTGGGGTTGTACCAAGGCATCACATACCAAGATCCTACAGAGATGCCAATCAAAAATTCTTAGAACCATAACCGATACTCCGTGGTATATCCCAAATGAAACGGAAGAGATCAAAAGATTGGCTAAATCGTACACAAAAAAATTGGCAGAGCATACTAACCAACTCGTGGTACAACTGTTCGTCCAACCTACCGTCACCAGGAGGCTAAAAAGAAAATGGCCACAGGATCAAAGTTTTTCAATTATAAAGCGATACAACGCGCAAATTAATTTTTTTAAAGAACAAGACCTCAAAATACCCATAGGGAGTCGTATCTTAACTTTTATCGTGGAGTACTGTGTTTATGTACTGTCAAAACTTGAGAAAATTATATATGTGCAGACTGATAGTACTGTTATCTTTATTAGTAAAAATTTTGAAAAGACATGGTAAAAAAGCACAGTAAGCTTTAAATGTTTTAGCAAAGTAGTGCCAAAACGTCTAATAAATTAAAGAAAAACCTACGACTGTAAAGCTATAAACACCAAATTAGAAATGATCTCAGATACAAAATTTAGTTCTAAAATTTAAATTGAAAAGTGAACAATAAACCTTCACATGTTTGGAAGAAAATTAGGCTTTAAGTTATCAATTGGCTTTTACAGTAGCTACATTATAAATTATGTAGCAGAAACAAGTTCAAACATAAACAGGCTTAACTAAGTGCAAATATTAGCCCATATATACTATTATGGTTATTTATTTATTTTTAATTGGTTTTAGTAAGCTGGTACAATTGCAAAACACAACATATTTTATCTGGTGTGAACATGCAAACACCAGAAATAAAAAAGTAGTCAGATTTGCTAAAGTCTGCATAACTGATAATAATAATAATAATAATAATAATAATAATGATAAGGCTCTACGCCCCGCGTGGGAGCACGGCCTGAGAACTGAGAGTTAAGGCTCTTATACGTTCGCTCTCTCTGCCCGGTCGTCGCGCACCATCTCTGATGCGGGGCGATGTGCCAAGCACCGCGCCTAAGACGACCGCCATTATTACCCCTTGTTCGAGTGAACGCAGGTACTCAATTATCTTTAGTGACTGAGTAGGCCACCCGCCAGGCATCCGAGAGCACCGGGAATTGAACCCGGGTCCGTCAGCATCGCAGTCCCCCCCTCAACCACGGGACCACGCTGGCTTAGGCATAGCTAATAACTATTATAAATACTAGGAGGGCCATTAAGGACTGAATCATTTCAAAGCGTTTACTTATGGCCTTTATAAAAAAGCAAAATCTTAGAATACTAATAAAATATGTAAGAATACAAACAGGACGTCCTTTCAATAAATACTCCTATCTGGTAAGGCTGAAAAATAATCTTCTTTTAAGATTGTATAAGGAAGAAGAGTAAACTCCGCTCCACTGGCTAGTAGAATGCATTAGAGTAAATCAAAAAAGATAAAATATTTCTGAAAAATTATCTTTACATAGTGGAGACCAAAAATAAGTCTCATAAGTACAGATATTAGATTTATTTGTAGAGCCAAAGTCATCGAAGCGGTATGGTAAATCAACGAGAAGAACACAAGAGGTCTTATAAGCCGCAGTTCAGGTGCTAAGCGCACAATTCCAAGAAAAAGGAGTAATAAAAGTTTCTCTTCTTTAATAAAAAACAAATTATGAAATTCTTTCAGCTGGTGTACAACTCTTTTGGTCGTTTTTAAAGCGCTATAATATACAGCTTTAAAGATTTTTAATAGTAAAATTATTTTTTGTCGTTTTAAAGAAAGGGCTTGCCTGAAAACTGCAATGTTTCATCCATTGAAAAACAGTTTAATATTGTTGAACAAATTTTTAGCCCTCTAATGGCTACCGCCTTAAAAATTTAGGTTAGGTGCTACGAATATTACCCCTTTCGTACACATAAATAACAATGAATAACCTCACTTATGTTCATTAGCATTTTTGGTGGCTCATGATCCATCAAACTACTCCATGACTTGCTTGTAAAAAATAATTATGGAGTAGAAGTAGAATTAGATAAAAACTATGGAATTAAGATTCATCATTTTCAAAAAAGACATTGCATAATTATAATATTTTTCCTGGCGAGACAACTTCCTAGCAGCAACTCAAATTCGATATTTTGCAGGTGTCAGCAATTCTAAGTAATATTTATTTAAGTATCTTTTAATCAGTCGTCAATAATCACCAAGCATAAAAAGAGAGCATCTTTAAAACTCTCTAAAGCTAATCAATTGAGGTTACTTTCAAAGCCAACTAGAAATCCCTGTTCATTTTACCATCAGAATTAAAACCAAACACCACTTTGACGTAGCAGCTTGCTATACCGAATTTAATAGTTAGTGTACTTCAAATTAGTAATAAGCCACATAAAATCTAAACTAGTAAGAATAATAATATTCATGCCATATAAACCATATAAACAGTATATTGCAGCCAAAGTCGTTATTGTTGGCCTTTAAACTAGCATGCGCTAATTTAATGCGCTGCTTTATTCTTTAGCATGTATCTCTATAATTGCACATTTTACGAGCAGTTGCGTTACCTCAAAAAAGTTGAACACTACGTAATAAACGAACCTATTAATTACAACCATTCCTATAAATTTAGAATTTGTTTCTTTTTATATTTGTGGTAGACTCGATTTTTCAGTTTGGAATAAATCCTACTTCAGACAAGGTAATATATCTAATCTATACCACAAACTACGTCCAATAAAAGTTTTTTATTGTTTTCTTTTTGGGTTTTAAAATATTTTCTATTATAGAATCGTAAACTTAGTTAAGACCACCCCCCCTCCCATCAAGAAATCTTGCAAAAGTAACCTAGCTTTGTCTAATGTTTTTTTGCGATATCATCCTTGGTATGATACCTTTAATACTGACACCTTTTATAATGCTCTTTGCTAATTTCTATTTACATTGAAAGTATTTTCCTCGACTGAAAGTCAACATTAAACATGACTAAAAGTTCCTTGTAAAGCTAATACTATAAAATCATTACGGTTACCAAACCTGGCAACCACTTATACAGTTCACTTCTCTCCCCGTTATAGCCAAAATATTTCGAAAACTTTTGGATAAATCAATAAAGCCGCAAACCTGAATGTAGTTGTACCTCAGATTTTCCAATTACAAGAAATACCATGAAGCCCGCTTTCCGACCCTAAAAAAGTGTCTTAATTTTCCAGATAATTTATTTAAAAAATAGAGAATAATTTTACTGCACGAGTACCATTTACTCTAATAAATACATTCTACGTTTATAAATGCTAATCAATAACTCTCCTATACCAATAAAAAAATAAAATAAAGTAGTCTGACTGGACAAAAAACAAATTGAATAGGTGTTTGGTAGATGTTTTCAACTTCCAATTAGTTACTCATATATGAAATAATGACATTATGAGGAACTATAGGGTTACACAAAGGTTTTAGTCGAAAAACTTAAACATCATAGTAAACGCTTTCTGGTGGTAAGTTGTAAACTAAATACTACGCCGGGATTTGGAAATATCCCGTGTAACCGATACAATCTAACCACTTCCCAGGAGTGAATAAGAAAGATTAAAGATTTCATTGGTTACAGTAATGAAAGTTTGATTACCAAAAGTAAATTTTAAGATTTCCATCTGTTTTTAACTTATGTAGAACAGAGAGTCCAATAAAAAAGTGCCTCAACGCACACCGCTCGAAAGCTTTACCATCTTATGTATAGAAGCATACTTTAACAAGGCCGCGAAGCGGTCCTTACGTTATAATCTAGTCAATAATAAACAAGATCGACACTGTCGTATGTTTAAAGTCTCTTAGACTGCCCGCCAAACTAATGAACAAGTCCTGCAAATAGCTCTGGTTGAACGCAAATTGCTCACAACGGTAAAAATACGAAAACTATTTTACCTAGGACATATTTTAAGAGGCAACAAATATCATATACTTCATTTAGTACTGAAAGGTAAGATAGAAGGTCGTAGAGGGATGGAAAAGCGGACTTTATGGCTAAGAAATGTCCGGGAATGGATGGGTATCCGAAACGCCGGAGAACTATTCAGACTAGCAAAAGACCAAAACGCATTTTCCAAAGTGATCGTCTACGTTCGAGAGACCGAACATGACATATGCTAATGATGAGTGATAGAAAGCGGCAACAACTGCTGAATATGTGATCACAAGGGATCTTATTTAACGATAAATATTCTACGGTTACAAATAATTCTCTTACTGCTCTGTTCTTTGTCAATTGCGCTTTAATTAACACTGTAAAATGATCTCATTATTTTTTAAGAAAAAACGGTGAAAAAAGTACATGTTATTTACATTAGGTGACTCATCTTTTACTAACCTTTAGGTACATGAAATAAAATGAGGTGCAAAAACAGTATAATCTGCAAAGTCTATATGACTTTCAGCGACAAATCAAAGTTTGAATGTACCCAATTACCCTGTTTTGTACAATAAATTACACATAAAGAAAACTGTTGTTAGAGCAATACTATAAATGTTAAAAAAATAGGAAAATGCCTACAAACATCAGTACAACATATTTTGTTCAAAGATTACATTTAACAAACATAAAGCACAAACAAAAAGAATGTAACTCAGGTATAAAAAATGACGTCATTCAAGTGGTGACCGTTCTTGTCCAGGCATTGTTGCAGGCGGGTGGAAGTGTTGTCTATGTACCTTTCAAGCATAGCGTGTAGAATTGCTTGAATGTCTCGAATTATGGCTTTCTAAAGAGCTTCGAGAGTTTGTAGTTTTCCAATGTAAATCTGAGCTTCCAGGTAGACCCATAAAATTCGGCGATCAAAGGTGCCACTCCATATCACTGTGCAATAAAATGAGACACATTAAAAATGTTCCTTTAAAAAGCCATGAATTCTCTTGAGACATGGCAAGTAGCCCCATCCTGTTGAAACTAAAGCCTGTCGAGAAGAATCCGATGTCTTCTCAGTTTAAGTATCAAATATAGTTGCAACTCGTAGTTATATCAAATTGGGCTATTCTGCAGTTATACTGTATTATCAGTATGTAGGGGCTTTTGATGAAGTTCCCATAGATTAAATACGCCTAATCGTTTGTTATCAGCACACATTCATTTTCCAAGGTTTCCAGTATCGTATATGCAAACATAAACCTTCCTACATGGTCATTTTCCTTTAGTTCTTAAACCTCCATAAGTTTGTAAGAGTGAAAGTGGAGGTCAAAGTGCAAAATTCGACGATCTCACCTGTCTGACATGCACAAATCGCAAGCGTGTCGTATCGCTAAACGGCGAGGGTTAGCTTCCACAGCCTGTCTAATTCTTTCTGGTGTTCTGATGGTTCGTACCTCCCCGAATTGTTCTAGATCTCACGGTTCTTTTCTTTCTGAAATTGCTGAAGTATTCCAGTATTGTTGGGTGAAATGGGACTGTACTGTGTCGACCAACATTAAAGTCTCCTGCATTAAATGATCGGTTGCAACAAAGATGTAGTAAACAAAGACGCGTTTTTCGACCGCCTACGCCACTATTGCAACTGAAATGGCAATTAACAACGAGTATATATCAATCAGTGCGAATGCTCTGGTTCCCCTACCACTAATGTTATATCGCTGATATTAAATGCGACATGCCCCACTCTGAGCGCATAATTTACACGACGAGATTTTTGCGTTCGTGCACACACGTCGGGGCCGCTCTCGCTCCTTGCCGAATGGCAGGGCAGTCGCGACTATCGGGCCGCTGCATTGCCGAAAAAGTTCGTGCGCCGCGGCCATTTGGTTTTCTTTTGCCGAGCTGAGCTTTGATTGCAAGTTAAATTGTTCCACGTTTCCGATCCAGGAAAAAAGGCGATCCAGATAAAAATCTACAGGTTCTCACCTTTGAGGGAAGGGAAATGCAAAATTGTCGGCCTAAGACGCCAAAAATATCTTTTGATGGACAACCCCTAATGTGATACAACACAGTATAAATTTAACATGCAACTTCCACGTTACGAACGTGTATAAAACAACTTTAATCTAAAAAACGAAGTTTCTAAGCTTCCTTATTAGTTTTTATTTGGTATCCGTTTGTGTTTAGGATATTTTAAAATATATTAAATAGAACTATAATCAATCGCCATTCATCCTTTCACACAAAAACTCCGCCGAGACAATCAAACCTTTCACATTGTCCTCTTTTTCACACATTGTAGCCTTTTGGGAGTTAGCATTCGACGGCGTCATGCAATTTAATGAGATCTGCAGCGCAACAGTTTATGGCTTCGCTGGTGCGAATGTTATGGACTTCGTAATAACGCCAATAATTAGCCCGCGCGGCAGGTGATGGAATTTCATTTGCTGTTTTGCAAGACCCCCGAGATTTTCTATTCAAACAGAACTGTTTGTGTGCAGTTGCTGAAATTAATACATCGTACGTAGTTCACTCAATAAGTAACGAGACTATCATTTCAGTACTGTAGCTAACTAAGACAAGAAGTTCGATTAAATTATGTCACCTTTTCTTCAGAGTGTTTTTGAAGTAAGCCCACCAAAAGATAATTTATGAGGACTGTCTGCACTATAAAAGACATACAGGGTTTGTCCGGAAAGTAATGCAATTTGTCCGAACGCGTCGCCCCTCCTGGTCGCAGCCCGTTTGGACTGGTTGGGTTAGGTAAGGGAACTGCTGGCTTCACAACGCTTCTAAGTTCAGCATGCTATGAGCTCTAGGAGCGTCAGGATATCTGTTTTGTTAGTACTTGTGTCACGACGCGCAATGGAGAAAACTATCGAGCTACGTCACGCGATCAAGTTCTGTGCTAAACTGAACAAAAGCCTCGCTTAAACCCAACCAATGATTCAAGCAGCCTACAGAGACTCTGCTCTCTTGTATTCTCAAGTTTCCATGTAGTTGGAGTTGTTTAAAAATGGCCGAGAATGCCGTCATCCAGCAAAAGTGACAAAAATCTGTCTCGTATTCGTATTTTTAAATACCGATCTTCAAATGAGTGTTCGAATTATAGCAGAGACTCTCAGTATTTCGAAAACCACCCATAATATTGTTACCGACAATTTGCATATACAGAAAGTGTGTGTCAAATTGGTCCCCAAATTATTGATTGACGACCACAAGAACACTGCGCGTAAAAGAGGTTCTGGAGAAGCCCAGACTGACAACGTTGCCCCAGCTCCCCTACAGTCCTGACTTAGTTTCGACAGACTTCTTTTTGTTTCCTAGAATTAAGTTCACCCTGAAAGCATTACTTTTCGGACAAGCCCTGTAGAGGTAAAACTCTTCATAAGTTTTTTTGGCTAAAGTTGATGCTGTCAAATTTTTATGTAAGGTTGTATATTGTTTCAGAAACAAATAATGCGACATTCTTAAAATCTTATGATACTTTTAATTAATTTACAGTAATGTTAGACCTTATGACCTTCTTTTTTTTAAATCTATATGGATAACACTTCTTATAACACAAAATTACACGAAGAACTCTCAAAAGCAAATAATGAAGATTATGAAGATATTGAAAATACAAAGGAACAAGTTCGTAAGCAATAGTTAAAGCAGAAGTAAAAAATCCAGAAAAGTTAAATGCAAGAAGAAAAAAGGGGGTGGATTACAAAACAAATCGTAAAACTAATGAACAAAAAAAAACAAAAAAAAGGGAACAATAACTGATACAAAGTATTAGATAGAGAAACAAAATATACGACATTTGTGACAATGTGAGAAAATAGAAGAACACAATCACAACCATGATGATTTAAACTTACACAAACAAAATTAAATACCTAAGTGGCTTTCGAAAACAATACCTTTCATATAATATGACCAATGTTAAGAGTCAACTTATATGTAATCCCAAAGATAAACTGGAAATATGGAGAGAATATGTTGCAAACTTATTTTGGGACAACCGAGATTAACCGTATGCAAATAACCTTTAGAATAAAACCAATAGAACTTCTGGTCCAGATACAGTAAGTGTGAAAATAATTAAATTAATCGACGAACAAAATGTTGATCTACTCATAAGCCTGCTTAATAGGAATATATGATGCAGAAGAATTTTTACAATTACCGATTAATAAGTGTGCAACGCTATATCCAGAGGACACCGATTTGGATTTAAAGAAAGCACGGGTAGCAGAAAAATTACTTTCTCTTTCAAACTCCTGGCTCAAAAATGTCTGAAGCAACATTTTTCTTTTTTGTAGGCTTTGAAAGGAGTTCAACCTGTTAAGTCCTACTTGGAACTACTTCGAAGAAGTGGAATCAAAATTAGAAAAGGACAAGACAAGGTTATATAATGTCTCTTATACTTTTCAATGTCTACTCCAAAAAAATATTTATGGTAGCTTTGCAAAAATGTATTGAAGTAATAAACGTAAATAGAACAATAAATAACATCCATTATGTCGATAAAACCGCCATTACATCAAACTCACGCATAGCATTACAAACATTAATAGACAGAGTTAACAATGAGTTAAAAAACAAAAATGAAAATGGGCACAGTTAAAACCAAGATTATAGTCATAGAACAATTACAAAAGGTACCAATCAGAGATCAAAAACTGGAGGTAGTAGATATGGTATTTATATATATTTACGAATTTGGATAATCAAAAATAAACATGTGGATCCAACAATGGTCACAATAAAATGGCCAGAAGTGCATTTAGCAAAAGAACTCTTGCACAAGATTTAAAGTGGTCAATATAAAGCGCCTAGCGTCGTTTTTTAAAAAGTTAAAAATCCCTTAAATCACACATAACAAACGAAGAAGAACAAGAACGGACAAAGAGTTATGAACACAAATTAGGAACAGAAAAACAGGTTACCAAGGTCATATGATGAGAACTACCATCTGACACAAATTATAATTATGGGGAAAATACAAGGAAAACAAGGAATAGGAAGAAGAAAAATCTCATGATTAAATAATATTCGCCAGTGGACTAGCCTTGACACGTTCAGTCTCTTCACGGCAGCAAAAGATCGTGATAAATTTTCCAGGGGGATCGCTAACCTCCACAAGGATACTTTTAGTCTTCACCATAAAGCAATGCATCAAAATTTTGTCGTAATAAGTGAAAAGATTAGTCACTTCCAGTTCAGCATAGATTCAGAAGCTCCCCATACGATTTTGGGCCTGTTTGCTATATTATACGCAAAGTGTACAAAGAAGTAAGTGCTTGTGAATGATTGTCTTAATACTCTTGATCTATACCTTGATGCCTAAATTACTATTCTTAAGGACGGCGTGCTTAATAGGTGCGATGTTCACTATCGTAATAGTAATAACACGAACACAGTCTTTGTAAGTTCAAACGTGCTACAGTTAGCAAACAATTTGTGATGCACAAAAGTCTCGATCAAGAAGGTTGTATGCACAATATTGTAAATAATACTCCCGTAAAGAGTTAAGTATACGCCTTCATTTTTAGAAATACACCACTAATGATGACGTACAACTTAAAAATACTTTAGTTTTCTGTCAGTTCCTATTACTATTAGATTCCGACAATAGTTGATGTTTTATACCAATTAGTAAGGCTATTGAAGACCTTGCAAACTAAACTGGCATTTAATGATTGTTGAATTAATGCTAATTTTGAGTTTTTAGTATCATCCACCAAATATACCAAGTCTATTTCATTCGTTTCAACAATCCACAGAAAGAGTATTGGGTACTGCAAAAAATTTTCCAACATTAATGCGACCTCAAATACAAAAATGTTAACCTGAAGCATCATAACCACATCGAGGACATGTCTCAGTAGGCAAGAGTCATGGAAGCGCCTAAAACCCTAGTCTGATTGATACGAGTGACCAAACTGCGTAGACGATATTCCCAATCACACGCCGTAGATTTGTAAAAAAAAGCAATCGCCTGCATTACCTCTATTACCAACGCAATCCTTTACTTTTGCCACTTTCTAAAACCCTAAAAAGGGCAATGCTATAGTGCTTTCTAAACCTGAAAAATTCTGAACCTTTCCCCATGACCCTAGATCTGTCAGTTTTTTTGTGGTCCCCAAGAGAATTTGTGGAGTAAGGAATTAAAATGGCGCTTAAACATTGCAGGCAAAGATATTAAGCTGATAGACTCGTGCGTCTAGTAGAACAAATTATAAGAGATTTTACTAAGTAGCAAACGATTGCTATTTAAAGAGAATGCACTTCTCTTATGCCACTGTCGATTATTTAGCTTATTCTTTTTTCTATAAGAAAGTTTCAGATTAATTTTAACAAGACAGAGCTTCGGAGACAAGACTTGACGTTCTACACCAACTCAGTAAGCAAAAAATCCATCGTTGGTAAGATAGTCTAGCAAACACCAAGATCTTCAGGTGAAAAATACTACAGAAGTGATCAAGAATAGAAAACTGATCTGAAGAGCTTGTGTTCGTATTCTTGTACAAATTAAAGTGTCAACTAGTTTGAAAACAAATCACAACTATCATCAAGTTTCAGCTTATCTAGAATCAAGATGTAAGACTTAACTTTGGCGCTGCATCCTCCAAAAAGAAGCAACAACTTACTATTGTGCTTAACCCTCAAAAGACAAATTTAAAGCCATATAAATTTATCTATTTGTGGTTTCCACACTAAGAAATCACAAAGCACCCACACCCTGGTGGCATCCGATGGTAGGTACGCGATGCCTATAAAAGAAAAGTTAAATGTCCGGGAAGATTACATTGCTGTTTTGTTCAAACACGACAGACCAGATATAGATATAGACTCTAATACAGAACTTATAGGTCCGTACATCACAAGGAGTGAGATAGCGTATGCTATTAAAAGAGCAAAAATGGACAAGTCTATGGGCCCTGATAAAATACCCAGCAAATTGTTAAGTGTTAGAGTACAGTAACCTTGGACTACTGGAAAACTTGTATATATATAACACGAGTTGCATTCCAGCAGATTGGCTGGGATCTATTTTTATTACTCTCCCTAAAGTTTCCTCAGCAAAGAGATGCAATAAATACCGCATTATTTCACTAATGAGTCACATTTTGAAAATAATGCATAACAGGATTTACAGGAAATGCGAAAGTACCATTTCAGATTCACAGTTCGGATTCAGATGTGGATTGGGAACTAGAGATGCACTCTTTGGGTATCAAATCCTTATTCAACGATGCTGGTATGAATCAAGATGTTTTCGTATCGATTATGAAAAAGCGTTTGATAGAGTACAGCACACAAAATTGGTGAATATTTTGAAAACAATAGGTCTTAACAGTAAAGACCTACGGTTCGTAAAGAACTTGTACTGGAACCAAAGGGCGAATATACGGGTTGAGTCTGAACTGACTGAAGATGTGGAAATCTTAAGGGAAGTCCGACAGGGCTGTATACTATCACCCTTACCGTTTAACATTTACTCTAAAAACATATTCCAAGAGACCCTACATGATCTTGACGTAGTTATAGTCATCAGTGGCAAAGCCGTTAATAATATACGCTACGCGGACGACAGGGTTCTAATCGCACCCACAATGGAAGACCTTCAGGTACTGTTAAACAAAGTTCAGTCTGCAAGGGCTACATATGGCCTCAACGTTAACAGCAAGAAAACGAACTTCATGACTGTAGCTAAAAATCCTCCTGCCAACATAAATTTGCTATGTAACGGCCACAGATTGGAGAGAGTGAGCAAATACAAGTATCTCGGTTGCTTTGTTAATGATGACTGTGATCATAGTCTGGAAATCAGGTGTCGCATTGAACAAGCTCGGAATGATTTCTACAAAATGAAATCACTGTTCTGCAATAGAAACATGAATACCAATCTACGTATCCGATTAGCGCGCTGCTACATGTTCTCAGTTCTTTTATACGGCATTGAAGCGTGGACACTCACGGATGATATGTGCAAAAAAGTGGAAGCTTTTGAAATGTGGGTGTACAGAAGAATGTTAGGGATATCCTCAAAAGACAAAATAAGAAACAAAGTAGTACTAGAAAGGATGCGTAAGAATGTGGAGGTACTGCAGACTATGAAAACTAAAGTTGGAGTATCTCGGACATATAATGAGAAATCTCAAGTACGAGTTATTGCAATTAGTAATCCAAGGCAAGATACAAGGCAAACGCGGTGTTGGTAGGAGAAGAACATTGTAGCTCAAGAACTGACGCCAATGGTACAACAAAAGTAGCCGATCATCGTTCCAAGCTGCTGTGTCGAAGGTTCAGGTCGCCTTCATGATCGCCGACTTTCAATAGAAGATGGCACAAGAAAAAGAAGAAGTGGTTTCTACATTTAAGGGACCGCCGCAAGCGTCCATCTGCCTCATTTTAATTGTTCACATTTGAATAAAAAATTTTTAATACAAAAGCAGGAGGCAACCTTCGAAACAAACTAATATTTCACGCCATTCCATACCCAGAAGACTAAATTTGGCGACTGGAATTACATGGAAAGTCTGAAAAGTTTTGAGCGTAACATGAAAACAAGTATTTTTTCTGTCAAAATTCAATTTCATTTTCAACATAGTCTTTTGTGAAGTCGATACACTTTTTCCAGCGAAGCTCCAACCTTTTTAACGCGTCCAAATAATAGTTGGCGTCTTGTGCAAAATAGGGGTTTACGGTTGCGATGACTTCCTCGTTTAATGAAAATCTCTTTGAACTTAGAAAACAGGAACTAGTCGGTAGAGGCGAGATATGGTAAATATGCTGGGTGATCAACTAATTCAAACTGCAATTTGGAAATTTTGGCAATGGCGCCGAAATGTCAGCTTGTCTTGATGGAAGAGCACTTTCTTCTGTTCCAAATGGGGCCGTTTTTCAGCAAATGGTGCCTTCAATTAGTCCAATAACAATGCGTAGTACGACCCCGTTATTGTTTTTCCTTTCTCTAAGTAGTCGATAAACAGAATTTCCTGATTATTCCAAAAAACAGTCGCTGTCACCTTCCTGGGCGATGAAACCGCTTTCGCCTTTTTTGGAGCAGGTTTACTTTTTGCAGTCCACTGTTTTAACTGTTTTTTTAATGGTCATTTCGCTGAAACCACTTAACCAAAGCCTTGAAAATGTTTATTAGAATGAATTTTTGGTTCAAACTGAACAAGGGTGGGACCCAACGCGCAGACAGCTTTCTTATGCCCAATTCTTTAGACAAACCCATTTTTTCATTATACTCACAGCCTCTTATATCTCCTTAACATTGATTCGATGATCGTTCAGAACCATTTGGTAAACTTTATCGATGTTATTGGTAGAGGTCGCGATTGTTAGCCGTGCCGAACGCTCCTCATTATCCAAGCTGGTACAATCACGTTTAAATTTAGCTGTACATCTTTTCACGGTGGCAAATGGTAAAGCAGAGTTTTAGTAAACAACGTCTAACTAGACTATAATTTGCGAATGAGTATTGCACTTAATTAAGGCATTCGAATTTTTCTATTTTTATAAAAGCACTGGCATCGACTAATACAAACGACTGTCAAACAACAACTAAGTGTTCAAACTGTCTGAAATATTTACAGATATCTTTCAAAGCATATACGATTGTAGTAGCAGAATGGTTTTGACGAGTAAAGCCATCTTCATGTTGACGCTCAAAATTTTTTTGCCCACGTAACTACCTCGTGTTTCTCAATCGTCATTTTTATGGTTTTTCACTAAGGAAAACAAGTTTCCCATTAGATTGGGGAGATGGCAGGGTTAACCTAGGAATTTTGCCGCAAAGCAAATGTGTGCGTTTACAAAAGAGCGGTACATCTGACAATGTTGTACGCAGCCGAAATATGGGACTCCGAGGAACGGGCGTGTAGACCAGCTGCCAAAAGAGACTGCGGCGGGACCAGGACTAAGTGGTGGTAACACAAAATATTCTTCTCTATAATTAACACGACATGATAAGCGGCAACTGGTATACCATCCACCGGGCACGGTCGTCATGATTCGAGGGGCTGGTAGAAAATCAAATCGGATGCGAGGATGTCTACATAGCCATACACGTTCTGCTGACCTACAACGAAGTGTAGGAAACTAAAGCTAGAACAGAAAGAATCCTTAGGCATAGACGCAAATGCAAATGCAAATTAGCAATGGGCGTTCACGGCTTGTAAAAATATGTGCTAGCGCAAAAAGGAAATTTTTGTTAAAGATCAAATAAACAGTCATAAGGTAAGTTCCATTAGTCTGTTCATTTTAGTGTAACTACTAAAAATATTTGGAACCCTTAGAGGATTCAAATTGTCTGCACTGATTCCGGTTATTGTAGTTTTCTCGAGTTCTACTCTAAGACCATGATAAAGATTGAGAAATTTATAAAGCAGACCACCTGTAATATTTAATGTAAATATTTCAATCAACCTTTACTCTGTTGATCGGCTTTATCAAACGGCAAAGCAATCGATAATACCAAATCAGTGGAGGACTCCATAGAGCAAGCGAGATGGATCGGTCAAGTTCGACATCTAATTGAAATCACATGTAAACTTATAGTAAAGAAGATAAAATTTAAAAGCAGCTTCTGTAAACGTTACTGCTAATCGATCATATCTACTGACTGCTACTTGTGTTTATTAACCTTAAGCAACGTTCTTTATTCCGCTTAATAATTATATTATTAGCCTGTAACCGCCTATTAGAGAAAGTAATACACACTATGTGTAATAAAAAATATTCAAAGACATCTTTGACTCAAGCTGACACCTGGAGGTCGCTATAATCTGACCAATAAATAATAAAATAAACTTCTGGAATAAATTAAAGCTATTGGAAACTCTGGCAGATTAACTAATAGGGAACTATTTTTAGTCAAATATTTTTGCGAAGTTAAATTGACTCTTTGATGTAAGAGAGAGTGGGGTACATTCGGCAACTTTCTAAACATTATGGTGTACCAGAGTAGTTCTTGATTTTAAAATTATAATATAATTACGAAAAAATCTTCAAAGTGTTACAAAACACCTGGTTAGGGTACTTTCTTCACTTTATCAAAATAATGAAAACTAGCAATAGAAATATTAATAATATTTTTATTTTACAGTATTTCTATTTCACAATTATTATAAATTACTAAAATTATAGCTGAAAGTATATATTGAATATATTAAATGTTTGTCGGTTACCCTTTCTTCTCATAAATTTTATTGTGAATAAAGAATAGTTGATTTCTTGTACACGATCTATATAATAAATAACAGATGTTTTCGTGGAAAACTTAACCCACACAAAGTTTCCAATTTCAATTTCTGTGCTGCTTATGGTTTCGAATTACTGCAAGTCATCGCTGCTAAGCGAGTTAACGTCATCTAACGAGACATCAGAATCACTTGACGAACTGTTTACTCTCACTTCTTTTTTTTGGTAGTTGATGGCGCAGATTATTCTCATTAAACAAATCTCTATATTTTCTCTAATCAACAATTCAAGGATGTAATTATAAATAGTGCATTTATATTTCCTTTTTCTAAATCTCTTCTTAAGGTCCTCTTTGAGATAAGGGGACAGTTCTTCCAAGCTAATGTCGTTAGAATATTTGCTGTTAGTATTTAATCCCAAAGTTGATGGCACGCAATGTTCAAATCGGTTAGAAATTTTAGACCGCGATGTTCATCAGGCAAATTGTGTTTTACATGAGGTCTCTCCAGATTAGAAACCCGTTGAGAGTTTGAGGAATAATCACCTGGCTCGTCCGTTTCAAGAGGCCTGTCAGTGACACTACTGGCTACAAAATCTTTTTTGATAAATACTAGCCTATCAAGAGGCTTTCTTGAAATCGTTTAATTTTTTAAGAAAAATGAATTCCGAACGCTTTGTTTGCCAAATGGCGTAATTCCTTATTGTTGCGGCCTGTCCCGGATGTGCTAACATCCAATCATTAAAGGCTGATATTAAATGTGCTTTGAAGGGTGCATAAATTCAAATTGTGTGGTGGAAGACAGTAGTGCAATTCCATTTGACTTGCAATATCGAATTACTTGGACAAAGATGTGCGATTCATAATTATCCAAAAGCAAAACAATCAGGAAATAATTCTGATGTCATCCATCCGGACTTACGCAATGGAACTTGTTGGTGATCCTTCAGATAAATATTCTGAGGGATTACAGATTCGCGAATAAACAAATATCGGAGGCAGAGATGCACCAATGGCATTGATAATGCGTACGAAAGTGACTAGTGTCCCTCTTTCCGCTGAGGCTTTTTGTTTTTTGTGGACACTATTTTAGCAGGTCTCATCACTTTAGTGATATCGGTTTTATTCAGATTCCAAATTTGGCCAACTTTAAATTTAAACTTTTCCAAAATAGACTCAGTCACAACAAGCTTATTAAAAGCCATAGAGTGACGTAGACTTGTACTTTCTAGTTTTCGTAACGAAAAATAAGGATGTCCCCTTGATAAAACTCAAGAGCCATTCTTTTCCGGAAGCATAAAATTATTGGCAGTTTCCTTTTCTATTTCAGCGTATTTTATTAAAAACAAACCTGCCGTTTTCTCAAGTTCCCAATTATCGGGACATTTTACGGTGGAAAGTGATTTGGAAAATTCATATGCTATCCTTCTAATCTGTTTATATGATAGACCATAGTGCAAATCTGAATATTGTTTAATATAGATGCTTAATTGAGTTGCTTGTTGTTTCGCGAAAACCTGCTTGACACTATATTTACTGTCATAGTTAGCTGCCCCCTCTAATTTATTACCAAAACCATTATTAATAATTTGATCTAATAGGTTTTTCTTCAACAAAGTGTTAATTCTAGACTGTAATATTGTTCTTTTGATACCAAATTCTCTAGATGCCTCACTTATATTTAGCCTTTTATCAAGGCATTCCATTATAGCTCATTTCATATATTTTTTTGTCAATATTGACCCTATCTGTCTTCCGTATATATTTACGGGGCATCTACAAACATGAAAAAAACAGAAAAAAGTTAACTATTATACAGTATGGACTACATATAATGTTTCTTTTAGTATGGGGTACATTCGCCATGACGAAAGTATCCCAGAATCGACTGCCGAATGCACCCCACACACTGAATAAGTTAGGTTGGAATACTTTTTTATAAATTACTATGAACATAATGGAGCCATATATCTTGATTTAATTGAAGATATTACTGATCTAAATAAGAAAGTTTCAAAAACATAAATACGCAAATAATTTACCTTCAATTGGTGTATTACAACTTCTTTTGACAATTTTCGTCACAGAACACTTTTGCTCAGTTAAACCACATTGCAGCACAAAAAAGGTTGATTATTGGCAGCACTGAGGTTTGGTGCAAAATTCAAAAACAATGGCTGTTTTGAAAGCTTGACGAATGTAGCCTACTCTCCCCTATATTGACTGTTGGGGTCGAAACTATCATTTAAACAAATTTTTAAAAGCATTCGGCACAAAGGCTATTATGCGTTTGCAATTAGGGACACAATTTTCTGGCAGTCATTATTTTTTATTTGGAAGAATCGTAGCGAAAATTAAATTTATTTTTAATTATAAGTTTTTGGGTTTTGAAATTTAAACCTAGTTGCAGGTACTCAATCCTTAAGCCACGCTTGGGATAACCAAAAGTTCGGCTCAACATAAGAAAATATATGTGCGTGATACACATTAGGCCTGCGTATTTATTAAGAGGTCGTACAAGAAACCAAGTTTATTCAATTTAACCGCAAAGAAGTCGGCTATAGTACGGCAAATGTAGCAAATGCTACTGGCACAAAATCAAATTATCTCGTAATCCAGCCAAATACATAAATAATCTCGGCTACAGAAAATGTAATTTATAATCTTGATGGTTAACAAGCACCTATGGATAGTGACAAAAGAGTAAAAAAAGTGAATCCAAACATCGTGAATGGTAGATAACAAAAAGAAAAATAATATATGCTTTGGTTAAGAACATTATTGAAAGCAGAAGTCATTCACATAACCATCAATACAGCGTCATGTTTCATGAGGATGGAAATAAATCACATTCCGCACAGATAAGTGGGTAGCCAATGTAAATTAAACCTTTAATTATTCAGATACATGGTGTTATTGACTGTAACATAATTATTGAGAAATTAAATGAAGTGTTAGAAATTATTATCTATCTAAACATTTGAACAGAAAACAAAAGAAATGTAGCGTGACGTTGCAGAATGGCTGGACGGCCGCGGTTATCGGGCCATGGTCATTTAATTTGCTTTGCTTTGATTGCAAGCGCCCATTCATAATGAACGTAAGCACAAACCGCCTGTAAGAAATACGTATAATGCACGTAAGCCTTAATTTGAAAGTTGCGCATGCTCAAACACAGTAGCGGCAGCAATAGCCTTCCAGACATTTTGCATAATTATGTTGCCTTTGTACCTGTTGTCTCTTTTATGGTGTAGGAACAGATGGATATTTACTATCTTAATTAATAGTCAAAATGTCGGCAATAGTAAAGTTAGATTATGCAATTTCAGAATCAAAACATTATGTTACTGCTGCCAACATTAATCTAAAGAAAAATTAAAAATTACTGCAAATGAATGTAAGAAATACTTAAAGTTGAAAAATATAAATGCAAAACATAAATATTACGGGAGTGCATTATGAACGAACGCATAAACTTTGCACTGATCTAACTTTCACTAGAACTATTTCTTATTTGCGGTTTATATATATTATATTACGTCCATTATAGATGAGCGCTAAATCAAATTGTTCCACGTTTCCAATCCAGAGAAAGAAGCCAATCCAATTAAAAATGTATTCGTTCCGACCTTACAAATATTTGGAGAGAAAGCGGGCAAATAATTGTCACCCTAAGACGCCAAATTAAATTTTGGCGGGCAACCCCTCGTATTATTATATTACTAAGATTAATATTGGCACCATAGACTCGATAGGAATATCATTAAACACCTTGAAAACGCAAAATTAATTTAAAATACCTATCAAATTAAAGATGAATAATCATACAGAGTAGTAATTAGAAATTTACGTCCAAACATAAGTACTGATATGACAAAAGATGTACTAAAGGGAAATGAACACATCGTATGCAACATCATGAATACACAACCCATAGCAAAAATACCTTAATTTATATATTATATATATTTTAATAATCTCGTCGTGCAACATGAAAATAACTTAAAATTTTCACTTAATATGAAACTATCGGTAGAACCTTCAAGTAAACTGACCGCAACTGGCAAATGACAAAAGTTGTCAAACCTATCAACAACTACAAGCACTTAAAAGAAACCCGTCCAACTCTGTCAGACCACAGTCATTTCCAGAATCATCTACTTTACCTACAACACTGTTTCAAATTAGTTATGCTATCAAAGCTAGGATCAATCAGTTAATGAACCGGAACAGTATGATGCTCACTCTACTTACTAGTATGCTAAATAGAACTACCCATTAATATATCAAAAAGTTAATCTACAATTAAACTCTTTCTTCGCCTTTTATCGACCTTAAGTGTCTTAATATCTATAATTATCAGTCGTCTAGATGGCATTGACCATTCATTAATAGAAAATCTTGCACTACCAGCAGTATACTCAATAAAATAAGAACTATTTGTTGTTTTTTTAAAAAGCTGAAAAATAAGTTTGTGGCAATAAAGGACTACAATGCTAAACATCCGCTATGGGAAGCTGGACTACCCAACACGAGAAGAAGAGCATTGCTCAAGACCATTGTAGATAATCAGTCAATCAAATATCCAGGGGCAGGCCAAGTAATTTAAACCAGCTCCCAAATGGCCTACATTTTCTTGTCGTCAAGGTAGTCTCTTCTAAGTATATAGATGTCACAGAATGTTATAATTCAGCTTCTGACCATATGGCAATAATCCAAACATTAAGTATGGCTGAAATAAAGAAACAAAAATAGTCCAGCCTTCATAACAAACATATCAACTGGGACAAAAGTAGAGATTTTTTTGTCAGCCTTTTTGGCGCCCAGTATTGAGCATAGGCCTCCCTTTTTGGGGGTGATTTGGCAATTAAAAAAAAAGTAGAGATTAGCTAAATGAAAATTCAGGTATCAAAATCTCATGAAATAAACCAACTGAAATAGAAGGAGCCATAAAGAAACAATTATTACACTTCAAGGAATGCAGCACCTATAGAATCAATGAGTACTCCTTGTATAAGCAATTGCTCTTTAAATATTACTCAAAATTGACGAAGAAAGAAAAGTTTAAAGATGATAAAACAGATTAAATATTTTAAACATTTTAGCTCCGTAAGCACCCCATTCAGTGGAAGTTTGCACAAGTCATTTTCATTCAGAATCTTGCAGACTAAAATCTTTGCTGATTATAATTTCTAGAATGATGAGAACGTAATACTAAAACTCAAGAAAATAAACTCAGTTTTGTTCCTGTGCCTCGAGCAAGTTCATAAGTTGATACCATTAGGAAGAATTTTGAAGAGAATTTTTTTAGGCGTTTCATAGAGTGCGTCATATAATGTTTTGTGCTAATAAAAAAAAAGTTTCTACAGGTATTTTCTATTGTTTATCCATGGCTGGAATAAGGATAGTTCCAAACGAAAGGCAAACACAGTCTTTCTACAATTTATTATATTGGGGCAGGGGTACCCCAAGGCAGTGTTTTAGGCCCCGTGCTATACCAAACATATCCTTCAAACCTTCCGTGTCATAAAAACACAATTGAACCCAACTTTAGCTACAAAAATAGCGTAATAAAATTAACAAAGATAAATCTGCCTGAACCATTTTTACATTAAAACCCGTTAATCCTATTTCAGTGAATTTAAGAGCTTCTCCATACCAAAAGTACCTTGGCATCTAACCTGAAAAAAGTACATTAAAACTACAAGAAAGGAACTCGCCATAAGAACTACAGAACTGAACTAAAGAAGGAAGGTCGCGAATGCGATATCATCAAAGTTACCAACTAACCCATAGGTTTAACATGGAATAACATTATATAATATTCATATGCGTAGAGAGTAAGTGATTAACAATTAGAACTATAACAGAAAATTGCACATATTTTAATAGATTGATTTAATTCTGAATTGCTTTCTTGAGATGTTTCAGATTCAGACTCGTCAGATATTTTATCTTCACAGGTAAGACTTTTAAGGACAAATTGACCAAAACAAAGTTTCTTGGTACAATATGCTCAGCTGGTAACTTGCATAGTCACTTAATTCTACATTGAATGCCACTTGAACCTTTTTGGTTTTGTTCTTTTCTGATATTTCTACGACGTTAAGGTCAAAAGAACCATTTGACTTTTGGAAACAAAGGAGTAACCTTTTGCCCAAATTTTTAGTCGTACTTATGGTTATTTAGCAGTATACGGCGTACAATGAATCTGAAGCTGCAGGTGTTACTTTTTCTCCAGTATCTGATAGAGTTCTTCCAATTGCCATTCTGTACTCGAATGGTAAATGATCACTACTGGAGATATGAGATGCTCTAAAAAAATATTTTGATACCGGGCTGTTAATTTTTAAATGAATTTTGCTGCGCGTTTTCTGATATCAATAAAATATCATTGTGACATCACAGTTTTTCGAGAAGATATTTTCACGCTCTTTTTCAGATCGTTCAGGAATGTTTGATTCATTTTAAAATCACTCAGGCTTTCTTTCTTGTAGTTTCAGGACGCCCGATATCCTATCAACGGACTGTAAAAACTGTTAGTGACATTTTTCTTACCTTCTATATTATGTTTTCTTCTCTTGGCGCTCGAAATTAAAAAGTCGCAATTTTTCATAATTTTTTAAATAAAAAATTTATAAGATGTCCAACATTTTCTCTGGTAAAGATGGTAACTATCACCAAAGTCGTTGTCATATACTTTAATGTCTTGGTCCAATCTTTGTGTGGACAAGCATGGTTCAGCAACTCACCTTCATCATTTATGTTAGACATAGAAAAGGTTTACTATTCTTGAAACGCTAGCTGACTGTTGGATGTTTCCTGGATAATTTCAAAAATTTTTGCTTTGCTTGGGATAGCCACCTTCTGGTAAATAAATGGATTCCACCGGCCTTTGTAACATGACCTTAGTCCTTATTTTTTTGTGTGGGGTTTGTTCAATCTAGCGCGAAAATTAATTCAAACCGATTGTTTAAAAGTGCTTAATACCACTTATAAAAGTTGAATTCATCATTACGCAAAATGCAATCACAGCAGCAAATTGGTCATTGTGAATCAATTTTGAAGAAAGCAAAGTCTACTAAATAATTAGCTAGAAAGGTGCTAGACGAAAGTTTCCTGAATGATTATATCCAACAAGAAGAAACTGTTGTTACACATTAATATAAAACACACTTATACAAGCCGAAAGCTGCAATTAAGAAAAATCACCTAAAAGTATACTTCAAAGATACATATACCCTTTGTTTGTCAAAACATGCATCCCTCTATTTCCAAAATTCAAAATATTTTTGGTTTGAAGAGAGACACTTTTAGAAAAGAATTACAGGACTGTAGCATCATCGGACCAAACAAGTGGAAGTTCTATAGAATGTATTTACTTTGTTTCCATTGTTATTCCGGATACTTTTCAGTTTATGCCCATATACACTTTATGCAAAAAAATAAATATTCAACGAGAACAGCATTCCAAAGCGCCACTGTCTTGCAATCGCTCTGAGCTGTTTAGTAGTCATTAAGAAAGCTTCGGCGATAATTAAGCAGTTGGCAGCAGAATTCGCGCCAAATTCGCTCTCGGGAACTTTCCTCTCGATTATACGGCCGAATTTATTCCGAGCCACGGTTCAGGCGCCCCCTAATGCTCGCGGATTCCTTTCTACGGTTTCTCCCATTGCCAGCCGAGTGCGTTGAGATTTTGCTAATTACAGCACGTCTGCACATCGGCAGAGCGCAAATGACCTAGAAAGCTCGTGTTCTAATCCGCGCCATTTAATGTCAAGCGTTTCTCCATGATTGTCTAGAGACGCTGATGACATCTTCTAGAGCAGAAGATATGCATTTATACGGTTTAAGTCTTGAATCGACGAAAAGCACTGGGTTGTCCAAAAAAAATTTATGTGTCGATGATTATTTATTAATTTATGTATTCACCATTTTGTTCAACATCCTTTATGCAGCTTGAAGATTTCATCCTTCCAGAACGTCTCAGCTTTCTGGATAAAAGACTTTTTAAGGTACTTTTTATGGATTTGAAAGAGTCGAAGTTCTTGCCGCTAAGGATAAAAACCTAAATCTATAGGAACAATGTTTAGTGAATATAGCGGGTGAGGTAGCGCATCTTAACCAAGCTTTTACAATTTCTGTCGTGTAGTCAAAGATGCATGAGGTCTAGCATTATTCTGATGAAACATGACGCTTTTCCTATTAGCTAATTCTTTAATTCGGCCAGTTGCAAGCAGTGCCGATTAAAATTTTTTGATTGATCTTTTGATGGAAGCTCATAATACAAGATACCTTTCCAATCCCACCAGATGGCTTTCTTCAAATGCTTTCAGAGTAGCTAATGGTAGTTTATTTTGCTTACTCCAAGATCTCTCTCGCTTAAGATTGTTTTAAATGATCCATTTTCCATCGCCTCTCCTTAAATACTTCAAAAACGATTCGTTTTCGTTGCGCACCACAGGTGTAAATGCGACCTATTAAATTTTCGTAGTGATTTATGCACCCAAGCTTCGCAAAATACTCTTGAGTTGTGTTTTGAATGTTTTTAGTATTTGTGCAAAATCTTCTGTCGTGTATCTCAGATTATTCTCGATGAGGGTCTCGATTTGCTTATCGTCAATAGTGGAGGGTCTACCCAAACGTTCTCGGGCTTTAAGGTCAAAATCAACAGCTCTAAACTTACTACAACACTTTAGAATAGTTCATTCTGCAAAACAACTTTCTCCCTAAACAACACAAACTGTGTTTGTTGCTTTTGTGATATTTTGCCTTTCTCGTAATAGAAAAGCAGAAAGTGTCTAAAATGCACTTTGTTTTTTCCTATCTTCATAAAAGTACAAGAATGACACAAATCAATTTATTGAAAGAGACTTTTTTTCTAAAGATGCTTTAAAGAATATGTACACAAATCGCATTTTCTATAACTGTGGCGTATTCAGACCTTTTTCAATGTCATCTAATGAAGATCGGTACAAACTCTTCGGACGACCCTACAGTTATAACTAGTAGACTTTTTGACATTTCCTTTATATCATATGTCAATCTACTGAACCTATTAATATCCGCACGCGTGTGTTATACAAAAAAAATATTTGAAAATTAACTATAAAAACATTATTCTCAAATCTCCACTCCCAAGAGTTTTTTTTTGGTCATCTGACTTTTAAAGAATAAGCACTCTAGGTGTGCTCCACTGTCTTTGAATGTTTCGAGTGCCCGTTTTTGGTGTTGAGCACTTAGCGGTATTGCGGCTTCAAGGGGTTATTATACCTCTGGTTTTATAGCGAGGCTCGAACTCGCCCGCGCCAGCACGCTGACAGAGGAGCCTTCCGAGTACCGTACGCAAATAAGTGAATCTAAGGATAACAAGCTTGAGTGATATCAATTTAGAAATAATACAGGTTAAACATTTATAGAACCATATGTATAATTACATATTTTAATTCACGTAAATACTCTAATCCATGTCCCTTCAAACCTTTCGGCAAAACTATGGATATACATTCAACTTCCCTTATATGCAAAATTTGCCATATGTACAACAAAACCAATTCAGTAATTAATCGATCTTACAATCCCCAATTGTGATTTGAAAATTACACATTAACACTTACCTCTTATTTTAAGTAATTCCTCCTCAATCCCATACCTTTAAGCAAATGAAATCATTATATATCTACAAATACCTAAAGCAGCAAATGACAACAAACATCCCTGAGCGATAAAGACAGTCAAGAAGACTAAATAAACAGCAAAGACGAATGGTAAAGAATTAAAGAAATAAACTAAATCCAAAGCCAATCTTCAACATACAACACTCTAGCCCAATAGATACTTAGAATAAAGAAACCAAGAACGGAAACCCTAAATATGTCTGTAGCAGTCAACACTCTACAATTACTAAACCCCAACAGGTGTACTCTATAATTATAATCAGATAATTAACAATATTATGTCGATTATCGAGAAAGAACAATATTACACTACAGTCAACACCCTAACTTCAAATTTCTACAGAAAGACTTTTAGCATACCTTAACAACAAAAACGTACCATCTTAAGAAAAAAAAGACATAGAGTAATATTCGCAATCTTCATCGCATCATCTTAGATGAGCTAGCTGCACTGAGACACAAAGGACGAAATATTATAAAACATATACCAAATAAAGCTATAAAACTACCACTGCCGTCATTCATAGTGGACTTAGAACCCAACGAGAATAACAAGAAGGTACTTGATTTTAAATACTTAAGTAATACAGAGTGGAGCAGAGGAAACGCATGTTTTTTGAACCGCTAGTACTTGGCGACGAGTCGGGTATTGACCTTGAGCGACTGTTGGCAGACTGCACAGACAACGGAGTTTCAGTTACTATGGAGCGTAGAGCATCGTGTGTTCGCTGCCGAGCAGTTCTTTAGAAACAATGATTCTGTGGTCACGGTTCAACGTCTTTTCCGTCAAAATTTTAATGTCGAACGTCGAGATGCAGCCCAGATCGAAACACTATACTCCGATGTGTTGCAGCGTTTAGAAGTACTAGATCTGTAATAAAAAATAAATCACCTGGTCTTCTCCTTTCAGTTCAAAATCCGGTAAATATGATGAAGTGAGAACGACAGTTTTTGCTAGTCTGAAGCCATCCGCTAGGCGATAGGCTATATCGCTGGGTACGTCACGTCGTTCGCTTCATTGTATCTTACATGATGATCTTAAATTGCACCCGTACAAAATAATGATTGTCTAGCAGCTAAGTGAAAGAGATTTTGTGTAGCGCAGAGAATTTTGTCGCATAGTGGACGGTATTCTTACGGAAGATGCAGATGTCACAGTATTCATGAGTGATGAAGCCCATTTAACTACACCAAAAACCTCTCCACCGCTCAAAAGTAACAGTGTGGTGCGGCATCTCCAACATAGGTATTGTTGGACCTTACTTTTTTGAAGAGGGAGGAACTGCAGTTACTGTGACATCAGCGCGCTACGTCAAAATGTTAAACAACTTTCTTCGTCCAGAACTTGAAAGGCGCCGAGTGAACCTGAGGGAAATGTAGTTCCAACAGGACGGTGCCATAGCTCACCCCATCTGTCGATGTGTGATTTATTTTTGTGGGGCTACTTAAAATCAAGAGTATACATAAACAAGCTACGCACAGTCGATGACCTCAAGATTTCCATTCGTCGTGAAATTGAAGCTATACCGAACTACATGTTGGAGAGAACCGTGCGTAACTTTCAGGAAAGGATCCAACTTTGTGTCCGGCAAGAAGAACGTCATCTCCAAGACATTATTATTGGAACCTAATTAACGTATGTAGATAGTATGTATATACAAATTTCAAAAATGCAAAAGAAGTGCTATTACTGAATGCAAGTTTTTATTTTTTTTAATAAAACCAGGTTTTAGTTATCCAATTGTGAAAAACCTGTATAAAGCTGAACTACCCAAGAAAAACGACCATACCGCAATGTATGTGTTGGTAAGACTATGGCTGCCAAGACATATTGTCGTAGGTGTTAAATTTGGTAAGTAAGAAATCACCAAACACCCCAGCTAAACGTGCCTTTTGGCTAGATACAAAAAATTTTCAGAATGCAAAACCCTTTAAAGATCTACAAATGCATAATTTATATGTTTATCATCAACAGATAAAGACACCAATGACATCACGAGAACAGTTATTCAAATACCACAGTTCACAGCTTACTTTACTAGTCATCTGATAGCACAGCACACACTGGATCGGCTATGATCGTCAAAAATACAATCAAAATTATTATAAGCTAGATTCCTATTGTACCAACGAAATGCAAAGTGCAAAATAAATATTAAAACAATGATAATTGCGTCACTTCATATCCACTGAAGAATTTGAAGATTTCCTTCTCTGCAATAGGACGCAATCTCCTAAAAGCAAATACCTGGTTTACTCGGCATGTCGTCGTCAGTAACTTAGTAAATACTTCTTGCCAAGTTGCATCAAACTTAGACCTATCGTCGGTTAATGCATTCATCAAAAAAAACCTCTTTAAAACTGTGCACCAAATATATTGAATGGAATCACTTTTAAAACACCTAGGAATTAAAATTAATTTTCATCTGAATAAAAAATTTCTTAAGAACTTGATAGACCAAGACAGTATTGAATTATAACCATAGAAGATGCTACTCCTAATCCAATATACACTCAGCTGCATCAAACAACATTCCCTGTTATACACGAGACTTTATCTTCCAAAACAAGGCAACAATCGATTACTTACCATTTGCAAACAATACTAATCCAAGTCTTCTAGCAGAGTATAATGCAAAACGCTTACCTGATGGTAACTGTATGGAAAACAACAAAAAATTTAAATGTCCAATTGTAACGATCCCTCTTATTAGTAAACTCGATGGTACTCAGGCTAGATTGGAAACGGGAAAAGCTAATGAATTTACTGAATATTCAGCTTTAAAACACAGCGCTGATGATGACAGAGAAGTTAAACCCTTCTTTGACGTTATTTATAAGCTTTCACTGAAACCTTTTACGCTGAGAAGTTTCTCAGTAAATAAAACTAGTAAATCCATGGAAAGTCCCCATATATAAAATTGTAGTTGATGAAGTTAGCACAACTTTCCCAGGAAAGCTCCACTACTTTCCTGTTTTATAAATGCAAGCTCAGATTGGAGTCCGCGTTTGGCTTTCTTAGAATAAGCACACGCTTGACGCGCTCTGTTATCTTGGAAAGTGCAGTGCCATACGCAGATAGCGTAATCAGAGGTCTTCATACATATTGCAATAGCATTAAAAATTGCAAGTACAATATTATATTAAATTAATTTCGTAAACGAATGTAAACTTTACACAACCAATGTTTCCGGCCGGAAACACTCATGGCTTCGTCCCGCCAACAAATAACGCTATGAATAACTCCGGTGCTCCGGAAAATTACTGATTTACATTTAATATACCGGGTGCTCAGGGTTTCCCCTTTCGCCCAACAAGCAAATCAATCTAACCTCCAACTTCCAATGGTTTCCCATAATCAAACATTAATGTTACCTGCATTCACTCCACACCCCAATCCAAGTCCATTTCCACAGGCAATGCAATTTAATTTTAATCTACAGACTCCTTATGGAGTAAATACAGACAATCCCACAGATCGTGCAAACACTCAAATAAATGAAGAGAATGGTATAGACATAGAAGAAATAAATATTGATAATAAACAAGAAAATTCAACACTAAACATGAATGGCAAGCTCTTAAAAAAAGGAAAAGAAACCCACAACAACCCAATCCTAGTAATATCCAACCTTACCATTTAACCACATCAAACAGACACGACCTTCTTTCGCCCTAACACTAATGACATTCCATCTCATCTGACGAATATGAAGAGTTCTTTAGATTGCTAGGAAGGAGGTTCATAGCAGGAGGCGACTGGAACCCAAAAAAATACAGCCTGGGGGTCGAGACTAATCAACCCAAAAGGACGCACCCTTTTACGAACAATACAAAACAATACATCTCAACTGGTGAACCCACTTATTGACCTAGTGATCCGAATAAACTCCCCGATTTACTAGATTACGCACTCACAAACGGTATAGCACGCACCTACACCAAGGCAGAATCAAACCAAGATTTATCTACTGACCATTCTCCAGTCATCGTTACTTGCTAAAGAACCGCCTTCAAGGTACTGCAGTAAATATACAGACTGGGATCAATTTGCAAACTACCTAGATGAAAATCTCAACTTGGCTATTCGAATTCAGGACAGTCAGGATCTTGATGTCGCTACTTAGTACTTGACCACTATGCTCCAAACAGCTGCTTGGCTAGCTACTTCTGCTCCTAAAACTACCAATATTGAAGCAAATAACATTCCTCGTCATATCCGAGACCTCGTAGTTAAAAAACGCAGAGCTCGAAAACAGTGACAGCGAACACGAACCCGACAAGACAGAACCTCCTATAACAGACTTGTCCACCGCTTGCACAACGCCTTACTGAAAGTTTGCAATGACTCATTTAACGGTTACCTATCTAAACTCTCCCCAGACGACCAAACCCTAAGGAAGGCAACGAATAAACTCAAAGAACCGATAGTAGCACTACCACCCATCAAAAGACCCAATAATAGCTGGGCCAGATACATTTGGACCATATCTAGCCGATATATTTACGACTCCCCCCTCCCCCCAAGGAAATCACGACAGCAACGAAATCGACTCCTTCCTGGACGCCCCCTGCCAGCTTCATTTACCCATAGCACCATTCTCTCCAGCTGAAATCCGTCATGAACTTCTACACACCAATAAATAAAAAGCTCCCGAATACGACCTCATAGTAGAACTATCACACCACCTCCCACGCAAGGCAATAGTATTTATCACCACCATCTATAACAGCATACTGCGCTTAAACTACTTTTCGATGCAATGGAAGTTCGCTCAAATCATAATGATTACTAAGCCTGGAAAACCATCTCACCAATCCTCTTCCTATCGACCAATAAGTCTCCTTCCTCTCCTATCCAAGACATTTGAAAGACTATTACTTAAACGAATCAAAGATACAGTTGACCTCGACCAGATGATACCTTCCTAGCAATTCGGTTTCCGTGAGCACCACTCGACTATACATCAAGGTCACCGAATCGTCACTCAAATAATGGAGTGCCTTGAGACCAAAAAGGTCTGTACGACTGCACCCCTAGACATAAAGCAGGCGTTCGATAAGATATGGCACCAGGGGCTGTTGTACAAAATTAAATTTTACTTTCCAAGCCAGCTCTATTTGCTATCCAAATCATACCTTTCTGACCGGCTAATCCAAGTCAAAATCAACAGTCAGAGACCTACCACCATATTACATCAAGAATCCCGCAAAGTAGTGTACTGGGGCCACTCCTCTACCTACTTTACACTTCCGACCTGCCAACCACAAACGACACAATGATTGCCACATTCGTGGACGACACGGCTATCCTAGCAGCTAGTGAAGCACCGCAGGTTGCAACCGACCACCTTCAGCACCATCTGGGCCTACTACAAGACTGGACCAATCGTTGGAGGGTATCAATTAATACTGAAAAATCCGCCCAAATAACTTTTACCACCAGACGAGCAATCTGCCCTCAAGCCAGATTCAATGACACCCCCTTCCTTTGAAAACTAAACCAAAATATTTAGGGCTGCATTTCGACCCAAAACTTACTTGGAGTACCCATATTAAAGCCAAAAAAAACAACTTGAGCTAAAACTCAAGAAAATGTACTGGTTGCCGGGGCCCCGCTCTCAACTTTCCCTCGCAAACAAACTCCTTCTATACAAGACCATATTAAAACCCATATGGACCTATTGGGTACAACTTCGGGGCTGCACAAAGGCCTCTTACATCAAAATATTACAGCGGTTCCAATCTAAAATTCTCCGCTTGATTACTAGTGCGCTTTGGTAGATTCGGAACGATACCCTCCACACAAATCTGAACAGCTCAATTGTTGAATATGAAATCCAGCTCGTAGGGCACAAAAACAACATCATCGATCAGCTGTCCAACCCACCTGCAATTGTCGGCAGACTTCAGCGAAATTGGCCACATGACCTCATCCACTAGCTTCCACAACCATAACATTAATTATTCGGGAGAATAGCGCTGGCTATATCCCCCCCCCACATGACATGTAATATTCTACCATATACCTATTACTCAATTAAAGAGTAGATTGTAAATAAGCATGAAATAAAATGAAAAAAAAAGCTCGGATTGTAATAATTACTAAACCTAGAAAGTCGGCTACCCATCCACAGTTCCACAGACGAATAAATCTCTTTTCCCAGAGATTTCTACTTAAACGCACTAAAAACTTAGTAGATCTAGACCAACTTATCCTATAACACCAAGTTCGATTTCGCGAATGTCACTTAACTATACACTAAAGCCATCGAATCAGCACTTAAACAATATGAAGCCTAGAAAGCAAGAGCGTCTGCCTAGCAGTCTTCTTAGACCTAAAACAGGCATTTGATAAAGTATGATACAGCAAACTGTTGCGCAAACCTAAACTACACCTATCCAGCCGGCTAGTCATATTAAGTTTTATTCATAATAAGGAAGATCAGCTTTAATATTTACGTAGATATCTAGTTTCCACGTGGTGTGGCAGATAACAGCCCAGCAGGGCCGATTATTAGCTAGCCAGCATATTCTCATAACGGCCCATCACTCTCTAATGGAATAGTCGAGCGACTACACCGGTAACTAGAAGCCGCCATTAAACGCTACCAAAGTCGAACTTGTAAAGATAGAATTCTTTATATCCGAACTACTTAAATAGCGCAAATTAAATACCCTAACCGCCGAGGGAGGCAAAGAAATGTATGCAACTACAATTCACGGAAATACTGCAAGGGTTTCAATTGATAGAATCAATCCCGACAGTCAAGTTCGTTCCCCCGAAGAAGAACGCAAGCAAGACTGAAAATTTCGGTTAACGCGCAGCCGGATTTCCATAAAAAATCTTTGTGTTTGTAACGGTGCTAAGGTTGTAAATACTCCAGAATGTAGCTCACAAAAATCATTTTAAAATAAACAAATGTCATCGTTAGTAAGGGAATACCGTGGCGTCACCACGTGCTCTTATCCTCAAAACTCGGATTTAGCGTAAAAAGTAAAACCATTAATAATTATAATGGATTGGCATCTATCAATCTCCGAGCCAATTTCAAGAAATTGGGTACCGGCCGACTAGTCCATGTAGATCCCGAAGGCAAGAGTAGAAAAGTATTAAGCCGAGAAGACTTTATCATACATATAGTCTGCTATACAGCAAATCAGTGAATAACTTTGGTATCTAACAAATCAACATTTAATTGTACGCACACCACCCTACTACACAAAGCTTTGTTAATATTAGACAAGCGTAAGCGTCTAATTCGATACTGAGTTCAACATAACTTGTAAGCTTGCCAATAAATTTATTTTGGAAATTTATCGGCCCAAGTGATTTAATTGGCATTGCGAACAGAATAGTTTCACAGGATCTTGAAGCGGTCCACCAGCGTGTTTCTACACCTTAGAAGGCTCATTTAGGACGAGACAGAAAATTTTGAGGAAAAGATGTCCGCTCTTATCCTAATTCTGACTTTGAACCTTTCTCCTTAATTTGAGATCATTACCATACGTGTTTTATGCCTTCCAAATTACCAATTGATTTAGTATAACACATATCATAGAAGACTTATCTACCAAACATATCAAAAGTTTCCTTTGAACCATAAAATGGCTACACCTACTCCACACCAGTCTAACACTCCGTCAGCACCCTCGCTTCTGTTATTTTAGATGACGGATTTACATGTAATGACTCCCCCCACCTATTCATAAATATCTTAGATAGTTTGGCAAGATTTTTAGGGGATGAATTGAACCCAGTGCCGCTATACTTATTTAAGTCAGCTATACTATTTAAAATTAAAAACGAGACTCGCGATTATTTAAACTTACAAAATGAAACCGAACAGTCGGGAATCAAAAACGCACCATTTCGAAAATACGGAGACCAACGAAATATCTCCTAAACCTACATTTCAACGAAAATTATTTACTCCTCTTTGCAAGAAAATTTCGATCTACACAACAACATTCCTATCGATCACCACTACTTCAGCCCAATCAACCAGACTCTTCTAATTGTAAGAGAAATCCAATTCAAAATTATCTCATCCCCAAAACCTAAAAATAATAAAAAAAAATTAGACCTAGTAGGCTACTATAAAAGCATAAGACTTACTTACTACCTTATGCTATGGAAAAGGACTCGGTCAGAGAAACGTCTTCGACGCCCTGTATTCCTAAATGGAACGAAAGGACCGAAGAAAAAGAAGAAGGCTGCTATAGAAGATTTATATCAAACTTTGCAAAGTTGACCTCACTTATAACAAAATGACTTTAAAAGAACTCTAAAATTATGTCGGTTATCCAGAATAACTACAATTCCTTGAGCTTTGTAAGGAATTATTAACGAATGCACCCATTTTAACTTTCCCCAATTTTGACAAAAAATTTAAATTAACCACCGATGCTTGTAACGTAGTTACAGGAGATTCCCTAAACCAGAATAATAAACTTATAGAATATTATTCCCGCCATCATAGATAGTACCAATATTTCACGCCTTATCTTTGGGGTAAAATTTACATTAGGAACAAATGACCACCCGTTGGTTTACTTTTACAAAATAACCAAATTCTAGATTAGTACAATAGAAATTAGAACTAGAAGGATGCGATTTAAATATGAATATTAAATATATTGTTGCAGACGCTCCTTCTAGAATAGAAATAGACAGCAAAGAAATTGATTAGCATTATTGTTTTACAAAAGAAACACGATACATTGTTTATTATACCCCAGTTGAGGTCTTGACAAAACCAAGATTTCGATCAGACTGCATATTCCGTCAGCAACAACGACGATTAAAAGGTGATCTCCATATCTTCTTGTTACGACGTGACATACGTATCGAACGTTACAATCATAATTTTGGAGATGGTACAGATGACCTGGATAATTCTCTAGTATTTGGATTGTCTCGTTCATGTTCACCACAGTACCGTAAAGTACATGCTTCGAAACGTAATTCTAGTTTATAACAAGCAGATACTGTGCAAATGACTACATCAGTAGCTGCAAATTCTAATACCCCAAAAATTCATGATTTAAAGATGAAATTGAAACGTGGCGTTTTGTTAACACCAGATAAAGATTATCCTGAAATATCACCTTTAGAACATCAAAAAATTTCAATTCAACTTAGAGCTGTAGTACACTTGAGTCTTCACAGATAGTAATGATGTTTTCCCACAAATTCGGCATGGGCGAAAATTCTTCTACGATTTCCCATTTCAGTTGAAGACAAACATAATAGTTTGGAGACGAGAACATCCTCTTCAAAAAACCGCAAAGAATTATCTCTCCTTAATCGAAAGTAACCTTCTGTGGTTCCACTAAGCAGATATCGTTCCAGATCTGTAATGGAAAGTGCTTCAGTTTCGGGCCTTTCTTTAGTGATTATTTCTGATGAATTCCAAACGGCTCCTCTAGGAATTCATTCACCTGGTAGTAGAGGCCCAAGCACTGCTAATTCACTTGTTACATCATCTTGTAGAAAGAGTTATCACCGCTTGTTACAAATTTAAAACCACATGTCATCATTCGCAGAGGCCCTCAAAGCTTTGGATTTACGTTCACATTATTTGAGCTTATTATGGTAATACAGATTTTTATACCATGTATTATTTAGTGATGGCTGTAGATGAAAGAACCTTGGAAGCCGGTTTTAAACCAGCAGATTTAATAAAGTACAAGGACTTTACCACAAACAAATATTGCAGCTGCTTTTATCACAGGTTGAACATGTGCTACTCCTTTAATTTAAAGTGGCGGGTGAAAAAAGGTATTTGGTTAAAGCAAATTAGCACGCAGAAGTATTTATCGGCAGATAAAGCAAAGGCGAGAAAATGATAAACGCTAGAAAACTTCTTTTTCTAGAAGCCTATTTCTCTAAGCACGATTAGAACTCCAGCTCCACCCGATTTATTTAACCAACATGTAAACAGTCCTTCTGAATCTCCAAGTTCAATTCCTGCAACTAACCGTAACAATAAACAGCATTATCAAAAGTGATCTACCTTACATGGCTTAAAACATAAATTGCATTCAACTGGTTGCACCTAATCGACGTAAATCTGTTGGTCATACACCATTATCACCTTTAGCTAAAACTTCATCGCTGTCACCTATTCTAGCTTTACTAACTAGATCACCAAGCCCTTTGGTTGTTCCAGTTAGTCGTCAATCATAAAGCTCTGATGCTACATAGTCATACAGTCCTAGTGCTGGAAAAAGGCCAAAGGCCAAAAGGCGTAGAGCCTGGATCGCCCTTGCTAAGAAAGGCTCTTTCACCAGACCGACTGCATTCTAGAAGTACTGAAAGCAAGTGTTTTCTAATTTCTCTAGTCTGTTTTTCTAATAATCCCCCGGTAGTAAAAACACAAACTAGAGGTGCTGGCAGTGGAGATCTGCTTCATAACCCACATGGAAACGAAATGTTGATGTTGAATTCAATAATTTCCAATTAAACGAAATTTCTAACAATTCATCTTCTACAACTGAAAACCGTTAATTTTTGAACTCTAACTTTCTAGGAACTGAGCTCAAATTTATAATTGGATTCCGCGTTTTACTTTCATGCAGTAAGGAAGTGTTCCGAGCTCGTAGCGATAAGTGAGGAAATCGATGACCCTCGGGTCACCTATATCAGTATACCTCAACTGATATAAACTGGTTTTACGTTATATATTTTTGAAACACCAGCGAACTAATCGCAAGTCATCAACATGAATTACAATAGCAGCAATTATTATTATCAACAGCCAACAAACGCTCAACAGGGTTTCCAGCCTTCCATTAATTTCAATCAGACCACAAGCCAGGTAATACCACTATCTTCTGTTATAAATGCTTCTTATATACCTATTAACCAGCAGTATATACCCCACACACAAATTCCAAACACATTTTCCCAAACACCGTTACAGATACATAACCCTATCACATCAACGCAATCAAATAACATGCTTAATAACGATGCAATAAGTAACATGAATACCTCAGATTCTGAAAACGATATTGAATTATCTAATACACCAAGTAAAGATTGGCAATGTGTCAGAAATAATAAACGTAAACGAATATCTAAACAACCAGCATCAGCGAACACTATGATACCTACTATAGATAATAACAGATACTCGATCCTCACAAATCTTACTGATGCGGCTGAAATAGAAAATACATCAAACACACAGCAAAATAAAACACTCAAACCACCACCAATATTTGTACAAGGGGTTACGGACATTAATAAAATGGTCGCAGCACTAACAGATGCTGCAGAATCAGAACAATACAAAACTAAAGCACTATCTGATAACGTAATTAAGATATCTGCCAACACGGCTGATATATATCGCAAGCTAATCACACTCATGAAAGAATCTAACGTCATATATCACACCTATCAGATGAAAGAAAATAAAGCATACCGTGTCGTCATCCGTAACTTACACCGCTCTGTTCCCACAAAAGAAATAGCCGATTTACTGGAGGACAACGGTTACAAAGTGAAATCCGTAACCAACATTAAACAACAAATAACAAAAATGCCCTTGCCAATGTTCTTTGTAGACTTGGAACCTGCGCCAAGTAACAAAGACATTTATAAACTCAGGTTTTTACAAAACCAAATTATAAAGGTCGAACCACTACACAGAAATACAACAATCGTACAGTGTATGAGGTGCCAACAATATAACCATACTCAGGCCTACTGTAGCCGCCCATTTGTATGTGTAAAATGCGGCGGCTCACATGATGCCCGATCTTGTAAGAAGACAAAACACTTACCCGTCAAATGTGCTCTCTGTGGCGGAGAGCACTCTGCTAATTATCGAGGCTGTACCGTACATAAGGAACTTCAAAATAAGTTAAGGTCCAACACATCCTTACAAACTCGATTTACAACATCAAACATGATCCAACAACGACTTCATCAAACTCACCCAATCTTCCCTAATCATCATAACCCACGAACATATAGTCAGGCCGTGCAAGGAAATACAAACACTACACAAGCACAACCCCAAGATGTAACCCTACAAAAATTTCTAGAAGAATTTATATCTATGTTTCCACAACTGATGCAACAAAACAACATGGTAATAAACATGTTGTCCACAGTCATAAGTAAACTTGTAAGATAATGGCTAATTCACTCATTATGGAATGCTAATGGCATCCTGTCAAAAATCTATGAAATTGAACCATTTCTAAAGCTAAATAATATAGATATCCTACTTATATCTGCGATAAACCTTACAGACAGGTCTTTTCTAAGAATACCACACTACACATGCTATAACACAGAACATCCTGACGGTACAGCGCACGGCTGCACAGCTATATTAATACGGAGCACAATCGCTCACAATGAACTGGAAAAGTACGAAGAACCGTTTCTCCAAGCAACTACTATTCAAGTCTACAAATTATCACATCCACTAGTAATCTCTGTTGCGTATTGCCCACCTAGGCATAGACTTTCCAAAGACGTCCTCAACCCATTCTTTCAATCTCTTGGCAACATCTTTATATGTGGAGGTGACTATAACTGCAAACATACCTACTGGGGCTCTCGTCTAATAACTACCAGAGGCAGAGCTTTATATAAACTCATCCGCGAAGAAAACAATGGCTACCTATCCACCGGAGAGCCCAGGTACTGGCCCACGGATCTAAATAAGGTACCTTATTTACTGGACTTTTTTATCACCCAAGGTATATCCTCTACCTATACAGATATAGTCAGCAGCACTGACCTATCATCTGATCATACACCAGTCATTGCTACAATTAGCACTACAATTATTAAAAGACAACCTAGACCATCCCTATAAAACCAAAAAACCCATTGGGACGGCTTTTGCAAGAAAATCTCCAAACCAACATCAGCCTGCGCACCCCTAATGATATAGAGAAAGCCACAGAACACTTCACCACTACTGTTCAATCTGCAGCCTGGAGGGCTACGCCTAAACTTCTAAATACGTCACGACATAATGGAAATATCCCCAATGAAATCCTTGAACTCATCAAGCAAAAGAGGAGGGCAAGATCTAAATGGCACAGGACTCGAAACGCAGATGAAAAACGATATTTAATAGACTAACTAATGCCTTCAAGAATAAACTCAAACTGCACAAGCAAGAAACTTTTCAACACTATCTAACTTCCTTGTCCCGAGCCGACCACAGTATCTGGAAAGTTTCTAAAGCTAATAAAAGACCACAGGCTGTTAATCCACCTTTAAGAAAACCAAATAATGACTAGACTAAGACAGATCAAGAAAAAGCAGATCTCTTCGCCCAGCACTTTGCCCAAGTTTTCACCCCCTACTCTACTGCACCCGATGTTGAGATTCAAGGCTTCCTTCAGACGCCACTTCAAATGTCGCTGCCCATCAAAAGCTTCACCTATACTGAGGTGCTTGATGAAATTCGCCATCTAAACAATAACAAAGCCCCTGGGAGGCTAAGGTGCTTACCGAACTGTCCAAAAACAGTATAACGTTTCTACGAAACCTGTTCAACTCCATATTGAAATGCCAATATTGGCCATCATCGTTAAAATTCGCGCAAATTATTCTAATACCAAAACCTGGTAAACCTACTGAAGATGTTGCCTCTTACCGTCCAATAAGTCTGCTGCCACTACTCTCTAAGCTGTTAGAAAAACTTATAATCAAAAGACTGTATTATAGTGACATACTGGAAAACTGCATACCAGACCATCAGTTTGGATTTAGGCGGTACCATTCCACGATTCAGCAATGCCATCGACTTGTAAATATCATCAATGCGGCCTTCGACGCCAAATCTTACTGCCCTGCAGTTTTTATAGACATTAAACAGGCATTTGACAAGGTGCGGCTTGATGGCCTATTATATAAAATTAAAGAACGACTGCTAAATGAATACTACCTCTTGCTAAAATCGTACTTGAATGATCGCTACTTCCAAATCAAATATGGCCAACATTATTCTGATCTCCGACCAATCACCTCAGGTGTGCCTGAAGGCAGTGTCCTTGGACCGCTGCTATATTTACTATATACCTCAGATGTTCCCACAACAAATAATACACACTTAGGCACATACGCAGGTGACACTGTCCTCCTTTCCAGTCATACCAATCCTCATATAGCATCCTCTAACCTACAAACCTATCTAACTCATCTTCAGACCTGGCTTGCTAAATGGAGAATCAAGATCAATGAAATGAAAAGCACTCACGTTACCTTCACTCTAAACCACTCCGACTGCCCCCCAGTTTTTCTGAACAACGTACCCATTCCTGAAACAACAGAAGCCCGCTACTTAGGTCTTCATTTAGATCGACGACACACCTGAAAGTCTCATATATTGAAAAAACGTAAAGAGATTGATCTGCGAATCAAGAACATGTACTGGGCGCTTGGTAGAAAGTCGTGCCTTTCCCTCGAAAACAAGATCCTACTCTACAAAACAGTAATCAGGCCCATATGGACTTACGGCATTGAGCTATGGAGCTGCTCTTGTAAGTCCAATGTTAACGTTATTCAACGCCTACAATCCAAAACCATCAGACTGCTAGCAAATGCTCCGTGGTATGTCAGCAACTTGACCCTGCATTGGGACCTACAAGTTACAACGGTAGAAGAATAACGTACCAATAGAAGTAACACCCACTTTGCGCGGTTGCATCCCAAACCCTTGCATCCAACCTTCATCCGGATCCCCCACCGAGAAGATTAAAAATAAAGAAATGGCTCAGTGATCTTAAAGGAGTGCAACTCTAATAAAACGGGATAACATCGCTGGATGGACTCCCCCTCACGTCAAATGTCATCACATTAGCTCATAGAACATTGATTTATTGTATTACGTTTTGATTGTTAATTTGCTTATAACCAATAAAAAAATTATAATTGAATATTTAGGTGAAAACAAACTACAAAAATAGCACACATCATTTTATTTGCCCAGAACTTTGCGTAGGTATAGATACGATTTCAAACGAACCATAAATCTAACATACGGCTCAAAAGGGCCGGGACTAGCCCACAGAGGACGCCACAAATACAAAATGCGCTTTTGTTTTAGGTAGTTCCAATCTGCAAAGAAGTGTCATAATTTCTTGACATTTCGTTTAGTAGTTTTCGAGATATTGAAATTGAAGTGACACTACTTCTGTGATTTTGTAAACAATGAATCAAAACGAGTTTCGTATGTTAATAAAACATTGTTATTTAATGGGAAAAAACACCATTTAAGCTCAGCAATGGGTTGAGAAATATTACCCAGAAAATTCTCCGTCAAAAACAGCCATCTGCCAATGGTATTCTGATTTTAAACGCGGTCGTAGGGCCACCGAAGATGCGGAACGCTAGGGACGCCCAAAAGAGGTGGCTACACCAGAAAACATCCAAACAATCCTAAAAATTGTTATGGACGATCATAAAGTGAAGTTGCAGGAGATAGCTGACATCCTAGAGATATCAAAAGGCAGCATGTTCAGCATTTTGCATGAAAATTTGGACACGAAAAAACTTTTTTAAAAGTGGGTGCAGCGTTTGCTCATTATAAAGCAAAAGCAACAACGTGTTCATAAATCCGAGCGCTGTTTGGAGCTTTTTAAGCGTGATACGAAGAATTTTTTGCGTCGATATGTGACAATGGACGAAACGTCGATCCAACACTATACACGAGAGTCAAAAAGAGCATCTACTGAGTGGAGAGCTGAGGGAGAAAGCCGTCTAAAGCGTCCGAAGACCCAACAGTCGGCCGACAAAATTATGGCGTTTGTTTTCTGAAGAAGGGGCAAACGATCAACAGTGACCATTACATAGCGTTATTGGACTGATTGAGTGACGAAATAAATCGTAAACGACCTCACATGGCGAAGAAGAAAACGCTGTTTCACAAAGACAATGCACCAATTCACAAGTCGATAAAAACCATAGTAAAATTAAACAATTTACGATTCGATTGCTGCCCCACTCACCATATTCTCCAGATCTTGCACTCAGCGACTACGATCTGTTCGCAGATCTCAAAAAATGCTCTAGGGAAAAGATTTGGCTCGAAACGAAAGTCTATTTCGAGGCAAAAGATAAATCGCTTTATAAGAAAGGCATAGCAATGTTACAAAAACGTTGAAATGAGTGTGTCGCTCTAGAAGGAGAGTATAGACGAATAAAGTCGAATTTTGCGAAAAAAATGTGTGTCTCGGAACTTTTTGACTCAAGTGTTAACAACACATTTAGGAACGCCCAAAGTAGGTATTACCTTTGAAGAATTAGATGAAAGCTTTAAGCATCTTTTAGAAATGTATGACAAAGATGATTTATTATTTTGAAATACTAGACCTTTCCAAATCACATTGGTAATGTTTAAGAATCCAATCCTTAATCCTATAGAATACAATGCATCCAAAATCTAGGTTCTTTTAGAAATTCAAACAAATTATAATTGTGGAGTAATGAGTTTAGGCACTAGGGAGGGTGTTCCATTTCAGGTTTGGGCAGTTTTATGGAGCCAAGCTTGTCGTAAAGCAGCGTAACATCTAACTGCCTAAGCACTACGCCAAGGTTTCCGACCTAAATAGCAATTTCACTAACCGTCAATCGACGTTCTTCGACAAGACAGAAAACAATATAAATAGTCTTCTTAAACATAGTAGTCTTCGAGTGACATCAGTGACCTTTATTTTAACTGACTTTCATCCTTCCAGACATTGCTTATGGCAAGCGCACACTTAAGTCTTCTTAAGGGTATTATTCCCCAACCAAAATTTATTCAAAAAATTCAGATGGTTCTAAAACTTGATAATAATGCTACACGCAACGGTCAAATTGGTACTATGAGATACTCTAAAGAAGGTATCTCTTGAAAACCTCATCGCCTACAATCCACTCAGAATCCGCGCCCCTCTCGATTCGCCTTAGAGCGTGTTTTATATTTCATTCATCTGCGCATTAATGGCTTTGGCATTATCAAGCGGTTTAGTACTAAATACATAACAGCGTCCCCAATCCACTGACTTGAGGTCTAAGGCCAACTGGATATTACAGTCACGAAGATGCAAATCTTTCTTTAATATTCAATGCAACGTTGTTGCGTAAGGCGCAGATGCTACGACCCCTTTTGGAGCGTTATCTTCAGTTGCACTGCCTGCAAATCTTCCGTTAAACATTCCGTCGGTGTTCAAGATGTCGCGTATCCGTCGGCATATAACAGAGCCGCTTCTTCGAAATTCGCTATAGTTACTAACATGGATTTTTTACGATCTTGGGAATTACTTTGAAATACTTATAGTGTGCCATAAAACTGCGCGTAACTGTTTTTTTCCAATATATAGATTACGAGAGAAATGGGTGGGTCAAAACAGATAAAAAAATATTTCTTTACTTATAAAGGTTTTTTTAGAAAGCAATGCTTTGAGATACCAAAACCTATGCTTTAATATGCCTTAAAGCAACTGAAAATTCTACCGCAGTTTCAGCAGCGTTTAATCTTGTCAGACAGCTGCTCACTATTGGATTTTGCCGTTATTCCATGCAGACCAAATAAAAGCTCCGCCTTGAAATGCAAAACTCGTTAAGTGTACGAGTCGAATTGAATGCTAAGCGACATGTGTATTATCGGAGCTAAATGCGGAAAAGTTACGTGCAAAGGGTTACAAATTTCAGTCGAATTGCTAAAAATCAACTATGAGTTGTTTATGAAAATGGAAAATACGCTTTTTAGACACTTAAATAATAATTATACGAGGGTGTTTTAAGTTTCATCCAGTGCATACGTTGTTTTGAATAATTAGCTTCGTAAGAACATTTTAAATTTCAGTTTTCAGTCGTTTTTCTAAATGTTCAAAATTTTTGTCTTGAAATGCAACACCCGCACCAGATTCTTTAAGATTCAATCGTAATAAACTTTTAATAACTTGAATATAACTTTTTTCTGCATATCTGGGTATTTACTCAATTGCAATGTAATGAGGTAGTACCAGGTCAGTTATTTAGTTATATGTTTTATTAGAAAAATCTGAAAATGAAGTGTTAAAAAATGGCCTGTGAATGTTTGGAAAGTGTAAAATCATCTGAAATGAAAGCACCAAAAAGTAATCCCTTATTATTATACGATGAGTCAACAAATTGATGATTGTATTTTAAAACCTCCATTAACGTAATACTAAAGTAAAAGAAGCAATACAATTTGTAGTAACAATTTATTTTTTTCGATCTTATTAAAGGCGAAAACAAGATTACGCCGCTTAATTTACAGACCCAAAAGATTTTTTACTTTCTTGGAGATTTTAAGATCTCTGAAAATAGTAAATATTTTATGGTACTGAAGAGAGAAATAGTCAAAAAGCAAAAAGAAAGCATTAACATTATTTTGGCAATAAAAAAATTAACAGTTCACATATTTATTTGAAGTGCAACATCATACTATGGAACATTTGACTTTACAACAAACCGCTAAACATAGAAGTAAGGCACAAATCGATGAATCAAATAATGATGCAAAGGTATCTGTCCAAATCACACTTAGGCAATTTTCAGGACTATACCATTATATAATTAGAAAGAACTATAAATTTTACTTTAATCAAATTACGACCTGTGTACTGCAGAAATTTATTGAAACAACAATATAAATTTCACTCCTTGTTGACATTTTCGACCTGAACCACTGGGTATTCGAAGAGAATAAAATGTTGAAAGGGCTATTCAAGCAAAGAACTTGTTTTATTGCGCTATTGGGCAAGTAAATTAATCTGGATCATAGTGGGTTCCCTTTGAAATATATTAAAGGAAACCGAGGATTTTTATTATAAATTTATTAACTGCTGTCCAAAACATTCGTTTAACTACTCTCAGCCCCATTACTCCGTTCATACTGAGCTACAAAAAGCAGTGTAGCCGAATACTCATAATACCTTCTCAGCCATTGTTTAAATAAGAGAGCAGGACTCTTCAATGGCCCTAGTAACGAAAAAATTACCACAAAAGTGATGCAAAAATGATATAAATGGAGTTTAGTGCTACCAAAACGAGTGTCGGAAAATAAAACAAAATATTTACGATAAATCAACTTGAAAGTTAGAAGGAATACAAAAGGTTCTTGAAAGATGACCGTCAGAGGCAAAAAATTCAGTTTATGCGGTTTCCTAAAGAATTTACATCGTTTTTACAGTCTTAAAATATGTGAGATTGAAGTAATAAAATGCTTTCCATAAGCAAATGTATGTAAGGTAATTCAAATATGACCGTACCGATTTGTTTGTAAACAATCCGCACTGCGCAGCGTTACCTCTACCCTCCCTATTGTCCGAAATAGAACTTGTTCAGTCCTATTTGGGAGTTGTTAAGGCAATTGGAAAACAGAAGGTATCGCGGGGCGTAGAACAAGTCATTGTGATCAAATTCATCATTGGAAAAAACGTCCCGTCCGCTGAAATTTACCACAGACTCCAACAATAATATGGGGAAGAGCGTATCTTATGGACCCGTGTGTTAGAGTGCTTCAAGGAACATCTGGAGAATGAACTGCGAACATCCGTCACCGAGCCAAACATTGATCGTGCAGGCGCGCTTATTCGTGAGAATAGGCGCAGCACTATCAAGAACCTTAGAGCAATGCTATCTGTCAGTGTTCGTAGTGTAGAAGACATCGTAAAAATTCACCTGCATTATCGTAAGATAAATACATAATGGGTACCACACACTTTAACGGACATGATCAAGATAGTACGCATGCAAGCTGCCAGTTGTCTCCTACAGCAATTTGAAAACGAAGATGGTGCATTTTTGAAGTCTATAGTGATCATCGATAAAAACGTGGGTGCACTACTTCATTCCTGAGTCCTAGTAGTTATCACGTGAGTGGCGACATACCAGTTCTCCAAACCCAAGAAAGCACTGAGAAGCCGATCGGCAGGAAAAGTGATGGCAACGTTCTTCTGGGACTGACAAGGGGTTATCCATTTTTGACGGATTCTAGAACAGTCAGTGCAGCTTATTCTTCAGATATTCTGGCAACAGATGTGAAAATAATCCGATCCCAGCAGAAGACAGGTGGAACGCGGGTAGCCTTCCTTCAAGACAGTGCACTCCCCCATTCGGCAAAAACAACAATGGAAATCGCCCGGGAATTGAAATAAATCCTTCTGCCACATCCGTCGTGCAGTTCAGATTTAGCCATAAGCGATCAGACTTGCAAGGCATGCTATTTGCGCATAACGTCATCCATACTATTTGGGAGGGGATTCGCTGCCAACCAAAAGCCTTTTTTTGAAAAGGGCACCAGGATGCTTCCAGGACGTTGGAAAAAATGTGTTGACTCCAGAGAGATGTACGTTGAAGATTGATGTGTGCCAGTAAGTGTTTGGGAATTTGTTTTTTTTTTGTAAAAAGAAGTTCCGGTTATATTTGCACCACCTTGTACGATTCCCATATAAAAACATTTCTTGCAAATGCAAATTGTGCTTTGAGTACCACCATTATAGTAAGAGGTGAATCTTGCTTCATTTTCTTATCACTGGTGTTATTTTCAATTTTTTTTTAATTGGATTAATGCAAATTTACAATCTACTTAATAAAGTAATAAGTAAATAGGTTGAAAGAAGTTCACTTGAGTCAGGGGCCATCCATTGACGGCTCTCTGGATTCACCTAGCTAGGTCTTCTGGCCATGTTCTGTTAAGTCTTCTATTTTCCATTGGTCGTCTGAACAGTTCACTGATTAGCTCGTTGCTGTGGGTTATGCTTCGATTTTTGTGTTTAACAGAGTAAACACTGATGACGTCGTGTATAAACGGTATTTTGAGTTCGTCGTGTATGGTGTTGTTGGAGACATACCAAGGTGCATTTAGTAACATTCTGAGGGTTTTAGATTGAAAGGTTTGTAAAATTTTTGTATTAGACGGTTTGCTGCATCCCCATAATTCGACACCATATGTCCAAATAGGCCTAAGAATGGTTTTGTATATGAGGAGTTTGTTCCGTAGTAAGAGCTGAGATCTACGATTTAGTAACCAAGACATGTTCCTCACTTTTAAATCTAATTGACGTCTTTTTGCCTTAATGTGTGTTCTCCAAGTTAGTTTTACGTCAAGGTGAAGGCCGAGGTATTTAACTTCTCCTTTGACAGGAATGGAAGTGTTATTGAAGGTAAGAGGAGGACATTCTGCTCTTCGTGTTGTGAACGTGACTTGACACGACTTATCAACGTTTAGATTAATTTTGCAGTGCGTAAGCCAAATTTGGAATTGATCAAGATAAGCTTGCAATTTTGCAGAAGCTCGTATCGGATCGAGATCTGTAGAAAGAATGGCTATATCATCAGCGAACGTTGCTAGTAGTGTATCCTCGCTGGCTAGTATATCAGCGGTAAACAGTAAATACAATAAAGGTCCCAGAGCACTTCCTTGGGGCACAACAGAGTTGATAGTCTGATAGTCAGATAATGAGTCTTCGAATTTAACTTGGAAGTAACGGTTGGACATGTATGACTTAAGGATGAGGAACAATTGATTTGGTAAGTATGGTTTAAGTTTGAAAAGTAAGCCTGCATGCCACACCCTGTTAAACGCCTGTTCTACGTCTAAAAATGCTGATGTACACATTTGTTTTGCTTCTAAGCTTTCTTTGATTTTATTAACGATTCTATGGCACTGTTGGATAGTGGAGTGATTGGGTCTGAAGCCGAATTGGTGGTTAGGGATTAAGGCATCTATGTGTGTTATGTTTGCAATTGTGGTGAGGATGTTTTTCGAAAATTTTGGACATTACAGGAAGGAGGCTTATTGGCCTATAGGAAGTGGCTTCAGTTGGAGATTTTCCTGGCTTCAGTATCATGATTATTATTACATACTTCCATAGTATTGGATAGTAGCACAGGCGTAGTATGCTGTTATATATGGTTGTAAGTAATACAATAGCATTTCTAGGGCAGTTTTTCAGTACTTCACCTGTGATGAGATCATATCCAGGAGCTTTATGAGGATTTAAGAGACTTATTTCTTTTTTGACTTCTGCAGGTGAAATAGGCTTGGGTGGAAGAGACATCTGACAGGGGGCGTTTAAGAATGTTTGTATTTCGACATCATCTTCATCATCGTTGAGGATATCAGGAGCGGAAAATACATTAGCAAGGTGTTCTGCGAATCTGTTGGATTTTTCAATATTCGTCCGCGCCCAGCTCCCATCAGCTTTTCGTAAAAGTGGAATAGATACTATGGGTCTTTTGAATTTCTTTGTCGCGTTCCACAGGGAGTGATCATCAGTAGATAGATTGACAATGTAGTGTTCGAACGATTCGTTTTTTTGCTTCTTGGATAGCATTGTGGAGATTGTGCGTTATTCGATTTAAATAAGCTTTGTCAAGTGAATTCCTGGTAGTCTGCCACCTGCGCCGAGCTCTGCGCTTTGCGATGACCAATTCTCTAATATGAAGCGGAATGTTCTGATTGTTGCGAGTAAGACCATGGGGTTCTGGAGTAGAGGTCCAGGAAGCGCTTTGTATTAACGTAGTTAGGTACTGCACAGCTTCATCTATGTCCTCCTTATCTTTTAAGCGGATATTTAGTGATATATTATCGTTGATATGTTGACGGAATAGGTTCCAATCAGTCTTTTTGGAAGACAGTCTCTGTTGTGGCTTTTTCCATATAATACTGGTGCTTAGAGTTATTATTACAAGACTGTGGTCAGAGTGCAGATCTAAATTGGATTCAATATCACTATGTAGGTCTGAGATTCCCTTAGTTATGGCAAAGTCTAACAGGTCGGGGATTTTATTTCGATCGGTCGGCCAATAAGTTGGCTCTCCAGTCGTCAAACAGTTGAAATTATTTAGTTCTAAAACTCTCAATAATGTTCTGCCTTTAGGAGTAATCAGTAATTTCAATATCATCATTTCTTTGATTTTACTAAACCATTTTGTGCCAGTTTCACATTTTATAAACATTTACAAACTTAACTTGCGACAGCTCATTCTTTGACGTTTGTACCTTAGGTAACTGTTTTCTCATTATTCCTTCAACTTAGCCATAAACTAATCAGATATTTTAACTGGATATAACTAAACAAATGAATGGAGGTTGTAGAGAAAAATTAAAAACGCTATCTTGGTCATAATTTAAAACTACACAAAGCAGTCATTCAAATGGAACTAAAATTGTCTTCGTCTTTTCAATGAGATACTTTCACGACCAGTCTTGTGGTGCAACGTGTGGTTGGTTCTCGGATTGTTAAGCCGTGGTCGAAGTTTGAAATCTCTTGACGTTTCGTCCACGGCTGCGGCGAAAAAAATTTCTAGAATTATTAGAAGATTTTCTTCTGAAGTTGTCTGTCGCAATTATGGACGAATGTCAAGAGTTTCAGAACTTCGAGCACGGCCTAACCCGATTTTTATAAATATATCTTTTAATACGCCTGCGGCATAAGATCTATCACTAAAAATCTTTTCCTTCTTCCTTGACTTCTTGTAAGTTATATTTAAAATATCTTTTAGATAAGAAGAAAGGCATGTCATATAGATTGTTTGTTCCAAAAGTGTCTAAAATGGTTAGTTTCGGGCATTCAATTTCCTATTCTCTGTAGACGAATTGTTGACAGTATAAACAGTTGGGGGATGTACCCACTACTATATTTGATTTTATTTCAGACCAAAAACAACAGGACAAATAAAGACTCTAGCTAATAATAGTCAAGAATATAGAAAATGGCTTAATTTCCCAACACCGTGAGATAAATGGGAGAAGATAAAGTAAGTAAGTTATCATCGTACATTTGGCCAGCCTTGCATTTAAAATAAATAAATATTTTTTTAATGTCATACTTAATCTTTGCCGTTTGAAATGGTTTCAGTCTGAATAGATGTATTCACCACACAAGCAAAGGAATTAATTCTTATCGCTTAAACAAACGTTAATCATGGCCTGGTTTAACTCTAGTTGCTTTTGCGAGCAGACAACGACTAGTATGCTAAAGCTGAGATAAACAGAGAAGAATTTAAACAAAAGTAACTTCAATTAAATGTACATAGCATGCAATTTTTAACACCAATTTTGCAAATCAATGTAATGTTTTAGTAGCGGAAACAAAAATTTATATTAGGTGAAGGCGCCTTAATACAGACAGGAGCGACATATTACTTTTAGATGCAAAAACAACGTAAAATGAGGCATTCGGTGGCTTGGATCAAAAACTTAACGGATGTAGTTAAATACAAATAAAATTACAATTACAAATACGAGGCGTGCAGCTTTTAGAGGTCAGGACCAACATTTGTTTAGAAAAGGATGCTCTAAAACGATAACAATGCACGAAGTGCGCAATAAAATGTCCATCGCACTCTGCATGAGTCAAGGACATAACCTTGTTAATAATTTAGCCTGCAGCACTCCAAAATGCAATATTATTGGCCAATTTTCAAAATATTTTCATTCAATTGTCTTTATTGCATCGCGTGGTTGGTTCTCGGGTTATAAGGCCGTGGTCGGAGTTCAGAGACTCTTGACGTTTCCTCTACAACTCCGGCAGGCATCTTCAGAAGAAAATCCTCTAAAAATTAAATGACAGTCCCGTGGTTGACGTCACCGAGATGTTAGATGACGTGATCGGGCTAGCTGCTGACGTCAATCGGGACGTTGCAGGTAATATTTCTGACCTCACTCTCTCTTTTTCCGTATGGCGGTCTGCTTTTTGCCCCTTGAGAGCGACAAACCAAGACCTAGATAGATTAAACCGTCGTACCTGTTAAAATTATTTTTATATTTATAAATTCTTTATAAATTTATATATTGGTTATAAGCAAATTAACAATCAGAACGTAATAGTATAAATCAATGTTCTATGAGCTAATGTGATGACATTTGACGTGAGGGGGAGTCCATCCAGCGATGTTATCCCATTTCATTAGAGTTGCACTCCTTTAAGATCACTGGGCCATTTCTTTATTTTTAATCTTCTCGGTGGGGAATCCGGATGAAGGTTGGATGCAAGGGTGTTGAGATGGGCGTGCAACCGCGCAAAGTGGGTGTTACTTCGTTTGGCACGTTCTTCTTCTACCGTTGTGGCTTGTAAGTCCATATGCAGGGTCAAGTTGCTGACATACCACGGAGCATTTGCTAGCAGTCTGATGGTTTTGGATTGTAGGAGTTTAATAATGTTAACGTTGGACTTACAAGAGCAGCCCCATAGCTCAATGCCGTAAGTCCACATGGGCCTGATTACTGTTTTGTAGATCAGGATCTTGTTTTCGAGGGAAAAACACGACTTTTTACCAAGCGCCCAGTACATGTTCTTGATTCGCAGATCAATCTCTTTACACTTTTTCAATATATGAGACTTCCAGGTGAGTCGTTGGTTTAAATGAAGACCTAAGTAGCGGGCCTCTGTTGCTTGAGGAATGGGTACGTTGTTCAGAAAAACTGGGGGGGCAGCCGGAGTGATTTAGAGTGAAGGTAACGTGAGTGCTTTTCGTTTCATTGACCTTGATTCTCCATTTAGCAAGCCAGGTCTGAAGATGAGGATGCTATATGAGGCGTATGTGCCTAAATGTGTATTATTTGTTGTGGGAACATCTGAGGTATATAGTAAATATAGCAGCGGTCCAAGGACACTGCCTTGAGGCACACCTGAGGTGATTGGTCGGAAGGCTAGAATAATGTTGGCCATATTTGATTTGGAAGTAGCGATCATTCAAGTACGATTTTAGCAAAAGGTAGTATTCATTTGGCAGTAGTTCTTTAATTTTATATAATAGGCCATCATGCCACATCTTGTCAAATGCCTGTTTAATGTCTATAAAAACTGCAGGGCAGTAATATTTGGCGTCGAAGGCCGCATTGATGATATTTACAAGTCGATGGCATTGCTGAATCGTGAAATGGTACCGCCTAAATCCAAACTGATGGTCTGGTATGCAGTTTTCCAGTATGTCACTATCATACAGTCCTTTGATTATATGTTTTTCTAACAGCTTAGAGAGTAGTGGCAGCAGACTTATTGAACGGTAAGAGGCAACATCTTCAGCAGGTTTGCCAGGTTTTGATATTAGAATAATTTCCGCGAATTTTAACGATGATGGCCAATATTGGCATCTCAATATGGAGTTGAACAGGTTTTGTAAAAACGTTATACTATTTTTGGACAGTAATTAGGTCATACCCAGGGGCTTTGTTATTGTTTAGATGGCGAATTTGATCAAGCACCTCAGTATAGGTGAAGATTTTGATGGGCAGCGACATTTGAAGTGGCGTCTGAAGGAAGTCTTGAATCTCAACATCGGGTGCAGTAGAGTAGGGGGTGAAAACTTGGGCAAAGTGCTGGGCGAAGAGATTTCCTTTTTCTTGATCTGTTTTAGCCCAGTCATTATTTGGTTTTCTTAAAGGTGGATTAACAGCCTGTGGTCTTTTATTAGCTTTAGAAACTTTCCAGATACTGTGGCCGGCTCGGGACAAGGAAGTTAGATAGTGTTGAAAAATTTCTTGCTTGTGCAGTTTGAGTTTATTCTTGACGGCGTTGGTTAGTCTATTAAATATCATTTTTTCAGCTGCGTTTCGAGTCCTGTGCCATTTAGATCTTGCCCTCCTATTTTGCTTGATGAGTTCAAGGATTTCATTGGGGATATTTCCATTATGTCGTGCCGTATTTAGAAGTTTGGGCGTAGCCCTCCAGGCTGCAGATTGAACAGTAGTGGTGAAGTGTTCTGTGGCTTCTTCTATATCATTAGGGGTGCGCAGGCTGATGTTGGTTTGGAGATTTTCTTGCAAAAGCCTTCTGAATTTGTCCCAATCGGTTTTTGGTTGTATAGGGATGGTCTAGGTTGTCTTTTAATAATTGTAGTGCTAATTGTAGCAATTACTGGTGTATGATCGGATGATGGGTCAGTGCTGCTGACTATATCTTTATAGGTAGAGGATATACCTTGGGTGATAAAAAAGTCCAGTAAATCAGGTACCTTATTTAGATCCGTGGGCCAGTACGTGGGCTCTCCGGTGGATAGATAGCCATTGCTTTCTTCGCGGATGAGTTTATATAAAGCTCTGCCTCTGGTAGTTATTAGACGAGAGCCCCAGTAGGTATGTTTGCAGTTATAGTCACCTCCACATATAAAGATGTTGCCAAGAGATTGAAAGAATGGCTTGAGGACTTCTTTGGAAAGTCTATGCCTATGTGGGCAATATGCAACAGAGATTACTAGTGGATATGATAATTTGTAGACTTGAATAGTAGTTGCTTGGAGAAACGGTTCTTCGTACTTTTCCAGATCATTGTGAGCGATTGAGCTCCGTATTAATATAGCTGTGCCTCCGTGCGCTGTACCCTCAGAATGTTCTGTGTTATAGCATGTGTAGTGTGGTATTCTTAGAAAAGACCTGTCTGTAAAGTGTATCTCAGATATAAGTAGGATATCTATATTATTTAACTTTAAAAATGGTTCAATTTCATAGATTTTTGACAGGATGCCATTAGCATTCCATAAAGATATACGGAGTGAATTAACCATTATCTTACAAGTTTACTTATGACTGTGGACAACATGTTTATTACCATGTTGTTTTGTTGCATCAGTTGTGGAAACATAGATATAAATTCTTCTAGAAATTTTTGTAGGGTTACATCTTGGGGTTGTGCTTGTGTAGTGTTTGTATTTCCTTGCACGGCCTGACTATATGTTCGTGGGTTATGATGATTAGGGAAGATTGGGTGAGTTTGATGAAGTCGTTGTTGGAACATGTTTGATGTTGTGGATCGAGTTTGTGAGGATGTGTTGGATCTTAACTTATTTTGAAGTTCCTTATGTACGGTACAGCCTCGATAATTAGCCGGGTGTTCTCCACCACAGAGAGCACATTTGGCGGCTAAGTCTTTTGTCTTCTTGTAAGATCGGGCATCATGTGAGCCGCCGCATTTTACACATACAAATGGGCGGTTACAGTAGGCCTAAGTATGGTTATATTGTTGGCACCTCATACACTGTACGATTGTTGTATTTCTGTGTGGTGGTTCGACCTTTATAATTTGGTTTTGTAAAAACCTGAGTTTATAAATGCGCAGGTTCCAAGTCTACAAAGAACATTGGCAAGGACATTTTTGTTATTCGTTGTTTAACGTTGGTTACGGATCTCACTTTTTGACCGTTCTCCTCCAGTAAATCGGCTATTTCTTTTGTGGGAACAGGGTGGTGTAAGTTACGGATGACGACACGGTATGCTTTATTTTCTTTCATCTGATAGGTGTAATATATGACGTTAGGTTTTTTCATGAGTGTGATTAGCTTGCGATATATATCAGTCGTGTTGGCAGATATCTTAATTACGTTATAAGCCAGTGCTTTAGTTTTGTATTGTTCTGATTCTGCAGCATCTGTTAGTGCTGCGAGCATTTTGGTGGTGGTTTGAGTGTTTTATTTTGTTGTGTGTTTGATGTATTTTCTATTTCAGCCGCATCAGTAAGATTTGTGAGGACCGAGTATCTGTTATTATCTATAGTAGGTATCATAGTGTTCGCTGATGCTGGTTGTTTAGATATTCGTTTACGTTTATTATTTCTGGCACATTGCCAATCTTTACTTGGTGTATTAGATTATTCAATATCGTTTTCAGAATCTGAGATATTCATGTTACTTATTGCATCGTTATTAAGCATGTTATTTGATTGCGTTGATGTGATAGGGTTATGTGTCTCTAACTGTATTTGGGAAAATGTGTTTGGAATTTGTGTGTGGGGTATACATTGCTGGTTAATAGGTATATAAGAAGCATTTATAACAGGAGATAGTGGTATTACCTGGCTTGTCGTCCGATTGAAATTAATGGACGGCTGGAATCTCTGTTGAGCGATTGTTGGTTGTTGATAATAATAATTGCTGCTATTGTAATTCATGTTGATGACTTGCGATTAGTTCGCTGGTGTTTCAAAAATATATAACGTAAAAATAGTTTATATCAGTTGAAGTATACTGATATAGGTGACCCGATAGTCAACGATTTCCGCGCGTTGCACTCACTTATCACTACGAGCTCGGAACACTTCCTTAGTGCATAAAAGTAAAACGCGGAATGATTTATAAATTTCCACCGCCTCTCTGTATAGTCTCGGGTAGTAATTCCTACAGTTGGATAAAACTTGTGCTTGCCCGAATTCTATCTCTTGGTTAGGATTTTCCAACGCATGTTCAGCAGCTGCTGATTTATCAGGTTGATTAAGACGTACATGACGTTTGTGTTCCTTTATCTTGGTAGTAATCGTTCGGCCCGTGGACCCAATGTAGACTTGCTTACATGAACAAGGTATGCCGTATACCCCTGGTGTATCATGTGGGTTTATTGTATCTTTGGCTGGTCTAAGCAAATTCCGTATCTTGGTGGTGGTAGTACAGATGGTTTCCACCTTGTGTTTGTTGAGGATTTTTCCTATCCGGTCCGTAACCCTGTTGATGTAAGTTAAAAAAGCTTTGCCTACCGTATCCGATTTTGGTTGCGTTTTACTTGCACATTTGTTGGGTTTAATTGCTCTGTTTATCTTCGTCCTCGAGTAGCCATCTTCTTGTAAGGCTTGTTCCAAATGTTTGAGTTCTCTATTCAAAAACTCTGGATGGCATATACGTCGGGCTCGACCTAGCAATGTTCTTTTTTGACGGTTGTGAAAATATTACTAGATCGAGCACGAACAACGGATTTAATCTACCTAGATCTTGGTTTGTCGCTCTCAAGGGGCAAAAAACAGACCGCGATACGGCGAAAGAGCGAGTGACATCAAAAATATTACCTGTAACGTCCCGATTGACGTCAGCAGCTAGCCCGATCACGTCATCTACCATCCCGGTGACGTCAACCACGCCCTCCCCCCAAAACCATCCCTACCATACTCGCACGAGTATAAAAGCGAAAACGCACGAGAGAGTCACTTAATTTTTAGAAGATTTTCTTCTGAAGATGTCCGCCGCGGTTGTGGACGAACCGTCAAGAGTTTCTGAACTCCGACCACGGCCTTATAACCCGAGAACCAATCACACGATGCACCATAACACCGGCCGTGAAGGCCGTCGCATCTATTTGTCTTTATTGCACTTAGAAAGAGCATAAATCATGTAGAAATTGAAGTTAGCTGTTTATATTTTAATTTTCCATTTCCTATTTTATTAAATATGGCCCAAACAATTTGTTCTGCTAAACCAGATGTGACCTGCTACATTCTGGTCTTTGACGCAAACAATACTTTTATGCTACTCTAAACTGAAAGTTAAAAATGACACAGCTATATAGACACGTTTAATGGATGGTTAAGATAATCAGAACAGTTAAAATCACTGCAGATTAAATAAATATGAGGGTTTTACCCCTGTCTAAATGCCATCCTTGTCCTGACACTGGCGTGAGTAATGATGAATTGACAAAATCGATACTGTTTCATCCATTTTCTGACCCTTGTCTTAGTTGAGGTTGTAAGTACCCCTACAATCTCAAATATTACAATATTGTGCCGTTTGTAGTTTATGAATGTAACCATTAAAGCCTTTATTTAGTTTCTTTTCTATGTCAATTGCACCTCTTTCGGAAAACAGCAATAGCATGGTTTAACATTGGGCAAAGAAGTTTGTAGTGCTTGACGGCCCATATTTTGCTTGCTTTAACTAAAAAAGTTATGTAATCGTAATTTAATAAATTTGCGCTCTATGTAATTTAACGAATTCACATCATTCTTCAGCAACACAGTGACCCTACAACATTATCTTGATGATACCATTTTGTAGCAACAGACTAATCTGAGAAAATGTGACCTGTTCTCCTTTCTAAATAATTTCTTAGAAACAGCGATGATTCCTCTAGAACGTTTACCTTCCATAGAAGGTAAAGATAACACAAAAATTAATGTTAAAAAAGTGACCCTATAAAGCACTCGTCCAGATTAGCATAGTTTAATAAATATAATAGTGAAGAATATTAGAAAATCAGGTAAAACTAAACAAGAATAATAATGAACAGCCTCAAAACAACACTCGATAATAGAGCTACTCAAATTTCTGAAACAAAATAATAAATTATCTTTAAAATATTAAGTTAAAGATTGAAGTTAAAAGTTATGATAATCAGAAGAATTAAAATATTAAATTTGTGAGACCTACATTTACCGAAAAAACTATTCTGGCACATAAACAAAGTACAAATACATATATTATCATTAATTATATAAACCAAAATTATCATTACCATTGGGGGTCCCAAAATTTACGCAAGATTTGAATTTCGCGCCGTTGGTACGGTAAAGTAATTCCAACAAAAAAAAAAAAGACAGCGTGACAACTGACAGCTGAAAGTTATTAAAAATGTATCGCTAGACGAAAGAACAATATGTTTTCATTGTTGAGTAGTACTTTAAAACAATGAAGGTTTGGCAGCTATAATTAGCAATTTTCGTAGAAAATATAGTCGGAATAGTGATTTAAATTCATCAACTGTGCAGAGAGTAATTAAAAAATTCAGACTGCATCAATCATTGACAATTGACATTCTGCCGCCGTTTAACAAGTCATACAACACAAAACGTTAAAGCAGTTTGTGAGAGTGTTTCTGGGAGTCCAGGAACATCAATTCGGCACCGTGGTCAAGAACTGGACATTTCGAGAAACTCTCTACAGCGTATTCTCACAAAAGATTTGTATCTTTATGCTTAGAAAGTTTAATAGACCCAAGAACTAACGCCTACTGACCAAACACAGCGAAGATCCTTTGTTGAATGGATTATAGAACAAGTGGACGCTGATTTTTTCGACAAAATAATTTTCAACGATGAGGTTCATTTTCATTTTGAGGGCTTCGTTAATGTCAAAATTGTTGCTTTGAGGGTTCAGAAAATCCACGAGTGATTGTTAAGCAACAAATGCATCCTCAACGTGTCACTGCTTAGTGCGGATTTTGGACTGGAGGCATCATCAGACCATTCTTCTTCGAAAATGCAGTTGGTGAGGCAATAACAGTTAATGATACTCGCTATCGCGACATAATAATCCAGTTTTTTGTGCTTGAATTGCAAGATATGGATGTAGACAACATGTGGTTTCAACGAAACGGCGCTACATGCCATGCAGCCCACGAAACAATTCAATTACCGCATCAGTCCTTTCCTGATCGTGTAAATTCTCGTTTTGGTAATCAGAATTGACCGACCAGATCGTGCGACTTAACTCCGTTGTACTTCTTTCTTTGGTTTTTTAAAGTCTAAGGTTTATGTCAACAAACCCACGACCACCCACGCCTTGAAGGAGAAACTTAAGCGCTATATCAACGGTATTCAGCCACATTTATGCAAGACGGTTATGGAAAATTTCAAAAAAAGAGTGCACAAGTGCCAGCAAAACCGTGGAGACCAGTTACCCGGTATTCCTGCGTACTTTATAAATCAATAAAAAATTACAATTTTTAATTAAAACTTCGTGTTTTCTATCAAATTTACTTCTTGCGTGAATTTTGGGACATCCTTTATCAGAGCATTCTGTAGTCACATGCTTCTATAAATATACTAAAAAATAGGAAAACAAACCCCCTTACAAAATTTAGAAACAAAAGGTAAAGAAATGGAAAAACACATGTAATGTTAAAAACAAATAAATATATTCTATTGAATTTTTGCTTCAAAGCACAAGTAACCATTTTTCTAAGCGTGCTTATATTGTTTTTGTCACTCAGAATAAGTAGCAACCTATCAAATTTTAATGAAGTTGACATTGTAAACCACGGTTTACATGAATGAAACCAAACGGAATATAAGAATCAACACTTATTTCTAAATACATTTTCCTAGAAGTAACATAACACCTAATTACTTAAACACAAAGTTAATCTAAAAAGTTTGTGCCCTAGCAACTTTTTAATTGCTAAAATAATTTGAATGGTCCAAATACAGTTAAAAACATTTTGATGAGACACTGAAGAAACGCACCAAAAGTATGTTTACATGAAAAGCTGAAAATCTAAACGTTTTTGCTGTTTTTCCAGTATGCACCGTAATTGGACTTGTAATGGCAAATGTAATATTTTTTGTTTTAATTTTATATGTTTTACATGTAAAATTCGCATATTTAGTATATATATTTTGATACTACAGAGTAGGGCAAAACTCCCTCCTTAATTTCAAAAAAAGTTTATAAAGCAAAGAGTGGCCCGAAACCAGGGGAAGAGATTTTATCAATTAAAAAGAAAGGATGGAAATTAGAGCAACTAAGGGTGCGGATGCAAGAACAGACTACATGGCCCAATAAGAATTAGTTTAAAATCAAATTATATTCTAGATAATAAACAGAATAAATATAATATAGCAAAATGAAAAGCTCCCCAGGTTTTACGAAAATATCAGAATCTATCTATACATTTAAACAGAAAATGAACAAAAAAGTGTAGCGTGATTCTAGGCCCTTGATCTACACAAGGAGGTCCGTGCGTTATAAACGAAGGCGGCTGACATGAAATTTCGTGCGTTCGTGCATGTCCGTCGAGGCCGTTCTCGCTCCTTGCCAAATAGCCGAACGAAAAAATGGCATCTGCCACAGCAATTTGATCAAAGTAGCGGCAGCAATGACCTTCCAGGCATTTTGCATAATTATGTTACCCTTGTACCTGTTCTCGATTTTACGGTGCAAGAACAAATGCATATTTACTAACTTTATTAATAGTTCCTTATCCGCTGTAAAAGCGAAGCCAAAATGTCGACAATATTAAAGTTAGGTTATGCAATTTCAAAATCAAAACAAACATTATTTTACTGCTGCCAACATTAATCTAAGAAAAAATTAAAATTACTGCAAATGAATATAAAATGTAAAAATTATGTGCGATATGAACGAGCGCATAAGCTTTGCATTGATTCAACTTTATTTCTTATGGGCGGTATTATCAATGGGCGCCAAGTTAAATTATTCCACGTTGCTGATCCAGGAAAAAGTCGATCCAATTGTCAGTCTAGGACGCCAAAAATACCTTTTGGCTGGCAACTCTTCGTATACTGTAAACTGAGATTCCTAATACGAAAGCCGTGACAATATAACATAAATACGAGAAAATTTGGATAACATGAAAAAAAGAAGAAAATAGAAGAACAAAGAAAAATTGACTTTAAGCTAGATAACAAAAAATGAATGGCATAGAAGTCTCTTTACAATAAAAGTGTACTAATAAAGATAAGAGGGTATTGAACGTATAACCACCAAAAAAGCAAAAGAAAGACAAGATATGAAAACGTTATATGAGATAGCAAATGCAGTAAGGAGGAAAAATATGTAAAATCGCTACAACCACTAGAACAATTAAGACAAACGTATAATCTTCAAAAGAATATAATTTAAAAATTGGGTAGAATATTTCATTGGAATGTATAATAAAAAGTTAGTAATGCAAAAGGATTTATTATTCCTAAACGTCGGGCCAAAAATAGTTAACAGTAATATAGATAAAACAAAATAAAATAAATACAGAAAAATCTACTTGAAATTGTTAGTGGAAGTACTTCATATATTGGTATATACGATAGAAGAAGAAATTCTGGAAGATTGACAACAAAGAATAATAACTAAGTTACCCAATAAAAAAACAACTCAACTGAGAGTTGGAGACTAATCACTCTATTGTCTGTGGACAGTAAAATTCTAACAAAGGTCACAGTAGAAAAAATAAGAACTACAAACAAAAAACCAAGCGAGATTTCGTTTACGTAGACCATGTGTAGATGACATATATACATCTCACACACAACTACTAAATATTAAAAAAAGGTCTGGTAGAGTTGGAGTATTTTACCAATACTTCTTTTAATGATCATATGCTGACTTATAAAGTATACGGAGAACAAGAACACCAGCATAAACTGGGAAGTTTATAGGGAGACCCAGAGTTTCCGGACAATATACGTCTAATAATAACAAATAAACAATAGATTCAAGAAAATCACGTTAAGGCTAATAGAAATGTCAAACCTGCGAAACACTTAGGGTGCCCTTTACTCATCAAGAAACTTTATGAAGAAGAGAGGCAAACACCACCTGTATACTGTTAAATAATTGTAAGGGGAGTTTTGGAATTGAGAATAAATGTGAACGGAGCTAAAAAGCGAATTAGAAAAGTGACATTTAGAGACAACAAGAAAAACTATCGCAAAGCTTGATCGTAAAAGATGGAAACCTGAATTTAGATACGTTAATACAAAACTCAAGAAAATAATTAAAAGATTTACGAGAATTAAAAATAAGTGCAGAACATTTCAGATATTTGGAAAGAGAATTGCAATAATTGAGAGTGACTTAGAGAAATATTTTGAGGAACGTTGTAGGTTATTAAGTAAAGAATTAAAGATAAATATAAAAGAATTAATTGCTTGGAAAAGTAGATACAAGGAAAATTCTAGAATGTCAAAAAACGATTTACAAATAATCACAGATCGAAAGACCATTCAGATATTTCAGCAAAGTACTGGAACGGAAATTTTCAGAAATGTGGAAGAACATTAATAAAATTACATTCCTGAAGTTTTCGAGAAGAGTTGAAGGTGAGAGTGAACAAAAATTTTAGAAATCAAGGAGAAACACTAAAGGCAAACTTTGGAGGTTTTTGTATTAGAAAAAATCTTGAAGATAACCGCGGTTAAGTATTTGGACAGTATAAAAGACAAATTAAAAACTTAAAGGTAACGGCAGATGCTTTGCGATAAAGTTGTGCAGCAATAATTTGCAACCAAAGGAAACCATTATTTAGCCACAGATGATTGCCACACAAAAGCTACAGAGAGAGCAAGAGCTTGGCTTTAAATTAAGAGTGGAAGAAAATGGAACATTAATATGAGCGGTTAAAGATTATTAAATACAATGGGATTCCTTGAAGTTAATAAATACTCTTTTGGTGCTAACTTTGGAGAACGTTGATTGTCAGAAATCCTACGTCATTGGTATGATGCGCCATTAAAGGAATAAAAAAGTACATTACAGAAGATTTTAAAGCGTTTTTCTTAGATAAGCTGTAAATAAAACGCGAAGAAGTGGCACCAAAAATGAGAATGATGTGTGTCTAACAGAATAAAAAGCCTTCTCTGAAGCAAGATACTCTTGAAAATATAAGAAAAAAAAAGTGGAACAGTTCAATATCCGAATCTTCCATCTGCTATTCGACCTATTCCACATTCAGACAGTTTACCAGTTTCTACTCCACCCCAAAATTATGATTTAGAAGTAGAAAATTAAGACAGCGCTGAAGAAGAAGAAGAACCCAACAAGCTTTTAACATCCCATGACCCTGATTTTAAAGAAAAGATGATCAACCGCACAGATTGAGCCAACCGGAGTTGAGTGATCTCATTCGAGGCCTTGACTTGTCACAAGAGAAGGCAGAACTTCTAGTATCAAAGTTACAGCCATAAAATCTTTTTCAACATGTCAGGGTCTTCAAGTACAGATAGCGACAATCTCATAAAACCACCAATTGATTCTTTGTAGATCCAACCAACTGGTCATTAAAAAAAAAGAACGATCACACTTTTAATGTTGTCAGCATATTTAATTAATATTTATGGTTTTCTTTTAATACTTTAAAATAAAAAAACTTTTACCTATTGTATATCACAGAAACTAGAGTTAATAAAAATTCTTCTTTGTCATATTCGTTTTTCTCAACCCAAAATTAATAAGAATTGACTTATGAAGTAAAGGAAACATTACACGATTTTTTTTGTTGGACCGTGTAATCATTGAAGTAATTTCCAACTTCCTGTAGAGTTTCACAGACCTTGATGACATCTTGGATTTTCTTAGTGACAGCTTTAAAACTTCCTTCAGAGCGCTCACGTCGTCTTTCCAATCAGCGATAAAGGGTTTGATATGTGTATAGGATTGCTGACGCTCGAGGCGAACTTTCCTCTCATGAACAAGTAGGATGTCAGCTTCATCGCATGCTGCCTTTCTTCACTGGCAGGTCTGTTAATGGTATCTCTGGAAAAGTGCGTCCCTATGGCGAGGTACTGGATGGCCACTTTGAGCTCCTCTTGGATCTGTGTCGTTATTTTCTTAACGCAGGGACTGACCTTGTCGATTCAATCCTTAGAAAGATCTGGCACATTGCAATTGAGCTGCGATAGCAGCAAGAATCACTAGACTGAAAACTGCGACCTTTATGACGTGCACTCTGTGGAAGTGATCAATTAATAATTTTACAAATGCGTCCTTCTTTGGCAAAACGATCGAGCGACGGTCAAAGGGCAACTCAGAATTTTTCAACCACCCTTCGACTCGTATTACGCCATTCTAGAAAATGGGCAAGTCATTGTAATTGATCGGAGCAAAGTTTTCCAGATTCCAACGGATGAAACTCTTTGCCGAAATATAATCGTTGTATAACAAAGCATAAATACCGCTCATTCAGGCCTTTTCCAAACCTCAAAACCAGTACTATTACCCGTAACAAACTCGTATAAGATTTTCGGGCTTTGGAAAGCTCGGGTTCGGCGTGACTCGTCGCTACTCGATTTATCGGCCACGTCCCTTTGGGAGCGCTTAGCCAAGGTGGGCCTTTCCACCACAAGTGACGCTCGAACAATTCCTCCGGTGTCAATTCTCTTAATGGACAGTCCGCAGGATCCTCTATGTCGCCAATGTGAAACCAAGAGTCAACCAGACAATCCCCCCGAATGCCTGCCGATCCTTGGCGACAAAAGTGTGCTAATGATCGGTGGGGGCTTTCAACTAGTTCAAGGCAATCTCCGAATCGGAAAACGCGACGACTCCGGACACCGCGGCCCGGGATTGCAAAATTGGACGAGCACTTTCAATCAACACCGGCAACAATAAAGCCGCGCACAGCCCAAGTCGCGGAACGGACAACACCCTTGCTGGCAAAACTTTGGACTTGGCACGCACGAGATGGACAACCAACTTGTCGCCCAAATCAACCCTCGCATAAATTACCGCTCTATAAGCGTCTCGATAGACGTAGGAAACTCAATCAGCGCCATCAACCCGCTTTTTCCGATACCTAACCATCGAGGAATTTTTACTCTCATCAAAACCGGTAGCCTCCCCTGAAACTCTGCCATCGATCAGCAACCCGATGGGAAGGGAGATCGTCCCAACCAAACCGAGCCCTCCACAGCCGCCCGACAAAGATCCCGGCCAATAAAATAGTCGGGCACAAAACTCCTAAGGAATCAAACAACGTGCAACTGCAGACAACACATGTCGCCTGGCACATCCTCAATCCTCCGCTGCAATTCAAAACCCAAAATCACCTAAATGGGGACCGCAACGCAGTCCGAACACCGAGCCGGACGCACCTCCACAGTCAAACTCCCCGACCAGAGTGCCTCCCCCCAACTCTGGCTCACCAGACGACCATCCCAGCAAGGAGAATCCTCCAGCCGCCCATATCCGCCGTGCTTGGACCCTCAACTCGCGAGCCCCATCCACATCCTCTCGCGACGCGATCAGACCGTCCACACACATGTCTCTCGGAATGATTTCAGCCGCAACCGGAAAAGCCTGCTCCCCCTCTAACCAGCGAACACATTTCTCGCAACGCCAAACAGGGAGACACGGAAAGACTAAAGGAAACTGCAATCATTTCGAACATTTCTACAGGACCATCCGGTTCAGCCCTCCACAGTACCTCCCGGAAATTTCGATCCTTAGCGCGTACCCAAATTCGGCAGATTACAAATTATGTTGCCACAGTTAGACAAATACCCAAAATTAAATGTCAACAGATTTATCTACGTGCAGCTTAAAAGCGTCATCATGTCACAATTTTTTATTTTTGCTCAATTAAAAATTACTTTTGAAGTACCCTTCATAATAATAAGCCCATAATTTTACAAAATAGTCAAAATGTTAAAAAATAATTAACGCCCATGAAAGCGTAATTGGAGGAATAAACACTTTTAAAATTCAATTCAGCCCAGAGTCGCCAGAACGAGATATGAATGCATCGTTACCATAAAGCGGTGAGGCAAAGCGCCGACACAACGCGCGGTAAAAGCTTTCTAAAAACAGCCATAATTATGCAGCAGAACTAAATTTAACAGGACGCAATACCGTTTCGCATGCTAACTAAATACGAACTTAAATTTGAGTTCAAAAATAAAAATCTTCTGTACACAATAGAAGCGGAGAAGTTGCGCTTCTTTACGTCACGTCTACCAGCAAAAAATTGTAATTTATCTATGTATACCCAACCTGCGAATACAAAACTTTTTCTCTGGTCCCATAGAACAAATTCTATTGTTTTAATAATCAAAATTTCAAAGTTCCTTATGTTTTTGTAAATAAACAAAGCATTTGATACTGGAACGCTGAAAATCCACATGGGTAACAAAAAACAATGTAACGTTTATATTTTAATTTTTTATAATTACTTTTTTTACTGTATAGAATTTGAGTTTTAATGCTTAGGGATAGAGAAAAAGAGACAACATGGAAGAAATACAAAAAAATGACATTTTTGGCTTTATCCTCAACGCATATGACCTTCTAGAGCCTTATGTACTTATATCTGGCTGTACAAATTAACAGATTTTAAATTGTAATCATTAAAATGTAGGTCAGCACAAACAAATCGGCATTTCTTAATTAACTTTTTAATTAACAGCTATGAATAATAAGTTTTCCAATTTAAAGTTTACTCATTAAGGCCAGCCGAATAAAATCTTCTTAACTCCAACGTTAATCTATGCTGTTGAAGTTCTGAGAAGATTGTAGTTAGTATGCATATTAATCGTTCAGTCAAGATTGCAAAATTAAAGTCGTGATTAACACACAATTTGGATGCCCCTCGTATGAAGGTACTTACGTTGACAACGTCCTTGTCGCTACAGGCCGAGGACGAGGTGCTGCGCTTCTTTCTCGGCGGCCTGACCGGCGCCAGGCTGGCGGAGCCCTCGTTGACGACGCTGGACGCCACGGACATGCAGGTGACGCCGTCCTTGTTCTTGGGCCGCTTGTCCTTGGTCTTCATGTGCGCCATCAGCGACTTGTAGAGCGTGGCCGCGATGACGATGGCGTCCTCGGAGGTCTGGCAGGTGAACCCGTGGCACTCGAGCTGCTTGTTGGCGCCCATCTTGCGCATCACCACCGCGAAGAGCGGCGAGTGCGCCTCCGTGGCCGAGATGTACTTGCTCTCGGCCTCCTCCAGGGTGCGGAAGAGCGACTGCTTGTCCAGGTTGTCCGGGTCGGTTATCAGGGGCAGGAACGCGTACGACGTCTTGCCGCCCTCGTCGTGGATCACGAACTTCACTGCGGACCAGACTGCTATGGTTGGGAAGGAATTTAGTTGCTCTAAATCTCCTGCGGAAGACAAAATTCGGCTTCAGAAGATCAAAATTTAAATTCAAACTTTAAATACCGGAGTTATTCGGAAAGTTTTTTAAAAGTATTTTATATACTTACATGCGACACAACATTACATTTTTAATTAATTTACAAGGCTGTGATACTTCACTTTTACTACTTAGTTCTAGTCTAATGCAGCCTCAAAGTTTCCATGTAGTGATAGAGTCTGCCAAGAAATACACATAGATTTTCTAGATCGTTTTAAATAAAGTGAAGACTATTAATTGTAACTTTTAGAAAAACTTAATTAACTTTTTCAATTCTTCCTTCTCCTGCTCTTTTGTCAAAGGTCTCTTCCAACTCATCTATTGTCATTTTTTTCTCGGTCTATCTACGTCTTGTTCTATCAGAGTGGTATTTGGTAGTCGGTGATCTTTCTTCCTTTCGACGTAAGGTTTCCGGTCTGTTTGTTGGCTTTAATTGTTGCTAGATGTCAACTCTGATATGTCCCCCAATGTCTCTCAAAAATGACATCTCCAAAGCTTGGATATATAAACAATTTTTTTTGCTCTAAAACTGAAGTTTTGCTACCATACAGGGAAACAAAAATCTTGGTTAAATTCCTGCTTTATTTTGCGATACATTTACAGCACACCCCGATCGAGATGCACTCGACGAGATCTGTTTCAACGTGTCGCTCAGGTCCTTCCTCGCTTTGCCAAAGGTAGGGGTAAAGCAAAACTCGTTGGAGAGGTGGTCGGTACTGTCTAGATAGCATCTGGCTCCGCCGTACTACCCCGATGCCCTCGGCGCCCGCTCAGAATCTAATGTCCGCCACATATGTAATAAACTAATGCCTCTATATTTTTAGTTTATTCCTGTTCTCCTTTTTTTAAAAATCGGCGTCACTTTGTTCCTTCTAATTTCGTCGATTTTTTGTTTTTGCTTTTTTATTTTGCGTCTTCTAGTTCTTTTGTCGTTATTAGGTCACCAGTGTATAGCGATTTATTAGTAGATTAGTTTTCTTTGGGATTAATGTGCTAAACAGAGGTAGGCTATAGAGCTAATTGGGCCAAAAGTAAAACTGACCAAAAATGTCCTTGTTTACCAGGATATAATGGATCTAAACCAAAAAGTATCGATAAAAATAGAGATTAAAACGACTTCTGTGTCATACCTCCCTTCCTGTAGTAAATTATTCAGTTTTGAACTTCCAAAACTTCCCAATGTCACAAAATTAATAAATACATAAACGTAATATAAGAAAACAACTCTCTATTGAACCTTAGGAAAGTCTCAGCAAATTAAGCCAGTAGGTCAAAAAATAAACTATTTATTATAATCTGCAGAAAATTTAATATACTCAACAAAGAAAATATAGTACGTGACCATTGTTCGATAAGAGACTTCAATAAAAAAAAAACAACACTTGCACCATTTGTTTAAAAATAAATGAAGAAACAGAATATAAAATATGTAATCAGAAGGCTGTTCTAGAAAGTTTTTCTAGTAAGGCAAATATACTGATTTTTTCGTTCACATCTTTCTTTCTTTGTTATCATACCTCAATTGTATATTAAAGCACAAGAAGGTTGTTCAAGTGAAACCACCCCTCCCTTTATCAAAGCAAATGACATGCTTTGTTCTTTTACGGACAAAATCTCTTGAACAATTGTTCGGGCCAATCACTAATTTATTTTATTTGAGTTTTAAAATAGTCAGTTTAGAATTGGCTTGTGGCACCCTCTATTATGGTGTAGCCATGATGGTTTTGGAAACGTTCGACCGGCTTTAATTTTTCTGTATATACGAAACCGTTTTGACCGAGAGTTTGTCGGTGTGTTTGATTGGCGGCAAAAGTTTCCCCATCCCAGAGGTTGTTTGTTGAAGGCCGATTGCGTGTACGGGTGCCAAAATTTGCCGACGGAAAAACTCGGTCCGTTTTCTTTTGTGTTTTGACCCGGCAAAGAAGGAAGAAAAACCCTGTTATAAACCTCGGACACGATCAGTTGGAGGATCCACACCAGAAAAGACGCTTTCGATCGGCCTCGCAGCGAAGATTGGGGTAACTTGTCCTTTTTCCGCCCCCACCCTTCTTTCCTCTTCAACGATTCCTCCTAATTACAGCCCCGGGTGAGCCGATTCCTGCAGCAGAGCGTCAGCTTCCACGGTGAGTTTCTTCCAAACTTTTGGCCTTTTTTTAAAATAAAAAATTCGATACAGTCCACTTAAACCTAAACAACTATCTTGGGAAACCTCTACAAAGTTAGGATTTTCAAAAATGCCCAAAACCTACGTCCTACTGAAAGATTTGAATCTTTCCCCAAGACTATCAATCTGACAGTTTCTCTGTAACTAGGGGGGATTCCCAGGGTTAGCGCTCTGGACCAGTATACTGAAAGCTGATATACGAGAGTATATTTAGGGTGTAGTTGCGGCAAGGATGCCGGATCGTGATACTTGCGGACGACACCCTGCTAATACTTTAAGCGGCGCAATTTAAAACGTTAAAGGTACGCGGAAGCAAATGCTCTGAATGCTCAAAACGTGAGTGGATGGTGCAAAACTGCGATCTAAAGCTAAAAAAACGGAGGCAGTCTTTTACGGCATGCGAGTACATCGACGATCGATTATTGTAGAAAAGTCACATATGGGCGGTTTGTGACAAATGGAAACAAATTTCCTATCAGATTGGAGCGGCAGCGCGAGTTTTTGAAAGTACAATACAGTCGGCTATGTTGTATAATGCTGAAATATGGACAGAAGGGTGCAAAGTCAAAAAGACTAGGGACTTGCTAAGCATACAGAGGATACTTGCGGTTAAGGCGACAAAAACTAAACTACGTTAGTGTTGAGCTAAATACGGCCTTTGCATTTTGTTTTGCAGAAGATGGCAGATCGCAAAAGGCTAGCAAACGGACCGGAGCAGCAACTTCGAAAAGAAGTGAGGCTGCAACAGGGCTTATCGAGCATGGAAGAGACGAGGCACCCGGCCGAGCGAGAGGGGATTCCATTTGGCGTGGAGGGGCCGAAAGCGCGATAAACGTGCTGCTACGAATCGCGGGCAAACGACGGGAGAACAGAAGCTGTGTTTGTGGTCATGCGAGGAGACGAGGAAATCTACTGTGGACGAGCACAACTTACAGACTGCAGACTGGAGTACCATCTTCCAGTGCGAGTTAGTAGCCATCGGAGAGTGTCTAAACTGTATACATTTCAGAAGTATGAGACCGTCGACGGATTTGCAAGTCGAGGTTTAGAGCCTTGGAAAGGTGCTGTCGGCCCGAGATCGAAGTTCGATTATATTGAACCAAGACGCACGCCGGATCTCTAGACAATAAATATGCAAACCAGTTAGCCAAAGGGGCAGCGGCAGATCCAAGACCGCCAATATTCAAGACGGTCCCAATGAGGCTCGTAAAGAACCGACTACAAGCTAGGACGAGAGTAAGATGAGAGCAGAGATGGTAGGCAGCGAAGACGCGGCGACATGTGCGGATATTTATCCCTACGGTCTACAAGACGCGATAAGATGTAAAGTGTTTTAACCGGCACACTGTTCAGCTTATCACTGGATATGGCAACTTTCTAATAAGAATCCGGAAGCTGGCTGAGGACCAAGACAGATACGCATGCGGGAAGGTCGACGACGTCATGCACGTCCTACTAATCTGCAACGCGGAGAAGGAGACCAAGACCAGGGCGGAGAGGAACTTTATTGCGAGTAGCTGGCCAAGAAAGTGAGAGCAGATTGAGATATTTTTGGGAGTGCGCGAATGGTGGGCGGATCTTGCGGTTTTCGCGAAACGGTGCGCGAGGTTACGTGTTGACTCGAACTTAGGGCGCGCGGGGATTGGGCAAATTAATGCTGATGTGCGATGCAAACTCTTAGACAATTTTACCAATTGTCACTGAGTGCGACGTAGGTTAAGGTAAATTAGTCTGCCTCTTTGAATAGAATTATGAATATTAAGAGGACTCGGAGTCATCAGCGGTTTGGAGTCGCCGGTCCTGACTTGGCTTTGTGTGGTTTTACTTGATCCCTGGACTAAGGCAAATGCCGGGGCAGGTAAACTTGTGGTCACGATAGATTTAACGAATTTCGGAAAATCGTTAAATACAGGTTTGCGTAAAAATTGTCGAAGTGGTAGTTCTGGTGTAGTTCCGTAAGTCAGAGCACCGGCCATTCTTTATAACAACATTTTCTGCAAGGTTTTTGTACTTATTTGATTGAATAAATTGAAAAAATAAATTATGGAAGTTTGTAGAGTAAATGATAAAAAAATAGTCTAAAAACAAAGATGTAGAAAGAAGGTGTTCAAGGTTTTATGTAGCAAAGCAATACAGTAATATTTACTAAGAAACTTTGGTAAGGTGTAGCATCACCGAATGATTTACAGTCCCCATTTAGCTATTTGTTATAAAAGCTTGTCAGAGAAGAGACACAATCCAAAGTGCAAAACCAAATTCCACCGGCAAAACGACCTAGTAAATATTTAAAACAATTCTTTAAATGCAGTAAGTTGCCCAAGATAATTCATTTTCCTGGAAAGCTAATATAAGTAGGGCGAAGAAAGATACCAATTAAACAAGCTTAATAGTTGACTTCTTGTGGAAGGCAATAACCTGCTTTATCATGGTGTATGCAACACTGATTTAGAGATAATGTGCAAAAACGTAAGACAAGCTCTGGAATATCTAAAATTAGACCTAAAGTTCATCTCTGATGCTATGTAGTTTGTAGGAATTATGCCCCCTATTGAAAGCTAGCAATCCAGGACTATATCTTCTAGTATACTTACAATTTATAAGATCATTTATCAACAAACGAGCCCATCATAAGCATCTAAAGATTTTGGTTCCTGTGTGACACAACACGAACCACTCTCTACGCTGAGTAGAAGAGAATAGGAACCAGGCTCATGTCTTTCACATTTACCACTAAAATATTCATTATCGTTGTTGTAGGATTTGTACTCTGAGGCGTCACCTTGTCGCTTATATGCTAGCTCCGACATTAATCTGATATAGTTTTTAAATTCAAATTTCATAATAAAGAAACATTAAACAAGACCTTCAATAAACTTTTACTAACAAAGTATGATGAAATTTTTTATTGGCCATAGATACCTAAGATTACATGTAACTAACCAGATATATCATAATGCTACATTTTACTCTCCTGATATTTCCTTAACATATACAGGGTGACCGATGGGAGTCGGATATTTTTAGAACAAGCAGTACACGGTAAGATGGGAGGGAAATATTAGGTACCCTTCCACGGGGATGATAATTCGGCCACAATAAAGCAGTGGACGTTATAAACATTGTTCCAAGTTCAATTTTGGTCGATACGAAGCCACTGATAATTGCAACACATCTTCAGATGGCTTCAACATTTCAGAAAAACCGGAACTATTATAAAGAACCACTACGCCCGCACACATTGCAAGAATGTTGAAAATAATTGCAATAGTTAGAGACTCGAGACGGTTACAGACGAGTTACCGTTGAGTCACGAATCACTGAGAATCACTTTAAGATTTAAAATTCCACCTTAACAAAATACAAGTTAAGAGATCATGAGTAACTAACAAGTAGTAAACAACAAAGCTAATTTTTAAACTTCGCGCCTTTTATTGTTTGCGGTTGGGTACTATGACACCATAACGGGCCATCTACAATTCTTCCGTTTAGTAAATATGTTAAAACTTTGAAAATTTGACAAATGGTTTTAGAGAAACGGTACAAAAACGCAATGAATTTTTTAGTTAATATAGTGCAACAAATGAATTAATTATCCGAAGACTGATTACAAAATTTGACTAAACTATATCGGTAATCACTAAAAAAACTTACGAGTATCAGTATAGGGTACGTTTCGTGAATTTTGCATCATGCGCAATTGGACATTTCAAATAGCTCTTTTCAGCAAATACCCTCCAAGGATCCTACCTTCAGAAGTACAACATTTAACTAACATAAGAACTTATGCTTGCTGATTATCATTTGTAGCAATGAAATGCATTTTCTATTCGATGAGTTTGTAAACGAACCTAATTATCGCATTTAGGATGAGCAACATCCTTGTTTAACTCATGAAAGGCAAATACACTCCCAAAAAGTCACTGTTTGGTGTGAGTTTTAGGCAGGTGGTGTGATAGGCCAATACTTCTTCAACAACGCTGCTGAAAATCCTGTAACTGTAAAAAGTGATTCTTATTGTCACATCATAAGTCAGCTTTGTGTGTACCAATAGGGCAACATAGAATTGGAGCAAAGATAGTCCTAGAAAGACGGCCCCACCTACCAGAAACCTTACGCAGCACTCGATTTACTGAACCAACAAAGTAGACAGCAAAATCTTGAATTTAACACACCATATGATTTATTTTTGTGAATTTAATCAAAATCCAACGTCTGCCCTAGCAATTTACAGACAGTTGACAACCTAAGAATGATATCCGAAGTGTTATCCATAAAATTAATCAAAACAAAAGCGAAATTGTAACAGACAAGTTTGTGAAAGGTATCAAATTTGTAGCTGAAACCAAGGTAGTCTTTGTCAAACATAATTTTTTATATTTTATCGGAAGTGGTGTACTTTAACGCTCAGTAATAGTCCAATCAGTTTCCAAGCCTGAATAAAGGAGAAAGGTTATGGCGTTAGCACTGCCATGTAACCCACGTAAAAATAAACCAACCAATTAGTTTCCAAATATGAAAGAAGTTAGTACAAAAGTACCTAGAGAAATTGGTCGAAATTTCACATTAAGATATCTAAAAGACGAACAAAGAAACCCCATATATATATATATTATCAAGACCTGTCCTACCATACAGTGTAAAGGTATGTATTTACAAAATAAAACTAAACTAATTCTCGGCATAATATTTAAAACTAAAATTATTCTTGATTTCTACTCGTATGTACTAATTTGGTCCACTCCTTTTTGTTCTGTGCCATTACCTTCGCTTCTTGCCATGTTATTCCTTTCTGAAGAAGTTTTTCTTCTATTGTTCTTGTCCATGTTTTTCGTGGTCTTCCTCTTGTTCTACTAGTACCTACTTTCGATTCCCATATTTTCTTAACCTGTCTATCTTTGTCCATTCTAAGTAGATGTCCTAACCATTGTAGCTGTCGTGTTTCTATTTTTTTTTCCAGTGGTTCTACTTTAAGTTCTTCTCGAATTATTTGATTTCGTATTTTATCTCTTCTGGTTACTCCTAGTACTTTCCTCAGATATTTCATTTCCATACTTTGTAGTTTACTTTCCTGTCTCTTCGTTGTTACCCACGATTTCCCAATTGTCAATGTCGGTAGATAAATTGTTTTATATATGGTGAGTTTTGTTTTCCTAGAAATCTCTTTGTTGTTCAAGAATGTCTTTCCTAGTGCGTAGTACAACTTGGCAGTGTTTTCTATTCGTTTGTTTAGTTCAGCTTCGTGTCCTCCTTTGCTGTCTATAGTAACTCCTAAATATGTGAAACTTTTGACTTGTTCTAATTTACTGTTGATTTTTATGTTTGTCTGCTCTTCTTGTTTACCAATTGCCATGACCTTAGTTTTGCCTATGTTAATTTTCATGTTGTAGTCCTCTAACGTTTCTTTCCATATTTCCAGATTGTATTGTAGGTCCCTCTCCTTTGGTGCTAATATCACAACGTCATCAGCAAACGCACATTCCGAGATGTTTATTCGTTGCATGTTTCTGTATCCTACACATAATTTCACTACTTTTGACCTACATGCGTTAATAATGTCGTCCATGATTAGTATGAACAGCAGAGGGCTTAGTACACCACCTTGTCTTAGGCCATTGCTTGTTATGAACTCTTCCGATTGTGAGTATCTAGTTCTTACATAGTTCCTGCAGTTTTGGTACATGCTTTTGGTGGCATTAAGCAATTGTTTTCCTACACCCCTTCTAATTAGGCTCTTCCAGATCTTTTTTCTTGGTGCGCGGTCAAAAGCTTTTTCTAAATCGATGAAGGCTAGGTAAACTTTTCTGTCTTGTTTTAGTGTTCTTTCTATTACTTTTTTTAAGCTAAATATGTGGTCCCTTTCTGAATCCGCTTTGAGAGTCTATTAGTTGTCTTGCTAGGACTTTTCTTAGTTTCTGTTCTAAAATTCTTTCATAAACCTTGCATGCTATGCTCAACAGTGTTATTCCTCGGTAGTTATGACAACTAAGCCTATCTCCTTTTTTGTACAGTGGTAATATGATTCCCACTTCGCACTCTTTTGGTATTCTACCGGTTCTCCAAGCCTCTTTGCAAATGTCTAAGAATATTTGTGCTCCATATTTTCCCATAGTTTTCAGCATTTCTGCCTCTACTCCGTCGTATCCAGGTGTTTTCCCATTCTTAACGTTTTTTATTGCTTCACATAGTTCCTTCATTGTGGGTTCTTCATTCGTTATTACTTCCATTCTTTCTGCTCTTTGTTCTCCTTCTTCATCTTCTCTTGAATTTTGTGTTACCGTTTCATCTACTGTTAGGATTTCTTGGAAGTGTTCTTTCCATATCTTTATCACTTCATTTTCTTCGGTTATGAGTTTACCTCTTTTATTCTTGACTTGGTTTAGTATTGTTTTCTTCTCTGTTCTACAATTTTTGAGCACCCTATAAAATAGCTTCTGGTTTTCTTTGCTGTTATGTTCCATTCTGTGTCCGAACTTCTACCATGACTTTTCTTTAGCTGTCTTTATTATTTCTTTAACTTTCTTCCTTTGTTCCTTGTATTCTTGGTATGCTTCTTCAGTTTTCTTATTTAAATAATTTTTCCATTTTCGTTTCTTTGTTGTAATTTCGTTTTTTAATATTTTCATTCCACCAATCTGTTTGTTTATTTTGGTTATTTATTTTGGCTGCCCCACATACTGCCTTTGCCGCAGATTTCAAAATTCTTTTAAATATTTCCCATTTATTGTCTATGTCTTCGTGTAGAAATATTTCGTCCAGTTTTTCGACTTCTTTCTGTATTAGTTCTTGGTATTTTGTCTGATATTGTTCTTCCTTGAGCATGTAAGTCTTAATCTTTTCATAAACTTTTTTCTTTTGCAAGTTTTCCTTCTCTTTTGTTTGTTTTCTGTCCATGTGTCTTATTTTTCCTACTAACAGGTAGTGATCGCTGTAAATTTCGGGACCTCTTCTTACCCTAACGTCTTGAATCATATTCCTTTTGGGCTTTTCTATCAGGATGTAGTCGATTATTGATTTTTCGTCTCTACTTTTAACTTCCCTGGTGTACTGATGTATTTTTTTATGTTCGTAAAACGTATTTGTGACGATGAATTGGTTCTCTCTGCAAAAGTCGAGTATTCTTTTTCCATTATTGTTTCTTTCTTGTTCTCCAAATTTGCCTAGTGATTCTTCCGTTGACTTATTTTTTACTCCTACTCTTCCGTTAAAATCACCTACTGTGATTACTGTCCCTTTACTTTCTTCTGTGAGTTCCAAAATTGGTCCTTATTGTTTACATTATCGTCTTCGTTTGGGCCGTAGACTGCTATTATTGTTATTTTGTGTTGGTCTTCCCCTATTTCTACTGACATTAATCTTTCATTTATGCATGTCCAATTACAAATTCTTTTTGTCCATTTCTGATTGACAATGCATGCTACACCTCCTTTTGCTCTCTGATTTTCTTGGACTCCGCTGTATATCATAATATAATTATCTTCTAATTGAATCATTCCTTGGCCTTTCATTTTTGTCTCAGTTGCTACTATTATTTCTATCTCAATTTGTCTCAGTTGATTTACTAGCTCCTTCTCTTTCCCACTAATTCCTCTTACATTCCATGTTGCTAAATTCCATGTTTCATGCTTCTTTTCAAATTTCTTTTTAGGTTCTCTTGTTTTTGTGTCTTTTTGGTGTTTGGGTTGTTTCTTATTCAAATGCCATTTCATTGCCTGGTCGTCGTCTTTATATTTGTCGTGCAATCCAAAATCTGTAATCAGTTTTTTGAGTCGCCGTTGTTATTTCTCTTGCTTTTCTTAACTCTTTCTTTGTCTCTTCCCATCTCCATTCTATTCCATCTATATACAGCTTTCTAAATCCTATTTTAGCGGTTTTTCCATGTGTTCTCTCCTCCTGGGCCCTTTTCCTGATTATGCCTTGTATTTCTCTGTCTTTCTTGGATAAATCATCGTTGATAAATATCTTGACCTCTTTATTCCCTTTTAGTTTGCTTTTGTTCATCATAACTACTTTCTTATCATTGGAATTTTCTAGCTCGATTAGACAGGTTTTTTGGCCTAGTTTCTTAGCTGATTTAATTGGTACTTCTATTCCCAGTTTCTCTTTGAATACATTCAATATGCCTTCTTTCAAAACCTTAGGGTCATCGATATCAATTTCTAAGCCTTGTATCACTAAATTATTTCTCCTATTTCGTTTTCTAATCTCTCAACTTTTCCTTTTATTTCTTTTAGTTCCCTTGCCATATGTTCATTTTCACGTTTGATGCTTTCGTTTTGTTCTTGTAATTTTTTGATCTCGTCCTTATATTCCTGTTGGTTCTTACGAATTTCTTTGACTTCTGTAGTGAGGTTCTGCATCATAACAAACATTTTTTGTAATGTATCGTCTTGATTTCCTTTTTTTTCTGGCGATCTCTTTGTTAATTTACTTCTACTGAATACGTCTATTTGTCCCGATGGTTTCCTTTTCTTTGTTCCATCTTCCGATGTATTAAACTCATTTTCAGAACTATCCATATTTTAGGTTTGGTTTTAATAATTCTGAGTGCGGCTCTGTTCCGTATTTACTATTTACAATATTGTATGTACAGCTGTGCTCAGCGATAAGAGCCTTGCCCGAATCCACTTCTCGGAGGTCAAGTCTCCTCTGATGCACGTACTTAAATATTAAACTGAGAAATTAGCAGTTTACTCTTACTTTAATTGGCACACTTATTTTTATTATTTCCACTTTCACCGTTATGCTTTAAATAGTATTATTATTTGCTCGAACCCTCCCAAAATGGGTAAATTGCTTCGGAGCGATTTATAAACGTCAATGTCACCTTTCACTTGTTCATTTATAAATATATGAAACAAATAAGGAATAAAAAAGACAAAGTGACAGAAAAATCGAAAAAGTCTAAACGTCAAATGTGCAAGTATAGAGTACCAAGGAAAGAACTCCAAAAAAAGTTAAAAGAGATGGAGGATAAAAACAAAACATACATCATTACCCAGTTATAGTTAAAGTTGTAATGCATAAAAAATATAAGACAGTCCAGAATCCACGAGCACAACAAACTTAAAGTGAATAAAAAGAAAGGATTTATACACTAGAAGCTATGACAGCCAAAAAGATTGAGTACCAAAAATATCAACAACATAGAAACGAACAAACATATAATGAACACAAAATGAAAAAACAAAACAACAAGCACATAGAGAAAACTGGGAATAACAGACAGCTCTATGTCTATAAAGTCACAGAAAATCTGAACAGGAGTAAAAAAGAAAAAGCAAGAATCCACTATATTGAAGAAGAGAAAACATTACAACAAATTATGGTAAAATAACAACCGCTAAAATAAAGAATTGAAAGAACTAGAAAAACAAGTCATGCACAGATTAGATGACGAAATAAATACCGAACCAATTAAATATAGAGGCCTGATGCTAAAGCAAAAATATTTAAACCTCATCAAACATTGCCAGCATACAAAGACGTACCCAATAAATAGCAGAAAATTATGGTACAGCCCGTATTCGAAAAGGGAAGACTTAAGCAAATGCAAAAACAACAAAAGCTACTAAATAACAACTACAAAATAATAAATGCAAGCATTCAGACCATAGTAAAAACCAATGTAATAGAAAACGAAAATGGGTTTTGAAGAAAACGCTTGTGTATATATAAAGTATTCACACTAACGCAGATTATATATGTTGATCAAAAAAATAATACAACTTGGAAAGGTACTTGATTTTATAGACAGGGAGAATCATAGAACATTATAGAGAAAAAGAAGACTTTTTAAACAATTAATAGATACCACAATCCATATGATACCAAAACAAGTCAAGCGAAGATTTAGCCTCTCACCAACGCTGTCCAAAGACGTCCAACAATTTTTGGATATGTGTTAGGAGATGGCAAGTTCTCAAAATTCCCATGTTAAAGTACTAAGTTGATGATGAGCACAAAAATAGAATTTTTTATTGCCAACTTTATAGGAAGGTCTAGTTTCAGGGCATTCTAGTTTTTTCCCGAAGTAAAAAGGCAGAAAAATATATCTTAGAGTGGCTCTTTAGATTCAATAACGTTGATAACCAGGACGCACAGAAATATGTTGCTGAGAAAGCGGCTGTTCATTTACTCCATTCGCTTTTTGAGCTTTCTGGGTAGTACAATGAGCCAAAGCGCAGCTCTAATAGGGATTTTATTCAACACAATAAAATAGCACAATGAAAAATCATCAAGTCTAAAACAATAATGTACAATATAAACTGGTAGCATCACTCGACAAGAGAAATGGTATCTCAAACACATTTGAGGCACATCAACTTCTCATCAAGTGTCTTCGGTTTCTCCCCCGCCACCGCCTTGTTAAGGGTTTTTACTACTTTTACTACTTGGCAAGTTTAAAGCTGTGCTTCGGCCCATTGTCCTACTGGAAGATCTACTCGCCGACCCAATGTTTTATAATGTCCCTAAAGATCTCTTTATAGTCAGAAGCCTTAATTTTGTCCTGAATCATATGCAAACGCCCTACTTCATCTTAAATAAAAGAACTCCATAGCATAACATGTGCTATGCGCGTTTTTGCCACGAAAACATAAAATCGGCCTGGTTTTATAAACTTAAGCTTTTGAGATGATTCACTGCCTTTGAAAGCTGGGTATTTCAGAAAAAATCGACCTAAGGGTTTCCTTAAAGTTAGACCCATTATTGGGAAACAACCAGTGTTTTATTAGAATACTTGCATACATATCAGATATATCAAATAGATCTTATAGATAGAGATGACCAGCTTTGTTGATCCTAGAGAACCTGTCTAACATTTTATCTGAATTTTTTTTGGCCCGGGAAAAAAATTAAAAATCTTCTTTCGATGCCCAAACGAAAACAAAACCATTAAGAGGAATAAAGATAGAGCAAAACCAGTGGATTCATTATAAACGATACAATAATAGAATAAGTATCACACCTCAATCGCCTAGGCTGTAAAATCTCCTACAACAAAGACCAAGAATCAAAAACTAAATGACAAATTTTAAAACTATTTGTGGAACACTGAAAAGCACACTAAACATAAGACAAGGATGAAAAATTAAATTATACAAAACCATAACTAGCCCTATGAGCCATAACGGAAAAGAAAAAAATTCAAACAGAAATAGATTTTTTTCTATTTGTATGTGGGGTTACAAAATAGGGTATAATGCAAAACGGATAAATCGGAGAAGGTTTAAATATATCTAAACTACTTATTTAATTTATTATCAGAAATTAAATTACTTAATAATGCATAATGCACACTAACACATATACAAAGTCACACTCTTTAACTCATTTCTTCTAGAATACTTCACACTGTTGGAGTCTTCACATGTTTACGAGCATTAGGTTCACCGTCAAACCAAAACGGCACGGGCAAAAATGGTGTCGAATCCTATATTAGCCGTAAACTTCGCTTGGTGACGGTGCCTCTTCGGCTTATTTCGGAAATTCGTTACAATATTCTCTAATAGAAAGAAATGAAGAAATCATTTCGGGATAATAAATAAAGAAAGGATTCTAAAACAAGCGTTAAAGTGGTTTATACCACGAGAAAAAAATATGGAAACACCGAGAAAAGAGAAAGAAACTGGAACAAGTTAAATACCAAATCCATGGCAGACATTATGTAATAAAAGTTAGTTTTATTTAAAAGTTAAATCTAGCGTCCGACTTGGGCCATCTAGACAGACATTCTGCAAGTAATAGTCGAAGAAAGCAATCAAAAAATGGGTGGATCGTAGTCGAGACTACTAACGTGAGGTTTCCGTGAAAACATCGCTTTGGCCAATAAAATCAAAAATATTGTTTATGACATTTGCTACTAATAAAAGACAACGCAAATTGGTATTGGAGATAATCCACCAATTGCGCACTCCCGATTCCCCTTCCATATAGACGCGTACATTCGTTGAATTCTGTCTGCTCTTGAGGTGTTTGCGATGACCTCCAGACTGACCATCTACGGGGACGTCGAATTCTTCAGAATAGTCTTTGTCCATTCAAGGCTGTTTTATTGCTGTAATTTTTCCCGCCAAAGTCAACGCCCTGAAAACTTGGTGCCACTCATCGATTTGTCTGTGTTTATAAAGTCCACGCTGAAACCGTGATAAACCAGGGTTACCATCTATGGGACCGTTGGATTCTTCTGAATAGTCTTTGCCTATTAGAGGCTGTAAAATTTCCAGTGTTGTAAATCCACCCCCACACCAGCGGTTCTCGCAAAAGTTGACGCCCCGAAATTTTGATGCCGTTCATCGACGATTGTGCCAACTTCATTCCCTCGCATAGTCTTTTCTTGCCGACACTTCTTGGCATTTCGATCGGGTCCGCTATAATTCGACCTGCGTTATTACCCTGATTCTGCTTCCACTTTCTTTTCATGTACCGCGGCATTTTTAACTTCAATGCCACAGTTTTCCAAAATTTAATGGTACATAGCTTTGAATAGCCCGAAATCATCCACAGTACTTGATTCTACACAAAACAGTCATTTATTTTTCTCAAACCACACTACAAACAATGACACGCGCTCTCCAAGACCACTCGGCATGCACTCATCGTTTCGTTACCTGAGGATGGGGAAAATTTCGGCTGGTTTGCTGATCGCTCTCAACTTTCCTCCTCCGTCAATAGTCTTCGAGTACTAGTCGTTGACCGTTTTGGTATCGCTCATAATTTTGAAATGATACTCAATATTCGTACCTAACATAAAGACATTTTCATGTTAAAAGCGGATTATCATTCAGACTGTCATTAACTTGGTTCTTAGAGGCAGATAACGACTGCAAAACTAAACACGAACAGAATGTATAGATCAAGTCAGTTTAGAGACGAGTTTGTTGCAGTTTTTAAAAGAAGATTTAATAGACTTACAAAAATTAACCAAAGATTCTTCATTTGACTTACTATTTACCATCCTACCAAGTGAATTAAATCTGTACTTTTTTGCAAAACTATGTTGTGTCTGATCTTTAGTTTTGTCACAAAGAATTGTTTAGTAAGAATATTGCGGACTGAAGTTTGATTTGTGAGTTCCTCTAGTTAGAGAAGAGGTAATACCTTTTTCTCCTTGGTGCTGGACCTTGAGGCCGCCGGCCGAAATCTCCAGCCTGCCTGTCGGTGGCTTCTTCACTTTCGAGTTGCGCTTGTACGCGAAATAAAGATCCTTGAGCGGGTCTTGCAGCCCTGCAAGACTGGCGACTTTATGCTGGAGGGGCACGGAGCCCATGTAGTCCACGGAGAACACGTGGCTGCCCATCTCGCCGGGCGGGATGCCGCCGTCCTTGGCCACGTCCGTGAACATCTTCTCGATGCGCGCCTGCACGCTGTTCTTCGTGCTGCTGGAGTCGGACTCGAACATGGCGTCGATCTTCTGCTTGTAGACGCTGTACACGCTGCCGGTGTCGTCGGCGGCGTCCAGCAATCGGAAGCCCTGCGAGTGCGCGCTCCTCCGGCTGAGGACGCTCTCGCACTCCATCTTCGAGCCCTGGCTCGCGCCGAACAGCGGCGCCGGGGGCCGCGGGAGGTCCATGTTGCACACGACCATTGTCTGTCCCGATTTCGTCCTGCTCATTCAAGTGTTGTCCGAAAGCATAGCGGGGCTGCAGCTAGGGGCGAAGACCAACCCTCGGCGGGCCCTCGGTCACCTCATGCTAGGCGGGCTGGAACGTCGCGAATGCCCATGCGGCCTTAATGACCTTGCAGTGGTTGCGCCGACGAATGCTGCTTTAACCGTAAGTTGAGAGTGCGCAACTGTCGCTACTTTTTGATCATTTCAATTCCGCAGTGTTGCACAGCTACAGTTATCTTTGCCGATCTAGGTGCGTCCGGCTGATTTCATATGGACCTGAAACAAAATTGTGGTATCAGAGGCAGACAACTGTAACTTTTTTAATATAAAACAAAAAATTTACACCTTTTCACCCACTCGCCTAGTAAACACTAAGTATTTCTGTTTGCAAAGGAACAAATTATAATGAGTATGCCTTAGTGGTGAAAAGTAGTGATGACAATGTCCACTTCATTATAACTTGTCTTTGTTATTTGGTTTTTTGGCAGTTGAAAATTATTGCGACCACCCTTCTATGATAAACTAAAATTTGTTTGGAAGGTTACTAAGACGGCTATCGTTGACTTCCTTTGAAGCCGTTGTTTCATGTAAGCAAGTCGCTATGCATACTTAACGCCTTTATCTTAATGGCCATGATTTATGCAATGCATTCGTTCAATTACATAGTAAACGGGTTTTCCTTTTGCTTTTTCACCTGGCTTGTCCGCCGTTGGGCGAGGGGCTCACGCAACTGTCAAGTGGAGATTATAGGCGGTTAACCCGCTGCCGCTTCCTCTTCCTTCAACCGTCCTATCGATTTACTCTAAATTATATCTTTGCCCTAATACCATTGGTATAACTGCAAACCGTTACAGACACATTTGAAAATGTTGTTATTTATACAAGCTACGGCCGGAAAGTAATGAGACTGACTCCAGAAAATTCCTTTAATTAAAGATTCACTTAATATTTTTCAAAATAACATCCTTGACTCTTAGTGCACCAGTGCCAGTGGTAGTTCGCTTAGAAGTTTTGAACTAAAATCTCTTTTCGATCACTCATTTCAACAGCCTGCACAGCTCCAAAATGGCGTTCTTTTAAGCTGGACTCGAGCTCACAAAAAAACGCAAACGATTTTTCTTCTATTTGTCAGTCAAAAACATTTGCAAGTGCATTGTGGCAATTTTAAGTACAATGGACTTTGGAAATCTCACTTCATATGCTATCAATCTGCTGCTTAGAAGTCTATCAGGATTTAAAACGGTTTTTATTTAATTCACATTATCTGAAGTGTCAAAGGGAAATGGGCTGAGCCAAATCTTATACCTGACATCCTCCACCAACCGTAAGGCCCTAAAACTACTCCCCTCTACTCTTTTGTTTAGACCAAAAAAATTAATCTTCTTACTTTCTACATCTACTCTGTAAATGAAATACAGAAATGACTTATATTACAAGGTATTAGAAAAAAACTTAAAAGAACGACCTGCCATATTTTTTTTTAAATTTAAATACAAAGCTTTGGTTTTCTAAAAATATGCAAATATTAGTTTTATGTTCCGTCCAACAACTGACAAATACTGTAATAATTTTAATTTTTTTCTGTCCTTTCTTTTATTTAAACCTTACAACCTGTTAGCCTAACTACAGATTTTTATTATCGATCCGCGCGTTATAGAATATTTTAAAATTCATTTAGAACTTATGTATGTAATTTTTTGTCTTTTTAGCCCCCCATTTTTTATCAAAAAGAAGAAGCTGTTCTTGAGCCCAATTGAGTAAAATTCTTTTTTATATATTTTGGTTCTGTTTTTTAACTTCCTTTTAGATTTTGTATTAGCCTAAGTAAGTTCGTGTTACCTCACAACTTTTCTAATTTAATTTATTTTCTAGTGCGCTTTTTCAAAGCTCTATAAAATTGATTTTCTTTGTTTATAAAGTGATAGATAAGGTTTTCTTTAAACTGTGCCTAATGGGAACAATAAAGTTATGCTAAAATGAATAACTACTGAATGGTAGCAAAAACTACCATTAGAGTCTTCCTTTATTTGCATTTTAAAAACCATTCAACCTTTTGTAGTAGAAATAGAACATTTTGTACTGCCCAAGACTATATATTTATTAAACTTATAAGAACACATAATTTTTTCCCATTCAGCACCGTCATTTCCATGTGAACCAACGTGTTCTGTGCTAAAATATAACCCGTAACCTTATAGCTGCATTCTATTTGCTACAACGATTCAAAACTGTATTTACAATTTATTAGTATTCGATGAGAATTTTTATAAATCATGTTCCCAATTGGAAATGACTACAACTGCGTACCACCTGAGAATTTTGCAATTGACAACTTTCCTATATTTATGAATGTTTATAATCCTCCTACCGTGCAAGAATTTTAATATCCTCAGCCTACTTTAGCTAACCAAGATACATACCACAATCAGACTTCTCAAAACATTTTACCAGTGACATCACCACACTCTCGTTAGAAAAAACTAACACTAAAAGTCATAAATACAACACTATCCCGTAACAACGAAAGCTCCAAAGTCTTCACCAATCTGCAAACACAGAATAAAAAATCGTAACTAAATGATTGAGAACTTATTCAATGTAACAGAAACAAAATCTTTGACCAAAGACACGATTAAAATTAATAACCTACCTAGAGATTATCAAATACGAAGGCATAATACAGCATACTTATAAACTAAAAAAGACAGAGCATACACCCACTCCCACAAAATCGTGTACAGAAACTTTCAAAAATATATTACCATACTTTCTCCAGAAGACAGCATATATGGAAAGCCACAAGAAAATTTAAGAGGCCTACTGCAGCGATTCTACCAACTAAAATGTCAGACGAAATTTGACCAGATCAGCTAAAGAAAAAACCGATGCATTCGATGAATACCTTGCAAATGTCACAACATTTTGAAATAGACAGTTTCCTTGATACTTTGTTATCAAACGTCACTTCTTCTAAAATCATTCTCACTCATTGAAATTTGACAACCGGTACGGTTTGCCAACACTCGCAAGGCCGCCGATACGTGAGAGAAGAGCTTGTTACCTGGCCCCGATTTCGCCGGGGCTGATGTTACCTGGCCCGGAATTTTTCGGGCAACACAAGGGCCATTCTTTGGAATTTATAATCCCAAAGGAATGTTACTTGAGGCCGACTTTGTGGTGCCGTGTGCAACACCGGGGTTCTTGAACTACCGCGCCGCGTCGTGCCAAGCGGCTCCGAGTCAGCCCGAACTCCACCAACCATAGCCGCCACGGCATTTACCAACCAGGGCAAGGGCGCCGGCGCATTTTCCAATCAGTGCAAAGGCGCCCCCGGTGTCTACCAATCCTGGACAAGCACCGCATTCCCCAGCGGGCTCAGCATGCTTCCACCCTCGAACTCTGCACACCGCCAACAGAGTGGGGCACGAGCTGAGCCCTTAAGACCTGAGTCACCAAAGAATTCGCTCAGTCGTCAGCCCCTTAAGAAGAAACCATCAAGTGAGATCAGGTGAGTCCTTTTTGGCTTCTTTTGCTGCTCGCTTTCCGGACCCGCTCCCCGGACCTGCTGCCCGCTGTCCGGCTCCGCCATCGGCCCCGCTGCTTGCGTTGCTGCACCTAGCTCGCGGCCCATTACAGCGCGTAGGTTAAGTTAGCGTAAGGTAAGTTAAGTTTGTAAGATTGTATATATAATTCTAATCGTAAATTTTAAAAACTTTTTCTTAAAAGAATCCAAGAAATCATAAAACTTGCTGTTATAATTCCACCCCACAAAAGAATGCTAATGTACAGCACAATAACGTACTTTACGAAATCAAACTACACTTTTCAAGACATTCCGGTCCGTACATTGAAGCAGAGTGTATGTGTGCGGGCCAATTTTACCTGCGATAACGCCGCGCCGAGCCGTAGTTTTAAGGTCGGGCGTACTTATTTATTTATTTATTTAACAATTTAATGCCGTAAGTGAACAATAATTAATTCATACTCTTCTGTAATCGCAATACCTACGCTACATAAGCAGCTTAAACAAAAACATGCTGCCAACCGGCAGCGGCTCTAACAATGACCAACAAATATACCAGTATAATAATCTATTCTAAACAAATAGAACACATGCTTTGCAGCAACAAATTCCCTTCTTAACACACTCCCAGATCCGTTTAATCAACAAGCCCCCACTGAGTCTATCTCGCACCAAACATTCAATCCTCAATATTTTCCCCCTAATCAGTTAACTAGCCAACCACAACTTCACATGCCTCAACAAGAAATACCAATAGAACAAACATCGGTAGGCGATTTTGAAAGGGATGAGGAAGTCGAAAATAATCCTACCAACGGCTGACAACTTGTTAAAAGAAACAAAAGAAGACTAGTAGAAAAACCAATTAGCAATAATAAATCAACCCCGGTACTATCCAATCGCTTCTCAACGTTATCACAAGGAGATGACGAAATTATGCAGACAAACATGCGACCTGAGCCTACAGTAATACTCAAACCGCCCCCTATTTTTGTTCACGGAGTCATCAACTATCAAAAAATGACTGAGGAATTTCTAGATATCGCCGAAGAAGAGCAGTATACAACAAAATGTTTATTAAATAATGTTGTTAAGGTTAACACAAAAGATTTCGATGTATATCGAAAATTCATTAGACACACGATGGATAAAAATATCATACATCATACATACCAAATGAAACAAGATAGGCCTTACCGAGTAGTACTGAAACATATACATCATTCTACCTATTAAATAAATCAAACAAGCTCTAGCGGAAAAGGGATACCAGGTGCGTAATATAATAAATTTACGACATAAAAAAACAAAACAACCTCTTCCAACATTTTTTATAGATCTTGAGCCCGCCGATAATAATAAATAAATTTACAATGTGCGGTATTTTCACAATAAATATATTCTATTTGAACCTCCAAGAACAACCCATGAGATTGTCCAGTGCACTAGGTGTCAAAACTATAACCACACCAAAAAATACTGCAACAGGCCATATGCCTGTGTTAAATGTGGAGGGCAACATGACACCAGAATTTGCAAGAAGACTAGAGACACTGCCGCTACTTGCATACTATGTGGTGGAGCGCATCCGGCAAACTATAAAGGATGTAGTGTATATCAAGACCTCCAGAGAAAATATCAATCAAACAAACTTCCCCTAATAAAACCCTCATCCCCAAAATTCCCTCTCCTGTCAACGCAACAGAAAATTCAAACTCCTCTACACAACACGGCACCAACTTACAAGTCTTACTCACAGGCACTTAAAAATGACCCTTCAAATCATCAAGACATAAATCTCTACCAATTTCTTAATAAGTTTAAGAATCTCTTCAATCAATTATTACAACAGAATATCATGATTATGAATATGCTAACCACCGTCATTAATAAAGTAGTACAATAATGGCTCAGTTTCTGCGAATTGCCTTATGGAATACCAACGGTTTACAACAAAAAAAGCTAGAACTAGAAACATTCTTAAATCTACCCAACATAGATATAATGTTACTTTCCGAAACCCATTTTATCTCAAGAAATCATTTTAAAATACCTTATTACTCTATATACCACACGGAACATCCCGACGAAACTGTCCATGGTGGTGCAGCAGGGCTAATTAGATCATCTATTGCTCATCATGAACTTCCACAGTATAAAACTAACTTTTTTGCAAGCTGCATCCAATCAAGTAGACAAATTGGCGATGCCGTTAAATGTATCAACTGTTTATTGTCCTCCAAGACACAACATGACTAAACAAATGTTGCAACCCTTCTTTGAACCTATGGGACAAGTATTTGTTGTAGGTAGCTAATAACAACCAGAGGAAGGGAACTGCTTAAGCTCATAAATGATATGAACTATAATGAAATTCGAGAAGAAATTAGATTCCTCAATAACAATAAATCTCCAGGATACAACCTGATCACAGCAATATTACTAAACAACTACCAGATAATGGCCTCCAGTTTCTCCGAATATTATTTAATGGAATTTTACGTCTTACGTACTGGTCACTGCTATTAAAGTTTGCCCAGATTATTCTTATACCTAAACCTGGTAAACCCCCAAACGCAATTCAATCCTATCGCCCCATCAGCCTCCTCCCTTTAATATCAAAGTTGCTGGAGAAGCCTATTTACAAAAGAATCCGGGAAGATGAACTAGAAGTCGATTGGGTTCCAAATCATCAATTTGATTTCCGTCATCAACATTCTACGGTACAACAGTGTCACCGCATCATAAATACAATACAAACAGCCATAGAAAACAAAAAATACTGTTCAGCGATATTTTTGGACGTCAGCCAGGCGTTCGATAAGGTCTGGCGCAGAGGATTGTTATACAAGCTTAAAAAGCAGTTTCTCATCAATATTTCTTGCTGTTCCATTCCTACCTAGAAAATCGCTTCTTTCAAACAAGAATTGGCCAAGAGACTTCCGACATAAGAACAATCCAAGCAGGGGTGCCGCAAGAAAGCGTTCTGGGTCCGCTCCTGTACTTATTATACACATATGACATACCCACTACGAACCATAGTGACATAGGAACCTTTGCTGGCGACACGGCAATTATTGCTTGTAACAAAGATCCAATAACAGCATCTATAAAAACCCAAGAACATATAGATTTAATAGATAAATGGCTTATGAAATAGAGAATCAAAGTTAATGAGAACAAGACGCTCAACATGTCCGTCAATTAAAATCCTAAACAAAGCGGTCCCTCAAGCAGATGTGGTAAAATACTTGGGATTACATCTCGACAGACGATTGACGTGGAAAGCACATGTCACTAACAAAAAAGCAGATGGACTTAAAAATCAAAAACCTGAACTGGCTCATTGGACGGCGGTCTCAGCTCACTTTAACCAACAAATTGCTACTTTATAAGGCTATCATTCGTCCCATCTGGCTATATGGATCAGAACTTTGGGGCTGCGCCAGCACATCAACAATAAATATAATCCAGCGCTGTCAATCCAAGATCCTGAGGAACATCGCAAATGCACAATGGTTTGTATCAAACCATACGCTTCATATGGACCTAGGCATTCCGTTTGTGAAAGCTATAAAACAAAAGGCAACTAAATATCACGCCAACCTGACAATTTATCCAAATGCAATCATACATCCACTAAAAGAAGATCCCAACAACCGACGCTTAAAGAAAAAATGGCCCAAGGATTTACTGCAATAATATAGGGGTGGCTCCACTGGGAGTCATCCCCTTCACGCAAAACAATTAAATAATAATAATAAAAAAAAATCATAAAACTGGCTCATACAATATATTCTAATATTCTGATTGCTAACAAATAATTTAAAAAAAAATAAAAAAACCTTTACAAGTCAGACGTAACTTGGGCTCAAGTCCTACCTAAGATAAAAAAAATTACTCAATCTCAAGCTACCAGCAAATTTCTGCTGGTATGCCACAAGATAACGTACTGGGGCCAATTATTTACTTAATACCTCCGTCATCTCAATTTCAATGTCTTGCGTGATCTAACATATAAAAAATCTTCAAAGATTTTAATTGAAAATCTTACACAACATAGCAAACGCTCCATGATGTGTCCGAGATGACACTCCTCACAATGATTTTCGCATATCATACATGACTAAAGAAATAAAACCAATTAAAAGTGCTTTTTACGACACTGTGATGAAACATCGAAACCCTCTAGTAGATCAACTTGTCATCCAACTAGTAGTCAGAAGATTGAAACGTAAATGACTTAATCCAGGTCTCTTGAGTGAATATTACACATATCACATTTGTTTATTACTTTAATATAAAGTATATTGTACATTTTGCTCCTAAATTAAAAAAGGTACTTTCCTTCTAATAACTAATTCGATTTTAATATACAGGGTATTCCTAGCTATTTTTATTTGCTTATTAATTTAAAAAGTTTCGAAACGTACCAGCTTCATATCAGATAAGTCGTAACCACAACATATCTGCTATGCCTAAGCTAGCTTTAAACTAAAATTTCGCAAATACTTAGCAGAACTCAAGAAAAACGGTATTTCCTATTTGTTTCTTTATTCACCTAAAAGTCGTTATTTAAAGACCAAATCATTGGCGTGACTTCATTTATTTCAATGCACACTTGCAACATAAGTATTATTTTGTCTAAATCTCGTACTTGTAGTAATACGTCACCATTTTTATGAGTTTGACAATTGCTTGTTAACCAACTCTTTTCGTTACAAGCGTTAAACTCTACTGAATGTCGTGTCGGCATTTAAAAGACTTTTTTAAAACTAGGAAAGGGTTTTTTTAAGATTTGTGTATTAATGTAATAAGAACTTGAGATTGAGTGGCAACTCTGACAACGTGTGTTGTCACTCCAGTATTGAAGTCTCAAATTCGACCATATTCAGTGAGTGTAGGCACAGAAGTAGAGAATACTAGATATAGAATACCTAAAGAACAATAGGATAAATAGGAAAGAAAATAAAGCAGTAAAACAATGAGTTTGTCAGAATTTAGTTAAAATGATCAGCTTATGGAAATAGAACATTAAAGACAAAAATTACATGGGCAATAAAGGATTAAAAATATTACTAGAAGCATATAATAAAGCATGAGAAGAAGGGCAGATACCAAATAATTGGCAGACAGCGTAAATAATCCCCACACACAAGGCAGGAGATAAGAATTAATAAGTTCAACTGTAAAGATATTTGAAAATATCATAGATAAAAAAGTTAGGCTAATATTAGAGAGTACCCTTGAAAAATCACAATGCGCTTGTAGGAAAGAAGAAGCATCCAAGAACTTATAGTTATATTAAAGCAGATATGTCAGAAAATATTACAATAGAAACAAAGAGTACTATTAGCCTTCATTGACGTAAAAAAGTACTCCATAAAGTACTTAAGAAAAAACTATGAAATATTTTAAAAGAAAAAAAATTATACGTATAATACAATTAATCTACGAAAATAATGTTAATAAAATATTCTCCAAACACATGAAATCAGCAATATTTACTACAAATGATGCCTTAAGATGAGGAAGAAGGCTCAGTCCATTGTTATTTACAATAGCTTAAAGTTCTAATTATTAAAAAATATTTAACACAAATAAAAAAGTAAACATAAGTCTCAATGACTTATAGATAACAGACATTTCAAAAGGAGCAGACAATATAGAAATAATGGCAAGAACTTAGAGAAAATTACAAGAGAACTTAGAAATCTGGAGTAAAATTTTAAAAGAAAATAGGATAAAACTAAATAAAAATAAAATAAAAGAAATGCTAGTGAAAGACGAGCAAAAAGAACATAAAAATAGATAGAGTAAAAAGGAACAAGTAAATTTTTTTAATACCTAAGAGTAGAAATAGAGAGCAATAGAAGGCAGGAAAAGCAATTAAGAAAAACCTTTAAGTGATATCATGCAATAAAACAGCAAGTTTACAAATAAAAAGAAAATCTCAAAGAAGATAAAGATTCACTTATTTAAAGCAGGATGTAGACCAGTACTAAAGTTTTGGTACGAATTCTGGATACTTATTGGAAAACTAAATTGAAATACCATAGTAGAGTGAAAGAAATTACAAAAAGGAACAAAATGAAAGCAATGAAAGAGTTTTGTATACAGTTAATATGTAATTAAAAATTTAATTTGGATGTATGTGATTTCAAATGATACCACTTTGATGGGAATCAGACCTGTTCTGACAAAGTTATGGGCCTAAGGATATGTGTAAAAAGGGAAAAGGTGATTATGAAAGGAAAAAAGTGAAATCCTAGGTTAAAATTCATTTAATGATTTTTTCAATACACGATGTTGCCACGTCTACTTCTAATTGCACTTTCAAAGCGATTACGCATGGGTCGGATGACTTTTTCTATGCTGTCTGGAGATGCTGTTTCTTCAATCAACGGCGCTCTCAATTCTATCACGCTCTCTGGTGCAAGGTTTCTGCCTCGGACTCTTCGTTTAAGCTCATTCCAAACATGCTCAATTGGATTCAAGTTTAGGCTACTAGGAGGCCAGTCCATTTTCGGTATACCGACATCAGCCAGGTAGGTAGTTTTGTACATTAGCATGAAATCTTCACCAACAAATTCCACAAACTGAACTTATTCCTCCAGAATATCCCTAATGTATTAATTTGCTGTTAAACCTTCTCCGCGTTCTCCATTAGACATGAAAAACAACTCCGTTTTTTCATGATGAAAATTTCCGTCGAGAACAAGCAAGAGCCACCTTTATATGCAATAGTTTCTTGAATACAACAATGTGCAAATCGCTCTCCAAGCCTTCTGTAGACCGCATGTGTCCTGTGGTTTCCATATAAGTACATCCTGGTGTCGTCGGTGAATAATATCCGACTCCAATTTCCGAGGTTCCAATGAGATGTTTGCGAGCAAATTCCAGTCGCCTTTGCTTTTGGACTGCAGTCAGCTTAAAACCCGTAGCTACGTTTTTTGGGGTCAGGTTTGCTGTCTTCAGTCCTCTTCTCACTGTCCAAGCGCTGGCGACCACACCTCTTACCGCACTCAGGTCTTGCTTGAGGTCAACACCAGTCATATGTCAATTTTTAAGGAATATTGAGACGAGAAATCGATCTTCTCTCTCTGTTATCACGCGCCTGCGACCGCCTCCTTGCCGACGGACATAGCCACCGGTTTTCTGGGACCGATGCCACACTCTCGACACAGCTAATTAACTCAGATTTAGTCGATTTGCCACGGCTCTCTGACTGAGTCCCTCTCTCAACAATGCAACTGCCTGGGCTGTTTCCACGGCTGTGGTATCCATTTTCTTGCGAATCACTCGAGCGCTTACATTACTTACTTACTTACGTCAACTACGGATAAGTGACTGAGATGAATTACCAGATTGCATGCGTACTGTAGGCCAATTAGTTCCAATTAGCAAGAATTGTAAAACCCCCTTCGTGATGCATACTTTTTTAAATGCTTCATTCGATAAATAAAATTTCTAAGTAAATTCTTTGACAATTCACCCAGGGAGTTTAAAAAGTGTTGTCACACAAGTGTTTTTTCTTCGCTAATCTTTTATTTGTAAGAAGTGGCTGTATAATTTACCATCGTTTCGATGCCATTTGTGAACATTTTACTAAGACCCGTTGATGGAAAAGGACTTCTTATCGCACATTTTTTTTTCATTGTCAAGATTTAGCAAATATAAGAGGTAAGGTAACAGAGAAAACCTGAAAACTTGCAAGGTAGCACCTCCATTTCCTATGGCAGAATTGCCAAATGTAGGGGCGGAGTCGAGTCACTAACACTTACGAGGGGATAATCAATTTTTTAACAGTTTACTCTTGAAGTAAAAATTAATTTATTTTGGAATAAAAAATTTCTAGTTTGGCTCTCTGGGAGGAGAGTTTCCAATGAGCTGCCACTTTATGGGCTCTGGATCCGCACTGTACGCTATTAGCATATCTCCATAGACTTTTGCTAAACGGTAAGAGTATAAAAACCGTTTGTGTACAGCTTTAAAACCTCATAGATGACGCTACGCAATATTCCACAAAACAGACCTGCTGCACTCGCCAGTGTATCAAATATGATTCGACTTTATACCACCATGAGGTTGCTTATGCGCTGTATAATGTTCGCATTTGTCTAGTACCCCTTGCTTTTGCCTTTTTCACCATAAATTTCGCCACTTTTGAACTGTGACATCCATAGAAATAAAGTTTTCACATGCGTGAATGTTGGAAGCAATCACTCTCTTCATCCAAAAAGATATGTTATCTATCGCTGGCGTTCCAGCTTGTCCACATTTGCATTTACTACATTACACGAATGGGTCACTATCTTTCCTTTTGTAAGTTCCAGCAATGCCATCTGATGGTATGCAGGCTACTCCAACAAAACAAAATTTAGCACAATATACCACTCTACAAAAAAGCAAAAAAACGCAGAGCCCGGAACAAATAGCAAAGGTCAAGAAACTCATTAGACAAGACTATTTTCAACAGACTAACATACAGACTTTACAGTATAATAAAATCAAAACAAAACATTCAGTTACTACATTACCAATCTATCACCAGAAGATCAAACCATCTAGAAGGCCACAAAAAAATTCAAAAGCCCTACATTAGCAGTCCCACTGCTAATGTAGCAATGCAAGTTAGGCCCGTACTAATACTGAAAAGCAAATAGCTTTGGTAAATGCCTTGTCCAAGTCTTTACAACACTCCCACCAACTAACCTAAATACTGACGAAAAAGCAGAGGAATTCCTCAACTTACCTGACCAATTATCCCTACCTCCAAGACGAGGTTTACCGGGAAATAAAGCTAACAAATGCATATAAAGCACCAATCGGTAAAGCACTTAAACAACTACCAAGAAAAGCAATAGTACTCATTATGTCACATTTCCCAGATCAGTGGAAATATGCACAAATGATTATGGTGCCAAAATCTGGAAAGCCACTGCAAGAAACTAGTTCATATAGACGAATTAATCTTTTGCCATTACTTTCTAAAATATCTGAACGACTCTTGCTACACATAATTAAGGAAGCAACACCAATTAACGATCTAATCCCACTACATTAGTTTAATTTCCGACCCAGTCCTTCCTCCAACAATGTCACAAAATTGTAAACCACGTCAGAGACAGTCTGGGGGGAAAACAAGTGTGTACTTTGATGTCTTTGAACATCCAACATTCGAGAAGGTGTGACACTCCGGGCTACTGTACAAAATAAAAAAGACGTTACTTTATCCAATTTATTTATTACTAAAATCTTATCTGAATGAAAGACGCTTTTAAATTAAATTGGAGAATTCTTTATCAAGCTACCCTACTATTAATTCCGGAGTCCCACAGGGTAACGTCCTTGGACTTTTCCTATCCTATTTACATCGGATGTCCCAACCACAAACCACACACTAATTGCCACTTTTGCTGATGGCACAGCCATATCATCAGATCCAAGTCCTATCCGAGCATCCGAAAAACTCCAAGTACATTTAAACCTTTTACAAACATGGCTAAACCAGTGGAGAATAAAAGTCAAATAAGATAAATCTACCCAAATAATTTTTATTACAAAGCAAATTAGCTGTCCCCAAGTTACCATTTATAATACACCCGTACCAATCAAAAGTGAAGTTAAATATCTTGGGCTTCACTTAGATCAAAAGTTAACCTGGAAAGTTTATATTGAAGCTAAACGACAGCAACTCAACTTAAAAGTAAATAAGATGTACTGGCTAATCGGACGAAAATCACAGTTATCCTTGAACAACAAACTCCTACTACATAAAGCCACCCTAAAACCCGCATGGACATACGGGATTGAGCTATGGGGTTGTAGCAGGCCCTCAAACACCAAAATCTTTCAAACGTTCCGGTCGAAGACATTACGAACAATAACAAATGCAGAGTGGTTCATCAGCAACCAGACCTAGGCATTCCTTATGCTCTTTTTTATTCCAGAACTTTAACAATTTCCTGTAAATGAGAACACTACTTTTTAACAAGATGTAGCAACTAGTTACTCAGCCGGGATGTCAATGAACTTTCTGAAAGACTTTTTCCCAAACAGCATCATCGGTAGGAATGGGGATGTTCAGTGGACTCTAAGATTGAGCTCCTGTGATTATTTTTTTATGGGGATATCTTAAGTCGAAGATTTTTGAGACTCGTTTAGCAACTAGGTATACTACGAGTAAGAATTTCCGTATGAGACTCAAACAATGTGTACAAAATGATGGTCGCCGTCTTCCTGAAGTGGTATTTTTGAAAATTGAAGCTCTTTTTGCTTTTATACAAATTTCTTTTTGTGCTCTTAACATTTGTTGCAATAAATAAAAAAGAAAAATTTGTTTTTATTGTTTTTTTAATTCCTACAAATAGTGCGGTTTAATTGCGCCACCCTGTACATCACATCATTACTCAAAACCCTCCTGCTCATTTACGTTTAAGTTTTTCAACATTATATAAATGCTAAAAGACACAAATGTAACTGATAGACTGATAGACACGGAATAATCATAATCATTACATTAGGACGGCCTACTTTAAAATACAGAATGTCCCAAAAATATTTTGGTATTTTAAAGATTTAATAGACATAAAATTTTTAATTAATCGATCCATTTAATAAATGTTTCTTGTTTTCCGCTTATAGATAAATTAATATTGAGACAGTCAATTTTTTCTTTTAATTTAATAAATCGTTACGCGTAGTTTCTAAAATTGTCGTTACAAGGCCAATTCTGATCATTAAATATTTTATTAAATTTGTTATTGAATACTTAATACATTTTGTAGGGTATCTCAAAACCCTATCCTTTATTAAAAGTTAAAAAAATAAACGATAAAGAGTACACAAAATTTATTTTTATATGTCAAAATTATAGAACTGGAAGTTCTACTTTAATATTTTATATTTTATTATTTTTTTATATATTATTATTTAAAATTTAATATTTTAAAGTTTCTTATTACTATCTCTAACACAATACGACTAAATAAGTGAATAGCAATAGCATGCTTGCGCGCAGATCGTCTCGGAGACTGCAAAATAGAACGCTTTACTGCATTGATGTTTTCTGGTATTAAAGCACTTTCAGGTTTTCCTCCTTAGCTTCTCATTATACAACCAGTGCTTATAAATTTCCCTTTTTCCATCAAAAATGTTGATCCGAAGCGTAAGTTGAAAGCGCGGCTGAAAAGCGCGTTATACAGCCATAGCAAATTTATTGTCTCAAATGTATATTTACCAAAAGCTCTAGGCGCGACTTTCCGACTACCGGTGTCTAAGGAAATCACGTTTCCTACCCTCGGATTACTCTTCGGTTCATAACCTTCCTTTGAAATTAGAGAGGGAATTTTGCCCGGCTCTGAAATTTTTTCTTTTTTTAATATTTCTTATATGACAGTGGAGAAGCAAACTGACGTGTTTGATCAAGAGATAAATTTAACCTTGACAAACCTGTAGATTTATAATTAGCATTATATAAATTACAAGTACAAATTAGTTTATAAATATTAAAAATTAAAATTTTAATATTTCGTATACTGTTTTGGCACCAATGCATCATTACAAGGTACAGCAAAAATTTTTTAATTAGTTTCATTTATTTTTGGTTTTAAAAGAAATATTAAAATTTAGTATCTTAAATATCTCATCTTTTAAGTGAAATACTTTAAAATTGAAGTTTTGTAGCTTAAAAATACAGAATGCAGCTTTTCCCTTGGAGCCGCTTGCACCATATTTTCGAAGGTTCTTTAGGGCTGAACTTGCCGTCTTGGCTACTGATCCATATAAAAAGAAATATTAATAGCAGCAAGGGGGAAAATGTAGGTCAGGGCTCGAATTCCCTCTAATCGGGTGCTTTTATGAGTTATGGGCCATGTCGCGCTGGGACGCCCCTGAAGCTTGCTATTACATGATATGCGAGGCAGAAAAACTGGACTAAACATTTTCAGACGATAACTTTTGGCCAATAACCAAAGTTTTAATTTTCTAGCATTTAAGTTGTAGGTAGATTCTTGCTAGTGCCTTCAAGCAGACCGAACGTGTGTGCCGAGCTATACCTGAGTTATCACAACGGCGGAGCCGCAGCCGTAGCCTTGCTTAAGGTCAGGCAAATTTATATATTTATTAATTTAATTTCGAAAACTCGTGTACATTTTTAAACGTTTTCATAATATTTAAAAGTGCGCATTATTAAGAATCCTATTACACTGCATGCGAACAATAAACACTCGGGATCGGGAACATGTCCCCTTCCACGAGTAACGCAGGACCTGGGACCCCACAATTTAACACTCAAGCCAATAATGGATTCGGACAAAATGGTAACTACTATAATCAGCCTATTGTGCAGTCATCAAATATACCAGGACAATCGTTTATAAATGCACAAATGCCACTAATGTACTCCAACCGATCCCCAGCGAATCAAGCACCTTTACTAGGATTCAATCAACAGCCAAGTCAAATAGCACCTTCATTCACACCAACTTATAATCAATTTCCACCTGTACTATCAGCACAGCAGATTAGGAATTATGATAATTCTGTTAGCAGCAATATAAACTATAAAACCACAGAAGATAACTTAGCATGTGATGATGAAACAATGAACTACAATGAAACACAAAATCAAACCAAACACGCCTGGCAAATAGTAACCAAAAGAAAAAGAGCAAAACGACAAAATTCTTCTGAAATTGATGCCCAAATAAAAACTGCTAATCAGTTTTCACTTCTCTCTGAAAGCAATAACAACACGTCTAATACTTCAATTCCTCCAAAAAGAGAACCTAAACCTCCACCAATCTTTATATAAGGGGTCTCAAATTACAAAGACATGATCGATAACTTAGCACAAGTAGTTGAAGAAGAAACTTACACTACCAAAACGATAGCAAACAATACTGTTAAAATAAACCCCAACACATGAAACCTATAGAAAACTCATCCGTCACGTTCGTGAAGAAGAAATTGTGCAACATTCATATCAGTTAAAACAAGATAGAGCATAGCGTGTAGTCATAAGAGGCATCCACCCTTCTATTCCCCTACCAAAAATTAAACAAGAACTCGAGAAAAAAGAACACAAAGTTCGTAATATTACAAATGTCAGGCATCGGGTTACTAAAGAGCCCTTACCTCTATTCTTTGTAGATCTCGAGCCACAAAACAGTAATAAAGACATCTTTAAATTAGAATTTCTGTATCATTCTAAAATTCGAGTAGAAGCGCCAAGAAATAAAGGTGGGATCGTGCAATGCACAAGATGCCAAGACTATGGACACACGAAAACCTATTGTAGGAAACCGTTTAAGTGTGTTAAATGCGGAGGACCACATAACACCTCTAGTTGCAGCAAATCTAAAAATACACCAGCAACATGTGCTCTATGTCAGAAAAATCATCCAGCGAACTACAAAGGCTGTAAAGTTTATCAATACTTAATAAACAGAAACCATCACCTAAGACCAACCAGGCCCAGTCCTTTGTCACAAAATATTACAACTAATACTCCACCACATCAAACAACCCCAACCCCTACTTATGCCCAAATGACCGCAGTACAACCTAACATCCCATCTAACAACACCGAAACAGACCTAACTAGCAAATTTACTATATTCCTTAGTGATTTTAAGAACATGTTCAATCAATTACTCAACCCGAACAGTATGATTCTAACCATGCTGGCAACAGTTATCAATAAATTAACTCAATAATGACCCCTGCACTTAGAATTGCAGAATGGAACGCAAATGGCTTATCAAACCATATTCAGGAACTTACGCTATTTCTTAACATAAATAAAATCGATATCCTCCTAATCGCTGAAAGTCATTCAACACAAAGGACAACTCTTAAAATACCATACTATTCCATTTACTATGCTAACCATCCTGATGATGCGGCTCACGCAGGGTCTGCAATCATAATCAGATCTTCAATAAAACATCACGTACTTCAACCATACATAATACACAAAATTCAAAGTGCCATCATAAAAGTAGATACTTTCTCCCGACCTATTACAATTGCTTCAATATATTGCCCACCACGTTATTCTATAACATGCGATGTATACCTCGAGTTCTTCCAACGACTCGGCTCACACTTTTTAGTTGCCGGAGACTGGAATGCTAAAAATACAGCCTGGGGATCTAGGCTGATTACTCCTAAAGACAGAACATTATTGAGAGTTTTAGAACTAAATAATTTCAACTATTTGTCGACTGGAGAGCCAACTTATTGGGCGACCGATCGAAAGAAAATCCCCGACCTGTTAGACTTTGCCATAACTAAGGGAATCTCAGACCTACATAGTGATATTGAATCCAATTTAGATCTGCACTCTGACCACAGTCCTGTAATAATAACTCTAAGCACCAGTATTATATGGAAAAAGCCACAACAGAGACTGTCTTCCAAAAAGACTGATTGGAACCTATTCCGTCAACATATCAACGATAATATATCACTAAATATCCGCTTAAAAGATAAGGAGGACATAGATGAAGCTGTGCAGTACCTAACTACGTTAATACAAAGCGCTTCCTGGACCTCTACTCCAGAACCCCATGGTCTTACTCGCAACAATCAGAACATTCCGCTTCATATTAGAGGATTGGTCATCGCAAAGCGCAGAGCTCGGCGCAGGTGCCAGGAATCCACTTGACAAAACTTATTTAAATCGAATAACGCACAATCTCCACAATGCTATTCAAGAAGCAAAAAACGAATCCTTCGAACACTACATCGTCAATCTATCTACTGATGATCACTCCCTGTGGAACGCGACAAAGAAATTCAAAAGACCCATAGTATCTATTCCACCTCTACGAAAAGCTGATGGGAGCTGGGCGCGGACGAATATTGAAAAATCCAACAGATTCCCAGAACACCTTGCTAATGTATTTTCCGCTCCTGATATCCTCAACGATGATGAAGATGATGTCGAAATACAAACATTCTTAAACGCCCCCTGTCAGATGTCTCTTCCACCCAAGCCTATTTCACCTGCAGAAGTCAAAAAAGAAATAAGTCTCTTACATCCTCATAAAGCTCCTGGATATGATCTCATCACAGGTGAAGTACTGAAAAACTGCCCTAGAAAAGCTATTGTATTACTTACAACCATATATAACAGCATACTACACCTGTGCTACTATCCGATACTATGGAAGTATGCAATAATAATCATGATATTGAAGCCAGGAAAACCTCCAACTGATGCCACTTCCTATAGGCCAGTAAGCCTCCTTCCTGTAATGTCCAAAATTTTCGAAAAACTTATCCTCGCCACAATTGCAAACGTAACACACATAGATGCCTTAATCCCTAACCACCAATTCGGCTTCAGACCCAATCACTCCACTATCCAACAGTGCCATAGAATCGTTAATAAAATCAAAGAAAGCTTAGAAGCAAAACAAATGTGTACATCAGCATTTTTAGACGTAAAACAGGCGTTTGACAGGGTGTGGCATGCAGGCTTACTTTTCAAACTTAAACAACACTTACCAAATCAATTGTTCCTCATCCTTAAGTCATACATGTCCAACCGTTACTTCCAAGTTAAATTCAAAGACTCATTATCTGACTACCAGACTATCAACTCTGGTGTGCCCCAAGAAAGTGTTCTGGGACCTTTCTTGTACTTACTGTTTACCGCTGATATACCAGCCAGCGAGGATACACTACTAGCAACGTTCGCTGATGATACAGCCATCCTTTCTACAGATCTTGATCCGATACGAGCTTCTGCAAAATTGCAAGCTTATCTTGATCAACTCCAAATTTGGCTTACGCACTGGAAAATTAATCTAAACGTTGATAAATCGTGTCAAGTCACGTTCACAACACGAAGAGCAGAATGTCAAGACGTCAATTAGATTTAAAAGTGAGGAACATGTCTTGGTTACTAAATCGTAGATCTCAGCTCTCACTACAGAACAAACTCCTCATATACAAAACCATTCTTAGGCCTATTTGGACATATGGTGTCGAATTATGGGGCTGCAGCAAACCGTCTAATACAAAAATTTTACAAACCTTTCAATCTAAAATCCTCAGAATGTTACTACATGCACCTTGGTATGTCTCCAACAACACCATACACGACGACCTCAAAATACCGTTTGTACACGACGTCATCAGTGCTTACTCTGTTAAACACAAAAATCCAAGCATAACCCACAGCAACGAGCTAATCAGTGAACTGTTCAGACAACCATTGGAAAATAGAAGACTTAACAGAACAAGGCCAGAAGACCTAGCTAGGTGAATCCAGAGAGCCGTCAATGGATGGCCCCTGACTCAAGTGAACTTCTTGCAACCCATTTACTTATTACTTTATTAAGTAGATTGTAAATTTGCATTAATCCAATAAAATATAAAAAAAAATAAAAAAAGTTGTAGGTGACAACGCAAACAAGGGATTTTGAAATTCTAGGGTTAGCTAAAGCTTTTAATTAAGCTATTGAAATAATTTTAATGTCGATGTGGTTTTTACTTTATTATCTGTTTATAAATATGCAGAAACATTTTATATTATGCATATTTAGTTGTCAAAATCACAATTAAGAAAATTCTGATTGTTTTTAAATATTTTTTCTTGTATAAGAAACAATAAATACTAAAAAGAACAATTTTAGATAATTTTGTTTGTTAATTTATGTCATTTTGAGAAGGGTCAAAATAAAGGTTGTCAAGCACAGATTTAGTTTTTTGGCCAACTTCACCCCACATAAGTCCTTCCGTTCTTCGTAAGCATTTCTTCATTTTCTTTCTTAACTATTTTTGTTCTTATGCAACCCTTAATGTACAATTTCGATGTCATCACTATAATAATAAAATTATATTCTTAGGAGAACAAACAAATGTTATGTAACAAAAAATCGGACTAGTCAATAGTGTCAATGATAAATGATAAGCAGTTACTCTTATAAACCAAAAGACGTCCCTTTCAGTTCCGCTATTCCTACTATCAGACCACTGCAAGGAAGACAGCGGCTTAATTTAGATTATTGTTTTTCTATATATTACTGAACTTATGGGGGAAATGTTAAAAGTTCTAAAGCTCCAAACACATAATGCACGTTATAGCTAAGACACTTCTTAAATGGCTAAGATCTATTTTCCATGCGAAAAAACGTTCTGAATTCTTACTCCTTAGGGAATAAGCAATTTGAGTCATGAGTAAAGAGCTAACTTTAATCTCTCTTGATAATGGCATCAAACTAAGTATCGAAACGTTGAAAATTTTTTAATAATCGGTTCCGTCTATAAACCTTTTCAAGAATTATGTACATGTTGGTGTAAACATAATTGCAGTTTCTAATTATAAAACTTAAAACAGTATATTTCTGCTTAGAATTCACTTATTTATTCAAAAAAGAACCATTAGATTGTATGCGTTTTTCCAACAAGAAAAAATCTACTAGTACCGGTATCGATAAACTCTTCGAAGGCGTTTTGGGCTTCTACTTGGTTGTGGAAAACCTTCTTATGCAGGAAAATATCAAGGTGCTTGAGAAAGTGGTAATCGGTAGGAGAAAGGCCTGATGAGTAAGCTGGGTGAGGTAGAGTTTTTTGTGCACTCATTTGTGAAAGATGTGGTCTGGCGTTATCGTGAAGAAGAATTGGCCCCTTTCCATGGACCAATGCTGGCCACAAATTTTGCGGCTGCCAATACTTCCCTGATGTGATGGTTTCACCATGATTCAAGAAGTGCCGACCTACCAAACCATTACCCTTTTTTTGATGCTGCGTCGATTTGGAAAAGTGCTTTGGTCAACTTCAGGTTCTTCTACAACCTTTTGTTTTTGTAGAGATGCATAAGAATTTCTATCCATCACCCACTACATTTATAAATTACTCAGCTACAAGCTCTTATGTCTAATATATTGCGCTCGGCTGAATCACTTATCTAAATAAATCTCTAATTCATCACACATCACAACGAATGTCATGCCTAGTCGCTTTGTCAAGATCAGCGTTGCTAGCACACATTTAACGTCGATTTTTTTTATTGTTTTCGCTTGGTTTCAAGTGACCACAAAAAGAGGGAAAGGTTGTTCGGTTACTATGACCTTTATGACCTTGTTCGGCTAATTCCTTCTTAATGATGTTTACTGGGACGGAGTGGTGTATATTTCGAATGGCTACTCTTATAGCCTTTCTTTTTTGAGCTGGTAGATATGATGTTTCAATAGTTTCCTGTATAAATATACGGTTAGGGTATTGACTTTCATTGTGTCATTTGATGTTGCTGGCATATAATATTTTCCTTTTTCAGTAATTCTAGCACGATTTTCTATCATTTTCTCGTAATTAGTGACTCCCTGAATGTATATTATATTGGTGGATGTTGCTGACTGCTGTTGTCGTTATTACTTCATGATTCCGATAGAATTTTGTGTTTGTTGGATGTAGTCGGTATGTTAGGTTTCTTTAACTACGTTTGCGTTCCCTCATCTTTTTTAACAATCTGCAATTTATGACTTAAAAGCGTAAAACTTTTTTGGTCATTATTATTATTCATATCACCTAGAACTCAGCCTCGTCGTATATGTCTTAATCTTTAAGGTTAGCATTGCGTATTTCTTTAAGATAACGATTATTTTCATTGGTTTGCATTGCCTATGTGCACGAGACTGTATATGGATGGATAGAAAAAGAGAGTGTCATTATGTTTTGATTATGGAGTACATATAGAAATTGAAGATTAGATTGATATTGCGGATGAAAAGAGCGGAATGTTAGATATGAAATCCAGCCATAAGCAAGAATTACTGACTTTTCTCAGTTTGTATAAAATTGAACGAACTGTATTTCGTATTCCAAACCACCCAAGCGGCACAAAACCTCTATTTTTCGCCATCAATTAAATCCCTTTTAAATTGCAGCAATTTAAGATACAAATATTGAAGTTTATGCATTTCTTTGACTCTTTGTAGTCTCCTCCATCTATTATATCTGTTCTCCATGACTATAATAAATTCGACCATACATTAGATAACAGGTTCACTGCTAGAGACATTTAAAATTTCAAACTCTCCCGTTGTGACTCTTGGATTATAACCACCAAAAATATTTACATCGGACACTCCTGTTAAATAATTACAATTGTCACTCTCTCTGAAGAACCTACACATTTTGTACCTACTCTAACAAGATCCTCAACGTACTCAACTTTTATGTATCATAATAAACCAAACAACGACTTGTCCTCAAAACATGTGACAGTCCTAGTAAACTTAAGCACTAAAACTAATGTTGAGGAACTTACTCTCACCTTGCAATGGAGGAAACTAACTGGAATAAATTCCAACAATATTTAAGATCAAAGTAGATCTTTAACTATGCATAAAAGAACCTGAAGACTTAGATAGAATAATCTAGTACTTCATTCAAAAGGCAGCGTAGAAAACTACTCTTTACCATACCAACTATGCACAACAACCAACCTCCTTCACATAAAAAAGTTGCTTGTTGATAAACGCCACCAAACTCATAATGCTGCTAATAAACACAATCATAACAGATGTCTACCAACCTTAAGCAGGAAGATAATACCCTTTAGACAGCAAGAAAAAACTTCAAAAGACCTCAAGTTATCGATTGTCACATACAGAAAATCGGTAGTTCTTGAGCAAGACTCAACATAGAAAAAGCTGTTATCTTTACCGATTACTTAGTCCCTGCATTTCAACTCTACGACTGTTAAAATACTCCTTGAACTGCGTTTCAAATGTATCTTTCCATAAAAAAAATTTCGCCAACCAAAGTACGATCTGAGCCATTAAAATGAAAATCCCGAGTAATGAGCTTATAACTACTGAAGCTACTAGCAAAGAAAGTCATTACTCTCCTCGCAGCAATCTATAAATATATGCTGAGTATCTTCGAGTATCCTATTTTATGGAAGTACGCATAGATCCCAAACCAATGCAAGCACCAGAACAAATAATTACATATAAACGGATCACCTGGTAAGATATTTGAAAAATTTTTCTTTAAAAGACTATTTGCAGACACAGTTACACCCGTATACCTTCCTTAACATAAATTTGAATTTAAATTATGTTATTGCGAGATACAACAAATACACAGAATAGTAACCCAAATAGCATGGCGCCTTGAAAAGAAAGTACTGCACAGCCATGTTCTTTGACGTTGCTAAGGCGACTTTCTCATCAAGGTGCTATTGCCATCTCTGTAACTCTTTCAACTGACAGACATTTCTCAGCAAAATATAATAATCAAATCTCAAACTATAATCTCATCCTATTTGGTGTCATACAATATAACGTTCTTGTCTCTCTTATTTGCCTTATCTACAGCGTTGATTTATCAGAGGTTGCACCTTTGCACAAAACACCGCTGTCTTATCAATCCATAAAATCCCTCGAAATTACGACAACAGGCTTCAGAAACTTTATAACGCACTGGTCCAGCAATTGTTTAATGTCTATCCGTCTTTTAGAAGACTCAGTCAATGCTGACCTTATGACCTATAAATCTCCTGTCGTTAGAGTATCACTGCTGTCTTTCTCTGTACACTGTTCATATCCATTAGAGCATCGCCAAATTTTCAGTCATAATGCTGTGCACTGTCATCTTAGCAATGCCAATTTCATCTGCGACCATGCGCACACTTAACCGACGATATGAATTTAGCACTTCACGCACACGTTGCACGTTGTTGTCGGTTCTTGAGGTCGACGGCCGTCTAGCGCGGGGCTCATCCTCCACACTCTCTCGACCATCTTTGAAGAGCTTGTGCCACTTAAAAACTGCAGTTTGTGACATGCTTTCATCCTTGAACACTTAACGAATCATGGCCAAAGCCTCCGTGCCCGATTTCTCCAGTCCAACACAAAATTTGATGGCGTACGGCTGTTCAATCGTTCTCTGCATTTTGCGCTTGCACCGAGTCACTCGACAGGAGTCCAGTAAAAACACGATCTAGCCTAAACGAACGCTCGCAGGCGACTGGCGCTTGGTGCGTCTTGAAACCCGCATCCCCCACCACCAAGCATGCGCGATGCGAGCGCGCTCCGACGTACAATCACGTTAGGAAAAAATTGTTCGCGATACTTTTTATACAAACCTTGTATATCGTTAATTTCATTAAAGTCAAATTTGAAATGTTTTATGCAGTTTTAATCTTGATCCTTCCAAGTAACACCTATTTGGTCAAAGAAAGTTTAAGAGACTATTGTTTTATCCTGTAACATAGCTTATTCAAATACTAATAGAAACATATTGGGAAGCTGCATTAGGGATAATTATTGACTTTCTATGGGTGGACCATAAAGATCGATACTAGTTAAACAGTCAATAACAAATTTAGGATTTTTTGTTTGTTTTTTAATTTTAATTGTTAGATAAAAAAAATTAGCCCAAAAAAGATCACAATTGAATATCAATGATTTGTCGTTCTCACACATTATATGCTTACATGCGCCATTTTCAAATTAAAAAGCCACTCTTAAAAACTGATATACTGAGACTAGTCGTTTTCGACAACAGGAGTCTATGAGTCACGTGCCACGAAGTGATAGACTACGTACTGTTAGAAAATAGGGGACAGGTAAATGCGAGCAGAACTATAAATATCAAGGACATTACTACAACGATTACAAAAAGATTTATATTTGTACCTCGATAAGGTTAAATTGGCCCAATAAACACAGCCGCTAGACTTTCAACAAGAACTGCACTATACAGTTCGAATCCAAGGAATGGATTTGTTCAAATGGACGATGAAGACCATTTTTATCTTAACGCCTTGGCGAATAAACAAAACACCCGATTGTGAGGTACCAAAAATCCAAGAGTCTTACAGTAACGTAAATCGAATCCTCTCAATTACTGATTGGTACGGAGTGACATCACAAAGTAATCAAACCTAATTTTTTCAAGTTCAATTATGATAATACTGTGACAGTTACCGCAGCTTACTATCAAGAAATGCCAGAAACTTTTATTTGTCCAGCTATTGGAAACACACCTAACAAGATGGAGCAACTGCCCATACAGCAAGAGAGCCCAAGCAGACTTTAAAAGACATTTTTGTCTAAAAAATAAATTTACGCAATAGCAATTTTGTATGGTCCTGATTTCTTTCTGTAGAATTGTTGGCTAATGTAATGCAAAATGTTATTAAACGAACCCACTCTCCTAAAGAAGAAACGGAGGCTATTTGCCCAATATAATTTTCAAAATGTAGACAAAACAAGAAGTTCATTGTGTAAAAAATCAACAAAATATTAAAAATCACAAAATTTATTCGTTGTTTAAATGACAGCATGATTTTTGGCCCACTCTGTACTAAAACCAATACGCAGTACGCTTGCAGAAAGTTCATAAAGACCAAAAAGTCTAAATTTCTTCTTTGTTACAATCTCATTTAATTTTACATAATAAACACCCCGAGAGCATATTAATTACAAATTCCGTATTAAATTACAATCAGCCCTCGGCGTAAATTGGAATTTAATATTAAAGCGCACAAAGGTATTTTGGACAAAGACGCTAATTTTGCGACGCGATCCCAAAGCACACAATCGGGGACCGTTTGCAGCAGCTAATCGCATTACTCTGACCCTCAATTCGTAAGTAGTTTAAAGTCCCTTAAATCCGATTGTTTCCAAGTCTGAAGTAATATCCTGCCTCAGTTATAGTTGCGGAACTAATTTTACTAATTCGCCTTGGGACGCTCCAAAGCGGCTTTAAACGACGGTATCGGAACTGCTGTTTGTTGCAAAAAAACCTGAGCAACATTACCAGATGTTGTACATATCAATTCGATTTAAATAATAAAACTAGACAACTGTAGGATGTTCTTCCTAAATAAACCACAACACATTGGAACCATCAGAATTTCATTGCTATCAAAGTACAGACTTCGCAGTGTTGCCAGGTCGGGCCCCGGGAGGGGGTAAATCGGGCATCGGGACACTAAGACCGACAAAAGGTTAAAAAAAGAAGCGTTGGCTCCAACGTATGATTAGTCTAACATATATTTACAAACCTTACAGAACTTAACCTACCTTAAGCTAACCTATTAACACTAGCTAACTTAATCTACTTAGCTAATGTACAAGAACTTAAACTACGTGCTGAAACGAGAAGTGAGCTGGCGCAGCAAAGCCGGGTTGCGAGCTGGTGGCAGCCGGCCAGGCGGTGAGCAGCAGGACCGGTGGCGGATCCGGGTAACCTGCCGGGCAGCAAGCAGCTAAGCTGGGCAGCGAGCAGCAGGGTCAATGGCGGAGCCGGGCAGCGTGCAGCAAGGCCGGTAGTGGGGCCGAGCAGCGGGGCTAATGCAGCGGAGCTGGGCAGCAGGGCCGGGCAGCAGCACCGGGCAGCAGCACCGGGCAGCAGCACCAGTCAGCGAGCCGGGCAGCAGGGCTCAAAAAAGAACCAAAAGAGACTCGCCTGGACTCTTTATAATTTCTTCTTGAAGGCCTGGAGAATGAGACCGAATGCTTTGGTGGCTCAGGTCTTAAGGGTTCAGCGTGATTATACCCTCAAACTATGCACCTCACCAGCAGGGGGGCACGAGCTGAGCCCTTACAATCTGAGCCACTGACGCATTCGCTCTCAGTCCCCAGTCCCCTAAAAATGAAGCCGTCGGGAGTTCAGGTGAATCGTCTCTCGTTCTTTCTGCCCGGCTTAGCTACACCAGCCCCGCTGTCCGGTTTGCTGTTTGGTCCCGCTGTCCGACCGCCCACCCTGCCACCGGCCCTGCCTCCCGCTGCACTGCCCGGCCGCTCCAGCTACTTGACTGCCAGCCTCGCTGCCCTGCCGCCCGCTTCATCGTTACCCGGCCGTATCAGCTGCTGGATCTCCATCGTCGCCGGCCAGCTGCCTGCTCTGCCGCTCGTTCCGCCGCCGCTCGGTCGCTCCACCTGCTCGACCGGCAGCGCAGCCGCCCGGCCTCAGTCACCTACCCTCGGGCGCCCGTATTCCCGCCTGGCCACCGCTTCCGACACCAACGCCAATATTGTCAACCGGTGGCCCGCTATACCGCCAGCCGCTTCCTTGCTGCCGGTCGCCAGCTGCATCAGGCGCTACCACATGGCCTTCCATCGCCACCTTAATTAAGCGTAGTTGTAGTGTTTTAGGTTAAGGATTTTGTAGCTTGTAACTGAAATATACTTTTCATCCTACGTTGGAGCCCAACGTCAGTTATTTTAGCTTTCCGTGCCCCACTCGTTGCCGGACTTAGTGTCCCGACGACAAATTTACGACCGCCGGGGCCCGACCTGGTAACAGCAGTTAGGTGTGAAATATGCAAGCAAAGCTTTATAATGCTTTTCCATAATTGCGGTTTTCTTTCAGAAATTACAGGTATGATGCTTTTTTAGCCTTGGAATCATAGCAGATTTGTTGACACAAACTCTTTGCTTTAAAAAGCCGCAGAGAAAAATGGGGTTAGATCGCAAAACCGTGTGGCCAATTGATATCACTCCTTTCCAAGATAACACGAGCGAAAAATTTAGTTTGAAGTAAGCGACTGTTCCACGTGCTGTGCGACATGTGGCTCCATCTTGTTGAAACCATTCATTTCATTGAACAAGAGTTGTTGAGCATCTCTTGATAGCGCCGGCAGCTTCGTTCTCAAAGCATTACGGACTGACGGTTCCTCCAGCCCGCAATGCACATCAAACAGTGCGTATCTGTGGGTGCATTAATTTTTCGTGAATAGCGCTTAGGTCTCCACTAACCCAAATTTGATAATTTTGACGATTCACAAAGCCATTTAAAGAAAACTGAGCGTCACCACTCAATGTAAGTCTTTTGCAACAATCGACTTCTATATTTTCTAAAACGCGGTTTACAAATATACGACGTTTATGGTGGTTTTTGGTGGAGTTAGCTATTTATTTAGATACCAATTGTACAAACGTAAACTTTTAACTTTACTTTAGATCATCCTATATATTTTTGCTCTCATTTGTTGTAATGTTTTTAAGTCGCTACAGCTTCTCCAATGAAGTAGAAATGAAACTTTTAACTGAAATGAAATTCTATAGCTGGATACCAAAATGGCTTTATTGTAACTTTGTATAGTAGGACTTTATTTTTCACTCAGGTGACTTTTGTGACTTTATGCTTTGTGATTATGATCGTTCAGCTGTGTGGATCGTGTTGAAGTAACCGATTTCGACAAAAATTTTACAAGTGGTGGAGGGTGGGCGGGTCGGGTTTTAAACGCGGCCCGCTAAAGGGCAAAGCTACAATTTTTTTACCGAAAATAGAAAATTTTGATTTTTAACTATGTGCAATGGTCTAGGTAACTCTAGCACAAGTCACGGGCTTTCCCTCCGGTACTTCGTATGTGGATCTCCTACCCCCTAAAAAATGCGACTCGAAAATGGATCTTTCATGATTAAAAAAAAACTATCTATAATCAATTTCGAGACTTTTTCTCTCTTGGAAATTTCAACCTTCTCGCATACTTTTAGAGATAATCGGAGCCACTCTGTAAAGTCTGTGGGATAAGCGGGTAGTGTGCAGCAGTTTTGGATAAAGGTGTTGCAGAGTCTCTCCTGCCTTAAGCATGTACGCCACCCTGTCCGTGACCATGAGCAAAACTCTTTCGACGGTTTTGGCGCGCTTAGCTACAAAATTTGCAAGGTCTCTTGAACAGCTTGCACAATGGTAAAGGCATTGGTTTTTTCCAAAGGGGTCACTTAAATAAAGTTGCTTCCGTCAAGCTTCCGACAATATTGTAGCCAACAGTATTGGTCGCTCGTCGAAGCTAATCCAGATTCTGGAGTCTCACTTCATTTAACACCTCCTCGTAGATTGAGGGTACAACTCGCCTCAGTGTCTTTACATTAGGGACTTTTCGATTACAGCACTTCTCTAAGAAGTCATGAAGCAAACTTTCCTCCAACTTATTTAAAGAAATTTCTTCTGCCAGGAAAGTTGCGACTAGGTCCTGGTGAAAAAGTCACTGGAACCTCTAAGTCGGTCAATAACTTATGCTTCTTTGGAAAACCTTGTGTAAAGTGTTGGTGCGTGGTCGAGTGCTTATGTTGGAATAGTTCACATTTCTTTTTGAAGTCATACTAAAATAAAAAAAATAAGTAAATTTATTGAAGGTTTTCTCTGTGCGTGGCAAAGCGCCACCCAAGTTCTTGGGTTCAGTTCCTAAATTTTGCCCGTAGCAACTTTACAGTTCAGTAGGCTCATAAATACAACAAAGTATTATTTTGAATCTAAAGTCGTAAATATCAAAGCATATAAGTAGGTGACTTACATTTATAGACTTAATGCACACTCTGCAAGTGATCTTATCTCCATTTACTTAAAAATCGGCGTCTTCTGTCGCCCATTTGTTGTAAAGGCCTCTTTTACTAACTGCAACGTTTGGCTAATACGTTTATATTCACCACTTTAATAGCCTATTGGTATTTCAACTTTGTAACTTTTAATGTCTTTCAAAAATTTTGTTAAGGATCTTGTCTCTTTCCTTCCGTCTGACTTACTTTTGTATTATCGAGGCTACTGGATGTATTTGCCTTAAGAACTGGTTTTGTTCGCGCAATTTCCAATTACTTGTATTTGGATTTTAAATTAAGGCCGACCGTCTTATGGCTCGCTCTGTATACGCGCTTTAGTTTTGATTTAAGATAGCTGCGGCGAATTTGCTCGCTTGCGCGGTGCGCCGATATATAAAGCAGAGCGGCTTCTTCGCTCTTTCGCTCGCTTCGTTTTTTGAATTTTAATTGTCATGGTTTAGAAAGTGTGCAACCGGTTTTAAATTTTCCGTGCCCAAGGTCTGATTTTATTGCGGGATTCGATATTTTGCCGACCAGATTTTCCTCTTCCCGGACACAATGAGCTGAAGGATCCACATCAGGAAAGACGCTTCCGATCGGCCCCGCAGCGAAGATTGATGTAACTTGTCCTTTTTTCCACCCACACTCTTTTTTCCTCTCCCGTGATTCCCCAGGAGTACAGCACGGGGAGCCGATTTTTGCAGCAGAGCTTCCAAAGGTGAGTTTGCCAGCTTTGGCTTTTGATTGAAGTTCCTTTGTTTAAAAATTTTAAAATTACGATACAGTCCACTTTTGGCCGAAACAGGTTTACTTCAAGTTGGTTTGTCTGGCTATCCTTTCGTGATGTTAGGAGCTGCCATCTTTATTCCTTTTCCTATTCTTGTATTCTTCCTTTTCCCACAGTAGATGATTTCACTTTGTTTATTGAGAAAATGTAGTAAATGTTTGATTGTGTGAAAACATGTAATTCAGGTCCATTTCATGTCATCGCTTGAGGAAGGTAAGTCCCTGTTTGTTGTTCCTGCTTAAATTAAACTTGCGAAGATAAATTTGTCAGCGGTGCATAAGTGCATATTTCACGATAATAATTGGCTACACTTAAAACTTACATTTTCTAATCAGCTGAGCTGTTTTTGATCTACTTATAAGGTTTACTTTTAGTAATAATGCTGACCTAGAGGTCACGCGCGTGCCGCTTATCGGGCTACACTCGCTAACTTTCGCCTCCTTTGGTAGCCTAGGCAACAGGTCCACTTCGCCTGAAGTCTCAGCGGCGGTTTTCATTCTATTTTATTTGTTAGTTAGTTGGAGCTAGGGTTAAGCTATAATTCCCTAGGAGGCTCACAAATGGCGAATAGTAAACGGCCTTCAGATATGAAGAGTAACTTGTGAATTTGTTAACAAAATAACAATGAAGTTAGAGGACATGGTGGAAAGCCTTGGCAAATATAAGCTAACGTAAAAGTAATGGATAAAAGTTTATCAAAGAAGATACACACTGCGTCTTTTTATTTTTTTAGTTTGTAACGAGCGTTCTTTCCTTCTATACGCCCTTTAATAATTGTGGTTAATAGTCCTCCCTTCCTTATTATGTGTCTCATTGGTGGGCTCCTTCGTTTTTGTATGTTTTTCCACGAACACTTCTCTTGTTCGATCCTTCTCAATACTTCCTTGTGTGTTATTCTATTGGGATGGCTGATCTTTAAAGCTCTACTATAACACCACTGGTCGTACGCTTCTAGTCCCTTTTTGCATGCCAATCCGATAGTCCACGTTTCGGCTCCATAAAATGGTACACTAAATATAGTAATACAAAAATGCATTTTAGAATTTAACTATGATTGAATTGAGTCATCTCAAAAGGGCTGTGATTAACTGTTTACGATAAAAATTTATAAAACGTTAAATTTATGAATTACAGGCATGCATATTATTAAATCATCGGTATAATTGCAAAACAGAAAAACAAAAACAAAAAAAGTTACCAGGTCATAACAAAGTAGTAACGTTTATGAAAACTTGTGTTTTGTGTTTTCTGTTGTTTATTGTGTTTATTGTATAATAACATTCTTTATCTTTAAATACCAGATAGCAATTAAAAAATTGAATGTTGTGTTTTGATATGCTACAGTTGGAAACTTGTAAATTTGTAATTGTGAACAATAAAGTAAAAAGTCATATGATTGTTGCGATATGGTGTATTTTTTGTGTCAATTGTGTGTTTATTTCCAAGCAGTTACGCAAGGCCAACGCTGTAGTTTTGCGTCAAAGAAAGCGCCCTGAAGGCGACTATAAGAAAATGAAGAAATCGCACCGTAAGCACATTCAGAAACCGCAATCATTAAGAGGTAAATCGACCAAAATTCAAAGGTCTCGGTCACCTCGCACTTACAAGCTTAAAAAAACAAACAGAGAGTGCGATTCTAAAGACATAGCCAACTTCAATTTCAGGCTACAGATACGTGCTGGAAAAATTATTTTATAAAAGAAAAATTGCTCACAGTAGAAGAACGCAAAAATCTTGAATCTGTTAAAGTTTTCCCCTTGGTTTTTGTGGATCAAAAATTTAAAATTGAGGACAAAGTGTACTATCGCAACAATTTGGAGTGTACGGCATTTCGGAAGGGGGTAGCAAACGTTTCAACAAGAGTGTAGGTCAACTTACAATAAGGAGAGTTCTCAGTATTGTTAGAGTTCGCGCCAATCTGCAATTACTTTATTTGGATTTTAAATTAGGGATGGCCGTCTTTGATTCTCTCCTGTATACGCTCTTTAGTTTTGATCGGCGGCGAATTTGCATGACTACGCGGAGCGCTGATATATAAACTCGCGGTTTCGGCCGCGGGGCACTCGCCTCTGCTCTCGCGCCCTGCCTGGCCTTGCCTGGCTCTGCTTTTTTCGCTCGCTTCGTTTCGAATTTAGTTGTAACAATTTAGAAAGTGGGCGACCGGCTTTAAATTTTCCATGGCCGAAGGCGTTTTGACCGAGAATTTGCCGTGTTTGATTGGAGGCAGAAGTTTCTATTTCCGCAAGGCCGTTTTGTTGAAGGCTAATTTTGGGGCTGAGATTGTTTTGTTTCCGATTGCATTTTAGGGTTGAAATTTTCTTTGGTGAGACTCGGTGCGATTTTCTTTGTATCTGACCAGGCGAGGAATCAATAAAGAATCTTTGCACCAGGAAAGACGCTACCAATCGGCTCCGCTGTGAAGATTGGGGTAACTTGTCTTATCTTTTCACCCACACCCTTATTTCCTTTTTTTAGAACCCCCAGGCCCAACAGCACAGGGAACCAATTTCTACGGGAAAGCGCCGTTTTCCAAAGGTTAGTGTTTTAGCTTAGGCTTTTGTTTGAAGTTTTTTGTTTAAATTTAAAATTACGAAGTCTGAAGAATGTTTACTTTTTCCGCCCACATAAGTTTTGCAGAACAAACTGACTACATTGCAACCGACTAAATATATTATTACTTTAGAATTCAGTTAACATATTTTATTTTTGCTGCTCTAAATTTTTTTACTCCAATAAAAAGTATTTTGTAAAATATTTGACTACATTATCTTACTGCATTTTGTAATACCACAGAATGTAATTAAAATGTAGTCAAAAAGTTTTCAATTATCTTACGAAAAAAGACGTAAAACTGTTCAAAGTTAGTAAAAGACTAGCAGCACAGCGGTGAGACCACATTATTAAGAAGTGACAAGTGTACGCGTGACTAAACAATTTTTGGGTGGACGAAATGCAGTTGAAAACAAAGATCACCAACGTCGCTTGAGGACCAGTATAACGAAAGAGAATAATCGCATTGTTTATCATCTTCTTCAAGATAATCATCAATGCAAATTTCTGAATTGCTTTTGAGGTCAAAACAAGCTACGGAAATATGCACAACAATTTCAGTATAAAAAAGGGTACGTGGATACCTGAAATTCTTAATTCAATTGTTTTTTTTTGGAATCAAGTAACTCAACACCGTCTATCTAAGAAATAATTTCAATCTATAATTAACAACCTAATTATGCAATACTAAACGCAACAATGTACTCTAGGACAACCCATACCCCTCACACCCCTACAACAAGCTGCACTACTAAACAATTACTCAAATAGAGATGACTTTAGATAGCAACTACTACGAATGTTATTCACAATCCAGGGGAAATAAAACCAAAAAATAACTGTCTAGCGACAACAAAAGGAAGAAAAATTAATAGCACACAACTAATTACACCCGATAAAATAATCATAAAATTTTTTAGCTAGTTTAATCCAGGAAAATGAAACCCCAAAAGAGAGTAATTTAGCAACAGTCAGAACTTCAGCCACCTCTAATATTTGTACGGACGTAACAAACTATATCAAGATGACAAGGCAAACACATGCAAGCAATGTAAACAAAATCACTTGTCAAACCCATCCCCTGCTGGTAATTTGTTAAAATAAAAATCTGGTGTGAACATCACACGACTTTCCTTATCCTATTATTATATATTATACCAGGTCCATCGTCTCGGCCCTGCGCTGCTCTTGTCCCGAAACTTGTTATTTTAAAAAAGGACGAGGCGCGAGTCCAACACTAGAAAGCTGATTAAAATAAACAGTACAAGACAATAATTGACTCGTACTTAAAATTTTGCTACGTCACTGAAGGTAACCGTGCGAGCTCGGCAGCACAGCCTTCTTCATTATCACCTGCGCGATTATAGGATAAGGAAAGTAAAAATTATATATATCAATTAAAAGGGAAACAAACGTTTAGAATAATTATAAAATCATTTTACCAAACTAAATAACATTGAGGAAAAACTAGTGAAACTGCGCTAATCTAGACGTTATCTAAAAACCAGACTTTAAAGCACTTCATCCAACGTTGGAGGCAAAATTCATCGCCTAAGGAGGTTATAACAGAAAACACACTCTATGAAAGTCAAGAAAAGAAGTACTGCATATCGACGAGTCACCAACCTACTGGCCTACCGACCCTAAGACAGCACCGGATTTGCTAGACTTCTTTGTGAGCAACGATTCTCTTTGACTTATACAGACCTCCTCCAGCTGCGATCTTACTTCAGACAACTATTACAACAGCCACTTTAATCACGACTATTATTACCAAAAAATCCGATTCCTAAATTGAACGGCTCCAAAAATAACTAGGACACCTATAAACAAATAATCTAAGATAACTCCAATCTGCACACTAGACTACAACCATCACTAAAACTTATAAAAGCCGAAACAAACAACACAATAAATTTGTTTCAAGAAGTAGCCATCCAAAATGTTCCATATGCAAAATCTCAAAAAGCGCCTCACAACGTTCCACTCAAAATAAAAAACAATAGCTGGAAGAGAAAAGCTAAATTAATATGGCAAAAGCGCACATACCCAACAGAAGAAGAGAACACAATCTCTTTAGCAGAATATCTTTCAAAAATTTTCACAGCATACCAAAGGCAACCCGATATCACTCATGATCTTGAAGTGAAACAAGACCTATTTGTAGCCACCTAAGCCCAAGAACACATCAGCTATTTATTCCTAAAAAATAATAAATAAAAATAAATCATTAAACTTAAAGAAAGCACCACATGTAAATCTTCACACCTTAAAGAACTACCAAAGACAGACAGAATAAAAAAAAAACATTAAAAATCACACGGACTTTTTAAATTACTATCTGAACAAGTGGTTTGCATAATATCATAACTCCTAGAAAGGTTCTCAAAAGAATTAAAGAGATATTACACTGCGTAGCAGTACATTAAAAAATAAAAAAAAAACACTGTACAACTGTTTTTTCTTCATACAAACCAAGTTTTTGATAAAATATGAAATCGCGGTTTATTATAAAAAGTTAAAAAAAAATTACCATGCAAAAGATATATACGCAGACCTAAATTTGAAGCAAAGATCGACGTAGAAGCGTCCAGGTGCTATCTGATCTATTCAGGGGTATCCCAAGAAAGCATTATCGGTCCACTTCTATGCATACTCTACACATCCGACATACGAATCACCGGTACACAGAACTAGCAACTTTTCCAGACGGTACAGCCATCTTTTTGACTAACATAGTCTCGTTATTTGATATCATTTCAATCAAATAGAGAGTTGGAGAAAATATAGAAATTCAACAAATCAGTCCACACATTATTTTTTTACGTTTAGTTTTCAAATTCAACTAGCCACAGTCAAAACATAATACAATCAAATATTTAGACCTTAAACCAACATGGATTTATGTGGTATCGAACAGTGGGGATAAGTCAAATATGTCCATACTACATACACGTCAATCTAAAATTTTAAGAGCCATAGCAACTCCACCTAGATCTCAAAATACCATATACAATCATCCAAGAAAGAGCCAAAATACATCATGATAAACTAAACACCATCCCAATTCATTTATCTAATCTTTATTACGGTCTACAAACATGAAAAGGTTAAGAAGATTGTGGTCGCTAGACCTCTGACGACTTCGAAGGTATACCTACCATGGCCAAATTCCTCAACACGTTACTACTTTTACAATGTACGACTTAATGTAAAAAAGCTAGATCTGTATGTTCCTAGCATGTTTATTGGCAAGCCATGCTTGTACTTCGTGTACACTAAAATCTATGCAGTGTTTCCAATTTTATATGTAGCGGAGAAAAAAATGAGCTTACTGTTGATAATCCAAAAATGACCATAACATATTATACCAAAAGGTTGTCAACAGATCAAGAAGCGTTGGTAATATAAACGTGCAAAATAGCATCCGACACTATTAAAGCCGTGCATTCACCAGATGGCTTTGAAGTCGTAAATTTTAAATTAAAATAAACATAAAACCAAGATAGTCGGCTGTCAAAATTTTTAGATGTACTAATTAAATATGACCTCGGCTTGTGCGTTAGATATTTGCCGATCTCCAAGAGAATTTTTCTTCGTGGCGCATCTAAACCGCTACGGGTAATTATATAGTTGTTTACAATTGTATGATTATTTCCAGTTCTTCCTTCTCAGCGAGACGCTACGAGGAGTCGCATCAAACCGGCAGGTCCTGCATTTAATTGCAGCTGGTTCTTCGTTCAGCGCTCGTTCGATCGCTTAACGAACCGTGTCACCTGCAAATCCGATGTTTACCGCAGCGCCTTCCGCGAAATCCACTCTAAAAGGCGCAGTTCTTCGCCACTTAACCGTTGCTTAACGACGCCCTCGGCATGTGGAGCCTGGCGGCGGTCCGTTATCGGCAGCTCCAGTTCGCTGATAGCGCGGCAGTTGCGGCGACTGCTAATTGGGAGAGGTAACTGGCCTGCACACTAAAAACTGTGGAAGTAATCGCTGATAGGGGTGTGAACAACCCAAGGTTCTTTAAATTCACTAGCATACCTCGTTTTAAGCCTTAGCGTCTTAGTGACTTCTCAATGATTGTTATTAAGGAGGTCTTTGAACATCAAAATGGTAGTCTCTCGATTAGCATAGTATTTATTTTGGTTGGTGGAAGGTCAGGTATATACCAACATAGGCGGGTGGGGAAAATGCTATATGAGGTCTCACGTTGTCCCGAAGAAGTGTCAGACCTTATTTATTGCCCATTATTATTCCTGCCCATTCCATAACGGAATATAGGGAATATAGGAGTTCTATTATCAAAAAATTAAACTCAGGGGCGCTGAACTTCCCCTTTGTTCTTTGTTTTCACCCAAATAATTCACTTAATTTTATTTTAAACTTAGGTCACTACATTTTTAAGTTGTACGTCTTTTGCATGTTATAATTGGTCTTTTTTGTTTCTTTCTATTCCTGATTCTATCCTTTAAAGCTCGTTTTGAGATATGATTATTGGGTTTTCTAATGTATGGGCTGACCAACTCCATTTTCCCTTTTCATACCCAATAATTGATTTTTGTTTGGCTTACTCCCATAAATATTTGTTTGAAATATGTAATTTATTTGTTTGGTTTCTTATCCCATCCAGCATGTAACAGCGTACTCTTAACATTTGAATGAAAGAAGCAGATGTTGCTTGTAACTAATGTTTCTCTTTTTTGAACTAATTAAAGAGAACTGGTTTCTTATTATTCTTTGATTTAGGCACTTCTCTTGTTTTATATTGTAGTCTGTAGTTATATATCAAAGAAACTCAGTGGCTATTTTAAAAAGGTGCTCACTCAAGTTAGCGCGCGCTTACTTCTAGCTACGAACTAGATGTTAACCGGACAAGCAAATAATATCACTAAGGGACTAACCAGTGGTAGCTTTTATAAGCTATGATATATCTGAAGGTTGTAGATGCAAAAAGAGCTTCAAAAAACACGTCGTCCGTAGAAAACGATAAACCAAAAACTCTAATTCTGTTCTGTATCAAATAAAACGTCGTAAATAATTATAAAGGACGATGTTTATGCTAAATAATTTGTGCTTTATTTTCAGTCAATAGGGGCAATTTTAATACAAATTCGATTATAAGGAAACACAAGATCTCCAAAATGATGCTCAAATATCATCTCAAGGGTAGCATTTGGAAGAATCGCTAAAAACACATTCTGAGCCCAGAACATGATCTGGGGAGGAGAATAACCAAATTCGCTAAAGTAGGACTGCTTATGACATCAAGAACCCTACACAGTTTTGCGAGTTTAAAAATATTAATCGGAATTTCAACGATAACAACAAATTTGCTGTTAAGATTGGCCCAAAGCGCCTGTTCCTCTTCACGCTTTAGTCTTTAGTCAGTTTCTGTAGACCCAGACTTCTTAACCATTACTTCTGTGATCAGCTTGGTCAGCTTCTTGCTATTTTGACTGATCTGACGCCATTGACTCTTTGGGCATGGTAATTTTACTTCTTTGTCTTTATTGAGGAATTCTATATCTCTTACGACGCACTCATTTAGAATCATTCTTAATGTAATCATTTCGTGATTCAAACTAGTCATTTCTTCTTATTGGTGTCTCTGCAGCACATGTTATCGCTGGTTTTACGATGATTTTAAATCTTTTTGTCTTACTTTTGATTCTTGCGTATTTATTTTTCTAGATAAAGCCTCTTAGATATCCTCACACTAGTGCTGTTTTTTTGACTTGCTGTTTAATGGCTATTTTAGTCACTTAATATTTTTACCTCTAGATATAAAGGGCGTCCCATAATTAACGCAAGATTTAAATTTGCCGCCATTTATGCAGTAAAGTGTTGACAACCCTAAAACAAAAACAAATCGACAGCTGACAGTTTAGGGTTAGTAAAAATGGAGCGTTACACGATAGAACACCGTGTCTTCATTATTGAACAATATTTCAAAAATAATGAAAGCTTGGCGGCCGCTGTTCGAAAATTTCATACAAAATATGGTCGGAATAGTGTTTTGATTTCGTCAACTGTGAAGAGATTAATTGAAAAATTCCGAGAGACAGGATCCGTTGGAGACGCCACACTGGTCGTCCAAAAACAGGCCGTTCAAATGTCAACATCGAAGCAGTGCGTGAGAGTGTCGGTGACAATCCAGGAACCTCAATTCGGCGTCATGGACAAGAATTGCAAATTTCAAGAAGCTCTCTACAGCGTACACTCACTAAAGATCTGTGTCTCCATGCTTACAAAATTCAATTAACACAACAACTGAAGCCTAATGACCATGCACAGCGAAGAGAGTTTGTTGAATGGATTATTGAGCATCAACATATGGATGCTGATTTTTGGAGCAAAATCATCCTAAGCGACGAAGCACATTTTCACCTTGATGGGTTTGTTAATCGCCAAAATTGCCGCTTTTGGAGTTCTGAGAAGCCACATGTGATTGTCGAAAAACAAATGCAACCACAACGTGTCACTGTTTGGTGTGGATTTTGGGCTGGAGGCATAATTGGACCATACTTTTTTGAAAATGAGGCTGGTTAAGCAGTGACTGTTACTGGTGCTCGATATCGCGACATAAGAACACAGTTCTTTTTGCCGAAATTGGATGATATTGATGTGGCCAATATGTGGTTTTAACAAGACGGTGCCACATGCCATACAGCCCGTGAAACACTTCAATTACTGCATAAGACATTTTCAGGTCGTGTACTCTCTCGTTTCGGTGATCAGAATTGGCCCCCTAGATCGTGTGATTTAACACCATTAGATTTCTTTTTATGGGGTTATTTAAGATCACAGGTCTATGTCAACAAGTCCACAACCACGCGTGCATTAAAGGAGGAGATTCAACGTTGCATCAACGAAATTCAGCCACATTTATGCAGAATGGTCATGGAAAATTTCGACAAACTAGTGCGTATGTGTATGCAAAGCCGTGGAGGCCACTTGCCCGATGTGTTATTCCATAAATAACCCTATCCTATGTACTTTATGATTCAATACAAAAATTACAATCAAAAGACTAAAAACTGTGTTTTCTATTTAATACAAATCTTGCGTTAATTTTGGGACACCTTTTACTAAAGAAAATATTTGACCCCCAACAATAATGAAATTTGTTTTTGTTTGATCACACATTTTATTCTTTTTAAAAATCAAGCTTATCACCTTCAAAACAGTTTGCTGGGGCAACTACACACCGATGGAGGCGTCTACTAAATTGTCTTTGAATTCATCGGTTACGGTTTTCTGAATATTACCCAAAATACGAAAATGGGGGTTTTAAAAAGAACTCACAGGAATTGCGATGAGCCGGCAAATAAAAAGATCCCCTTTTTCCAAAAACTCGTCAAGGAAACTGCCGCATGATGCAGAGCAGCGGGGTTGCCTTTAAATAGGTGCAATGCCTACTTGCACACGTACCACCTTCTTCTTGATCATTTTAAAAACTTCCCGATAACATTTTTGATTGGCAGATTGTCCTGATGACACATGTTCGTTGTAAATGATTCCGTGACTGTCAAAGAAACAATTTGATTGTAGCTTTACCCATTCTTTCTTTCGTGGGACGAATAGAGTTTGTAGTATTCCACTCTAAACTTTTCTGTCGGGGTCGTATTTAAAAATCCATGACCAAGACGGTACAAAAGATCATCCTTCCAATTAGCCTTTCGCTCAACCATAAGATTCTTTGCAACCATAGGCATTTATCATACTCTAATCAGATGGACCTTAAAGTTTTCATTTAAATTCACTATCGATTGTTCTCAAGGTTTTTAAGCAAAATGTGTTTTCTACTTCTTGGTCCCTTGATATGGCTTTGTGCCCTGAACATTTGTCATTATGTAGGGAAAAACACTATCGTTGTCGGTTCATGGTTATGCCAGTTTCAATAATTTTTTGATAAATCTCGTTTATGGTGCATGTTTCTCTTTTTTTTAAATAAAATCTCATCAGTATTTCTCCACCTCTTCCTTTTAGTTAATAGCCATTTGTTTTCTAAAGATTGAGATGTCGACTCCAAATTATATTCAACCTGCTTTGAAAGGTATCATGTCATTTCTTCGCCCATTTACTTTTATTGTGTAACCGTCAAACGTCTCTAAGTAAGGAAATTTCTGACATTTCATGTTGGCTCGCTATTGTTCATACAATCATTGGTAATAACTTTATTTTAGGCGGGTCATATGATCTGCTTCTTAAGAAGTATGGTAACAAAAGCATCTGGTTTAAATTTGTAACGTTTTTGGTTCAAATTTTGAAACTTTAAAATCAAATGACTAATATTTGTATACACAGGATTGCAAATTAAATATACAGGATGCGGCAAAAGATCAACCCAAAATTCAGCCTCTAAAGAGAAGATACAAAATAAAGTTCAATACTTCACAGATGAGGAAGGAACTAGAGAGACGGAGTGGATAAGAAATAAAAATAGGAAAAAGAAAAATTCTGAATTAAAAGAAATCAGAGCAGGGGTCCGGTACTTTACCTATTATATACTAGTGACATTCAGAGTCTTGAACATGAAACAATAGCAACATTTGCTGATGATGCCGCAGTTATTGTTGTGGGAAACGATCAAGAAGAGGCTGCCGAGAGACTTCAAACCTCTGTTAATGAAATCAACACCTGGACTAAAACTTGGCGTATCAAGTTAAACGAAAATAAGTCTGTACATATAGACTTTACTAACAAACAGAAGCAACATCTACGAAAATCAACGATACCCAGATTCCCTATGTAGACTCGGCTAAATATCTGGGTATGACCTTAGACGCTAGACTTCGCTGGAAGGTTCATGTCAAAAAAAAAACGTAAAGAGCTTGGCTTCAAATTGAAAAAAAATTATTAGCTACTTGGACGAAACTCCAATTTATCCACATACAATAAATTGCTCTTATATAAGCAAATCTTGAAACCTGTTTGGACCTATGGCATCCGACTCTGGGGTTGCGCCAGCAAAAGCAACATCCAAGTGATACAGCGTTTCCAGAACCAAGCACTAAGAAACATCGTTGATGCACCTTGGTACTGCCGAAACAGAGACATCTATCGGGACCTTCGAATGGATACTGTTGACCGAACCATAGCCAAACTTGCCAGCAGCCATAAACATATATTACTCATCCACGTGAACGCCGAGGCCATCCAGCCCCTGGACAACACAAACTTAGTAAGAGGACTCAAGAGGACGAAGTCTTTGAAATAGTGCTAGTGCAAAGCAGAGCATTGTGCGGTATTTGTGCTACATGTTATGTTTAGTGTAGTTAAGTTACTAGAACACAAGGCATACTAGTGAGTGAGACCTTAGTTTTAAGAATTTTCAAACGTTCATTTAGGTTAGAACAAAATTGTTCATTGATCTATTCTTGATCAGATTGTAATCCACATAAAAGATCTTGTATCTTTTAATAAATTAAAAAAATATATTTACATACAAATTGTGTCAATAAGCGATATGATAAATTGTGTAAAAATACTGGTCCTTTTTTAATTTTTTCTGTCTGTGCCATCAATATATAGAAGTTTGTTTTGGTAATTCTTCAGTACAAGGTCATCACTCGATTTCCTACGCCAATAATATTGTTTCTAAAAAAGAATTGGTTCTGTTTATTTGAACATTTAAATTTTTTTCATTATGTCGCGCTAGTTTCACAGCAGCTTCCATGACTTTTCTCAAAACTGTAGGCGATAAATTCTCCACTGCTAATCGGTTGTTTTTCTCTAGGGCGGCCGAGGTCTGTAACTTGTTCTTCTAGACCTGTGACTTCAAAAAAAAAGTCTAGAACGGTCAAATCGGGCGATTTTGCGAGCTAGCGCAAATCGCAGAAACGAGAGATAAGCGGCTGGGAGAAGTCTGCTTTAGAATATTCACTATCGCTTGTGGATTGTGTGTGGTTCCACCGTCTTGCTAGATCCACATGTTCTCCAAATCTAATTCATCAACTTGTGACATCAAGAAGTTGTTGGTCATAGTTATGTGGCGCTTACCAGTCACAGTAACAGTGATGCCAACGCCGTTCTCGAAAAAATATGGACCAATCGCCTTTCCTCCATAAACGCCTCACCAAACAGTGACTTTGAGAGGTTGTAAAAATTAATCCCCATCGCGGTCGAAGGAGAAATACACCAGATGAAACAACGGTAAAAAAACGAATTAAAAAATTCGAAAAAGTAGGTTCAGTTGCAGACTACAAAAAAAAAACTCAACTGAGAACGAAAGTGCGCCGTCAGCTACGACAATTGAATATTTTAAAAACAACAAAAGATCTACATTTGCATCATTCAAGACTCAGCAAACCCAGGAAGTGAATTGACCACTAAGATCTTGCAGCATCACACCATGCGATTTTTTCTTTTGGGGATTCGAAAAGACTAAAAGGTTTATCAATGTTCCTGCCCACCCGATGCAAAGCTTGTAATTATTTGAAGGCTACATTCAGCTGTCATTGCACAAATGATCTGATCGAATAACTTTATTTCGTGCTGTAACTGCTTTGCATGACCATTCAAAACGTAACTTGTATTTCATGTCTTTGTTGTCACTGCTAGTATTCATCCACTACCGCTTCCCTGCTTAATTTACACAAACGTTTAGCAATAATTAATGAATGTTAATTGGTGCCATTTGTCATACACAAATTTAATTCCATATCCATGGTAGACAACATTTTGTTAGCATTCCCATATAGCCACTTTGCATCATGCAATTAATAAATTCAATTAAGCCTAACTCAAATGATGAACTCAAATGAAAACGAGCGCTAGGTGTTTAGCATTTTTTGCAGTTAAGTCGCGTAGCGCCGTTTTGAATTAATTGCCGGCAGATGTGCCATAGAGGCGGCGTCTGCATGCCCAATTGGAGGCAGCTCATCGCGGCACGGTTCAGTTAATAGGTAATCTGGTGCACGAATGTGGGTCAGGGAAACTGCACTTAATGAAACATTTGAACGGAAAGAATACACCCTTGGCTTACTGCGCACGAATAAAATGCAAAAACATTTAAATGGGTTAAAAGCGCTCAAGGCTCGCGGCGATGCGCGGCTCGCTCGACTTCTCTAATTACGATTCATTCCGTTTCAGATCCATTATCTCTCGGGGAAAATTGGAATAACATGTTGTGTTGTTCGCGAGCAGTTCGAAAAGTATATGCAAATAAATGCGGGTAATTATTAATTTGGCGTTGTTTATCTGAAATTTTAAATCAACAGCTTGATGTATTTACGATAAACATCTACATTCGGTAGGGATTAGCAGAGTCAGCAGAGGAAGCAAGGTAAGGATCGGCCAACCCTTTTAAGTGAAGATATCTAATCGAGTTGTTTAACAAAAATAAAACTTGTCAGCTACGTGACTTTAAACACGCACATTGATTGTTGTTAATTATTTGCCGATTGAGAAAAAATTTTGGGTTGGGGAAAATATGTGTGACAAATAAATACGTTTATAGTTTGGTTGAGATTAAGAATACAAGAGACATTGCATAGCCGAAAAAATACGAGTAAGTTTTTCTATATCCAAAGCTATATATAAACCTACGCTTAAAGAAAACACAGTAAGAGAAGACTGCCTAATTATAAATACAACCTTAGAAACCTACATAAAGGAGATATAAAATACCATTCTTTTCCAAAAAAAAACCCTTGCTGAATCTTTAAGATGAGCAAAGACCCGTTATAACAGGCTTAACGCTGGAAAAAGATATTTTTATTTATTTAATGTTAGTTCTACGATGTCACGTTTTTTATCTTGTGAAAGTCACCTTTGGTGAAAAATTAAGACTAGGGGTCATCACATAAACCCCATAATTTGTCAGAAGACATTCTGATTGATTCTAAGAATTCGTGGCAGAAACTATCATCAGTGATAATATAGTTATGTACGAGGATAAATCAAATATAAACGAGACTTATTTTTTAAAAAATATTTTATTTGAACTTGAAACAAAAGAATGGCAGATTATTTTTCTACATAATCTCCTGATTGAGGAACACATTTTTCCCAACGTGTAGCTAATTTTAAAATGCCTTCCTCGTAGAATGAAGTTGGTCGTGTTTCCAGCCAATTGCGCACATAGACCTCAACCTCCTCATCACTGTCGAATCTATACCCTCCCATGGCTTCCTTGAGAGGACCGAATAGGCGATAGTCGCAGGGCGATAGGTCAGGGCTGTAGGGAGGGTGTTCAATTGTGAACGATGCAATTTCTGCTCAGGTGTCAGAAGGCGAGGCACCCACCTTGCGCACACCTTACGAAACCCTAGCTCCTCTGTGATGATCGAAAAAGTGCTGCCATAACTTATTCCAATCTCAGATGCAATCTCATCGATGGTCAGACGCCTGTCACCCTCAATAAATTGTTGAACGCCGATGATGTTTTCGTTGGTGATGCCGGCGATCATGGCTCTCATTTCAACATTCTCACGACCCTCCACGAACTTTTTGTGCCATGCGAAATCTAGCTCGTGTCTCTTCCTTGAACCGCGCAGTCAATCTCCTCAGGATTTCAGCCGGTTTTACACCTTTCGTGGCGTGAAATTTAATGATAATACGCTGCGCAATTGACGACGGCACCTCCTGCGCAGACATTGTCACGACGTGTACTGACAGGAACGAACGAAATCGCCCGCCTGCTTCTCCCACTCTTGACATCCCTACCCAACACCTGACAAAGCGAGAACTCTCGCGCGTTAATATTACGCGCCCGAGATCAAAAGTCCCGTTTATATTTGATTCACCCTCGTATAATAACCCAAAGCACTTATCCACTACTACGTTTAGACCAAACACAATTGAAGGCATATTAAAAACGCTCCTATTGTGTGTGGTAAAGCCATCGGGCAGGTGTTGTACTAATCACACAAAATTAAAAATTTTCAAATCGCGATACATATATAGAGAAGTAAAGCACAAAAGTACCATGATGAAAATTAGCAATAAACAAACGCGAGTGAAAGAATGAATTCTTGAAAGAAGTATACAGCTATGTGTACCTTGAAAAATAGATAAAGAGGTACAAAATAGAATGGATAAAACAAGGCAAGTATATTACGTAATAAATGACATCTTAGTCACAAAAAAATAAACACTAAAACAAAATTGGGAAAGTGCAAAACGTTATATCTTCCAACTTTAATGTGCAGCGCAGAGAGTTAAACAACGATGAACAAGAACAAATTGACGATAACGGCAACTGAAACAAAATGTCTGAGAAGGCTGACCCGTAACATATGAAGGGATCAAAAATACTAAAGTGCAAAATAAAACAATAAGAAAAATAATAAAACAAAAACCAGTAGTAACAAAGGATGGAAAAAGACAAACTTTCCATGTTATCGGAAATATGGGTGGAAGAGCGCAAACCAAAAGAAAATAATACTAACAGCTAGCAAAAAAAATTTAAAATAATATAAAACTATAACGTGATACATAAAGCCCAAAGGAGGGGTAAGTGTAGTTGAGATATACAGTGAAAACCATTCTGTGTAGGTAAAATTCGATTTTTCTGTAGCTTATTCTAACTACAGCAAACTTTAGTTGAAGGATATCATCGAAAAAGAGACGAATAATACAAATATTTCACAGTTACACTGGTCCTCGGGCGACGTTATTAACCTTCATTTCCAACTGCTTGTCGTTTTTCCAAAAATTGTTTATGCCATGTGTATACTTGAGTGTTCTTAAGGGTGCTATTTCCAATTGCGACCTAATTGTTTACAAGATTTTAGACTGTTTTACGCTTTCCATCGTGAGAAACTTAATAATTATCCAATGCGCAATAGACGAGGGTTGCTTTTGCTTTGACACCGCGATACTAGCTAAAGAAGCGATAGTTTAAAGTACTCTGTAAGGAAATCTCTTTTAAGCATCAATATTCTATTCACCTCAGAGCATGTACGAAGGTTATTTTTTACCTCCGATGGGGCATTAAATAAAGACAAGTGTGAACAACAAAATGGTTCTATTTCCAGAAATCAAGTATAAGCAATGTCACCGTAAACATTGAGACATTATCCATGCCGGTGGACGAGCTTTTCAATACCCTCTTCATAGAATGTTACTGCCAGCCTAAAGGTCTTCGTTGGTGCGGAAGCGCTATCCTCCCAGACCTCTCTTCCGCTCTCGAAAACGGTGAGAGTAATTCAGTCTCAGGTCTGGGCTACACGCCAAGTGATCGAACACTTTTTATTTAAATTGTGTAAGAAGCTGTTTGGTAACCACATCATTATACGGTCGTGCGTTGTCATTAATAAAAACATTTCCTGAAGAAATCATGCCTCTTCGTTTGTTCTGAACGGCTCTCTACAGTTGACGTAATGTCTGGCAATACAGGTTTGAATTGGTCATAGTCTCCAGCTCCTTAAACTCCGCGAGCAGTACACTTTTACGATTCCAGAAAATGGTAGCCGTGGTCTTCCTTTTCGTGCCCGTTAGTTTGAACTTATTGAGTTTGTCCGAGAAATTTATATATCCATTTATTAAATTTTTTTTGATTCTGAATTGTCATAAAGAATCCAAGTTTCATCTCCTGTGAGAAAGGTTAAGACTGGTGCCATACGCCTTGTTTTATAGTCCTTGGGCAACATTATGGGAACCAAATGTGCACAAAGTTTTCAGTGGTGTAGGTGTTCCGTTACGATCGTGACTTTAAAATGTCCAAAAAAAAAAACACAACAAATCCACTAATGGTAAATCTTCATCCCTGTCGAATCATTTGGTCAACTCGCTGAACAAGGTTTCACTTGCGACAGACTTGCGTCCTTGTCCATCTTTATCATATTGTGGTGCGCATGTCTGCCTCGTATCGCTCGGCTGGTCACTTAGCAGCGCTATCGGAGGTTGAGTAAATAACCTCTGGTACAAAATAAATTCCGGTTTCTTCTTCTGCTTGTGCCGTATCCTCATTGGACGTTGGCGATCAGTCTGGCCCATCTAATCTTGTTTATCGCTTTTCGGAACAGGGTGACCGATGTCATTCCTGTCCACTGCCTAAGGTTGCGAAGCCATGAGATTCTTCGTCTACCAGGACCTCGTTTGAGAGACGATATTTATCATTTCGCAAGACGTGACCAAGGTATGCTAGTTTCCTTTTCTTAACAGCATTAAGGATCTCCCTGTCCTTGTTCATGCGCTGAAGGACTGTTTCATTTGTTACATGGTGTACCCATGAAATTCTGAGCATACGGCGATAGCACCATAGCTCAAAAGCTCCCAATCGTTTGTTTGCAGCTTCTGTGAGAGTCCATGCTTCTGTCCCATATAAAATAATTGAGAAAACATAACATCTAAGTATTCGAGTACGAAGTTGCAAATTTAAACTCAAATTACAAAGTACTTTCTTTAGGCGGTTAAATGCACTCCGCGCCTTTTCGATTCGAACTTTTATTTCCTGAGTATGGTCCCATCTCTCGTTTAACGTACATCCCAAGTAATTAAACGCCTGTACTCTTTGTAAAGGGGATTGATTTATGTGGAAATTCACGTTTATGTTGGCATTTTTACTCATGATCATCACTTTTGTTTTACTTATGTTAAGCCGCATACCGTAATTTTTACTAGTTTCTATTACGCGGTCTATTAATCTTTGCAATCCTTCTGAAGTGTTGGCCAGCAGAACAGTGTCGTCCGCATATCTAATGTTGTTGACTATCTCTCCGTTTATTTTGGTTCCATCTTCTGCACCCTCTAGGGCTTCTTTGAAGAGGTTTTCAGAGTAGGCGTTAAATAACATCGGGGACAATACGCATCCTTGTCGAACACCTTTGCGGATGTGAAATTCTTCTGATGTTCTGTCCCCTATACGGATTGTGGCTCTTTGTTGCCAGTACAAGTTGGCAATGATTCTGGTATCACTGTTATCTATTCCTGCTGATTTTAATGTTTGTATTAATTGCTCGTGTTTTACGCGGTCAAACGCTCTTTCAAAATCAATAAAACATGCAAATATATCGTAGTTGACATCACGCGCTCTTTGTATTAGCACTTGTATCGAGAATAAGGCTTCCCTTGTTCCAAGGCCATCTCTGAAGCCAAATTGCGATTCGCCGATATTTTGTTCTAACTTGCTGTATACACGTTGGTGGATGATGTGTAGAAAAACCTTTAGTATATGGCTCATTAGACTAATTGTGCGATGATCTTCACATTTCTTGACCCCTGGCTTTTTTGGTATTCCGGTAAATTCCGGTTTACCTTTATAATACAAAAGAAATGAAGTTTCCCTTTGCATGAATTTAAAGTCACTACTCAATGAAATCTCAATCACAAGTTGCTCATCTGACTTATACCGTAGCGATCTTGGCCATATTCGGTTTTAAGTTTTTAGCTACAACTTTCTTTGAAATTAAGCTTTTGACTTGAAATTTAGGCTTCATGTAAATAAGTTAGTTAGTAATGACTAAGTATTTACATTTGCGCAGGTAATTATTATTGATTTTTAAATTTTTTTTGCAAAATCACCGCAAGCGCAAAGTTTTGCCATATTTATTTTTATTTTAATTTGTTACAAAATCATGACAATAAAAAATTAACAAATATCAAAACTACAACTTTAGTACTTAGTTGCAAAACCCTTAGCGTTGACTCGACCAGTTTGTAGATCGTCGACCGATGATGACCGATGAGGGCTGAATCTGGACAACCTTTTCTCTCACACTTCGCGCTTTAACACCTTTGAGGTTTTTCTAAGGCTCCCCCCACATATATTCGATCTGATTCAAGCCTAGAGACTGCGATGTCCACGCCAGAAAGGGGACTTTGATGGCCTTTAACCACTCGTGCAGAAGACTAGAGCTATGCTTGTGATCATTGTTTTACTAGAAAATATGCTGCCCACATCTTTTATGACGACTAGGTAGGTCTTGGTGTCTGTGGTTCCTTCAATGAAGTAGAGGGGATCCATTTCTTTGCCACAGAAAGACCCATGCACCACGACAGAACCACCGCCGTGGTTGACCGTCGGATATACTTCGGATCATATCGCTGGCTCACAGTCGAACTTAAGTCACACCACACATGCCGAACAGTATAAACTTAGGTATTTAGGGGCAGTACCAACACTTATTCTGGAATTGAAAGCTTCACTTAGAAAGACTCATTCCATTAAGTGAAATAAAATTAAAATTATCCACTTAGTTCTTATACTTTCATTTTGCTTAAAGCCAAATCGATCTACTTTTACAAAAAAAGGTTAATTTTTTACTTTATTTGAGTCTAGGTAAAAATTTAAATGTGCAGAGAATAAAGAGCGTAAATATTATTCCTATATAAGAAATAAAATAGCGAGTCTGAAATTTCAAGCGAGTGCACTTAACTATTTTTAATCAGCAAGATATTTATATACAATCTTCTACAATAGCATTAAACAAATTAGATTATTATATATAAGTTAAGAAAAAGAACAGATACAATCAAAACACACATAGTACATGGCCAAGAAAACAGTTAAATCTACATAGGCAAAGATTAGAAGCAAAAACACAAGGTGGACAAAAACTAAAAAGAATATAATCAAAGTGACAAAAGAAGCAAGAAGGATAAGGGAAGTGGAAAAAGACAAAAGGAAGCACAAAAAACACCTAGGTTTAAGCTCTAGAAAAACAAAAACGTACAGCCTATCTAAAATATATATCAAATCAAACGGTAGAAGCTTATGATAAATACAAGCAAATTAGAAAGGTGGTTAACAACAGCATTAGAATAATAAAACAAAATTGTTGGGAAAGCTTCTCAAACGATTTTGAGCATGACTTCTACGGGCAACAAAAACAGGTTTAAAGACTGATCAGAAACCAGAGGAAATAAATGGAAAAACTATTTTCAGCACAATCTATTAATATAAAACCATGAAAAGAATACTTAACACACTTGCTAGGGAAGCAAAAAACAAAGACAAGTAGGATAAAAAATAAAATGGAAGAAAATGAGACAGCAATAGAAATCTTAGAAGAGGAGATCAAAGAAAATTGAAGAACAGAAAGGCTATAGGAAAAGATTTGATCACAAACGAACTGATAAAATATGGGACACCTATTTTAACTAAGCAGCTAACATTCCTCACAGAGAAAATAGTGAGTCAACAACAAATATTACTAGAATGGAAGACAAGCACTTTGATTACTGTGTTTAAGAAAGGAGAAAAAACCGAGAAAATTACCGGGGGATTAACTTACTGAACACAACTTTAAAATTAGTGACAAAAATATTAAATAATAAATTGTGTCAAACGATTAGCTTGGAAGAGAACAGCAAAGGTTTAGAAGATACAGGTTATGTATATATATGGTATATTTATAGCACGACAAATTATTGAGAAATCGCTCGAATACAACAAAATGGCATATATGTGCTTTGTCGACCCTCATAAAGCGTGTGACAGAATCGGAGTAGAGGACATTATTACTATCCTGTACCAAAGGAAAGTGTCTGTTATCACTGATTAACTTTATAAAAAAACACTTATACCAATGGCAAAACCAAAGTGAAGAATAATGGGGAAACTAATGAACCAATAAATATGAAAGCAGGAATAAGAAACGAAGACTCATTAAGCCTTACTTTATTTAATATTGTGATGGGCGAAATAATAAAAACACAAAACCAGATAGCTATAAAGTGAGGAATACAAAATTTAATATCATAGCATACGCAGATGATACCTTGTTAATAGGAAACACAGAAGATGATTATTATATAATTTTAATAGAACATCCACTAAGTATAACATGAGTATTTCGAGTGAGAAAACAAAAGCAACGACAACCTCCAAATAACCAAGGCGGCGAAAATTAACGTTAAATGACGTCATTATTAAGCAGGTAATGAAATGTAAGTATTTAAGCATGTTATTAATGGAAAAATAGAAAAAGAAATAAACGAACCAATCTGATATTATCTGTTCATTCAATGATAACCTACGCCCCCAAAACAAGACAAAAACAACAAAAACAAGAAAACAAAGTGAGGTAGCAGAAATGAAGGTTTTAAGAAGAATAAACGGTAAAACAAAAAGGGATGGAATGCCCAATGTAAATGTAAGAGAAAGTTGCAAAGTTACAAACGTATTAAAATGGATGACAGATAGATGTCAGCAATGGAATGACCACATATCAAGACTGCATCCGACTAGACTAGTTAGGAAAGCAAGAGATAACAGACCAACGGGAAGAAGAATCGTAAGGTATCTGAAGAAGAGGTGGAAAGACAACATGATTTAAAAAAAAAGAATACAGATTAAATCGGTTAATGAACAAACTAGTAGTTTATCAAAGACAAAGAAAAAAAGAAGAAGAAGAAGATCGTTTAGTATAGATAAATTGGACATATTAAACTAATCGCCCATTGACGACTCTCTTTATAAATTCACCTTTACAATTGACTACAATTACTTAACATTAATAGATTTAGATGTACCACTAAAGATATTTTGCACTGCACTTAACTATATCTTCTTGTGCTATTAGCACTTTCAAATCTTTTGAAGTTTATACATAATTGGGCTAATTATTGTTTGAAGAATCTCAAATTAAACTGTAATCAGTGGTTCCAGGGTTTCATTTGGATAATCTTTCAGAGTGATACGATGTTTAATAATGAATGGTGTATAGAATGTATTGATCACTGTGTGAGGTGCGATAGTCTGTTGGATATAGTTCAAAGAGATTTAGAATGAAATCATTGGATGATATGTAGATTGAAATTTCTGCCACATTCCCACAACTGACATTCATATGTCCAGACTGATTGGATTATACTTTCATATATTAGGCATGAACAATGATTTTCTTCCGACTAACCCGTACATCTTTCTTTTGCTTTAATGTCTACTTTTCCGCTTTGCTAATATAAGTTTCAAAAGTTAAACATTTTACTTCGTTGATTTGTTGAATAGGAACATTTATCTTCCTTAATCCTTATTCACCACTGTTTGGCTTGATTTAGGTGGGCTTGAAGCATTGCTGATGTGTTTGATTTGTCATTCGAAACAAGAATCGCTGAAAGTACTTATCATAGTGTCAGATGTAAAGATGTAAAATATGTTACGCAATGACATTACTGCATACGAGGTGCATTCAAGTTATAACACATCCAATTTTTTTCTCAGGACTGGGAACAGGTAGGAATATGCAATTTGTTTCAAAATACGCGAGACCTCTTTGTGAATGTGTGACAGGGCGACAGCAGCGAGAGTGAGTAATGTTTTTGATGCTTAAAATGGCGACGTTTTCATTACAGGAACAGTGTGACACCGATTGAAATTCATCGCCCGTTGAGTGAAATATGTGGTGATGGATGAGTCTAATGTGCGATTGCGGATGCGACAATTCAAAGAAGGCAGAACGTCATGTGACAACAAACCAAGACAGTCTCGGCCTCGCACCAGTCGGTCTAACGACATGATCAAGTGAGTGGGGACACTTTTTTTGGAGGATCGCCGAATGAGTGTGGAACACATCGCCTCCAAAGTTGTCATTTCCATGGGATCTGTGCTCACAACCCTGCATGAAGACTTCAGGTGGGTGACACGAATGCTGACAACTTTGAAGTGAATTCTCATGCTCCCTACTCACCTGATCTGGCTCCTAACTGTCTCCAACGATGAAAGACACTGATCTTGCTCGCAAAATCACTAGTCGTGCTAATGCTTCAGCAATTTTGTAGTAGCAAAACGCGCCCCTAATGAAGCGTTTGCAACGGCCATGGAATCATGGCGTCGACGTTGTGAAAAATGTGTACGGCTGCAGGGAGATTACGTCGTGAAGTGACACAAGTCGGAAGTGTTATAACTTGAATGCAGTTCTTAATTATATAACCATTTAGTTTGGACTGATGCATAAATTAATCTTCTTAAAAATACTTTTTCCAACATTTTTAAAAGGATAGAGAAGACTGACAGGCCGATAATATTGGATATCGTTAGGAGGTTTTTCCGGTCTGAGTTGAAGTAGTCAGTGTATCGATTTTATAATTCCCTTAAACAAGATCATCAGAAATTTAACACCCTGGTGAGTTAGTTGTCGTAGTATCCTGGCCCTTTGCTGTTATTTAGTACTGTATTTTTCCTCAATATTGCTAGCATTAAATTTTTGAATGAGTAATAACATTTATAGGAGCACTTAAAGTTTCATTTACATTCATTACATTAAAATCTGGTTAAAAGACTTCAAGTAGATGGTGTGCAAATGTTCCCGATTTTTTCTTATTTATTCTTTACCTCCTTAAGCGCGTAATATTCGTATATAAAAAATCGATTGTTTAAAGTTTTAGTAGCCTTCTCCAAAAATTGGTTATGGGGGGATAGCGTCTTTAATGTATTTGTCAAATGTTTAGTTGTGAGTTGTGCTGTACCATTTTGCCCCAGCAGGACCTTTTCGTTGACTATTTGCATTACCTCGTTCGAAATACTAAGACACCAAAATGGTGTTGTTAGATTTTAGGCTGATATAACAGCTTTATATTTGTATTGAAGTTGTAAAATGGGTCGTAGCTTATTCAGTTTCATATGGAGTTGTGATATTTGTATTTGAATGCTGATCAACCTGACATTGGGAAACATTTCAGTTGGTCTTCTATTAGTAAGGAAAACAGTAGATTCTTTGTATATGATTGTTGAGTTGATGCTCGCTATTAATGGAGAATGGGCAGACATTATATCATAATTTGGTAAAGTAGCCATGTAATTGGTTCCAAGGTCGTTCATAACAAGGTCTAGTAAGTCAGAATTTTTAAATGGATTTGAAGGTCAGTGAATTTCCCATAGTGATTATCTGATGTCTGTTTGTATATTACTTTATCTTTTTTCGTAGTTTGGCACTAAAGTCCCCGCCGACTGTGAATTTCTGGCCTAAATAATTAAAAAATGTTTGCAACATTTATTTTGTAAGGCTGTTTCGATAAGGGCAGTAAATGGCCGGCACATTTATTAAAGTATTTGAATTTAAATAACTGAAGCCTGAAGAGAGTCAGTTTGCCAAACTGGGAGCTTCAAACATGTATTGTAGTTAGAAATTTGTATGTAGACTCTATCAGTAAAATTTGATTCAGACTTGTGGAGATATAAAAACAAACCAATTTTAAGTTTTTTTCTTAATTATGTTGGCGTTCCATTTAGTAGTTGAGTAAATAAGATATTAAATTTGTCGAAAAACTGTTGTTGGATGGGGTACTGCTTTAGGCAACATACGTGCAATAGATTTGAAGATTGAATTCGTTGAATTAGTAACACAAGATTTCGTTCTATTAACTGAGGGGATTTGAAAACTGACAGTTGTTTATTTGGATTGAATTGTTTTATAACTTTTGGTGGACAGCGCAAGTATTATAATTAGTTGTATGAGAACTCTTGCACAATAAACATTTAAATGTTGTTTTTATTTTAATTATTATACTGTGACCTCCGCTACTTTTAACGCAAGTACATAGTCTGTTGCAATATGCTCTTGTACGGTTATAAATTTGACAGCGTGTATATTACATTAATTTTGTATTTAACCTTGGGGTTTCAACGTCATCAAACATTATAAATATTTTTGTTGTTCTTGAATGATTCTAGATCAATAAAGAATACAGAAGACAGTTCCTTGGTATGTTTTGTATATAGTATTTATATATAGCCATATACAGACAAAAGCTAAATAGTATGGATGGCAGAGGAGAGATGATTGAGCAAAAAAAAATAGATAGCATAAATGTAGAAATAAAAAAAGCGAAAAAATTAAGCAAGAAAACAAAAATCTTAAGGACAAAATGGTAAGATTGATTGAAAAAATAGAAGCACTTGAAAGAGATAGTAGGAAGAAGAATTTGGTGATACATGGAATAGAAGAAGACGAAGAAGAAACGAAAGCAGCGAAAAATAAAATACAAAAAATATTTGGAAAGTTAGAAGTACAAGTAAAAGTAGAGGATGCAGTAGCTGAAATTAAAAGAATAGGTGAAAAAATGCTAAAAACAGACCAATTTACATAAAAATGCTTAAATTGGTAAGGAAAGGGCAGAAATTCTAAAAGCAGCTAACAAGCTTAAAAGAACAAAGCATACATAAATGAAGATCACAGCAAAGAAATACAAGCACAAAGAAAAGAGCTGATGCAACACATGGAGGAAGCACGAAAAAGAGGATATACAGCAAATATTAGATACAATAATAATAATAAATTGAGTAAAATACACAGATGAAGATACAAGAAAATGTCAAAAAGAAGAGTCAAGAGAGCAAGAAAGAAGAACAGAGAGCAAAACAAGAACAGTCAGCGAAATATCATTAGAAACGAACGAACAAAAAGAAAAAATGTTAAAAATAACATAAACAGCAAGAACAAGACCAAAAATCTAGAAAACAACAAAGGTAAGAGTGAAGAAGAGATGACGACAACCGCAACGATTAAGGATACGAGCATAAAAAGAAATAAAAGAAAAAGACATCGTAATAATGAACAAAAATGAAAAAATTAACGAATAAAAATAGGATCATGGAATGTAAGAACTCTATTACAACTAGACAAATTGAAAGAAGCAGCAACAAAGTCTAGAAAATATAAAGTAACAATAGCAGATCTACAAGAAATAAAATGGGGAGGGACAGGCAAAATAAATAAAGGAGAAGTTTGGTACACAAATGAAGACAAATAAGGAGGAAGAGCATTCGTGGTAAGTTTATAGACTTCAGCCTTCAGGTGATCTAGCGCGCTATGAGATGTCATCATCTCATTAGATTAGAACTTCTCAAGAAATTCTTGCTGTGTGTGCAGCAGCGCAATTTTATTGGAACCACAGTGGTGCATTTCCACGTTCCTTAAGTCTGGACTCCAGGAAATTGCGTAACATCGCAACCTAATGGGTTGATGTCACGGTTACTGTGCGTTTTAATTCCTTAAAAATGCCGATAATGCCAAATTCGGTAACAACTTACCAAACTGTAACGAGCTAATTGTGCTTTTTAACGCAGTCCAATAAATAACGCGAGCTTCGTTGCTACAGAGCACAACAGCATTAGCTAAGATATTTACCTACATACCCTTGCAAACGTCTTACCAATCGCATTTTTTAAGTTCGTGGGCCACTATCAGTTTATATGGATAGAACATGAGACTGCAGTCTAGAATTCCCCACGCGTTCTAGTCAGAATATTGTCGGAATATTGCAATGATGTGGCAAGAGCTTGCCTCGCTGCTGCGATATTCTCAGGTGTCCGAACGCTACGAAGTCTACAGGGTGATTTCTGTTTGAACGATAAACCAATCTGTCGGAAATTGTGTGCCCAAAATATGCTTTTCTTAGTCGGAATTTTTCGTGACGACTTACTCCGAAATGCCTACGAAATAGCTGCTGCGTTATAATTACAGAATCACCATTTTGAAAATAAGTGTCTAACACAAACGCGCAGTATTCGCCACTTCACGCTATGGTAGGTACTCGAGCGTCATCTTACCAACACACTGGAGGTCAATTCAAAATGTATTTTATTTATTATGGTACAATCTTTGTATAAAAAACTACTAAACAAAAAATACACTATCATACTAAAATAATTATTATGGAAGCACCTTATACATGTTTTATGCACAAGTTTTCATTAGAAAACAAAAATTTAAAAATATAACATCAAGAGCATCCGACAGACCAACTAATTAATATTGCGCGGCCTTTAGCCGCGAGATTTGAGCGCGCTGAGAACACAGTTGTTCCTTTCACAGCTGGATTTATGTCTCCCTCGAGTTAGCGCGCGGTTTATCTCTTGCTCCTGGTCAGTTCTAGACGGCGAAACAATAAATCTGCGTTCTTGCTGGGCAGATTTAAAAACTGCTCGAGCCATCTCGATTGAAGTGCGAGTCGCCGTTGGCAGGACGAACAGCAGAGTTACGGTCCAGCAGCGCGACTCGCATCTAAGGTCGCATAACTCAGGCACATAACAAACTCGCAGTAGATCACGGCCCGCGCTCGAAGAGAAAGGGAGCGTCCGGCCAGGAATGTAGATGAAGGTTTAATGATGCGCAATCGGGCGCTATTTATAGCGGTCAGACCACCGCAAGGATGCAATTTGCTGACAGCAAATGGCAGTACGTGGCTCCACGTATGCTAATCAGCCGAAGAGATCGCAAGACTGTTGTTAATAATCCTCGGGCGCTTATAGTGCCTCTACTCCGTTTAAAGATATAAAAAATATAAAAGTCACATACAATGGGATTTCCGTAGCCTTCTACGTTGATGTACAGTTGAGTAGCGCAGCGAGATTTAAATTTTCAGAGGATTAGCTCGTTAAAATCGCAGTAGAAGATAAAGTTTAGAATATTCTATAGATCATCAAGGGGCAGTCATAAATATATTTTGTTATGAAAGAACAATCAGCTCTTGGAAGGAAACCGTGCGTTTCATATGAAGCTTGCAAATAAAGTAGCGATAGTCACTCTGATGTATCATGCTTCTCTCCAGGGCGTCTTCCAACAAAAGATCCTGAGATTTATCAGGACTTTTTGTCAACGAAACTAATCGATATTTAATGGATGCGGCATTAATTCTATTCTCTACTGTTATTGCAAAATTTTGGGTCTTTATATTCATCATCTGACTAAAATTTGTATTTTTTCTAAATAGAAATTTGTTAATGTACAATCATTATTTTAAGCACTAAATATTCGCCACTATGCCAAAAAGGTAACTTCCGTAACTCTATCTACGCGTCCGGTCACCTAAAGAACCCAGAATAACCACATAAGAAGTTTACTATTTCGTTTTTTCGTTGCTCTTAAGTTATGACTTTTCAACAACTGCTAATGTTCAAGGAGACGAGGCATAGCAGATTAAAATTATTATAAAAAACATCAGCATCCAATGCATTAATTGAATTGTTAATAATAAAGAATTGTTCAGTAACGGCGGATAAAAAAGCCAAAGTCCCAGAAATAGCTTTCATCAAAATTAAAGCAGCAACATCTCTTCGATGCACGCTTGGACTTCTCGCAAAAGCGGTGAGAAAAATGGAGAGCTCTATAAGTAGCTGCACGCTAAATACTTCCTTTTTTGTACTGGAACGATCAACCCTTAAGCGTCGGTCCTCTCTGGAAGGGCTGCTAGCAGCCGTGACGGCAGAGCAGCGCGTAGCTGGATATTCTAGAAGTAATCGAACCCAGAAACCGAGTTTGTTACAAGTAATGTCAGAATTGGAAACCATAACAACCTAAAAAGATATTTAAATGAATTGCCATACAAAGCTGTCCAAGTTGCATGAATTAAAAATGGCTAAGCCGAAAAACAAATTAAAACAAAAAAGAGACGATCGGGAGAGAAAACTGTGATACAAAGACATCTAGGCGTATTAATACGTTCTTAAGAAAAAATATAAAACATTTCTAAAACTTGAAAAAGAATTGGAAGAACACCCAAATTTTGAAAAATTTAATTAATTATGAGAATTAAAAGTGATGGGGAAAAATATTGTAAAAACTTGAAAAGAAAAGTGAATGACAAGAAATAAAGGTGTATACAAAAGAACGTCCCGAAAGCCCAAAAAGAATTAGAGCCAATCAAAAGAAGGTTTTCTAAAAGTTCAATGGAAACACTAAAAACAAAGGAACTATTTACAATCTTGAACAGAACATTGGAATGAGAATTGTATGAAATAAAAGTAAAGGTGGAAGAACATTTTTGAAATTTGTGAGATGAATTGAGAGAATATGGAAGGGTGTTTCCAAAACTTGAGAAAATAATTGAAGATAATCATAAAAGGGTACTTAGGAGGTTTAAAAAGCAGTTAAAGTTAAACATTGAAAGTTTGAAAAAAGAATTAGAAGGCAGAAGCAGGTCTTTGTCGATAGAGTTGTAAAGAATTACCGGATTCGACGATTGGTAACAATCACAAGAGCTTCACTTACAATTGAAAGTGAATGCTGGAATGGTATAAGCAAAATTACATTGGGAAGAAATAAAAGTTGGTCACAGCAATTAAGGTTTCTTGAATGCAATGGGATTTCTTAAAGTTAAAAAATAGTTGTCTGGACGTTGATTACATTGAATTATAGTACAGGACATGATTATTAGTGCCGAGAATCTGAGTGAGAGGATTTGAAGCACGTGATATCAAAGCATGAGTCATCTGAGGTTGCATAAAACTATAGTAGTTACTTCTACAATCAGAACATCGGCAACTCCGGGAAAGTACAGTGGTTCCTCAACCATCCTTTCTGCAAGTGTCCTAGCCCATCGTTGTTCTGAGACAGACAGAATGTAACAATCAACCCTCATAAAGTGAGCCTCTTTGAAAAGGTTACAAATAGCCGCGGTAGCAAAACAACGCTTAGGCATTCAATAAGTTCTAAGCGCGTCGCGAAAGAGGGTTTCGGTAATTTTCTCGGAGTGTTGATGTGAAGCCGCGAGGTTTCTAGTAATAAGCATGTAGGTATTTAAGTATAGGAGAAAGGTGTAAAAAAGCAATAGTAGACAAAAGAAAGCAAGTGTGATAAAACATGGTTTACGTGTGCCGGGGGAAAATTAGTACTAGTGTTAATGCTTTAATCATTAGCTGCTAACCCTTTGTAGGAATATATAGTGTCTGTACATTGCAATTAAGAATTTTAGCTGTCTGCAATCTACTTTCTGCTTGACCTCACAATACACGTTATTTTGAGAATTACAACTCTTATATAATTTAGCCTCAATAAAAACATAGCCTTTTTATTTTTTTAAAGGTTGCTTGTAACACTAGTTACTTAAGTGATCATTTTACCGCCTTAGTTTTAATAATGCATTGTTTAGCAAACATTTTAAATATGTTTATGGTGGTACAGAAGATGCTCTCAACGGATGAATAGGGTTGCGAAGGGCTTGTATGTTAATTCTTCGACTATTGTCCAAAATGAGGATTAATTTTGATTTTGATAGTCTGTATTTACCAGAATAGTTGATGGATGTCTACAAGTAGACGATGAAAGTTAATATTTAGTATAGTCTCCCAAGTAATGCCATAGGTAACACGTAATACAGTGACGACGACTCTAAAATTGAGAGTACTCGAAGAACTATCGGCAATGATATTGTCGGATTACTTTCTTTTTAGAGAGATAAAAACCTGTGTATTATTACTGTTTCAGATCATTTCCAGAAATATAAAGCACCCGAAGGGTAGTTGGTTAAGAAAGTGTAAACTAAATTTTTGTCGAAATATACTATACTACGTTCAAAGAATATTCAATATTCAAAATTCAATATTCAAAAATATAGTAATAAAACTGTCAAAAATTCCAGTTCATTTTAAATAACTTTCCATTACCGGCGGGTATCTCAATAGTCAGGTGAGTCTAAGTTTGAACCGCGCACGTGAATGGTCGTAAAATTACCGTCTAGTGCCTAGTGTTATAACGAACAATAATTATTTTTAACATATAGTTCAATTAACACCTACACAGTGAATATATTGTTACCTCTAGCAAGTGAGTGCATTATCAAACCAGTCGCCGCGGCCGGTCATCGACCGCGGCCCGCCCGATAACTGCAGGCGAAAATTATCACGGAAGACATGCCTAACTCCACGATAAAACAACCAAAACTAATATATAAGAGAAGTCTTGTTCCTTCAGAAAATAATGACCAACACACAACTGAAACGAAAATGGACACAAGTACAAATCAATCATCAGATTCGGATGCCAAGCGGAAATCGGATCAAATATCCTCAGCAAGTTATAACAGCGTACAAAAAAAAGTATTTGTGGGACACAAATTATTTGCTAACACAAAATAGGTATTATCTCCCTAATCCAACCGAAGGACAAATCGAACAAGATAACGTTTCACAATCAACAAGTGTACCAAAAATAAAAATTCAACCAATCTTTCTACATAATGGTGATAAACTCAAATACTCGGAAGTAACTAACGACATAAAAAAGATTACTAATAGCTTCACAACCTCATTTAACGGAAGCATTCTTCGCATAAACCTCACCAACGAAGATGAATCGAAATCTTACCAAATTCTATAAAATTAATAGTATTGGCTATCACACCTTTCAAAACCCAAGTAATAAACCGCTCTCAGTAGTAATCAATAATATACCTCTATCACTGACAACTGAAGAAATTCAAAGTGAGCTCAAGCATTATCCTATAAGTAAAGTAACTCGTCTCTTAAAAAAGGATAAAACTCCTTCTTCCATCTGCGCAGTTGAACTTATCAACAACGATGAAGCAAAAGAAATCTTCAAATTAAATAAACTCTTCTACTCTATTGTAAAAGTAGAAACGCGCAGGAAAACAACAGATCTCCCCCAATGTCGCCGATGCCAGCGTTTTGGTCATACCAAAAATTACTGCCGTCTAGCACGTAGATGTGTGAAATACCCTGGTAATCATCTCACAAGCGAATGTTAGAAAAAACCCAACGATCCTCCAATCTGTGTAAACTGCAACGAGCACCACCCTGCCAATTACAGGGGATGCAAAAACTACAACCAGCAGCGAAATATCCTAGCACGAAGTCAAGTTCCCAGTAACAAATATACTAACAGCACCACATCCAGTCCAATAAACCCTAATCAAAGCTATGCTTCCAAATTTAAACATATTCCAAGAGAACCAACCATAAACCAACAACCAAACTCAACAACAAACGCTACCCATTCACCTATAATAAACAACCTAATAAAAATCCTCCTTGATTTTATAACTCCCCTCCTTCCACAAATCAAAGCATACCTAATTAACACAATCCTCCCCAATGTTTTCAATGGACCATAAAATACTTCAAAACTTAACAATCCTAAACTGGAATTTAAACGGAATAGTAAGACAACACTCAATTTTTATCGCGTTCCTAGCCAGATACAACATTGATATTGCCTGCATATCAGAACTCACCTCACTGAAAATGAAATTTTCAAAATCCCAGGATACACTATTTACAGAAGAAACAGGGATACTAGAGTTGCAGTATTAGTTAAAAAATCAATCACTCATCACCCGACAATAATGGAGAAGACCATAATAGAAACAACTGCAGTAAAAGTCACACTTTGTAATAATAATCAGGTTACCATAGTTAGCGCATACGAACCAAATAAAAAGCTTATAGACATGCGAATTCTTCTAAACACCAACGAGCCCACCCTCGTTATTGGAGACCTCAACAGCAAAAATACTGCCTGGGGCTGCAGAGCTACCAACCCTGCGGGAATATAACTCCTTAACTACTCGGCCTAGTACAATTTTCAAATATCATCCCCTACAGAACATACATATTATCCCTACCGAGCTGATCACTAACCGGACATTCTTGATATAATCCTGCAAAAATGCTTTGCCAAACAAATCTATCAAACACCAATTCAAGAACTTGATTCCGATCACCTACCCGTAGTGATAACATTCCTAAGTGCACCACATTACAACCCTCCTAATCCCAAATTAATAAACGGACTTGTTAATTGGGGTAGCTTTCAAACTATTCTTGATCAAACTACCAAACACCCCCCCTAATCTTGAAACCATTAAAGATGCCTACCAGGCAGTGGACGATTACACTAACATTATTTAAAGCAGCATCCAACAGGCTACCCAAGCCAAGTACAGAATCAAACCAACAAAGTACAACATATCGCCAAACTACATCATCCAGTTCATCAAACAAAAAAGCAAAGCACGACGTGAATGGCAAAGAACACGAAATCCTATACTTAAAAATACCTTAAACAATCTAACACACCAAATAAAAAGAGAACTTGATAAATATAAAATTCTAACGTATCAAAAGCATATTGAAAATTTAGAACCTGGAGAGCCAGGTATGTGGAAAGCCACGAGAAGGATCTTAAAAGAACGTCAGCAAATACCTCCTATGACAGCCAACAGCACAACTTATTACACAGATAAGGAAAAGTCTGAGTTATTCGCCAATCACCTAGAACAAACTCCCGCAATCGGCTATAACCGTAATTTTACCAACGCAATTCAAAACCATATTGAGACACACCTTCCAATTCCTGATCGCATACAACCTACTTCTCCTAGCGAAATAAAAAAAAATCATAGACGCCCTACCAAATAGGAAGTCTCTGGGATACGATCTCATCACCAATAAAATTCTGAAAAGACTCACCAAGAAGGTACTTGCATTCCTGGCAACATTGTTTAATGCTTGCCTCAGACAGGGATATTTCCCAATAGCATGGAGACATGCTGTAGTCGTTGTCTTTCCTAAACCGGGGAAAACAGCAATAACCCCAACAATTATCGACCAATAAGTCTTCTAAATACTCTATCAAAAATACTTGAACGAATAATCTACTCCAGACTAAATAATCAACTGCAAGAACTAAATACCCTCCCACCATTCCAATTCGGATTCAAAAGCGGGCACTCAACCTGCCATCAGCTTCAACGAATTGTAGAAATAATCGAGACTGGATATGAGAACAAACAATATACCACAGCCATCTTTTTGGACTTCGCGAAAGCTTTTGATAAAGTCTGGATAGAAGGCCTTAAATATAAAATACTCCACCTATCAATACCAGGCTCTCTTAAAGCGATACTTTACTCTTTCCTAGATAACAGAACTTTTGCCGTACGAATAAATTCAATTGTCTCTGACAGTAAGCCAATCAAAGCCGGAGTCCCCCAGGGGAGCGTGCTGGGACCGCTACTATTTAACATATTTGTTAGAGATATCCCGCTCACACGAGAAAATCTTGCTATGTACGCTGACGATACAGTGATCATATCGCAAAGCTGGAATCTAAACCAATCAATCTCTCAGCTTCAATCAGCAATCGATCAAGTAAACAACTGGCTAATCAAATGGAACATAACCCTTAATACAGAAAAATGTGAAGCCAAAATATTCACCCTCAGGAAAATTAATGATCCCGATAGTTTAGTAATAAACGGTACACACATTGAATGGAATCCCAACACTGAAGCGGTGAAATACTTGGGCGTTTATCTAGATACACGCTTATCGTGGAAATTTCATATTAATAAGAAGATTAACTTATGCTACGCTAGACTAACAAAACTTTACCCATTAATTAACAGAAAATCATCACTAAAAACCAACTGCTCTCTACTCCTATATAAATCCCTAATTCGACCGCTAGCAACATATGCTTGTGCTATATGGAGCAATGCCTCTAAATCCAACATCAACAGAATACAAGTGCTTCAGAACAAAATCCTAAGAATATCAGTTGATGCCCCTTGGTATGTACGAAACATTCAACTCCATCATGTGCTAAAAATTCCAACCATAGAGTAATATTTGAGGAAAACCACCAAAAAGTTCCAACTTACTATCACCAACTGCGAAGGCGCTGTGCACTATAAACTAGGACGCAAGAATCTGCATAGAAGATTAAAGCGTAAACTCCCACAGGATCTGTATGTATACCAACGGATAACACAAAAACTGACTAATTAACCCGCCAACACCCAAAACCCATTGATAATCATTTAGGACCACCTGATACGATAATTGTGTATCTTATGTTATGTATACCTTACATGACATGTATACCTTACTTTATCAATGCTATAAATAACAATGTACAATTGTTGAACTGTCAATAAAACTGATAAAAAAAATAGTCAGGTACACACTGACTCATTTTTGGGCACTCGTATTTAGTGCTGCGGATAACTTGTTGTTTAGAAGTGGCGATTTCATTTGTATCTCACTATTAATGATAGTCTGTATTGTAAAAGCGAGTTTTTGAATTTTGGTTCATCTGTTTAACGTAAAGAGGTAAACATAAAATATTATTATAAATGCTACATTGTAAACCTGGCTTCTGTGCACATCTTTCTGCGTTTACAGGGGCGGTTTAGAGGTGTGTCATGATGATTTATTATTATATGTATTCGCTGATGGTATAATAGTACTTCTTATATACTTCAATGCGACTCTCTGAGAGTAGTGGATAGCTATGACAGACAGTTTGATTCGTTTGTTTAGAAATCAGTAATTGTGCAGGAGTAAACACCCATAAAATCAGTAACATGCTCTCCTTTTATCTTTGGCAATGTCCCAGAAGATTATGTTAAATGTCGCAGCTCTTTGCTTCAGAATCAGTTACGCCTTTGTTTTTGCATTATAACTAAAAAGGGCAAACTTTGTTATAATTATTAAGATTTTCTTTCTTGCTGAGATTACATTTAACCAGTTCATACCATGCCGCTGCTTTTCTGACAACGTGCACTTTTGAAAAAAATAAGTTTTGCTATAGTAACCATCTGCAAAATTAATGGTTTATTTATTTTTAAATGTGAAGCAATAAATAATTAATTACGTTTGCAAATTCAACATGAATTATTAGAAAATTTTCATCGATTAGGCAATCACTGTAATGTAGTTGTCAAGAAAGACCCAAGTTGTTTTTTTACTCGATGTCTCCATTTTCCTACTCTCAATAACCTTTTTAAGTATTTTCTACATCTCTATAGGGAAGGAACTTCTCCAAGCTGTATCTAAAGCTTATCTAATTAAAAGCTAGAGTTTTGTTTCCTGAAAAAGTCAGAGCTATTTCTAATAATCCATCTACTCTAAGCGAAGAAAACCAATTTTAAGCTGTATAATATTTTCCATAATCCAAAGGAAAATGCCAGAACGAATACCTATCTGTCATTACGCAAAAGCATTGCGCGCAAATTATTGAATTATCCTTTAACTGAACCGGCTATACAACTTCTTAAAAATATTTTAACTTTGCTATCACCTCAAACTGTGTCCCATATAATATATTATCTCTTAGATAAGATCCCCTATTAGTAATCTCAACTCCGCCTGCAGTAACTGCTGGGTGGATTGAGTAGCCCAGTAAGTACTGTTGCCGGTCCCAAGCCCGGATAAAGGAGGAGGGTTGGGCGTAGGGTTAACACCCCTATCCTGTAAAAAAGCAATGTTGTGAAGACCCATATTGAGCCTCGGAACTACGGACGGATGTCAAGAACACGAAAACGGCGAGAAAAGGACATGATTATCGGAACATGGAACGTAAGAACGTTATATCAAATAGGCGCTCTTGAAACGACTATGAAAGAAATAATCAAATATCAAATGGACATAACAGCCCTACAAGAAATAAGGTGGTTGGGGTGTGGAAGTTTGACTAAATCAGGACACCAAATATATTACAGCGGGGCAGAGGATACATATGAATTAGGAACAGGATTTATAGTAGGGCCACGAGTCAAAAACAAAATACTACAGTTCACACCAGTCAATGAAAGAATATCATACATACGAATTAAAATGAAATTTAACAACATATCTATGTTCTCGGTACACGCGCCAACAGAAGAGAAAGAAGATAACACAAAGGAATAATTCTATGCGACACTAGATAGAGAAATGCAGAAAACACCCACCAATGATATACACATAGTTATTGGAGATCTAAATGCCAAGGTTGGCAAGGAAGAAGTATATTTCCCCACCATAGGCAAACATAGCCTACACGAGGAATCAAATAACAATGGGGAAAGACTTATAGAGTTCGCGACGGCCAAGGGACTGACAATTAAAAGTACAACCTTCCCACATAAACGGATACATAAGGGCACGTGGATATCACCAGACGGAAGGACAGTCAACCAAATTGATCATGTCTTAATATCAAACAGGCATCAATCCAGCTGTATAGACATAAGAACAATGAGAGGAGCGATGAGTGAATCTGATCACATGCTAGTTAAGACAGTGTTCAGGGCAAAATAGATAACGCTCGAGCTATACCCACGCAGAGGAATAAGAAATACAATGTACATAAAATAAAGGATGAAAGCTACAGAACGAAATACCAACAGAAAATGGAAGAGAGCATTAAAGAAAAACGAAACCAAGTAAGCGTGGAACCGATAGAGTTAGTAGAAGAAAAATGGAAGCAAATAGAAAATATTATTGTCGCTACGGCGGAAGAGAACATAGGATACATACAAAATAAACCAAGAACAACATGGTGGGACACAGAATGTGAAAAGGCAATAGATAAAAGAAATGAAGCAAAAAGAAACTGCTACAGAGGCCCACCAGGCGGAAAACCGAAGAATACGGAAAGCTAAGAGGAGAAGTAAAGAAACTGATGAGAAGAAAGAAAAGAGATTTCCTCGATAAACAAATAGATGAAATAGAACAGGCAAGAGAAGCAAAAGAGGTTAAAATAATGTACAATATCATCAGAAACACCAAACAAGATTTCCACCCCAGACCCTCAATGTGCAAAAACAAAGAAGGAAAATATATAACACAAGAAAATGAAGTAATAGAACAATGGAGACAACACTTCGCAGAGCTGTTAACACAAGAGGAACGAAACGATAGAATACCAAAGATAACAAGAGGCACCGTACAACCGGAAATTAAAGAGCCCACAATAGAAGAAGTAGCGGCCGCCATACAAAGAATGAAAAATAACAAAGCACCGGGAATCGATGGCATACCAATCGAGTTAATAAAGTACGGGGGAGACGCACTAATCAAAGAAATTCAAGAGCTAATCAACCTCATATGGAATAAAGAAGAAATGCCAGAAAAATGGAACACAGCAATTATCTGTCCGATATACAAGAAGGGAGATAAACACAAGTGTAATAACTACCGAGGTATATCCTTACTGTGTGTTACATACAAAATTTTCACAAATATTTTACAGCAAAAAATAATGGTATATGGAAATGACATAATTGTAGAATACCAAGCCGGCTTCCGACAGGGCAGATCTACAGTGGACCAAATTTTTACAACAAGACAAATACTGGAAAAAGCATAGGAGTATAACATACCAATATTTCAACTATTCATTGACTTTAAGGAGGCATATGATAGCATAGATCGAAACAACTTATACAACATCATGGAAGAATTAGGCATCCCGAATAAATTAATTAGCTTAACAAGAATGACAATAGAAAACTCTAGAGCTGCGGTAAGGATACAGAATAGAATCTCCCCGATGTTTACAACATCTGAAGGGGTAAGACAAGGAGATGGACTTGCTCCAATACTGTTTAACCTAGTACTGGAAAAAGTAATTAGAGAAGCTACAGGCAACACTGGCAGCACCATCATTAACAAGTCACACCAAGTGATCGGATATGCGGACGATATCAACCTGGTAGCAAGATCGGAAAGAGAAGTCAAGGACATATACAGAAATATAGAAACACAAGCACAAAAGGTGGGACTGAAGATCAACGAACAGAAGACAAAATGCTAGCAGTAAAACCCCAAGAAGATTAGGTCCAAACTATACAATAGAGGACAAAAATTTTGAAGTGGTACAGCAGTTCAAATACCTGGGAACCCAAATAAATAGTGAAAACAAGATAACACAAGAAATTCAACTACGCGTAACAGCAGGGAATAGAACATATTTCTCATTAACATCAATCTTTAAAGCATCATACATAACAAGAGCAACAAAATTAAAGATTTATAAAAGTATGATCAGACCGGTAGTCACGTATGGATGTCAGTCATGGACAATGACCAAAGAAACAGAAGAAACACTATTGCGTTTTGAAAGGCGAATATTAAGAAGAATTTTCGGCCCAGTACAAGAAGATGACATATGGAGAATAAGGTACAATTTTGAACTGAGACAACTACATAAAGAGGCAAATATAGTAGAATTTGCAAAACTACTAAGACTGAAATGGGCAGGACATGTAGAACGAATGGAAACACAAAGAATACCAAAGAGAATATTCCAAGGGCGAATTTAAGGCAGAAGAGGTAGGGGCCGCCCAAGACAAAGATGGTCCGATAACATAGAAGAGGATGCACAGCAAATACAGGGAAGATTGGAGGCAAAAAATACGGGAGGCCCAGGTCCAGATGGGACTGTAGCGCCATGAAGAGAGAGATTAGTAATCCCCCTGAAAATATGCCTACAAAAGAAGCTAAATTGCTACGCACGACCGTATTGCCTAAACCCAATGTTAAACCATTTCAATTATAGACCATAAGACTCTAAGACAAGCCAAAATTGTTACAATCTTACAGAGAGGTGAGAGTAACGTTATAGTTATTGTTGACAATTCAATAGGGTACAGCACTTACTAAAATTATCCTATTATAGTTAGGTACCTACTAACTCAATAACATACCTTATTAAGACATAAAACCCCTCATTACCAAATCCACCCCCAGAAAACCCCTTATACTTATTAAATTCTTCAGAAATACAAAAATTTACGAGAAAAATACTACAGTACGTTCTGTTAGCGCATTTGATTCTCCCACGCGCAGTCTAGCCAAATACATAGCTTAATCATTCAGCTTCTCACAGAATAAGTCTCGTCATACGATCGAAACTCTTACAACTTCTTAGGAATTTTCAAACACTTTTTCATACCGAAGAATGATAATTGTCAGATTATTTCAATTAAATATTGCCTATTCGATACCTATTTACCTTTCAGAACAAGGTTTGCAGTCAGACTAATGCGGTTTCTATAGGTTTCCACTTTCAGCTGCGCATTATTGTTTTCGAAATAACCGCCCTTGCTTTTATCCCTAAAACCTATTTCTCGGATAAGGTATGTTGACTATACGTTTATTATCTGGTCTCATAGACAAGGCACGCTTTTCCAATTGCTTTCCTATCTAAACAAACTTAAACCTAAAGATTACAATGAGAAAATAATAAAATAATTGCTCCCCTTTCTTGACTATTCTCATAACAAATGATTGACGAATTAGTAACAGAATTTTTAGAATTAACAATAAAATAGCTGTTGACGAAATATCTAAAATGTCAAACGGATAGATATATATCAAACTGCATATAGAAACATTCTTTGTCCATATAAGGGCGCTCACTTTACGATACTTGCCAAACATAGCAAAAACGCCATCAGAAAAATTAATACTTTGCTATAAAAAAAAACATTTTCTCATTTCTCATCCCACCAGCAAAATTGAAATAGAAAAATGCTATCACTTCCCCAATACTTGAGATGATAGCCAACGTTTATCTATTATTTGTAAATAGTTGCTTATTATTTACGCAACCCTTTCAAACCCACAAGCTTTTCCCACCCAAGTGTATTTTTCGCTGAACTTTCACTTTAAACTCAATAAATAGTAAAGTAGGGCACACAAACCTTTTTATATTATAACTTTTTAACCATTGAGCGCCCGAGGATGACACTTAGTTTTTCGGATTCTACTCTTCAATCTGAGTCGAATGACACTAGTCTGAGGTCTATACGATGTATGCACCAGAAGTTTAACGATATACAATAATAGCTAGTTAATAAATCATAATTCTCCTTGGGAAATGTACAGAGTAATAAATAAAGGGTTTGAAAAAAATGAATTTTAGTGGGTGCTCTCCAGTGAACATTTTCTAGCCTTTCCTAGTTAGTCAATATACCAATTGCATATCACTCGCGCCATATTTGGTAGCGTTAGCGCCGTGACCCTTCTAGGTACCTGAGAACCGTGTAGTTTGCGCCGCAAAGTTATTAACTATCTGATAGGCGTTACAATTACCGTTAAGTACTTTTTCTTAGATTCAATACGAACAACGCTCTTCAAGGCTGGCACAACAAACTTTCTAAACTTTTTAATAATAAAAAAAACTTAACGTATTAATATTTTAAGATCATAGTGAATTTTAAATGTAAATTTATCATAAAATAGAAAGCATGCTTTAACAATTTACGGGAATAACAAATTTAAAATCCTGTTTAAAAGTAGGTGGTTACACAGAAAAATTAAAATAATACGAATGTATATAGTGAATAAAAGTATATGTATAATGTGGGCTAAAAATAAATAGTTTAAAATTAGAAACGGTTATATCAGCACAGCCCTTGATATAATTTTCTAATAAGTCTATTTCTTGGCTTATTATTAAAATCTTTCAAGAAAAAGTACTTAGCGGTAATTACAGCGCTTCGATGTTTAGGTGGTTAGTAGCTCTGTGGCGCAAACTACACGGTTCTGAGTTACCTAGGAGGGTCGCGGCGCCAACGCTACAAAATATGGCCGCGGCGCGAATGATACGACATCGATATGCCAATGTCATCATGGAGAGTTTGATTGGACATATACCTTCTTCTTCATGTGCTTTATCCGTTCCGGGTGTTCGCGATCAATATGGCAATCTTAACTTTGTTGACGGCTGTTCGAAAGAGGTCTGCCGTTGTCATTGAGAACCAAGATCTTAAATTCCTTAGCCAGGAAATGCGCCTGCGTCCGGGTCCGCTCTTTCGTAGCACTATACCTTGTAGTATCCGTTGGAGTATCCCATAACGTTGTTCATTCCTCATAATATGTCCGAAATACTGTAACTTTCTGATTTTTATAGTTTTTACGATTTCAGTTGTTTTATTCATTCTTAGTAGTACTTCAACATTCGTCACATGGTCGACCCAAGATATTCTCAATATTTTCCTGTACGTCCACATCTCAAGGCCTCAAGTTTCTTCATTGATGCTTCCGTCAGCGTCCATACAACAGGACAGAGAACACATGACATTTTAATAGTCTAATTTTTGTATTCAAGTTTAGATCTCGAGACTTAAACACTTTCTGCATGTTTACAAATGTTAATCTGGCTTTCTCAATCCTGCACTTTATTTCTTTAGAGTGGTCCCATTGACTATTTATCGATGAACCTGGGTAATTTATTGATGTTACTCTTTCAATTGATTGAGAGTTAACTATTAAGGGTTCGGGTGGAATTGTATTCTTACTGATAACCATGGATTTTGTTTTTTGTCCGTATCGTCGACTGACAATTTCAATGTTTAACTTTCGAAGCTGTCTGCAAATATAATCGCATCGTCCGCATATCTAATGTTATTCATTCTAGTTCCGTTTAATAATATACCAGCATCTATACCTTGCAGAGATTCGTTAAATATTTGCTCAGAATGAATGTTGAATAACAGGGGCGACAGAACACATCCCTGTCGCACGCTTCGTCTTATTTCTATCTCGTCTGAATTATTTTCATCTATTGTAATGTATGCAGATTGATTCCAATAGAGGTTAGTTATGATTTGAAGATCTTTGTCATCTATCCCAATTTTTTCCAAAACTTTAATAAGTTTATTATGCTTAACTCTATCAAATGCTTTATGATAATCTATAAAGCAAGCATAAATATCGACATTCACATCTCTGCAATGTTGAAACATAACTTGTACAGCAAAGAGAGCTCCCTAGTGCCCAAGGCGTTACAGAATCCGAATTGAGTTTCACTTAGTTGTTCTTCACAGAGCGTATATATTCGTCTATGTATTATTTTTAAAAAGATTTTAAGAAAATGTGACATAATGCTAATCGTACGATAATCGGCACAGTATTTAGCGCTTGGTTTTTTTGGTATGGCAATGATAGTTGATTTGAACCATTCTCTGGGTATTTTTCCTTAGTCATATATTTGATTAAAGATGCTTGTTATCCATGTTATAGCATCATCGTCAAAAAGTTTTAAAATTTCGGGTTGGATTCCATCCGGGCCTGCCATTTTTCCATCTTTCATAATATTTATTGTTGCACGTACTTCGTCCTTGCTATTTGTTTCGGATCACCCCTCTGTTCGTCCTCGAAAAGTTTTGTAATATAGTCTTTCCATTGTTCTATTTTTGCTTCTTTATCTATAATGATATTTCCTTCCTCGTCTATCAATCGTCCAACTGATTTGCGTTTGACCACACCTGCCGCTTCTTTTACCTTCCGATGCATGTTAAAATGGTCGTGTTTCTTTTCTAATTCCTCAATTTCCTTACATTGTTTTTCTAACCACTTTCTCTTAGCTATTCTTATTTCTTTCCGGATATTTCTTTGTATTTCTCTATATTTTTCTATGTTGGTTCTCTTATATCTTCTTCTCTCGTCAATCATAGACAGAATCTCGTCGGTCATCCATTGATGTTTTTTAGGCTTAGTCGGTTTCAAGTGGTCTTTGTAAATTTTTTCTATTATTGTTCTGAATTCTGCCAGCTTTACTTCAATTGTTGTTTACGATTGTTTTTCTCTACTTTCTTCAGTCTTACGTTTATTTTGGCTACCAGAGCGTTATGGTCAGATCCTATGTCAGCGTTTGGGTAAGTTTTCACTGATTGTATGCTATTCCTGAATCTTTTATTTATTAGTAGATAATCAATTTGATTTCTGACCACCTTTGCACGTTTATCTTGAGGCGATATCCAGGTATACGATCTCCTGGCAGGTAGTTTGAAAAAGGTGTTCATGATAGCCAATTGGTGTTCTTGTGCCAATGCAAGTAGTCTATCTCTTCTCTCATTTCGGTCTCCCAAACCATAATCACCAACGAACTCCCCGCTCTTCCCTTTTCCAATTCTGGCGTTATAATCTCCCATTATAATGTTTATATCTTGTTTTGGGAGTTTTCTAACAAGATCGTCTAATATTCTATAGAATGATTCTATTTCGTCTTCGGTTTTTTCTTCTGTTGGAGCATATACTTGAACGGTACTGCATTTAATTGGTGTTGTGCTTAAAGTAACTATTAACATTCTCGATGAATTGATTCATTTCTTTGGACACTATAATTCCGACGCCGTTTTCATGCTTATTTTCGCTGTTTTCAGAGTAGTAGATTGTATCTTCTTCAACTTGGCATTAACCTGTTCCCGGCCACCTCATCTCACTGATGCCCATGATGTCGATAGATAGTCGTTTCATTTCTCGGATAGCGTTATGGGTTTTTCCAGCCTCATAAAGTGTTCTTACATTCCACGTACTTATTTTGAACGTCTTCCCTTTTTTCTTTTTAGGGTGCTAAGTTTGCAAGGGTTTCGCTGGATGACGACCAAGGGAGCCTTGCATTCTTTCGTGGTTGTTCTCCCCTTGTCGAATCTCGGATTCCGAAGTCCGTGACCAGTATATTTGTCATTTCTAAGCTCATCTGCCATATTGATGTACTAGAAATGTCTTTCAGACCTTTAATGCAGTGGGTTTCCGTGTCCTTCTGCTTTTCCATGCCGTTGACCAGTGGTGATTCTTCCGCCTTTTGGGACAGTTTGCCATCCCAAGGGCAAGAGATTGCCCTGCCTGTATCATACAGGGGGATCACTTATACCAGCGATCATTCGGTCTACTTGGTCGGTAGCTGCGTATTCGTAAGATAATCTGCTTATTTCGCAGTTAACCTCTATATCTAGAAGCCATTCACTATCCGCCGCCTGTGACCCCACTGGTGGCCTGCAGCACAGCCCCAGACATATACCACGAAGGGTTTTCCATCATTCGGAACGTTATTGACTGAAATACTTGTAATATGGCTGTGTTAGATGGTTTGGCTGCAATCCAAGTACCTTTATTTCACTTTTAAATTTAAATGGACCATTTTGGCACTTATGTGAACTTTCTGAGTTTTAATCTAAATAGTCTAAATTTGGGCGTTCTTTAGGTGAGATTTATTTATGGATTTTTATCTTCTTAACCACAGATTTAAATAACTTTAAACCTACAGTATATTTCAGAAGAGCTTGATCAATGTTTTCAGATTTGCCGAACATCTCGAAAATTTGCTCAAATTCTTTTTAACAATCTTAGGGCGGTTGTAGCAACGTTTGGAAATTGTGTAAAGAGTGCGCATTTTTATAACTGTTTTCTATGTTTTGCAATATAACTACCAAAATAGATCCAATCAAAAAAATGTTTGATCCCATCGTGTGCAAGTACGTAATGCATTTGATCTTATTTACTAGGAACATAATAAACAATAATCTGTTTAGAGCAAAAAGTTAATGTATTTTATAATCAACAACAAATATTTAAATTATGCCATTGTATTATGCTAAATTATATACTACAAAGGTTGTTTTTAAATACAGAACACGTAAAACACGCAGATCTAATTACCACAGTTGCATGAATGACGTAAATGTATTACTATGGCAGCAAATAGTGACACAAAACGGAAATAATTAATCTCTTTACTTGTACATGCCATGTTATATTTAGCATGATAATCCCGTAATGCGTTTTGTTGCGAATTAGAAGAATGACAGCATTTAAAACAGCATTGTCGGCGTCCTTTAAATATTTATACATTTTGTTTGTAGGGTCCAGTTAAAATTATGTCGAAAATGACATACACAATGCGACCCACGCACTTCTGAGTGTCATTTACATTACTCGCGCAAACAATTTAATCTTAAAAAAGAATTTTTTCAAGTCGTTTATTTATATTGTATACTACCTTTAGCGAGAACACAAATTATTGTTTTTATTTAGTATATTTATAGTTAAAATAATTTATCTAACTCGACACCCTAGCGTATTAAGAAGACAGGACTGTGTATGTATATCATTTATGTATGAGGTCTAATTGATAAATTCTACTAATTTAAAATTCCAGGTAACTAAATTTATTTTTCGATACTCTAAAAACCAATCTAGTTATGTAGTACCGAAGTTGCAGATTGTAAAAATGAAGCTACTCTCAGCGACAGATGGCACTACAGAAGCTTATAGCTAAGATCGTCCCATTTTTGTATCGATGTTCAGAATCGTCAGAACGGCATTATACTAACTCAAGATTTAAATCTCTAGCACAGAAATACAGAAAGGTGTAAAATATCGGTTTTTGGAAGTCGGCCTCAATTAATTTTCCTGTGCATAAATGAACAAAAAAATGAATAACTGGAGATTGAGCCTCTCTTATTTACGGCGTTTGGGATTGAGTTTGAAAATTTGATTTGGTTTTTTACGTGAATTCGTATTATAGCCGTTGTTCTTTGGAATAACATCTTACTATTTAAATTTTTCCTACGCTAAACCAACTATTGGCTATATATATAAATATGCGGCTGCATCAGTCATAAAGCTCCTTTCAGTTGAAACTATCCAAAAGCGCGAAAAGTATCCGGTAACATTCTTAAGAACCTCTAAGAAATCGGTGATGTAAATGCTACTTAAAATAGAAACTTAAATTTGCTAGTATATTGTCATGTGTTAATTGTTTTGCCTTTTTCCCCACAAAGACACTTTACAGCAGTTACGAAATCTCCTATTCTCTGATATCTAGATACCTAACTGTAAGAAAAGTTTGAATATGAAGATTCTAGATGTAATTCTTAACACATTGTGTGCCATGTCTTTCATATATGAAAGACAATTATGCTTCTACAGAGGCCACGTCTTTCATTTATGTAAGACAGATATGTTTCTATTCATGACGATGCAATTCAAATATGAATAACTCGACGATGTATTTTAATTGGGGAATCTCAACCGTGGCCTCTGTCGAATATACTATAAATGTTGATTCGAGAAAAATGGAAAGAAAAATGTTTGCTGGTGTAAGGTATACAAACACAAATGCGTTTTCGCTAATAGGAAATTTATTACATACTTATTTTGATTATATAAAACTTATGGTTACGTAAAAAAAGAGAAAAAAGTTTATCTTTAACTACACAAAAAAAGAAAAAAGTTTTTTGTGTTTCTCATTGAAACATTTGTGGTTGCTTAAGACACATCTTGTAGTAGGTATAAACCATTTTGACCCTATTTTTGGCTTCTTTACGCCCGGCGATGTTCTGCATTTTTGTGTCGCATATAGCATACGTGCTCCAGATTTTATTTTCCATTGGCATCAATCCTCTTCGCTAAATGGTGATATGTAGATGCTCTCGGGGGTTCAGGATCCGCTTTCTTCTTAATGTTAAGTAATTCTCCTACTAAGATATTCCGGAATTCACGAATTTGAATTTTTTTTAGTTACCCGTTTATACCCAACCCATGCATTTACCACTGAAACTCCTAGAAGTTCTATTCCAAGCTTTCTATACCACTTTACGCTCTTCCTTAGAGTAGTGGCATATGAAGGCATCTGGTCCGACAAATCAATTCCAGCTTTTCCTTTATTGTAAGCCAGAATCGGCAATGGTTTCTCTGTTGCTTTACGCGATTTACGTTTTCTACTTCTTGCCACTAGATCTGGGTCGCATCAATGACTTGTTTCCCATTTTGTATGAAAGGAAAATTACTTCTACTTGTAGAAGCTCGAGGCGTATTTTTTTCTTGTGCAATTGTATCTTGAATGTCGGTAGTTCTGGAAGTACTTGGTATAGGCTCTTCTGTTGAAGCATTCAACATGCATATTGGAACCATTATTGGAGCATGCCTCGTAGAAAGCAATCTTACATCTCGCGTGTCTCTGCTTCAAAATTACAATTCCGTTTGCGTCTTCGCGAGATGCCAGCTCTCCTTTTTTGATTTTTACTTGAAGAACATTTTTAGGAATATTTTTCTTATTGATCCTTAAAGTTTGCTTCTCTAGCATTATTTTGGCCAACTCGTAGCTTGTGCAGAAGCTATCTACGTATAAAGTTCTTCCCTGATAGAGTAGTTTCTCGCATAAATTTAAACAAACTTTTGCTGCCAATCCGACTTCGCGTTCTCCAGTTGCTGACTTTCCAGAATATGCTTGGAGTGGTCAGGTACACTCATAGACCGAGCATGGCTTGAAGATCTTTATACCATATATATAGGCTTTATTTGGTATGTATTGCTTAAACATTAGGCGACCTCTCCATGGTACCAAAGTCTCGTCTATAATTGTTTTCATCAGGATAAAGAAGCGACTGAAATTTATTTTGTGATATGTCAATCAAAGGTTGAATTTTTCCTATGCGTTCGCCTTCTTGAATTGTCTCGTTGTTTTTGAAGTGCAATAGGCTTAGTAGCAACTGATATCTGTTACGTGTCATAATTGATCTAGAAAAATTTAGTCGATAAATTCCCTTGGTTGCCCAGCAATCATTTAATGAACCTAGTACATCCATAGTGTTAATCGCATAAATTTTCTAATTTTTTCTGGACAAGCAGGCACCCATTTCTTTATTCTAGAATATTTCTTTGACTCTTTGGATTCTATTGTTTGAGCGGCAAATCTGTTTGTTTCGGTAACAATAAGATCAATAACCTCGTCATCAACAAGATAGGAAAATGCATCAAGCGGGGTTATTTCCGCCGGTATATCTTTTTGTAGGCCACTAGGTCTAGTAAAAAGGAAGTGCTTGTGTCTTCCAGCACACTCGCTCCAAACACTTGAAACCGGCATTTCTACGTCTTCTTGATTTTGGTCATCATCTTCATCCTCTTCCAAGGCTAAATCTTGAAGAACGTCTTCAATGCTTTATACGGTTCTACTTCTATTTCTTCACCGGATGACTCAATTGGGTCAGTTGTGTTGTCTGGGGTGAAATGGAGATCCCCCAAAGAGTCGTCGGAATCAAAATCTGACACATCATCTTTATCGAGGTCAATTTCAGATACTACCTTCTCCAGTTTCACCTTAGTTTTCGTTGCTGTTGGCAGTCTACTGTAAAGCATCTTTTGAAAAAAAGAAAGTAAAACTGCTAAAATAATAATCAGAAACAAACTTTCATGTTGCTTACAAAGAAAATTCATAATAAAAGTAACATTGCATTAAAGCGAACCATCTTTTACTGAATCAGCAAGTCACAATTACAATTTGTAGATTAAAAATCATGGTTACTTTAAAGAATATAATCTACAAAGAGTTTGAATAATCTCTAAACATATGCGAAGAAGGTAAAACAATAAAAAAAAATGTGTTTTTTTTTTGATATGTTAATGTGTTTTGGCAAAAAATTAAGAGTTGTTTGGGTAGATGTAAATAAAAATGTTATAATTAGTCTTTCATTAATACTAACAAAGTTTGAAACGTCGTAAGGTAATGGTTAGAAACAACAGTTTTTAGTAAATAATATTATTTCGGCTGCCGCGTGGCCACTGTTACAGAAAAATAAGTTGTGCAGCCACTAACTCATTAAAAAAAATATTTTGAAAGGTTAAATAAAAGCTAATTTAACCATATGGCCCTTTATTGCCATTTTAGGAAAACACTTAGCTAACCAACAAACAATACCAACAAAGGTATTTATTCATTTTAAATCAATTCAACCGAAGAGCCTTTCTAGATTTTCAAAAAGAACTGTATGTGATACAATCAAACGAATGAGGTGTCTAAACGGACATAGTTCTTCATTCTATATGTTAATATAAGTCGAAAGATAAATATTTAAATAAAATAGGATATACTGTTTAGAAAATGGCTTCCAAGTCAAGTCTACAAACCTTTATCAATGAGTAGAATTAACTTCTTGTAGTTTCCTATAGAGAGTAAGTACTAATAGCATGACCTAAAGAGAAATTTCTTTAGGCATTTAACAGAAAAAATAATTTATTCTTTAGAGGCACAAAATAGGGCTTCTAGAAAACGGGTCGATTTTGTATTCACAGATACTATCTAATCTGCTAGCATCTGGCTTGAATGTTTCACCGAGTCAGATAATCTGGTTTACGCAAATATTCGTGTATATTCCAACCAATGCTCAAGTCTATACAGATCATATATCAAGGAAGGATTTTATAAAATTTAGTTACTACTAGTGAAAAGAAAAACAGTGCCCGAAACGCTCTACTTGCTATTTAAGGTCAGGCTTGCATTTTGAGTAGTTCTCAAGAGGTCAGCCGTTGACTTCCCGTTACCACATAAGTAAAACTAGATTTATAAGTTAAAGTTGCCTAAAATTAAACTTAAAAAAACAAGTCATTCAAAACACTAGTGGTGGTTTTCTTGCTAATTAGGGATACTATCCTAAGTACGTTACACTATGCAACACGCAAATTTTGCACCCCAACTATTAAATCAGTACCCTACTATTCCGCTAGCTCAGTCTCAACAAAATTTCCAACAATCATGCACATCATCCATGTTTACTACACCTTCATCAATACAAAACAACATGCAAATTTGAAACCAACTACAAGGTAGTTATTATCCGCCCAACATTGGCTTTTTGCCACTGCCAGCCCTATTGTCACAAGGACAAATGAATAACCTTACGAAGAATTACTTCAGTCACATATGGTATCCCCAGCACTTCAACCTGATTACTACTGTTCGGAATTTTTACCACCATTATCTCCAGTCTCTAATAAATGAGAACAAAATGCAGATAAAATTTCTGTCATTACCGATGATCCTAAGGACTGACAAGAGGTAAAACCTCAAAATAAAAGCCCAGCTGCTCAAAAGACTAGACAGATAAACCAAGGTACTGCTACAAAAAATATATATCAACTCCTAGCAGCCGATGCAAGCCCTAGCGACAAACAAAAACACAAATCCCTCCATTTATTCTTCACCATATAAAAGCAATAAATCCGCTTAAGAAAAATTACCATTATCAACTCATGCAAGGAAATAAACTAAAACTTCAAACTTATACCAATGGAGATTATATCTTGGGGATATCTTAGACACAAACAAACTAGCTAGGCACTCCTACAGTCTAGAAGAAGAGAAGAATTTTCGAGTTGTTTTAAGAAACATGCATCACACCACTAAAGAAAAAGTAATAAAGGAAGTTCTAGAACTTAAAGGTCATGAAGTAATTAACATCATGAAAATGCTAAATAGGAAGGACAGGCAGAAAAAATTTGTTCTTTATTGACTTTAAACGTAAAGCAACAAAGAAACAATTTCAACATTATGAGCAATAATAGAATTCGAGGAACACAGAAGAAAAATGTAGATACCCCAATGCAAGGGAACGCGGTAGCAGATTCAAGCAGATGCCTGTGTCCTCTAGTCGGCGCGCGCGAGTTCGAGTCTCGCTCAACCTGTGTAAGTGTCCTAGCATTTAAGTGCATGTTAGTGACACAATACGCCCTTGCGGCTGCAGTGCCTGTAAGCGCGCCAATAAAACCAAATGCAAAAAGTGTCAATGCTATGGAGAAACAGAAACAGATACACTAGACCTATGTGTCAAACGCCCCGAACTTCGTGATTATCGTACCTGAAAAAAATCTCATTGGCGGCAAACCACCGAAATGTGTTCTAGTCAAGGTGCTCACCTTGACTAGAACACATTTCAGGATGCTCATCCTGCCTCTTATAAAGGCTGTAGTGTATACCTTGATATTCTTAGAAGGTCTCCGAATCAAGCAAACTCTAGACGTGCTCTACGTTTGCGCCAACCAGAATCTCAACAAATAAATTCCACCACCATCAGCCGCAACAAAATTAACAAACCCTCACAACATCCAAACCAAATCCAGATTCTTTCTCTCTACAATCTCATGATCAAAAACAATGGCGAAACCAAACACCAGCCCCAGACCTTCAACAAAAATTGACGGTCAAGTCAACAAACTAATGATCTAACGCCTGTAACAATTTCACTACAGCAAACCATCGCAGCCCAACAACAAGCAATAAATGAACTAACCGCACAAATTAGAGTTTCACTGAAAAACTAAGCAACAAAAATGGCTCCAATTTATAAGGTTATAAAAATGAAGTTAAAACACTTATCAAAAACAATGATATCGATATTCTACTTATATCTGAAACTCACTTTAACACTAAAATAAATTTCAAGCTACACAGTTATAAAATATATTCCACTAATCATCCAGACGTGGATAGACAAGCTAAAGAAGGCACGACAATACTGATTAGACAACATATTAAACATCAAATTCTGACTGAATTCAACAGAAACTATCCACAAGCTACAAATGTAGAAATAGAGGACTAGTATGGACCCTTAGTGCTATCAGCTTCCTCCAAATTATGCAACAAACAAGCAAGGGTTCATAGAGTACTTCAAGTCATTAGGTAGCCGATTTTCAACGGATGGCGACTATAATCCAAAAAACACCCGTTGGAGTTCTCGCATTTCTCTGCCTGAAAGAGGTACAGTACTGTAACAGGTACTACAAGAACTATATCTAGGACACTTATTGGTCAAACAACCCAAACAAGATTCCAGTTTTTCTCGAATTATTTGTAACACAAAGTGTTTTTGTTAATTACCTTAAGATAGCATCGTGTTGGGACTTATCCTCAGATCACACTCCGGTGATTGCAACAGTAATAGAACAAAATACAGGTGCTACTATAGGTATATTATTCAGCAACAGCTGGATATAAAACTATCCTTACAAATACCTGAAGAACTTACAATTGCCATCCAAAAATTTATCAAAATAATCTGAGACGCCGCATGGGAAGCAACACCCAAAATATCCAATAAGAGAGCGCAAGAACTGTGTCCATTAGTAGTAACAAGAAAATTGCTGAAACAGGGCGACTTAGAAAAGTCTGGCAAAATACAAGGTATCCCTCGGACAGAAGAAACTACAATCAGGTTACTTCAGAATTGAAAAAACTGAACAAAAAATTTAAAAATGATAGTTTTAATGAATATCTTGCTAATATGACGGCCACAAAAGATACAAAATACACACTGTGGAAAACGACAAAAATATCAAATGTCAACAACAACCAATTCCTTCGCTTAAAAAAAAGACGACTCATAGGCACGTACAGAACTTTAGAAAGGTGATCTCTTAGCGTAACATCTAGAAAAGGTCAATTCCATCCCAGATAAGTAGGGATGAAGAATTATAATAATATAATTATATAATTATATTACAAAGCTTTTTAGAAGAACCCCATTAGCTTGCTCAGTATATGGAACTGCACTACAATCAGATCTAACCTAAATCCAAAAAAAGCTCCTAGATACGACCTTCTTCTTCTTCCCTCTTGTGCAGATATGTGACAAAAACTCACGTAGACAAGCTCCGAGAAGTCCAGAACTGGAATGCATAAAGATTCTTTGGGTTATCAAAAATACCATACTCTCAGAGTATTATAACTACTTCGTTAATGCGATCTATTTCAAGAGTCTTCCTCATATGCTTAAGGACCTTCGTGTAATTGCTGCAACGTATAACGCCTATGACGAGAAATATCACTGGGATTGTGATGACGCTAAAGTTACTCAAGTCCAAGTTGATACAAGATTTTGCAAAGGATATCATAGATTTCGGTTCTTTAACTTTAATCCCTTATTAATAACTAACAAAAATCCTGTACGTAACATTCCTATATTTCTAAATAAAACATTAATGGATCAAAAGACCAAACCGAGTTGGACATAGAAGTAAAAGAATTGACCTCTAAAACTATACAGTTTTAAAATTTACGTAAAAAATGTGCAAATAAAGTCAAATATTAAACAAATATGGACAATAAAACCTGGAGTAACTGCACCAAAAGATTTCAAGCATTAAAACAAGATTAGAGCTATAATAATAAAAACTTATTATCAGACAATGAAAATTTGTTACCAATAATCATCAAATCGCTTTCATATCACCAATCTGTTTACAAGAATTTTAAATTCAGCTAACTTCAAGACTATAAAGTTTTAGAGGTAGATTCTTTTTTCTTTTGCATGCTGCTTGTTCTGGTTTTCTAGTATTTCAGTATTTGATATAAAAAAAGATAAGATCTCATGTACAGATATGTTGTAAGTTAAGTGGACCAATTCATAAATAGCTTTGGTTGCCAGGCGGAAATACACGAACGATTGTCGTATCTTTAAAGCACACAGCAATTTTAAAAAATTTAATTAAAATTAAATTATTTATCCTACTGTTTTAGTTTTTCTGTTTTTTTTTGCAAATAAGCATTCTTTGGTATGGAACGGGTACAAACAGCTGAACACCCCACAAATTATATGAGAAAACGAAGAAGTGGACAGACTGCGGATGAAAGGGCAGCAATAACTGAAGCGAGGCGACGTGTATGTGCCAAAAAAACTCCGGAGAAAGTTAAAGTAGAAAACCAAGCAAGACGACAATGTCATTCTCAAAGAACACCGAAAGAAATAGCAGCAAAGTTTACGAAGAACCCCGAAAAAATAGCAGCAAGAAACCAAGCAAGGCGACTGCGACGTTTTCAAAGAACACCGGAAGAAATAGCTGCAGAATAGTAATGATTGCTACAGAAAGTTTGTAACACTTGCAATACGGTCCTTACTAGTTTACTGAACACCGCATACTTACTGCCTTCTTCAAAGAATGTTATTTTTAAAGAACTTTAGAATAATGTTCAGAACGATCGTGATACTTTGGTCAAGTTTGTACTAGGTAAGGACTAAATCAAAAAAAAACCTCTGGCTATAAATACGTTTATTGGGTTTAATTTTTGGGAGAGTAAAGCGCACATACACACAGTTGTCAAGCTGCCTTGGATAAATTTTGGATTTTGTGACAATAATCACCCTTGAAATACCATTTACATTTTTTGTCAAAATCATGCCAACTCCATTATCCAAATCGAATTTTTAGTAATAAGTCAATTAAATAAATAACCCAACCACGCCATACTATATCTGCATCATTATGTTGTTTTTCTTAGACCTTCAAAGTTTTTTCAATAGTTTCTTATACATTCATTCAAGTAGCCTTATAGAAAAGTGGTTCTGCCTGTTATGCGCACCGAAACGTCATAGAATGGGAATAAAAAAAGATAAATAATGAGCAAATCGACAGACTTGAGTGATCGTTGGATGCCGTTGGTGCAACAAATTGATTTGTAAAATATCGACCTTACTGAAAGTGATTAAATGAACTGTAAATTATAAATTGGAAACATGAGATGTGAACTTAATGATCATAGCCATTGAACTCTGAAGAGAGTTTGTGGTGAAAAATCAAATCCTCGGTAATAACGATCAGTCTCGATTTAAAAATCAAGAACCGTATGTATAGAAACCCCCTCATCGAGTTTAATTTTTGAGAGAGCGAAACATATATACACACAGGTGTTGAACTGGCTTAAATAAATTTTGGGGTTTGTTACTATAAACGCACTTCGCATGCCGTTCACGGCATTTTTATTGTCGTTGGTACCAGAATTGCTTGTGGGGGGATTTTTACTGTCGTATGGTCGCTTATAAGCCCAGCATAACCACAGTCTTGCCAAACGTGACTTTAAATAATGCAAATCTCATCGCCATTGGACTATGGAGTAAAGGAAACAAGCTCGGTGGAGTAACGAATCTGCCATACACTTTTTCAATCCAATGGATGTGTCTCAATTTAGCGGGTGCTAAGAGAACACTTCTCATTCAAGTGTATGAAGGATGAACCCTGAGATATATCTTGGTATTCGCGACAACTTTGTGTCTTCAATTCTCTAGTAGTAGGATAACTTCTGCTTCCATAGAAAAGGTTCTTCTAGCATAACTTGAAGAGATAGATGTTGGAGAGTGGGTCTAGCCTTCACAAAACCCCCACCTCAATCCTATCACTGTATTTTCTACGGTTTCACATCAAAAGCTGGTAAAAAGCCTTTCCAGACATCCTCTTAATACATGTCACAACAGTGAATGGTTGGATACTTTTAGCCATACAGTGCAATTTTTTGTCATTTGTCACTGAATTAACTTTTCTTTGTAATAGTAAGCTTGAAGAATTTGAAAAAGATAAAACTATGTACTCTGACAGTATCAGATATAATGCACTATCTAACCATAACTATCTTAACACATTTCTATTTAGTAAACTAATATTTTGAGACTTCTATGGCTATAAAAAAGCATTTATTTAAGAATTATTCTTAGTAAGCAGCAAACAAAACGAATAAATCGAAATAACAAGGTAACGTTATCCACAAGAAAGGAATCGACTTTCTTGGTTTACTCATATGATAGTAACATAATTGTGAAATGGAAGGACAAGAATATAACCACAACGTAACCACGTACGGGTAGACCGTTACTACTGGCAAAAATAAACCGCCATGTGTTAAAAATAGAGTTCGCAAAAATAATCAGACATCTCGTGAAAAAATTACTGAGAAGTTTTGCAGCTACTGATTGTTCAGAGAGTACTAATTATACTCGAAAACTAAAACAAATAAGATGTTATGCTTGAGCACATACTCACAAGCTAAATATTTCTGATGTAAATGCCAAGCATGGGCTGCACCATAGCAACATGTGTACTTTATAGCACTATGATGGGATAGTTTGGATGTAATAAATTCCTGAAGAACAACATGTATGGAAATGTGTAGTGCAACAGTGAAATTTGGAGAGCTTGTCGTACACTACAGGACTATTTTGCATGCAATAGAATTGACTTTTTTATAAAATAGAAAAAAATGGCACAAAGACATTTTATTCATTGTAATCCTATTTACGACAAAAGGAGAGATGCTGATTAGCTATATCACTATAACAACACTCTCTGTCATAAAGCAGAGCCCGTGATGAAATTATTTGCAATTATTTACATAAATGGGTTGGTAGGTCCGAACTCTCCACATAAGCCTTATTAAATAAATCTTTTTGAGATGAACTAGAACGCCGTCTTTGTTTTAAAGTCCAACAACCCATATCATCAAATCATTTAATTACTGCTCTTATAAAAGAAGTTTTTACATCTAACTGAAAGTTTTCTTCGAAGATTTAAGTCACCACAGCTTGTATCACACAGATGCTTTGATGAATTTGGCTATCACAACTTTACCCTAGAAGATGCTAAGCGTCAGTTTACTCTTTTTAATAAAATTTTGTTATTCATAAATTTTCTGCACCACTCACTCATGAAGGTTAAGTATTAAAATTTTTCTACTGACTTTGTTAATCATCTCTATCTCTTATATTAAATACAATATCTCTCTTAGAGAATCCTCAAGATTTTAAAACTAAATATCTACGTGTTCATACCTCTGTAGACCAATTTAAGACCTTCATTGACGATTAAAACGCTAGTGCAACTTTTGGTGCGAAAATATCATTCTTAATCATCTCAACCACGCTGACCACTTTATGAAGCTTTTCCAAAAATAGAAGACTTAGAAACAACTAAAACCTACCTTGAAGAGCTTCTCCAACTGATATGAGCACGCTACAAACTTAGCCAAAGAAAGTAATCATCTGTATTATCAACGCTACTCATTACTCTTGCCATTTTATGAGACTCTAAAATATGGAAGATATCATCTGTTCTAAACCTGGAAACTTTCGATTCTTCTTCTTGAACCATTGATCAGATCCTTGTAAAATGATAGAAACGCGTCTAAAGACAGCAATCAAGAATTATGAGGTAATCAACTCTTTCGTATAGCGGAAACAACCGGTAGATAAAGTTTTCCAAGACATGGATAAGGATTCCAATAAACAGCCACAAAGAGTCACAAAATGGCCGCAATTACCGTTTCACTACCAACAATTTGGTCTAGTCGGATCTTTCAATAAGTCAAAAGCTTAAACATTAATCCAATGCACACAAAAACTGTACCAACAAAATAACTTGATAAAAATAAAGGTTTCTAGATGATAAATATATTAGAAGAATAAGAAAAAAACTCATATGAATGTATCCTCTATTTTTGACAGCTATTATTTATAATATACAATAAAAACAATTTGCACGTTCTAGAAGTGCATCAAATAACCTTTTTAAGCTGCTGACCAGAATGGTGTTGAAACTACTAGTCATCTAACGTTAAACATTTTCATGTTATGCAAAACGGGTGTCTTTCATCGCCAAATGCAACTTAGGGAATAGAAAATAGTTACAGAGAGCCAAATCAGGTAAATAATAGGAACACTGTAGCAAAAAAAGATTTTTAGTCAAAAAATCTATGACAACGAATGATGGAAATGTGCATTATCGTGCAACTACCTGGTTTCCTACATTCAGAGCAAACACAATAGAGCTGACCAAACGCATCAACCGTTATCCCACTTCGAATCGTAAAAGACAATGACCATTATTTTGAATTTTCAGGTTTCTGTCATCTGATGACCGCCATGTAACATTTTAATGCTTCGTTTTTGAATCGTATTAAAAATACAGCACCAATTACAATTATTTTTAAAAAGTTATTTTTGGGATAAAGGCTGTAGAACAAAATAAAGATGATAAGAGTGCTACGGAATGTTTGATCGTAGGCGCCCACTCATAATGGATGTAAGCATAAGCCACCCATAAGAAATATGTATAATGCACGTCATCCATATGTAAACATTTGAAAGTTGCGCATGTTCAAACACAGTAGCAGCAGCAATGTCCTTCCAGGCATTTTGCGTAATTATGTTGCCTTTGTACCTGTTATTCCTTTTATGGTGTAGAAACAGATGAATGTTTACTAAATTAATTAATAGTTTCCTATCCATTGTAAAAACGAAGCCAAAATGACGTCAATACTAAAGTTAGATTATGCAGTCTCAGTTTTACTACTGCCAACATTAAGGGAAAAAGCCGACCCAAATAAAAATTTATACGTTCGCACTTTGCAAAAATTCAAGGGAAGGCGGGTAAAAATTAGTCAGCCTAGGTCATAAAAAAAATATTTTTGGAAAGCGACTCGCAGTTTTATAACAAATAAATATGGGGTTTCTTTGTGTGCACACCTAAACGAAATCAAATGCAAGCTCAAAGAACAGACACTTTATTGGTTGTTATGGACCAAGCATCCTGTTGCATTTATTCACTTCGAATCGCCTTTCTCTTAAAAAAGCAATTCCTTTACTTGTTCCTGAAAATAATTGGGCAGCAGATGGCACTAATGCCAAAAATAAATGAAATTGGATCTAGCCAGGCTGTTTGGTCCCGGTTCGCTCTTTAATATTCCTTTCTCGTCCAACAAAAGGAAAGCTTATTAAAGCCCCATCGGGCGGCCCGGCTTTATCTAGAACGCTCCGCGTTCATTACGGAGCCGACTAATTGCCCCGTAATGCGGCGCGCGCCCGAGGAGCCATCCCAGACTGAGAGCTGCTCGCATTGTGCGCCACATTTTTACCTCGCTCCGCCGGCTCTTTTAATTGCCCAGCTTTTTAGGTTAGTGAGATCTCGAAATAGAAAACAATAGGCGGAGGCCGTCACGGCCTGCATGCGCGCCGCAAGCTTCGGGAGATAAGGAAGCGCCGATAAGAACACAAAGGGCGCCAGCTTTATCCACATTCAAGGAAATCCACTCAATTAGGAGCTTTGTAAGTAAGAAGCCCTGTGTCACAACTGTCTATTTTCTTCAAAAAAGACGCAAAGGCAGTGCTTTTCAGCTCTCCGATTTTCCTGATTTATTTATTGGGGGTAAAACAAGCAAAATGTTGCTTCTACTCTAACGCTTTCACCATCTATTACTTGATTGCAAGAAAGACAAAAATCTCCACTTTTTAAACATTAGTATGAAATAGCAATAATCTAAGAGTGATAATAAAAATAAAGCTCTAAAATATAAAAACTGCAAACTGGAAGGTCAAGGCTTCCACATGTTGTTCTCTAATTATCTCTCGCAATGTCTGCAAATGTCACAAACTGCAAGCGTCGTTATTATTATTAGGACACCTAAAATGCATGCTCTATATTTGAGTTTTACCAGTCCACGACCAAACGATTGAACCTCTTGATTTTAGTACAAGTAGGGCCAGGTGTGCGTTTGACAAGGTGTGAGTTCGACAAGGTGTGCGTTCAATAAGGTGTGATACAAGGAATTCATCTTTAAAATCACTAATTACGGTGGCCTGAAGTCATTTGAGAGGCATCTACGAGCCTTATTCTCAGGCTTCGTTTAGTTCCTGGCTTTATTTATCATATACGTTCGGAACATGCCGACGGTGCCTTCCATTATGATAGCCCAGTATACAGAAAACACAACGGTGCTAATCAGCTCACTAATTTTCCACGTGATAATATAGAGGCTCCAAGATCGTCTAGATCTCATCGCAGAGCGATGAGACTGATGGGGAATAGAAACCAATACCCAGAAGACCCTAGCAGTTCCATTCTATTCTTATTCAACAGAGAAATACCCTGAAAAGAAAACATAAAGTAACTTGGTGTGACCTTGCACAACAAGCTCATTTGTAAGTCGTATGTGGAGATGGCCGTAAGGTAAGCGAAGGTAACCCAACAAGCATTGAGTTCCATGTTTCATATTTAGGATCACCTTGCAGATCACCATACTGTATGCAGCCTAACACAGAAGAACAAAGGCTGGACTCATAAACCTTCAATTACTTCGACGAAATCAGCGTCAACGTTCGATCCTGGGCTCCAGATGAGTGGCGGATACTCCACCCAATCATTCAAAAAAGCGAGTATCTGCGTTGGTTTCGATCAAGGGGTAATAATAAAGTCGTTTAAAGCGCAGGGATTGTCACATGGCCCTAAATCATAAATGATGCCCGACGACCGGGTAAAGAGAACGAACATACGGAAACATCCTATTATTATATTGCGGTTAGTTCTCTTTTCGGGTTCCAAAGTTTTCTTTCAAATTGCCTTTATTCAAACCCAAAATGTTGTTTTCGATTTAAAAAGCCAAGTATCAAGTCACTTGTTCCCTACTAGCACAATGTCGCTTTTATTTATAATTTCTGTCGTCCTTTGCTTGCCCCCTCAAGCTGCGCTACAAAGACCAAAGAAAATACTGCAGACTCTGGACCGCATCCAGTATGGCGCTCACAACAAACCATCATTGTGAGGCTCCTTCAGAATGTGAATACCTCTGCGTTTCATGAAGGCTTCAGCAACAACGTGACGGCCACCCAAAATGTCATCAATTTCACCTGGATCACCATTAAGCTTCCGCCATTTTGAAAACACCTGAGAAGTAACCAACATCCCACGCCAGTGCTTCCCAGAAAAGAAAAGTTAGGGGCTTAAACCCAAGTATCTTGAATGATAAAGATGTTAAGGTCAAGCTTTTTTTGTACTCGCTGCTACCATTTGTTTATAATCAGGGCAATATTTTCTATGCAATCGTTACCTTTGTTTGCTTCCCTTGCTACCATTTATTTGCGGTTGCTGCCATCCTTGAGGGCATTCTTTAATGCTGTTATTTACAGATACTTCTCTTTATCCTTTTTTAGAAGACGAGTCTTCTGATGAATTCAGATCTGTAGACTAAGAAAAAATCCAACTGTCCATTACAAAGACTCTATAATTTAATTTGGACAACCAATTGCATCTAAGAGGAGAACGCGTTACTTATTTTCCAATTTCTTTCTTTACTTTAATTTTACTCATTCTACATAAATTGTATAGAACATTAATAGATTAGCCTCTTCTAGAAGTAAGTTTAAAACATTTTAATCTGCAATTAAACTGAAAAGAACGCATTCTGCTAGCATCACTTCAATTTAATATTCACACATTTAAATAGAAACCAAAGTCACAAATGAAGAACTGTTTACCAATTAAAAGATAAATCAAGCACTATGAAATGCAGCAGTTTAATTAACATTAGAGTATTATATTAAGAGACTGCTATAGACTTTCAACAAATCTTTAACTTACTAACTAAATAGGGGAAAACATATATTATCTTAGTTCTCTTAGCTACTGGTGACACAACATCATTTCGTAAGATCTCAAGCACTGCTATACCAAATTACCATTTATTGGCATATATTTTAACTACCGATAAACCAATTGAGCAACCATAATATTTAATAAGCCACAAACAAACCTTCCAGATACACCAGAAATCAACTATTCTACTTTAAAAGTTTGTATAAACCTAAAAATTCCAATGTTTTATCGGTTTTCAAAACGAGGAAAAAGAGAAAATAAAGCAAACATTTTCCTGAAACACCAAATTAGACAACACCACTTTGAATAAAGTACCGACAAGAAAATGAACAAATTAAACTATGCCTGGCTATAACCCTATCACAATACGTTAGGTTTAGAGACCTTAAATAGGGAATAATCTTAAACGTAGGACACTGAACAAAATACTTTCCAGCAACAACAATTACGGTCATTGAAAGGCAAATTAACCAACATCTTATAATCTTGCTGTTAATGCCAAAAAAATTAGTGGCATTAACAAAAATGCACTCAAAATGCATCTCTTTGGCCTTTAGATAATCTTAACATCTTTAATTGACTCAGTTTCCTTGACAATAAACCACTAAAAAGACTAAAAAACGCCTTTCAGAAATATTTGGACATAGAGAGTATAGTTGTATCCCACCTACATTCCAATTCTACTACAAACTACTGTAAAACTTGATATTTTTTGTCGGTAACAGTAAAATCCAAAAGAATCTAAAGGTATAGTCAAAGAAGAAAAGATAAGGGAAAATTCTTAAAATATTTAAACATACCAGAGATTAAGAGACCTGATAAATGGGCTATGGAATTAAAGTTTTAATTAAACATAAAGAAATAATGCGGTAGTCTAAACTGCCATACTTGCCACATCGCCCTAAACAGAGAAGGTCCTTAACAATTGTAAGGGCGAATATAGTAAAGCCATTACTTTCCACCTTACAAGCCATACGTTCCCGCAGGATTTAGAACCCCACAATTATTACTGTATCTTTGCTTGTTACATTATATCTGAAGTTTGACTCTCTGTGGATACCAGTTTCTCTACTTTTAATAATCTGGTGAGAGCTACTTACCTTGCGTGAGAGTACGGACTAAGTACTAAAAGGCCAAATCCCTACATGTTTGTTCTTACTGATATCTAATAAGTGGGGAGAGAGGGGATGTGCAGCATGAGTGGTGGACCTCAAGCTTGAATCTGGGCAGACACTCTAAAAAGCACTCAAGTAGGTAATAAAAAACTTAAATCAAAAAGCCTCCACCCAATTAACCTAAAATAAAGTTTTTCTAATTATTTTGTATTAAGACTGCTACAGTATTACAAAGTTTGGTCAATAAGATTCTTCTACCTTGTTTCAAACAAATAAGGTTTTCAGGGAGATCCTCTATTTTTTTAAAGTGATTCTTTGCAGTATGACATGCACAGCTTAAAATCAATATTAAAAAGTACTTTTGACATTATTCACAAAAAATAGAAAAATTCTCTCCAGCAACTGTTATTCTATATGAAAGAAAACTTGAGTCAAATTTAATTTGATACACATATGTATAACTCACGATACAAAAACTCAATGAATTAAACACTGAGATAGCTTTATTATAAAAAATCAGAGTAATTTGACCTCCGTAATTTGGTTGCAGAAAACGGCTATAGATTTTCTAAGCTAGTCTACTAATTTTTTTTTTTTTACTCATTTGCTAATTTACAATCTACTCCTATAACTAACAGAGTAATGAGTAAATATGAGGCAAGGTTCATGGCAAGCGTTGGGTACCGTCCCTTGACGGTTCTCCACTTTCTCCTAGTTAACTAGGTCTTCTGGCCATTGTCTTTTAAGTCTTCTTTCAATTTGTGGTTGGGTGTATAGTTCACTTATGAGTTGGTTGCTGTGGTTGGTGCTGCGTTGTTTGGATTTGTTGGCGTGGTGGTTGATCACTTCTTTTATAAAGGATATTCCAAAATCGTTGTGGAGGGTTTGATTGGACACGTACCAGGAAGCGTCGGCCATCATGCGAAGTGTCTTCGACTGAAAGGTTTGTAGGATTTTTGTGTTGGAGGGCTTACTGCATCCCCACAGTTCGATACCGTAGGTCCAGACTGGTGTTAGAATTATTTTGTAGCTGATCAGTTTGTTTTCCAGAGATAGTTGAGATTTCCTGCCTAGTAGCCAGTTCATTTTCTTCACTTTTAGGTCCAATTGTGTCCTTTTTGCCTTTCTGTGGGATCAGAGTGTTATTTATGTTAACTTGTGGACAGTTGCTTCGTTTTGTGGTGAACGTGATCTGGGCGGACTTTTCGGTGTTCATCTGGATCTTCCATCGTTTTAGCCAGTCTTGTAGTTCGTTTAGGTGATCTTGCAGTTTATTAGAAGCTCTTGCTGGATCGATATCGGACGACAAGATTGTTGTGTCGTCAGCAAATGTGGCCATCATAGTGCTCTCTGTGACGGGAATGTCAGCAGTGTATATTAAGTAGAGTAGTGGCCCAAGGACGCTGCCTTGCGGCACTCCAGCTTTAATTGGGTGGTAGGATCTTTCATTAAGGTAAGATTTTAGGAGTAGGTATATGGGACTGGGAAAATGCCTTTTTAATTTATATAATAATCCGTTGGCCCAAATCTTATCAAAGGCCTGCTGCACGTCAAGGAACACAGCAGCACACATCTTCTTCTCTTCGAGACTTTCTTTGATTTTGTTCACAATTCGGTGGCATTGCTGTGTTGTGGAATACTTTTGTCTGAATCCAAATTGGTGTTGAGGGATTATGTCGTCTGTGAGTGTTGATTGGGTTATTCTGTCGAGAAGAAGTTTTTCAAATATTTTTGACATTTGTGGCAGCAGGCTTATTGGACGGTACGATGAAGGTTCGGTAGGTGGTTTACCTGGTTTTCCAATCATAATTATTTGCGCGTGTTTCCACTGAATTGGGAGATAGCATAATCGAAGGATGCTGTTGAAAATAGTAGTTAATAGCACGATTGCCTTTCTTGGTAGATGTTTTAAGATCTCCCCGACTATGAGGTCATACCCAGGGGTCTTGTACGAATTTGTATTGTTGATTTGTTTTCGAATTTCTGCTGGTGTAAAAGGCTTAACGGGCAGTGATAGTTGACAGGGGGCGTTAATATAGTCTTCAATTTCTTCATCTTGGTTGTCATTGTCTGAGATTGGAGAGAACACTTTTGAAAGATGATCCGCGAATACATTGCTCTTTTCTATGTCTGACTGCGCCCAGTTTCGATCAGGTTTTCTTATGGGTGGGGTTTGTATTACTGGCCTCTTAATTCTTTTTGTTGCTTTCCATAACGAATGGTCTTCGGGGGATAGATACGTGATGTAGTGTTTGAAGGTGTCGTTGAGGGCTTGGTTTAAAACATAGTGGAGTTGGTGTGTTATCCTGTTAAGGTCAGTTTTGTCCTGAGGGTTTCTTGACCTTTGCCATTTTCCACGTGCTCTTCTTCTTTTTGTGATCAATTTTTTAATATGCAGAGGAATATTATCATTTCCCTGGTTTGCTTTGTTCCTTAGAGGAGTGGCTTTCCATGCTGCGGTTTGTATTGTATTCGTTAGATGCTGTACCACCTCTTCGATTTCGAATTGCTCTTTGATACGATGATCCAGTCTGATTTCTTCATTTATTAAGTTTTGGAACATTTGCCAATTGGTATCTTTTGTGCACAAGGTAGGCATTGGCTCTCTGTAGATAACATTGGTACTGAGGGTTAATATTATGACGCTACGGTCATGGCATAGATCTAAACTAGACTTAATATCAATGTAAGTATTTGATATGCCTTTTGATATAGCGAAATCAGGTAGGTCCGGAATTTTATTCCTGTCCGTGGGCCAGTAGGTTGGCTCTCCCGTAGAAATATAAGTTAGGTTGTTTAGTTGTATTGAACGGAACAGATTGCGACCTTTAGGTGTGATTAATCTGGACCCTCATGTTGTATGTTTGGAGTTCCAGTCTCCGGTTGCTATAAATTGTGTTCCAAGATAGTTGAAAAAGTCATTATATTCTTCTGTCGTGATATTGTGTCGTGGCGGGGAGTAAACAGTCGCAATAGTAGTTGGTCTAGGAAGTGATTCTAGTTTTAATAACGTCGCTTGGATTTTGGCTGTTTTAAAGGGTTGGTGGACATGGTGGACATGGTGGACATAGTCGATCTAATTATGATGGCTGAGCCTGCATGCGCCGTACCATCAGGGTGATGAGTATAGTAAATGGTGTAGTATGGGATTCTGATAAACGTTCTTTCAGTTGAGTGGCTTTCAGAGATTAGGAGAATATCAATTTTATTGTAGTTTAAATATAGGGTGATTTCTGGAACGTGATTTGATAGCCCGTTTGCATTCCAGGCAGCTATTCGAATTGAGGAGGTCATTGCTTGGTCAAATTGCTTATGACCGTGGTAAGCATGGTGAGAATCATGCTGTTTTGGTTTAGTAGCTTTTTTGATTAGGTTTTTAAATTCGTATAAAAAGTTTTGCATTGTATTAGTAAGGTTGTCATTATTATTATTTTTATTTTGATTACTTGTTGCTCCTGCGGCTACATGGGCATAACTACCTCTAGTTTGAGGAGGCTGTTGTGTTATCTGTTGAAAAGCTGGATTTGTACTTGAATGTAATTCGAGGATTGGTTTATTTGTGAGGTTTGGATTGTGTTTATTTCTGGACTTTAATAGATCTCTGTAAGTTGTGCAGCCCTTGTAGTTGGCAGGGTGCCCTCCGCCACATAGTGCACAGGTAGCCGGGGTGTCTTTGGTTTTATTACAGCTTTTTGAATCGTGTGGTTTGCCGCATTTAACGCAGTTGTATGCTTTCATACAATACGATTTGGAGTGTCCATAGGCCTGGCATCGGGTGCATTGTATTATAGTGTTTTTATGTTTTGGTGGTTCAACTCTTATTTTTGTATTTTGTAGGAATTCTATGTTATAAATTTCTTTATTATTACTTTGCGGACTTATATCGACGAAAAATAGTGGTAGCGGATTTTTTGTAACTCTGTGCCGTGCGTTGATGATATTTCTGACTTTATGTCCTTTTTCAGCTAGTTCTGTTGTTATATCTTCTAACGGGATTGAATGATGAAGACCGCGTATGACAACTCTATAGGCCCTGTCTTGTTTTAGTTGGTAAGTATGATATACTATTTTTTCGTCCTTCATGTGCTGGATTAATTTTCTGTAGGTGTCGGGTGTCCGTGCATTTATTTTTACTGTATTATCTGGAAAGGTTTTAGTGTAGTAAGTTTCGTCATCTGTGACAAGGGATAGATTTTCGGTCACAGCTTTGTAGTTAGTAACTCCATAAACGTAAATTGGGGGTGGTTTCGGGTCTTGCGGCTGAGTATTGTTCTTCATACTGTTCGAATTGTTAGTATGAGTTTGAATGGCATTAGTATCTGCTTCGGCGAGTGATTGAAATCTGTTTGTTGTTATAGTTTGAGGGGGATTTACGGAGTCTGTTTGGATCTTAAACCTTTTTCTCTTGTTTGTGACGCTTTGCCAGGGATGAGAGTTTATAATTTCAGAGTCATTCTCCATTTGTTCGTCTTCGCTGGTCGTGCAATCGAAAGTTTCTTGCGTTGATTTTGTGTCGTTGTAGTTATTATTTGGCGGCATTAAAGGCTGTATGTTATTTAAAGGAGCGAGGTTAATAGGAAGTGGTGGGAATTGTTCTGTTGTTACTTGATTTTGGTAAAATTGTGGAAGTTGCATATTTATAGCTGCGGGATTTAATTGGTAATTGTGTGCCTGCGGCATTTGTGCTGGTATTTGATTTTGAAGTAATGTAGATGGCTACATAAGGGTGTAATTATACATATTGGTGTTTAAACCGGGCCCATTCCCGGTTGGGAACATCTTTGCGAGGTATAATGTGTTTTAAAAATTATAAATTCTTACGGTTTTTAAAGGTGAAACAGTTGTTTATCAGTTGAGTTAAACGTTGAAATTAAATTAATAAATATATAAATTTGCCTGACCTTAAGCAAGGCTACGGCTGCGGCTCCGCCGTTGTGATAACTCAGGTATAGCTCGGCACGCACGTTCGGTCTGCTTGAAGGCACTAGCAAGAATGAGTAGTCTACTAATGAAGGCAATCATAATTTCCAACATGACTGTTGCAGAAAAAAACTTTACAAGCCATCCTAAGTAATTTTAAAAGTGAAGAACACATAGGGAGAGGAACTCCAAAAATATAAACCAAAAATACTCTTTAGGTAGACCAATGTCATCGAAATGGCAGAATTAAATAGCTAAATTTTGGCTTTCCTGGTCCAAGATCTTTATCAATTATCTTTTAAGCCAAAATATTTATTATGTCGTAAAAGGACAAATGCAAGCACACCTAGCCCAATAATTCTTCTTTTACAATTCCTTCACGGGTCTCGTTCTTCTTTTACCCAGTTCTTCAATGCATTCCTGTCCCCTGCTAGAATATTCATGTCTGTTGATGATTTCTATGTCCTCTATCTGGTCCAACCATCTTCTTCTGGGTTTACCACTCCCACATCTTATCGATTTTCCCATGATTCTTTTTGGTAATCTTTCACTGCCCCGTACCAATTTAACTGATTTTATTTACATTATCCAGTACTGGTTGTTGTTGGACAGTCTCCCTTTTGGGCTCGTTCCTCACATGATCCCATTTGGTTATTCTCATGATTGTCCTCAGATGCTTCATTTCCGTTGCGTTCATTTTTCCCTTGTTTTTTCTGCATGGTCCAGTTTTTTGGTGCATAGCTAATTATAGGCGGTGTTATTTTATTGTAGATTTTTAGTTCAACGTCTATTTACATCAGCGTATAGTATATTCTCGTTGATTTGTTTGGTCTATTCATTAGTTCTGCATCGATTTTCCCATTACTTATTAGTATTATTCTAAATATTTAAAGGTTGTTACTCTTTCTAGTGGTGTTTCTGTTGATTTTTTGGATTTCATTTTCGTTTTCGTGTTTTCCACTTCGTTGGTCCAGTTATATAGTAGTTTTTGCATTTTTCCTTTAACGTCACGTCTTCTGTGTATAAGAAGCTACTTATTGATATGGGCTTTTGTATCCTACCACGGTGTGTAGCTTTGTTTTGGCTTTGATTAGCACGATCATAAGTAGCAGTGGGCTTAAACTTTCTCTCCCCTTTACCCGTCTGATTAGCCCACAATAAAAATATTGAAAACCAGTTTAAAAATTCTTAATCGTCTGAATGAAGTCACTTAAAAATAGATTCCAACTTTAGAAACTTTGAGTCAGACCAACTTATTGAAAAATTTTTCTTCTCAACAGTTATAATATCAGCCCTCTTTTGCTAAAGCTATTTAAGGAAGACGTAGAAAACATCTATACGATTATAGAGAAAGTTTGAAGTAGACAAAACATCTGAATAAATATACTCTCGTAAGACTGTTAACTACGAGTAGTTATTACTCATTAAAGTATTACTTAAAAAATGCAAATTATTATCTTTAATTACAGCAAATTATAACAATTTGCGCTTTTATCATGTAACCTGACATCCTATGAGAATAGGCTACAGTGCGCATATTTGAACAAGGACAACTTTTTTGCCAGATCTGTTGGGAGTTAGACGGCAGTGGGTAAGCACGCATGGTATGTGATTATCGCATTTAAAATTACTACGAAGTTAGATCAGCGAATCTGCATCCGATATTTTGTAAAGCTGAAGCGTTTGTTGTCAGAAACTGTTCAGATGTTTTAAAACATCCAGAAATAATGTAATGGCTGCAGCACGAATAAAAGCATGGTACAAGCTTTTCTGAGATAGCAAAAAATATGTTGAGAGTGGCGCACGTTATTTTTCTTGCGCTTTGTACCATTTTTGTTAAACATAGATGTTTTTGTTATTGTAATTGTAATTTTTAGTGTTATACTTGATGCTTTTGAGACAAGACACATAATTCAAATTTAAAGTATTGGATCTTTAGACAATGATATGGTATAGTAAGGCTCTAACGTCCCGCATGGAAGCACGGCCCGCAAACTGAGAGGTTAACGCTCTCATGTGTTCGCTCTTTGTGCACGGTCGTCGCGTGTGGCAAGCAGCTATCCTTAGAAGACCGCCATTATTGCCCCTTGTTCGAGTGAACGCAGGTACTCGATTAATTTTAGTGACTGAGTAGGCCACCCGCCAGGTATCAAAGCGAAATCTAGAAATCTAGAAAGGGGTAATTTTAAAAGAGCAACTTTAGTTGCCTAATTACTTCAGTTACAAGAAGGCTCTGTATAAGCTGACAAGACTTTTTAATATTATCAGTCTTTTGATAATAGGGGTAATCAAGTACGAGCATTGAGCATCAACTGTTGTCTTACATTGTAGTAGACATTCTGAGTTAATTTAGAAGAATGTAATGATGCCTATAACCCTAAACCACTTAAGAGATGAACGACATTGAATAGAATTATCCCAGCCTGTAGATACTCCTGGTATCAAAACCTGGACATTGAATAAAAGCATAAAAGGAAGATTACAGGTTTCTTAGGACTTAATGGAACGACAAATGATGAACATCACTCTAAAAGACCACATATAAAATACAGAGATAAGGGGGCTTTCGAAAGCAACTGGAATGGAATTAAACAGGACACATTGTCAGATTACAAGATAATCGTTGGACCATACGTATAACCAAATAGAGGCCACGTAGGTACAAAAGACCAATAAGATGGATAAATCAAATTGAAAGCTACGCAGAACATAATTGGATGCAGATAGCTGCAAACAGACAGGAATGGAAGCGAATTGGGCAGGATTAATCCGACGATGGATGGAATAGCTTAGATGATGAGAGATACTCCTGAGTCGATATGTCGCGGCAAAATTTACAAAATTGAAATCACCATTGACTCTTATATCCTTTTTTATTAAATATATAGTTGTTTTTTTTTATTAAAATTGTAAATTTTTATATTACATAGCCTAATACCACTCATCTTCTTCACCATAGTGATTTTATACCTTACAGTAACTATAATGAGTTAAGGTCAATTTTTCCAGCTTAAAAAAATAAAATGCCTTCAAAGTCTCCACAAGAAACACAAAACTTTAAATAACTATTTCATTTATATTTTTTGGGGTAAAGAAAAAGTGCGTAAAAAATATTTTTGGTCGCTACGTTCTGATTCAAAAGCGAGCCTATTCTCAATAACTTAAAAGTGAATTACTGGAACTACATGTTCTCTGGGGGAGATGTAAAATAAAAAATGCAATAAAGTATAAACCAAACAAATTAAAACGTTGCGTAATCCAAGGACTGCTTTTATCGTCCATTTCTTTGAATCTTCTAATTATGGCCAAAGTAACACAGTGATTGTTATTTGCAAGGCTGTTGCTTGCAGACGTAAGCACGTACGTGGGCTTACAATGAAGGTAACTGTACATCCTCCTGTCTTTGTATTACTCGAGACGCTTGTTTACGATGTAATCTAATGCGTGTTTTGATTAACGCAAGCTAACAGTAACTGAAATGAGCCCTAACCAGTTGGTATCCCCGCATCATCTATCGATATTATAAGGATTGTAAATTAATTCTGCGTTTTTTTGCTTGTCGAAATATTAAAAGAATTTATATGCTCAGTTTTTTTTTAGAAATAGTAAGTTGGGAGTTGTGATTAATTTTTTTTCACAGACAACAACAATTTCGAATTTTATCAGAATTCACCACAGAATAAAACGCCATTTTAGTGGAAAAATTATTTGAATTTCTATTTCAATATCCAAAATTGTAGAAACCTTAAGTATAGTGGTGTTAGAATATAATGGAGAGTTTTGATATTCTCTCAGTTTAGGGTTTCTAAATTTACTGAAGTATTAGCGTCAAAGGTTACTCCATTACATTATTTCCAATTTTATTAAAACAAATAAATGGTCTTCAACAATATAAATCTTCTGTATATAATAAAATGGCAATTAGCTAAACTACCAACGCTTTGTTGCATTTCTTACATGTAGTGATAATATCAAATCTAAACAGGCAACATCAATTTTACTAAACGCCTTTAGCATATCAACATCTAAAATTAAAATTTAAAAAAAAATAAAGAAGAATATTAGCTTAATTTCAGGAATACGGCGAGCTAAAAAGGTCAACAGCAAAAAGCTTTATTACCAAAAAAATATACCATAATACAAGTACTTTTCCTTGATGTACGTTGTAATTTTTTGTTCTTTTGGTTTTTACCCTGAAAACAAATCTTTAGTGAGTTTCCTTCTTATACTATATCTTATACTACATTGAAACTGAAATGACCTGTTTTGTGCTGCTTGGGTTTGTCTTCGTTGCTTTGCAACACCTGACTACAACTATTTTTACAACAACCATCTTTACGACAGCCAACTTTACGACGACCATCTTTACGCCGACCATCTTAACGACCATTGTACTTTAAGACTATTTTGTATGTTTTAGCAGAAGTTTATATTTTGCTCTTATTAATAGCTCCATTTAGATTATTAGAAGTAACTTTAAGAATTTAAAATTAAATGTATTAGCAGAACTACCAGTTTGTAGTTTTAAAACATAATAGTAGATACTCTCATTACAATAGCAAATGAAATATAAACCAACTATTTTACATTTATTGAAGCATTGGTAATGTAAAGCGGGTTTTCCTAAGCACTGCCATAGCTTATTCTGACCTCAGAAACCACTAATCAAAAGTAACCCGTTATGAGATGATGGATATTCTCCTTAATCACGTCGGTGACCTTTATTTTCAACTACTTCTTGTCCTCCCAAATATTGTCTATGCCTCGCGTACTTGAATTTTCTTAAAGTGTTGTCCTCAAACTGTGCCTTAAGTATCCTCAAAATTTGCGACTGGTTTACGCCCTCTGTCTTAAGAAAATTGATAACAATTTTGGTGAAACCAAGATTATATTTCTAGCTATGACAATGTAGTACTGATTTAAAAGGCGGTGCTACAAGATTTAGAAACCGTGACCTTGAACCCAAAAAAATATAATTGTTTTAATTCTCCTAAAAATCGTAGAAGACAATTATTGTGTCTTAGAAGAATCCGCTCTATTTTATTCATTTTTTGTAGTTTGTAATTCTTATGTACGTTTTTTCATAAGGTTCCTTTGGCTATTATGTGTGCAAAACTCTTGAGATCATAGTCGGCCGGCGCCTCGTTTACCGAAAGGTTAATACTTTTTAGGAATCGACTACTGCCATACCTTCACCTTGGGCTTTTCAATTTGCTTTAATATTTGATATCGTTGTTAAAATAAGGGTTATTTCAAGATTTTCTCGAACGGTATTGTCCTGAATTCTACCTACTCTGCTGTAACCTTCGAGTGTCTTTAAAAATTGTATCTCGTTTTAATACGATATTATTATTCCCACAAAACCCATGTTTTACTACCACGCCATCACAGGAAGTGTCATTGTCTCATAACAAAATAGCATAAATTAAAATAGGGCTAAAATCAACATCAGTTTATCTGATGAGAAACGACATTCCCAAACACGGAGGCATGATAAGTAGTGCTGCAAAGGCAGAGTTAAATACGAACAGCGTACAGGCTTTTGTTAAAGTAATATTAATTTAACACTGTTAAAATGGAGGACGACAAAAAGCTGGAGAGGAGGATATGAAAGGAACCATAATAGGAATAAAGCAAGAAATATGTTTACGCTACTAAGAAGAAAACTAACAAACATCTAAAAAATGTATAAGAATGGGGAGATGATAAATCGAACAGGATATAGAAATGGAGCAAGACAACAGTAAAACTAGTAATTACAACGAGGAGTTAAAGAAGAAGAAATCAGAATATACTCATTGGTGAAGAAGAGAAGAAAGTAAAATGTAATAATTAATAAGATTAAGAAATGAAAACGAAAAGAAGAAGAAGAATTAAGAAATAAAATAATACAGATATTCCAAATAAAAGAACCTAAAAAATTAAAGCAATAGAAAAAAATGACGAGAATGAGGAACAACAGTAAAGAGAAAAGTCGACTAATACTGTATAATTGCAAAGTGGGGTGATAAAATCTACAACAAATTTAAAAAAAGCTCAATTGTAATATAATAAACTTTTAATAGATGGAAACCATGTACGTTCAAATAAATTAAGAAAATAAGGACATAAAAGTCACTGATACTTGGCGGCTCTCACAAAACTAGTAAGAGATAAAACTTAAACGAAAGTAATGAAGAGGGGCAACCAAGAAGGACAAAGAAAAAGTCAAGCAGACATGTTCCTAGTTAGTAACAATAAATGTTAAAATTTTAAATTAAATACAAACGCTAGAAAATCTAAAGAATGAAATTGGTAGGTCAAAATTATAAAGTTGCGGGAGATCGATTGGAAAGAAAACGATATGACATAGTCGGAAACATAAATAATAATAAACAGTGAGGATGAACAAAGACAATAAACAACAGATAAAACATGCTCTGTTAAAATTTAAATAAACAACTGGAGATATTGAAAACTAGGCGAAATCTGTAACAACAAAAGGTAAAGGAAAAGAGCAATAAATGAAACACCAAAATATAATGTAAACATAATAATAAACCTGCAAAGCTTGCACCGCAAGTGGCGAAGCAGTCTCAATCCACGAACGTTGACCTTTGATCAATCAGTTTCAAAATCACTAGCAAACAAGCCTTTTTGGTCACCTGTCGATTGGTGAAAACAGAATTTGGAAATTCCCAGCCGTTCTCGAGTTTTTGCTCGGACGGACGGACAGACAGACGGACAACATGAAGTTAGTAAGTGACTCCGCTTCGCCTCGCCACTTAATAAACCATTTTAATGTAAGAAAAACATTTTAAAACAATAATATAAATATTTAATATACTCGACGTGTGCAACGATAATAGACACTGATAATTGACCTAACAAACAGTAACGAAATAATTATAAACAGTAGAAGATTATCATACAAGAATATTTATAATGAAACTTGGGTACGCCGGAAAGAAACCAAATTTGCCATGTATTGATTGGATCAAAACAAATGTCAAACATATCAGATGTATGAAGTTGTAGCTAAGTGAGATACTGATTACTTTATAGTACGAATAACATCAAACAAAGAATGCTGATAAAAAAAGAAAGAAGTGGAATAAAGTATTGTAGAACAAATGTTGAAGTACAATACAATTATTAAAAAAATACAACTAAGTACAGATGTGGAACTCCGGTTCCACAGATCTCCGGGGCTTCTATACATAAACAAAAGTTTGCGGCCACTTCCGATCAAATCGGCTTTGATATTTTCCAATCAGGCTGATAGTTGGCGTCTGGACTTGACTTATGGTCCTTAGTTGAATACTGAAAACGTTATGTCTCTATCACAGAGCAAAAATTATAATACTTAACATATCTCAGAAATAACAGAAATAGAAACTTGTGTTGAGCTTGGAAGCTGCCTTGATCAAAAGTTGAAAAATAAAAGAACGGACAGACAGACGACATTACTCTCTACATATGACTTTTCATTTTAATGTATAGAAGCCAAAAAAATACCAAAAAGGTAGAAGACCTTCTGATTCTCCCCAAAGTGTGATTTAAATCGAGGCTTTATGAAGGCTGAAGCAATTTTTCAACAATCATCCCTTGAAACCCTAGCAGAATAACCTTTTATCTGGGCAAAACCGTTATTCTGCTGGTGCTGAGAAGGGCCTTCTCCGAAATGTCGCTAAAGAGTTGATAGCACAAAGAATATATTAGCTTTTTGCTACAGGAATTAAAACGCCAAAGTCAAAAAACAAGAAACAGCACCAAACCATGACAGAAATAGAAACTTGTGTCCCGTTTGGGAACTGCCTCGATCAAAAGTTGAAAATAAAAGGACCTAAAATAAAGACGGACATACAGACGACGTTACTCTCTACATAAGGCTTCTCATTTTAATGCATAGAAGCCTAAAAAGTATCACAAAACAACTTATGAAAAAGAAAGAATGCAGTAGAGAAAGATTAAGAAAAATAAAGGGAGTATTAATTAAACACAGTCATAGAAATACTACCGAGAAGATATTAGAAATATTTATATAAAAAACAAAGCAATAATAAAAATCTTGAATAACAAAAGTAAAGAAAGCTAAAAATACATTTCAAAACGGAATATACAAAAGGAAGTAGAAGGCGTTTGAAGAACGAAAACTAATAGCAATAGAAAAAGGAAGTTTAAAAAATTAAATAGAGAATTTCACAAAGAAGTAGGAACACAGAAGGAAGTTTACCAAGCTGCTACCTTAAGTAAAAAAATATAAAACATGGGTGAGTAACTACTGACGCAACAGGAGGTAAGAGAAGTAATAAATATTCTAAAAATAGCAAATGCAAAAGAAAAAAACAAAAAATTCTAGATCGATAGAAAAAATTTGAATGGCGGTACTGAATGCGGACTACAAAACTAAACGGGTGCATTTAAGAAACACACGAATAAAAGTGAAGATATAAGAAACAAGAGAATAGCTACCATAAGAAAGTTCACATTCAACAATTTTGTTTAGCATGGTACTGGGATGGACAATAAGGAGAACACCGATCAATAAAGAAAAGCTATTTCATAATAATTAGAAGAATACCAACTTTAGCATTTGTAGACAACATTATAATTATTACTCAGAAGAACACATGATTTTAAAGGAGCATTCAGGCATTTGGAGAAAAATGTGAAACAAAAGAAGGGACAGGATAACCAATGTTTGTTCAAAATAAGAGTTATTTAAATTAAGAATATTTTGTTAAATTCCAAATTCCAAAATTTAAATTTGCTAGGCAGATGATAATGCAAACGTTGAAAGAGCAAACGCTTGATAAAGAAACATCTGGGAAAAAGAATACTGGGAAGAATTTTTTGGGTTAATAAAGAAAGGAAAGAATTGAGAAGCCTAGGATATATAGTGAAGAAGGCATGACTGCAATGAAGAACATTATGGGACGAAGAATAAATAAAAAAAGAGAAAAGTCACGCTAGGTGGTAAAGTGAAGAAGGATATAGAATGGTGGACTAGAGACGATCAGCAGAATGGTTGGGCAGAAGTGTCAATAAAAGTACAAAATAAATACTAAACCAGGTCACTTTTCCAATAGCCAAGAATCTTTTAAGAGAAAACATGGTTATAAAATGTCTACATAATACCAAGGAGTAAACAAGTAAGTGAATTTTTTTAGGACTATCGTTAGAATTATCACTTCTTAATAGAATTGTTCTAAGAGGAAATTTGTGGATTGCGATTGATATAAAATTGTTATTAATTTCAAAAAGCGCATGAAAGTCCAATTCTTTATCAAAAAATATTCCAATGGCACGACAAGCAGACTCACTCAAGCTCTTCATCTGAGAATTAATTTAAAAAATGACAAATACATTAAAATAACTGAGGAGAGAACAATCAATAAGATTAAAGTTTGAAGAAATACTGTAAACATTTACATTAGCCAACTTTGAGTAATTTAAAATTTGTGCAGCCGCGATCCAACCTGACAACCAATGAGAGTGCATCATAAAACGCATGCGTAAATAAAATGAGTTAATTGGGAATTAGACGCAGGTGATCAAGCCCATGCGGTGTGTGATTGTAGCATTTAAAAAAAAAAGAGATTCCAGACCATTCACGAGATTCAGGACGAACCAATTATTCACATGGCCCTCCTGAAGGCTTTAAACAGCGCTGAAAGAAGTGTGTAAGAGTCCAAAGTGCTTGCTGTCAAGAAAACTAAGGTCAAACACAATATTTTTTATCTATTTTTACTGTATGAATGAATATTTTATTATTGTAATTGTAATTTTATATATCTTATATATTATATTTTTCCCTACAAGATAGATACACAATAAAGGCAGCTTAGAGGCATTTGTAAAATATACTTCTATCCATGAGGTAGTAAAGCTTTCGAGCGGTGTGAGTTGAGGCGCTTCGCACCTTGTAAGAAGAGCAAGCCCTACCTTCTCCCCCATTTTAATGTAGCCAATGTTGCAAAAGACTGCACAAAGACGGCAACCACCAAAGAAATTGAATCCACAAATTTCGCATCTCGAAGCAAATCCGCTACCAACTCGACCAATTGGGCACTACGGGAAAGCGCGCTTTGTGCGCTGGTTCGTTCGGTCCGTTTTTCTGTCATTCCTGACATCTGTCAAGCCTTATAATTTCTAATGGGCTATTTTTTAGGCTACTTGCACTGGTTTTCTTAAATTTCAAATTCTACGTGAAATTTGGCTTTCTTTTTTGTTTTTTCCAGAGGTAACCGGCGGCCAGGGTATTTTATATGCTATCCCTATAGTTTATAGAGGGAAAACAATTGAGATAGCTAAGTAACCCCACATAGTTGTTAACAGTATACATTTTTAATGCTGTCTGATGAATCTACTGCCCTATAGGCTTGTTACTTACTGGAATCAAATCAGAAATGTGTTAGCACTGGTAGATATTGAAACTTATATACTTTTTTATTTTCAAAGTGCAGAAGTTATAAGCAAACAATAATACGCAAATATTTGACTAAGCTTAAAAAATTATCTCGATGATATTTGTGGTAGAAGTGTATCAGAAAGGGAAGACAATAATACTGCTAAACATCATAATTTATATGACTCCTTTACTGATACCGATAATAAATTATTTGATTGCACGGGTGCAACTGCTAATTCCAAAACAATTGTAACCAAGACCAAAAACAAGAGGTCTAAACTTGAATTCATTTAAATAATTTATAAACCAAGAGACTTTGGATGTACTGGTTTAAGAAACAAGCTGTAGAGTTGTAACTCTAAAAGGTACATAATGTAATAAAGTTAAGATGAGAACATTTATAGAACTGCTGATAATTGTAGGCTCACCAAGTGCCCTTTTTTAGAACTTTGGAGTAATAGAAATTCTGCATATTAGAATAAAAGGTGAATTAGATCTGATAATATAGAAACTAGAGCAGAAAGGCGAAAAGCAAGTAACGTAGCTATTATTGAAGTAATGTTTGCCTCTATTTGTAAAAAAAGTGTATAATCCCGATGATGAACATCTTATACCATGTCATGAAAAGCGTCCATTTAGATTGTATATAAAGACCAAGACAACCAACTAAAGCTATAGTATAGAAATAATAGTTAATATGATAGTATAGGACCCAAACGTATCCTACGTATCCTAGCTTGGCGTAACGCTAGTTACTGACATTTTTTACAAATGGGATGTCAAGATCAACTTGTAGCGTCTGGTTAGATATATACCAATATGCGTAGGCCATTGCACAAAGAATCTTGGACTGGCATCTTTGGAGGATTGCTACATTGAAGTAATCTTAGATAACGAATGTGTTGTTTATAAAAATCGAAGAACGAAGGTCTTTTCTTACTACAAAGCTTACCTCCGTTGATCTTGATTTACCACTACTCATGCTTAAGTGATCTTGTACGTACCAAGATAAATTTGTAGGATTACATGTCTTGCTAAGATAATTGTGTGTTCCAGAATATTCGTTACAGCAAATAGGTAGATGTATACAGTATGTACAGTGATGGGCCTAATACACCACCCTGGGGCGCTCCAGCTTGAATTGTGAAGGTATCAGAGTATTCGTCGTTAACCTTGGTTTTGAATTCTTGAAGATCTGCGAACTGATGTCCAAAAATATAGCAATACAGAATTTTTAATCTTCCAAGAACGACGCGGTGACACCATTGGATAGTTGGGTGGTGTTGACGAAATCCAAATTGGTGGTCAGGGTTAGATCTGATACGGTGAAGCACTAACCTTTCTAGAAGATTAAATATGGTAGGTAAAAAGCTTATAGGCCTGTAAGAAAATCCATGCTTTGGTTTTTTGTCAAGTTTAATTATCATTGTTTTTAATTCTTGAGGCTAGTAATGGACACCCAAAATAGTATTGAATAAATATAGATTAGCATTACAATGCCTGTTCTTTGAAATTTTTTTAGCATTTTTATTTGGTCAGGTTTAAGAGACTATGAAATTAAAATGATTTATTTCACTTCAGATTTCTTCAGAGCTACTAATTTCTGAAATTAATGGTAGTCAGAGCATTTTTCAGATGTTCAATATTTCTTCCTGTGAATTGGGAGATTCCTTTGCATTGCTTTTAGCTTTGCTTTGACCGGATGCTAACTAGAGTTATGGTATCTGTGGAGATTAGAGATGTGGTCTTGGAATGAATTGCTAAGACATCTTTTGACTTGGACTGAAGTTTGTCGACTAATATAGAAATATGGACATTGTGTAGTGTGAGATGCTAGGGTTACTTTTGCTGCAACATGCAAATCTATACTGGAATGATGAGTAACTGACAACTGAAAACCAAAAGAGTTGCTTTAAACACCAATAAATTGCTTTAGATAATGGTATTACCACAGACAACTTTTTTCCATATCTTGTTCTCGTTTGCGAAGGCTGTGGATAATATGGAGCAGTGGGGGTTAGTTTACAGTGAACACGTTTATAATATTTACGAGAAAATTTGAAAATGGAATTAGAGAAACCACTTACAGTTACCTGAAAAATTGAAAGATAGCATGAGAATGATTTTAGTAACAATAGATGTACAAAACCCCATTGAGCTTATTGTGACACTAGGATCTTCTGCTACACGCAGGTGATTCAAATATGATCGGGTCTAATTTTTTTTACAAATATCCAAACATTTATTTGCACATCTCAGTTTATGTGAGCATCCTGACGCTCTTTTTAAAAAAGGCGTATCTACTCCCGAACAATCTGGATAACAGAATTCTTGTTTGCAAACCATATGGCTTTGAAGTCTAATAGGAACCTTTCGCAGAAGCATAAATTACTTAGAGCCAAATTTAATTTTAATTTCCAGGGGATTTCCATTGTTGTTTATGCCGTATGGAGGCGCGCATTGTCTTGAAGGAAGGTTTGCCCGTCTTCCGCTTGGATCGCAGCTTTTCTTTTATGTTTGTTGCCAGGTTTGAGTAATAAGCTGAATTAACCGTTCTGGCATACATCAGAAAGTCTAAATGGATAACCCCCTGTTAGTTCAAAAAGAACGCTATCATCACTTTTTCTGACGAACGGCTCTTGCGTTTGGAAGCACTGATATTCCGGGACTTGTGATGACTGCTGAAACTCAGAATTGATGTAATGTATCCATGTTTTATCGGTAATCACTATAGACTTTAAAAATGTGCCACCTTCGTCTTCAAACTGCTGTAGAAGACGAGTGGCAGCTTGCATACGCACCATTTTGTTCACGCCCGTCAAAGTGCGTGGTGCATTTTTCACGATATCTTCTACACTACTAACACTAATGAACAGCATTGTCCCAACTTCCTTGATATTGCTGCGCCTATTCTCAGGAATAAGCGTGTCTGCACGAATAATGTTTGGCTCGGTGACGGATGTTCGCGGCCAACGATCATGTGGTTCATTCTCCAGGCGCTTTCTGCCCTCTATAAAGCACTTATACCACTTAAGTACATGGGTCCGTGCAAAACACTCTTTCCCATACTGTTATTGGAGTCTGTGGTCAATTTTAGCAAACGAGATTAATTTGATCACTATGCGTTATTCCACGCTCCGCTGTACCTTCTGTTCCCTCATCACTCGCAAACACGACTAACCAGCTTCTAACCCTAGCAGGAGGGAGGGTAGAGGTTGTGGCTCCACTCTCTCAAGGTCTCACAGCTGCTGCGCAGTGCGGCTTGTTGACACAAAAATCAGTCCCGGATATATTTGAACCATCTTGTATGTCCCAGAAATTTTACGCAAAAAATACCAAAAAGTGCTCGACTTGTAAAAGTAATCTTAACTGACATTCACTAAATATTATTACTATTATTTCTTTTTCTAATGGATTACTAAATGTGTTTAGAAATAGTTTTGTGGTTTTGTTATTCAGTAAATTAGACAAGAATTTTACAGCTGGGGTCAGTGTGACTCCGGGTGGTTTTAAGTCTTATAAAATGTCTAATAACCGCACACAATTCACATTAAATAGCTAAAAAAGATTTAAAAAAACTAAACCAAAATATCTTAAACGTTAAAGTGTTCCAAATTTAGAACATTTTTTCTAATGTTAATTTCAAAATTGCAAACAAGGCAGCCGTACTAGAAGTATAATTTATTCTCCCTCTAAAGTTGAAAATCTGGGATACCGCATCCTCTTTGCGTGTTACAAAACAAAATTTTAAATAGCCAAATCGAAGAACAAGAACACAAAAGTATGCTTTCTTCAGGTATATTACCACGATACTGTCGGTTCTAAACAATTAACAAAAATGTAAAAGAATTACTAAATTTTTTATACATCTGAAGCTTCATATACGGCCAAACAAAACAACTACCTCATTTCACTTAAAGAATGGTAACAAAATTTAATCCTGTCGAAACGTTCGACATTGCGTTCGATTTACGACAACCTGTCCCATTGCTACAGTTTTTAATCAATAAAAGCCAAATGTCAAGTGCGAATGCAAATCGTATCCTTCCAGAAAGTCGAATTTAATTAGACCGCGCTTTTTAAGTCCCGCCAAGGCCCGAATCCGTCGCTTTTACCTCCGCAGGTCTCAGTAGCTCCAAGCTGTCGGCACCGCAGCTCCAAGAGCTTCCGACCGCTCCGCCGGTGGAGTTGCGACAAAAACTTGCAGCGTGCGCCAGACAGCAATTTCTATATAATTAAGCCGGGCGTTTGCGAGCGGCCTTTCTATTTACTGCAGCCAGACGTTATTACATGTATCTCGTGACACCGGGATCGATTTTATGTAACCCGAGCAGTGGGACGCTGAGGTCCCGCGTTTCGTTGACAGCTTACCAGAATGGCATTGCATTTGGCGTTTTGGTAAGCACAAGGTGAAAGCCAAGCTTGCAAAGTTTGAAAGGGCGTCGTGGAGTCGAATGAGAACAGCAGTGACCAAATAGTATAAAACACAATAGAAAATAAAACTTTCCAGATTTGCAAAAATACCTTTAATCGCCACTCTTCTCAACATTTTTGGCAACAATTATAAAGCTGTCCCATATTCTTGGATTGCCGCCATGCCTGTAAAAGGGGCGTCTTTCATGACACTTTTCATACAGAAAAACAGAAAAGATAGATGCAATCAATTAATTGAGAGAGAAGAGATGGTAGTGACATCTTCAGAGGTCTCAAACGTGTCAAGTTGTGGGGCACAACCAAGACAAAATGTTCCGTCTATTTAAATCTTCATGGGCGATGCTCATGCCAATACATAATTTTTCCGCCATCAATCCATCAGCATCAGTCAGCCGACATGGCGTTAGCATTTGTCGCACCCGCATGTGACTCTTCCTCAGTCACATCCTTTTTGTCATGAAAGCGTTTGAACTAGTCGTAAACAGATTTTTTGTTAAAGCTTTTGTTCCGTAAACTTGCATCTCATTTATCGTTTTCTCCAGTTCACTCGTTACTCTAGTGCACTGCGACTTACCTCTCACGCTGACTCGTTAGCCATATGCATGCGTAAGCACCTGGTCCATGTTACCTTTAAGATACCAGATCATTCGCTGTCTTTAAACACGCCTCATAATACCAAGCTTTGCTCTGACATTCTTCTACTCACTTCTCTCTCTCTCTCTCTTTTCTAGTGCAATTATTTCATTTTGATTTTGTACTATTTTATTGTAGTGTCTCAATCATTATAAGTGATACCTGCTTTCTCCAATAACAGCAACGTTCAAATTTTTTATGTGTAAGTTTGCATTGTTCCATTTACCCTTTTTTACACATTTTTCAGGTACTTGAGTTGCGCGATGTGTAATTTAGTCCAAAAAATGCAGTCATAGTTTTATGGTTTGCGTCTATATATTGGAAATGCTCCTTGTTTTATTTATTTTTAGTATGGTGATATTAACGTTTTGACTTTTATTACTTAGACTTCCAAATTTTTGATTTTTAGCTCTTTTAGACAACTCCGCCAATATCGGTCTCAAATTCAGACACAAAAGTAGAAAAGGAAGAATTCGATAGTACCCGGTAAGACTTTTCATATAAAGTTACAAATAAATATAGTCCAAGATTGTCTTTTTCCTTTTATTTTTCTTCTAATTTAAACGATTACGAGAAGAAACTGAGATATAATTAGGGGGAAAATAAGATATTATCTGTAACACGTAAAGGCAGCTGCTAAAAAATAAACCAAGTACTTTTTATGTTACGTTGCAGGTTGATCATGAAATTAGTAACTCCACACTTTAGGAAATTTTTGTTACGGAAACGCAATTATAGAGATTATAACCCCAAAGCCAGAAATGTTCGAATAAAAGAAACTCTGCTAGGCTGTTGCCCTAGAAGAAGCTACCACAGAAGTAAGATGCACAAATTAAAAGACAGTAGCTGGATCAAAAAGAAAATGAAAGATGACAACCCCCATCTTAGTACCACAAATTAAAAAAATATATAAATAAGCCTTTAGAAAGTATTTGTAATTTATTATCCTATTTCTATAAAAAAAAACACAAATTTTGTCTTTGTTATTTTCGTTGGTCTTCGATTTACTTTTCTGTGACATTCAGTCAGACTTAAAATGCATTATTTTTAAAGACACACTTTGCTAACAGCAATTAAATCCGTACAAACTTTTTCTTCCTTAAGTTGTTCCTTATGTTTTCCGATATTTAGAAAATTTAGACCAACTATTTCTCTTTTGCCTGTATCATGGTAAATAGAAGGTCCATAACATGTTTCTTTTAACCAATTCTATATTTTATTTTCAATTTTTCTCTATTAGTTCTATCAACCACAAACCATGACGTCCAAAAATAGCCATCACACCACAGACATTGGCAAAATCTTTGATGCTTTGTCAAACCATTGAGAAAGGATCTTCAAAATGAGAAGTTTGCAGGCACCTTATACGTAGCTATTTATGTTTGGTGCAACAAATTGGATTTGAAAACACTTTCTGAAGAGACCCAACGGTTGAATGTATTTAGAAAATTTTGATGGATGTTAACTAACGGTAAATTAGACGTGGATTTAATTACAATTCTTCTTCTCCCTTTTCTTCTTTATCTTACCCCTATGTGCCATTACAGCGTCGGGGTTTTCTATAGACGTAGTCTCTTCCCATAACTTTCACCTCTCTGAGAATTTTTCTCTCGGTTAGGTTGTCATCCCAGGTTTTCTTAGCTTTCCACTCGATCTCCTACCTTCTGTTCTCGCTTCATATATTATTCATATATGGTTTGTCATTTTTGCATACGTCCAAGCTATTTCAGTTGAATATTTTCTATTTTGTGCATCATAGGTTTTTCCTCTAATTGTTCTCTTATTACAATTAATTGTAAATTAGACATTGCAGATGAAAGAATAGAAAGATAGTAGTACACACTTTTTGGGATGTTAAAGAAATGAAGATTTTAGAAGCTTATTTGCTATTGCAACCTAAAAGCGTTGGTTATCGTTTTGAATTGCTACCCAATCATATGCTATGTGCCTTGTGTACAGAGTGTAAAGTATATATTTTCTCTTTAGCTCCATAAATAATAACTATTATCAATTTTCTTCACCCTAATGTTTTAATTCATTGTGAAATTAATTCACTTTTTGTCCAGTTATTTATTTACACCTCCAATATCTTTTTATTCTTTATTTTATTACTTTCAATTTTGTTGCTATATAAGATCTTTGATAATTATCTTGGATTGTCTTGTCTACTGAGTGTGCGATGCATTTTTCTTTTTTGCTCTATAAATAAGCACTTGCTCTAAATTCAAAATATTTGAAGTTACATATGTATATGAAAGTAACTCTATCTCCAACCTAAAAACATTTTATAATACATTCAAAAAAGAACACTTTGAAAGTCTGTCAATGTGTAGCTTTCAGTAACACCAAGAAACTAGTCTAAGATTTACCGTTATTGTACAAATCACATTTTGGAAGCTTACAATTGCGATGTTTTGCTATTATTATATAAGAAAAAATTTGCTTCGAACCCGAAAAGACAGCAATCGATTATATATCAAATATTAAAACACAATTGGAACTTATCAGTGCTTTAAGCATTTCGTAAACGATAAATACATCGTAGTATCGTTATACGATATGTTTCAGCAGAGTTTATTAGAATTTTCAGCAAAAAGTGTGTCCTGTTTCTTAACAATTTGGTTTTTATACAACCCCATTTTATCCTTCTAAATTTTTCTATATGATTTTTTTTTATAAATAAAAGGATAAAAATTTTAGAGAGAAGGCGGACCTAAGAAGTCAAGAAATTATTAAAAACTTGCTAAAACTAATTCTGCATCTTCTCTAGCTTGTATAGACGCTTAAAGATATTACTACACGTTTCTTTGTAAGCTCTGTCTCTGTACTTGTCCAAATGTTATTCCATTTCTTCATCTTTGACTTTCTTTAGCTATCCAAGACATTCACATTATGCAAGTCACGATTGCGATTCTTAAACCGTGGAAACCACTTGCAGGTGCTGTAGAAACAGCAAATTTCCCTAATCTGCAGTTATACATCTATCAGAGTTTAATAAAAAAAAATTAGTGCCACAAATGTTACTTTTTACACTGATTTATAGGTTATGTTGGTAAACTGAGCACCTTTTGTAGCACCTTGTGAAACTGATAGATGGCGCTTCGCTATGACTAGAGGAGGGGTGCGACACGTGTATTTGTGCCGTTTGCAAAATTTCCATTTTGCAAAACTGCACACGAAACAAGTATTTGATTTCCATAAAATCCAGAAGAAAAGTAAAAGGAATTATCATTTAGATATCCAGGTTGCAATCCATTGATTCGCACGGGTGAGTTAATTAAAACACTTTTCAATTTGTGAACGTATCATCACTTATCCACCCATCAAACTCACATTTGCTATTTAATTGAAACAAAAATTTTAAAATATTGACGGACATAGTTAACTGATTAGCACATCCGCCTTATGCGCACGTTTATGTCTGTTCCAAATTGTTCCTTTGCTACCATGTGTTTTGCAGATTGGAAAGATTAAAATTGCACAACTAAGTAGCTAATGTTTTGAAAGTTTATTTGCTAGTTATTGTAAATAGTAGTAAACGGTACTTCAATATTTTTTCTTGTCATGTGTGCATCTAGATTACCTAAACAGGTTATTATCTATTAAGTAGAACCATAACCTTGTGGTTCAGAAATAGCTTATTATTTTATTTTTTGCTATTTTTTTTGGTTTTTTAATATTCTGTATTTCACTGTATACCAACACTAACGTGCAAGTGAACTTTTAAATTATTGAACATTTTGGTACATCGACTTAATACTCTTCAAAATAGGCCCCTTGGGCATCCACACACTTCTGGTAGCGAGGCTTCCAGGTCGCGAAGGCCTTCTGGAAGTCGTCCTCCGGGATGCTGTTCAGCGCCCTCGTCGTTGCCACTTGGACTGCTTCCACCGAGTCGAAACGATGCCCCTTGAACTGTCTCTTGATCCGGGGGAACAGGAAGAAGTTCGGCGGTGCCACATCAGGGTTGAGGGGGGACAACGTAGAGCTTCCACTTCCCCGCCAGATCTGGTCGCACGCGTGTGATCCGATTTCGCAGCCGTGTGAGCACATTCACGTAAAATCTTGGATTTACAGTCTGTCCAGGAGGTACAAACGCCTTATGGACAATGCCACGACGGTCAAAAAATGCAATCAACATCGATTTCACTTTCGATTTCGACATTCTGGCCTTCTTTTTACGGGGTGATTGTGCGGTATGCCACTCTTCGCTCTGACGTTTTGTTTCCGGGTGGTATTGGAAGACCCAGGTTTCATCTCCGGTGATGACATTATCGAGAAAATGTTTATCTTCTTCCAAACAGTTCAGTATTTCTTGGGAAATCTCAACATGTAGTTCTTTTTGCTCGTCGCTCAACACTTTCGGCATCATTTTCGCGCACACTTTTCTCATCGACAAATCCTCTGTGATGATGCGTTGGACTGTCCCGTACGAAAGATTCAGCTCATCACTAATTAATTTAATGCCCAAACGTCGGTCAAAGTTCAAAAGTTGCTTAACTTTCAGCACATTGTCGTCCGTTCGCGAGGTTGACGGACGCCCGGCGTGTTGGTCGTCCTCGACGAGCTCTGTCCCCTCCCGAAACAACTTGTGCTACTCAAATATCGAGGAACCGCTCATGTTATCCTTCTTGTAGGCCTGCGTATGCATGTCCTTGGTTTCGGTCGCTGATTTTCCAAGCGTAGCAAAACTTGATGGCGTACCGCTGCACCAAATTTCGCTCCATCGCAACTGACGACGAGGCGTCACAACAGGAGGTCACTAAAACAGTGGTCCACACTCAACTAACGCACGCAGGCGACTGCCGCAGGTCGAAACCTGTTCCCAAGGCTCCCCTCCATAACATCCGACCTGGCAGACCCCCCTACATCGCTCCGCGCGCGCTGTTAAAAAACAGTCCTACTACTTCTGGATACAACCCTGTATATTTCCACCATAAAGGTACTAAAATTGGAATAATTTTAGGTGTTTCAGTAAGTGTTTATATTAATTTAAAATAATTGTTCTTTTTAGAGGTAATTTGGACAATAAAATATTAGTTATCAAATCCTTGAAGGCTAAATTTAAATCTTGCACTCTTCATATATCAGGTTGTAGTGTAAATTAAATAATTCTCAGTTTTTATATTCTATTGGGAGCAAGAGTTCTTCCACCCCGACATTTACCTTAATACAAGACAAAAAAAATCAAGAAAATCCGAGTCAGGGCAGGCAACACGAAACTGCTAATGGCTCCGAGTCCTCCTAACACTTACAGTTCTAGTTAAAGAAACAGACTAATCTACCCTGTCTCCCTAAAGTTTATATCTCGCATTTAGTGTGTGATGCTTAAGTTAAACAGTGAGGGAGCAACGTGATGATCAATGCAACCGACGACGTAGGAAAAATGATTATTTGCAAAGGTTGCATGAACACCGCACAAACTATTGCTGTACTAGAAAAGGCTTTGCGCTCATCCTTTAGTGACACCAACATGGAAATCAAATTTCAGCAAGACAATGCGCCCTGCTACAAATCTGCAAACAGCATGCAACAGTTTGAAAGTAACCAAGTACAGCCGTTAGACTGGTCAGCCCAATCGCCAGATCTAAACCCCGCTCTGTATTTCTTACGCAGAGTATAAGAAACGTGACATAAGCGAAATATCTCAAAGAAACTCTACCGGAAGAATAGGAAGCTATCATCCCTAAAAATTTATAGATAAACCAACAAGACATTGAAAACTTAACAATAGCTTCTTCTTCTTCTTTTTCTTCTCCCGTTGTACCTTTATGGTGTTGGGGTACTGAGCTAATCTTTATATAACCTTCTATTCCTGGAAAGGATCCGTATTTGTTCTATGGTTTTTTCCTTTTTCTCAGCTGTTTCCTTGATATTGTCCATCCACTCTTTCCTAGGTCTCCCGTTTGTTCTTCTTCCTTCTGTTCCCATCTCGAAAATTTTCTTGGGATATCGGGTGTTATCCATTCTATTTAGATGTCCATACCATTGCAATTGTTTGTGTTCTATTTCGTTTACTATTGGTCTTAGTTCTAGCTCATCTCCGTCACTTCTATTTCTAACCCTGTCTCGTATTGTTTTGCCTATTACGCGCCTTAGATATTTCATTTCCGCAGCTGTTATACTCCATCTGCATTTATTCAACATTACCCAGGTTTCAGAGCCATATAGTAACGTGGGCGTGCAGATTGTTTTATTTAATTGTAGTTTAGCTTTTTTACTTATTTCCTTTTTGTTGATTAGTGTGTTGTTTATTTGGTAGTATAGTTTATTACTCTTGCTTATTCTGTTTTTGATTTCTTGATGTATCCTTCCGTCTTTGCTAACTATCGTCCCGAGGTATTCGTATGAGTCTACGTTTTCTAACGTGTCTTGGTTTATTTGGATTTCTGCCCTATTTACCTCTGTTTTTGTTATGTGCATGACCTTGATTTTTTGTATGTTTATTTCCATTCCCTTCTCCTCTAGGTGGTTCTTTCATATATTGATATTTTTCTGTAGTTGTTCCGGGTTTCTTGCTATTAGCAGTATATCATCTGCATATAACAGGTCTTGCAATTTCACTGGGTTTAGGTTGTGGTTACCGAGTACTGTTTTTCTTGTTTCCCTTTTACATGTTTTATGAATATTATCCATATATATTACGAACAGAAGGGGGCTTAAGCTATCGGCTTGTTTGATTCCTCTTTTCATATGGAATTCTTCTGAAACTTTTCCGTTTAACCATATTTTTCCTAATACTGTCCTGTGTAGTGCTCTGACATTTCTTTCCAATTTTTTGCTTATTTGTAGTTCCTTTAGGGCTTCCCAGATATGTTTTCTTGGGACCAAGTCGAATGCTGCTTTTAGTTCGAGGAATGCTATATATAATTCTTTGTTTTTATTTAGTGTCTTTTCTATTATGGCTCGTAGGGTATAGATGTAGTCTTGCGTTTGTCGCCCAGGGCGGAAAACCGCTTGTTCTTCTTCTATTTTGCCTTCGATTTCTTTTCTCTATCATCCTGGTGTATAGTTTTAAAGCCACTAGCGACAGGCATATTGCCCTATAGTTGTCGCAATTTATTAGTTTCAACTTTTTTATGGATAGGTATTATTATATTTTTCGTCCATTTTTGTGGTATTTCCTCTTCTTCCATGCTTGTTGGAATATACATCTCAACTACTGGATTACTGCTACTCCTCCTTTTTTGGGTAGTTCGGGGTATATGTTGTCTTCCCCCGGTGATTTTCCATTTTTTGTTATCTTTAGTGCTTCCTTTACTTCTGCATTTGTTATTTCTTCATTTGGAGGGTAAGGGGTGGCGCCAACATCCAGCCACTCAAATTTCAGCCCCATCTGCGGTACCCTCTGCTAGATAACGAACGAGGCTCTGACGACCTAGCGTCCGGAGATATAACTGGACCCCAGTTGTCCTGAGGTAACGGGGCCCTTCACGTCAGGCTAATCACCCACTGAAGGTATCCCGATTCAGAGAAACTCGGATTAACAACAGCTACTAAATAGTAATAGAAACTTGCTACCTTTTTCTCCAACACGCAAAAATGAATTCTAGAGAGTGATTTTTATACCCTCATACTTTTGGCTGCGGTTGCATTTTCCCCTATTGAGATGATCTCAAGCTATCAGGCTATTTGATTCAATAAAAGTTTCCTAATTACTTTTTCCACCAAGATAGTCTTTTTTATTTAATGTGTTCAGGTTTAAGCGCACTGTGTCGTATGTTTAATTTCAAAAAAAAAAGAATTTCGATGAAAAGGCCAAAAGGCTGAAAGACACTCACCGTGGAAGTGGACGCTCTGCTGCAGGAATCGGCTCACCCGGGGCTGTAATCAGGGGGGATCGAGAAAGAGGAGAAGAGTGTGAGCGGGAAAAAAGACAAGTTACCGCAATCTTCGCTGCGGGGCCAATCGGAAGCATCTTTCCTGACGTGGGTCCTTCAGCTGGTCGTGTCCGCGGTTTACAACAGAGTTTTTCTTCTTTGCTTCCTCGCCGGGTAAAAATACAAAATAAAACGGACCTCCAGGGTGTGAAAACTCCTGCCACCAATCAAACACGTGGGCGAACTCTCAATCAAAACGGTTACACACAGAAAAATTAAAGCCGGTCAGACGTTTCCGAAACCATCATGGTTACACCAAAACCGGCCGTAGCAGCTGAGCTTTTATAGCGACGTCGCCGCGGCTATTTCTAATCAAACAAAACGCGTAGAGAAGATGCCACAAGACGGCCGACCCTATAAACTGATTATTTTTAAAACCCAAGTAAAAGAAATTTTTGATTGGCCCGAACATAATGAGTTAGTTAAACAAAATACAATATTACATATGGCAATGTTAAAGAATTAGAATGCACATAACTATGAGATACTTCTGGAATAGATAAGGTTAATAGTTTTCACCATCACCGTTAGATAGGTATATATTCTGGGCTAGCTACCTCTCATGTAAATGTCAATTTAAAGTTATGGATAGAGTATTTTCCGAGTGGTCTTCCTTCTTCCAGAATCGCCGGGTTCGATAAAACCAATAAAACTATGTTATAAATTTATCCAGAGTGTATCAAATTCTATATTCATTTAGACAGACCAACAAATGGTTTACTAGGGTTCTTGTTGTTGAATTTGCTTTAGGACGTAATTTGGAGGTACATAGTGATTAGGTGATATTTTTATTTTTGACACACTTATTAACTGTACGTTGAATCAAATTGTTATTGTGGTCCAAAGTGTTCTGTTATTAATGTTTGCTATGATATTTATAGCTAAAATTTCCCGATTGCGGTGCAGTTTGATATTTAATGGGTGCTGCCTCAAACGTGATGACTACAGATAGGCGCCCAGAGTTTAATTCAGTAGTAACAGTTTGGTAAATAAATTTACGAAAATTGTTTTTATTACAATATTTGGTACTAGAATACCGATCACGTAATCCGCTGACAAGTTGGGTAATATTCTCGCTGCACTGGAAACGCTGCACCCCTCTTAAGTAAATTTGCTGTTTGGGTCGCCTATCATGAAAGCAAGCTGAATCGAACTGAAGATCAGGCAAGTCTGCCTAGAATAGTGGCTTATCTGCTTGCATATAAACATGGATAAAATTAAGTATGTTGTCAATTTAAAAAGTTAACACGGAGTTGTACGGATTCTAAGTTCATTGTGACTCAGCCAATTTTTATCCAAAACTGCCGCTTCTTCTATTTACTTAACGTAAGTTGCTTCAATTGAGGAGTTTCACATCACACATAAGCATCTGGTTATAGGCCACTTTTAAACAAATATTTGTAGCAAGGAAGGTCGTTATTGATTGAATATAAAGTTTTATGAGTTTAAAGAGAATTAAGATGATCTGATTTATAAGATTACTTAAAGGAAAGATACTGTCGTTTGAGTTACGGATTCTTCTTAAAGCTCTTGCTGCTTTAGCGTTTGATAATTGTTGAGAGTCTTTATGACAAAGATATTGTGGTTAGAGAAACGTAAAATTTGCCTCAATTTATGCATTGTGGAGAGTCGCTCCAATTTTTAGAGTAATTTTGATAAATATTGTCACTCGGGCATTTGAAGCAGTAGAGTGGAAATGCACAATAATTTTTAGTTGGCATCTATAGCACTGGGAAGTATTGTGTTAATGCCTACGTTGTTTTACGTAGATTGTTGAGTGTAGAAAGTCCTTGAGTTTATACATTTTGCTTGTTTGTTAGTTAGCTTTGAGTTGAACTGCACATACGCGTACAGATAGTACATCTTTGTTTCATAGCCTTGCTACATTTGTTTAGTTCCTATGGTATTTCCTTTTTAGATAACGAAGGAGGGTTGTTTTTGGTAATTACGGACAAGGGTTTTGAGTTTTGGCTGAGTATTACTAGAAAACTTATAACTAGCACTCGTATGTCTTTTGCGACTTCTTAATGGCCCAAAAATTTGTTGAGGAAAAGCGGCGGAATTTTCGGTTTTATTTCGAAGTGAAATTATTTTTACGGGATGCGTTTGTATTTTTGAATGTGGCGGATTTATTTTTTCTTCTACTTCTATATAGCTATTTCTAACCCCACACTCTTAGAGTATTACAAGCTATGTTAAGCGTATCCTGGAGAGATGGCTAGTCTAACCCGTTTATATGATGGCCGGAGACCATTTGATGTACCCCCTTCATATTAAAAATTAATTTTTTTCGAGCAGGGTTTTAACTCTATTAATATTTTCTTACACCTCGCTGATGCAGTAATGCAGTTGACATTATTAATAATAAATTACTTGGTACTTTAAATTAAAAAAGAATAACGTAGTACTTTGAGAACGAAAGTGCAACGATGACAAAAATAACTTTTAAAGCCCTTTCAAAAGGTGTTAACAGCAGCCACGGAGGCTCGAGCAGTGTGGGAAGTGAAACCAAGTGTTTTCATCCACGGGGCAATCCATCTCAAGTTTTGGATAAGAAAATTTTCAATCATTGTCACATATCGTGAAGAATTGACAGCTACTGCGCTACTTGCATCATACTCAAAGAAGCAAGGACCGATTATTCCTTGCGGAGAAATGGCGCACCAAACCGTAACTTTTTGGCTGTGTAAAGGGCGTTGATGCAATAGTTGTTTTCAAACATAAGTTTTCCACGAAAGTGCAGTCGTCGGCAGTCATCTCTAAAAACTTTTCTGCAAATTCTAACCTTGGTGCGTAATCAGTGGGCAGCAACTGCTAAACAATTTCAATTTTATAGGGGTAAAAGTTTAAGCCACTGCACAAAATTCGACCGAGGGAACGACGAGACAGTCCAAGGGTTCGCGCATGTCTCCGTGCAGACACTGTTTCGGGTGTTTTGACGGACCTCGGACGTTCTGCAGGTCTTCGGTTCAAAGCAGAACCCGTTTCTTCAAAGCGTAAAACCAACAAACCGATTGTGTTACGAGATGGAACTCGGTCGGTAGCACGAAGACGAAAATGCCCAAAGCTACGAAACTACCGTTTAAAGTGTAATACGCTTTGATAGCGAAAGCGCGTTGTGGGCTGATCCAACGCTCCATAACAACTAACTTTAGATTTCGATGGATCGGAACATGAGGCCGGAGGGGGGTTAGCCAGCGTGGCCACCCCACCAACCAACGGTGTTTACGTGCCATCCTGTACAAGCAATCCAACATATCTTAGCATACATTAGCCTAAATTTACATTACAATATAATACTATAGTAATAGTTAAAAAAAATCTGTGTTATATCTTACATGAGCTTAAGTCGTCTTTAATCATCCTGAATGAGACAGGTTTTCTATTATACTGATAGAATGGAGGACATGTGCATAGATCTGGGCCAAAATCATTTCAATAGTTTGGATATATTGAATATAGAAACGGCAATGCAAACATTTGGACATCGACAGGAAAATTCAAATATTGGTTAGTGCAAAAGCCTGAAAGTTGTATTATAAAACAAAATTGCCAATTTACTGTAAAAAATTATATGCAGTTGTGAGAGCTGAAGCTTTGTTGAGTTTTATAGTTGTTATAAATGCCACTTTCTAAGAAAGCTCGCCAACAGATCATAAAGCTATAAAGTTTCCTTGATATTTGAAAAAACTTTCAAAGAATTTGCTTGCCAGTCTTAATTTATACAGAATTTCAATTTAAACACAACAGGGCTAATATTATGTTACTATAAGTACCTTTATGTTTGTTTTATAAGAGTCCTGGGAGTCTCCTGAGTTTTGTAATTTATTTAAATAATTCGAGTACTTGAAAACTTTTTAAGGTGACATTGAAATTATTGTAATTTTGAACCGGTTTTTAATTTTTGTTTCTAGGGACTCTTCTAGCTACTCGAATTACCTTTTTTTTAAGATTTGAATATTTAAGTATTAGAATTCTTCGAATGCAAATTCTAGCCTTATTTTATAGTTTCATTTTGTAGCACGATATTGTTTTTATTGAAATATGAACGTATAGGCATTACTTAATTTGCGAGCCCTGTAGGGATCTTTTCCCGGGTCAGGCGTCGATCACAACGCCTTTGCTCGACTCCAAAATAGACACTCGTGTCGCTCAGCATGCAACCTAACAACGGAATGTGCCTGAAAGGCGTCGCCTCTTTTGTGCTCTGCCCAGTTATAGCTTAATTTCAGCTTGGCACAGCGCTGGCGCGTGACAGTTCGATGAGTAGAGCTTTTTTATCTCATTATGGCCAAGAGCGGTAATGCACGACACAAGGCATTGCAATCGCTTGACCTCTATTCGAGACCGTTAGCAAATGAAAGATTGCGTCGCCGCATTTTTTTCCGCCGCGGTTCGCCGAGCTTTGAAGTTTTTAATTATTTAAGACCAACAAACAGCGATTTTATCGATTAGTTTCCCAATAAACAACGCAAACCCAAGTAAAGCCTGCCACTCCATGGATTTTATTTCTCTGTGGGATTCGTTACTCAATTTGTCGCTTCTTCCGATTTAAAATTGAAACATGTCCAAGTTTACAGATCTTCAGGCTGACAAAAACTGACATCTCCGTTAATTACGGCTGCTCTGCCTAGAGAGAAAATTTTATTACTGACAGGTATCCCGAATATGGCGTAAACGCAGCCTTTCGGGCTGAATTCTGATGAATATTGCTGGAATGCTCACCAAGAAAACAACGCAGCAACTTGCCTAAGCGCTTTGGGCGGCGCTCAATCTTCTTAATACCACAAACACTTAATTAGAAACGTTGCTCGAGCAAACTAAAATAAATGTCTTGAGTATCACAGTTAACATTTCTCACCATCCCAAACCTCACGTCGCAAATAAGGAGTTTGACGTTCAAATTATTTAGCATCTGTAATATTACAGCAATAATTCATGATAAAGAGTTGTAGGACTGGCCCCAGAACTAATTGGCTTCGAAAGGTCAAGGTTTTGATCGGCGTAAAATCCGAGGAGGAAGTAGTAAACAGTGAGTTGTCGTAATTGAGCAATGCGGAATAAATTAAGCAAATGTTGAGCTCTCAAAATAGCGATAAACAATTTTGAACTGAGTGTCTTCATTGATGTTTTAATAGGTCTAACAATAAGAAATCTATTATTTTTGCATGAAATTGAAGGTTTTATTTAACATACTTAGAATGAACCAATTTAGGTCAAATATGCGCCGTTTTGTTCGATAACTTGTTGCCATTTTGAAAGTAATTCCATTATGCCTCTCTCGTATAAGCAAAAAACTGAGACAGTCGATTTTCACAAGCCTCTTTTGAGGCGAATTTTTCACCAGCAAAATAGTTCGCCATCGACAGAATCAGGTGGTAATCACTTGGTGCCAAGTCCGTACTAAAGGTGGAAGCATAAGAACCTCCCAACTAAACTTTTGGAGCTTCTGGCGAGTCACTATCAATGTGTGTGGCCGAGCGTTGTCTTCTGGGCGCTTTCTTTCTTCAGACGGTCCAATTGTTCACAGTACATGTTCGAATTAAGAGTTTGGTCGTAGGAGAGCGGCTCATAGTATATAATACCTTGCCAATCCCACCAAACGCACAGCAAAATCTTCCTGACAGTCAATTCTGGGTTGGCCACCGTTTGCGCCGACTCACCGGGCTTCGACCACGACCGTTTTAGCTTGATATTGTCCTAAGTGATCTACTTTTTATCGCCAGTCACCATCCGCTTCAGAAATGGGTCGACTTTGTTGCGATTCAGCAGCGATTCACAGATGGAGATTCGGTCCATGAGGTTTTTTTTGCGTTAACTCATGTGGCACCCACACACCCAGCTTCTTTTTGTATCCATCCTTTTCCAACTGGTTTCAAACTGTTTTTTATGCAATGTTTAGCTCCTGGGTAATAGAAACAGTGCTTATATGATGAAGGAACTCGGTCATTTCCATAATTTTATCCACATTTTCGACAATTGGCCTTCCAGAGCGTGGTACATCTTTGACATCGAAATTACCGGAACGGAATCGACGAAACCAAAACTGCGCTTAGTTGGCTGTTGCAGTATCAGAACCATAAACACTATTCACATTTTCAGCCTGGCTTGCGTTTTCACCTTTATCGAAGACAAACTGTAAAATATAGCGTATTTTCTCTTTGCTGGTGTCCATCTTTGACGTGAGCTTAAACAAAACTGAGTCAACCATTCATAAAACCGTCAAATAAGTTTTTGTAGTACGAAATAACACCTTTCTAACGCCATCTAGTGTAAACCGATCGGACATTTAGAGCGCGAGATACAATTTATTAAAAACATCTATTGGAAAAATAATGGATTTCTTATTACTAGACCTATTATAATCCTCAAACATAACGAATTTAGAAAAAATGTCAATAAAAACCAATTCACAGGTATAGAAAAAATTGAGATTATCTTGCCAGTTCTCTAGAAATCACATAAAAGGGACCGAGCAGATTTCATTACTATTGGGTCGCCTGAGACTCATGGTTTCAGGAAACCTTGATTATTTTTTTTTTTTAGTGATTAAGGTGAAAATATTCCTTAGAATTTTTCCTAAAAATAATAAACTACAAAGTGCATTCAAGTTATAACACCTCCAATTTTTTTTCATAAAGTAATCACACGAAAACTGTGAAACTTGCGTCACTTCTTGACGCAATCTCCCTGCAGCGGTACAAATTTTTCACAACGTTGATCTAATGATTCCATAGCCGCTGCAAATGTTTCTTTAGGAGTCTCCTTTGACCACTGGAAAATCTTTAATGCAATAGCGGCACGACTAGTAAATTTGTGATTACGGACAGTGTCTTTCATCGTTGGAAACGGCCAAAAGTCGCTAGGAGCCACGTCAGGTGAATAGGGAGCATGAAAAATCACTTCAAAGTTGTCAGTATTCGTGGCACGCACCTGAAGGACACTTTTCGCATTTTCAGGTCTTCATGCAGGATTGTGTGCTCAGATCCCACGGAAATGGCAACTTTGGAGGCGATGTGTTTCACACTCATTTGGCGATCTTCCAAAATAAGTTTTTCCGCTCGCTTGATCGTGCCATCAGACCGATTGGTGCGAAACCGAGATTGTCTTGGTTTGTTGTCATACAACGTTCTGCCTTCTTTGAACTATCGCACCCACAAACACACATTAGACACATTTATAAGACCATCACCACATGCTTCACTCAACTGGCGATAAATTTCAATCGATGTCACATCACGCAAATGGAAAAAACGAATGATTATACGCTGTTCTTGTAATGAAAACGTCGCTATTTTAAGTATCAAAAACGATTCTCACTCCGCCGCTGCCATTAAAGTCGTGCATGCCGTGCAGTGCGCCATCCCTGCCACGCATTCACAAAGAGTGCACGCGTAATTTGAAATAAACCATATCTTTCTATCTGTTCGCAGTTCTAAGAAAAAAATTCGGTGGTGTTATAAATTGAATGCACCTCCTACATTTATAAGTTACCCCCCCTCCAGATAAGAGTCATACCTAAACTTTTGAGTTAATATAGCTTTTGTGGAAGCAGGATGCACTATAACAATAGCAACCGGTTGGTTCAAACGCAGTTTAACCAAAAATAAAAAGACAGCAATTTACTGCAATGGAAGCTTTCAAGAAAATTTTTCTTAAAAGCGCAATGCTTTGCAGATGGCGAAGGAGATGAGAATTAAAGTTAATTACAGAAAATATTTGGAGGCTACACATCCACTTAGCTGGCTTAAGATGTTGCGGCATTAACAACAAAGGACGTTCAAAGTTGCAACTCATTGCTACGATTTGATATTACAGTCGGAATTATAAACAGCGCCGTTGTAGTACTCTTCATTGTATTAATATTGGGCATTTTTCATAGGCATGAGTACATTATAAAAGTTTCTTTTTAACATTTACTATTGCATATCGCTCAGATTTGTGCTTCTTAATTTTAGTCGTTTACTACGACCACCCTCAAATAAGCTAGAAACACATCTGTCTCTACACTGCGTGTTTTTGTATGACACGGTCAGCTCAACCATTTGCATCGCCGTTGCTCCTACCTTCAATCTTTAGATTTCTCACATTTATTACCTCAACCGCCAACTATTTGCAAAAACACGCGTTGTTGAGTGAGTCATCATTTTGTAAAGGGTAAGAGTTGGCTCCTTTACTTGTTTGGGGCGGATCCGCTTTGGAGATTGTTGCAAACCGAGTTTAATAATTTTATCTTACAAGTTTCCAAGACCTTTTTAAAACTAACTTTTAAATATTTTGTTAGCAAACTATCCCTCTAAATTTATTTAAAAGGGCTATCAGTAGCATAATTCTGTTTATTAAATATTACAATTATGTAACGGCTCTATTAGGGAACTTCCTCCTTAAATTATTATATTTTGCTTAATTATTATTAATTGTTAAATGCCAATGAAAAAATCTTTGGCCTTAATGACATTTTAGTCTTATAATTAAAGTACATTCAATTTAAGATTGTGCTGTATAATATTAAATCGGGTGGTGTCAATTATTAAAATTAGTAGGGGTTATAAATAAAAAATATTTTATTTTGTAACCCACAGGTCTAGACCAAGATATTACAGAACCAAATGTGGCTTGAATGCACATTTTTGTCGAAGTTATCGAAACAACAGACGGAATTTAAAAGAAATTAATTAAAAATAAACAAAAAATCAACGTTTAATTCTTCTATTTTGTTTGGAAATTTTCTTTTAGAAAATGGAAAGTAGAATTCTCCATCCATAAGTTGCAAGAATTAGCTTTAACCCTTTCTGGTCACACTGGGTAAACTTGACCCCAGGCAATTTTCAACTCGCACTACGGCCCATTAATATCACGAAAATGGGACTATTGGCGCCCTCTATAGGTAGTGACGACGACGACTACGACTACACCTATCAATATATACAAGACAGAAATAAAGATCGCTACTTGGAACGTTAACATCATGTATGAACCTGGTAAAACACAAAATGTCGAACAAGAAATGAGTAGGATGAAGATAAACATTTTGGGAATTTCGGAATCTAGATGGCCCAACACAGGAGAACATGCAATCAGAAAAGGGAAGATCTACTACTCAGGAAGCAACGATAGGTAGCATAGACACGGAGTTGCAATAATGGTCGATAAAGAAACAAATAAATCAGTTATCGGTTTTACACCTGTTTCAGAAAGAATTATTTTGCTACAGCTATTAACTTGTCATGGAAAACTTAATATAATACAAATTTATGCACCCACGGCAGATAAACAAGACGATGAAATTGAAAACTTTTATGCTGAAATACAAAAGGTACTTAAAAGTACAACAACACGAGATATAACAATGGTCATGGGTGATATAAATGCCAAAATTGGGGAAGGGAAAATTGAAACAATTGTTGGACCCTATGGACTTGGTACTCACAATGAAAGAGGAGATCGTCTAGTCGAGTTTTGCCAAGAAAACAAATTCATAGTACTAAACACATTTTACAAACTGCCTAAACGACGGCTATACACATGGAAATCTCCTGCAGACAACGAAGACAATATTGTTCGAAATCAGATCGACTACATATTAATAAATGAACGATACAGAAACTCAGTTAGATCTGTGAAAACATACCCGGGAGAAAAGGTTAATATAAGGAACAACGAAAATAAACTTAATGTAGAACTCCTCAAGGCAATAGACCTACAAGTGCTAAAACAAAAGATCAACAAAAATCTATCAAAAATTAATACTGAACTTGAAGCAGGAAACAAAGTAGAACAACGAGGGGGGATCCTTCAAAGAATCAATCCTAAAACCTAGCAAAGAGCTACTGAAAGAAACAAGGTATAAAAGGGAAGAGTGGATAACAGACTTGATTTTGAACTTGATGGAACAAAGAAGAAGATACAAAAATCGAAATAAAAACATGTACCAAAATCTACAGAGGGAAACACGAAGCAAAATAAGAGCAGCAAAAGAACAGTATTACGCTGAAAAATGTAAAGAAATAGAAAACCTTCAAATTAAGCATGACATGTTTAACCTACATAAAAAAGTAAAGGAAATAGCTGGTACAACACGTAAAAAGAATGCCAACATACTATTAAACATAGAGGGAAATATAATAACAGAAAATGCTATGACATTGTGTAGGTGGAAAGAATATATAGAAGAATTATTCCGAGATCAGAGAGAAGAAAACCCGAACATACACACACCCAACCAAGATATAGGACCAGACATAACAAAAAGCGAAATAACACATGCAATGAAAACAATGAAAAATCGTAAAGCCCCAGGCCCAGATGAAATACCAAGTGAACTCCTACAACTAATTGACGAAGAGAATCTAGATATACTGGTAAATCTATTCAACATAATATATAAAACCGGAATTATACCTCAAGAAATGTTAATCTCAACGTTTGTATGTATACCAAAGAAAGCTAATGCCAAAGAATGCTGTGATTACCGCACTATAAGTCTTATGTCTCACACACTAAAAATTCTCTTAAAAATCATTCACTCTAGGATACACCGGAAACTAGAAGCAGATATCAGTGAAACACAGTTTGGTTTTCAAAATGGAGTGGGGACAAGAGAAGCATTATTTGCATTCAACGTGCTTATTCAGAGATGCTTAGATGTTAACCAAAATGTATATCTATGCTTTATAGACTATAATAAAGCCTTTGATAGAGTTAGACACGACGCACTCATAGAAACTCTCAAAAATAAGAAATTATGTTATCAAGATATAAGACTAATATCAAACTTATATTACAGCCAGAAGGCTACAGTACGAATAGGAAACGAAACATCAGAAGCAACTGAAATTCAAAGAGGTGTCAGGCAAGGTTGTGTTCTGTCGCCCAGTCTATTTAACGCCTACTCAGAGGAAATAATGAAAAAAGCCCTGGAATCTGAAACTGCGGGAATAAAGGTAAATGGAAGACCAATAAACAACCTAAGATATGCAGATGATACCGTAATTATTACTGAAAACTTAGAAGATCTAGAAAGGGTAATGAATAAAGTAATTGACTATAGTGAGGAATACGGCTTATCACTCAATATCAAAAAGACGAAGTTTATGAAGATCAGTAAAAACAATAACAACAACGACAGCTTAAGAATTAGAGGAGAACAGATAGAAAGAGTCAAGAAATACACTTACTTAGGAAGTCTAATTACAGAAAACAACGACTACACGGCAGAAATAAGATCAAGAGTAGAAAAGGCAAGAGCTAATTTTCTAAAAATGAGAAACGTCTTCTGTAGTAAAGATCTGTCGTTACCATTAAAAATACGACTGCTCAGATGATATGTGTTTAGTGTACTTTTGTATGGTATGGAAGCGTGGACGTTAAATCAAGCCGCACTAAACAAACTTGACTCCTTCGAGATGTGGACTTACCGGAGAATTTTAAGAGTATCGTGGACGGATAGAATGACAAATCTGGAGGTACTGAGAAGAATGGGAAAGGAGAAGGAAATTACAAATACAGTCAAAGAAAGAAAACTCCAATATCTGGGACATATCATGCGTGGAGAACGGTACAACATACTACGACTTATAATACAGGGCAAGATCATGGGAAAAAGAAGCGTTGGTAGAAGACGAATGTCATGGCTGCGCAATCTACGAGAATGGTTTGGCTGCAGCTCTGGTCAACTGTTTCGAGTAGCAATATCAAAAATTAGAATAGCCAATATGATTGCCAACCTCCGAAGCGGAGATGGCACTTAAAGAAGAAAATAGGTAGTTTGTTGGCCAAACATTAAGCTAAGGTAGGTGCAATGAGAATTAGTCAGTTATTCTTTCTCTGATAGTTGAACGAAGCAAAGCATCGAAAATTCTGAGCTGGATAATACCCCGTGAGACTAGAGCGTATATTTTCTGGCATATTGGACCAGGCAGTAGTCAACGCACGAATTATAGCATGAATGACAACAATCAAAAAGGGCCAGCAGATCGATGCGTTGAAGAAATTTTTTTGGAACTTATTAAGCCTCACTTACAAGAACGCTACACTATATCTACTTTGCGAAAAGATATAAAAGTCGGTATCGCAAATATTTTGGGTCTAAAGGATAAACCTTGAAATGACAATGAACGCCCAAAACTTAAAAAACCACAGAGATGTTTAGTCTGTCCTAGAAAAGGTGACAAGAAAACTTCTCTTTTGTGCCCAAGCTGGCAGCGACCTATGTGACTTATTTATGTGTAGACTGCACTTTGGGCGTTGAGTAATAATTAATTACAATGTAACTACTTATTTTTTATATTTAAATATTTTTTTCAAATTTTCTCAATATACTTTTTGATAAATAAACAAGGATGTTTGATAGACTACACGTGTTTTATTTGTAGTCGAAAATTGGACTTTTGCATAATAAAATAAATACCCTTTTTAAAAATTTCACTAAAACAAGTCCATTGATCTTAAAGCATATCATTTCTGGTTTGCAAAACCGTTTTGAAATTTATTCTAAGCTCAAAATTACCTAAATTATAGCAATTTTTCTAAAAAAAGCTATTTTAAAATTTTTTTTCAATTATTTTTATCATATATTTAAAATAAAATTTTTTATATGCAATGAATAGGATCTTCTTAAATAAACTTTAAACTATATCCCAGAATTTTTTCAATTTTTTTTATCGCATTTTGTTATCACTTATTGCAGTGCAAAAGCACTGGGGTGGATGCTACCCCAAATAGTCACAGCGTGATTCTCATGAAGTGTGACCGGTACGGGTTAATAACAAATAATTAATATTAATAAAAGGATAGCAATATTCACTCTGTATAATACTTCATTATTACTTTGAAACGTAAGTAATATTTTCTTGTCACACAAATAGCTAGTGAAAACATTTAATAACCCAACTTTGAGCAAAAATAAACTACAATATCAATGGTAACAATATTTGCATAAATTGGCATACAAAAATTACAGATAGCAGTTATTGTTTAACAGAAAGATAGAGAATAAATAATTTAAAACACTATAGGCGTTTAACACAGAATGTCCCAAAATTTACAAATCGGAAATTATTTGTAAAAAGCTTCAGTGGGCGTATAAATATAGTTCACGCCCCGACAGCAATTACAACATCCCACTTTCGGTAACTTGACTACACGCTATTTATACATCTAATACCTGTTCCGGAGTCTTTCTGTAGTGCTAGGCTCTTTTGAGTACCCTTTTGAATATTCCGCACTGTTCTGGCCCTTGCACTGTTACGAGTGCTATGGGGGTGTCAACGGCAGCTGCCCATACAGCGTGGCGGCAAGAACGCTGGCGACTTTTGTATTAGCCGCGAGCTTTACAACGTGACGATGCCTTTACGGTGATGTTCGAAAATTCGTTACTTATACTCGGGTGTCCCTGTTGATTCTATCTTTGAAAAACCCGCACAGTGAAGTATCAAAAATGCCTTCAACTATTTTTCATGCATTTCCAAATTATTTTTAAAGCAAAACCCGGATTTTCATGCAATTGTACATTTTATTTCTTTAATTTTTAAAACAAAGTGGAAAAATAGAAAATTAATTAGAAGTTTACAGAAGATTTACGCCAGAAATATTTACTTTAAACAAGAAAACAAATTTAAAATTTTAAGAAAATATCGTAAGAATTAAAAAACATTTACTACACACAGGGTGGGCCAAATTGGACTCTTTTTTAAGGTCGGTAACTCTGATACTTTAACAGATATCATATTCGGTTCTTCCAATTGATAAATATGAAATAACAAATTATTGTTGTTAAAACGCGTTGTAAATTTGGTGATGATTTTGCGGAAAGGGTACAAAAACTTTGCGGAATTTTTAATCAAAATAGTGCACGAATTAAATAATCTACCCAAAGATTTATCATAAAATTAGATAGAAATAGTTTGATAATGAGTGCCAGTGTGCTGTCGTGAGAATATTGCTATAGTTAATGAAAGTGTCGCTGTAAAATTAAACATCAACTCGGTATTGTATAGGTACAACAGTTGAATACTTCGAGGAGTTTCCTTCAGGGAGTTAAAAATACGCAACCTTATGCATACAAAATTTAATTGACCTAATTTTTTTATTATTATTACAGATTTATTAGCAATCAGAACTTACAATTCTATGAGCTAATTTGATAACTTAAGTACTAATACAGTACCGACTATGACGTTATGAGGCCCCTTCCATCGAAGGCGTCCTCTTCAACCATTTCTTAGGTCAGCTGGCCAGTATCGTTTTAAGCGTCTGTCATTGCGTTCTTCCAGTAATGGGTGTAGAAGTATGTTGTTGTGACTTTCCAGTTTTTCATAGAGGTTAGCCCTTCGTTCCCTAATAACGTCTTTAACACAGGGCACATTCAGGTCGCCGTGAAGGGTTTAATTTGTAACGTACCAAGGTGCATTTGTGATCATTCGTAATATTTTGGATTGGCATTTTTGGATTAAGGTTGTATTAATAATTTGTTCTCTAATGATAGGGTTGACTTCCTTCAAAACAACCGGTACTTTTGTTTTCGATTTTTGTTTATATGCTCTTTTCAGGTTAATTTGCTATCTAGGTGAAAGCATCAGCGCCGACAATTCATTATTTAGTTTTTAGACCACTTTAAAGTTTGGTTAAAACGTCATCTTTGGCGAAAAAACGCATTTTCACTTTAAGGAGCTCGCAAATAAACAAACCTTTTGCATTTGGGGTTCGTAAAATTCTCGCGTAACTCATGAAGATCAAGTGCAGCGTCAATGGTGTAAATTTTAGGAAGATGGCTTGATATGCCCATACTTCTTGGATGATGCTGGAAATGCTGTAACTGTAAATAGCGATTGCTATCGTTACACGATACTCATTCCTTTGGTACCAGCCGAGGGCAACATAGATTTGGAACAACTGAGGTTCTAACAGAATGGCGCAACCTGCAACAATTCTCTGATCGCCTAATTTTACAAAATGCCTACATCAACTGGCCGACAAGAACGTGTGCTTAAACATCGCATGACTTTTTTTGTAAAGTCACCTAAAATCCAAGGTCTAGTCCAGTAATCCATCCACATATAGTTGACGACCTCAAAAACGCGATTTGACGTGTTATCGATAAAATTGATCATAACGCACAAAACTATAATTAAAAATTTTTTGAATAGGACTCAGATTTGCAGTCAAAGCCGGAACGACTATTTGATAGACAAAATGCTTCTAGGCCAACTATTTGCCCTTGAAAACCAAAATCATTGTTAACCAGTGTAATTTGTTATTTTATCAACTACAACCACCATATAAAATTTTATTATGATAATATATATAAAGTTGCGATAAAAATTGCAACGACATCCAAAATCATTAGAAAATGTTACATTATTCTTATGGATATCATATTAGATGTAATTAAAATAGATAAATAAAAAGAAATGAAATAAACCATAATCAGAGTCATACAGAGGAGTAAGGCAAGGAAGTATTCTTATCCCATAGTAGTTAACAGACGAAATAATCAAAGGAGTAAATAGAAAAAATAAAAGGATTGTTTTTGGGGTACAAGTCGAAATAATGACCTCATAATTTTCGCCAATAACGAAAACGACCTATTAAAAACAATAGAAAAGTGGACAAAAGAAATGAAAAATAACGATCTCAAAATAAATATAGAAAAAACAGAAATAACCAGCAAGGAAGAGAATAGGAAAACAGAAAAGATATTCAAGAAGTCAACTAAATTAAAAGTACCATATAAATGAAGAAACAGAATAAATAGAGCAATAAATACTATATAATATATTCTTCAATAAAGAGAAAGTACCAAAAGAAACAAAAATTAAAATCTATGAGTCGGTGCCAATGCTCATTTACGGAAGCGAGGCCTGGGTATCTAGGAAATAAAGTTACTGCGTGTGAAATAAAAATTTTACGTAAAATAAGAATGGCAACAATTGATATAATAAAACAAGTTGTGAGAGAAGAAGAAACAATTTAAAAATAAAAAGTACGATAAAAAAGTTGAAACGCAGCAGCTAAGGTGGATCGGGCACCTAATAAGGATGAACTATAATAAACTGGTAAAAACTATATAAGAGACGCAAAGAAGAAGAAGAGGAAAACCAGGAAGAAATACCTAAAGCTCTTGAGAAAAGAGATATGAACAAGACCCAAGCAAAGAACGAGGCCAAGAACAGGAAGACGTTGAGAAAAATTATCACCTCTACACCTATGCAAAAGAAGTCGTGGATAAGTAAGTAAGTAAAGTAAATCACGGAAATTGGAGTTTTGGCTTATTAAATAACAAAAAAACATATTATTACAAGTTATTATATTTAAACACTAAAAATACACTTTTGGGCAAACAATTTGCAACAACTGGTATTTTACTTCTTTAATCTTAATAAATTTACAAACATTTGAAGCATCCAAAAAAATTGGCAATACAATTGTTTATTGTCTTAGCTGTTTATGCGCTTTTAGATTCGTTTTGGTAGTTTCCGTAAAGCTGCTGTAAATCATTCTTTGAGTACAGTGCCGTACTACTTGTAGACACCCGATTGAAGCTGATTGTACCACGCACTTTCTCTTTCATTATATCAAATAGAACGTAGTAGCTCAGAGCAAAATCCGACAAATATGGGACGAAGCAACACAGTATACAGAAGGTAGCGACAATACGGCTACTAAGATGCAGTTACATGTTATCACATGTAGCTTACTGATCACCCCTTGCTCCCAAAAAACACTTGGTATTTGTTTTTAAGCACACAATCCTGAGGGTAATTTATTGAAATCATTCCATGTGCTACTGGCGATTTTTTCGCACGTCTCATGCCTGAACCATGATTCGTCCATTATGATCAGACGCTCAAAGGACATCTCCGGATTCACATTGTACAGATACAGAATCTGTTGACATAATCTTCAAAAGTTCATTGACGGAACTCACTATTTACAAAATTTGGTCATCCTCAGGAATGTTGATGTGCAAAGTATTTCGAGGAAGATCTGTTGCGTTCGCTACTGGATTGAATTTCATTCGTTTGTTTGCTATTATCAAGTCAAACACAGAGCTTTCTCAACATAGTCGTTTTAGCCTTTGAACTCCAATGTTCAGCGACTCGCTGCTGCATTCCCATATACACATGACCTGATTAACCCATAGTCAGGATTTAAAGAGGAAAAATTTTGAGTTCAGTAGGCGAAAAGCAAGCTTAATCAAAGAAAGTTTGAATAAGTTATAAAATGTTCGATCCTCTTCGCGCTATTTTTAGCGGCGCCCTTGAGTTCAAATTTCAGAACCGGATTCGCTCGAAAACCGCCCAATTGAATATAAGACAGAGCATATAAGCAATTGTGGCAGTCGAATAGGAGAAGTCCTACAGCGGACAACAGCGGTGAAAGTAAATTACTGTTGTTATAGTAACCCTTGATTGTTGCATCAAAAGTGCAGGCGTTATAAATAAAGTTTAGTTTGGAATTAAATCATCGTTTAATTCACATTTCATTTATTATATATAGTAGGTTAAAGAGTGAGTGGTGGAAAAAGATGGTGGAGATTTGTTTAAAAAAATGTAGTGCAAATTCAAAAACCGTTTTAAAGAGCATCTTAAACGGCAGGATGCTGTAATTAGGAAAAAACCAAAACTAATTTGTTTTCATGTGGTATGCAATCGTCGCCATCGACTTCAGTGACTTCAAGGTCAAATTATAGTGCATCAAAATTACAACTACAAGAGCTTTGTGCTCACAAAAAGGTAGACCCAGTTATATCACTTAATGAGCCTGCAATGACATTCAACAAAAAGACAACTCTGGCTTTAAAAAATCTAGAAGACAGTATGCCACTTAAAAGAAATATTGTACCATCAGTTGTTTCATACCAATTTAATAAATGGAAAACGCATCAAGTTGGTTGGTTTTTCAAAATCTTTCGAACGAGTATTTTGTAAACCTTCCAAACTCAAAAGAAGAACAACGTTCCTAGCAATTATAGAATGTTTGATGTTTGGAAAAATAAGAACGTAGAACAATCTATTTACAAACGATAACAAAATAATAAGTCGGTGCGGCGACCTCACGAATATAAGATATGCAAAACAATCCTGAAGGTAGGCAACCAAACGTACGTTCAGTGCTCAGCCACGCCACATTTTATAACAGCTGCCTTTGTTTACTTTCTGTTCAAATATGTAGATAGATTAAGCTGCAACTGATTCTCTAAAGCTCCAATTAATACAAAAAGGTATTTTATATTTCTATGGGAAATGGAAACTGACAATACGTCAGAAGAAAAATCAGCTATGGAAAAAGTACAAGCAGTAACTTTAAAGGCACTGATTGCTTCGAACATCTATACGAGGTTAGTAGCTGTGTACGCAAGGCCTGATTAAAGTTTTTGGTGTCTTAGGCTGACAAACTTTCATCAACCTTCCCTCAAATTTTTGCTTGTTAAGAATATCAAAAAATTACAAAGTTGATTCTTTAAAAAGTTTTCTTCAATTTTTGTTACATACACACACTTCAATAAAAAAAATTTTTGGCTCTAGACTATGTCGTAAAAAAACTCACTACAAATAAATAAAAAGGCAAGGCCTATAGCTTCTTCTTGTTTTAACATTAATTTCAAAAATTTTATCACTCTTTTAAGAGTTGAAAGAAATCGCTCTTTACCGCAGTTAGTAACTGCTACGTTTAGAAAAATTCTTAGAACGATGCCAGTATTGAGAAAAGTAGATTCTACATCTCATGACTAATATAATGCTAGGAATTTTTGTGGTTCTAAATGTGTTTTTGATTCTTTATTATCTTTGTCAATACTTTTGATTTTTAAAAATTTTGCTAAATTCTCAGAGAATGCTTTATCTAAATTATAAGCATCCACAATTACACCCGCAGCGCTACACAAATGACTCACTACCTTTGCTTACGTATCTTCTAACAATTCCTGATGATATCACATACTTAGTTCAGTTTTGAGGAAGAATACCAATTATTTTTGAAGGACGTAAATCATTTTATCGAAAATAAACTAAGACTATTTAAGACATGAAAAATGTATATATAAGCAAAAGGTAGAAAAATACATCAACATGTACGGGGGGGGTGTCCGATGTTAAAGGTACGGTGGGCTCTTATACAAACTGCGCATGCGCAATATTGCATTCACTTGCATGATTAGACACCTTCATGCGTGTAGTACTAGAGATTGGAGCGTTGTTGTGTTCAAGACTCAATTTAGCTTTTGGGAATCAAACAAACATGGCGTGGGCAATCGCAGAGTATTCGAAATGTGAGGTGCGTACAGTTATCAGATTTTTACAAGCTGAAGAAGTTAATTAAAGCGAAAAGTCAGCGTTTGCTGCAAAAAATTTAAAGATAGACGAACGAAGCTGAGTGATGAACTAGAGAAGAAAAGAGGCAGACCAAGGATCTCACTCATGGATGTCAACTGCGCAATTGTCGAACGTATGATTGAGGACGATCATCGCATTAAAGTTCGTGAAATTTCTGAAATGACTGGCATTTCTAAGAGTTGTGTTCATGAAATTATATGCGACTTAAACTTCTTCAAAGTTTCGGCAATGCTCTCCGATGAACAAAAAACCAATCGAATGAGTGCTTTACTTCAAAATCTCTCCCGATGCAAACAGAAAGGGGATTCTTTCATTGAAAACATTATTACCGGAGATAAAACCTGGATTCATCAGTTCATACCAGAGACACAGCAACAGTTCAGGTAAAAAATATTCAAAACTCAACCATCCGCCCGCAAAACCATGGCCACCGTGTTTTGCGATAATAAAGGCCTAGTGTTGCATTAATAGCGACAGATACTGCAAAACTCTCTAGAAATTGTATACAGTCGGGATGATTACGCGAAGGAGTAAAACTTTTGCACGGCGTTGTAAGACCTCATACGTCAAATCAAACCAAACTGCGGTTGGGAGGTCCTGCAACATCCTCCGTATAGTCCAGATCTTATCATTTATTCGGACCATTAAAGAACTTTTTGGTGGGAAAACGCTTTGCATTAGTGTAATTTTGCCTTGTCCTTTTAATATCGGACACCCCTCGTATACAAAAATATTTATCTTCTGTAGTTAATTTGCATTGATGTCGCCTTTGTTCTTCGATTTTCCTATAGGAATCTGCCAGTGAAATGCGAAACGCTCCGCTTTTATCTGCGATTGTTTTATACAAGGAAACCCATTTTCAAATTAATTCGCGGTTCGAGCGCCTGCCAGCGACACTCGGCATTTCCCACGGCATCAAAGAGGCCAAAAGCAGCGAGATCGCGAATCCGGTCAATTGCGGCCACTTTTTGCGCGCCGTTGCAGCCTCGCTCGGCGGAATCCGCTGAAAAAGCTCGGCCGGCCGTTGCGTCAGCGTTATGAAAGCTCATATTGCATCCGCCCGAGAATGTGGATGATCTTTGGCGCTATGTGGGTCAAACTGGGCGAATTCGCGCCCGAGCCGGCGTTTCGAAAGCGCCTAACTGTACCCGCGGCAGATGCTGCGCGAAGGCCAGGGAGCCTGCGCTGATTAGCCACCGGGCAGGTAATAAGCCGCAATTGTTGCTAAGTAACTGCGCGGCCTGTAGTTTTTAGGCGGGCTCCAAGCCTGTAACTAATTGCACGGCCGAGGAGAAGACTGTTATTTCATTAAGCTAACGGATTACACATGCAGATTATTCATGGGGCTCGAACACGCCTCGAGCGGCGAATCGTCGGGCAAAAGCGACAGCGGCCGCTATAATGAAATTTACATGGCCTGTTGTAAAATGGATATTAAATTTGAAAGCTTCCAATACCTACAATTTATTTATGGTGATTTGTTAGTCCTTCGTCCATTATAATGTTTCACTTCCTTTCGGTAGATTACGATAGCGTAACAAATTTCCAAAAGTCACCATAAGGGCATTGCCACCTTGTGAACTTCGCGGCTAATACTGGAGGTTGCCATTTTTGTTGCCGTTGTGTCGTCACGGTCGAGCGGTGAACGTAATGCATTTAATGCAGGCAACTGCCGATGAGACCCCCTCTGTGCTTGAACACGCGCGAGGCCTGAGAAGAGGCGGAATATTCCTAAACGTTTTAGTACTACAACAAGGCTCTAGAAAAGGTACTGGAGGTATAAGTAGCGCTCAGCGGAGCAGCACGAGGAAGTCAAGTTATCGCAAGCGAACTCAACTGTTCTAGTGAGTTGTAAATAGAGAAAGTTATTAGTAAATATCTGTGTAATGTGTGTAAATATACTTGCATTGACCTGACTGTTTACAAAAACCCCTACAAAATTTGCACAAAGTCCTCGAAGTATAGGCCAACAAGCAAGTTGAAATCTGCCGTCAAATGCTCAACTAAGAAGATGTTTGAGCAGCTGAACAGCAATAAGTCTTTCGCCTCCACTTATTGCGTGCTTATCGATTTGAGTCTTTTAATAAAGTTGAAGAAGCACATCAATAATTATTTGATTTAAAGGAACCACAATGGTACTTTGATCAGAGTCGACAACTTGTGAAATTGTAGCAACATGTTTTGGGGGATAATTACCTTTACTTTTGAAGACTAAAATAAGAATTTCTAAGGAAATCAAAACCGAAGGTGTAGATAATTATGGGCACCCTTTAAAAAATAAGTTTTAAAGTAGCGACTGAGTATGCGATATAAGCTGTAGATGTAACAGCCGAAAATACAAATTAAAAATAAGATTTAAAAAACTAAAAATCGTAAATATTATCTAAACGTTAAAAGGCCAGAAGCTTAAATCTGAAAGCAGCCATGCAAGCAAAAACGATAGATCGGGAAGAATTTGGACATCAAATGGAATGAAATAGCAAGAACACACGGAAATTATTTTTCAACGTTCTAAAAACATCAAAGAAGGAAAAACAATCCCCTTTATAGCAAAACAAAGATAAAATAAAAAAATACTTAATGAAGAAAAAGATATCGAGATGGAAAGAATATTTTAAAGAGCTTCTTGAATGGAAACTAACAGCAGAAATTACCATCATTAGCACAGACACGAAACAAATGATGAAATAGTCGAAATAACTAAAGAGGTTCAACAAAAAGCAATTAAAAAAGATAGGAAAGCAAAAAGGCATGAAAAGACATCAACCAGAAACGCTAATATACATGAGAGAAGCAAGATTGGACTTATTCAGATATTGCAAAACATTTAAACATTTCATTTGTTCTACCTTTTAACACTTTGACTTGTTATCGGTTATCTTGCAAACTTTGATAGACTGTTCAACATATTACTCTACTTGGGGAGCAGAATGTGGGCAGTTTATAAGTAGAGACTAAATATCATGACAATAGATTTCTTGAGACGATCCTATAAGATCTTAAGATTGGGTCACGTAAGAAACGATGTCACACACAGACAAAGAATAGCAGATAGAATTAAATTTCGTTAGCTCTTACAGTACAAACCTGCCATACAGAGGATAAACAAAGTATGGACAACAAACACCATAGACTACCTATAAATCTTTGTCAACAGAAGAAAAAGGATACAAAAAAAAACATTAACATATAAAGTAAAAGTAGGATGTAGACAAACATGAAATTATTAAAGAGGACTGGTGAGATAGGAGGTTATAGTGATTGAAATGCGAAAGTTGTCAAGATATAGATAGATAGAAAGTTTCTTATCTATCGAGCAGCATTAAGTCGCAGAACTTATCCTTCGCTGAATATAAAAGCCAAAATTAGGAAGAATTATGTTTAAAAAAATGCAAAAGCAGTAAGTATTTGCTAAATGTGTGCAAGCTACACAATATCCAACATAGCTACTGGTCTGTCTTGCGGAACTTTGCCTATCAATATACATGAGAACATGAAGATGATAAAAGTCCGTGCACCACAAGTTTACATACTCTCACCCTTAAGCAGAAATTAAAACTACTGTGGCTGTAGGCGTTTTTGAGTGTTATTTCACAGCAGACGTGCTGATGGTTCTGATACAAAATGATAGAAAAACACTAGTCTATGGAACGGTAGCACAATCGACGCCGCCGACCCAAAAAGTAACCGCCAGAATTGTCTTCTAGTATCAAAAATAAATTTTACTGAGGGGTTGGCTGCTCCATCGCAAAAGCATTGAAGTAACGCCAAAGAATTTAGCAACGCTCTTCAGTTGAGGCAGTCATTACACCCTTGCAGCGTACCGTGCTACCTCACGCCCCATATTAGCCGAATATTATGCGGGGCGATTATATTCTATTTAACATAATCTTTTGCACGAGATTTGTGGAAACTGCCCGAGTAATGTCGAAAGTGTTCTGGCACTGAAAGGGAATACCTCTAATAGTGTACCCATTAATAACAGATATAAGCATAAGCCGCCCATAAAAAAATACGTATAATGCACGTAAGCCTTATGTAAAGTTGCGCATGCCCAAACACAGTAGCGGCAGCAATAGCCTTCCAGGCATTTTGCATAATTATGTTGCCTTTATACCTGTTATTCCTTTTATGGCGTAGGAACAGATCCATATTTACTAAATTCCTTAATAGTTCCCTATTCATTACAAAAACAAAGCCAAAAAGTCGACAATACCGAAGTTAGGTTGTGAAATTTTAGAATCAAAACAAACATTCTGTTATGGCTGCCAACATTAATCTAGGAAAAAATTAAAAATTACCGTAAATAAATATAAGAAATACGTAAAGTTGAACCGATTTCAACTTTAGCTATTTCTTACTTTGAACATACTTTAAAATGTAAAATTACAATATTGGATTATGAACGAGCGCATAAGTTTTACGTTGATTCAAATTTACGTATTACGTATTCCTTATGGGGGGCCTATGCTTACGTCCATTATGAATGGATGCTAAGATAAATTGTTCTACGTTTCAGATCCTGGGAAACAGCCGATCCAATTAAAAATTTATACGTTCTCATTTTGCAAAAATTCGAGGAAAGGCGGGTGAAAAATTGTCAGTCTAGGACTCCAAAAATATTTTTGGCGGGCGACCCCTAGTTTATCGATATCGTATTATTTCTAATAGACACCAGAAAATTGTCCATTCTAAGTTAAGGACCAAATTTGAGCAGAAGAGGAATTAATTCCCCTGTAATATCTAATTACCAATTTCGTACAAAAAGTTTAAAATCAATAAACAACACAATTTCGCATTGTAAGCTAGAATCTTCAGGTATGTACTACTAAAGAATATTGAAATTATCAGGTTTAAATCAATATTTGTATTTAAAATAAGATGAATAATCAGAAACAGGAAAGGTAGAAAATTGATGAAATTTAAAAAATTTGCAACTGGTCCAAAGAAACAAAGAGAAATTTAAAAATACAAATTAATTTTTATAAATGTCACTATTTGAATATACATCACTAACTACAAATACTCAATGGAAGAGAAAAACGTTAAAAATTAGTTAGCCATTTGTATATACAGAGTTTGGTAAAATATAAATTGATATAATTTACGTACTCAGTATTTAAATGTTGTCTATGGTTAAATTATAAATGATTTGTAATAGAAAAAAGTGTTGTTGGTGATTGTAATATTGTGGTTATGAAACACTCTAGTTGTACTGTACATACAACATCTAGCTTATTTTTGATCAATATATCTATATGCAACATTTTGGGCTACCACATTATACTAAAATTTCTAAAGCCTCTATAATATATAATAAATAATACAGTTAGTACAAAGGTACCGCCTATAAGCAGTACACCGCCCGTGGCCATTGCTACAGGAATGGTGACCAAATAGTCATAGGAAATGGCTTATATATTGCCCTCTGTGGTCAGAAAATAATGGATTTTTTAAATTTCAATTTGTTTGTGACGGAACCTGCCAGAAGTTTTATACTCACCAAATAAACTGGAACTAATTCACTGACAGCTATGCAAATTGGGATGCCGGAAGCAGAAGCGTCTCAAACTTTTACAGTACCCAGTGTGATCTTGCAAAACAAAATTTTAGGAAAAACCCCTATCATTTCTATGGGCCATAGTAGCTTATGTAGTTTTTTGGGCAAAAAGGAGAAAACCAAAATAGGAGTATGTCACTGTGTTTTATACACGCTGTATATAAATGTTCTAGATTTTTTTCCTTTGAAGTAAATGCTTAAGTTATTCACTTTGTAACTATCTCTATTTGTAATTGGTGGTGTTTTTCAAAGATCAAAGATTTTTAGTAAATATGGAAGGTCTTCTTATTATGGTTTAGAAAATCCTTACAAATATTGAAATAAAGAAAACGGAAACATTTAAGAACCAAGAACTATCACGAACATAGTTTAAGTTTAAGTTTAAAAAGCTACATACGCGAGGGGTTTTCTAACAAAAGATAAAATTCAACAGTTTTCTTTTGTAAAAAAACTCTTGGTGAAGTTGTCGAAGTCTTTTAGCATGGCAATCGAATCTTCAACACGAATTAAACTTGTTTAGACTTTGTTTCTAGGGACGAACTGGTACTACCTTTCGAAGGCAGACATGTTTATGTAAAATCATCTAAGTCTGACCAATAAAATATCACTACCCTTTTTACCGTCAACTCAGAGAGCCTTGTCTTGTTCCGTTTAAATGCGCCAGAATTGCTAAAGGAGGGATCTTCGCAAAATAACAAATGAGTGTTTTTCAAATGTGTTTAATTTCTATATAAACGAAACTAGGGTAAAAATCCATTGTTACGTTCCCCGATGGGCACAAGTCACACCACACACTACATTTAAGCAAGTTATGCAGGAAAAATGCTGTTTTGATCGGCCTGATAACAAATGCGACCCACACCTTAACAGCTGGAGAAAAATCAAAAAACTTTTCCAAAAAAGGATGTGCAAATTGCTTCTTAATAAGCCCACATGTAAAACTACTGGATTGTTTCACTTTCATATTCATACTGTAAATTACAATAATATAATCAAATGCCGAATTTTTTTGGTTAAATATGAATCTAAGGAGACGCCTGAAAATCTTTGCAGTCACTTGCGACATCAAGAATTTAAAATAGATTTCCTTCTGAGTTAATTCAGGAAAGCAAAAGGAAATGAATATGACTGAAATAAAGAGGAGGCTCTTTGAGGTATGACAGGCCATAGTCGGCTATCCCACTGAATGTAATACTAAAGATACAGCCGTACAAAGTGCCCCTGAATGGGAATCCAACTGTACAAAGTATCTCAGAAGATCATCTAGACAAGATATAGAAAGGAACTTATCGACAATCACACCAAAAATTATCTTCGTAATCGTAACATCACCAAGCAAGTTTATGTCGGCGAAATCTGTAAGCCAGACCTAACCAGTTGAATGTGTAATGTTTAGTTTTATATCTTCTAATGGCTATAAGTGTTGACAAGATTGCCATGAGTGGTAGAGTGCAAAAAGTGTCAAGGCTTTGAAAATAGCAAAAAACGTAATCATTTAGAAATTATTGGTAAAAAGAAAATAGTCTTAGTGATTTTCCTCAAAGTATTACTTGGGATCAGAAGAAAAGCTAACGAGGAAATAATATGACTGACAATTTTGCCCTCACATAAGTCTAGGTTAACAGCACAGACTACACGTGGCGAATAAAACATAAACTGAATTTATTTACGTGATGTGAGATAAACGAAGAGGTCGCGGCTTCTGAGCTTTATAGGTATAGATTTTTGAAGAAAATTTCTTGCACTATCCCCCACGATAACAGAAAAATAGTTATCTTTTTCTGTTACCAATTGTTATCAAGCGTACAAGGCAGAAAGCAGAATACTATTCGACATTTGGGAAAACATAAGGCCCAGTTTGGGGTTGGCACCCTTAAGAAGACTTAAAGATACGCGAGAAAGCGTTGAAAATAAAGGTCACCTACAACATCCGAGGACCAGTGTGAGTGAGGAGAATATACGCGTTGTTCACTACTTTCTTAAGGATGAACGCCGATTAACTACAGAAGTGCTCAAGCAATCTGAAAGTTTATTCTTTGTGTCAAGGTTTTGCTTCACAATAAAAAAAATGTGGATTTGTTCTGGACTCTACCGAAGTACCCTCCTTATAATCCAAACTTATTGCTCTGCTACAATTCTACAATGCATTTTGAAATATTCCGGCTTATATTTATTTGATCCAGGTATTTTCCAGGTTTCGACATTGGATAACCATCCTAAAAAATCTACTTGAAATTATCAGAGCGTATGGACAATTAAAATGTTTAAAGTATGGTGCTGCATTGCACGGTTTTTGAAGACATACAGATTTGTGTCAGTAGAGTTAGTGAAAGTTACCACATCAACTTGTAGCCTAACTTTATTTTTTTTTATTATTAAAACTCATTACATATATATGGTTTAACGGCTAAATTAATAATTTTGATATATTGAACTACAGGGTCTAGCAGAATGATCTTTCGTTTTCGAACTAGCGATAAGAAGTAAAATAGATTCTGTTAAAGTTGTTGTTGTACCATCACACAGAACAATACTTTCCTATTTGGTCGCCAGAGAGTTTTGAAAAGGATATTGAAATGTTTGCCGGTACGAACGATATATTCCTGCAGACTCACCTTAAAGTTCGACATTGCTTTAACTCTTTAATAGTTTGCAACTTGCGTTGAAAGACCAGACTTCAGATGTCTCCATAGAAATAAATCGCAAAGGGGTAGTTCTGGGATTCATGGGATGCCACAATACAATGAGATGAGGCTACCTAGAAACATTTGTCCCAAAACTTCTTGAGAAATTCTTGCCGTGTATGCAGAGCGCCATCTTGTGGTACATTCTCATGTTCGTTGAGTCTAAGCTCCAGAAAATTACAAAACTTTGCAACACGGCTGATCGATGTGATAAACACCGCGCGCTCTGCTTCCTTAAAAATTAAACTGCCAAGTTCCGCTACAACATACTAAATAGTTATACGCTGAATGTGGGGAGGTTGTTCGTGAAGTTGCCGAAGATTTTTTGGGCCTCAATACCGACACAGTCCGATAAAAGAAAATCAGCTTCTTGACTATTGAGCACAACAGCATCAGCTGGAAAATTTTCCAACATGTCCTTGCAAGCAGCCTGTTAGGAATACCAGTTACATACTTTAAATTCTTGGACTGTCATCAGTTTGTATGAACCGACCATGAGATCGCAATGTAGAATTCTCCGACTGCTGCTAGGTCTACCGGGTAATTTCCGTTTCGGTACTGAACCAGCACAGTGAAAATAATAAATCCACAACATTATGGTTTTCGTATTGGAACTCTTCCGAGACGACCTACTCCGAAATAACCGCTGTAGCACAATCACATTCAACATTTTAAAAATAAGTCTCCAACAAACACACGGTGTTCGTCACTCCACGCAATGATGGACACTGATATGACACACGCAATATATATTGCATGGGACGAGTCAACTCAAAGAGGAAAGGTCACTTTGCCAAACCCTATATTATTAATTATAGTCGTTTCTAATTTTGACTGTCTCAGACTTCTTGCAGATATATCCAAAAAAGATTATCACCACATTTGCCACGTTGGATAATTATTTATCTGTTTATAATAACAACCACCTACTTAGTACTACAATCATGGTCATATTGACTTATTTATAGGGTGTTCGTTCAATAATGAAGCGAACACTTTCATTGTTCTTAATGTTTTTACTGACAAATAGCTTTGCTTCAAGTATTTATCTTTTGTTACCACCAGATGGGGCAATTAGACCTCACCGTTCCCAATTGCAATATCTAAAGTGTAATCTTAAGTTTTACCAAATTTCCTAACCTGCTTTAGAACTATTAACTGACTAAGAAATATCTAAAAGTTTTGCCTTTCTGCATGTATACCAAAATTAAAATTTCCTCGCTCATAAACCACTTGACTCAGCGAGGGAAAACTTAGCACATGTGAGGTCGCATTTTCCCGCAAATAAACATGACAAAGTAATCAAAATGACTGAAAGTTTCGATAAAATTAATTGATATCTTTGGTGAGTGAGAAAAATCAGCAATCTGCTGCAAAAGTATTCCATCGAGGGTATTCTCTATTCACACCGTGAGGAAATGGATGACCGAGATAAACAAAAAACGTACTCTAATTGAAAATACCAGAGGAGGAGCTTATCACGGAATTCCTGATAAAGACTAAAGATTGAAGATGGTCAGTTGTCGAGCTGGCTACACACATTAATTGATAAGTATTTGTGTCTGGTAAAAAAAATTGGAAAACTTTTTCCGCACAATTTGACGAAAGTGCAAAGGAGAGCTTGGATCGACATATGCCATGATAACATCCTTTGATGACAGTCGACCTCAGCTATTGAAGGGGACCTTCGCCGTAGATGGAAGTTAAGTACTCCTCTACCGACCCATACCTAAAAACAAGTTAGCTCAATGGCTAGAAGAAGATGAAACTGCTCAACGACCCAAGTGAAAAGTTCGGGGAGAGGAAGAGGATGTTGATTATGATTATGGCGATGAATTTCAGTAAAATCGCGTTTTGTCATCTGTGCGAAAAGATTCTTCAAAACCTATATTCCGGAATGAATAGAAAAAGGGCGTGAAGTTTATCATTGATCTATCATGATAAAGTCAGACTACACAAAGCAAAGCTTGTTACAGAGTATTTGATGGATAAAAAGTGGAAGACTTGGGGTTACCTTCCATGTGCTTTTGAAAACTGCCTATGAAAATTGGGATTTAATCATTGAAGCAATCAATAAGACAATATTAGAAGGTTCCCAAAGTGGGCTCTTTAAGATGGTTATCATGCTACCTGAACGGTGGGCAATTGTGATTACAAAAGAGGAAGGCTAAAAATCATCGATGCAACTTTTATAGTTAATGGATTATTCAACGTTTTGTGACTGTATGATAAATAAACACCCTGCGTTTGCTCTGCATAAGAATCTTCTTTTTTATGTGGTAGAATTATGATGGCAAAAAAGTATTTTGAGGCAAAACCGAAAGAAATCTGTACAAGTTATTTTTTTATTTTCTGCTCCTTAGGTGTGTCAACTCGTAATTACATAATTCACTAAAGGTTGAACGGCGTGTGACTAAATCTGAATTTTTACGTAAAACAAGTTGTTCGGCCATAAATCGAGGTCAGTCACGGCGATTCGCGAGCTCTTCTGCCATTTACTGCCATGCAGTGGAGAAACTAACGCAACAGACACCAGCTCCGGCAGCCTCCGGTTTTCCACCTCGAGCCAGAGCAGGGGCAATTAGCCGAAAACAGGGTCCTTGTCAGCGCCGAGGAACGCCTCGGGGAAAGTGCCGCGTTAATCTCCCGTTTGTTATTTATTGGCGCGCATTGTTAATGCCGCCTTGCGAATGCAGCAGCGCCGTCCTATTATGTAAAAAAGCATTCAAAGCAGTGAAAGGAGAGCCGCCGGTTTTGCGCTATTAAGGCCGCGATTTTTCCCGCGCGGCGCGCGGCAATTAGGCTGCGCGCCGGAAAAATCGCGGCGATTTTCTTGCCCTCGCCGCTAATTAATTGGGCTGCAAGCATTATGCCGAGCAACTGCAGTTTCATAACGCGCTGTGACAAGGAAGTGGCCGCTGAAAGGTGACGAAACGCTCGCCGGCGACCTTTCTATTCTATTCTTTCGGCGGGTTAACGCGTTCGTTTTGTTCCCGGAAGGTTCAAGACACCGCTATTCAATCAACTGAAATTATTGCCCTGTCGTTGCAATGGATTTGGAAAGTCGATCAGAACTCTTCACGAACAGTGCACTAAGTCGCATCACTGGTTGCATTATTTTATACGGATATATAGCTTTCATAATACTGAAGAAATAATAGATGCAACGTGGATTACAGACATTTAACTAAAGTTTAACTAAAAGCGCAAGAAGAAAGTGCTAGAGTAGTACAAATTTAAATTCTGAGAATTAAATGAGGAGAAACAATGTTTGATCGACAGATGACCAAACTGGGCATTATAAAGACAACACAACTGATCGCGGTACACCCTTCTGGATAAGGTAAGAACACTCTTGTCCTTGAGAGGAAAAATCGTCTCTAAAGGCGGTTTAGTCATTAAGTGACCACTAGTATGACAATACAGAAGTTAACGGGTAAATTAGATAACTCTAGTAAAATCATTATACCAAAGTTAACGACTAAATATTCCAGAGTTAATAGTTCCTCATTCGCAATTTCGGGGGTGGGGTGGGGTTTAACGTTACGAAACAACAGAAAACACTTTCCAACCGCAATCGACCAGAAGCAATCAGAAAACATCAAGAATGCCTAAGTCAACTATAGGAATTATGACATCTGTAATCATTCTTACCTCCTACTCTGATCTAATCACAGTGACAAAACTGTTATCCCAAATCAAAACTAAAGCGCATATACAGGAGGGAGCCAAAAGACGGTCGGCCCTAATTTAAAATCCAAATAAAAATAATTGGAGATTGGCGCGAACACTCCCAATTCATCGCTCCAAATTTTTTTTTGCATTTTCTGAGGACGATTGTACACCAGGAGTAATGACACTTTAATGTCTAGACGACAAAAGAACCAATTTCAGAAGAACAGTTTTTGTATGTGATGTCCTTTGAATTGTGGTGGTTATGATTAAATTATTCTAAATTTTCCCATAGAAGTTATATTCCTAAAGCTGTAGCTGATTTTAAGATAAATTTTTTTAAATAAAGAACTACGCAAAACCATCTGCTTAGTATTTTATCAGACATGTCTATATATGTAATACAACGTACAATGGTTTATCAAATATAAACCAAATTTTTTAAATTTTTTGGGGCATTATAAAAGTAAAAATATACTTATTTTTATACATACTCTCCTAACTTGTACGTAGCTTTTGATGTTTCCATTATAAAATGATTATGGTTGTGAAGCCATAAAGTTGTCCACATACACTTCTCTTAATGGTCCAAGCAGGACACTAAGTCCGGTCGGTAGGGAGTGTGTATTAGGATAGTCCAGAACAAATCCTTAATATTTTGTCGAGTTTCAATAATTGTACGGAAGCGGGCGTTGTTGTAAAGAAGGGTAAGCACTGCTGTGGTTTGTTCTCATCTCAGAAAAAAATTCAGCAATTTTTAACCTTGTGAAGGCGGCGAACAACACGGATATTCCTCTCAGTCACGCTAATCCTTGAAGACGTTAGTAACCTTTATTTTTAACTCCTCCTTGTCTTTCTTAAGGGTCTTCTCAAATCGTTGTGTACCTCTTGCTTTAACATCATAATAATGTCAGGCATCCCTACCCACAACGTTCAGAAGCTGCGCCCGATTTATATCTGATTCATTATTGCAATTACTTCTGTATAACAATTTCACTTTCGTAAATTATACGAATTTTGCACCAACAATAAAATGCAATTTTATAATGCACTTAAATTCATTTTGAAAGCAAATAAAAATGGCCGGTGTCAGAATATTTTTTGTTATTATTAAAACTTTTGCCATTACCGCAGAAATTTATTAGTGTGGCCGCGCGGTTTGGAAGCTTAGCTGCGGGCGGACCCGAGTTTATTCCCGGTCCTCTCTGAGGCCTAGCGGGTGGCCTACTCAGTCGCCAAAAAATGATTGTCCACTTCTAACAAGAGGTAATAATGCGGTTCTCGCCCCTACGCGTGGTAAAAGGCCTAGCCACTATCATAACAGAAACTTGGCGACTTTGAAGAGATAGTTATAGGTGTTAAATATCAACTTTTTTCCACCCATTGTTCAGATTAATTAGTTATTAGTAGCAGTCTACTGTGACTTATTTGATTTCAACAGCTCATAATATACAACACCATTAAATTCAGAGCATAAGCTTATATTATAAGCAGTACCATCAGGTGGCTTTATAATTTAAAAAATAATGCCATAGATCAACACGTTCATTCGGCTAATGGCAAGACACCCAGCTTCGTGCAAACACAGACGTCAGGCTGTCGGATTCCAATTATGAATATTAATGCAGCGCAGCCCGGATTAATTTCCCAAGTTTGTTAATTCACTTAGCTCGTTTCTGTCTTTGCGGTGAATGAGAATTACTTTCATACGTTGTCGGCGCGCAGCGCCAAGTGGTTACCCGCGCAACCTTTGAGGATTAGGCCGTTTTGTAATTTTTGAAATTAATTTCGCCCTTAAGGGCTTTGCGGGGAGAAGGTATAGTCAATAGACCTAAATATAAAGCTACATTCGTAAGTTTTTATCGACAGAAGATTGAAATAAATTACCTTAAAGACTGAGGGGCATTAGCTCACATTAATAAAAAGCCGCGAACAGCATTTGTGCGTTTTATTGGAAAGTCTTGAAAGGAGAAATGGTGTTTATGGGATAAACTCATTAATTCAGAGAGAAGATTTCTGCCGATAATTATGAGCGTGCACACAAAAGAAGAATTATCTAAACAATTTCATTTCATTGTGTTTAAAAGTGAACTTGATAACCCGAGCAGATGACTGGGCAGTGAAAACTGCAGCAGCTTGTATTGGGGGTTAGAGGATTTTATTTCTTCGATTTTAAACGACTACCAATTAGCTGACAGTTGCTGCGATACGTCTTTAAAAGGAACAAATCTTAAGTTTAAGCGAGAAGTGAAAATGACAATAAAGAATTCCAATGCTTGAGGAAATATAGATACATAGGGGAAACATGTAACAAACAAATTGTCTAGGTAAGTCTTCCTCTTATTTACTTGCCAAAAATTAAAATCGTAAGATAAATCTACGTCAGACTTCAAATGGAATAACATCAATGCTTAAATTTACTTCTGTACTAAATTAAGGTTCTATCTATCATAAGAGGTTGCGCCTTCTACAACTTTAGTTTATTTTCTATGCTTTCAAAAACACTATCACAAATTTTTATGGAAACTAACCCCTTCTTGAAAATAAAGAGTTGAAGCAACGCGTTCTTTTATGCCAAATTTGTCAAGCAAAATTTGTTCGCTTGTTTATCTGTGCTATTTGTTTCATCAACTGCTCAAATGGCTTCTAGAACAATTTTGCAAACCTTTACGATACTATCGGCAGTTTTTTAATATATGGAAAGCTGGGGGGGGGGTAATTTTAAATATCTTGAACCCCTCAGAAACTTAAGAGAGTTACAAAATCAACATTTATCACCATAAATTGTTTCAACCAATTCTTTTCTTGTTATCTACAACAAAATCAGAGGAACATTTGGGAATTTTATTATATGTAGTTATTCTAACAACAATATTAGAGACCAAAAATTAATCAAAGTTTTACTTAAACATTAAAAAAAGGTTGATATTCCAGTTCCACAGTTAATAATTAAGATACCAAGATATTACATGTCATTGACACAAGGCGATTGGAAGATACAAGTTTATAGATGGGTATGCGAGTATGTTATAGAGTTGATCCGTTTCCAGCTCCATTAATGGACGAGTAACTTAAAACTAGATTAAAGCACTTTGTGGTAATCAAGAAGCTCTTTAAAGTCTATTTTTATTTTCCATTATTATAGAGACAAACTCACTTTCTGTTTTGCAGATTGAATAAAGGAAAAACGATAGGAGATTTAGAAATAAAACTACAGAAATGGAAGTTACATTTAAGGAGAATGTAGCCAAGTGATGTCCTTCCCCCATTTCATGACAAACACGTGCAATTCAATGGTATTTAGTAAGGCTTGGGGATACTAGGACGATGTTTGTAGACTTTGGTCTTAAAAATCCCCATAAGAAAGTCAGGAGAAATTCGATAAATGGTCTAACTAAGCGACGTTCTTGCCTTTAGAAAAACATCTCACGCAGCAATTAGAGCATAGCCTTTGTTGCGTCGACTATGGTGCCATTTTGTTAAATTGAACGTTTTGCAATTGAAATTGGCTTCTCCTCTCGCTGAGGAAAGGTTCTTCATAAATATCGCGTGGGTTATGATTTAAGTAACAATCCAAACAAGTGAAAATACACTTTGTTGTTAAAGACATGATTATATTTTCACATACTTCAGGGTTTTTGAAAATCACGTTCGAGCAATTTCTGTGCAACAGTCATCTTGTGTGGGTAAAACGGAGATCTTGCATCAAGGATTTTTGGTGTTCGCGCACTCCGAGGTTTTCTTACTCGTTTTCTCGCTACGCAGTCAGTTCTCCTAAAGTTTTCTACCCACAACAACATTAATTTTGAGTCGAGGAGCAAATTTAAAGTTAAAAGTGCTTCCAAAAAACGCTTTGTGTAGCCGCAACAAAGTCATTGCTCACATTTTACGCTTTGAAAAACTAATGTTACCATAGCACAAATTACAAAATACCTTACAATTAAATAGTTAGTAGTTTTACTTTTCTACCTTTTACTAGGTAGTAAAAATATATTTGTATATTTTAATATTATTATTGTTTACTGTAATGAATAAGAAAAAATTAAAATATCTCTATAACTTACTTTTCAAATTTAAAGTTTGCATATTTCTAGAGTAATTTTGGTAAAGAACTGAAGTAGATGTTTTATTCAAAGTAAAGTTAATAACAACTTGTTCCACTTATACAGCTAAAGTGACCAGAAGAACACAACAAAAGCGATTTGTGAATAATAAGTTCGGTTATTTTATAGCCAAACCTTGTACATATCTTGCCGTTTGATTATTTATTAATAGATGTTTTTTGTAGCAAACGTATTACTCTCTTCTATCTACCAAAAGTACTTTTAATCCACCAAATTTACTTGTTTTTGAATCTTAAGGGTAGTGGGACCGCTTGGTTGCCATATTAAGAGTCCCCTTGGAGAGCTTCGGCTTGCTTCTATCATCCCCTAGTTGCTGTTCGGCTGTAGAAGTCGAACATCGCGTAACAGCTTTGGCACTCAAACTTGATGAAATTTTCGCGATTGTCCGAGTACATGCTGTGTGTGCAGACCTTCATTTGGACCTACCGCTGCAATTTGTTTTTTTAGGGTGTCTAAATGGTCGCCATCTAATTGCCTTATTAATAAAAAAATGTGTAAACGCACTAAAATAGAAGAATTCAAATATTTTTAAATTAAGACTGACATAAATAAGCAAAAACGATTTATTTTCATACAAAAAATAAACTAAAATGGGCAGTCGGGTTAATAAAACCTTCGCATTTATCTGAGCGTGCAGATTTGCATGTAATACTTCCCGATATAGTAGCTAATATCTAAGAAATTGAATGATGATGCAACTATCTTAGTATTTTGAGCAATCTACAAGTTTTGAGTTATATTACAGTAAATCATGGGAATTTTGGGTCAATCAATAAGTTAAAATAAAGTTGGTCATTGGAAATTAACGCCGAAGATTCAAAGATTCTCCTGTTATTATGATATTTCTTCCAACAAATCAATAAAAGCCAAACGATCAGCTTTAAACCATTGCAATATTTTTCGTTTTATGTTCAATTCTATAGTAATGTAAAAAGTGTTATCACAAGAGTTGTATTAAAGTAACTAGAAATACCAAGGTATAATATCCAACTAACTTTTGTTTGGCCACTGTACTAACCACTCATATAGGCACTTATCACTACTGTCTTCACGAGAATTTCAAAATGTTCTTTTCTTAAACGTCATATATTGAAATTCAGGCTATAACCTGAACAACAGGATAATTTTGAACCATTAAATTTTCAGTTGGAATCAAGCTTAATAATAGGTGTCCTCATCCAACAGATCGTAATTAAAATAATAAGGCTCTTTTGAAATTTTAAAGTCACTTCAGTCTGTGTAGAAAGAAATGCTTTAACTAAATTTATATATTAAAACTAACTGATCTCTACGAGATATTAGCACTTACAAACCACCATATTAAGTCAGAGTCAATTGTTAAAATATTTGTAGTAAAATATAATCTACTAGTAGACAGGGTTCTTCTCGCTTTTAAACAACAAAGGTTTAACATTTTACCTCTGTTTAGAACCAGCACGCCAGAAGTCTAGTCAAAAACTTCAGTTATAGCAAAACCTGGAAGAGATTTCAAAACCCAAGCGAAGTCATGCAGTCCGATAAACCTAACATCGGTTTTGGTCGAAACGCTGGAACAAGAAATATATAAGGAATCATATGTTGATATGTGCATATTATGCTAATCCTAATATGCATACCAAACAGAGAAATCGTGCGAAATAGCAATCTAAGAAACTAATTGGTAGAGTTGAGAACAAAACAATATTCACTTAGAATGTACATCCTATCTGCCACCTAATGCCAACACTACAACAAGAACGTTCGCGGACGATACAGTGATTCTCGCCGGAGACCAGGACCCAATAGCAGCCACCAATAAATTACGCAACCATCTAGACGAATTGCAGATCTGGTGAAAAAAGTGGAAAATTAAAATCAATGAAATTAAGTCTCAGCAAGTAACCTTCACATTGGGGAAAGATCATTGTCCATCAGTTCACATTAGTAGAGTAGATACACCTAGACAGCAAATTAACCTGAAAAGGGCATATAAACAAAAAGCAAAAACAAACGTACCGGTTGTTTGGAAGGAAGTCAACCCTATGATTAGAGAAAAAATTATTAATACAACCTTAATCCAAAAATTCCAATCCAAAATATTACGAATGATCACAAATGCACCTTGGTACGTTGCAAATTAAACCCTCCACGGCGACCTGAATGTGCCCTGTGTTAATGACGTTATTAGGGAACGAAGGGCTAACCTCTATGAAAAACTGGAAAGTCACAACATACTTCTACACCCATTACTGGAAGAACGCAATGACAGACGGTTAAAACAATATTGGCCAGCTGACCTAAGGAATGGGCCTCACCACATCATAGTCAGTACTGTATTAGTACTCAACTTATTGAATTAGCTCATAGAATTGTAAGTTCTGATTGCTAATAAATCTGTAAAAAAACTTTTTTTTATGCACAGAAAATGAATGACAACACATCCTTTATAGATATATCTTCAGCAACAGATATTGCTGAAGATTCTAAGCAGGGGAAAATTTATCTTGGTTTAAATAACTGTTTAAAGATCCTTTTATCCAAAAGAATAATGACGACTTTTCTTAAGATGGCAATGCTGAAAATAAAGGTCCACTATAGATAGTCGGGCAAAAAACATTTTTTTTATTTAAATATATTTTATCCGAATTCAGAACAAAAAATATATTTCAAAGAAAAATGTATGAAACAGATATTTTTTGTTTTTGCCGTGGACTTACTCTACCTCAGGCCTAGCCGTAGCGAGCCTATAAGACCAATAAGGCTATCAACTTAGAGCAGAAGGAGCAAGTTGAGCCATCGACTAACCGCACCTCACGTTCAGTGTTTCCAGGCGGAATTTTGTGATCTTGGACATCCCTTGTGCTCATGTTTGCTCTTACGCTCAAACCCTGACGCTCTTCTAAGTTCCTAAACATGTACATGTTTAATATTTTAGATTTTAACTTTTGGGAAACAATAAATTAAGCATAATGAGAAACTGCTGCAGCACAATTATTTGTATTAATTCGCCAAATTATTTATTCGTTGTTGTGTTATATTTTTTTACACAGATTACATTGCAGCAATACTGAATAAATCAAATCCAAAAAATTTATATTAAACATGAAAAAATTCACTAATAGTTTAATATTAGATTATTAAAGAAGACACATTAACATACTGTAATAATTTATTTACCTATTGGCATTTTAACTTCGTTATTTTAATAATCAAGACCAGTGTTTGAGAGTTCGAACAAAAATGCGCACAAGGCGCATCCAAAGTCATCAAATTCCATACGTCTAGAAACACTGCTCATGCCTGTCCGTTATTTAAGTGGTGAATGTGAACGTGTTAACAATGCCAAAGATTCCAGTTAGTTAAACAAGTACAAGAAGTGAACAGCATAAGACGTAAATTTTCAAGCGAATGGAAATAGAATCGCTTACAGAGTGTGTTGTAAGTCTGTAAGTATAGGTCACCTACTTATATGCTTTAATATTTACGTTATTAGATACATAGATTTCGATGAACCTGCACGGAAATGGTTTTTTTGCTCCGATTTCAATGATATTTGGTACATGGTAGCTTTAGGCAATGCTGAAAACCAAATTTCTTTTTAAAAATTTAACCTTCCATTATTTAATCAACTTTAACAAAATAATACTTTGTCGTATTTATGGGCCTACTGCACTGTAAAATTACTATGACCAGAAATTAGATTTTAAATTAGGAATTTAACTCGACAACTTGGGGGCACAGAGAAAGCCTTTAATTCCACGCTGTGGGGGAATAATAAATTTACTTATTTTTTCATTTCAGTTTGACTTCAAAAGGAAATGTGAACCACTCCAGAATAAGCACTCGACCACGCACCAACACCTTACACGAACTTCTTTAAAGAAGCAAAAGTTATTGACCGACAGAGGATTCTGAAGCAATCAGTGACTTTAACCGGGAACTAGCCGCAACTTTTCTGGCAGAAGCAATTCCTCTAAATAAGTTGGAAGAAGATCTGCTTCGTAACTTTTTAGAGAAGTACTGTAATTGAAAAGTCTCCAGTGTAAGAACACTGAGGCAAGTTGTACCCTCAATCTACAAGAAAGTGTTAAATGAAGTCGGACAAGAAATCGAAGACTCCAAGATCTGGATTAGCGTCGACGCTGTTGGCCGAATTTCTTTCCCTTTGGTACCAGTGACCACGAGATGGGGTACTTGGCTCTCTGCTGCCTTCTACTACCAACAACATTTTTAAGAATTGATTCAGGTAATAGAACTGAAAAGCGAAGCTGAGTGTGTGAGAAGAGTGAAAGAAGTCGTGAAAACAAAACTAAAAAGTGAATTAACTGCGATAGCCTCAAATTATAGGTTCATCCCAGCAAGTGTAGAAAAGGTGCAGACAACGAACCTATTACTCACCTCTTCGGTGTTAGAAGTGACGAAAGCAGTGGAAGAGTCGAAAAACTGACCAGACAATGGTGGGATTAAAAACCAGGAACAAGACGAGGCCCTGTTGGAGAGGAATGGTGGATGGGGGGCACTAAAACAAATTACTGACCTATTGGCAGGGAAAGAAGAAGACAGGGAGACTCCCACACTGTGGTAGCAGCGAAATATGCTCCAGCTACATCAGCTGATGTTGAAAGGCTGTTTTTACGATTAAAATATTTAGTGCTATTTGCCCCTTATACTGAAAAAATACTTTATAAATTACAGCCTTATTTTCTTAAGAGATATAAAACAGATCTTGTTTGTTGTTTTACCTGGCTCTGGTCATCATATAATGGACTGCTAAAAGAACTTTAATAGAAATACATAAATATTGATATATAGTTTTGAATATATACAATTTAGAAGGTAAAGTGACAAAGATAATATAAGAACTAATTTATAGTTATCTATTATAAACAAAAAATTAGGATAACTTAATGGTTCAACTCTACATAACACTAATTTGGACTCTCTGAGCAGGTGAACTACTTGAGAGTCACGTTAAACACAATATTGAACTAGGAACAGGATGTTAAAGACCATAAGAGTATTTTGAATTTAAACTATCAACTGGCTATACTGGTTGCATGCAAGTATGATAATACCCATTGTGGAATAGAAGAGAAACGATTGCAATCAAAGGTTTAGAAAAATGCAGAAGTGAGTCTGTCTAGGCATTACAAAGGACACGTGCAGCTGCAATTGAGGTTATATTAAACCTTCGTTATTTAAATATGCACGTAAATATATGGTACCTTTTAGGAAACTTAGTATTTCAGTAAAAAACTATTACGGTAGTAATCTACGAGAGAGTTCAAATACAAACGCTGTAAGTTCGATAATTTCATCCATTTGGGAAAAGGGTCACAACGACAGTTTATATATGTTTGTTATCATTTATTTTGAAAGATTATTTATATCACTATTAAGAATAAAGAACGTGCTTCTAGTTAAAATGTTACTTCTTTTGCTGTGATATGCGAGTTCACCAGCGTATCAATAGCATTGTGGGTTTATTATACTTTGTTTGGCCAGCAAATGGATGTAATCTCAAAACACATTTAGCTCTGATAAGTACACATTAATTTTCCCTGCGCCACTCCATATTTGCTTCTTTAAACTTAATGCTGTACGACAGGACCAAATACCATCACAAGTCAGTAATAGATATAAACACTCATCTCTCTCTTCTTCGTAGCGAGGGAGAAGCCTCTAAGAGAGTAAGAAAAAAAATTTGACTAATTTTTGATTATTGTTTGAGCACTATCGCATCGAAGACGTACTGTTACACATATTTCATCAATTGACCTCAATAAGCTAATGAGTTAGAGCAACGGTCACCTAGGTGTTGCTAGAGGGTTACATTTACGTCCTAGCTTTATCTTGCATTGAACATTTTAAAACACTTGAACACTTAATTTTCAATTAATGTGTCTCTATAGAATTGTTACTGTCATTTAGACAAAAAAAAATTTAATATGTCTTATTTTCAGCGGGAACTTAGCATTATCTCTTATGAAGATAACCACAGTTGGCAGTTGTTTGTGAAACTTGTACTGTCGTTGAATACATAAATAGAAAAAATTACCAGATCAAATACCCTAACAAAGTGATTTTGCTTAATTAAATTATTTGAAAGATTTACCAGTGTTTTACACTAAATAGTTCAAGCATTACAATTAATATTTCTTATAAATAAATAATTTAGCATTTTCTGGGTATAAGAAACTAATTTCAGAAGTTTTTTTTCTTTATATGCCCTAAACCATATAACGATTGGTTGCTGGGATACGTTGTTCTATACTTTACAACATTGAAATCAATTGATATTCTCTCTTTGAAACTCTTTAAAAGAATGGCAACTAAATTGATTTCAGAAAAAGTTTCTTTTGCACACTTCCTTGAATTATGAAGCGCATTCATGCGCTATGTATGCACCACTTTGTACATTAACAAATGATTAAATTTCTGATGAAAGTTACATTTTTAGAACTCCAGCTCTATAAACCCCTGAGCAAGGTTTTTAAGCCTTGTAGTTTAGGAAATACTCTTATTCTATTTTTTGATGTTCTGCTCATATTCAAAATCCATACATTTTATTCAAATTATCAATAATAAAAAACAAATTAAAAAAACAAACATTAAGAAGAAATAATTAACGCAGTCTCATAAACAGTACACAAATAAAAAAGTTAGAAGTTTCATACAAAAGAAAAATTGAACAAAGTTTATTTAAATTAAAATTATATTAACGCCTTTTTAATCTAAAATTCAAGTAAACAAGAGTTTTTCTTGACTAACATCTAAATATTATTAAAATATACGAAGTTTCAGTTTATTTGTATGTAGTTTTTTAATGTATTACTTTATAACTTTACTTTCAATATATGAGTATTTTGGTTGGTTTTTTGGGATTTTCAACCCACTGTCTAAACAAATACAGATTTTTAAAATATATTTGTACGATTCCCTTCCCTCTAGCTTGGTTTTTATTCACTTATGTGAGAATAGAAACAAAACGTTACTTTATTACTTTATAATAATATAATATAATAATGGTAAGGCTCTAACGCCCCGCGTGGGAGCACAGCCTGCGAACTGAGAGGTTAAGGCTCTCGTACGTTGGCTTTCTCTGCGTACTATCTCTGACGCGGGGCGATGTGGCAAGCACCACGTCTTAGACGGCCGCCATTATTACCTTTTGCTCGGGTGAACGTAGGTACTCAATTATTTTTAGTGACTGAACAGGCCACACGCCAGGCATCAGTGAGCTCCAGGAATGGAACCCGGGACCGTCCGCATCGCAGCCCGCGCCCTAGCCACTGGACCACTCTGGCGCTACTTTATTATTTTAACTTTTTGAAACAAAAAGCCTAATCTGATTTTACGGGCTTTTGGGCAAATAAAATCATTTGAGAAAGTAATTAATGCTAATTCTATATAAAGCCTGAGGTTATCTCGAGTTTAAATAATATTGTGGTCAATAATACCGACCTTTTTTGTATTGAGTTTATGAGCTTAAATATATCTGATTAAAATCTAAAGCAATCAACAATTAATTTTAAATTATTGCATATTTCAGAATATAATTTATGTTTCATTTATTTATTGCAAAATAGGTGGCAGAATATTATGGGTATGATTTTCATTTGCAAACAGTTCTTATTGCGGCAACTATGTAAACTATGAAAAACACGCACGTCAAGTACTGAAAAACCACCAAACACTCTTTCGAACATCAAACTACCCAGTAAAGAACTATCAAAAAATGTTTTTCCATATCATTTTATCCTAACATTCGTTGTACATAACAAAATGCTGCTTCTTGCAGATGCATAATTTCTAGTAAGCTAGTTATGTGTTGACTCATCAAATTGTTGCTAAGTATCTACTCATTACATATTTGAATACCAAACAGCTATTTTGATTGTCAGTTTATACTTAAAAAGATAAATCTGCCATTTTCAATAAGTTTGGCTAGTGAACAACAAAGAAGAGTGGTGTTACTGCAAAAACCGCATGTCCAAGAAATACATCTTGTCATAGTGATGGACAAAATTGTTAGTGCTATTTTATCAACTACACTAAGTCACGGTGAGCTACCTTAAACAATGCATCCATATTTCAAAAACTTATAAAAGGTCAAAAAGTAATTTACCCTTTTTGCAAACGAGCGATCTGTTCATTCTTGACTGGGGGTTTCTAGATGTCAAGTCATAACTTGAAACATCGTGTGGTTGATTCTCGTGTTATAAGGCCGTGGTCAGAGTTCAGAAACTTGACGTTTTATCCACAAGTGTGGCGAACATCTTCAAAAGAAAATCTTCTAAAAATTAAGTAACTGTTCCGTTCATTTCCACTTTTATATTCATGCGAGTACGGTAGGGATAGTATTGGGGGCCGTAGTTGACATCACCGGAATGGTAGATAACGTAATCAGGCTAGCTGCAACGTCACTCGTTCCTTCATCGTATCGCCGTCTTTTTTTGCCCCTTAAGAGCGACAAACCAAGATTTAGGTAAATTGAATCTGTCGTCCCTGTTAAAAAGATTTTTATATTTATAAATATCCATCGGCTGTCTATATAATCTCGGGTTATCATTCCTACAATTGGATAAAACTTGTGTTTGTCCGAATTCTATCTCTTCCAAAGCATGTTTAACAAGTGCTGATTTTTCAGCATATATGACGTTTGTGTTCCTTTATCCTAGTAGTAATCGTTTGGCCCAATGTATACTTGCTACATGAACAAGGTAGCCATTTTACCCCTGGTGTATCATGTGGGTTTCTTGTATCTTTGGCTGGTCTAGGCAAATTATTACTGCGTTATCAAGATCAAAAGGTAGTTCTAAAGCATTGGCAGGTCAAAAACTACCAGCTCACTCCTCTAGCCCAACGAATTTATCGAAAAACAGAAGCGGCCTTCGTCAGAGGACAAGTTCACGCTTTACGTTTACTAGAACTGATGCAAGTTCATGTCAGCTTGGCCAGAAGAACACTTTTTATTCTGCTGAGAAACATGGAGCGGCCGCCAGCGTCAGACAATATTATAAATTTCAGCGTTTACAGGAAAAAAACGCTCCTACACAGCTGGATTATAAGAAAATTGTAATAAACCTTTCCAAACACGAGCTTAGCCAGTAAGCTATCAGTGCTCTTAGCAAAGATAAAAAGCTTGCCGTAGTACCTAAATCCAATCCGGTTGAGGACATTATAAGTAACGTAGAAGCAGTCATACGGAACCTTCCAGCGGAGGAAGCAGAGAAAGTACGAGTCGAGACTTCACGCATCCTGTGCCGTACTATGCTGCCTAAGAAGAACTTATTCAGGGCGGAATTAAATGCTCTACGTATACTCAAGAATGATGACACCACCATTATCTTATCAGCAAATACAGGTAATGCCACAATTGAACTAGCACAACAGGACTACACGAGGAAGATGACCGAACTGCTCGATACGACCATTTACACCGTGCTCAAACGCGATCCCACATTGCGGATACTACGTGACACGAGCAGATGGATAAAAAGTTTCTCTCTGGATGACGCCACCAAAAAGAGACTAATAACATCAGAGGCGCTGCCCCCAAGAATATACGGGCTCCCCGAAATACACAAAGACGATGTACCGCTGCAACCCATTGTTAGTGCCATCGGGGATCCTACCTACAAGCTGGCCAAGTACTTATTCAGTCTGTTACAATGTACATTAAAATACCAACAATTACATCAAGGACTCTGCATATTTTGCAACCTTCAAGAGGGAGATCTAATGGTCAGTATCGATATTACTTCCCTGTTTATCAAAGTGCCGAATAAAGATGACCTAGATCACCCGAAGAAAATTTTTTCTAACTATATCTTACAGCTATTTCAACAGTACCTTACGTCCAGTTACTTTGTTTGGCAGAGCGTATATGATGAACAAAAAGACGGAGTACTTTGCTACATGGAGAAATTTGAAGAGATTACCAACAAAACAGCACCATTTAAACCCGCGATATGACTAAGATATGTCGATGACACTTTTGGGATATAGAGACACGGAAAGGAAACCAACCACACGATGCACCATAACGCCGGCCGTGAAAGCCTTCGCATCTAGTTCGTACCTTAAAAGTCAGTAATGTGCAGTATTCCTTTTCAATTTTTGCTAGCTGGTCAGAGACAATTTACAGGAGAAAAGGCAACCGATTTGTGATAAAGCATGTCATTTAAGCTTTTCGTGATCACATTAAGAACTCGTCTAAATGCTTTCTTCATCGCATAAATAACAAAGAGTTAAACTTGTTTCTGTGTATAACTTGTACTGTGAGAGAATACAAAATAATAGATTTGGGGTGACCATGCTGTGCAACTGATTGACAAACACATATGAGGTTAAAATGTTTGCAACTGACAACGCCGATGACTTTCCAAATCCTTCGTTTGATTCAGACATGTATACGCTATGGCTTGCAGTAGATTAGATAAAAGACACCATCAAGACTTCTGAATGCATTGTTTTCACAACAAGCTGCAACTTGAGCTATTGATTTATCTGATGGGGAAAGATTCAAACCAGCAAGCTAATTGCTCCTTTCAATCGCGACACAGTTGGATATAAAATACCTTTATTATGTAACGCACGATCCATTTTGACGTTCTAAAAAAGACATAATCGCTAGGTATTGTAATTGCAAAAATGACACCAAGACTGTTTCATGTTGCACAAATTGTTCGGCTGATGTACGGTATCTTGGCTATGCCCCATATTGCTGATAGTGTAAAACTTATAAGTGAATTGGATGACCTTGAGGTAGAAAATGATGAGGATAGGGGTAAGAAAAAAGTTGAGTTATGTAATATATTTTGTTATAATTTGTATTGTGGTCGAAATTACTTGGTTTACAACAATAAATATAAATATTTTATAATCTTGACTTTGTTCATGTTAAAAATCGTCTAATTAGTCATAAAATCTATCCAAAAGAACCAATAAATTATGAAAAAGTTAGTTTGGAATTTTTGATCACCACATTTTCTTCAACACAAGATAACCTCGAGTCTTATATATTATTAGAGTCAGCATCGACTGCTTTTCTGAATAAATCCATTTTTAATACCTCCACTTATTTGTCCAAATCCTCAAAAATTAGACTTTGTCTTTTTGTCCTGGTATTGGTTACTACTGGAAGCTTTTCAATTTTATAGAATTCACTCCAGAAGAGCCTTTGGATATTGGTGTGCTAGTTTCACAAGAAAAACGTGCAAAAAGACTACATAAAGTAATAAAATATACTAGAATTAAGAAAACGATAATTACGACACAACGGGAAGAATTTGGAGAATGAAAAAAATGTAAACAGAGATGGATGCTAGTGAAGCTAACAAAGAAAGTACAAAAATAAATATAGCATCAAGTTAGTGACCAAAGAAAGGATAAAATCAGTACAGGTACCAAATAAAGTACCAGAGTTAAAGAAATATTACAAAACTTTTAAACTTATAGATAATTGTCCAATCTTTGTCATAAAAATAATTCCTCAAGAATACCTCATTTCTACCTTTGTTCCCACCCGAAAAAATCTTGAACATTAAAATGCAATGCTTGGACTTGTAAGCCTCATGAATAAAAATGTATTTCACAATACTTCTCTTGTGCGCGACAGACTAGAAGCTTTCGGATCGCACTGCGTATCCAAAGCCACTTTGCTAATGCATCTACCGTTGCAAGTAAAATATTGCACGCAAACCAATGCAATTCATTAAGAGAAAAAAGTAAAAGTGAAATGCTTTATTCTGCATCAGTAATACAAATGTGCTATGCACTTGTTTGGAAAGTATAGAAAAGATAAGCAGCTCTTTACCGATGAAAGCTTTATCGCATACCAGCCTCGCTTGTAACTCAAACATGTCTGTAACAGCTGTGAGCAATGTTATGAGAGCGCATTTAAACAATGCGAGAAACTTTCATCATAATGTATGTATGTGCATACGTGCCGTCTGATAAGTTAAATAATGAAAGTGCTTACATTAAATTAGTGCCTCATATTTTAAATATTACATTGCTTGATTTTAACTAAATAACAATTAAAAAATCCACTTACGTTATCCTCAAAGTGACGTTTGGGCACATCTGAAACAAAAAACAAGTAAATAGTCCTGATAATAGCAAAAAATAATATTCAATTAAACAATAAAAGTGGCAAGACCATAATGGTCACAATATTATTTCAAATAGGGGTAAATCAAACGTAAACCGAAATATGTTTTTTATTTATTGAAACATTATGAAAATACTTCGAAACACACTTTCCCCTAACGAATAGGTAGTTTTTCAATTCGGTTGAAATAAAGATGAGCGTGACGCACGAACGCTTCGACAAATTTCTTTCCTTTAATATTTTTTTTATTAAAGGAGTTGGTGACCAGCTTACGGGCCTAACCCAGCATTTCGACTTTATGGTCTTTTATGCTCCTCTTACATCTTCTAGGAAGTTCTATTATAATTAGTTTCTGTCTCCTGCGATGTATTGCTGGACAGTCGAAGATTATGTATAGAATATATCGCACTTGAACATATTATGAGGAACAAACCTGACAACATAGAAAAATAAGTAATACAGGGGAAGGTAGAAGGACAAAGATCTAGAGGTCGATCACATACCAGATGGATGGATCAAATCACAAAGCTAATCGGAAGATATATGCATACACTCAGAATCGAAGCACAAGACCAATCAAAATGGAGAGAAGTAATTCAAGATGCCGCAGTGGCCACTACATTCCCTAGTGGGATTAAAACAGAAGAGGAAGAGGATATCACCTCTGCATACACCCATTCTGTATAGATATTTCTTCAAATGGCAATGACCTGTCACATGTCCTACTATCTATCTTACCTGCACATGTCCTAAGTAAATGATATCCAAGTTAGCTTTCTAGATGATTTCGTAATTGGTTATTTCCCCACTCTCTGCCCTTGAATAGTAGACCAACAAAAAACCTGTTTTTTTATCCACAGCACTCCTGCTGTTCGAATGCTGCTTTTGGATATACTAAACACAGATTTTGGACTTATAAATAAAGTAAATGTTTTGGTTTTAGAACAAGAACCTACTATTTAATACTCACTGTACCAGAATCCATATGAATGGAACCGTGTTATTATCATATAGGGTTACCAGCTGCAATAAACCTTTCTTTGTCGAATTGGTGTTTGCACAAAGGAATTACAAAACTTTAAAGCTACTTGGCTATCTGCTAGAATACTAATACGTTCTTGGGTATAAATTATTACAAATATTGTTTACTTCTGCTTTTACACCGTGTATACCAGATTAGCCCCCTCGTTAGATAACATAAGGTTCTTCAAATCCAATTTCTGCGATTATAGTTTACAGTAAATGCTTTGTCAAAAGAATATTCAGGGAGTTTGTAGTCAATTCCCATGCTTAACATGGGATTACTCTCAACTACTTTTTATATTCGTTTGGGACCACAACTATCGTTGTGTATATTTGAGTTTCCAGTGGATTTTATTCTACAGGCACCAATTCAGACTTCCCTCTTTAGATATAATATATTCAAGGTAATTAGACTTCGGAGAGTTTTCGTAGTACTTCTCATGACTTCACAGATGCACAAGCATGTTAGTATTTGTATCCTGGTTAGCTGGACAGCCGTCCTCTGTTCTAATTTTAGCCACCACACTAAGGTGCAGTACACGACCATGGATCTGGTAATCGTGGTATAGTATAACAAAACTATTTTTGGTTTTAATCTTCATGTTTTTCCAAACATATGTGGTATATTTATATGTGTTACTTTTAGAAGTACAAAGTCTGGACTCTAGAAAAATTGTCTCAGTATAGTGCATAATAAGTCCTCAATTTTTGTAAATAGTTTGAGTAGTTGTATAGGACCTGGAATCGTTGTGAAGCAGTTCAAGCACTGCCGCAGCTAATTCGGACCTCAAAAACCGCTAATTGGCGCTCATCTTAGAAAATAAAGCGAATATCCTTGTCCGTCACTCTGATTGTCGGGGTGAATGGCTTTTGTTATCAACTCAACTGTCTCGTGCTACCAAAAATTATTGTTTATTGCACGCATGCTTTTCAAGCTTCTTAGCGGTGTAGTCCTTGAACTGTGCCTTAAGGCTTCTCAAAATTTCGGACTGTTGACAATAATCCTCGTGACTTGACATTGTGACACTGACTAAAGAATCAATAGTGCGAGGTACCTTACAGAGGCAATGGTTTTTAAGTATTCCTATTTACAACGCTCAGAGAAGTCAAACCCTTTTTTATGTATCTAACGAGGCTTAAAAGATTTAATTCGTCTACTAATCCAATAAAAAAGTTTTCAAGAACAGCTAAAAAGTTGACGTTTAGGATTAACTAACTCGCAGGTCAAACGGGTTCAACTTTTGATTTTGCGATAATAGTAATAAATAATATACGAAAAAAACATAAAACATGTTACTATGATAGTCAGACAATTTAAATGAATGTGTACACATACACCAGTTTAATGTAGGCATATCTAAAAATAGGAGCAAGAAGAAGAAACATTATTATTGAGGTAAAGATAAGATTTAAAAGGACAAACTAAAAGTTTGTAATGCCAGTTTTTGAAAATATTTGGTTAAAGATATTTAAAAAACACTCTTTAAGTTTATTTATAATAATAATTTTTTATTTTAAATGCAGCTACCACCCAGTCTAAGACTAAAATGTAACTTATTTTTAATATAATAATATTTCCCCGTAAAAGGCCTTGAAGCCCCTTTGGGATCGTAGCAGGATAGGTCTGCTACAATCGATAGCTATATACATAAGCGTAGTAATGTGACTAGCGCTATGTACCGACCGCCTATTATTACCCCAGAGTTTGACCTCCAGGTACTCTTATTCTTAAACCCACCAAAATAAATACCTTAATAAACCTGCAAAGCTTGCAACGCATAGCGAAGTGGTGAAACAGGCTGACCACGCTGACCTTTGACCAATACTAGCAAACAAGCCTTTTTGGTCACCTGTCTATTGGTGAAAACAGAATTAAAAATTCCCAGTCGTTCTCGTTGAACAACGAATACTTTTTTTTTGCAAGTTACAGAACCTCAAACTACATTTACACTATGTCACTTCACTAACTCGTGAAGGCTTATACCCTTTAGCTCACTTATTTAATTACAATTATAGAGGAACTAAGTAGGCTCGACATGTTCATGTTGTAGAAGTTTGTCTCCATAATTTCTTGCAGATTTTTGAATATCTTTTTTAACATATTACACTCCAAGATCCTCATGAAAATTTATTGTTTTTAATATACTTAATTTTAGAACGTTTGTATAAATCTAATACATGACTTTCTGGTGCAACCCCAAAATTAAAACGCCCGCGGTGGTTATATAGTGACAAGACTGAGTTTCTTCCCAGACGCCATAAGTTTTTCATCGTAGTTTTATATCTACCTATAGAGTATTGGCATACGGGATCATTTGTCCATTTATATTTTTTGTTGCACACTTTATCTATTTATTGGGGAAGTTAATATAAACTGATTTTCCTTCGTTTAAATTAATTTTTTATATCTTGGTCCAGTTTTGGAATTTACTAATGGCGTTTTGAAATTTGTTGGATCTTTCCTTATTATTTTCCTGCTGTTATAAACTGACTTCAACAACAAAATAAAACGATTAGCTGTTTTTGCATAATATTTTCAGGGTTTATTAAATAGTTATTAATAAGTATAATTACCATGTGTTTATTTAAAATATCCAACCTTAGCCTCTACACAAGCTTTAAGACTTCTGGGCCACCCGTCTGTGGCAGCACGCACTACATCTATTGGAAGTAATGACTGCAGCCGCCAGGGCACGCTTCAAAGGATCAAATTTAGGGTGTCCATTTTGAGTAAATTTTCCTTCCTAAAGCTGCCCATAGTTGACAATCTAATGAGCTGATATCTGTGCTACTAGAAGACCAATATTCCACTGTTAGAAATTGAGTCAAGTTTGAGTTGACCGTGCTTTCTGAGCGGATGTAGAGTGTTGCTGAAAAAACGCGCGATTCACAGTTTTCACTTTGCATTCCAAAACATTCTATTGCTACAGAGCGGCCGAAGATTTGACTCCCTTTTTGCTAAAATTAATGCTGATCACTCCATTAAAACAGACTTCCTGTAAAACCTTTACAGATGCTGGATGACAGCTTCTTTAAACCTTTAGCATTAACTGAAATGCGACATAGCGCATATCCTGACATTTTGTTTGTTGAAAGTTTTCTCCACTGCAAAATTCTTTTCATCTGTGAACAAAATTTTTCTGCGGCCATAATCTTCTGCTTACGAAGAGGTTTTCGTTTAATTAGATTACTTACGACTTGACTGTTTGAGCTGTCCGAACTGAATGTGGTCTTCCAGATCCTAGGTGTTCTTCGACACCTTCAGTCTCATAAAACAACTTTGTAGCTCAATACACAAACATACAACTAATGCTAAGAGTTTCACTTATGTAATGGTATTACAGCAATACGGTTCTTTGTCGCCCCATTAGTAAATCACCAAACTTGACAACACAAAGACTTGATAATTGTAACCGTATGTCAATGTTGTATAAAGTAAGGGCAGATTAAATTTTCTAACGATATATATGGGAATATTAAGTATTAAAGTCTGAATAAAGCGTCAATCCGATTAGTCAACTTAATAGGGGTTTTTCTTGAGAGCTGCTTTAGAACTGCACCTGCTATCCAGAAGAATTTTTTAAATTTATGTTATGTTTAATTTTTGGTGATACCTGTATAATATTTTCTTTATCCTACCGATGTACTTTCTTCTGCTCTTTCTTCTTGTTTGAAGTTATGGGGTTGAAAAGTGTTTTTAGATAAGCAACAAAATACGCTGCTTTTCGTTCACTGCTTCTATTCCAACTGCCATATTCATTCTTAATCTGCATAAAACTCTTTAATCTTTTGTCGATATAATCTGAACTACTATCATTACTCAACTTTGTCAAATAGAAGGTAATATATTTCCTTTTGAGTTTTTCAATTTCTCTTTTTAATTTTACGCAAAATTGCAAACTTTTGTAGACACCATAACGCTTTTTGTTGATCTTTAACTGCTTTTCTGTCTTATTTATTAGATACGCTAAGCGTGTTTTGATTCACCGCTTCATTTTTAATTTTTTGTAATTCGACGGCTACTTTACACCCGCAATGATTTGCTGGATGCTGCTCTCCACCAAAGTGTGCGCATTTTGGCTTGGCAATTGACGATTTGGGGGAACCTTTTGATGTTTTGCCACACATTTAAGTCATTTAAATAATATATTTTAACAGTTAGATCTAAAAATCCAAAAATACTTTCTGGTCTAATTGAAATATTAATTGGAATGTTCCAATTAATTACTTACAAAGACGTTAAAGCCACAACCGACTTACCCTCCGTGTACTTAAAACGTTTATCATTTCCCAAATTTCCATTTTTGACAAAGTGCTTTCTAGCGCCCATTGCAAAATTTCCTTTCCAAGAACAGCGTTTATTGCGCAGTTTTATAATCTTTAACTTTGGTCATTTATTGGACCCATAAGGTTTTAGAATTAACCTCCAGGTAAACTGAAAGTACTGTATCTTTAATTTTGCTTTTGCAGAGTGGGTAAATTTTATAACATTTTTTTTCGTTGCATGCACCTTCAGTGGACTTATTGCGCCTTTATTATTTGGATTACCAGCTGCTTGCGGAAGCAATCACCGTTCAACGATTCCACTGAATGTTATCCGTTTAAGCAAATAACTTGTTTAAAGGAAATTCGTCTTGGCAATCTAACTACCTTAAGAAAGCCGGTTAGAACCATTTAGAATAATCAACTGTCTCCAAAAGATTAGTATCTCATTTATTTATTTTTTTTTTATTTTAGTAACACTAAAATTTACTTTGGCATTTGTTAAACGAACAAACTCTGTATATTATTTAAGTATAAAGATTGTTGGTATAATATACTGCTTGCTTGCACCAAATTTGCAACAAGCAATGTTGTACTAGCAGTGTTACCTATATTTTATCTTACATTGTGGTCACCAAAGGCTGCTAATAGAAAAGTTAAATGTTTTCTAAGGTAAATTTAATGTGGAAAACCATACAAAAAAAACGGTGTATTCCTACTACTTGCTCAAAAAGGACTAAGCTCCTAACTACTCCATTTTTTATACAAAATACCGACTGATTTTACACAAACCAAAGGAGCATGTAACTCTAATGGTATTTTTAGGTTAAAGTCCTTTTTGAAATACTCCAAAAAATAATTTGGAGTATGTGAGTGAAAAGTATTTTTCACTCCATTGTTAATAACACATACAGTATTTGTGAGGTTGTAGAGACAACTGCAACTTATTAAAAGTATGGTTTTTGGGATAGCTTCAGTTAGGATATCGCATCCAATGTCACAATTGCTCTAAAGAGTATTTTGAGTACTCCTACTCCATAAGAATGCATAAGTACTTCACCTTTACCTTTAACGGTCGTATAGTACATTCTCCTTCTTTTAACGGGTTAGACTGGCTACCTGCCTGAGTACGACCAACATATATAAGAGTAGAAGAGTAGAAGAACGTCGTGTAGCCTAAATGAGGTATTTAGGTACCAGATCCGATTCAGATATTGTTCCTAATATTGTATTTTCGAGTACTTTTTGGAGCATTTTGGACACACCAGTGTCGTCATGTGTTTTCTCACATGGTGTTTTAGGTTTCGTGGAAGTACTACCTAACGCGGAATTATTTATCTCATGACTGAAAAAAATTTACTGTAATTTTTCGGTTTATGCCCCCCCCATTTAAAACTTACAATGTTTGTCAAAGGAGTGGGAAAGACAACCTCTAAATATTTTTGAAATTTTTGCACAGTTGAACAGTTCTCTACAGTCCTCGCTAGATTTAGATCAAAATTTGCGGGGGCATAAATGTAAATATTTTTCTTCCTGAGCTTAACTCAGTTTAAATTATAATTAAACTTACGTCAAATCAGTGCAGTACGAAATATACCTGCCTCTTGGGGCTTTTGCTACAGAAGTTTTTTGCAAAATCATTTTATGGCTTGATGAATTTTGCTTTCTATCTGCTTACTTAGAACCCAAGTTTCACTTGCGTACATCAGTGTTGATTTAAATATGGTTTTGAGCACTGCACATTTTGTTTTCTTAGAGATCTCTTTTTTCATAATGAATGTGTTTTTTAATGCATTGTAAACCATAGCTGCGCTTTCTAGTCTATCGTTTATTTCCGCATCGATTTTCTATTCCTCTGTATTGTTACTCTCAAATATTTAAATGATTGGACTTTTATATTTTAGTATCATTTATTTTTATTAATATGTCTAGTTCCTCTTTTCCTATTACCATAATCTTAGTCTTTTCTGCGTTTATCTTTAAGTGTCTTGCACGTAGTGCGTTTTTTCATATCTCCAAGTTGTGTTGTAGGTATAGCAGTAACTCATCAGTGAATACACTTTCTGATATTTTTATTAACTCCAGGTTTGTACAGTCCACCTATAGTTTTTTTTACTTTTCCCTTAATTTCTTTTAATATATCGTCCATTACTAAATTTGATAAGGTGGGGCTAAGAACTCTTTCTTATCTTACTTCATTTATTATTATGAATTCTTTTGACTGTGATTATGTAGTTCTCACGTAGATTATTGCATTGTACTAACGTACCACTAATCGTTGTCCGTTTTAAGCTATTCCCACTAGTTTTCTTTTGACGCTATCAAACGCCTTTTCAAGGTCAATAAATGCTACTAATATTTTATGTGCTGTAAATTTTTCTATTCCTTTATTAATCTCCTTTCTGAAACTATTTCGTATATCTTGGCTGCTATCGATAACAATGTAGTTAATAAATTCCCGTCTATTTCCTTTCTTGTATATTTACAATAGTATTCCTATCGCCTACTCTTTGGGAATCTTCTCTTATTGCCATGTCTTATTAAATAATTTGGTTGGCACTGAGACCCACTTGTTGCCTAGGTTCTTGACCATTTCTGATATTATCCCATAATGTCTAGCTGCTTTATCTCTATTTAACTTTTTGTAGCCCCTAATTTCTTGCTGTTTTACTATTCTTTTATGTGATCGGTACTATTTGGTTCATTTCCTTTCTCTATTTTTATTTTCCGCGTTTGTTCTGTCGTTAACATTTTCTCAAAATAGTCCTTCCATCTCTTCATTATATCATCTCCTTTTACCAATAAACTTTTGTCCTTGTCTTTTATATAGTTAGCTTTGTCCAAGACAACATCACTGAAAGGAAATCCACGTTTAGTAGCGAATAGATTCCTAACAACGAGAACAATCACCCTCGGCGTCAGTCGTAGTCCACATAACATACCACAAAGCCCCACCAACTACCTGCCATTCGATTTTCAGTTTATACCCACTGCCAAATTACAGGTTGTGTAAGCATTTACTTAATGCTTGACCGAAAATCACGCATTTTCAGTGGTTTCAATTACAATTGCAGATACTCTTCGATAAGCACAAAAAATTCAAAAAGAGGAACAATTACGCCATAAGAGAAATGTTGGTAGTTACACACCAGTAATGCCGTAATCGTTAAATTCAAGCTGCGTCAAGGTCATCGACAAGAAGAGCTTCAATATGTGGTATATGATGACAACTCAAAGAATCCTAACAGTGGCACTTACCACGTATCTCAACTCCATGAACACCATTCATCAGAATCATCATCCATTTTCCTTTGCCCAAATTAGACGATAAGAACGATCTTCTACCATAGACGGTCTTGAGAAATACACGACAAAAATAGATTAAAAATTATTTTTAATTAAAAATATGTAGAACATTCCAGTACTAATTCTAATACTCTAAATGGACTCTTCCGACCACCCTGATATAATCTTTTAGTTAATATTTAGCATCTGAACGTCATTAAATATTGATGTCACTGGTAGACAAAAATCAACTTCATTGTTGTAATGACTTGACACCATTCAAGATCATCAACCTGGAGATTCTGTGGAAGGACCAGGCAAACTACCTCAAAAAGATCGTGAATAAGAAAACAAAGGCACTAACCTCAATCTTCCATCCACAAAGTCAACAGTCCTTTAGGAACAACCTACACCTTGAGAAGCTCCAGGTTGTCCAAATCCGGGAATTAATAAACGACATTAATGCTCTATGTTTAGCGTTGAGCCTAGCGTCCAGAACCACAGAAATTCATTTATAACTGACCTGTCCAATTATAAAATCGACAGAGAAGCCTACCATACGCACTCGAATATCTGATTCTCCCACAAAGTCTACCATTAACCTACGACTTTTCACGTCAAATCACCTCACAGGACATAAATTAGAGGCCCTACTCAAAGATCTCTAGTTACGCTGACGAAGTCAACGTACGCAAACTAATAAAGCATCCAGCTCTAAAGCTTCAAATAATATTTCGAGCCCTTGTCGCCGACGTGTGTTTCTAACGAAAAATTTGGACGCCGCTTTGCTTTGGATGGCATCTAATACCACCAAAGAACGATTTGGACATTCAAACTCAACAAACTTTGAAAGAAGCTTTTAAACAACTATCTCGGTTTGTTTATTGTGTTATGACGCCTATCCTTTAGAAAACGAGCATGAACCTTTCGGGTCATCAATTTTGCTGAGATTTTGCAGGAACAACGTACCAAATTCCATTCGAAAACAATGGTAAACAGGTATTTTGGAGAAAGCTCAAGTTAAAATTATGCGCGCCATGTTAGTAGCATTAGAGTAAGACAAGGTGTAACATTTTAAATAAACTTAAAGCATAGTTCGAAGACAAAAATTTAGCATAAGTAAAGCACAAATAAGTTTTGGGGCGACAAAAACAGTTGATAGTGAAGGATACCAACGTCGTCCGAAAACCGGCGTAACTAAGGAGAATATTCGCATGGTTCTCCGCCTTCTTGGGGATAACTCCTAATTAACTCAACAGAAAATTAAGATTTGTTTTAGAATATACCCTTCCCACGTTACAAACTTATTGTCCCGTGATTATCAAATACTTAGACTACTAAAAAAATTATTTTATTCGCCCCTTTAAAATTACGAAAGAGATGCGCTTAAAAATTTTGTGGAGTGGTTTGGTGATGACGACATATTTAGGGTCAAATATATGTAATATTTAGCAAAGATTTTTTCCTCAGCGTGAGAGGTAGGACTACAGTGCAATAGAGCAACTGGTAAACATCCATGAGAAAAACGCCGACGAGGACGCATAACATTTTGGTACAAATATATTAGACGAAAGCTGTGATCAGAAAATGTTTTTAAGACTAATTCAAACGCTATCATGATAAAGCAAACGAAATTTGGGTCAATTGGTGACAAGCAGAACCCCAAACATGATTGAGCAAGTACGACAAATGATTCTATGATTGATGGGGAAGAATTACAACGGACACGGTACGCGACATCATAAATATATGGGTAAACAAAAGATCTGCTATCAGTTCATGCTGTGGAGAAAGCAAAATTAATAAAAATTAATTTAGGATCTATTCTTTCGCCTTTGGTCTGAGCTTTAATTCATCTAGAAACAGATTTATAGTTCAAATATTTACTTTCAACCAACAACCATTGCAAGTTGCAACGTTTTTGGACTACAGAGTATGGAAAAGATAATTCTTTTTGAAGAAACACCAGAATTGACTTCCCGCAACCAAGGCTACGCGGAAGAAATTTTCAAATTACTAAACGTGTAGATGAGTAATAAGAAGTATTTTGTAGACTCTAACTATTTGATACCTTTTTTCCTATTCCTCTATGTTTTATCTGTCTCTTTCTATTTCATTAAATTAACTTCTCAAAAATATGCAATTTACAGTACCCTTGGAACACTGCAAGAAACAAAGCGATTGCTAATAATCTGCATAATTCTTTTCTACAAGTTGGAAGACCCTTTAGACTTTAACAGATGTAATAGACGTTTCATTGTTCTTCCAATACTTTAAATATATTGCTACCATGTTTTTTATAGAAAACTTTAGTTTCTTTACTTTCAGGTGGTATATCACATCAAAAAAGTCAAGTTCGAAGAAGAAAATGTTTTAAGACCAGGTTTAACCATTTTAAGAGTAATTGATAACACTATTCGCACCGCAAAAGTAATTTTCTATTTCTTAAATAGAAAAAGAAACAAAAAGCATAAACAAAAAAGAAATACAATTTGAAATGACAAGTATGAACTTTGAAAAGACCTTAAACAATCTAAGCTACTAAATAAATTGTTCAACCAACAAAAAAAATAATATTAAAAGTCATAAAACATACAAGGAATTCTCAATAAATAATTGCAAACCAGTTAAAAAATAAATATTACAAGTAAATAAAACAACTCGGGAATGAAGATAACAATTTTCTCATTAGGTGTTGTAGAATTAGGTTCTTCTTTGTGAATGTTTATTTTGGAGTGAGATGGTAAAATTGTTTTCAAGCACAAAATTAATCTTGCAAATAAAATAAATTCAATGAGAAAGAAGTTAAATATGCTGCTGGTTACATAATGGCAAAGCAACAATAAGATTAGTTGCACCTAGCAGGTCTCATTTATTTGGAACTACAGACTTTTTAATAGCAAGGCAATTTTTTATTCCTCCTCAATACGATTACAGCCGACTGAAGGTGTGTCGACGGTGACCAACCGGTCCAGTGACCTTTAAAAAACACATCTCCGGGCTCGAATGTATCAATTTGCAAGCCACCTTTCAACATCATTAGCTGTCATTAAATTTAATGGAAGCGATTTTTCATAAGCCTTAAAATTTTTGGTTTCGTGTAATGATTTTCAATGTTGGTATGACATAGTTGAGTACCTTATTTTTACTATTATTTTTCAATTACTCGACTTACTATCTAGTAGCGACAAGAAAATGTTTTTTCGTTTAATTTTTAATTGGTGCATCCTATAGAAGTCTTCAGTCAAGACTTGCAAAACTGGACTTTTCATATTTCTTTTAAAATTGGGTTATACACGTAACGTGCTATTTTGTTAGTAGAAAGTGTAAGAAAGAGTTAGAAATATGAAAAGCAAGTAAAAAGAAACTTTTAGAAGGAAAAACCATAACATTAACAACTATTATAAAACTAAGATTAAAAATAATATTTGTTCTCGATGTTTTTCTGCATATACACCTTGTAATTAACTCCAAAGTAATAAATAATTTTGAAATGTAAGCGGTTTGGCAGAAAAATAGTGAAACTGGCAACATTGTGCGCAAAGATATAATGCTGCAGCTTCCCACTTTACACTACAGTTAGAAGAACCTCTGCCGTAGGCTCAACACAAGTTTGAACTTGTTATAATTGCTAAGCGATTGCTGAAAGCGTTTGAAGCGAAATTGTGTTTGTAAGGTGCGTTACGAACACGAACAGGTAAAAGTTTGAGCAACGCTGTCATCGAATTTTGTGCAAAGCTTGACGAATCCACCACTGCAACTTATAAATAGCTTCAAAAGGCTTACGAAAGACCCTCTTTCCAAGGCACAAGCATTCAGATGGCACAAGGAGAATAAGTAAAAGACGAACTTTGTGTGGTTAATCGGCCAGCTTATAAAAGCAAGGACTCTTGTGATGTCACTCCATAGATTGACGTTTATAATAATCAGTAATAAGTTAAGTTGTAACTGATTTACAATTTATCGGATATTATTTTATGTACAGCACCCGAGTCGAACGCTGTATACTGCAAACTCACCCCGTCCCAGAAGGGAATAAAATGGCAATCAAACTTTAATCGGAAAGTCCTTGGAAGGAAAAAGAGGGGCACGTGTGCGGTAAGGCAATCTCCATCAACAAATTGAAAAAAAATAACATTGCTGTGGTTTCTATAACATTCTCTCTGACATTCCCGAAGGTCTATCCGTAAACGCGCGGCGGCTTTGAATTTGAACCGGTCCAGTTACGTTTTACGATTTACGTTTTTATGCCTACAAGATTCAGTTAGTGCAAAGGACTACCCGCTACGTCTCACTGTTGTGCGCAACATGCTTTTTCGGTTTGAAAACCTTGATGACATTACGTTTAGTGATAAATCCTATTTTCACTTAGATGGGTACGTTAACCGTCAAAATATGCGGTATTGGTCAGAAAACACTCATCGGGAAAAACATCAAGAACATCTCCACAGCCCTAAAGTTACCGTTTGGGCTGCAATTTCTTCGAAGGGCATTATTGGTCCGTATTTTGTTGAAGATAACCGTAGGCGCGTACTTTCTGACAATTCTGAAATATACACCGCCATAATCTCTTTAGTCCGGTTCTTCAAGTATGGGAGGGATATGGCCCTACAATATGGGTTCAGCAAGATGGGGCTACAAGTCGCACAGCACTCGCGACATTACAGGCAATTGGAGAATTGTTTCCGAACCGGCTTATTTCGCGTAGAGACGACATTAGTTAGGAACCACGGAGTCCTGACCTGGCCCCACCTAATTTTTTCCTGTGGGGATATCTGAAACGTCCAGTTTACATGACTCTTCCGACTAATCTGCGTCAACTTAAGGCTCATACACGAGAAGAACTCGCAGCAATTGAACAAGACATGTGTCAACGTGTTTTCACGCATTTGAGATCTCGCTTCAAGGAGTGCCAACGCCGTGATAGCAAACATCTTGATGATGTAATTTTTCGCACATAATTTCCACATTTCATGCTTCAATTTTATCGCAGTTACGTAAACCTATAATATAAAATTATTATGTTTTATTGTTTTGAAACATGCATTCCATTCTGAATTATCCGTTAATTCATATCCTATATTATCTACAAGTACAATAAATAATAATGGGGCTTAGTACTCCAACTCGTCATATTGGATTGCTAGTAGTAAACTTATAATATGATTAGTTTACGTTTGCCAACTGCCAGTTCTACTGACATTAGTTTTTTAATCCACCTACAATTTTTTTAACACATGCTACATCTGATTTACCACTGCTTCACAGTAAGTTGTAAAGTATCTTAGTTTCTTAACTTTGTCACTGCTAGTATTTTTATAGTCCGCATTTGTATTTCGTAGGGTAAAGACGCTGTGAACGGTCTGCGAGATAACAAGTGCTGTGCGATAAAGTGTGACCTTTAGTCAACTTATGATATCAACTTTAAATAGTTAACAAGCTGTAAGCGAACATTTTTATTTAAATTACTCTAAAAGGATTTATTAATAACAAAAAATCTAATAATTACCTACCAACAAAATGCTGTCGGCCGGAAACGGCTTTAACGGCGCATACAACATTAATAACCAACAACATATGAACGGAAATCCTCTACAAGTTCCTCAATCACCGTTTTTACCCAACATATAACCCAACTGCTCTTATCAACAAACTCAATATTCATACTTATCACCCCCTAACCCATCCTATTATTTACCACAGTATCAATCAACGTTAAACCAGTCACAAATTTACCCTAGTCAGCATCACGATACAACAATCAATCAATCACATCAAGATAAAAGTAACATAAGCGAAATTTCCGAAGACGACAAAGAAATGGAAATTAATCCCGCTAATAATTGGCAACGCGTTTCGAATAATAAACGAAAACGGTTAACAAAGATTCACACAAACTACTGATACTCTAAAGGAGCCAATAACCACAAATAAAAATAGATACTCAGTATTAACTGAGGAAGATGAATCAAATAAACAAAAAAAACGAAGAACATCAAAACGTAACTGAACATAAACCAGCACCAATTTTTGTACACGGTGTTTTAGATTATGGTAAGATGATCACAAACTTACAAACAATAGTGGAAGAAGAACAATACACCTCAAAAAGCTTACACAATAATGTAGTTAAAATAAATGCAAATACCCCTGATACGTATCGTAAATTTATTAAGCACATGCAAGATAGTACGATTATACATCACACGTATCAAATGAAAGAAAATCGTCCCTACAGAGTTGTATTAAAACATCTACACCACACTACTCCGATCGATATCAAAAATGCCCTTAAAAAATTAGGACACACAGTGCGTAACATTATGAACGTAAAAAACAGACAAAACAAAGATCCTTTGCCAATATTCTTTATAGACCTTGAACCAGCTACAAACAACAAAGATATATACAACATACATTCACTGAAAAATAAAAGTATTATAATTGAACCACCAAGGACAAACAGAGATACTGTACAATGTACTCGCTGCCAGAACTATGGACATACAAAAAGTTATTGCAGTAGACCTTTTGCTTGGGTGAAATGTGCGGGCCTTTATGATACAAAAAGTTGTCAAAAAACCCGAGCAACTTCAGCTGTATGCATTTTATGCGAAGGGCCCCACCCAGCTAACTATAAGAGGTGTTCCATATATCAAGAGCTTCAACGAAAATACCAACCCAACAAGCAACAAATAACCCCAAGACCTCCAAACCTAACAAGAGAAAATTTTCCATTCTTAAAAAGCCAAAATAATCAACCTTACACTAACCCTAGCCAGCCAACACATACACATTTAAATTATACGGAAACAGCTCGAAATCAACCCTCATCCTCAGAAGATGTTAGTCTTAAACAGTTATATGTTAACTACAGTCATCAACAAGCTCATCCAATAATTGCCAAGTTCTTAAAAATAGCACTGTGGAACGCTAACGGACTACAACACAGAAAGCTAGAAATTGAAACCTTCATACATGTTAATAACATTGATGTGTTACTTATTTCAGAAACATACTTCACCTCAAGATCTTATCTAACAATACCTCAATACTCTGTATATCACACAACGCATCCAGATAATACCGCGCATGGTGGCTCAGCTATAATAGTACGTAGCTCCATTAAACATTATCAGTTACCTTCATACAAAACAGACTGCCTACAAGCCACTATGATAGAAGTTGAGAGGTTGCCAGCACCTCTAGTCATAGCAAGTGTTTACTATCCACCACGTCATAACTTAACTAAACAAATGTTACAGCCCTTCTTTGAAATACTAGGACCTAGATTTCTAACGGGAGGAGACTTCAATGCAAAGCATACACTTCTAATAACATCAAAAGGCAGAGAACTACTTAAACTAATAATAGATAACAAATACGGTTTTCTATCAACGGGAAGTCCAACATATTGGCCCCCAGATTCCAATAAAATTCTTGATTACTCGATTTCCTTATTACCCATGGTATGTCAGCAAACTACATGGATATTATTCCCAACTATGATATTTCATCTGACCATACGCCTGTAATAGCTACAGTGAGTGCAACTATACTGTACCAAGAACCAAAACCTACTCTTAGCAATGCCAAAACTGACTGGAAAGTGTTCGAAGACTATATTACTGAAAATCTAGATACAAATATAAGCTTAAAAACAAATCAAGACCTGGAGCACGCAACAAACCACTTTACATCAACAATACAGGAAGCAGGATGGAGAGCAACACCACAAACAAACAACTTAAAATGTAATACTCCTAACATCCCCACCGAAATAATGGAGCTAGTAAAAGAAAAAAAAAGAGCAAGAGCAGTTTGGCAGCGTAGTCGGAATAGTCAAGACAAAAATAGATTAAATCAACTAAACAACAAACTGAGTCGTCGGCTGCAACAAATACGGAACAAGACTTTTAAATAATATACAAGTTCACTTTCTGTAAATGACCAAACAATTTGGAGAGCAACCAAAGGAATTAAGCGACCTAAAGAGCATGTTTCACCCTTATAAGATGAAACGGGAACATGGGTAAAGTCGAATAAACAGAAAGCTGAAACATTCGCCGAACATTTACAAAAGTGAGTAATGCATTTGATAAGGTATGGCATAGAGGTCTGCTTTACAAAATTAAAAGTTTATTGCCGCAAAATTACTATCTACTTTAACAATCCTACCTAGCAGATCGATATTTCCAAACAAAAGTAGGCAGCGAAACATCTCAAATAAGAAAAATAAATGCAGGCGTCCCCCAAGGCAGCGTCTTATGGCCAGTAATGTACTTACTATACACGTTCGACCTTCCAACCACACTATATCCAAGCATAAGCACCTTCGCTGACGATACTGCCATACTATCATGTAACGAGAACCCAGTGGTAGCATCAGAGTTGCTACAAGAACACATAAGCTTACTAGAAACATGGATGGGAAAATGGAAAGTGAAAGCAAATGAAAGCAAATCAGCACATATCACTTGTACAACCAAGCACTCAACATGCTCTCCGGTTACACTCAACAACATGCGCATACCCCAAGTAGATGAGGTCAGGTACTTGGGTCTACACCTAGACCGACGACTGACATGGAGGACGCACGTTAATAAAAAACGCAAAGAAATGGACCTACGTTGTAAAAAACTATATTGGCTCATTGGCAAAAACTCAGCCCTTACGTTAGATAACAAGTTAATAATTTACAAGTGCATAATCCGTCCTATATGGTCCTATGCACGTGAACTTTGGGGATGTGCCAGGTCATCAACTCTAAATATTATTCACCGTTTCGAATCCAAAACACTTATAATGTTATCTAATGTCCCGTGGTATGTGTCAAACATAACCTTACATAATGACCTCAACATTCCATATGTAAAAGATGTAATAAAAGCAAGAGCAATAAAACATCACCATACTCTGGAAAACCATCCAAACGTAACAGTAATCCCATTAGCTGACGACCCCCAAACCAGAAGATTGAAAAGGAAGTGGCCAATAGACTTAACGGATTAATGACTGTATCAATTTACGTAAAATTAGCTCATGTAAATATTCTGATTGCTAATAAATAAATATTCAAAAAAAATTATTTTTATCTTTTCTCTCTGCTTTATATCTCTTTTCTATTTGGGTGCAATTTTGTCTATTCTAATTCTATTTCCTTGTCTGTTCTAGTTCAGAGAAAGTAGCTGTGTACTTAAATCATACCGAAGTTACTTCTCGACAAACCTTGACGATAGTATAAGGTGGCGCGGAGCCAACTGACATTTTTCAACTAGTCATATATTACATACAAAAGCAGGGAAAAAATAAGTAAAAGTGCCTATAAATACGACCAAGTATGCCATTTATTTACCACCGATTACAAGATTATTTTTTGAAGACTACATCAGGCAGATGGCCTTCGTTTACATCAATGCATTGTTGCAAACGTTTCTTAAAGATGTCGTACATGCGCCTCCGTACGTCCTTATCGGTAGCTGCAACTTCGTTACCAATGGCTTGCTCGAGTTTTTGAATACGCGTAATATGCCTCTGGAACACACGGTCTTTCAGGAAAAGGTCTGGTACACTGAGGTCGGGCGTCCGAGCAAAACAAAAGCTAACAGTTCCGAACATTTTACTTTTTTGTGGTAAATTTTTCTGTTATGATTTTCTTTACTTTCTATGCCTAGACGTACTTTCGCTACCACTAAATAGTGATCACTATAAATTTCTGGCCCCCTTCTTGCTTTGACGTCTATAATTTCGTTCCTATATGTTCTATTAATGAGAAAGTAGTCTATTATAGACTTCATTTCTACTCTTAACCTCTCTCGTAAACTTATGAATGTCCTTGGGTTTGTAAAACGTATTTGTTACTATTAGATTATTGTTAACGCAGAAGCTTATTAGCCTCTCTCCATTGTTGTTTCTATGTATTCCCCGTGGTTACCAATTACATCTAATGGGTCGTTATTTCTTTTCCCAACTCTACTATTAAAGTCTCCTAGCAATAGTATTCTGCTTTTTATATTTTCTGTTATTTCTAAAATTTCTTTCCAGAATTCGTCTTTTTTTCTTGCTACTTCGTCTTCACCGGGGCCATAGACAACCACAAAGGTTATTCTGTTCTGCTGGCCTAGTTGTAGTTCTACATTTAGCATCTTTCCTGTTATAAATTCCCAATGCAGTATACTTTTTCTAAGTTCTTTTTTTATTATGCACCCCACTCATTCTGTTGTTCTTGTTTCCTGATTAACCCCGCTGTACCTCTTCTTAATTGTATTATACCTTTCCCTTTCTTCTTCGTTTCGGTGATTGCTAATATATCTAGCTTTGTTCTCTCAAATTCCTTTATAAGTTCTTCTTTATCGCTTAAGCTTCTTATGTTCCACGTACCTATTCTTAAGTTTACTCCTTTGACTTCTCTATTGTATGTACACTTTTTACTATCCTTTTGCATGTGCTTATTCTTTGCCATTTTCATCTTCGTGTGTCGGGTTAGCGTCGCAATCAGTTTTTTGGAGTATTAACTACTGAATTTCCTCTACCTTTATTTTCCACCAGTGTATTCTTTCCCTTCTATGCTCAACTTCTAATATCCAATTTTCACAGTTTTTTCTTGTTTATTTTCTTCTTTCGCTCTTCTTCTAATTTGTTTGTCTATTTCTCTTTCTTTTCTTGATAAATTGTTATTAATAAATATCCTATTTCCTTTTATATTTTTCAGCTTCATTTTGTTTTTTATTAACTGCATTTTATCCTTAAAGCTCTGTAGTTTTATTATGCACATCTTAGGCCCTATTTTATAAGCAGTTTGAACTGAAACACTCATTTCTAGTTTTTGTTGTATAAAATTCTTCTTCTCTTGCCTTAAGTCAGTTGGATTGCTGTTGTCTATTGTCAATCCCGATATTACCACTTTATTCCTTCTCTTTTCTCCTTCTAATTGTTTTATTCTTATATTTGTTTCTCTCAGCTCTTTTTAATCTCATCACATCCTTGTAATTACGCCGTTCTCTTGCTTTCTCATCTCATTTCTGAACTTTAGTTTCCTCATATCCTCGTTCTATTCTCGTTGACCTTAACTTATCTGGTTCACCTCTAGTGTTAGGTTTTGTGACAAGCTTAATATTTGACCTAATTTGTCGTCTTCCTTTTCTTGGGGCTTACTTGCTGTTCCAATTAACCTCTTTTTGTCTGGCGTGTTATTTGACTTTTACTTTTTTTTTTGAATTGCTACTCCCCATACTTTCCTTTCATATTTCGTTGGTGTGCGGGGCAGCGGCATCTTTGTCAGTCACGTACTCTCCTCTATTTTGTACGTCCCGTGCTAGCCTCTACCGCTCTAGGTCACCTCGCGTCGGTCGCTCGCGCTATCACTGCTCAGCTGTTTGGTTCCTACACTCGCGTTATCGGCACTTTGTTTAATTTAATTAATTTTGTATAGTTATATGCTTAGGCCTCTAATACTTTTATTTACTTACAGTCATCAATTCTTTTACTTCCTTTTGCATTCACTTTTACACTTCCAAAGTCGATTTTACTTGTTTAATAACACTTTAAATTAGCACGGCTTGACGGGGTCGTGTATACGAATACTCACGTCGCCGCTTAAAACCACTACAAATAATGTATGATAAAATGCAAAATATTAGAGTTATAGACTATTAAACAGAAGTTAAAGTAATTCGGAAGGGTCTGAAGGAAAATAAGAATAAATTCAGTAAATTAAAAGAACAGAACGAAAATACAGAAGAAACTAAATTTATTAGAAAACAAAAAGGACCACAAAAAGTTGAAAAAAGGTATGTTCAACAAAATTTAAAAACAAATTGGGAATAGAAATACAAATTATATCCTCCAGGAAAATAAAACGCAAAAATTATCTATTAGAATTGGAATTAATAATGTTAAATACAAGGAAAATAAAGAATAGCAATTATGTCATATAAAAATTACTTATATAAAAGAGATAGAAAAATACAAGGTATAATTAAAAAAACGTCCCAAAAACAATGAGTACATGAAAAAATAGTTAAACCTATTCTGTGGAATGCTTGCTTTATTTTTCTTCTATTGCAATATAACATATATGACGATAACAGTTCAGCAATGCCATCTACTGAAATGATAAATCCGCAATCTTTGCGTATTGAACAGGTTAAAATAATACCAGATCTAAAAGAGTACAGCTTTGTTCTAAAAAAGTGTTATCTTACTGTAGCACACCGTTCTGTCAATGCCTTATAGTGCACCGGCCTTTATAACTTAATATAGAAACGTCACAAGAAACAAGATAACAAGGAACAGTTAAAGGTAATATGCTACAAAACTGAAAAAGAGTTCGCTAAATTAAAAACATAAAAAAATTTAAATTTCTATTTAAAAAAAACTACCAAGACAATTAAGAAATCTTCTTTATCTTCTTATTTTTCTTTGGAACTTGCAAACTGGAACCAATTTATATTTTGCAGTTTTTTCTAAATTTCTTATTCTTAGCTTTTGTAATCATTCTGTTATGATCAGTAATTATTATCGGTGTTTTAACTACAATTTTACTAGTTTTTAGTAATACTCCAACATTAGTTGCTATAAATTTGTCTTTTTTAAATTAGTTTTCTTTGTTTAATTTTTTGTCGGCATTTGATAGTACTGTTACGCATTATAAATATAATTAGCTTTTTTTAAAACCTTTCCATAAACTCGTTGAGTTCTCTTTTAGCACAAAATTGTTTTTATATATCTTCTATGCCTTGTATGATTTTTATATTTGAATGAATGTAAAATTTCAGCTATCCGCGGCATACTAACAAACAAGAACATTTTTTTATCTTTTCTTCAACTATTTTATCGCTAGTGGCGACTATAACACTAAGTATGCGTAATGGGGTTCTAAGATAACAACCACAAAGTATCGTGAACTGATGAAAGTTATAATTTTATACAACTTAAACTTTATCTCTACTGCAGAACCGACTTATTGGCCTTCTAAGGTCAACAACCAACCTGGTCTTTGAACTTCTTAATGCTAAGTTCTGCCTAGATCTTCTAGTTATTTTCGGTATTCAAATATTGCACGTAGTAAAACCTTTATTCCTTTTTACCAGAAGAACTGATTAGGACTACCTGAAAGCTAAAGTAGAAGAATCCAAAATTCTATAAATCTAACTCTAAACAGAAGAAGACTTACGAAACGCAGTTAAATATTTTAATCGAGTTGTGCAAAGAGTCACCCGGAATGCAACTCCAAGGGAAACTGATGCACGCCTAGAAGACTGCCCAGTAACAGTTAAAAGAAAATTGCGACTACAATTGCAATCTATCAGAGGTCTGGCACAAAGATTTCAACATAAAAAATGTCTTACAAGCAGATCTTTATCAAGCAGCCTAGTTATAGACACTTTTTAATTAAAGTGCATGGCAAGATTGCTAACTTATTCCAAATCAATTCTAAAGTGCCACCTTGCACCACTACTGCATTTACTCTACGCAACATCGCACCATTTGCTAATTGATCTGACTAAAGTGCAAACGTCTCCAGTACTTATCAATGGTCAACAACTTTCTCAACAAGATACAGTTAGAGAAGAGCACATGTGACTTAAACGAAAGCAATTAGAGCTTAAATACAGAAAACTGTATTGGTTGCTGTATAGGAGCCCATAGATATCAGTAGCCAATAACATTCTTCTTTACCAAGCAATTTTTCCTCCAGTTTGAACGGATGGCCTGTAATTATGACTACGACAAAACGTAATTGTTCTATGGTACATTCCAAACTCAGCTAATAAAATAATTTTGAAGATAGATAGCAATTATCGTGATCGACTCGATACATACCCTCTAGCTAGTGATCTAGTAAATATTCACAATAAAGGGCAACGACTTCAGTATAATAGTCGTGCTTGAAATAAAATGCGCGGTGTTTAAGTATAGGACAAATACTTAACACTAATTAAGACGATCACAATTATAGATTTGGCAGTAACACAAGAAGTGTAAACAAGTTAGTTAAAACCCACAATGACTTAAAATTGTCCTCTGGTAAAAAACGATCTAATAAAAAGCATCGCAACATCATTCTATTTCCTACCAAGTTGGACCTTTTAGGGGACAATCAGTGATGGACCTAATTTCGATGCCTTTAAAGAACGAATGTTGTCAAAAAATTGTTTAGCTAGTAATAACAGATTGAATAAACTATACAAAAACTATTAAAAAATCATTGAGCTGTTATCAAGATAATAAATTGATACAGATGTCAGGATAGTGCATTGTCTTAATTATAGGGCACCAATTAATTTGTAATTATACCATGTAGGAGTCAGATAAATTGTCTCCTTATAAAACAGCCCAATTGGAAACTTTGAGCGTGACCAATGAGTTACTTGGCGCACTCCGTATTTCGTTTTATTTTATTTTCGTCTTTGTTGTGCTAGTAAAAATTTACTTTTAAATAATTTACAGTTAAAATTGCACACCGGACACCAGATTTTTAAAAACTGCACGACCTCTTTGAACAATGTCCCATGTCAGTGCTTTTTGCTAAAAAACACGAATTCCCACTTATTAGTAGGTGTACCTGTGCATGTAAATGTGTGTTTGATTTATTACAGCAATTTTCAAGTTCCACATAGACATCAAGCACGTGTTTTCTCAGAATAATTTAGCATACATATTAGCCTGGTTGGTTTTGATGTTACGTTCTATACAATTGGCTTAAATGTGGCACTACATTGGCAAAATTTAAGTTCAAGTGTTGCTACCGGATGGAGTTACACAATACGAGATGGTATCAATACGTTTCAGAAATTAAAAGCAACTAAAACCTACCATATGCTAAAAAGGATTTTTGAGAATCAAATGAAAACAGTTGAGTGGTTAAAACTTTCCAGGAACACTAAAGATCTGGTAAAGATGTTAAGCCGCCCGATTTCACGCTCGACTCCGAAAATATAGCTGAACTGTCTAAAATCGTTATCAATAATAAAAAGTAGACCACCTATCATGTCTACAAACATAAAAACAAATTGCAGCAACTTAACTCTTTGTGAGTCAATTCCTAATATCCGCACCACAAATATTGTTTTCCAAACTTCCTGTTGCCCTTCTTAATTTTCCAATAAAAAATTGGCAGTTTGAGTTTAAAAAAAATGCAAAATACTGATTACACTGATACTGAAAGATCTTGGCATAAAAATTACTGAGGTAGGTCTATATTAAACCAATACCGAGAGTTTTACGGCGAAATAAAAAATAAAATTCGAAAATGAGACTAAATGGTGTCATTTAAATCTGGATTTGAAGCGGGAAACAAAAGGAGGTCGGACGGGACCAGACCCGGGACGTAGAAAGGTTGGGGCAATGTTGTCTCGCCAGGAACTCTTTCGCCTAGCTGTTGGCTATCCCCAAGCGGACACACGACTCTTTTCTTAGGTGTTTAAGCACTTTTATATAAAATGCAGGGTTGACTCTCTGTCTTGGTTATACTGACTTTGTATGAACAACACCTGTAGAGTAGAAAATATAATAAGCACTGCTTTTATCTTTGATTTGCTTAGTGAAGTCTTATTTGGTAGAGGAGGCTTAGTAGTGTACCGCTCAGAGCTCTATTTCCTTGTTTTCTGCAATCAGGCATGCTCGCTTCTCAGACGATCTAAAATGGATTTTAAAAGTCCAAATAGAATGAAATACAAAACCTCTTTGTCCTGAACGCCATTGGCCGAAGAGTGAGACGTTGGTGGGCGCCCAGCAATTTTGTGGCACCTAAACACTCGTAATTTGGATAAAGCATCCTTCCCTTAGGCTTTCTGTATAATAGCAAGCGCGTCAATTGCAGGTTTTTTAATTTCCACTTGAATTTTTTCAAGTATTGCTGATCAACATTATGCTACAGTTGCCTAGTGATGCAACACTCCAACAGCTATTCACTTCTCAAGCGACCAGCACTCTATGGAAGTTCAAAGGCAAATGAGGTGGGTTGGATTACTCACCTGACACCCCCCACCAAGAAGACTTTGCCTCCCCCTCCCATCAATGAATCAGTCTCATTACTTTCTGGGACCGCCTTTAATATATATTTTCACCATCATTTATCATATAAAAGTAATTATTATTAGATCTACGGTTTTCATTTTTTTGGCGCACTGATTGATTCTGCAGCAATACCACACTTTGCTCTTTGAAAAAAAACTTATAGTGTTATGATTTAATTTGAATTACAATTTTCAAAAAAAAACCTGACAGCCAATGGTTCAAGACCTTTTTCATAGCCTTTTGTTAGTTCAATCTGGGCATTTTCGTTTTACTTCGGCTTAATCGACCTCAATGTTAAAGGCGTTAATTATTTTAAACTAAGAAGTAGTTAGTCGGGCTTTTAAAATTCTACAGAACATAAAACATTGTTGATCTAAGAAAGTCATCTTGCTTGGCAATAGGTTTTGCCATTTTTGTAAATCTGCAGGTCTATCAATTTTTCTTTTATTGCAGGGCGCAATTCGACTTTAGAACGCTTGTTTTGGGGATCCTTTTACAACTTTTGCCCGCAAGCCGTTGAGCTTGGGCAACTTTGGCACTTTACGTGGTACTTACATGTTGTCTACAAAACTATTCGATGTATTGTTTCTATTGCTTTGCACGGTACTTCAAAATCTAATGCAACATATCTTCCCTTTTTACTTTGTCTATTTATATAGTCGCAAATCTTAAATTTTATTATTTTCTTTTCAATTTAATAACTGTAAAGTTAGAATCATTGATAACGGCTCAAAAAGTTACAGGCTTAAATAGGCTAACGTGTACTTACCAATTAATAAATAGTGACATTCATAAGCGAGTCATTATAATAAATTACACTACACTAAATTATCATATCCGCTAATAGTAAACAATACGTAATTAAGGTCAACAAAATCTGTTGTTAGACTCCACGTGTGGCATTTAATTAAAAAATAACAAGCTAATTCAATGCTGATTTAGATATCCAGCTGCAGTTGTCCCAAATAAACAATTTTTGTACATTTGAGCAAGTATGTGGAAACAAGAACTTGTAAAAGTTGCTCTTCAATACTTTCTTCGCACTTAATTGATGTAGACTAATCTGTCCCCATCAGCTTTTAAAACATAACCAACATTAATGCGCGGGCGCAACATAAGTAAAGTTGACTGTAATGCGCATGTGTAAACGAGGACGATCTAATTGCCTGGATCGGTTGGCAGTTAGACACCGGTAAGTAAGCACATGTAAGCAAGTGGAACAAGTCAGGAACGGTGCAATGAGGGCAGCTCAACTAAAGGCGTGATGCAAACAATTTGAAGATGGCCGGAAAATTTCATCAGTCCTCCACGTTTTGGACGGCATAACAATGAAGATGTTGAAAGAGGTGAAATTAAAAAGCATTGAAAAATTTGTTCCGCTGATATTGTTATCAGAGCCAAAAGAATTTGTGCTGCTAATGTTGCTAATAACTTACTTCAATAAACTGATTTCTACAAGAAAAAAAAATTGCCATTCTAGCACAAGACTTTTGCATCATTTTTATTACACACATCGACTTTTGGTTATTGTAATTGTAATTTTTTATATTATATGGCTCAATACTTTTAATACACCACGTGATTAAAATTGAAATCTTTAATTCATCTTCAACATTCTTTGGAAGATTAATACAGATAGTAAACGCCAGTACTAGTTAACTATTACGAGTCTTTCATGGTTAAGCAGTTTGTGTGGGCTATTTATATCCAGGTTGCTCTCTAGAGATTTGCCACCTATATAATTTGATCACCTTAGTTAAGAATATCCTTCTTAAACATGGAAATGTGGTTAGGCTTACATATTATACCCAACTAACCGTTTGCAGCATTACTGACCTCTGCTTTCAGTTGTCGATCACAAATCTCCTGTGCACTAATAATTCTTCCTTCTGTATAATATTGATGCCATCTTCCGCTTTAATGAAATTCATAAACCGCAAACACCTCTCTTAGAATATCTAGGACAGAAGACTACTTGATCCTAAGTATTTATTCTTGCAGTGGGTTTCCTTGCTCTCACACTGAGTAGTCCTAACGACTACTCGAAACCTTTCGACCTTTTTTTTAAATTTGCACCAATTATGGAAGGTACTATTTGACGACGTGAGAAAAACAAGGCGCAGTAGTGTACGCAACTATTTCTGTACTTTTTAATCAGAAAAATAAACAAATCTCACTAAAAACTGGACTAATGTAGCTTTGGCTACTTCGATTCAATTTCAACAATCTTGACTATTTTTACTACTGAAGCAGGAGACTCAAAACCTCTTAAACCTGTCCTGAACTACTTCATTCTTATTACCTACACTATTTTTTGCTTTCGCTACTTTCCTAGTTCCATTACTATGTTTCCTAAAACTGAAAAGCTTAACACGTTCTTCTAAAGTTATAAATTGGCCTTTGGAGACTTTAGGAAAACTGTAAAGCAAGTACTGTCTGCAGTTCACTATTCTAATGAATGGTAGAAATATCAGAGATGGTTTTATCAAATTTTTTATGATGCAACCAAGGTATTCGACAAGACATGGTCCAACGATTTATCTTTCACATGGCTTTAAAGTCCATTTTCAGTGCAAGCTTTTAGATTAAATTGGGCGACTTCTTTAAATGGGCGTTTTCCAAAACTTTCCCTGCATCTTAGACATATCGAAGACTTAGTTGTGTTGTTAATCATGCAACGATTTATTCTGGTAGTACGCCAACTTTTAAAGAAACCTAATTAAGATGTGGAGATATTGAGAGGAGCATGGTGGTCACGTTTCCTATAAAAAAGAGTTTGTATTAGCGTGACGATCTGGTGCAATCCAAAACACTTGCCTTTAAAAATAAAAAATGTTATTTGGCATTGACAGTCAACGCTAAAAAGACGCCAAATAAAAACAATGCAACGCATTTTATTTCGGAAGCTAGTTTTGTATAAAATAATCATCTGCTTAAAGAGGATATTGCTGGCCTGGCGTAAGGTAAAAGACAGTTTTAGGTAAACTAAACTTCTATTGTTCTTTACCGTGATGCTGACATTCTTTCCACAGCAGAGACATTTAATCTAATCTTACAAGATATACAGAGGTGTCAAATGTAGGAAACCAAAGATTCTAATTCTCTTAGACCACTTTTTGCGTTTATTTCTCGTTTATGAGCTAAAAATAAGTTTTTGCTCATATAAATGGCTTTTCCAAAGCTAAGGCTAGTAGAATCTTTCTAAAGAAACAAATTCCTTGCAATTTTGTTGACATTTTTGTCAACCAAACAATGACAACCTTTTCCTTTTACCTTTATCTTGATACCCATTTTTATTTCTTACATTCGTGTAGATAATAGCAAAATCCTGCTTTCAAGATTGAAAAAGCAAGTGTGCACAGAAATCCTGAGCCAAAAAATACGCAATAATAATTATATCTGTAAGACTGGTATAAGTATAATAAAATTGCCTTTAAAAAATCTAAACTTCATCGAAGTCCCAGGGAGTCCACTAACACATAAAAAATATCATTAACTATGCCTTTATATATAAATTTAAAACATTAGTTAATAAACTGATTGTTAGGGCAACAAGAATGTCGGCTCTGTTCCCTTTAACTCAAAATTTTTACTTCAACAAGTTACCAAGTCAAAACTTTTTTACTAAAAATTCATAACTTTTGCATCAACCTTATCACCAGGGCCACTTTCTATCGCTGTTATTTTCCTAGCCTTACTTCAAATTTGCAATTCAGTTAACCTCTTCTGTGCCATAGAAAAATATGTAAGCTTACAAATGCTTTGAAACGGCCCACAGACTTCTTTGGGTAATAGAAAAAATGTTCTTCTTCTTCTTCTGCTTGTGTGCTTCTCTATTTTTAGAGATTGGTTACCACTCGATTAAACTGATCTCTGTCAGTTGACGTGCAGTTAGTCCCGTCGAATTATGGATATTGCGTGGCCATAATATTCGTTTCCTTCCCACTGGCCCTGTATTCCTTCATTAATAAGAGTTTGCAACAGTTTAGATATCTATCAATCCTGAGATGCTCACAATAAGCCATTTTCTCCTTTTGAGATTTATTGTTCTTAACACTATATTGTTACTTATTCTGGTTTACTATGGAATCTTCAGAATTCTGCAATATGTCAACATTTCGAAAGCTTCAATCTCATTTATTACTAATAAATCAAAGTTGTGCGGCATGCATCTCCTAACAGCTAATAGCTGACCGATAGGTAACACAAACTGTCAAATTACTTCATGTTTTCACCTATAACAGGTAAACCGTGGCCCAAATTAAAAATCTAATACCTTCACGCGAGGTATTGACCTTTGAAATCGGTAAATAACTAAAAGAGGAGTTGCAATGTTAGTTACAAACAAACAAGCACACAGTTACATTTTTGCAGTTTTATAGAGTAGATTTTCTTTTTTGGTGCCCAAGTCTCCAAACGATACAGCAACGTTGACCTTACGTAACATTTAAATAATTTTATTTTAAGTGAATGATTCAGGTGATTGTTACATGACAGAGGCATATCTAATAGATGAGCTCCTTGCTACTTTTATATCCTTACTATTGTTTTTCAATCAGGGTCTAATCAGACAATACTACATTTTTAGTAGATTTGTATTAATTACAAATACATTAATTAACTAACCAAGTATATATAGGACTGATGTAAGCTTAGCTAAAACAAACACTACCAGAGCAGCCTCTTTGAGATAGGCAAACACTTCAGTAGAATAATGGGAACAATGGGAAAATTACGTCAGTGTCAACCAATTTATACTAAGCGATGTTTGTTACAGCATTAATCCATACTATAATAATAAATGTTGCTAATTTAACGGCTTCACGTGACTTCAAATTTTTATACGAAGGGTGTCCTAGAATTATTCTTTGTTTTTACATTTTATTGTCTAAATAGACTGTTGGTCGAAAACGATTTTATTTAATATGACAATTATAATACCAACGATGACTATGTGAGTTTTATCTGAAAGTCAAAAAAAATTTTTTCTTAAAAATTAAAATTCAAAGGGGTAGTATACAAACCATCCGGCGAGTTTCCAACTATCGCCGACTTAGCCTCTCCTACTCGATCTCGGCTCCCACCTTTCCGTTGGTGAGTCCTAGAAATTCGAGCAACTTTGTGAAAGATTGAGTAACTAACCTCAGTGGGAAACAAGGTCGGAAACCAACTTGGAAGGGGTGGTCTCCTTTCCAAGTAACAAAACGTTTCACTCACACTACGACTTTGGCTAATGAAATGGACAACAATTTGGAATAAGGAAATACCTCTTGCTAATTGGAAAATCACAAAAATACTGGAAAATACACAATCAAGAATAGCCTCGGATATGACGAAACTTACAGATGACAACCGCAAACGAAATAAAGGCAAGAAATATGGAATAAAAGACTATCTACACATAGGCACTTGGAATTGAATTACAAGAAAAACTAACAAAAAGAATATTAGATATGGCCCTAATAACAGAGACAAAAAAAAAAGCTGAAAGACACCCAAGACATACCATACATACTAATATGCAGCGGACTAAGACAAGACACAAGACCCGCCGCTGGTGTAGCAATTATGATAAATAAAAAAGAAAAAATAAAATCATACGAATAAATAAACGAAAGAATCACAAGCATAAGATGCAGAATATAACGAGGGTACTTGAGCATTGTATGTGCACATGCTGCAGAAAAAGGAAAAAGAAAAGAGAGCGTACTATTTTTCGAACAGTTAAAAGAACAATCAAAAACGACTATATAATAATTGGCGGAGACCTCAACGCTCATATCGATAGAAAGAAATTTGAAAATATTATTGCAACAAATAGCGAAAACCACCTTAACCAAAATGGAAAAATGCTCAGAAATTTTGCCTGCTACAACAGCATAAGAATTATGAATGCCTTCTTTAAACAACCAGCACATACATACAATTAGAAAGCAAGAGGCCAAAAATTGATAAACAGACTACTTCCTAGCAAATAATAAAACTGCCACACTATTTAATAACACACGAGTGTATAGAGGATTAAATGTACATACAGACCACTACTTCTTAGCAGCTAAAGTAAGGCTACACGCAAAATGGGTAAAAAATAAAAAAACAAACATTATTAGAACAAAAATGGAAAGGAGAATTACTCCAAAAGGAATCGGTTAATACACTTTATCAAAAAAGGCTAACGGAACATAGTAGACTATTCCCAGAATCTGACAACGTAGAAGAAGAATGGACAAACATAAAAAGTATAATTGAAAAAGTAGCAACAGAAGCCCTTGAAAAGTGGAACACGAAATATAGTAGTAAGAAAAACATACCTTGGTTAGAAGAACAGCGAAATGCAGTTTAAGATAAAAAAGGCTTACCACCTATGGCTACAAAATAGAACAAAAATAAACAAAACAGAATACAACAAATTGAAACAAATTGTAAAAATCTAAACCGCCAAGCACAGAAAAATAGATGGGATGCCTTCATATCACGACAACAGATGGCGCATGAAATTATGAGACACCTGAACAGCGAAGAAAAACACAGCACAAATGAACATAATAACACCCACTTAATGGTTAAAGTATTATAAAAACCTATAATTCCTAGAAGAACTGACCGAAGAGAACCAAGAAGAAGAAAAGGAAAAGAAAAAGATAGAAGTAGATCCAATAGAAATTGAAGAACTAAATCACGCGCTGCGATGCACTAAGAATAGAAAAACCTGCGGGCTGGATCGAATTAATAGCAGACTTATCAAATACACTTCGGAAGAACTAAAGTGAAACTAAAGAGAAACATAAAGAATTCATCAAAGAAACACACATGATGTTTGCAGACTACATCAAAGCTTTCGACGAAGTCTACTGCAAAATACTTTGGAAAATAATGAACAGACTTTAAGAACATTCTACAATAGGAGAAACCCCAGCATTGCGACAGAGAACAAGTCAGACTTCCTGAAGTAAGCACATTTTATCTTTAAACAGTTGATGGTTGTATACTAAACGAGTTTATTCTGGGAAAGCGAGCTTCTGAGAAGCAATACGTCGTGTTGGTTTCTCTTTATTTCCGCCTTCCCCGCGTAAAATCGTATCGAATGTCATTGCGAGGTAATATATTTTTTCTTTCCATGGCCGAATATTTTAGATTGTACCAGATCGTTGCATCAATACAGTCTTTTTGTTGGAAAACGCAACCAATGTGCTTTTTCAACTTTGATGTCTCTTTTCTGCCATCCAGTTGCCTTATTTTTTTAAAGTTGGAACCAGGTTGAGTCGTGGTCTACTTAACAGCATAACTATGTTTTTTATATGCTTAGGACGTAGATGAAGTCTTAAAGAACACCGATTTGGAGGCGCCGTTGAATGTAATCTGAAATCTAAACTGAATCTGAAAGATGAAAGCGTTGTGCCATGGCTTATCGAATATATTCTTTTCGCACTCTGTTAGGACAATGGATTCCGCATTCATTGCTACTTTCAATTGTTTACAAATTACCTACTTAACAAGTTTTCTTATAGTTGCCAAAAGTCTTGAAAAATATAGTAACGGGACTCGGGGAACAGCGGAAGTAGAAGATAATAGAGATAATAAAAGCAAAACAGTTTAAGGCATATTTAAAGGTGTCCGCCACTCATACCTTAGCAGTAAAAGTAATCGAGATTGCTAAAATTTGCATAAACGTAATCACAGTCGCTTCGATATTGATAAACGGTTGCACAGATCTTTGTCCAATTTCCAAAACAAAATATCTGTATCATTGACGACTTCTCCAGAAAGACTTTCTTATTTTTTCTAGATAACAAAGTATAGAAATTTCTAGACAGAGGTGGTAAAGTAACGTACCACCTCGTCAAAATCCGTACCAGACCGGAGCGAGAGAATTATTTTTAGGGTTTTCTCAAGTAAAAAGGTAATATTTACTGATATATAAGATTTACAAGCGGTGACTAACTTAACAATTCTTTAATTTACAAATTTGGATATCTCAAAGTGGTCGATAACTAAAATCGGGAATCAGTAATGCTTAAAAAAACGAACACGATGGTACGATTCGATACGTACATCTAACCACATTTGCATGCTTAAAGTGAACCTTGTTTACAACGTTGATATCCAAATTATTTATGCAAACAACTTCAGGAATTTTGTTGGCAGTTGCCCTATGTCGGTCTTAATTTATTATTTATAGGTGACAAGAGATACCATTCTCAATTAAAATATTTTTAATGGAAACTATAGGAAAGACAGCTAGAAGTTATCACTTAAAATCTGCCACTACGCATTATTATGCTGTTTCTATAAATTGTTCTATAACGCCTTCTTAACTAAATAACAAAAGTGATCATGCACTAATCACTGTTTAGTTCTACTTTTCTTGAAACAAAAATGATGTAGATAGCAGCAACATTTGCATCAATCGGTGAGCGTGCAGTTGATTAGAAGTTCAGATTTGCACATTTACAATTTCTCAGTTGACTTCTTCATTTAGAGACACGCAATAGTTTAAATAGCGTGATTAAAGAACTAGTTTTCCACTAGACGACTGTTCGACAACTCAAGATATCCACAAAATCGTGGCACGTCACTATTTGGGCACCCAGATACAAAATAATTATCAAAAGTATGTTCATAGCTTTACTCTAGAGACATGTCAATTACGCGTCAACGCCCATTTTAGCAATGCGTTGGATAGAGGCGCAAGTTCTGACACACAGGCAATTAAAACATAGTCGCAACGTAAGCACTTATCTTTAACTAACGAAAACTGACCGAAGGATTTTTTTAAAAATATTACTTTTTGGAATTGAGATTCCTTTGCCATTACGGAACAAACAAAAGCATTTTACCACTGCCGGTTTCAGAAATGTACTTTTTTCGACCACCCTGTACAAAATGCACCAAAATTTATTTATCAAAAACATTTTCCCATCAGGTCAAAGAGTTGTTTTGTTATCCCACACCATTTTGAAAATATAAAAAAAGTCTAAAATCTGCTACATTTTTTACCATTTAAAGATGTTTTCGGACGAGAAGGACGTTTTTCACCCCAATATATGAAACTACATTTTGATCTTTGCTAGAAATAGATATATTTGCCAAAATAAATCCCTTAATTAAATTTTGTAGGGAGAAACTCCTTGAAGATGTCCACAAAATTATAACAAACCCCTGAGGGTACTCAACTTGTCGGAGCGGTAACCAAGCAAAGGAATTTTAGCGTTTTGTTCAGACTTATTTCGGGTGCACTTCATATTTATGCCTGGCGCATCTGGTAAAGATAAACCTCAGGCTATCGAACGGCGGAAAGTGCATCTTATCTATTGCAGTTTCCAAGTTCTTTAAAAATTCTCCAGCCGCTATTAAGACCATGAAAAAGTAAAGATCAGAATTGGACCCATAATAATTTCTATCTTACTTGTGCCAAAAATATCAATCTGCGGTGGTGAGTTTTGGCGTATCTCAAAAAAATGTTGACAAAAGGCAAACTCATTTCTATATTTGCCGCTCCAAAAACAAATATTCTCATAACCTTGGTGAAAGAGTAACAAAATCGACTTCAACTGACATTAGTTAACAAACTACAGCTTTGAGGTAACTGGTTGACTACTAAATATAATTCCTATTTCAGCAGGTGATGCAGAAACTGCAAGCTTAAACCCTTTCCAACAGGAATACCATTGGCACCTCTTTTACCACCAACACTATATTTTAGCTACTAGCATTAGTATTTTCCTTCAAATTTATAAATTTATTAGCTTATTGTTTTCCATGAAAAAGCTCGTAGATGACCACTTAGCAAACGTTTGAAAGTTAGAGTTAAAGACTGGTAAGTATTTCCAAGGTGCCACCCACAAACTATTTTGGAAATGGAAAGAAACAGGAAAGCTTAGCTTCTTGGGAGTAGCCAAGAACTTCATAACAACAATATCAACTCCTCCAATTTTTCCATCAGCTTAAAGATTGTAGACCAAGTTTGTTCATCAGAATAAAACTGAGTTGATTTAACAACCTAAGTGGCTTAATTTTTTTTAAGGGTCAAAATATTTGAAAGTAATGCTTCACTATTTTTCACTTTTATCTTTAGGCTTATTTTGTAAACAGACAAAGCAAAGTGTTTTTAATATTGGTTTTAACCAATAGTGACTACGCAGAAGTTTTTTACATCAAGAAAGTCGCTTGGAAAAATACACAAAATAACTCTTTGTAAATTAACTCACCAGCTGAAACTAAAGTGCCGATAATATAGCAGCAAAATTAAATTTTTGATTGAGATTCTTTATATGCACACTTCCTTTTCTTTCTTCTGCAGTAAGTCTTAAGTGGACAGTAGTTGATTACAATTTTTGAATTTACATAGAGTGCCTATTATCTATTTTGTAAATATGTAGGCTACAAGTTGGGTATATGCTAATGTATCAGATTTAAACTACTTATTTCTTTTATGTAAGATTTTGCCACTTATAATACAAACAAATTATTCTTAGTAATTGTCAACTAGGTACTGTCCCAAGCTAGAAAAAGAAGGGGGGAGGAGTAACAACCTCGTAAAAAAGATAGACTCAGCTGGCCCGGCTGGCAGCACCCAGTAAAAAAAAACCAAGGTTATGGTAACAGATGGCAAGACAAAAACACAAAAAAGCCATCACAGCGCTAAGCGCAAAAGTGTAAACATAATCCAGGAAGAAACAGAAAACTACTGTATAGACAGGTCTATTCCCAAGCAGAAAAAACAATTTGAAACATAAAATGTCTTTTAATTTTATTAAAATCCTTAAGTAAAGCAGTCCCTCAGTCGGATATTCGGGAGGGACAACATTGGAGCGAGAACATAAGCATAATGCACACAAGTGCAACGCCCGAAGGAATAAGAGGGTAGGATTGATGATAAATGAAAACTTCAGAAACGGAGTGATTAGATTATAAACAATACAATGAGAGGATATTAAAAATAAGACTAAGTAAATACAACGATAATAGTAGTGTACATGCCTGCAACAGACCAGGCATGTAAAGTAGAAGTAGTATAGGAGATACCAAACGAAACGATGAATAAGATGAAAGAAAGCGAAAATTTTATCCTACTAAGAGATTGGAATGCTGTTGTAGGTGAACAAAAAGAAGAAAACATAGTAGGAAAGTAAGGACTGGAAAAGAAAGAAAAGAGAGGTGAGAATTGGAATTCTCTACCCATCTCAAATTGACAATTAGGAAGATTCTATTTCAACACTGCCCACAAATAAGGTATATATGGAAGATGCCGGGTGATATAGGCCGATACCAAATTGACTATACAGTAGTCAAAGAACGATACAGGAACCAAGTTAAAGATAGCAGAAGCTATTCGAGTCCGGGCGTTTATAGTAACCATAGTATGACCATGATGAAATGTACGCTATAACACAAAAATATTAAGAATAAAGGAACATAAAAACACTGCAAGACAACTAAATAACACCAGAAAAATTTCAAACAAAGCAATGTAAAAATAGGAGAAAATATAAATGAAACCTGGGAAAACATAAGGACAAGATAATGAAAGCAATACACAAAGTGGTAAGAGAAGTAAGGCATAATTTGCGAAAACCGCGGATTACACAAAAAGTAATTAAATTAATAAAAGAAGAAAATATAAAAATAATAATACTGAAGAATGGCAAAACAAGTACAACTAGAAAACAAAATTAACAAGCAAACAAGAAGAAAAAAAGGAAAAAAACTTAAAAAATATAAGAAGAAATGAATAAAAAATGCATATAAGAAAATAAGTAAGTTATTCAATGAAAAGAAGAAAACAAGTCATGGCATACATAAAGACAACGAAACTGTTGTAACAGATAACAGAGAGGAAACAGACACACAAAAACAGTGTAGAGAGAACTTATATAAAGATAACAATACACAGAAAATGAAGATAAAGTAAATGGTGATATAAAAGGACTATCGATATTAAGAGCAGAATTTTAAAAAGCACTAAAAAGCCTCACGAGCACCAGGAATTGACAAACTCCCAGCGGAAGTAACAAAAAAGGTTAGTCAAAAAACAAAGGATCCGCCCTATGAATTAGCAAACACAATATATGACACAGAAAACATTCCACATGACTTTGCAAAAAATGTGATAACAACAAAAAAAAATCGGTAGTCGTGGGTGTAGAGAACATATAACAATATTAATAATACACACATCAAGATGGATAATAAAGAAATACAAGAAGTAGGCACATTTGGGCAACAAGATTAGCAGAGATGGAAGATGTAGGAAGAAAACAAGAAGTCGTATCCACCAAGCTAAAAAAGCTGTTCTTAACAAAAATAATTTAATGGCATCAAAAAACAAAACAGACGATAAAAGCATTTTTACAGTCCTTTGGAGTACCAGAAAGAAAACACTTGAAAGCACTGGAACTGTGGTGCCACAAAAGAAATCTCAAAATCAGTTGAATGGAAAAAACAATAATGAGGAAGTCTTCAGAAGAATAGGTGAAGAAAGAAATCTGATTAAGACAATACAAAAAAGAAAATGTGAACTCATAGGCCATATCCTACGAAACAACGGCATGCTAAACGAAATCATAGAACGACAAGTAGAAGGAAAGAACCAGATCAATCAAACAAATAATGGGTGATTAGGCGATTTCGTTTAACTTAAAAAAAGAGTGTTAATGGATCCCCTCATAGAATTGTGTAGTATAATTTGGAAGCTTTGCTACATTTCCAACTAATTTATTTACTTCCTCTTCTGTATATCTTACGTCATCGGAGTTGTAAGTCAACTTTTGTATGCTGTTCCCTCTTGTAGGTAGCTTGGTTTGTTCTAAAGTCTTCCCTCTTTTCATGGCTACATCTCTAGTACAGTTTTTCTATGTACTTCTAGGTCTTTCTCGGGATGTTTGGTGTCTGTCAGTCTATTAAAATGTCAATACTAATGGAACTATCTAATATTGCCGCATATACATAATATTGATAGTATGTATATGTTTTTGCTCTTGTGCTTAGTTCTTTTGTCTCTATCAATATGGTAATAAATTCTATTTGCTTTATTCTACTTTTTTTTTCATCTTATTTTTCTCAGATATAGTTGCTGGACCTAGAGGAAAAGCAGCTATCCACCTATTGGTACCAATATTTGATGGTTCCCTTGTTTGTTTCTTGCTACTCTCATTACTTTACGTTTTTCCATATTTGGGCTGATACTTGTGTAGTGTAGTTCATATATCGCCCTGCGCCATGTCCTTTTTCAAACCAAATCCTTCGAATCTTTCACCATTTAACCTTACCACTTCTGTCCATTTATGGTGTTAATTATCCTTTTTAATTTTTCAGACACTCCTAACCCATCCAGTGCTTTCCATATGTCTGCGTAGTACCTTATCAAAAGGCCGTTTTCAAGTCAATACAAACTAGACCTAATTCTTTATACTTATTCAGTCATGAGTGTTCTTGTAGTATAAATATGGCCTTGTGCTTGTTTTTCCGCTCTATATGCTGCTTGTCCTTCTTGTAACGTTGGCTCAATTTCTGATCGTAATTTCTTCTTAATTATTCTTGCAAATATTTTGAATACCACTAAAGACCGACATGTTGTCTTGTAGTATCTCCCTTTTTGTGTATTGGGACTATAATATTGTTATTTACCTTATCAAATATTACTTCATTTTAGGCACTCCAAACTTTGACAATTCTTTGTCGGTTTCAAGAAATCCACTGATTCTTCTTTTTTCCCCAACTCCATGATATTTTTCTTCTTACTGATATTCATAATATTCTCCTTTTATTTCAATTTTTCTTCTTCTTTTTTGAATTTTGCAATATAGTATTGATTCCTTGCTTTCAGTATATTTTTATTTGTTTGCAGTTCTCCATTCTCATTTATCATACTCCTGACCTTTTATGGTTTGTTTTCTTTCAGTTTCTTGACAACATTCCTAAACTGTTTTATATTTTCGCTCAATTTTTCTCCCAAAATCTTAGCACCTTGCTCTCTGCGCCTGTTTTACGATCTCTTCCACATCATTCCTCTTTTGTATATAGTTACACTTGTCTTCTGTTTCGATTTGGGTGTGTTTATCCAAACCTTCCTTTTCTCTTCTATTCTACTCATTACCTCGTTCTATCATTTTGTCCTTCTCTGCTCTGGATTGTGTCTAACTACATTAATGCACAAGTGAGTTTCGCTGTTCTCTCATTAATTATAAATTCTTCCTTACTACGTTTTTCTACTTTCTCTATTTTTTTAGAATCTCAAAAGTGGACGCCCGTTTGGAAATATCTGGTTAGGACAATAAGATTTTTAAAACGTTTAACTCAATATATTTTCGTTTTTAAAAATAAATTTAATCCAAATTAACACGAGATGGCCATGTTTTAGTCAATTCTATTTTTGATTAGCATTACAGAACGCTTTATCAGCGGGCGAAGCAAATGTATCAAGCCTCGCCGTAATTGGATCACCAATCTGACAAGGCACTTGACAGGTAATTGTAGCGCTAAAAAATAGAAAGCCAAACAATTAAAGCCCAATCTCCATATTCATTTCTTTCCTTTCACCTAATCAGCTCTACTTTTACGTACCTTGCGTTGCATAAGCCGCGAACGCTGGCATGCTGCTTTCCGCAAATTTAAGTCTAATTAAAGGTTACCGCCACTTTTTGGTACTCATGACTGGCTTATTAATTTAGCTAACTTAGTTATCTAAGAAGATTACGTAACAGCATAATTATCGGCGGCTTGCCCCAAAAAGCTTTCGTTTGGTTGAAAATAAGCTAATTAAAATGTACCAAATACACAATTGGTCAAGTTGCATAACAAGAAGTTTGAATTAAAAATAATCCCTTACCATTATAAACACTAATTAAAACCACTACCTGAACTAATTCAATGCACAGAATAAAATTGCATTTTCTTTAATCTAAAATGTTTAAGCAACTTAAAAAACGACTCACCCCGTATATGCAAAATTCCTTTTCGGAACCTATGCACTAAGCACTATAAAATTATCCGATCGGTTAACTGTGAACTGACTGCATGATTAAAGTTAAGTTAATTGTTCAGGTTGCTATTAATTTTAGCTTTTAATCGCAGTCAATTTAAAATGTTGATGACTGCAGGCTTCAGTGTCAATTAGTGACAGTGTGCGCCGCACCAGATACGAAGGAAGAATACGCAATTACAAGTCAAAAGTGGCGCAATTTGGCGTTTTATAGTATAATTACAGAAATACTCCAGCGATGTTAATTAATCGTCGTAATTATCTGCTTTCTTTCTGTTTAATTTCTAGCTAAATCGAACAACTGTAGCGCTGGGGAAATTGTGTGCGTTTCTGCGATGTGGACAGGTGGTCCTAGAGAAAATATCGTTTAGCTTGTACAATAGTTGTCTTCGGTGTTTATCTAGGAGGAGTTACCAAAAATAAAGGGAGTACTAATAAGTCTCCGCCGTTTAACAAAAGATAGCCCCACCAGTAAGATATGGTTAAAATTGTCAAAACGTCATATCGTAAGTTTGGACATCTGATAACACAATAACCTTAAAATATTAGCGATTTTATATCAGCATCACATAATTTTTTTCGTGCGAAAATGTCGAGTTTTGAGCCAGATCAGCGTCATATGCGGGAACTTTTGATTTATTTTTTTAATTTGAAGAAATCTGCAGCTGAGGCGCATCGATTGCTTGTAGAAGTATATAGTGAGACTGCTTTAAGTGAGAGAAGTTGTCGTGAGTGGTTTTATAAGTTTAAGACTGATGAGTTTGACGTCGAAGACAAAGGACGTAGCGGAAGGCCGAAAGTGTACGAAGACGCGGAATTGAAAGCATTATTGGAGGAAGATTCCTGCCAAACGCAAGAAAAACTTGAACTTACATTAAGAGTGACTGAACAAGTAATATCACATAGTTTAAAATCGTTGGGAAAAGGCAAGGAAATTGGGTTGCATATGAATTGAATCTGAGAATGTACATGTGAAATGCTGCTGACCAAGCATAAACGAAAGTGTTTTTTGCGTATAGTCACTGGTGATAAAAAATGGATCCACTACGATAACCCAAAGAAGCAGAAATCATAGGGATCACGTGTCCATGCTTCAACATCGACACCCAAGGCGAATATTCATAGAAAAAAACTCATGTTGTGTATTTGGGGGGATCAGTTTGGTGTCGGTTGCTCAAACCGAACGAAACCATTACTGGGGCTCTCTAGCGAACACAATAGATGAGGAAAAACGCGTCCACTACTACTATAAATACGACAAAATTATTCTTCTGCATTATAATGCTCGTCCACATGTTGCAGAGTCGGTCAAAACCTACTTGGAAACACTCAATTGCAAAGTTTTACCCTACCCGCCGTATTCACCAGATATTGCCCCTTCCGATTATCACTTGTTCCGATCGAGGCACATGGCCTGTCTGAGCGACACTTCACATCATATAAAAATACCAAAAATTGGGTTGATTCATGGATAGCCTCAAAAGATGAAGCGTTCTTCCGACGTGGTATCCGTATGCTACCAGAAAGATGGAAAAAGTAGTGGCTAGCGATGGACAATACTTTGAATAAAACATAAGGTTCCGTTCTTTCACAATAAAATCCCAAGTTTTGATAAAAAAAACGGCGGAGACTTATTTGTACTCCTTTGTAATAATCATATGACAGTAATAATTAATACACAAATAGCAAGATACAAATAAAATAAATAAAAACTAACAAATTGCTATATAAAAATAACAAAATTAAAAATTATAAAAGAATTTTACTTTTAGGTACACAATACTATTAGGCATCAGAATCACTCTGTAATAAGGAGAAAGGCAAGAAACTGTATTATAACTAAAAGATTAAATTTCATCTTACACTTCAAACAAATTCTAATTTAAAAACTCTAGACTGGCAGTATTTAGTTAGAATTGACTAGAATACAGTTTTAGGCTTTAGCCGGTATAACGCACTTTTAGAGGATTTCAAACGGCTAGTTTTCGGGTTGCTACTCGCACTTTATTCTCATTAACATAAAACAGCCTTCTAAAGCAATTTTAATGTGTGGGCTCAACAAAGGTATTCTAACACTCTTAAGATATCCATAAATAATTTATTATCGCTTAGTCTGTCTAACATTACCTTCCACCCCACACCTAAATGTAGCAGATGCACCTAAATACGAATGCAGCTTCTACATAGTTTTAGTTTAGATCTCCATATAAATATACACTATATAGCTAAAAGTGTTCGAATATTCACTATTATAAAAACAAAGTCATGTATTTATAGGATGCCGGTCAATCTTTAGCTTCCGCTATAGATTATACTCGCCTGGAGAGATTTTTCACCAGCTTTTACTATGGGTTTTTTATTCCTTCATGAGATTCTAGCCACTAAAAATGAAAAATTAGGCCTGGTACGCAATCTGGATTTCAATTATTTTCAGGAGTGTTCAATAATTCAGTTTTTCAGCGCCCATCCCTGACGACAACATAGCTATCCTCCTGGTGCAGATAAGATCCTTCTCAGAACTGCTATTAGAGAGTTGGAAGCACAGAGTTGTCAAGAACATCAAGATATGTATATTAACCGTTGGCACGATGAACTCAAATAAGAAGCGTTCTCCTAACATCCACCAAATCTAGATGCGGCTATCAGATTTTTAAATTTTGTAGAAAGATTTGTCACTTCGCAGGCCTTGCTTCCATTATTCTACTGGCTGTGAGCTTTGCACCACTACAAGAAACATTTGGCACCGATTGGTTTTATGTTGGGCGACATCAAACGCACTTTGAAAATTTCTAGTCATTGTTACAACCAACACATCCAATTTTTCTTCAATATCCTCTTTAGAGTTTAACGGCTACAATCTTAAGTTTACGTGGTCTACCATTTCGTTTTGTGGCTTCATTTTATATCGTTATTTGCAGTTTTTTATGTACCTGCAATAAGGCTAATATTTCACGAACAGATCTGTTGAAACGATGACCAGTTCAAAATCACTCAACTTTTATCTAACTTTTATCTAATTCTATAACGTTGCGGTACGCATAACAATCAGATCGACTTTTTCAGAAGGGTGTGCGAGGTTTTTTGTCTTGCAGTTGAAGTTGTAGTATAAGTTTTAAATTGTGAGACTTATTCAGTTATCAAATAGAATAGTTTCTTATAAACAATTAATATAAAGGGTAGTAAAAGTTGGACGTTTTAAGAGCAAGAAGGAGAAATGGATGATTAACCTGCTACGCCACGTTGTGAATAGGAAACAGGGCCATAAAGGGGTAACATTGTAAAGTGTTTAACAAAACGACGGTGGTTAACCTACCACTTTATATTAATTTAGTAAAAACGCAAAACCCAATTTATTATATCATATTTTTACAAACTTATCTCTAGATATACAAAAAATATTAAATTTTGCAGATAATTTGAAAAGCTTTAGTACTGAATAAGGTTAAAATCCCGTGAGGGGTAACTAGTCCCCCATCGAGCGCCTCCCCAGGTGGCGGATAGGGGAATGCTCACCAGATATGGCGGGTACCGGGGAAATAAAATACCCGGGGCGGACCAAAACTAGTAGGTATTGGGAAGCAGCAAGTACCACAACTGGACTAAGGCGGAGGAGAAGGACTCTGGAACGGCTTACCCCCAGGTAGTCATAGGCGACGGCCACATAATGGCCCTACCGGTTATGATACTGCGATGAGAAAGGCAACGGAAAACCACCTCATTACTTATTTCCTAGTACAATCATCATGGCTGAGAACATAACATACAAACCACGGCCCTCAGTCCCCGGCAGACCTTCAATGGTCAGAGGGTGCGAAAAATCGCCGGGTCAGCTATGAAAATTGCAACATGGAATGTGCGAAGTATATTTGGAGCAGGAAGACTGCAAAATGTAACCAAAGAGATGAATCGACTACAGCTGGACATTCTCGGAATTAGTGAAGTACGGTGGCCAGGATCTGGTAAAATAAAAACAGATAATGGAGTAACGTACTACTCAGGCAGTAATGAAGCAAAACACCAACATGGAGTCGGAATAATAGTCACCAAAGAAACTAACAAAAGCGTCACTAGTTTCACACCACTATCTGAAAGAGCAATGTTAATACAACTATGTGCCACAGTAGGTAAAATAAATATAATCCAAGTCTATGCACCTACCAATGAGAAAAACGCGGATGAAGTAGAAGAATTCTATGAACAAATAGACACCATTCTATCCCTAACCAAAAAGAGCGATGTGACATTAAAAATAGGAGACTTTAATGCCAAAATTGGACAAGGAAGAAGTGGAGAACATGTAGGAGAGTTCGGTCTTGGAATGCGAAATGAAAGGGGTGATAGACTGATCCAATTTTGCCAAGAAAGAGAATTTATAATAGCCAACACATTCTATAAACTGCCAGATAGAAGATTATGGACTTGGAAATCACACACAGAATATTTGCCGAAATCAAATTGACTACGTTTTAATTAGAAAACGATGCAGAAATAGTATAAAGTCGGCAAAAACATATCCAGGGACAGATATAGCGTCTGATCACAATCCTGTTGTCATAAAAATGCATATAAAACTTAAGAAGATACAAATAACAAAGAAGACAAGTAGAATAGAAGTGCAACACCTGAAGGAAGAAAACATAAGAACACAAGTTAAAAATGAAATAAATAACAATTTAAGCAACATGGGAAGACACTCCTTGGATAACAACGACAACATAGACTCAAGATGGCATACCATAAAAGATGCGATAATGAAACCAGCGAAAGAAATACTCACCGAAAGAAAACCAACAAAGAAAAAAAGGTGGATGACAGACGAAATCTTAGAGCTGATGGAAGAGAGAAGAAAAAGTAAGATAAAGGAGGACGGCAAATACAGTAAAATCCACAAATTGATAAGGAAAAAAATTAAAACGGAAAAAGAAAATTGGATGAAACAAGAATGTGAAGAAATAGAAAAGGCACAACAGAAACACGATGTGTTTAACGTACACAGAAAGATCAAAGATGTCACAGGTACATACAAGAAGAGACAATCAAACATTTTAAAATACAAACAAGGAATAATTATACTAGATGTAAAACAAAAAATAGAAAGATGGAAAGAATATATTGAAGAACTATTCGCCGATGACAGAAAGGAATACTATAAAACTATTGAAGGAGAACATGGCCCCAAAATAGCAAAAGAAGAAGTCATTAAAGCATTTGAAACATCAAAATGCGGTAAAGCAACTGGACCAGACGAAGTTCCAATTGAACTAATTAAACTAATAGACGACGACCAAGTAAATATTCTTGTAGATTTATACAACACCATATACTCAACTGGTATAATACCGAAAGAATGGCTGAATTCAACGTTTATTACAATACCAAAGAAAAACAACGCAAAGGAATGTTGGGAACATAGAACGGTAAGCTTAATGAGCCACACGCTTAAAGGCTTTCTAAAAATCATACACGCAAGAATATATAAAAAACTAGAAGTAGATATTAGTGAGACACAGTTTGGCTTTAGAAATGATTTTGGAACAAGAGAAGCATTGTTCACACTAAACATACTAATACAGAGACGCAGAGATATTAATAAAGAAATATACGCATGCTTCATAGACTACGAAAAAGCGTTCGATAAAGTTAGACACGATAAACTAATGAAACTCCTAAAACAAAAGAACATAGACGTAGAAGACATGCGGATAATTGCAAACTTATATTGGCAACAAAAAACAACAGTAAAAGTAGAAAATCAGCTGACAGAAGAAATAAAAATACAGAGAGGAGTTCGGCAAGGCTGTATTCTTTCGCCCATGCTGTTCAACCTATACTCGGAAGCAATATTTCAAGAAGCACTAATGGAAGAAAACGGTGGTATAGTAGTAAACGGAAAGATAATTAACAACATACGTTATGCTGATGATACTGTACTTTTAGCAGATAATATTCCAGATTTACAGAGACTTATTGAACGGACAAATGACATCAGCAGAAAATATGGTCTCCGAATGAATTTAAATAAAACTAAATACATGGCAATCACAAAAACACCAGTGAACATTCCTGACATTAGAATAGATAATGTGAGTATAGAGAGAGTAGACAAATATAAATACCTGGGAACATGGGTGAATGATAATTGGGAATACACAAATTAAATAAGGGCACGTACTGAAATGGCTAGAGCCACATTTGTAAAAATGAAACAAATTCTAACCAACAGGGATTTAAGCTTGGAAATACGGATGAGGACAACCAGATGCTATGTTTTCAGTGTTCTCTTATATGGAATGGAGGTATGGACCCTAAATAAAGAAATTAGCAGAAAAATAGAAGCATTACAACTCTGGATATACCGGCGAATATTGAAAATATCATGGATGGATAGAGTGGCAAACGAGGAGGTGCTATGATGAATGAACAAGAACAAAGAACTCCTGTATACAATAAAGAAAAGAAAGCTGGAATATTTAGGCCACGTAATGAGAGGGAACAAATACCAAATTCTACAACTGGTAATACAACGAAAGATACATGGAAAACGAGACGTGGGAAGAAGAAGAATATCCTGGCTTAAAAACCTACGCCAGTGGTACGACTGCACGTCAAGAGAATTGTTTAGAGCAGCAATGTCCAAAGTTAGAATAGCAATGATGATCGCCAACATCCGATATGATACGGCACCTAAAGAAGAAGAAGAAGAAGGTTAAAATGATTAGAAGAGTACAGATAGCTTTTAATTCATTACTACATCTGAAAATTTGTACGTCTGCCGAGTATGGGTGGTAACTTTTATAAAGAATTAATTTATTATTACATTCTACGATGAAAATTTGCACCCCGTCCAGGCTATTAAATATTTACACTAACCTAAACAGAAGCTCTGGAAAGTATTATACCTCTGAAAAAAGTTGTTAATCTGTTCTACAGCCAATTGGAGCTAACAGCTCTTGATTTTTTTGATTGACAAAAACTTTCACCTGCAATAAATTAATTAAATTTATAATAGCAGTCAAACATTTTAAGCAAAACCGTGGCGTCGTAGCCATAGTTAAAGTGTCTAATTTTAAAGTGACGAGGAAAACATATTAGAAAGATGGAGGAGGTACTTTGAGGAAACCTTAAATGTAGGTACGAGAGAAAACCAAGAGCAAGATGAGATTGATAATGATGGAGTAGCGGTAGAAAATCTTAGGATGGATGAAGTAAAAGAAATACCGGGGAAAATGAAAAATAATAAATCACCGGGTGAAAATGGATTAGCGGCGGAAAACCTGAAGTACGAAGGTGATATGTTGTCGGAACAGATTCTTGATATCATAATAAAGATATGGCAAGCAGAAAAAATGCCAAGGTCCTGGAATAAGGAGATAATCCTGCCAATTTACAAAAAGGGTGACAAGAAGGTTTGCGAGAATTACAGGGGAATAACACTCTTAGATGTCACGTATAAGGTATTGGCCATAATAATAAAGAGAAGACTGGAAGAATACGCGGAAACCGAGCTAGGGGAATACCAAGGGGGTTTTAGACAAAACAGACCAAATCTTTATGCTAAAGCAAATTCTGAACGGCTGCTACGAATATAACGTTGAAACACATATGCTATTAATTGACTTCAAGGGCGCATATGATAATATAAACAGGAAGCAGTTAATGAAATACCGGCTAAATTAATCTGATTAATAAGGATGACACTAAAAGACACAGTCGCAGCAGTCAAGAGTGGTACAAACCTTAGCGCAGAATTCAAAATAGAAAAAGGATTAAGACAAGGCGACCCTCTATCATGCGTGCTGTTTAACCTAGCACTAGAAGCGGTAATTAGAAAGAGCGGAACAAATAGAAAAGGAACACTGTTTTACAAAAGCCATCAGTCTCTTGCTTACGCTGATGACGTGGTACTACTGGCTAGAAGTACAAACGAACTAGAAGAGGTCACAAAACAACTGATGGATTCTGCTGAAACAATGAGGCTCCAGTTTAATAAGGACAAAACAAAATATATGGAGCTGAAGTTCAAAAAAGGTTACAAAGATACAAAAAATCTATGCATCTCAAAAATAAAGAGAAATGTGGGGGTTGTAGCTTTTGAAGAAGTAGAGAACTATATGTATCTAGGTGTATTGGTGTTCAATAAAATTTAAGAAGAAAAGGAAGTGGATCTAAGAATAGCCAAAGGAAACAAATGTACAGGAGGGCTGTATAAAATATTAAGAGCAAAGAGGTTATCCAGAAACACAAAATTTAGGATTTATAAGTCAATATTAAGGCCAACGCTAACCTATGGATGCGAAACATGGGCCATGAACCAGAGGATCCAGCGAAAATAGAAACCTGGGAGAGAAAGATCGTAAGAAGGATACTGGGCGGGAAAAAGACAATAATGGGCTGGGAAAAAAGAATGAATATGGAACTATATGATATGTACGGGGAAAAATCAGTAGGAGACTTTGTGAAGAATAGAAGACTACAATGGCTAGGGCATTTCGTAAGAATGAAGGATGACAGAAATGTAAAGAATGTGGCCTGGAGAGCACCAGAGGGGATAAGAGGTAAAGGTAGGCCGAGAATAAGATGGAATCAGGCGGTGGAAAATGACCTTGCAGAAAAAAGGATCAGATATTGGAGGACCTTAGCAACGGATTAAAGGAAATGGAAAGACATTATATCTTGTTAAGAATACTTTTATGTTTGGTTATCTGATGTCAATTATTAATTATATGTTATGTAAACGGATTAAGTTTAAAGCTAAGATAGAAAATGTGTTTTATGTGTAAGTAAAGTGTAAAGGAATAGCTCAAGGCCTACATGGCCTGTATATGCTACAAATAAATAAAATGTTATATTTATTTTTAAATTAAGTTTTAGTTAAATACGCATTTAAGACTCGTATGATGTGGTCTTCCTCCAGTATCTTGGAGATTGCAACTCCTACAAATACCACCACAAAAAGTTTTGCAAACTCCGATATGAACATCTAGTCAAACTAAAATATTTAATGCTGCGTATCTACAAATTTCAGATAACTCTCTTATATAACCAGAACCAATGCTGCACTCTCAGCTCTACCAAGAATAGCAATATACCCAATCCCCGTGCTTCGGTCTCAAACAGGCGCTAACGACTGAATAATACAGTTACATATAAAACAAGTAAAGCAAAGTGGAAATAGCTGCCAAACACAATAAAACAAGGGAATACTGTCTCGATTCACCATTCTTCTTTAATTCTCCGGCCTAAAAAAGAAAGCTCATAACCATCAACAAGACACTAACCTTTAAAATGTTGTATCTACAGTTACCAATATTACACCTCTCGTACAGCTAGACAAGGAACTTAAAATTAATCAATTAACTCTTACATTCTTCAATTTTGTTAAAAAACGAAGAAAAGAAGTTATAAAATGTTATTAAAAATCACGTACCATTTCATCAACTGTGAGAATTATAACAGAAATTGAAAAATTACAAACATGTGGAATATAAAGTGGCACAGAACAAAATTACCACTCTCTATGTTTTTTGTTGAACTAAAACCAACATATTTCCGGTGTAAAATACTATTTCGAACCATCGAAGTACAAAAGAGAAGTTGAACAATATGCAAGATGCCAAAGATATCGGCACACCAAACCAAAAATCAGGATACGGCAAATGTGCTGACGACCACGCTATGAAATAATGTTTACAAAAACAAAGTTTCGCGATTTTTTCTGCGTTTTATGCGAAAAAATTGCTCCCAAATGATAAAGGCTGTATAATTTCCATTACTTCGTTCGAAATAATACGCTGATCCTCAATAAATCGAACGTTTTCAGCAAATTCAGCCATGAGCAAAATCAACAATATTACCCTGCTATCAGTATATTACAAATTCAAACCCCAAAACAACCTCGCCAACAATCAGCCATATACAAAAGTTAAAAAAAATGGGCCTGCGCTAAATATCTTTTAAAGCGTTATCGCTAAACCTTAATAATGGTTAATCAAATCACTTTGAGATGTGCCAATAAATTTTTACAACATATAAAATAATTAAAAACATTTATTTTAAACCATAATTTTACATCACGCTATCTCAATACTGCTAGGGGTAAGTCCGCTATTATAATTAAAAGCTCTCAACAAACTTCTACAAGTCACCGATATAGTCACACAAGATCCCTATTGTTCTTCAACCATTTTGGTCTTCTACTTCCTTTCCAAATACACAATAAGACGAAAACATTATGGAAAGTTTTCCATTATCGTGAGACAACGATTTATTAGTGGGGGAAACTACAATGCTAAGGGAATCCAAACGTATAACAATTAAGAAACGTAAGTTATTGAAATATTTAAAAGAAGCAACTTAAAACATGCATACAGCCAACTGACCGGAATAAACTGCCTAACTTGCAAAAGGTATCGCGCACAACTTTACTGTTGTCACCTGCTCTTCCAATATGTCTTTAGGACATTCCGAAATGATTGTCAATTAATGGAAGCGATAACTATTCAAAACAAACAAGCTTAAGTTCTAAGGAAATAAAGTGAGATGAATTTAGATGACTAGTACATGACAAACTAACCTTAAGAGTTGCCTTTTAAAATGAAGAAGCAGCTAAGGTATTTAGCGACGTAATATAATGGGCAAGCCCAAACGCAATGGCAGAACAAATTAAAACTCATGGCATAAAAAAATTCTAAAAACTAAGACATTGTAGACGATGGCTCAGGTTAAAACATCAGAATGTAAAATATTATATAAGGTAGAAATGGATTAACTTAAAGAATTCTTAATCAACTACAACAATGAACAGTACGTTCCTTCAAATTTCGACAGATCACAGAAGCTTCCCCACCTATTAAAGATCGCCAAAAGCAAACATAAAAAAGTTTTCCCCTCAACCATATTATTTAAAAATCAACCGGAAATAAAAATAGATCCCCTTCCAATTCGAACCAGTCTAACATTTTAAAATCATTAGTCTCAGAAATGTCGTAAACTTACACATGAAAAGAACATAGAGATACAACTTACGAGTAAAGTCTTCAAATAATTGCCTTTCACCAGAATAAAGTATCTTATAGAGCTCTTCGATACTATTCTACACATTGGGTGCTTCTTGGTCCAGTGAAATGTTGTTCTACTTTTAAAATCAGGAAAATTCCCAAATTATTAAAAATTTTCTAGTCCAATAAGCTTTCTGCTTATAGTGTCCAAGATGTTTAAAAGCTCTTATAAAGCACACTTTTTTTTTAATTTTTTTATTATAGCCTTTATATGCCAATAGTTTATAAGTTAATTGTTTATGTTGCATTTTAAATATTTCTATTCGGTGTTGGCGTATCTTTACGACACATAGGCCTCTTCTAGCTTTTTCCACTCTTCCCTAATTTTAGCTGTTCGCTGCCATAATAGACCTGCTATTTTTTTTTATTTCATCGGACCATCGTTTTCTTAGTCTTCCTCTTTTTCTTTTGGTTTGGAATCGGGGAGTCCATTCTGTTATGTGCTTTGTCCATTTATTTTTATTTTCTCTGAGCCATTTGAGGTGTTTTGTTTTGGTCACAAGATCTTCTATTTTTGTTATGTGTCTTACGTCCGTGGCTCTTTTTCTGTCTCTTTTTGTATAGCCCAGTATTGCTCCTCTCCATTGCTCTTTGACATGTAGTTAGCTTTTGGTCTTGTTTTTGTGTGTTTGCCCAAGTCTAGCAACCATAGGTTAGTATGGGTAGTGTACAAGTGTTGCATATTTTTCTTTTCATTGCCATGCTGTATTGTTTACTTTTCATAATTTCCTTGAGTGTCCAAAATCTCTTCCATGAGTTGGAAACCCGTCTCTCTATTTCTAATTCCATTTGGTCACTAAATGCAATTAGTTGTCCCAAGTAAATGTAGGAGTTTACATATTCAATGTCTTCTTTTTCTATTTTGATAAGTTTTTGGGGACGATTTGTTATTATTTTGGTTTTTGTTTTGTTCATTGTAAGTCCCACCGTTTTACTTTCTTGTGCCAGATCTTGGAGCATAATTTGTAGGTCTTCTGGGTTATCCGTTATGAGTATTATGTCATCCGCAAATCTTAGATGGTTCAGGTTTGTTCCGTTGATATTAATACCGAAGTTTCTCCCATTCTATTTTTCTAGAGATTTCCTCTAGCACTGACGAAAACAGTTTTAGTGAGAGTGGGTCTCCCTGTCTCACACCTCGACGTATAGGGAAGGCTTCCCCCTCTGTTTCAAGTTTTACTCTGCCTGTGCTGTTAGTGTATACATTCTTCATTATCCTTATGTGTTTATTTTCAATTCCTTGATTTTTCAGGGTTTCCTAGATGTAGTGATGTTCCAGTCAAATGCTTTATTATAGTCCACAAAGGCCATGTATAGTGGGTAGTTATATTCATGGCTTTTTTCGATTACCTGTTTCACTACATGAATGTGATCCACTGTGGAATATCTTGAGCTAAACCCAGCTTGTTCTCTTGGTTGTTCTTCATCTAGTTTTTTGGTGATACGATTAAGTATTATTTTTGAGAATACCTTATACACATTAGACATCAGGCTTATTGGGCGATAGTTGCCTATTTCTGATCTGTCTCCTTTTCTGTGGATGAGAACTATAATACTTGTTGTGCACTGTGTGGGTATATATTCCGTATTTAAAATGAGATTGAACAAGTTGGTCAATTTTGTTGTTGTTTCTTGTACTCTCGCCTTCATCATCTCATTGGTTATGTGATCAGTGCCGAGAGCTTTGTCGTTTTTCTGTGATTTTATTGCATGTTGAACTTCACTTTCAAGAATTTGAGGGACTTCTTCTATGTTGCCTTCAAGGTTTATGTTACTTTCTTGAGTGTTTTCAGTAGAATGTAGTTTACGATAATAATCTGTTGCAATCTTTAGAACTGGCTGCCTTCTTGTTTCTTCTTGATCTTTTTTATTTTTCATTTTTGGTATCCATATCTTTTCCTCTTGTAGCTTTTTTAAGGCCTTGTTTATACCTCCTGATTTGGATATATGGTATTTGATACATTCAAGTCTTCTATTTTCCTTATCTTGTTTTATGTTACGGTTTATTACTTTACTTAATTTATTTATTTCTTGTAATATTGCTTTGTCTTTCTTATTTTTCAGAATTAGGTCTATTGTCTTAGAGGTTAGTGTATTTTTATTTAGTTTTTTCTTGATTTTTGTTGTATAGATTTCATTTATTTCTGTGTTGTAAAGTTCTTGCGTTTTGTTTAATTCTTCAGGTGGCGTATTTTTTGTGATGTGCCCATTAACAAGGCATTCCCTTTCTGGTTTAAGTACTTCCTCTGTTTTCTATGTTCTTTGTTAAACAGGGTTGCTCTGACCATGCGGTTATTGCTGTTGAAGTTAAGATTATTTATTATGTTAAAATTTTGTGAATGATTTGGGTTGATTGCTTATTATAAAGTCTATTTCGTTTCGGTAGGTCCCATCAGGCGATATCCAAGTCCACTTTTAGGCCGACTTCTTCTTAAAAACACTGTTTAATATGGTTAAGTTGTTCTTAAGGGCCATGTTCACGATCCTTTTGCCATTGCCGCTTCTCTTTCCTGTGCTATATTTTCCTACTGTATTCTCTTCACCATGGTTCTGTTTACCTATTTTGCCATCAAAGTCTCCCATGACGATAATGTTTTTATGGGCAGTTTTCAATGTGGTTGAAAGTTGGCTATAGAAATCTTCTTTTATTGTTTCTTCTGCTGCTTCTGTCGGTGCATAGATCTGCATTATAGTCTAGTTGTTTTTGTATTCTGGTATACATATATTTAGTATGGCAATTCTTTCAGATATGCTTTTGTTTCTTTAAGTGCTTCTTCACCATGAATCCTACTCCATTTAGCCCATTTGTTTCACCTATATAGTGCAGAATGTAGTCATCATGTTCTTCAATTTGGTTTCCCATTCGTCTCACTTCACTTAGGCCTAGGATGTCCCATTTAATATTTTTTAGAGCTATTTCCAGTTCGAGAAGTTTTTCCGATGTTCTTAATGAGAGTGTATTTAGAGTGGCTATGTAAATATTACTTGGTTTTCTTTATTCGCTAGAAGGTAGTGGTCTTCTTCCCCCACGGTGACCAATCGGCTTAGGGTGCATTTTTCCAAAGTTGATTTGGATAAAGTTGTATATTCTTTGGTTCGGTTCCGGATGTTGGTGGTTATTACATGTGTTTCGGGGTCAGTTGTTTTTACTTGCTTGTTTTGTCTTGAGGTGTCGGTATGGGTTATTAGTTTTTGTGATTGCTCTGATAAAGAAGCACTTCGTCCGCGTTCCACATAGTTGAGTATGCCAGGTTTCAGGACATCCTTGGTTGTAGGTTTGTTGGCCCCCTTGCTCTGTAGATTGGTTTTCTTTTGTGAAGATATGTTTGGTGAGCCAGACTCTTTTTTCTTCCTTTTATCACGATTTTTATCTTGTTGGGGAGCTGTCTTGATTATTATTTTGTCATATTTAATGAATACAATATTCCCTTTCTTCTTTTCTTCTTCAACCGGGGGCTGTAACAGTTTACGTTTTTCTAATACTTCCTTTGAGAAGTCTTCTTTGGTGTAGATATTTGGTGGAAAACGAACCTTATTTTTCATAATTACGTGTTTTTTCCATAAAGTTGTGAATGTGACCACTATTGGTCGGTTTTTGTCGCTAGTTCGTCGCCCAATCCTATATAGATTGCTGATTTCTTGGCACTTTATGTGTACACCTAAGTCTATTATTGTTTTTTTTATATAGTCTACAAGCTCACATTCGTTTTTGCCTAATTCCTCGAGTCCAAAAAAGACTAGGTTGTTTTTGCGCTTTTCTTTTTCGATGTTTAATAGTTTTTGTTCTAGCTCTATTACTTTCGATTTGAGCATATTGTTTTCTTCCATCATGGTCTTCATTTTATTTTCTAATGCTTCCATGATGTTTTTTGTGACTGTTGTTATAATTAGAGTTTGTTGTTTTAATTTTTCATCAAGCTTTGAAAACAGCAACTCAATATTTTTATCCATGTTGACTGTCGATCTGCCAATGTCGCGTCGTTTGACGTTTGTTGGTACCACCAATTCAGTTCTTCTTTGTATGTTGGTACAATGCTGACGACTTTTTTTTTTGGTACAATCTGGGTCTTGTTTGTGTCATTTACACCTTTTTTATATTCTGAGAATGTTATTTTTGAGTTGATTGAACCGTTTCTTTCCTAAAATTCACTAGGCGGAATCAATTATTTTCGCGGAGCTGACTGGCGTACGTGTTGACAATGTAACCGACATTTTAAATATATATATATATATATATATATATATATATATATATATATAAAGCACACTTTTATCAATTATTAAAAATAATGAATCAGTTCCTGAACATTCCACTTTTGAATAAGTTTATCGTGTAGTTCAAAAGATTACTGAAAGTTATAAAAATAAGTACTCTGCAACGTTTGACAAAGTTTTTGTCTTTTTAATCTCTAATTTAAGTTACCATAAATCATTTCATTATACTCCAGTCTTTATAACAGACACATCTTGACTGAGTAAACAGAACTATATCTTTTAAATCCATATAAATAATCAACAGTTGCCCTAGCAAGAAGAAGTTAAATATATTCAGCTGAAACACGTTTACTAAGCACAAATATTTGGATCTGATTCGCTCCAAAATATGCTGACTATTTAGACATAACTTCAAACTCACTATTGAAAACGAACTCCTGATCTACAAAGCGGTAGTCAAATTAATCTAGTCCAACTTTGGAGCACATTATATATATATATATATATATATATATATATATATATATATATATAGAAAGAAATCAGAAGCTCCGATGTACAGTATGATGCTGGACTTAATATTCTTTCTAATGATTTAGAAGTAAAGGTTATCTTAAGTTTCATTTAGTTTTAAGGCTTAGAATTGAAGTAATTTATAAAACGGAAAAATTCTATTTGTTATAGAATATTCCTACTGAACACTTGCCTACATATTCCTTAATTATCTTAACATATTTTTAAAGAATTGCTATAAATTTCCAACCGCTGCTATTTTTAATGCAATTTTTTATTATTTCCAAAAGCAATTAAATAATTAAAGAAAAATGAGGTTTTCTGATTACATTCCAATGTAACAAACTTTGTTTTGGGATCTCTTATATATTTAAACTCAAATAATTAATTAAGCTTTCATTGGACTACCCATTTCTATGATTGATTAATAATTGATTACTAACGTGCTAACGCAGTTACTATTTATTTACTTTTATAAGCGGGTCTTCGCTACGAAAGATTTAGATCACAACTTATACTACAACTGCAACTGCTTCCTGACCACCCTTCATATAATGTTTATAGCCGCCGGTTACATTCCAAAATTTTGCACTCTTTGCATACAACGCTACAACTTACAGAAATTTTGTGAATATTGATGAGGTATTAAGGATCATTTTCTAACGTTCGATACTATAGTAAATAATCGTCATTGTTTCTATGTCTGATGTTAGAACCAGTTAATTTGGAAACTATGAAGGACCGTTGAACATTTATACCTACTATCTAAGATGCGAGTTTTAGTTTAGTTTTGACTTTTAGTTCAGTATGCTTTTTTAACCCTCCCTCCTTCTCTTTTATTGTATTGTTATTAAAAGGTTGTTTTAGATAATGAGGCAACACTGGCATACATTAAAATTCTTCATTTGCTTAAGTTGTCTGAAACATCATGCAAGATTTAAGTAGTACCAGGTAGACCATATGGTCAAGAATTTTGTAAAATCTTTCAATTTTGTATGTATGTGGCTAGGCACAGTAGTATAATCGATTTATATATTACTGCAAGTATAATAGTAGATGAGTTTGATGAGTTAGAAAGCTTGAGAAGTCTAAAAATTAGCTGGAATTACATCTAAACCATAATTAAACCAGCCGTTAAGGCAACAGCTGCTATGCTGCTAGTGGCAACACCAGAAGTAAAAGTTATTTATTGAGGAGTTTTCTAGATGTATCGGGTAACTATTTCAGCTACACAACCCCCTTAGAAACCATAATAAATTTTTAATTCTTCTCGAATATTGCTACTAAAGAATGTTCTGTTTCATTCGCCTAAACCTTAATTAAAAATATTTATTTATTCAACACCCTTAAAATTGGCCAACCAAGCTCATAGTTGGTCATTCAAATCAAATGTCTAAGTAAGGGGCTGAATAGATTCAGTGAGCTATACATTTTCTTTGCATCTCCAAGTGTGAAGAAATTTTTACTTGAATATTACTCTTCTTATTTTTTAAAATGAATATTCAACTCGCCTTTTACCTTTAAGAAGTTTTCTAGTTTTCAAATTAACTCCCAAAATGTCTACATTGACTCGTGTGGTAGTGGTAGCTTGCAGGCTAATTTATTTATATTACAACAAAAGGTAACAGGAAATCAAGAGAAAACAAAATGGTAATTTGAAATTTCGAGTAAAATATACTTTACATAATGGTTAAACATATGTTTTTAGTGCCCACGGATACCATTTGGTATCACAGAATCGTATACATCCCTATGAAGCAAAGCAGATACCCAACCTTGGGTTTAGAACGCATTACAGAAGAAAACACATTACTATTACGCTACGTAAATTCACGCAAAAGTTTCAAAATAATGTCAATAAAAGCGCAAGTTTTTCAAACCTGAAATTGCATGAAGTGTCAAAAATGGAACAACTTGTTTTTCAAAATGTTCCAAGACATTAAATACATCAGCTATAGTCTTCCTAAATGTACTATAGTTGGTGTACTTAATGTCTAGGAATGTTTTTAAAAAGAAGAACCTACGTTTCTACTGACTTCACTTTGTATCATGAACTCACGTAACGTGATGGTAATGTATTTTCACCTTTAGTCACTTGAGACGTAACTGTGGATGATGGGAAAATTTTGAGGTAGTGCAAAACTATGGATATTCGATGGGCATAAGGGAATTTGCATTGCTTTTTTGTAAAATTTGCAATTTTAGGCCTGGATTTTCGCTCTCCCTGGCTTTATATATGCTAAATGACAATGATAAGGGAGGGCAGGACGTTTATGAAATAGTTATTACACCACCTGAGGCAAATACAGACACCGACGAAGATTCTTGAAATGAAGATGAGGGAGGAATTATCTCCAATCTCACAGGTGGAGGTGGATTATACAGAACAAAACAGAATAAAAGACACTCTCCATCTGTTACAAAACAGATGAGGGTACGATGTAAGACGTAAAACTGAGAAAAGCGGTTAAAAATGAAAACCATCGACGTCGCCTGAGAGCCAGTATGACTTAGAAGAATAGTCGTGTTGTTCGCCGCCTTCTCGAGAATGCACGGCAATTAATGCTTGTTGAATGCGTTTCTAAATTCAGAGTAGACTATGGCGGTGGTTAAGCAATTCGAGGCGTTATTCACGACAAACTGCCAAAACTAGATAAACCAATGAGAATTTGTTTTGAACTACATTGGAATACCCTCTCCGCAGCCCAGACTTATCGCACTGCGATTATCATTTTTTTCTACTAAGTAAATCACTTGAAGAGCAGAGATTTGCCGGCCGCAATGCTCTCAAAGTATTCGTGCACAATTATCTGGCAATACCCTCACCTTCATTTTACTACAGCGAAATCAGAAAACTATCTCTTTATTGGAAAAGCTGTTTCAAACTCAAGAGGTTATATATAAAAGTATGCTTGTAGGTTTGTATTTTTTTAATGAATTTTAAAAATACCCTATTAACATTTTGTATACCGTAGTAGCTAAATAAAACGCAAGAATAAATAGAAAGACTACAAGACCTTGAGAGAGTAAAGCCACAACCTCCGTCCTTCCTCCTGTTTGGGTAAGAACCTGTATGGGAGTTGCTAAGATGATGGGCGAACAGAAGGTACCACGGAGCGTAAAACAACGCATTGTGATCAAATTCTTCGTTGAAAAAACGCACCGTCTGCTGAAATTTACCATAGACTCCAAGACTCCAACAACGGTATGGAGAAGAGTGGTGTCCCGGAGAAGGCAGAGAGCGCGTGGAGAATAAACCACATGATCATTGGCCGCGAACATCCGTCACCGAGCCAAGACATCGTAAAAAACACTTGCAATATCGCAAGGTAAATGCAAGGTGGACACCACGCACTTTGACGAACATAAACAAGTTGGTCCCCACACAGCAGTTTGAAGATAAAACTAATATATTTTTAAAGTCTATATTGACCACCGATGAAACGTGAGTGCACTACGTCATTACCGAATCCTAGCAGTAATCCATGAGAGCGCAGAGGAACCGTTGGGCAGGAAAAGTGATGAAAACGTTCTGCTGGATCTGGCAGAGCCTTATCCGCATGGAATTTCTAACGGATGCCATAAGAGTCAGTGCAGCTTATTACCTAGACCTTATGCCAATGGACATGAAGAAAAGATCCGATTTAAGCTTTCAAGACAAAACACGCACCTATGCAGCCAAAACAACAATGGAAACCCTTTGTAAATTGAAATGAAACCCTCTGCTATATCGCCATACAGTCTTGAGTTGCCCCCCCGCCGTTATCCAAACTATTCGGGAGTAGATACGCCACCTACCAAAAGTCTTTTTTGAAAAGGTCATTAGAACAAGTTACCCCAATCTTTGCTGAAACTTCTTTCCTGTTGTGGGTCCTTCAGTCGTGCCCGAGATTTACAACCGAATTTTTCTATTTTCCTCGCCGGGTCAAGTACAAAAGAAAACGGACCGAGTTTCTCCGTCGGCAAATATCGACTTCCGTACACGCAATCGGCCTACAACTAACGACTCCATCTAATACGTTGGCAAACTCTCGGTTTCGTACACACGGAAAAATTAAAGCCGGTCGAACGTTTCCAAAACCATCATGGCTGCACCAAAAACGGCCGAGCAATTCCGCTTTATATAGCGACGAAGCCACGCAGGCGAACCAACCACCGCGGCTATCTCTAATTAAACAAAACGCGCACAGAAGAAGCCACAAGGCGACCGACCCATTTTAAAAACCAAATAAAAGAAATTGGCGATTAGTTGGTGCAATAGTTAAAAAGTATACGAAAGAATAACTTAAACCAATATAAGTGACAGTGGTATTTATACAAAAATATGTTTATTACATTTTGTTCTTAATTTGCTCTCGTATAACAACACGTCCGTAAAGCAGTAACTATAAATTACTGGCCAGCGCGCTTTTTACCAATTACACGGTTTATTATTGCAAAGTATTTAGAGCGTGAACTGGAACTTTTAAGGTCCAGATATAAAGTGAAATATATGGTTATTGGAGTGCAATGCATCAAAGTATAATCAAGTGTGATTGGTGCTAGGCTTTTAATTGATTTATGTATATAGTTCCTATACCCATAGCGCAATGACGAAGCTTTGCTATATCATTGTATTTATACATTTATAATAAATTTCGAACACGAAAAAGCAGAGGCCAAAAATAAAACGAGAAATGCATCGCCATAAAGTTATATTTATATCGTTTCTTTTTTTAATGCCCACTTAAAGATAGTAATTCCCAATTTAAGAAAAAACAGGTAAGTTGTACAAATAACTTAGTTTTTACATAATTCGTCGTTAGTTTTTCCAACAATTCACTTTCTACAATTGATTATTAATGAGACGCGTGATACGCGCGCTTGCTTATTTATAGCGCTATCATTAAGAATGACATTGCGTTTTAATGGCAAGCCGGGCTTTCTTGGCGAATTTGAAAACCTGCACATCAAGCTCATTTGAATTTCAAAGTTGAATTCGCCGAATGGCAAAACCAGTAATGCGCGGCACTGTTTGTCTTGGGGCATTTTTTTAAAGTTGCTACAAATACGTTTTTAGTTGACATAAGTGGCCTATTGCAAATATTTTGGGCAATATAATACATTGATTAAGAGTGGTACAAGATGCTTTAACATCTCAATGCTTTTTCCGGCGACTTTTCCTTTGTTCGTAACATTCTGAGAGTCCTGTGTTGAAATCGTGACCTTCTTTCTCATATTGGTCTAAAAATGGTCTGGAATCTTTTGAGTTTTAAGACATTTCCTATTTTTTGATCTGTTATTCATCAATTCTTAGTGTTCTTCCAGAACATGAACTTCTTTCAACAAATATAAGATCACCTATGAATTGTTTGTACCATTCTTTTAAAACTTCTAAATTATCCGAACAGACTCTACTGCTGCTCTATTCGCTTGGTTATTGCAAAGTCGATAATGACATAATACTTGTACTCACTGATCGGCGCCTAACTCCGAACTAACCCGGCTAAACGAGTTGTCCTTATTCACGCATGCGCATTCTTCTTTTATCGGGGCTACGTTTCGATTATATTAAACTTGGCTAGATATTTTCGTCGACACTACATCTATCATATACTTTTGGTCGTTTGAAAAAAGAATTGTTTTATTTATTGTAAATTTCAAAAGCCTGAATAAATTAAACAACTTCTGTCATCTATTTTAATTCAACAAGAATGTTATAAGCCATAGATAACCCAAGATTACCAATAAGAAAACGAACCGCAAACTTATGAATTCCCGCCTGTTTCCATGAGAAATAGTAGTAAGATAAGAAATAGTGTCTACAGACTGCGAAAAATGGCTGCGTCACCCTAACAATTTTGCTAGCCTCCTAATCCAATGCCGACTTCTCTTTAACTTATAATTAGCGACGAAGCTTATTTTTGCTTAAACATAGCTATTAATAGACAACATACCACTAGTAAGATAATAAAAACTCACAAATTATTTACGAAAGTTACCTTAGTGCTAGAAAAATTTTTATGAATAAGTATTTTTTGAGGGCAACAGAGGCACAACGAGATTCGAGTGGGGTAGTGCATGCGTCTACGTGATACTGTTTCCACATCGTATAACCCTCATCTCCAAGTAGTCCTTATACCGGGTTTCCCACAAAATTTGAATTTTGCTCCATTAAAAAAAGACAGCATAACAGCTGACAGTTGAGGGTTAATAAATATGAAGTGCTACACGAAAGAACAACGCGATTTCATTGTTGAGCAATATTTTAAAAATAATGAAAATTTAGCAGCTACAGTTTGCAATTTTCGTACAAAATAGTGATTTAAATTCATCAACTGTGAAGAAATTAATTAAAAAATTTAATGAGACTATAGCAATAATTGACAATAGACACTCTGGCCGCCCTTCAACAAGTCGTTCGACAAAAAACGTCGAAGCAGTTCGTGAGAGTGTTGCTGAGAGTCCAGGAACATCAATTCGACACCGTGGTCAAGAATTGGACATTTCGAGAGGCTCTCTACAGCGTATTCTTACGAAAGGTTTGCATCTTCATGATTACAAAGTTCGATTCACTCAAAAACTGAAGCCTACTAACCAAGTACAGCGAAGACTTCGTTAAATAGATTATGGAACAACAACAAATGGACGCTGATTTTTCGGACAAAATCATTTTCAGCGATGAGACTCATTTTCATCTTGAGAGCTTCGTTAATCGTCAAAATTGTTGCATTTTGGGTTTAAAAAATCCACGAATGATTGTTGAGCAACAAATGCATCCACAACATGTCACTTTTTTGTGCGGATTTTGGACTGGAGGCATCATCGAACCATTTTTCTTAGAAAATACAGTTAATGGTGCTCGCTATCGCGACATGATAATCCAGTTTTTTGTGCCTAAATTGCAAGAAATGGATATAGACGACATATAGTTTCAGTAAGAGGGTGCCACATGCCAAATAGCCCACGAAACAATTGAATTACTTCATCAGTCACTTTTTGGTCGTGTAATTTCTCGTTTTGGTAATCAGAATAGGCCGCTCAAATCGTGCGACTTAACGTCGTTGGATTTCTTTCTTTGGGTTTTTTAAAGTCTAAGGTTCATGTCAACAAGCCCACGACCATTCAGGCCTTGAAGGAAGAAATTAACCGCTGTACCAACGATCTTGAGCCACATATATGCAAAACGGTTATGGAAAATTTCAACAAAAGAGTGCGCATGTGCCAGCAAATCCGTGGACGTCACTTATTCTATTCCATACGTAACCCTATACTGTATACTTTATGAATTAATAAAAAATTACAATTTTTAATTAAAAACCCGTGTTTTCTATCAAAATTACTTCTTGCGTAAATTTTGGGACGCCCTTTATAAAGACAAAAAAGGTGAATTCTGTAAATCTGAGCAACCTTGCTGTAGATCCTGGTGGAATGCGAAGGTGGGGCAGATGAAAGTGAGAGAAATGGCCTTGCAAAAGAGGTGATTGGGCATGAGGTTAACTGCCCCTAATAAATATCCTTTTCCCACAAAAAAATACTCAATAAAAGCCTCGAACAAGACAAATCAATGAAAAATAAAGAAAAGCAAAGAAAAAATGATATGCTAAGACTTTACAAGCAAGAAGCTTTACAACAACAAATAAATAAATTATCAAAGTATAAATTATACGTTACACTAATACAAAAGACCCTGGAGATATGACACAAGAAATCTATATGTTGTTATATAGTGGAAGGGAGGACGGGCTATAGAAAACTAAACATTCAAATCCAAGACTATAAGGTTATAAGCCACAGAATTTGTTATATAAGACTCAAACAGAAACTGTTTATTATAGCTATTATAAACACAATACAGTGGAAGAAGAATTTAAAAAAACAGGACAGTTTAAAGAAACAACAAACAGAGAAAAAGCACACAGACAGAACAACTAAAAGTTGCAATCTATATTACGAAAATAACGATGTTAGTTTAAAAGAACTGGTACCACCAGTTTTCTAGATAAATATATCCACTAAAAAACCAGAAATCAAAAGATAAAATAAGAACAAATCATGTGTTAATCAATATAACACACAATCCAAATATAGTGGATGAAGAACAACGAGGAATGTTGCTGGCGACAGTCACCTGATTCTAATAAAACAAAGAAAAAAGATATTCAACGCTAAACGATAGAATATAACTAACAAATCGAAAAGATACACTGCAGGTGAGCTAAAAAATATTGAAACTACAAAAAAATGTTAACAAAAACTATCTAAGAGACTGGAACAATCAAAGAGAACAACAGAAAAAGATAAAAAGATCAACAAATAAATGGAAAACAAGAAAAGCTAGCAATACAACAGATGAAAAAATATAGGAACCGCTAAACCACAACGGAAGCAATCATTTGAAGACGAATGCAAACTAGTTACAACAAGATACAAAAGAAGTTAAAGCCCGAACACGAGCTAAAGCAACTCTGAAATGGAAAAAACGCAGTGGATAAAACAAAACCTGACAGAAAAGTAATAAGAAACAAAACAGGCACACAAATAAATAAATAGTTCCAGAATGGGCTTTAATCTTAGCAGATATGTGCAAAAATAAAGAAGAGATAATGGTAAATAAAAAATATGAAATTAAAAGGTGGAGAGTGTATTTCAGCGAACTATTAAACTCGGAACAAGAAGAAACTGAAAAAATAAATATTGATAGGGTAAAAATAAAGAAAAATACGAATTAGTAAAATCGCCTTCTTCATTTTCTTCTTTTCTCTATTCCACTTTAAGTAGGGTCGGCACTCTTAATTTTACTTTGCCAAGAAATTCTGTCCAGGATCGTCGGGTCAAAGTTGTTTTTTTATAGTGAAGCCATGCTGGTCCACCATAAAACTGGGGGGCGGCTTCTGCGTCTTTTATTCTCTGGTAGGCCCAGAGCTCTCTTCAACACCTACTCTTCATTTCGCCTCATTTCGTAGCCGTACCACCTTAATCTGCTTTCCTTCAATTTGCCTTGTATAGGCACCACTTTAAAACTGCCCTGGATGTATTCAGTTCTGATCTTGTCTATCCTAGTTACTTCTTCGGACCATCTAAGGATTTTCATTTCTGCCGTGTGAAGTTTTTGTGCAGTAGTTTGCTTTACCGGCCAGCATTCGGACCCATATATCATTGCTAGTCTCACAGCTGTTTTATGAACCTTGCTCTTTGTTTGGACGGGCATACGAGGGTCACACATGACGCCAGTTAGAGATCGCCCCTTTTGCCAGCCAACATTAACTCTATGCGCTAGATCTGCCTCCATTTCCCGTGATCACTGATCCGAGGTATGTAAATTGTGTTACCTTAGGTACTGGTTTACTGTCGGAATAGGTAATTGTGGCTGATCGTAAGTAGTTGCTAAATCAGCATTCTAGGTGCTTGTTTTTTGATTGGCTAACTCTAAGTCCCGCATTTTCTAGATTTTTTACCCACCGGTGTAATGTTGACTGCAGTTCGCTGGTTGTATTTGAGATCAGTACGATGTCGTCCGCGTAAAGAAGAGTCCAGGGAGATGGGTATTGGATATCTTTTGTCACCAGGTCCATGACTAGATTAAAAAGAAGTGGGCTAAGTGCCGAGCCTTGATGGACTCCAACGCTTACTTCAGATGCCTCGCTAACTCCTGCCGGGCTTTTGACCATAGTAGAAACTTTATGGTACAAATTTTGTATTAACTAAACGTAGATTTCGGGAAGATGCTGAGCTCTCAGCGCTTGCCATACAAGGCTGCGAGGTACTCGGTCGAAAGGTTTTTCTAAGTCTATTATTCAGGCGGTGTTTATAAGACATTAAACGTACCGCTTGTATTGCATCAGTTATTGACTTTGAAGAAGTGAGTCCAAATTGGTTTTGGGATATATCCGTGAGAGTTTGAATGCGATGGCTGAGTATACGTTCCCATATATTTAAGGTACGTGACGTCAACTTGATACTTCTATAGTTACCGCATTCTGTGGCATCATCCTTATTTTTGTAGAATGGGATTAGTACGCTCATACGCCAAGAGTGTGGAATGGTTTTATTTTTAAGAATGAGATTGAAAAGTTTAATGTTTGTTAATTTTTTTTGGTTCTTGTCTTTAATAAATTTATTACATTTGATATCCTGAGTAATTGGTTCCTGGATTTGGCTAGTTTAAAAATCTTGGTATTACATTCAGCTTTCTCGATCTTTCTATATAGTTCTTCGCGCTCTATAGCTCTTGCTTTGGCAATTGTTCTTCTTGTTGCCTTTTTGACTTTCTTGTACCTTTCTCTATCTTCAACCTTCTCTGACGCTTGGAAGCTTTAAACAAAGTCTTTATTTTAAACACTCGTTTTCACATTGGCTCTTGGCTTCATTTAGCATTTGCCTCACCCCTGCAATGATTTTCGAACAGCAAGCACATTACTTCGGCATAGTTGTAGGTGTTTTCTATATCCTTCATTAGTCGCATAGTTCATCGAGTAGTGTTCTGCCCTTTTGTGTCGACAATTCCTTCCATTTCATGCGAGATATTTTGTCAATTATTTGTGACATTTTCCCCCCACTTTTCTATGTTATGAGGTGTTCGAGCTTTTTGGAATGTTTTTTAATTAGTAAAAAGCCTACATACCTCAAAACCAGAAATAGTAGAAACCAAATAAACTATAGCTGGAGGATCGGTCCTGTCGGAAAGAATTATAATTTTTCCCTAAGGGTAAGAACAAATATAGCGGTCAGGATTCTAGGATCTGAGAATCTAGGCATCATTTCTCCTGCAAATAAAAACAAATTTTAGACAAATTGTTTTTTGACACATATGTTCTGTTTCAAGTTCCGTTGAAAAAGCTTAAAAGATATGTAAAGAGTAAGATAAGAAATAATAAAGCAGTTTTAAGGAAAAATAAATCTAAAATTAATTATATATTCAGTAGAGAATGTATCTATAATTTCAAACACCGCAAAAAACCAAGTAATTTTAATCTCCATCCAGAGCAAAAAAAAACACCACCTATTAGCAGCAATGTGGAGCTACAACAGGAAGATGCAGTCTCTCCACTACGGTTTAATATTATACTAGAAAAAAATCTAATACCACATGACGGCTATCTGTTCAGAAATAAAAATAAAATATTGGGTTATGCAAACGACATAGCCATACTTATCAGTAAGAACACTGAGAGCAAATATATTACAAAAGCATATAGAATCGTAAAAGCAGAAGAAGTAGAACTTAAAATAACTACAACAAAATACTTACGAATACCAAGAAACAAAAGAAATCAGGAGGCTAAAAATAAAAAAGTAGAAGCATTAAATTACTTTAACGCGATAATCAGTGAGAATAAACGGCATTTTACTAATATCAAGAAAACCAAACTGTGAATAATAATCATGGACTCTACTAAATAGTGGAGTATGGAAGCACAGATCCAATGCAGGACTAAGGATGCTCTACAAGCAATAATGCGATCAAGTGCATGCGAATACAATTAATAGGACACCAATTAACATAACTCAGCGTATATCTAATAGTTAATTTACAACAGGACCAAAAGACCAAGTAAAAGATGGGTGGATAACGAGTACCAAAACATTCACAGGCTCAATGTACAACATTTGAGAAGAAACCCCAAAAGACTAATCCAAACAAAAGAAGATAAAGATTCTCGATAGATGGTAAAACCCAAAAAGAAGAACCATAGAAATGAAAGAGTCTTATCAATGCTTATTTTGAGAAAACGATTTCCTGAACAGATATTTACAAAAAACGGCGCTGCAGTATATTTACCAAGGTTACCAAACTTGACAATGCCTGACTTTTTTGTAGGCAAGTAACAAAAGAATGGAAAATTCAGAGACATTACAAAAACGGAAGAAATCACCAAAACACTCTCTGAAACGTTAAAAAGAAGTTTTGAAAGATGCTTTGAGAAGCTGCTATTATTTTTAATCTTTTAATATATTTGTAGAATTTGCAAAATGGGAGTTTTTAAATATACTCTTACTAGTACGCAAAATACACCGAAAAGTTTATTTTACAACACCTTGTATATCAGTGATTGCGTAATTTACGTATGTTAAATTTAAAAATAAATATTTACTCTACCTGTTGTGCTCCTTATAAGACATAATGTTTTAAAAATTTTGGTAGGCTAATTGCAATGTTAAAATTGCATTTCTCAAACTTGGAAATACTTAAAGAGGCCAAAAAGTTTCTTAACTGAGCCTTCATCTCTAAAATCAACATTGAAAAATGTAGTGATCTTTAATTTTACGTTAAATAATGTAATAATAATAATAATAATAATAATAATAATAATAATGAGAAGGCTCTAACACCCTACGTGGGAACATAGCCTGCAAACTGAAAGGTTAAAGCTCTCTTATGTTCGCTCCTTGTTCAAAGTGAACGCAGGCACTCAAATATTTTTAGCGACTGAATAAACCACCAGCCAAGAGCTGGAATGGAACCCGGGTCCGTCCGCATCACAGCCCGCGCCTCAACCGCTTGGACCACTTTGAAGTTGTTAAACAATGTACCAACATATGTGCAATAATACTAATTTTAATATCAATTATTACTACCAACAGAATTCTCCTGCAGTAACAAAACACAAAGTTTATGTTAGATAAAGTCTGTTTGAGCTTTAAATTGTGCACTTGTAGGTAAGTTCATAGTCAGATACAGTTGGCCACCTGCCATAAGAAATGGTACTGGCAAAATTAATACTTTGGAAGAAGAAATCGTACAGGAAGAAATTCTGTATAGAAGGAATACGTGATAATTCTTTAAACAAAACATATATATTTTAAACAATTGAACAATTCCTCAATGTTAGAATGGTTCAGATAATGTAACGGTTGTGTTCAAAAAAAAGCTGAAACCAGAAAGCATTAAAACCAAATTGTTAATGGCATGTAAAAAGCTGTTTGAAACATTTTTCCTAAAAAATAAAGGGTATGTAGAAACACAGTTGAAACATGATATGATAAAAGTATTTTTGCAAAAAAATAAATACAATAACAGCCAAAAATGATTAGAATATAACGCTAACAATAATCTCAAAAATACTTTTTTTAAGGAAAGAACCAAAGCTTCCAAAAGGTTGAACCCTAAATTGTAGAACTTATACGATCCAACAATGGCTTTGTTCAATGTTCAATTCTTTGCTTTACAAACTTTAAAACAGATCCTGCAAAAGGTATTTTTAATTTGAAAACTAGTAGAGTACTTTGTAAACTGTATGTAACACAAGAACTGTTTCTTTGGGTAGTGGTACGTAAAAGAGTAAAGTTAAATAAATGTAATGGATGACTTAAAGTCTTAAACTTTTTACTTTAATTACTTCGGTTTTGAAAAATTGGAAACTCTGCAATTTCAGTCGTTGATATAAAATTTTGCATAAAAATAAATCTTTGCAAGTGTCTGTTATGATGATAAAGACAGGCCTACGAAATTTTGACTACAAAATATAGACAAAAGAAATGAAAAACACAAAACTGGATAATTGAGAGAGAGAGAGAGAGAGAGAAAAGCACTCAAAACTTAATGCTGACGAAAACAGTCTCACACTTTGGCTAATAAATTGTTATTCTTTTAATCTGGAGAAACGGCAATGCCCAATAAAGAAGAAGAAAACTGGCAAAGAAATAAAGCAGAAACGAAACAAAAATTCCAAATGGGGTAATTTCAAATCTAACCAACCAAAATTATTTCAGAAAAAGAATAAACAAAATAATTGCTAACACATTAAGCTGGCTCTCGTTGTAGACTCTCAAGTAGACTACCTACAAACACCTTTTTAATTTAATAAATACAACAAAAAGCTTTTTAGAATCGGCTTTTAGTTGTTACAACAAAAAGACAAGAGAAAGCGGAGAGAGAATGAGAAATAAAAAAAAACAGACAGAAAAAGAAAGAATTTATTTATTTCTAACTTAATTTTATATAAAAAAAGTAAAGATAAAAATGCTATGCACCAGAAAATCTAAGATAAAGAGATACAAATTAAAAAAGCTATAAATAGACATAAAGAGTAATATTCAAAATCGTTCTAGAATTTTACTCCACAATTACAGACTAAAAAGAAAATTATTTGTCATAATCTAACGCAATATAAGCTGATGAACCATAAGGAAATACAAAATACTTATAAATTACTTTTTAGTGATTGAAATATTTTATGTGTTTATTTAAACATCAGTGAAATCAATCTGACATAAACTAAATAAAATACGAGATAGTTATTTAAATTTAAAAAAAATGAATTTTCTGTCTTTCCATGTAATAACAAAAGAAAAAATGAGAAAGCCATTGTCATTGCAAAATTATAAATAAAATAAATCATTCCAAACGTAACAAAGAAAAAAAGTAGAATGACATACTGCATTTGTCCAACAAATACCAACTTTTATTGAAACCAAAACGATGTATTTCATAAACCGTTACTAAATAGTACATACTATAAAACATATATAGGATAATAAAAATTATTTGAAAAAAATAATGTAGTGTAGTAAATAAACTATAAACAATTCAAACGACTCAAGTGTGCAAATAAATGAAGTCGTTACAGAAATTTTCCTCAAATTGACACAATCAGAATATGGCAATGATTAACTAAAAGGAAAAAAGATAGCTGTAAAGCAAAGCATATAAAAAAAAGCTCATTAACAATCTAATAATCTAAGACCCTGAAAGTCTAAGAATTTATAAGTTCAGTGTCTAAAAAACTGAAAATCTAATAGTTTGAAGGTTTCGGAGTCTAAGACTTTCATAATGTTATAGTTTCAGAGTCTGAGAAACCGAGAATCTAAAAATTTAAAAGTATTAATCTGCGAAAACAACAAAAAGATCCAAAAATATGACGGTCTGAAACTCTAAGAGTTTATGAATCTGTTAGTCTGAGAGTCTAAGACTCTTGGAGTTTGAGAGTTTGAGAGTCTATAAGTATAAAACTGTGAATCTACAAATTTGGAATTTTAAAACTCTAATAGTCCGAGAGTTTTAAATTACAAATGACTGGGACTGGTAATCTGAAAGTCTTAAGTCGAAGAGTCTGAAAATCTAAGAGTATGAGAAATTTCGAATTCTGAGAGTCTATGAGCCTGAAAATTTAAGAGTGTGAGAGTTGAAAAATTTAAAAGTCTGCAATTTTAAAACGCTAAGAATCTAATACCAAATATCCGAGAATCTGGGAATCTAAAAGTCTGAAACGTGGAAATCTGTGAATCTAAGATTCTGGGAGTCTAAAAATCTGAGATTTTAAGTATTCAAGAGTCTGAGAGTCTAGGAGTCTAAAAATCTTAAAGTCGGCGTGTCTAAGAGTCTAAAAATATGGGTCTAAAAGTATGGGAGTCTGAAAATCTAAGAGTTTGAGAGTCTAAAAGTCTAAGAATTTAAAAGTCGGCGTGTCTAAGAGTTGGAAAATCTAAGACAGTTTAAGTGCTTGAGTCTGGGAGTCTAAGATTCTAAAAGTCTGAAAGTAGGAGTGTCTAAAAGTCTAAGAGTCTCAGAGTCTGAGAATTTAAAGTTTTATTGTCTGAATGTCTAAAAATCTAAATTTTTAAGGTTTTAGAGTCTAAGACTTTCAGATTATTATAGTTTCAGAGTCTGAGAATCTGAGAGTCTAAAAAATATTTAAAAGTAGTAATCTGTGAAAATCTAAAAATATGAGGGTCTAAGAGCTTAAGTGTTTATAAATCTCTTAGTCTGAGAGTCTAAATGTCTCGGAGTCTGAGAGTCTAAGAGTCTATATGAATAAGACTGTAAATCTAAAAGTTCAAAACTCTGAAGGTTTGAGATTTTAAAACTCTGGATGTCTGACGATTTGAAATTCTGAGGGTCTGAGATATAGAAATCTAAGAATCTAAGACTCTAAGACTCTGAGGATCTAAATTCCGAGTGACTGGGATCGATAATCTAAAAGTCTTAAGTCGGAGAGTCTGGAAATATAAATTTAATATTTTTAAATTTTGAGAGTCTTTGAGCCTGGAAAGTTTTTTGAGTGTGAAAGTTTAAAACTCTAAAAGCCTGAGATTTTAAAACGCTAAGAGTGTGAATCTGGGAATCTGAAAGTCTGAAATGTGGAAATCTGAGTCTAAAAATGTAAGAGATCTGAAAGTCTAAGAGTCTAAACATCTGAAAGTCGGCGTATCTAGGAGTATGAAAATGGAAGTATCTAGAAGTCTGAGAGTCTGGGTGTTTTAAAATCTGATAGTCTAAGAATCTAAAAGTCTGAGAACCTAAACATCTAAGAGTCTAAGAGTCGGTAAATCTAAGAGTCTAAGATTCTGAAAATATGAAAGACGGGGTGTCTAATAGTCTAAAAATCAAAGTGTCTAAAAGTCTGAGAGTCTGAAAATCCAAGAGTTTGAAAGTCTAAAAGTCTAAGAATTTGAAAGTCTACGTGTCTAAGAGTTAAAAATCGAAGCGTTTTAGAATCTTAAAGTCTGAAAATCCAAGAGTCTGGCAGTTTAAGTGTTTGAGTCTGACAGTCTGAGAGTTTTTAGATTCTAAAAATCTGAAAGACGGAATGTCTAGAAGTCTAAGAATCTAAGAGTCTGAGAGTCTGAAAGTGGAAGTGTCTAATAGTCTGAAAATTGAAATGTAATTAAGATAAAAAAAAATAAAATTAAAATATATCGAAACATTTAAAATTTTTCTATTTCGCAGATTTTCGAATTGGTTCGCAACATTTTCGTTTTAGGACGTACACTATTTTAAGACTGATAAATCTTAATAATCTTGTGTCCAATGCATTAGACTAATATTGAAGATAATTCTTTTAATACACATATTATGGACATCTATTTAATCTTGCAGTATAGTTACTATCATCATAATATGTAATGAATATTGATAGCAAAATAACAAAAACATGTAGCAATTATATAGAAATAATTTAAGAAACTAACAAGGTCACACTAATTGATAGGACAAAAACAACTCAAAAACATTTAGAAACAGATGAATGAATGAATTTACATAAAAAGTCACAGGATTTCTCGCAAATCTAGCCGATCCGCCTTGGATTCACATCGCTCTTTGTCTAACAGCTAAAGTACCTCACTCGATATCGAGCTAATTATCACGCGAGTCCTCGATGAGCACGCCCCAATTCGCGCGATCTAAGCGCGGCTCTTTCGCAAGGACGGAATGACATTAACCCAAAACTGGAGCGCCGGAGCGCCGATGGAACGCGAGATTAATCAGGGATCGCGGCCCGCATGTTTGCGCAAACTTGAACTCGAATTGCGGCGCGCGCTCGAAAATGATTTACGGAGCTGTTCTGCGGCTCCCAGCGCGATTGCGCCTGCAAGGCCAGCGCGCATTTTTCGGCTTCCTGTAAGCGACTGGAGTCCGTTTGGTAGCCATAAATCGGCCGCGTGGTTGTAATGCGTGCGCGGATTAACCTGGTTAGATAGTGAACGTTCGCTCGATTTACGAAAGTTATAAATCGACGATTTTTGTGCAAGCAGCGACTGGAAACGTTAAGCGTGCTCTATTGCGTACATTACACTCCACGCAGCAGAGCAGCTGTAAAAGTAATTCCTTTTTTGACAATTTCGAACGAGATCTATAACACGAAGATTTCTGTAATTTTGTTACTACAGCTCTGGTCTTTTGCCCAGCGAATCCCACCAAACACAGAGCATGTCCTTATTTAGCTGTCGCTATGTAGTTGTAACTCACGAAGTTGTACTTAGAAGGAAAGTTGGCTTTAAAATCTAGTGTTGAATTAGGATCAACTAGAATTAACATCCTATATTGTTTCGACCTCACATTATATCAATGCATCGTTATTTAATTAATTAGTTGAAGTGATTTGATTGATTCATTAAGTTTTCTGCCAATATTTTACAAACTTAGTTCTAGGGGTGTGACATGCAATTTAGGGTTTAGGGTATTTAAATATTGGTCTGTCACTAAAAAGCAAATTGAATCCCGATTTTGTAAGAACATAGCGTCCCATTAAGTAAGCTCGCTAATTATCTCCATTTGGTGCAATATTATACGTATTTGCAAGTTTTAGCACCACCATGAGGGATTTAGGATAGCAAACCCTAACTGTAGTTAGAATAGAATGTGAAGTTCTTATATTCGGGTCTGCCGAAAACAGCAGCGCCTATTTAATTTGCAAGTTCTAGTAGCGAACTTTTTATATCCATTTTAGGGTTTTAGAATTAAAATCCAATCTACTATATAATATATTTAGCGTGAATACGCTACTTTTTAGTTGTGTACAAAATATTTTATTTTGTAACCTTCAGATTCAATTTTAAATTTGAAAATTAAGACATAATCACATGTTTATTGATTGTTTATCCAATATCCTTCTAGGATTTTTTATCTATTTAAAAAACTCCTAAAAACGCGTATGTTGCTAGCTTTTATGATTTAATGCGTATTAGTGTCAAAGGTGCAGTTTAAGATTTGGTTTGCAAACCTAAATTTAGGGCGATTCGAAGAATTTAATTTTTTCCAACTCTTTTCCAATAAAAACAGACATTTTGACTATTTATTTATATATTACAACAACAAAATATATAATCTATTTCTTTGAAAGCTTTTTTTTTAGTGTAGAAGAGTATTTAGACTGCTGCCAACTAACCCAAACGTAAAAGATCTAAAAATTTGATTCTAGGGTCACCTAAGTGTACTATTGATATTACATACTGACAAATGTTATGTAATATTCATTAAAATGTTGAGCCAAGCTTAATTGGATTACTTCCAGATGCTTTATAGAACATTTAGGGTTTCGCTAGTTGATAACAGTCTTAAAAATTCTAGAGCGTGTATAATTTCATAGCTTAACCTGTTTATTTTTTAATATTGTAACTGTTGCTGAATACTTCACTGCACGTTTAGGGATTACACTGTTATTCCAAACCTAAATTTAAGATTTTTAGCGATTTAAGGGTTTAGGTTAAGTGGTTTGTAATATTAAATAAGCTAACTCTGTTTATTTCAAAAATTATAGATCACAAGGTTGAACCTCAACTACTAATTATCAAAAATTTAAATTTAGGGCATAATTATCCTATATTCGATTTATAAGTCGAACTTAACATTCAAGTATAATAATAAATTTCCTAGTCTGCATTATTCTGTAATGTATTATGTATAATTATTTTAATTTTAACTGTAATTTAAAAGTCTGTTATAGGAGCATTAGAAAAAATTGAGGGTTTTAATTTTCGAGTAACAATTTAACTAATATTTTTTTACTACAACTTGACCTTTATAAAGATTGTACAAGTTTCTATAAAAAAATTTTATATATATTTTAGGGTTTCAAACTGGTATGTTTGTTAAAGTTTTTATAGTATTGCGTAATTTTCTGAAATATTGACCCTGTTTACCCTAGAAACAAACTATATAATTTTATACCCATTACTTACAAACACAATTTTTGTAATATATATCTAACTTCAAAAAGCAATTTACTTTTACCCTAAAAGTGGTGCCTAAACAACGTAAATAACTTAAAATCTCAGGCTTGTCAAATCCACAGCCATCCATTTTAAAAAATAATTCTAGAAGTTCTATAAATAATTTAGAGTTTTAAATTCTATCATCACATCTTAGTGTGCTTAATAATTTTGTATTAAATTTAGGGTTTTAATGGTTATTGCCGGATGTGGACGTATTTACAAATTTTAACATAATTTAGCGCTTTACATCCTAACTGATCCTTGATAGTTTACAGTTCCATTACATATGCATGTTTTAGTACAACCAAACAAAGAAAAATTCTGGGACACCACGCTAGTAAAGCTACTGTTACTCAAATTAATAGATTTGTATGTTCGTTTGGCATATTGTATATGTATTTGGTGCATTAAAATATTAAGCATGTCTATTTCAATTTATAGGGTAAACCTGTAGTCTTACCCTACAGTTTTCTAAACAACAATTATATTAAAGCCTAACAGAAAATTAGACATTTTAAAATTTAAAATCTAGTAAATTGCAACATTTTAAGCAAAAATGCCTTTAGCACTTTGTAATACAATTTTGATTTTAGGGTCATCATAAATGTTTGAATATTTTGTTATGTATGTAAATTAATTTTTTTATTAGACATAACTGAATCTTTACAGGCGGCTATATAACCCTATTTTGGTGTTATGTGAATTCTAAAAGTTATAGGGTGGCCCCGCTACATTTTACTAGTATATAACTTTTGTCATATCTAAATTGTAAAAACTTTAGATATCGGATGTTCATTCGCTTTTTGTTAACATTATAAAGTCTTAATTGAAAACCTATAAATTTTGCATTTAGGGTTCGTCGTTCAATTTTCTTAAAAAATAAAATCTAAGATTACATTTAAAGGTTTCAGGGTTTAGCTATTTAGGGCACACTTACATGCAATATTTCTTATATTTTTTGTTTTGTAATATACAACTTTTATATTTATTAAATTATTATAAATTTATCCCTAGAGCCCTTAAGAATATTTAAAGTTAAATATTAAGCAAATCAAATTATTTAAGCTTTAGTTTGAATCTTAAAAATTTATTGTATTTACTGTGTTTTATTTCTAGGGTTGAGGTTTGCTACGCTAAAACCCTAGTTTACTACTTATACGTATTTCCTTTTAGTACAATTTTTTATTTTTAGTTTTTACCTTTTTAACTTACGAGATAATTAAATTGATATTTTCAAATTTAATTTTCATGATTACCAAAAAAAAATTTAGGGTTATGAGAACCAACAAAAACCATCATTTCAGATACTCTTAAATCTTCGATTTTAGGTTATTTGTAATTGTTCGCGATTTGTTTTTAGGGTTTAAACTAAACCATTTTTCGCACTCAATTTTTGAGCACAAAGCTTCACTTAGGGTCATTGTCCTAATTTAAGTATAGTGGCGTGTTGCATATCAAACAATCTTTTTGGCATTTCAAAGCGCAGAAAACGTGACAGCCTTTTATGACGCGCTTTATGCGCGGCTCCCTGCCGAACGGCGCATTTTTATGCTCAACACGACCTGCAGTCGGCCAAAGAAGCGGCAACATCCAAACATTTTTGCCTTCGATACACATCTGTTAACCGGAACGTATATGGGCTGCAGTAATGACGAGCGTCAGCTGCCAGATAACGGCACTGCCTGGAAACTGGCCGCCGATCAGATAAACCGGGGACGCCAGGCCGAAGGCTCCAGAAACTGAGTCGAGTCTTTCCTAATTAGCGCCGGCTTAATTGCAGCAATTTTAGGTGTCACCGCCAAATTTTGACGCGTGGCCTGATAGCCGGCTCCTTCGTGTGTGGCGCAAGCAGGGGTGTCTAATTGGATCGCGGTATCGTTCTGCTCGAGATCTGCGATAGCTGCGGTCGCTGCATCGGCCCTAGCAAACAGAGAAAGTTGATGGATGCGCGATAGCTGCCAGCAGCCACTCATCGCCTGGCAGCAGCACCAAAGGTTGCTCGCGCAGGCTTGCATGTGATTAGCCAGCAAAATGCAAGGCTGGCGAAACGACAAAGGGAAATTAGCACTTCCCTGCGATTAGCAAGTTTCCGGCCACGGTTTCGTTTTTACTACCCGATTTATCAGCGATGACCTTGATGGGACCAAAAATTTCGCAACTTACACACACAAGCGTGGCATAATTAAATAATTAAGATTTGTTGAGTGAGAAGCTTCCATTGTCATAAAAGCAAAGATGTGTAGCTTAATACAATAAAACTTAATGAAATAAAAAGTTGAGCGGCAGGACTGCTGTAAGGCTCAAGCGCGACAACTAATAAATTATTTATGCCTAGGCAATAAATCTTTTAGTTACAGATATCTGTATATATCAATACTAACGTGGTAATAAAACAGTTAAAGGATAACCGACGACATAAATAGCAAAAAGAAAAGTACGACACTGGTGATTTCAACGTTAGATTAGACAACGATGCTGTGAAACCCAGTAAAAAATATGTTTCTTTCTAATTACTTTCACCTGTGTATACAATGTATAAATAAACAATTACTAACATTAAAATAACAAGAAAAGAACTAAAAATATTCATAATGCATTTAATGGTAAAAATTAGAATCGAAAAATCCTAAAATTTTCAAAAATCCTACATCAAATTTTTTGATCTAAGGGAATTTGTTTTTGATGTTACGATACAAAATGCTGCATTCTAAAATCAGGCTTAACTTTTTTGCTAAAACCTATTTTTTGATTAGACATAAAATTCTAAATATAAATGCTATGTTTTTTTCTAGGGCGAATATTAGACTGAAATAAATTTTATGTCTTTGAGCTAAAGTAGCACACAGCACTGATCGGAAATTTGCAATCCTAAATTTCTAGTAGAATTCTAGATTTAAGCGTGATAGCATAGATCAGTACATGTAAACTTCTAAAGTAGGCAAAACGGTTAGCTCAGATGTCGCATGCCGGTTTGCGGAAATTATTTATAGCGGCACTAATAAATTAAGTGCGTAGGTGCCGTATCTGAAATGCATATATAAATGTACAACACTTGACAAATGTGTCCAATGTCAAATTTTAACCGGGTTAGGCTTTTAACACCCTAAATTCTTGGTAGCGCTTTTGAAGCCAAATTTATAAGTAACCTACAGATACAAACTAGAAACTTGCCAAGGCCACTTACTAGGTACATCGCTGCCTCTACGTTTGGTGTATAAAAACATCGTGTAGTTTATTCAGCATTTACAATAACAGGTTTTAAGTAAACCGCAATACAAAAAATTTAAATTTAAATTCTTAACACCCTATATTCTAATGAATAAGAAAGTTAGAGGCTAGAATGTTCAGTTGTAAGAAAGAAAATCTTGCATTTTAAGGGGTATTCTAATTCTAAGTGAATTCAATTTTGCTTTAGTGGCTTGTGATACAACCCTAAAAATATTAGGATATTACCAAGACACGTTTTTATTTAAATTTAAATTAAGGACACTTTTAGGTAAATAATAGTGGTTTCAATAATGACAAAAACCTTAAAACAATTAAAATGACAAATTTCGAACAACTTTCTCTTCTAGAAGGAGATTTTAGGGTTTTGTAATTATAATTGTTTTATAACATTACCAAAACACTTGTTTATCTAAAGTCCAAGTTAGCGGCATTGTTAAAAAGCAATCTTGAGTGTAATAATTTCAGAACTCTAAAACAATTAGGATTACAAAGCTCAAAAACTTTTTTTTCTAGTTAATTGTTTTCTAACATTAGCCAGACACCTTTTTCTAAAGTCTAAATTAACAACATTTTTAGATAAGCAATGGTAGGTTCAATAATTGCAAAACCCTAAACGTACTTCCAGAAAGTTTTAGTACATTGTAATCTTAATTGTTTTATAACATTACCAAAACATGTTTTACCTAAAATCTAAATTAATTTTGAAATAAGAACTCATGGATTTAATAAATATAAAACCCTAAAACAACTAGCATTACAAAACCTTCTTGTAGAAGGAGATTTTAAGATTTTGTAATTTTAATCGTTTTATAACATTGCCAAGACACACTCCCGCCTAAAATTAAAATTAACGACATTTTTAGATAAGCACTCGTGGATTCAATCATCTCAAAACCCTAAAACAGTTAAAATTACCAAACACCAACAGCTTCTTCTACAAGAAGACTTTAAGGTACAATTAGTCTAATTTATTTATAAGGGCATTATCCAGACATACTTTTATCTAAAATCTAAACTACCAGCATTTTTAAATGCAAATTCAAAAATTCAATAATGACAAAATTCAAAAACTAGTAGAATTTAAAACCTCAAAACATTTTCCTTTTAAAAAAATATTTTAAGGTTTTGCAATCATAATTATTCTACAAAACCCTAAAACTTTTTTCGTAACCAAGAAAATTTTAGGGTTTCGTAATCCTAATTGTTTTAAAACGTCATCAAAACGCTTTTATCTAAAATGTAAATTAACAACACTTTTAGATAAACAACTGTGAATTTAATATCTACAAAACCCTAAAATAATTACGATTGCAAAACCCTAAAACACTCTTCTTCCAGAAAAAGGTTTTGAAATTTTGTAATTCTGATTGTTTTATAACAACATTATCAAAACATATTATTATTTAAAATTTAGGTTGCTTATCAGCATATAAATAGGTGATTATGGGTTTAATAATTGTAAAACCCTAAAACAACTAGCATTACGAAACTTCATAACTTTCTTCTAGAAAGAGTTTTTAGGGGTTTGTAATTTTAAATGTCTTACATTACCAAAAATCTAAATTAATTACATTTTTAGTTCGAGAATTGCATAACCCTGAAGTAATTAAGATCACAAAACCTCAAAACCTTGATCTACAAGAAGATTTTAAAGTTTAATAAGACTAATTTCTTTATAACGGAGTTTGCTAAAACACAATTACATCTACAATCTAAATTATCATCATTTTTGATATGCAATCGTAGATTCAATAACTACAAAACCCTAAAACACTTTTTCTAGAAAAAAATACTCTAGAGTTTTATAAGGCTAATTGTTTTACAACCTTAACAAAATACAGTGTTACCTAAATATTCAGAAATTGCAAAACGTTATGACACTTAGGATAACGAAACCTCAAAACTGTCTTCTCCTTGTAGGAAATTTTAAGGTTTTATTATGTCAATTGTTTTATACCAATATTATCAAGCCACACTTTTATGTAAAATCTAAATTATTATTTTTATATAATCCATTGTACATTCAATAATTGCAAAACCCTAAAACACTCAGGATTACAAAACACTAAAATCTTGATTTTTAGATTTTGTAATCCTAACTGTTTTATAGTAATATTACCAAGACACATTTCTGTCTAAAATCTATATTAACAAAATTTGTAGACAAGCAATCATAGGTTTAATAATTACAAAATCCTAAAATAATTAGGATTACAAAACCTTAAAAACAAACACAAAAAATAACTGAAATTTGTAATGATTTTTGTTATTATTATAAAGCTGCAGATAACATTTAGTTCAAATTTATAAACTTCGGTTGTGTATTAGTTACATATAATTTTTTACTCGTGACCCTAAATTTGCCCTTCAAATCATACCCTTAATTTTCAAAGAAAACGAGCAAGCTCAATGCGCTTCAGATTATCCTAAAATAGATTTGGCAATAATAAGTTATAATAATGAAAGATTGCGTACTTCTAGGAGCACTCGAAAATCAAATAAAAATAAAAATGGCCTTATATTCAATTACTGTTAATCACACATTTTAAATCTGCACATTTTGCGATAAAACCCTAAATTTTAACGGCATTATTAAAATATAATTTTAGACAAATATAGCAATTTTACAAAAAAAAACAATAATTTTAAATTCTATTCTGATTATTTATCTTTGATGCTCTTAAGGTTTTGATTTGGTTGACTCAATTTTTTACATTCAAAAACTAATAATTTTTTAATCGTCGCTTAAGTCATTTTTAATTTTATGTCGATATATTTTATCCAAATTTTGCCACAGCTTATAACATATTGTCCGTATCCTTACAACTGCAATTCAAATTATTAAACAATTAATGTCACAAGGATCCCAGACTTGTCAAGTCTTAATTTGCAAAATTCACACCGTTTCAAGAGATCAATATTTTCGTAGGTAGTAACATAGACGTGCTTGTACTTCTAAATTCCTGATTTAGAATTGGCAGATCTACTAATAAATCAATCCTTACACACTGGACGATCAAAGAGCCCAGTTCGGTATAATCATCGCCTGCTGATTAGGCCTTGCCTTCTTTGTAGGAAGCAATGGTAAGAGTATAAAGTATTAGGCTGAAATGCTCAGTATGAGTCTCCTTTTACTTAAATTTTGGTTTATTGTCCTGCTTTATCTGATACTTTGTGCAAGAACAATTAAGATCAATATAAGAAGTGTATGAATACCTCTAAATATTGGTCTACAACTTTACCTGGTTATTAGTAATATCGGTGGAAGGAACGGTGACTTTCAGCTGTAGTACGTCTTTCCAAATGTTGATGATTATACCATTAAAATGGTAAAAAATTAAACACTCTTTTTTTTCTCTTTCTGTTCCTCTCTTTATCTACCTCCCTTCTTCTCCTTACCTGCTCTCCTCTTTCAATTTTTTTTCTCTCTTTCTTTCTTTCTCTCTCCTTACCTTTCTACTTTCTCTCAATCTCCTTCTCTTTTTTCTCAAAGTCCAAAAAGGAAAAGCTACTAAAATCTTTTCAAATATCAACGTGCACTCATAAAGTTGAAAAGCTGCATTACTATATAAGAAGTTCTGACCATATGTATTCAACATTTTAGAACAGAAAATCAAAGATCAACTGTCCCGGCGCCTTACTTCACCTCTTCAACTATGTTAGTTAATATTTGGAAACTACCACCGACAACAATCTCCTTACTTCACTGCTTTATATATATGTTTGGTGATATTTAGTCTCCTACTTGAGAATTATCCTACCAAAGAATTTCTTCCAAAATCTTAAGACTAAAGCATTAGCAGGCTTATCCAAAAATTGGACACCACCAAGATATTAAAACTTACTTTTTGTTTTAGTGAAGACAAAACTTGAAATTGAGTGATCTTCTCGGAATATTTAACATTGACACGGGTTATTCCATGGCTACACCCGATTCCAAAAGTCAGAACATCTCTAATCTCGTTAAAAACACAACACCATTATTTTTATACTATTTACGTAGCCTTACAACCAAACTTAAAGAAAAAAGTGTGCTTCGACTCCCATTGTCTGTTTCAGGGAAAAGTTCAGTACCTTTATTGAGAACTTTAGTCGCTCGCTACCAATTCTGACCACACTGGAAATAAAAGAGGGGACAGGTCAATAACCAGAATTCAAGGTCTGTCCCAAAAGTATCAAACTAATGGCAAGTTTGCAGAATTGCCATGTAATCTAGCAGCCAATGCGCATGCGTGAATGAGGACTACTTTACCGGCTATCTGGACCAAATCAACACAGAGGACTCCCCAGAATGTTCTGACTAATAGAAGATGTTAATGGAGCTCACGTTATGGATATCGAGACCGACCTCGTACATTGTTCTAGAAAACTCCATTGTGACAGTTGCACTTTGCGTAACATGCTTTAGTCTCTTCCGCCTTCTCGCGAAGTTTTGATATCCAACTCACTGTTTTTGACGACAGTAGAAATTAAATAATAACTGTATCTTTATCCTACATCACAGTATCACACATTACACTTGATTTTAGTTATCATAGTCGGACAATAATCCACATTTGTTGTAAACACTAGAATTTCCAGGACATTTAAAAGGACCACCTTTAAATATTAATATTGTGATTTATCGTTTGCCTTATTACTTTCGCTTTAAATATACTTTTAACAAATCTTTTTCCTTTTCCTCTTTCTATTTTATATATGATTAGTTCAAATTTTCAGCTTAGCTGAGTTTGGCTTCCCCCCGCTTTTCTTCCTCTCTCTCCCCGCCCTAACCACTCGCAACTCTTATGCAAGCATTGCTTTTTATATAATCTGCATTTGGCTCGGCTTAACCTTTTAGGCTCGCATACGCTCAGCTCAGCTCATTATCCAATAACTATACTCAAACGAACTTCATTTCGAACGCTTTATGTAAGTGTTTAAGTCGGCTAATACCAATTAACACTCCACTATTTACCAGTACGGTTCCAATTTGGGTCGGCTTAGTTTGGCTTGACTCGTCCCAATCTAGCTTAGCTCCACTTGGTCAGCTTTGTTCAGATTCGGCTCCGCATTTTCTGATTTAATTGCTCTTGACAATAAAATTTAGTACAAGCTGCCTTTGGGTAGTTTTTCACTTCGATTTGTTCTATTTATTCCGTCTCTATGTTCGATTAGAAATTTATTTGAGCCTAGCAACTTTATCGGATTCTATTTTCTTCAACACAATTATTTCGTGTTTATTTAATTAGTATTCTCTGTTAATTTCATGCTTTTTTATCTGTTGCGGCATTGCAGCGCAAATTTCATTCGTATGACTTTACTAAAAAGTTAACCATCAATGTGTACAGAAAATAAAATTTAATTTATTTCACCAAGCTTGCAAAAAATAAAGATTTATGGCGCTACAACACGCATGCGTTTAACGGGCCCCAAACCCGCCCAGTCTACAACTCAAAGCACTGCTTTTTTTGCTAAAAAAAGTGATGATTGTTGCCTTTTGACATAAATATTGCTGTGCAAAAATTGAACGCTCCTTAAACAATCATAATCAAATTATCCTAAAAAATAGTGCCTTGCATGAGTTACAAAAACGCTAATTCCCTTTTAACTGCGTTATGACATACTTCTTGCAATCGAAACGTGCACGTCAGGCTACACATAATCGCCGGGGGCATTAAAAAGACATTTGCCTTGCCGCAACAGCGCTGCTTCAATTTGCATCCGAAGGAAGCGCAGAAAGCGCATTATCCAACGAGCGACTGGGACACGAACCCTGCGCGGAAGCGCGCAGCCTCTGTAAACACGCATGAATGGGCGGCAGCAGCGCTCCCTTTGTGGAAAATCGTCCGGCTCCTTCCGCATGGCGCAGTTAAAAAGCGAGGCGCAATCTCGCGGCTGCTCTTCGGAGCAGAATTATCTTCGCCGGCCAAATTGGATCGGGAACAGCAGAGAGCTTGTTCGGTTTCGGTTTCAAGCGGCTTAATTTGCCGAGCGGTCGGGCGTTCATTTGCGCGGCAGCTAGCAGTGAAATCGCCCGAATTTCTTCAATTAAGACTGCAATTACGCCGAATTAACTTGTCCAGATCGCGCTGGGATATTCGGAACTTTTACTGAAAAATCGCTGTCGCAAAAATGCAAAACAAGCTCAACGTAGCGTATAATCTATTAAAATATCAGATAAGAAATTTCGGATTCGATTCCAGGACCAAACTTTCTTTTTAACGTTTATTACGGCCTTTTTTAATTTTAATGTTATTTTTAAATTTTGATAATTATTTCTAATTAGCTACTGGCAATTAAAAACCGCTACTTTTACTATGTCTTTACTACTGTGAAGTAGTCCAATATTTAGCTTTTCCTAGTAACAAGGTGGCAAGTCAGCAGAAATTAAACTTTGAAGATTAGACTTTGAAGAGACCAAAATGTTAATTTACATTAAAGTGTTGCCATTAGTGGCTCAAGTTGCAAGTGAAATAACCGCTAGTTAGATGCTTTAAATCTGCATTGTTTCTTTAATATCAATTAGCTTTAGCAAGAAAATGCGGGTTTCAATGAAAATATTCTTTAGGCCCCATTCACAACACAACGAAAATTGTCCATGTTTTTTTCTAGGACAATGCACTCAACATTTGAAAGAACAGCATTTCCATAGTAACTAACGCCTATTGGTTTTTATAGATAAGTAAGCTCTAAAGCATTAGTGAAAGATTATAAAAAGAAATTTTAAAGCGTTTTCCCAACAAAGACTTTTCTAACATTTCTTTATAAAAATGAAAAAGTACCATCTTATATACAGGTTGGGCAAAATAATAGACACTTGTCAAAAGTGGGATATATTTTTACTGAGCACTGCCTAATCAACAGTCTCTTGTTTGTTGCAGGTAGTATGGACTGTGGACTAATAGTAGAGTTAGGCAGTGTGGTTGTGGACGTTGTGCAGGTGTGGTGAGTGACCAGCATGTCCGACCTGATGGAATTTCAAAGAGGTCTAAGACGGTGCCCGTGTAGTTAAAACAACTGCGAGCAAAGCAGAGACGTTGTGCGGTGTAATAAAAGGCACGGTCTCGAAAGTCATGACCGCATACACAGTGCACGGTACAACAAGGTCGGCGAAGCATAATAGTAGTCGAAAGATCAAGGCGCAGGATAGGGACCGTCGGACCTTGAAGCGTATTGTGACGTCACAGAAGAAAAGTGACTACAGAACTTAATCAGTAGCTAAACACCCCAGTGATACGGGAACTGCATAAAATGCGTATCCATAAGCGTGTTGCTATTGCCAAACTCCTAATAACAGACACGAATGCTGAAAGACAACGTACATAGTGCCCACAAAAACTGGACGTTGGAAGACAAGCAACGTGTCGTTTGGTCGGATTTTGCCCCCTTACCTACCACTGGTAGACGCCCTCTGAAGCATATGATTGTCTCCGCCCGACTTTCGAACATGGTGGCGATTGTCTGTTATGGTCTGTGGTGCTATATTATAATATTCGGCAGCCTTTCTTGTCTCATTACGCGGTCGGGTCACAGCAGCAGCAAAAAACTCTTGGTTAACGAGGTCCACCCAATGGTGCAAACTTAATTTCCAGGCGGAAATGCCATATTTTAGGATGAAAATGCTCCCATTTAAACGATTGGTGCTGTTCAAGAACGTTTTCAAGAGCATGCTGATAAAACTCTACATCTTCTCTGGCTTGCCCAGTTACCAGACCTAAATATCATCGACTTTCTGCAAGTTGTTTTGGAAAACAAGGTTCGGCGTTGATGTCCACCTCCTTTGCCTCTACCTGAGTTGGAAGCTGTGCTACATAAAACATGACTTTCCGTTATGTACTTGGAAAAGTTGCTCAAAAACAAAGCAGCAATATTTGATACAGAAAGTAGAAGTAGAAAGATACTAAAAATCCTAATCATTTTCATTTTGAGAATGCTGATCAATTAACCTCTTGAGTACCAAGCGTCAATTTATTAGCTTTGTTGATTTGGGATATTTCCCAAGTGACAATATTTTAACAATGTTGTTGCTCTCGTAGTACCAACTGTCAATATTTGTAAATGTTTTTCACTTCTGAAAGTCAAAGTGTCAAAACGTTGACATTTTTAATTTGCCTTTGAAATCTGATGGTCAAAATATTTCTTTGTCGAAGAAAACATGAGTGTAGGTAAGCTGTTTAGCCTTCATGTTATAGTTCTGTATTCAGAAGATGTTTTGGGGCCAATGTCAGAGACGAGGAGGATTTCAGTGATATTTCCAGCAATGCAAACTTATCTAAGCTTAGAGGAAAAAGCGATACAGAAAGCGTTGCCGAAGGGAAAAATGATGAATTCTTTGAGGAACATAACAACGATAACCATGATGACAGTATTGGTGAAGTTAAGGACAACGATAATTCTTCTGACAAAGGTGACGAATTGCTAGGAAAAGTGCCGCTATTTTAGCCCAACGTTCTAGGTCATCCGCTAACGCGGGATGAGCAAACAGTGTTTCTTTCGGTCAAAAACGACATCCTTTACTCCAAGTCCTGTGAAGTCCTGTGATTTTGATTTTTATCAAAATTCAACACCCCTAGAACCTTTGAAATACTACTGGGACAATGTGATGGTGGACGAAATATGCCAAGAGACCAACCAATACGCCACCCAAATAAACTCTACCAAATTCAAGGCACTTCTAAAATGGCTCCCGTTAAGACTTGAAAAATTTTGGAAATCTATGGCCCTATCTACTATACACTGATGGGAGTGGTAAAACGCAGTGACTTGAGAGACTAATGGAGAAAAGACAATTTATTCCAGATCCTAATCTTCGGCAAAATCATGGTCAAAAAAACAGAAATGTTAAAAATAAGGCTAAAAACATTTAGCCCATAAAATTTCTGAGATGTAAACCAATACAGAACAATCCAAGTGTCAAAATGACATTTTTAATTTGCCTTTGAAACCCAATGGTCAAAATATTTCTTTGGTGAAGAAAACATGAGTGACGGTAAGATGTTTTGTTTTTATGCTATAGTTACATTATTTTTTACATCCAGGAACAAAATCTATTTTTTTATAGTTGAGGACTATTCAGAAGATATTTTGGAGTCAATGTCCGAAACGAGGAGGATTCCAATAGGAATTCCCGCAATAAGGACTTACCTGAGCTTGAAGGAGAAGGCAATACAGAAAGCGTTGCTGTAGGGAAGGATGATGAATATAACAACGATAAACCCAATGAAAACAATGATAGTAATAGTTAAGTTGAGGGCAACGATAATTGTTTTGATGGTGGCGAGTTGCCAGAAAAAGTGCCGCTATAGCTCCGCCTCCACAGCTTGTTCCAGCCCAACATTCTAGATCATCGGCTAACAATGTTGACTTTCGGCCAAAAACGACATCGTTTACTTCCAGTCTTGACTTCGATTTTGATCAAAATCCAACACCTCTGGAACTATTGAAATGGAAGTGGGACAATGTGATGGCGAACGAAATATGCCAAGAGACCATCCGGTATTCCACCCAAATAAACTCTACCAAATCCAAGGCACTTCTAAAATAGCTGCCGTTGAAACGTAAAAAATTTTGGAAATCCATAGCCCTATCTACTATACACTGATAGGAGTGGTAATAGGAGTGACTTGAGAGACTATTGGAGAAAAGACGATGTATTCCAGATTCGAATCTTCGGCAAAACCATGGCGAAAACAGCATAAATGTTAAAAGTTCTTATCCAAAAACTTTCAGAGATTTAAACCAATAAAGACCAATCCATCCGTTCAGAAGAATAGGTATAGAGTTTAAGTAAAAACCAAAAGGGCTTTTCCTTATAAACCTAACCCGGTTTTCGGATTCTCGTGTATGTACCCCGTCGTATTGGTTATTCAACACAAATTTCTATGTCATTTCTACACTCTTTTATTCTGGGAATGATTTTCTCGTCTGTAACTTGGCTATTTTATTTTTATTTCTTTGACATGCCACTGCGTTTGAGTCGTGACTTTTTCAACCCGATTTTGTTTGAAATTCAGAATTACATATTACTAGAAAGCCCGATGCACGCAAATGCGTGCAATCTCTAGTTGTGCGTGATACAATATGGGCGGCAAGCGTAGGCATTGCAGGTGAAAATAATTAGGCAGTAAACTAATGAGTCTTTTGTATTTTGTATTTCTCGTGTCCATTTACACTTACAAAAGAAATTTCATCAGTGGTGGAAGGAAGCATTTTGCATTTTAATTTCTAATATGACGGTTGTACTTTTCGTGTCCGTTTGACAAAATGAATCTCAGTTAAATCGGTAAACTTTTAAAGGTTACCCCCTAGTGGGGGGAAGAAGAGCGACTGCTAGAGGGTCTTTCTTCTGCGCGGCAAAAAATTATCCATCTTTTGAGCTTACCCTAAAAATTTGAAGTTGCTAGTTCAAACCCTATAGAAGTAGCTAGCTAGCCAGGCAGACAGACATACGGAGAAATGAAAAAAGTTATATTAAACTACATTTTTTTGGTGAGGTATCAGAACATCCTGAGGTCATGCAGCAGCAAATATCATCAATTTCAAACGTTTTGTAGTGCGTTGATAAGTCCCACGTGCCTTTTAAGGGTCGTTCGAACTTTAAGCAACATGTTCCTACAAAACGCTCGCTTTGGTCGATTGTCATATGAAAGCGGCCGTAGATTTGATCTATTAAGGAAAACAAACTGGATTGAACCCAAGATTTAAGCACCCCAAAATATTTTTTTGACAAAGACCCATCGCATCGCAGTCGACACTGGTTTTCCACTCGACCCCTTGTGCCCTATTTAGCCACGAAATACACGTACTATTAAAAATGAAAGAGAAACTAAAGAAGGACAAAGCCAGGTTTTACAAGTTTGAAGGAATTCTCATCGAAGGGCGAGTTAAAATAAAAAAGCATTTACATTAAAAAATATCTATTTGCTTTACAGTTGTATGGATCAAAGAGAAGTGCTTATGATAAATAGCTTTTTTCCCCATCAAGATCGTCAAACCCCAATAACTCCAAAAAAAGTCTTTGGTTTATATTTCAAAAATGGACGGTGTAAGTAATGCGCTAAGTGGTACAAAAAGTGTACTTCCACCTCCACGACAATCTACAATAGCTTCATAGCGTATAAGCATCTCAATCCGACTTCAAAACAGGTATACAAATTATTTGTGGAAGTACTGATAAAGGAGATTCTTCAAGAATGCCAGACTACTGCGCCCAAATCAGCTAGTCCAAGAAAATCGACTGTACTTGGATGCTCCTTTCCTGTCCACAAAAGAATGGAAATGAAAAAACGGGATGTGGGCGATGTCACGTTTGTTTACTTCAGAGAAACCAGAAACGATGATCGTTTCATTGTCAGAAGTGCAATAAGTGACAGTGGAGAAGTTTCCTGTTTTGAAAAGTTTCACACCTTAACTGTTCTGCCCTCTAGCAGTGATTAGGTGTATAAATAAATTCTCAGCTTTTTTCTGCAAAATTAAAGTTTTATTTAAAAACCAACAAAAAAAGCTTAAGCATCAAAGTATTCTCCGTTGGCATCGATGACCTTTTGCCATCTTTCGGGTAGCTTGCGAATTCCCTGGTGATAGAAGCTCACCGGCTTCGAGACGATAAGGGTTATCGATGCATTTTCGGACTTCTTCATCTGTTTTGAAGTGCGTATCAGCCAAGTGAAGCTGTAATGACCGGAATAAATGATAATCGGAAAGGGCCATGTCTGGGCTATACGCCGCATGTGGGGGAAGTTCCCAGCCTAACGCGAAGATGTGTCCTTGCGTCGCCTTTGCAACATATGGTCAGGCATTATTATGGAGCAAGACGACTTTGCGACCTCCTTGTCCAGTAAATGGCGTCTTTTCTCCGATTGCGTCGCTCAAATTGATGAGTTGCTGTTGGTAGCGATCCGCCGTAACTGTTTCACCTGGTTTTAAAAGTTCATAGTACAGCACACCTTTCCAATCCCACCAGATTCACAGCAAATTCTTTTTGGCGTGGATATTGGGCTTTGGACTCGATGTCGAAGGTTTGCCAGGGTCTACCCATGATTTTTTGCGCTTGGGATTGTCGTACAAGATCCATTTTTCATCGCCCGTAATAATTTTATGCAGAAAATCCTTTTTTCGGTTTCTTGACAACAAATTGAGTGCGGTGTCACGCCGTTGATTTTTGTTGTCTTCGGACAGTTTATGCGGAACCCATCTGCCTTCCTTTTGTATCTTACCCATTGCATGCAAACGTATGGAAATGGCTGGCTGAGTGACGCCAAGCTGTTCTGTAAGCTCTTTTTCAGTTTGCGCATTGTTTTGATCCAGCAATGTCTGCAGCTCATCTGTGTCAAATGTTTGAGGGCGTCCAGCGCGTGGTTGATCTTTAAGACTAAACTCTCCTACGGGAAATCTTTGGTACCACTTTTTGCACGTTGCATGACTTACTGCATTCTCACCATATGCAGCACAAATCATTTCGGTGGCTTCAGCAGCATTTTTCTTAAGCTGAAACGCGAAGTGAATATGCTCTTTTGTGATTGCCATCGTGAACACAGCTGATCATTGAGGTTATGTGCATCGAACGCCAAATCGCATGATGTTTCGAAAGACCAAATGTCATTGCTTTAAAACCGCGATTTGCGTCCTGTGAATCTAAAGCTGACAACTTATTTATACACCTAATAAGACTATTAGAACAAAGCACTTCTTTTTAGAATAAATAATTTTTGATAAAAATTACCTTTATTTGATTACTAAATTTATAGTAAAATAATTATAAACTTAAAGTTAATTATTTTTCTTTAATTTGATTTTTGTGACAGCAATCGCATTAATACTTTTTTAGATATTTTAGCTTCGTTTGAAGACAAGTTGCGGTATTAGATTTACAATATCGTCCTGACTTCGGCCAGTGCCTTCAAGCAGAGCAGACGTGCGTGCCGAGCTATACAAAACTTGAAAACTCTCTTGGACTCACAGACAGTGAAAAGAATTGCAAAAACAATTTTATCACTGCAAACAAATTAGATTTATTGCATAGCAATCGACGAGATTTTAAGTTTTGGTTTGCTACCCAAAAGGTTCACTTATTAACTTTCTACAGCGGAGCTTATAGTAGAAAGTTAATGAGATTATCATCCTGTCTGTCTGTCTGTGTCTGGAGACACTATAACTTCCGTTCTATTCAACGGATTCACTTCAAACTTGGCATCTCAGGTCAGTACCTTTTAGGGAATTAATTTTCAGCCAAATCAGCAACCGGAAGTGGCCGTTACGATTTCGAAAATTCAGCGCGGTCGAAAGTTTCCTTTATGGTTGACACCATTCTTGCTAATATTGCCAAAAAGCAAATATTCAACCGGGTTTCAAATTTAAACTCCATAGCATATTTATACATCGTTTAAGTAATAATCTTTAATACTGGAACATTCGCCTTATATTTACATTGCTTTCAGGGGAGAAAATAAAAAAAATGAGGCCAATTGAGCCGTTCAAAAAGTATTGGCTATATAAGTGTCTTCACCTCACTACTTTTTTATTAAGAAAAATGTGTACATTCAATGTCTAGCCTGCCGCTTCAACAGTTTCCGTAAAGCAGCTGCAAACCATTTTTTTGGCGAAGAAAAACGACTTACCGTGCGCTACCTCTTACATTGCGCCAAACAGAACGTAGCACCTTTTGCTTTGGAATAAACAATCCTAATCATAGCTTTTTAGAAAGCAAATCGCTGTCATTCCATAGACTGGCGTTCCTTTTTGAATACTATGGTTTATTTGTTGTGATTACGCACTGAAAGAACGTCTCCTGGTTGATACTGTAGAACTGCAGCAACAGTATTCATATCTCTACTTACTTCTACTCATTCTGAAAGTATAGGAAACCCATTGTGTACAGACCTTTGTCATCTTTCTCTCTTCATGGAAGATGGCATACACAACTTTTTACCAGACATCTGCTGCTTTTGCTTTTCTTGGCATAGTCTTTGCCGTTTTTGACCTCCGCTACCCAGCAGGATACACTTTTTCGACTCGATGCTGCGTTTCCAGATACGACTAATCCCGGGTGGATGTCTAAATCAGTCCTCTTTCCAGAGAAACCACGCTCTTAGTCCACAACCAGTACCACTTCACAAATAACTTACTACCTTTTCATCTGGAGGTTCTAGCAACGCTCTCTAGTGACATCACGTAGCACTATAGTTTCTATTCATGCGTTCTCTAGACGAGAATTTCAATCTATGACTCATCCATAGGAAGGGCCGATCATTTTTGAACGCTTTAAATAAAGACAGAATGAACCTCTATATCTTTTTTTTTAATTTATTTTTACATTAGCAATCAGAATACATTGTATTTCTTTAAGCTAATATTTTGGTTTATAAATTGACATGATGAGGGCTCGTCCAGTGAAAATCCTAGAAAATAGTGCTATGGTGTTGGGCCCATGTGGGGTCCTCTTCAGTGGAGGTCTGTAGGCCAGCGGCGCTTAAGGCGTCTAATGACTTGATGGTGTGGAAGTTCTTGGAGAAGAAGGTTCTCATGGGCGGTAAGTTTTTCAAGATGTTTCCTGGTTCTGAACTATATTACCGTATTGAGCATCGGGATGTCGAGGCCGTCGTGTATCATCTGATTGGTGATGTACCAGGGAGCATCAACGAGAGATCTTAAGATTTTAGATTGACTTCGTTGCATGATTGCGAGGTTAGTCTTGCTAGCATAGCCCCAAAGTTCTATTCCATAGGACCAGATTGGTATACTGATGGTTTTGTAGATAAGGATTTTGTTAGAGAGGGATAATGGGGAGTGTCGGCCTAGTAGCCAGTAGAGGGTTTTAAATCTGAGCTCTATATGTTTTTTTCTTAGTAATGTGCTCCTTCCAGGTGAGCTTGCTGTCAAGGTGTAGTCCTAAGTATTTCATTGATGGGGATTGTGGTATCTCGATGTTATTAAGATGTAGTGGAGGACATATCCCTTTGCGAAGAGTGAAGGTTACATGAGTAGATTTGGACTCATTTACCTTAATGTTCCAGCGCTGGAGCCAGTCTTCAAGTAAGCTGAGGTGAGTTTGGACATATTCCACAGCGAGGTTTAAGTCTGTGTGTCTCGCAAATATAATTGTGTCATCGGCATATGCTCCTATAGTAGTGGTTGGGGAACCTCTATATCTGACTAAATAATTGTCAACTATTTGAATATTGGAAAACTAACGAAACAATGTAAGAACTTACGAAAATTGTACGTTCAGCTTTTGAATGCTTACTTTTTCAACTTAAAACCACCCTAAAAAATATAATGGGTACCGTATAAAAATTATTGGATCTAAACCTTGATCATCATTGTCTATGGCTTACCATTTACTTTATTTCCCAAAAATTCAAGGTACAGGGTTATTGTAAACATTTAATCAAGGTTGTAAGTCTAATAACTTCTGAGCTATAAGTTGCGCCCGTTTATGTTAATCATGTAACAAAAGAGAGACCAGATAACATTGAAAATGACATAGCGGTAATCAAACGGCTAGATAGATCTCCCGACCTCACACCATACGATTAGAATCAAAGGGACATGTTGAAGCCAGCATTCATATGCCAGTAAGATGAGATGAGTTCTAACCTTGCATAATCGTTGCTTTGAGTACCCGCACAAGAAAATACTGAAACAAGTGTAGAACAAACTATACTATCAGTTCGATGTGTGTTGTGTGACAAGAGAAGTGAACACCAAACATTTCTAAACAAAAGTCTGAATAAGATATGGTTTTTTAAGATCAAATGTTCTTTGACTTGCTGTTGTTACAGTTTCTTATTTACAAATTAAATGTTTTCTAATGGGTAAGCATCTTACAAGATATTGAAAAACATACGTACGTTGATGACTAATAAATAAAACACTGAACTTCACGATTTTCTATAAAAATCTTATTTCCGTGCTTTTCATTCTATTTTTATAAATTTTTGTTAGGATATAAGTTTCAGACGCATTTATTAGTATTAGGATAATCCCTCCTTTGAATGTCCTCATCTTTATTGTTTTGATAAAAACGTATTCTTGTTTTGTTAGAAATCTTCCCGCTGTTCCTATTTTCTCATTTATTTCCTCTTCCAATTTACTGCCTTATGTCATTTTTATGAAATTTTATTTAATGTTGCTTTTTATTGTTACCAACAGTCTTGTCTTTTCCAGATTTATTTTCATATTTAAAGCTTCCAGGCTGTTATATATTTTTAGGTTCTATTTAAAGGCCCTTCCTGGTTAGTGATCAATACCAAATCATTTGCACATGTCAGTTTGGTGTGGCGGCCTTTCGCCCTTGAATCGTCTGTGTTTGTCAGCGGATAGGCTTTTTCGCTCGCCCTGCGAGCCTGCATGTGCCATCGGCCACACTTTTTTGAAACGCATTCCTACAATTGCAGTCGCATCATAATTTTCCCGCAAAGCCAACAGGACATACGGTGGTCACCAGGAAGTCAACGCAGAAAACAGCATTCCGAAGCCAATTACAGGTGAGCAATTCAGCAATTTACTCGTTGGTTTTGATATCGGTAGCCGCCCGATTTGGGCGATTTGGGCCTCAGCCTTTTTCCCCGCTACGGGCCGTAATTTGTTCCCAATACTGCTTCACGAGGGCACGGCTATTTACACGCCTGTCTCTCCACAGTCCTTTAACTTTAAGTCTCCTGTTTGCCAATGGACTATTTGTAATGGATTTGAGGTACAATTTCGCCTAACTCCTTTTTGATTTAAACAATCTGCGATTTTTCATGTTTTACTCTGACAAAATTCTTCTTGTTTGCAAAATTTATCATCGTCTTCTTTTTAGAGTTATTTATATATTCCTTCTAATCATTGATTCGAAAGCTTTTTGCAGATCGATGAGTACATCTATATGTCCTCCGTTCTCTATAATTGCTTTTGCACTTATTTAAGGAAATTATAATGAAAATTGAGCATGTCACTCCTTTGTAAGGTCCCAGAACTATATTATGAATCTTCTAGATTCCTCCAGAACTCATCTTAACCATTTTTATAATACTCTAGCTTATACTTTATCTGATAGTTGTAGTTCTTTATGTTTTCTTTTTTTATAAATTGGTATAATTATTCTGATTTGCTAATCTTCTGGAGTTCCTTTTAAATTCTATACCTAATCATAATTATCTTTAATATTTCTGTCATTTTCTCATTTACTGTTCCCCATTTCATTTTTATTATTACTTTTCGGATTTCCTTTACTAGGTATTTTTGCTTTTAGGTCCATCCCTTTTAGCAAATTTTTAAAATATCTTTTTACCCTCTCCTTCGTCTATTAAAACGTCATTACCTTTACCCTTACTAATTCTCAGCATGGTATTATTATTCCTGCTCTCTTATTGTTCACAAGATAACTTTTGATTTTATTTTTTCTCCAAAATCAATCAGATCGTTTGTTTTTCTGCTTTTAACATTTTTTTGAGTTTTCTTCTTTTAGATTTATATTCAATATAATCTTTTTAGTTTTTTGTACATGTTTTGCATATCTTTTCCATTCTGTTTATCTTGTTATTTCATTATCAGGAAGAAAAGATCGCTACCTGTCTCTGGTTCTCTCGTAGCTTTTACTTTTCTACGTACTTTCTTTCCTACTAAAAAGTAATCTGTTATGGATTTCTCACGTCTAGTCTACTTTGATTGGTTGTATATTTTTATTTTGCTTTAAGTGGACAATCGGACAGACAAATTTCTAATTATTTTTAATGTACATTAAGAGGCACTGGTTTTCATAATATTTTTATCCTCGTTTACCCTTTAAGATAAGCGTGCGATAGATAGGCAAACAAATCAGGAATATGGTATTTTGTTAGTTATATAAGGGCAACAATAAAAGTTTTGAGAAAAAACTAAACTTTGTAAGATTATGTACTTTATTGGTTTTGTTCAAGATGATTTCGATTGCAGTACAAACCATTTTTAAAATTTTAAGCACTATTAAGCACCCGCAGCACTCTCTAACAATTCAAATCGATGCGCAGGCAACTGTCCCTTGATTTGTTGATACAAAAAGTAATTGCCTAAACTATAAAAATATAGCAGCACCTTATTTTCATCGCGTCATCAAATTTCTCACTTTGTGACCCAAGTCACAAAATCTAAACAAATTCTGACAGACTTGCCAAACAAAGAAACTTCAAATCAACAGTATTTTTCCAGGGTATCTTGCAGATCTCTTTTCCCTTATATACCAAAAAAACATTTAGCAATAAAATTGATAATTAGGGCAGTCTGGAAAGGGTTAAATGTATAGTGTTTCCACATAACATTTCATACCCAAAAATAGATTCCTATTATATTATTAGTTAGAGTGAATTATTACCTCTAAAAGTGGGTTAAAACGTACATAACAATTAGAATGCTTTGAATAATTATTTTAAATTATTGTACGATAGAGTGCATTCAAGTTATTTTTGAACGCGCTGAGTTTGGTTAGAACAATTAACGCGCTCGGCGGCGTTTAATTGCATCTAATCATTGTATTCATATTTTTAGGAAACTTGTGTTGGAGTTTTATTCTTAATTAATGGCTTGGTGCAGTGTGGCCTTCAAAAATTAACCTTCTATAACATGATTTTACTGCCGGCTAAAACTGTGCGTATTCTCAGATATTAAACTTTGTGGGCCCTACAAATTCAATAATAATGCTGCGCTTTTAAATGGATTGAGGGACAAGAAAAGTTTTTAATTGCAGCTTTAAAGGTTAAAAAAGCTGTTGGTGCGCTACTGTAAATAAAATTTGTTCATCTAGATGAAGGATTATTTGCACTTTCGGTTACCAAGCAACCACAATAAAACTGTGTCCTCTGACTTGTTACAGCTCAACTTTGAGTGTTAGATCTTTTAGAGCCTTAGGAGACTAGAAACAATTGCTCGTGGGAGCTTTCAATTTTGCTTTCTTCTTACCTTAGCCTGGCCCACATCTTTACAGAGATAAAGAATGTGTAGTGGAGTTTTCTCTTTCTTTCATAAAAATCTGTATAAACTTTTTGTATGACTTCTATTGTACTTGTAATGTTATATTCAACAACGTTAACTTCAACTTCAATAATCTTTTCTACTATTAGAAATACCTACTCATCATGGCGTGGCTTTATTTACGATCACTTTGCCCGCAGCTAATTTTTTAATAACTAGCAATTTAGTAATTGCGCTTTGGGCTTGCTTGATTCCTTTTTGAATTTTTTTCCTTATTTTTGTGTTGTTTATTGTAATCTCTGGTGCCTAGATAAGCAACGGTTCGTTGGTTGTCACTATATCTGTCAGGACCTTTACATAGTTTCATACTACCTTTGATTTCACTATAGTTAAATTCAGGACTATATATTTAAAGCAATAATTTTTAATTATAACGCCATAGAGGAGTTACCCAGGTTTATTTAAATGCTTGACATTGATTTTATCATTATCCACCTTGTAATCTCTTGTGATATCATAATATATACATAGACTGGTTGCTTTTTCATAATTAATCTTTTTTAGCATTTGATTAACATTTGAGAATTACATTATCTTCTGGTATGTCTTTCATGGACAGTACTTACTAAAGCTTATTCCTGCAGTTGTCTCTAAATTGAAATTCTATTCTTATTCTGACTGAAGATACATATATAAAGATTATTTATATATGAAACTTTCAAGATCGTAGAAACTATTGGTGATCTAATGAGTAACATTGTTTTTGCATGATCCTTCCTATATAGAGGCAGTCTTTTTCTGAATCTTCCGATCGTTTTATGCCACCGAAAAGTTCTATTCTTTTATTTTTTAAATTATTTTTTATTTTAAATTGGTGTTCTTTAATTAATGATTTTTTTACTTTTTTAACAAATAAACATTACAGGATTGGTCACATAAATTAACACCGTTTCATCCACGAAGTTTAGCAAGTCCAACTTTAGGACAACTTTAAGGTAATAAACGACCTTTAGTATTTATTTCTATAATATCATAAAAATAACGCGGAAAAAGAAAGCTACAAAATATATAAAAAACTTTATTGGAGAGCAGCATTAATCAGAATTACTAAGCTAAAGCAAACAAAGGTAAATTCAAAAAAAATATTAAAATACTGAAGATATTTGTCTTATTATAGCTAATTGGTTGTAGCACAGTAATAGAGAAGAACACAGAAACGTACTCTGTTATATAATCAAAAACAATCCCTAAGTACAATGCAGCGTCAAATTATTAGCATCTCTTTAGTAAGATGTTATTAACGTCCAAATAATTAAAAGAAATTATTAGTACTCAAAAGCTTCCGCTCTCTCACAAAAAGTGAAACTTAAACAGATATAAATTCTATCTGTGCCCCCATTCCGGAATTTCGACCAAATAAGCCTAGCTTTCTAGAAGCGTTGCTTTAGCATTTAATCGTAAAGAAAATTGGTGCTTAATCTCATCGAGCACTTGTAAAGCTTATAGTAATCGTATTCCATCAGAAACAACAAGCAAAAAGCAGTTCTATTGCTTCAACTGTAGCAAGAACTTCAGGATAGCTGAAACATTTAAAGAACAAAGAATTTTTGGAATTATTTAATAGAAAAAACAACAAAAACAACTTGCAGAAATGTTCAATATTACAAAATTTAAAATTTACGGAGAAGGTTTACAAGGAAGGAAAGTTGGTACGTACCATGCAAACTGAAGGTAAGAGACATCGAAAGACAAGAAACGAGCTCAACGCTCTGCTTAATGGAAAAAAAACTTTAGTATCATATTGTTATTGGGAGTTTTATTAGTTTTCAACCCAGACCAACCATCAGCATCAACGCAAAAACAGAAGGGAATCAGAAAAGATCTCTTACTCTTACCAAAGACATTTAATTAATTTGAGCAAAGCATTGAAGGACAAACGACTAAAATACTCAAAAACATTGCAAAACAGGTCAAAAGCAAAAAGAGCTTGGCTAGGATGTCTTACCCCACCCGTTGTATTCGAAAAGAATTGCTTCTTCTAACTACCTCTTGTTTAGGTCAATGGTATATATCTTTGTAAAAGTCTGTGCCTTATTACTTTAGTCTTTCTGTTCGAATTATTTTGAATGTTTCCCAGCAATACAAGGTAAAAGCTCTACCAACTTTTAGTTAAAAAATTTAAATAAATAAGGAGGTAATGCTAATGTACCTACATCGTCAAAACTTGCCAAACAAAAATATTATATTCAAAATCGAACAACAAACCGAAATAAAATTTAAGTACAAAATATAATGGGCAATTAATTAAGTCGTTTTTGAGTTCATGGCTTTCGTAAACCAAAAAACTAAAACGTGAGAAATGAATGAGCAGCTGTTGCCTGTAATAAGTCTTCAAGCACTCGTACGTAAATGTGAAGGCTAGCGCTCGCAAACCGATCAGAAGGAAATGTTAAGCAACAAAAATGTTCTAAAAGCTCGAGTTTCCAAGCGTCATGACAAAAATCTTTTGCCATTAAAATAAACAAACGAAACTGCAGTATAACATCAGAAACCAAAAAGATTACACAAGGTAATTTCGAGCTAAACTTTCGATTAGAGGATAATATAAAATTATAGTTACGTGTCATCGCCTCAAAAGATAATTTTCAGAAAATTTTGTTGGGTTGTGCACATATAACAGCCAAATAAAATAAGCGCTGTCGTCGATTCTTCTATTTGTTTTTAAACAAAACGATGCAGCGCTTTTTAGATTTATTATTGATGGTTAAATGTGTGAAACAAATAAAATTGTAAATGACAATTCTGAATAAATTTAAGAGATCAATTTAAGCACAAGCCTATGGATGTTTATCAAAAAAACTAGAGTAGACGAAACAGGGATTTCTTGCTCATATGTTGTCCTGCAAACCCAACTGCACGCGATAAGCACTTACTAATCTACACTTATCACGTTTCTGGCGAAGCCTGCCCCTACCAACTGCGACAGTTTGTGAACCCCATCATTTTTGGAATTGCCCCATTAGCTTGCTTTAACTAATTTGTGTTGAAATTATAAAGCCATTTAACACACCTCAATTTTTTAAAGTTACCACATCTTTTAAAACACCATAGCGACATTCATACAAATATAAACGGTAGTCCGTTTTATGAGCAAAAGTTAAAAATTGTTCGATCAAATTTAAGTAATAATTTTAGCTATTAAAAGGCCGCTCAAAATTCATTTCTTTGAGTTTGTTAAAATATACATTTTTTATAATTTGTTCATTGCTTATTATTTACAGAGAATTAGTGTGCTACTTAAGTAGGTAACCACTATCATTTGGTATGTATTTGAAGAGGCAGGCGTGTAAATAACCGTGCCCTCTTGGTGCGGTGTGGGAAACTAAGTACGGCCCGTTTTGAAATGTAAAACGCTGAGGCCCAAATCGTCCCTTAAACGGCCAGCGCGAAAGCGGATGGGGCGGCTACCGATATCAACTGATGAGTAATTGCCAAATCGCTGACCTGAATCGGCTTCGGCTTCGGCGGCGATAGTTTCACGGTGGCCATCTTGTTGCGATGTCTTCGTGCCGGGAACACGACCGCACTGGCCGAGATGCGATGCGGATCGAGTATGACTTGCGGGGTAGTTATCTGCGGGTTGGTTAAATGCGACCGCACTGGCCGCGTTGCGATGCGAGTATATGTTGCGTGATGGTTAAATGCGGCCGTACATCTCAAAGGGTGCCGCCGCCGGCGTATGCAGACTCGCTGGCTGAGCAAAAGCCCATATGCCGTTTTGTATGCGATAGCAAAACGTGGCGGCAGATATCAAAGCCACCAGCATGCCGCCGCGATATACAAGCGGTTCAAGGGTGAAAAGGCCGCCACACCAGTATTCTTTAGTAGACGTTGTAATAAAATAAAGCTTTTGACGAAGCCATCTTTTTAGATTACTTAGTTTAATGTCTTAAGTACAACTCACAGACTTGCTTGTATAAGGTAAAATCATATACTAAAATACTTAACCTACGCAATCCCTAAAAAGGAGAGATTCCTAGAAATTTAAATACCATGTTACTGGACTGCACGTTCGTTTTATTATGTGGGGAAATTCCAATAAAGAAATAACTAAATTATAAAAAATTTCTTCTTCCATTATCTAGAATATTCTTCAAAAACACCCATAAAGGCTGAAAACAAGAAAATTGGTCAGCGCCATACAGGAAAAGAACATTTAACATTCCAAAGCTTCTAAAACTGGATGTCACTAGAAATAAAAGTCACCGTGACAATTAGCAAGAACGGATTTGACTAAATTAATCTTAAAATAAAGAAAAAAGCACAAGTAATAGAAATACTGATCAGGTGTCGTTACTTGCGATTAACCAAGTGACGTCAACATTACCCTTCCACCGACCTTTCTATCACATACACAAATATAAAAAGGTGCACACAAGTCAGTAAATTAATTTTGGGGCAACTTTCTAAAGATACCAGATTTGGAAAGCATAAAATTAGAATACAAAATATTATTATCGAAAAGAATGAAGAAGTCCACAATGTTTTTATCATATTCTGCAAATTGTTATAAAATTGGTAGCCACGCAGGCTTTATTTCAGCTTAATCTCAACTTCAGTTATCATTATTCTGCGACAATAAAAGTTTTGACAATGTTACCTCAAAAACTATAAGCTATACGATGTAAACAATAAAATCTACTTGCATACGCTGCTAAAAAATAATGAGGAAACACACGACCTCAGTAACTGACAAAAACCAAAATTATAGTTATTGACCATGTCAGCTGGATATCAAAAACACAAGAACTTGCAAAATTTGGTAAATTACGTGTGCAACAGGAACGAGTGTATCTGTTTCGAAAGCTGACGTTTTGAGGGGTATGTTGCCAGGTGGATCGACAAGTGATTTAGGATATGGAAATAGTGTAGTTAAACTAAATGGGATTAGTGAGTGGGGCATAATTTATCCTAAAGAAGAGAACGTAAGGATAATTATTAACTAGTAGGCAAATTTGCTGCTCCTTAAACAAGCTTGTATTCCAGAAAGATTGCAGTGTGACTACTGGTACAAAGAGCTACGAAGAGAACAGTGTTGGATATCGCACTAAAAGACAAACGGCAAGAACAACAGACGTAGTATAATTAAATATAGCGATGCATAGTAAAATCTGAAGACAAGTGAAACAATACAATGGATAATAGATTTTTTAATGTCACTTATTATAGAAAAACAAATCATGTGTATAATGATAACATTATAAATGATAATTCGCAATAGTGTGGAGTAGAAGCTTCATAAATAAACACACGGAGGTAGATGATAGACACACAATGATAATATTTAACAGTAAATTATAAACCTACATACAAAATATTATGGTTAGGAAATTTCCAAGGAGATTTTCTTAAACCTTGCACAGTCACAGATGCACTTAAAAGCAAAAATCTTTTGCCCAACAGCTACTATGACAAGAGAATTTAAAGAATGTGTTTTTTTAGTACCACCAAAAAGAGAAAACCAAATTTTTCAGGGCTTTGTTATTAAATTTGTGGCACCATGTATAAAATAATGTATGCATAGGTAGAAAAAATGGTATTTGACAACACTCGCATAAAGCCTTTACTCAAACAGATCTATTTGAAGAATTATCCTAACCTTTCTTATAACTTACACTGACAAACTCTCTAAAACTTTGAAATCTGCCAACAGCCCATAGATGGAAACAACTAATCTGGTAGATTACTTTGGTTAAACTTGTTTAACAATTTTTTTTCATTGTAGATTTACATATCACATATTTTATCTTTTAATTTTAATAAATAGCTAAAACTAAGCAACTGTTACTTCTGCTGTTATATAAGATGTTTTAGAGAAAAAAAGAAGGATCATCTTACCATCACTAAACCTATAGAGCCTATTGTAATTCTTGTAAACCTAACATACAGATTAAGACACCACAACTAGATCGTTCAATTCTTAGATCAAGAGATCGTACTTTCACTCTATTTATTAATGATGCTAGCACAAACATTAGAAACTCAAATAGAATGGGAAGGAAAAGCAAAATCACTAACGGCAAAGTACATGAATGCATTCTTTTCTTGCCAGAATTAGGTTTGGGTTGAGTCGATAAACTTCAATTTAATTACATATTAGTTAACCTTGATGAAGAGCAGGCATTTAGAGTTTCCCAGTGGTGACTCGTCGCACTTGCAACAACCAAATGCTTAAAATTAAGCAAAAACTCTTGTGAGCCTAATTTTACATTAGATACAGTTCAATATAGAGCACCATAAGTTCTGATTCAATTTTCTAATTATAGAAAAGGAAATCGAATCTCTAAAGACACAACCGTGGTACCAATAATAATGAAATTTCTTATGAGACACTTTTTAATGCAACTTTTGTTTAACAAGAAATAACGGAAAGAGAAAAAATAGTACCAAACTTTAAATCGTGTATTTGATGATTACGTTGGCGTTGGCCTCAAAATTGCTTAAAACTGTGTATATCATTTACATGGGAAAGAAAATAGGCATTCGCTTTACTATAACGCAGGAATAGCTTTACAGTGATTACTAAAAAATATACAGCTAAATTTTAGATGCCTCGTCAATAGATCAAAAACATTTTTCAATGTACATAAGTGAATCAGAGAGCAAAGGCAATTTCCATATAACAACTTTGTTAGTAATGATGGAGAACAAACCCACATGCCACTTTTCCAAGGTACCATAGTCCTCCCGCAGAGTGGTGCACTTTTGGTATCGTTTGACTAGTTTTTTATCCCATCAAAAAATAAGCCTTTCGGTTGCTCACAAAGTCCCAGCTGTACCGCTTGCTGAACCTCGTTATTCGAACTAAACTTGTGTGTCTTTAAGTGTTTCCTTTAAGGGACCGAAGCTGTGGTAATCAGATGGCGCTAGATTAAGGCATCCACTCTTTAGATGTGTTAGTCCGTGCACGAAGTTGGTGGACTACCAGATTGGCTTTCATCCGTTATAGTTGTTTATTTCTCTTTAAAGAGTTCTATTCACTCGTAGATGTTTTATTAATCCATGGTGGACGCTTGATACTGTGCACAACATCCAGTAATTGATATCCGCAGATTTAACCCTTTCTGTCCACATAAAACGCATTAGGGCACGTTGCTCCTCAATAGAACGATCACTCTCATATGACTGAACGATGTAATGCTGTGCGCTGTAGTGCCGCGACAGTACTACTCTTATTTCCTGTGTGCCGTGCAGTGCTGCCATCTCTGTCACGCATTCACAAGAGTGCACACATGTTTCCAGTTCTGAGAAAAAAATTCGGAAGTGTTATAACTTAAATGCACCTGGGCTGCTCCTGCGACTGTGGTATCTATTTACTTGCGAATCACTCGAGCACTTACGTCATCTTCGGATAAGTGACTGAGATGAATTACCGGATTGCAAGCGTACTGTAGGCCAATCACAATCGTCGACCACGTGCGTTCCAATTAGCAAGATTTGTAAAGCTCCGTGCGTGATGCATATTTTTTTAAATGCGTCATCCGATTAATGCAATACTCCTTGCACGTTAATGTTTTTATTTTTAGTTTTCTTAGACTGAAACGAAAGACGAAAATGCGTGTGCAGCTAGCGAGTCGATTGTTTTGCTCTCATATATATAAATTTAAGTAACAAGCAAACAAGGTGATGACATGAAGACTTATTAAAGAACCGTTACTTGTATTAAACTAATAACATCAATGCCAGCTTTCCTCGACCAACTCCAGCATGCGCGTGCAAATCAAGATAAAATCAAGCATATGCAAAACAGCATCAGCTTATTGCAATATTCTTCTTTATAGTTGTAATTGAAACGTTATGTGTTTAGAAACTCAAAATATAGAGTAACAATCCATAAATAAACAATTTTATATTTTAGAATTTGAACTGCAAACATTTTCACAGCTTGATTTATAAAGTTGTCCATACCCACCCCTTCTAAATCATCTAGAATAAATTATACACATAAGTATCATAAGATTTGGTACTACAAAAACACTACCGAGTAATTGTTTAGCTAATCTAAGTAAATGAGGGCGGTAGAAAAATGTTGGCTATTTCTCAGGAAACATATTCGACCCTCCTTAACTAATCTACTACACCCTTTGTCAGAACCCCTTGAAATCTAAAGTCGTTAAATGTTTTTGAAGCTTATAAATTATTTTACAATGTGGCCTAATTTTTTTAACACTTGTTTACGAGGAAGTCTATGCGTTCGTCCACATACGTCAGACCCGCTCTCGCTCCGCGATGCATCTGGATCCGGGCGGCTACGGCTAAGTCATTGGGCCGCTGCTTTTGATCGTTATCCATTAGATATAAAACGCGTGTTAAATATTTGAAGAGCTCAGCTGGTTACATATTTTTTTTGGTTCGCAAACACAATTGCGCGGCCTGCAAATTGGGAGTACACACGCAATCATTGCCGAACGCAAAAAGCGCGTCTGTCACGGCCATTTAGTTTGCTTCCGCAGAGCAGAGCTTCGATTGTAAGTTAAATTGTTTCACGTTCCCGATCCAGGAAAAAGCACATCCAAATAAAAATTTATATGTTCCCACTTTGCAAAAAGTTGAGGGAAGGCGGGTAAAATATTGTCAGCCTAGCACGCAAAAACACCGATTTGCGGGCCAGCGCTCGTTTTACATGTCGTAAAAGCAAGATTCCTTTGACTCGTCGTCCTCCCTTCCCTTGCTTCGTACAGGGGTGGGGAAAATTTCGGCTGGTTTGCTTATCACTTCTTCCTGTTGTCCTCCGTCCAGTAGTCTTCAAGTATTAGTCGTTTCAAAAACTCGAGCGGTTTGGTGTTGCTTCTGCGAAAGCCCAAACTTGACGCTTTGAAATTTCTATTTCTTTAAAAAACCGAAATTCTGACTAGCTAACTGGAGCTTTAAAGCTCCACAGCCAAGTACCTGATTATGAATGAAGGTTTGGATGTAATATTTTTCCAACAACCAATCAAAATTCGTTATTCTTTTCTAGACCTAATTTTCTTTCATTATTTAGTGACCATGTCTTGTATAATCTTAGCACAAATATGTTTAACCCAAATCATAGTTCTTTTATTAGCTGTAAAGGCGTTAACGCAAAACCGTTTGTCAAATAATATTTATATGTGCAAAACTGGAAGTACCGTTAATTATACCTTTCATAGTTATAGTACCAATTATTAAGTTTCACTGTAACATGCACCAAGACATCACAAGTTGATAAAAAATGTTTGAATCACTTCACTAATAAGCTGCATTCTTTGGAATCCACCATTGCCTACAGCTGCTTTGAGCAACATTACACTTCGTAGCAAAAGCCCGTTAATTATTCGAACCGTTGTGGCAGCAACAATGAAAGAGGCGCAAGTGTTTATTGCAAAAATACGTGCGCAGTTATGCAATACAAAACAAATAATTGGGCTCGCCAGACACGTCGCGGGGAATTTTAAGTTTACGGCGTAACGGGAGGCTGCGCGGCTGTTAAAATGCTACAGATGTCGAATTGAGTGCGTGCAGTATGCCGGGATCCGGTTTTGCATTTTTGATTTGTTTACTGCTCGCAAGCACACCAAAGAGCTGCTGCTTATAGTTCAAGGTTTACAAAATTAATTGTTTGGTGGTCGAAAAACTGTCGTGGTGGGCCGTTGTCTCGACTTACAGTTACTGCTTCGAAAGGTTAAAAGGTATTCGTAGGTTTTGGGGTTTTTACAGATATTCGCAAAATAACTGAACAACAAAACAACTGCTGCGTACAATTATTTTCTACAGAAAGCGTTTAATGTAAACCGCACCAATTCATTCTTGTGTATGTTGACTAAACCTTTGTCAACATGCATGATGTAATTTGATAGATAGTTTTCGTAGCTCCTAAAATATACGCAATTTTTAAAGAAATCTTTTAGAGGTTGTAGTGATGGCAATTACGTTGTTTCACCTGAACCACGATTTTAAATTGCTTAAACCGATTGGGAATATTTTCAAAAACCTAAAACTATCGTTAAAAACGTTAACCTACACCCCCAACGTAAAGTAAAAAAATAAAATATCGAAAAACGGTGCCTCAGAAAACACTAGCAAATCACCCGCTCAGAATCAAACGAGCAATGGATCAGTCTACGAAGCAACTCAAGAGACTTCTGTTACAATTTAAAGACCAAGGCATTCAACACTACCTAGCCAATCTCACAGCCACTGAAACCTCTGATTGTTCACTTTGGAAAAAGGCCAAGAAAATCAGAAGGCCTATTATGCACATACCACCTATCATCATGCCTGGGCCCGCACCAGTAAAAATAAAGTAGAAACCTTTGCTAACCACCTAGTCCACGTATTTAAATCCTTTCCAAGTCGGTGTCCAAAAGAAGACACTAAAATAATTAACTTTCTCGAATCTCATTATCAAATGAGCATACCAATCAAACCATTCAAGCTCCATGAAGTACAAGAACTCATAAGACTAAGAAGGTTTTGCTCTTATCATTGGATTAGCTTAATCAACAATCGTGCAATCAGTCAAATATAATATACTGTCCTCTCCCATAGATATTATGCAAGCACCTAAAAAGTATCACAAATAACAATGATTCAGAAACTTGGAAGGCCACCTTCTAATCTAACATCCTACCGACGTATCAGCCTCTTGCCAAAATTTTCCAAAAGTTATTAAAACGACTGCGCCTAGTCCTAGATGGTTAAGAATTCATTCTTAAACACCTGTTTGGATTTCGACGTCTCCATGCAACTGTTGAACAAATCCATAACAACCTTGAACATAGATATTGATCCGCGGTGTTTTTTGGACATCTCCCAAACGTTTTATAAGGTGTGGTATTTAGGGCTCTTCTATGAATTAAAAAAGTACCTACCATACCAACTATACGAAATATTAAAGTCCTATCTATCAGAACGATACTTCTTTATAAATTATCAAGGCAAATACACGAATCTCTAACCGGCCATTTTCGGAGTTCCCAGGGCAGCGTGTTGAGACCAATCCTATATTTGCTCTTAACTACGAATTTGACCACAACTTTACCTATTAATCCCACAATCTGTAACACGCTCTCAATAAAGTCCAACAGTGGCTAAAAGTAAATGAACAAAAACGGACAACTACCTACCTGGGGCTCTATTTGGATCGCCGCCTCACTTGGAAACCCCATATCTTCAATAAACGCAAACAGTTTGGGTTACAATACCGGAAAATCTACTGGATGATTGCACTTTTGCTCTATAAGGCCACGCTGAAACCTATCTGGCCACACATACCATCTCTCCTTCTGGAAAACCGCTAACAACTCCAACCTAGCCGTCATCGAGAGATTTCAAAATAAAGTGCTGCGTGTGTTAGTTAATGCACCGTGGTATTTGCCGAGCGGAGTGATCTTAAGTGATTTGAGTATACCAACCGTGAAAAAAGATTGAAAAAGCATCTCAACCAACTAGTGGATTCTTTAATGGATGAATCCGATTAACCAAAACGTCTCAAACGATTCAAGCCCAACGAACTACTAACGTGCTTTACTTTTAACTTTCATCTTGAAATTTAAAAAGCCTTTGAAATTGCCTGCAAAACCAAAACAAGGATCGAAGAGAATTTATTTCCCTTGAATCATCAAGCAATAAGCTTTTTGGACGCATGAAAATAATTTTTAAATTTATAGCCTAATCAACATTAAAGACATATATTAATTGTTACATAAGCAAAATTTAATATTTAGCTCCGCATCAAACTCTATATTTAAGAATACATAAACACCGTATAAAATTAACATAAAATAATTGTGAAGATATAAGTAAATCAAAGAGGGTTGGAGTGGAGATGCCTGTACTACATTAACGCCACTCTCACTTTTTTGCCGCACCTCATATCTTCACAAGCGAGGTCTGGTGGCTTTAATTCTGAAGATATTTCTAGAAATAGGCACTACTGAACAAGCATGCTATATATATACAACACAAGCAGGACGTCACGCAGTGGAAAAAAAGGAAAGTACAACATTGAAGGTTCGTTCCTAAGAAATTCTTCAAAAATTAAATTCTTTGGAACTGAAATATTAAATGAAGATATAAATAAAAGCAAACCAATGGGACTAGAGACATGGAATGTAAGAAGTAGTTCAAACGAGGAAGAAGTAGTTAGTTAAAGTGATGATAGTTATGAAAAAGGAGACAGGACAAAGAGTAAAGGGATATAAACTATGCAACAAGATATCGTCACTTTACCAACTTCACGGGTCCGCGTCCGAACAAAGCAATAAAGATCTAGAAGAGCCGGAGGAAATAATGAGATATACAAGAAAAGAGCAAAAATATTTTTTTAAAAATAAGAATGCAATAGTGGGATAAGAAAAAGGAAAGATAATTATAGGATAGGAAAATTTAGTTGAGTTAGACATCGCCAGGTGACAAAGAAAAAGAATCAAATAGATTGCATGCTGGCAAAATAAAGGTTCAGTCATGATGACTTGCAACTAGAGATAAAAAACTAGAAGAGAAATAAGACCTCACTGGCAATTAGAAAATATGCGCAAGTGAAAAAAGAATTCGAAAAACTTCGAACGCAAGAGAAGAAAGCTATAAAAATCAGTAATAAAATGATATTGAAACAAACATAATCTCAACCACAACAAGAAACGAAAAGAAGAAATCATCCCAAAAGATATAAAAGATTAATTTAAAACAAAAAAAGACTTAAAGACAATAAATAACAAGGAAGAAAAGGACACTACAAAGAAATAACGACTAAAGTGAATGGAGAATCAAGAAGGACAAAGAATAGTACATGCAAGAAAATTAAACCAAGAAAGAATAAATTGGTCACAATTTTTCACCGTTCAAAAATGGCCTAAAAGATGAAAATTATGGAATTTCAATAACAAAATGACAGAAGGATAGAAACAATATCTAGAGTATCTACTTATACACGATGAAGAAGATTTAGATGAACTGAAAGAAATGAGAAAACTTGGAGAACATGCAACATTGTCTCAATACAATAAATCCCCACAAGTACCAAAAATTAATGTAACGGGAATAAACAAATTGCATTACTGAAACAAAAAATTAATAAACCAGATATATAAAATAGTAATGCTTTATTGAGAATGTAATAATAGCAATCACCAAAAAAGAGAAAATAAGTGTATGTGAGAACCGCAGAACGATTAGTTTGATTTCACATGCATCTACAACACTGACAAAAATTGTGCACACAAGAACGGAAGAAATAATAGATCAGCTTACAAAAGGTCATTAATAAAGGAAAGTAAACCTACGTATATAACTACAGTTCAGTTGACATCGAACAAGCCTTTAGTATGGCAAACTGAACCGCACTGCCCTATATTTCACAAAAATAACATACATGAAATTATAAAACGCAAAAATCAGAAAGCAATTATAAGATAAGAGGAAAAGAAAGACTCCAATACAGCTAGGAGTCGTTAGTAATCATGATCATCCCTCTTATTTAATCAACATACACAAGAGTATAATTGATGCATGAGAAGAATATAGACAAGACACCGATCAGAAAGTACTAAACGAAATAGACTAAGCCTATTAATAAATACAATATAAAAAGGAATGTTAGTATAATAAACAATAGTAAAAGAAAATATAAAACAACTACATACACAAATAACACTGAATTGAAGAACAATAGAAGAGCAAAAGACGGAAGAAACAAAAGAGATATATAAAGTCTATAGCAAGTTAAAGTTTCTCAAGAAAGGGCAACTACTGATGTCCTATAACATTACAGTAGACAAGAAAAAACTATTATATAGATTCATATGAATCAGAAACTTAGACAATGGCTAAAAGTGATCAATAACAAATAGAAGTCTATGAGATATGATAGTATAAAACGATATTAAAACAAAAATGGATTAATCAAATATCTTATGAGAAATGACTAGAAATAATGCAAGAAAGGAAAAGGATAATGAAAAAAATAAGAGAAAGAATAAATAGATCGAATAGAATATATTCTAAAAACGATAATAGAAGGCAAGACCAAGACTATAGTATTCTACCCCAGATAGGAAAAAGTGTGAAAAAAGTCAATTTTAACCAAATGCAAATTTTATAGTATGCGAATCTAAAAGTATTCCCAACTGCTATGTCTAACATTTAGAAACTAATCCGATACTGAAAACTAACAAGAAGATCCTAAGCTATTTATGGTATCGGTGCGATGGAAAATTATTACGAAAGCCCTACCAAGCTTTCTTTCGCAAATAATTAATGAAGACACCATTCACAGGACACTAAATACAATTCTATGGGCAATAATCAAAAATATGTACATTGGTTTCTAACCAAAACTGACTATTTAACAGGACTCAATGTCAAGTCATTATTCATTGGGTCGTTCTAAATTCAACTTACCCAAGCAGAAATTGTGGTTTATAATTTGGCACATTAATGTTTCTGATCAAAAATGATCTGTTGCAAACGTAAGCCATTTTTGGAAGAACGAGAACCAGTTAGAAACAAAAATCGTCTACGTCATCTGAGGTCCAGCGTGACTGTAGAGAATATTCGCATTGTTCACCGCCTTCGCTAGAATGACCATCGGTTAACGAAATTGTTCCCGCGTCACGACAACGCCCGGCCACTTACAGCTCAAAACTCAAAATTTGGACCACCTTCTCTACAGTTCAGATTTATTGCTGTGCGATTACCACTTTTTGGGCCACTAAAATTTGAGCACTGAAATTTATGTTGTCCAATAGCTGAAATATTAATATAAATTCAAATTCAAAAATATTTCAGAGTTGTTATTTCAATTAAAAGTTATTGTTGTTAACTTTTAAAACATAAAATTTTGCTAATAAAATAGAAAATTCAGAAATTTAATAAGAAAAACTAAAATTGCTAAGTATAACAAGGGAGAAGTCTGAAGATTATAAAGTTAAAAGAGCCTCCGCATACCTCAAAAAAAACGTTTAGAAGGTATCGTCGCAACAGATTGGTAAGACATTCTTCAAAAAAGAATGGTTACAGAATTGGAAGGTTAAGGCTTCCATTTGTTCGTTCGGTTGTCGTGCACCATCTCTGATGCGGGGCGAGCCTTATCGGAGTTTTTTAGTGACTGAGTAGGCCACCCGTCGAGGATCTGGATCCCAGGATTAAACTCAAGCTTATCTGCAAAGCATTCAAGTACCTTAACAGCTCGATCACAAACTGATACAACCCTTTCCCTCTATAAACTGTAAGGATAGCACATAAAATACCCTGGCCGCCGGTTCCCTCTGAAAAAAACAAAAGGGAAACCCAAAATTGAAAAATAGAATTCGAATCCGCCATCAGAAATTCAAGAAAACCAGTGCAAGTGGCCTAAAAAATAGCCCCTTCAAAAATTATAAGGCTTGACAGATATCAGAAATAACAGAAAAACGGACCGAACAAACCAATACACTTTTCTGTAGTGCCCAAATGGTCGAGTTGGTAACGGGTTTGCTTCGAAATGAAAGGTACGTGGGTTCAATCTCTTTGGTGGTTGCAGTCTTTTTGTAGCTTTTTGCAACATTGGCTACATTTACATGGGGAGAAGGTAGAGCTAGCACGTCTTACAAGGCGCGAAGCGCCTCAACGTACACCGCTCGAAAGATTTATCAGTTCATGCATATAAGCATACTATAACAAGACTGCGAAGCGGTCTTCATTGTAATCTATCTTGTCAATTAACATACAAAGAGAAGACTAAAGTTAATTTCAAATTTCATATAGAAAGACTAAAACCCCAACAAATTATTATGCCAATTGTTTATCTATCTTCTTCTAGGCGCTTCGGTTCATAGTTCACCACTTTCTAATACGTTTTTTCACTAGGCCTTCTTCAACAGCCGACATACTTTTTTAATTGTTTTCCATTTACCCCTTAATTAATTGTTTTGGTCTTTTGCTCTGTGGTCTTTCTTTTTCCCTTTCCCCTTGCTCTCCTCCCCGCTTTTTTCTTTTTTTCTATGTGGATTGATACCAGATGTTTTTAATTATCTCCACTATATTACGTTGAATACTCTATTTATGTTTGATAAATGCTATGTGTACGCTGTTATCGTCTGGCCCATTATATCCATGATTTCTTTTTTGCTGATGTTTCAGTATTGCTTATTGGTTGAAAACGCTTTCCTTTGCTCTTTTCCCGTTTTTTACTCTTCTTGCCTTTTAATGCTGATTTAAAATATTCTTTCCATCTTTGCATCATTAATTTGCCGTCCCTGATTAGCTTTCATTTTTTAGTTTTAACGTACTTTGCTGTTATCTCTCTTCTTTGGTTTCTTTGCCTTTCGATAAAAATTTGTAATTTTTTTGTCGTTTTGTTTTTTGTTGTTTTTTTTCTATTTGTTGTCCTCTTCACCCGCCTTCAGACTTCCGTCAATTTTTCTTTAGCATCCTATAATCTTTTCAGTTATTATTCTGCCCATTTCTTTTTTTTCTTTGCACTTATTATTAAACCAATAATTCTTTTTATTTTTGTTTTAGTATTAACTCTTGCCGTGATATTGTTATTTTATTCTTTAGCTGCTTCCACATTTCTTTAACCTTTGTTGCCTCCTTATGACCCATAAGTTTTCTATCGAAGTTTTTTTGAATCTCTTTCTTCTCTGGCGCATCAACTTTGTATTTCTCTTGTTATACTTTTGATTTATTTTGTTTCCGTTTACTTCAACTGTAGTATTAATTCGCACCATGAGATGATTAGGATTTGTTTTGTACATTCGTTATGAACTTGGTATTTCGTTCTTTAACTACTTTTATATTTGGTTGTATATCCTTCCTCTAATAATACGTGCGCACACTAACCTAATTTTTTTATTGCTGTACAACTGATAAGACGAGCGCCACTGCCATTAGTCTTATCAAGTTTACTATGCCTATCAATTGTTGAAAATAAATTTCTTCCTTCCCAATCATTGCATTATTATCCATTATATAGTTTTTCTAAATTTTCCCCTTTCTTTGCATTTTTTTGTTGACGTATGTATATTGACTATTATTATGTTTCGGATTATCAAGTGAGAGCACGACAGCCGCGACGTAAAGGCTCCGGCTAACTAACGCGCGGCGGGCCCTGGGTTCGACTCTCAGGTCAAAATAACGGCAAACATCGAGTGCTCTCCGGCCATCATACAAACACCTTTGGCGGTCGTAAAGTACATTCTCCTTCTTCTAACGGGTAAGACTAGCCACCTGCCCGGGGTACGCCCAACATGGCTCATAGTACTACACGAAATGTGTAGTTAGAAACAGGCTAATAGCCTATATAAGAGTAGAAGAAGAAGAAGAAGAAGAAGAAGAAGAAGAAGAAGAAGAAGAAGAAGAAGAAGAAGGATTATCAAGTAATAAGCTATCTCTTGGCTCTTTATTTTTTTCGTTAATTGAAAATCGTGCCTAGTTTTCTCTTTTGCCCCCACTGTTGACCATATAGTAATCTTCTACTTCTCTGACTATATTCTCTTTTTGTTTTGTTTCTTGTAAGGCCAGTACATTTATTCTATACTCTCTCGCCTCTATTGCCAAATTTTTCAGTGCTTCAACGTAATAAGTTTCCTTGCGTTCCGTGTATCCAGAATTAGCTCCCTTCTTTTACTATCTTTGCCTTTCTTATTATTCCAAACATTCAATTTTCCCTTTCTCGTGTTTATTTTTGTGTTTTAGAAGAATCATTGTGCGCTTCTATGTTTGTTGCCTGTTAGTTTTACGGCGGAATTTAGTCTCTGTCACGGTCGCTGTTTTTATCAATCAATAAATTGTTGCTAGGCTATACTGCCCTTTCTGTTCTTTTTTTTTGTAGTTTTGTTTATACTTCTTGTCTTTTTGCTATTACGTCATTGATTCTCTATCATCTTCAGTTTTCATTACACTACTCCAGATCAGGTACTGTAATGCTTTCCGTTTTATATGGTACGCATTTTTTATTCTTGCTTTGGCTATATTCTCTTTTCCAGGTATTACTGTACTAATTTAATGTCTTGTTTATCAAAAACTAGACTTTTTATCACTATTTTGTTCTGTTTTTTCATGCCCTCCTTCTTTGCACGTCTTTTTTTCAAATATGTTATTCTTTATTTTTGTATTTTGTATAATTAATTTTAATTCGGTCATCACCTTGCCAGTTATTAACGCCAGTTGTTCTAATTCTTCTCGGTCACCTGTGTTTTTAGCTTGTGAATAGTGTCTTTGCAGTTTTTTAGATTTTGCAAACATTACTGATGATTTGCTATCTTTGATTCACTTCCTAAGTTGTATTATTGGTATATATATTTACCTTATGTGGTATTAATTTTAAATAGTTTAAAGTCTATGTATCTGACAACTTTATATACAGAGCGACATAACCGCAATTTTGGTTAGTTTATTCAACTTGAGTTTTAAAAACAAATTTACCAGACTTCTTAATATTTTAGGGATGCAGGGTAAAAAACTTCATCGTTTCAAAGGCGGGCTTTAGTTAAAAAAATATATTACCAATTGAAAAAAATTTTTAATACCTTTTTTTTTCTTTGTCAATACCAGGATTAATGATGATTTAAATTTCTAAATTTTATATACAGGCTTTTAAACTTTTTCCAAGTATAATTTTCAAAAGTTGCTACTTCTGCAAAACTTTGTTTTGTAATTACTAATTCAAATTTGTTCTACTTATCTTTATTAAATATTTGGAAAATTCATTAAACGTAATATTTTATTGGTGGCGCCGCTCTAAAAGCAATTTTTAATACAAATTTTGTTGCGTTCAATCGCGCTTGGCGGCTGACACAATGACATTTAGGAATTTAGCGGCAGCACACGTGTACGGTGAACATTTGAGATGTTTTCGTTGCTCTTTTGGAATACCGCTGAATAGGCATAAATGTTGCGCCGGGAAACGGCCGCGGGTTTCATATTTGTAGTTGCTACAGTGAAGCGAGCGGAAGTGTGTTGACATAAATAGTGCGTACTTTTACATTATTTATTGTATGTATTGTGTTTATAGTGTTGTGAATTTGTATAAGCTGTAAGTAAAATAAATATGTAGTTTTAGTAAATTTTCATAAGTTATTCACGATAAGAAAGAGCAAAAACGTTACAAAACTTAGTTTTTCATCTTACAGGGTGGCCCAATAGCCTCAGTGCCATTTTTTTCGTTTTCCCTACCTTTGCTGATTGTTGTTTCTCTTTAAATGAACTAAATTTTTCAATAAATTTGATAGATCTATTGCTTAACGTTGTCGACGAATTGGTCATGATTTGTTAATGAGCTTTGTCAGTTGCGGTGCTTGGCCATCCTAATCTGTCTTGAGTCTTGTTGTTTTGGTGTCTTTCAATTGATGTTAAATAATTCCCCAATTTTCTCCATCTTGTTGCCTTTATACTTCAAAAAAGCAAAGACCAAATCAAGTTTTTTCGTTTATTTGGGTCATCATTAATACGAGATAAAGCTTGCAAAACTGTGAAATGATCAAAATTCGATCAATAGCAATCGAGAAAAGGAGATGTAAATGGAAAAAAATAATGGTCCTCAAAGTCTTCGATTGGAATTGTTGAATTATGTCAATCTTGTAATAACTTGCACAACCCCATAATTCGCAGACTTAAAACCAGATGAGTCGTATAATGGTTTTTTATCTTCTAATCTGTGATGTTTGTTCGATAAACCAATACATTTTTCTAATTCTGGGAATCATTTTTTGCCTTTTTTGCGGGAATGGTTTTTTCACTTTAAGCGTTTGTCCATATTAAATCCAAGTGTTTAGCTTCACCCGCTTGCGGTATGGAATGTTAAGTGTTACCGGATTTTCCATTTGTTTAACTGATCTTCTATAGCATTTAGTTCTTCTTATAAGGATCTATATGACAGGCGAGAATATCAGTGTCATCTCCAAAGATGTTCAGTGTAGTGCTAAACGCGTTAGATATGTAGTAAAAAGCAAGTAGAATAGCGGGCCCAGGACGGTGCCTTGGAAAATGAGATTTTTTAGAAATTTCATTTCCAAATTTGATTTGAAAATATCGGTTGGATTGTAACAGTAGGGAAGAATTTGGCTAATTTCAAACAGTAAGACAACTGAACAAAATTCTTTGATGTGGGTCGATGTTTGAATTAAATTTGTTATTCTATGACTCTGTTGTTTAGTCGAATGACCTCTTTTGAACCCGAAATGGTGGTTTGGGATCCATTCGTCTAGTAGACTAGATTCGTGAAAACGTTATAGAACTTTCAAAAAGTTCTGACACAACAAGGAGTGGGCTAACTGGACCGTGAGATTGTACTGGGTTTCCAAATTTCTGAATTAAGATAAATTGCTCAAATTCCAGTTGTAATTGATTTAGGGTTAATAAGTTGCACTCCTTTCTTTCTGGTAGTCACTTTAGCAGGAGTTCCTTCATCAAATCTGCTTTTGCATCGCTTGGCGATTTTATTTTATTGTGAATTTTTGAATTTCAGAAGAAAGTTGTAAGAATACATTAAGGAAATTTTTAACATTTGGATCGGTCTCACTAGATTTACGCATAAAGACTGTGCAAAGTGCTGAGGCAAGAACTATCATTCTTCCTCAGTGGCGGAATTTGTATCTCAGGTCTTTGAAGTCCTTTGGTAGGTTTTCAAATATAGTAATTATTCTTGGAAAGGATACTTACATATTTTTGGAAAGTTTTATATATAGTGTAGCATTAAAGAAATATTTTGAAGCGGTGAATTAGGTATCTACGAAATATTGGTTTTGAACACACCAACCGCCTCTTCTGGCGTCAAAAATTGTTTACGCAGCTTGTTCTTGACGTGTGAGAGCAAAAAGAAATCGTTAGGAGCCAAATCAGGACAGCATTCGACATTTTGAGTACTCAAAAAGTCAGGTGTTTGCACTGATGTGTGCAAGCTCGCATTGTAGTGATGAAGAATGATCTAGCGTTGCGCTTTGGTTTTTCTTACTTCTCCAAAGACTTTTGACAAACAAATGGTTGTGTACCATTCAAAATTGACCGTTTCGCAATCTTCTAAAAGTTGCTAAGTTGCTACTTATGCAGTTTTCCCAAACAACAGGCGACCATTTGCTTCGAAGTGCTTCGACTGCAAACGAATTTTGTTGAGTTTGACTCATCTTGGAATGCCCACGTAGTCCACTGTTGTTTACTTTCGAGCTCATACGCATAAATCCAAGATTTGTCAGTTGTAGTGATGTAAACGGTTTCTGATCATTCCTTTTAACCAATCGACACGAGTTTGCTTTAGAGCGATCGTTATCTAATGCGAAATCTAACGAGCACACAGTTTTTTTACGGTTAAATGTTCATGCAATATTCACTGTATGTTAATCCTACTAATGCTTAAAGATGCCTAAATTTTACTATAATTTATATGATAATCTTGTTTTTTTATCAATGTTTTCTGCCACCACAACCGATTTTGGACGGTCTTCTTTAAATTCATCCGCCAGCGAACTACGACCAGTATTAAATTCATTGAACCAACGCTATAGAATGGCTCTGTGTGGGGCTTTATCACCAAGAGTCGAAGCGAGTTAATCGACGCGCTGTTGATGAGATCATCCACGTCAAAAGTAGTAAAAAATTATCGTCCGAGTTAATTTTATTATTTGGCCAAGAAGATATTTTTAACTTAATGAAAACAAAACAAAAACGTAAAATTGTAAGATGCCAGTTCCCAATAGATAAAAAAATCTGAAATACTTTTCTGGGGCTGCTTCAACGCCGTTCGCCTTAAAGGTGCCCGCGCTGACCCAAATTGCGCTCTGCGTTTTACTGCAGCCCGTTCGCAAATTAAAAGAAACACAGCAATTCACTTTATTGCATTTTTGCGCGGATTATCATTAGCCCAGTCCCGCAGTGTGGCTGAGCATCGAGGTTGGCTCTGCTGCGACTGAGAGCCGCGCTTAGCTTAATAAAGCGGCGCACACGTAGGCAGGCAATTTTCCATCGATTACGGCGAGGCCGCGCATTATCCCATGACGCCCGCGGCATCCTTGCACCGATACGCTACGTTTGCCGCGTTACGCGGGAAAACGGCGCCGCTAACGAGATTATCCCCGGAAGCTCCGGAGCGGCGGCCGCCGCGTGACGGCGCGGCAATTGCCCGCGTAATGCGCCGTGGCAGCCTTACTGACCGAAAAACCGCAGGACCTTTGGGCCCTAACGGGACGCATAATTGGACCTCATTGCTCCCGCGCCTACGTCCGCGCGACGCGCATTACCGTTCAAGGCGAGTCAAAGGTAAAGAACCTTCGCAGGCATCATCCTTCATCCATCGGTCAGCTGGGTACGTGGGTCCACGCACCGGAACGAATCTCGCAAAGGCCGTTTATTAATCGGTTGAATTGCACCGCGGGTGGCCCCGCAAAAATGCATTTCATAAATCACATCGAGAGTTTAACGGTTCCAGCAACAAGGGAGTGTTGGTTATAAACGATTATGGTCTTATTGAGTTACGTCATCCACCTTACAGGTCCGACAAAGTATGCAAGTTTATTCATGACGGATGACTCCGCCTCTGAGCCTCGGGCCACATGCTGAGGAAGTTCAACTCCTGATTGACCCCAACGATGTTTTTTTTTCTTTGGTTTTGCCTACTAAAGCAATATTTATAATCTGTTTAGAGAGACAACAAGTAAATTGGTTGACCTTGGTTATGACATGTGGAGAGGTGAAATCCTTCTTAATTACACTTAATCTCATATTTCGGAATGTAATAAGAACTAAAATCGTGTAGATAAGTCTAGAGGACGCAATCGTTGCAATCCATCATTGTTGTCTAGGAGGTTCACTACCAGTTTGGATGAAATTCAAGAAGAGATTGATCATGTTCACAATTGCACTTCTTGTTTCACAGTTTTCATGGGGAGATCATAATATAGAGTGTTATTTTTTATGTACCATGGGGCGTTGGTGATGGAGAGTATTTTATTGAAATTCCAAATTTGAAGTACTAGCTATACCCCATATTTCAATACTAAACGTCTATACGGATTTCAGTATTACTTTACAGAATAATTCGCGTTGCGTACAAGTTCTAAAATTTCCAATTACTCATTTTGTAATATAGATGGCAATACCATACAATGTACACAAGCCGAATTACCACCATTGCAGTGAGTATTGTTTTGTATACTGATAATGGCAACGAGTTCTCCGTTTTCTCTCTTGCACGGTGAGACGCTCACCGAAATTCATTGCCAATTGAGTGAAACAAGCGGTGACGGCGTTATGGATATTACAAATGTGAGTTTGAAGGTGCAAAAGTTTAAAGAAGGTCATGAGAGTTATGTGACAATAAACCAAAGCAGCCTCGTTCACAAAGTAGCCGGACCGAAACCATGATTGTGCGAGTGGAGCAAGTTGTTAGGGAAGACCGTTGATTGAATGTGCATGGTATCGCCCCTAAACTTGGCAGTTTCGTAGAATCTCCAGAGTCAATTTTGCACGATGACCTGAAAATGCCGAAAGTTTCTTCACGAATGCTGATTGACGAACACAAAGCTGCACGGGTGGCGATGTTTCAGAATATGTTGACAGATGCTGCCACTATAAATTTCCAACTATGGACATCTCCGTGGCCCCTAAAGAAGTGTTTTCAGCAGCCACAGAATTATGGCGACGATGTTGTAAAAAATGTGTACATCTAGACCGAAATTACGTTGAACAGTAACACAAGTTTTAATTTTTTTGGACAAGTACTTTTTCAGGAAAAAATTTGGAGACATTAGAACTTGAAGGCAACTCGTACATGAGCAATGATGGCAAATTTCTGAAACTTTCTCAGGCTTGCGTGCTCCACTTTAAATCGTCCAAAACTTTCAATACAATCTTCGTCAAAAGTCCATTGCGGTTAGGTCGAAGCCGTTGATCTGAATAATCTAGAGTCATCGATATCGTTTCCGAACATTCCAAACAAAATCTACTTCCTGGAATTGTTTATCATATTTCCCTCTCATTAAGGCTGTCTGCAAAATGTGATAGCTTCTGTCGCAGAAGTTTATGTGTTTTTGGGATAGAGGCACCACCAACAAAAACGTATAGAGTGATATGTGTTTTTGAAAGACTGGTTCTACACAATTTCATGTGCGACGTTTGGGCACAGTACTATGACAAGCTATTGCAGGGGTTTCATTATGTGGTAAAACTTAAATTAATAAACCTGCAACTTATTAAAATGAAGAAAGGTGAATCAACTTAGTAAAGTATATTGTTGATCTTCATCGTTTTACCTTCTTGCTGCAGTTGTGCCCTTGGTGTTATATATCTGCTCTGTGCCGCCCTGCTTAGACGCTGACGAAGCATTAGTATGAAGGGCACATTACTTTTACTCACTTTAGAGCGTGACATTGGTGCATTTGCGTAGAAATCTTAACAATATGGCAACAGAAACCCTCTTCCAAGAATGATGTAGATTAAAGTTTGCCTAGTTTGTCTCGGTCTTGTTTGGATACAATATTTGAGAGTTATTCAATTTTTGTTTGATTTATTCATTATATGATGCCGTTTGCTGGGAGATGTAAAAAGATTGTTAATTATCAGTAATCGATACATGTTCCTAAGAAAACGCTGACCAATTTTCAGGTTTGATCTAGTGAATTTCAAAGATATCTCAAAGTGACTTTGGGGATGTTGCATTTTGTTGTTTTCCTTTTTTCGAAACATTTATTTTTCGATAGGTCCGATTTTTATGTTCAGCATTATTTCTTTATATTATTTTGCAGTTTTCTTGACTTGAACGTATATCTTCTTCGTTCTCTAGGATGAGTTTTGACTTTCTTCCAATTGGTTCCTAAACATTCGAAAATTTTGGAAAACTCGCCTTGGAACTTTGGAAGTACCTTTCTGATAGATAAGATTTGGACAATTGATAGCATGTGTGGAAGCTTCTGTTTAATGTATAATTTAATGTCTAATCTTTAGGAGTAGCCCCGAAGACCACGCTTTGTTAAAAGCTTAAGCTACAATAAGGGGAGCTGCGAAACAATATTGTTTTGATTCAAATGCCTGAAAAATTTGTTTGACAACGCGATGCACCATGTTCATCTCAAACGCCAAATTGATGATCTGGAATCAGTTCGTGTTCTTCAATCGAGGGATTTTGGTCTTTCGAATAATGGGGCGATAGAATGCTGCTGTCTTACATGGTTTTCCCGGCTTTGCTAGAAAGACAATTTGTATCTCTTTGCACTGAGATGGGAAGTGGAAAGCTTGTACTATTACGTGACAAACTTCTGTCACTAGTGTGAAACCTTCCTCTGGAAGTTATTTCAAAATCTTAATCGGAATGATGTCATATCCAGTATTTTTCATCGGCTTTAAACTGACTAATCATAGATTTTATTTCCTTCATTTTATATCTCTTTATTGGTAGGCTTAGTTGGTTTGTATCGTCGAATTTTCCCTGGATCGCGTTTTCTTCTTTTTGCATTGACATAAATGGTAACGGCTAAAATACTTCTGCAAGGTGGGCGACGAACGTTTCAGCTTTCTCGTTGATACTTCTAACCCGGCTACGTACAATTATTTTTTTCTAATAGGTGATACTTTCTATTGAGGGTACTTTGTGCACTTAGTGACACGCCAGAGAAAATAATTTGTTGTCCTTGTAGAGACAAGACTTTCCAGATAAGCTTGAAATGTCTAATATTAAAGTTCTTGGTGTTTTGGCGTATTTTATAGAACTTTTTGCGATGAACTTAAAGAAGACCATCCAAATTCGTCTGTGGTGCCAGCAAACATCAATACCATCGGCAAACTGATAAAGCAAGATTGTCATGTGACTTATAAAAAAAAGTTCCTCATAAGTTAATGGTCGCCCAAAGAAAGACTGCTATCGATTAATCTAAAGAAATGCCCAAGAATTACGATCGCGGTATTTCAAATACCGTTTACAACATCGAAAAGTAAACACCAGTTGACTGTATGTGTCTTCAAAGAAGAGCCAACCCAAAATCCTTTACGCTCGAAGCACTTCGTAGAAAATGGTCACCTACTTTAGAGGATTGTAAAACGGTCAACCCCAAATGGTATACAACCATTTGTTTAACAAAAGTCTTCGGAAAAATAACAAGAACCAACGCGCAACGCTAGATCATTCTCCACCATGGCAATGCGTGCTCACACATATCGAAGCGAACAGCTGGGTTTTCGAGCACTCAAAACGTCGAATTGATGAGTCATCTGTCGTACAGTTTTGATGTGGCCCCTAACGTTTTCTTTTGTTCCTACACGTGAACAATCATTTTCCACGCCGAAAGAAGCGATTGGTACTTTCAAACCCCATGTTTCAGAGGTACCTAATTTATAATGGAAGAAAGGCTGTGAAAATTGTTTCCAGCGTATGCAATATCGTATTGACTGCCAGAAAGAATATTTTGAAAAACAGTAAAAAAGATTTTAGGAAGAGGGGGCTTAGATGGTAGTTAAGCCCATACAATTTTACACTACAACACTTGTCGCTTGTATTGTGCTTGTGTTGATATTTATTTAACTCGTGGTGTTTTATGATAACAAGTGAGCCACCATGTGCTGATCTATCTTGATGCATGGGGTTGTAAACAGCGAACCTTGGTATTCTAAGATAGCTCCTATTAGTGAGGCGAGTTTTAGACACAAGCACAATATTTAAGTTGTAGTGAAGAATAAATTCCTGTCAAGTTGTTGGCGTTCCAGACTGTCATTTTATTATGGAAACTATGGTTATTGAAAAAGTTAGTATCATCTTTATATATTCACCTAATTTGAGTTTTTCTAGTCTGTTCATGTTGATTGTCATAAGTTGGAGTGGTTGAGAGGACACTTGATGTATGTCTACTGTCGGTGGAGCCGTTAAAAGTCTTTCATTAGCACTGTTTATCGGCTGTTGACTATATAAATAAAATATGTACTGCTGAGGTTGCATTATCTGTGATTGAGGCTGCATTGCTTGATTGTGGTTGAAATGTGGAAAGTGGAAGGTTGCATTGCAAGCGGCTGTGCATATAGCACGTTAAAAACTTGAGACACACAGTTGCGCTTCCTTTATTGTTACACAGAATGTTGATGATCAACTTATCAGCTGTAGTCAACACACATATTTCGCTTCAAAAAATTCGAACCGTGAATACCCCATAGATGTGTTTCAAGTCTTCCCTGTTTGCATGTATTAGCCATTCTTCTAATTAATTCAAATCTGGCCAATTTTTAACTTTTCTTTTTATTCTTGTGAGTATATCTTGCAAATTAGAGTTAGGATGTACTCATAGATAAATAATTGAATAGAAAAATAGCGTAAATTACCTTAAGACCACCTAAAAAATTAAATTAGACGATTGCATTGCGTGGAAAAGAATAGACTGTCGTGTGAAGATGAACATTGTAACTCTGAATGTAAGAGGATAAATTAGTTTCCATCAAATAGGAAGAAAAGCTGATACATATTAAGTGGGACATTATTGGACTGCTTGAAGTCGAGATAAGAGGAGAGAAAATGCTGTATTATAAGGGAAAAGTCTTAAAATTTTGATAAACAAAAAATGGACTAATAATATTTGTTCAGCGATGGGAATATCATTAAGAGTCATACACATAACTGTTAAGATAACTAATCGGTATTACATGAAAATTATTCATTCGTACGCACCAACATCTAAACACACTGATAAGGAGACTGAACAGGTCTATGAGGACATAGAAAAGGCAATAGACAAAAAACTATCCTATAATACACTTCTTAGGAAATACCAAAGAGGAGAGACATCCATGGGTATGCATGAAGTAGTAACATATAATAACGGAGGGCAAGCATTAATAAACTTTCTTCAAGTGCATCAACTAAAAGCAATAAATTCATTTTTTCTACAAAAAGAACACAAAAATAAACCTAGAAATACCCTAATGGGATTACAAAAAACGATATCAATTTTATCATCTCATACCGTAAGATATATCCGTCCTTAACCTAATAAACATCAGCACCATATAATGGTAAAAACACGAGTAGAAATAAATACAAGATTTTAGAAAAGAAAATTGAAGGTGGAGTTAGGAACATAGACCATACAGAAGTGTGGAACATCCTCTTTGAGGATACCTACAAAAATGTATTATAGAAAACATTTTCACGCAATCCGGTTAGAGAGACACTAAATATTAAAGATATTCATAATAAAATTATCAATGAAATAGAAAAGCTGCAAACAGCATATTTAAAAACACAAACTAAACTTCAAGAAACAAGAAAACTAATAGAACGAAGAAACAATGAAAACTAAATGTCAGAAGAAGAGATAAAATAAATCAACAAGGATATCAGAAAGAGAGTAAGTACAACGAAAAAACCATCAGAGAAACCATTGAAAACAAACAAAGGGCCAAAAGTATTCAGGGGGAGAATACAAGAAGAAAAAAAGAAATAGTAAATACAACGCACTGTGCGATCACAAAAATATCCTAGGATATGCTGAAAAATTTTACGAGGACCTGTACTCGTTGAAGGCTCAAGAACCACCAACTAACCTAAACGCAAAACCAGTTACACAAAGAAGAATGGAAAAATCGATGTTAGGAGTGCGACTATAGGATAGAAAATCAATCGAATGGATTCGAGACACGACGCATCGCAACCTTGAAATGACAATGGGCAGGTTACCTTATAGGCGGAGCAAAAAGGTAACAGAGTGAAGGCCACGGGCAGAAAGAAGAGAATGAGGAAGACCGAGAACCAGATGGAGAGACGACATCAATAAGGTCGCAGGAGCACAATGGATGGGAGCAACGGCGGATCGAATGGCATGGCGACAGCTTAAGAAGGCGAGGTGATAACGATGATTGTCTGGAAAGTTTTGCAGATTCATTAAAGACAACTTACTAAAATTTAACATAAGCAGCCTATTGAAGGGCAATATTTAGCACTATATTTGTTAAACGTCTTACAAAGAACGCCTTTTTATTGTTTGCCTTCGAATTATGGACATACAGCAAAAATTAACTAAGTCACATTTATGTTTTGGTCTGTCTTTTGTCCCAAAAGCACCGAGTCATAGTACATTAAAAAAAATCTAAATAATTAGTAAAAATGATACAAGATACAAAAAGCATTGTACGTAACTTCAGTCCTCATCAAAGGGGGCACTTTGAGAACTCGCCAATTCTTGGCCTTGTTGACGTTTGGGCACTTTCTACGGACGTGGCAAACTATTGCGACGACTAATCTATTGTTTCCGGAATATAGCACTCAATCCCTGATTATGATCTTTCTGAGAAAATCTGGTTAATTTACAACTGTGGGATGTTCCTATATTTTACACACTTTTGGGAATCCAACTTATCTTCTATAGGGTCATCTAAATTGAACTTTAGGGTTTGAATTGGGCCCTGTTTAGATTTTGTGGACGTTAGAAGCTTGCATTTGTACATTGGCATCTAAGCACATGTCAAAATCCTCCAAAACCACCAAACACACTGTACATCTGTGAATTTTAGGGATCAGAGCAGTTAATGCTGATTTTAGCAAAGAAAAACTCATATTGAACGATATCGTTCTTTTTCCCTAAAAATGTCGCAACTGGTAGTGAAAATCCGAGTGCTGTTCACTTAAAAGCAACATATTCTTAAAAATGCATAGTTGCCAGTCCAGACTTTTTAAGGATGAAGCTGACAACGCTGTTACTGTTAATGTATGCTACACAAATTTTTTCGATTATACCAACTCGAATAAGATGTGGTTTCAACAAGGTGGAGTTACGTGTCACAGCACGTGAAACACTCACTTTGCTAAGTCTGTACTAAATAAAATTCGGATTGTTTCAATATTTTATGTGTTATTCAGAAAAAATTTCCTGAAGGTTAGTTTGGATTACCATATAGTTCTTGAACTATCGGTCGCCAATCTTTATTTCACATTTTTTGTTGTTCTGCTCGTTACTGATCTTCCATAGTGCAGCAAAATCGTCCTCATTCGCGCATGCGCATTACAGTACACTCTCATCGGCTGCCAGGTTACATCACGACCGCAGAAACCATTTTTATTATATAAACGTCAGGTCTATACATTTGAGACAGAACACAGATTTTTAAATATAATATCATATTAATTCATAATTATTATTAATTAATTTTTATTAACACTGTATAGTGTCTACGTATAATTCAATTAGCTACGTTTACTTTCTCAAGATGAGCTGTAATATTAAAACTCTTGGATATACAAAATGAACTTGAAAAATGTTAAGGTATATATATTTCATTTGTCTCACATTTAGAACATGCTGTTGATGATTATTGTCCTGAAGAAAATAGTTGTGCGAGTTGATGCCCCAAATGAGATGCGGAACCACAATCACCATGCAAAATACTTCGAAGCTATGTGTTAATTGTTTAATAACAGAATACATTATCTTTCGCTCAAAAATTGCAATTTAAGCTTTGGGGAGTTTTAGTGGTCACCCTGTATAGTACGTCATGGTTTCTGTTTGTTTTTTTTTGTTTTGTTTAAAAGAGTGATGCTTTCTTCAACTGACTTGTTTACTAATCCAAAACTGCCATTTTACAGTAACGTGCAGCCAGTTACTGACGTAAAAATTAAAGGTTGATGGGCTCTTTTTAGGTGTAGTAGAGATTGGTGCGGTTTTAAAGGCGTAGGTGAGATAAATGATTTAACACCTTATATATGCGTTATCTAATATACAAGCATAAAGTATTTCTGACATTTATAACAGGCTTACTGGCCTAATTTTTGTTTTAAAGTTCAAGTTTTGACATTTCATGCTTTGTCAACGTTATCAACATTTTCCCTCTATCTATACCTGAAATAGCTTATAAAATTTGAGCGGATTAATTATTGTCTTCATACTATATAATACACTGCTAAACGTTTATTTCTTATTTTACTTTTGTGGACTATCCGACTTTTCCTTAAAATTTTAACCTGTGCTAGCTTCCATAAACCATACAGTTGGAGAGCACATCAACACTGTGTTTGATAGAAGTTTTCTACAGACACCACCGATTTGCCCTGTTAAGTTCCGCTCGTTTCCAAGTCAAGTAAATTTTAGAATATTGAAGATTTTGCAGAAATTTTTTATGCTCTTTTGAGTTTCCTCAGAGATAGTCTCATTTTAGTCTTAATATCGTTGAGTATATTTTAGATTGCAACTTCTATGTAGTCAACACATCCAAGAAGACGCAATTTATACCCTTTTACGTGTTTTTGCAGTTGTTTGCTTACTAATGAAAACTCAAGTATTTTTAAAAAATAAACGCGATAATATCAAATACAGCATAAGACACGAATTATGCAGTAGATCTATCTTTGAATGACCATTTAGGATCTTACAATTGAGTCTTAAGCAAGACCATTGCAAAGTTAGCTTTTCTGAGGGTAATTGCAAAGAATGGGCATCTGAGTCTTGCTTTGGTGCAACTCAAACTCCGTGCACCCCCACTTAATACAAAAAGTATAAGCTAATCACAGTGAGACTTTAGCCTTGCTAAGAGCATGGCCTTTTAAAGTGAAAAGTTAAGGCTCTCATGTGTTTGACCTCACTGCCCGGTCGTCAGGTACTAGCTTTTATATGAGGAAATGTGGTGCGCGCCGCGCCTGGGGCATCTGCCATCGTTACCCCTTGTTCAAAATAAACGCAGACACCCAATTATTTTTAGTAACTAAGTAGAGCACCCGTTGAGCGATTGATTCCGGAATTAAACATTTTTGGTTTGTTTAATTTATCTAAAGCACAAAAAAGTTATTAATGTATTGCCGATGAGTATTTGAATCATCCTCTAAGTGTCCCTTATCCAATGTACCGTCAAAAATAATGGATGAATTAAAAATGCAAGACTATACCTCGTAATCATTAGGACTATCCTACAGAACAATGCTTAACGAAGAGCGCTTTTATTGCATAGCGTTTGTATCTTTTCCGCCTAATTCACACATGAGTTTAACTTGAAACTGTTTTTGCTTAAATTATGTAATGGTTTTCTGAATAATTTATTTTAAAAATAATTGACAATTCTTAATTTCTGCTGTTTTATGCTTGTACAACTAGATCATAGTAAACAAAGCTCCAGTTTTGTAATTTAAATATTTATAAGCTGTTTTTACTTTCTTATAAGCTTTATCAGGGATTATTTTCATGTAAAGACACTACATTAGCAAATTAGTTGACCTGATGAAACTATAACACCAGCTTAGAAAAATATTCAAATAGAAACATCATACACGAGAAAATATCGATCCGATGTTAATATAATAGAAATATTGTAACCTGGCAGTCATTGAGAGTTGACTGTGATACGCATGCGTAAATGAGGACGACCCTACTGGTTAGACCGTATTAGAGTTAGACGTCCGCGTGTAAATATACGTAGTTTATGGTCTTCGCATATGTAATAACTGCAATAAATGCATCACGAATTAAGACGTGGTTAAAACCATTTAGAGTTGATCAAAAGTGTGGTTGAAAATAATTAAAATCCTGGAAAACCAGCAACAACCAAAACTTCAAAAAATGTTAAATACGTACGGGCTACAATCAACAACGATCTAAAGAATTAAAACATGTCGACAAAACTAATACGGCAAAGCAGTTAGTTGCGTATCCAACGCAGGACTGCGCCAACTGTTTTGAAATCATGTGTATATTTTGAGGGGATTGAAGCTTCGTATAATATTTTTTGTACCTTGTATTTTTTTATATTATATTGCTCTATACTTTCTAGACAGACTACACAATTCAAATTCCACATTTGATTCTTGGAATATTGGATATTTAGCTAATCCTTAACTTGCAGCTTGCGTTTTTTGATAACTACAATTAACAAAGAGAGCACAATATTAATAAGATACTCGGTGCAGTTAAGTAGACAACGACTTTTTTTGTCAAAATAAGTTTTTTCTGCTGAGATTACTACTATTATACCTCACCTCCATTTTTTTTCTTTAACCTTTCTTCGTTATTTTTACAGGACTTTTATTATTAATAGTCCTCCATGTTCCCATAAGTTAAGCAGCCAACGTAATTCTCATCAAATTATGGTTTTATACAGTTGCGCCCTGCACATAACAAAAATTTTTATAAACTAAACTGTTTTTGTCGGTATTATTTTGTTATGCAGAGAAATGTATAAAATTAGTATTAGTTGGAGACTAGCAGCCATGAAAAGTAAAATTTGATAGGAGCAACTTTGGTTGCCTAACCACTTCAGTTATAGGCGAACAATCAATTATAGAGGTTTGAGGAAACTTAATATTACCACTATTACCATTGTCAGTCTCTTGACGACAAAAGCGAGTAAATGCGCTTATTAACGCCTTTGGCTTACCACAGATAGCTGCGACAAGTATTGAGCAAACAAGAACGAGTGTCAACTGCTGACCTACATCAAGGTGGGTACTTAACGGATAACTGGTACTAGACTATAATAAAATCATCCCAGCATACAAATATATAATTCAAATATTACATTTCTCAATTCTTGTTGCAGCAACATTAAAAAGCGATTGCAGATTTATACTATCCGGTTTAATACTGATACAATTGAAATACCGCGACGGGGAAATAAATTATCCCGGATAATAACTGCGGAAGAGTCGGACATAAATCCAGAGAGCGTCAGGCTAAACAATTTATTGCATGAAACGTGTCTTATAAACTTATTTTGTGTCAGTGCAAAACAGCACGAGGTTATTGCTATGTATTTTTACAAAAAATAATTTTAATTGGCTCTTTCCTTCAAACAATAAAAAAATTATAACTTATTTAATAGCACCGAAGACAAATGAAGTTGACCACCTTATTGTTTTCGAAAATAAACACTACATCATTTTGGGTACGTCAAGCGTTCTTAACGATATATTGAACTACGGATATAAGTGACGTGGGAGTACAAAAAACACTATTTCTTCGATTTTGTTCGACTTAACTGCATAGTTGAGGCTCGCCATTTTTGATAGGAGGCGATGTGGCAAACACCGCACCTTAGATGACCGCATTATTGCCTCTTTGCCGGAAGTAAACGCCGAGTGGGTGAGTAGGCCACCCGTCAAGCATCTGAGGCCAGGGTTGAACCCGGGTCCGTCCGCATCGCAACTGCTTGATCACACTTGAGTTAATAATGGTTGTATATAAAGTCTGGACAAATTCCCATTCATATAATAATTTAATGTCTCAATAAGTTCGACGCGCTTTTGTAATTTTCTGGCGTTTACGTTCAAAATAAATAAAAAATACATGCTTCACATATCATCCCAAAAATCTTCTGAATTTGTAAACAGGCACAGTTAGTCTTTTAAGAACGTTCGAGCGATATTTCAGACGGATGGATGTAGTACGCGTGCGCCGTAAACAAATTAATTCCTTAAAATGTACTCTACTACACTTTGAAAATTGTAGCTCAGCTTTTTTCTGAAAGTGAAGCACTAAGTATTGTCTTTGCAAAGATATTTAAGACAGTGTTCCTGTGTTACCATCCCATAGTTTCGCAAACTCCTAATATTGTGCAAAATTAGATAACGCAATATCAAAAATCTTATTGAAAAAACTCCTTTTTTGGCTTAGTCCTCTTTGATTCTGTCTTATCCTGTAAGTGGTAAGAAGCTATTCAAGCTCTCTACTGAGTACTTTGTTAAGGTTGTTTTGGTGAATGGTAATTTTTAACATTCCAATTCTTTACAAAGACATTAAGCGGAAAAAATATAGTTAAATGCATGTCTTCCAGAGAGTCGATAGATAAACGGTTCTTACAAGAAAATAATGACCCCAAACAATGGAACCCACATTTAAAAACAGTACCAAAGTTTTCGAAAAATTTAACATAAGTCTAGCCCTTGAAAGATGAGAAACTTAGAATTGCTAATAACTAAAGGCAAATTTTCCCACATTTTTATTTGGGCCAATAAAATTAAAAAGGTCTACAGGTAAAGCTCTTTACATTGATAAACCCTGTTTCTGAATTTGATAATTTATTATTATGTTAAAGTATTTTTTAACTTCAGGATTAACTATTGTACACAAACACTTAACTCCTTGACCAAAACCGTGACACTACTACTAGGTATTTATTTGTTAACATAAACTACGCTGCGTAATACTTAAATAACCGCTGGTTACATTCTATAACCGAATATTCTTCTTAACAAAAAATTTATCTGTTGCTTAAGAAGGAGCACGCCTTCTTTTTAATTCAAAACGTTTAAATGTTGTAATAATCACTTGCATTAATACCAATTTAAAATCTGTAAGCGTGTCCCATCTCAGAAGCCTTTATAATCCAGAAACAACTTTGAAAGCAGAAATAAAAGTTAATAACGTATTTGTTCTTTCAATAATAGTTTTGAGGAACCTATCACTAATTTATAAGGAAACTTTGCCTTTAATAAAACATATTACAATTAAAAGTAGAGAAATCCGACCAAATCAATTATTTTCAGCAGTACCATTGAAACGTTCGTTAAAAGTCCACCAAAACTCAATAAAGTGATAATACAGAAAAATATGTGCCTAAGGGATAGTAAATTATTTTACAAAACAGTTCTGCTTTTTGATGTTTCTGTTTTGGATCAAGAATTTTATGGTGTAGGTCAAAATTTAAAAATACAACACATGTTACATGCATTAACAAGTGAAGCCAGGAATAGAACGCTAAAGCAATACAAACTTGTAAGTTGCACAATTAATATTAATATTCTCTCATACAGTATGCTACGTTCTTGTAAAATTTCTTAATTGCTTCTTAGCTTTGAACAAGTATTTTGACTAACGTAATGCTCCAAGGATTAGTTTCTCGATTGGGCCAGTAACTTATTGAGCAACGCAACTGTAAAAACCTGAAAAATCTTGCCACCAATAAGCTGAAAAGGCGATGGGGAAGTTCTCCTTTCAAACTCAGACCAATATGTAAAAGTATTCAGTTGGACATTAAAAGTTTCTTTCTAATAGGTATCATGTGAGTTTTCAAGAACTACAAAGCTCCTATTTCCGAACCAAAATCTAGCCACAAATAGTAGACAGAAAACATATGATACAATTGTTTCATATAACACAATAAGATGTGAAAAAGAAACCTGCACAACATTTAGCTTCTTAATCTTAAAAGATGTGAAAAGCTTCCGAAATGATTAATTTCTTAAAATAAAAAGAAGAAAGAAATCGTGACTAGGAAGCACTAACAGAATGACTTGAGAAGTAGCATTACAACATTCAACTATCAATCAAATCATCAATACTATTATTAACAATATCAGTCAATGAGCAGTGTAAAATAAGTCTAGGGTTAAGTATTTTTGACTTTTGAAGTGTAACATCGTGAAAGAGGAATGCTGATAGTATGTATAATCAATGGGTAAATATTTCTTGCAGTTTACTTTATAAAGTATTTTATCACAAGCGACAAAATCTAAATTATAAAAAACTGCTGTTGGGTACAACTGCAGTTGTAAGCTATTATTTCACAAAAAACTTCTCTTTTGCTATATAGGCTACAGTAACAATTTTCGTGCAGTTGCCTACTTTGGAAGTTTTAGAAGAAAACATGTTCCACGAAGAAAATACTTATTTTGAATGAATAAAAAAATTGGAAAATAGTTTATACGTGCATTCTTAAACAGCATAAAATATTAGTTGAAACCCAGTTTTGATAAATTTTGTACTTGCATAAGTGGTTACCACATATACGCGAGCAGTCTGAAAAATTTTGAACCACAAATGAAGATGGTTCTGCTCGTCAAAACCATTTCGTTGTTATAGTCGCGCATGCTTTGAGAAATACCTGTAAAAATTTCAGCCATTTTAGATGCTTAGTTGTTGTTTGACAATCGTTTGTATCAGTCAGTGTCAGTGCTTTTGTAAAAATGGAAAAATCGAATACCGTGCCGCAATTAAGTACTTGTATTTGAAAGACAAATTAAAGCCGAGTTAGAGGAGACTCTGTTTCAGCTAAATTTAAACGTAGTAGTACCAGCTTGACTGATGATTAGCGTTCGGGACGGCCAACAACTATAACATCGAAAAAGTTTACCAAATAGTACTGAACGACCGTCGAATCAAGGTTAAAGAGATAGCAGAAACTGTGGGCATATCGGTAGGACGCGTTTGTCATATATAGACCGAACAATTAGGCACGAAAAAGCTGTTTGCGTGTTGGGTCCTGCGCCTGCTTACTTTAAATCAAAAATTCATGAATAAACATCTTCAAGATTCTGCTTAAGAGGTTTCAACGAAATGAGTCGAACTTTTTGCGTCGATTTATCACTGTCAGTAAAATTTGGGTCTACCATTACCCTCCTGAGACGAAGGAATGGTCAAAACAATGGATTGCAAAAGGTGATCCGGTTCTGTTTCATCGACCGAAAAGGTCGGGGAATTTTATTCATCGACTACTTGGAAAAAGGGAAAGCAACAACGCGATCGTACTACCCATTGTCATTGAAGCAGTTGAAGGCCGCATTTTCTAAAAAATAGCGCCATTTAAAACGGAAGAAAGTGCTCTTCCATCAAGACAACGCATCGGCTCACACTTCGCCATTCGCCATGGCCAAAATTCGCAAATTGCAGTTTGAATTAATTGAGCGCCCAGCATATTCACCAAATCTGTCCCCTAGTAAACTATTTCACGTTTTCTAAGCTCAAAGTGTGCCTCGGAGAATAGAGATTTTCATCTTGGAGGTTATTACAACCGTAGACGCCTATTTTGCAGAGCAAGACGCTAACTATTATTTGAACGGGTTAAAGAAGTTGGACCATCGCTAAAAAAGTGTATCGACTTAAAAGAAGACTATATTGAAAAGTAAAATTGAATTTGACAGAAAAAATACTTGTTTCTATGCAAGACTCAAAATTTTCAGACCTCCCACGTATAAAGAAGTATTTAATAAAAAAAAGTGTAGTACACTAAATCTTAACACATCTCTTAACACTTTCGTTCCTAGTGGTTTCATAATAAAACCACGTTTTAAAGGAATTGTCGGACACGGCTAGATAAGTTTACCGTAAAACCACGAACGTTGTAAGCACATTACAACACTGTTGGCGAGAGCCATGGGTTTTGTGTATGACGCTATTTTATTTCATTATTCCATGTCATGTGTATGTACACGTGAAAAAGGCTAGTTTGCATGTACAATATTTGTAAATTAATGGGCAAAATCTATGAAGCAACGGCGGGTAAGTTCAATTATATTTTTTGGTTTAGAGAATATAAACCCTAATTATTTCGAAGAACTGTTTAAGTTCATTCTATTCGACCGAGAAACCGCTTTTTTAAAGGTAAAGGATGGTATCACAAAACGTCGTATGTCTCAAGAAAGTTGTGAGTCCACAACACAAGATGTTCTATGATTGCACCTAGGGAAACGTTACATAAATTGTCAGTCAACCGTCGTGCGAAAATACGAGCGCGGGTAGAAAATTTCAAATATACCAATAAAAGGACAAAGAATGGAAGAAAGGTAGTTGACATAACCTTACAGATTTCATGTGAATAAATCATCCTGCCCGTTGTCAGATGCTGGTCGCTCCGTGACCTTGCCGAAACTGCGTTCAATATGGAAGAGCATTATTTCTGACGGCTTCTATCTACTCTCTGTCATTCTCTGAAATTTCCGCCACAGAGAACGGCTATTTTGGTATATGAATCCTGCTCTATTTGGGTCATAACCATCTTGGACGTAGATACAAATGTATTTGATGTATTACAAAACATAATCTTTCAATACAACTTTAATGCGGTAGGAAAAGGTGATTCAATCGAATGTGGAGCAAACCAATGGGCGAAAAGTTAATGTATGCAGTAGTAAAAAAAGCTTTTCTTTCAGAAATATACAAAATTTACCATCTAGTGTCTTAGACGTACTATACATTTCTAAATTTTCTTTTAATTAAGTGATGAAATAAATGTGCATGCTCTTCAAAAGTTTGAAAATCCCCCAGGCGCTTAAAAATATTTTTTTATAGAAATAAAACATTTGCCATCCATCAGAGGTTGCCGGTCTTCTAGTAAAAAGTTTCACAATACATACGTATCAAATCCCACACTAAAGAACAAGTTTGAATGAATTTGCCCTACGCAGTGAAAGAATTATCTAATTATCTTAGTGAGCATAGATACAACCACGAACATGAGAAGCAGAAAATAGAAAAAGTGTACAAAAAATAAGAGCTAATTAAATTGGTCAAAGAAGATGAGCATTTAATAGTTCTAGGAAACTAAGATGCAGTAATACAAGTAGGAGTGGAAGTAAAATCCAATACCGTAAGCAACACTGCATTAGGCAGAAGAAATGATAGGGGAGAACTTTTAACAGTTTTGTATACAAGTCTTATTTAACACCATGTACAAAGAAGCTACACCTGGAGAACCAGAGCCAAAAGGAGATATTAGGGAAGAAACATAAAAATATCATTTCAAAAACCAAGAGAAAAATTGCAGAAATTCCCCAAGAGTGAATGGGGACAGCGGCCACAATTTAATAATAATCACAAGGTGATCTATGATTGAAGAACTTAAAAAGAAACACAAGGACAAAACATGCCAAATGTGAAAATTACAAGGTAAAACCATAAAACATAAATTAGAAACAAGAATTTCAGAAAAATTCAGAAAACGTAGACAAATTGTGGCAAATGCTAAAAATCATAATGCAACAATAAGTAGAGATTAGAACTACAAAAACTAAGTAAAGAGCACTAAAACATAAATCACCGCAATAATCTTAAATTTAATAAGAGAAGACTATCTAACAGTGATATAATGGACAAGACCAATAAAAGTACACAGATATGCGGTATCATAGCTAAATAGAGCTTAGTAGAAGAGAATCAAAAATAGGGAATTCTATATTATTAAAAGAAAATACTTGTAAAGATATAAAACATTTTCCAGAGACCCTAGAAAAACAACAATCAAAAGAACCGAATCATTATACAAATGAAAACGGAACATATACAAGCTTAACCAGATTAATACAGCATGTACAAATTAAAAGAGAATCATGCAAGTAGCCAATAGATGAGATTGAAGACTTAGGAGAAATGTCTCATCTTGATGCGTAGAATGTTCTACATAAAAACTTACATTCAAACTCCTACAAAATACAATTGACACAAAGCCTTCAACCCCGGGACTATATATGTACTTTAAACCCAAATTTTGGTAGAAAATTGGTATTGAGTAAATAATGAAGCTCATTTTGATTTAACTAGCTTTGTTATTAAACAAAGGATTCGCATTTTAGGCAGAGACATCTTCAAACAATTCTCTACACCCTCGTGTAGTAGCTGTTTGTTTCACAAGTTACGCCGGTAGTATTATTGGACCAAATTTTTATGAATACATTGCAGGGAGCGCTAGTGCGGTGAATGATTTCACATAATGCACGTACTACGATAAAACTTATTCCAAATTTAACCATTCCTGACTTCTTTATGTAAAAATGTTTGGCAAAAAAGGTACATGCCAATAAGCCTGGTACAATTAACAACTTAGAGACAATAGTTGCAACGAAATTAACAATATTAGTCTGCAAACATTTCGAAATATAAAGCCCTGTAAATTTATAAGCTTTCCACTTTTCTTTTCTTTGTCCATGTCTATTCTTTACACTCCTAGTACCATGGCAATAATAACATTTCTCTGATTACATTTCTTGGTTAATTTTATGTTTAATTACAAAACGTAAACCATGCACTTCACTTCCTAATTTGATTATTTTCCTTAAATTTATGCTTATCCAAATTTGCTTACATAAGTGGTAAATTCCTTTCTAAGAAGCTTAGTTATATTCCACATCGTTCACTTAAAAGTATTCAAATCTTCTTAACTTCTTTGCCCAGGTTTTTGTTGCTAAACTGTAAGGTGGTTCAAATATGGCCGGAACTTAAAAAAAGCAAGCCGCACTGCGCAGCAATTCTGCGACCTTGAGCGAGTAAAGCTACAACCTCCACCCTCCCTCCTGCTCGGGTTAGAACGTGATCAATTTTGTTTGGAAGTTGCTAGAATGATGAATTAACAGAAGCTACCGCGGGGCGTGGAACAACGCACTGTAATCAACTTCCTCGTTAGAGAAAACGTCCCGTCCGCTGAAATTCACCACAGGCTCCAACAACAGTATGGGAAAGAGTATCTCTTACGGACCCGTAAGTTTGAATGGTGTACGGACAGAGCGGGTGAAAAATGAACCGCATGATCGCCGGCCGCGAACGTCCGTCACCGAGTCAACCATTGACCATGCAGATGCGCTTATTCGTAGAAATAGGCGCAACATTATTAAGGAACTTAGAACTATGCTGTCTATTAGTGCTAGTGGTGTAGAAAACATTCTGAAAAATCACTTGCACTATCGCAAGGTGAATGCACGGCGAGTACCACACGCTTTGACGGATGTGAACAAAATAGTGTGCATACAAGCTGCCTCTCGTTTCCTGCAGCAATTTGACGAAAATGGTAATGCTTTTTTAAAGTCTATAGTGACCACTAATAAAACATGGGTGCACTACTTCATTCCCGAGTCCTAGAAGTTATCACGCGAGTGGCGGCATACCAGTTCCAGACAGGAAAAGTGATGGCAACGTTCTTCTGGGACTGACAGGGGTTATTCATGTATGCCAGAACAGTCAATTCAGCTTATAGTTAGACTTCCTGGCGACAGACGTAAAGGAAAAGATCCGATCCAAGCAGAAGACAGGTGAAAAGTGGGTAGCCTTCCTCCAAGACAATGCACGCCCTTCATGTGCGTCGTACAGTCCCGATTTAGCCTTAAGTGATTTCTGCCTGTTCAGAATGCTCAAATCAGACTTGCAAGGTATGCGGTTTGAGGACAACGACGCCGTCGTCCAGACTCTTTGGGAGTGGATATGCCGCCAACCAAAAGATTTTTTAAGAAAAGAACATCGCAATGTTTCCAAAACTTTGAAATAAATGTGTTAACTTTGGAGGGGAGTACATTGAAGAATGACATACAAGTAAGTGTTTGTCAATTCGTGTTTTTTTTGTCAAAAAAAATCAGTTCCAGTCATATTTAAACCACCTTGTATTTAGCTTGGACAATTTTAACTTTTTGTACATAAAATGGCATACCAAATTTTTGCAACGTTTCCCCTCCCCTTGGATATTTACGTATCCTACTACACTTTACGTTAGTTACTTGAAAATAATCCTATCAATTATGTTTCACTTTTAAGATTAAGCTACAACACAAAAATAGACCAATAGCATGATCTAAAATTTTAAAACAGAACATCTTAGGTATGTTAAATAAAAACTTAAAAATCAGAACAGTAGGTGAATATAAAAAAATGCTGGTTCTTTTGTTAATTGATGCGAATTTTCTTAATTAATACTAAATCTTTGAAAATGCATTATATACAAGGTGGCATGCGGCAGACGCATAAATTTGAAAAGGTCATTGCTCCCGTGTTAACGGTTCTAGAAGGTTTAAAGTGGGATTTGAAAGAGGGGGATGGGAAGTTTATGTTCCACGCGGTTTTAGTCACTACAATGAAGTGGTCCGTTTAACAACGTACTTTTTGTGTGCAGACCTATTTGTCACGTTCCTTTCGTTTAAAGTTCAATATCGCCCCCGCAGCCGACTTCCCGATCAAAATCGAATTCTCGTGTGGGTTAATGCATTCCAGGATACTAAAAATTTGTCCACGATAAGAAAACCGTCACTACCTCAGAAAACATGGAGAGGGTTTGAGCTGTAATTCAACAATCTCCCAGGCATTCAATTCGGAAACAGGCAGGTGTCTTTGGCATTTCGAGACGTTGCATTCAACGAATTGTTAAAGAATATCTTTATTTGCACCCCTATAAGATGGTTGTCGTCCAAGAATTGAAGCCACGTAATTTTGAAACCGGCAACCCGCTAGTGAAAACATGCTTGCTGCGTTGCCTCGAGACGGTATCAGCTCATTGGATGTGTCAATAAATAGAATATGTGCTATTGGAGTGATACAAATCTCAAGGAGCTCCAGCAGAGGCCCCTGCACTCCAACAGGGTGACAGCATGGTGTGCAATTTCAAGAATTGCGATCATCGGCCCTTACTTTTTTAAAGAAAGTGATCGAGCCGCTTACCTGATTATAATCGAGGGTCACAGCCCACACAGCAAGGGTTTGCAGACTTTCTGCGAGACAGATTCCCCGGGCGCCTCATCTTCCTAGGACTTTCGTGTCATGTTTTGGTTACGGCGATCCGACTACCGAGGATCGATAGATCGACAATATCGAAGACTTTCTGTTAGGTATATGGATAGTCCATCTCGACTTCTTCGTGGTGAAAAGAGTGGTCAAAGTTTAAAAATTTCCAGATCTCGGAAACGGCAAGAGATAGCGGGACGCGGTCTTCGCCGTTCTTTAGTTCGATTCTTTTCTGCTAAGACGACGTTATCGGTGCGTGCGCACAATGATACCGGGTGCGCCAGAAACGGCTTCGAACAAAACTCTAAATTTCATTCTCTTGGCTACCCCCTTTCTGGGTCGAGTACCCTCACAAATTTTTGATATTTTGTAGGTACCCTAAGGTAAATTCTTCCTGCAAAGTTTAATTAAAAAGTGATGACTGGAGGCGGCGCAATCAGGGCTCGAATAAAATTTTTTTTTGCACACATCAACTTGCCGTATGGGCCATGTTGTATAACTATCAAGTGACTTCAAAAAACGCTTAATAATCCTTGCCCTTGCTTGCCCCCTTCCTGCCCAAAAACGCCCCCAAAGTTGTAAAACATCACTTTTTTGCTCACATCTCCGAACCGGTAAGAGATACGAAGACGGCTCCTTTGCCATCTTATGGGGCCTAAAAGGGGGCACTTTTTTCGTACAAGACTTTTTCGCACAGCTCGTACGGGGGCGCCGAAATTTGGCATTTCCGGAACCGGAAGCGATAAACATTTTTCGTTTGCTCTAAAATTGAAAGCCGGCTGCAATGCACTCGTGTACTAAAAATCATAATTCTGCGATTATTCCTTCGGTCAGAATTCGCGTGTTAATTTGGCATTCCCGAGGACGCCGCCGTCCAGCCAAAAGAAGGGAAAATTCGACGGTGCCCGCGATAATTTCGTTTGCGCGTCACCTAATTCCGTCTCGCTGCGACACATTGATGAAATATGCGTTGACGTTATGTTGACATCACAAAGTATATAGCAAAAATCGTTCGTGCCTTTCCGCGCGGTCCCGAGCTCCTCCGAGAGACAAATTCCGGCCTGGCGGCAGGAGCGGCCTCCTGATTTGGCCCCTTGTAATTTTTTTTTGTGGGGATACCTAAAATCTCTTGTTTACAACAATCGCCCCGGTACCTACCCTGAAAGCTCTCAAAAACAACATTCGCGCCCAAATCGCCGAAATTCCTGTGGAAATGCTTCAAAGAGTACACGAAAACTTCAGAAATAGGCTTACTCAGTATTTGAAGTGTGAGGGGCGCCATTTGGGCGATACTTTGTTCGAAACCAAGTAAACTTAAAGTTCCCATGTTAATGGATCAGGAAAAATAAAAAAATTGGTCATTTTGTAATAGTCTGCGTTTTATTCCATTTTAAATGCATGCGTCTGCTGCGCACCACCCCGTATAAAAAATCTATATCTCAGTTTTAACAAATAAGGTTTTCTGTGAATTACAGAAGTCAAACAACCTTGAGCGAAATTGGACAAAAGTATTCAATGATAAAACATGCAAGGTACTTTTTATGTCAAATTATAACTTTTATTAGCTCAAGCAAACGTATAATGGGTAGAAGTTCGTAAAACGAATACCTGCTAACCAAACTAAGCTCAGTCTGCTTTTATTTACTTAGCTCATACAGCTGCTGCAGTTGTAAAATAAAATTTTTGAAGCTTTAATTGTCCAAATCAATATTTTTAGCTATTCCCCAATCTATTAATTTCTATAACATCCTTTCACTACATGCCGTGCTATTTTTTCTTTTACACCTCCCTTTTTGGTGATTATTCTTCTTCTTTGTGGGGCAATTGATTTTTGACAGTCCAAGTTGTTCTTGTAAGTTTTGCCGCGTATGCATGGTGTTTCAAATAAAGTAGAAAGCGCTTTGTTTTACTTTTATTTATTTATTTGAAGTAGAAGGTCAGAGAACACCCTAAATCTGTCAATAAACTTGTTAATTACTTAATAAATATTGCATTTTTTATTAAACCAGTTAAAAATCTGAGTTTATTCAAAGAGAAAGAACAATCGCCAAATGGGAAGCAAAATAAACTTTCTTGGCTCGCTCTATAGCTTTTGGACTGACAACACTCAGAAAAAGGAATTTAAAAAAATAGCTTTTTGTGTTTGTACTTTTTGTATTAAATTTTTTTTATATTTCATGAGGGAGTATAACCTGCGAACTGGAAAATCAAGGTTTCCTTGTTTCCGTCCTTATTACAAAATAGCGCTTAGATAATTGCATTATTACTCCTTGTTAAAGCGTATTAATGAAGATGTACGTAACATTAATTTGCCTTGCACCCGCTTTTTCATTTATTAGTAGATTTGTTGACCAGTAAGTCAAAATTATCAACACTATGACTCAATATTAACTTGGTTGCGCGTTTGATGCAAAAGTTTTAGCATTTTTCTGGCGTAATTTAATACTCGACTATATAATCACTTGTATGCTACGCTTTCTTGCTATAAATGTTCAAATAGACACATGTAGCATAAATTACCTTCCAAAAATCGTATCCTGCTTTGAAATTAATATGTATGTAAATCTAGTCTTGATTCTGAACTGCAAATTATGTATTAGACTGGACCGAGCTCCGCCGACACCTTAATGGATGCTGTTTCGTATTATTCTGCAAGTGAAATATAAGTCTGATAGGAACAACAAACTGGTAAGAAAACTTTACCAAAAAAACAATAATAAATCAACCACTTCAATAACTTTCAGCTTTCTTGGTATTTGTGTGACTTTAGAATGGTACAAAAATTATTTTTGCTGAAATACTACATAATTCTAGACTTATACAAGGTACATCCTGAAAGTAAGTTAGAGTTGCTTAACGGTAAAGCATCTTATCATCCAGATGTCAAATTAAAATGCTCTAAATAATTTCCATAGCCATATACAAGAGCAGGTTCGGAAAATAACAAGGCCAATTTTTTTAGTCCAATCAGAAGGATCAAAGTGCATAGTTCTTCGGCCTGGCGGTTGGTAAACATTTACATTTGCATCCTTACAAAGTGCAAATAGCTTGCCTTTTCAGTGTTAAAATAATAAAAATATCTGTAACCGAAACGCTTGCTATGATAAGGAAAGCCTATGAGAAGTGTTTAGGTGGTATAAAGCATCCAAGAAGGAAAAGAAAAAATCGGGGATGTACAACGAGCAAAATTCAAAATTCACAATTTTTGGTTTTGGACTTTGACTGAAGTCCAAAGGATTGATAGGAGATCAAGATAATCTTCTAAAATTCATGGTGCATGAAATCGCCACGTCAAAATTATAGTTTGTGCTAAATTGGTTTTCAAAACTTTAAAATCTTGATTTTGTTGGGTTTTTGGACTGCCTGAGAAGTGAGCTTAATTTATTGGAGAAAGAAGTAATAAAACGTAGGCTGAGCCTGAGTGACACACTATTGAGTCTCCTCGACCAAAAAAAGCTTTATCAAGCAAATAATAGATGAAAGCGATGCCAAATGTCTTCTTTAATTCTAAAGGTGTTGTCTATAGAGCAGTACGCATTTTCCTTGGAAGTGACCGACATCTGAGTGTTATCAGATGTAATGGAATTTCCAAAATTTATTTTGCAGGAAAAGTTTGTACTAAATTGGTTTCTAAGGTTTTGCCCGACGAACATACAAAAAGCGCGTGTAGATTTCTCATGAACGTAAATCCAATCTGCAAATACCATTTTAAAGCTGCTATAACGAGTACTCTGAAAGTCTTCTGAGCGTGCTACAAATCGTTGCAAAGTAACGGTGTACTGACACTCAAGGATATCTTTAATGAAACGAATTTTTCGCTTCTTCTTACTTTTTGGACGCAGCTTGTATTTATTATATTATTTATTAGTAATCGTAAGGCTCTAACGCCCCGTGTAGGAGCACGGCCTGCAAACTGAGAAGGTTGAGGCTTTCATATGTTCCCCCACTGTGCTCGGTCATCGTATACCATCTCTGATGTGGGGTGATATGGTAAGCCTCGCGCCTTAGGTGACCGCCATTATTACCCCTTGTTCGAGTGAACGCAGGTACTTAACTATTTTTAGAGAGCCGCCAGCCATCAAAGAGCTCAGGGAATAGAACCCGGGTCCGACCACACCGCAACCCGCCCCTTAATCGCGGAACCACGTTGGAATGTTATATGTTAAATTTTTAGATTACATTTGGTTTTATTTTAATTTATTTTTGATGTATTGTCTAATTAAATTGCTATCATCAACTTAAAACATTTAAAAAAGTTGATTGCTTTAATCTCCATGTTTTAATATTTTTTTACAAATCCACTTTTGTTTAGTAATTATGTAACTATCATTAAAAAGCTGACTTTTATTTAAAATTACACTTTTGCCGACTCCGGAAGTCCATTACGCGCAGCTTATCCAAACAGCTAAATAGCCGATGACGCTACGATAACCCTTCTAATAGCAACATGAGTGGAAGCGAATTTCGCAACGTAGTTGAAGCTGCCTTGGTGCCTCCAGATGCTATCGAAAGGCGCGGCTAAGTAGGTGCGTAATTTGGTGTTGAAAATGTGGCGCTTTTAATTGAGCCGAACGGCAAAATCCTAGCGCAAAGCGCCAAGAACACCCTCGCAGTTTAGAAACAGAAATAAAACGCTCCTAATTGCACAACTTTCGTCCAGCTAATTGGCGCTTTTGCTCCTGGATCTGGCGCTTGCCCGAAGCTTGATGGCTCGCTATTATGCAGCAATTAATTTTTACGCTTGTTAAAGTGACCTTTAGGAAAGCCGCAAAGGATAGGAATTCCGCAAATTACGGCCACAATTATTTTTTAGTGTTACAACATTCAGGTCAGCGCCGAGGTACACTGCAACGTTCGAATTTTGCTTTTCTCTGCATTTTTGGCAGCAATAACACCTTAACAATTCTCATCAGTGGACAAGAATGTCATAAACATAAATAAATCAAATTACTTGAAATGAATTACTTCCTAATTGAGAAACGTAATTTATGTTCCTAAATAAATTGAATTAATTTCCTAACATTTGCACTTTAAAAGTTTTATCTGTTGCTAATTCGTCCATTTACACATTGATTTACTTCAAAGAACTTTTCAGTTTGCATAAAGGTACCAGGTATCACAATTAGCATCCAATATTTAACAGCTTTGTCTGAGCTCTAAAGAAAGTTGGCTTTTAGATGCATAAGCCGCTGAGATTGTTTCAACCTGCAATTAACCCGACTGTATTTGAATGCGTCTGCCGCGGACGCCTAATTTAATCTTAATTGCGTGCACCATCAGCTGTGCGCTTCTGGACTTTTCCTTAATTACGCGCGCACAGGCAGCTTATTGTGTGCAAATTGCTTTAAAAAGCGCTTCTCGTTTTGTACCCGCTAAATGCAGGCAATTTATTCTTCGTGCGTCGAAAAGCACTTACCGCATGTCAAGTGATGACAACCTTCGGCTGCAACCCGTGAAGTTTCAGTTAGTGTCTGGCTCTGAATTCGCAAGGCACACCAAGAGTAAACCAGCCGCACTACGAAATTTCAGCGCAGAAGCGAGAGATCTGCGGCGGCGATGCGGGTTTCGCGTCTCACCGACCATTGAAGTCTCCGCGAGCGCGTGCCGCTGCGGTCCCGGAAACGCGATCGGCCGCGTGCGGGCGTGCAGACCGCGAGCTTGCTCGATTTTCGCGGAGTTTCACTGCCGGTAGCCAAACTGCATCGCTCGTGCGGGTCAGCAGGCTTCCCGTGACTGACTGGCCACTCCGCGCGAGCTAAGCGTTGCGGAGTCACGCTGGGTGACTTTCAGTGATATTAAACGGTTAAGGATGGATCTGCGGCTCGCGAAATTGCTGCCTCGAGCTGGCGGCACGTAGTGGATTTGTTTATCTCCGGCATCTTCCTTTTTGCTTGCTGGTGTTAACGTAACAGTTTCAACCAACTTACTCTTAACATCTTTGTTTATTTTAACATGGGACACTTTGCTTTACAATAAATAAAAAATCTTTATTTTGTCGTCTTGCAGTCATCATTTGACGGATAAAAAATAATCATAAGCATAAGTAGAAAAACATAAAATCAAATTTTGCTTATTCAACTCCATGCTTTTCTACCGTTAGATGTAAAGTCCATAATATTGGGTGAGCTTATTTTGGTGGTCTACACTTTTCTTTTTATAGTTTCCTATCCTTATCTTGTTGCCTACTTTCTCTCACATTCTGCATTTCTATGTCTTTCTAAACCTCTCTTTTTTATTTTTTCCCCGATATTTAAATTTTATGCTTTCTTTTTATTGCAAGCTTTCTGTGAGATCTGTTCGATGATTCATTTTATTGTATCTCATTTTTTCTATGCTTGTTGTAGCTTTTTTTCACAAGTTCTTACCCGTTCTAATTCTTTGAATCCCTTTACACTCATTTCTTAGTTGTTTTTGTCTCCTTCTGGTAGTATTGGTATTTGTTGTTCTAGGGATGTTCTCGCCATATAATGGTCGCTGTCTACATCTGCTCCACGGTAAGATCTCATTTTGTTTATTAAAGATGAGTTTTTTTCCACGCAGAATGTGATCTATCTGGTTTAATGTTCTGTAGTCTGGTCACATTTCTTTGTAAATTTCTTGTTAAATTGATTACTAATTTTTAGGACATTAGAAATGTTACAAACTTAGTTACACTTCCTTTGCTTACTTCATGTTTGCTATTTACTTCTTTGATTTTTTTAAATTCTTGTTGCTTCTCAATTTTAGTCCCCTAGTACTAGTTTTACATCGAATTCTGAAATTTCATTAAACTACTATTTCTTTGTCTTCTTTTCTGATGGTGCACGACAGTTTTCTATATTTATTTTCCTCTGAACCTTTTATAATACAACCTATTGCTTATTTTCGTTGTCTGTTTTGAACTAAAACTGGTACCCAGCCTATTTTTTGTTTCTTTATAATTTAAGTATCAATAATTACCAATTTTCAGTATGAGATCCTTTAATGCTTTCTTCTGTTTTATATTTTTCCGCTTTACTTATCAATTGTTTTGTAGCTATGGTTATCTTGTCTTTTCCTTTTTCTAATTTTCTCTTAATTGTTAGATTATATTTATCACTTTTACTAAATTTCCTTTTCCGCTATCTTTTTATTTTGATTTCTTTATTCTGTTTTTATACCGTTTCCTTATTAAACCGTTATCTATGACCTGTTTTAACTCTTTTTCTTTTGATATGTTTTGTGCTTTGATTTTTATTTATATATTCAGATTTATTTTAGTATACTTTTTCATTTAATTACCTATTTTGTGACTTGTCAGAAATGGAATTCGAAGCCACACGCCTACAGAGTGGACTGCAATCTGAGTCTTAGACCACTCGGCCATCCTGACACCATGATAATTTTATAATCAAAATTTATATATATAATACCCCGGGATATCTGTAAAACATTGTTCTACATTTCCACCTTTTTTATTGTTGTGGTGATTTTTAGCTTAGTCAAAACTAGCTGTTAGACTCCTTTCTTAATTTGGCTTTCTTCTGTGGCTTTTATTAACATGTTGTTCCTGCATTTTCTTTTTACTTTTTTCTATGCTTTTATTTGGCTCCGCTCTCATCTCCTATTTCATTGCTTCAATTAGTTTTTTTTTATCTCTAAAATGTTTCCGTCTTTACTTTTCTAAATATCTTGCAATCCTAGTCATACGAAGAAGTAAATGAAGCAAAACAACATGTTGGAAGTTTTAGAAAAAAAGGCAAAAAAAACGTAAAAGAATGTTAGAAAAATTTGAAAAATGAAACAAATGCCTTAACAAAGTCGAACTTGAATACTTGCAGCAATCATTTGCAACCAGAGGGAGTTTGTAAGTTACAGGAAACTCCTGTGGGCAGCGTCATCATGGAAGAATCAGAGCACTGAATCTTGCTGCCCAATGCTATAGTGAGTATAACAGAGTTCCTTAAATTTAGAGAATGGTTTAGAGATGGCGCTGAAACCGGGCAGCAAGTACCGAGAAGTCAAGTATCAACATTCCTACGTTACCAACATGATGAAACTTCAGGAGGACATTCCGGAATAAAAAAATAAGTTGCAGAAGGTACTAGAACAGTTTATAGAGGAAAATCAAAGAGAAGAGACATTAGAATGTAAACAGCTCAATCGGAAGGGTAATAATTTACACCAATGGTCCGTTCCCATCAGATGGACTACTAAAGCATATACGGCCGCTAAAACATCAATCAAAAAGTATTTTAGTCGCTTTGAAAAGAGGTGGGTTCGGATCGAGAACACAATTTTTGAGTTAGCTTGTTTCTAAGAGGTAGGTCAATTATTAAAAACCGGTAAGACAGGGGCATACCCTCTTCATCTCCGTTCGAACATGACGTTCACAATGGCAGAACCATTAAACCAAACAATAGGTAATTTGTAAAGGTTGCATTCAAACATCACTTAGTTCTGATGATTTACCAATTTACGGTACATGACACTACTGGACAAATCCCAGTATGGGTTGTGCTTGTAGTTTGGAGCAGGTTGTCGGAAACAATTATATGGACAGACTGAAAATAAAACTGGATAGAACAGCAGTCTGTATAAACATCTGGATTGCTAGAATTTGAATGATGGGGCATTATAAATTAAAGGCAAGAAAGGAAGATTTGAGTCTAGAAGTTTAATTTAGCTTCGCACTTTACGGAGGCACCATGGTCTTTTGTTGAATCTTTCAAGGTAATGAGAGACCCCATACTAAGTTGTTAAAAAGCAAATGGCGCCTTGTATTTCATTGGAAAATCACTCAACAGTAAGCCACTAGCAAGCAGCGTAAGAGCTAAAAAACAAACATTTGAGCTTTGAAGACATTTTGAACTAATATACGCTAGTGGAAATAAAGTCTGGTTTGAGGTGACGACTGAAATACAGCAGATTTATTTGATGTCTTTTTGTACCCTCTTAAGGACAAAGAAATCATACAGCAATTAAGACTTCTCCAGTTACCAGACAAAGAAAGTTTCACTTGATGATCAAGCAACTTTTTTCTAATATCTTGTTAAGAGATTGGCGATACCACAGATTAGACACAATTTGAACCGACTACACTAGTTTTATTCTGGTTCCTGTCTTTTCTACGGCTCTTTTGATTCTACAACTTTGTTTAAAAGACATTAAATTATTCTCTCACTTATTGAATTCCTCCGGTAATTATTTTTGGTTTTTCCTCTTTATAAGTTCCTTTGGCAATGTTATGCTTTGGAATTTTGGACTCCTGTTTGCTGTTTCTGTATTTCTATTCACTTTTGAATACTCCCCTTGTATTGCCGCCTAAAAAACCTAGCTGATTTTACACATAATTGTTAGGTACGTGCCTGTTTTTTAATGGCACTTACTCCAAATAAAAAAAACCAGACAAAAATGTTTAATAGGTAGTTCGTAAGAAAACTGCACAGCTGATAGAGAAGCAAGGAGAAAACTAAGAGTGTCGTTGGGAAAAAGAATAAACATTTTCTAGCAAAAACGGTAAGAGAGATAGAGGAAAGCTACAGTAAAAAAATATGCAAATATTTTACAAAGTAACAGGCCATATTAGGAAAGAATATCAACCAAAAACGCTGCTTAGAGGGAAGCTACAAAGGTCAGAAATAGATGTTCTGAAAAAATTCTTAACAACAGAAGAAGAAGAACCTAGTATCAATAATGTAAGTTTGACCCAAACAAATAAAAAAAAATTAAACCTGAAACACTAACAGAGCTAAAATAAAGAATAAGTACCCTAAGAAACGGTATAAATCCTGGGAAATAATAAAATACCGAGATAATTACTGAAGTATACAGGGAAAAAGTTAGCAGAAATAATATACGAGTTTCTAACCACACATTTCGTGTAGTACTATGAGTCATGTTGGGCGTACCCCGGGCACGTGACTATTCTAACTCGTTAAAAAAGAAGAAGAATATATTTTATGACCGCCAAAGGTGTTTCTATGACTACCAGAAAGAACTCGATGTTTACCGTTGCTTTTGACCTAGGAGTTGAACCCAGGACTCGCCGCGCGCTAGTGTAGCAAGCTAAAGCCTTTACCTTGCAGCTGTCGTGCTTTCATAACCTAATAGTAACAATTTATAAAAAAAAATCACAAAATAATGTGAGAATTATAGGCCAATCTTTCTATTGAACGCAATGTACAAAACAACAGCAAAAGTAATGGAAATGAAGCAGAGAGTTTGCAGAAAAAGAAATAGGAGAGCACCAAACCGGATATAGAAGAAACAGTTTAATAGTAAACCAAATTCACACGACAAGAATGATACAGGAGGAAGCAGAGAGAAAGAAGATCCAAATATATGTAATATTCATAGATTTACAACATACATACGACAGAATAACAAGATGTGAAATAATTACGACACTTTACGCGTAAAACTAATAAACCCAATTAGAATGACGCTGCGGAAAACGAAAACAAGGGTAATATTTAAAAATAATTCAAAACAAGCCTAGAACCCGATCTCTACAACCTTGTTTAATTTAGTATTAGAACTGGTAATAAAAATAGCCCAATTCAAACGAACCAAAAAAATTTAAATTCACTGCAGTGTCTGGCCTTTGCAGACGATGTAGTGATTTTAACACGAACTAGGGGAGAATTAAAGGATTGTACCATATATTTCACAAGGGAAACAAAGGAAATATGGCCAAAAGTAAATAAATACAAAGAAAACAAAAATTATGATGTTAGAAACAGAAAATATACAAACCTAAGATAACTTAGAAGTTAAAGTAAAAGAAAAAAGATACATAGTTTTGAAGACTGGAAATATTTATATATCTAGGAGTAGAAATTGATAAAAAAAAAATACAAAAAAGGCTAATGCTACAGACCAAAAAAACAGGTTCGATGTTAGAAATTTTCTTCTTCTACTACTCTTATATTAGGTGTGCAAGTAGAAACTCGGCTCTAAAGTTAAAAAATATATCTGAATTCGCCCGCCATTTTGGATATATGTACCTTAGTCATTGCTGTTTTTATGACATAAGTTTCAGCCATTTACAAGCTGTCATTCCGTGTGTGTCAATTTTACAAGAGATAAACAACATTTAGGCCATTGCATTCTACTCTGTTTTCAAATAAAAAAAATTAATTAATTAATTAATTCGACTTTAAGCAAACATTTTGTGAGTCATTCAACAGCAAAAAAGTGGTTTGCAAGATTTCGAGATGGAAATTTTAGTCTTGAGGGCACTCCACGTTCAGGTGAAGGCGAAAAACTTCAAGTTTTACTAGACGAAAATCCATGTAAAACTCAAGAAGAGCTTGCAGAACAGTTAAAAGTTAGTCACCAAGCAACATCACTTCGATTGCATGCAATTTGAGAGATACAGAAGGAAGGAAAATGGGTTCCTCAGAAACTGACGGAAGAAAACAGAAACCAAAGAGTTGACATCTGCATGAATTTGCTTTCTCGGTACAAAAGAAAGAATTTTTTCACCAAATCATTACGGTTGATAAAAAGTGGATTTTGTTCGGCAATCCTAAACGCAGAAAACCATGGGTTGATCCAGGTCAGCCATCAACATCAGTTGCAAAAACGAATATTCATGCCAAGAACGTGTTGCTGTGTGTGTCTGGTGGGATTGGAAAGGGGTCATTTACTTCTTGCTTCTTGAACCTGCTCAAACTGTTGCAGCTGAACGTTACCAGGCCCAATTGATCAATTCAAAAGGGATACTCTAGAAGACAAAAAACCATTTACGGGTCAAGGAAGGCGGAAAATTATTACTGCATGACAACGCTCGTCCACATACAGCAAAATCAGGAACTCTTTTTTTCCTTAGGCTGGGAAGTTATCCTTTTGATTACCACTTATTCAGGTCGATGTCGTCATATTTGAAAGACCAGCGGTTTACGAAAGTTAAAAATGTGACTATTTTGCTTAGAAACCGCCGTTTCCATCGCGAAGGCATTCATCATCTACCCGATAAATAGCAAAAGACCATAGATAGTAATGGCGAATATTTTTATTATTAATCTTTGTAACAAGTATTTTTTTAATAAAGTTGAATTTGGCCAAACAAAGCCGAGTTTACTATTACTCACAAATATGGCTTCGACAAAATGAAAATTTAGTCAGCATAACCATTAAAAATATTAAATTTTTACAGCAAAAATTAAATTATTGGCATGTCTCCAATATTAATTATGATTTAAACTAGGAGATGCATTACACACCAAAACAATAAAATTTGAGAAACCATTTTTCACCCCCTTTCCTCACATTTTTGCATGTTTGGAATGTTATCAAGAAGCTACAAATAAGTTGATGGTTTATACAAAACGTTTATTTGATTTTTTACATTCAGACATCAATAAAAAAAATAAAAACAAACGTCTATTTTATCCATAAACTTGTATTTAGAAACATTACTTTTTTGGATTTAGAATTAGCAGGCCTCTGGACTATGTCATTAAAAAAAGTCTTTGTAGAAACTCGCTCTCAATAAATAAAAGTGCAGGGCGTTTTAACGTTGATCTCAAACAGTTACTGTTTGAACGATTTACCATAGAAATTTGAAATCTACGTATTTTTGTATACATTATTTTAATTCGAGTTAAATTAAGCTTTAGAGAACTAATTGTACCAAAACGTTTGGCGTCCTCTTTTTAATATTATTTGCTTTGTAGACGTCACTTTTACACGTTAATTTTGCTTAGTTTTCTAGCCTTAAAACTTGTTTTCTTTTCGAAGAAGACCTTTGTTGTGTCGGTAATTCCCCCTTGAAGTTTTTTACATACTTCTCGAGACTACAAAACGTTGTTTCAAAAATATCATACTGTTAATACCATTTCAAGACCATCAAATTTTTCCAATATCACATTTGCTTTATATTGTACGTATTAGAGCATTAAGGGCCTGATACTATTTGAATAATGTTTAAATGCATGTGGTTGTCACCAAAGATTTTAAAAATCGAGAGTTTCTTTTAAGATGTGACTTACGCAATGGATGTATGTTGTTAGAGAATTTAGTTCTTCTATTCTAACCTGAAGACCTTAGTAGTAGCCAGACATGTCGTGTTGTAGTCCTCGACAGTAATTTGTTCCGGACTACAAACTCTACGGTTGGCATTACAACATTCGAAATTTTTTAGCTTTGTGGTCACAGTGAAGAATAAAGGTCAAAAGTTATTCAAAAGGGGTTTCTGCAGATATCACACAGCGTAACACAAAAGCTAGTTGGTCTGTGTGTGACACATCTGGCGTTTAATCCGCAATCATGAAATAATACTTAGCGTTTCCAATCACTTGGACAAACGCTGCTTTAACTTGGTTTGTTAATTGTATAATAAATTTAATGATCCTTGATAAGTTTTTTTTATTGCAAATTTACAATCTACTCCGTCTACAGAGTAATAAGTAAATAATGTGACTCCAAGATTCACTCGACGAGATCTTCAGGCCACTGCCTTTTGAGTCTCCGATTTGCGGGTTGGAGGTTGTAGAGGTTGGCGATGAGTTGATTGAAGTTTTGATGACATCTTTGATGGAGGGAATTCTGAGATCGTGGTGCAGAGTTTGGTTACTGATGTGTCATTGAGCGTTTGTCAGAGTACGTATAGTCTTCGACTGAAAGGACTGTAGAATCTTGGCATTGGAGGGTTTGCTACATCCCCAGAGCTCGATTCCGTAGGTCCATACAGGCATTAAGATGGTTTTATTCAGTGAAATTTTATTTTCGATGCTTAGTTGCGATTTACGCCCGATGAGCCAATATACATTTTTTGTTTTAAAATTTAGTTGCTGCCGTTTGGCTTTTATATGGGGTTTCCATGTCAGCTTTTGGTCAAGGTGGAGTCCTAGGTATTTAACCTCAGTTTTTATGGGAATGAGGTGATTATAAATAGTAACTTGTGGACAGGTGGAGCGTTTTGTAGTGAATGTGATTTGGGTGGATTTTTTACTATTTACTTTGATTATCCAGCGATCTAGCAATGTTTGTAGGAGGTTTAGGTGTAGTTGCGGCTTCTCGGATGCCCGGTTAGGATTAGTATCAGATGACAATATGGCAGTATCATCTGCAAAGGTGGCAATTAAGGTAGTGTTTGTAGTGGGAACATCTTCGGTATACAGGAGGTATAAAAAGGGTCCAAGGACAATGCCTTGTGGAACTCCAGAGTTAAGGGAGTGGTAGGATGATAGCGAGTTATCAACTTGAACCTGGAAGTGTCGTTCATTTAAGTAGGATTTTAAGAGAAGATAGATTTGATGAGGTAACTTTCTTTTTATTTTATATAGTAGTCCTGTGTGCCATACCTTGTCGAAAGCCTGCTGCACATCTAAAAACACTGACGCACACATATTCTTTCCTTCCAGATTTTCTTTGATGTAGTTAACTATCCTATGGCATTGTTGAATGGTTGAATGACCCTCACGGAAACCAAACTGATGGGACGGTATTAGTTCATCTGGTTGTGTTATTTCCTTAATTCTGTATAGCAGTAATCTTTCAAATAATTTTGATAATAGTGGCAACAGACTTATCGGCGGATATGAGGTGGTTTCATGTGGAGGTTTTCCAGGTTTAGCAATCATGATTATTTTAGCGTATTTCCACTGAGTAGAGAAGTGAGAAATAACAAGCATGCGATTAAAAATTTTTCGGAAGATGTTTTAGTACTTCCCCTACTACAAGGTCGTAGCCCGGGGCTTTATACGAGCTGGTTAATTTAATTTCCCTATATACTTCTGCTGGTGAAAAGGGACTCACGTGTAGGGATAATCGGCCAAGCGCGAATAAATATTCTTCTATTTCTGCAACAAAGTTTTGGTCATTAGATGTCAGTGGTGTGAAGACTTGGGCAAGGTGTACTCCGAAGGTGTGTGCTTTTTCTTCGTTTGATCTAGCCCAGCTATGGTCAGGTTTTGTTAGTGGTGGAACTAGAGTAGTAGGTTTCTTGAGTCTTTTTGTAGCTTTCCAGATAGAATAATCTACTGGAAATAGGCTAGAGATGTAATGCCCGAATGTTGTATTTCTGTTTTCATGTAGAGCTTCGTGAAGACGGTGGGTTAAATTATTTAAGATTGTCTTGTCTCGAGGGTTTCTGGTCCTTTGCCATTTTCCACGAGCTCTGCGTTTTTCTATGACTAACTGCCTGATATGTAGGGGTATGTTATATGTTACTGAATCATTTTTTTTGGTGTTCAGTCGGTGTAGCTTCCCAGGATGCCTTTTGGATTAGGTTTGTGAGGTACTCCACGGTTTCATCAATTTCGTTTGGAGTATGCATTTTGTGGGCTAAGCTAATATTACAGTTGATGTGGTGTTGAAATTGCTCCCAATCAGTCTTAGCTGTACAAAGTTTTGGTATTGGGGTTTTATAAATAACATTTGTACTCAAAGTAAGTATTATTGCACTGTGGTCTGAAAATAAATCAAAGTTGCTTTCAATTTTGCTGTACACATCAGGAATATCTCTGGTAACTGCGAAGTCAAGCAGGTCGGGAATTTTATTTAGATCTGATTGGCAATAGGTCGGTTCGCCGGTTTATATATATTTTAGATTATGTTGCTGTATGGTTTTAAAGAGTGCTCGTCCTTTGGGTGTACTCAACCTGGATCCCCAGGTAGTGTGTTTGGCATTTCAGTCACCTGCTACAAGGAAACGGGGTCCTATTGGTAGTAGAAATTCTTGATATTCTTCAATTGAAATGGTGTGCCTAGGGGGACAATTAATGGCCAGGGGAATAAATTTATTTTTATCAAAGCGCTTTGGATTTTGTTAGTTGTATAGGGTGGTAACGGGTAGTGGTCTATTGCTGTTCTGATTATGATTGCTGAACCTGCGTGGGCAGTTCCGTCCGGGTGATTTCCGTAATATATAGAGTAATATGGAATTTTTATAACTGTATTTAGTGAACAATGGCTCTCCGCTATCAGCAGAACGTCTATTTTATTGATAATTAAAAATAGAGTGACTTCATGAATATGGTTTTTTAGCCCGTTTGAATTCCATTCCGATATTCTTATCGAAGTAGCCATTATTGGGTTACTTTATTAATGACTGCGGAAAGCATAGATAAAATCATGCTGTTCTGATTTAATAATTGAATGAACATATTTTTGAATTCGTTTAAGAAGGTGTTTAATTTATCGGCTATCTCGTCATTATTGTCAGTTTTTCTTGCAGCTACTTGTGAATAACTTGGGTATCTCTGAGAGGGATTTTGTAAGATTTCCTGGCTAGTTGGTAAACTTATTACTAGATTTATTTTATTTTGTGTTCTTATAATGGGTTGCTTAGATGTGGTTCGAGTTTTTAAGTCCCTATAGACCGTGCATCCTTTATAATTGGCGGGATGATTGCCGCCGCACAAAGCACACGTAGCAGGAGTATTCTTAGATTTCCTGCAGGTTTTGCTATCATGTTGTTGTCCATATTTTACGCAGTAGTAGGGCTTGCTGCAGTATGTCTTGGAGTGGCCATAGGCTTGACACCGTGTACATTGTACTATATTGTTTTCAATGCGCGGTGCTTCTACTCTTATTTTTGAATTTTGTAAAAACTCGACTTTGTAGATTTCTTTATTATTTGTTTTTGGTTCGAGGTCGATGAAAAACATTGGCAACGGTTGTTTAGTTACTCTATGCCTGATATTCATGATGTTCCTTACCGAGTGACCTAATTCTTGAAGCTCAATCTTTATGTCTTGGGTATTAATTGAATGATGAAAGTCTCGTATGACCACCCGATAGGCGCGTTCTTCTTTGATTTGATAGGTGTGGTGGACTCTGTTTTCTTCTTGTAAATGTGAGATTAGTTTTCTGTATGCGTCGATAGTATTGGTATTTATCTTAACTGTGTTGTCTGATAACGGTTTAGAGTAGAATACTTCTTCTTCAATGACTTTTTTTAGGTTATCAGTCATGGCTTTAAAGTCTGTAATACCGTAAATATATACTGGTGGGGGGTTATGGTTCGGTAGTTGAGATTTTGTTTGGGTTTCACTATTATCATTTGGTTTGTTATTTTCTTCATGTTCATTGAATACTTGAAATCTATTTGCCGTGTTTATTGTGGGAGCGTTTTCGACAGTTTGTGCTAGTCGCATTCGTTTTCTCTTCTTAGTAATAGTTTGCCATGAGTGTTTTTTATTATTGTCCTCTTGGTTTGTTATCATTGTTTCGTCATCGTCGGTTTCGTTATTGTGGCTAGTTTGTGCAGATTGTATGAATGGTGTTGCTGGATAAGTGCTGTTAAAGTTAGTTGTGTTAGGAAAAGGAGATTAGTTTTGGTATTGCTGGTAAAGTTGAGGTGCTTGGTTTTGATACATTTGAAATGATTGATGATTTGATTGTGTTTGACTTAGCTGACCTGGATGGATTGATGGTGGTTGAAATTAGCTTTGCATTGTGGACATCGGTTGTAATTTATTTCAGTTGTTTGTATAATTGTTGGATGGACCGGGTATATTCCCGGCTGGAAACATTTCACTGCATGAATGTCTTTAATAAATAAACGGTAATTTAAACGAATTTTTAAAAATTATTATAAAACTTATTAACACTATGCGTGAGCAGTTGTGGTATCAGCCGTCTGCACTAGTCCGTAATCACCCCGGCCGACCCTCAGAGATAAGAGGCGATCGACACGTCTTTATTCTAGAAAAGTCAACCGAGAACTCCTCCTTGATAAGTATGTTGGAACACATTTTCCTTATTTTTAAATTTTGCTATTGTTCGGCCATAAAAGAATGAAATTTTGAGATTCGTTCTACACAGCTATTTCTTATATAAATTGGCAGTCCATGAAAAACTAAGAACTTCAACAACTCTTAGAGGAACATTTTGCCAATATAAAACTTCTTTCTTACTTTATCTTGCTTTTTTACAATCTCCTTTAATAATAAATTTAGAATGATCATTTTTTATATGGTTTTTTCTGATCATCAAATCCCTTTCCAGGAACATTGTCCTCCATAGAGATTGCACAGCACATTAAATACTCATCTGGTTAATTTTCATTAATTTTTTATAAAATACACTAGATGCTGTAGAAAGATGGACAACAACCTGGAGAATTAAAATCAGTGAAAATAAATCAACATCCATAACATTGACCCTTCGAAAAATCGACCCACGACCAATAATCTGCAAAGGCAATTGCATATCTAATAAGGAAGAAGTTAAATATCTTGGTATACACCTTGATAACGAACTTACTTAGAAAACGTATATAAAAGACAAACGGAAAGAACTAGACATCCGTGGGAAAAAGATACAAAGTGTTATTATATAAGACCATGATAAATCATCGAACATAAATATACAACAGCGTTTCCAAAGTAAAACGTTTCGCACAATTGCAAATTCTGAATGGTATGTGAACAATCGAATACTACACAAATACAAAGACCTGAAGATCCCGTGAATTAAAGAAGTTATCTACGACTACTGTAGCAAGTACCAGACCCGAATTAGTGTCTACCCTAGTGTATTAGTGACAGATCTATTAAATGCTGTAAATTAAACAAGACGTTTAAATCAGACAAAGTTTTGTGATCTAACTTAGTTAAGTAAAAGGAGTTCGCCTTAAGGTGTTACTCTCCAAACAACATGTATATCAGCCCATTTGCTTGTCCGTCTATCAGACCAGTTGTAAATATGCAGTAAATAAAAAAAATATTATACTTCAAAGAATTGTAGCAAGCAGAGCAGGAGTTGTAGTCAAGTTATTTACTGAGAGGTAACAAACATTTTCGTGCCACGAACATTTGTATAAAATAACTACTTCAAGTGCGTTAAGATATAAATAATTACCTATAAATTGTTATCCCTTGCTTATCTTTTATATATGCAATAAAGTTATTACTCACTTCAAATCGCTGAAGGAAATAAATTGAAAAATTTCTGGAATGACTACATTTGAAGAAGCTAAATTGCAAACCACAGAAGAACGCGCCGCCACGACTATCTTTGACATCGGTAATTAAATAGAAAAAATCAAAACACGTGCGCAATATTGCGACCATAGCTCACCGAGATTCAGTTTAAGTTGTTAAAAAAAAATTTTTCTCCTAACTAATAAAATATTTTGTTTACATGCGGTTGCGAGCGGTACCTTCACTCGTCTGCCTCGTAAACAATAAGGATAATACATATTTGTTTTTGGTTAACATAAACCTTTATCCCTTTTCTAGTAAACACTCTGCCGTTGATTTCATTGACGCATTAGAATTGAGAATTTAGACAGTGACTGAAGAACCGGAATCTACTATATATTTGAAACAGAGGATTAGCATCGCCATCTAGAAAGGAAATGCAACATCAGTGATGAACACATTCCCTTCTCAACAACCAATGGATGGAATTTTTTATGTTTTATAATTCGAGTGTTTATTTTAATACAAGTGCCTAAATTATTAATTCTGTTACCAAACCTTTGAGTGAAATGTTTGATAATAAAGTTTATTATATTTATTTTTAATTAAATTTAAAACGTCCGAGGCAGCGGGATTCAAACTCGGTCGGTACTAGCAGGCAGTCGTAAATAAATCCCTTATTTATGTTTTTCACATATATTCGCAAGATTAACCTACTTACTCTGACTCATGGTGCAAACATTTTTTTTTATCCATTTATCTGTCTCTTTTTTCTCCCTCTTTTTATGGAATATTATGCATAGTATAGTATTGGCTAATGTCGCTCATCTACTGAGGCACTTAATTTTATTTATCAGTGGTATTTTACATTTGACTTTTAAAGAGTGCCGCGTTATCAGTTTGATTAAAGATTTGTCCAACAAACTCAAACATTTATCGTCGCTATAATTACTATTTAGTTAAGTATATTATACCGAATATCAACAAGCAGTAACTTATGTTCCCGGACCGCTGGCTCTACCAAACCAAGCTAATGTACCCACACAAACATCACTTCATCAGTCATCAACATATGGTTATCAAGTACCGATAACTGGTCAAATTCACAAACAAAATTACCAACTATGCAACACTCGTCCAAGAAATAAGAGTGGTATTATAGACAAAATGTCTGTACACAATCACAGTTACAAATAAATCATTACACCAACAACCACTCTTGCAAACCGATTATAATATGGACAGTAATTCAATACCCAGCTACTAATCTAGTGCAGAGGAAAATAACTCTAATAAGACTGCAGCACAACACAATTAATGGCAACAGATCCCAGAGAATAAAGGGAAAAGAAAAAACTGACATCATCAAATTAATCTAAAATCCAAATCCCACAGCAAAACAGATTCGCAATCTTAACAGACACCAGTCCCTATTCACGTAGGGGAACTAGAACAATACCACACCATAACTATGGAAAAGAATGTAGTTAAAATGATTGCAACTACACCTAAAATTTACAGAAAGCTGGCAACTTACATGAAAGACTTCAATATTGTCCATCACACACACCAAATAAAAGAACAAAAATGTTACAGAATAGTCATTCGTAATTTACATCCAACAACACCAACTGAAGACATTAAAGAAGCATTTAGAACATCATAACAGCAATCCTAAAAAAGACAACAATAATAACTGTGCAAATGATTAGCCTAACATCACATGCATTAAATATACTCACGCGTACAGAATACAATCAAATACAAAAGAGCCTGAAAGACGATTAATTTGGATTTAGGAAATATTCAGAAACCAGAGAAGTCAAGTTAGTCTTGAAACTAACCATAGAGAAAATTATTCGAAAATGCAGACAAACTTATATTGCGTTTATAGATATTTAAAAGACTTTTGATAATGTGGACTGGTATAAGCTGTTTAAGGCTCTTAAATCTATTGGAATAAATTGCAATGATAGAAGAATAATTCTTAATTTGTACGAAAAGCAAATATAAATAATTAAATTCGAAGACAGCCAGTCAGAATGATAAGAATCAGTCAGGGGTACGTATTATCACCACTCTTATTTAATACATATAGGAAATAATCGATGAAGTGATGGAGGATATAGAAAAAGACAGTAAAAACAGCACAAAGTTAAATCAGAAAAAAAGTTCCACTGCCAACAGACAAGACAGAGTAAGAAGGACATATGGAAGAAATTCCAATAATAGAGAACATAATGAAAATAAAAACAAAGATAAACATTAAGAACAAGTGGGGGAACCATCAGAATAACAAGTTGGTGGAATAATTAAAAACTCAAAAAAGCAGCAGGACCAAATAGCATATGTGCTTAAACGTTGAAAGAGGGTGAAAATAAAGTTAAAAAAGGATCTACGATGCCTAAATAGTGGAAAGTCGGTATAATAGTACCGATCTTAAAAAAAGAGAATTTAATGTTAGGAGAAAATTATAGAAAGGCAACCTTGTTGAATATAACATAAGATATTAACCACATTGACACTAAAAAGATCAAATAATTTTACAGAAATTAGAACAGAACAACCATAGACGCAATTCATACAGTGGGATAGATAATAAAGAAATACTATGAATAACACAAATGTATATATACTTTTTAGGCATTTAACACGATTAAAAGATGAGCGATTATAAGAGATGCGAGGGAAATGGGTATACCTAAGAAATTGATAAAAATATTATATATGACCATTCAAAGATCAAGAGCAACAGTTAACGCACGAAGAGCTAATAAACAAAATAGATATACACAAGGGACTAACACAAGGAGTTATTATTTAACACTGTAGTAGAAGGAATAATAAAATATTACCATATTAAACGAACAATAGTAGAAAAATTAATACAAGCTGTGGTATAAGCAGATAATATAGAATTGATAGCAAGAGATAGAAAAAGCGTAGAAGAACCAATAAAGATAGTTAATAGAAAATCAAAGGAAAGGGATTTATAAGTAATTTGGAAGAAAACTGAGTATATAAAAATTATAAGAAAAGAGGAAAGTGATGAACATAGAAAATTATGATATAGAGAAAGTAGAAAGTTTTATAAACAAGAGGGATAGCAGAAAGGACGAAATAGATCAAAAAATACAGTTGGAATACAAAGCGTGCTTTGGGCAGAAAATAATAATAAACGACAAAAAAATTAGCAAAAGACGAAATTAAGATTATATAGACCAGTGGTGATCTACGCGGTGTAAAACTAGTGGCTCACAAAAAAAGATAAAGAAAAATTAAAGGTTCTTGGGGGTAAAATAATAAGAAAGATATTTGGAGCAAATAATTTAAATGAAAACATAGAATAGTAACGTCCGGAAGAATAAGATGGTACAAACAGACGAATAGAATGAGTGAGCAAGTAATAGTTAAAAAGATTGGAAACCGCAAATACCACAAAAAAGAAGACCAATAATACGATGGAAAAAACAAGTAATAGAAGGCATAAAATGAGGATGACAAAATGGAGAAAATCAAGCACAGAAGAAAATGGGGGAAAATTGTGAAAGACGCAGTAAGACATAATAACCTATAAAGAAGGAAAGGAAGTATAAAGTGGGGAGTAATGCAGTGTAATGCAGAGGCGAAGCGGAGTATTGTAACACGTAGACAGTCAAGGGAATTCTATTGGGAGTGGCTCCAACTCCAATAGGAGTGCATAGCTTTTAATAATAATAAACTTGCTAATATCACCCCGTAAAACAAATGTAAAAATTGTCGATTTTGAACCGTTGGCTCATTTTCAAAAGACAAATGTACAGATCTAAAGTACGTAGAATAGCAGCTAGCTACCCCGCCTAACCTTCGCAGAACTTGGCCTCCTTGCGCCAAAAAAAGTAAAACGCAACGGCATGAATCCGCAAAACCCGACGATCTCATGAATAAATTCAGCTCAAACCAGTTCACTGGAACGTAGAGGTCCACATACGCCCCTAAAACGTGAGCTCGGCTCGCTTTAAATCTCGGAAACGGTTGCCGCGTACCAAAAGCGTGATGCAACGTTTATGCGGGTCCCGTTGCTGTTTAAATATTGTGAAATAACGCATAAAAAACAGGAAACAATAATTTAACCTACTGCCGTAGTTATAATCTTTGAACATAAAAGTACAAGGAGCGGTCGCGACCTTTAAATTGGGGCAAAGTTTCTGGACTTGAATACAAACTATGTTAAATCATTTTTACCGTTGTCTGTTTACTGAACCAACTTTTATAACTACACAAGTTGGGAATATTAACAAAATTATTAAAATGCGGGAATACATTAGTCTCTGATCCGTTCAAAGCGGCATAAAATTGTAAGAGTGCTAAGAGATACTAAAAGGGCAATTAGTATCATTATTAAGCTAAAGTGTATGCTATTACCAGACTGCAAAAAATTCTTTAGTACTTGCGACTGGGACATGTTTGGGAAGCTTTAGAACAAAACTACTTGACCTTAATTACCCGCAAGCGACCTCCTCCCAACAAAACAACGTGCCATCTCATCGTGACACAAATACCACAGAAAGAAACCTTTTTTGCAATCTATCTTTTACCTCTTCCTTCCCTAACATCATTCATTCTTTTGGTATAAATGAGTATTCAGTATTATTCACGTTTTTTTTATTATTAGGAATTAGCAATCAGAATAACATATTTTCCAAGCTAATGAGCTAACATTGAACCTTAATGGTAAACGTCCTTATAAGGCATAAAGAGCAACATTAAAAGATATAAGAAACAAAATTTTTAAGCAATTCATTACCAAGCTTTTGCCTAATAACCAATTGATGTGGAAAGCAACAAATAAACTAAAACGAGCAACTAGAGCAATCCCCCCATTAAGAAAAGAGATGGTGGTTGGGCTATATCTAATAAAGGAAAAGCACACACATTTGCTATATACCTCGAAAACGTTTTTACAGCTTCCACTCCAATGACGATGTTTCCAATATTGAAGCATTTCTTGATACTCCTTTCCAACTTTCACTTCCTCTGAAGGCGTTTTCACCAACTAAAGTCCGGAACCAAATAAGACTAATTAATACTCTTAAAATACTAAGCTACGACCTCATAATAGGAGATCTTCTTCAAAATCTTCCCAAAAAGGCAGTAGTTCTACTAACTACCATATTGAGACTATGCTATTAACCCTTATAATGAAAATTTGTTCGAGTTATTATGCTAGCTAAGCCTAAGAAAGCTCATCTTATATACCAATAAACCTTCTTCCCCTTATGTCCAAAATCTTCGAGAAGTTAGCCCTTAGCAAATCCATTAAATATTTCTCCTAAATGATATTCTTCCTACCTCTCAGTATGGATTTTGAGAAGGCCATTCAACAGTTCAACAAAGTCATCACATAGAAAGCTTCGAGGCAAGAAGAGTTTGTGCAGCGACGTTTTTGGACACACGACAGGCGTTCGATAAGGTATTCACTTCTCTAGTCAACTCTACTTAATACTAAAATTATATTTTAGTCAACGGATGTTTCAAGTCAAACTGAACATCTCTATATTAAGCTCTTTCCAAATTATCTTCGAAATGCCACAGGGAAGCGTGTTGAGACCACTTCTGTCCTTTATATACACCCCAGATGTTCCAATTTTAATAGCTATTTTGGCAGTAAAAAATGATGCAGAATCAGCAGCGCACCAATTAGAGAAACACCTAGATCTCCTAAGCGTTTGGTTCAGGAAGTGGAAAATTACTGTTAATTACGATAAATCGACTCAGGTGACTTTTACAAACAAACGCGTCAGCCAACAACAATCAACAACGCACCAATACCAATGAGGACCGAATTTAAATACCTCGGGCTGCACTTTGACTATACACTTATATAAAGAACACATATTAAAGTCAAAAGCAAATAACTTGACCTTAAAACAGAACAATTGGGGTGGTCAATCGGCAGGCGCTCCCAACTTTCATGATCCAACAAGTTGCTCCTGTATAAAACGATACTAAAACCCATCCAGACCTATGAAATTCAGCTCTGGGCTGTGTCAAGGCTTTCTACAACAAGATAGTTCAGAGATTTAAATTTAAAACCTCATGAATTATGACAAACGCCCCCTGGTGCGTAACCAATAAAACACTCCACACAGACCTAAGCATACCTTACGTAGCTGAAGAAATGCAAAGATTTTCATGTGTATCTAATAAAAAATTAGCTAACTATCAATATGAATTAACACAGCAGCTTGTCAACACCCCAACAACCAGAAGACGGAAGTGTCATCGGACACAAAATCTTATTTAGTGTAATTTTTTGTCCCCACTAATGTTATAATACCAAACCATTTGGTCATTACTCAAATACTGAGTAGATTGTAAATATGCGAATTATAAATAAAATAAAATCGATAAAAAAGTAAGACACAAAGAGAACTCATGAAGCGAGGAGCTTTTGTTCTTGTCACCTGAAGTCAACTGGCCATTATCGAGTTGGTACAGAAGCTGTTGTATGAGAGGGTTGCTGTGGGTTTCAAGTCTGTCGTGCTTAGACTGGGCTGCTTGAAGGATGGCACTATTGGATTTGCTGGGACAACCCATACGTTCATCTTCTGTACACTAGAAGCTCGTCTTCGATTGCCAAAAGTAATCTTTGTTCAGGTAGTTAGTACAACTCTTTAAATCTCAGAATTATGTTCTTCTTCTTCTTAATGTGTTCCCTTCAGGTGAATTTTTCGTGGAAATGTAATCCTAAATAGCGCACTGAAGAAGATTGTGGAATGCATTACTTATAAACACTGGTAGATTAGTTCTGATTAGAGCATCTGTTATAGTAGTTATATAAATTATGTATGAGTAATAAAGCAGCCCAATACACCACCTTGTGGCACTCCAGATATCATTGAGATGAAATTTGAGACTTCGCAATTTACCTTGGTTTTAAACTAACTATCGCTTAAATATGTCTTGAACAAATTGAAATATGATAACAGTAAAATCTTGATCTTGTACAGAAGACCATCGAAAGGTTAGCCTATATTTAGAAAAACTATAGTATAGTACTTTTTATTTTCTAATAACATATTTATTTCATGGACGATACGGTAGCACTATTAAGTCCTAATGTGTTGTTAGCAAAATTCGAATTTATGATCGGAGATTTTATCCAGAAATGGACTAATTTTGTAGAGAATAACTTTTCTCATAATTTGGAGATGATTGGTAATACACTTACAGGTCTATACGATGAGACGTCATTTGGGTTTTTACCGAGCTTCTAGATGAAAGATAGATTAACGAGCTGCGTGTTGGAAGATTGATGTAAAATATCTATAGCTTCGTCAAATTCGTTAAGCGTTGCGAGCCTTACTTTGAGATGTGTAGTTTCACTGATTACATTTCTGTACTCATTCCAATCGGCTTCAGGGTTATGTAACCAAGGAACTTTTTTAATTTTTATTATAGTGGTGTTGATATTGGTGGTAAATACATATAGTAATTAAAAACGCCACTGGTAACACAGAAATCCAGGAGATTTTTGCTAGTATTATCGGATCGACTGGCTAATAAGTGAGCGATCTTGTTGATAAGAAGCTTTAGTTTTTCACGTAGAACCTTGACCAGTTTTTTGCTCGTAATGATGGTTAGTCGAGGTTTTCAGAAATTGCAGTTGAACTCGCATCCCGCTATAATTTTTTGACCAAGGGTTTCAAAGAATTTTTCCAAGGTTTCTTTTCCACGTGATATCCAGATGAACAATAGACAGCAGATATAGTTATATCGTAAAACTTTGATAGGTGTGGCTTGAGAGCAATCTTTTGGATAACCTATTAGTTTATAATGATTTCTTGTACTTTTTGAAAGATACTTTTGAATTCTGGCTAATGTTATCTTCACTGTTATTGCTGTTGTGAGGTATGGTTCGTATAGTTCTTGACTGGTTTGATGTAATTGCAATTATAAAAGACGTGGATTTAGTGAAACTGCTACTGGTTGACGGTTTCAGTTTAAGAATGGAGCGGAATTTTGTAGATTGAATGGGTTTTTTGTGTTTGTATTTTATATAAATGATGGTAATAAGTGCAACCTCTATAGTTTGCTAGGTATAGTTCCCCATGTAAAGCTAGGGTGTCTTTGGCTTCAATACAATGTTGTAGTGAGCTAATATTGTAGATATCTTTATTGGCAGCTGGCTTTAGGTCAATAAGAAACATGTTCAAAGGCGTTTTGGTGTTGTTACTTAGTTTAGTGCCAACATTTCTAATACCATAAAGTTGTGAGTTTGTCTTTGTTTTGAGCGTCCATTGAATGGTGTAAGTAAAGACGAGTCTTCGTATCTTTCTACTCTAACACTACCTGTTACTTTTGTTATCTGGCTTTACAGGGTGTGCTTTCGAACTTCCTTTCTTATACAAGTCGAATTTGCGTCAATATCAAATTTAGTATAGACACAGAACTGCACAGTCACGGTCACGGGCACGGTGACAGGCATGGGTACGGGCATAGGCACGGGCACGGGCACGGGCACGGGCACGGACACGGACACGGACACGGGCACGGACACGGGCACGGGCACGGGCACGGGCACGGGCACGGGCACGGGCACGGGCACGGCACGGCACGGGCACGGGTATGGGCACAGGCACAGGCACAGGCACGGGCACGGGTACGAGCACAGGCACAGGCACGGACACAGGTACGAGCACAGGCACAGGCACAGGCACAGGCACAGGCACAGGCACAGGCACAGGCACAGGCACAGGCACAGGCACAGGCACAGGCACAGGCACAGGCACAGGCACGGGCACTGGCACTGGCACGGGCACAGGCACAGGCACAGGCACAGGCACAGGCACAGGCACAGGCACAGGCACAGGCACAGGCACAGGCACAGGCACAGGCACAGGCACAGGCACAGGCACAGGCACAGGCACAGGCACAGGCACAGGCACAGGCACAGGCACATGCACAGGCACAGGCACAGGCACAGGTACAGGTACAGGCACAGGCACAGGCACAGGCACAGGCACAGGCACAGGCACAGGTACAGGCACAGGCACAGGCACAAGTACAAGCACAGGCACAGGCACTATTATTGTTGTTGCCTCTATTTTTATACTTATTGTTGACATCCTTGCATTTACATCACTATATTTGCTATTTTTTTCAGTCTTATTATCACCCACTCTTTCACTTCCTCTTTTTTTGTTTGATTCCCGACCAGAAAAACCAGCATCATTTTGCTATTCTCATTAAACCCTAGCTCTTCTTTTTCATTTCTGTTATACCTAAATATTCTAAGTGTTGTTTTTCATCTCTTCTACTAACTGCGTTCTTTTCCTGTTATACTTTTCACATTCCCTGTGCTCAATTTTAGTGCTCTTTTCTTACTTTTTCTTGTTTGCTTGTGTATTTTCCGTATCTTACCTGATTTTCTTTCTTTTTTCCATTACCGACATCCATGTTCTTTGCTAATTTTGTCTTCTTGTATGTTTGGTCTTTTTGTTGTGTTAGTTTCTTGATATTTCACTGCTTTTCTGTCTCTACGCTTTAACTGTATTTATCTTTTTCTATGACTATCTTTCTGTACCCCACTTTCACGCTATTTTCCTTATTCCAGTCTTTTCTTGCTATTTTTCTGATTTATTTCTGTATCTTCCTCTCCCTCCAAGTCATGTCGTTATCAATATAAATTTTTGTTTCTTTTAACTTGTTTTTGCTACTCATTATCTGTTGTTTTCCGGTTCACTTTTTCATTTGCAAAATATTTATTATATATATTTCCGCCTCTACTTCCAGCTTATCACTTAGAAATGTCTTTGTGGCTTGTTCTATATTTTGTTCTTCAAATTTTACTCCCTTGATTACTATCTTGCATCTCTTTTTGTCTTTTTCTATAATTTCCAACTTGTTTTCAAATTTTTCTAATCTACATATTAGCTGTTTTTTTCACTGCTCCACTCTCTTTTTCTTCTTCTCATTTCCTCCCTCATCTTTGTATTTTCTTCCGTATTCTTTCATCATTTTTTCCATCACGTCTTGTATTTTCTTTCTTCGCATTTAGATTCTTTCAGTTTTACCTCTTACACCGGTGTCCTAATTATTTTCTTGCGTTTTTTAAAAACTCTCTGTTCACTACTATTTGATCTTTTATCTCTTTTATCTCATTTGTTCTTTTGCTTTTGTTTATTCGATATCTCATCCGCTGCTCGACCACCAGAGTGGTCCAAGCGGTTGAGGCGCGGGCTGCGATTCGGACGGATCCGGGTTCCATTCCCGGAGCCTGGCGGGTGGCCTGCTCGGTCACTAAAAATAATTGAGTACCTGCGCTCGCTCGAGCAAGGGGTAATAATGGCGGTCGTCTAAGGTATGGTGCTTGCTACATCGCCCCGCATCAGAGATGATAGGCGGTGACCAGACAGACAGTGCGAACCTATGAGAGCCTTAACCTTTTAGTTTGCGGGCTGTGCTCTCATGCGGGGCGTTAGAGTCTTACCATTATTCCGATAGCCGCTATCGTCGTGTCTGATGCTTAGCTTTGCTTCGTTTATCACACCTCTCGCGCACTAAATTACAGCGTGCCTGCACTTCTATTGCGCTCACTTAATTATTCACTGTATTCGCTGTAGTTAATAAACTCTTCTTTGTTTCTGACCACTTGATGTTTCTGTTAATTTACGTTATTTTTTTCTGTGAAATTTGATTGGGATAAAGCCCGCACTCTTTCAATTTTTGCATGTGAAATTTAGTGTTTACTATTTAAGGCTTTTGAATTTATTCTCTAGAACTCAGTTTTTTTTGGTTGGAGTTTTACCTGGTTATCTGTAAGAGCTTTAATTTAATATTGCTGCTGAACTATCTCGTCCAGTAAATATATAAAAGTTATCATATTCTTAATTCTTAATAATCTGAAAAACTATTAGAGAAATATAGTGAATCAAGCCAGTATTCACGTTCTTTACTGTGTTTGGCTGTCATTTTCATTTCATCTTAGGAAGCTTTGTTTCTTATATGTTAACTGCTAGCCAGTTAATGTATGCTTAAGAGGGACGTTCAGTGGATTGAGTACATTAAAACAAAACACTGACATTTATAATAGAAAAATTCAATTCTCCAAAAACTGACGATTCTGCAGTTAGTTCTAATTAGCAATATTTTTGACTTTAACACGTCTGTGACTTTTTCGGGCTCTTCATTAACTTTAAAAAAGTTAGTAATGATTTATTAAAACTTTCAATAGGAATGCAATCAGTAAGCCCATAAACGTAAATTAGAAAGGAGAATGTATTTTACAAAACATTTGAAATTAATTTCTAAATTATAAAACAAATGACATTAACAATCCTGTAAGTTCCTTAAGTTTCAACATTTTTTTTGTGATATAAAAAAACAAAAATTCTAATTGCAAAAAATATATATTTTGGCATTTTTTGTAAACCCTTATTAATAAATTAAATAAATTCACAATATTATTGATTATTTATGATTAATTTATGATAGACAAAGAAATAAGCACCTACCTTACAGTTATATAGGCAACCTAATATACAAAATACATAAAATATGTATTTTTTATAAAAAAAATAATAGCTATAAATTATAAAATTTTAACCTAAAGATTCAAATCCGAAGCCTTGTGCTAAATGCAACCCTCAGCCTTCTCAATAATGTTTTATAAATTTATACAGCATACGTTAGCAAAATGTGGACAAAATGCCTTATGTGTTAGATGTGTTAAATCTTAAAATAAACTAAGCAGTGAGGTCAAATGTTTAAGTGCATGAGATTTCGATTACTGAGGGACTTGAGCTGGAAGAATGTCAACTAAAATAGATGGGTTCTTCAAGTACCTAAAATCAATCCCTTAAAATGCCCCGGTCAATGTTTAGACCATAAGTAAAAAACAAAGGGTGCAAGAGGCGCATGAAGATCTAACCAACCAAAATATTAACTTGCTTGAAACCAACGAGGTTCCGTCGAGCCAGCGCTGGGAGTGTAACCTAACCTCGGTTGTCCTGAAGTAACGCTAGACTAACTACCCCCACGATTCAAAGACAAAGGTCGGATTAAAAAACGACAGACAAATAATGGCATGAGAGTGAAACACATAAAAGATAGATAGAAAACACAACGCTGTGAAGCATAAATGGAAAGATGAAAGAAGAAGAAGAAGAAAAAACTTATAAAGACGGTAGCGACGGTGTGGCTGAAATCGTGACCTTCAAAAGCCAGCACATTTTCCAGCAGACGTTACAGCAGCACACACAAGCCATTTGTTTCAAGAATGTTTCTTCTTTCTTGTAAATATGTTTTGGTTTAAATTATTCTAGACTTTTGATAGTCTAGATTTTAGTCCTTTGAATTATAATTTTTTTTATTTCTAACAAATTTACAATCTACTCTAGCTAATTACAGAGGAATGAGTAAATATTATGTATGGTTTTTGATATGCATTGACGGTTCTCCATTTTTTCCTTTTGGACTAGGTCTTCTGGCCACTGTCGTTCGAGTCTGCTTTTAACTAAAGCCTGATGGTATAATATGCGTATGAGCGTTTTTTAGATTTGTTGGCGTATAGGTTGACCACTTTAATTATGAAAGGTATTCCAAAATCATTATGGAGGGTTTGGTTCGTTACGTACTAGGAAGCGTCAACCACCATGCAAAGTGTTTTCGACTAGAAAGTCTGTAATATTTTTGTGTTGAAAAGGTTACTGCAACCCTGCAGGTTCAAACTGGTCGTAGTATAGTTTTATAAATGGTAAATTTGTGTTCTGATGTTAGATTTCACTTTTTGCCTAACAACCAGTTCATTTTTTCACTTTTAGGTTTAGTTGGGTCTTTTTGCTTTAATACGCTCTTTTCACGTGAGCTCTTGATTTGCATGCAGGGCAAGATATTTAACTATAATTTTTACTGGGACAGGGGTGTTATTTATGTTTACTTGGAGGCAATTACTTCGTTTTGTGGTAAACGTGATCAGTTGACTTTAACTTTCCATGTCTTAGCCAGTCTTGTAATTCGTTCAGATGGTCTTGTAGCTTTCTGGCTGCTCCAATCGGATCAGTATCGGATGACGAAATGGCCATGTCGTCAGCAATGCGGGAATCATAGTGCTCTCTGTGGCAGGAATATCTGCAGTGTAGATGAGGTAAAGGAATGGCCCAAGGACGCTACCTTGTAGTACACCACCTTTTATTAAGTGGTAATCAGTATCGTTCACTGAGGTATGATCTCAATATTAGGTATATAGGCATAGGGAGATGCCTTTTTCATTTGTACATCAAGGAATACTGCAACACACATTTTTTCTTCAAAACTTTTATATAAAATTCGATAACATTGCTGTATTCCTGAATATTTTTGTCTGAATCCAAATTGAACTCCGGGGATTATGTAATCTTCATCCTCGCCAGAGTGGTAGCAGACTTATCGGGCGATAAGGTGTAGGTTTGATGGGTGGATTTCCTGGTTTTTCAATCAGAAAGTAGTATAGGTGTAGGATGCTATTGTATATTATTGTTAACAGCACAAGCGCCTTTCTTGGTGGATGTTTCAGCACCTCTCCAAGTATAAGGTCATACCCAGGAGCCTTATACGAATTGGACTTGTTGATTTGTTGGCGAACTTCCGCTAGTGAAGTGGGCGGAATAGGTAACGGTAACTGACAGGCAACATTGACATAATTTTTGATTTAGTCATTTTAAAGGCCGTTATCTGAAACTGGGGCAAATACTGTTGATAGATGCTCTGCAAACGTATTTGACTTTTGAATTTTCTTGTTTCTTTTCATAACAAATGATCTTCAGGAGATAAGTTGCTCATGTAGTGTTTGAAGGTTTAATGTTACGCGGGGTTAGTATGTTATCGTGTTGAGATAGGTTTTATCGTGAGGGTTTCTTGTTTTTTGACATTCCCGATGTGCTCTTCTTGTTTAGATAATTAATTCAGAAGAATTTTATTGATTTTCTGAGTGGGCTTCTTTCGTGTGGGTGTGGCTTTCCATGCTGCGATCTGAATTACGTTTGTTACGGTATCAGACCAAAGTAATTAAATTTTTTGGAAATTGCTCTAGCTTTCTAATCAAAAACCGCTCGCAACTGGTACCAAGGCCTCTCTAGGCAACAATCCCACACAAGAACGCGTCACTAGGCGCCAAGTTCCATAGCAAGTGCCAGGTAGACGATTTTTACCACGCCTAAAGTAATTAAATTTTACCATCAACTCAAAAAAAATAACCAATAAACCGGAAAAATAACAACAGACTAATATTTGGTAGCATAACCATTGTTTTTAATCGTCTGCTCACGTTTGGGCATGAAAGCCATCAGTCGGTCAATCACATTTGGCCCAATCTTCTGCCATTCTTGTCGAAGTTGCTGGAACGCTCATCCCAAAGATGTTCAATCGGATTCAAGTCCGAGGACTGTGAAGGCCAGGGCAAAACGCACACTTTCTTCTTCGCCAGGATTTCCGTCACATGGGCCGACTTGTGCTTCGGGTCGCTGTCGTGTTGAAATACCCAGCCGCGAGGCATGTTTCCAAGTGCGTATGGGAGCATATAGTTTTGCAACAACTTGCCATAAACGAGGCGGTCTATGGTGCCGTGGATCCGAACAAGTAGACCAACCCTTTTTGCACTGAACAACCGCACACCATTAGAGACCCGCCTCCATGATTCATAGTCGATTTCTGGTACTTCCGATTATTCTTTCGCCCACTGGAAGCCGTCGCATCCAAACAAGCAGAACTTGCTCTCATCACTCAGAGGATCTTGCGGGCGGTTCTTGATTAGAAAGCTAAGGCGATTTCCAAAAAATTCAATTACTTTTGTCCGCTACTGTAGATGTTGTACAACTTCTTCGATCTTAAGCTGGCTTTTTATAGGACGGTCCAATCTGATTTCTTCGTTCATTAGGTCAAGGAACTGTTACCAGTCAGAATCTTCAACGCATGGTCGCAGAATTGATTTCCTGGATATGAAGTTCTTACTGAGAGTTAGTATTATGGCGATATAATCATAACACAGATCTAGACTCGACTGAACTTCAAAACGAGTGTTTGAGATGCTTTTAACGATAGCAAAGTTAAGAAGATCCGGAAGTTTGTTCCTATCTGTAGGCCAATGCGTTGGTTTTCCCGTAGATATAAAGTTAAATAGTTTAGATGTATTCATCGGAACAGATTGCGCTATTTAAGTGTGATCAATTTAGACCCTCTGTGTGTTTGGAGTTCCAGTTGCTACAAATTGTGGTCCAAGAAAATTATAATAATGTGTTGTAGCAGAGAATAGACAGCTGCAACAGTTATTAGTCGAGGAAGTAATTGTAGTTTCAGTAGTGTAGCTTAGATTTTATCTGTTTTGAAGGATTGTAGGGCATGGTGATTAATGGCTGTTCTAATGGTGACAGCTAGGCCTGCGTGCGCCGTTTCGCCAGGATGATGAATAAAATAGATGGTGTAATTTGGTATTTTGATAAACGCTCTTTTCGTGGAGTGACTTTCACAGATTAGGAAAATATCACTTTTGTTATAGTCCACGTATAGGGTGATTTCTGGAATGTGATTTTATAGTCCATTTGCATTCCAGGCAGCTATCCGTGCTGAAGAAGCAATTATTGGGCTAGTCTACTTATGACTGTAGTGTTGAGTACTTTGTATTATTTTTATTTCTATTTTTCATTGTCATTTTACAATGACAGAAAATTTCTGAACATACAATTTATCTTTAACATCATCCTTTATGTGGAACTTGAAGAGTCCGCGCTTTGGAAAAGCAGCAAGTAATCCATTGGCAATGGTGGAATAAATTTTATTTGCTTTGGATAAATCTTATTGAAATTAATATTTAGTTTAATGTCTTCAAAGACTTTTACGGCCAGAATTTGAAGGTTAAGTCTGAAGAGCATCTTCTAGATATTACAAAATAGACTAAATAGTCAAAAGTTTTCTCTAATTTAAAGAGCTACAAGAATTTATTTGTTTTTTCCCATCTTTTATGTGCCCTAACTGAAAACGTAACCAACATGTATATTAAAGATGCCTATTGTGTACTTCTTAATGTTACCACTAAATAGGAGCAACAAACTATAATTGATTATGCCCCCACTATTAATTTTTTGTAACAGCGATATGCAATAAAAGTAATTAAAGTAAAACGATGTTCTCCATCAGAAAGATGTATCGTTGATGGTTATAACCAAATAAAATACAGACATTGGACTATAATCAGATTAGTCCAGGCTGTATAGATTTTTTGTATACCAGAATACATAGATAATTTCAAATGTTTTGTTTCTTTTTCTCTATTGGGGATTCTATATAATACTAATTTAAAAAAGTATATGTTGGTACTGCAATTTTATTAGATTCCTATTTTTAAGTCTTAACAAATTTGCAACGTTTCCTGTATACCCTGATTCCTTCAGTTTCAGTGAGTGGAGTTAGTTATCAGTTGACGTTTTCTCTTCAACCGTACTAATTCTTTAGATTTTACCTTACACTTTCAATTCACATAGTTTTTTAAAATTGTAAATTTTTTCCTTAGCTTTTTAGTTATTGCCACTAACAAAATCAATATGTAATATGTACTTAACTATCAAACAAAACACTGTTAGTTAATAGAGGGTTCAAAATAGTAACTCAAATCCATGCAACTACAAGCGAGAAGAACTAAAGCAATCGAAAAATCTACTTTATTAGTTCGTTGGCTGACATCATACTTTAAATCTATTTTAAATAGAAACTTTTCTTATTTTTTTTTAACGTACATTTCAATTGTCTGGCCCATCGTAAAGTCGGCATTATGGTAGAAATAAAGGTTGCCTATTAAACTTCCTATTTATAAAAACTAATATGTATTACATGGCAACTCAACTAGCTAGACCATTGTAGTTCCTATAGATTCTATGTAAATTAATAAATCAGATGATTAGCAAATGGCAAAAGACAAAATCTCTTAAACGCATGACCATGGCGTCAATATTCCTCTATTCATGAATAAGGAAGACCAAGAACTATAGGAGCTTGTTCCCATACCATGACGCTACCAGTTTTGGTAATGTAAAGCTCATGTCCGAATTTGTTTATTAATCAGTGGTCCTAAATTTGTCACTAAAGATATATCACTGTTTTTCAGCTGTCAGTGTTGATCAACAGAAATATTTGGCGAGAGTCAAGTAAAGCAAAAGTAGAAAATATTTTACGGCAATCGATTCAGCGGTTTGGCGAAGCTTACATTCTTAACTTACAAAGTTCTTGGGGCTGAACCCTGTCTTTTTTTATAAAAGCCGTGGAGTTAAAAAATGGCGTGCCATTAAAAATCGTCCAACATGTCAGAATCTTAAGTGACTACCAAATGTGAACATAAACCCACGACAACCCTTGGTAACCGCCGTAACGTTTTAGAAGACTGCTATGAACGTGGAGAGGCCCAGGTTATAGAAACATCTAGCAATAGTATCCAGCCCTGTTCTTCCGGCTGCGGTGGAAGGAAACTGGATGGTGATCTTGGAGTTGCTGCAGCAAAAGCAGGGTGACCTGAATCACTTGCCGCTTGGCTAAGTGCCGTCCCCAAAGGTACGGTTTGCCTTGCACTTGAGTCACTTAAGACAGTGCTGTGAAAACGCGAATCACTGGCAGCGGTGGTACTGACGAATTTTCTTTTCTTTGGCTCTTTCACTATAACAGCCAAGCTGAGGACAGGTCGAAAATCTTCTTTCCCTTTCTAAGTTTTAGACATCAGACGGAATCTGACACAAAGGGGAATTTCATCGTTCCCCCTCAATCTCTAAAGACGTCGAAGGCGTTGGCGGTCGGTGCCGGCATTATCGTAACCTTACATTGGGCGTTGGTAGGTTTAAAGCCCTCCTCGGTGGTGCTGAATTAAGCTGGCGATTTTTCACGCTCACCAACAGTAGAGACAATCGTTGATCGCTGGTGCTGGCTGTAGTGGCTCTAGGGAAAACTGTTTGCACAAGTCTCGGTAGAGACGGCAATCATAGACTGATGCTCTTTTTTGCTCAGTCTGTAAAACTCAAGAAATACCTCGGGAAATAAGGACGTAGCACAAGGAATCATGACTTAGTATGGCATTACTAACTGCGCTGACTACCCTGCAAAGAATTCCGCCCCTCAGCCGCTTGTGAATGCCTTATAAGTCTTATAACCTAATTGAGAAGCAATAAAAGCATTTGAGTAAACACAGTGAAGTTCCAGTCAATGCGCAGAACATAACAACACTAAACTCAATGGGAGTGATATCTGACAGAGCAAGTCCGTTGGTCTGACGTAACCCAATGAGACTGGTGTGATGGCCTTTTCGCCCTTGAACCGCTTGTATATCGCGGCGGCAGGCTGGTGGCTTTGATATCTGCCGCTACGTTTTGCTGTCGCACACTAAACGGCATATGGGCTTTTGCTCAGCCGGCAAGTCTGCATACGCCGTCGGCGGCACCCTTTGATATGAAAAGTGCTGTCGAATTAAAATTTCCCGCAAAAGACCTACCACTAAGCCAGGCGCGAAGCCCGGCAACATACGCACACCGCATCGCGTCCAGTACGGCCGCATTTAACCAACCCGCAATATGTACTCGCATCGCAACGCGGCCAGTGCGGTCGCAGTTAACCAACCCGCCGATAACTACCCCGCAAGAAATCAACCCGCAATATACTCACACCGCATCGCGTCCAGTGCGGCCGCATTTAATCAACCCGCAAAAATACCTGCACCACATCGCGGCCAATTCGGTCGTGTTTTAACATCCCGCAACATACTCGATCCGCATCGCATCTCGGCCAGTGCGGTCGTGTTCCAGACACGAAGACATCGCAACAAGGTGGCCACCGTGAAACCATCGCCGCCAAAGCCGAAGCCGATTCAGGTGAGCGATTTGGCTTTACTTTCGGTTGATGTCGGTAGCCGCCCCCATCCGCTTTCGCGCTGGCCGTTTAAGGTACGATTTGGGCCTTATCGTTGTACATTTCAAAACGGGCCGTACTTAGTTTTCCACACCGCCCCACGAGGGCACGGCTATTTACACGCCTGCCTCTCCAGAGACGACAGCAACAGAGATGGCAGCAACAAAGGACGAAAGAATAAGGCAAAAAAGGCGGATCCTAACTTCCCGAAGAATATAATAAGAGCGAAGATGGGCAAGTGTTTAGAGTGCAGGCGACCAGCAAAAAGAATAAATTCGCTTAGCTGAGATCAGGTAAAGCCGTCCTAGGACCTGCTGTTCTAGCAAAAAAAAGCTTTACAAAGACCCCACCCGAGCCGAAAAAAGGAACGGTGCACGCGGTGATAATAGTGGATTAAAGAGGCCCTGAAAGTAAAGGTAGATTCCAAAAAGGTCAACGTCAGCATCGTCGAAATGAAGAGAATTTAGGCAGGTGTCATCGCCAAGTTATATCGACCCAAAAAAGCTGAAGATTGTTTTAATCACTAAATCCAAAGTGATAGACAGTCCAAATCTCGACAAAAACGCCTTTTAGTAACTTAGCAACTGAAAAATGTGCTGATAGCGCAGAACCTCGAAATGGTTAAGGCACTTGGCTACGCGAGATGAAAAAATCTCCGAATAATAGCATCATTTTAGTGCCAACAAGAAAAATAAATGCAAAGTCAACATCTTGTTAAAAGTGATCTCCAAAGCGCAAGAGACTCTGAGGGGCCGCCGGATTAACTTGAAGGGTAGAACGGCAAAACTATGCAATCTGCTGAGGCGCTACTAATATTATGACTTTGGCCGTAAAGCACGAGAATGTAAGGAGAAAGACTAGCTATATGGAAAGTGCGCCAAATAGTTTATGAGGTCTCAGTAACTGAGAATACAATCATCAACAAAGATACCAGTCTGATATATCAAAAAATTGTGTAAAAAGTCAAGGTTTGACACCAGGAGAGTCATGTTTGTAGTCATGCAAGTAGAGAAAGAAGTCCACTATAAACTAAGTAACTATATTTTATTGTTTTATGATTATCATATGGAAGTGTTTAAACTACATCGCTAACCAAAAAGCAGTAATCCCAAAATGCACCATTAGAACGCTACTTGATCCCAAAAACATAAAGATACAAACGGATTTTCAAGTTTAAGTTTAGAGTTTTGTAAAGATGGTATCGTCCAAGATCAATATCCGATACAATCATCGGGACGGTAAAAAACGAGCATGCGGATCAGTTGGCCAAAGAACAACCGTAGATTTTTGAGACTCTTTTAACAGTGCTTTTAAAAAATGCGGCCCAAAACTAGGGAAAGAGAACAAGGGTGGTTAGAAGTAGAAACAGAGTGACATGCGACAGCTCATTACTGGGCTAAACAATTTTTGGTCCTGCCTAGTCCTAAAGCTAAGAGAAAACCAAGGCAGATGCAGGTATGAGGAGGACGAAGATATTACGTTAAACTAAATGGGGAGGAAGATGCAAGCACCCTTACCAAAAGAAAGTGAAAATGGCAACAAACGCATAAAGAGATCAAAGAACTTTCTAATTTGAGCGATGACCTTTATTATTTACCCTTAAACCGGCACGATAGATTACACGTAGATGAAAACTCAAGGGTTGGACACATTACTGTTATAGAAAATAAAGTTTAGAGTTTAAAAATAATATAGTTGTGGTAGCGCTGCTCAGGTGTTGCAGATCGGAACACCAGTCCTTAAGATAAGAATTTACCTAAATGTTTGTACGCAAATATTTTAATCAATAAATTTTATTGCTAATGCTAATAGCTTACGACAAAACGACAAATATAGTCATTAACGTTAGCATGTTAGTGAAAAATGACGTAAAGAACGACGTCAAAAACAAAAATTGTTTTCTACGAGTCGCTTTTCAGTGGTAGGATTAGAAGAAGTCAGTAGTACGGACACGGACCATTAAAATCATGTCACTTAGACGGTAATAAGTAACGGAAATATTTTTTTAAATAAATGCATTAAAATAGTTATTTTACCGCCCAAAGAGTTTCTAAAGAATTCTGAATAGAAGGGTGAATTAAATATAAACCAAAATTTCTTGTCGTAAAGTCAACAGTTCCTGAGCGTTAAAGAAGATCACAATATTAGAACTAATCACAACTAATTATTAAGTTTCTGACAATAGAAGGGGTAAAACCGCTCGAAATTCAAATATACTTAAAGCATAGGCTATTAAGAAAACTAAACGACATAAAGTATTTTTGGAAAAATAAAAAGGTCAGCGACGTTTCTCAAGGAGCAGTGCGACTGAGGAGAATATTCACATTGTCCTCCACCTCCTTAAAGACTAAGAATTATTGAAATATAGCTACTTATACTCGACAAGCAAAATAAAGATTTGTTCTGGACTACACTGTCCAGACTACAAAAAAGAACACTCAAAGGACAAGGATTTGATGGGGATGTTGCTGTCTAAGCGTTCGCGTGCGATTAGCTACTGTTTTATGTGCAATTATTGTAGTACAAGACTGCATTTCCTAATTATTTTTTAATGCTCTTCAATTTTGCCTCGCAACAACACTAAGAATTAAGCCAGTCATTAATTGTAGACGCAATTTGAATTCTAGCTCTTTGTAAATACGGCAGGTCGTCTTTAGTTTCGGGGAGCATGTCTTCTATATGGGTAGTATCTAAAACACAACCAAAAATCGCAAAAAACTCTTTGTTGTAATATTACAACTTACTATAAATGACTAACACAGGCAAATGTGCCTTGAACTTTTCTGAGTACTGTGTCTTGAACCATGGATCTACTGTCCCTTGCACAAACAGCACGTTGCTTATTACCATGTCCGTGCCACCATACAGCAGATTTGTTGTTTTGACGGCGTTCGCTACAAAGGAGGCATCGTACTGCTCTCCGAAGGCATATTGGCACTCTAGAGCTCGATATTCTAATGGGAACCTGTTCCCAAAAACTTGAGGAAGGGAAGACGAAGTCATGAAAACGCCAATCTCGTTGCATAATAGGTACTGGTACACACGTTCTTAAAAATAAGGAAAAATATTTTTAAGGTTTGTTGTTGTATAAAATTTATGTTCTACACCCTAAACGAATTAAATGTTTTAAATTTGCACCACACTTTACCATCATCCGTACAAAATTAAAATCGTTCCAGGTCTCAATGGAGCAGATTATGCCACGTTTCTGTGAAGAATTTTTCTATTGGGTTAATCGACCTGAGGACATGAGTGACGAGGTCTATTTTCATTTGTTTACCTCAGTAAACACAACTTTAGGTTTCGGAGTGACCTAAACCCTTGATAACTGCATCCACAACCTCTCCATTTCGTAAAAGCTGCTGTGTGGTGCGCTATGTCATCATCAGGAATTATAGGGCCCTACTTTTTCGATGATTATTTTGGAAATGCTATAGCCGTGACTTCGAAAAGGTATTCATGCATCCTGGCAAACTTTTTTACTTCAGAACTTGCTCAGGACGATGTAAGCGAAAAAACATTTTTTCAACAAGACGGAGCTACCGGCCACACAGCGAGAGTAAGCACCAATATTGTAAAAGGTTCGTTTCTAAATCACATCGTCTCTCCAAAGAAGGATATTGGAAAGTCTTTTCGTTCGCCAGACCTCAAAGCCTACGATCTCTTCCTTTGGAGTCATTTGAAGGGTGAAGTTTACCTGGATGAACCGCTAAGAACAATCACCTGTTATTCCGCCTCACCTTTTATTAAAATTAAAGTTGAAAAATCAACATTTTAAGTGTAACGACACGATAGACATAAATTCCTTCGGAAAAAAATAAAATAATACTTGAAAATGTAGCTTTTTGTTTCAACAACAGAAAAGTTGTAACAAAGGAAAGCCAAATATTTAAAAAAGTAACAATCGCACTCAAGAAATAAAAACATTTTCAAAGTACTTGTGAGCCAAAAGGCAGAAATAATAACAAAACAAAAAATTTTTGTAGGTACATACCAAACGTGTAAAAATTTTTCGGCTTGGCATACCGGCTCGTGTTCCTCAACGAAATCATCTTATTTTCAAATACAAAACCCATGCATTCGCTGAGCATGGGTTTCAGTAAATATCTGATGCCGGCAGCAAGGCCGTCTAAAGCGTTTTCAGCACCGGTTACATGCGCACAAACTTCTCTAATAGTAGCGAAAGGCTTATAGGCACTATCGCCCTGAGCCACCCCAGCAAACGAGACCGCAATGTTGAAGAACAGCGTCGCCATGTCTCTCGAATTGTTCATCGACTTCTCCAGTGGGGTGCACAAGTTGAACTTTTTATCAATAACACGTCGCCCTTCTGCCGTTTTCAGCTGTTTGCTGAACTCAGAAGCTCCCCCTTGTAACGTTGCCATACAATTTTTATCATATAATTCGTACCTTCGCAGTGCTAACGTAATGTAATCTAAAACAGAAGATTGAGGTTAAGGTTAATCACAACTTACAATTAGGCAACCAGATAGTCATAGTCTTACAAAAATACAACAATAATATTTTAAATCGTAAAATGTTGACTAAGAATCATATAAACGAAAAACTAAAAAGTGTTAGACCTTTGGAGTAACATGAAAGCTTGGGGGATGTACAAAGTGGTTCAGATATGAGCGGGACTAATTTTTTACAACAAAATTAGATTGCCAAACACTTATTTGCGCAGCTCAATCTTCAGCATACTCTCTTACGGAGTCAACACATTTTTTCCAACACTGCGGAAGCATCCTGATGCCATTTTCAAAAAGGCTTTTGGTATACTGCCAAAGTCTGGATGACGGCGTCATTGTCTGCAAGCCCCATATCTTGCAAGTCTGATTTGAATCTTCCCAACAGCAACACTTGCGACCAAATCGGGACTGTGGAAAAAGATTCCATTTCAATTTCCGCAAGGTTTCCATTGTTGTTTTGGCCGTATGGAGGCGTGCATTGCCTTGAAGGAAGGCTACCCGTTTTTCACCTATCTTCTGCTTGAATCAGACCTTTTCCTTTACGCTTGTTGCCAGGAGGTCTCAGTAATCAAGTAAAATTGACTGTTTTGGCATCAGTCAGAAAGTCTACAAGTATAACCCCTTACTAATCTAAGAAGAACGTTGCCATCACTTTTCCTCCCGAACAAATCCACTCTTGGGTTTGGGAGAACTGGCAGGAACTGCTGCAGCAGACGACTGGCAGCTTGTATGCACATCATTTTGCTCACGTCCGCCAAAATGAGTAATACCCACCATGAATTCGCCTTGCGATGATGTCAGTGGTTTTACACCAACTACCGACACTGCTTATACTCACGATCAATGTTTGGCTCGGTGACGGTTGTCCGCGGTTCATTCTCCATACGGTCTTTGACCTCTCTGAAGCACTTACACCACTCAAACACACTAGTCATCGAAAAACACTATTTTTCATATTATTGTTGGAGTCTGTAATAGATTTCAGAAGACGGAACGTTTTTTCCAACGAAAAATTTGATCACAATGCGTTGTTCCATGCTCCGCGGTGTCTTTTGTTCGCTCATCACTTTAGCAACTCCAAAAGAGGACTGAACAGGTTCTTACCCAAGCAGAAGACGGAGTGGAGAAGGCACAGCTACTGCGCAGTGCGGTTTGTTTATACAAAAATCAGTCCTGATCATATTTGACCCACCTTGTACATTCCTAACAAGCTATTTATTTAGTTCAAAGCTAAATCACTTTATAAAAAAATATTTTTTTAATGAAATGGAGACTAAAAGCAAACTGTATTTAACTTGTTCTATCCAATGATATATAGCATGCTTAAGTAAAGCAAGTGTAGAAAATGTAGAGTTTTATTGTTAGATGAAACTTACACAGACAAAAATTGTATTTTAGGCCATGGCCTTTGACCTTTAACCTCACTTTTGGCAAGTACTAGTATTATGTGGTTCCTTCTCAGATAATCCTTAATTATTGTGATCAAAAAAGCAATAGCATTTCAAACTCAACATACTCTTATATAGAGCGCTAGTATGGTTGAGGTGCTTGGCTGCGGTGGGGATGAACCCGGGTTCAACCCCAGGTCCACATATTTGGCGAGTGGCTTGCTCGTTCAATAAAAAATAATTGATTGTTTACATTAACTATAAATACATAGTAATAATGTAGTACTTGCCCACATCAGAGATAGTGGGTGACTACTGAACAGTAAAAGTGAACATATAAGAGCCTCAACTTCTCAGTTCACAAGCCTTGCCTCCGTGCAACTTGTAATCTCACTATTGTTGTCATATGTGTCCTATAGTCTTAATAAAACTATCTTAGCTTTTTAAATAAATACTAAGAGGAAACCCAGAAAAATAAACCAAACAAAATAATTATTAAAGTTCTAAATATACACACACTGTATGGTCACCATCTCCTTCAAACTGTACACCGTTAAGGATCGATCAAGAAACTAGGCTGGTGTTCTTATTTTAGTTAAGTATCACTAGTGTTCGCGCCAATTCTCAATTACTTATATTTGAATTTTTAAATTAGAACCGACCGTCTTTTGGTTCTCTTCTGTATATTTTAATTTGTGATATCAGCTGTTAATTTGCACGACCACGCGGAATGCTTTGCTTTTGCCTCTGCTCTCGACTGTCTGGCTCTTACCTGGTCCTTTTTTCGCTCGCTTCGTTTTGAATTTAGTTTGTGATAGTTTAGAAAGAGGGCGACCGACTACAAATTTTCCATAAGCCGAAAGCGTTTTGACCGAGAGTTCGCCGACGTGTTTGATTAGCGGCAGAAGTTTCAATTTCTGCGAGGCCGTTTTGTTGAAAGCCAATTTTGTGGCGGAATTTGATACTTTGCCGACCAGATTAACCTCTTCCCGGGGGTCGTTTTGCTTTTGCCGGTAAAACTCAGTTCCATTGTTCTTTACTGCTGACTCGGCAAGGGACGAAAAAGGAACCTTTGCACCAGGAAAGACGCTACCGATCGGCTCCGCTGTGAAGATTGGGGTAAATTGTCCTAACTTTTCACCCACACCCTTATTTTCTCTTTCTGGATCCCCCAGGACCAACCGCATAGGGAACCGATTTCTACGGGAAAATTTTTAGCTTTAGCCTTTGAAGTTTTTTTGTTTAAATTTAAAATTACTATAGAGTCCGCTTTTTGGCCTCAACAACTAGCTTTAAAAAAACATACAAGTAGAGTTATGCGAGCTCAGTGATTTATAGTTTACACTCCTTTATTTGAATGTTTAATAATTTATAAACAATACGAGAAAGCCTATCTAAAACCATGAGTAAAATATGAATGATATGTTTACGTTGACGTTTATTTCAGTAGCAAGACTTGAGGTTTCTGGGTCCAGCTCCTAATCTATCTCTTGATTATCCTGACGTGGATAGTGGGTGGCCATATACATAGATCGCTTTTGTGTTCCCTCACAGAGAAATTAAAACATTCGGGCAATTGTATCAGAACAAGCAAACTCCCTAGTAAGAATATTTCTCTTACTCAATGAAACAAGAGTCATTCCATCGGGGCATTTTCCAACGTCTTGATTTAAGCCATTAGGTCCCAAAATTGCAGGTATGTTTATGGTAGAAGATATTGCGCGTTTAATCACTTCATTTATTTTGCGATTGCAGTAGTGACGTTCTGCACTTTTTTTGCAATGATATCCATTGTTTTTCATATTCATACCACAAATATAAAGTTTACAGACTTTAAGACTCGGACGAAGCCATATTACACGAAAGTTGTTATCCATAAAAGTATTTAATGCTAGAGAACAGAGGACGGTTAGTTAATCAAGAGAGCTTCAAATCGAATCCTGTCTAAATTTGTATCTAAACTAAAATAATCCAACATCCTTGAAAGACTTATGTTATCCCACTTCTTTGGGCATTAGGATAATCCGGAGAAAATTTTCCGTTTTTATTTTCCTGAACATTAACGGCTTCTTGGTGAAATAGATTCTTACCCAAGCCTTGAGAAAAAAGAAAAAATTAAGCTGGCAAGGCGGTGAGTATCATTTAATGAAACCAAAAAGGCAAGGATTGAAATATCCTAGGATTTTCAAACTTCTAGACTACTGAATCGCACGAGGAAAAAATATTGGCTTCGTTGTGTTCCCTTCAGGACAAAATTGAGAATAGTTATAGAAATTATCAATATATTCTAGATAATCTAAAATCATGCTTGGTGGAGTTGCCCGAAAGAGGCAAATCAACTAATAAAAATAGAGTGCCGAAGAAGGTAAAAAGCAAAGTGAGGTTGGAGTCTCGAACTAAACCTCTTAATCTCAGTTATCTTTTTATCAAAAGTAGGTTTTATTTTGTTGTCGTTAACAGGAGCTCCAAGAAAAGAAACCTGCTCTACAGGCTGGATACCAGGAAAAACTTACGTGAAACTAGAAAAACTAAATTTTTAACATTATCCAAAAGAATATCTCGCAAATGTTGGAGTAATTTGTTACCTAAGCGATAAAAATAAATCACAGGTTTTTAAATACTTGTAGGACTACATTAGGAACTGCTGCCAAAGTTTTATCGTCTAAATACCAAACTTTCAGTTCAGAATATAAAGACTCAATCGCTGGCTGAATCGAAAGACAAAATGTAAAGCTCCTGAAGAAGAATTAATAGTTTTATCCCCCAAAAATAAGTAGGATTTGAATTGATAGGCTTGAATGAAGAAGGAATGAAGCCAGAAAACTTTTTTTCTAGTGTTGAAGGCGTTATTGAGATCAACTTTCAAAAGAATTTTATTAAACCCGGAATGACTCTTTAGATCATTTTTAACGGAATGGATAACAGCCTCACATTCTCCACGAGTTGCAAACTGGTAGGGCCGAAAATAATCTCCCATGGTTTGGACGTATACCACTATCTTTCTTTGACAAAGCGCAAAGTGAAGCTCCTTAGAGAATTGGAAGAACTTTCTGCATAATCTAGTTAAAGATGAGATCAATTTTTAAGATTGGTTTCTAGGCAAGGGGCACAAATCTATTATAAGTCCGAATCCCATCCATGGCCAAGAAGACATCTTCATCATGGATAAGAAGGGCTACTATGTCCGGAGAAGGGGATAGACAGTCTGAAGTTTTTTTATGATACAATGGCCCTTTCGTATCTTGATTTAGCTTTTAAGGAACCAGGCGCTGTTTTTAAATTGTTGGTATCTAAGATGTTCCTAAAGTATAAGAGTCTCATTGACCGCGGTTACCTTTTTACATTTTTTTTTTAAATTGTTAAACATACCGGTAACAAAATTCGGCCAATTGTGACGGAAGCCTCCGTCGACTTCATAATTATGGAGGACACGGATGATGGAGTTGCCGTGATATTGAATATTGTTGTAAAGATCTTGAACGCGCAGGGAGATAAACTCTTGGATGGTCGAAATTTTTGCATCTCTCTGGAGGCACATACCATTAAAGATGGACTTTTAAATTTGATTCTGGACAACCTGGAGCTTGCTAATGTGCATGTTTGAGGGCCTAGCCCCAAAGCAGAGCTACATACATCATGATAGAGCGGATGATCGTTTTATATATGATCAGCTTATTGCGCTTGAGAATTGGCTCCGGGGTTGGATTAAGAAACCGAATGCTTTGGTAACTTTCCTATCTATGTGCAATCATCCCGAAATAGTTAGTTTCTTCTACCCAGAGCATCTCCCTTCCGAATATCTTGAGGTTAGCCAAGTTTTCTCGCCGGTGAAGCGGTTTCTTGGTTCTTAATTCTCTTCTCCGGATCAATTTCTATTCTCCACCTGTCACGCTAGTCGTCTAATAGATTTAATTTCTTCTGGAGTGGATGGGTCACAAAGCAGTTCTCTTTTACGTACTAGGCCAATGTAGTGGAGGGTATAATTGACATGTCTCAAACGTATAGATTGTTCTGCACCGGATACAAGACGGGGCCTTGGGGAATGCTGGGTTAAAGCCATCTCTTTAATAACCTCATGTCACCGAACACTGGAACCGGAGAGCAAGGAAAATTTTGTACACCAAGTCGTTGTGTCACATCAAGTTTTGGCCACATCGCGAAAGACTGCACCGGTAGTTTCCACAACCAAAGAAACTAAAAGGTAGTGAAGTATTCTGTGCGAAAACCAAACTGATTCTCCAGAATTAGTTGGAGGTTTTCAACAGCTACCCTCAGGTGCTGTGCATAAGGAGGTCATAAACGTCCCCAAAGTTGGCTAATGAGCTGGTAATTCTAGAAAAAGCTCCTTGATATCCCAGGATTGGGCAACATAATGACTTCTAAGGGCTCAAAATGTGGTGGAAGCGAAGAACATCGTTGGTAATAGTGAGTACGCAAACGATTGCCTTGCGTAACATAAAGGCTAGGTTGAGCTGGAGGATTTTTTTGTAGGTTGCCGGATATAGGTATTTCTAGGGCTTCTCCCCTCGAAGACGATCCACGAAGCGGTCGACGTACTCGAGATGGTCAAGGTTGGTGTTGTCATAGCTGAGCTTGCATTGACGCTCCGGGCATCAGCTTTGTTCTGATTGATGCCAGGCTCTTCATGGATGGTCAGTTATGGAGGGTCTTGATCATCCTCCAGTGACTGTTGTCGGCCATATTCCCAGTCAATTATCGCAATTATTTGATCTGATTGAACGTACGAGCTACGCGATAGCTTGCATTTGGGTTTTTTGATCTATGGTTAATTGAGACGATAATGATGATAACCACTTTTTAGCATGTGGATACCAAAAGAAAAGGAAAACTTCAAGAAGCTTGAAGAAACGGAAAAAATCTGTAACGCCGAAGAAGTTACAGTTAGTAACTAATTGGATATATTCTAAATAGAAGAGTTGAACTGAACTATGCTATTTATTTTAAAATCACATGCCTTTGAATTTCTTAAATGGTAGTTATCTGAGATCTCCAAGCAACATTAGTCCTTGACGTAAGTGTGAGGTTATCTGTGGAAGTTTTACTTTAGATAGTGCAAATCAACTACAGTTTTCATCAGGTTTTTATTTAATTAAACAAGGTGGAAACGTGGAACAGTGTACCACAGATATTCCGAGCTTTATATAACAACGTCTTAAAAGTTAGCTTGACGTCATTTTAAATTTAGTTGCCATAAATGTTAAAATATACATCGCCGAACGGTGCTTTCATATTTACCGAGTTACACTCATATTAATGGTAATATTGAGGTGCAATAACGAAGGGTTAGTTTGTCCGCCGCGTATCCCGCCAGCCGGCCGCTGCGCTAGGGCTATCGGGGTGATCCTTCGAGCATTTTCGGGACCACGCGGAAATATACGAATGATTGCTATATATTTCGGTACATCAACGTGACGTCAGCGCGTATTACAGCAGTGCAACAGGCTGAGACGAAATTCGTGAAGTACAAAGAACTTTATCGCAGGGACGATTAAAATTCGCCGGCGATCAGTAGCCGCCGCTCGAGCGGATTTCCGCCAGGGGCCAAATTTTTAACTCTTAACTTGCGAAAACTGACTGAAGGAATAGTCGTAGAAATGTGATTTTTTACAGCCTAATTCTGTCGGATCCCCTCTTCATTATGGGATAAACAAAAGTTTTTTTATCATTTCCGGTTTTGGAGCTGAAAAAAGCGACAGACCGTTTGATCACAGAAATATTTTCTTGAGAATGCATATCCTGTAAGCTTTTAAGTAACCATAAAATAAGTTAAAAGCTGGACCTTTTATGTGTATGGTTGTTAAGGGCGATATTTATATGAGCTAATATTTGATTACGTCATTTTGGACTTATTCCTTATCTGTTGAAAATTAGTTGCTTGTTCTCACCTCCATAATCAGCCCTCAGATTAATTGCCGGGCTAGAAGCAACAACCGCGTGCACCAAATGGGGATACTTGATACGTAACCACGTAGCCAACGCTCCGGGGTAAGATCCACCAAAAGCGATCCATTTCACATCGCTCGACAGATTGTACTTCTCGTTCATGCCACTTATAAATGTGGCCAAGTCCGCAAGGGCTTGGTTGGTATTCATGTACTTTAAATTCGACAAGCTCAGATCTCTAACGCAAAAATCAAATAGTTCGATTAATTAGGCTGTTAAAATACATTAGACAAAAGTTTTATCAAATTCTGAAAACAATCATCAAGAGATAAAACATTTTATTGCTCAAAATGAGACATGGCCGAAATGGCATAGAAACTTACTCAACAGGCCAACTTTTTCCAAAGTACCTATGTTCCAATGCAAAACAGCGCGCCGAATCGTCTTCCGTAATTGATCCAAGCATAATCAACCAATATAGGAACTTCGAGTTCGGCTTCGCCACCCACATAAAGAAAAGACGGCCCGCCCTTTTTGTAAAATGCGTCGTTAACGAAGTACTGCTACCAAACGACAAAGACAAAGATGTAGAGGCAATCGTGAGTAATGATTGACCTACCTGCTGCCATTTTTTAGTGTTTTGGGGATCGAAATGGTCCAACTTCTGCTGAAACCAATATTCCTCTATGTTGTTAGAATCATTTTGCTGTCCATGTATGGGCAAGGCATTCAGCAGTAGAGCACTCAATGCAAGGCTTAAAGGAGACATTTCTGAAATGGGAACATAAACTGTCTTCGCTTTATAGCGATATTTTATCATCATAATAATGACGTATTTTAAAGCCCGTAAAAGTGAGGATAGATAAAGAACGTGCTAAACAATAAAATTTTATTTCTAATTCGTGCAGTTGTACTTTAAAAAAATTACATACACAATCAACCAAAAAAACAACTCTAAAAATGATTTTATGTAGCTTTGGTGTTCGACTTTAAAACACTTTTATTATTATTTTAAATAATTACAATATATTAATAAAGAGTCTAGGTTTAAGTTATGTGGGACACCAAGAGAAGTTAAGCATTATAACGGCTGACGCCAAACCTTGCATTTAAAAGGCAATATGATTATGCAAAATAAAGCCGAGTAAACCCATTTATGGAGGCTTTGCTCCATCATTTGCCACCGTGAAAAGATGGGTAGCTGAATTTAAACGTGGTCGTACCAGCTTAGCTGTTGATGAGCATTCGGGACAGCCAACAACTGCGAGCTCCACCGATAACATCAAAAAAGTTTACCAAATGCCACTGGACAACCGTCGAATCAAGGTTAGAGAGATAACAAAGGCTGTGGGCATACCTAAAGAACGCGTTTGTCACATATTGACTGAAGAATTGAGCATGAGAAAGCTGTCCGCTCATTGGGTTCTGCGCTTGCTCACTTTGAACCAAAAATTCAATCGAATGAACATTCTCAAGGCCCTGCTTAAGCGGTTTCAGCGAAACCAGTTGAACTTTTTTCATCGATTTATCGCTGTCGATGAAACTTTGACTACCATTATACTCCTGAAACAAATAAACAGTCAAAACAGTGGACTGCAAAGGGTGATCCTCCTCAAAAAAGGCAAAACCAGTTTTATCGGCTGGGAAGGTGATAGCGAGTTTTTTGGAATAGACAGAAAATTCTGTTCATCGACTACTTAGAAAAATAGAAAACAATGGCGGGGTCGTACTACGTATCGTTATTGGACCGGTTGAAGGCAGCAATTACTGAAAATTTGCCCTTTTTTGAACGGAAAAAAGTTCTCTTCCATCAAAACAAACCACCGGCTCACACTTTGACCCAGCATATTCACCAGATCTGGTTCTCAGCGATTATTTCCTGTTTCCTGACTTCTAAGTTTAGCTCGGAGGACAGATATTTTTATCAAACAAAGAGACCGTCTCAATCGTAGACGCCTATTTTAGAAAGCAAGATGCTATCTACTATTTGAACGAGTTAAAGAGATTGCAACATCGCTGAAAAAAGTGTATCGACTTAAAAGAAGACTATCTTAAAAATAAAATTAAATTTGAGATAAAAAATACTTACTATAAGAAGAAGTTGCAAAGTGGTAGATGAGATTTATAAAGAGCACAAGATACATGAAGTAATAACAAGAAGCTAGACCATATAGAAGGGATGGAAAATGAAAGGATAATGAAGGTAGTGCTATAAAAAGAAGTCACCTGAAAAAAATAAAGGACGTAGAAGAATATAGAAGTAGTAAATAAAAGTGGAACTCAAAAAAAGCATACTAAATTAGAAAAAGAGGCAAATAATACCCTAATCACAGACACTTTAAATGTTTTTTATCCTAAAAATGTTATCAAATTGTTTCCTCGGTAGTGGAGACATTTTTTCTTTATTAGCAATCAGAAATACAATAAATTCCAAAAGCTAATGTGTTGTCTTACCAGCTACATTACTCTAAAAATGACGTTTTTAGACCCCACTAGTAGGTCTGCTGGCCAGTTCTTCTTTAATCTTAGTCCCATAGGTACTTCAAGTAGTGGTTGGAGCAGAGGATTCGTGCGATTTGCGATGTTGTGGAGTTTATACTGCTAGTTAGGAGAACATCATTGACATACTCGTATATCTTCATGTATCATTTGGTCCGTCACGTACCAAGGTGCACTGTCCAACATTTGAAGTATTTTGAACTGACATCGTTGAATTATATCTACGCAGGATTTGCTAACATACCCCCACAGTTCTATGTCATATTGCCATATTAATGCGATGATAATCCTGTACACAAGAAGTTTATTTTCCAGGGACAATTTGGAGTGTTCGTCCAGCAGCCAATATAATTCTTTGGTTTTGAGGTCTATTTGCTTTCTCTTCTTAATTATGTGACCTCTCCAAGTAAGTCTAGCATTCAAGTGGAATCCTAGATATTTCAAACAGAAAGCTCTTCGTATTTCTGTGTTGCTTATGTATATCGGTGAGCATTGCTCATGTTTCAATGTAAGGTGCTGAGATTTGTTTTCGTTGATTTTAATCTTCCACTGGTGGAGCCAGTTTTTCAACTGGTCTAGGTGGTTTTGTAATGATTGAAAGGCTGTAATTGCATCTTTTTGTGTGGCAAGAATAACAGTACTGTCCGCAAAGGTTCTAGTATTTCTGCTAGTAGAGATGTCGGCAGTATAAAGTACGTACATGATCGGACCTATCTTCCACTTCTTTGTGGGACCCCTGATTTTATTGGCTAGTTGTAAGACACCTTTCCATTTACTTTGGTTCTAAATTCTCTATCACTGAGGTAGGATTTTAGCAGACTGAAGTACTTGGACGGAAGAAACTCCTTGATTTTATAGAGCAACTTAGCATGCCAGACTTTGTGAAGGCCTGGCTAACATCTAGGAAGACTAGAACAATATTCTTTTTCTTCAAATGCTTCATTTATTACTTGAGTTATTCGGTGAGCTTGCTGCATTGTTGAAAGGAGTGGTCTAAATCTAAATTGATGGTGAGGAACCCAATCTTCGTCATGTAGGGCTAAGTGAATTTTCAAAAGTAAAAGCCTTTCGAGTACCTTTGATTTAATAGGCAAGAGATTTATAGGGCGGTACATAAGTGCTAGTATTCCTTTTCTAGGTAGTTCACATAACATTTTTGCTGTGACCCCATCTATACCTGGAGCTTTCTTAGTGTTCAGACGGCTAATTTCTCTGTGAACTTGTTTTTGTGTAAAAACTTTGATTGGTGGTACATTATGGAGAATATTAGAAATTTGCGTATTTATCACTTCGTTCTCTTCTTGGTCGTTGGATATGAAAACTTCAGCAAGATACTCAACAAAAAGACGCTTTATTTTTATCACTTTTAGCTCATTTTACAACAGGGAGAGCGAGGTTACATATCGGAGAAATCCGGATTTGGGTTTGGTTCTGGATTTGATTGTCTTTCAAATAGAGTTATCATATCTATTTAGTTTCTAATTTTAGTTTTTAGGTGGTTACTTATGCGATTTAATGCATTTTGGGGGGGGGGCACTTATAGACACTGCAGCCTCAAGGGCTTATTGTGTCCACTAACATGCACTTATTCTAGGACATTCATACACACCTATGGGTTGAGCGAGACTCGAACTCGGGCGCGACGGCTAGAGGACAGAGCCAACTGGAATCATCTGAGCCACCGCGACCCTATCTATGAGAGATTAAGTACTTACGAAGGTAGGATCTGTTTTTCAAATGGGTTGTACTGATAAGAAAACTATCTATAAGGTTGTGATGAAAAAATACTTCCTGTTTGCGTGCCAGAAAGCCATTGACATTTCACAGGGCTATACGTAGAAAGTTAGCGAATTTTGGTGATTAGGGTTGAAAGAATTTTTAAAACATCGTCTTAAATTCTTCCATAAATTTTCCTATAATGTTTGTGATGTCTTCTCTATTTTTTTCTTGTTTGCTGTTTCCTCTTATTGTGTCTGCATAGTTGATATTTGGTTGTGTGTAGACAATTGCTTGTATATTGTGTCTGGGAGAGAAGTAATTTGGAAAATTATTTTTTGGCTGAAAATTGAGTCTGTTATTGGCGTTTGGTTAAATAAACCAAACAAGATTATAGTAGAATTCGCAGCCTTTATAATTTGCATAATGCGGGCCTCCACATAGTACACATTTTGCAGGTGTGTCTTTTGTTTTCATACATATTCGACGTATTATGTAATTCTCCACATTTGACACATACGTACGGCTTGGTACAATACGCTTTAGTATGACCATATTGTTGGCAGCGCATACATTATAGTATACTTTTGTTCGATTTTGGAGGCTCTACTTGTATAATTTTATTTTTAATACCTCGTACACTATAAATATCCTTATTGTTGCTTGCGGGCTTTAAGTTAACAAAGAAGAGATTTATAGGTTCCTTTACCACTCTGTGTTTTGCATTAAGTAAATTTCTGACTTTATGCCCTGTTACCAAGTCGGGCCCGGGCGATGAGAAATCGGGTGTCGGGACGCTACGACCGGCAACGCGTGGGGCACGGACGGCTAAAAAAACGAAGCGTCGGCTCCAACTTACGATTAAAATTATATTTACAATCTTACAGAACTTAACCTACCTTACGCTAACCTATCAACCCTAGCTAACTTAACCTACTTAGCTAATGTACAAGAACTTAACCTACGACTTAATATATGCGCTGAAAGGGGCAGCGAACTGGGGCAGCGAGCTAGGTGCAGTAGCGCAAGCAGCGGGGCCGGTAGCGGAACCAGGCAGCGTGCAGCAGGGCCGATGACAGAGCCGGACAGCGAGCAGCAGGGGCGGCAGCAGATCCGGGCAGTGGGGCTGGAAAGCGAGCAGCAGGTCCAGGCAGCGAGCAGCAAAAGAAACCAAAAGGGACTCACCTGATGACTCTTGATGATTTCTTTTTAAGGGGCTGGACACTGAGCGCAAATTTTTCGATGGCTCAGAGTTTAAGGGCTCATCTCGTGCCCCACTCTACTGGTGGGGTGCAGAGTTCAGGGTAGAAGCACGCTGAGCCCGCTGGGGAATGTAGGGCTTGTCCAAGATTGGTGGATGCCGGGGGCGCCTTTGCACTGATTGGAAAATGCGCCGGCTCCCTTGCCCTGGTTGGTAAATGCCGTGGCGGCTATGGTCGGTGGCGTTCGGGCCGACTCGGGATCGCTTGGCACGACGCGCCGCGGTAGGTCAAGAATCCCGGTGTTGCACACGGCGCCACAAAGTCGGCCACAAGTAACACAGTTTGACACCGAAAACTATAAACAATAATTTTCAACTAAAAACTGTTTTAAGAAGGCAAAGTGTTTTCCAATTATTTCTTTAATTTTCTTTATTTTTCTTATCACTAACACTATAAATTAAGCCATTTATTAATTGCAGCAACAATCTCAGCTCTAGCTCTTTTTAATTTCGGGGGATCTTCTCGAGTTTCAGGATAAATGTCTTCTGCGTGAGTAGTCCCTGGAATAATTTAAAAATTGACAAAGTCGGTACCTTATAGCATCAACACTTACCTTGGATAATTATTGAAGGCAAGTTTGACTTAAACTGTGCCGAGTATTGTGTATTAAGCCACGGATCTGCAGTCCCTTGCACAAAAAGCACGTTGCTTATTACCATGTCTGTGCCTCCATACAGCAAATTCGTTGTTTTAATAGCGTTAGTTACAAAGGACGCATCGTACTGCTCTCCGAAAGCATATTGGCACTCTAGAGTTCGATATTCTAATGGAAACCTGTTTCCAAATAATTGAGGAGGAGTAGACGAAGTTATGAAGGCACCCATCTCGTTGCATAATAGGTATTCGTACACGCGTTCTTAAAAAATTAGTTATTTTATAAATTTTGCGCCAGTAAAACTATTTTCCAATATTATAAATAACATTAAATACACAAAATTTCAAATTTAATTATTTGAAAATAAATTTTTCTCAAGGAAGCAGCCAGAATCAAAAGAATAGTTTTAAAAAATATAAATAGATGAAATAGCACTGATGTCTGTATACACAGAGTTCTGAAACAACATAGATTTTGTTCAATGTTTAATAGTATCATCACACGGAACAAATTTTGTCATTTAATCATCAATCAATATTAAAGATATTGTCCAAATGTTTATCCGCACGAGCGACGCATACCTGCAGCCTCACATTACATTTACGCATCGTTTTTCGAGTAATCTGGTAGTACCGCAATCGTGCTACAAGTAGCAAATTTTAATTTAAAACAGAGATAAATCATGTAATAATAGAATGAGGCTGCTTAAAAACATTTGTCCCATGACTTCTAGAGACATTCTCACCATGTGTACGGTAACGCCATCTTGTTAAAACTACAATGGTACGTTGACATGTTAGTTCATTTGAGGCTCCAGGAAATTGCATAACATCGCAATACAAGTAGATGTGAATTACAATGCCCCCTGCTTTCTTAAAAAAATACGGTCCTACTATGTCAAATTCTGTAATAGCATACCAAACAGTTACAAGCTGACTGCAAAAAAGTTGTTCATGGAGTTGTCGAGGAATTGTGAGACCCAATACCAAAAATTCTGTTCAATGACGCATCCAAATAAATGCAAATGAGCCTCCTCACAATTGAGCACAAGAGCACAACTGGAACATTTGCAAACTTGTCCTCGCAGGTAACCTGTCGAGCGTACCAGTCACGTTCTTTATGTTTCTGAACCACCAACAGTTAATATGAATGAAAGTAAGATGGCGCTGTAAAATTCTCCACACGCTTTGGTCGGTTAGACATTTCCAAGGCAAGAGCGTGCTTAGTCACGATGTGACAACAGCAATATTCTGACATGTTCGAATTCTACGCAGTCTACCGGGTGATTTCCGTTTTAATGCTAAACCACTATGTCGGAACTATTATTAAAATAAGTGACCAGCACAAACGCAGTGTTCTCCATTCCACGCCATAATGGCCATTAAAATGGCATTCCTTGTTCTGCTCAAAGATACACAAATCACCTGCCGTCTACCAATGCATTTCACGCAACGGTCAATTCAAAAAGGAAAGATTATTTTGCCGGACCCTATATAAAGTATAAGGGTGTAATAATAACTAAAAATATAGATTCTACTTTCAATAAAAAATAAATAAATAAATTTGAAAAAACAAAATCTAATATTACAAAAAAAACATTTACCAACAACGTTGTAATTAACAAAAAGCAAAATAACCAAAAACAAGAACAATAAAAAATTAAAAAACATGTTTTTTCAAATACATACCGTATATGTTATCATTTTTGGGCTTTGCAAACCGGCTCGTGTTTTTTAGCGAAATCGCCACGTTTTTAAATAGAAAATCTAAACATTCGCTATTCGTTGTCTTCAGTAAGTAGCTATTACCGGCAGCAAGACCGTCTAGGTCGTTATCAGCCGCAGTTATATGCTCACAAATTTCTCTAATACTTTCAGAATTGTTATAGGTAACATCATTCTGAGCCACCGCAGCAAATGAAGATACTAAATTGTAGAACAACGTTCCTATGTCTCTTGAATTAGTCGCCGACTTCTCTAACGGGGTGCACAAGTCCAACTTTTTATCAATTACACGTCGTCCTGCTGCCGTTTCCAGGTGCTTATCCAACTGAGAAGCTCCCTGTTGCAATACCGACATACATTTTTTACTATGTAATTCGTAGCTTTTTAGGCCTATGGTTATATAATCTGCAACATACGATTGCAATTATGAACAGTTTACTATTACTCATGTTAATTTATATTGCACTCATACATGGGTAACAAGTTTCTAATATGGCAACCAAATATTATATTATATTTAACAGAAAAATCTTATAAATCTATAAATGATATTTCTAAATGTAAAAAATGTTATCCGTTTAAATATTAATTGATAAGATATTTACATAATATAATATTTAATTTTGTTTTTTGTTAGATCTCAATCATCTTTTCTTACCTCCATAATCAGCCCTCAGATTAATTGCCGGGCTAGAAGCAACAACCGCGTACACCAAATGGGGATACTTGATACGTAACCACGTAGCCAACGCCCCAGGATAAGATGCACCGAAAGCAATCCATTTAGTATCGCTTGACAGATTGTACTTCTCGTTCATGCCATTTATAAATGTGGCCAAGTCCGCAAGGGCTTGGTGGGTATTCATGTACTTTAAGTTCGGCAAGCTCATATCTCTAGTGAAAACAATCAAAAAGTTCCGTTAGTGTGTGCATTTGGTGGAGAAAATAAAACCTAATCGATTTGCAAACATCATAAATCTAGTACAATTCAAAAAAAAAAACTTTGACCTGAACTATTAAGGACGTTTCAAAGAATTGATACTCGAAACACCAGTTGTCTCGCACATCAAGTGCGCTCCCAGTGCGTATGTGAAGTTCATATTCGATCGAGAGTTCGAGCAGAGCAGACGTGTCCAGCAGTGCTAAGTCGATTTAAGTTATTTTCTTGTGCGGAGCGAAGGTCGGAAAGAGAGGGAGAAACCGAGGCTCTGTCTTTCCGAAAAACCCACACTGAGGAGGAGACATTGGAATTTATTTCCAAACTCATCGAGGCCACGCCGTCTTACAAGGGTCCACCGAGGAGCCGAAGATCTAAAGTCAGGATGATCGAGGAGCTGTGCAGCACCGAGGCGAGGGCAAGCACCAGCGGGGTCCCCTCATCAGTCGAGGCAACTTGCCCAAAGTCCTGCCAACAGCAGCAACACAACGAGGCCAACGCAGTAAGTATGGAGCGCGTGTCGGAAAAACCGTCTTTACCGATGGCGACAAGCAAACTTACGAATCCATAGTGTAAAGCACGAGCGACAACATCGATCCGTCTAACGCGAACGAAGAGGTCAGCGAGCATGCCTCTGCGTACAGGCAAGTGACCTGAAAACCAATCGGGTCAGCAGACATCGTGATGGAGTTGCCGAAAGCAAATGTGAGTGAGGACGCGAACGTACCAGAAACGAGCGGACAAAATGTCAACAGCCAAACAATGAAGACCGATTCCAGCATGGAAATAGAAAATTGCGAGCAAGTCAGCTCTTCCGACTCGGAAGAAGAGTATACTGCAGTTGCGGGGCGCAAGAAGGCGCAAAATGGCAGCACCTCGTGAAGAACCGACAGCAAAATTGCTACCCAAAACAGGTTTGAGGGAATGGCAGGGGAAGAAACCCCGCAAACAAGGCCACCAATCGTGCTGCGCGACAAAAGTGGTTCAAGGACAAAACTTTACAAAAGCAAAAACCTGGCAGAGGCCATCAGCTTCACAGCAGCCACAGAGAACGACCACCGCGGTATCACGAAACTAATGGATGCGAAGCAGGTGTCATATCACACATACACGCTGCGTTCGGAGAAGACAATCTGGACAGTACTTAGGGGAGTCCCATAATCAGTAAAGAAAGACCTGCTGGAGCAAAAAGTACCGGCAACTAGCGTGAAAAGGATGCGGCCTATGAGGGGCAAACGTTCTATGCCCCTAATACTAGTCGAATCCAACAAAGATGGGAGAACATCTACGACCTGCAAGATGTGCGATCAATGAAGGTATCAGTCGAACAGCCACAAAAAATAAAGCTAATAGGACAGTGCCATCGCTGCCATAAGTTTCGCCATGCGCAGCAAAACTGCCACGCAGCACCAAGATGTGTTAAGTACGGCGAAGGCCACCACCCGGAAGACTGTACGGTGGACAGCAGCGCGCCGGTAGTATGCACAAATTGCCAAGCCCCCCATCTGGCAAATTATAGAGGTTGTCCGGCATTCCTGAAGCCGCCACAACCTAAACAAAAAAGAAGAGCAGCAGCACAAACCATCGCTCCCACGCCCGCCCCATTAAGCAGCAGCTACGCCTAGATAGTTAAGAAACCTGCTGCTCAACCCACCAAGCGAGGATCAGCTACAACAGCACCAACAGTAGCTGCAGCAACACCAGCACCGACGGCAGCCGTCGCAGTAATAGAACTACTAGCAGCAGCCTCCGCAGCAGCAACAGCACCACCAACTGCAAGAGAACTTCAACCAGCGGCACAGAGCAGCTAGCTACAACTAGAAATGGGATTGATATTCTAACTGCTCCAAAATATTGACCTAGAGAAGCTCCTAGAACTCATCCCCACAGTACTGAAGAGCCTCAGTGAAACCACCTCTACGGGCAAAATCATACAAGAGCTCTTACAGCACGTCCAAGATTTTGCCTCTATCATTCTCCATGGATAGACGAATGATTAGACCATGCTACCTAAAAATGGTGTTCTGGAATGCCGACGGCCTAAAAGGAAAAAATAAGGAGTTGCAAGAGTTTCTGCACAGGTATAATTTGGATACTATCCTGACAAACGAAACCCATTTAAAGGCCGGGGATGAGTGCAGGCTTCCAAATTATACCTGTTACCGGAATGACAGGACATTCGCCGCCAAAGGAGGAATGATAATTTACATAAAAACAAACCTAGAACACTACGCAGTCCTTCTACCGGTTAATGAACACCTTAAAACAACGGCAATTTGCATCCAAACAAGAAACTATGGGGTGCTTCAAGTTGTAGCGGCGTACAACTTACCAATCAACACCAAACCGAAGGCTTAGATGCCATTTTTTAAAGCAACAAGGCGACGATACTGACAGCGAATCTACATGCAAATCACCCCGCATGGAACAGCAGGACAACCAACACAAACGGTCTGACCCTGCACAGATATGCTGAACCACGCGATCTGGTAGTGGATACACCCCAAAAGCCAACCCACTACGGACTCGCAGGCCGCCCCGACCATAATGAAGAACGTACCAATGCAACATGCACTTGACAACTTGAGCAAACTGGACCACAACTCGGTTCTGCTCACATTAGGGACCCCAGATGGAGTCAACGACGTCTATTTCAAAACATCGGTTTCCTGGCTAGCTTACACTTTCCACCTGACCAAGATGATGGGACCCTACCTCACCATCCGCTCCAAAAAGGTCCTGGAGGAGACTGTTTAAAGCCTCGAAGCTGCCATCGATCCGTTTTGTGACAAAAAAAGTCCACTCAAGGCGGAGGAGATTTTCTGTCCCAAAACCTCAAGGAGCAGATCCACAAAAAGAATAAACACGAAGACGCGTGCAGAGGACGATTGAATCTAAAAAAGGATTGCTGCGGAAGCCAAGACCCCCGTCGCCGAATACAGACAGAAATTAGAAGCCTTGGATGCCACCAACAACTCGCTGTAGAGGATGGTTAAGTTACTGCAAAACAAGTCCTCCCCAATGCCACCCATACACGGAGAGAACGGCATCGTCCATACCGTAACAAAAAAGAGGAGGCGTTCGCGAATAGCATAGAGCGCCAATACGATCTAAATTACCAAAACGCAGCACCTTGAACACGTCGATCGAGCTGTCAGACGACTAACAGATGAACAAACAGAAAACAACAGAGCAGACAACACCCGATGAAGTCCTCCAGGTGATAAAATTAATAAAGTCACGGAAGGCGCCAGGACCAGATGGCATACACAACCAAGACATTAAAGCCCTTCCGAGAGGAGCTGTCACCCGCGTAGCCACGGTTATCAACGCTGTCTTCAAATTTGAAGTTCGCGGACATTATTATCCTTCCAAAACCAGGAAAGATGGGCACCTTCCTCCAAGATTACAGATCTACCGGCCTGCTGGGGAAAATAGTAAAATGAATTATCCACCACCAATTGTAGACAGCGGTCGAAGATCTCGAACTGACCCCAGGAGGTCAATTTGGTTTCCGCCAAGACCACTCCACTACCCTCCAGCTTCTATAAGTGGTGGAAGGCATCACCGAGGGATATAACAAGAAGAAGATCACCGGTGTTGTATTCCTCGACGTAGCCAAAGTCTTTGACAAGATGTGACACGACGGGCTAGTGTTCAAGATGGCCTCAGCATCTATCCCGTTGTCAATGCCTCAATTAATTCGACCCTTCTTAACCGGCCGGCGGTTCAGAGTAAAAATTGGTAGCGTGAGGTCATCTGAGAGGCAACTCAGAGCAGGAGTTCTCCAAGGGGCCGTGCTGTTCCCGACCCTGTTCAACATATACGTAAGGGACATGCCTACGACACCAACGACGACACTAGCCCTGTACGCGGATGACACGGCGATAATAGCCAGCTCACTCAGGTCATACCTGGCTATAAGAAGACTACAGGAAAAAGTTGACGTTTTCGAGGACTGATTTGATCGGTAGAGAATCCAGATAAACCTCGAGAAGAGCACCGCAGTACAAGAAGAAAGCGACGAGAAAACCAGTCCAATCACCATTTTCGGGCACGACATTCCCTAGAGGAAAGAAGTTATGTCTCGATGTAACCATGGACGTCAATCTAACTTGGAGCAAATACATGGCAGAAGTCGCTAGAAAATCCAAAGCAGCGAGAGGGGCACGGGGCTCGCTGTACTACCCGGAGAGCAAGGTATCCCCAGAAAACAAACTGAGGGTTTATAAGACCATCATAAGACCCACGATGACATATGCAGCACCGGTTTGGGGATATGCTGCTAAAACCCACATTCAAAAATTACAAGTAATACAAAACCGGGTATTACGATCTATTTTTGGCGCTTCGTGGTTTGACAGAAACACTATCCTCCATAAAGATGCTAAACTTCCCACCATCAAGAAATTTATCCAACAAACGGCTTCAAAACTGTACGTAGAAAACTAATCCAAAGAAGTGATTCTTCCGTAGGCGAAACGGAAGCAGCCTATACGGCCCACACATTATCCCACGAGAGGTCACCAGACAGCAAAGAGGAGGTTAAGGGCCAAGACCCAGGAACCTCAAAATTAAGAAGATATTAGTAATAGTAATAGTAGTAGTACTAATATGTAAAGTTCGCATCGAACCTTCAAAGCAATGGGACGTGCCCAACTGCTCTCAAATCTGCACAAGTGGAGGGGAGAGTTTAATCGTACCCAACCAGCTGAAGAACTCGGACGCATCGGGCGAGCTCTAGGGATGGCATTAGCTAGCTTTGCAAAGGCAAATTTAGTTGAAATTATCGAAAAACATAATGTAAATTTTGCGTTCGTACAAGAGTCCAATTACATGGGAATGAACATTAGAGATTTTCCTAGTTGATGACGTGTAATGTGCAATTCTACGGAAAAAACAAAGTGCGGTATTGCCGTGGCAAACAATAAAGTCGACACGCTTTTGCCATCAGGCGGAAACTTTTACCTATTGTTTGTATACTTTCCTCCAGCCGATACAAAAAACACGCATACTGAGGAATTTCTAAAGGACTGTCTTAAAAGGATGCTTAACGAACTCGACGGACGCGACATGCTAATAAGTGGTGACTTCAATGCTAAATACCCGTCTGGGGCGGTCAGATCGAAGATCAAAGAGGACAATGGCTGGCTGGCTACCTTAGAGAATTATAGCATAACTGCAATAAATTCCGACAGCGAGTCGACCTTTCAGTGGCACCGTGGTTCAAATCACATAGACGTTCCGGAGGAAACTCTTTTAGACCATCGAATGCTAGCGTGAGACTTAGAATTCACAACAGATACGGGGAACCGCTGCAGCTGCGAGAAACTGTAGCCAGAAAGCAAATTGGACTAAGTTTGCCGATACCTTATTCGAAAAACTTCAGCTAGCGCGTACACCGCCACCACGGAGGAAGAAGCAGCCGAATTGAACGCGGCAATAATAGCAGCTTGCAAAACTTTAACACCAAAAAGAAGACAATTCCAAAGAAACGTTCTCTGGTGGACCGGTGAATTGACGGAAAAGCGCTTCAACGCGCGACGGAAACGAAGAGCGTACCAACGAGCACGGGAGTCCACAGCGGCGAAGAAATGCATCTACCAAGAAGTGCATCACGAATATAAAAACCTACTCTAGAAAACGCGTACGGAGAACTGGAAGGAGTTCTGCACGCGCAACTCGAAAAAGGCCCATGAAGTACAGCATATCGAGTTCTACGAAGCAAACCCGCAAACAACGCCGTTACGAGCGTCCATAGGACCGATGACACGTACACATGTGGCTTGCGGGAAATTACCGAGCGCCTGCTAAGGGTATTCTTCCCGGAGGACGATACCCGCTCGGAGAACAAAGGGCAGCGAGAAATTAGGAAGGCGATCGAGAGGTGCGACGGGAGAAATCGCGGTGATCGCGCTAGTGATCATGTATCCAAAGAAGGCCCCCAGTTCTGATGAAATCACAGGCGATGTCGCATTGAAAGTCTTCAAACCATTGCGTTTCGTTGGCCTATTTAATAGATGTATGCAAAACGGCGTATTTCCAAGTTGCTGGAAAACCCAAAGAGAGAGAATCTCACCGATCCGGCAAGTTTCCGACCAATTAGCTTGCTCCCAGTGGTAGGTAAGACTATGAATAGGATCATCACCACAAGAATTGAGCACCTCGTAAGACTAACCGGGGGATTCCATAAGCGTCAGTTTAGATTCTGGGAAGATATATCGACGCTGAACACGATTGAGCATCTCCTGGATCAAGTTAAGATTCAAAGAGCCGAAGGTGCGTAGTATGCCGTAACCGCGCTGGATAACACATGGTCAAGCGTATAATTTAGAAGCTGGAACGGAGAGATTGCTCGGGCAACGTGCTACACTTAGTAAAACATTACTTTTCGGACCGTGAAGCGCAAGTTGAGCTACCCAACGCAATAGTTGAACACCAAGTGGTTCGAGGATGCCCCCAGGGATCTTGCTCTGGACCTTTCTATTGAAAGCTCCTGTACAAAAGTATTTTCCGCGTTAGGCTCCTAAAAAATGTGAAATCATAGGATTTGCAATCGACACACTGCTGATCGGGTGGGCAGAGCAGTAGAAAGCATTAAAAAGTACGGTTGATAAAGCTCTTAGCTCTCTGAACATTTAGACGACGGAGAACAAATTAAGATTTAACCCGGGAAATCCAAAAATTTGTTTTTGGTATGAAACCGGGGCAACAGCGGCCCACGTTTCTCTTGGATGGGAATAGACGCAAAGACGCAATTAAGTACCTAGGGGTTTAAACCGACGATAAACTCAACTTGAAGCAGCATATTAGACTAGCAGCTTTTAGGGGTACTCAAATACAAAAGTGCTTGGCGTATTTCCATAGGAACAGGGACATTTTCAGCGCGTGCTCAGTTGTTTCAGACAGTAGAGCGGGTTTACAGGCGCTAGCGGAAATGAAAGCGCCGACTCGCTTACAGCTGGAGATGTTGACGCTCGCCAAAGAGGTTTCAGACTCCATAAGACTGTCGTTCCACTAGACCACATGTGGGCACACTAGAAGACAAACGGGCTGATCGGTTGATAAAGAAAGCGACCAAGCTGGAGGACCCTCCAGAGTTCGGTACGATCCCGAGGTCACTGGTGAAGGTGACGATTCGGACCCCAACGAACGCAAGGTGGAACGACAGGTAGCAAGCGGCTACTACAGGAGCCTTGGCTGATGAATTTATAAACAGAAACGCCGCGCAATTGATTACGAATCACGGAAACTTCCGATCTTATCTCGCAAAAATAGGCAAACTGCAAGAGGATCCGATATTGTGCGAGTGCGGGAAGAAGAGGACGCCCAACACGTGCTTCTGGACTACCCGTTGGAAAAGCAGCACCGATTGAGAGCGGAGAGGTTGCTTATCGAAGACAGACTAGTGTGGCCGATGTTGCAAGACATTACAAACCTAGAGGATCAGAGAACCTGGTGGACGGCGTTCTCCAAGTTTGCAGCAGTGGTAGAATGTTTGCGCATCACAGATACTTAGGCAAAGACGATATCGTGGACTCGAAAGAGCGCGATGCCAACTATCAGTTTTAAATTTTAGAATAAGACAGTTTGTGCCTGGGTAGGAGTGGCAAAATACAAAAATGGTAGTTAGACTAAGTGTAAACACAACTGAGCGGCATATAACATCTAAGCTAACATGTATAAGCAGACGTGCAAAAATATATAAAAGACACTTAGGCTAAGTAGTAAAAAAGGACTTGCAATAAGATAGCGTGTAACAGTGAGAGGGGTGCCAAAGTGTATCAAGTGGCACCACTAGGATTAGATTTAACTAGCAGTAGTGGTGTGGCGGCCTTTTCGCCCTTGAACCGCCTGTGTACCGTGGCGGCATGCTGGTGGCTTTGATATCTGCCGCCACGTTTTGCTATCGCACACAAAACGGCATATGGGCTTTTGCTCAGCCGGCGAGTCTGCATACGCCGTCGGCGGCACCCTTTGAGACGAAAAGTGCTGTCGAATTAAGATTTCCCGCAAATGATCTACCGCTAAGCCAGGCGCGAAGCCCGGCGACAAACTCGAACCGCAACGCGGCCAATTCAGTCGTGTTTAACCAACCCGCAAGACATATTCGATCCGCAACGAGGCCAATTCGGTCGTGCTTATTTTACCCACATTTAACCACCCCGCAAGACTTTCGCATCGCATCCCGGCCACTGCGGTCGTGTTCCAGGCACGAAGACATTGCAATAAGGTGGCCACCGTGAAACCAACGCCGCCGAAGCCGATTACAGGTGAGCGATTTGGCAATTACTCATCGGTTAATATCGGTAGCCGCTTTCGCGCCGTCCGTTTAAGGGACGATTTGGGCCTCAACGTTTTACTTTTCAAAACGGGCCGTACTTAGTTCCCCACGCCGCACCACGAGGGCACGGCTATTTACACGCCTGCCTCTCCAAGTAGGTTAAGTAGAGTGGTTTTATATTATGAATCTGGAGAAATTCTATCGCTCTTGATAACCCATCTTGACTCGGGTTTTCCGTGGTTTTCTCGAGTCCTGCACAAAGGCGAATCCTGGGGCGGTCACCCACGGCTAGGTTAGCTTGTAATAAGGACTAAATGGAGGTTGTCAACGAAATCGGGCAAATATCAGTGTAGTGCCACAAGGCGGAGCATTGAATAAATAATACAGTACGTATGTGAGAGTAATTGTAGTATCACGTGAATGGATAGAAGAAAATGTAGTGAATCGTCCACGCAATTCGGTGAGTGCAAAAAATCATGGCGGATTGACTACTTTGGACATGCATACGATATTAATCTGTTTCGCTGAATAGAAAATTCAAAAGTTCTGAGAAAAACATATGGCGTCTAGCAAATGAGAGCAAGCCACACATTACTAAGTCCACGCTGATAATGGTGAACAGTCAAATCACAAATCTTGCAGAGTTTTCCATATTATTTATTAGAACTGGGAAATGACAAAAGTCTGAGTACAATTAGTTCTCCATTCTCTCACCGATTAGTAGAAGCATGCGCAGGCATGTCAGCAGTTGCTGCAGCTACATAGCGTAAATCTGGAGGTTCTTTAGGTGTTTAGTCATGGCAAAGAAATCTTAGTTGTGACACAAGAGAACGGAAAATAAACAGCATAATAAAATAGTAACACATTGGAAACCCTTGTTTCAGAAACTCACAGCTGGGATTGTTTATTTCAAAATAAATAGTGATTGCCCTTTGATATTATAAAAGAACCCACTAATGCTGCGGATACCCGATCCTAAGAACATTATCAGTGATTAGTATTAAAAGTAGCTGCTCGACTCTCTGTATATGTTCACTAATATCGCTATGGAAAACAGAAACGCAACATATTGCTTTAACATGACAATGGATAGCCACCTGTGAGTCGCCTCATTGTTGCTACCCTGCAGGAGCACACAGGGATGTTTCACGCTTATTCATCTGATACTGCACCAAAAAACTACACTCTCTGTGATGTAAAAAATAAGTTGCGAGGTAAGAAGTTCCCCTCCATCAAGGACTTTCAGTCGGGTGATCACAAGTGCTTACTTCTCCTCAAGAAAGATTAATAAATAAAAAACTCCATTTTTGAACGCCCTAAGTAAAACAAGCTATTTACTGAATAAAAGTCTTACGATTTGTTCAAAATGATATTTTTGAAACTAGAAAATACCCAATCATACCAATTTTTTGAATTGAAACAATTTTTTGCACGACTCTTTGGCCAATTCATTATTAATTCTTGCCGTAGTGATTACTTTGCAATTATTACTTTGAACGATTTCTATTCAATTTTGAGTACTTACTCAACGGGCCAACTTTCCCCAAAATACCTATGCTCTAACGCAAAGCACAGCGCGCCAAAGTGCTTCGCATAGTTAACCCAAGCAAAATCAGTCACCATGGACATTTGTACTTCAGACTCGCCTCCTACGAAAAGAAAGGGCTGACCTCCACTTTTGTAGAATGCGTCGTTAACGAAATACCGCTGCCGAACAAAAATTAGAAAGTATAAGTGCAATCACCAACGCCGTTTAACTGACCTGTTTCCATTTTTTAGTGTTTTGGGGATCAAAGTGGTCCAGCTTCTGCTCAAACCAATATACTTCTACGTTCGACTCATTTTGCTGCCCATATATGAGCAAGACATTTAGCAGCGGAACATTCAATAGAAGTCTTAAGGAAGACATTTTTAAATGCAAACATAAACCGCGTTTGTTTTATAGCAATACTCTATCGCAATCGTGATGCATTAAAAAACAGATAAATATAAAACTAAAAAAATGACAAAATTTTATCATAGGTGATTCGTGCAGTAAAATCCGTGATGTAAAATAAATTGAAAAGCAAAAACGTTAAAATTTATTTTATTTGCCTGAAAATGAGCATGATTAATATAATATTTAAGTAAAAAACTACATAATATGATAACCTATATGGACTATGATGTAACGTGTAAATAAATTCACTCTTTTTTGTTTTGATTGCGTGCACGGGAGTCAATATTTACAGACGGAAAACTCGGTTTTCTTTTGTATTTTGACCCGGCGAGGAAAATAGAAAAACCCTGTTGTACACCTCGGACACGACCAGCTGAAGGACTCGCATCAAAAAAGACGCTTCCGATCGGCCCCGCAGCGAAGATTGGGGTAACTTTTGCGCCCACACTCTTCTTTTCTCCTCCTCGAGCCCCCTGATTACAGTCCCGAGTGAGCCGAATCCTGCAGCAGAGCGTCCGCTTCCACGGTGAGTATCTTCCCGCCTTTTGGCCTTTTGATTAAAATTCTTTTTTAAATTAAAAATACGATACAGTCCGCTTAAACCTGAAGCGAGATAAATAAACAAAAACAGCGACACGTTAGTAATTGCAGAAATTCAGAATAAAAACAAGAAATCATAAAAAATAAAAATAAATTAAAAGGAAAATTTATATTCATATAAACATATGTTTTAAATTAATTTATTACCGAAAGGAAAACGTGCAAAAACTCACTTTCACTGGAAACTTGGAACATCAAAGGCACTTCTGAAGAAGATACATTAATAATTTTTTTAAATAATGGTGGAGCTAAAAAAAGACCACATAATTGCAGTGTAAAAAACTAAACAAAAAACAATAAAATTTGCTAACAAATTATAAAGCCTAAGAATAGAGGGGGTCTATAGAAGCATCAGTATAATAATCTTACACGCTGACACTGAGGAGTAAAAAATAGAGAAAAAGATTTATTGCGAAGAAATAGCAAAACTTTGCCAAATCAAATTAATAACACTAAGACGGAAAACAAAAACATGTTCAAGCCAGCAACACAAAATCATAGTAAACATTTGACTACCAACAAAAATGGTAAAAAGTTAATGGGCGATTCTGAAATTAAGGGAAAATTTTTGTCTCTGTGATTTTACCGACTTAATATTTATTCTTTTTTTCAAGTAGAAAAAAGTTTATATTTAATGTTTTTAGTCTTTATTTTACATATTTATTTTATTTTAAAAAAATCTAAAGTATAGAAAATGTAACCTCCATGGAATGTCCCCTGTTTTTTTAGTGTTAACTGAAAAAAAATCCGATTAATAATAGATTTGTGGAAAAATCTGTGTTACTCATTTATTTATTTTATAAATAATTAACTATTCGCAAAGAAATGCAAATTTTAATTTATTTTACCACTTTATTTTAAACACAAAAGTTGTCCCTGGGGTACTGAGGTAACGTCCACGGAACATCTTTAAGTTGATTAAAATTCCACTAGATAGCAGCACTGTCTTCTTTACTAGAGCTGAAGTGAAGTTCAAGTCAGCCATTTTGTCTGGTGATGTTGTTGGATGTGCATAGTTTTATTTTGTTTGTGAAAAGACTCTCTAATCTTCAAAAATTCGGTAAGTTCTTTTTGTTCTTGTAACTTCCATGTGTTGAGTAATGGTATTCCTTATAGTCTTAAAAATACTTTTGCGGTTAACTCTTATTGAAATAGCCATTTTTTCTCTAAAAGCAAAGCCAGTGTCAGTCTTTTAGGTTAGGTTTTAAACATGGCAATCTACTTATTTGTAACCTCCATGGGTTGTGTTAACCACGGAGGTTACAGCTAACTATGGAGGTTACTGAAAGTTATGTACGTGTGTGATGCTATAGGCTGAATTATTTATAGTCTATTTTATAGATTGATTTTACTGGTTTTTGATTTAACAATTGCAGTTAAATTTTAATCTTTGATAAACTTAGTCAATGCTGAGTCAGATTTTGAGGCAGCAGACAGTAGATCTATTCAAGCTTTTGTTACTATGAAGCATGAGTCCAGGGGGAGGGAGACAAGGAACCATGGCTGGAAAATGTAACGTTGAAATTTAACATTTTTAAAAGTAAATGTCCATTTACCTTTTGCAATGTGTTAAATTTCATCACTGTCTAAATCTTTGCATTTTTGTTTTTATGTCTACCAGAAATGTCAGAACTATTTTTCAGTGACTTTCTACTTTATTTACCTTTATTTCACGTACACCGATCTAAATTTTATGGTTATTTTGTGTCAAGTGCTCAACATTTTGATGGATTTTAGATAGAGTTAAGTCTGCGAAAATTTTAATAAAAAAGTTATAGGGCTTTTGCTATTGTTCTTCTATAAGATTGAAGCGGCACTTTCTAACTTGTAGCGCTCTTTTGGCTTCTCTTTAGTTTATATTAGATTGTTATTTCGATCTTCTTGAGGAATATTATTACAAAAATGTCTCACGTCCACCGTAGCATATGGGCTAGGTATCCACAGTCGCAAACATTTTAGATGTTTTCAGGTGTTTTTGATTTCTTTCTGGAATGCCGCTGAAACGGGCATTATAATCACAGAAGAATAAAATTATGTATCTTAGCTATGCCGCTAGCAACTTCTTAGTTCTTATGGCCAATTACACTTTAGTGTTGATAGTGGTATTAGGGTTGCAACAATTTGCATCATTAGGAATAAACTTTCTCTACTTGTCCTTTATGCATGCAAAAATTCTTATTCACGCATGCGTATTACAGTCTATTCTCATCGGCTGCCGAATTTTGTCATGACCGCACAAACTGTTTGCGTTAAATTAATATTCGATGCAGTCACGTATATTTGCTGCATGAAACACACCTTAACAGCCTAATATCCCTTGTGCATATTCAATTAGAGATTAGCTTCAACAAATAATTTAGAAATAATTTATTAGTCTGTCGTCCTATACATAAATATCATTTATGTATAAAAATTGTGGATTAAAGACACAAGAATAAGAGTAAATAGTGAAAGTACAGAACGCATTCGTCTTTGATTAGGTTGCTTCGCCGTGAGTTACATTTTTGTTCACTACCATCCGGCTCACTGTAAACAGTTCAAGGGGCACTTCCTTCACATACTCGTAACTGCTTGGTGCGGTCGCTGGTGGGTTGCTGTACAAGTTTTCTCCTGCACAAAGGTTTCTGTTGTATCTTCCCATGTTGTTTGGGGTTTCGGAATCTGCAAGAAAGCCCAAATCTATTAATACTACAAGTACTTGAGTGCAACATTACAAATATTGAACTTATAGGTTTCATAATCGCAACAGACTTCCCAAAATGTAAGATTGCTTTATAGACTAAAAGCTGCAATCACAATTAAATATCCATAGCGCAACCATGGCAGAAAATCTATAAAAATTTCAAAAACATTGCAGAGGCTTTGATTTCGAAAACCGATAGAATGCGCAATACCTTACTGAGTGAGAATGCCTTTTGTGAAAGCTTTAGAAACATGTAAAATTATTTATTTAACTTACTGAGAACATCAATTATTCCATTCTCTAAACGGGACAGTTTAGAATTTTTTAAAAATGGGAAAGAAAATTTCTTTAAGATACTGGAGAGCTCTAATCCTTCTAACTTTAGGACCATAAGAAAATTCCTATTCCGTGTTTTTTAATAATGTGAAATGAGCAATACTCATAACGGATGACCAAAAGTTAAGTGACTAAAAAGAACATATCCTCGACTTGAAGATAAAAAAAAAACTATCTGCTTTTCTTTAGTCAGGCTGTAACGCCCCATGTGGGGCACGGCCTGAAAATTGAGAGGTTAAGGCTCTCACATGTTCGCTCTCTCTGCCCGCGCCTTTGACAACCGCCATTGTTCGAAGTAAACGTAAGTACTCAATTATTTTCAGTGACTAAGTAGGCCACCCGCCAGGCATCAGAGAGCTCCAGGAATTAAACCCGGGTCCGTCAGCATCGCAACCCGCCCCTCAACCACGGGACCACGCCGGCTCCCTGCTTCCCTTTCCAATAAAATATATTTAAAATATAAACCGCAAAAACAAACTTTAAGAGATGATTTCTTAAGGAAATAAGAACAAAAAATTCCATAAACCTACTTGTGTCCGAAAATGCCTGTATGCCATGATTGGTAGTAACATTGTTCTTCATAAGATTAGTCCTCCGTAAGAATACTCGCCTGAATTGCGGTGTGTTTGTACGGTTTTTTTTTTCACTTGCAGATCTTAAGAGTACAGATATTATAAAGCGCTACTAAAATAGCCTGTTATTCGCATTTAAACATAGCAGAGACAATTGCACGAATGTGCAAGCAAGTAGAAATAGTAGGAAAACCGCGCGGATTTCCCAGAAAATTACAACTCTTTTGTAGCAGTGTTTTGTCATTTGTGTGAAACAAAATCGTTTGATAATAAAAATAAACATGCATAACGAACACCTACGCACCTAAAATAGAAAAACATATTCTACAAGGCATTGAGGACCGCTACTATCCCTAGACCTTACAAGGTACGCAGAGATTTTCTTCGAAAAAAAATATTTTGTCACTAGATTTTACAACATGCATCATTATGAAATATTTATCGGCAATTTTCTTTACAGATAAAGCTACCATTAATAGAGATCACCGATCTAAACAACACTATAGTCGTCTGTGAGCTAAATGTAGTCACCATAGAACGGTTGAAGTTCATCATCATTAACACTTTAGCATGAACTTTGGGCTGGAATTATTGGTGACCACGTAGATGGACCAATTGTTCTTTCACAACACCCCCTGAAGAACACTGTTTTTATTACTTAAATATGAGGGGTTAGCAGTACGACAGATCTTGCGGTTATTGAATGAAACTGCACTCTAATTTAGTTTTAACATTCGCCAGTGACAACCTTCCTGAAAATGTATAGGATGATGTAATCCTGCTACATGGTGTAGTTGATCACTAGACTTAAACCCACTTTGATTTTTACTTGAAAAACCACTTTGCGTGTGCTGAACCAGTTCCTACTGCGCAGACAGCTAAACAACATATTATTAAAACCTGCCACACTAAGAACGATTTGACCAGATACATCATCTACCCTGAGAATTATAGGAGTGATTGACATCTTAAATGCCTATTGTGTGTTTGTTATAACCATTAGATAGTTTATAGCAGCAAGAAGATAAAAAGTATCAAACATAAAACAGAGTAAAATAATGAAAGTGAAAGATACAGTGAGTAAATAAGTAAACAAAGAGATAATCATAAACAATAATTCCATGAAGATTAAAAGCACAAACATACATATAGTGCTATCATCCAGCGTGATCGTGAGTTAGGACTGGAATTAAGTAGAATTCTGACAGGAACCGCTTTCATAACGCAAGAACCGCTTAGTTAGGAAACCTATCGAATGCGAAAATAGCGACATCTGTTAGGCAATAGGTGGAATAATGGAGCGCTACTTTAGTGTATATAAAATTTTCTAGAAATTTATAACCAGACTTTCTTGATAATGCATGTTTAGTTTAATATAAATTTGAACAAAAGAAAACAGAAAACCGAGATGTGGAAAAGATAAAATTTTTAAAAACTTGATTATAGTAAAAATCCAATAATAATGCGGACGAAATAGTAAGACTGAATGACTTCAAAACAGAGACCTGTCGTAGTCAAATTAATATCGAACTAACTATAAAAAATAGAAATGCTTAATCAAACACGGAAATTGAAAGTTATAAATATATAAACAAACCATGACTATATAACACAAAATAGCAAAAATTGAGAAGACAGTTTGAAAAAACACTAATAAAATATAATAAGCTCATTATATTGCTTATAAGATAGAATATTTCACAAAAGGAGAAACATAAAAAGAGAGAAAAAATATGGAAGAAATAAGAAATGAACCCTAAGCAAAAGGTCTCTTGAATATGTCGAAATTATAAAAACCAATTCAAAAAACTGGTAAATGAACAAAATTGATGATGCAAATGACTACTAAAAGCTTAAGAGTTTGGTAAGATAAAAAATATATAAGAATAAATATAAAGCAAATAAAAAGAACAAAATAAATACATTAATAGGAAAAATGAAGAAGATAAATTCTCAATGAAAAAGATAAAGATAGATTTAGCAGCGTTGAAAGAAATAATATAGAAACAAAAAGTAAATAAAAAAAAATATTTACTCAGGAGCTAAAAAGCAAAATGGTATGGTGTTGGATTTAAAGTATTTAATGAAAGAGGGATAAAAATCTTGGGAAAAAATAATAAATAACAGAATACTTCATATAAGAATAAAAAAAGTTTCTGAATTATCAATTATAAATGTATACGCTAATACATAAACTGAAAAAGAGGAAAGAAAAGATCAGTCTTACGTTAAGCTAGAAGAAGAGAATAAATAAGTTCTACAAAAAGGTATGATTATTGTCAATAAAAAAGAAAACGAAAAATAATAGATTTAGACTATGCTACCTAACTACTAAAATAAGTATGATCATAAACAGTACTAAATACAACCCAGTTTTGGGCGCCGAGACGGGTTTTCCTGTTAAGGTATTTAAGGTAACATAGACGTCCCCAAACAAGAAAATACAATCTCAAATAGACTATATACTAGTAACACTCTGTGTCAGCCATTGACAACAAACATAAGAACAATGGCAGCATTATAATAAAAAACGACAAAGAGTAATAAAAAGAAAAGTAGAAAAGAATAAATAAAATATAAAGAAGTTAAACAATGACAATGTAAAGGTGTAATACATGGAAGAATGTGAAACAAAAATTAAGTGTACAGCAAATGATGGGCCAATAAAATAAAGATGGATTAATATAAAATAAATAGTAAATGCAATCACAAAAAATGAAAGGTGACAAAAACTACATCAAGAAGTAAAATCAAAATGGATAGGAACCAATAATGAAGAGAACAAAATGAAGTATGAAGAAAAGAGGAAATAGCGCAATAAAACATGTAAAAAGATTGGGTAGAAGTAGAATTTCAGAAAAGCGAGAATAAGAATATGCAAGGTTTGTATAAAAAGTATCAGAAACAGTTTTTCCCTGGCATGACTGTGGGTCGGAGCGCGCTTGCACAGCGCATTTTTGGGGGTGGGAGATGTGACCTTCAAGACGCGTCAAGTGCCAGTCGCCTGCGAGCGTTCGTTCAGGTTAGATCGGTGTACTCTATCAAATTTTGTGTTGGACTGGGAAAATCGAGTAGGGAAACGTTGGGCATGATTCGCCAAGTGTTCAAGGATGAAGGCATGTCACAAGCTGCAGTTTTTAAGTGGCACAAGTTCTTCACAGTTGGCCGAGAGAGTGTGGAGGACGAGCCCCGCGCTAGATGACCGTCGACCTCAAGAACTGACGCCAATGTGCAACGTGTGCGTGAACTGCTAAATTCAGACAGTCGGTTAAGCGTGCGCATGGTCGCAGATGAAATTGGCATTGATAAGATGACAGTGCACAGCATTATCACTGAAAATTTGACGATGCGCTAAACTCATCCCAAAGGTCTTGACGGACGATCAAAAGCAGAGGCGTGTGTCTACTTGCAAAAACCTTTTGCAACGCGTTGAAGAAAACCCCGGGTTTTTGGATGATTTCCCACCCCCTTACAGTCCCGACTTGGCACCAGCAAACTATTCCCTATTCCCAAAAGTAAAATTCTTCCTCAAAGAACACCATTATGGGACCCTAAATGCCGCCAAAGAAGCTTGCACGCGTATTCCTAAGGACGTTCCGGAATCTGCCTACCAGAAAGCTTTCCAGTCGTGGAAAAGGCGCTGGCAAAAGTGTGTCGACGCTTAAGATATGTGCTTTGAAGACTTTTGAAGTCTTGTAGCAATATCTCAAATAAATCTATTTTTTCAAAACTTTTCCCCATACTTTTTATACAAACCCTCTATACACTAAAGTTTTTTTCGAAAAGATTAATGAACAAAATAAAGCATATATAAACATAAACGTAAATTAACTGGAATAAATAATAAATAAATCAAAGTAGTAGAAAACGAAAAACCTAAACAAATCTGGTTAGAGCGCTTTAAAGGATTGTTAAATCCAGTCAAGAATACTATGAACTAACTAAAACAACTGGGCGAAAAATAAAATAAATAGGGAACGAATGAAATATGGTGGAGATAATAATAATAATAATAATGGTAAGGCTCTACACGCCCCGCGTGGGAGCACGGCCTGCGAACTGAGAGGTTAAGGCTCTCATACGTTCGCTCTCTCTGCCCGGTCGTCGCGCACCATCTCTGATGCGGGGCGATGTGGCAAGCACCGCGCCTAAGACGACCGTCATTATTACTCCTTGTTCGAATGAACGCAGGTACTCAATTATTTTTAGTGACTGAGTAGGCCACCCGCCAGGCATCAGAGAGCACCGGGAATTGAACCCGGGTCCGTCAGCATCGCAACCCGTCCCTCAATCACGGGACCACGCTGGCACATGGTGGAGATGCTTTACAAAAATATATATTTCTGATCATACAAAAGATTTTGAAAGAAAAAAGATGACATCCGCCTTTGAGAACGAGGACCAACAGAAAAGTTGTTAATTACTTGAGGATTATCCTATTAAACAGCAGATTGAAGAATCTTGCTGCATTAATGCAGAAAAGTGTAGGGGGCCCAACAAAAATGTCAAAAGGATAATGTCAATATGGATTAATAAAGCGAAGATCATGTACTAAAGCAAATAATAGAGAAAACGCAAAATTATAAAATAAATAGATTTTGAGCAGACCTTCGACTCTATTGAAAAAGGAAAATTTATGGCAGCCATGAAAGAATTAGGAATATTGGTAAAATTAAGAAAACTCAAAAAATGTCTTTAGAGAAAATGAGTACAGGACAAATAATAAATGGGAGAAAATATTGTTAGGAAGATAATACACCAGAGGACAAATGGTTAGCACATGTTATGAAAGCAGATCATTAAGAGACAATATATATTATATTAGAATGGACGCCAACATGAAAAACGAAAAAAGGTAGGCCATAATCAAGATGCCTAGATGGGATAACCAACAATTTTTTTTTTTTTTATTTACTGCATATTTACAACTAGTCTAACTAGACTAACAAGCAAATGAGTTAATGTACATAGCATGTGGGGAGGAACACCAAGAGTGACCTCCTGTCATTACAAGGTATACAAGTCTTATTACTAATTTGTTAGGTCACTAAACTTTGTCCGTTTCAGGCGTCTAACTGCATTTGCATTATTTAATAAGTCTGTCACTAGAACACTAGGGTGATCACTAATACGATCGTTGTATCTGATGCAGCAAGCTTTGATGACATCTTTAATCCATGGGATCTTTAGATCGTTATGTAATGTGCGGTTGTTCACATACCATTCGGCGTTTGCTATTGCGCGAAGTGTTTTGCTTTGAAATCGCTGTAATATCTCGATGTTCGATGACTTAGCAGATCCCCAAAACTGGATCCCATACGTCCAAATCGGTACTAACGTGGTTTTATATAACAACACCTTGTTTGTTAAACTGAGCTGGGATTTTCGTCCGAGGAGCCAGAACATCTTCTTCATGCGGATATCTAATTCTTTTCGCTTAGTCTGTATATGTTTTTTCCAGTTTAGTTTGCTATCGAGATGGATACCGAGATATTTGATATCTTCTTTGTGTGGTATGTTAGTGCCGTTGAAGATTATAGGAGGTGGAACAACCTTGCGGAGGGTGAAGACCACTGAAGCCGATTTGTTTTCATTGATTTTGATGCGCCAGATCTTTATCCAGTTTTCTAAAGCTTTCAGCGCATTTTGCAGGTATATTGATGCCTGAAGTGGATCTCTGTGTGAAGATAATACAGCCGTGTCGTCCGCAAACGTAGCAATTAAAACATTGTCGGTAACAGGAAGGTCTGCCGTAAACAACTGGTATAATGTCGGTCCCAGTACGCTACCTTGTGGTACACCTGCCTCGACTGAGTAGATTGGTGAGTGGCTGTCATTGATTTTGACCCGAAAGTATCTGTTTTCTAGATACGACTTGAAGAGCAGATAGTACTGTTGCGGTAGGGTTTGCTTGATCTTATATAGGAGGCCAGGGTGCCAAACTCGATCAAAAGCTTGGCCCACGTCTAAGAATGCTGCTAGGCATAACCGTTTTTCCTGGAAGTCTTTTTCTACCTTATCCACTATCCTATGGACTTGTTCCAATGTTGAGTATTTTCTGCGGAAACCGAATTGATGTCCCGGAACTAAATGCAATTCTTCTATAATGGGTTCAAGTCTTCTTAGTAGAATTCGCTCAAAGAGCTTAGAGAGGAGTGGTAACAGCGAAATCGGTCTATAAGAAGCTGGCAATTGAGCTGGTTTTCCTGGCTTTTGAATGACAATTACTTCGGCAAATTTCCATTGGTTTGGGAAGTACTGAGTTCTTAAGATGGCATTATATATACGTGTTATAGCTGCTATCCCTTTTTTTCGCAGTTGACGGAGTAATTCGGACGTAATTAGGTCATATCCCGGTGCTTTGCCAGTTTTTAAACATTTAACTTCTGTTTGGACTTCGTTGGGTGTACAGTGTCGAATGGGTAAATGGAGTTGGAGTGGTGATTTGAGGAATTCGAGAATTTCGTAATCATCTTGTGGAGTTCTGTCTGATTCGTGCGGTTGAAAAGTTGCAGCTAAGTGTTCGCCGAATACCACCGCTTTATCTTTGTCACATCGGGCCCAAGAGCCATCATTTTACGAATAGGAGGGATAGGGATAATAGGCTTTTCAAATTCCTAGTTGCGCGCCATAAGGAGTAGTCATGGTGTTGACTGGGGATAAGTTTCGCACGTAATCATTGAACGTTTCGTTTTTCTGTTCCTTGATTAATCTTTTAGTTGTGTGGTGAGAGTGTTTAGTTTATTTTTGTCTCTTGGGTGTCTTGTTTGTTGCCAGATCCGTCTTGCTTTTCGTTTGTCGCTGATCTTTTGTCTAATTTCTAAGGAGTAGTTGTTAGTGTTTTTGTTACATTTATGTTGTAGTTTTATGGGCGTAGCTGTCCAAGAAGCATATTGTAAGGTTTGTGTTAGTCGTTCTATTGCCGTTTCAATTTCATTTGAAGTGTTAAGTACTGCTGGAATCGATAGATGTTCGTCAATATATTGTCGAAAAATGTCCCAATCCGTAAGACTGTTGTGTAGGCTGGGCCTTGCAGGCTTGTTAATTATGCAGCTACTCAACGTGCATATTATAGCAGAGTGATCCGAGTTTAGATCGTAGCAGTCAGCAACATCGATGTAGTTGGGCGAGAAATTTTTTGTAATAAGGAAATCTAATGCATCCGGCAGTTTATTCAGATCGGTTGGCCAATATGTGGGTTTACCTGTGGCTATTGCATTATAATGATTATTTAAGATGGTTTTATATAGTTGCCTTCCCTTTGGGTTAATTAATCTGGAACCCCATAAGGGGTGTTTAGAGTTAAAATCACCACCTGCTATGAACCGGTCTCCTAGCGTCCTGAAGAAGTCTTCGAACTGGTTCTGCGTTATTGAATGTCGCGGAGGGCAATATACTGATGATACGGTTATGTCTCCAACGTGGTCTTTAATTTTGACATTTGTGGCTTGTATATGATATGTTTCAAATTTATCCATTTCGTAGTGTGATAATTTGCTGCTGATTATAATTGCCGTTCCAGCGTGAGCTGTGTTGTCGGGATGACAGGTGTAATAAGTTCTGTAGTTGTGGATATTGAGGTAGTTGTAATTAGAAAAGTGTGCTTCAAATACCAAGAGCAAATCGATTTTTTGGGTGTTTAGAAACGCTTCTACTTCTAAACGGCGTTGTAGAAGTCCGTTTGCGTTCCATACGGCTATTCTTAGGGTATCCATTATTGGGAGATTTTGGTTATCAGGCTAGTGAGTAGGTTGAGCATCATAGTATTTTGTTGCATTAACTGGCTAAACATGGTTTCAAATTTGGAAAGGAACTGAGACAGGGAGATGTCATTGCTGTTTTGATTTTGATTTTGAGTGTTGTATGAGTCTGACGTTGTTATGAAATTTTGTTGTCCAGCCACGGCTGCGGCATAGCTAATTGGAAACCTGTTTGCCCTATATGTGTTTGGTTGAATTGTGGCCGCCTTTAGAGCTTGTGGTGCTTGCATCCTAGGGTTGGCGGTGTTGTTTCCTCTTTTTAACTGAAGTTGTTGGTAGATAGAGCATCCTTTATAGTTTGCCGGGTGGGCTCCATTGCACAATGCACATGTAGCAGGAGTGTCTTTTGGCTTTGTACACGTCAAGGTATTGTGGTTACCACCACACTTTACGCACGCGAATGGTTTTCTGCAGTAAGTTTTACTGTGTCCGTATGCTTGACAACGAGTACACTGGTTGATATTGGTTTTTTTCCTTGGTGGCTCAACTGTAATTATCATATTTAATAGAGATCTAAGTTCGTATATCTCTTTGTTGTTACTGGCAGGCTCAAGGTCAACAAAGAATAAAGGAAGTGGTGTTTTGTCTACCCTGTGTCTTATATTCATTAAATTGCGTACAGTGTGTCCCTTCTCTTTCAATTCTTCTTTTATCAACGCGGTATCGACTGTTGGGTGAAGGTTTCTGATTACAACTCTATATGCCCTTTCTTCTTGAATCTGATAAGTATGAAAAATAATTTTCTCGTCATCAAGATGTCTCACAAGTTTTCGATATGTTTCAGGGTTATTAGTATTTATCTTGACGACGTTGTTTGCTAGTGTTTTTGAGTTGTATTGTTCAGTTTTTAATACTTTTGTCAGATTTGTAATCATTGCGTTATAATTTTCTACTCCGTGTATATATACTGGAGGGGGTTTCTTAACTGCAGCTTGTGGTTCGTCTCTAGTTGTTTCCATTACGTTATCTTCGTGCATGTCATTTAATAAATTAAATCTGTTGTTATCGATGATTTGGCTTTGTAATTCGAGGTTATTATCAGGGAGCGTGGGCATCTTTTCTCTTTTCATTACTTGCCACTCATGAGAGCTCGTTTGGGGTTGGTCATCGTTTGTTGCGGTCATTTCAGGTGCTGCTTGGTTATTGTAAGGCGGCTGTCCGTAGGGCGGCATGGTCGGCTGCCCGTAGGGGACATTCTGCTGGCCGGCGGGTACCCTGGGCGGCGCGCCGCCGTACATCGGCGGGGGCGCGTTGGGATAGCCCGCGCCCGGGTATGGCTGCTGCTGCTGCTGCGGCGGCGGCGGGTAGCCGCCCGGCTGGCCGTAATACGCCTGGTTAGGGTCTGAAGCGTAGGGGTTCCAAGTCGTTATCAACTTTAAGACTTGACAATTACGACCACATGCATATATCACTCTATTTTCAACGGAACACGGCAATTATTTATTTTTCAATATTTGTAGTTGACAGGTTAGCTGATATCAGAGGTCACTTGTTAATCTCAGCGCAGTTGATAGCAGAGCACTCAGACACACTTGCTTACGCTACGAAATTCTAGCGGGTAATGTTTATATTCTGAAGATGTTATTTTTGAGTTGATTGAACTGTTTCTTTCCTAATATTCACTACGCGGACACTTTTTGCACCGAAAATCAGTTATTTTCGCGGAGCTGACTGACATGCGTGTTGACAGTTTAACCGCCGGAACCGGAATCCACCAACAATTTAGTAACCATAAGAGTCGAAAATATTGGGGAAAAGTTAAAAATAAAAAATCATGGTGTAAGATACCCAAGGAAGTAGAAAAATATTAGATAGAGACAGTGAATATTGGTGATCATCGTGGCCTGTATTATTTTGTTAGCTTGTTGTTCTGGAATGCTTTAAGTAGTAACGAAAAAGTTAGGAAATGACCGAAGATAAGTAACCATGACTTCCAAATGATAATAAAATAAGATAATAGCAATAAGATAAACATAGAACAAAGAAAAATAAAAATAAAAAACAAAACAAATATGGACGGAGACTAGAAATAGATAGCAGTAGTAACTTAACTGAAAATTAACAAAGATAAACACACAATAAATAACAGGAATAAAATATGTAATACATTTAAGGAATCCAGAAGAAACAGGTAGATAATCAAAAACTACAAATGCACAAAGTAAAGGAACATATTGATAGACAAAAGAAGCAAAAAAGTTATAAATATAAATATAAAAGCGAAGAAACCAGTAAAAAAGAAAAGCAAAAGACGTGGTATAACTTCGGAGAGAAAATGCAAAATATAAAAACTAGAAACAGTTTTTTTTTAAGACAAAAAGGGAAACAATAATAATATTGTACTAAAAAATATTAAAAACAAAGATAAGTTCTAATAGCCAAAGGAGAGACAATAGAGAAATGAGAAACATATTCAAAGATATCATTGGAAGAGATTACTTAAAAGAGGGAAAGATTAGATAGGAAATCACTAGAAATCCTGTAAATATAAAAGATAAACAGCAGTCGTGGATGAGCTCATAAAAATAAAATCAAAAAATGCCCCAGATAACGGCCGTTATCCTAAAAGCAGAAAATAAGAAGATGGCAAAAATATTAAATATAATAATGAATAAGATATCATCTGATTACTTATACCTTATAAAAAAGGAAACGTAAAGGACTGTACAATTATGTTTTTAAGCTTGTAAGTAAATTATACGCTATAATGTTAGAAAAAATGTCAAAAGGAGTTTTGGAAGAATCTCTAGAAGGTTGACAATATGATTTTAGACCTGACAGAGAAGGGACAGGCACAAATTTTATTATCTACCAAATAATTGAAAACGCATGCAGAAAGGATGATAAAAGAAATAGAAAACAGATATGAAAAATTCTAGAAAAAAATATGATAAATGGGGTAAAGTTCCTATACAGATAAACGAAAAACTTTGTTAAAGTAAAGCATAAAAATCATGATGTTTTAAACCAAAAAAAAGGTGGTAGTTTTATAAAGGGGAAATCAAAAAAGTAAAAAGAACCGCAAAACCATCTAAAATGGAGGATACAAAAGTTCCAGAACAAATATATGCAGACGATTTCATGCTGCTCACTAACAAAGAAAGAAAGTTAAACAACGATTTAAAAATATGTAATAGCAGCCTGGAAATTTTAGACATGAAAACCAACGACAAGAACAAAAATGATATTTAGCAAAAACAAAACATCAAATATAATTAAAAAACAAATTAGAAAAAGTCGGCACGTTTAAATACTTGAAAACAAAAATAACACAAGACGGCAGATTGGAAAAGAATATAAATGAAAGAATAGAAACAGCAAAACTTTTTAACACAAGCAATTCGATCAAAATAAGTACAAAACAAATAAAGATGAAGATTTTCAAAAGCCACCCTAATCTCGAAACGTGGGTCTTAACACAAAATAAAAATCTTGCGAAAAATTTAAGAAAAAACAAGAATGGGCAAAATAAGAGATATTGTCATTAGAGATGACTTGAAAAATAACGGGGATAAGAGAAGATGAGACTAAAAAAGTGTTTGAAGCACAAACATACAAAAAGTAAACGAAATGAGGCGCGAAAAAAACAGGGAGTGAAGAAGTTGGAAACACAGCCGTTCAGAAAGACATAGAGTGAACTAAAGTATAGAATACAAAGGAAAGAATAAAATAAAGACTCCAAAAACATAATCCAACCCCCCCCCCCTGACCTTAGACTTACAAGATAGAAAGCCTCACCTTATAAAAGTTTAAAAACATCAAAAAATCTTAAGTTATCAAGCACAGCACGCACCTGAAGGTACTTCGGCGGCCCGGTCGAACTGGCAGCCGTCGAGCGCGGAATTCTTGGCCATGGACCACGTCAAGACGTTCTGCATGGCGATGCTGTTCGCGTTGTTGGACTCTCCCTCGCCTTCGTGGTTCTGCTGCTGGACGCTCCGGGCAAAGTTGCTGTGCAAGTGCTGGCTGTACATTCCGCCGAATATTTCCTCCGTCCTGCGAGTCAGCGGGATGATGACGGGCTGCTCGCTCCCGCGCGAGGCGGGCTCGTACACGTGGTTGCTGAAATGTTCGATTGTACTAGCGCCTGATACACCTGAAAACATGCTTTGGTGGAATGCGTCTTCATTTCAATATTCAGATATACAGCAGTAATAAATACTCTTCCTGTAGTGTTCCAATAGACTACTGTGACCACTCAGGGCACACCTTAGCAAATAGACTTCGGAAAAATCATAAAAATTTACAGTGCTAAGGATTTTAAACATTTGGCACCTTATCGCCGATACCATTAGAAAGTCCAGAAAATTCTAGAAATTTCGAATGGTCAGTACAGGAAAATCAAGAAAATTCTAAAATTCAAAAATAGTCTCTCTGAAGGCTTTTAGCTGACATTGTTAGAGAGCTTAGGAACATCAAAAAAATATTAAAAGTTTCTAAGTGGATAAAATGAACACCATTTGTTTAAAAATAAATTTTTCCTTTGATTTTCTATGTTTTCTCGTTCTAAAAGTGGTGTCATTTGACACTTTTTGTTAAGAACTTTCAAAAAGATCATTCTCGTTTCAATTTTACACTTTTCGGTAAAAATTTTGGACGACCTGAGTGAGAAAATCCAACTTAATGTCATTGTCGGTCTTCTGCATTTTAGAACTGAAAATTGCATATCTAGAAAATCTATGGGTATGTTTACAAAACTTCTTATAGAAGTCAGACAAAGTAAGAAAACCTCAGAAAGCTGCTACAACTAAGCCAACCGTCACACCTAATAAAATATATTGCTGTGGATATAGGAAACCTAGATTCATATGCAGTTGTTGTCCCACTTGCCATTTACGACCAGTCCCAAGACTAAGTCTGGATTTTCGCACCATTCAAGCTGCATTCATAAGCACTAGATTTAAAGTGAAAGTTTCTAGCTGCCCCAAAGTTGTCCTCGTTTCTCTAGCTGATAGAAGACCACATTTAATACGATGTCTACATCCTCTATGAACTGCACCCTTCTGTGTGTATGCTTTATTAGTGATCTAAGGATCGTTCTAAACCTGCCCCAAGAAAGTTTATGGTCTCAAGACACCCTCTCTAGCAAATATCCGTTTCTTGGCAAAAAAAAGATTTGATTCGTGTAGCAGGTTTATAGGCCACGAATGTATGTCTAGATTAACCCAAAGCAGACGTCACTAACCGAATCTATCAGAAGTCTAGATGATCCGACAAATCTTGTTTATGATAGTAGATGATAATATATAAGATATATTCTCCTAGACCTGAGATTGCAGTCGAACGCAACCACCCACTTGACTGCCGGTTACCACTTTCATCTAAATGAGTAGCTAACATCCAATTAAGAGATATTAATTCATATAATCTTTGTAATACGTCTGCAATTCTTCTATACTCATCAATTACTTCAAGGCTGACTTAAGTTCTATGTCCCTCTTTGCCTCACTTAGAATCAGCACCTACGTCACTTGAAGGCAATTTTTAGAGTACGAAATAATTCAATCTCTTAATGAACGAAGACGGATGGAGTTTTTGCTACGATAAGATAAAATACTTGGGCCACGCCGTGGCGCTTCATGAGATCTTCAGGATTTTAAAAAACAACTCAATCACTAGAATGTCAATCAGTAGAACACGAAAACAAGTGCAATATTAAAGGAAACCATTTTGAGACAGCTAAGCTACAACGATCCACCAACGCCACCAATTACGTTTTCGGTGCTATCCTTCTAGAAGGCAAACCCATTGAATACGCAAGCCAACTGTAACCCTTGCAGAGAAGAACTATTTGACATGAGAAAGGCCTTGCAAATTCTGCAATTACATAGAAAAACGTCACCCTTTAGGATCTGTCACCGCTCACATCTAAAATAGCTAATGTCTCTAAACGCCATCGAGTCACCTGCTAAGATGGGTGCTGGAACTAGAACCTTACAAAAAATAAAGTGTGGTAAAGTAACCTACAAGCTACTGGAACTTCTGCAAGATGAGGATATGTATACTGTCAACATTATCACCATAGACTTTCCACAACTTTATCTAGAGTATCCAGAGGTAAAACGCGCAACAGTGGGCTGACCGAGGCCAATTAGGTACATAAAGAGTTTAATTTTGCTATAAATCGGATCCTGGAGAAACAACTTGTACTCTCAGCACACAAAAAAGAAAAATCTTACATGCATACCATTACGGAATAAACCGCTAATACAATCATAAATTCTTTACCTTGTATCTATAAACCGCAATTAAATTATTACTTAGAATAACCATCCAATTCATCTGGAAAAATTTTGTTCATAAGGGTGTCATCCTATTCTTACATTCTAATTCTTGATAATTTTTAGAATCCAACACACATGAAGGCAAAAGGAGAATAGAGAAGTAAAGAAAGAATAATTTTTAGACAATTGCAGAATCATAATTTCTGATTCTTCCTAGCGTAAAGTGGTCTATATAGGTAAGATCTTAGGTAAGAACAGCAAAGGTACGGATAAATTAAATGCACATCTTTAAATTTGAGTCTAGTAATTTTATTCTAGCACCGTTTCTGCTGCTTTAAATAGCAAAAGTTTCAAAAAAAAATAATCAGACGAAAAAACAAGCGAAATAACTCAAATTTACCTTTTTATCCTTTGATACAGTAAAGACGCTTTGTACATTGAATAAGAGGCGTTATACATTGCAATAGAAACTGATTTATTTATTATCTTCTTTAAGTAACAAGAAAGCCGTTGAAAGAATTGGTAGAAAGGTAGAGAAACAAATAAGTACAAAATAATTAAATATCCCATTTGCGATCATTTTTCAGGTCAAAGATCAAATTAAATTTTATCTAAGAAGTTTATAAGAAAAAATAATTGTTTTTAAACAAAAAATGACGAGAGACGGATAATTAAGATAATTAAGACAAAGAATTAGTAAGTGGATAAGATATTAATCAAAGTTACTAAATTTTCTCCCTACATACTGTTATACGTGGTCAAAAGCCACAACCGACCAGAGGTGCCCCTTTTTACCAAAGACGACTAAAAAGATTAGAAAAGGGCAATAAAAGGTCCTACGAGCGTCCAAGCCGCTAACCTGCTTTCTAGAACACAAAGTACTCGAAAGCTCAAAGGTGGTCTCAGAAAACAGGACACATCTAATAATGACAAAAATCGCAAAGAAGGGGCGAAAGATTAGGAAGAGCAAAATTACTAAAAGTAGCCACGTTTAATCTCCAAGGACTGGACAGGTATTAAATAAAATTAGAAAACACCGACATTGCTGTTATAACAAAATCTAAAAAGAATCAAAGAAAATTTGAAGATCCAGAAAAACGGATATTAATATATAGCGGTGTAGATAGGAATAAAAGAGTACAAGCTTATGTAAAGATAACAACTAAATGAAAAATAGACTACTCATACATTAACATCAGGTTAATAACATCAAGATTTTATACCAAAAGAAGAATTGACGATAGTAGGTATCTGTGTGCCAGAGGAAGGAAGAACTACTAAACTGTTTATTGAATAAAAAAAAGAATAACATAAACGACAACGGATGTCGCCTAAAATAATTGTGCAAGTATAACAAATCTAGAATAACTAATACATTCTTCTGAAAGAAACAAATTCACTAATGCACTTGCTAAGTTTGAAGCTGCCGAAACAGCCACCCTTGTCATAGACACTTGTGTTTTCAAAACTAGTGGATTAGGGTCTGATCATCATCTGGTAGTTTCAAAAATACATATCTTAAGTAATTGTAAGAAGCATATAGCGTTACCAAGGCAACCTTCTGAACAAAAGATCAAAATCCATCTACTACGAGATGAAGCAATACATGAGAGAATGCAGCATTAATGCCAAAACCAACAGATTATGACTTGGAGAAAGAGTGAGAAAATATTAAGAAAATCATAAAACAAATTGCTTGCGACTCTTTAGAAGAACAAAAACCACAATGAAAAGAAGATACTCTGAATATGGAACCAAGAAATAAAGAAAAAACAAAGGAAAACGAGACCAAATACAAAAAAATCTATTGAAACATTTTTATGCGTTTTTCGTAAATGGCCCAAAGGTATCCGGATGGAGAGGGGCAAATATATCAACTGCCTTCTCTTTCCTCGCCTATCTTAGCTGCAATCCAAGACGATGAAGATTACTTTTAAAATGCTTGTCACCAGCTGTACTTGGTAAGCAAAGGTTACAATTTAATCATCTCAAACCAGAAGACTGAGACTATGGCAATCCATGCGAAACAAAATTCGAACAAACAACACAACTAATCAAACAAGCAAATTATTTCAACTATTTTGAATGTAACGTAGGATACGATGCTAGCAAAACTTGGGTTTTAAATCAATAATACTTTTCGCACATTCAAGCTTCGGAGATAAAATTCTTGAGAGCTATTACAGGATATACTAGAGCCGATAGAATCGGACGATATAAAGAGAAATTAGAAGTCCAACAAATGAAGCCAACAAACAAGACTAGAACTTATACATAAAAAGGATGGAAGATCACCATCTACCACAGGTAGCGTACAAATATCGCGTTAGTGGAAGAAAAGGCGTGGGTAAAACGAGAAAAAGAAGGCTATAGATGAGCCGAAACAGATCCTATAGTCTAAACTTTGGACAGAAGAAGAAAAGAAGATTTAATAACGTAAGATTGATAAGGATATAATAGATTTATAGTGTAAGCAATCGTTTTTATGCTTGCGTTTATAGTAATAGCAAATTAATTGTACTTACCATCATATCCGTATAATTTTTTAGATTTTGAATCTGGCTTTAGATTAACTTTCAATTTTGATAAAAAAAACATTTTTCTGTCGTTCATTGGTACATCAGACACTATCTATCTCTCTAGTTAACAACTCAAAAACGAACGTTACAAGAAAATTGGAAAAGAACCTTATAGTATCAAAGACTTACAGGCATAAAGTGAAAGCTTTAGTTTTTTTGAAAAGAACTCCGTTTTATATTGTACCGACGTTAGCTCTGCAGCGAGGTAGAAAAATGCTCACTAAATATGACGGGTATCGGAAAAATAACATACTTGGGGTGGACCAAAACACAGAGCACATTTCCAAATAACAGATCTATTGGCTCTTACACACATACCGAGTGACTACCAGTATAAGTAGTCTCTTCTTACTATCCAAGATATTTGGATGAAAGAACTAATAAGACTTCGAGCATTTTCTTGTCTTTGAAAATAGAAAACGTTGCTAAATGCGAACGAACCATGTAAGTCGTTGAAATGAAGAAAACACTGTAGATATCCTTAGTATAATCGGGTTAGCCAAATTTAGAAAACAAAAATTTTTAATTTCTCCATTTGGATCTCCGGGAAAATAGCTTTTGAATAACGCTAGAGAAGAAATAAAGAACTGAAGATCATGGGAGAACACATATGAAGCAAGAATAATTTGCAATATGCTTTAAGAAATATAACTCTTTAAAGTGAACATAGTAAGACTGAGTAAAACAAGATGACCAAATAGAGTCTATAAGTCAGTGATAAGTTTCATACCTATCCCAAATAAGGTAATTATGATAAGAAGACAGGCAGCCTAAAAAATAATAAAGGTACATATACAGATACTTGCCCCTGTAACATAAAAAACTGAAGAAGTAAAACATTTTTATAGTGATGTTCACCAGTTCCATCAATTACACGAAATTCTAAGGTAGAAAAGGAAAAAATGGTAGATGCCATAAGAAATTATAAGCTACAAATAGAAAATAAAAGACGAAATAATTAGAACAATATGATTGTTAATTTAAACCAAAAAGACACCGCAATTCTATTAAACCAAGCAAATCATACCGAAGTACGTATTCAGCAACGGTCCATAATCCAGTGACAATAAAATTCAAAATGTGATTAAAGAAACTAACGTCGCGATAAAACAAAAAACAATTACAAATATCACATTTTAAGAGCCAAAGAGCAGAAAATCGATTAATAGTATAAATTAACAAAGAACCAACTAAGATAGAAATTAACGCAGAGGGAGACTTAATTAATAAATGGAAAGCATTAAAAACACCAAATGTTAATAAAAAAAGAACACATGAATGAGGGACAAGACATTAAAACTGAAGAGAAAAAATATTGCGTAAAAATAAAGGCGGAAAAAAGAAAAATAATACAAAGATAAATGTGCAGAAATAAAAGAATTATAAACAGAACATAACGACGATACTTCCCACAAGAATAAAAAGACAAAAATGATAAAATAATTTATAAACATCGTAAACATCAGTGATCAATTATAAACATTTGAGATGTTGAAAATAAGCTAAGTAGACAAAATAACAAATTATGAAGTACTTAGAAGCATGAAGAAAGAAAAAGAATTATTAAATACATTTAAAAAAATTGCTGTATCTAAGCCACGTGATGAGAAAAGAGAAATAGTAAATGGAAAAGAAGATGCATCTATTGAGAAAATAACTTGAGACAATGATGCAATTACAATTCTATTGGATTCTTCAGAACTGAAATGCCGAAATTACTAATAACCATGATAATCAACCTTCTAAAAGCAGACGACACCTAAAGGAGAAGACCTTGGCTCAAAAAATTGCTTTTTTAATTCTTATAAAGGAGCTTATTACTTACTCTTAACAGTAATGAAAAAAGTAATTATCACCCTATACACAGACTATAAATAAAGCAATAAAAAAAAATTAAAAATTAATTTTTTTGAATAGAATTCAAGAAAAAGTGAATAAGAGAGAAATATAATAAATCTTAAATAAATAATAAATAATAAAATAATTTTTGTTCCAAGCCTAGTAAATAAATAAACGAATACAAGAATTTAATTGTATTATTTTGAGTGAGCGCGGAGCCTACCTGTTACTTCCATTATACCGATTTGGGTGGTACGAACGTGGTAGGGGAAGTTCTTGTTAGCCATGGCAGGTAAAGTCAAAACCTGAAAATCGCCAAATTAAATAGAAATTTTTTACAAAACAGTAAATAGTTACGTACCAAGAACGTCAGGTGTCCTCCGAAAATAATCAACAACAACACAGCACACACCACTGACTCGCGCACCCATTTATCTATGTAGGAGTTAGCAGAAAGTATAAAAGCCGGCCCTGCTATGAACCACAACGTTCCACATATGTTAAAGGGGTAGTAGAAGTTCGCCTAAAATAAAAAACCGGAAACAGTTATTTTATAGAAATTGTTGTAGGACGAAAATTCACTCAGAGAACGTTTTCCACGTCTGCAACAACTAAATCCCTTGTCTTTGAAGCTCGACGTTTTTGAATGGTTTTAGCAAGCTTGCTAATTGTTTTATGTGAATAATTTTGGGGTAAATTTCTCCTCATTTACCAACTGTTTAAAACTGTTCTGGTTCCTTTCCACGCCCTTCGAACCCTTTTACAGCTTATTTCGACAGGTGACGACCTGGCAGGTGGCTGGAGTGCGCACACGAACACAATACGCTTCCAAACTGTAATGAGAACTAGCAAATAATTGTCTTCATCTGCTATTATATTCTCAACTCCGATCTTCTAAACCTATACTCATATTTTCCAATAATTTTGTTTAATTCTATAATTTTCAAAAGTAATCTCCAACTCATTCCAAGTGATCTCTAGCTGGTAGCGAAAAAACCATTGGCGCCGATGTAAAAAGCGAAAAGGAGGGCATAAAACTGCTTGGTCAAAAAACTCGATCTCTATCTCTTTCTTCAAGATAAGTAGCTCTTGAACAGACATCAACAATTTAGGTGCATTTTAGTCCCAGTGGATAAAGGTAATACTTGGAGATGTAGGGTTCGATTTGCACGCACGCGACATACGCTGCATACCAACGGCGAGGCTTACTCCATCAGCTATAGAATATACTAGGCCTACAGTTTCTCACTGTCGTGATGCAAAAGCAGCTCACGCCATTATTACCCGCACCTTACGCCTACAAAACCGTGTAACCACCTGGAATTATATAACGCATCAACCCACTTTAACTCGGCGTCGCCATCCGGCCGACCCTACAATTCCATAAACTTGCAACAATTTAATGATCTTCCTATAAGTGTTGTGCACCGGTCGGCTTTAGCTCCACGCACCGCCAACGCTTCACATGAACCTGCACTGTAGAATTTTGCCAGCCTATTTATCGAAACTCAAAGCACCAGCGCTAAAAGCCACGAATTAACCGGAGAGCACTACACAACACCATTACATCGATAGTATACCACCGTCAAACCAACAAAATGGCCGAGCTATTAAACCGACAGCTAAAAAAATAAAAAATCATAGATTATTGCTAAGTAGAAAAGCTAATAAAAGAGATAAGAGCGAAAAGAGGATTAGAAATTGATAGTAATCACTAATCAGTAAGGATAGATATAATCGTAGAAAGAGAAACAATTAAAGAAAAAGGAGAGAAGCGCAAAAAGTATCAAAAACTAATACAAATACGACTTAATAAAAATACAAAGAAAAAAGGACAATAAAAAATGAAAGTATTTAAGACAAAGCATACTAAAACTAACATGCAAAAAACAGCAAAATAACAAAAGTACATAACAAGGATGTAAAAAATTAAATGAAACCAGAGAAAATTACAAAAAAAACAAAAAGATAGAAGGAAGGAAGCTAATTATAATTTAAAAAGTGTAAAATGGGACGAAACAAGTTTTATAGTGTGCTAAAACAAATAAGAAAAAACACATTAAAAAAAGTTTGAGATGAGCAAGAGAAACTATTCAAAAACCAAGAACGTATAATAGAAAAAGGCACTTTATGCAGTTATTACAGTTAAAAAAGTAATGGAAAGCAACAATAAAAATGAACAAAACAACACAGCGATTAACAAAGATACAAACATTAAGCCAATATAAAAAATAAAACTAGAGGGAACGATACAAAAGCTAAAGCTAAGAAGAACAGCAAAGAAAAAACAAAACAAGAATAGGTTTTGATGTCGATACTGTTGACACTAATCATAAACTAGTAGTGAAAGAAAACAAAAAACATAAAATAGAGATGTAGAAAATGGTACAAGTGCCTAAATCACTATATTCGGATGAAATTGTGATCTAAGCAAAAACACAGACAGAGAGGGGGAGAGAGGGGGGGGAGAGAGCTACAACATAACCTAATGCAACCTATATGCAACATAAATAAAAAAAGTAAACAAATAAAATAACATTGAGAAGACAAAGACGATGGTTATAGCGGCAGAAATTTGAAGCAAGACCAAAGAAAAAAAAAGAATAGAGAAACCAAGACAGACATGAAAAAGAATGGAAAAGCATAGCAGAAAAAAGAAGTATGGTGGAATTTAGCAAAACAGAAACCAAAGGCAGAAAAGACTGGGAAAAAGTGATAAAAAACGGCAAATAAAGGATGACAACTTACTGACTCAAAGTCTTACATCATCCGGTAACAAACTTAGGAATATATAGGTACGAGACGGACAATTATCTTATTCAGTATACAGACTTCTAATCTTAAAGTCCTTCTGTCATATATTGATAATCAATATTCTTTAGAAAAATTAAACATTTAATTTGTAATTAGAACTTTTTTCAAATACTCCACTGACAAATGTATAGTTATGATGTCATTAACTGTACAACAATGATGTCAATTTTAATTATTTCGACTATCATTAACAGAAAGACCCTTAGAAGTATACTTTTTATGATTTGTATTTGTTCATTAAAACTTGTATGACTGTCGGTTTCTTCAAAAAAAATTTATTTTTATTTGAAAAATTCAGTAACATTAATGGTAACACACTACATTGTAAATTTATCTCTTTTTTCCATTTTGACTTATCTTGTGCTTCTCTAATTCAGCGCATAATCGGTCTTCTCATATTTCACTTATCATCCCATAACCTATAGTTCACTTTTCTTCTGTTTTCTCAATTTACCCACGTGTCCAACCTATTTTCATTTTTATCCACCATAGCTCTTTCGATGTCTGGCACTTTTTGCCTCTCAAATCTAATGATTGTTTTTTTTTGTCTCTTAATAAACTTTCCAAAACAATTTTTTCAAGTCGCTCTTCCATAATTTAACGCTTCTTCATAATTCTTTAATAAGCCCTAAGTTTATGTGCCATATGAGACTTCCAATTTTTAATATGTTTGTAGTTTTCAAACGGAGCTTTCAAAACGCTGTCCATGCCAATTTAATTTTCCTCTTCACCTCTGTGTTGTTTCTGTAGACTAGTCGAAGTGTTAAATATGCCTTAGCAGTCGCATTTCAGTTTTCGACTAAACTCATGATTGGTAAATGCTGTAGAAGTTTTTGGTCCTTTGGTCGTGTTTTGGGTTGCATAATAATTTGTTGAAACAAAAGCTTTTCCACGTCATCATACCAAACATGCTCTTCTGGTAGTAATTTGACGTTATTTTATTATTGCTAAAGGTTATGCTTTTTTCCCTATAATTCCTTAAGGAACCAAAGGGCCAAACGGTGTTTCAAAATCTGAGTAGAAGGCAGGGTTACTAATTCTGTTCATCGTGGATTGAGTCCGTTACTGTTAATAATTTCTGTACTAGTTTTCTCTAATTGTTCTTGTTTTGGGCTATGTATTTGGCTCGTCCCCATTATAGGATCTGCAGCTGTAGGTTTTTTAAAAATGTTTCTTTCCAAGTGTCTCTTGGTTTTCCTATCATACGGTTTCCTTGTGTATTAAAGTCTAAAACTTGTTTAGTTTTTTCATTGTATGGTCTATCCATTCCCGTCTTCTTTTCCTGATTGTGATTATGTTTGTAAAAAAAAAACTCTTGAAACATCTTCAAACGTCATGATTAAATTATTTGACCTTATCGAATTTTACCACGTCAAAAGTGTAATATTGATACATAAGTGAATCAAAACATTTCTGTGACATGTTAATAATAGATAAAAGTTACTCTTTTCTGGCATCTTTGTACTAATGGGCGACACGACAGTCTGTTGGCCATTTTACTTCTAACAAAACATCTTGAACCTTCTTTTCACACATTTACTACAGTTCCAGATTTGTCTTGGGCGTAGCCCATAATTTTAGTGTTTGGTAATTTTCATGCTACTGCTTTTTCATTATATAAGTAATCTAATTTTCTCCCCTCCTTTTACCCCAGGTAGGTTTGATTTTGTAACAATATGGAAATACTAGGAAGTTCTTAATTTAACTCTTATTAAAAGATAGTTTTTATGTATGTAATACTTCTCTGTATATATTTTTCGTATTAATGGATTTCTTTAAGCTATACTTTCTTACAAACAGAACACATTTTAATTGTTAAATATATGTTGAGTATTCGCTCTGAGTCAACCGAACACACAGTATGAGGTTGACAACCAGTAACCTTTGTGGTTATTTTAGCGGCAGAATACCTGCAACACTCCTGTTGGCTAATCTTGCAAAAGTATCTATTTGCACTGGACAAGTATTTCTTTTTAGTTCATGCAACACTTTAGGGCTGTCATCCACCGATGGCCATTTTTCAGTAGTGATGAGATCAATACGTTTATATCAGCAATTAAATTAATGTTGATAGCAATTTGTGCATCTAGCAAATCTTGATCAAATTTTAATTGTAGTTAAAAGTGTGTATGTCTCCTATTTATTTGTAATTTTGTGTTGGCCAGTAAACAGTGTCCAAGAGTCTAAGCACAACAAAAATGAACCAAATCGTGATTTATAAATTTATCGGTGCAAATTTTCCGATCTGGAAATTGCATCGTGATTTGCTGGAAATGGTTGAAGGCCGAGAGAAACAACCAGGTGGGAACGCAAGCGACAATACCACAACAATACGCTTTTTATGATCTAAGAAACACTTGAAGGGGCCATCGTGCGCCAAGTGATGAATATGAAGACTTAGAAACAACTATCTACTATCTGCAAATATAAGAACAAACAGTTGGTTTTCTTCTTTTACAAGAAGTGGTAGAAGATCTCCAAAAGCAATTGGACGACCTTGACCAATCGTCCAGCGGAAATCAGAACTATTCTACAAGTTGTATCGACCATCTACAAGAACATTAGAACAACTTTCGACAACATGGGCGATTTGAAGAAAAGAATGGACAAATTGTTTTTAGTTGACACAGGTCACAAGAATGAAAGCGACATTTTTAAATTACATTTTTGTGTGCTTAGAAGGTCAAAAGCACTTGATTGGCATAATCAACTTGGCCACACATCATATGACGTTGTGAAAGACATAATGAAAGGTTAATATGTTGCAAATATGCAAAGAAGAAATTCCAAACAATGGTAAGAAACTGGGAAAAACTTCTGTGAACCTTGTGACTTTGGTCGACATCATTTTAAGAATCGAAGTCGCTAACAGAAGAGGCAGACGAATTAATTCACTTCGACATCAAGCCAACCGACAAAGTATTAAGTCAATCATTTAATGGTACGATCTCCATGGCGGTATTTACCAACGACTACAGAAGCATGTTGCTTCTGGAGCCAAAGTAGACGAAAGCCAATGTGGTTGACAATGGGCGACAGCGGGTGCTTTGACTATGGTCAAAGCATACAAACACACGATTCGACACGTACATCAACAAAGAAAATGAAAGCACTTCTACACCAAAATTTAGTTCAGCAGAAAGTAACGGTGACGTACCACAAACAAATGGCTAGCCAAATAACGGCAATAGCAAAATTACCACGCATCATGTGCGACGAAATTATTCAAACGCCCCCACATATTAGAAACATTTCGCTACCCAAACGGCTTGGTAACCACACACTACATGAAGTTTGGACTGGGCAAAAACTCAACATTGACTATCTACGCAAAATTGGCAACGATACTTATGTGTTCATTTGCAAGGCCAAACGTGGAAATTTGATTCAAAAAACGTGAAAATGGTGGGAGTGGGTTATGGCAGCAGTAGCCATACTGAAAAAGTGACTTCAACTGGCAAGATTACAGGCGACAAAACCAATAAAAAGTCCAAACGCTGCAAGCCAAAAAAGTTATTAAGATTGTATTGGACGAGTCGGCGTAAAATACACGTATTTATTATAAAGGCAAACCATCAGAAAGAGTCGTAAAAATTACACCAAAAACAGTGGATGAGGCTAAATCACTCCCGACTTGAAAAGAATCGGAGAAGGCCCTAACTGAAGAAATTAAAGTCTTAATGGAATTAAAATCGTGGATTTTGCGTTACTTACCAGTAAGCCAAAAGGTAATGTTTGTCCTCAAAGCAAAACTTAATGACAGCATATTGTTGGCCATTGATGCGACCAGCGATTGAGAATATACTAGCTGGATGTAAAGACAATCTTCCTTAGAGGAAGAAAAAGGACAATGACCGCATATGGAAACGTCAGAAAAGTTTGTAAGATCTCAAGCTTATATTCCACAAGATCGATAGCGTGTTAAATAAACTAGGGTTGAAACCATTAAGCGTTGATCCGTGCGTGTACTCCAACAAAAATAATAAACTGTATCTGACCTTGTACGTGTTAAAATTAACTGAACTTCGAAAAAGCAATTCGGCTACTTGTTTTTTTGGTCTCGAAATTGATTGCATCTGTGGCCAAGGCAAATTGCGAATTTACCAGACCGCCTATACTCAAAATTTGGTATGAGCGATTTGGAACAACCTCTTAGCGAACGAATATTGACAAAAATGGCCAGCTCTGAGAAGTGGCCAACGTACTTTATCGTCAGGCCGTTGACTCGTTTATATACCTACATTTGACTGCCGGCACGCGACCTAATATGCAATGCGATTGTCGCAGTTTTTGGAACGGTCATCGCCCGCGCATTGAAACGCTGCCAAGCACGTCAATATTTAACAGAAAGTTCGAACATCGGTATCGCCTGCAATTAGAGTAGCTAGCCGATCAATCAATTGGCCTCTTATTCAGATGCCAAATGGGCGAAAAACGAAAACCGGCGCTCAATCAGCGGAATGGTCTTAATAGTCAACGAAGAGCCAATGGTTAAGTTCAACCGTAAGCAGACAATAGTCGCAAACTCGTCATATTATGTAGAATACGTATATGCTTACTACTAAAAAAAAGTCCTTTGGATGTGTGACCTGCTGTCCGATGTTGGATGAGAACAGCATGGGCCATCGTTCACAGTCAAAAAATTGATCACTATTCCTATGTATCACCAGTGCACGTTTTTGAATTTTGTAATGGATTTGGTTAATTTCGTAGTTGTACCACGGTGAGTGGGAGTGTTAAATATATATTGAGTATTGGCTCTGAACCAACTGGTTGACAACGTTTCACAGAGTACACAACCTTCAGCCGCCTACAAAATAAGGATCTCTTCCAGCGTCGTTCAAAACATTCTGCAAAGTCCCGTGTTGAAATTGCAAATAACTACCTTGCAATTTTTATTATTAAGTTTTAAAAAAGCTAGAATTTTTACACGTTTCAGTTTTTAGAATCCCTAGCTCAGCTTCCAGTTTTTAGACAGCCAGTTGCTTTACACGTTTAACATTTTTACTTATTGCTGGTTTTCCAGAACGTGGTGGAGAGGCAGGCGTGTAAATAGCCGTGCCCTCGTGGTGCGGTGTGGGAAACTAAGTACGGCCCGTTTTGAAACGTAAAACGATAAGACCCAAATCGTCCCTTAAACGGCCAACGCGAAAACGGATGGGGGCGGCTACCGCTCACCTGAATCGGCTTCGACTTCGGCTTCGTCGGCGATGGTTCACGGTGGCCACCTTGTTGCGCTGTCTTCGTGTATGTTGCGGGATGTTAAATGCGGCCGTACTGGATGCGATGCGGTGTGAGTATATGCGGGTTGTTAAGCACGACCGAATTGGCCGCGTTGCGGAGTGCGTATTACGGGGTGTTAAAACACGACCGAATTGGCCGCGCTGCGGTGTGCGTATATCGCCGGGCTTCGCGCCTACCTCTGGGTAGGTCTTTTGCGGGAAATTTTAATTCGACAGCACCTTTCATATCAAAGGGTGCCGCCGACAGCGTATGCAGACTTGTCGGCTGAGCAAAAGCCCATATGCCGTTTTGTGTGCGATGGCAAAACTTAGCGGCAGATATCAAAGCCCCCAGCACCACGTGGATTACCTTCAATAGGTTTCTAGACACCTGTGTAGTTTATATATGTTTTTGTATTTTCCAGCTTTGCTTACTCATTGTAAATGCGACGATTACACTTAACGGCGTCCAACTCCCACCCGACTCGCCCAGTAAAGTCGTCCTTGCCTACGCATGCGCACTAAAGTATATTCTCATCGGTTTCCAATCTAAATAGGAGTCATATAAACTGTTTTTGAGACAGAGCTAATCTGTATACTTTAAAACGTATTCCAAAAGAGATAGAAACAGACAAAGGGGGGGGAAAAACAGAGTACTTTAAAATTGATCCAGGTCAATTATCCAAAATATATATTATCCAATTTAACCTCATCCCCAAGTACAAATGTACATATTGTTTTGTTTAGATTCTGCTTTATTGTTGTTTTATCTTTATTTTTTAATAGTACTGATATATTGCCAAACAAACTTACCTTAGCAGGATAGTGCTTCAGCGTAAACACAGTAGAATATATGAACATCAGCCAAGCACCCACCCTCAAAACAATCAATCCGTAACCAGCAGGGGATTCGTAAAGATACAACACCTCGCCAGGATCGAACACCTATAAAATCTTTTATGCTTATCATTTCAGAACATCACACACGTTTCTTACCTTCACTTCATACACAAAGAGACATACATATGTCACCGAGTACAAGCACATGAATATCGTCAATTTGACACTCGCCGCAAGAGGCAGCCTTCCCCGAGTTACCGTGTAACCCTTCGCCAACAGCAACAAGAGGAGGACGAAGCACGTCTCTGAGCATCCCATGAACATAGAACCTGAAATAACAAAAGAGTTATCCAAATGTAAATTAAAGAAGTCTAAGAAGGCTAACCGAAAGTTTTAGCGTTCGGAGAGCCGATCCCGTTAACGGCGTACTTCAGGTACACGGCCGTATGGAACAAAACTCCGAAGAATTGCAGGATGACTGAGAACACGAACAGCTTGTAGGTTGAGTGCAGCAGTTGGCGGGACTTCAGCTCGACCGAGCACAAAGCAACGGCGAGGATTAAGAAGGAGTAGGCTATAGTGAAGGCCATCAGGACAGGAAGGATATCTGAAACCAGAAAATAACATGCAGTCGCCGTCAAAGAGATGACATCGGCACCTACAAAACTCGTCCGCTGAGAACTGCTCGTGCCAGTAATCGCCAGGAGGGCCGTTGGTCATCAGTAGTTTGTATTTTATGTGGATTCCCTAAAAATGTAATATAAAATTAATATTTTTCCAAATTCTAGTTGGTTAACAAATGATTGCTTGTTAATTGCTAGTCATCAAATGTTGAAAGCTTGTTACGTGAAAATAAAAACTAATGTTATTAGATGCTAATTGCGTTTAAATTGCGTTAACACTTGTATAACAAATTATATTGTATAGTAGATTTTGTTTGAAGAAAAAGTTATGAGATTCTGTTGTATGTTAGCTGCACATCGAATTCTTGCTGCTTAACGAATAATTGCTGAACTAATGCTGGTTAGTAGGCTAAGCATAATAAATGCTTGCTTGCAGCTTTTGTTTTTTGTTAAACAAAAGTAGATCGTTAATTTTTTTAAATTAATTTTTATTAAAAGCTTGTTATCTAGTAAATGCATCATGCTTGCTGAATGCTGCCTCCTTAAAGAATAATTGCTAAACTAATGCTGGTTAGTAGTAGGTTAAGCATAATAAATGCTTGCTTACAGCTTTTTTTCTGTTAAACAAAAGTAGATCCCTAATTTTTTCAAATCAATTTTCATTAAAGACTTGTCATATAGTAAATGCTGTTTGCTGAAAACTTGCTGCTTAACGAATAATTGCTGAACTAATGCTGGTTAGTAGATTAAACATACTAAATGCTTGCTTGCAGCTTTTATTTTCTGCTAAAAAAAAGTAGATCCTTAATACTTCAAATCAATTTTTATTAAATGCTTGTTATCTAATATACTCATCATGCTTGCTTAACGCTTGCTGTTTAACAAATAATTGCTTAACTAACGCTGGTTAGTAGTTTAAGTGTAATAAATGCTGGCTTGCAGCTTTCTTATGTGGTAAACAAAAGTAGATCGTTAATTTTTTCAAAACAATTTTTATTAAATACTTGTTATCTAGTTAATGCATCATGCTGGCTACTTAAAGAATAATTGCTAAACTAATGCTAGTTAGTAGGCTAAGCGTAATAAATGCTTGCTAGCAACTTGAGTTTTCTACTAAACAAAAGTAAATCGTTAATTTATTAAAATAAATTTTTAATAAATGGTTGTTATCTACCAAATGTATCATGCTTGCTGCTTAAAGAATAATTGCTGAACTAATGCTGGTTACTAGGTTAAGCATAATAAATTGCTTGCTAGCAACTTTTGTTATCTGGTAAACAAAAGTAGATCGTTAATTTATTCAAATCAATTGTTACTAAATGCTTGTTATTCAGTAAAGGCTATATTTTTACCGAGGCATTTTTGTAGGCGGGTGATGAAATTGTTCATACTCCATTGAAGCATGTCACGCGGAACTTTTGAATTTCTTACATTGTGATTTCAGAAAGAGCTTTAAGGTTACGAGGTTTGTCTGTATAAACTTTAGCTTTTAGGCAGCCTTATAAGAAGTAGTCATAAGTTGATAGATCTGGTGATCGAGCAGGCCACTCTATATTCCCGCGCCATAAAATCAGGCGTCCAGGGAAATGCTGCCTTAAAAACCCATTGCTGCTCTTGATGTATGACAAATCACTCCTTGTTGAAACCAAACTGTGTTGAGGTTAATGCGTCGTCTTCTTAATTCTGGTAGGAAATAATCACGCAACAGTGGCAAGGTAGCGATCTGTGTTTACAGACACTTTTAGTTTGCAGGTTCGAGATACGTCACACCAAACAATTACTCTATCGCAGTGCAGAGATTGTTGGTTACGGATTTTTGGATACCAAAATTTGGGTACAGAAAATTCTGTTTGTTTACTGTTTTCAATAACTGAAAGTGGGCCTCGTCATTCGCTATCAAAACAATATCGTCTTTCGGCAAGTCCTATAGCAAGTCTCGAGAAATTGTTTTGCTGCAGTTCTTGAACAACTATAATCTTTTTTTTATGAATTAGTTCATTAGATACAGCTGTTAGGATTTTGCAAAGTTTATAGGCATTTGTCCTTTGTTCATTTTTGCTACACTATACTGTCCAATATGTATTTCATCTTTTCTTTCTTTGCCAAATATCGTGTTAAATTTGCTAATTACAATAAAAAAGCGTTGTATTTTCTATGATAGCTTTTTGTATATCCTCATATAGGTCTTCAATTTCTTCATCTAAGTGATCTTCAGCAGAGGTATATATTTAAATTATTTTCAATTTATACCTTGTTGATAACTTAATTTTAAACTTTGTTACTAATTTATAACATGCTCTTTAGACAGAGTAATTAGTAAATAGTATAATACATAAAATGCCCGTCTTGAGTCAGGGACCGCCTATCGACGTTTCTCTGGAATTTACAAAGCAAGTTCTTCAGGCCAGAGCCGATTGAGTCGTCTGTCCTCCAGGAGTTGGGCGAAGAGGTCGCTGATAAATTGATTGCTGTGATCAGTGTTGCGATCATTGTATTTAATAGCAGAGGATAAATTTACAAAAGGGATGTTAAATTCTATATGTAGGGTTAAATTAGAGAGCATTCAAGACTGTCCGAAGAGTCTTGAACTGAAAGGTTTGAAGAATCTTGGTATTGAAAGGCTTGCTGCAACCCCACAGTTTAAGTCAATGGAGGTCCAAGTGTAAGATTCTGCGAACTGACCTGTCTGACATCCGAAGAGCGCGAGCGTGGCGTACCGCCGAACCACGACGGCTGGCTTTCACCGCTTCTCGCACCCTTTCAATGTTTGATAACCTCCCCGTGCAATCTCCAATCTCAAAGACTTGTTTGAAAACTATATAACATAATGGTATCCCGGTTTGGAACGCGGCCATCACGACCAACATTAAACATTAAAATGGTTTTGAAATCGTCGCTATGTGAGCACCACAGAACGACCCTTTCTAATGAAGGTGTTGTAAACAAACACACGATGTGCTACAGACCAAGGCTCCATGCTACTAAAATGGAATCTGTCAATGAGTAGATATCAACCATTTTGAAAGCATTCGGTCCACCCCAGCGCGCATGACATGTTTTAAAAGCATCGTACTTCCCTGCCAGGCTCTCATATTAGTACCACTGCAGTTTTATTCTGCGATACGTTTCACCATCGATTACAGTGATCTTGATAGTTTGGTGGTGATGGTAAAATTTTTGTTAATTTTTTGTGCATTTTGATGAAAATTCTCTTGGGTAAAAGTGGAACTAAAGAGCTATTTGTGTTTCTTCTACTGAGTCTATTCTTCACTCGAATTCATTCGGTTACTTTCACTAATTCTTCTTTGCGGTATTCACTTTCGTTTTTTTATTGTTAGCTTTTTGCATAAAAAGCTGTTCATTGCGAAAACATTGGTGATTCTCTTAGATCAATGCATTTTTTTCTTAAAAATGCCTCGTTAGGTATAACTGGTTATAGTGTTTAGGCCATCATTAGAATGGCTCTTGGATTATTCAAGCATCGTCACAACTGTAGACAAAATTTAGCATATTAGTTCGACAAAAACCAAACAAATATTTAAAAGTTATTTTTTATATACTTGTCCGACACTCTAGGGTATAAGAGAGACAGAAAAAAGATTAAAAACCAGAATACCGTTGTGTGTCTTATCAAAGTAGTCTCACTGTCTGTCTACATACAGCTGCTACTGTCTCTGCGTCTTTCATAGCCGTTTAGATTGCTGCAATATCTTCATGACGCTTTGGAAAATAAAACAAAGTCTTACACTGCTTCTCTGGCCTCCCAAAATGGCTTCTGGACAATTCCTTGCTGTATCATATTCCATGTTTTACTATGAGATATTAATTTTGACTATCGGCTCAGAATCCTCATCCACCAATCGCGTAATTTACAACTGAATGCGCTGAAAAGCCGAACAATGGGTTTTAAGTATGACCCTACCACCTAATGAGTTTACAAGAAAAGAATTCCTAAAGCCATATCTATAATGACTGAACAACACCCATTTCTTGTGTTTGAATGTCACTGGTAAATAATTAAAAAATCAGTCCTGAAACTTTATCGACTAAAGTTGTAATCCTGTGAGCTTTTATGAACTTACGAGTTTACTGGTTTACTGGTTCATAATCTAACATTTATGTTACCAATTAAAACGATTAACACGACGAATTAGCATTCTCTCTTCATCCACGTATAAAACGATTAAGTACCTACATTTTACAACCAAGCCCCTAAAATCTTCCATTCATCCCCCAAACATTCGGCCGTTTAATCTCTTTAACGTAACATAACTATAAGCAATATAACTCACCTTGGAGTTGTTGCAGTTGCTAACGCCAATGAACCACCAACGCGCTCGGGAACTTTGAAACCTGCGGGCGTTTTCACATACCACCAGCCTGTTTCTGTATTGCTTCTTCGATTGAGGCGGATTGGCGACAGATCTTTTAATAACTTTTTCCGGTTTGATTATCTAAAAGTTGGTTAAATTTATTTTTTCACTTGCAATTATCAGAAAAATAAAAAATAATGATTTATGCAAACACATCTTTTTCTACCTGCGCACAGCATAACTAACATAGTTTCCCTTAAACAGATTAACTTTTTAACTAACAAAATAGGAATATAAAAGATCACAAGCTTTAATTCCAAATCTCTACTATCATTTCATGTATAGAATTTTTTCACCAAAACTTCCACATTTTCGCTTATAAAGGAAGTACGTGGGTAAATCAAATATAAACCGAAATTTCTTTTCTATGCATTATAATGTGAACGAAGAGGGGTCTAGTTTCTTAGTGTTTTAGGTAAGACTGCCTGAAGAAGCTTTTTTTCATAAGATACTTCGCATGACGGCTTTTTTACTCAATATTACGATGAGCGCAAAGTTACCTTTTTTATTATTATCAAGTTACTTACAACAAAGAGCGTAAACTTATCCAAAATTTAGAGAATATTTACTATATAAATGGAGTACAAATAAGTTTTCGCCGTTATCAAACATTGGCATTTATATTCAAAGTATTGTCCATCGCTAGCCACTACTTTTTCCCATCTTTCTGGCAGCATACGGATGCCGCGTCGGAAGGACGCTTCATCTTTTGAGGCTACCCACAAATTTTGGTATCTTCATATGATGTGAAGTGCCATCGATCGGAACAAGTGATAATCAGAAGGGAAAAGTCTGGTGAATACGGCGGATGGGGTAGGACTTCCCAATTGAGTGTTTCCAAGTAGGTTTTGACCGGCGCCGCAACAAGTGGACGAGCATTATCATGCAGGAGAATAATTTTGTCGTGTCTGGAGTAGTACTGGGCGCGTTTTTCGCTGAAAAGTGCTCGGCTTAATCTCATCAATTGTGTTCGTTAGAGAACCCCAGTAATGGTTTCGTTTGGTTTGAGCAACTCATAATACACGATACCAAATGCACAACATAAGTTTTTTCCCATGAATATTCGGCTTGGCCGTCGATGTTGAAGCATGGCCACGTGGTCCCCATGATTTCCTCCTCTTTGGGTTATTGTAGTGGATCTATTTTTCATCACTAGTGACTATACAATGCAAAAAACCTTTTCGTTTATGCCTGGCAAACAGCATTTCACATGTGCAAAATCGGCGTTTAACGTTACTCAGCTTCAATTTATGTGGTAATCAATTTCCTTGCTTTTGAATCATTCCTAACGATTTTAAAGGATGTGAAATTGCTTGTTGAGTCACTGCTAATGTAAGTGCAAGTTCTTTTTGCATTTGGCAGGAATCTTCTACAAATAATTCCGCGTCTTCGTACTCTTCCGCTACGTTCTTTGTCTTCGACATCAAACTCACAGTTCTTAAACTTATGAAACTACTCACAACAACTTCTCTTACTTAAAGCAGCTTCACCATATGCTTCTACAAGCAATCAATGCGCCTCAGCTGCAGATTTTCTTCAAATTAAAGAAGTAAATCAAAAGTTTCCCGCAAATGACGCTGATTCGGCTGAAAACTCGACATTTTCGCACAAATAAAGTTATGTGATCCTGATACAAAATCACAAATATTTTAAGGTTATGGTGTTTTCAGGTGTCCAACCTTACGATATGACGTTTTACATCTAACAATTTCAACCATAACTTACTGGTGGGGCCATGTTTTGTCAAACGGTGAAAACTTATTTATACTCCCTTTAATTGGGAAACAACACCCTTAAAGGAACTCAAATGTACGCGTAATATAAAACATTTTGAAAAAACAAGAAATAGTTGAAAACAAGTCACCGAATTCGCCCAAGAACCACGTTACGGAGGGAAATATTTGCATTGTTCGCCGCTTTCTCAAAATTGGCGTTTGTTAAACTGGCTTCTGAAGTCGGACTAAACTACAGTAATGCTTAAGCAAACATTGCTGACAATCTGTGTTTAGAATAATGTTTATTTCTAGACTACATTGAAATACTCTTCCTATAATCCGGATTTGTTTGGAGCAAAGATTACTGTTGAGTGTTGGTACGCGATCAAAAACTACTTAGTTGTTGATAAAAATGTGTTCTCAAATCAGGAAATTATGTAGAGATATAACTTTATGTGCATTTTTTTTGTCTATTATTTATTTAATTGTATGTTAAACTATTATTAATAGGTTAAATGCATGTTTTATTTTTTTATTTCTATGATTATTTTACTACCATCTGAGTATTTGTATGTTTATTTTCTGTTTATTATACGTTTCTTTATTTCTTTATTAATCTCTCCTTCTTTAATTATCATCAAATTAGTATTGTTTTTAACTCTTTGTGTTTACCTAATTACTAGTGACATACCTTCTATCTTTTATTTATTTATTATTCATAAACGATCATTTGCCTGTGGATTCCCATTGTAAGCTTTTTATTGTCAATTTGTATATTTGTTGTTTTCTTATTTGTTGCTTTATTTAGTTCTACGTACTCCGAAGGCAGAAAATCCCTTCCTTACCGTGTGGACAGGGCTTATAATAAATTAAATGGTGCCTTTCCTAAATGTGGTTAAAATAAATTTTCTCAAATAGACGGTGAAAGTTAATTCTTGATAATTTGCACAGAGCTGACTATCTAAGCATTTTATACATTGCGAAACACCACAACAATTAAATTTATAAAGATTGTTCCATAAAGGACGCCGAATTCGAAATCTTATTAATGTCAAATTTTCATGGAAATGATATATTTAACCTTCTTGTAATCTGGGTCAGTAAGCATCTGTCTTTCAGACAGAAATATACGCTATATTACAGTGTGCGCGTGAAAATGGTAAGAGGGCTTACAGGAGCAAGCGGATCTATATTATATCAGACAGCCAGGCAGCTTTAAAGGCTTTATCAAGCACTAAAGCATCATCTAGACTGGTATAGAAATGCATCTACGAACTCGATGCACTGGCAGAACACAATACGGTAAAACTGTGATGGGCACCTGGGCATTGTAGTATCTACAGTAATGAGATAGCCGATGAATTGGCTAGACAGCAATCTAGTGAGGCTTATATCGGCCCAAAACCTGCTTTAGAAATTTCACGAAGCGCTACCCGAAGCTTTATCAAGGAGAGGACACGCACTCATCATTGAATGTGCCGGAAAATCGACCAGGGCATAATTTCAGCAAAACCTTTAATAAGGGCCCTTGCAAAAAAAGAGGTGCAGAACTCCTTAACCTAAATAGACTGCAATTAAAGACAACCATAGGGTTTTTAATAGGACATGCGACTGTAAAAGAACACCTCTGGAAAATTGGTAAATTCAATGGGGACCTTGCATGCAGACTCTGTAGCAAGGAACCAAAAACAGCTTTACACATCCTATGCAAGTGCAACGCGCTGTGCAGGAAAAGGCAACATATATTCGGGAAACCAATCCTGGAACCGGAAGATTTATAGACACACCCTGTAACGGACCTGTATCTGCTGATACTTTATTAGGGTAATTACAATAAGCCATAGGTTGCAGTGAACATGGATCCATCAAGAAAGACATACCCTAAGGAACAAAAAAAAAATTAGTAAAATTTTTTATTTATGTATGAAACACGATATCGGGCATATGTCTACACGCACTGAATCTGCGTGCATGAATGTGTTCCTCAAAATTACTGACAACTTTCTTGCAGATGTTTGGTTAAATTCCTCCAATGATTTCCGCCTTCAGTTTCAAAATTATGCGTGATCTGTTAGCACACACCCATAATCTCACAAACCCACATAAGAAGATATCACAGGGTGTAAGATCTCCGATTACTGGTCACTGGTCACCGTGCAAAAAATCATTCGGTGCGGTCGCTCCATCCTGCTGAAACCAGAGATCGTCAATCTCCATATCTTTAAAGATATTCGATTGGATATTATGTTACTTTAATATTCTACATTGACTATAACTGCAGTCCTCTCATCATCTTCAAAGAAAAACCTGCCCAAAAGCCACACCACAAAGTCGTTCTTAGTGAATGCATTTCACGCTTCTGGGTTATTCGAAAATTTTTATTTCTTTAAATCCGGAGTTCTGGTTGTTGATGAACCCACTTAAATGAAAGTGGGTTTCGTCGCTGAAAATTACTTTTTTGTGACAGTTTCTTCACAAGTTATTCAGAAAAATTGTCTCCGTTTTCAATAATCGGTAGACTTAAGTTGTTGCGTTAGTTCGATCTTATACGCGTGTATATAGAGATATTTACGCAAAATTCGATGCAAGAAAGTGTCAGAATGTCCAACTGTTTGCAGTGACACTGTCTTGCACAACAGCGATTTGTTGTTCTGTCCGATCAGATCGACTCCACTCAGGTGATTTTACCGCTCCCACTAAATCAGTCGTCACAATCTTCCTCATTTATCTTCAACCTACAGATTCGTCGAGTAATTTATTTTTCTCAAAAATTGCGCAAAGTTTTGGCATTTTCACCGCTGTGATAAAATGATTTAATGCGTCACTCTGTTATAAACGGTTCCATGACAAAAACGAACCAAAACAAATTGATGTATTCGAAAAACAACCACGCTAAATTAATTGAAATGATAATAGATAACAAATATAATAGGAACAGGTCTGCCAACTTCACAACAAAAAAATTATGGAACACCCTTTAAGAGTAGTGACATGAGTAAAGTACATGTTTGTGCACGTGATGCATGCCAAACTAGAGCAAGATGTAATAGGTGAAAGACCTCTTTAAGAATTTATCTTCAGAAACAGGTTATTTGCATTTTATATACAAAAACTATTAATCGTCCTATACTTTTTCTTGACTGGGCTCAGTGGCGTAACTAGCGTTATTTAGTGGCGCTCAGGGCGGACTCTGTAAGTGTCACCCCATTTCTGTGCCACAAAGCACTAAAGTGGTAAAAATTAAACGCCTATTGAAGTCTTACATTTTGAATTGTTTATTTTATTTCAAACAAAAATAACAGTATATTTACAATGGAATCCTTTGAGTTTTGTGAGAAACGAATTCACTAATAATAACATCAAAGTCAAGTGATTAGTAGTTTTCTCTTCTATTGGCAGTATCACAAGGTTTGACAATCTGAGATTGTTTTTGATTAATTTCAACTTGGAGAAGCTTCTTTCACAACTGGCAACACTTATTTCGACAGTCAAGAAGAATCGCAACATTATAACAATATTTGAAACAGAAACATCAAGATTAAACTGTAGAAACTCAAGCGGTCCCCCTTGCATTGACAAATTCTCGAAGCCGCCTTCGTTCTGCCTGGAACTCGCCCTTGTCGGTGTCATCAGGTGGGTTGCCCAGGTCGCAGGTATACTCGGCATCCAAAAGCTTCGAAGGTTTCAAAAAGCAGAATTTGTCATCTAGGTCTTGGAGCTGCTGAAATCTGGAAGTAATTTCCTTCGATATCGTATCAAAGACGCAAACGTTCCTCTCCTCAATTCCTGCTTGTACGTCAAATCGGCATCCTTCGATCCGTCACCAAAATTCTGCTTACGTTTCTCCTTCGAGGAGCGCAATTTCTAAACTAAATCCGTTATCTCAGTTGTCCTTCAAGAACGTTTCTAAGGCACGAATTTTAATTGCACTTGGTGAAGGTCAAGCCCTTTTGTCTGCAAGTTTGGGCATCGTTGGTTTCGCGGAGAACTTGACTTCGAAAACCGAGGTAACACAGAAACTGGAACGACTGCATCGCTTTCAGCAGCAGACCTGCATCCGGCGATTTCATACCTTACGCTCCAGCGCGTTTCGACCAAACGTTTTACTCCTTGTGTAGTAGCAGTAGCAAGTACGTCGCATTGACAATTTGAAGATAAAAAAATGCAAAGACTTGCTCAACAGTTCTAAAAAACTTTCCGATGTCCTCTTAAGGCTAAGTTCTGCTTCGCTAAGAACTTGATGCTATCCAAAATTCGATACAGCAGATCTCTTCACTTCTGGTCCTCACTTTAAATGGCTTCTTGTGCTGCTTTATCAATTGTTGCTCTACGTAGAATCCTAATCCCCAAACTTTTCCATTGGATTCATGTTCTAGTTTAGGATTAAGTTTCCACCATTTGCTAAATCCATTTTCATAATTAAATCAATTTCAAACAATCTGCAACAAAAGCAAAATAAGAAACATTTGGAAGGAGAATACACCTTACAGCATCTTCTCGCCGTTTGGTAATTTCAAAAAGAACAGTCCAGAATTTTTTTGGTGAAGCCTTTTGTAGAAACAGCAGGCCTGGTAACTTCAACAAAGTTACAGTTTATGTGTTGAACCACAGCGGTATCTTGACGTATGAGGAACATACGGAGGTGATCTGAGATCTTCGTGGGCTGTTAATCCAATATCTTTCAAGTCCACAAGTTGCGATGATTCTTCACTCTCATCTTCAGCTTCGGGTTTTTCTTTGCCCGTGTCAGAACTGGCAACAGATTCCGAATTCTCGGTTTCCGAAACTGCTTCTGGTGCCGTCACTAGTTCAACTTCGTCAGCAGGACTTGACGATTTCACCGCGGTTTCAAAACTACCACACGTTTCTTGGTTTTCTGCTACGATGAAACTTATGCTCTCACCACTCGGAGATTCATCTACAGTGGTCCCAAAATATTTCAGCAGTGACCCTTCACTCTTCCTCTTTTCATCTTCTCTTGTCTTCTTCTTCTTCTTTTGGTACAGGTCACCGCTTTCTTTAAAATGCTTCATTTGCCAGCACCTCCAAACATCCGGATCAAATAAAGATTTCTACAGGCTGTACTGTAGGTACCTACTGTCTGCTGATGCCGGTTGCGTATAATTTTATATGGATGCGACGGTGGTTGTAAGTTGAAAATTCACCAATGAAGTGTTTCTAAAATTATGAAGGGGCATTACGTAGCTTAGCCACGGTATTTCCGTGCAAGATGCAAGTTCCTTGTAAACAATTTTTGGGAAATTTGAAATTATGTACTAATTGCTCAACTCTAACGCGGAGATGACCAAAGATTATTGCCGGATCGGAAGGAACAGTTATTGCCACGTTAAAGAGGGGATTTTTTCATGTATATCCCTCAAAGAATTAGCTGCCAAGCTCCGAACCTCTCGGAGTTACGGTAGCTTAAAATAAGTGTAAGGAATGCACAGGAAAGTCGACCCGTACTCTATTCTTGATTTCTCCTCATGCCAAATGTTCTATGCATGCTCCACTGACGTTTGCACAAGTCAGCGGAAAAAAAGCCTTTACTCTCATTAGCTAAGTGGAAGTGCGAAAGAGAAAGTGCGAATGCACTCCAAATTACATAAGTGTACTGATTCAAATAACACAGCTTTGTTTATTTATATTTCCGGTAACTCCAGCTCGGAACGGGCGGCATCTGCCGTATATACCGTATATAATATAAAGCTTCCGAGATGTTCTGCTTGTGTTTTAATTAGAACTTTATCAAAAATTCAAGTTTGTCTATTCCAAAGTACGTAGGTGAATCAAATATACACCGGATTTTTTACGCACCGTATTGTATTTCTTAAAAAAGGTCGTAAAAACGTCCAAAATTATAACAAAAGTTAAGACACACTTTAAGGACAACACCTTTAAAATGATTCAAATATAAGCATAGCATAAACAATTAAGAAGACGAGAAGGTTGCCGATGTCCATGGAAATATTCGCATTGTTCACTGTCTTCTTGGAAATGGCCGTCGATTAACAATTGCTGAAGTAGCTGCCCAAATTTGACAAATAATTGAATATTTGTTCTGGACTATACCAGAACTCTTTTACTACAGTTGGGACATTATCCTGTAATTACCATTTGTTTGAAGCACTAAAGTAAGCTTGACGACGATATTACTGTCGAAACCACCTTTGTCACGATAACAAAAACAAGAAACTACCTGGCCTTTGTTTTTAAATCAGGAAATTATAAAGAAAAATTCATAAGTCACAGAAATAATTTTTTTTTGCAAACATACAAACGCGAGTGGAAATTTTGAAGTATAAAAATGAAAAGACAAGAAATAGACAAAGTATAGAGGCATCTAATATCTCGCCCACATTGTTCTCCTCACTTTTATTAAGATAATTGACGTAACGTTACAGAATCATCCTGGCTGTTTCCGGTCGCTGGTTGCTTCGCGTCCTCGCTGAAACTGCTACCCACCTCGCAACTGTTAGGTTTCTACCAACTCTCTGTGGCATTTCTGGCTCGAATAACGGTTATTTTGATATACGAACGCTGTTCTACTCGATTCACATCCATCCTGCACTGACAACCAATTTACCATTGCTCTCTATGCAATTACAGGATGTGGACACACACTATGAATGCACGGCTTCCTTAAAACATATAACATTTTGTGATAACATCCCTTAACTTAAAAAAATAGTAGCCACAACTTATGCCCCAATCCTCGCATTTGATTCTCACGCATGTAATAAAATTCTTTTGGCTTCCTTGCTTTTATGTCTGCAAAAATTTCAACACTCGTTCTTTCCTTGCACGGCGAAGCACCCGAACATCACTATTTCTTTGAGAATTTGGCTTTTTATAAGAAAACAATTTGATAGCATTAGTAGCGACTATGATACTTTGAGTACTAAGGGTGCTCAAGTGTTGTTTGAGTGATATCATTCTGGCAGTGCCACAACAACACCAATAGTTTGCGGATGTATTACTTAACAATTTGGGAGTTGCTAGCACAAAAATTATTGTTATTTTAGTGACTGCAGTACTTTGCTGCATTGATCCAACTTCACAGCAGCGCTCTCGCCTCGAGTTATCGGCCAGTTAATGTTGGTTATGGGAAAAATAATCATTAAATATGAGGTGCTCCATAAAACTGAAAGAACTTTTTCAGACTTGTCATTGATTTTACAGCGCCAGTTGCTTACGAGTTGCTATCCATTGCAATCGTCAATGATCGCCGGCAATTTTAGAGAAACGACAACTCGACATTAACTTCATCACTGAAAACTGACTCAAACATCTGAGTAGGCCTTATTATTATTGAAGGTAAGCAGACTAATTTATAAACAACTTTCATAAATGGTAGAAAATCACAAAAAATGTGTATAGAATTTTCGATCCTTGTATGTGCACCATTAGTCACATGTCTCTTCTAGAGCAGGACAACATTTGGTTTATACTATTACATTAGGGTTAGTTGATCTATAGTAGGTCTTGTGGTTGCTTACGCTTAATCCTTGAGTGTATGTTCTTTTGACCGAGGTTTAATTTAGTTGCACTTGAGCACATCACTAATTTTTTTAGAAGTTACTAGTTAATTTGTGAACGTAGACTGTAATTAGTGGAACACTTAACTCTTGGTGTATTTGGCTGTTGCGTATGAACCAAGGGCAGTTAATTGCAAGACGTAGCACTTTGTTCTGCATGGTTTGAAGTTTCTTCAATGAGGATTTGGTTGCGTTACTCCAAACTGGGCATGCATAGGTTAATATAGGCCGGAAAATCGCCTTATAAATTAATAATGAGCATTCAGATCTAAGATGCGATTTTCGGTTGATCAAAGGATACAATAGAATGAGTCTTGTGTAGCACTCATTAATTTTTTTATTTAGGTGATATCCCCAGTTGAGTTTTGTATGTAAGTGGACTTCTAGGTACTTTACTGCAGCATCTTTTGGGTTCCATGGTACATCATCGTTGTTTAGTCTGATTGTTGGGAGACGGGGGTGACGTTTGAGTGTAAACATCTTTGCTTGCGATTTGGTAAGATTGATTTTTACTTTTCACTTTCGATACCAGTCACACGTTACGTTTACTGCGTTTTGTAGTCGTTCTGTTGTTTCAATTGTAGTGCCCTGCGTTAGAATCGCCGTATCGTCAGCAAACATGGCTAGCGTTGAATTGTTTACTGTGGGCAAGTCATGTACATAAAGATTAAATAAGGTTGGTCCCAAGAGGCTACCCTGAGGGACTCCTGCTTTTGTCGTTTTGATGCTAGAAAGTGTTGCGTTGATTCTTACTCTGAACGTTCTGTTGTTCAGAAAGGAGTTTATAATTGTTATTATATAAGCTGGGATGCGTAGCTTTATCATTTTGTACAAGAGTCCTTTAAGCCAGACTTTATCAAAAGCTCTTTCCAAATCTAGAAAGATTGCTGCGGTGTACTTCTTTTCTTCAAACCCCTTCTCAATTAGTTCTGTTAATCTAATAAGTTGGTGAGCTGTTGAGTGCGACCGTCTGAACCCAAACTGGTAAGGCGGAATGATTTCGTTTTCGAGTATAAAGTCCTGTAGGCGAGTGAGTATCACCTTTTCCAGGAGTTTGGCTAAGGTAGGTAATAATCTATAAGGGTTGTGCTTGTCTTTTCTAGTTTTCTAAATTGGTAGTACGTTCGCAGTTCGCCAAGGTAGTGGAAAATATCCTAGCCTCATACAGCCATTACAAATTGAGGTTAAGTAAGCTACAGTTTTTTTGGATAAGTGTTTTAATATTTCATTGTTTACCAAATCTGGTCCGGGGGACTTGCGCTTAGGAAGGCGCTGTATGTGTAGCCGGAGTTCTTGAGCAGACACAGGGGTTATTTCAGTAATCTCCCGCATATGGAAGTCAGCTATAGTATTTGCTATTTGGGTCGCAAGTAGATGGTCATGTTCGCCTGCATTTGGCGTAAAGACTTTCTCAATATTTCTGATTTTTCTTCTTCAGATGAGTAAGTTGGGTTGTTATCTACTAAAGGGTAAATAACATTTGGTTGTCTTAACAGTCTTTTAGTTGCCTTCCACATATTGGAGTCACCAGGATGGATATCTTCAAGGTAATTATTGTATCTTATTATTCGAAGGTTATCTAGCTCTTGTTTTACTAAATGATTTAATTTGTTAAGTAACGTTTTGTAGTAGGATAGTCGTGTTCTTTGCCAGTCTCTTCTGCATCTGTTTTTTGATCTTATAAGTTTTATTATGTAATCGGGTGTTATTTTGTGCGAAGCAACACTTCTTTGTTTCCGTGGTGTTGTAGCTTCTTGTGCGCTTTCTTGTATTGCAGCCGTGTATTGTGTTATTGCTTCATCGATGCACATAGGGAATTGTAGCGGTCCCCTCCAATTTAGTTTTTGGTCTAGCTTTTTCTGAAAGGTGTTCCAGTCAGTTATTCCATCAACAAGTTTAGGAGCAGCTGGCTTTATTTGAGGCATGTCAAAGAAGGACATGATTACGGGGAGATGATCCGAGTCTAGTTCATTAGTTACCGTTTGTTGGATTGGTTTTTGAAGATTCTTGTGTAGCACAACGTCAAAGATGTCAGGCTTATGATCAGCCCTGTACGGGTAATAGGTAAACTCATTTGGTGCTGATAAAAGTATGCAATGGTTCGCCATAATGTTATGTAGCCTTATACCCTCAGGGTTGCTAGTTCGGCATCCCCAGGTGGTGTTTTTTGCGTTTAGATCGTCTAGTAACATCGCAGGCTCTGTATTGTTGAATAATTTATCTATGTCAGAGTCTAATAATCTTTTATTAATTTTATTAATGGGGTATTTTAAGGCTTTTAATTCAGTTTCTATTTCTTCTTCCGTCAGTGATACAGGTATATTCCGGATAATTACAGAGAGAAAGTGTAATAACTTAATTTCATTGCACTGTAGTGTTTTGTCATATATCTATAATCTTCTATGCTTGTTAGGTTGATCCTTAGTTGATTGTTTTTGTGAACTGTTGAAAATTCAGTTTTGGCTTTATCTTTTAGTTCCTGTAGTATTTTCTGGTAATTGAGTTTATCAGCATTGTGCATATATAAAGGTGGAATTTTTATTTTCTTTTCAGCGGGTACTGGTGTGGATTGTGGTGGATTACAGGTATCCATTGCATTGATTGCCGCAGCGTGCTTGCTTTGATAGATAATTTTGCCTGCATTTTCTATTTGTTTTTCATTTAAATAGGATTTGTTTTTTGAGATTAAATTTTTTGGTTCGAACAAATACTTTTTATTGGGTTCATATTCCGACGGCGAAGTATTGCCACTGTTTCTTTTATTATCATTAGCGCTCATAATGGTCAGGAACCCCTCCGCAGGGGTTCTATTATAGTGAATTTAGTACTTACTACTATTAATTGTTGTAGGAAATGCACTATCACTAGTAACAGCCGCAAGCGGCGATAACACGAGATGGTCGTTGACGCTTGTGCTTTCGAGCGAGCGGAGCGGAACACCGGTCTTAACGCTAAAAAAGTCAAATTGCAACTCACAAATAAATAGAAGGTACATAACAATTCTTTGGCCCTATCGCTAATTCCTTTTATTTGGGTTTTAAAATAGGGTTGTCCGTCTTGTGGCTTTCCCTGTACGCGTTTTGTTTAATTAGAGAACCGCGGCGGTTTGGTTCGCCTGCACGGAGACGTCGCTATAGAAGCAAAGCTGCTACGGCTGTTTTGATGTAGCCATAATAGTTTTGGAAACGTTTGACCAGCTTTAATTTTTCCGTGTGTATGAAACCGTTTTGAGCGAGAGTTCGATTTGTAGCAGAAGTTTTCACATCCCGGAGGTCGTTTCTTGCAGGCCGATTGCATGTACGGGAGTCAATATTTTCCGACGGAGAAACTCGGTCTGTTTTCTTTTATATTTGACCCGGCGAGGAAAGTAGAAAAATCCTGTTATAAACCTCGGACACAACCAGCTGAAGAACCCACATCAAAAAAGACGCTGTCGATCGCCCCCGCACCGAAGATTGGGGTAACTTGTCCTTTTTTCCTCCCGCGCCCTTCGCTCCTCTTCCTCGATTTCCCCTAATTACAGCCCCCGGGAAGCGATTCCTGCAGCAGAGCATCCGCTTTTACGGTGAATGTAATCCAGCTTTTTAGCCTTTTGATTGAAATTCCTTTGTTTGAAATTAAAAATACGATACAGTCCGCTTAAACCTGAACAACAATCAAATCAAGTATACATAAAAAAAATTAATGAATAGCTTGTTATTTTTTAACAAGCTGATAGCAACTAAATAAATTGAGCTATAGATAAACAAGTATATAATATGGTGCATCGGATTGGTTCTCGGGTTATAAGGCCGCTCAGAAACTCTTGACGTTTCGTCGAGAACTGCGGCAGACATTAGAAGATTTTCTTCTGAAGATGTCTGCCGCAGTTGTGGACGAAACGTCAAGAGTTTCTGAAGTATATAATAAATATAGAAGCAAGTAATAACTAGAAAAATAAACAAATAAGAAAGATAATTTAGAACAAATAAGAGAAAACGAAATATATAAATAGTTGTTAATAAACAAAAAGAAAAAATACCAGATAATTAGTTAACATACTGAAAACAAACATAATAAGCAAAAACAGACAACAAATAGATAAGTATAAATAGTTATTTATGTAGCTGAATCACATATAAACCCGTAATTATTTTTTAATGTATTGAAGTATCATAAAAACAGAATATGTAGTTTTTTTGTGACAGTAATATTGTCATCAAATCTTTGTCCTCCAACTCCTTCCTTTAGTCTAGACTATTTGTCGAATTTAAACAGTTGTATGGGAAAATTTAAGTCATCCTCAAGAAGGCGACGAACAATACGAATATTCTCATCAAACACGTTGGACTTCAGGTTCCTCTCAAAAAAAGTTTATACTACTAGTACATTTGAATCTTTTTGAGAACGTTGTCTCTAAACTGGGCCTTAAAGTATTCTTAAAAGTTTACACGGTTTACATACTGTTATAAGAAGCTTAATGCGCAAAAAACGAGAATACCTCTTGCTTTGACATCATTATATTGGCTAAAAAAATGCGAGATAATTTTCTTTTAGGCACCCCTCTCTATAGTCTATCTCCTTTTCGTTTAGCTTACGTCACGTAATAAAGAAATGTGGGTTTATATTTGATTCAACTGCGTACTCCTGTATAGACAGAACAGACCTGAACTTCTTACTAAAGCTCACATCAAAGCAATTTTATTATCCAGAAGTGAAATATTTTAGTATCTTTATAAATATATGCTTTTGCAATTACCTACTGGTGATATTCAATGACACCCCAGTTAAGGAAAACCTTTCTCACTTAGAACTGTTTGTAGTTTTCATACACAAAATACTAAAAATAACCTTTGTGTTGCTAAAGATAAATTAAACTGACCAAGAACTGTTTTATCTGTTACATCTTTTGCAAAATTGTTAAACAATAGCATCACAATAAAAAAGTCGTTTGATCATGTCACTACTGCCAAAGTTTCGGACAATCCACCCTGAAAACTATGCCAAGAATCAGCCTTTAGCGTCTACTTAAGAACTTTTATTTTTGATGAAGATCTAGTAGAGGAGCCATTTGATTTATTATCAACCCTGACCACATTAGAAAGAAAAAAGTCTTCTATCTCCGTAGTTAAACGAAGGGATTCTAAGGAAACATCGAGTGTAACAACTCTTGTAACTACTTTTTCACCCCAATGATTAGCAAAAGAAAGACTACCTAAATTAAATTGGCCATAGAAAATATTGGAAAGCAAGCTGGGATTTATCAAGAAGTTTTAGTTAATTATATTTGGTAACTAGATGACTTAATATACATCTCCTTCATTCATGAACAAAACGGAGTTATTTATACCACCATCGATAAACCTGGCGCTCTTGCTGTGGGCTTCTCTAATATGCTCGTTTGGTGTTATATAAACATTTAACTTTTGTTGTCTATTATTTTCTACGTATCCAAGAAAATAAAAAAATTAAAACGTGATGGGTAAAAACCGTATAGTAAACGTAACATCTATTTATACAATTGAACAGAAAGTAAACAAAGATGGCTGACATGATATTTGACATGCCGCCCTCTAAGCGCTTAATTTACATAAGGAGGTTCCTGCGTTCGTGGACGCACGTCGGTGCCGCTTTCGCTCCTTGCCGAACGCAAAAAGCGCCTCTGCTACGGCAATTTTATTTGCTTGCGCCGGGCTATGCTTCGATTAGACATAAGCATATGTCGTCCATAAGAAATACGTATAATTCACGGAAGCCTTATGTAAACATTTAAAGCAGCGGCAGCAATATTCTTCCAGACATTTTGCATAATTATGTTGCCTTTGTACCTATTATTCTTTTATGGTGCATGAACAGATGGATATATACAAAATTAATTGATAGTTCCCTATACGTTGTAAAAACGCCAAAATGTCGACAATACTAAAATTAGGTTACGCAATTTCAAAATCAAAACATTCTGTTACCAACTTTAATCTAGAGAAAAATTAAAAATGACTGCAAACGAATGTAAGAAATACTTAAAGTTGAACCGATTTAACTTACGTATTTCTTATGCATGAACTTAAAACGTAAAAATTATGGGAGTGCATTATAAACAAGCGCATGAGCTCTCTATTTCTCATGAGCAGCTTATGCTTAGCTTCATTATGAATGAGCACTAAGTTAAATTGTTCCACGTTCTCGATCCGGGGGAAAACCGAACCAGTTAAAAATTTATACGTTCCCACCTTGCAAAAATTTGAGAAAAGGTGGGTAAAAAATTGTCAGCTTAGGGCGCCACGAATGCTTTTTGGCGGGCAACGCCTAGTCAATTGCACAATAGTTCAACACCTGTACCAAAGCTTACCTCGTAAAGTTCGGAAGTGTTGGTTTGACTAAAATTACTCCATTCGCCCATATCTTCAATGGCAGAGGTCATCAATAACGAGTCTTCAGTAATGTTGTCGCCATACGTATAATAATCATTTAGAATAGCATCATTGATGGTGGTACTACTTAAAGTCGTACTTAATGTTGTGGTTGGTGTAGAAGATTTAGTCGTCGGCACAGCTGACGAGAGCGTTGAAGAAAGTGTGCTGGAAGTTGGCAAAGGCGTAGTAGCCAAATTTACAACGTCACAGCCCGATAGATCTCTGTACACGCTGAATTTGTAGGTTAGGTTGATCACCTGGTTTTGCTCCAGGTGCAGGACTGCTTCCTTTTGGTAACAAGTCTAAAAGTAATAAAAATATATCTAATTTAATTTACCAAGTTCTAATAAAATGATAAATTAAAAATGTAACTAGAATCTCGAGTTGAAACTTTTTAATTTACTTCACTCTTCAATTTCGTTTTCCTGCAGTTCTACAGTGTTCTTGTGACCAAAACCAACTTCTTTATTACACCAGTTTTCGAATTTTTTTATTTCTTTTTTAATTTAACTCATTACCAAACCAAATACATTAAAGCATCTATATGGCAATGGACTAACGCCGCAAAATCATGGTAATTACATGTGTCTCAAATACAGTTTTGAAAACCGTCAAATATGCTTTTCCAGTAAAAACTTGATCTGAAAGCTTTTGCAACTATTAAGTAAAAAGAATAGCATCATCTCGTCCAAAATATTTTCTTAGCTTAGAAACTTTTGTTCATCATGTCTTGAGTAAGAGACATTAAGCGATGAGCAACGTTCATATACATTTGGACCAGTAGAGTGTTTTATCGAAATTTGCTAAGCTGATCTTTTTCTTTAACCTACGTGAAAACTTAAGTTTGAACGGTCAAAATTGGAGAAACCTTTCCATCTTTAAACGTATAATTGTATAGTGACTCCACACCTCGTTAGTTGTAATTATTTTGATATTCATCCTTATATTGCTCCAGGAAGTTTTTTATGGGGATTTAGAAAATCTACTTTTTGATATACTAATTTTGCCGAAATTACCTTCAAGGCTTTAAAGCAAAAAAAAATTGTAATCTGTTCACACACGCAGACTGTACTTAGTCTTTGATTTTTATAAATGTTGATATGTGCAATTTTTTCCCAAACCACTCTTTTATTACTATCTACAGAACACTAACTAAATTATTGAGACATTTGCGAAAAAATCCAAACTCTACTACACTGTCTCTAACAGACTCATGCGTTTAAGTTCTCACCTTATTGGTTTTATATACTGCTGGCCATTGGTCTTCCGTGTCGTAATACAGCAGAAGATTTGGGTACCCATAGTTTTCGTTAAATTCTATTCGGTACTCGAACTCCCCCCGCTCGGATAGAAAGCAGAATCTGGCTAAAAACGCCCAATTCTAAAACAGAAAACAAATGCTGCTTATCCTTATTCGCCACATTTATTTTTTGTACGAGGGTTGCAGCATAAGCCACAGCAATTATTTTATTTAACGTTAAAGGATGCTATCACAAAATGTCGTGTGTCTCAAGAAAATCATGCATTCATAGCGTACGTCCATAACACAATATACACATTGTAATGTTCTGTAATTCTACAGAGAGCGATTTTAAATCAGTTATCGCTTAACCGCCGTGTAAGATGGATGTGGGCCGAGTACAACAGTGTTTGTACATCAAAACAGCCAGATAATACCACGGGGAGTTGATAGAAGCTGTCAGAAATAATGTTCTAACAGTCACGCAGTAGGAAGCAGAATTTTTTGCAAGGGCGCGAAGCAACCAGCGACCCTCAATGGACAGAACGACATGTGGGTGTGCATACCAATGTGTCACGTGCAGTAATCAATCACCCGATGGAAACTGGCAGCTTCTACTAACTCTCTGTGGCATTCTCTGGCACAAGTAGCGGCTCTTTTGATATACGAACATTGTTTTACTCGGGCCACATTTACTTTACACGACAATTAAGTGATAACTGATTTAAAATTACTCTATGTGGAATTACAGAGCATTACAAGGCCATTTGTGTTGTAAACTCACGTTATAAAGAGCTCTCTTGAGATATACGACATTTGTGATACAACTCCTTACCTTTAAAACAGAAATAATTGCCACAACTTATGCTCTAACCCTCGTAGCATTAATAATAAGATTAATTTATACTAACAAACTTTTCTTCTAAAATCAAAAAATTACCAAGAGGTATAATTGGTTGCCTAATTGCTATACTTAATAGTATTTGGAAACAATACATCAATTATTAATTTATATATAAAAAAGGAGTTTGCACTGTTTGAATATTAATACCAGAGAAAACATTACAGATAACCTGATGGAACTTTTTATATCTGAATCTGTCATTATTAGTGCTTGTTGTCATTCATTTGTTTTTCTTTTATTTTCAGTTCAGTTGCCAGTAGTGACAAATAATCGACAAGATGGCTAGGGGCCTTTGCTTTGAGCAACGGAAGTGGATTTTGAAGTGTTTTTGGAAATGTAAGAACATGAAAGAAGTGCAGAGACAATAGCGGGCAGAATTTGATACTGCGCTGCCATCACGTGTAACAATTGCGAAATTACGCGACAAGTTTGAGAGAGAAGGAACTGTGTGTGATCTTAAGAACGGACGGTGCGACAGGAATAAATGAAAGCAGTAGTGCAAACTTTTACAAAATCCCCCAAGAAGTCCATACTGCAAGCTTCGGGTGAGTCAGGTGCAAGCAAATCAAGTGTCCACCGCATTTTAAAGCAAGCAAGGTGGAAACCCTACAGTCCCAGGTTACTTCACGACATAAATGAGGACGATCCGGATGATGCCTCCACCTTTGTAATTAAATTTGCGATAATAAACAATTGATTGATTTGATTGGAACCATCAATCACCACAACTGTGTGTACTGGGCAAAATAAAATGCCAATGTTATGGAAGAACAAGATGTTAATCTTCCTGGGTTATCAGTGTGGTATGGTACGTTTGTCAGCGGACTTGTAGGGTCATTTTTTTAAGGTGCTGTGTACCTTAACATGTTGCAGGAATCAATTGTGCCAGCTGTTCACCGACTTTACCTAGGTGAAGATTGTTTTTTTCAACAAGACGGCGTACCTTCACGTTATTATTGAGACGTAGAGAAATTCCTAGATGAAACATTTGTTAAGAGGTGGATAGACCGACGAGGAATTGTCGAGAATCCACTCAGATCTCCAGATCTAATGCCGTTAGACTTCTTTCTGTGAGAAACTCTGAAGAACACTGTCTACGCCACAAAACCACGTACACTGTATGCTATGGGAGATACGATTGTGACTGCCTGTGAATCCATCTCTATTAAAACCATATAACATGTTTGTCGATCTGTTCAACAGCATTCCAGACGATGTATTTCTGCCAATAGAGGACATTTTGAAATCGCCAGTAATGTTTTGAACATCTTTATTCGAGTTATTAAACTTCAAACGGCGCAAACCCCTTTGCGGAACACTCTGTTAACTTTTGATAATAAAAAACAAAGTGTCCGAGATTATATAAAAATAAACAGAAAAATCAAAAGCGAAACTAATAAAATAAAGCGAAACTTGCTTAGAAATGAATTGTAAGGCGTTTATGGTCGACGGTTTGATGTATCGCTTTGTTGGTTTCTAAGTTGTTAGGCCGTGGTCAGAGTTGAAAACTATGGACGTTTCGTCCACAACTGCGACCGCCATCTTCACAAGAAAATCTAAGAATTAAGTTACTGTCCCGTGTGCTTTTGCTTTTATGCTCTCGTGCTTTGGGTAGGGATGGTGCGTGGGGCCGTTGTTGACGCCATTGGGTTCCTTGCTGACGTAAATCTGGTCGCTGCAGATAACATCTCGGAATTTATTGACGCCAAGAGATTCCAAACTTCAATCACGGCTTAATCCGAGAACCAACAACACACTGCTCTCGGTTCTACTAAAGCTACTAAAGCTCTTTCTGGCACTTGGTGACAATAACAAATTCCAAAAAATTTTAGACAATGCCATATTATAACAAATCCTTGTTCATTTTTAGCTGACAGCGGTACGGATCAAATTAATTCTTATACATGCAATATCTGTGCAGGTCTAATCTTTTGTAGCAGATAGCGGGTGTTTTAATAAGCAACTGATTTGCATACTCACACAAGGAAAAATGACAACTATATATGTGATCATAAAAGTTTCTTCTTGCAGATGATCACAAATTATTGACAATCGTTTGGTCTAACAGCGTAAAATAGATAAAAACGGAATTTTTCATGCCATAACCGGAAAAAGCAAGGAAAGTAAGTTAGTAGGGGTAATAAGTACAACCTCGGAAATAAAATCCTAAATTATGAGTAAAATCTGAGCCAAGAACTAGCTCATACCATTAAATCCTGAGTGGTGCAACAATTCTTCATTCACTACGTTAAACTAGTAGAGTAGCACCAGCAGAAGCATGGGGGTTGATGCTTAATCACCCAGACCTCAAGGATGAAACTATTATAAATATCTTCCAATTCACAAGGTTCTGCGTGTGCGGATTAGATGCAAGAATAAAGGAAATCTTGTTCATTAACGGTTAACCTCTGAAAATAATTGGCGTGGAATTGTAGACGTAACTCCAAAACGTAGCATTTAAAGATGGAAAGCGTTCCATAAGTTCTATAGTACTGGAAACCACAAGAAAACCAAAATAGACACAATGACCAAACTATTTTGGTACACTTTTCTAAATCAAACGTTATAGAAGATTCAGTTTCTGACTGCCAAAATCTAGATTTCGTTGCATCTAGATACAGAAAAGCAAGAACAGATTAGCAATCGTTAGGAAAGTTAGAAAGACTGATAAGTGATATTATTTTCAAGCAATGGTCAACAGTCTTTTTGGTGTCTTTTGTATATAAAGTGGTCTTTAACAATATATTTTTCAACCCCATCACCTCAGCTATTAAGAAACTAAAGGTAAAAGATGTTTAAAAAAAGATGGTACACATCGCTATTGGACGAAACACTGGAGGAAAGAATGGCAAGAGAGAAGTTCTTTCGCCTCTCTTATAGAACCTTGTCATGAATAAGCTAATGAACTACGAAAGATTCTTACTTCTTGACTACGCAGATGACTTAGTTTATTAACATTGTCAGGGAACGTATGCAGAGCATCTCAAACGTTGCAGCTAGGTAGACTAAAGAAAAAGTATCTAAAAGACCACCATAGTAACGTTTGTGCAAAGAAAAAATAAAAAGGAACTGAAACTTTCTTACTTTAACAATAAATAAATACGTATATCATGTGAGGTGAAGCATTTGGAGGTTACCTTTGACTCCAAACTTACTTGGAACCAACATAAAGGCAAACTTATAAAATCTGTAATTGCTCTTGCAGTAGTTCGATGGACTTATGCCAAATTATGAGGTCTAAGGCCAAGTATGGTACACTGCATATACACTAAAATGGTCGGACCAATTCTAACATATGCTACCTTGGTATGGTAGCCCAAGGTTGAGAAAGAAAGCACAAAACTAACTAATCAACATAAAACGCTCGCTTGTTCTAGCATAATGGGGCAATAAAGATAACACCCATTTTTCTAGATTTTCCTCATCTTCTTCCGTGATTTAAAGAGAAACCAGACTAGGACTATATTTAAGGTCAAGTATAGCTTAATGGGTAGCATAGAGGGTCATATTCTAGATATGAGGGCGGGTGTCTTTAAAACATACTCGTATTATTAATACTCTTTTTAAGTAATGTGACTTCGAAAAAAGTTGATAGAAGCTAGGCCAGTTACCTCCTGGAAGTCTGATTTGATACATAGGTGGTTTAGTATCGAGTTAGGACTTTTTGAAGAAATATCTTAGTATTTCAAACGGAAATATATGTGTACTATAACCGACACCACAGAATAATAGAAGAGCGCACAGAAATTACGCATCTATATTTTATTCCAAGCTTGAAAAGCTTATTTTACCTTAAAAGTCACATCTAGATTAGTTTGACACGATGAATAAGAACAAAGCGGAACTACTTTAGATTATAGGTCATCGATGAAGCGATAAAAGAGGAATCAGCTAACAATTACTACAGGCCAGAATCAGCTCTAGAGTTGCTAAGAACAATCTGAGGACTGGTTTCGTACTTGCTATAAAGTTGGTTAAATCAGTAGACCAGAATATATCATCCGTTGGAAAAAATATCAAATTTTGGATGCAAAAAAGTCCTCCTCATTGACTGCCTTAAAATTGGAAAAACAATTACTGACAAATATTATGCGGCGCAATCGCGAAAACACCCTCAAATGGTCAGAAATTGTTGTTTCGCTGCGGTAACGCACCGACGCATTTAAACAGCGTAAATGAACAAAACTCGAGTGAGCTAAAAGTTGGAATTTGTTCACATTTACGCCATTTCTTCGATTTCGCTCTACTTGGTTACTATCTGTTTGTGAAATCAAAACATTTTGGTTAAGTAATACGAATATTTTGCGGGCCCCGAGGAAATTCAATGAAGAGGTGCATTAACCTTAGAGATGACTTCATTGATAAATAATCATCAATTTTAAGAGATATCTTTCCTCAAAATAGTCTTCTTAGTTAAATTTTGTGCTAAAGTTTTTTGCTTGTTTTACTATTTGTGCCAGTCAAACGATATTATCTAAGCACAATCAAACAGCAAGCCATAATCAATTTTATAGAATTGTGTACACATATGACTAAAGAATATAAACCCTGTTATCGCTACTCCTACCAGATGTAAGATCCACACAATCATTTACTTTTTCAAGCAGAAGGACACATTAACAATCTATCCAGTAGTGCTATCCATCTGCGGCTATCGCCCGGCGGAGCGATCCTTCGAGCATTTTCGGCACCACGTGAAAATACACTAAATTGAAAAAGCGACAGACAAACAAGCGGGCGGACGAACAGACCATACAAATAAACTTTTTTTATGTGTATAAAAGCCTAAAATTAAATTAAAAAATAATTTGTTAACTCATATAATTTAGAGAACTCCCCTTTGACCTTTCTTCGGTGCTAAAAAAGATAATAAATTTTTTTAACAAAAACAATTCAAACATGCAACATGTTGCAAGCACCTGTTAATTGCGCCGCACCGTGTACTTAATCATTTATAATTTCGCATTTTGCGATCAGTTTTTTTTCAACGGTACTCCTCTCTCCTCTCTCCTCTCTCCTCTCTCCTCTCTCCTCTCTCCTCTCTCCTCTCTCCACTCTCCTCCTCCTCTCTCTCTCTCCTCTCTCCTCTCTCTCTCTCCTCTCTCCTCTCTCCTCTCTCCTCTCTCCTCTCTCCTCTCTCCTCTCTCCTCTCTCCTCTCTCCTCTTTCCTCTCTCCTCTCTCCTCTCTCCTCTCTCATTGGTTGAAGAACCATAGTAACTAAATAAGGATGTGCGCCAACGCAAGTAAAACCAATAAAGTTACAGATATTAGCTATGAGCTACATAAATTCGGACCCCGCTCAGCTTGTGAAAATCCGTAGAATCTTGTTACTAATTAAAATAAAATTAAAACTTATAATACAAGAAATGGTAACAAACTACAGTAAAAATTCCGATTAAATTTCCACTAGCACTATTTTTACACAGAACAAAATATAAATTTTATTTTTTAATATCTTGTACTTTTTACGTTTTGCATTTATTACAATTCTGACTCCTCCAACAAACGATGCTGACAAAAACAACAAATAATTTTATTACCATGCCTACATACCTCATGCGTCTTAATTTCGCCCTCCACATATTTTGACCCCACCCGGTAGAAAGAAGAAAGCACCAGCAGACTAAGGAAACTCAGCGCTGCCTTGCCATTCTTCATCACTTCGCAGATTAATTAGTTGCGCCAAGTAAGGCACATTCTTGCGAGCAGAAGTTCAAACACACAACTCTATCGATTAATACCTGGCCTGTTACCATGGCTTTTATGTTCACAACACGTGCTTTCCGCAGCTGCACGCTGCAAGGTCGATTTAATTGATATCCCAACAATGGTGATACCTTTTGTAATAAAATATGAATAACAAGTCAAATATCTATTTTCCAATTATAAAGCGCTTACTGACATCTACTAAAAAATTTTCTACCCTCAATGACGTCTTGTCATTTTTCTTCTGCTAATTTAAAACTTTTGTAAATAAAAGTCAAATTTACCATCCCTAATTTCTACATTAAACTTTTGATGTTATTTTGCGACAACGAATCCACATCGTCAACTAAGCGAAAGAGGTGGAGCCTCCGTAGAGCAGGGTCTCTAAAGAGGCGGAGCCTACGAGCAGTAGATTTATTCATTTGGTTACTACACAAAATTATTAATTAAATCATTTAATATAGCATTGATTAAATCTTTTACGAATACTTTCAACAAAAATAAAAAATCTGTAATGTGCAAATTAAAATTAATTTAAAAATTCAAAACTTTTGTTACAATAATAAATCAATTAAAATGTATACTTGAAAAGCTAATATTGGTCTACTTTATAATAATAGTACAAATTTTTGATATGCCCTATATATACCATCGATGCCGACTAATGTAGCTTCCGATGCGTTTGCTTCTAGGACGTCATATTTATAATTTTGACATCTGACATTAACTACGGTACATTTTGCATTTTAATTATTATCATACCATTTGTGATTACGATAGGCGAATTTGTATTAAGTTGAAGTGTTCCGCTCGCCTCAACTACATCCGAACAGCGAATGGGTTCAAGCCATAACATAACCACAATCTTGAGCGAGCGTCTTGTGCATCGTTGTCAGCATGCGACTTTAAAATTAAATTAAAATGGTGCAGGTGATATATGTGGATGTCGTTTGCAACGGCTGCCGCTACGCGAACTTTATTATTAAGAGGAACAATTTGATAAGATGTGATAGAAGCTCCGAAGCCTTGCTGGACCAGGAGGTCACTCCGAAGCCCTCCAGGCGAAAGCTGAAGCTATGCGTCGATGGCATCCTGCTGCACTACTTCGTACAGGAGCTCTGCATGTCTCCAGTCTACTACAGCAGTTTCATGGACACTTTTTGTGCAAGCACAAACAGCAATATCAATGCAATCAAAGTAGTTTTAGTGCCTCCGAGCAAGGAGATCATCGATTATACCTGGTGAGCAAGGGTTTCAACTCTTCTTAATTTTTGTATTCATTTTTGAGGATGTGACAGCTGTTAAATAACAGTGCTGCTAACTGTTAAGTTGGCAACAAAAAATTAGTTAAAAAAACATCAAATCATAACCTTTATTAAAGTTTTTAAAATAAAATTTTAAAGTACTATATAATCCTGTAAAATATGCAACAAGCAACATTTTGTATGTATAATTGTCAGCTGTGATATTTCCGAGATTAATTTAAAAAAAGGTAGGAGGCTTGTTTTTATATGAAAATAAATTTAAAAAATTATTTTAACCTTTAACTCCTGTATTACTTTTTCATTCTTATGAAGTATCTGCTTATCATAGTTTATTTATGTATGAGGTCTTCCAATTAAGTTTGCAAACTTTCTATCATATGCTTGTGTTGGCACCACTGTGCAACTCTAAAAAGTTTCATAACTGTTGTACATTCCTACCTCTCAACTGTGTATCTTGCTGATTGTGAATTACGTTCATTATCTCATTGGTTGTTTTATTGTGTCGAGACTGTTAGTCAAAGTGTAGGGATAATGGCATTATAAAATGGATTATATTCTTTCTGAATAAAGAAAGCGTTACTAATGAAGAGAGCTTACAGCAGTCATAACAAGCCAAACTGATACAATTTTTAATAGTTCAAAATCTGTGACCATGAAAAGCATAGCAGACCAAAACCTCTATAGAAAAGCAGTTGGGAAAATCTTGCCGTAAGAAAGGTGTGTTCGAAATGGTCCTGGGGAAGCCCACAATGAACAAAAGAAAAGGACAGTTGAAGTTTGCTAAAATCTTTCGGAAAGGTGATGTTTTGAGTTATATTATTACTGGTGATGAAACATCAAAGGTGACTTGATGGTTATTCCAAAAAGAGTTTGAAAAGTGGTTTGAAGAGCGGATTAGGTGCTGGCATTGGCGCGTGGACAAGTATAACTGCAAGATTTCCATGGATTGCAGCGGAGCAGTATCTATTGGCATTTAGATCTCTATTAATTTGGTTGACTAGTCTATGTACTTGCTCTATTGTTCCGTGTTTATTGCGGGAGCTAAATTGATGTTTCAGGATTATTTCCTTTTCTGCTATTATAATATTAAGTTTTTTAACGTATAACTTCTTAAGAACTTTGGATAGCATTGGTAGTAGGCTTATAGGCCTGTAGGAAGAAACATCTTCAGGCTTTTTATCTGGTTTGAGGATCATTATGATTTTAGCAACTTTCTAGATGCTGGGAAAGTAGTTTAATCTCAGAATTGCATTAAATATATAGGTTATTAGTTTGTAGCATTTTACAGACAGTTCTTGCAATATTTTTCCAGAGATAAGGTCAAATCCTGGAGCCTTTTTGCTGTTTATTCCTTTCATTGTGGCCTGTTTTATTTCTTTAGTTTTGAACTTTCCATGTGGCAATTCCATTTGAAATGGGGCATCCAGAAATTCCGTTATCTTGTTTTCCTCTTCGGTGGATAGGTCTGAAGGGAAAGGCTTGAATACATTTACTAAATGTTTAGAGAAGGCTTCGGCTTTTTCTTTATCGTTTCTGGCCCAGGTGTTGTTGTTTTTGATTGGATGATTGTGTTTTTGGGGTCTTTTTAGCCTTCTTGTGGTTTTCCAGTTTGAGTACCCCATGGCTTCAGTTAGCATAAGGCTTTCTAAGTATTTCTGAATGCCATGGTTCTGTTCTTCTTTAATCAAGTCTTTCAGTTCTTTAGTGGCTTTATTCAATTTTCTTTTGTTTTCTTCAGTTCTGGCTTGCTGCCATTGTTTCCGCAGGTGTCTTTATACTGCAATTTTTTCTTTATTAGCTAGATAAGTAACACTTGTCCTAAGAGGGGTTACAAGGGTGGGCGTGGCAAACCATGCAGCTTTCTGTATTTTCTTTATTAAATATTCCACAGCAATTTCAATGACCAGTTCAGTCTTTAACGGTTGATCTGTTGAGATTAGGTAGTCCAATTTTTCCCTTAATGCATTCCAGTCTGTCTTACTATTGTGCAAGGAGGGTTGTTTTTAAATAGATGCGAAGGCTTTCACGGCCGGTGTTATGGTGCATAGTGTGGTTGATTCTCGTCAAGAGTTTCTGAACTCCGACCACGACCTTATAACCCTAGAACCAACCACACGATGCACCAGGGTTGTTTTTCTTTATTCAAGATTTGCGAGTGTACGGTTAGCATTACTATAGAGTGGTCTGATGATAAATCAAAGCAAGTCTTTGATATCAATTCCTTTAGTAATTCAGAAATCTATAGCATTTAAAATTTTGTTTCTATCAGTGGGCCAATACTTTGGTTCGCCAGTAGATAATTGTTGCAGATTGTTCTCTTTCATTGCTTTAAGGAGTTCTCTGCTTTTTGGGGTTGTCAGCCTAGAGCCCCAAGTTGGATGTTTTGCATTGTAGTCTCCCCCTGCGAAGAATTTGTTGCCTAATGTTTTGAAGAATCCTTCTAAGTGCTGCTTTTTATTGAGGTGTTTAGGTGGACAGTAGATGGCAGACATATTTATTGGTCCATGCTCTTCTTCAATGGTTACAGTGGTGGATTCTAGATAATCTTTAGTGAATTTTTCTCTTTCGTAGTGTTTTATATTATCTCGAATGATGATGGTAGTTCCTCCATGTGTTTTGTGATTTGGGTGTTTTGTATGATATATTTTGTATTTAGGAATCCGCATATGGTGCTTGTCAGTATAGTGTCTTTCAGAGATTATCATGATGTCTATGTTTTGGTCATATAAGAATGTTATAAGTTCTTGAGCATATTGCTGGAAGCCGTTGGCGTTCCAGATAGCTATTTTATATTTTGTATGTTCTCCCATTATGCTAGTTTGGTTATGACGGTGGTGAGTAAGTTAAGCATTGTACTCACTTGTTCCATGAATTTACTCATCTTCGAGTTTGCTCATATTGTTGACAAGATGATTGATTGTTGGTATTACTTGATTAATTTGTGTCTTGCTGTTGTTAGTTATTTGTGCGTAAGACGTTTCAGGCTGAATATGTTGGGTTGTTGAAAGTTGTGACTGTAGCTGTGATTTTTCTCTTAAGGCAGCATATAATTTTTCTTGTAGTTGTTTGCGCACAAGACACTCTTTATAATTGGCAGGATGGCTGCCTCCACAATTGACACATTTTACCTTGTCATCACGTGTTTTGCGAGTGCAATCCTTCGTTTCATGTTGGCCTGCGCATTTTACGCATCTATAAGTTTTACGGCTATATGTTTTAGTATGACCATAAGCCTGACATCTGATGCATTAGGGGACTATCCTTTTGACATGAGGCGATTCACATTTGATAATGCTGTTTCCTATTTTGTCTAGATTGTGTACTTGCTTATTATTTTTTTTAGGCGTAATGTCAATATAAAACATTGGTAAATGCTTTTTTGTAGTGCGATGTTTTATGTTATGCATCTTCACCACGTCGTGGCCTTGCGCAGCAAAGCTTGTTTTTATGCCTTCGATATCTCTACTGTGGTGAAGTCCTCTCAAGACAAATCGAAATGTTTTCTCGCTTTTTGGGCTAAATGTGTGGTAATGTGTATTTTTGTTATCAAGCTCTTTAATTAATGTTTTAAAGTGTTCGGCCTCAAGAACTTGTACTTTGATTGTTTCATAATTGGTAGTTTTAACAGATTTGTTATTTGTGATTTGTTTTAATAAGTCGTGCATGTGTTGAATTACTCCTACCTTATAGATAGTTACAGGAGGCGGTTTGAGCACATCCTTTATATTGCCTTGATGGTATTTTTCTTTGTTTTCATCGTTTTCTTCTGATAAACTACCAAATCTGTTTTTTGTTTCTATAGGTTTCTCTAGCCAATATTCACTTGGTTTTGTTTGCTTCCTATTATTAACTTTCTACAGCGGAACTTATAGAAAGTTAATGAGATTATCATCCTGTCTGTCTGTCTGTGTGTCTGGAGATAAGATAGCTTCCGATCTATCCAACGGATTTACTTCAAACTTGGCATACACACATCTTAGGTCAGTACCTTTCATGGGATTGATTTTCAGCCAAATCGGTTAACGGCAACCGGAAAAGACCGTTACGATTTCGAAAATTCATTATACTCACATATGTCATGCAACATATCATTCGACAGCATTTTTATCGCTGATCATTATGGAGACATTAATCAACATTCCTTTTAAAAGTTTTTATCCTAATTTCATCGCACCGCTGTAGAAAGTTTCCTTTACGGTATGACACCGTTCTTGTTCAGTACTTCAGGACTTCTTAGGTGTTTTTTGTTCATCACAGGATTCCATTCTGGCTGTGTTTGTTGATAGGACACTTGTGGTTCTTGATTTTGTGGCTAAAAAGGCTGTATTAATGGTTGCTGCTGTTGGCACATATGATATTGGGGTGCCACTGATTGCAGCATCGGAAGAGGCCCTTGTAATTGTTGATAATGAAGCTGTAAAGCTTGATTTGGGTCATTATATTGTATATTTGGTTGCACTACCGGTACTGGAGCATAATACTGAGGGTTAGCCATTTGGCCGGCCCCTGTATATAAATTGTTTGTAACGCATTATTATTTATTATCGGCTCAAGTGATATTTCTATTTTAAAGTTTTTGTTGTCGCTCCGCACGCACAGACAATCTTGGCTCGGATATACATAACATATACTAAAATTATATATGATATTAAAAAGCTAACATAAGAATTAATAAAATAGGATATATCTGATTTTTCAAGGTTAGTCTTTAAGAGTCAAGATGCTTCTGATTTCACATTTCCTAACTTGCGCCATATCTAAAGAATTAATTTGTTTCTTATTCTAACTCTACTTAGAACTTACAAATTTCTTTAGAGTGCATCAATCTATCCCCATCTGGAGAAGCATCAAATCAGATTTTAATTGTTAGTTTATATTTAAGTTGGAAGAGGTTTTGATTTGTAATATTCGTTATTTATTTACATACTAAGAAAGCCTTCTAGAATACTAAAGTTAAGTTATAACTTGACTAACAGAAACTCATGCCAAAAATGAGCCGACATTACTTATAAGCTAGGACTTTATTTAATACAAAAAACAGAGCATCAACAAAAGTGCCTTTTTTCCTAATTCTTACGACTTTCGTATAAACATAAGTCTATCAAACTTTAAATGTCGCAAAGTTTTGATCTTCAAGAATTTTTGGTATTGAAGACTCAAAATATGCAATTAATCTCTTCTACCTCGCTCTGTAGTTACTGGTGTTAGTTTTTTAATTTCCCAATGTTTTAAGCCTACTTAACATCTTTGCTGTCTATTGATGGTCTTAGACAAAAATGGATCAGAAATTCTTGAAGTAGGACTTTAGTTAAACAAGAATAAATAGATAGAATCTTGGAAAAATAGTTTATTATTCCTTTGGCGAAAATCAGTCATACTTTCTAAGATATTCGAAAATGTAAGCTAATACTCCTGTAGCTTAAAGAAAGATGATGAAGACATGCCCTTTATATTATGCATTTAAGTGTTAATAATTTTTTTTAATTTGGGTCGCTAATAGGTGCGGATAAATTAAGAAACCTTTTTTTTCTACGGGAGAAATCTTCATAAGACGCCACCACGCCCGTGCGAGGTGGCGTGCCGGATTCTTACCGGCTAAAATTCCCTTTTTCGCCACGCATGTTCCACCCGGCACTATCTACTTGGACACTCTTCAGGTGGAACTGGCATTTCTTGTTTACCTTCCTTGGTTTGCTCTTTCTTCTTTCTCTTTTTTCTTCATTATTTGCTTAGTACATTCATGTATGTGATTCCAGTTTTCCGCGCTTTCCAACATGGAATCTATTATATACTCTATGTTTATCTGTTTTCCGATTTTTAGTTCCAGACTCATTCGTTCCCGATGTTACATTGGTATAACGTATGTTCTGGGTCGTCTCTTTCTTCGCAGTATATACAATTTTTGGATCCGTGGCCCGTTAAAAATTGTGTCAGGAAATATTCTGACTTTCTGTGCTTGCACTTTATTCACAGCTCCACTGACGGTTGTAGTCTGCTTGTCTATTTGGCTACCTTTTCTATCTCGTTCCATCTTTCTTGCCATTTTGCGATGGTGATCTTTCTTTCCTCCTTTCGTACGTCTTCCTCTCCCCTTCTGTTATGATATATCCTCGCTCTTTCCTCTATTAACAAGTCAATGGGTATTACTGCGCTTATTACACATAGTGCCTCTGTGGAAGCAGTTCTGTATGCGCTTGCTACCCTTATGGTCATCTGTCTTTGCACTCTCATTAGTATTTTTCGGTATTTGTCTATTCCTAGTACGCCGTACCATATTGGCGCCCCATATGTTAGTATAGACTACACCACACCGTGTAGTATTTCACGTTTGTGGCTGCTTATACCCCAATATTTGGCATTAATTTTGTCAGTGCCCTCACTGTTTTTTCCGCTTTGTTGATGGTGTTTCTTACATGCTTATCGTCAATCCATACTCCTAGATATTTTTCTGCATTCGCTGGTCTAATTTGATGTTTTCCAGTCTCAAAGATGATATCGTCTCTTTTTCTAAATCGTCTGCGTACACCACTGTGCTACATCTTGTTGGAAGTGTTAGCTTTAGGACCTCGTCGTATAAAACATTCCATAGTGTTGGGCCAAGCACTGATCCCTGTGATACACCCTGCGTCACGTTTATTCTCTTTTTTGCTATTGTTACTTCTCGTTTACTCAGGTAACTTTCTATAGTTTCTATAATTTAATCTCCTGATTATGTAACTCCATGCAGCCGTATTAAAGGCGTTTTGTACATTGATCATCACTATTACTACCCATTTTGCTGTGCGTACCTTGAGTGCTGCTATAACTATTTCAATTGTAATCGACCGTAGACCGTTTTTTCCTGAAACCAAACTGTCTTTCGGATAGTTCTTCCTCTAATCTTTTCTTGATCATATGTTCATACAATTTGCCTATGGTGCCTAGTAGGCAGATTGCTCTGTACGTTTGCGTCGCATTGTTCGCTGTCTTTTTTGGTATTAACACTACGTTTGCCTTCTTCCAGTTGTCGAGGATCTTCGTTCCTGTAGCATTTTGTTCACCATTTCCAAAATTTCTTAAGGTATGACCTTTATTGATTGTTTTATTGTTTCAAGAGTTATTCCATCCGGTCCTGGAGCTTTTCCTTCTCTGAGTCTCTCACCTGCTATTAGTAATTCCTCCATTGTGAAGGATTTGTCTACCTCCGTTCTCTCACTTTTCTTCCAATTGTCTTACCTTTGGGGAAAAAGCTCGTTTGTCATTCTGATTTTTTCGCTTGCCTCCATGTTATAAGGTTGGGGTGCTTCCTTCATGTATCTGGTTGCAATTTGGTAGCCTTGCCCCCACATGTCTTCCTCCAGTTTCCAGTTCGCGTTATATATTTTCTATCGCTTTCCTATACTTCCTCCTCTCTTCTTTATATTTTTACTTTCCTTATCCTATAATCGTAAAATCGGTCGCAAAGCGGTCGCGAATCTAAACGGTTGAAGATACAGAAAATTCATGAGAATAAAAATGATTTGTTATCACGAGATAAACATGAATTTAAAGTAAAAGTTGGTAAAATAGGAACTCGAAAAAAAATTGAAACCCAGGATTTTTGCCAGCATTACCCAAATTATAGGATAAGGAAAGTCGTATGATGTTCACACCAGATTTTTCTACGATGTTTTCGGCTCGTTTTCTTTCCCTTGTTAGCTCCCTTCTTTTCTCGTCTTCTCCTGCCTGTATAGTGAACTGTTGCGCTTCCTTGATGATCTCAATGATGTTTTTGCTGTCTAATTCCCGTCCCTGCTTCATTAGGTGGAGTGTTTCTTTAAAAACGTTTTTATTTAGATTTTTTATTCTTGTCTCTGTGCTCTTTTTTCCCGCTCCTATCAGATTTGCGTCAATGTCAAAGGTGATATATTTGTGTAGGCTCAGAGACTCCACCTCTGATACCTTCCAATTTTTTATCTTTCTTGCCAGTTTCGAGGTGGCGTAGGTTACATCTATGTGCGACTCCGTTGTTCCCCCCACAAAGGTTGGTTAGTTGTCTCTGTTTATTACTTCCATCTTGGTTGATGCGAGCCATTCTACTATGTATTCGCCTCTTTTATCTGTCAGGTTTGATCCCCATAATAGTGATTTTGCATTTAAATCTCCGAGAATCAGTATTTCTCTATCGATATCTTCAGTAAAGCTTTGCATTCAGTGGTATATAACAGTTGTAGATCGTCCATTCCTTAAAAAATATTTTAATATATCCGTTAACGCTCGTGCACCCGGTTATGCCCGTGTTTTTGTTTCGGCAGTATATGGCCACATCTGTTTTTGCATCGTGCATTAACCCCTGATTTTTCGCTTTTGCCTTATTTGGCTCTTACATGCACACTATGTCTGCTCTCCATCTTTCCGCCACATCATGGGCTGCCCTTCCCCTTCCTACATTATTCTGTATTACTCTCATTTCCTTGTTGTTGTTTTCTTCCATTTTTCGGGGGTTTGCTTCCTCTTCTTGGTCTTCAGCGGCTAGCTTCTTCCCTGATTATCTGTCTATATCTTGGACATCTCGTGCTGTCCGCTCTATGTTCTTTCTCTTTGCAGGCTGTACAGTAGCTCTCTTCTTAACAATGCTTGGCCCTGTGCCCTGCCTCCCCCACAGTTTAAACAGTCTTTGGATTTGTCCACACCTCATCTATAACACCTGGTTGGTATCACTTTCTCTTTAATTTTACAATATGTCCATCCTACTTATTTTTTTCTTTCTTTATTAGATTGGTTGCGTGTATTTTACGCGTTACCACTATCGCCGGTCCGGTTTTCTTTCATGCTTTTGACCGTTACCTCTCCCCTTGTCGCTTCTACTACTTCGCTTAGTTCGCTTTCTACCTCTTCTTTATTTATGGCTGCATCTATGTCATATATGTAGAGCGTTTTGTCCGCATTTTCTGTCTTTACGTTTGTGTCTACTTTTGTTATTATTTCGTCTCTAAAAGCGCTTGCTTTATTCCTGTCTCCTTCTATTTCTACGAATACGTCGCCCTTTCTTGTTTTCTTGATTTGTTAAACTTTAATCCCTAAGCCTTCTGCGTCAATGTTGTTATATTCTTTAATAGTTCCACGTATGTTCTTTCCCCTCGGTTTATGACGAGTTTTTCTACATTTTGTTTTTTCGCCATATAGTCTTTAGTCTTGAGTGTCTGGGTTCTCTTCGTCGTTGTGTTGGCCGTCAGTTTGGTGTTATGGAACACATATTCCGTTATCTTTCTTATGTATTCTGGTTGTATTCCTTCTGGAGTGACAATTGTTATCTCATTATTTATTATATGAAATATATATAAATATGAAAATCTTCCACGTTTTCTGTTATTGCCATTAATGCTTGTATTTATTTGAAAAGTTCCTCCATGTCATTTATTCCGTCTTTGCTTACCTCATATGGTTTCCCTTTTTTGTTTATGGTTGTGGTAGTGCTCAAGAGGTACTCTACTTGTCCTTCGCTTTCTTCCAGCACCTCGCTTATTTCCGGGTATTTGGCGGTGATTTTCTTGTTTTCTGTGTATTCTCTTGCCTTAATTTTATCTGTGATTAAAATTACGCCCTCTTCTAGGCTGATAGTGTTTATGTCTACAGTCCTATAAAAGGTCTTTTCGAAGATTTCGTCAGTCCATCTTTCGTCCATCATCGTTTTCAGTCTCTCATATCCCTGCTGTTCTTCCAGGCATTTCTTTATGTTTTGTTTGTGTGTTTCCCTTCTTTCGTCTATTTCCTCCATTATTTCCTTTTCTTCTGCTTGTATCGCAATTGTCCTTGTTTCCTTTGTTATATATCTGCTCTCGTTTTCTCTGTATTCCACTTCGTGTTCTGCGATGCATCCATTTAGACGAGTCATCTTTCGATTTAGGTCTCTTACTGTGCTTTTAATTTCGGTTTTAGTGTTTACTTTTTTTGCAATTAACACCATCAGCTCTGAGATAGTTTTCATCGCTTTATCGGCTGCATCTCTTACTTCGATCAAGGTATCATCGTGCTCTGTCTCTTTTAGTTTCTGTTTATTTTGTGTTTAGGTTCTTCCTACGAGATGGGTCGAAAGTGTGGTCGCCCCCAGAGCGACGTCCTTTCTGAGGGGAAGGCATTTATACTGAGGGGTGCGCCCGGTGCCACTCAGGTTTTCAGATGTGTTCTCCTTTTTATAGAAGTGTTGTCCTCGCAGGCCGGCTGATTAAGGTAAGCCTCCCGGTCGCAAGTCCCCGTGCAGCGTACCACTAGTGCGCCCTCCAGTGGTTGTTGGAACATGGGCTGCGGTTACGATATTAATCAGGCTCCTGGTGTTCAGCAGTTCAGAAACCTGGAAAAAGAGAACTGGGCTCAATTATAATGATGGGAAAACCATTGCCAAAACCAGAATTGAACACTTTATAACATTTTGACAGCATAGCGCAAAGAAAGGGACTCTCCCTTCTTCTCTATTAAACGTCCAAGCATGCAAATGTCGTCATATGTAGAAAATCAAATTGAGTTGTCAAATAAGTTCATTCCATTTTTTCAAGGTTATTTGAATTAAGAAAAAAATATTTTTGTAGCTTTAGTGTTCCTCTATGATTTTCATTTATTGTTTTTGAAGTTTGGTTCAATTTTAAGTGTTCTTAGCCATATTTTGAGTACTTTTGGCAGCTGTTTCTATTCATATTCAATCAAGGTTCGAAAGCAGCTCAAAACATTTGTATTGTATATGGAGAAAGCGCTGTTACTAAAAGAACTGTTTTTCACTTTAAAAATGAGAAATTCGACCTCGCAAACTTTCTAAGTTCTGATCGACCTCAGTTCGTTGAGATTAAAGCTCATATATAATGATTTACGTCAAATCAGCAGGGAATTGGTCTACCAGGTGGGATGTTTTCAATTCTATGGCCTATCACTCGATGAGTAAGGTCCAAAAACTCGATGTATGAATGCCATACACTCTGGACGAGTGAGATAAACTCCAACTTGTTTGACATCAGACTAATGGTGGATACCAACAGAGATTTTTTTACTGTACCGACGATAAAAAATGGTGCCTTTAGGTTAAGATGAAGTAAAGGAAACCAAAACCAAGTCGTAATGAAGAAGCAGCAGGTTAAGTCAGAATGATGATGACTTCTACCTTTCGAGACATTGAAGGTATTTTTGGTGACAATTTTTTACCCGCTTTCCCTCACATTTTTGCAAGATGGGAACATATGAATTTTTAACTGGATTGGCTTTTTCTCTGGCTCGAAAACGTTTTTAGCTTGGCACCCATTCATAATGAACGTTAGCATAAACCGCCCATAAGAAATACGTAATACGTAAAGTTGAATCTATGCATAGATTATGCGCTCGTTCATAATGCACTCCCGTACGCTCCCGAAGGAGTCTGGTCCAGAGCAATAACAAGTTTTTCCTGAATCAAGTCCGATTGCCCTTGATTCAGTAAAATTTCTGAATAGCGTCTGTCCAGCACCGCCATCCTTAACACTTTCATAGCGGCACTGTATTGTCCAGTCTGCTCTTCGCTCCTGGGCTTCTTTACCGGTTGCTTGAATTTCGGGGTTGAAGAGACTGAGTGGAGTCTCTTGTTACCCTCGCTTTCCTTCTTATCCCCCCCTTTGCCTGTTTTCACAGGTCTGGGCTTCTTCGTCCACGTGCCTTCCCTGATCTTGGTTTCTTTTGGGCCCCAGAAATTCTCTTGGGTTGCAGTTCCTCGGTCTTCTTGCCTGCAACCTCCCGGTCCTTATTTGACGATTCCGCCTCAGGTCTGACAAATGATTCTGTCTCCTGGATTGGTTCCGCCTCCATTGGTTCAATATGTTCTGTCAGGGAGTCGCTACTAGAGTCCTCCTCTGACATAAGTAAAGGTTTGATATAGATTGTTTCTTCGGTGTCCATATTTAATCCCACGAGTCTGAAACATTATAAAAGTTAATGGCTATATACAATGGGGGGCGCCCGGTGCCCAAGAGAGGATCCAGTAGGGGCTGATCTTCTATACAGCCACGCATACCGTTGGCCTGGTCTCACTACCGTGGTTTTTAGAATTTTCATTGAGGTTATCTCCTCTTGATCCGGGCGGTTAAGCCAAGATTTCCCGCACAGATATCCCTCGTAATACATGACTAAAGCAGAGATACCCATCTATGGTATATCGGCAATGACGTAACCTAGGGTTCGCCTCTTGCCGGCATCGTTAGCCCAAGTGCAGTCCCTTAGCCACGACACGACAGCTGGGTTGGGGAATGTTTATCGACTTTCCAGTTTAGATCCGCAGGGTTCAGTTACAACGGGGCCACCACGAGAAGGATGCTATATCTAGGATCTCATGTCACTGTTCAAGACAGTGATACCCAGCGGTCAGTGCAAGGGCTAAGCAACTCGGCTGCACTACCTTGGCATGAGACTTCACAGCGTTTATAGCCGTTCAGTTCAGCTGGCAGTGCTCGACCCCTTGCAACTCTTAAACATTCCCCAAAAAATTACCCTAGACATTCTTTCTCAAGATGTTTCATGGTGAAACCTTTTGATATCTTCTTTAGTGATTTTTTTTAGATATATTTAAGTTATTTTCTACATCTTATTAATTTAAGTAGATAATAGATAAAAGTTTAGAGATGCAAATATTGTTTAACTTGTTCTATACACATATCTTTCCACTACATGTGCACTATTTTCCAGGAACTACAGAACAACGCATCTGGTGAGGGAGCGCTGCGAGCTGGAGCACGCGTTGTCGTGGTTGTCCACGCTGGGCGGCGCCTTCTCGGCGCTGGGCGACTACTTCCCGAGCTACGCGGAAGTGGCGGGCAAGATCTCGCTCAACCAGATCCACCTGGCCTTTCGGCTGGGCGACCCGAACACCGTGTCGAGGTGCAAGCTGTTCCTCAGCCTGAGCCTCATACAGCGTAGGTATTTCAAGCTAGCCAGAAAGATTATACACGCAGAGTATTGTAGAGCGAAGAGCGACGCAGTCGTTGACGAAAGGCTGCTGAATATGTGCAAAGGCATTTGGTGCAAACTAAGATACGAGTTGTATGTCTATAGAAAATATAAAAAGGCCAAGTAAACTGGAATTGTTTCATTTTGATACGCTCAATAACTCCTGTTTTTCATACCTCTTGTGACCCTGTTCATAAATATTTCAACGTGTGTGTAGCACATGACGAACTAAGCGTAAGTCATTGTGCATTGAAGTTTTAATCTTGGATGTAATTTAAATTGACAGAGTGATCTGTGATGACGATATATATAACTGAGTAAAAGTGATATGGCATGGTTATACCTATTTAGGTACGTTTCATGGCCAAAACACTTGCCTATGTGTTGCAGCAAAATTTCCATGAACTTAAATAAGCACTTTAAGTGTCCAAAAGTTTATATTTGATGTGAATGCATTATTGGGGCAATTTTTATATATACGAACTCGTGAAACACACAAAAAACTACAAAAAATAGTGCACCTACTGTCAATACCATTAGTACATTATGACAACTTTATGGAGCTTCCTCAAAAATCCACACCATCTCTCAGGGTTACTGAGTCTGACACTGCTGGACCTTTTCTATAGATACCAGTAAAATAGAAGAATGTATAATGTATACTGAGCTATAATACAAAGTACACACTTTGACATGTTAACCATTTTTTTTTGGTAGGGGAGGTAGTTATATTATGAACACTGTACTCGGTCTTACCATTAATACTGTTTAAATTAAACAGAATCACCAATTAGTTTACGCAATATATCTATAAAGAATTTTATGTCCCCCACCTTCTCAAAAACAGACTAATGGCGAGTCTTTTACTTTCACCAACTTTTAAGCTTACAGCTATTAACTTAAAAGAAGAAAATGAAGTTTAGCATATTCACTGCTTAATAGGAGCTTCATAAGATGCTATCAAATCAGTCCTGAAGGAAGGCTGACACCCTTTATCACACCCCCCCTAGTATTTTAGTCTTTATAGTGTTTTGGTGTTCCTTACCTGAACAAGTGACTTAGAATGTCAATATCAATAGTTTGGTGAGTGGTACAGTACATGAATTTTGAAATTCTAAACTTCCAAGACAGGAAATCGATAACCTCGACTACTGAATACATGATTAATTTCAAAAGTTATGAGAAAAATAACAACATAAATGTTTTTTCTTCCTATATAGCCATATTTGACTGTTTACAGCTCTCTCTAAGGTGATACAGTTTTTTTCATAAAGACTATTGAAGAACCCTAAACTTAAAAAGAAAAAGATTCTATACCATTACGTTTCATGTCAAATCTTTCAAAAACTTTTTGGTACTGGAACAAAGAAAATTAGATGAAGATGGGTAAAATAAAGATCCATTAATTACCCATTTACATATATTGAGATTCTTCGTCATCTTGAAATTACAGAGACGGAAATGAACAAGCAGTTGAATAATCAGCTAAGAAAACCAGTGTTAAAAATTGTTGAAAGGTAAAAATATCCGACACTCTCAAGAGTAAAAATAACAAAAATAGTACAGGACAACAATGAAGCGAAGTAAATCTTTATCCTTGTTAAAAAGTAACTTTCTATTGACTGTCCAATAAAGAGTTAAGAAAACCTAAAGTTTCAATTAACTTTAAAGTCGTAGTATTTTTTTATTTTACCTTCATCAATCAGAATTTCTGAAAAAGTTAGAAATAAATTGATTAAAATTTGGTCATCTGGAGCCCCTCATTAAATTCAAATCTGAAAAAAAATTATCTCTCTGCTGAGCTGCTGTAGATGTGAACCTTGCAGTTAACATCCAGAAAAAATAAACTACTCTAAAGTACCTGAAGATAGAAACCCAAACTTCACACTAGAGAAGAACATTCCTGTACTATTTACGTAAACTCGGTCATTGTTTATAACTTATTTCATAAAAATGAATTCAATCATCTACCACAAAAGTTGAGTTCTTTCTGGAAGAAGCTCGGCTAAGTTCCCTCTAGATACTTAGTCATTACTGATGTTGATATCAGAAAACTGGATCAAAATGCTTTCTTGTATACCTTCAAATCCAAAAAGCTTCCACTTCAATTAAAATGGCGCTTATAAATTCCACTAATACAAAATTAAAATGTATCTGAGATGTAATCTTTCTTACCTTTAACATTTCTACTTCAATGAAAAGTAGATGTGGACAAAACTATAGGTATGTCAAGCTCAGTTTTGATTGCGTTGGTTTTACTACCCAGCTCCTAAATAACAAGATGGTCGTTTCTCTTTACCAATAGACCGTCTTAAAAAAGGATAACACTAAAAACGCCATAACAAAAACACCTGAATTTGGACAAGAATGTGTATATATGAAATAACTTAGCTTTTCCATTCGGTTAGAGGATATTTGCAAATATTAGCTTTAATCACTCTTGTGTTTTCTTGTACAAAATGTGCTTAACTGTCTTGATTCTTTAATGGAATCTGCAACTGAAGTTTAAGTACGTCAAATTTCTTCAGATGTTTTCTAACCTTTCAATATTTCATGATAAATATAAAATTGAAGATCTGATCACAATTTTCCTTAACTGTCCTTCATGTAATGTAATGTTAATTACTACTAAATTAATGTGTATACCATGTTTATCAGACGTTCCGTTGTAAATCAACCCCGCAAGATTTTAAATTCTCTTCCTTTATTTACCTTAAGGTTTTCATTGGGCGTAACTTTCGAAACGCCCTTAGGAGTTATAGGAAAAGAAAGAAGGTTTCCATTGGCAGCAATATTTAAACACTAAGAACCATCTAAACTACCTACATATGATCTTTCGAAAAGAATATAAAGAACTCTCATCCATTTTCTTCTTATCAATCTTTTTTTCGCATTTGGATCTCATACTAGAAATCTTAATCAGTCCCCACATTATCTACTTTGTTTGTTAGTAGGCATAATCTTGAATTTTACCATTTTAATCAAAGTCAACCATTGACATTGTTTACATGACCCATAATCCTTTTATATATCTCCTGCTCCCAGACTATTATTCTCAAAGAAAGTATCTTCCATATTTTCATTTAGCGTAGGCTTATTTTTCCGCTTGTGACTTTCCTGATTTGGTTTAAATCTGTAGTACCGTTTTCTCCATTTTTGCGATGTCCCTCGTCTAACTTTTGAGCTTACATCACACGTAATGATCTTCATGGAGAAGAATTATTCGCCTTTGTTGTTCCTGTGATTTTTATTTTCTTAACACGAATTAAGGGAGATGATACGTGAATTCTGAGAATTCTGTAACGTTAGAAATCATTTAAAAACACTAATTTCTCCATTGTCTTTTCTCTCCTACTTATGTCTTTCCTTTAAACTCCAAAAACTTTACTATGCAGTACTATTCCCTTTAATCTTGCAGAAACTCAGATAAGAAGATACTCATCTGACTTTCCGGAGGATACCTGAATTTTTTTCTTTTGATGTGTATATTAATACCATAAGTGTGAAGAAAAAAGGCCAAAAGCGACCTTGCATCCTGTTCATAATACTCCCATACTCCTATATAGCACCAGCTTAATTTGTGTCATGACCTAATCTAGAATACTGATTTTAACAACTCACAAGAAATTGATTGTTTGACTCATTGAAATTCTTCTTTACTTAAGCTCTTCAAAATTTTTCACTCTATAATCCTGTTCTCCATTTCCCGTCTATGTCTATACCCACATCTTGCTCTAAAACCCTCATTTTATCTTTTCCTGTGACGTGCACATGAAGAAAAGGAGATAACCTTACCAAGAACTTTCTATTAACTCTAGTAGCGTATGATTCTAGTCTTGAAAACTCCTAAATCATATTATTAATCTCAGAGTAAGCTGTTAGTATTTCTTTCGTGAGAAGACTCCACTTAAATATATACCCAAATATTTGAAAAATCACAAATTAAGGTGCTTGCTTGGAAAAGGCACATGAAGCATACAATAATGAAAGTTCATTGCTGAAGCACGGACTATTCAATCATTAACAAGACTAACTCACAAAACCAAATTTTGAGTGTAATGTTTTTTTTTTTTCCAAAAAGGCGAAGTGCCAGATTTTAGTTACAACAATCAGAAGATGTTGATCTATCTCAATATGTATAAAATGACCACCAAACTCACAATACATTCATGTATTATATTTAGAGGTAGATCTGAAAGTGGCATTAATATTCAATTGATTTAATTTTTACTCTGCTCTGATCTCTCATTACTACTTTGGTTAATTTGTATGTTAAAACTAACTCCTCACTTGCAAACTAATATTAGTTTTTTTTTCATCATAAAAAAAATTGTGGCACCTCAAACATCTCCAATAGGTCAGCTGGTCCTAAAGAGACTATCAGCAGATTCCAATTGCCAACAAGTCTTCATGAGACTAATTCAAACAAGTGGCTATATGTATATTGTATATTTCTGAGTGAATACTGTATACAATGTCTAAGTCACAAGACATAAGCGCTCTATGTACTAGAAAAATATATTATGATGGCACTTTACATCTAATATCTAACATACACAACTAAGTATTCATTTTAATACATCATTGAAGAAAGCAATACGTCGAAACCAATACTAAATGTGAACAAAGGAACTCGTCGACAATAAATTAATGGTTTGGATATGAAGCGATGATCGATCGGCTGTTATGATGTCGATGAAACGTAAAGTACTGCATCACAATGCAACTAAAGTAATTAAGTAGCTACAAAATACTTCTCGACAGTACATTTTCGTGTAAAGGAAGTGGATAAGAATGCCCTCTAACATATACGTACGCAAACCTAAACTAACACAATATAATGAAAACACGGTGAAAAGAGTATGCTGCATAAATAACTGCAAACATAAAAAGTACATGCCCTACGCTACGTATCATAAATAACTAAAATAGTTGAAACCTACGTTACGCACACATCTCTATACACTTCATGTTATCTTACTTTCGCAATGTAATAACGGTACAGTGGGGCAAACGCCTATCGACTGAGTGGAGTATAGTTACTGTTACTGGCACCTGCTCTGGTGTCTCTGTTGCTACGAACGGAGCCCGCCCGGCCCGACGGGCACTTAAGCTACACTTATTTAGTCTAAATGAGGTTCCGTGCGGTTCTAACGAATTTACTCCTGCGGCAACCAACTCCCGGCCCTAGCGAAAACGAAGGAACAAAACCAATGACAGCACGTGTTAAATAAATTAGTAAACAGTAAGTAAGAAACAACGGCGATTACGTTTACGGTTAGTAGCAATTATGCGGCTCAGTCTAAAGTTTATAAATAGACGGGGACTTAATAATTTAGTCAGACTAGTTGGTGATTTTCAGCAGTCAGGAGATTTGTACGCCTTCCCGATCCGGATTATGATGATTAACTCTGATTTCCTAACAGTCACACATTACGCTACTTACTTTCAGAAGACTATCGCTTACAATTTCCCCTAAATACTTCCTATCATGCAAATGGTGCGGCTGTGCCCCTTTGGCACCGAAATCATAATCTTACAACACGATCTACATTAAGAATACATAACCTTACATTAACATGCAGCATCATCGCTTATTACACTTTCCTATCAGTCTAAAATAAAAATATATTTCAGAAGCAGCTCTCTGGTACGAAAGGGCACAGCCGCACCACCGGCGCGGTTATTTCAGACGACAATAATGATTACGCATTTTCTTTACAAAAGGTTAACTCTGAATGCAAGTACAGTTTGAGATTCTGCCATGAACAAGAACCCGACAAATCAAAGTCTTGACAAAGTAAGATGATAGGGATGGTGTAGCAACTGGGCGTCACTTACTTCAGTTTAGAGACGCCCAGCGCCGGCAGCTTGTAATGAACAATGTGGTAGGGCGGCCCAATCGGGCTGGTGTTCCCGGGCGCATTGTAGGTAGCGGCCACCGGCAATGACGCACCCGACGGCCCGGAACACGACCTGCCACGTTTTCTCCTTGGCAGAATGCCTTTGCGGGCCATATAAAATCTGATGGTCGAGATGGGGATGTTGAACTGGTCGCTGACGTTCTGGAAGGTCTGCCCCCGCGTTATGCACTCTGCAGCCCGGCGCAGCTCTTCGTCCGAGCGCCTTATACGCCGATTGGGCCCTCCTGATTAAAAACGTTGAAAAAAAGAATTGGCTGCCATAAGATATATATATTACCTGGACTCCCGTCATACTGGCAGGACACATTTGCGATGGCAAAGTCCGTTTTGACGTCATTACTGTTCAGGGGTGTGTCCTCTTCTAAGAATTCCGTATCCATCAGTTCGCTATCAGCCTCATAGTATGAATCCTCCTCTGTTGCTTCTTCTTTGACCTCACCATCATCTTTATTTAAAAAATAAATTTATAAAACCATTTAAATACTATTGAATATACCATAATTTAAAATAAAACATTACGATCACAGTGTGAAGTATTATTACAGTGAACAGATATTCACCTAATACTAAATTTTGTTACTTGTTAAGTTGAAATTTATTGCAAACCAACATACTTTCAAGAACATTTAAGCTAAACTTGTCAAGTTAAATAAACATCATTGGCTTGAACTGTAGCAAAGTCATAATCATGAGAGAAACTATGAATGGATCACATGTATTAGATACTGAATTTTATTCTCAAGTAAACCGCAATAGAATTTTGGAACTTCTAGCGTTTCACAAAACTATAATGGATATCTTGGAAGAAAAATCTAAAATAACACTGTGTCCTACATATGGCAGACCATACTCACTCAAGTGGTGGGGATAGTACTAGAAATACTACTATTAACATCACTTGACTTTTTACAGGTAACAATTTTTTCAGCTACGACATTATTAATTTGTCAGTTTGCACTTTAAACTACAGAGAAGAAAGTACTTGTCTTCAAAATTCACTTGATAACTAAATCCCTAGCAAACTGTGACAAAAAAACTGCCACCATCTGTTGCCACAAATAGCAACTAAAGAATATTAAAACGGCCAATATTAAATTAGCAAAGTGCACACATACAAATTATTACCAATCAAATCATTGTTTGAGACACAAAAAGTCATAAAATATTGAGAAAGCAAACAACAGAAAAGCAGGTGAATAACCATCTAAGTTAATAATGAACATGCGTGAGAACATGGACTTTCAAATTGAAAAGTTAAGGCTCTCACTGCCCAGTTGTTGCGCATCATCGATATGCAGTGATGTGCCAAGCACCGCACCTTAAACTACCATATTATTACCCCTTGTCCGAAGTGACCTGGCAAACAGATGAACTCAGAATTAAACATGAATTAATCTTCATACTGCTCATACCTACGGCTTAAAAAATCCTCATCAACTATAAGAACAAATATTATACAACAAAAGCAGTTGAATCTTATAAATATAACATTTTTACTAAAACTTAAATCTTGAGAGTAATAATGGAACTATCTAATGACCTATTCAATAGCTGTAATACACCAAGAGAGTGGTGTTGCATTGGAAAGAGTGATGTAACTTAATAAGAAAAATCCCTCTTCTGGAAAAATTACTTTCAACTGTGGCTAAGCCGTTAATTCAATGCCTGAAAAAAATGTAACTAGTCCAAGACTATCAATAACATTAATATGGTTTAAGCCCAATTCAAATTCACTCTGCTGCTTCTAGTTATCTATTTCTCCTCCTTCCCTCATCCAAGTACTACAGAGAGAGAAACAACTATGTTATCAGTATTCACAAAAGAGGTAATGCTAGACAGCCTTAAAAGAAATAAAAAAAAAGGTGTAGAGATTGACTTCGAAACCACCACTAAAGTTGTATTATATAGGTACGGTTGTTTTACTACACATTTAAATGGCTTAAAAATGAAGGCATTAGTTCTGAATATCATCTGTGAAAATTCAAAAAACGTAAAATTAACTGTACAAACGAATTTCAAAAATACTAACAGCAACCATCACAACTCGTAAATAATTACTTAGAGTTGCTTGCCCTTCATCAGAAATGGGGCAAAGAAGACAAACATATGAGAGCCTTAACCTCTCAGTTTGCAGGCCATGCTCCCATTGTTATTATCGTATAATTAATATATGATTCCATGATGACTAGATAAATTCTGCCATACCAATAGCAAGTACAATGCTTGCTACATCATGTCCCCTATCAGATAGTTCCTATATATATAGTTGAGTCATAAATGCTCCACCACCAAATCATCCCCCCTCTTTTCGCTCTCTTTATCTTTCTAGTAATTATTTAATACCGGAACGCAAATTTTACTGATAGCCCATCTCCCCTTTTTACAACCCTTTGAAATGCGACTTGGTTAGATGTTTTTGTACACTTATAGCAATGATTGTGGTGATAGTAATGATTCAGCTATAAATTTGTGCAATGCGCTCTAATTTACTTATAACACTCGTCTACAACTTTTCTTACTTTTACAACTATTTGGTGCTGTACATTTTGCAACTTATTTTGACTAACCACAATCCGATATAGTTTGGGGTGCCCCAAAACGCACAACATGAAAGGATGTAATAGGGAGGTTAAAAAGGTTACAAACTAATTGTAAACGGATTATTAGATTAAATAGGAGAAGCCCCCCCCCACCAATAATTCCTATAAAATAATTCACAAGCTTGCTAAGGGAATTAAAACCACTAAATATTAAAGGGCCGCAACAAAAAAAAGTAGGGGTTGTAGACAAGCTACACATTCCTCGAGAGATCAATATTTTTGTACTACCATTATTTCTACAACTGCTTCAAGTGAGTCAAAGTACAATTATGCTTTTTCCCCGTTCCTCCCTACCCATCACAAAATCTCTCTCACTCTCAATCTCGCCCCTCATTTCCAAATGTCTCCCCCTCCCCCCTCCCCCCCCGACCATCATAATCTATCATCAAAACTCACTGCCTCTGTCCATTACCAACTCTTGGTTTCTGCCCATCACAGACTTTCCCTATCTCTGTATCATTAACTCTATCTCTATCTCTCTGTCTGTTATCACCAACTATCTAGGTTTATTATACTCAAAATCTAATTCGTCATCACCACACTCAAAATGCATTGTTCTCGCACAGGTTTAGTATTACCCTGTATTTAATTTTCTTAAATTTTTTACTTTATTTTATTCAATAATAGGAGGACATATATTTCAATTTACCTTTTACGCCAGGCGCTTCATTTGAGTCGCACTCAAATAATGGCTGTGCTCCAGGCTCCACTGCTTCATCAGACTTATCCTCCCTTTTCACGTTTGGGTTCTGCTGGTCAGAATTTTTTGATATACTCGGGCTCGCTTTGTCACTGTTTGTACTCGCTGCCGCTGCCTTCATCTGCAATAAACGGTTTCACCTTAATTGTGTGTATAACAATTACTCCTGTATCCTTTACCAGACACCTTGGTTTGCTTTACTGTAACAAAGGCCCTGAAAGCAATCATTTTATACTTCACATTTAAATCTTAAAAACGTAAAACACATTTAGTACAGAAAACTTAATCTGCCATAGATATTGATTATTTTTAGTTATAAATAAAAACAATTTTAAATCGTTTAAAGAATATATAATTTTTTTTTCTGAAGAACCCTATATCAAGCATACATGGCACATGAGGGACTAACCAAGTATGCCCATAGAAACAAACTAAGATGAGAAAAACATTTGGGCTACAAAAACTCAGACCCACAGTTGTGAAAATTCAGCAAGCAACATGCAGAAAGTAAATTGGGTAAAAATCAGCACCATGGGGAATGCAAATTAGTGTAACATATTAGCAGTCTATGCAAACTGCAGGGGCTGTTACCAAACACAACTCTAATCCTGTCCCCACCTCTAACAACCATACACAAATATAAAGGGCGACACTTGCAGAAGTAGAAGCGCCTAGCAGTCAACCAAAAGCAGCACCTACAACAACCAGCCTCGAGGAAGGATGAAATACATTTCCAACGCTTTCAAAAGTTTCTGGAACTCATTCCCAGAGTGCTACAAATCTTAAATGACACCACCATCACATTTTGTAATAAGGACTTACTGAACATGAAAGATTTCACCTGGCTCATAAACCTTCAATATTCACAAGTTTTATGGGAGATCCAACAAAAAGTTGCACCTGAACTACTTTGTGATGCTAGCCCTTATAATATATACAAATGAAATCTAAACCAGGTTACAAGACCTAATAAATAGTAAATTAAAAAAAATTTCTTTCATATACATTACACACAAAATCCTCCCATAACACAATCCTACATAGCTAAAGAAATGTTCTGCTTGGATCTCATACTAAGTTCTTAGTACCAGCTCACAACCAGGAAAATGTAGTGACTATCTGATTATTGAAAAGTGGTCAAGTAGTTATCTCCTTTGTGAACTCTAGAAGTCAATTGGCCAGAAAATGCACATTGCTAGACAATCACAAATTTACAAGCTTAAACCAACTGTTGCCCCATCATGTTGAAAATATCTACAATAAAGAAGTCAATATATTTCATAGAAATTGCTGTTAACAGTAACAATATACCCTAAAAAATATGTGCATTAATCCTCACCACATTGTTGTTTGTATATTATCTCTGAATAAGATTTTCATACAAGTGAATTTTCTGGTCTCCAACATGAGAAGTTCTGCTGTAAATCAAAACAAATGTCGTCAAACCCCAAGAGATCGTTTAAGATGTGTAAGTCCACTATCAACCTCATTTTGTCCTAGCAATTGTGTGTTGAGAGTGGAGGTGCAGCTCATTGCAAATAATGGAGCAAGAAGAGAACAAACATTTGCTATGCCAAAACATGAAGTAGTAGTATGTTTTTGGCTTTCTGCCAATGCCAAGACTTAAGATCATGTAATAGTCAGACTATATCACAACATACCAACCTAACCATTAGTTTCCACAGAGTTTAGTAATCTGTGTGTACCATCTATAAAATTATTAGACTAAACGTAAGAGTTGGACACAAAGTGATAATAACATTAGTCAGATAACTATAAATTTCATGTAGCTGATAATGGATTGTGACACAAAATAATATAATAAATGTTAGTGGTTTAAATGCAATATGCGATGTGTAGAAGAATAGCGAAACCACCCTAACATTTTATAAAATTAAAATATATGCTACTGAAGACTATAAAATTGCTGTATTACACAGAGGCACAATGGCAGAGATACCATTCAAATCAACCACACAATATGTTTATTATTGATGCTCATATGTTAACTTGCAGAAGTATATGCATGCTACTAACCCCATTCCATATTCTGCCTAATATTTTTAAGTACTACACAACTGTAGTACATTAGATGTTGCATAAACTTACCAAGGTGTGACAAGGACACCATTATGAAACTGCAAAGGACTTGCTGCAGTACTACTATCAACAAAACTACAATTGAAGCAACAATCAAGTGAGCAAAAGCATTTCAGTTTTCCTCAACTACAGAAAGTGTACATATGACATCGACTCAATCTCACACTACATCTAAATGGCAGGTACTAAATTTACTACTGCAATTTCTTCGAATTAGAAAAAGTGACAACATTTGTTGATAACAAACCCCATCATCCTTACCGATATAAGAAGTTGCATTACTAATGCTGGGAATACTAATACTGATAACACTGAAACATCTGCCCTACAGTAAAGAAAATATTACAATACAAAAGATGTGATTATCCATGCCATAAACTGATCACTACAGAACATCAGCAAAGATGGCTGCATTGATGGTGTCAATACCTCACACACAGCAAAAGGTGGAAGGAAGAACATAGGAAGAGATTACAATGAATTACTATAACTAATTTTGCCTCTAGTAAAAGAAAGGTTTCAAAACAATGGAAATGTTGCCATTACTTTATATTCAACCCTTATCAAATTTTAACAAAATTGCTGATTTATTACACATATGAGAAAAGCCACCTTCCATTCTAATATACACTAGAATAATACATCCAAATGAACAATCAAATCGACAAAATTAATCAAATTTTACATTTCCTTAAACTAAATATACAATATAAATCTACTAAATTGTGCCACTGTTTTATATCCTTAAATATTAAGTTTTTGAGTTGTTTTCTCATGTCTAAACGTTTTCAATTATGTTATTACGTGTATAAATAAGTTCTCAGCTTTAGATTTGACAGGACGCAAATCACCGTTTACATGCAACATATTAGTCCGCTCCTCTTGCGGTTTTAAAGCAATGACATTTGGTCTTTCGAAACATCATGCGATTTGGCGTTTGATGCACATAACCTCAATAATCAGCTGTGTTCACGATGGCATTCACAAAAGAGCATATTCGATTTTCTATCCACTTCGCGTTTCATCTTAAGGAAAACGCTGCTGAAGCCACCGAAATGATTTGTGCTGCATATGGTGAGAATGCTGTAAGTCATGCAACGTGCAAAAAGTGGTACCAAAGATTTAGCGGAGGAAAGTTTAGTCTTGAAGATCAACCACGCGCTGGACGCCCTCAAACATTTGACATGGATGAGCTGCAGACATTGCTGAATCAAAACAATGCGCAAACTGAAAAGAGCTTGCAAAACAGCTTGGTGTCACTCAGCCCGCCATTTCCATACGTTTGCATGCAATGGGTAAGATACAAAAGGAAGGCAGATGGGTTTCGCATAAACTGTCCGAAGACAACAAAAATCGACGGCGTGACACCGCACTCCATTTGCTTTCAAGGAACCGAAAAAAGGATTTTCTGCATAAAATTATTACGGGCGATGAAAAATGGATCTTGTATGACAATCCCAAGCGCAAAAAAATGGGTAGACCCTGGCAAACCTTCGACATCGACTCCAAAGCCCAATATCCACGCAAAAAAGAATTTGCTCTGTATCTGGTGGGATTGGAAAGGTGTATGAACTCTTGAAACCAGGTGAAACAGTTACGGCGGATCGCTACCAACAACAACTCATCAATTTGAGCGACGCAATCGAAGAAAAAAGGCCATTTACTGGACAAGGAAGTCGCAAAGTCATCCTGCTCCATGATAATGCCCGACCACATGTTGCGAAGGCGACGCAAGAACACATCTTCGCGTTAGGCTGCGGCATATAGCCCAGACATGGCCCCTTCCAATTATCATTTATTCCGGTCGTTACAGCAACACTTGGCTGATGTATACTTCAAAACAGAAGAAGTCCGAAAATGCTTCGATAACTTTATCGTCTCGAAGCGCGTGAGCTTCTATCACCAGAGAATTTGCAAGCTACCCGAAAGATGACAAAAGGTCATCGATGCCAACGAAGAATACTTTGATACTTAAGCTTGTTGTTTTTAAATAAAACTTTAATTTTGCAGAAAAAAGCTGAGAACTTATTTATACACGTAATAACGTCGGACAATTTTATATGATCATCTTACTAATAAGTTCTTTCTTATAATCTCAAGGTCTCCTTTTCCAGTATCTTAAAACATCTTATTCATAGTGTTCTGCGCACAGTAGAGGTCCTATGCTAAGACACTTATGATGGACCGGTGAGAGACTAGAATAAGGGCGTCCCTAATTTTATTGTGTGATATTACATGAAACACCATCATAAAACGTAATAGAGAGAGAAATACACTACTTCAGCAAGTATTAATTTTAGAATCAATTCTCCCAATTCTTCATCCGAATCAATTAGCTGTTCAACAGTAGTTATTGGTAGCTACTGTTCGATATCATAGTCATCTTAGATTTGGCTATCACAATTGACTAGACTAGAACCTAATTGCAGCTACTCTTTTTCCTCTTGTTTCTTCATTGCTTCAGTTATCTTATCATCGAGAAACCTTTCTGCTATATCAGTCAGAATCCGCTAAAGAGCTAGATGACCATCATTCATAGAGGCTATGTAATCTTGATAATACATAAACTCGTCGCTAGTATTGAATACTCGAATCAAAGTCTGAACCCGCCAGTAACCAAAAAGTTTCTAAATGAAATTTTTTGCCCTTTTCAAGTCCCGCAGTATGACGGGACTAGTATATTATTACTCAGCGCCCCCAATTACCTAATATCACGCAATAAAATTAAAGGCGCCCATATTCTAGTCCCCCACCTGTAAACCTCAGAGCCACACAAGTTCTACATATAATGTCCCTTCTGTCCAAGCAGAAAGGAACTTGGAGTAGTCACTTCAAAAGCCATCCCACCACTACTGATTTACTCGTTTAATATAAAAGGATATGTGTCCTCAGATATTAACGGCTTCTTCAAAAGTTGATGTACATTATGAAATTGACAAAAAATCAGCTCCCAAACTAAACCTACAAAAATAATAATTAATCTGCAAATTAGAAAGGATACATTGAAATATAAATATTCAATAAAAATTTCGCAAATATTCTAAGCGCCATCTTAAAAATGTTCTTACTGTTACTAATGGTTTTACCAATTCTTCCTTGTATTTACCACTATTTTCCCACCACCTACCATAATGCAATGTCAAGGTTACTATCCAATCACATAATATTAATATCAATTCATATCTTCCATTCATATGCATTTGAAATGCTTATATAAAACGTGTGGGGTTTTATTACTCATAAACAGGTAAATAAACATTCTTGAAAGCCCAATTTCCTTATCAAATAATTTTCATAATACCATTTTGAAGTGTAAACACACTGAAGTACATTCAAGTGTGTTGCACTAGAGCTCCATGGAGCTCGATTCTTCCTACTGTCAAATTATCAACAAAGGTATTAGGGGTAGCATTAAACAATGTAAGCCTAGACTACCATTAATAATTCGAAAAATATTGCTAGTTCACTATTTAAAAAAAAGGAAATGGCTTTTAGAGGAGTTCACAAGAAACAAATACTCTAGAATTGAAGAAAAATATAGGAAAATACTAACACTCCCTCCACACTTTAATGGCATACACCAACACCTCCCCTATTATCACAAAAATTACTGGCTTAATCTACTCTTTCTGCAAAGGTGAAATTACCAAACAAACCATCATCCAAGAGCCTAAAAAAGCAAATTTTTAATAAACAAGGTTTTAAGACCCTCAATACTAGAAACGGTAATGACATCAAAGAGACCAAGAACAAAAAGGGAATTTTAAGACTCCCCCAGTAGATTACTCAGCACGCTTACTTGCAATTCTTAACGTCGTTTAAAAGTTAAACTGTCTGATTTGACATTATCCTTATTCCGACGCTCACAAGGGCACAAGGAAAAAAGAAAGAAGAGACATTAATGTCATACAATCCTGAGCTTACCCTTTCTGATTATCATATGTATGAAACCATGAAGGTTGTTCAATGGCATGAAGAATTACAAATGATGATTAGATAAAAAAGCAATAGTTTCTTCATACCTGAAAATAAATCCAAAAGAAATTGGCGAAATGTTTCGGAACGGAGGATGTAACTGTACAGAAAAATAATAAAATTATTTATCTCAAAATTTGAATCAAAGTACAATTTCAAAGCAAACATGGCATGCTAAAATGTGAAATTTGAGTTTTTTCAATATTTAACAGGGTAGGACTTGAGTGAAGGAGCCATCCCTTGCATTACTACTACAATGTTAAATAAATTATAAACACAGATCCCTCTGCAATACATTTTGAGAACAAAGTCAGTCCGCCCTACTACGCCTAAAACTACCACCATGCATACCACACGATCTCTTCCTACCATCACAGGATCTGCTAAATGAGGCCCCAAATATCATCATCCAAGGGCACAGGAAAAAATTTTCAATTTATTATCTTGAAGTTAGTAGAAGCATAATCCACAGACCATCGCGTCTTATAGAAAGGGGAAGGAAGAGTGCTGTAGTAAGATTTAATTATTCTAAACAGCAATAAAAAGTGAAAATTGTAGCCTTATCCCCACTACAGCCGCCCAACTTCTACCAAGTATAGCACACACCTTCCCTTACTACCAAAGAAATTAACAAAGCAATTCTGACTTTACAGAGACCAAAATACTAACTAAAACATCACCAAAGTTACTAGGGAAAAATCAAAATTGAATACCTCAAGAAGTATCAACAATACAAGCCGGGTTATTTTATAATGGCTAAAAATAAAATTTAGAAAAAATACAAAAGTCGCAGAGTGAAAACACTTAAGATTTTTTTTAGAAATATTCTAGCCCGACCTCTAAGCTACTTGGTTGTCACAATACCATCAGACATTATTTCAGCAATCACAATAATTATATGTGACACTGGAAAATTCCATAGGAATTAATCTGAATACGAGTAAGAAAATAACTTGCTACTTATGGTTCCACGCTCCCACCACATATACCATACCCCTCCTACTGCCACAAAAATCAACAAAATCCGACCTTTATCACAGCCAAAAGAATTTAAATAACAGCATCAACTTTGAATCAATGAAGTTCTCGACTCAAACCTCCCCTAACTCTATGACGGGTATGTAGTATGCAGCCCTCCACTAATTGAAAACTAAATGAAAAAATTAGTACAAGATAAATTTAAAAAATACCACACAACATAATAAGAAATGACAACTATATTAAAAAAAATTCAAAGCTAATGAAGCGGTTTTTCCATATGTTCATCATAAAAAATCATTAGAAAGCCATAGTTAGGGAAATAAACCACAAATAAAAATAGATCACACTACGCCTCACTTAGATCACCAGACATAAAAAAATATAGCCAGATAAGTGTTAACAAACTAACATTAGATAGTATCAATTCCACTCAAAAATAACACAAAAATTATCATTGACCTTGTATGAGATACCAATAACATAAACAATGTTTGTTTTGGTGGCATTTTAATGTTTGCTAACGATTGGCAAAACTGAAAGCAACATATAGAGATGCTCATTTGTTTAATTGCATATGTAAACAAAGTGATGTATGTAAACAAATTTCTTAGCAACTTTAATTACCTGTGCCTTTAAATTCCCTAAATGATGTTGATTAAGTAGCTGGTCGGACCCGCACAGGCCACGGATCTGCAGGGCCTCTGCTGACTTCAGAAGGGAAGGGAGATCATCCTGCGTCACGTTGACCTCCCCCTTGTACATGAAGTCAACAAGCGACTGCATTTCTTGAAACCTAATCATAAACAAACCATGATAAGCTGCTGCGAGTTCGCATCAGAACAGCATTACTTCATGTCCTTCATGAAGATGATGGGATGCTGGCACGGGTTCTCCAGCAACAGCTTCTCGAAGTAGGTGGAGCAGGCCGACAGCACAACCTTGTGGCACTTCAGCATCTCGTTCTCGCAAGCCAGCGTCACGTCCACGAAATGCTCGGAGGTGAGCAGCTTGGGGAAGGCGTTCTGCAGGTTGGACTGGTAGCTGTTCCATCGGACGCAGAACTGCTGCGGCGGCGTCGTGACCATGGTGGATGCTCGCGGTTAAAGCCCAGGTATCACCATACAACCAGCCTCTCGATCGCTCTGAAAGCATGAAAAGCCAGCTTATTCGCTGCACGGCACGCACTTTGCAAAGCCGCGCTGACGTCACAGTCTAACCTCGCGCGGCGGCATCGGAGCGGCCGTGCGGTTCGGGCGCCGCTCAGGCTCGCGGGCGTGCGGTTTGAAAAAGGGCACGCCAAAACATAACCTCGCGGGCCGCACGTTCCGGCCGCGGCAGCGGCGGCCGAACGTAAACAACGACATGCTGCCCGCCGCCGGCTGCCGCCCCGGGCCCCGGCCGGCCCGCGGGCTCGAGCCCCCGCAGCCGCACCAGAGGCGACCGCAGGGAGCCCGGCGACCCCGTCGGGGGCCGCCCGCACGAGCGCCGCGCTAAAATAAACAGACCGAGCGACGCTACGCCATTTTGGCGAACCCCTAAATTGCCGTCTAAAAATGTTCAACAAATACAACAATTTGCCGCGGCGCCCGATGCCGCCCGCAAGAGCACTGACTGGGGACGCGAATTCACCTCAGCTCCCGGCGTACGTCCGTCGCACGGCACCAGCGGCTAAAAATTACTTGAAAAATCAATACAAAACTTTTTAATGCAAAATGTAGAGTTAAATAATTATATTGCTCGCCGGAACCAATCTAAGACGTAGGTCTTGGCAAAACGCGCGTCTAAGATCGCGGCGCAGGGGTAGAAAGACGCGCGACGTACGTCCGCGCTTGCGTCCCAGCGCTATAAATTTACCCATCTCTATGTAGGGGGTGTAATATTACAATTCAAAGGTAAACAACACGCGGCTCCCGGCCGCCCCGCCGCTCACCTGACTGGAACTTACCCCGGGGGCGACGGCTCCGACCGAGGGGGCACTAATTCGCCGCACGCGTGGGACCACGGCACCGAATATTAACCAAAACGGCCATTCAAATATTATATTTATATATAGCACCCGCCATTTGCAATTCACCAGCGTAAATCCCATTTACAACAATCCGCCGGGGGCGGCCGGGCTCGGCCCGCGGGGGGCGCCGGCGGCCGGCCGCCGCGGAGAACCGCCGCTCAGCGCGGGCCGTGCGTATATTTGAGACAAATTTTTTGCCAAATAGCGTGCCAAACACGTTCCGGCAGGGCGGGAAAATTCAAATCGGGGAGGGAGGGCAACGTTTACACCGCCGAAGCCAATCGGATTACGAATTTTTTTGACCTTCAGAGGTGTTTGTTTAAATTTAGACAAACGTGAAGGCGACATATTTGAATTTTTTATTTATAGACTTTTTGTCTTGCTTTTTTCTCATTTTTGTTACTACAAAAATTGTATTTTTAATATTTCATTTATATTTGATTTCTCAGAGTTCATTTCGTTGTTTTTATTATTTATCTACATATTCATTCCAAATTAACTTATCTCTTCATTATTGTCCGAAAACGGGATCCAGATTTAGCAAAATTTTTTGGTAATCGTTCTAGTCAACAATAATATTTATGGACATTTTCCCGATGCAATGTGAAGGTGGTTTTGGTATTCACACCTTTCGATTATAAGAATTCCAGCTTTAGGCCAAACCGTTTAGTTCGTAATTAAGTTGAGCTACACCATCTGGAAAGCGATATATTTTCAGGTGATAACACCGCACGCGACGGATCGAATTACAGTTTTAAATTAGTCCTATACAGGCCGTTTGCTTCATACATTACAATTAAACTACACCAAACGCCTCGATTAAAATACCTACAGGGTTTGTATAAAAAGTATCGGGAAAAGTTTCGGAAAAATAGATTTATTGGAGATATTGCTACAATACCGCAAAAGTCTTCAAAGTACAAACTTTGAGCGTCGACACACTTTTGCCAGCGGCTTTTCCACGACTCGAAGGCTCCCTGATAGGCAGATTCCGGAACATCCTTAGGGTACGCGTGCAAGCTTCTTTGACGGCACTTAGAGTCCTATGGTGGTGTCATTTGAAGGAGGATGTCACTTTTGGGAATAGAAAATAGTTTACTGGAGCCAAGTCGGGACTGTAAGGGGGTTGGGGAATCGTCGAAAAACCGGGGTCTTCACCTCTGCTTTTGGTCGTCCTTCAAGACCATCGAAACGAGTTAAGAGCAGATCTTTCGCATCGCCAAATTTTCAGTGATAATGCTGTGCACTGTCATCTTATCAATGCCAAGTTCATCTGCGACCATGCGCACACTTAACCGACGATCTGAATTCAGCACTTCACGCACACGTTGCGCGTTGTCGTTGGTTCTTGAGGTCGGCGGCCTTCCAGCGCGGGGCTCGTCCTCCACACTCTCTCGGCCATCTTTGAAGAGCTTGTGCCACTTAAAAACTGCAGTTTGAGACATGCTTTCATCCTTGAACACTTGGCGAATTATGCCCAACGTCTCCGTACCCGATTTCCTTGGTCCAACACAAAATTGATGGCGTACCGCTGTTCAATCGTTCGCTGCATTTTGCGCTTGCACCGAATCACTCGACAGGGGTCCACTAAAAACACAATCTAGCCTGAACGAACGCTCACAAGCGACTGGTGCTTGGCACGTCTTGAAGGTCACATCCCCCACCACCGAACATGCGCGGTGCAAGCGCGCTCTGACGTACAATCACGTCAGGAAAAATTGTTCCTGATACTTTTTATGCAAACCTTCTACATTAGATGCTAATAGTCTAATATTTTTGTTCAGATACTCATTAAAGGTGTCTTTTTGATTTCGAGAACTTCACCTACGAGCAGATCTTTTCATTCTTGCCTTTACCGACTAAGATGAAATCACAAGAGATTAATTTTTGTGATTCCGGATTATAACTTAGTTCTAACTGACTATTATACAATGATTACAATGGTCGACCGACCTCAACGACCACGACCACTGTAACGACTGCGACGTACCAGACTAAAGTGAAACCATAGAGCCGAAATTAATGTATTGAATGCAGAGTTATAACTTACTTTCGGCTGACAATTATGCAATAACGGCGACGACCGTGAAGATAGCAACGATCACAACAATTCCGATAACTACCGCTGAGACGTAATCAACTGATGTGAGTTTCAGTTGATGACCACGATGGTTACCATGACCACAACAATAACGACAGCAACGATGACCTCAATGATCACGAAGACTGCAGCTGCAACATGACCCACTAAAGTGAAACTACAAAGGCAAATCTAATTCTTCTAATGGCGTGTTACCACTTAATTTCAACCAACAGCTGTGCGACGATCTCGATGACTGCGACGACTATAAAAACCACAACAATTTGAACGATTGCAATAACCACGATGACTGCAACTGCAACTTAACCGACTGAGGAGAAACTGCCAAGTTATAGCTTAGTTTCGACGACTACAACGATCACGAAGCAATAATCACCACGACTGCAACTGCAATTTAAGCAACTAAAGTGAAACTATAGAAACAAATCTTATTTTGGTGATGCCGAGTTATAACTTAGTTTCACCTAACAATCGTGCAACAACCTGATAACTTTGACGACCGCGAGAATTACGTTGGTTACGACCGCTACAATCACAATAACCGCGACGGCTGGAACGACCTTGATGATCACCACGATGACTACGACATAACTGACCAAGGCGAAGCTGTAGAGATAAATGTAATTTTTGTAATATTGAGTTATAACTTAGTTTTACGCGACAATTGTGTGGCGACCACGACAACCACAACAACCGCGACACGACGGCTGGGACGACCACGACAATCACTACGATTGCGACGTAATTAACTAAGATGAAGTTATAAAAACGAATCTAATTTTTGTAATGCCGAGTTATAACTGTACCACGACCGCGATAACTACGATGATCGCAAGGATTACGATGACTACGGCGACCGCGACAACCACAACAACCGCGACGCGACGGCTATAACAATCTCGATGATCACCACGACGACTGCGACATAACTGACTAAGGTAAAGTTATAGAAAAAATCTAGTTCTTGTAATATTGAGTTAAAACTTAGTTTCACGTGACAACCACAACACGACGGCTGGGATAACCGCGACAATCACCACGACGACTGCGACATAATTCACTAAGACGAAGCTATAAAAACAAATCTACCGCAAGGATTACGATGATTCAACGACTGCGAAAACCACAACAACCGCGACTACTGCGACGTACCTAACTCACAGGTAAAGCTATAGAAACAAATCTAATTTTTGTAATACTGAATTATAACTTAGTTTCACGTGACAATTGTGCGTTGACCACGATAACTACGACGACCGCTACAACCACAACAACTGCGATGGCTGGGACGACCGCGACGATCACCATAACCACGACAACTGCAACATAACTGACTTAGGTAAAGCTGTAGAGATGATTTTAATTTTTATAATGCCGAGTTATAATTTAATTTCACCTCACTGTGCTATAATCGCGATAATTACGATCCCCGCAAGGATTACGATTACTACGATGACAGCGACAACCACAGCAACCGCAACGACCAGAACGATTGCAATGATTACTACGACGACTGCGACATAACTGACTAAGGTGAAGTTTTAGAGACAAATCTAATTCTTATAATAATGTGTTGTAACTTAGTTTCTCCTAACATCTGTGGGACGATCGTAATAACTACGATGACCGCAAGGATTACGATGACTACGAATACCGCGACAACCACAACAATCACGACGGCTAGAACGACCACAATGATCACCTCAACGACTGCAGCATAACTGCCTAAGGCGAAGCTATAGAGACAAATCTAATTTTTATAATATTGAACTACGATGACCGCAAGGATTAGGGTGATTACGAATACCGCGACAACCACAACAATTACAACGCGACGACTGGGACGACCGCAGCGATCACCACGACCACGACGATTACGACGTAATTCACTAAGATGAAGCTATAGAAACGAATCTAATTTTTGTGATGCTGAGTTATAACTGTGTGTAAACCGAGAATATCACAACGATCGCGACTATGGTTAGAATTATGACAACTAATATGATTACAGCTGCGACGTAATCGACTAAGATGAAATTGTTAAGTGTAATCTAATTTTTTTAATACCTAGTCATCCCTTAGTTTATCCAGAGCTGTGCGTCTATTGTGAAGTCTATCACGACTACAACAGCTACGACGGCCGCGATGACCACAACAACCACCATAATCACGATGTCTACAATGACCACGACAACTACAACTACCGTGACGTACCGCTACAACTGCGACGACTGCAGCTGTGACATAACCGACTAAAATAAAACTATAGAAGTGTCTAATTTTTGTAATGCCGAGTCATCGCTTAGTTTTATCCGGAACTGTGTCTATCGTGAATTCTATCACGACTACAACGGTTACGTTGACTCCGGCGGCTATAACAAGCGCGACGATCACGATGACTACAACTACCGAACAAAGACAACAACCGCGACGACCGCTACAACCATGACGACTGCAGCTGTGACATAACCGACTAAAATGAAACTACAAAAGTGAATCTAATTTTTGTAATGCCGAATTATAGCTTAGCTTCACTTGGTAATTGTGCGACTGTTGTGATGTTTATCACGATCACAACGGCTGCGAAGACTGCGACGAACAAAGCTACTGCGAGGACTGGTACGACCGCTGCAACTGCGACAACTTTGAGAATTATGGCTGGTATGTAAAAATAAAGTAAAACCGTAGTGAAATTACAGAGAATAATCTAATTTTTGTAATGTCAAGTGGTCGCTAAGTTTTATCTGATAACTGTGCGACGACTGTGATTACTACGACGATTGCAATAACCGCGATGACTACAACTACGGCCGTAACCAACTAAAGTAAAACTATATAAGCGAATCTAATTTTTATGATGCCGAGTTATCGCTTTGTTTCAAATGACAACTGTGCGATTATACGGATGACTATCACAAACACCATAACTACAACCACCACAGCGAGGACTATAAATAAGATGAAACCATAGAGACATGTCTAATCTTTGTAATGCCGACAGCGGTGCAACAACCGCGACGATTGCTAAAATCTTGAAAAATGCTATGCTTGCATCTAGGGCATAACCAACTAAGGTGAAATTATAAAGGCCACTATTACTTTTTCCAATGCCAAGTTGTCGGTTAGTTTCACCTGGCATCTGTGCGAAAATCGCGACGATTATGACGACCATGACTACCACGGCGACTAAGATAAAGTTATAGAGGCAAATAATATTTGCGGTGCCGAATTATCGTTTAGTTTAACTAAACAACGGTGTAACGATTGCGATGTAATTGACTAAAGTGAAACTACAGAGACAAATCTAATGTTTTTAACACCGAGTTATCGCTTAGTTTCATCAGATAACTGTGCGATGATCACCATGACTACCATGACCACAACAATGACAACAGTTACGACCTCAATAACCGCGATCACTATAACTGCGACGTATCCGACTAAGGTAAAACTATATAGGCAAATTCAATTTTTGTGGTACTTAGTTTCACTTAAAACAATGTGTAACCACCGCAACGATTACAACGACTGCGACGACCACAACAACTACAATCCCGACGACTACGACAAACGCAACAATGTCGAATCTAATGTTTTAATGCCGAGTGATGGCTTAGTTTCATGCGTTAACTGTGCGATAACCATGATGACTACGACGACCGCGACAATCTCGATAACTGTGGCTGCGACATAATCGACCAAGTTGAAACTGTAGAGGTGAACTGTGTGGCGACCACGACCACAGTGACGACTGCGGCTATTACAATGATTACAACGACTGAGCAGCTGTGACGGTCGAGATCGACTACGACTAGTAGACCTACACGAACTTTGACTTTTGGCCAATTCAATTCGATCAAGTCCAAAAACATCCTAATTAAAGTGCCTACATTTGTATGACATGGTGACTAATGGGCAAGGTAATATTCCTCCCTCTTGTCAAATTCTTATTAAAGATGTTTCCTTTTATTGTCGGAAGAACTCCACTTCTAAGCAAAACGTTTTTGTCCTTGACGTGATCGGTTAAAGTAAAACTAAAGAGACGAATTTAATTTTTGTGGCGCCGAATTATCCTTCAGTTTCTGCGACGAAATTACCATTTACGAAGAAGTGGGAATTGCTTCATCGATTGTTTTAGAATAACTGATTTGAATAGTTCGCGGCAATATTTAGTGCGCTCGAATCATTGTAAACAGCTCTCTCATGTCTTTCTAGTCATAAAATGATAGCAAAATAGCAAAATAGCAAACAGATCATCACTCACTTTTGGTTAACATCGGTACAATCTCACAAGTGTGGAGATTTATGGGTCTAATCCGATTCGGCCCAACCCCATCAAGCTTCTTGGTCAAACTCGCCTCAACTGTTCCGTCCATATCAACTAAAAAATTGACATTCTTGTGCTAGAGACACTCAGATAACGGAAAGTCACTTACTGGGCGTCATATTTGGTTTATATTGTTTATAAAGGTATTCTGCTTTTGTCTTATTAAACGTAAAACTGGTGTTTCTCAGATTATTCCTCCATTATCCACATGGATAATAATGGAACAAGCTATGGGGCATTGATGGTGAACGATTTTGTCATCGTGGCTTACTTTTATTTGTTTATGCAACCTAATTCCCATAAGTTCTAATGGGATGAATTATGAATGTTAGAATAGCCGTAGCAAACATTCAAATTGTTCTATCTAGACCACTTCGAAACTTTGTTTCACAAGCTTTCCAGAGCGATACCTGACACCTTTTAGAGGCTTAAAAAGAAGTAGAGAACAATAGGAGACTATAGGACCCTACATAGACTATCCCCGCAAATGGGTAAAGAAATTGAGAGAAGCAATTTCTCAAGGCCCTGACCTATCTAAAGATTAAATTATTGATCACATCGAGAGCCTTAATTTTTCCTTCCAGACGGCTTTACAATGCTGAGATGTTGAATTTGGCATCATTATGACGTTAAGGTTAATTTCAGAATTTTACGGTTGCTGTTTATCCAACTATCAATGGATTGCAGAATTCTTCTCATTCATACGTTCTTTTAACGCCAAAAACAGAAAATTTTATATTACTAGCGCATGTACTTGACAGGAAGACGAAGTCTTGCATGCAGATACATAGTGCATCATCTTCAGTAGAGAGAAAACGAAAATGACCATAATACTAAGAATTAAAAGATGTCCGTCTATTGCTCAGAGATTTTGAGAAGAGTTATTTGTGGTGGCTGGTTCTTGATCGTCTGTTCCAAATGACCGATGAGATTATAGTTGACAAGTGGATTCCGTCACCTATCACTTCATATAGCGTATTACTATTCTACAAGGTATCTTGGTCGTAAAAATTTTCCACCAAAACTATTGTGACACTGGGGTCGAGTCTAAAAAAGAAGGATTGTTAATACAACAGAGACTTGTGAAAACTTGTTAGAAAGACTTCAGCTATCAGACTAATCATGACACATGGAGTTTGCTATATTGCACTGAATTTAGAACTCAAATAGTTTCAACGATAGACGCTAGAAAAGATCCATAAATTGTTAGCATTAAAAAAGAAAACAAAAACCGGTTAAACCTGCTCTCCACATAAAATAAATCCTCCATGAATATAGGACAATGTTGTCTATAAGCTAAGAATCTTTAAGATAGTCCGCTGTAACGATTTTTCTGACCACTCTAGGTATAATATCCAATTGTAGTTCTCAAACATCCTACGCACAGCTGATAGCCTCAAACAAATTGTGGACGTTCTTCTATTCGTTTTTCAACTAGCGCGAATCTTCCACCATTACTATCAAACCTATCTTCCATTTAGAGATGGGTCCGGTTGTGACTCTTGGATCACATTCAAATCAGATAATATCGACGATAGGCACTACAAACGATTCACAAACTATTAGCACCAAAAGAGAAAACTAAAGAAAATCGTAGAAACCTGCTTTTCACAAGGGATGAATCCTTGAGGTGCATATTGAAATATCTTCTATAAAATCCAGGCCATTCTAAGAATCTTTAAGATTCTAAGTACTTTAGGTGCAGTGCGCAATTATTATCGTTATCAATCATCCCCTACAGAAGCAAATTGGGGGTGTACTTTTATTCATCCTTCAATGTGACTCTTTCATTATCGTTACCCTTAAACGGATATCTGTCACTTGAAGGTGCGTTCGGTTGTCCCTAAACCGTTCCAACCAAATAGACAACTTCAAGTACCCATAATCTATTAGCATTCAAAGAGAAAACTTATGAAAACCGTAAAAACCTGTTCTCCACAACAGATATCCTTATAGACTTTATAGAAATATTTCCAAGTTTTTAAAAAAAGGTATTCACAGTCTCATTTAACACTTCAATTTAAAAGCGAAAATTTTTTAGTCAGTGTTTACACTACTACTTCCGCTTTTTTTAGTTACACGTTCCTCCGCTTCGTCCCCTTCGACAGACTAGAAATAAGGCGACGTATCGGTTCATCATCTTGTGATTGAAACTTCGCCACAGTCCGACTTCTGTTTATTTTATTTAAAAAATCAGACAATTTTTTACACTATCCAACTAGACAGACAAGCGTCGATTGGTTCTAGAAACGCATGCAATAGTCGTTCGGCAACAGATACGAATCCACCAACGTACGATTTTCGGAATATCGCCGAAAGTTATTTTTACAAACGTCAACAAAAAAGGTTAAGGGCACCGTCGATAAAACAACCTGTTGCTCTTTTTTTATAGCCGTTTTTTGCTAGCCCAAAAAACTTTATTGCCGAGCGGGACTCGCTCGCGTAGTATGCCCTTGAACTTTTTTTATGCGAAGGTTTTAGAGGAAGTAAACCCCAAAGTGCGTTAACATTTTACTCGTAATTGAAATTTAAAAAAAAATCTGGGCAAGGCAAATATTGAATTTGCAGATACGTATTTGTCTTTAATTGACATGGACGATTAGTAAAGGGCGAAATAGGAACAAAAGTCAAAAATGAGGAACACAGTAAAACTGTAGGCTTTAAAATCACCTAAATACAAATATAAAAGATCGCTACATCATTATCTAGCTGTTATGATCTGTAATATGTATACCCTACAAAACGCTCATTTCAAAATTTTATCTTGTCTTCTTTAAAAACTACTAAAAACAATGTACAATATTTATATTAACTGATATAATAATTAAATGAGTCAAAGTATCCTGTTCAAAAAAGCAAACAACATCCGGTAGTGTAAAAGTTTTCCACATTCATTAAAATATACAGATAAAGCAAGAACTTCAAGAATTCAGTGTTTTCATGAAATAATAGGATAAGAGAATGAATCGTAGTATAAGTTAACAAGATAACATTGGACAGGACTATGATCAAGTCTAGAAGAGATAAGCATTAGATTGACATCTATAAGTATCGATCCGCACTAATTTGTTGTAGTTCACTCCGCTAGGTGGCGACACTAGCTTAGTAGGATAGTATGTAAACTCTATTCATAGTGTATGCGCCCTCTAACCTCGTGCGGAAGTAACAGTAAAATTTACATATTTAAGGATGTCGCAAACATTCAGATAATCATTCTAAAATAGTTATGTAAGCAATATCAAAAATCTCACCTTGGAAATATTCTAGATTACGTTTGCTTCCACTCCCAAATTTCATGGTTAGCCTACACGGTCCATACAAAAAGGACTGTGCACCATTTCTTGACTGGATCATCATCCACATCTAGAACCCCAAGTACAGAACAATCGCCGAAATTACGGAGCAAACTGGAGGTCCTAGAAGTGGTCAAACAATTTACTCTGGTGACCTTGGTAGCATATGAAACAATCTCTTCTTCTCAACTATAACTTTTTAGAGAAACATCACCACACCAAAAGATTGCAGCGTTACTGTAATTTCTAATAACTTAGCTCCCTCTCGGGTTCTGCAAAACATAAAAACGCCTAAAACCATCAATTTTGACCTTCTTTCCAATGATCTGGTTAAGAAGCCAAAATATGGCCATGTCATCGCGGACTCCCTTTTAAGAAAAACTCCAGATCTAACAATAATAACCTTCCCTTCTCTGAAATAATGTAAATCATGGTCATAATCCATGTTGTACTTTACCTTTTTCAAATCTCCTAAAATCCTAGCTTCTTTTCTCTACTTCCTAGGACAACAGTCCTTAAACTACTCCGAAATGATCAGTTTAAATTCTGTTCCTTCAGATTATTTTTAAAAATGGCAAGGGTTTTCTAATGTTCCCAAAATAACGTCAGTGCTATTAAAAAAAGTTGAAAGTTCCAGATAAAATAGTGCAGGGCAGTTTCCAAATTCACGCCAATGACAACCCCATAATGAGACAAATTCCATTCAGTTGTACACAGCTGCGAGACAACTTAAGAAGTAGAATATTGGGGACTAGTCTAAGAGACTTAAAATTGGCATAAACCTTGACTAGGGTATGAGTCTTCTATCCTTTTCTAGAAGTCAAACTCATTGACATAATTTTTGATTAGGAAAAAGAGAAGATAATTTAGAATAAAACTGATCTGGAAAACTGTATTTTTTTCTAAACAATCTAATGCTCTCACAGGTATTTCTTAGGGTCTTACCTATAAATTTTACAAGATCCAGAAGCACGTCTTAATCACTTTTTCTATACCCTGAACAGAGATATAAATTTCCCCACCATCCAAAGAGCTCCAAAACTACACTTAATGTTAGGGTTATTCATCCATACGTTAGCTCTACTTGATTATCTCGCATAATACTGTAGATAGTCCTACATACCTTAGTCAACATCTAAAGAAAGCAGTCACAATAAAGCAAAATTACAAATTCTGCTCCAATCGAACTAAAAGGGTGCAGACACCACATAGAAAAACTTGCATAAGCATAGTTAGTCCCTTACTAATCGTCAAAGTATTAAAGGACATTCGCCAACAAGCATTTAAATCTTCAACCTAGCGAAAAAGACCAAATAAATTACACCATCAGCAACGGTTTTGCTCAACTTAAGAGGAAGTTTAGCTTTGCGATAATCAACAGATTCCTTAAATCTCGATTGAATGATTAAGTAAAATGCAAAAATTTGACCCTAAATTTCTACAGCGTTCTAATATCAAAACTAGGGGTAATGCAGAACCTTCAAAGTTCCATCCCGTAAGCTTTAAGTGCTTCATTATATTTTAAGATTCTTAACCTTAATAATTTTAAGGTCATATAAAAAACAATGAGTATTTTCAAATACTTAAAGAGAACAACAGTTAGTCGGTTTTCAAACCCTAGTTTTCTAGTGAGATGGGATAAATGTGCTGAACTTATATACATTTAAACGTTTAGAATAATCTGCTAACCTTGAATGCATGATTGAACAAACATAGATATTTTGACCCTAAATGTTGAAAAAAGCTACTTTACCATTTCTGTAAAAGTGTCAAATCAATTATTGTTCCTAATTGATTATTTGTAACAAATTAATTATCAAACTCCAACCTTAATAGTATTACGTAGGTCAAAGCAGTTCAAGAATTTCATGCAAGCCAATTATTTGATAAGAAATTTACCCTAAGTGCTAGAACAAAATTTAAATAATTTGCGAATTTCAAATAGCTTATTCTGATTTTATTTAAGTTAAGAAAAAACAAAAATCTAAATGTGTGCTTGACTAAGCTGAAATCAAATTATAACCCTAAATTTTCCTAAAAATTTCATGTATGATAAACAGCAAAAAATCTATAAGGATAAAAGATCAACAATACTAACAAAATAATATCTGCAATATTCTAATCGTCTCATGAAGCGGAAACTAAATTTCTAATGAGTTGCATACACTTAGGGCAATTTCAGAACATTAGTGCTTACTAAATTCAAACTAAAACGCTGACCCTAAAAAGTATTAAAATCCTAAATATTTTATCAAGACTAACTCTAAACCTTTCAAATGACTTTGAAAATCGTTTTTAACTTAACCTTAGCTACTCTAAAATACTCATAAATTCTGCATAATCCAGGTCTGACATTTTATGCGTCCCGGTGATCTAACAGAAATTGAGTATGTGATCCTAGTTATTTCTAGGGTCTTCTACAAGGGAAACTTTAAATTATAAATTGTGTCGATACTTCCGCGAGTTTAGAATGCCTTGAAATGAAGTTTTACATTTTACTGGTCAGTTTATTAGATCAGAACCATAAGTTTGTTGTTCAATAAAAATTCTTATAGAATTATTTGTTTCAATTGTCGAAAAGTTTAATGTTGAAGTATATCGATCATATATCTTTTTAAAATCAAGACTCAAGTATGTAGCCCTAAATATAAAGGATTTTCATAGCAGAGTAGACAATTTTATAAACGTCATTAACCCTAGATATGCCAAAAAAATAAAATATTTGTAAGCTTCTAACAAACTGAACGATTTGATACTGTCAATATCAAACTGCAACATTTTACAAATTCTGATTGGGCTTTGGCTTAACCCTAGTTTATCTTATAAGTTTTTAAAATAATATCTAGTAGGTTAACCCTAAAAAAAATTTTAATCTGACTTTTGCAAATGTAAACGACAATTGCAATATTTTAAATTTAAAAATCCAACAACTTTAATTGGGTGGTTTGTTTCGAGACAAGTTTGACCCTAGGTTTGGAATTTTAATATTTTATTAGTCTAAACGCTTCTAAAGTTGTCAATATGTGTTTTAACTATTATACGAAAAACCCAACTTGAATTTGCAAAAATAAAGTCTACTGTTCCTTAACTTAACCCTAAATTTTTTAGATTTTTGGGAAAACTATCTAACGACGTTCTGTGTAACACAACTATAACTATATGGGTTTTCCATAAAAAATTATAAAAACAAATAGCAAATTATGGTGAAAAATAAAAAATTTGCACTCTTGAAGACAAGCCTTGACCAGTTCTTCCAGCGGATTTTAGTTAACCTTTTGGTTATTTGGATCAATGTTCTCAAACAAGTTGACATGTTTGATACGTTCTTATTATTAAGACTCATCCTACTAGAAACCTGCTGGTTGACTGTCTTGTTAGTTTACAGAAGGCACCATAATATAACGTTATATTTCTTTAAGAACATCGAGCTACTCGTGATTTTTCCCTCTCATTGCTGGATGTTAAATTTATCTTGCGAGTGCCGACTTCATATTTATCAAGGAACACACTGCAAAGATGACATTCAACTACTTATCAGCATGTTTAAACACTTGACTGCTAGAGTGTTTCTCAAAGTACTCTTATTATTTAAGTGTCCACTTCAAGCTGATAAAGTTTTAGTTTTAAAGTTATCGCTGTTGGTGGTTAAGTCTCTGTTTCAAGTACAAGACAATTGATTTTTTTTGTTTTCTTCTCTGTACATGTTTATTATTTACTCTTTTCTAAGCAACAAATTTGATTATTTCCAATACAATCAACATAAAACTCTCTTCTTCTGGATTCCCTTGCTGCAGAAAAATTAACGTGATCTTCATTAAGCAGCAATTGTTTTGCATGACAGTTTGCTTCAAATTGAGACTAAAATAAGTTGGAACAAAACAATAATAATCCTCCTTTTCGTTTTAAATATGATTAGATACTTGATTTACGTAAGTTCTGATATTTGCTCATCATATATCCCACTTATCATAGCAACATTTTAAAAAATGTCCCATTTTAACATTATCTAATACCTCCATGTTACCCTAAATTGTCTTAAGGTAGTTACTTCATGTCAGTCTGCAGCAATTTTCCTGAACATCATACAGTGTCATCACAACTAACCACTTTCAGCAGTCTTTATATAGAAATGACTCCTAAGTAATGTTTTATAAAGCAAAAACCAAAAGTTTGTTTGTCGCTATGAGTTTTTACGTGCCCGGCAAGCCAGCTTTTTTTATTCCATTTTATAATCACAAATGAAACACTTGCATAGATGTTTGACTCAATAAACCATTTGTGCTTGATCACAATTTTCGCAAAATTGCTATAATTGTGAAGAGAACCTTTATAAGGCTCCTCATTAGTGTGAATCTTCATATGTTTATAAATTGGTTCTTATGTTTAGTCTTGTAATCACAAAGTAGCACTTGTAATGCTTTTTGCTATTACGAGTGGTACTAACATGCATCACAAGATGGCTTTTGGGTTTAACCACCACGCATGGTGTGGGTTGTAGATGAGTGAGTGAAAACATTGCTTCCAATACTCTGTGGTTTCGGTTTGCATTGTTTCTACACTTGAAGATAGCTGTCATCCTGTACGAATTCTAAGTGACAAAAGAAATTTTTGTGTTTCTTGGCAACGTTGTTTGAGAAACATATCGCTTACAATGTTTATGTTTTGTGCATAAAAAAGGAAGTAGATGTCTACAAGGAATCAAAACTTATTCAGAATATCGATATGTTCATGTTGGTTCAAGGTCAGTCATTTCTGCAAGAGTCCAAGCACCTTTATAACCACAAACTGGGCTTCTGGTGTGCTCGTTGGCTTCAATAATTGGAATAGACAAAACGGAGACTTTCCCAGGTTAAGGTTTTACTGCCATTCACTCAATCTAAGCTTGTAGCTTTATAAACTGTAGTTCATAAAAATTATGATCTTATAGTTATAAAGGTGAAGGCTTCAACATGTTTGTAGTTAGATTGAGTTTGATCAACTAGAAATTCAATTTCAAAACCAAGTACTATTAACTATCAAAGAAATCTTTCGAAAAGACCATGATCTTCCTTATTTGCATAAAGAATTTTTGGGCCTTGGCCCTGAAGAATGTTGAGAAGTCAAAGGAATGAAATGTATTTTCCCAAAGAGCATCAAGGTTAGAAAGAAACTGAAAAGTGATCAAAATCGAAAATATTTTTATCAACCGTTCATTCTACAAACAACTGACACTCACATGTAGTCTATAAAAAAATAATTTGGATGTCATTATTAACAAGAGATAATTTGAGTGGCTTGTAATAATCCAGATATTCAGTTTAATAGATGGCTCAAATGGATGTGTGAACATAAAAGATATACTAACATAGTGCTCAATGTGCGAGATTATACTATTACAAACGCCCCTGAACTCAGGCAGGAGTAAGAAGCATTTCGCTTTATTATAATATAAATTAAATTAATCCCCCTTCCCTCCCCCACAGAAAAATTTAAACCTTACAACAGTGCATGAAATTGTCTGTATAACACACTTTGTGAAAAAGTTAAAGAAGAGTATATTGAGTGCAGAACATTAGCTGTTTAAGTGCATCCGTGCTAAGTATTGATACAGTTTTGGGTCTTAGCAACAAGTTAAGCAAATAAATCAACCAAATCCACTTCTAGGCATTTTTGTTATTTGCTGTTTTGATTGTAGATCAAGTCTATACAATTTTTCAAAACTCTTCTGTATCCCATCCCCCCTACCATTTAGTTCTATATCTACATGTAATTTGTCTTTAGTATTCTAAGCATTTCTAGCAATCACCATAAGATGTAAAAAAAAAAAGAATTATTGGCTAATCAGTAATGTAATATAATTTTTGTTACAGTTTTTCTCCACTGTGATTAGGATAATATCTAAATTAATCCTTATCATTCAGTTTATGACTTTTAATTGTCATTTTTAGATAATAGTGGTAATTTGTTTCACGATGCTTTTTCTAAGAATAGATACTTTTTTCTTCAATGTTATCCTAGGGTGGGGTTCACTTATACCAATCCTATATTCATTTGCATGAAATCTTTCAGATCCATTTCACTCCTTTATAGAATTTCATGAAGAGTTCTATTGTCTGAATCTAGACGGAGAAGCCCTCGTAATTCAGAATTGGCAATGGTCCAATTTGTGAATGTTTTTACAATATTCATCGTAGTTAAGTTATGATTGATGAGTAAATGCGAATTAAAACACAACAGTTTTTCAAGTTTACGTTTTTTATTTCTGTTGGCATCCTTTAGCAATAACTACAATTCCAGTTAACCCTAATTGCAACAAAGAAGTAAATCATACGTTACTTTAATTAATCACTTACAATATTCCGTGTCACGGTGTACACCATTACTTGCAGTTACATAGCATATATTATATGGTTTATTAAAGAATCAACAAAAAAATGCACGACTGAACAATACAAAAAGGTAACATCTGTTATCAGTATAGGAAATTGCCTAGTAGTAGTCAACGACATCCCTCGTACAGTGCAGTTCTAGGATGGCTGTCCATAATTGCGTGGCATAATATACATCAACAAGAAAACAAAACAAGAGCCTACACCCTGTGGTGCGTGGCCAGTGTGCCCATGGGGTCCCAGGCAGGCAGCACGATCGGCTCCTGCTTGAACACCTCCAGGACTGACTCAGGTACGTATTTTTTGTCTACGACCACCTCAAACACGAAGTCCTTGAACCAGTCGGCGGTCATGATCAGGTACCCCTTCTCTCCCCGCTCCTCGCCCCACGAGTTCTCTACTCTAAATTTGGTAACTTCGTCATCATCCTGGAATTAAAAAATGTAAACAGACGATTATTTACTGGGAGAGCAATTTTCATCTCAATATTTCCCCTACCACAAAAGATAATTAATGTCTGATCGAACAAACAAAAAAGAACTCTCTCTAAGTATAAAAATAACAAGAGAATGTCATTTCATCAAATGCTTCTCTATAAATGTGATGCAATAATTAAAGGTACAATTTTAACGCTCTTAGGACTCAGATATGGTTATTCAACCAGAAAATATGGAGAAAAATAAAAGTGCAATTTAAATGTATATAAAAAGATAATTAAGCTAACATTTATATTCCTTCAGGTCTGTAGAAAATGTTCTGGTAATTCCACATGCACTTTGATTTAAATTTAAATCTTTTTAATTTCCCAAATTAATTTATTTTTTGACTGCGCATATTACAAAGCTTTCGCAATGTTCTCTCTATGCCTTAGAAGGTGTCAAGAAATCTTAGACACTAGAATAAAAACGTTTTATAGTCCAGACTGCAATCTGGATCAGAAGCAAAACTAAATTGTGGTTCAATTATAAGAGACTTTCAAAACATCAAATCTGCTGTTTTCAGGGTTTAACCAGAGTTTAGAGTTTTTAAAATTGCAAAATTGGGAAGAAGATGAAATCACAATGTCAATTTGGATCATAATGTTCATTTTTGTTGCTCAGATTGCTTTTTTAACGAAGCGTTGTGCAGATGCTCTATGGGTCTATGTATTCCAGATTATGTGAATTTTTATTAACATCCAATCTGTTGATATTGGAAAAAATCGCAGTTTTTGGAAAAAAGTATTATTATTGATTTATAAGCTACATATTCTTGGTCAAAGCAGTCTTTCTCATCGAGAAAAAAGTTCAGACATTGATTCAACGACAATAAGCTTTAATGTCTTCTAAAGTTAATAAGTGAAATAATAAGTGCTATTTTAGAAATATGTTACACGCTGCTACCTTTGAGGTTTACCTATCAGTTAACGCCACAATTTTACAATTTTTGGAGATCCATTCTGTTTCCTTTCTTCCTTTGCAACCCCCAGAACCCCTCAAAAATTCATGCATGTATTTTTTTATCGGTGATTTTTATTTGTCGGTGAGGATTCTTCATCATTATCAAATCTTCCTCCTAGTCTCTCTGCATCGATCATGGTCCTAGGTCATTAGTTTCCGTTTCTGGATTTTTAAAAGTTGCATCTCTTTAACTGTCTCCACACTGAGTCTCACCTCAATAATGTTATCCACAAATTCTTTTATGCTGTAATTACAAGCTTATAGGTAATAAAATGTTGGTTTGACTAGGTAGAAGTGAAGTGTCAAAATGGAGTATTCCACTGAACAACGCGTTTTCATTGTGAAAATTTGGTAAGAACAAACCAAACACTCAGAAAGTGGTCAACAACTTCCTCCAAGAATCTTCAAAACCTATTAATGAACAACACTAAACCCGGTTCGGAAATTTGAGACAAGTAGTCCTGTGCTCGATGCTTGTATAGAAAATATGGATGTAGTAAGATCAGCCAAGACACTCTAGGTATTTTTAAGACCACAAATAGCCAATTTGAGACACTATAATCACCCTCCATTATCCCAGAGCTATCGAACGACCTCATTCTCCTGATGAAAATCCTTGCAACTTCTTTTTTTTGGGGATATATCAAAGATTTGGACTACAAAGACTGAGGTTGGTAACGCAAAGCAAACATTTTGAAAATACTAGTTACCTTTTGTGCCCACTTCCAAACATTGATTGCTTCAATGTATCTTTTGGTCAAGTACTATGAACTAAAGTGCCAATTATTAATTGAACACCCAGCATAAATGCTTAGGCCAAGACAAGACACTTAGTAATGAAAAGTAATGAAAAATCATCCACCAATAGAGACAAAATTTCAAAATGCAACAAAAAAACAAACATTGTTGTTCAATGCAACAAATATACAAGACAAAAACCTTAGTGAAAAACCTTATGGAGGTAAAATAAACTCACCTACGTAAGTTACACCAATAAAATTATCATAAAATCGTATTCAAAATCGACAATTAGTTTGGCATCCGTGGTTGACAAGGAAAGTCTCAAATAAGGCGTTTTGATCATGTTTTCAAATCCCCCCTCCCCCCTGCAGTGTTTCAAACCACTTACAGCGCTAGGTAAGAACTGAGAACCCCATGAATTCATTGGTGAGAATAATTTCAAAAATTCAAAACCGTTTATAATAACCCTGAGAGATACACCACAAAAAGATGACGCAATAACTTATTACGTGCATAAATAAGTTCTCAGCTTTTTTCTGCAAAATTAAAGTTTTATTTAAAAACAAACAAAACAAGCTTAAGTATCAAAGTATTCTCCGTTGCGAATTCCCTGGTGATAGAAGCTCACCGGCTGCGAGACGGTAAAGTTATCGATGAATTTTCGGACTTCTTCTTCTGTTTTGAAGTGCGTATCAGCCAAGTGATGCTGTAACGACCGGAATAAATGATAATCGGAAGGGGCCATGTCTGGGCTATACGCCGCATGTGGGAGAAGTTCCCAGCCTAACGCAAAGATGTGTTCTTGCGTCGCCTTCGCAACATGTGGTCGGGCATTATCATTATGGTCGATCAGGATGACTTTGCGACTTCCTTGTCCAGTAAATGGCCTCTTTTCTTCGATTGCGTCGCTCAAATTGATGAGTTGCTGTTGGTAGCGATCCGCCGTAACTGTTTCACCTGGTTTCAAGAGTTCATAATACAGCACACATTTCCAATCCCACCAGATACAGAGCAAATTCTTTTTGCTTTTTTGGGCTTTGGAGTCTATGTCGAAGGTTTGCCAGGGTCTAACCATGATTTTTTGCGCTTGGGATTGTCGTAAAAGATCCATTTTTCATCGCCCGTAATAATTTTATGCAGAAAATCCTTTTTTCGGTTCCTTGAAAGCAAATAGAGTGCGGTGTCACGCCGTTGATTTTTGTTGTCTTCGGACAGTTTATGCGGAACCCATCTGCCGTCCTTTTGTATCTTACCCATTGCATGCAAACGTATGGAAATGGCGGGCTGAGTGACGCCAAGCTGTTTTGCAAGCTCTTTTCAGTTTGCGCATTGTTTTGATTCAGCAATGTCTGCAGCTCATCCATGTCAAATGTTTGAGGGCGTCCAGCGGGTGGTTGATCTTCAAGACTAAACTTTCCTCCGCTAAATCTTTGGTACCACTTTTTGCACGTTGCATGACTTACAGCATTCTCACCATATGCACCACAAATCATTTCGGTGGCTTCGGCAGCGTTTTTCTTAAAATGAAACGCGAAGTGGATAGAAAATCGAATATGCTCTTTTGTGATTGCCATCGTGAACACAGCTGATTATTGAGGTTATGTGCATCGAACGCCAAATCGCATGATGTTTCGAAAGACCAAATGTCATTGCTTTAAAACCGCAAGAGGGCGGACTAATACGTTACATGTAAACGGTGATTTGCGTCCTGTCAAATCTAAAGCTGAGAACTTATTTATACACCTATAGTTATAAAAATAGGATTAATAAATGTTAAAAGAAATATTAAATTGAATACACTGATAACTATGCAGTAGCAGTTGCTAACTGTCAAAGAAACAGACTGAAGATTAGGGTGAAAAGTCAGGATAGAGAATTCATTTGGGTAGTTTATCAAATGTGAATTCCAACCACCCGTGATAGGCAGATTGGAAAAAGTTAAGTTAGAATGTTGTGAGTTTAGAAATTGTTAATCAAGCAAAAAACCAACAGAACTCTAAAGTAAACAGTGAGAAAAAATAAGACAAATCATATATATGTTGAGAAAGTAAGAGCATAAAAAAGAAGGAAAATATAAACTAAAAATAACACCTTTAAATTGATTAGTTGAAGATCAGCTAAGAGCAATAAACTCGCAGCACCTAATACTCCTGCCACATCCAAAAATCAAAATTCATAATTAAATTAAAAAAGAACGTGATAAATTTGTAGAATTAGAAAAACAAAAATTTTATTAAGGTGTTTAATAACAAATGCAAAGTTTCTATAGGTGTAACATAAATCCAAGATAAGGAAGAGGTCTCAACATACCTAAGTCTTCATTAAACTAAGAACAAAATAAATATTAATAGCATGCTAATGAAAATAGAGAACATGAACTCAAAATTAAATATGGGTCATAATAACAAAGAGGCAGGTTGACTTTTTTCAACTCCCTTTTGAATGTACACTCCTCGCATGTCCATATTTATCTTATAAACACTTTAGTTAGTACAATGTCTCTCTCCCTTCACACCATGCTTTCTTTCTCTGTGACCTTTTTCAACTTTTTTCTTCTTTCCATTTTCTTTTCCAATTTGCTCTTTTTTATGACAATTGAGTCCTATTATCCTAACGTGCTTTGAAGATTGTACTTGAGTTTCCTACTTGGTTTCATTCAAGTTTGAAGTTTTCCTAGGATCTATTGATTTTTGGTAACAATATACAGTTCATTTAATCACCAGCGTGGACCAGTGGTTAAGGCGCGGGCTACAGTGCAGACAGACTCGGGTTCCATTCCCGGAGTTCTCTGATGCCTGGCAGATTAAAAATAATTGAGCATCTGCGCTCGCCTAAGTAAGAGGTAATAATGGCGGTCGTCTATGGCGCGATGTTTGTCACGTATGAGCGAACATATGAGAGCCTTAACCTCTTAGTTCGCAGGCCGTGTTCTCAAGCGGGGCGTTAGAGCCGTACCATTATTATATAATCGGTGCCTCTAAAATTATTTCAATTCTGCTTTGAGCCATTGTACAGAAGTTTCATTTTAGCAGACTCGCTTTTTCTAAAAAACGTCCATCTTTTGTTATTAGTGATGATTTTGAAATTTCTTTGATCGCCAAACCATTTAACCTTTCTGAACTTGTAGAACTTAATAGTCACCCCAGAAATATAAGATAAGTATAAAACATACTTTTGTCTATTTAAAGAATTTTTCTGGTTCTTTTTATTTTATGTTAATGGTGCTTTCAAAATCAGTGTCAATACTGCTGTAATCCTCAATGCATTTCTTTGGATTTAATATTAAAATGACAATTCTTCTGGAACAGTAGTTACTTTTAGGTAACATCATTGAGATAAATGAGGCAATCTTTCAGTACAAATCTCTAAAGCCTTTTTCCATCAATTACTCAAATTCAATTATCACAAGCTATTGTCTACGCCTCTTTGGCAATTCGCTTACCAAAGACCCGAAGTTCAATATCTTATCTTATCCACTCCCCCATTTACCGCTAGGTGTCGGAGTTTGCTTGGTACCGCAAAACGTTTTCCACTCTTTTCTTCCCTTTGTCCGTCTTTTAGCTTCGTGCCATGTACTGCCTCTTGTTCTTAATATATCATCTATTTCTTGGTTCCAGGTTCTCTTGGGTCGTCCTCTCCTGTTCTTTTTATACCATCCTGCTTCTCATATTTCCTTTACTGAGCTGTCATTTCCCATTCTAACTAAGTGTTCGAACCATCCTAGTTGCCTTTCAACGATCTTGTCACTCCTAGTCTATTTTTTATGACCCTATTTTCTAGTTTGTCAAGCCTTGTGACCCCTTCAATTTTCCTTAGTATCTTAATTTCCGCGGCTGTTATTTTTCCTTTTAATTTTTTTTTGTTTAATACCCACGACTCACTACCACATATTAACACGGGCAATAAAACCGTATTGTAGATTTTCACTTTCGTCTTTTTACTGGCTTCTGTTTTATTTGTGAAGACCGATTTTAAAGCGTTGTATAAACGTGTCGTGTTTTTAATTCGATTATTAGTGTCTGTTTCTATGTTCCCACTAGAATCTATAATTGATCCAAGGTATTTTATATCGTTCACCGGATTGAACTCATGACCGTCCAAATTAATATTGATATTAAGTTTTTGCCCTCCTCTCGCTATTACCATAAATTCGGTTTTCTGCACATTGATTTTCATTTCGTACTCGTCGAATTAAGATTTCCACCTATTAGTTGCTTCTTGTAGCTCTTTTTGACTGTTTGCTACTAACATCAAATCGTCCGCATATAGCAATTCTCTCACCATTACTGGTTTCAGATGTCTAGTCCCCACTCTAAATCCTTTAACAACATTTTTGGCTTTCCGGGCGATTTCATCCATTACTGTTATGAATAGAAGTGGGCTTAGTATTCCCCCTTATCTCACTCTTTGAAAGTGATAAATTCCTTGGTATGTCCATTTACAGTCCTTACAGAATTTTTGGTATTGTTATACAAGCTTCTGATTGCTTCCACTAGTTCTTTGGAGATCCCGAGATTCCTTAGAGCTTCCCAGATCCATTTTCTTGGTACAGTGTCAAACGCCTTTTCTAAGTCAATTGCACATATGTACTCTTCTCCATTTAGCCTAAATACTCTTTCAGCAATCTGTCTTAGACTGAATATCCAGTCTTGCGTTACTTCTCCTAGCTCAGAAACCAGTCTCACTTTCCTGTACTGTTGGTTCTAATACTGTTCTAAGTCGATATTCTATTATTCCTTCATATAATTTACCTACTACTGACAGAAGAGAAATCCCCCTATAATTACTACAAATTGAGGCATCTCCTACGTTCAATATCTAAATGTAAATTAGTTCCAGGTAATATGCTAGTCCTTGGAAGTAGATAACCATCATTCAATATATTAAATTTTCTATAATAAAAAATATGGTAAAACCATAGATTTTGGGAAGGTTGTGATTGCACTTTTGTCATCTATTTGTCAAACAACACTTGTCATATATCTGTAGTAGTATCTATGTAATGATTGTGTTTTTCATGAACAAGATATCTTGGCATTTCTATGATATATTTCTTACACTGAAATTTTCTTTTAACCTATTAAATACCAATTTCTCATTGTATGACTAAGCAGTAACAATCAATGGTATTCCGACGGAGAAGGTAAAGTAAATAAACTAAAAAAAATCTTAATTTGGCAACTAATAAAAATAAACGAAGCTTGCTTGAGCGTTTAATAAATGAACTGTATGCAACAAGATACAAATGTCATTTTAACAATTTGCTAGTGAATTGGTACTAATGTTGCTCACGTGTATTAAGAAGAAGTCTACTGATTTAACCACTACTTCTTTACCACTGTAGAAGACTCCAGTGAATATTATTCTACACTAGCAAACGCAATTATGTTGCTTTTGTCTTTTGGAAGTAATTTGACGATTTTATGCAGATCTTTATTTGAATATAGTTTTATCTCATTTACCTTCATACTAGTCGCACCAAAATAATTAGTATTATGCTATTACAGAATAGTGAGCACACAGATGCAATAAATGAAATTGCTTGGACAGCTGTCCTTATTTGAAGAACTTTCAACTTTTCACAGTTGCAAACTTTGTTCAAAAATACCCATCAATTTTATAAATTCGCATTGTGAATCAACTTTAAAGGAAAGAAATTTGACAACAATCGAAAAACACTATTTTGAAGAGTAATCTAATAGTGAAGTTGCTTTATTGACCATCTAACAGATGAAGAGAAGAGTGGAAGTGAAAACAACAGCTCCCATGAATCATATAATACAAAGGTATAGTTGAATTTAGGGAAGACATGGTTAATTTTTCTGATGCACAAAACAAGTTATTAAAGCTTGATGAATTTGATTCAGAAAAAAAGTTTACGGTACAAACCACAATACATAAATTGTGCTATTATAAGACACCTATGCAAACTTTTCAGAAGACGTTTAGACGATTTATTCATCTGAAACTATCCAACTTCATCATGAGGAAGTCTGTTGTGTCTTTAGGAAGGGAGACATAATGGCTACGTTTAATATAAAGGGAGATGGGCACTTAAAGAAATCCTAGTTGTTTCTTTTTACTATAAGCTCCTTTGGAATAAATGTATAGTCATAATGTAGTTATCTAGAATGTCAGTACATGATGATCTTCTTCTTTCTCGTTTCCTTCATGCCCTTTCAGGCGTCGGATTATATGATGATCAAAAGCCTTTTATATTTTCATCCTAATTCTAAAGGATTAAATTCGCAAACACCAGACGATAGAAAGTGAAAATAACATAACACTTTTAAGTACAAGTATTTGTCTGTTGTTCAACTGAGAAGTGATAGTAGAAGTAAAGGTTATCTATTAGTGTATATAACTTAGAATGAAGGGGGCGGATTTTTGACTAAAACTAATCGAAGGTAAAACGTAGATAAACCCTTAATAACCGCATAGCTTACAAAGACAATAATGAAGAGTTAGTTGAGGCAATAGAGCAATCACTATAACTTATATAAAGAAACTCAGGATAATTATGTATCATGATGGCATAAGTCATATTGTTACCAAAAGAGAAATTCAGAGAAAATGTCAAATGGCAGACTACCCAGATGTTCTGCACAACATACAATATCACAATGCTTTAGATTTTACTATGAATAGCCCTCCTTTTACAATGAAAATGGTCTTAATGCTTGAATTAAGGATGATTTTTAAACTAATCTTTTCCAATTAGTGCCAATTTCGGCACTTTTAAAATACTTTTTGGCTAATATTCTTTTATTAGCAACTGTTCTGAAAATAAGCCAATGTTAATACAACAAAAACAATTTTCACCGCTACAATGTAACCTGGCAGCTAAAGAGAGTGGACTGTAATACGCACGCGCGAATGAGGATAACTTTACTAGCCAGTAAGTAGCACATGTAGTGTGTGATTTATTTGCAACAACTGAGCAAATTTGCATAAAAATTTGTGTATACCTGGAACACTCATTAATAGAAACTATTCATATAATTCAGAAGACTTTAGAAAACGATGTAGTGAGTGAGTGTAACAAGAATAAAGGTATGGTACAAATCTTTCAGGGATGGCCAGAAGTCTGTTGAAGCTACAATTAACAAAAATCAGAAACTGACAATCTGAGAACTGAAAGATCAGCTGGGGGTTTCAAAAACTGAAATATGTACAATTCTGTTGAAAGCATTAAGCTTGAAACATGTCCTGGAAACATCTGTTCTACAGTTACTGTTATGAGATCAGATCTGATAATTACTCATTCCAGACTGATACCAACCAATAAACCAGATTCCCTCAAATAGATTTTTTTTATTAAGTAATATGTAGATTTACAATCTACTCATAGTCAGTATTGAGTATTAAGTAAATGTTCTGTTGGGTGATGTCATGAGGGAAGCTGTAGCCAACGCTAGGCTCCCGGGACTGCGTTAGTGCAGGTTAGGATGCAGTTGTAGATGAAGTCGCCAGTGGCGCTTGAGACGTCTTGTGACGGGTGGTTGAGTGAAGAGCTGGTCGACAAGGTTGTTGCTGTGTCCTGTGAGGCGGTTGGTGTATGCAGTTGACAGTCTTTTGATTTCGCTGGCTATATACGAGATGTTCAAGTCGTTATGAAGGGTTTCGTTTGTGATATACCAAGGAGCATTGGCTATCATGCGGATGGTCTTTGACTGGAACCTCTGTAGAATCTTTGTGTGTGACGCCTTGGCACATCCCCATAGTTGGATCCCATAGGTCCATATAGGCTTCAGTATAGTTTTGTAGATTAGAAGTTTGTTAGATAGAGAGCTGTGATCAGGTACTAAGTAGCCACATCTTTTGCTTAAGTTTTAAGTCTAGTTGCTTTATCTTAGCTTTTATGTGGGTGCTCCGTGTGAGTTTTTGATCTAGATGCATCCCCAGATATTTTATTTCTGTTTTTATTGAGATAAGGACGTTGTTGATTCTGCCTTGTGGGCATGCAATACGTCGAGTGGTGAATGTTACATGCGCGGATTTATCGGTGTTAACTGTAATTTTACATTTAGAAAACCAGTCCTGTAAAGAGTCCAGGTGGGCCTGTAGGTGTTCTGCTGCTATATCAGGTGATCTGTTGATTGGTAGGAGGGCTGTATCGTCAGCGAACGTGGCTATCACTGTATTTGGTGTAGTTGGAACAGCTAAGGTAAATATTAGGTATAGCAGTGGTTCCAAGACACTGCCTTATGGTACCCTAGAACCTATGTGGTTATAGGAGGATGTTGTAGTGCTAATTTTTACTTGGTATAATTTAAGCAGTATAATCTTATAGAGGAGTCCTTTATGCCAAACTCGGTCGAATGCTTGTTTTATGTCCAGAAATGCTACTGTGCATATAGTTCTTGTTTCTAGACTTTCCAGTATGTGATTAATGATTCTATGGGTTTAATGGACGGTTGAGTGGGATTCTCTAAATCCGAATTGGTATTCTGGTACAAGTTGGTCGAGATTTACAACGTCTTTGATTCGTTTAAGTAGGAGTCGTTCGAAGACTTTGGATAGAAGGGGTAAAAGGCTTATTGGTCTGTAGGATTGTGGTTCTGTAAGTGGTTTACCAGGCTTAGCAATCACTATTATTTGGGCAATTTCCATGTAGTAGGGACAAAGCAGAATCGTAAGATATTGTTATAAATTGTAGTGAGTAGTCGTATGGGTCTTCTAGGAAGATTTTTAAGAACTTCGCCTACTATAAGATCATATCCAGGAGCTTTTCTTGAATTTGTTAGTTGTTGTAGAACTTCCGCCGGTGAAATAGATTTTAGTGATAATGATAAGTGGCACGGGGCATCAAGGAAGGAGTCAATTTAATTATCTGGATTGTCTTGTTGCTGTGGTATCTGGAAAACGGTGTCGAGGTATTCAGCGAATACGTTTGCTTTGTCTTTGTCAGATCTAGCCCAAGTACCATCTTGCTTTCTTATGGGGGGTATTGCTACAATCGGTCGTTTGAACTTTTTGGTTGCTTTCCATATGGAATTGTCATTAAGTGTTAGTTTTGTGATGTATTGTCTGAAGGTTTCATTGCGAGCTTCTGCTATCGCCTTGTGGAGTTGGTGGGTGAGTCTGTTATAGAAAGTTCTATCCCATCTGTCTTTTGTTCTCATCCATTTCTTTCTTGCCTTTAGTTTCTGGGCGATGAAGTCTCGGATATAAAGAGGGATGTTGTTTATTTCATCTCGGGAGGAGGCTAGATTGGGTGTAGCCCTCAAATAGATGAAACAGGTTTAGTCATCCCAACAGAAGTCTCGTCTCCTGATCCGCCTGTTTGAAGAAGGTGCTTAACTTGGAACCGACACTACGTAATGTTTTTTTTTATTTTGTACCATTTTTACTAAATATGTAAAAAATTTTATTTTAATTGTATTTTTGCATTATACCACTTGATTCTTTCAAGATAGACTATATAAAGTATTTTAAAAATATTGTTGTATGTGGGCTCTTCTATTCACTTAAAAGAGTTTGTTTTCGTTTTTTGATGGTTATAGCACTCTCAATGATAATTTTGATGATAAAAACCTACTCTAAAATTTTAACTTGATTTGTATAAGACAATTCAACAATCATTATTCACACACAAAATGTTAGTTTCTAGATTAACGTTAAAGGGTTAATATCATCAGTATTAGCTAACAAATCACAGTGAAGAGTTCTTTCTAGATGTACATCCTGTTACCCAGTGACGTTATTCAGTATGTCAGTTCTTGAGTAGAAATTTTTAAAATTACTGAAACATCTGAGCAAATAATCATTTTCATTGCTTCATCATCTACCACCAAAGACGTATTATGTACAATCTTTTATTAATATATGCTATTGAAGCAAAAGTTATTTAAGACAACAGGAAACAATTGATCTCTATACCCTAAAATTAATTGTTTATTTTTTTTTGGTTTTTAACTCATTGATCTCATATCTAACGTTTAACTAGTGTGATTCCACATTCTTCTTGGTCATCAGCCCTAACTCATTGGTAACTCTCCTATATGTTAAATATACATATTATCACCATAAACATATATTATTGATCAATGATTTGAGAAATGCACAAAATGTCACTACCCCTATTAGTTATTTAGGAACATTTTATGACAGATAATGCTATTACAAAAAAATTATAGATCACCAGAGTTGAGTCAAACCTTCTAGAACTCATGACCAACATCATTTATTTCACAAATTTTCTATTTGTACTATGATAAATTGCAAAAGTAAAATAAAATTGTACAGAAAAATTAACTAACAACCTTACAGGGCTAGTAAAAGAAAGCCAATACTTACATTGGTAGAAACAGCTGTAAACACCATAGCGTGGGTCAACATGCTTTCCCCATACAGCAGTCTATCGCCTTTGGACATAGTTATCTGTATGTCAGTGTCAAACACTAGATTAAAATCGTACCTAAAAAAATAAGATCATTACAATGAGTACATCAGATGTTAAAATAATTATAACTTTATCAATTTATATCATATAAGAAAATTAGGTATCGCAGAAAACTGACATTATGGTTTACTTTTTCCCTTGCTCTAAACAAAAACAAATGAGCACAGCCACAGAAATAAAACAACATATAATGTGTCTCCAGCATTTGTAAAGTTTTATCCAAATAAAAAATTGTGACATATCAGTTCTTTTTCTTTGGTGATAGCATTTGCCTTCACATAAAAAGTAGTAAAGCTTTTGAAGGATCGTAAAGACTGATCTGAGTGAAACTGGACTGTTAACTCTATTTAGGGCATACCTTAAATCCTAAACTTTAATTTATAAAAACCCTTACATATTTTAAGATTTACTCTTTTTTCTTCTGGATTTGCCCGTTCCCTTTTGATGCATTTGAATCAGCCAGGGCAAATTTTTAATGTTACTCGTCAATTAGGTTGAGTTTAAAACTGCTGCCTTTCTAAGGCATCATTGAGGATTCTGAACAAACTATAAGCAGAAAAACTCAAGTCCGAGCTGTAAAGAGAGTGGTCCACTGTCGTCTAATGTATTTGCTCCAATTTGGTTTGAGTCGTAACGGTAGTATGTCGCGTCTTTTTATAATATAAGCGGCTTTCAGCTTCATCAACAGATTGTAGTTTCAGTTGGTTATGACAATTACGTCTTTATGATTACAAAACACGAGTTCAAAAGCCTTCCTGGAAAACTCTGGGGCATGTGTATTTGTTTTTTGTTACTCATTTGGATTCGAGGTGTAATGTCTCATCAAGTCAGTATCACGTCCAAAAATCTGTCTCTTTTCTTAACAAACGAGGATGCTTTGAGATATCTCGTGTCACACAGCCTTTTGTTCAGCATTAAGGGGGTTAGTACCTTTAAAATCTTAAAATTTTCGTGTTTTTTTTTATTGTTCTATTTGAAAGAGCTACGCTTTACGAATACTTTGCCGCAAACCCGAACGCGCTACGTTCAAATTTGGCGCTGCGAGAGCTTGTGACGTGGCGCAAGGTGGGGGAAGACGCTCCGAGCGAAGCGGACGACAGCTGCCAGCTGACTTCGTTCCCCCTGCCTTGCGTATGCGCTCTGCGCGCTCTCGATGCGCGCTTTTCTCTTGTTTTCTTACGCGGTGTGTTGGTGCTCTTTTACTCTATGGGATTGAGCGAGGCCTTTTCGATATAGTTTCTCAGTGGTTTTCGTGGTACGCATGAGCTCAGCGAGAAAACAAAAGCACAACGTCAGATTGTTTATGCTTTGTTTTCTCACCGGTGAACGATATAACCTCGACTCTGACTTGTTTATTGTTGTTATATCTTTGGAAGTATTTATTACAATGACTGGCCGGGTCTATATCGGTCAAAAGACATGGGGAATATAAGGAAGACCTTCCCGAAGAAAAAACGTGTGCCTCCGAGCAAACGAAGAAATCAAACGCCGAAGACAACGCGGACCTTTCTACGTCGGCGAAAAACTGCGAACTAGTACTGGCTCCGAGGGTGTCGAGATTACAGACTTTCAAGGATACCGAATTCTTGATTTGTGGACTTTTGTCATTCCTAACTTCTCTCATCAAGTGTCGCGAGTGTGATGGTGAAATGAAGTTTTCTGAATCAGCTGTTCGCGGGCTTGGCTTCAAAATAAACATTTTGTGTGAATGTCCTGGAAGATCACATCCCTCCTGCCGTTACATTGGAAAATCCTACGAAATCAATAGGAGATTCCAATTTGCTATGCGGTGATAGGAATTGGATATAGCGGACTACAAACATTCTGTGGGCTTATGGACTTGCCGGTGTTTTTAGCGAGAAATCATTACGGGGACTTAGTGAAAATGATCCGTGATGCGTGCAAGACTGTTGCAGAGTATTTTATGAAGAAGGCAGCTTCCCAGGAACTCCAAATTACGACTGAGACATCACCATTGTCAGATCATGCCGGCATTTCGGTATCAGGCGATGGTACGTGGAGGACTAGAGGCCACACTTCACTGATGGGTATGGCGTCGATCATCGGATTCTACACGAAAAGGTGATTGATGTGGTTATAAAGTCACTGTTTTGCAAGATGTGTCTTTCCTGGGATGATGGAAACCACAAGAAGAACATGAAGATTGGCTACAAGAGCACAAAGAAGTGTGTGAGATTAATCACAGTGGATCGAGTGGCAAGATGGAAGTAGACGCTGTAGTCGAAATGTTTCAACGATCAGTCGCTTTCTCTGGTGTGAAATATCTAAATTACATTGGGGACGGAGATTCCAAAACCCATAAAGGTGTCACAGCAAGCAAACCATATGGAGATCAGCTAGTGACGAAGAAAGAAGATATTGGTCATGTGCAGAAACGACTAGGAACCAGACTACGAAACATTAGAAAAGAGAAGAAATTAGGAGGGAAAGGAAAACTAACTTTAGCTACAATAACCCAATTATGTAGCTATTTTGGAAAAGGCTATAAGAGACAACTGCCAAGATGCCCAAGCCATGCACAATGCTGTATGGGCCACTTTCTATCACATGTCTTCTACAGACGAAGATCCCCAGCATTTCTACTGCTCTGAATCTTGGTGCAAATACATGAAAGCAGCCGCTGAAAACAAGCTCCAAAATTTCAAGCATCCGTCTCGATTTCCTGTAGAAGTACAAGAGGCCATCAAACCAGTCTACACTGAGCTCACAAAAGAAAGTCTTTTGACCAGGTGTGTAGGAGGTTTTCTCAGAACCCGAATGAGTCATTTAATAATATTGTGTGGAAGATAGCTCCAAAGCTCTACTTCAGTGGCCTCCCGACTGTGGAAATTGCCACTTATGTGGCAGTTTGCCTTTAATGAAGGCAACAGCTCCCTTCTGAAGATATTGCAAGAACTTGGTATCCAGATTGGCTCCAAAGCAAATGACTACACCAAACAAGCTGACAAAATGCGCTGGGACAGATCCTTGACTAGGCAAGAGGAAAGGACGAAAGAGGCCAGGGAGGCCAGGACCGCAAAGGATAAGTCCCACACTGATAAGGAAGGTCCCCAGTATGGAGCTGGAATTGATTCAGACTGGCAAGTGCACTTTCATTGACATGATCTCACGTATGACCTTGTAGTTTGATAAAAACACGATTATCTCAGTTTCACTTTTTTGGACCTTCCGTACATCATAATGTAAAAACCGTCCCTCAGAATTTGATGAAATTTTCAGGGCAGGTTAATAATATGATTATTTCCATTGTGACACTAAAATATTTTGTTAGAATCATAATAGAAAAAAAATTTACAATTTTTATTCTTATAAAAAGGGCGTTTTGTCTAATACTTCATGTTTAACTAGTGAAAAAAAATATTTTTTTCCAAAAATTAAAGAAATTAACAGTGTCACAATGAAACTACAACTATAAATCAACTAATCTTTCTTTGTGCAATTGTTTCAGATCCCCCATAAGGTCAGCACAGTGTACGAACTGCCAAGTTGTTCTTAAATCTCTCCAACGTTGATTGTCCTCCCCATAAGAGGTTTTTAAGTCAAAATTTTTTAAAATAATTTTAAAATGTATTTTAAAGTATGATTAAATTTTTCTGTTAATTTCAATCTACTTGAGTTGTTTTTTCTAACATTTTTTTTTTTCAAAAATACCGTATTTTTAGGGATTTAAAGGTACTAACCCCCTTAAGGAAGTGGGAAACTTATCGTACATCTTTCAGAATTTCAACACGCTTTTGATTATTGATTGGAAACTACCAAGAGTCACAATTACTTCAGCGCATATTTTGTTAATTATCAACCCTCAATAAGTTCGTAAACTAAAACAGCACTTGTCTCGGTGCTGTCAGTGTTTATATGAGGCACATGCATTACATTTTTGACCTTGCTTCATCCTATAGTGAACATCTTGTATAATTTAAAAGCTTGGCTCTTCAACAACATATCCTTATAATTTGGACAAAAGATCGGTTAATACACCAGTAATTATGGCTGTTATCACAAACGTTTCTAGGTTTCACCTAACCCTGCAATGGTGTATGGGTCTGGTCTTGGATACTAGTGAATAGTGACAAGGAAAATTGCTCTGTGTTAAAATTAATTAATCCAAAATACGTGTAATAAATTTCATAAAAGCGAGTGTATATATGAAAAACCAAATATATACTGGAAATCAAGGACAGATTAGTAAATAAAGCAAATTAAATAGATAAGAAACTAAATTGTGGGCGCCAATAAGGGTAGGTTATCGATGAATCGACTGGTACCAACTCCTTGCACGCTAACCTGCGAACGATAGTGTACACAAAACAGGACCACATTAAGGACAAATTCGCAGTAATATATAACAGAGACAAAAATACATAAAGAGACAAAAACCCATCCAAAGAAATAACAAACAAGGAAGCAATACCAAAAAAAACAAATATTGGACACAGTTTATTGGCGCCAACGTTCAGGAAAGAAGAAACCATAGCAAGGACAAATACTAATTATGAAACAAGTGATATGCACCTACAAATACCCATACTGATGAAGAAAAAGACCAGTTCTATGAAAAGCTAAAAGAAAAAATAGAGAAAATAGAGAGAAAAGATCTAATGATAGTCCCAGGGGATTTGTACGCACAGAAAATGTGAAAACGCGCACGATGAAAATTGAAGGCAAAACTAAAATGGCTAAGAACTAATAAAGATGAAGATATGGAGCAATACCAAGAAAAGAGAAAAGAATGTAATAAAATATTAAGGAGTAAAAGGGGATGGATAGAGAAAAAAACTACAAGAAAAGAGAGAAAAGAGAGAGAGAGAGAGAGAGAGAGTAAAAAAATTCTATCAGAAAATCTGTAGCCAAAATAAGGTGTATAAACCCAGATTAGTGAGAATAAAAAACAAAAGGAATAAATATTAAAACAAGACGATGAATATAAAGAAATATGGATAAAGTACTTTAAAGAATTACTGAGTACAAACCAAAAAAATCAAGAAATAACAATAGAAGATGAACCAACTGAGTTTTGATAAAAGAGTCTACATTACAAGAAGTGAAGCAAATTATAAACTATCAGCCATACTACAAAAAGGCACCGGCTAAAGAGTGAATAAATATGGACTTAATAAAAAATGAAGATTTTTACTTACACAAAAAAATATGGAAGGAAGAGAAGATACCGGCGGATTTTGAAGTAGGACAAATAATAACAATACGTAAGAAGGGAAGTCAGCAGGATTGCAGGAATTACAGAGGAATAACGTTATTAAACACTACATATAAAATTTTATCAATATTAGTACAGAAAAGGCAAGAAATATAAATAGACGATATTAATACGGCTTTATAAAGGGAAAATTAACAACTGACGCAATATATATTAAAACAGATAATAAAAAAGGTACAGGAATACTAAATAAAAATAGAACTGCTATTCATAGATTTCGAACACGAATTGGACTCCATTAATAAAGAGAAGCTAATATCAGCAATGAAAGAATTTGGAATACTAATAAAGCTAAGGAAACTCATAAAGATGACATTCGAAACAACACAAATCAGTATAAAAACCGAGAAACAGGACACAGACGAATTCAAAACAGACGAAGGAGTGAAACAAGAGAATGCACTCTCATCAACACTTTAAAAAGTAATTTATTTAAAAAAAAACAATAAGAATTTACAACACGTTAATAAGGCCAATAACAATGTTTGGAACAGAAGTTTTTACAATGATGAAGAAAGAATAAAAATTAAGAATAATAGAAAGAAGAATTTTTAAAACAATACTACGATTAGTGAAAGTTGCAGATAGACTACAGAATAAGAATGAACCACGAGATAGCACAAGAGGTGGGAGTGGTTATTGTTAGAAAAATAAAACAACAGAGAGTGAAATGGCTTAGGCATGTGATGAGGGCTGACAATCAAGAGATGACAAACAATAATGAATTGGATACCAAGAGAAAAGAGAAAAAAGAGACCAAAGTTGAGATGATTGGATGAAGTAAAACATGACACAAAATATAGGATTTGAGAACATGTAAGAGAAAGTCAAAAACAGAAAATTATGGAACAAAATAAACTAAAAATTAGATGACTATCAGATAGGGACTGATTCACTCTAAAAGAATCCAGAAAGCTTCTAAGATGCGGCAAAACCCGTACATAGTGTGTTAAGTCATTTATTCATTCATACAGCTCAAAGATTATTATTTAAATTAAATGTAATTCCTACTTGAAAGAGAATGAAGCAAAAATTATACTACCAAAGGATTCTACGAGTCATAACCTAACTATAATTTGTAAATTGTAAGTTGCTCAACCAGATTTCTCCTTTTCGGGTTTCTTAGAGCTCAAATTCTAGATATTTTTTATTTAATTACAACAGATTTCAAAAATCCTTTAAAATTTTACCTAAGTAAAACATAGTTCAGCAAACCTTCAAAACCCAATTTGTAAAAAATATGAAATTTTTGTGCCCTTGCCCTTTGTGCGCAAAACCGTTCCTTATCACAAAATAAACTCTTCACTGAACTCAAAGGTTTAGAAAATATAAGATTTTATGATCCACCCATGCAACTTTTTAGGACATTTTACATTCTTATCTCCCATGTACGCTTTTCTATATCAACATTTCCCATTTTCAACTTCAAAATCAAACGCCCCAAAAACAAATATTTTACCGAATTTATTATTCCATCACTTTATTCCAGCCTCTGCAGATTTTTCCATTTAAAATCTTTTATTTTTGACTGAACCACCCTGAAAAATCCAAAGTCAAATTTTAAGTCTGCGAAAGATAGATATGAACAAAGTGAATGCACAATGTATTATATTTTGAAATTTTCTGAAATACGCTCTTCATTATGCAAAACTCAAATTAACAGCTCATTGAATATCAGAGAAACAAATTATAAGGATCAGACATCCTAAACATCAAGTTAATACATCGTCACGATAACAGATTTGTCATCAAAGTGTTTTGAATGCCCTATTAGTGTATGGAACATCCTACTTTACATCAAATTATTAGTGTATAATTTACAGACTTTATCTAAAATTTCTGTAAACACTGAAACATTATGAACAAATCCTTCTTCTCTAATCCTTCATGCCCTTTCCAGCATCGGATGATGGTCTCTAGTCCCGTATCCATTCTCTCCACCTCTTCCTGTCTCTTGCTATTGTTTTAATTTCCTCCAGTGTCACATCTTTTTCTACGGCTGTTACTTTGATTTCGTCCAACAATTTTTTTGTAGGTCTACCCCTTCGTTTTTTAGGTGGTATTCCCGCTTTCATTAGTCTTGCGATTCTGTTTAGTTCCATACTCATGAACAAATCCAAAGATTTAAAAAATTTCTTTTCTGCATTCATTTCTTCATGATCAAGATTGTTTAAATAAAAAGACAAATACAGATGAATAACCACAACTCCTGGTGGCAGGGTGAACACAGGAAGTAGAAATTAAAATATCAATTTGATAACTAATGAAAACAATCAAAGTTTGTTTAATTGTTTAAAGCTCTATAAACATTGGGACGACCTACTCAATCATCATTTGAAGGTCATATTGCTTTATAAAACCCTGTTATGCAAAGATTGATTTGTTTAATTTTCATTTTCAGATTTATGTACGATTATAAGTTAGTGCTAGAGACTAGATCAAGACTCAAAGCTCATGAGGTGTTATACAAACTGCACACTGTTATGCTTAACTAATTGGATTGAAAACTAAAGCAATTATAAATGGTACATATTCTGTAAGGGTCAGCTAGAGTAACTCACACTTTTAAATCCTGAATTCCATGCTTCGACGAGAACCTTTTGGACACCTCACAGCCGAACCATACAGGCTCGCCATCTTTGACGCTTTTGCTTGCCAGCTCCATGAGCAGTTCAACAGGCTGATTGTTATAAATGCACTTTCTGCCTCCGATTACATTTCCTAAGCAATCAACGGTGTATGCCTTCCCATATTGGTTCGTCGTACGAGGGTCTGTTACTAAACACACCTAAAAAAAAATCACTGTATAAAACTGCATTGAACCTGATTGAATTATACAGATACTCTACCTTATCGTCAAGGTTACACAGTGGCTTCACATACTCCTCGTAAAACTTTTGCGGTGTTATGGGGCCTATGGTATGGTAAGTCTTGTTCTTGTCGTAGTACGTCCAAGTAAAGGTCTCTTCTGGGATACCAAGGCAAATTCCGACAATTCGGAAAATGGTGGACATTTGCTCCTCAATCAGCTGCTGGATGTCTATATCAGTGGAGCCGGATGCCATCGCTTCGCGCAGTGCTTTGGCATATTCCCGCAGCTGCAATGGAAATTAATGAATGATAAAACCCTATCAAGGTATTTTGGTTACCATAGTAACACTAGACATAATGGTCTATATTGTGGGAAGCATTCTTTCTTTAAATTCCTTTAATAAAACTTCTATCTAGGTAATATTATATACGAACAGATAATTATGTACATGGAAAAATACGCCAAGATGAAATGTGAATCTGGTGATGAGACACATACTTAATGGAGCGAATTTTTAAATTAGATATGTTAGACTAGTTATATTTTCACAATATTAAAAGTTTAAGAAGGTTTTAAGCTCTAATAGATCCAAGAGGTTTTAGACCAATAAACATATTATTACAGTATAAGAAAAAATACGATTTCTTGATGGAAAACTGGCAGTCGAGGCCATTTGTTTTTATTAACCAGTAAAAATCAACATCCAAAAACATTATAATGAGGCGTTCTTACTATTTAAGAGAAAGACGAAATCTTCAATTTGAAGATCGTATTAATTAATTGGAGCACTGTGTTCCAGAATTAGAATCCTGATGTACATAATCACTTATCTACAGTTTGTAAGAAGTTAATCTATCATATCAATTCTGAAGTCTTTAACAGACTGATATTCAGTTGAAGATATCAAATTTCAAAACTTGGCGCGCAAACATCATGACGTCACTAGTTCTGTGCATATACGTGTTTATATCATATCCACTTACCCCACATTAATTATTTAAGTGTATTAAGGTACTTTTTGTATAAGTGAAATTACATTTTCAGCAATGTTGAACGTGTTTATGGTTACATATTCAAAATTACGCAGAGCAGCTTGTATTTAGATGCAAAGCTATCTACAGCCATGATCAGTGACGTTAGACTCGTTTTTAAATATTGACTTTTTATTGGTCGATGTTCAAAGTTTAATTTCGTCACAAGTAATGTAAAATACGCGCTTAAACGCATTATCGCATAATTGTGGACATTGTACAAAGATGTGTATTTCAAATCGAGCTGTAACTGATGAAAAACTACTAATTACCAAAATCCAGTAAAACACACTTATAAATGATATTTGAGATGACAATAGGTCAATACAAACACACATTTGGATATAATCTCACTGGTATATCTTTCAAATCGTTATAGGACATGGGAATATATAATACATTTCAAGACGCTGTAACAGGAATTAAAAAACGTAAATATGAGAATGAGGATAATACCTTACACATACCCTACTTTGCTACTCTAGTAGAATGTAAGGTAAAAGTCAGATGACACAGTATTAGACGGCAAATATAGACCAGCATGCTAAAACTTAACATGCAAATGTTGTGCAAGCACAACTCGTCTTTATTAGAATTTCATTGGATGGATTGGACAGTGTAGTGTGCAGGTACTTAATAACCAGGATCCACAATTTGAGCAATATTTAAAATTCAACACAAACATTTTCTAATATTTATAATTATACATTAAAATTGATTAAGACTAAACAATCAATTTTTTTATGTTAAATTTATGTAATTTATAAGTAACAAGTAGTTAAACCACTCTTACTTACAGATTGTTCTGTTATAAAATCTCACAAAACACTAAAGGAGATCAAATGGCTTGGTCCTCTTCAACAGCCAGAGCGACCACATTAACACGCCATATTAAGCATTTATGCTTCATTGGAAATTTTCTAATCTCATTCATTGACAAGGGGGATGCAAAATCACAACAAATATTCTTTTTTGTTCTGAAACGTTTGATTGGTCTTAATTCTATGGTACAATCCCAGAGTTGAACACCATTTTAGTAATGAGTTTAAACATTTGCTTTGTTCGCGCCATCGTTTAACAATCGCTGAAGGGCAAAACCGAAAAGTGTTGCCATTTACAGAGCATGTTAGAAGGTCGTTCACACCCGCAAAATGCCCCTTTTTTGGGTTAATTGGTAATTAGTGCTGGGTTTGTAGACAAAAGGCGCCTAAATCGAACTAGCGTTCACAAAGGAGTAATAGTTGCTTTGCACACACAACCCAACATCGTCACACGTCTACTTTTTCACATCTGAGATGTTGAATCATCAGAGGAGCAGATCCCGAAGTAAAAGAGAGAAGGTATCCAGTCCTAAATAGTTGATTCCTCTTCTCAATCCCATTTTTATTACAGCTTTGGAAACGTCAACGACGAGACGTCACTGATCACAGTTTCAGATAAGAATTTTATTCTGTATTGACAATCTGTAATTCCTAATCAGGAGCTAAGTTCAACTCTTTGCTTCATAATGTTTTTTCCATAATATATATATATATATATATATATATATATATATATATATATATATATATATATATCTTGAATCTTTTTCGCTAGCTTCTCAGGAATAACCGGAGTCATTTCTTCTAATAGGTATTTTCTGAAAAGTCAAGTGTATTTCAGAAACACATCTGGTTAGGTTGAAATGTCTGCTAGATGCCAAATTTTTGATTGTTCTCCCTAACTCATGACCATTATCTTTCCTTATTAAGGGAATGTTAACCTACTGGTCTTCTTGCTGACTTTTCAAAAACAGCAGTCCGTTTCTTTAGCTGCTATATGTCTTACAAGCAAGAAGTGGTTATTATATTGATATTCATATTCAGAATGCTTTTTTGTTTGGTTCTGTTAACTGCTATTATCTTCTACCTCTTTTTTTCCTTGACCAGTTTCTTACTTTCCACTGAATAATTTACTCCCTTTGTTGTAAAGGGAAATTTCTTCAGTATTTATGAAGATTGCCAATTTTGCTTCCATTTCTAAATGCTCTTTTGTTCCAAAAACCTCCAATAAGTACTTTCATTACTATTCTTAATTACACTTCACTCAATCTCGGTATAAATTAAATTTCTCTCTTCATCATTTGAACGAAAAATCTAACAGTTAAGAATTTTATTTGAGTCAGTAGGCCAATAAACGAGCTTATCAGTATATTGAAAATGACACTCCACTATACGAATAACCTTTCTTGATCCATGTTCTTGGTTACAGTTAATATGGATCCTCGATCCACATGCTTAGCATTAAAATTACTACCAATGATAAGTCTCACCAAGATGTAGAAGGATGTTACCTTTTTTTAGGTTACGTTTGGTTAGGCAATATATTGCTTCAATCATCAAAATTTAACGCAAACCACAACGAATTGTATTTCCATGCTCTATTTCTGAAAAGGGGGCACTCCTGCATTTTGTCTTTTGTTTAAACTGTCATCACCATTCTATATGGCAATCCTTAGGTCTAGCTGATTCATGACTTATTTCTTGTATTAACTTGGTCCACCATTTGTAACAAGAAGTCTCCTTTTTTGGACCGTTGCAGCTGCTGAAACAGACTGTTCAGTCTCGCTTGTGAATAAGAAATCCCTATTTTAACTACAGAATTAAATGGTTTCAATTGAAAAGCCCATTTTTAATTTTAAGCCTTTTAAAACTAACTGGAAATCTGCTCCAAATAAGCGTCATCTATGAGAACTGAAGTTTAACTATCAATAAGCTCTCTAATTGCCAGTGACATATATGACATATTACTATGTTCTAACATAGGATCAAAAAACCTTTGTGTATGAAGACAATAATTATTAATCAACTTTACAGAAAGAAGAAGTTCAATTAATATACAAATTAAATCAATCGTAACACTTATTTAGGACAAAATCTAATCAATGAACTATAAAGCTTTTTTATTATAGTTGACATAGTCTCAAATAATATACCATAAGCGCAGTAAACATAATGAGTCTAACAAGCCGAAAGAAAAACGCGTTCCAAATACAAAAAAATGATTTGCAAGACATTATGTGAAAGTAGTGTCTTCTACCATGTGCAAAAAGTAGTTCCAAGAATTCTGGAATGGAAACTTTAACCTAGAGTACAACAATCTCCCTGAACAAGTAGTTCCAAGAATTCTGGAATGGAAACTTTAACCTAGAGTACAACAATCTCCCTGAACAAGCAAAAAAGTTAAAAGGCAGCGATTTGGAGAAGAAAACCCTTGCCAAGTACAAGTAGAATTAGTTAGTAGTGGGGGTTATTCAGCAGACCATTTTTACTTAGTTATAAAATCTGAATACAAATTGGATTCTGCAAGTCCCTGTTAACAACAAAACTAAACACTGAAACGTGGCTCTGTCTTTGCTGTTAGTGTTGCTCCAGAGGAAAAACTTTTGCATAAAATGGGCATATTGACAATCCCAAAAGACGAAAATCATGATTTCATTCTGAGAAGCTATCAGGATTAACCGCAAAACTCAATATTCATGGCAAGTCGCTCCTTTTGTGGATTTGGTGACACCATGGATTGCTCAAATCAGATGAAGTGACAAAATCAAATACAACACCTTTTACAAATAATCTAATAATCATTCTGCTGCATGATAACAGAAAGCCACACATCGTGAAAGCAACAAAAAACAATTGATCGTTGAGTTGGAAAATTTTGTCAAGTCCGGCATATTAGCCCAGTCAGATTTTCACTACTTGGCAAATTCCCGCTTTAAAACGACTTTCTGGACCCTAAACCAAAGTTTTTTTCCAAACAGGGGTTCGTCACCTACAAAAGAAAGCAAATTTGTATAGATGCTGCTAGAGGTCACTTTGTTAAGATACTAAGATAGTATTTCAAAGTATTTTCCACTTCGCTTTGTGCATTTCTGCATCCTCCAAAAAGAGTAATTGAACAAACTCAGCCACAGGTTTTCTCAGCCATCCAACTCCATTAGAAGATCTTCATTGTTGGTAGCTGTTATAAAACGTCATAAAAATAGTCAGGTTTCGTCACTGGTTACAATACTGTTGACATAGCAAGATGTTCCATTTCCACGCTTTGTACCATCTGCTAATCAGTTAAAGCGTGGGGTACCCAAAGGGACCAAACTTTTTTCACTTAAAGATAGTTGTGTAAAATGGTATAAATTGCCGGTGCAGGAATATCCAAACATTCTTCTATTTCACAATAGGTCATATATCTATCAGACTCTAATATCTCCCTGACAACAGCAATTTTCTCCTCTCACGAACGAGGATGTAAACCCTGACCTTGGGGCGTCTCCCAGATTCAAACTTCCTCTTTAAATTCATTATTCTCTAAAAACCTGTTATTCCAGGTATCACACTGAATCCTAATTTTTGTTGCCATATTCCAGGACCGTAAAACAAAGCAATGTATTTGCTCCAGGCTATCTAGAAATCGTTATTACATAAGAAATGTAACCCTCCCTTTCTATGAGCTAATAACTCTCAGTGAATCTCAAGTGCAATTAAATTACTGATGCACATTTCAAGCTAAAAATAGCATGCTAAAAATGGCCGGAGTAATAAAGAAATAAAACGACCTTCTGTTAGCGTGCTATCACCCACACGGCCAATTTATGGCTAAAACGTTCGGCAGTAATTGTTTGGCGTAAACGGGGAAAATCGAAAACAACACACTACGTGACTCGCCAGATATTTATTGCTAATCTATCAACATATCTAATAATGTAACTTGACAGAAACGTTTGCATGCATGCATGCATGCAAAAGCGATAAAGACGATCAGTAGTAGATAACGTGAACAATCGCGATATACGCCAAAAACAAAAACTAGTGAGCTGGAATGAGGAAGGCTTCGATATGCGCTCATGTGCGAATTTTTAATCCAATTAAGCTGCACAAAATGCACAACATGCAGCATAACCAACCAGTTACAAAAATTAATTGATATTAAATTGGATTCTGTAATCTGAGAATTGTATTAACATATGTGCACTCACAGCAAAAGCGATAGCAACAAACAAGCAATCAATATTAGTGCGAGATCACAAAACAAAAGAAAAAAGCGTGCAAGCTTAAGAGACACAGTAGTCGATACAACTCTATTAGTCGAGAAAAAATTACACCCTTAGATACTTAGAAAGAGGATGATTAAACCATTTTACTCAAATTTTGGTTCCAAAAGCATTTCATCAGCAAATCAATAATAGTAAATTTATTCAAGTCTTGATAGCTTCACTAAAAGACAAAATCGGAGCTACTCTAGAATATATTTGAAATTACTACCTGTTTCTTTATGCACCAACTAACAATCTGGGATTTTTTCTTATTAGTAATGTACTGGTGATCCACACATAGTTGCGTTAACATTAACCCTCCTCTAGGCACCAAAATATCAAGATACCAAGCACTCAATTGACCAACTGTCAAATCCAGTATCTAGAACTAAAATACCGACTGCTAGTGCACTACAACACATTTCTTTTGGCTTAATAAACTCTACAAAATTATTGCTTACTCATTCTGTTCAGCTTGATGATTTTATTCCTCTTTTTGTTTTTCATCTTATCTTTACTTTGGCATCCGGCTGACACTTATTTTGAGTATCTTCAGGTTTGGGTCATCAACTTCTCTGCGGTTGCAATCCATTTGTTAGTATTTCTTACAACTTTATTTCATTTTAATAAATTCAAACCTTTATGGTCTTCCTGGAGCTTATCCATATACCATATTTTAGGTCTTCTTCTACATATTTTGATGCGTCCTATTCTGTTTTAATTTTTTCTTTTTTATTTCTGATGTTAATAAAGTTTTGATGTAATTTTCTCATTCAAATTAAATGTGTGATCTCCTACCAACTTTCCTTTATCTCCTCTCTTTTGTTTTTTATTCTTACACTCATTGTTTTAATCTTTGTATGCTACTTCATCTTCTCTGTCTTTTCTGTGTTTCTGTACTCCCATATGTTGGTTTATATTCATATTTCATAGTATTTTTTTGAAATATGTTAATATTTCTTCATTTTAGGCTTCTATACATTAAAATGAGAAGCCTTATGTAGAGAGTAATGTCGTCTGTCCGTCTGTTAGTCCTTTTATTTTTCAATTTTTGATCAAGGCAGCTTCCAAGCTGGACACAAGTTTCTATTTCTGTCATTTCTGACATCTGTCAAGCTTTATAATTTTTGATCTGCGAGAGATAGAGAAATAACGTTTTCAGTATTCAACTAAGGACCATAAGTCAAGTCCAGACGCCAAAAATCAGCCTGATCGGAAAATCTTGAGATTGACTTGACTGGAAGTGGTCGCAAATTTTTGTTTATGTATAGAAGCCCCGGACATCTGTGGAACCGAAGTTCCACGTCCGTACTTGTTTATTCTCTTTTAGTTTAGTTTGGTGTTTTGGTCTACTTTAGGGATTCCAAAACTGATCAGGTTTTTAGTACTTCCCTATTTGTTTAGATTTCTTCAATCATAAATACTTTTTTTAATCTTCTTAAAAGTTCATCTGCTATTATTTCTCTTTTCATGTGTTCTTCCAAAGCTTCCTCGGTCTGTTGTTATTAATTTGAACCATGCTTTTTTCTTCTTCACTATATCTCTCTTGCGCTCTGCATTAAACCATTCTTTAGCTTTGCTTTTGGTTCTTATTCATCTTTTACTCATGTTCTCAGTTTTTCTTGTATGATATTTTTCGTCAGTCTTTTTAATATTTGGTATTTCCAAGTTTTAAATATTTTATCTTTGTTTTGCTACTTATCTTACTGCTCTATCAATATTTAATGTTTGTTTTATAAGACCTCACATGTCTTACTAATGTTCTCTTATTTACTGTCACATAATCAATTTAGAATTGCTTAGGTTCCTCATGTATAGTCTTATGTTTAAATTTTGTATTTTCCATGTTCAATTCGTTTTCTATCACAAAGTTTAATCTAGAACCATTTTAAATTTTCATCATTTATTTTTAAATTGTCTTGTCTACTTTAATAATTACATCACATTTTATTATATTATATGCTGGTTGTGAGTCATAAAAATTTTGAGCATTATGATAAAAGGTGTTTCAAGTTGGGACCCCTAACAAAAAACAAAAACCCTAATTAAATAAATTCACAGCCAATCTGTAATTGATGTCCCCTGAATCAGCAGATACAGGTCCCTTACAGGGTGTGTCTGGAAATCTTCCAATTTCAGGATTGGTTTCCCGAATATATGTTGCCTTTTCCTGCACAGCGCATCGCACTTGCATAGGATGTGTAAGGCTTGCAAGGCATGCAAGGTCACCATTGAATTTACCAATTTTCCAAAGGTGTTCTTTAACAGTCGCATGTCCTGTAAGAAACCCTATGGTTATCTTTAGCTACTTAGATTAAGGAGTTCTGCAGCTCTCTTTTGGCAAGGTCCCTTATTGAAGGTTTTGCTGAAATAATGGTCGGTTCTTCCAGTACATTCGATGAGTGCTTTGGACAGCACTTCGTGAAATTCCTAATGCAGGCTCTGGGCCTATATAAACCTCACTAGACCCCTGCCTGGCTAGTTCATCGGTTTTCTCATTGCCATAGATACCGCAATGCCCAGGAGCCCATAACAGTTTTACTGTGTTATGTTCTGCCAGTGCATTGAGTTCATTAATGCATTCCCATACCAGTCTAGATGATGCTTTTGTGCTTGATAAAGCCTTTAAAGCTGCCTGTCTGTCTGATTTGTTGTGGTTAGTTATAGCTATATATAGAAATGAGATCTTATTGTCAAAACTTATAAAAATAGTGAGTATTATGCAGAGACTATTCAGTCTCCAATATAACAATGCACCTAATGAGACAACAGCTCATAAGCTAATAAAAAAATTCAAGCCAACAAATTCAACTACAAACAGTGCTGTTGTCTGTGCAACAGTATCACATGCATGCATACAAAATTTAGTTAACCCAACAACTGAAACCAACAGAACAATTGCCACAGAGACAACCTGTTGAAGGAATCTTAGAGACAACAGCAGATCCCAAGTATAAATACGAGACGTACTTTAACATGAGCAGCTTCATTAACAAACAAAATTAGTATAGTTGGGGAATAGAAAACCCCTGACAAATCTATGAAAAGGCAATCATATATATTTCCAAAATGAGAATGAAAATATCACGACAATGAATAAAAAACATTTGAATGGTATAAATATTGAACACTTGTGGTTCCACCAGAATGGCGCCATCTATTATACTTCCCAAGAAGCATTCCTCGGCCAAATCCTCTCACAAAGGAGACCAAAACTAGCCAGCAAGATCATGTGACCTAACATCATATTTATTTCTTCGGAGATTTGATCACAAGTTTAAGAAACAGAAGCACAAGCAAAGCTCACTTATTATGACAAGTTCAAGTGTATTGAGGCAGATTGAAACCTGCAATAATATATCAACTTGGTCAAAATGGCTGTCCTATTAGGAGATAATCATTCTCATTGTACAACTACATTCACGCATCTATAGAAAAAGACACCCATCCTAGTCTATCATGGAGGACTCAAATTTTACGTTGAAAGTCTACTTTGGTAATTTATAATTTGTGTGTGACAAATTTCGCCACTTTGGTGGAATTTATAAGTTTAAAAACACATCTATTTTTAATATTCTTGATCATCATCCATATCTATCAATTTTGGATGTAGACCTCTCCCAATCAATGCAATTATGTCTATTTTGCACCTTCTGCATCTGGTTGAAATTGGTCACTCTTTTAATGTTATCTGACTGTCATAGGGGGTCTTCTTCTAAATATAAAACAAAAATGGCAATAGATGGACAAAAAAAGTAGTGCAGTAAAGACCTACACAAGGAAAAAGATTTAGAGGAAGACAGATCTATTATTACCACAAATTTTGTACACTATGACACATATTGTCGGGTGGTTGATTTGCAGAATGCACAAAAGTCAGCAATTGGCTTGGCATGAAACTCGTGATTAGTGCATCATCTTAGCAGCAATTTCAGGTATTTTTGTAAATCCATTCTGTCTCAGGTTCTTCGACATCTGCTGCAATTTGATTGTGATGAGCTGATCTGATGTGGGTTTGTACATTTTAGGTATACGCCGTGGCATATCTTGTAGATGAATGTTGCCAACTAAACTTCTACTTGTTGATTTCATCTTAGTGATAATTGCAGAACGAAAAACTCAGTACCAGATTAAACTTTTAGGTCAATAAAAAAATAAAAACAGACAAATGAGGGTTTACATGTTACTTTAAGTATATAGCATGCAATCGTTTCAGCTAGTGGCAAAAGTTAGTGATGGGATTTTGTTTTGATCATCGCATAAAGATTTCCCATCATCAGATTATGATCATATTACTATTTAAATGTACAAGAAGTTTGAGAGATACTATATATATGTGAACATTTGCATTACAATAATACACTAGCTCATGTTCACTCCATATCCATTCATTTTTGTTTTCAAAATTGAACACACACCTGAAAAAACGTCGTTTTCTTATAGCCAATGCGATTCAAGAGAACACTTCACACCATCCTCAAAAATGACAAATATTTAAAAAATAGAAACAACATTGAGAACAAATTACTAATAAAACGGAAATATTTAATAAAATTATTGCGCCAATAGTTGAGTTTTCAATTGAGCACACCTCGTATAATTATGCATATTATCTTGCAATAAAAACTCCTATATTATCACAGTTGATTAGGAATACAACAAATAGGCAGCATCTTGTTGAATTGGATTCAATGAGTGAAAGCTTAGCTTTCACTAAAATTGCAAATGAAAATAAAAATAAAGTTTTGATGAATTTTTCACACCTAAAATACGCCTTATATAGTTTAGAGGCCAGGCAGAAATGATTTTTGATATCGCGTCTCATAAACAGCAATAAAACACGTCTACTTCCGTGAAATATTGTTATCATTTCATGCAACCTGCACATGATGCAAGCATTGCGCATATTTGCGGTTGCTAGCACAATTAGGCAACATTTGATAAAACACCATTACGCAAACAGCTAGCAAATTCTGAAGTGACCTATTTTCGCACCATCGGCCAGTGAGAGTTCATACATTTCGCAGTTGCAAAAGATATGGCAGCACTCACCTTGCTTTTGAGGATCTGGTTCATTATCGAGCTGGACTCGCAGCTGTAGGACTCCGGAAAGCATTTCTTGGGCATGAGGCCGTACTTGTTGATGATGTTCACAAACATGTCCCACTGGCCCCCATCACAAATGGGGTCCTGAAGCACAACTGTTACAAATGCACCGCAACTGACAGCTTCCACTTGCCTGCAGCAGGAACGAGACAAGCCGGCCGTCAACGGACTCCTGCCGCCTTGCAGTCTCCACCACATTGTTCAGGAAGAAATTGCACCGCTCGATTTTGTCCCAGAAGAATAGGTACGCCTGCGAAAACTCAAAGTCCTCAATGTTAAAGCTCTTTATTAAGGGGATCCGCATGACATTCAGCGCCGCGAAGATCCAGCAGCGCCCTGTGCTTTTCTGGTTAGTCACTGGCTTTCCCTCCGACTCAATCTACGATTAATAATAATAATAATAAATTACACTTTCGCGCTTAATAAGTTTTATTTTAATTAGCGCATGCTATGGCTACCAAATCTAAAAAACATCACCTTGTACTTAAAGACGTGTTGCGTTTCCTCGAGCCGCTTCCTGGAGAGGCAGGCGTCGAGGGGGTCCATGCGAGAGCAGACATTCTGAGCCAGAACGTTCTTGTCCTCAGAGTGGAAGGCCTTCCAGAACTTGCCCACTAGCTCCTTGCTGAGAACTGTCGCGGAAAAGGGCGTTAGCGGCGAAAAGTTGCTTATCATCCCCCAATTCGGGGTGGGTCGGAAAATAGGTGAAGTGGCAGAGTCGGGGAGGGCGGCACAAACACCTACCTGCGTTCATGGTAGCGGCTGCCGAGCGTATGCGGTTTGCACGCGCTAATTATTCTATATCTTACTAATAGGTAACTACACCGCACTTAACCTAATTTAAATGGCAAGTGACACCGACACACGCAGATAGCGGAACCAGTGGCCGTCAAACAAGCAGTGAAAGTGCATTTCTCCCAAAAAGTGGGTCAACGCAAAATTCGGCGATTTTTAAACTACTTCGACTGCCACAATAATTTCAAATCATTTAAGGATGTAACGACGCTTTAATTAATTTTTATTTACAAATAGAGGATTTAAATATTTTTAAATTTAAAGTTTTAAATTTATATATTAAAAACCTAGCCGTGCTTTTTTCTATATTTTTTTAAAAGAAACGCAGCTTTTGTAGTATAACCACAAGCAAATATATAGTAACTTCTGCCAATTTAAATGTTTCTCAAAAGCATTATACAGGATGTTATCGAATAAAAGTATGCCAAACTGCATAAACACTTAAACAAACGTGAATAAAACCATCATCGTCACAAGTTGTTACTAGTAGCTAGATTTGAGATAAAAATTGTTAAAATGACCTTGAAAAAGTTGGTACACTTAAAAAAAATTGTTGAAAGAAGTCGGATTAGCTAACTGAGCTGTAGTAATAGTCAGAACTGAGTACGTGGATGAATTAAATATAAATTTCTTCTTTACATGCCGTGAGGTAATAGAAGTATTATAAATAGGAGTTCCACTATTTTCCCTTTAGTTTTTTTTTTACCCAATTTTGGATTATTATAAAATTCTTTGCAACAGAGGGCGTAAAACCCCCTGTAATTTTGAGAAGGCTTAAAATATAGTTCGAAAAAAGACTCTGTTGAAAGCGGAAGTTAAAGCTGCTACCCGTGGAATAGCATAATTGGGAATATGGACATAGGTACTTAATGACCGCCTTTGCTCCTTAAACTTAAAAGGTACGATCCGAGAAATGAATGCCTATTTTATCAATATTGATCACTCAGTGTGGTAAAAAGTCATTTGTAGTGACTAACTGAAATTTCAAAACAAATTGGACAGCATTGCTCTCAATCTAGATCTTCTTGTAGCAAATCGGGAAGAAAGAAACGTGTCAATTTTCCGAAACACCATGCAATTTTCTTTCTGCTAGTCGTAACTGAAAAATCGAAACGCAAAAAATTGTGATTGAGGAAGTGATTGAAGAAAAACCTCATTGATAAGGATGATCCATCATTGACAATCAGATGATGCTTTTTGCCTCCTTGATAGTAGCAAGAAGTTTTTCATTTTATCATATCACATCATATTTGACAATTAATAATGGTTACCTCATAACTTTGATGAGTTATCATTTCCTGATTATCTGTTGAGATGATGTCGAATAGTTCCCTAAATATTTGAACATATCTTTCAATTTAGTAGGAGACGCTGCTTGGTTCTTCTGTGGAATGAGACGATAATTTTTCTGTTATATTCCACTTGCTTCATCTTCTTCTTCCTCATACCTTCAAAGAAGTGGACAGTTTATGATGTGTAAGTGATGTTAATTATTACTTGCCAGTTGTCATTAAAGTCAAGATCGACATCAGTTTCAATTAACTTGTAGAGTTTTCAAAGAGTTTCATCGCAAGACCTTCTTCTTCAAAAGAGATTGGAGATTCAGAGTAATTCTAGGGTTAATATTGTTGACAAAGTAGACTCAGAACATTCATAGAGTTTTTACCATCGTAACGAGAGTACAATACCACTAGAGGCAAAAAGTGGTAGGTGATGTGTTATACAACTTTGACACCTTAGGTCACACATCAAAGAACCATGACATGTATTCATTACTTAATAATATCAAATTCTGTGACACTTCTCGTTAATTTTTATTTTAGGCATTATTACGTAGTAAGTGAATATGCATCATTTATAATGCAATAGATAGGGGTTGATTATATTTTTGTAAGTAAATGAAGAGCAGAGCACACCATCTATGTGACCTGTTGAGGAATTTATTTTATACAACGGGTGTCTAGCGATTTTCTGTTTTCTATTTATTTCTGATATATCCTTTTCTGAACTAATTTAAGTTATTCTAAATGTTTTTTGTACAATTTATGATTTTTAAAACAATGTTAAATCAAACATAAATAATAAAGAAACCATAAATATAAAAACAAAAAAGTAGCAAAGCTAACATTTGTTTCTAAAGTTTAAATTAAAGAAATGAAGGTCATTGAGTTTATACAACCTTTGTCAGAAAAGTTCTAAGACTGAATTTTGAATTCTTCATCTGTGACAGTTAAGCACAAGAAACGGGTGTTATTCAACCACATGATATGTGTTCTGAATAGGCGCGCTTTCGAAAAGTGTCCATATAAACTCACTAGGTGGTAGGGCTGTGTATATCATCTTACTATTCGTCTGGTTGGCGCTTTTAGTTGGAAGTTGGGACCAACATGATGGACGTGGATTTCGAAGAGAAAGTTAACATTAAATTATACGTTGAGTTAGGTAGGGCCCCTAGTAAAACATATATAGCAAGCAATGCTGACAAGACCTTATTGAGAACCCGTGTCTTTGAATAGCAAGTGCTGTCCGTAAACATCGCATACCGCTACAAATATAAAACGTGTGCATAATATGAGAAGGGCTAAAATTAAATAAAGATATGTGTAACCAAATTTTACGCAACGATTTAGAGAAACGGAAACTTAATACAAAAATTGCTTCTCACACACTGACAGGGAATCAAGAAGCGCCCAAACAGCTAAACTATCGGAAAGAAACATAATTGATGCCACATTTAACGAATGGCGAGGTTATGGTTCACTATCATTAAAAAAAGTGAAGCGACAACCTTTGAAAAAAAACAGTGTTGATTATTTGTTGATGCTAGAGGTTTGGTGCATCATGAATGGCTGAAGGACAACCGATAAACTGAAATTTTTACATTGACATACTGAAACGTTTATGTCAAGCAATTCGGCGACGCCATCCGGATTTGTGAGCATTTGGTTTTTATTGCACGGTAATACAAGACCCCTTACTTTTATATCAGTTTAGGAATATTTGACCAAATATTATATCTCCACTCTATCACATCCCCCATATTCACCTGACCTGTCACCGTGTATACTTTTGAAAATGCCACCGAAAGGTAAGTACCATAAAAATGTTGCAACAATCCAAGCGACTGTGGCAGATGTACTAAGAAGCATCCCATATGAAGCTTTCTCTGCTCGCTTTTATAACTTCCAGGAACGGTGGCAATCGTACACAAATAGCAGACTACTTTGACAAGACCTAGGATCATTAGTTGGCAAGTTGAATAAATTATTTTTACCAAGTAAAATGGAAATAGATAAAAGTAAATGCATAAAATTCTGAGATTTCGAAACATTTAAAGGAACAAAAAGGCGTATACTACGTTAAATAGATAAAAAGCTTTTCTACTGAAACAAAAAATGTGACTTATTAAAAATTACCTGATATATTGTCTATACGCCTCACAATAAACTACTGAATGTATTATAAGTTTCTGGTACATTCCGTACTTTTCAACTTTCAACTTGAAATGTTCTCACTCATACCTTTACTTGTTTTATTCAAGTATTGCCTGGGAAAAATAAAGAAACCGTAAAGTTTTTTTTTTAAATTGCATTTTCTTTGGATATTTGTATAATAATCAAACTGCGTTCTAAGTATGTAAAACAACTTCCAACTGAATGCATCACCAAGTAGCTTACACGCGGACTAATAGAATTACACAGGGGAAAACCTTCTAACAAAAAAAAAGTTGCTCAAAGACACTTTTCAACTTTTGACCAACTTTTGTTTCTTACACACTCTAAGCCCTTGGGGTATTTGATGGCTAGAAATCTTTCTTTTCTAATCACCTCTTATATATTCCAATACTACAGAACAACACAGGAAGGTTGATAATCCAAACTACCATAATTAGATTGTAGCTTTCTGGAACTTCATTTAGAGAGCCAAATTCTTTTTATCACCTTCAAAAGATTCTGCAGAGATAGGGTATCTTAATACCTGTAAAAAATAAGTGTTGTAGCGGGTTCTGTTATCAGCAACTGTGACTCAGTTTAGGCGAAAAATCATACAGAAATGGTAGTAAATGTTACTGGTCAACTTGAAAAAGATTAAAATGGAAAGAGCATCTATAATGTCAAAACTAAATTGTAACAAATGCAGCAAACACATCACCATTTAGAAATGTAACTAGAATACAGTTAACTAAAAATGGAGAGAAAACGAGGTCAGTTAAGAGGATCCGACCAACAAGCTTGTTAAAGAAACGAACCCCGGATGAGACTTACTATAAAACAACCGGAAACAAAAGACTGTTACAGCTGGTGCGAGATGCCATACTGAAAAAGAAGTTAATCAAGTAGCAAACTGACAAACCTAGTTAGCTAACTTAAAACTAGAAATGTCTACAAGTTACTATAGACAATAGGGAGATAAAGATGAAGAGAAACTACACAAACAAATAAGAGATAATTTATCAACATTACCCCTTCGACACAAAATGCAGAATACAAGATAAAATTTGAAATTCAAGAATAATAAAAATAAAACCAGAAGAAGTTTACAGAAAAATAAAAAAGATAAAATAGAAGACATCAAAATAGACAAAAAAATAAGAATGAATAGAATAAAAAACAACGAAAAGCTAAGATGATAGAAATAAAAGAATCAGCTTTAAGATATCTCCATAGGAAGAGACAAGATCCAATGAGCTATCTAACCAAGTAACGTTACCGTGATAAGAAATTAAGCGCCCAAGAAATAACTCACGCAACACTTGAAGCAAAGTTCTTATTGTATGGGTTGTGGCTCCATCTTGTTTGAACCAAACGTTTTTCAGTACAAAAAATTATTGGATCATTTCCACATATCTATTGAAAGTAGCACGCTCGATGAAGAAAACAACTGCGTAGTGTAGTACGCTTTCGACACATTCCCAACCACGTTCAGAAATTTCCTATTACAATGATCATCTTATATTAATCAAAAAAAAGGTCTTGGTGTTACTTCGAACGTAATGTTTGCGCGCAGGTCGTTTCGGAGATTGTAAAATTGGATGTCTTATATTCGCTCACTCCGAAGTCTTATTCTTTCTCTTTTGACTACAAAACAGTAGTTAAAAAGTTTATTACAACAAAATCTATTTCTGATCGTGAATGAAGGCCCGAGGCTTAAGTTAAAAGGCACATTATCCGGCCATAACATAGTTACTGTTCCAAACATATTCTTCAACAGAGGAAGCTCTCTATTTGTTCAACTACTTTCCGACTACTCACGTCTAATGAAATTACTTCCCCTACCCTTGAACTTTCCTACTTCATAATTTTTTGAAAGTAGGGATAAAATTTTATCCAACTTTATACATATTACTAGGTAAGACCAAACATATATCGGGCGATCTGAATGCCAACTCGTTAGAATCAAAAAGAATTGCAAAGAGTATCTAGCAATGAAAAGTCGCAGATAAAGAAAATTGAAGTCTGTACCAAATTATATATTTTGACATTCAAACAAATAAAAAATTAAAATTTTACTTACTCTAAGCTTCAAACAGAAATAAACAGAATCCAAGAATTAAACGCAGAAGAAACAACTTTCCATAAAAAGAAGCAAAGGGAAGAATGTTTAGAGGTAGTAAGAACATAACTTTAACCCTAAAACAAAAACATATACTTGTTCAGGTTTAAATGGACTGTATCGTATTTTTAATTTTAAACAAAGGAACTTCAATCAAAAAGTCAAAGCTAGAAAACTCACTTTTGGAAGCGGACGCTCTGCTGCATAAATCGGCTCCCCGTGCTGTAACAAGGTATGAGTGGAAAAAAGGACAAGTTACCCCAATCTTCGCTGCGGGACCAGAAACGTCTTTCCTGATGTGGGTCCTTCAGCTGGTTGTGTCCGAAGTTTGCGACTAAGTTTTTCTTGGTTCCTCGCCGGGTCAGATAAAAAGGAAATTGGACCAAGCTTTTCCGCCGGCTCAATTTCGAATCCCGAAATAAAATCGGCCAACAAAGCGACCTCCGGGATGAGCAAACTCTGGTCACCAAAATACCGAATCCCGATATAACAATCGGCCTTCAACAAACGACCACCGGGATGTGGAAACTCTTGCCGCTAATTAAACACGCCAGCGAAAACAAGTAATTGGGGATTGGCGCAGACAATACTAAAAGAAGCCCTTTAAAAAAGAAAACTAAAAAATTTAAATAACAGTAGCAAAGAAAAGGCTTGGAAAAACTATTGCGCAAGGTGGAGTAGGATATTTGAAGTGTCATCACATGTTACATTGACAGATGGAAACAAAAGAAACTCGCGATGTAACTATTCCCAAAGCACCCAAGAGAGAATTGTGAGAATATCGAGACAAAAAAGAGCTCAATACTATAAATAGTAAATTTAGAAAAAATTGGAAAAGATACGTCTAGTACACATACAAAAACTAAAAAACGTGAGAAATGAATGTTATACAAAATATAAGAAAAATTTATAACCAATTTACGCTTACTAAAAAATCATTGTTTATAGCATAATCTTATAAATATAACCATTGCAAAATAGAAGCTACCCCAGAACATTTTTGCAATTGCAGCAGACAGCTAAGATAAACAAAGTTAGAAGAGAAAATGGAATGGAAAATTATAATAAAAAATATAGTAGAATAATTCTGAAAATAAGGGCAAAAATGGAATGCAGTTCACATAAGTATCAGAAGTATAACGCAAAAAAGGAGACAGGAAAATAAAAGAAGAAAAGTAATTAATTCGAAATCAAAACAAGAAGTAAGAGTGGATCGGGTAGGGAAGGAAGGGGGGTTTAGTTAAAGATTCTAGTGTCCAACTAACAGTGACCTATGAGGCAAGGCTTGGACATTAGGAAGAGAAGAAGAAAGACCGCTGGGAGCATAGAAAAAAAGAGTAAATTGTAGGGCGCAATTTGAAATAATAAGATCTAGGTCAAAATTGAAGATAAAGGGGCAGAAAAAATTATATCAACTAGATAGGAACCAAAAAGAAAAGTTTTTAGAGAGAGGGAGACTGTTTGGTCAGCACAGATGCTACGGTTTATTGGTTAAATACTTGAGCGTTCCTGTATTAACAGATTAGTTAAAAACGAGTATCAGTTAAGTATAATTCATTTATTGAGTGTCATTTTGATTATTGTACTTAAAAAGACATATTGATTTGGAAAAACAGCACCCAAATAAAGTTAAACTTTAAGAAATAATTACCCAGCTGTCGTGTCGTGGCTAAGGGTCTGCACTTGGGCTAACGATACCGGCAAGAGGCGAACCCTAGGTTACGCCATTGCCAATATACCATACATGGGTATCTCTGCTTTAGTATTGTATTACGGGGGATATCTGTGCGGGGAATCTTGGCTTAACCGCCCGGATCAAGAGAAGAAGACCAACGGTATGCGTGGCTGTATAGAAGATCATCCCCTACTGGATCCTCCCTTGGGCACCGGGCGCCCCCCATTGTATATACCATTAACTATTATAATTTTTCAGACTCGTGGGATTAAATATGGACACCGAAGAAACAATCATTATCAAACCTTTACTTATGTCAGAGGATGGCTCTAGTAGCGACTCCCTGACAAAACATATTGAGCCCATGGAGGCGGAACCAATACAATAGACAGAATCATCTGTCAGACCTGAAGCGGAACCATCAGACAAGGGCCGAGAGGTTGCAGGCAAGAAGACCGAGGAACTGCAACCCAAGAGACTTTCTGATGCCTAAAAGAGAAGGGCCGAGAAAGAAGCCAAGATCAGGGAAGGCACGTGGACGAAGGAGAAGCCCAGACCTGTGAAAACAGAAAAAGGGGGGATAAGAAGGAAAGCGAGGGTAACAAGAGACTCCGCTCAGACTCTTCAACCCCGAAATCCAAGCAACCGGCAAAGAAGCCCAGGAGCGAAGAACAAACTGGTCAATACAGTGCCGCAATGAAAGGGTTAAAGATGGCGGTGCTGGACAGACGCTATCCAGAAATTTTACTGAATCAAGGGCAATCGGACTTGATTCGGGAAAAACTTGTTACTGCTCTGGACCAGACTGCTTCGGGAAGTACTAATCCACCGCAGTTTGAAAGCTCGAGGTACACGGGAGGTGTCTTATGGATCACGTGTGCCAACGAGCTAACTAGAGACTGGCTGAGCAGAACCATCTCAGATTGGGGAGCGCTGATAAAAGGGGTTGAACTTTCAGTGGTAGAGGCTAAGGACCTACCCTGGTCAAGGAAGGAGCTATCCTGGCCTACTCCATTGATGGTGCCTCTTTCAAGATCCTAGAGAGTAAACAGTTTAAGGCCTATTATGAACTGAGAGCTGTTACTTTCAGGAACATTCAAAGTGTTCAAGATGCTGAGGGTACTTTAGATAAACCTCCAACATAGTAGGACTGCTTCTGCGGCCCTATGTAAGATTATGGAGGGTTACGATGTTGCCCTCATCCAAGAACCTTGAACCCATCAAGGCAAGGTAAAAGGTCTGGGGGGAATTGGAGGAGAACTAATATATAGCAGATCCTCAAATAGACCCAGAACCTGCATTTTAGTTAAAAAATACATAAAATGTCTGCCACTACTGCAATTCTGTTCTCAGAATATGGCAGCAGTGATGTTAAGTGGAGGAGGACCAAGGGAGATCATACTAGGATCCGTGTACCTCCCTGTTGATGAACCGGATCCTCCACCGCCTAGGGCAGTGGATGAGCTTGTGAGACACTGCAAAAACATTAGTCTGCAGATGCTCATTGGCTGTGACGCCAATGCACATGCTCTTGGGGTAGCACCGACACCATCAGAGGTGAGTTAGTTTTACAATTCACTGTGGAAAATAAGTTAGACACATTGAATAAGGGTAATAAACCAACCTTCGTTATCAGACTGAGAAGGGAAGTAATTGATATAACATTTGGTATTTCTTTCGTAAGTAACTTTGTTAGACATTGGCAAGTATCTGATGAGGAGAGTTATTCAGACCACAGATACATTAAGTTCGAAAATCACTGGGATTCAGCGAGTGATAGAAAACTATCGTAATTCTCGTAAAACGGACTGGGAAGCCTGTAAGGTAGACCTAGACCAAAACTTGGCGGGTACGATAAGAAAAGTTCACAATAACCTTGAGCTTGAAATGGCTGTGGATCAGTTAACTGAGGCAGTCATTTCAGCGTACAATTAAAACTGTCCCCTGGTTGTAAAGGCTTCCAGCAGGAACTGTGGAATGAAGACCTTGCAATCATGAGAAGGCAAGTAAGAAAACTGTTAAACAGGACCAAAACATCAGGTGACAGGGATACCTATAGGGCATCCCTAACTGAATATAATAAAGCATTGAGAGATGCCAAGAGAAAATCATGGAGGAGGTACTGTGAGGAGATTGAAAATACTCCAGCATGTGCCAGACTCCGTAAAGTACTCTCAAAAGACTCTCACTGCAATTTTATTGGTACTCTAGAATCTAAATCTGGAGAGTACATCAAAACAGGAAAAGAAATACTGATCGAACTTACTCGGATACATTTTCCTGGATCTGGAGAAACCAGGTATCTCTTGATCTTGGCAATACAGCATCAAGGGAAGACTGGGAGACTGCAAGAAGAGTGGTAACTTTCAATAAACTGAAATGGGCTATAAACTCATTTGAAGCCTATAAATCTCCGGGACCGGACGGAATTATTACTGCCATGCTACAGAAGGGCTCGGAATTTCTAATGATAAAGATCTTCATGGCACTCAGAGCCAGTTTGGCCATAAACTACTTGCCTAAATAATAATACTATTATGGGCACCTGGGCATTGCGGTGTCTACGGCAACGAGAAAGCCGATGAACTAGCCAGGCAGGGATCTAGGGCTTATATAGGCTTTATTAAGGAGAGGATACGCACTCATCATCGAATGTACTGGAAGAACCGACCAGGACATTATTTTAGCAAAACCTTCAATAAGGGACCTTGCCAAAAGAGAGCTGCAGAACTCCTTAACCTAAGTAGGGCACAGCTAAAGATAACGATAGGGTTTCTTACAGGACATGCGACTGTAAAAGAACACCTCTGGAAAATTGGTAAATTCAATGGTGACCTTGCAGCAAGGAACCAGAGACAGTCTTACGCATCCTATGCAAGTGCAATGCGTTGTGCAGGAAAAGGCAACGTATATTCGGGAAACCAATCCTGGAACCGGAAGATGTCCAGACACACCCTGTAAAAGACCTGTATCTGCTGATTCAGGGGACATCAATTACAGATTGGTTGTGAATTTATTTAATTAGGGTAATCACAATAAGCCATAGGCTGCAGTGAACATAGAACCATTAAGGAAGACATATCTTTGCAAAAGTTTTAACTTTTTGTATTCTTACTTTCATTATCATGTCATCATATTTTTACCAATACTCGACTAGCACCACTTCAGTTCAGCTTTTGAAAATTTTAATTCTTTGTTACCAAGAATTTGTCTGTCGACAATTTAGACAAACCAAGATAGTTGGATGCACTTACTAATCTCCCTCTCCCATCATCTAACTTGGCATCTTTATTACACTTCTTTTTTCCTATACAAAATTCCCCAAATTCACGCATTCAGTTAAAAATTATAGATAAATTAATTCGGCCCAATTTAGCAGGCAATTATTGCAACAGTTTGAAGTACGTTGTTGGTGCGCAAACAATAATAAAAGCTAAACTGGATTCTAATAAGGCCCCTTATTATAAAGAAAACAATGGTTCGCTCACGATAACGGCATTATCTTCGTGTTCATTGTTTACATTAGCTCACCAAATAAACCTGTTTGTTATATATAATGATTACTTTTCGAATGTTTGACTAACGTATTTGAATACAAAATACAAATTTTAATTAGACGAACTTGTCTTTAAGTGGGTCTTGGGAATTGAACTTCGGCCCCGCAGATTTTAGAACGACGTCTGTAACTACTGTGGCATCCTTCATTTGTTTAGAATTGTTTTTTGAAAGTGTAGAAATCTTTACAGGCATCTAGAGCTCGTGTTGGATTTTCTTGAACCTCAAGGAGGATCTGTTAAATTACATAATATTGTTCCTCAGACCTTATCAAATCTTATTCTTAGGTAGCAAAAACTATTCGCTACTTCTTCTATTAAAGTCACTATTACTTTACACAATGTATTTGAATATTTCCTCAATTGGATTGAACCCATATTTTGCCCTTTCTACGCTTAATCAGTTCATACTGTTTTTCGTACTATTAATTATGGCCGATGCTTCTTCTAAAGTAACCTGGGGGCTTCTATAAATTGGTCTTCTTAATTTACTGGTGTTTTCTACGGACGCTGAAGTTTCTTTTTATTTCTGTTTTAAAGATGCCTAAAGTAATAAGCTCAACTTCCAATTGCTTTGAGGATCGCTTATCTAGAAGAATATTAAACAAGTTTTATGTATATAATAAAAGACCACTATAACTGCTTATAAAAAAAGTATATGAAGTAAAAACCAAACAAATAAAAGTGTCGAGCCATGTGTCAAACTTTTTGAGGTTAGTTAAAAGCTTAGAGCGTGTACATTCTCAGTAGGACGTTTGTTTGACCAAAGGTCAAATATATATAGCCTCTTGTACCTCCCCCTACTTATTACAAATAAAATGAAGACACGACAAGTACAAACTGTACTTGATCTATCCTTTGATATAATATATGTATGGCGCTAATACAGAAGTTACAGGAGACCTAAGGAAAAATTTCCGTAGATAAACGTTACCGATTTTTGCCTTACCTTGTCAAATATTAGTTTTGTACTATCCAATGATATAAACATTAAACCCTCAGTTCAATTCACTCTATTTAAAATAAACTCATGCTTTATGAAAATCTAATTTAGTCCATTTTCTGACCATACGAGGGCACCAATCTTCAAACTATAGCTTTCAGCAGCTTCTTCGGTGCTGCAGCGACTAAATTTCTTCAGTCTTCTCCATACTCTCCTCTCCTCTTCTTGGTACCCATACACCATAAGTTGCTTCTTTGTACTAAATCTTAAAGGCATAAGAGGTGCACTAAATGCAAACAGTTTCGAGTTTTCAGCTTTATCTAGAAATAAATACACAAGATGTGAAGGTCCTTAAGTCCTAATGAAAGTCTCAGTCTTCTTAGCCTTTACATCATCTGTCATTATCAATGTCGGAGGTTTTCCTCAATACAATATAACAAATGCTTCTCAGGATCGAATTCGAAGGACGGATTGCACCGAATGCTTCTAATATTATCGCTTAGTTATCTTTACAATAAGTTGAACGTCAAAAAGGTTTTATGTCAAGGTTGAACAGGTTGGATGATCGTCAGTTCCAGATGCTTACTGACCGAAATAAGAGCATTTCTAAACTAACACTTGGATGGTGTACATTTCGAAAAAGGAAGACGAAAAGGAGAAGAAGAGGTAGAAGGAAAAAGAAAGAAAATAAGAGGAAATCGAAGGTTATGCAATAAACTGAGAATAAATGTCGTTCCATTAATCAATCTCTATTTTGAAGTCCTAGTACTGAGCAATATTCAGAATCTTTCTTAACTTTCCATTATTTGGGCATTAAAGGTCCTTTACTTTCTTAATTGGGAACTCAAAAAAGCTACACTCTGAAGTATGATGCTGAAAAATAATCCTTCTAGGCGACACCACCCCTAATAGTGCACGAAATATAAGACGTTGGCTCACGTTTCCATTTTAAGTCAAAACAAAAAATTTTCTCCTGAACCATTCCAAGTAAGTTCGATCTTCATGGGTGGCATGGGGCCAGAATGAGGCAATACCCTAGCAAAGAATTGTTATATCCCTATTTTCACCCTCACCAAGCCAAATTGTTTCTCTAATTTCTAAAAGGCACTCTACGTCTTTAAACCACTCAGGCTCAGCATAATGGACCCGATGAAAATGGTATTTCAATCTATTTATCCGACTTTGTAGAGACTTTGAACAATAATTGATTAGAACATTATTATTATTATTATTATTACTATATATATAGGCCCGACACTCCGACTCGGAGTATAGGCTGCTCTTTCGAACTCTTCTGATCTGTTATTCACTCGGAAGATCAACCTCTGTGTTTCTTTTTATGTTTCTCTCTCTTTCCCTCCTCTCTTTCTTTTCTCTCTCTTTCTTTTTCTCTCTTTATAGCTTGCTTTGTGTCTTTGCTTGATTTGTTATTCTAATCCAGGTGCTCTTCTCTATGACTAGTCTTCCCCAATTATTGATTTCCATGGTTTTGATATCCTCGGTCACCTGGTCCTGCGATCTTATCTTCGGTCTTCCCCTTGGCCTCTTTTCCGTAGGTAGCCAGTCTGATATTCTTCATATAATGGTATCAGGTTCGAACCATTTCAATCTTTGGGCTTTTATAGTTCTTCTCCTTCCATGAGTTTTTGATCTCGTGGTTCATGAGTGGTGTGTATTTCTCTTGTATCTGTTTTGGCCCTAGTATCTTCCTTAATATTTTTCTCTCTGATGTTCGTGTTGTTCCTTTATCTCTTTTTCTAAGACACATAATCTCTGCTCCATAGGTTATGACCTTAATTGCTGCTTTATAAATTTTTATCTTAGTGCTTTTACTGATGTGTTTGTTCTTTAATATTTTGTGGCATTTCTAGTATGGTCTGTTTCCCGCTTTTACTCGCTCATATCTCTACGCTTCTATTATTTTTGTCATTTATTGTTACTCCTAGGTATTTAAAGTTTTCTACTCTTTGCAACTTGTAATTGTTTATCTTCAGCTCTTTAGTGTTGAGTAGTTTCCTTGAACATATAAGATATTTGTTTTTTCTTTGTTGATAATCAGACCTCGCTTTATGCCTTCTTTTGCTAATGTTAAAAAGGTTTGCTCCAGGGTTCGCTTGTCTCTTATTATTATATATATTAAATAGGACCATCTCCTTATATTACTCCTGTATTTATATTAATGTTTTTTGAGTTTCCATTATTTGTCTTTACTTCGCCATTAATTTTTCCATTGTCATTTTGGTTAGCCTACATTCTTCATTTTTTCATGAGTTGTTATTGGTTGACACTGTCAAAGGTTTATTTGAACTCTATGACAACTATATGCAGTTCAATGTCGTGATCGTATCCTTTTTCCATGTATATTGCATCTATCGTAGATTTCTTTTTCCTGAAACCTTGCCGATATTGTCCTAGTTTCTTTTGCGTGTACTTGGTTAATTTATTTCTTTTTGGTGTTGTTAGTAGTTTGTATGTTGTGTTTAGCAGCATAATGGGTCTGTAATTATTGCACTTTGTTGGGTCTCATTTTTTAAAAATAAAGTATTAATTCTTTCTGAATGTCCCGCATCTTCTTATCCATATGTTCATTTACTGCGATCTTTGTTCATTTTAAACCTGATGATTTTTATTTTTTTAATCTTGTTGTCAGTCCCATTTTGATTGGCCTGTTTGTATTTCCACTTCTTGTCCCTATTTTATTTATGAAGTCTATTTCTTAATCTGCGATAGTTACTCCAGTTCTTCCCATTACATCTTTCAGTATTTTTCTCTACACATCTTCTTTGTTTTCTTCGGGGATTCCAAAAGTTATAATATTCTTTTTCCTTGTCTCGTCTTCTAATATTTATATTCTTACTTGCTAGTTGTTTATTTTTTCCTCTAGCTTTTCAATTTTATTCTTTTGTTGTTTTGAGTTGATGTCTGCTTCATCTACTTTTTTTCTATACTTATCAGTTTGTTCATTTTTTCTGTTTTATTTTGTTGAATAGATCTTGTATCTGCTTTTAAGCAAGTTTGACTGAGCTTTGATCCCTTTGCGTTTGTTCTTGCATCTTTTCACTCATGTGAATAAATTCCACTGCTACTAACAGCTGACATTTCAGAGTTTCACTACCCCACAGCGGAAACTCATGCAACAATGCTCCTCTATACTTTTATCGTTAAAAAAATAAGGGCTGGGAACTCTTGCAATGAAGCTTATGCCTTCAATGAATATGTAAAGAGTGCTAAAATAAAAACTACACGTCCTACTTATTTCAAATTGATTTTGCCATCTTTATTCCTAATAAAAAAACATGTGACAAAAGTCAGCAAAGCAAATCCAGCCAATATAATTTCGTTCCATTTAAAGGGCTGTGGCATAACCTTCTCTTTTAATGCTGCCGTATTGCAATATATTATTATTATTATTATTATTATGTTCTATTATTATTACCTTATCGTAATGCGTATCTGGCACTAAAGGACAGATAATGTTCCCATTAAGTTCCTTTATTGATTTGGAAAGCTTTACCCCTTAATTGATCTCAGCCATGATTGATTAAAAGGTTGTGTGAATTCCAATAAAAGAAAATGAACAATCCTTAGAAAAAAATCGCTGGAAACTGTACTATTTCGGTGAGTAGCACCTCCGTGTTGGTCAAAAATAAATTTAATTGAATCTTTACATAACAAGGTGTACATGCTAAATGGAGTGTGTTGAGTATTGATTTTAAGTTTACGCGCCTACTTGTCATAAAACTAAGCATATCTTGAAAACAAGAGGAAAGTGAGGGGTCAATGTTCATAATACTGTATAGTACAACTCAATTGTCTATAGAAGTTTTAACTTAAACCCCCGATACCTTCTACATTAACTTGAATAAAAGTTTAACAACGTTATCTTCCATAGAGAGGAGATATGACGAAGCAGTCCGCCGTCACCAAGATGAAAGAATGGGAAATATAAGATCTATAAGATGCTACTGAAACTATGTTTTGTAATATTTATAAAACCTGAAGCATTTTGGTATTTCATAGATTTTTTTAGAAATGCCTTCTACTGCCCATTTTTTCTTTAAATTTGCAATAAAATTTTTTAGGAGATACTGGACATTCTGGTGTTTCACCCATATTAAAATCCAAAAATTAAAATCCATAATTTCTTTCTACGTGGCTTCCAAAGATTTCTCTTTAAATAAGAATGTTATAGACCCATTTATAAAAAATTGGCGATTAATAGAAAAAGCATAATAATTAAAAAATAAAACTTAAGCAAACTAAAAATTCACATTTACGGTTTTGGTTAAAATTGAAGAATTTATGAAAAAACTCAATTATCTTACGTAGTGCATTTATATAACACCCTGTATACTAAGTTTACTTTAGATAACGAGATCTTAACTAAACAATTCTCATAATGGCTATCTCTCACAAAACACACCACGCCTATGACCGTAACCGAAATTTGTGTTTGTGGAGTTGTCAAATAGTTTACATATTTTTTTAACCCTGATATACCCATTATATTTACGTCCCCTTAAGCAATATCTCAATGCAACCTCGCTAACTATCGAAAGCATCGTCTGCTCCGTGCCTTTCCGCTTCGGGTGTTTATTTTATCGGTGGCCAGCGCTCCAGATAACTAGACAGGATGTCCAGCGATCCCGTGAAAAGTGTAAGTCGGTCTGTGCCTCAGTTTCGCAGCGTACTAACCCCCGCGCCCAGTTCTCTAGCATAGAAACCCCCGGGTATGTCGGCTTCGCAAATCTGCCCAACCAGGTGCACCGCAAGTCGGTGAAGAAGGGCTTTGAGTTCACGCTGATGGTCGTCGGCGAGAGCGGCCTGGGAAAATCCACGCTCGTCAACTCGTTGTTCCTCACAGATCTGTACCCCGAGCGAGTTGTCCCGGACGCTATTGGTATAACACTCCTCCAATTTGGCCGTTACCTAATGTATTGGTTTTAATTAGAAAAAGGCATGCAAACGGTCAAGCTCGACGCGTCCACCGTTGAGATTGAAGAGCGAGGCGTGAAGCTGCGGCTCACCGTTGTGGACACCCCCGGTTACGGCGACGCCATTGACAACACGGACTGTTTCAAGGCGATCATCCGCTACATCGATGAGCAGTTCGAACGGTTTCTCCGGGACGAGTCAGGCTTGAACAGGAGAAACATAGTTGATAATCGCATCCACTGTTGCTTTTACTTTATATCTCCATTCGGGCATGGGTAAGGCTTTAATATTATTATTTAACATCGTCACAATTGCTTTGTTATAGATTGAAGCCCTTAGACATCGAGTTCATGAAACAACTTCATAATAAGGTCAACATTGTTCCTGTCATTGCCAAAGCAGACGTTTTAACCAAAAAAGAAGTGCAGAGGCTGAAGCAGAGGGTAAGCATTTAAGAATCATTACAGCAACATAATGGCCCAAAGTGTACTAATTAGCCTTGAATTATAGAACATTAGCAAACAAATGAAATTTAAAAAAGATGAAATGTAGGAAGTCGCCGAAACAGTTGCTATGAAATCTCAAAATAGGTTTGTTGGTGCCCAAAATGTACCAACGTACCGTGATAGCTTTTTAAGATTCAGATTGTGTTTGGGCACAGCCTAATTGGGTTGTGCTGCTGTTTAAACTAGTTTTAACTGCTATATTATTATGCATGTAATTATGGTGCCAACCGGTGCTTCCTGCCTGTAACGATTCTGACAGAGAAGATATGCATATCAGTTTAATTGACCTAAATATTTTGCCATGCGGTTTGCCTCCAAGTGTGTGGCTATTATCGTGATTCCAATCTTGTAAGTTAAGTGTGGAGCATTTGTTTAATGTAATCTATTAGTATAATGACTTCATTTGAGTTACTGTGATATGAAATCGGGACTTTGCGTAATAGATTTTTCTCTAAATTAGGGTTGTACATGTTGCAATAAATAAGAGAAATTTTTCTAATTTTACATCCAATCAGCAAATTTTTCTGCACACAACTTTAAACACTAAGAGCAAATCTTACATTGTAATAATTCCATTCTCTCTGTAGAGTTCATCTTGATTCACTTATAATAATAAATTTTGCTACTGTGAAAACAAGTGCAATAGTAGATGAAGACCGAAACGGGAGAGAGATACACATACACTACTCTCTAATATACAGAGTGAAAGTTAACTATAGAGACAAATTTTAAGAGGTTATTCATAGAGAAAAGGAATAAAAACGCTCATATGAACATATATACTTATATAAAAATGCATGTTATACATTATACATACATAAAACCTTGTTCAGGAAGAATAAGGCATCAATGAAACTTGGTATCATGATAACCAAGAACATATTTGAACAAGAGATAAGAAGGAACCTTAGATGACAATTGCAACATTGAAAAATATTGAAAAATTTTGAAAGTTTTGATCTAAGAAAAATGCGAAGAGAAGTGAAAAACAAAAAAGACAAATTTATAAAAAGAAATAACAATCAAGAGCAGTAAAACAAAAATAGGTGACTGAAGAATGCGAGGAATTTGAGATATTACTTAACCTTTGTAGTAGTATATGATGAATTGTCTTCATGAAGATATGGATTAAATATCGACCTCTTCAAAACGAAAATCATAAATCAACAACAAATCACCGATATCCATCTTTTGCAGTTGATGGACAAATCTTATGAAAAGTTACCAGTATGAATTAACCAGAAATGCGATTGTGATGAGGTTTGTATGAGAATCGCAAAAACAATTTTTACAAAACTAAAGTCATTCATTTCTATATCAAGAAAATTTACCAATTGATTTGCGTCTACGAATATGGTTTATCTTGTTATATGGTACATCTTTGAACGTGAAAACTGAATTATATTGAGATATGGGTCTTACAAAGAGTTTTAGCACTCTTCAGATACCAAAGTAGAAGGACAACTTTTGTATATTGGAAATTGTAAAATATATCTAGAACATATTCTAATGAAAGATATGCAATATGGAAATTATAAGAGGACACGATGGATCACGTAGAAAACAACATTCTTGGCAAAATATAAGAAACATTTAGAAAAACTGAAGAAAAAACCCTTTACTTGTTGACATGATGATGAAAAAGGGCAGCTAATCGTCTATGTGCAAACAATATATGGCACTGAAAGAAGATGAGGGCTAAAAACTGTAGAAAAACCTTTCAACCAAAAAAGATAGAAAGGTTAGGGAGATGGCAGCCCAATGACTAGGTGGCTCCTGATCAAAATTGGAGCCCTGTTTGATTGTCACAATTGACTTTTCTTGGAAAAGGCAATGCAACGATCGTTCGTTTTGCTGGTATTGGATAATCCGTCATTAGTGATGCCTTTTGGCGTTTTTTCTTGATAGTTATTCTTGCACACCAGCTTCCATTAAACAGAAAAAAAGAAGATTGATTAGAGAATTAGTTTTTTTACTTCAATTATTTTTTTCCCCATTCCCTGCACCTTATTCGGGTATCAGGTTGCTTCAAAAAAGGATTTCTGATAGTTTAATAGTGGATTCTTAATGTTGCCAATTATATTCAAGGGTAAAATAGAAACTCTTTTAATCTTTTTTGATTTTCTCTTCATTATTTGTAGTTTTCTCAATAATATCTGGGCTTCTCCTTTCTTTTTAATAATCTGCTTATTTTGTTTGTTATCTCTTCTCCGTTCAGTGCTCTCTGATAACCTCAATCATTATGTCAGCTGGCAGACATAATTGCTTACACACGAGCTATTTTTTTACATAATTTTTTTATTCGATTTCAAGTTTATAATCTATTCCTATCTCTAGTTTCCCGGATAAATATACATTAGTTTTGATTAGGCTGTATGATAAGATCCTGCTGCTAATTCCGCTGCTCTACAAGGTCGTTTCTGTATCTTGCTAACTATAGTTGTATGTGCTTACAAGTCTGGATTTCACTGGTTGTATATGGGATTTTGAGACCATTTGTGATGTATCGTGGCGCTTTCGTCAGCTTGTGAAGGGTTTTAGATAGAAATTGCTGCAACCCTATAGTTGGATCCCATAGATCCAAATGGGTTTGAATATTACTTTGTATAAGAATAGCTTATATGAAAGGGAACATTAAAATCTATGTTCAAATAATCAGTGCATTTAACTTTTGTTTAGCTGTTTCCTCTTGTCTCTGATATGTGCGCTCTACGTGAATTTTTCATTGAGATACGTCCTGAGGTTTATTTCTGTTTTCATTGGTATTGGGATGTTCAGTCTAATTTACAGACAAACTATTTGTCTGATGTTATATATTGTTTGTGTGAATTTTTCACTGTTGATTGTTACTTGATTGTCAGGCTAGCCGTATCCTGTAAGTCGAAGGAGTAGATGAAGTAGAGAAACGGTCCCAATATTGCATTGTGGAACTCTGGACATGATTTGGTACTAGCCTGAAACCTCATAACAATCATATAATTGCCAAGGTTGGCTAATGTACTTATATTGTATTGGAAAGTTAAACGTAAAATGGTATTGTATACAAACGCCCTTTTTGGAAGGTGTTGTGATATTTATCCTACTATCAGGTCCTGTCTGAAGAAATAGTGTAGTTGTAGATGTAACTAGCATGAGGCGTCTAGAAATGACTTGACTTTGTTGTTATTGGTATTTAATTTAAAGAGGGGGGGGAGGTAGAGTCGTGAAAACATTGACATAGTGTTCACCGAAATAGCTGCTTTATCTTTATTAAGTGGCGAAGCGAAGCGGAGTCACTTACTAACTTCATGTTGTCCGTTCGTCCGTCCTATCACAAAACTCGAGAACGGCTGGGAATTTCCAACTTCTGTTTTCACCAATCGACAGGTGACCAAAAAGGCTTGTTTGCTAGTGATTTTGAAACTGATTGGTCAAAGGTCAACTAGAAGGTTCTCAAATTTGGGAGACTGTTTCGCCACTTCGCTATGCGTTGCAAGCTTTGCAGGTTTATTTGTTCTGACCTAGCTATTGGCGGGATTAATAATTTTAAAGTTCTTCGTTGTCTTCCATTTAGTGTGATTATCAGTAAAGAGTTTTGATATATAGTATTTAAAGAATTCATTAACACATTTTGCAGTTGCTGAGCAAATCCCTTACAGGAGGTTTTGCATTGTCTGATTGTTGTTCTATTTTTTCGAACTTACGTTTCTCGACAGTGAGGTCTCTCATACATGGTGAGGGCTGTTAGTGAATTCAATAGTGTTATTTGTAGAGGTAAGTATGGCTTGCCAAGCAGCTTCTGGAAGCATGGTGGTATTGAGTAGTAACATCGAGATCTTGATTGTTTCTTATTGGTTAAGCTGAGGTTTTTCCCTGAGTAATTTTTGAACTGTAAGCAACTCATACAGGGTTGTGTCCAGAAGTAGGACTGTTTTTTCCGCGCGCGCGGAGCGATGGAGGGGGTCTGCAAGGCCGGATGTTATGGAGGGGAGCCTTGGGAACAGGTTTCGACCTGCGGAAGTCGCTTGCGTGCGTTAGTTGAGTGTGGACCACTGTTTTAGTGACCTCCTGTTGTGACGCCTCGTCGTCAGTTGCGATGGAGCGAAATTTGGAGATGAATGTCGAAATCGAAAGTGAAATCGATGTTAATTGCATTTTTTGACCGTCTTGGCATTGTCCATAAGGAGTTTGTACCTCCTGGACAGACTGTAAATGCAAGATTTTACGTGGAAGTGCTCACACGGCTGCGAAATCAGATCACACGCGTGCGACCAGACCTGATGGGGAATTGGAAGCTCCACCATGACAACGTGCCGTGCCACGGCGCGTGGATTGTGAGGGATCTCCTGGCCAAATTCGGCGTTTCCACGTTGCCTCACCCCCCCCCCCCTACAGCCCTGATGTGGAACCGCCGGACTTCTTCCTGTTCCACCGGATCAAGAGGCATCTCAAGGAGCATCGTTTAGACTCAGTGGAAGCAATCCAAGCGGCAACGAAGAGGGCGCTGAACAGCATCCCGGAAGATGACTTCCAGAAGGCCTTCGCGACCTGGAAGGCTCGCTACCAGAAGTGTGTCAATGTACCAAAATGTTCAATAAATTTTTTAAAAAAAAAATCAGTCCTACTACTTTTGGATACCACCCTGTATATTTAGTATAAAGTCTTTAGTAATCATGGTTGTGCCTAGAGTAATTATGACTGAAAAATGATTAGTAGATAAGTCTTGATTCGATCTCCTTTAGTATAGATATTTGCTATACTGTTAGTCTGCATAGTCCAGTAAGTCCGATAGTTTGTTTGGATCACTACGCCAATGGTGAGGATAACCAGAGTTGTTTATTTGTATTGCTCTTAGTAGGTTACATCCTTTTAGATTGATTATCCTTGACCCCTAAACTATTTTCCCCATTCCAATCACCTTCTGCTATGAATTTAATGTCTAGTGACCTGAGAAACTCTTCATATTTGTCAGTTGAAACAGCTTGCCTCGGTGGGCTGTGAATTGCTGCAATTACTAACGGTTATGAAAGAGTATGAATTTGTATGTTTGCACTTTGGACTTTTCTGTTTGGTAACCTTGTGATTCATGATGAACAACTGTGTTTTTGAATATTACAATTGAATTGCCATGGAGGTTTTCAAACGAGTGCTTAACATAAAATATGTAATAAGATGATATTTTGGTGCTGTCTTTTTCGTTGGATGAGTTTCTGAAATGAGCAATATATCTATTTGTTACAGCCGTAGAAAAGTTATGTCGGAAACCTGGTTAGCAATGTCGGTGTTCCATGATCAATATGTCCAAAGCTGTTATTTTGAAGCTATTGCTTTTATAACATTGGAAAGTATGTTTAGAATCATTCTATTCTGGCTTAAACAGTTGATAAACTTTGTTTTAAATTCAAGGAAGAAGTTTGATAGCATCTGCTGCATGTTCATTTGTTGGTTATTATTTGGTGGATTGTTGCTTCTTCTTACCCACGTTTGAAGGTAATTAGGTGCATTTTGTGGGCGTTCTTGGTGTCAGTCATTTATATTTGGAGGCTGAGTTTTATTTGCTATTCCTCTAAAAAATGCGTTTCTGGCTTTTGAATGCCCTGATAAACTGTGCGACCTTTATAATTGGCCAAGTGACTTCCACCACATAAAGCATATTTAGCTGCTGTGTTGGGACCTTTCTCTAGGATGGTGAGTTTGACATTGAGAGATAATATTTTTCTTCCTAGGAGGTTGCAACTGAAATAATTATTATTGATGTGTTTTACGCCAAATACTTTTTATTGTTTTTGTTTGGTTCAAGTTCTACCATAAAGAGAGGAAAGGGTTGTTTAGTTATTCTGTAATAAATGTTTATGATGTAATGGACGTTATGACTTATGACGTTGTCCCGCTAGTTTGTTCTCAATGGCATCTACTGGAATAGAATGATGTAAGTTTTGGATGACCCTTCTATAAGCTCTTTCTTCTTTAAGTTAATGTGTGTGGTGAATTAAAGTCGCTTTAATTTTCTGTATGATTGTGTTAGACGTTACTGATATAAAATATTGTTCTTCATCAAGAACCTAAGCAAGATGTTCTATCATTTTCTCATAATTAGTGACACAGTGAATGTAAATCGGTAGGGTTTTGAGGTTTAATTTTATTAGCTGTTATTATCATTATTATTTCTTTGCGAGAAAATACTGTCTACCAGTCGTTTTTCATTAAACTTCCTTGATTGGTGGCATTGTCAATGTCTGTATTATCTGTATTACTTTCAACAATTTTCTGCATACCCACATAATCTGTAAGATTGTCGGTGTGTACTCCTGGAAGGTTTTGTTGCTATATATTGGATTACAATACGTGTGGACTGTGCTTTCATTATGGGGTACAATTGGGTGATTTTATTGTTGAGAAATATTGTATTTTTGAGTACACAGTATGTTGAATGTTATGTAGTATGTTGCAATTGCTGCATATATTAGTTGCATACTTATTCTTCTTGATTGCTGTTGGTCCATATATAGCTCTGGAATGTTCACAACCGTTCAAGAAGGGTGGTGCATGAGTAGCATCAGAATTTTCATGAAAAACATTGATTCTATTCAAAGCTCATTATGGAAAATACAATTTCAAGGATCATTTGTGGTTGCCAATTTTCAATTCCTATTTCGCTAAGGTTTCTTCATGATTTCTTTCTGTTATTTTTCCATCGATTCAAAATCTGATCCTGCAGCCATATATTATAACCAAACTATCTCATTCTTTGTGGCCTGACAAAAATAGTTATCTGTGGTTGTTCATATATTTGCTTCAGCTCTTCATTTATTCTTCTCCTCCATTTACCTCCTTTTATAACACCAGACATGCTTCTCAGAACATTAAAAAATTATTGCCCCTAGAAATTTTATTTTTGTAATGATCCTCCTATTTCGATTCTCTCCTCACTATTTCTTGTTATATTAACTTCCAGATAGTTAAACTTTTTCAACTTTACAACATTGTATTTTGTTACATCTTCTGTAACGAACTCTCCAGCTTCTTATCCCCTCTTTGGTCTTTTTCTATTATTATATATTAAATTTGCCTCTAGTTAACCACTAATATTTTACTTTTTTCTATTCTACTTCTAATAATCTATTTTTGATTATATGAAGTCCACTCCGATAATATTGAACCGATGTTAATATAATGGAAATAATTTACGTGCTTACGATATAACCTGGCAGCCAATGAGAGAAAATTTCGCTACCCAGATCAGTTATATATATTATTTATATATATATATATATATATATATATATATATATATATATATATATATATATATGCGATGACTAAACAATTAGAGTACAGAATCTGTGCAAAGCTGGAATAATTATCTATAGAAACTAGTTTGATGATTCAGAGGGCTTTCGGGAACAAACACGAATAAGGACATGGTACAAACGATTTAGGTAGCTGAAAATCTGTTGAAAGTGGTTTGCCACACCAAAAGGTGTGTAAAAATCACATCAAGGTCAAGGCCACATTTATTTTAGTGGTGTCCATTTTATCACCTTTAATCAACTCTACAGCATCCGGTGTCCATGATTGGATGTCTCTTTCTAGTTCTTGTTGTTTTAGTTTGGCATCCATAGGTTTTGCTGTTTATGATTACTGTACCTTCTTCTAACTTCTCGCAATTTTCTTTTCTCTTATTTGAATTTTTCGTTTATTTATCAGATTAATTTTAATTATAATGTTGGTACTGTAGTTGTTTTTTCCCTTTATTTCTTCCTCATCTATTCATGAACTTTTACCTTTCTCCAATCCATGATGCTGCTCTTTCCTTTGCCTCAATAACTATTCAATTAAATTAATATATTAGATCTTTTAAAAACGGATCCTTATAACTGGAGGCTGTACGTTTCCTATAAACTTTCAAGGTGATATTAAGAACTGTAGTCTTTATTGTAGTTGTTGTAAATTATTGGGCAATAAAAACATACAAGGGGTAAGTAGAACAAAGTTAGAACATCTCTAAATCTTCTTTGGACCAAAAGATATACAAAACCAAAATTCGAAAGGCTCTTTGTTTTTGGTTGGCCAACGTTGGATGCTAATTTGAAGACAAAAAAGAAAAAAATATTTTATGAAACATATGAGAACTTTTATAGTAAAAATTTTGGAACGTTGTATAGGCTGCTCTTGAATTGCCTAGTTGCGTATCGTGTTTTGAAACGTTTGAGGTTTTGGTCTTTTCTTAGAAGTAATCTGCTAACTATTTAAGTTACTGGCAATCACGAGGATAAGTAGAATCCCCAAAGCTGCAGCATTTTATTTTGTAAAAATAAAAGACCGGAAAAACCATCGTCAAGAAATTGTTTCGTGGCATTTTGTATCCGAATTTTTATGAAAAACAATTAAGCCTTCTTGTTGTAGATGAAAAGGTGGGGTAAAACTTCCTTCCTAATGTCAAAATAAAAAAGTTATGAAGCAAAGGGTGGTTCGAGGGTGGGGGAAATGATTTCATTAGATGTAGATAGTAGAGAAAATTTGACTACATGGGTTCTTAGTAGCCAATATGTGATGGAGAATTTCTGTTGTCAAAGCATATATTCGAAATATGTACTCTGCTGTGGCTACATACCATGCTCTTTGGGCGCACTTTCAACATGCACATCTGACCTTTGTTTCTAATTGAAAATCGATTTTGTGTAGGTAGGGAATTTTGGAAGTAGTAGTGGTTTTGTAGTGTGAAGGGGACAGTATAGTGCCACAAGGCGGAACACACACAACTCGAAGTGTGAAAAACATCAATGCAGTAAGACGTTCCATTATGCGATCTGTGCATAAACATGCCATTACTCTTTCCTTGTCTAGTCGTACTACATGGAGAATTTTGCACCAAGATCGTTGTTTTTACCCATACAAGATGCTTACTGTATAGGAACTTTCCAAAAATGATTGGCAGAATTGTCTGGAAATATGTGGAAACATTTTGAAAAGCGCAATTATTTTCCTCACTAATCAAACGCATTTCCATTTGTTGAGATCCGTTTATAAACAGAACCTTTGTTATTAGAGTGATAACCCATAAGATATCCATGAAAGACTTCTCTACAATTAATATGCCACTATTTGGTGTGTTATGAGTAAAGTTGGGATCATTGGCCCTTTTGAGGAGGGACGATCCTACAATTTTTCGCACCGAATCTTGATTTACTGTAACTGAATAACTTTAGTTTCAACAAAATGCAGCCACAACCCATGCAGCAAGAGCTTTGTTCTAAAGGCTGCGTGTTTTTTTGGGGGGGGGGGGGGGCATGTAATCCTAGATGCGATGACGCTTGGTTAGCCCATTCGCTTCGCGTGACGTCTTTCTGTGGAGATATCTCAAGGCTAAGGTTTACAAATATCGCCCTTGGACCCTTTAAAGTCTACAAAGTTCAATGCTTCGAAAAATCAGGCGCATTCTTCAACAGATGTTGGAAAGTGCATCAAAAATAGAGACACTATTTGGTCGCCGATATCCTCAATCTGTACTAACAGTTGAAATTCTTGAATCGTTTATAACCTTGCAAATCTCTCCCAATGTGCATTAAATATACACAGCGACTTTCATTGCCATAATTTTAGGACGCCTAATTGGACATTTCACATGCAACTACTATGGATGCCTTCAAAAGAAAGTTAATAAATTTTAATTGATACAATGCTCTCAAAGAACAAAAATCAAATATTACCATGTTGGGACTCTGAGATAATAGCTTTTTCTTTTGAAGACATTCATTGTAATTACGAACTAAGGTCAAAATCCAATTTACGTTCGGTGATTGGTTCTGGATCAAATTTTTTCTTGCTGGAACATTTCAAGGTCAACCGTTGCGTCAGTTGTTAAATGTGAATGTGGTAAAAACGCAACAAAAGATATCTAATAAGAGTACAGATAATTGAGCAATGATTTAACAATTACTCGTTTTATTTCAACGTGAAAGTGACAAGAAGGGCGAAAATAAGAAAAGTGCGTGTATACTGCAACTTTTGTTATAGCAGTAGTAGTAGTAATAATCTTTTTTTGACTGTTTGTCACCAACCTTAACCATCCCTCTAATCATCTTCCTCTCCTGCTTATATTTTAAATATACAGCACTAATATTATGTTTTCTTGGTTGTCAATTCAATATTCAAAATGAGGCACCATCGGTATCTCTATGAGATTCCAATGCATAGTTATTTTGTTTTTTTAATAAATTTTGTATCAAAAAGTTTTTGCACTCGTGGGTTTTTAAAGAGATGTAGTAACATACTGCCTTTTAGGTGCTCGGTGAAATAGCAGAGAATGGTATCAAGATATACCCACTGCCCGAGTGCGACTCCGACGAAGATGAGGAGTACAAGGAGCAGGTGCGCCAACTAAAGCAGGCCATACCATTCGCTGTATGCGGCTCCAACACGACCTTGGAGGTGAGGGGGCGGAAAGTGCGCGGCCGACTTTACCCCTGGGGTGTGGTTGAGGTAGAGAACCCTGAACATTGCGACTTCATCAAGCTGCGCACCATGCTGATCACACACATGCAAGACCTGCAAGAGGTCACACAGGAAGTACACTATGAAAACTACCGCTCTGAGAGGCTGGCCAAGGGCGTGCCCCCGCCCACGCCCGTCGCTTCAGCTAAACGGAACAGGTAATTTACCTCTGTATAGTTTCACTTAAATTCGAGGTTCATTTTAATGTTGCAATACAGTGAAGACAAGAATTGTATGCTGTCCGACAAGGACCGTATGCTGGCTGAGAAGGAGGCCGAGCTGAAGCGGATGCAGGAGATGCTGGTGGCGATGCAAGCCCAGATGCAGCAGCAACAATAGCAGGCCCGGCCGAGCCAAACGCTGTGCCAATCGATGCTTGCGAGTGCATCTCTCTAGATTAATAGACTAGTGTACATCTCACATATCAGGAAAGAAATATATATGAGTACTTAATGAGTCGACTAATTGATGTAGGCCTTGTTTGAGCCTTGGCAATCCGGTTATGTTCGTTTCATAACAGAAAATTGGCCTGTTTGTTAGCCCTAAGCCTCTGCTGTTTCCTTTTTTGTGAGCGTCATTAACATATTAATAATATTGTTTCTATGACATGTAAACTATTTTTATAAGACTATATTTGATGTATGTGAAGCCGTTTGAATTATAATTTTTTTATGATTGACATCAGATTTACACCTTATTTAGGAACCTGTCTAAGGTAAAGCAGATTGGAAGATTCCATCTTCTTGTGTTTTGATGGAGCATCACAGATGGGAAGAGAACAATATGTATAGGAGATGATTTCTGAATAAATTACAAGAATTGAAAGAGATTAAAAATTACTTAGTTTGAGGTGCCGGTCATTATGTTCATCACGGAAATCTAATGTTACGAAGCATGGTGAATAAATAATACAAAAAGATCAAATTAGTCGACTGGAGTACACCATCTTAGTGTTAGCTAATAGTGATAAGAAAAAGCTCCCTTATTGGGCAGCTGGTTAACCCTGAAAAGTTGAAACATATCAACCTTCAGATAAAAGATGTATAAACTAGTAGAGAGCCTTCAAAGTCAAGAATAAAGTCTGTATGGAAACTATGAATTTGTTGAAATCTCGTCATGACATGCTATGAGTCTAAAAATATTGATGAAGAAAGACATATTTGAGAGAGTTTGCTGGAAAATGTCACCAAGTAATATATCCAAAGATTTGTGCTACAACTGTAGCAGTAGATAGCAGCAGGATGGAAAGTTCTAAATATTCAGAATAGCAAAAACAAATCCGAGATAGGAATTCGATCAACATAACAGGTTTTCCCAAAAATGGTACAAGCACTTGCTTTCCTTGTGTTAAATAATCCACAACAAATGCATGCATATTAATAGCAATTCTATGACAATACTAGATGAAACCTGCCAATATCTACCCTTTTCTTGTTATCCGCTAGGCGATAGACTGAAAACCAATTGCAAGTTGAGATGAAGGAGGAAAAAGACCTATACATCTTCTTAACTATTTATCAATTTCCTCTAAGTCTTTCCTGTTACTAATGGATTCTTAGTGTTCTCACTGCTACAAAGAGATTTGAAACACGTATATGAAGAACTAAAAAGGGAAAAGATAAAAAGGCCCACTTTCTCTTTATATGGCCAAATGTTTTCATCTCCAATGATACTTCAATAGGAACAGTAAAAAGGCTTATCTTCTCCAAATCTACACCAAGGTGGATAACAGAAATGAATTGTATAATTTACCTCTAACAATAAAGACCAGTTATGTAATAAGTTCTTTCTTCTAGCATTCTTAAAATAAAACAGATTAATAACATAGCTCCATGATAATGTTAGAATGGTGCAAACGTCTTTAAAAATAAAATATTTAGCTTTCTGAAAGAGGAGCTAATGTTTCTTTATAGGGAAGTTATACATAATTCTTGTCTCAGTTCTTGGTTGGTCATTAAATTATGCACCATATAACATTCCACTAAAATGACCTTTTTGTAATAGGGAAAATCCTGCAGAGACAGTATACCAGTGTATGATAAGACTTACTAACCCACTTCCTTCACCACAACGTGTTTATATAGGATCATCAGTCCGTTTCTTCTTTCTCTTAGGTACTCATGAATATTTTAATGAATGTACGTATGCATCTTGATCTATATATCATGACCCCAGTGTTTAGATCTATTACCACTTGCAGCATTGCAAATTCTATTATCTATGCCATAGCTATCTAACAGTATCTTCCTTTGTGTTCTCAATCATTCCTCTTCTCATTTATTTACTAACATCACTCATAGTGGAGGCACCACCAGAAAAACCTCTTCCAGCTGTTTGGTCTACGGATGTCCTATATATTTATATTATCCCTTTTTCTTTCATTCCCAAGGATGATTGCATGTTTTATCTGAAACATAGGCAGGGTGTGGTCCCGGCCGTGCCGTGCTCGTTGCAGCGCGAGTGCACCAGGCCCGTTCCTGTCCGACACACAATCTAGTCACGCTCGGGGACCATGGGTTGTTTGGCCTGTGGTTTACCGAGCGCTTAGCTATTAATCGTTCACACACAGCTCAGACGGGGGCGGCCTGGCCGTGCGACTGTCAAGCGTCTCCGCGGTCGTGATCGCTGATCGCCTAGCGTCCCCAATTGGCTGTGAAAACTAGAGGCTTGCCCTAGTATTCGGACTGGAGTTAGCTCCTCCATGGGACGGGAGGAAGGCCCGATCCAAATGTGGGAGTAGGCCCACTTAGACCGCTAGTCGTCAGCCTTGCCTAGCAAGGCATCCACCCAAGAGGTGTCAGAAAGACCAGGGGAGCAACTTGTTGCTCTGTCACCACAAGTTTTGATGGGAGATTGGATCTACAATCTACCCCCAATAACCATTCGAGCAGTGGTAGTGGGAGACAGCTTCGGCTATCTTGCCCAAAATGAATTACAAGTCTCTGACTTAGTGCGATACTATATCGGGGAGGCTGCTGCGGCAGCTCTGCCCAGAACGATCTTCGGATCATCTAAGAAGGGAGTCTGGCTCTTACTAAAGCAACCCTGCTTGCAGGCGTGCAAACCAAATAAGGTCATTGGGAGGCTGCCGTGACAGTCCTGCCTAGCACAATAATTTAGAACAGTGCGAAAGCCATGGGTAGGCGGCTGCGGCTGATCTACTGGCTGTGAAAACTAAGGAAAACCCCAGGGTAGAGGGAGGCCCTGCGGGGTAACCATAAAATATATATATATCTGAAATTAAGTTTATGTTTCTTCAACTATGATTTATCTTATATAGATCCTTATTGACGTTATTTAAGATTCTGAGTCATTTGATGATGTTACTAAAGCTAGGTCATCTATGAAACTGATAAGCTTTCCCCCTTCTTCAGAAGGGGTCCTAAACACATCATCGTATAAGTTGTTCCACATATATCAGCCCTTCAGAAAATATAAATTAGATATGACATTATTTTTTATCCTTTGGTCCTGTGATATTATTGTTAACCTACACTTCCTTTGGCGCTTCAGTAGTATTTGTTTTAAGACAGTTTTTCTTTAATATTCAACATGAAGATTGATCCTTACTTGCAGCCTTATATAAAAGACCTCTCGATTAATTACTATGTTCTTCTTTTCTAAATTGTCTTTATTATTGCCTCTCTTTAGTACAACATAAATATACCGATAATCACATAGGTTTTCCTTCCCCCAGCAGTGATTTCCATTCCAAAATGCTCATTGTTATTTTGTGTTGAGTATTGATATAAGATTTGCTACCCTCTTCAGCATTAGTTGACACTTCCTCAGTGTTGCCGAAGCCTGCCCAATGTCTGCCTGATAATCGGAGGAGACTGGGTTTAAATCGTTTGGTATTATCACTTATTCCGTTTAAGTCCATGAAATAATCATAATTATATCGACACTTTTCATGTTCACTAACTTCAATTTTTCCAGCTGCTTCCTTGCACTATTTTTTTGTAGATCCAGCTATTATCATGTCTATATTAAATTGCAATTCAATACAAGGTCCATGCAGCTTGTAAATGTTCTAAATTTGTTTGTAATAGTTTAAGTTCCATCAATACTATCTATTTTTGCTGATACAGTTTCCTTCTCACATCTTCCATCACCTTACCATAGCCCAGAAGTATTTAATTTTATTGGTTCATGTCCATCTTATCCATAGTTGATGCACTTCCTGTTTCAACTCTAAAAGTAGCATATAACATATTACTTCTTACTTCATACAGGCCATCATCCTTTCTAAAATAACATCTATAACTTTGAGCGTTTTGTCTATAAGAAAGGCATGCATTAATTTTATATCTTTGACCATAAGGTGACTAAGACACTATATATGAACAAAATTTAAATTATGATCTTTTTTCTCTTACATTATTGATCTCAAAGTAAAATTTTTCTTGATGAAAACTGACAAACAAGATTAGCAATGAAAACGAAACCACCAAGATCTTATCTTCAATGTAATCGAAGATGACTACGAAATTTTTTATGGAAAATCACTAACACTATCCAAAAATAATAATTAGTATTTTTTTAAATTCCAATTTTATTTAAAAACTCTTAGTTTCAATTAGAATACAACTTAATTGTAGCATCCGCACCTGACGTAAACACCCACGGCTGCAGCGGATGGAAGAGCACCCCAAAAATGCCAAAATCATTCATAGCTGTATGATTCTGCATTCGCTTCAGAGGCACTATCAGTGGATTCTGCAGCAAGTCACTGTAAAAGAGCAGCGTTAGAGATGATCATTAAAATAATCCTTAACTCACTTATAAACCATCCCATGAGAAATAATTAGGCTTCTATCATCAGAACCTGAAGCAAACAGTGGGTACCGCTTGTGGAAGCTGATCCCTCGCACAGCTGTTCCGTGCAGCCGCAATGTTTGATATGGCTTTGTGCTAAGATCCAAATCAAACCACAGCACTTTACGGTCATAAGTTCCCACCAACAAGTTATCTCCCCCTGGGTGGATGTCCATTGTGGATATCCATTTACAGCTGGTCAGCAGTTTCTTAACGAGCATCTGCTTCATCAGATCGTATATTCTGACATGTCGCTGAGTGGCAACGAACAGAAATGGTTTAGAAGGATGGAATAAAACACACTGAACAAGTCCTTTTGGCTTGGAGAACGGAATTTGCGAGCGCCTTTTGGAGACTTGTCCGATGAGGACTGACCGATTCTGCCCATCCGGCATAACCGATGCGAAATAATCTCCCCTCCCGTGCCAGCTGACTTGTGTTACTTCTTTGAAGTGAACCAAAATGGCTCTGTAACCTTTTGCATACTCATCCTCGTCTGGTTCACGCCATTCCACAGTTGTGCGCACGCGTTCACTTATGATATGGTCATTAGGTGGGGAGTCTTTCAAAACCGTGTCTGTTTTGTTGCAAATTAAGGTGTCTCCCACGTGAGGATTAACAAGAATCACTTTGTTCCCGCTGGCAATTAGTATGAGTGACAATGCCTGGTTAGGACACCACTTAACAGACCTTACAACTGCATCTGTTTGTATGGTTTTCAGACACCTGCCGGTGTTAATCTCCCATACTTTAACTGTGCAGTCGTCGGATCCGCTCACTAGATACTGGCCGGTCTTGTCTGTGTCAATAGTGCGCACCATATCTGAGTGCCCGATGTACTCTAGGGCTAACACGGTCGGGAATGGCTGAAGGTCGCGTGGGCTGGGCAGCTTTGGCACCAGAGCTTCCGGCTCGATCGTCACCTTCATCTTAATAGCCCGCGGGCACAGGTAGAGGTCCAGGCAGCGCAAGAAGCGCTCTTTAATGAAGCGCGGGTATGCGGGCACGTTACGCAGCGAGTCGTACTTCTGCGGCACGAAGTGCAGCTTGCGCTTCCACGGCGTTTCCTTGAACTTATTCCACTGCTTCAGCTCACGTGCGTCGAAGAGGTACTCGGACGGCGGATTGTAAGACTCCGCATGGCCGGGTAGGTGCCGCTTAGGCGCCGGGATATGCTTGTGAATGCGGCGCATGTGCTCTGGCTGATCGTCCGCCTGCCACAGCATGTAGAACTGCGGCTCCTTCTTGGCGCGCAGCTTCTCCTGCTCCTCGCGCGTCTTGATCCAGCCCATCTTCAGCGCGTGCACCAGCTTGGACACCTTCTTGGCCTCGTCCTTGCTGGGCAGGAAGGAGCGCTTGCTCGCCGGGATCTTGCGCACTGGCGTCTTCATCACCTCGCTCGAGAACCACTCGATCCATGGCTGCAAAGTTTATTCGTGAAAGAAAATTGATTAGTCGCCCAACTGCCCCCCCCCCCCTTCAAATACCTATGAAACACTGACCATTCTTGACAAAATAAAACACTAATCTATTCGATAATTTTCCTGAAGTGCTTACCAAAAGCTCGCTAAAAGTCATCCACAATTTCGCCATAAAAAATCACATAAAACGCACAGAATCCTTATCAAATTAGACCCAGAAAGATCACCTTGTCTTATAATTTTCTTATCAAGTTCGAATAAAATTTAAATGATTTTGATACGAAAAAACTTTAAAGTTCCACCCAACGAACGTTGCATGTTATCAATTTCAAGATTATATCCCTTTTAATTGCTGGTTCATGTCTCAATGGCGCAAATAACATTTTTGGATTGTTAAAGATGTAGCAAAACGACGCGAGGAAGGAGCAACAGATGAAGCAAAACGAATAGAATTGAACCGAGATTAGACAAGGTGAAGCGAAAAAAGTCTACACTAAGAGAGAAGATACAAGCCAAGGTGAGGTGAGGCACGACAATGTGAAACGAGACCCACATAAAGAGAAGAAATGTGAGGTGAGGTACGGAAAGGCAAGATAAGACGAGGGGAAATCACACAAAATAAGAAGGTGTAAGTTGAGAGGAAATAAGATGAGACGAGGCGAGAAGTAATAGAAGATAACGAGAAAAGAAGTAAAGCAAAAGAATCACACTACTTAGGAAAAATTCAAGGACAAAGTCAAAATAATAAACGATAACATTAATCTCAGACGATTCTAGGAAAAAACCAATTTAAGGAAGAAGTGCAGAGAAAAATTAATGAAGTAAAGATAAACTAAGAAAGAAACTCAAGAAGGATGTTTTGATTGGAATAAAAATCCAAGCATAACTATTGGGATCTAGAGAAGGAACTAATAAGAATAATTAGCAGAATAAAGAAGAGGTTAAAGACAAAGAGATAGATGTTATAAGGAACGTAGATAGAAGAAGCAGTGAAAGACTCATACTAACACAAAAAGTTGCAAATTTTAACAAACAGAAAAGACGTACAGGGACATGCATACAGAAAGGTTACCCTAAAGGAGTTCTTGAAGAAAGGAAGAAACTAAAAACAGACCTAATAGAAGCAAAGAAGCATACTTAAAATATAATAAACTGATTACACAAAGGCAAGTCTACAGAACACAAGAAGAAGCTAAAAGAAAGGAAGATACAGAAGAAAAAAGATGGTAGAAGAAAATCCAAAGAGACTAATACTAAGGAAAAAACTAAGGGAACCACAATAGAAGAAGACAAAAAAAGAGAAACAAACATTAAAGATTGAAGGAATAACAGAGAAGAGAACAGCACATAAAAAATTAAAAAGTAAAACTGAAAAACGAAGAGTTGGGAGAAGAATACCCAGGAAAAGTTTGAGAAAAACTTACAAAATGGGACAATAAAAACAAAAACCCTAAATAAAATGAGAAATGCAAATATTGAAAAAGCTAAAATCATTTGGGGAAAAAAGAGAGAACAAGGTGGAACAAAAATAAAATTACATATATACAAACAGAAATACATAAGAAGAAACGAAGTCAAGTTAGAACTATAGGAGGCAAAGAGGAAAAGCTGTGAAACATTTGGAAAAGAAGTGCAACAGCTAAAACAAGAAAGCATTAGAGAATTTTGGAAAACAATAAAATCACTAAGAACCAAAAAAAATTGAAAGATACGATGTGTCACAGATAAAAATGACATACTATGTATAGAAACAAAAGATAAAAGTTAAAATATGGAAAGAGTACCATGAAGAAAAATTCACCAACATTGAAATACATGAAAACAGAGCAATAACAGGACACACTAAAGAAATTACTAATCAAGAAGAAGAAGAAGAAATCATAATAGACGAAATGAAAAAAAAACCAATTAAAGATTTAAAGGTAGGAAAATCAGCAAGTCCAGATGGTATTCTACCAGAACTCCTATCATCAAAAAGTAAAAATATATCAATAAGTTTCATACTCACACATTAAATTCATTAAAATTAGCAAATGCATTGTGGTCTCTTTAGACATTATTTTATTAAGTTTAACTGTCTTATGAATATTTACAAAAGGCACTAAGAATGACAAAAACGAAATCAGGGATTCGGGAAATAAAAGTACTTAATATTCAACAGCAATCTAAAAGACAAATAAAAAAGGAAAAAGAAGAGAGAAGAAATAGAACGAGGTGAGAGAAAATGAATGGTGATAGAAAAGAAGAAAGAGATATAAGAGAAAGGAAAAAAAAGAAGAGAAAAAGTGAGAGGAAAAGAGGTCAGGTAGAAGGTGGGAACGAGAGAGAGCAAGATAAAAGGAGGGGAAAGAACGGGAGGAGGGGAAGAGAAAGAATGAAGGAAAAGGAAGAAAGGGAAAGAAGAGAGTGAAAAGAAAGAGCAAAACAGACAAAAAAGAGCAAGAGAGAAGGGATAGAAAGAGAAAGGGAGATTATTTTGATTGCTTAAAATAAGTTATTTTATGATCTTGATCATTGATTCAGCCTGATTCATCAAGTTGAAATTTATTAGTCCATTAACCATAAATCATTATTCCCTAATCTATTTACACCCACCAAATGGGTCATAAATGAAGTAAAACTAATAAAACACTGATTCATTTTAAAATAAAGTTGATAATTATTGATAAGAAATCATCGAATTTGTAAGTAAAAAAGTAAATAAATAAAACAACTCTAATCTCAATAAATTGGACAATGATTCCTGAACAAAGTATAATCCAATTTACCTATTAGATACAACATAAATACAACTACAAATTATTAATAATTAAAAACAAAATATATTTTTTTAAAGACACAATGTAGAATACAAACACAATCTTCAATTATCAAAATTGAAAAGAAAACACAAGAAAAGGTCACTACCGGGCGTTTTTTTTAGTGATGTTATCATAAAGTTAGATGACCAATAATCCTTCAACGAATCATGATACTGAGATTTTAAAAAAACAATAAAGTTGTAGATGTAATCTTCAATAAAAATATTGTTAATCATATTGCTAGAACTACAAGGGTAAAAAAAAGAAAGTTACAAAACAAAAGAGTGAAACAGAGCGAACGAAGCCACACTAAAGTGTTTAATAATGGTGGAGCTCTGCACTCTAACATGAAGTATAATCTGCATACTGGAAGGTCAAGGTTTCCATGTGCTCACCCTTACCACCTAGTTGTGCATCGCTTTTAATAATGGGACAATATAACAAGCAATATGCCTTAGACAACTGCATTATTACACCATGTTCTAAGTAAAGACAGATACTCAATTGTTTTTAGTGTGCGAGTAAGCCACTCAACCGACATCTGAAATCCAGGATCAAACCTCGATCTATCTGCATTGCAGCCAAGCGACTGCTTTAACTAATTAATTATAAACAGATAAATCAAATTGAATAAAAAATAAACTAAGGCGAACTTACAGCGAATTTTGTAGTTCAAAGATAACAGATTTTTATTGATAACTTAATATCATCACTTAAATAAACATTATAAACATAGTTTATTCCGTACTTAACTGATCATTCAATCAAATAATGTTTGCTAATCAAACACCTCTCAATTTCTATATAAGCCACTCCATTTAAGAAAATTTGAATCAATACTTCCATACATAAAAACAGAAGATGTTGGCAAATTTTAGGCTAATAAACAATTGAATGTGTTGCAACTGAGCTATGATAAATTATAAAATTACTCACAGCATACTCGTCGAATGTCTCATCGGGTATCTTCTGTCCCTGTATCCTCCTGATGAGCTTAATATCCTCATCACTTAAAACAACGTCCTGTCCCGTCTGCGGATCCTTAACAGTCCTCCAAAACGTGGGATCATCAATCCTTTTCAAAAATGCGTCCAGCTGGTCCCCACTTTCACGCTTTTCAATTTTGTTGCCATCCCAGTCGTACCCCAAATGTCTGTACTCATCGTACCAATTCATTGGTATATTGCCAACGGTGTTCCGAATGTCTTCCTCGTCTGACGTGTCATGATCGGCATATTCATCCTTAGTCTCTACACTCGCCTCACCTTTATTTTTAAGTTTCACTTTACGTTTAACTGTCTTAGCTGCCTTAGCACTACTTTTGGAGGGACTTTTGTCTTCATCACCTTCAGGTGTGTCTACATTTAATTCCTTCCCATCATCGCTATCGTCATCTTTATCTGAAAAATTCAACTGGTCGGAATCATCTGATGGGACTTCCGCATCAGAATTCTCATTCTTATTTTCGTTTTCGTCCTCGTCGTCATCGCCTGAAAGGCTCGAGGCATCGCCGCCCTCGTCAACGTCTCCCTCCGAATCGGAGCTGTCCCCTTCGTTGTCCGGGATGACGTTCCACAGGCTCTCATCGTCATCCTGCGACAACAAATCAGCATGCACCGCAATTTCAATTACTTACAATACATACAACCGTCCACTCGGTGATCGGTTCCGCGCTTTCGTGACTAGTATCAGGCCCTTTCCTTTTCAATGCCTTCATGGACATATTTCCTAATTTTTAAATCCGAAACGCTTGAACACATGCATTTGTGAGGTTATGGCGAGTTTGTCAAAAACGGCGTATTGATGGAAAAGGTGGAAGCGACTTCTACTGGAAAACGATTTTTATTTCTTAATGGTAAATTAGGTTGCCTATATAACAAGAAAATATTATCATTAATGATCTCTAGTTTGTATTAATATAATTTAAATTTAAATATTTATATACATATTGATAAATACAGATTTAGAGTTAATTTTTAATTTAGTTTTTTTAAAAATTAATTTAAAATCCTTGGAAGAATTAAAAATTAAACTCATATAGATTATCAGAATTATGTACCTATTAAATTTTCAAAAAAAAATCATGTACCGATCCTAAATGCATTAATGATTAATTATAATAATAGTATTCTTCAAATAAAATTGTTTAAACCGTAAAATAGCCGTATTATTTTTTTATGCAGAATTGAATGCTAAGTAAAGCGTGAAACCTTGGTGAGAATGTATAAATAAGACTCTTGTAGTTGCTAATAGAATCTGTGAGTGTACATAGTTAAAAAAGATTTGATAATTATTGTGTCAAAACGGCAACGTTATAAATTTGTTTTCATTTATTTATTTTTTTTATTGAAATTTATGAAATTTACTTATTGACAATTTTTCTAACTGTGGAAGTTATGTATGTCCTAATTGCCCCAGAAAAAATTAAACAACCGAATTGAATTGGTATAAATTAACTAAAGGTCCAATTGTAAGTCCTAATTCAAACAAAACAAGAGATGTTTATAGTAAAACTTTCTTTTCTTTCGCTTCGTTTATATTGAAGATACCTACCACACTTTTTTATAAATCAAATAAAACAGAACAGTGATAGGAAACATTCAGGAATGGCAAAAGATACTTTAGGCGGTATATTTTTTGTCAATTGCTAATCGTCACCCAAAAAGTGCTTCGCTAATCATAAATTATTTATAAATAAATAGACAGTACATTAAAAGAGTTACTACCACCGTAATAACCATTTTAAAGAACAATAATGAGTCAATATAATAATAGTAATAATAGTAAGGCTCTAACGACCAACGTGGGTACACGGCCTGCGAACTGAAAGGTTAAGGCTCTCATATGTTCGATTTCTCTACCCGATCGTTGCCCACCATCTCTGATGCGGGGTAATGTGGCAAGCACCCCGCCTTAGACAACCAGCCCGTCCGCATCGCAGTCCGCGTGTACTGTAAACTCAAATTCTTAAAATCTATTGCTCCAAAATCAAATGCTCTTCTAGATTTTGCATGATTCAATTTATTAAAATAACGTATTTATATTAATTACAGGAAATCAAAGTTAGTTAACACTTTATGTACGCAACACAGAATTACTAACGTTAAATTACACCATATTTATCTGTAACACTATGTATGTTGTTCTAATACAGAACGTTTCGCTATCGTTACTTGACTTGACTGCGCGGGCTGTAACGCTGCGTGATATTTGATCAACCAAGAACCGGTTCTAGGGCCTACGCAAAGCGTCTGAAAACGCCTGAAATATTCGCATTGTTCGTCGCTCATACGTGACGCCAGGGTGACCGTACTAAGGGCATTTAAAGCATCCTAATAATAATAATGAAAAATAAAATTAACTGCAATAGGCTAAAAAATAGAGGACACAAAAAATGAATTTTGAAACAACAGACAATTTCAAACCAAATGAGGACAAAAAGTAGCATTGTACGTAGTAAAAGAGGAAGAATGAGAAGGGGGTAGAGGGGAAGGGAGAAAGGGGAGGATAAAGAGAGAGGGGGGAAGAGAGAATTTATACCGTTGGAAAATCTTTATAGCGCACAGGAAATCAATTACAATAACAATGAAAGATGGAAAAAAGAATTGACTATCTGTAATAAATAGGTTTTACAACATAATCCGAACAATCAAGTTTTTGGATAATTGAGTATTTATATTCAGTCTAATAAAAATAAAAGACTCTAAATAACTGCATGATAAAAGCAAAATAAAGGCCTTGTTATCTTCGACGACACATTTATTGACTTTATTAGTTTTTTCTGCTAGATGTAGCTTTTTTCAGCAATTTAGGTTCAAAAAATTACGATGCTGCTCCTTGCTTGATTGTCATAAATAGATAATAACTACTGTTACTGCCAAAAGTGGACTGTATCGTAATTTAAAATTTAATCAAAAGAACTTTAAACAAAATCCAAAGCTGAAACACTCACTTCGGTTTTCTGCATAAATCGGTTCCCTGTGCTGTAATCCTGGGAAATCCAGGAACAGGAAAAGGAAAGGACAAGTTACCCCAATCTTTACAGCGGAGCCGATCGGAAGCGTCTTTTCTGGTGCAAAGCTTCCTTCTTGATTCCCCGCCGGGTCAGATACAAAGGGAACAAACCCCGGAAAAATATCAACACCCCGAAATGCAATTGGGAAACAAAACGACCTCTGGGAAAAGGTTAATCTGGTTGGTAAAATACCGAATTCCGCCACAAAAACCAGCCTTAACAAAAACGGCCACGCGGAAATGGAAACTTCTGCCGCCAATCAAACACGCCGGCGAACTCTCGGTCACGGAAAATTTAAAGCTGGTCGCCCGCTTTCTAAACCATCAAAACGCAAAATTTAAAACGAAGCGAGCGAAAGAACGAAGAGCCCGGCAGGCGCGAGAGCAGAGGTAAGGCCGTTTCCGCAGCCGCTTTATATATCCGCGCACGTGAGCAAATTTATAAACGACTTGACTTCCGGTACACATTCAATTTTTATATAAGACTTATCAAAGTTTATAAAAGGTATTTTAACTCTTCGCTTAACGCTAGTTAGTCAGTTAGTTTCTAGTGTTGCGGTTTGTCTGTTCGATTCACGCCTAGTCCACAGCTCTAACTAAGTTGTATGGAGCAATCTAATTTGTTAAGTGGTCAATAAATGGTAGCAAATAAACACAAAATGATCTAACCTGTAACTTGGGTAAGCATCCTTTTAAAAAAGCTACTAAGTTTTGTTAATATACAGTCAAAATCCCAATATATCTAAAAAAAAGAATACAGCGAATAAATGTTTTCTTAGTAATGCCAATCCAAATTACGAAGTCTTTTTTATGGCAAACATCGTAAACAGGTGATAACTGCCTTTCGATAATAAAAAGCTAAAAAAGTAATTTATATTTTTGGCTTGACACTAGTCAAATACCCTATCTGATGCTAGTTAGTTGTGTTAGTTATTCGCCTATTTGGTTCACACTTAATTCGTAGCTTGAAGTAGCGCACACAAAAGCTCTACAATAAATTATGCGTAGCTGTACAATCGGCTAAGTGTATGTACAATTAAAGGTAATAAATAAACACAAAAATAAAGCTAGACGTAACTTCGACGAGCACCTTTTTTGAAAGGACACTGAGTTTATAAAATATAAAGCTTCCAATAAAAATGAAACGCAAGAAAGGAAGAAAAGAAGCGACAGAAAACGCTGATAAATTAGTAAATATGTTTTGACCTTATTAGTTCATTTTATGCCTAATAGATGCCTAATAGACATCTTACTAAATTTCTTCTCTTATCAAAGTGCACCCAATAACAACGAATTACAAGAAACAAATGAATGACAATACTAGGTTGTTTCTCTTTCTTCTCAAAATAGAAATAAAAGTCAAAAAATAAAGACAAAATGAGAAAAACGGCAGTTTGTAATATGTTAGCACGAGTATTTGTCTAACTTACAAAATAATTTTTTCTTATACATAAAACCACAACCTTAATCTAAAAATTTATCATTTATGATTAGTTCTTCGTACATCTATTGTTTCTTTTTTTATCAATACAGGATTAACGACAAAAAACACAAAAGCAAATGTACAATAAAAACAAATAATGGAATAAAAAAAATTACAGCAGACTTCTTAAAGAAGACATAGTTCTCGCACACATTAAAATATTTAATAAATCTTTACAACATAAACATAAATATGAATTAAAATAAATGAAAACAAACAAAACCAAAGACTAAGCATAACTGCATTAAAAAAACAAGAGGAAAACAACAGATTTATTAATAGTAATAACAGAAGTCATGGTCTCAAATAATTTTTAACCATAAAAAGCAAAACATAATATGACAAAAATAAAACAAAAATAATAAAAGTTCTTTTGTTTCTTGTGCGGTTAAAAGGTATCTCCCTCTTAGTAGAATTTACTGAATTTTGTTTTATTATCTGTCGATCTATAAAATAATGGCAGACAGAACATACATTATAATAAAAAAACAAGAAGAATAAGGAATTTGAATATGAAAAGCACTTTGAACGCACCCTAGACATAAATTCTGCCGGGAATTTAAAATTAAAATTTCAACTTCTATCCGTTATGATCGGATAAACGTAATTTTTTTACAAATAGATTTTACGAGCATCCTTGTATATTATAATTGTATTACTTTTTAATTAATGTAAAAAAATATAACACCAAGAACATTTCGTTGGTCTTCTATGCTTTGTTTGGAGAAATTGTTTTATCGGTTATTTGTGAGCTTTCCTGTATATTAATTGATTTTTTATGGTACATATGAGTATTGTGTGAGCACTCTGTATATTAATTTTTTACTAATAAGATAAATATATAAAAATATTTTGAACGCACCCTATACGTTAAATCTGTCAAACTTCTATTGTAGTCTTATTAGATTTGGCGGGACGTTTGAAGGTTCCTTCTTTCTTTACAATTTCATAGTTAAAATGTTTTGATTACCCTGTACATTAATTTCTTAAAAGTCTACAGAAATATGTAATTAATATTTTAATTTATGAATTTCAATCTAATCAAATAAAAAACAACGAAATGACAGCAAGGTCTCTAATCTCTTCGCAGCAGACTTTGGATTCATTTTTACCGCGTTTAAAAGATGTCACTGCAATAGAATAACTGTAATTTTTTGTTTAAAAGAAATAAAAACAAAGAATAAAAATATAAAAAAGCTAAGATACGCAAGTAAATTTTGCGACAGATTTTATTTGTTCACAATAATAATTTTCGTTTTACTTTTGTCTTATAAAAGTCAATACAGCAGAAGGGAAAAAACAAATGCATTTGCTATTGGTATGGAGCGAATTATAAATTTGCCGCTCTATCTATCTATCCGTACGCATAGTAAGTCGAGTAGGAGTTGATAGATCGCGATGCAGTTTGGTGATGGGGCAGTCAAAGTCGGGTCCGCAATTTAAACAAATTTTTCGTTCGTTACAAAACGTGATTGTATGCAAATTTGCCTTTTATTTAATGCACGCGCCACGGCCAGCCGATAACACGTTTACCAAAAGGGCATCGTTCGGCGGTAAAGAGACGTAATAAGCACGCGCGACAGGCCCCCACGTGCCTACGCCGCGATAAGCGCGCCGCCAAACGTTTTAAAGGCACGCATTATGCCTCGTCACGCCAACGGTCAAGGATTTTGTAATTGGAGTTTACCTTTGGGCGGCTTCGTGCAAATTCGGGCGTTGTGGGCGCGGGCATGCGAACGCGCCGATAAGCAACATAAACTCGAATGTTTGGGTTTTTCCGGCGAAAATAAACAGATGGAAAGCGCCGGGAATTAGCGGGGCTAATCGCGGCCTACATCTCCGGTCGCGTTTTTGCCGCAACTTGAGCGCCGGGTTTTTCGGCGGCGCTATTTTCGTTTAATCATCCGAATAATTGACATGTACTTTAAGTGGATGAAGTTTTGGGGAAAAACGTTTTATCCCGGGTTTTACTAACTGAAAAAAGCCGTAACGCGAGTACACAAAGGGGACTCTTAAAATGAAAAGAGATCATCGTATGCATGCCTCCCCTTCTCTTTCCGTATTTTGACATGAATGTTTTTGTTTGTCCTTCGACATCGTTGTTAAATTGTTGAAGCAACCAATATTCTGTCCAGACTACGTTGTCAGTATGTTAGAGACACGTTACTGTTCGCTACAGATTGGAGCAAGGTCGAAAATGTAACGCGCATACGTCACGTTCGCACTAGCACCACTAACACGAAGTTTGCACAAATTTAGAATTTATTAGGGGAAAAATGCGTGCCGAAGTGGACATTGATCATAGTAAACCAGCCAATAAACAGGGTTCTCGCTCGTTACAAAGAGGAAAGGGACCAAATGTGCACCCCCCCCCCCAAATTCAAAACTAAACCATCTATAAGCAAGAACTAAGAAAAACTTCCTCACAGTCTCGATTTCCGCCTTTGCAATTATTAACTCTTCGAGTCTCTCTAGGTCGTTGTAGAAACATAATGTTTAAATATCAATTTAATACATGAGAGGAGGGGGAGTTAAGACAGCATTGTATGTCGTATACTGTAGCTAGAGATAATTCATTTCATTGTCCAGAAGAATTGGTGGATGATAAAGAGGCGAAGCGAAAACCAAACCGACTTTCCAGAATCAGTCGGAGGTTTTAAGCAGCTGCCGCTAGGGGTTTGTGGATTACTTACTCCACAAACTTCCCCATATTTGGGAGAAGGCTTATTAGTCAGTATTTTTGGAGGAAGATTTCAAGTTTCTCAGGTTGCTTAAATTTAAAGGGCATGATGACGATATTGGCAGCGCAGACGATCGCGTGCCGGGCTCGATTTCAGATGTCATCTGGTCCGGGGGTGGGAGGGAGATCTTATATTGCTTCGTGGTTTAGGGTCTTGCTTCTAAAGATGTCCTACCAAGCAACCAATGTAGTTGTCGAGATGGTCAAGGTCTCAGTTTTGCCTTTGGAGATGTAGACTACGGTTTGATATGCGTGTCAAGAAAGGCTAACGTTCCAGGATCTCGACTGGTCTCTACAAGCAATTGTCGGCTACGTTAAATAAATTGATCCCAGCATCTTATGGTATATCTATTAGTTCATAGAGATTAGATTGCTTTTTTTAATGCGCAGTGCCGACAGATTAGTAACAAATTGATTAGACTCTTGAATGGAGATGGTGAGATGGTATATCGACTTCTCCAGGTTTTGCCAAAGCGGACGATGAGGGTGAATCTCATGAGATTTATCTGACTTAGTAGGACCTGGTGCCGATGTTGCCCAGGTAGCAACAATGACCTATCTGGTCTTATAATAGATGATTACCCTTCCCAAGTGCAAAACGTGTGATCAAAATCGTCATCATCACCTTCTGTATCTAGTTGAATTTGGCTACTCTTTTAATGTCGTCTGACCATCTCACGGGGGTCTTATTCTAAATCTTTTTTCTTGTCTAGATCTTCATTGCACCACCTTTTTCGCCCATCTAACCCATAACTACTTATTTATTTCACTTAATACTATTTATGTACTCAACGCATACATTTAACAACTTAAAAGTTCACTGTATTTATCTGTAGCACTATTTATGTTGCACTCACACAGTTTTCGGCGCGTCAATTTTTTTCCGTGTCCGTCCCGCTGTGCGATATTTACGCCTATTTGAGGTCTACCAGAAGGGACTGGAAAACGTCTAGAAACATCGGCCTAGGAACACCTGTAATGTTCGCCTCGTTTGAATTTTCGCAGCGCGGCTGGATTTCCGGAAGGCATTTTGTGCGTTCTTGATGCGTGATGTTTAGCGGCTACCCGCTACAGGAGACGTTCTGAAATTTGTTACAGTATTGTAGTGTAGGTTTTGGAATTGTTTACAATACTCTGTCTATGCACACAACAATTTTTATTTATCGACAAAATCCAATGATAATTGAAACTTTAATTGGACTATTTCACCGAAAGATTCTGGAAAACCATAAGCATCTGTGTAACGAAAGGAATGTGATATACGGATTTTGGTTCTCATATTTGATTGATAAATAAATTTGCTTACAGAACTTAAATGTTCAGATAAAGCACGGGTACATCTCATCAAAATGCTATTCTCTTCTTAGACAGGTAGTATTATGAGAAATATTTTAACACATTCTGTATAATGAGGTCTATGGTGAAAAATGTGAAAACTTTTTAAGTTGGCTATTAGTGAAAAAATCCGTATCACCTTAATCACCCAGAGTAGTAATGACAGAGTATAAGAAACGTGACGCTTAATTTTCAATTAAAAAAATATTTAAACTTTACATTGTCGTGCTTTATCTTATCCTCGTTAAAATTTAAGTTTATTTTATGTGTGAGGATGTTCATGGCGGTAGAATGAGATTCTATGGATTGAAAAAGTTGCCAGAATTTCATATTTATTTAGAATCAGTTTTTGCCATTACTAATTCGAGTTTATTTTTATGTATTATCATAATTGTAATTTTGACAATTGTTGTGGGGAAGAATTTTCAAAATTTTCTAAAGCTAACTCTGTCCTATTAAAATCAGTGATATGGATATATTAAGCAAATTAATTAATCTCCTCCGATATCTTTGTTGTAAGCACACCTCATGCACCTTGTATATTTTAACCAATTTCCGAATGTTGCCACAAAGGGACCGCCATTTTAAGAAGTTCGCGGCCGTCACGGTCGAACGATGAACGTAATGCCTTCAATGCGCAGTCAGCTGCCGTTGAGATCCCCGCAGTGCTTGTAAATGCGCGGAGATTGCACCAGAAGGTTCCGTCGCTACGAAAAGTCTCCGGAATAGGTGCTGGAGGTATAATAGCACTGTTTGCGCCAATCTCCAATTACTTTTATTTGGAGTTTAAATTAGTGCCGGCCGTCTTATGGCTCTCTCTGTATACACGCTCGTCGTAAACTTCGAACACAATCAGCTGAAGAACCCACATCAGGAAAGACGCTTCCGATCGGCCTCGCAGCGAAGATCGGGGTAACTTGTCTTTTTTTCCTTGATTCCCCTTAATTACAGCCCCGGGGACCCGATTTCCGCAGCAGAGTGTCCGCTACCAAACGGTGAGTTTTCCAGCTTTGGTTTTTTAATTGAAGTTCCTTTGTTTAAAATTAAAAATACAATACAGTCCACTTAAACCTGAACAAGCACATAGCGGAAGTAGTCAAGTTACCGGAAGCAAAGTGAACTGTATTGTAGATAAATAGAGTTATAGTGTGGTTTTCTATTAGTAATTCTTTGTGTTAGTGTAATTCAAATGTTTTAATGTTTTTCTCCTGTAGAGAAAGTAAGAGATGCTTCTCTACACTAGCAAACATCGATGTACCATAGAGCCCAGAAAGCCCAAAAAGAAGGTAAGGCAGTTTTTTACATTACGCCCCAAAGTAGGAAAACCAGGTGACCTTGACAAAATGACCAAAAGAATGGAGTTATTAATTTCAGACCAAAAATGCTCGTACAGCACTTAAAATAATTTAGGCAATTATTTTAAAGTTATTTATGTGGAAAGAGGAGATCCTGATACTCTCACACCTTATATAGTGACGAAGAGACATCAATCCTCCAACCAAATAAATGGACTTAGAACTAAACCGAAGCTCTTGAGACCAAAACCTAACTACCCTTTTCCTATAAGTAACTATCTTTCAAGTAAAGAATATGCGATGGAGATATGCATAAGTTATAACCTAGGCAGAGAGTATATCAGGAGGAATACTTTAGCATATCTAACAGCCAAACAGTAATCAAGGTGTTGAGCTCATTTGTAATTACCTACAAACTGGGACTGCAAACTAGTGTTAAACACATTAGGAAGAAAAAATGCACTCATCTTCTGTTTGGAAAGAAGCAATTTTCTCACTGGTAGAACAAGAACTTTTATGTGGGATCAGTTAACACACAATCCAAGAAGTTCTTGGAGTAGAAATAAACAAAATACTAGACTCTGAAAAAAGTTAATTTCTACGGACATAGTCTTCCAGTTGTGTAGCTTTAATAATGAAACTTATAATAAAAAAATAATGAAAGTTTCCGAACACCTCCCGTCGCCGCCACCGCTAGACATCCGTGGCTGCAGTGTTTTGTTGCGCCCGTCACGCCGCAATTACCGACATAATGTCTTCCGGGAATCGAGCCGCGCTGCGTGTGCACTTGCAGGGCTCGTACAATAGGCAATTGCCACATGTTTACGAGAAACCTCGCGTACATTCTGGAATCGGTTTTGAACTGCTTAAATAGCACGTAGCCAGGCAGCTTGGAAAATTAAAGTGCCGAAAGATGAGTAAGATGAGACGAGAGAGATGAGATGAAACGAGTGATACAAGACATGAAACGAAAGAGATGAGACAAGTGATATGAAACGAGAGAAATGAGATAAGTGATATGAGACGAGTGAGATGAGATGTTGCAAGATAAGGCGAGAGAGAAAAAATGAGAGAGAATAGACGAGAGAGATAAGACGAGAGAGATGAGACGAGAGAGATGAGAGAAGTGATATGTAAGGAGAGGAATATGAATGATATGAAAAGAAACAGCCGAAATATGATGAGAGAGATGAAACGAAAGAGATAAGACAAGTGATATGAGGCAAGACAGTTGAGATGAGTGATATGAGACGAGAAAGATGAGGTAAGTGAGATGAAATGAGTGATCTAAGACCAGAAAAATGAGATGTGACGAGTGATATAAGACAAGAGAGCTTATATGAGAGAGATAAAACGAAAGAAATGAAATGAGCGAGATGAGACGAGCTAGATGAGTCAAGAAAGAAGAGACGGGTAATATGAGATAAGAGGAAGCGGCAGAAGGAGACGAGAAAGAAAGAGAGACAAAAAGAAACGAGAGAGACAAGAGAGCGAGAGAGAGGCGAATTTGAAGCATATCTTACAAGAATGACGGCTACGATAGTAAGTCAATAATGCATAATAATATAAACAAGATAGAAAATAAGACCAACAAAAGAAAAACTAAACAAATGACAAAACATATAAGAGTAATAAATATGACAAAATGCATTATACAAAAAATATGCAATGTTACTTTGTAATTTAAATCAGACCAAACAAGAAAAACATTAAAATGGAACCACGGAGAGTTCAAATACCAGAATAGTAATAAAAATTGTGGAAATTGTACCAAAACTTTTTTGAAAATTCTTGACATGTCCTGTAGGCATGCAAATTACTATTTCAAACACCCTGTACACGCAGCATCCACACTTAGGTGACGTCACCGATATGACGTCCCACTGCGGGCCGAATGTCCACGCTGCCCGGCGTCTCGAGCGGGCGCCGCTCCGCCGTATTGTTTCGCGCACAGAGCGCCCGCTGCGACGCTCACCCTGTACCGCCGATTGCACCGCTCGTGCAGCGCTACGAGCTCCAGCCCGCGCCGCGCGCGCCAATGCCTGGGCTCGTTCCGGCGCCAGTCGATTGAATGCGGCGCCGTTGTTTTGCTTTCGCTTCGGCTGCTGCTGCCATTGGCTTCGGCGGCGGTAATTGCGGAAGAGCCCCGCAGAGGAAGGGGAATCTTCGGCAGTGAAAGTGGCAGCCCGCTGCATGCTCCCGAAGACGGCGAACGGGAGCGCTCGCTCATCGATTCCGCTGGAGTATTCGAGCATGCGATGCCGCGCGATCGATTGTTTACGGCGCTGAAATGTTAATGAACGCAGCGTGATCGTGTTTTGTTACAAGGAGCGCCAAATACGGAAGGAAACACGTAAGTAGCGCTGCCGGGGAGGTTATGTTTGGGCTGCTGTGCACTTGTTTCTCGATTGTAAACAGTTGACTACACGGTTGGGCAAAATCTGTTAGTTTTTTGTCCGAGCCAACTATAATTAAATTTGCATATTACATTAATGAAAACTGCAATTTTGAATATAATTATTATATAATTGTTTAGAAATTATCAAAATTTTAAATTAATGTAAATGAGGATATTTTACAGTCTTTCAGCTATTCTCTTTATTTGTTTTTCTTCGTCTTATTGTTTTACATTAATTATCCCACTTAAGTTCTCAGTGTCCTACTGACACATTTGTGTACAGCGCACTAACCTTAGCGTCATGAACTTCCCTTTGAATTGCTCTAGTCAATTTATCCAATAGTTACAGCATTTATTATTTAGGAGCTTTTCAACTTTTGATCGTTCATTTTATTATTTAAGAGTTATTAAATGTGCGGTAGCTTCTTTTACGCAAGAATTGGTACTGATCATAATTAGGACATATATAAAATGCCTTTTGTGCTCGTGATTTCTTAAAGAAACTATAAAAAATCTACGTAATTTTTTGGATGTATTGGTGCACGGATCAGTAGATACAACGTCATTCTCTAATGATTCTATATTTTGTTCATTACTTGAAAGTGGACACATCTTTATTCTTAAGGTCAATTCACACATGTCCGTGACGTACCAATTGCGTATTAGCATAGTTATAATTTTATTGTTTTGTAAGATTTTTGTTGGTTTTTTTGTTTCTTTTGGTCTATCTTACACGTGTTTCGCATAATCTATATAGTCGAGGTGCTTTAATTATTAAAAAGAACTTTAATTTTCTTTGTTGTAAATACTATTTCTTTTTTATTCGGCGATACAATAAGTGAAGTGTTATTGAGATTTTTTTTAATCTCTCATCGAACATTTTTTCAGCTGCAACTTTTTCTGTTTTCTTCTTCGTGTCAGAACTAACATTATAGAGTGGTCTATAAGTATCCTTATTCTGTATCTTTAACTATATGTCATAGACTTCACTATCCACTATCCGTATTTGTATTTTTCCAACGTTTTCTTCACCTCGTCGGTATATTTCGTTTAGACTATATTTCATGGTAAATCCAATGAAACTAGTTTTTATGACTTTGCTTCTATGGTTCATCATATGATGGACGATGAACCGTTTATACCTTCCTAACTCGACCATTATTTTGGAAAAAACCTTTTGGGTTTGAGTTATCAGAAGATATAGGTATTTATATCGTATAATCTGTAATGATCAAATTTTTTAATATTATGTGTTGTTACTATATTCCTGTTCCGAAACTTTCCTGCAGGCAGAACTCGGAAGACTACGACAAACCCAGGTCAGCTCAGGCGGCTCGAAACTGCTTAAACTGCCCCTCCAGTCTCTGTTTAGACTTTAGTTCTACGGACTCTGCATGTTACACAAGCACACTTTTGCTAACCCTTGCGCACCCTTCACATAATTCGCGTTTGTTTTGCGTCTACGCATAATCCACCGAACCACCGCGCAACTTTCCCAAGAACCGCCCACCATTAAGTTTTTCATCCTCTGAACGAGGCCTCTTTCAGCCTGGCTCTTCTGCGATACATCTTAGAAAAACTTACATGTAGCCGTCATCTTACCCTCATGCCCACTTACCCTGATCTCTGGAAGCATTCATATTCTAATTAGATAGGTCTGAAAGTTTGCGTGCCCCATGATGTGCTTCTGGGGAGGAACACCCACGCACCTCTCTCCGATTTTGTTGCTTGCTGGCTTTGCTCCTGTTCCTGTTATTGGGGATGATTTGAGAGTTTTAAAGAAAGAGGAAAAAATAAGTATTTTTGAGAAAATGCTATGTTTTTGCCCTCGTCCCTTGCAAGGGCGGATTCGAAGACATCCCGGTGCGTTAGGGCCTCATTTGATTCATTAGTAGACCTTATGCCAATTCTAAATCCGCGATTTGATAGTAAGAGTACGTTCTTACGAGTCTCAAAAATTGGTGTTTCCTTTTCTTTTCGCGGCCTTTTTGATCAGTTGGTGCACGAGCTCGTCCTATGGTGTTCTGTCATGCATCTTTGCCCAATGGTCCATTTAAAGCTGAGAGAGCTTTTGAAAAATTGTCGGAAGTGTACTATCTTCTGGAAAGGTGATAGCGTCAGTTTTCGGGACGCTAAATAAGGTCTCCGAACTGAGTGCCTTGATAAAGAGAACCATTACTGGAGAATGAAGAGATTTAAGGTAGCTATTGCGAAAAACGTTCTGACATGGTCAAAATGTGTCTCTCCACTGCGACAATGCGATGGTGTATTTAAGTCATGTTGGCCGAATTAAGGTTCCAAGTTCTTTTGCATCTACTTTATTTTTTCGATTTAGCTCCCCCAATTCAGAATCTGTTCCCAAAACTCAAAACTTTCCTAGCTGGTCAAACGAAAAGCCCATGTAGGTAAACGAATATTTTGAATATACTTACTTTTGCAAACTTGAAAATACTTACTTTTCTTTTTTCACTGACATATTCCGCTAGTCTAGCAACAATCTTCTTTCTTCTTATTTCTCCACAAAACATTTCCTCATTTTTTTAAATTTTTCTTGCACGAAATATTTTTCTTAAGTTTCTTAAAATTTCATCCCATTATCTTAAGGCGGGGGTGGGGGTGTACATCGTTAGGTTGTTTGGCCATCTAAAAACATTTGTACAAGTTTTCGTACTCATTTTTCCAAGTTGTACTTTTTCTATCTTTCGTTAGGTCTAGAAAGGTCTTTCGCCTTTGAGGCACCAATGCAAAGAGAGTTATCATTGCTGCTCTGTTACCATCCAATCTTTAACAAGTCATTTGTTGCTCGCTTATCTATATTTCTAGTACAGTGTTTTGCGTTAAAGTCACTTTCTGTTATGCTACAACTATTTAATTGACATTTATATTTATTTTTTTAAGTTTTAGTGATGCAAATTCGATTACTTTTTGGTATTTTCAACGGATTTCTAGTCTTCAGTCCATAGATCAATTGTGGATTGCATAATTCAAGTTGTCTTCAAACAGATATCTGTATCGTGAACGCCGAACAAGCAAAACTCTTTTCCGGTACAACCTTTACCCCTGTATTCCCTTTCTTTTGGGTCTTCACAGTAATTTGCTCGTTGGTCTACTTTTGGGCAACTGATTGAGTGTATTTAACATTTCCTGAAGAGTGCATGTGTCCTGTTTTGATCCTGATACTATGGTTGCTTACTATGCAGGCTTTGACCGCAATATCCTGACCTACACTTTGTACCACTTGTATGTTTCTTTCTATTTGCTTGACGTCTTAATTTGTCAATTATAGTACAATCCTCCTTTCAAGCAATGTCTTTTTATTTCGATTGCTTCAGCTCTTAAAATTTCTTTCGTTTGTTTTGGTTATTTTAATTGTCTTTCTCTACTTCTTTATTTAATTTAAAGTATGGTACTTTATTTTTTACGTCGCAATTATCATTAATTCTACTTTCTTCTTAATTTTATCACAATTGCATTAGATCCATAGCATTCTAAGCTACACCCCTTTCCTTGCTACTAGCGCTATTTTTGGCTGAGTTTTTTTCCTAATCCGAAATCTTTTTTAGGTGACTAAAACTCAGTGATGGATTCTATGATTTAGATGAGTCTTAATTAATTTTTTTCTGGACGGTTCAGTTATCTTTCTTTGATTTGAGTTTATGTGGCAGTATGTAAGTTATGACGCAATGGAAAAGATTGTTATGTCCTTAGCCTGAGCATTGGTAATGGAGAAGACATCAGCTAACAAAAGACAACCTTGGAGATGGGGCGTAAAATTTTGGGTTGACACCAGCGGCTTAATTAAAACTTAGCGGAGGATATTTTGCTTCCACTATCTAATGTATCAGTCAGTCAAAGATGTTTACATCCTTGTTTAGATGAGGACGATTTTTCAGCACCATGATTAAAAATCTTTAGGTGAGAGACCAATCCAAATTAATTCATTGCCTCATACAATAGATCTTCGATTAGGTTCTGATTGTCAGTCTGGATAAGGCACGCAGCAGCACTACCACCTATAACAATCCTTGGCCTTCCTCGCCATTGTTTCTTGGGCGGTTTTTTATTTTCCTATGAGATTTGCTTGTTCTTATATTGTCTTGGTCATGGTTTTCTCATCCATTCTGTGTACATAGCTTAGCCACATTCGTCTTCCAAACTGTAAGTAAATATTTTGCAATGTTTCCTTATTTGTATTTTTCATATAGTTTGTAATTCTATACTATTTTCTATGCACCTCCAACTTTTAAGTTACTTATGAATATATTAAGGAGTTCTAGGGGTCTCCCCTCAAACCTGGTCTACTTCTGTTAGTGTCTATTACTCTTGAGGAAAGACATGATTAACTATGCCGGTGTAAAAGAGGTACTGGTCGCCCTCAGTATTTTTTTTTATCAAACCTAGTGTATTTTTGCTCGGGGAAATCTTTTCCTTGAGGGAACATATATGCCAAAAGAAACGGCATGCTGGCTTTGTGTATAGAGATAAATGTAATCCTCATTAAAAGTTTTTAGGTTTAAGCTCTCAGTAATGGTTTAGACACATTCGTTTTTGTGTTTTTTTTTATTACCAGCAACAAGTTGGTAATTAAATGAAAGGGGAAAATTGCCAGTTGACAAGGTCACAGTCATATCTTTACTAGTACTATACTTTATTGTCTTGCACGTGTAATTTGTGAGAATAATCTTGAAAATATCGATTGCTACAGAACTACATGTATGTAGAATTTTCAATATAAGAAACTAATGACACTTAGAGGACCTTTAATAGCCCTTAAATAAAAGCGTTGTTACTGTTAACAAAAATTCTCTTTGTGGAGATTCTTCAGGAAAGAAGAGAATTTTGGCGAGTGTAGGTAATGCCCTTTGATTTGAAGAAGAACTGTACTGTGATTGAAAGGAAAAAACTAGAGCATCATCGACCTTTAAGATCTTTTTGCGTATCCGCCCTGTAGCCATGAAAGCGGATGATGCTCAGAAGCTAATCCAAAAAGCAAAACAATTCGTAGATTTACAAGAGATGTAAATATATAGCACAGGTGTAAATGTAACAGAAGAAGTTTTTACAAATATTTTGATAAAAAAATCTTACCCTCAGAATATTGGTAACCTCATGTTTATGAAGATGAACCGGTCCGCATACTACATCTTATGTACCTTGTCACCATTGTGTAATAACCTCGCAATACAAAAACCAGTAGGACAATGACATATCTGGCAGAGTTTCAGTCATGCTTCATTCTTTTGATTGCTGATCACACCTTAGAGGATTATGCGCATGATTAACCTTTATCTTAAGAATACAATCTATTCTCATCTGATTTAACAAAGAAAATGCTAAAGGCTTTTTCTGCTTTGCCATATAAAAGGGAGAGAGCTAACAGAGATAATTGAAGAGAAACACTGGATATAACTCACGCAGCAGTCTTTTGACCTTGATGACCATCAAGAGAACAATAGAGCGTTCGCTAAACTCAGAACCGCCACCGCGAAAGAGCAAGTTGAAAATTCCCCACGTGTTCACTTGCTCTACAAGTGCATCCGGTTATACTTCAGACAAATTGAATGGTGCGCACGTGTGCTGTAAACAAAGGAATTTCTTGAGTGCACATTAATACGCGTTGCAATTCAGTTGGTCTGTTGCAGACGAGGCAAATGGTATTATTTTACAATTACTCTTTTTCCAGAGATTGAAAAGGTGTATCTGTGTCACCATATCAGAGACCTGTAAATGCGTATTACAGCAGCGGCACCTTAACTGCTTAACTTTCTTGGTTTTGTGCGACAGATTAAAAGCAATACTAGGAAACGAAAAATGTAAACGAATTGCCCAATCAAAGAAACAAGCAAGCAAAATTGAAACTTGCTAAAAAGGGTGTAAAAGTAGGTCATGTCAATCAACTGAAATTTGAAAGTTCACAAATTTTACGTGGTAAAGTATGGCCATGAAACCGTTGCTTAGCAAAAAGCACCTGGAAAAACGACGACAAAATTTAGAGAGGGACTGGAGCGATGTCATATTTATTGGCGAGACGCATTTTTGGGGTTGGTGTTCTTTGAAGAAGTCCTGGTCTCTACGTGGGAGTCAACGTATTGTGCACAAACGAATTGAGAGTTCTTACTGTCGAGGCTTGCATTCGGAATAATGACTTTGGTGTGACAACACAACTTGGGTCTCGGACTTCCGTTCCCGATAGAAAATCGATTTAGTTCGGGGTAGGGAACTTCAGAAGTACTGGTCTTGTAGTGAGAAGGAAAACCTCATAGTCCTTTTGCACCAAGACCTTTGTTTTCACTTACACAGCACAACACTTTTCGATCGTGATTAGCAAAATTGCCTAGAATTGTGTGGAAACATTTTGGAAAGTGTCAATAAACAAAATTTTCGTTATTGGAGTGATAATAACTCTTTCTGTTTAGTTTGTCCCAATGCGACTTCTTTCTACGAGGATTTCTCAATTATGAGGTTTACAAACCTCACTCTAGGAGCCTCAAAGGTTTTCGAAGTGCAATATGTTAATATATTAGGCATATTCCTCAGCACATGCTGGGAAGGATAATAGAGAACTTCGATACTGCATTGAAAATGAGAGATACCATTTACTCGATATCCTCTTCAAAACCCATTGCAAGGAAACTTTCAGTTCTGTAGTTTTACCCTATGAAAATAAATTTTGTATGCCTTTTATCGGTTTTTTACGAATCCAACCTGAAAGAGTGAAGGAGTTTTGCCTCACACTGTATATCTAAAGACTAATCGATGTACTCAAAAGCAACCCTTTTCCAACTCTACTTATTCATGGAGGAAACAACATTGGCCATACTGTCATGAATAAACTTGAAGTTTGCTTAGTAATGCCGATAGTACTGTCCACGCATGGTTGTTTGAGGACGTCATGCTTTGAAGCAACACAGCGTGGAGAAGTATAGTAGGCAGAGGTGCCTAACTAGAGAAATTTTATGCGCTGCTTCTAATCAATGACACACAGTTTTTCCAGGTGACCCTGAGGAAACTGGTGGAATGCATCATCCACCGCTGGCTGCAAATAGCAGTCGAAGACCTCTAGTTGACTCTTGAGAATTGGTTTAAATTTCGCCTCGGCCATTCCACCACTCACCAACTCTTTCGGGTGGTGGAAAAGACCTCGGGAGGCTTTTTTAAGAAGCGTACCACCGCAACAGTCTTCCTAGATGTCGCCAAGGCCTTCGACAAAGTTTGGTACAATTGTCTCATCTACAAGATGATTTCAGCGCCCATCCCGCTGCCGATGATCTGCCTGATCCGGTCTTTTCTCCGCGAAATCATTAGAGCGGCGTCCCGCAAGGCTCAGTCCTGTTTCCGACATGATGCATTATCTTCCTTTGGGATGTCCCTACCACGCTCTCCACGCCTATAGTCCAGTATACAGACGACAAAGTGGTGTTGTCAAGCTTGCAATAGCCTACGATGGCGACTCAGCAAGTCCAGAAGGATCTGGACTCGCTTGAAGAATGGTGCAGCTTGTGAAGAATAGGAGTGAATACCGAGAAGAGCTCTACGCACACATGACTTCGTTGGCGTCTAAACCTGGATGAGACTCAGAATCTTCGACCGGGAGATACTCTGGATGAGAAGGCCCTTGGCCCCCTTTTTTATCCTGGGAGCCCGCTGTCCTTTTGTAATAAAATCATCATATATAATATGATCTACACCAACCCCGTTTGCGGATACTGTGCCAAGACGACGCACATCAACAAGCTCCAGGTGACACAGAACCGGGTCCTCAGGTGGATCTTTGGCGTTCTTTGGTATATCAAGACCATCGCGATGCCAACGTGCCAACCATTCAGAAGTATATTTTCCAGTACGCTCAAAACCGGTACTCCAGCGTTGAGGGCCAGGGAAACGTAATCCCTAATCTCTACGAGTACGAGCTGGACGCCCGAAGATTCTGATACCTTCGTAAGGCAGTATAGGGGCGGTCTAGGTCCACGCCAAGTCGCCGAAGAAGAAAGGGGTTAGGGATTGGACTCGGAGACCCCAAAAATCGTCAGTGAAGCTAACGTCAACCATCATAGTTAAATCTGAAGTTGTTAGCAAAAGAAGGTTGAAAGAATTAGGTCTGAATCTTCACTACCTGTCTTATGACATACTAGGGAACTTCAGTAATCCGCCCTTTTGTGATAAAAAATGAACTATAGATCTGGCCATGCATAAATCTAGAGTAACTCCCATTTTGTTAGTTATCTAGCAATCCTGATTTTAAGTTTTGGAACTCTATGCTACTATTATTTGTCATTATATAGCGTCATAGGTTACTGGAACATTTGCATCATAAAACCTGGTACTGCAATTAGTATATTCTATCATTTACTGTTTATTGTAAGAAGGTTGTTAAAAGAACTAACTTTGATGAAATTGAAACGCCCCAGAGAATGGCAGCTTAAAATGGGTACAAATCACCAAATAAGACAATTAACAACTAATAATTGGATTACATTAATATCAAATTGAACAAAGAGAGGACTATCTAACAAAGTCATCATCGAAATGGTTAAAACGTATGAATTTTAATATGGTTATAATTAAAGATACATTTTGGGAGAGAGATAGAGATGAGCGTTAAAGAGTCTTGTAAAAAATAAAACCTTGGTCATGAATGCAGTAAGATAAATTGAATATTTAGAGGCTTAGTAAAATTCATCTTGAATGTTAGGAATTTATGATTAATGAATAAAGTCGAGTTTGTTGACGCCTACTGTTATGAATAACGGCCATAAAAGGTGTATAGCCGTGAATTTATGGCGGCACTAAGAACGGCTACATCAATACTTATCTAGAGCTAAAACAAAGCAACAATGAGAACCAACGGCGGTTTTGCGTGATTTATTAGGCACTAAAACGCCGGAGGCATTATGCGAGTATATTCCGGCACGGATTTTTGTGTACGGTTCATCGACACTGCTGCAACGTAAGCAAGGAAATAGCGGAAAGTTCCAAAAGTAAACAGATCGAAGCTCCCAAAAATTATTAGTTTGGAGGCATTTGATCTGCAGGGTGTGTTTGCTTTTATAATACTGAAACGTTCGACTATAAATTCATCTGCTTTTAGTATATTTCTGGGTTTTAGTTTAAATGATGCGAGCGCTCAAAAACTTGACATTTAGACGTTATAATTGTGCCAGGAGCAAAATTACCGGTAGCAGTTTCGTTTACATTTGAACTGCCCACGTAATAAGAGCCGTAGCTTTAATTATCTCGTGCGTTTTACGTACTTAAAGATATCCAATCTATGGAGTGTTTCTTTTGTTTTACATCACCCTTGGGTAAAAAATACATCAATATTTACGGATTGACTCAGCAATTTGATTTAGTAATCTAATCCAGTTAGGCGTTGTATTATGTAGTCTAGTAGCACTTATAGTAATTTTTTGTCTTAACTCTTTGATTAAGCTGCTCATTTTCGCCGAATAAACAATGCCCATTTTCGTATTATACGAGAGGCATTCAAAAAATTTGCGTAATTAAAGGAAATTTATTAAACGTAGACAAAGTGGTTTAGAAGATCCTGTAAAGTTGCCGTGTTATATACTTGAGAGCAAAACAATTGACTCACTAGTTACACGCGCATTTCTGTCTCCTGTTTCAGTCCAAGGAAAATGAAAATAAAAACATTAACGTGCAAAGAGTATCTTTATTACTGAGATTTAAAAAATTGTTGCTGCTGCATTAATCGGATGATGCATTCAAAAAATTATGCATCACGAACGGGGTTTTACGAATCTTGCATGTGCGCGACGACTGTGATTGGCCTACAGTTCGCTTGCAATCTGGTAGTTCATCGCACTTATCATCGCACTCATCACTTATCCGTAATGGCTTAAGTGCTCGAGTGATATGCAAGAAAATAGATACCACAGCCTCTGAAGCAGCCTAAGCAGTTGCATTGCTGAGAGAGGGCTTCAGTCACAGGGCAGTGGCAAATCGACTAAATCTGAGTCAATCAGCTGTGTCGAGAATGTGTCGTCGGTACGGAAAAACCAGTCGCTACGTCCGCCGACAAGGAGGTGGCCGTAAGCGTATGACAACGGAGAGAGACGATTGCTTTCTCGTCTCAATATCCCTTAGAAATCGACATATGAGTGGCGTTGATTCCAAGCAAGAGCTGAATCCGGTTAGAGATGTAATCGCCAGCGCTTGGACAGTGAGAAAAAGACTGAAGCCAGCCAACTAGACCCAAAAAAAGGCACCTACGGGTTCTAAGCTGACTGCAGTCCAAAAGCAAAGGCGACTGGAATTTGCTCGCGAATATCTCGAATGGAACCTTGGCTATTGGAGTCAGATATTATTCACCGAGTCCTGGATATGCCTACATGGCAACGACAGGAAGCGTTGGGTTTACAGAAGCCCAGGGAGGCGAGCATGTTTGGGATGAGCCTAAACGAAGAGTCCGGGCCAAAAATCTTGCACCAGGGAGCGTGATGGAAATGAGAGCGGCGTTGGTTGAAGAGTGGAGAGCAATCCTCCAAGACAGCATAGGAAATGTTATCCGATCCATGTGTAGTTGCTTGGAAAGTGCAATTAGGAGTAGACACCATGTATTAAAAAAATCGTTAAATTAATTTCAACTAAGGTTATCATTTTTCCCCTTTCATAATCACCTCTTCCCTTTCAACTGTTTTGTGATACACTTGTTTGTAGGCCCATAACTTTCTCAGAACAGGTCCGATTCCAATCAAAGTGGTATCATTTGAAACCACAGTTTTTAAGCTTTAAACGATACATTGAACTTTACTTGGAAGGCTGGATACACATTTTCTCAAAGCTCGGGAATATTGCTGAGTCGATTATTTTACTTGTAAGTGTAGTTGTCTTTTTCATCTTTATTTTATGACCGAACAAGACAAAGATTAAATAGGTTAACTTTTTGTGGGGAGAGGCAGATAATGAAGCAATTTTAGCTATTAGTTAAAGTTGAAGATCTTTGCCATGCAAAGAAATACTTTTATGTCGTTCTTCTTTGTTCTACGAACTGAAGAAGCTGGCGTATTTGTAAAACAACCTTCTAGAATCAATGGAAATCCTTGGTTACTCGCTACATATGCCTCTATAGAAACATGTAGTCTTTATTTTAAAAACATAGCATTAATCGTTCTCTGCTGTCACATTTAGGCCAGTTTTTTTGAGGAACAACATTAAGTGTGTCTGTAATCGACTTGTTCGAGTCCTATGATCAACGGCAATATCAGCAAGCTTTTCTCTGAGTTGTTCTTGATTTTCTATGATTTAAATTGTCGTTTATTTTGATTTATATCCTAATTTTTGATTTATATGCCCTTCTAATGGTCACATTATCCTGTAGGGCTGGTAAAACATCCTAAGACATTGAAGAGTCGTTGAGTGACGTTAGTTTTGAGCAAATATCGTCTTCCGTATAGTATGTAGAATATTGTCTTGTATATCCAACGTGCAAAAAGGATAATGAAGCTATTGCTTTTCTGGTGTAAGTATAGACGATGAATGCTATTCACAAGATTGATTATCAACAGACTTTGATATTGCGCCGTTTTTTAGGAATTCATTGTTTTTCATGTAATGCGTTCGTGGTATCTTCCACATTTAGAGTGACCAAGTGTATAACGAAGCTAATGAATGCGAATGAGTGAAAAATGTGAACTTTGAATGCTATTCACAAGGTCGATGATCACGAAACGTCAGTTTTTTTGAAGTTTCTCTAAAATGTTAAAAATTGATTTTGATTGTCTTTGGCTATGGGAGTTTATTGTATAGGTATATAAGAATAACTATAAAGATGAAGATGTCAAAATTATTTGAGGAATAAAGGCCGTATTGGACAACTTTTGAAGACTTGCAGATTATTATAATACTTCTATTTCTGCATTAATTAAGTCAAACAAAAGGCAAGATTAATAATTAAAGTATTGTCTATTGACCTGGATAACTTCCTGTCATTTCTCAGGTAAAAAAAGATCTAGTTCCCGTCGCAGACGATGATGTCCTTCAAAAATAGAAGCTTGCGACTATATCAGTCAAACAAACGACTGGCGGTATAACTCGTTTTGCCTTTTAAGCTTCGGTCAATTCGTATAGCACCCACTTTGCCTTCTTCCAGATCTTGCCGACCTTATTCAGAATTCTGTCAATTGTGGAATAGTGCCAATCAAATTTGTCGGCCCGCATCCTACATGACATTCGGGCAGCTTCTGAAACAGTCAAGTTTGTATTGAAATTGGAGTAGTGGTCAACTATCTTTTTTTGAAAGCTCCATCGTATAAAAAATTGTTCCAGAGGTTTCACGCCATCGAACGATACCAAAATTGTAACACTGTCGCAAAATTTAAAATAATCCAAGCGGTCACCGAATACTTTCGAGAGGTTTTTTTGTGGTAGCTTAACATTTCTATAGATATTTAACCTAGGATTGTTGAGAAGGTTGAACTTCTTTGTAACAACATTCAAGTTGGTACTCATCTAGTCGACCATATCTTTCTTACAACGAACTGAGCACGAATCCATTTAAAAGAAAACAAATCTTTAAAAACCCCCACAAACATTTTATCTTTCACGATAAAAGAGTCAGTTTTTTCCTCAGTGACAAGAGAAAGACTTACCCCTAACTGGTAATTTATTAGCTGCATCAAATTGTTCTGGTTTGTATTTGTGATTGGACTATTAATGTTTGGTAGTTTTGCAAGGCCTCTATTATGTGACGCAAATATTTGTGGCCACCCGAAGTCACCTTCTATCTTACAGGGGGGGTCCAGACTTATGATCTTTTTTCCAATTACTTTTGTGAGGATGTCAAAGATGCCCTTAGACCGATGGGTGGTGGCTCCATCTTGCTGAAACCAGTATGGTTCACTTGTCTTTTGTCTCTCACAATTAGAATGAATTTCTCGAAAATTTCTGTGCGATAAACTTCTTCATTCATATATTTTGTGAGAAACAGTGGGCCGAAGGAAATTGTACACTAACTTTTTCTGGGTGCAATCGACGTGCTTCGGACAAATGTGAGTTTTCGGTACCTCCACGTCAGTTTGTTGACCTAACCATCTAGTTGAAAATATGTCCAAATTTTTGGTCTGAACCATCTCTATGATCACTTTCTCTGACCTCGGCCAGAGGCGTTTGCAATTGTATCTTATACGGAAATAAATTCAATTTCCTGGTGAGGATGGTGTGCATAGAGCTCGCACTCACACCAAGTTGAGCTGCGGCTTCAGAGACCGCAGTTGTGGGCTCTTGTTCATAAGGCTCCCGAGCTTGTTCTACGGTCTCGGGGATGGTCAAAATGACTGGTCTGCCTGTTCTTGACAAATTGTCACCCCCAGTACATTTGCTGTCCTGGCAATTTAATTATAGAGCAAATTTTATTTTGGTATTTTTTACCTTGCTGTTGTAGAGATAGACAAGGTGGTGTATTTGTCAAACTTGGCCTTGAAGGCAGTTAGCGCACTAGAACTTTGGTCCCTCTCGTAAAAGGCGGCTACAATAAAGACCCCTTCTTCGGTTGAATAGCTGGACTTAACTAAAGCCATATTCAGTGTTGACTTAGAGTGTAAACATTGTCCTAGCTATAATTAACGTCAAACATAAAATTGACTATGGTAATAAAAAAAAACTATTTTGTGACATAATGAAGGACTTATAGTTCAAGCTTGAGCTTTATATTTTCGATTGAGTTTTGAATTGTGACTGCAACGATTATATAAAGATCAGATGAACTGAGCAGTTGTGAAATAAGTTTTTGAAGATGAATGTAAACTGTATTGGTCAAAAAAGTGGTCATAACTAGAAGATTTAATTTCCAGAATATCCACTTCCATAGTTTTGAAGTTTCGTAATAATAATCCTTTTGTTTTGATGTATTAGCTGTTCTACAGCCCCCTTCCTTCATTTAAAATCCTAGAAATATGTTCAAATACGCACAATTTATCTTTATTTGTAGAAGTACTGAAATAAATTACAGTAGATATAATAGTATTTACGTAGACTATAGGAAGAACTCTAAGTACATCAATTTAATTGTTTTAATTTCCCATGATTCCAAACTGCTGGGCCGAAAGACAAATTTCAGCCTTTCCGAAGGCATGGTGATCTTTAGACTTCAAGTCTTTACTATAGGAAGCGATCAAAATTCTTCTAAATTAACCACCGTATGATTTTGGTGTTTTAGCGAAGTGGTGTCGTGTACTTGTAATCAAACACTGCAAGATCTTTATTAATTGGGCGACTACGGCAAACTTCTGGTATTCGAGACAAAGGGATCTGAGTCTTCTAGAATTAGTGCTCTTATACTCTTATTTCTGCTTCTTTAGTCAGCTGGTGCAAATATTCCGAGAACGAGTCCAGATATCTCCCGGTGTGGACGGGTTTCATTTGATTTATCAAAAGGCCCTTTGCTGTACTAAATCACAGTTTTGGAGGTAAGAGCACGTCTGTGTCGCCACAGTGGTATTCTTTTCAAATCCGAATTGATGATTGGGTATAAGGTGATCATTTACTATTGTTGCCACTCTCTGATAAATGAGGAACTTGAAATTTTCTTTTGGTAATTGTTGTGTGTGGGTGAGTAAATGAGGGGTGGGGGAGAGAAAGAGAAAGTGAATTTATTTTCTTTTTAGTCTCTTGTCCAAAAAAATAGTTTCATGGTACTGCTGCGATTTACGTGATTATGATGCCTCGTTATTTGGAATCTATGGCGTAACCTGTATTTTTCAGCATTTCTTTTCTTGGCTGAAACAGGAATACTGGTGGTTGCAGTACCTTGAACACTTGAAGATGTGATTAGATGTTTCATCTGTAATAACTAATTGTTTCTTTGGATTTAGTGATAGATTAAGAAGTAAATACCAATTGTCCCCTCTTAATGTGTTGGTAAGGGAATGAAGGAATTCTTCATGTAGGTGCTCGGGGTATTCAATCTCCTTTTTGGAACTTCGTTTTGATTGGACATATAAGCAACTCTTACAGGGGAAAATATAAAATGACGATATCAATTGTTAAGAGAGTCTAGATAACTTTGGAATTCATGGTATATGATATTTTAAGCTTGACAGACTCTTCTTTTGCGGTGGCTGTTTTATTATTATCTTCATAAGCCTTTTTTTACTCACTTTTGGAATGGAGTTTTCTCTGAATATTGTATAACATTATCTCTCTACTCATTGTAATTTTCAACATTTTACTTTCTATATTTGTTAGCTGTTTTTATGAATTGGTTCTTCTATGATTTAGTTACTATCAAATGTTAGACCGTTTGTGAAAGTGGAGTACAAAATATTTCTAATTGGTAAAATTGTATAATTTTAGGACTAAATATTAGTCTTTTGTTGTTTTGGGTTAATGAACGAGAAAACTGCATTTCTTATCACATTTTGCGAAGCCTTTTGGATTTTGGTTTCCCCGATTTTGTTTGTATTTTACTCTTATTGCCTCAAAAGCTTCCTTTTTATTTAATGTTTTGATACCTAGCCAGTGAGTTTCATTTAATCCCCAAAATACATAGGATAAATGTAGACATTTTCATGAATTTTTAGAAACTACATTCGTTTTAATAGTCCCAAATGAAAACCATCCAAGATATTCGTTATTTTGTTGGATGTTCTTTCATTTTAAAGCTCCAACCAATAAGTGTTATCACCAAAAGTTTGAAACCTTAACTCTTTATTGCTTTACGGAATACAACACAAGTGCAACTTCCTTTACAATGCTTTAGTGATAGTAAAGAGATATCTACAGATATATTTCTGGACCACATTTTCTTTAAACAGAACCTTTTACTTTAGGAAATTATTGAGCAGCACCTCGTCCTTTTCAGGCCTTCCGTTCTGATTTGTTTTGCTTTCGTTTCCTTTCTCCCTATCGCCTAAAACGTAGTTTTTCCTCCTCGATTGGAATTCGCCGCAGCTTGTATCACGCGGCTTATCAGTTTGTATCTCAAGCTAATTTGAAAGTGAAATACAACTGCGCTGCTTATTACGCTAATGGTCGTACTTAGCGCGGCTAATTACCCCAGACCCCACCCAGCCTAATCTAATAACTGTTCTGCTATTGATCCTGCAGTCGCCACTAGTAACTCAATTATCTCCGTGCAGCGCGGGACCGGATTTTTATCTGCGCTGCGATGTCGTAAAATAGTGAAAGTCCCGCACAATGCGGGATGCGGCGATGCGGTCCGAGGTTATTGACGTTGGTTCCGTGTAACGAACGGGCAGTCGAATGTATGTTAATGACTTCTGGTTTGGAGCCTCTTGGAGGTTTCTAGATCAAATTTGAAAATAGAATGGACATTTGAAAAGCAGGGCAACAGGTACACTGAGATACATAACAGGAACAATAAAAGGTGAAGATTTTGAATAGCATTGTTATTTGAGGTAAAGGGGGTAATAACAAGAAGAATATTTATATGCGGACAGATAAACGGAAAAGATATTTGAAGAAAGTTTGCTCACAGAAAAGTTATGCGATTTTCTCATGAACAAGGAAATGATTTCTAGCATTATTAAGAGTTTTGAACATGCAGAGACAGCGTATCCGACTGATATTTTCTTTTATAAAATTATGAGACGAAGAGAGCGGCATCTAATGTTTTGCGTGAAATTGTGGAAATCTTTGATCTTAATGACTGGAAATTAGTATGAATTAATTCCAACTTTCCCTTTTTTCTATTTTTTATAAAGATTTACTGATGGTGAGACGTAGAAAAGGCAAAGGTAAAATAGTTTATGCATTATTCTTTCACAAGTTTTTCGTTAACAATTTGTGGAGTTCAATCACCATTTTAGCCGGTACGCTTATAGTTGGTGGTATAGCCCCCTCTAGCTACGTGCATCCCCGCCTGACGGGGAGCTGGCTTAGGAAATGTAGAGCATCCCCTGAAGCTGGCTGGATGAAGTCTCTGATCTAGGGCTTTATGCAGTCGCCGGTGTGATGAACTTACCCGCACTTCACGGACTTTGGGGTAGAAATACAGCATCCCTGACAGTGGTAGTGCTGGCTTACCATTTTCTTCGTCCTTGGCTACTCTATCGTGACAGCCAAGTCAAGAATGCCTCGCAAGTGGTAGATTTCTTTTTCTTTGTTAGTCCGCTCAAGTTCTAGGAATATGAGCGGCATGTGAGCTCATTCTTTAACTCTTCGCATAGTGACCCGGAGTGGTCTGTCTTCAGCAGATGATCGTGACATATCTTCACTTCGGGAAGGAAGCGAGTCAGCCACCTACAATCCTTACCCGTAGCAGGCTGGATGGAAATTCCATCCGTGTTGTTCTTGGGCTTCAGGAATCCTACGTGACTTCGTGCAAGGATTTTCGGGCTGGAGACCAGGCCTCTTTCTCTCGAAGTGCCACGGAAGAGATTCGTAGAGTTGGTGGTCGGTGCTGGTGGGGATGGAGGCACCATCGTAACATTGTTACGACAGCGCTGTCTGGGACGAATCCACTGGTGGTGGGCGAATTACGGCCAGATCAGCTCGCCACTGGTTTCTGGAAGGCCCCAACCAATTCCGGATGCTTGTCGTATAGTTCCATTATTTCAGACCGATTCTAGCGAAGACTAATGCGCTTCTCGTACAACTCTAGCCACGAATGCACGCCTTCGAATCACTATCGCACTACTCAGTTTGCGTACTGACACCTTGAACTTTTTCAGCCGGCACAAGATTACAAGTAACGCCACCTGTGACGTAGACGAAACACTGCACAGCACGTCTGCTCTCGTATAACGCCTTATGGAGAATTGTTCTGCCGTTACTGCACTGGTGTCACTGCTTATATAACGTCACACTACTTCCAAGTCGCGTAGCTGTTGATTCCATGTGCTGGAAAGTAGAATCAGCTCGTCCAGGTAGGCAAAAAGGTATACGACACCTAAGCTATTGTTGCAGTGATTTGTGACTCTCTTGAAAAGACCAAATAACATTTTATCAAAGCAATAGGTTACAAATAATTCAAGTGAAAACTATTTTGTTTCTGCCTCCTGGGGTGAGCTCGATCTGTCAGTATCCGCTGCTGGAATCCACGGTGGATATGAAAGGCATTCTTTTGGTGAAATGGAATAGATCGTCTATCCTAGTCAGTCGATACAAATTCGAGTTGATTGGAGTTTAAATGGGTGGGCATGTTTGGTCTCGATTTTAGTTCTAATGACTTCTCTACTACGACAGTAAACTTGGGCCTCTCATATCACGAATGCATTTTGCTGAGCCGTGCTTGGTTCGTCCATCTTTCTGGAGGATTCGATTGGTGACAACCGTCAGGGTAGCTAAGTCTGATTTTTTTAAATTTTGGGTTAGTAAGAACGAACGGAGTGATAGGTTCGTCTTTATTTTCTACATTAGTGTCTTCTTTTTGTTTCCGCGGAAGTGGTTTGGATGGGAATTGCTTCTGGATTTATACTCGTGGAATAACGCATTCTTTGTTGACGAATTGGTATTTTCTAGAGGGTGCTTATTGAAACCGTTACTTTTTTTAGAATAGATTTAGGATTATTTCCAAAAGCACTGACAAAGGATAGAAGGGTATAGCTGAATCCGAAACACTTCTACCGAATGGGAGGTATGTCTTCCATCAGCTACGGAAATGAGACGTTCTTGCCGTTAAAATTGTGTCCGATCTTTCAGAGAATAGATGCTAAGTGGAAGCTTGTTTGAGATCTGATGTTTAAGTACCGTTTGCCCTATATGTTAACGTAAACGGCTGGGTGGTCTAGTGATGCAACGTTGATGGTCTTGTTGCAACACAAACGGTACAAAAATCTGTAATTGACATTGGTGCTGGTTGTGTTTTGTAGGTGGGACATCCATAGCAACGTATCTTAGCTGGCATGGCGGCTACCTTTTGTGGATTTTCTTTTCTTGCATTTGTCGTGCAGCTGGCCAAATTATTTGCAGAATTTGCACATCGTAAATGACTTTGTTGGAGCGATTTTTCTGATGTTCTTTTATACTGCCCTAGCTTGTACAAGGAGTTCTATAAAAGTACGCACACAGTTCCTGGATATGCAATCTCTGATCCTAGGATGCAACAGACTGAAAATTACATCCAGTTGGATTTTCTTATTTGTTTTGTTCGGTATATCTGTTAAAAGAGTACGTTTCTGGCATACAGTCGTGTTCGTAGGTGTGATTTCATTTTGCCTGGAATCGAAAATATCCAAGTAAATTTTATAGCTGGTTTTCTTGGGAGCGAACGCTCCTCACATTATTTTACGGTCTCATTTCAGATCTAGGGTTATCGTCTTTATACCTTGCCACCATTTAAATTTAAGTTTTAAATCCTCTAAAGCGCAGGGTTCATCGTTCAACTTTAAGTGAACTACGGGCCACTCCACTGTCATGATAAGATTGAGTCGTTGGCTTCTTCTTTAGCTACTTTCGTCAAGATGCTTGCTGTAAGACATAATCACATTCTAAAACTGAATTCAAACGCATAAACTGTTAGCAAGGGGAAAGAAAAAAATAGCCAATCGTGACTCGACCATTCTTTGGGCTGCTACATGTTCACGCAAAGGCACTGTACGAAAAAGAAAACGTTGTTTATGGCCGTGTGTTGATCGATGAGGGGCGAGCAAACTGGTGGCAATCGTGGAGCACTGATTTTTGTTGTTTTGGCTCCGGGCAAGCAAGTTGTACCCATGCGCCGAGTTTTTGGACCTTACCCGTTGATTTCAAGTGGCGAGCTACCGTTGAATGGTCACAATCCATCCACCCGGCCAATTCTCTTGTTGTTTGATGCGGATTTTCGTGGACAAGCTGGTTCAATCGCTCTTTATCAAACTCAGACGGTCGGCCAGTATGAGTTTGGCCTCGGAGGCCGAAATATCCGTTTTTGAAACGTGAAAGCCATTTTTGAGCTGTTTTTTAGCTATAGCATCATCGCCGTACGCAACATAGCTTTAGAACCTTGATTAATCGCGAAGAGAAGGAGGTGTCGAAAATGCTCATTTTGGTCAACCTGACATTCCGTTTTGAAAACCTAAAACAAAAATAAATAAATGAAAAACACTATCTTGTAGAGCAAAAAAGTCCGAATAGTATATAACAAATTGTTAAAAAATTTAATTTAATTTGTGCAATATTGAATTTAATAAAACCCACTATAAAGATTATGTATTTAACGGTCACGAATCGTTCTGTAACAGTCTATAGGGTTCAAAAGCACTATATCTAATAGTGAGCAGCATAGTACTTAAGTACTTAGAAACAGTACTCGATTTCTAGGCAGGATTGTCGCTTCCATCTAGGCTAAGGATAAGGATCTAGTCATGACTAAGTCTTCCTTTATGAAAGGCTGATAGTCAAGCCCTAGAGTGTACCGCTAGGGTAGTGCCGTTCCTGACATTGACATTAACTTTGTTGGAGTGATTGGAGGTCTCTGTGTCCAGCCCCTAACCTCCACCCTTTTTAGTGACCTATCTAGGGCCAGATTTATATGCAGGATATCTAGGCTGCAGCCTAGGAGCCCACACCACAAATTGACACAAATTTTATTTTGAATGGATTGCTTGTTTGGTACATTCCTTTTTTTTCATCTTGCATTTGCATTTGTTATGTATTCTACACCACCAGTACCCCCCCCCCCCCGTGGGGCCCGTACCACCAGTTTAGCCTAGGGACGTGAAGATCCTAAATTCGGCTCTGGACCTATCACGGATTGTGCCTTCGTACAGCTTTACGGCGGTAGTGTTAGATAATTACAAGCGCCAGATTCTGGATAACCTGGAGCATTTGTACATGGGAAGTTATAATGGGCCGCAAGATTAGCCAGGATGTCAAGGATAGCCAGCTCCGCGGGTGGAGCACGGAGCTCAGAGCTTGTCGGTTTGTTTACAACCCTCTCCACGTGGGCCATCCAAGTAAGCTTGTCCAAGTTCACTTTGAGGTACTTTGTCTCTGCTTTTCAAAGTATTTTCTAGTTGAAAATCCTGAAGTATGTCAAGGCGTTATGTCAACGAAATTTTATCATGAGGGAAAAGATGACTACTCTACCTTATTCAGCGTTCTCTACCTACTTGTGGCACTATTTTTCGGTGATGTCGAAATGCTTTTGGAGTCGCACATTACCACATGAGGACATAAAGGACTAGTCAGTTATTGCCGTGTCGTCTGTATATTGGATTATAAAGAGCGTCGTCGTCATGTTTTGCACGTAGATGTTAAATATGGGCAGGGACAGGATGAACTTGATTCAAAACAGGTCGGGTAGGAAGGATCAGATAAGCTGCACTATCGGCAGCAAATGGATGCTGAAGCCATCTTGTAGATGAGCATCTCCGGCGACTTCTTTCTTTTCAAAACTTTTCATGATTTTTCCCTTCATAGGAAGGCGCAGAAAGGTAGATGGTAGTGTCAAAATCGGAAGTCGAACTGATTTACCGGTTCAGGTTCAGGGCTTCGATAGCTGTCCTCGGACGCTAATGAATGATGTGCTTTATAAGTTTTTCTCTTTTGGAGACTACAAGCCTACTCAGGCTTAGGGAGCACGGTTACTTTCACCACTTTCCAAAGGTCTAAAAATCGTGTAGGTAAAGGAGGGCGTTGGTTTCGACGGCGCTTGGATCAGCTGAAGAACCTCTTTGCGGGTCGCTGGCTCCAACTGGTTGTGGGGTTGCTACTCGTGTTTGATTATGTGACCAAGGTCAGTATCAATGCAATCGAGGCCTTACTGACGCTTCCGATAGTCAGCGAAGGTCTTAGCTTTATGCTGTTTTTGAGCTGGGGTGGCTGCTTGTATATCGCCTGTCATATACAGACCAGGCGACGAGCCATCGGTGGGGTTGAAAGCGACATTTGGGATACACGAACTCTTTCCAGAAACGTATCGGGCCTTCTGAAAGGGTACTAGCGAAGCGCCACGGAACTACCATTGCGCTACGTTTTCGTTTGCATTCTTATGTTGCTTTAGTCTTCTTGTCAGTTTTTACTTTTTAGTTTCTTTCTTCACTTATAGAATTAAAAATGTCACCAAACCATTTTATCTATTCTAGAGGTATAACAAGTTCTATGTTTAAGTGGTGTCTATAGTAATAGTTATTTGGTTCGATATCGTTTTTTTTTTCATTTTAACCATAGAAAAAGATGTTAACCTCACCCAATAGTGCTTCTCACTACACCATAATTGAAGCAGGATAACTTTCAGTATGAATTTGCAAATTATACTTTGTTATTGAAACATTCATCTACTTCTCCAGTTGTCCGTTTTCTTATTTGCCCCAAGAGACCTAGAATTTTGCGAGTTCTGTTTCGATAATGTAATTCTTTTATTTATAACTCACAAAAGTTTGTTATAATTCAATTAAATAATATATAATAATTGAAGAAACCTACAAAGTGAACAACTTTTTTAGTATTTTTTTCTGATAGATCACCACTGATTATTGCCAAATGCATTTTCTGCTCAGATAGGTCTTTCCTGCCTTTACCATGGCCATAACCTTTATGCTTTGGGGTGGTTATTGCTTAGATGATGGTCTGATCGCTAAATGAAGTGCCCGGAGAAGTTTTGAAAGTCTTACTTTTTGGTTTTATCATTGTTCTTAGTGATACACTAGTTACTTGTCCCATTATATTTTGAACAGCCTGGTGTATGTACCACCAGTTATAATAGTATTTATTATTATTTAGTTACACCAAATTATTTAAAATTATTTTTAGATTATTTTTTTAGTTTTGAAGTTTTTCGAGTCTTCTTTTTGATTTATCTTTTTTTTAACATTTTCTTGTACACAGTTTATGAACGTTTCCGTAATATTCATCGTTTTGTTAATTCATTATTTTCTTAAGTATTTGTTATATTTTTTATTGAGCTTCGCAGCAACAATCTAACCAAGTTTTGTTATAATACAAAAATTATTTCAGTGCGGAGCGTCGCTTAAAAATGCTTTGCACCGAATTTATAAGACAAAAACGAACGGGCAAGATAATTAAACGCATTAGTGAATTGATTTTGTTGTTCCGTCTGCTGTAAGGCGGAGATGTTTTGACGCGCCTGCTCTGCATTATGGAAGGAGCGTCGGCGTGGAAAATTCTATAAACTGGGGAAAGGGTCCCGACGTTTTGTGTCTGAATAAAAGATGTCACATTTCAATACCAATCGTTAACAACTTGTAGCAGACTCCTTGATACAATTTATGTGCTTCGGATGGCTGCTCACACATTGCTCGTCCCTGGGGTATAAAAAACGTTTCCGGGCAGTTTTTTATTTTCTTTAAATTCATAGACTGAAATTGGCGTAAGTGGTACATACGAAAAGTTTGTGCACATCATTGTGTAGCTTACGTCGTTTAACTTGGCGGATAACTAGGGATGTTTTAGCTATTCCCAGTTGCTGAAGGTATTGCCAGGCAAAGAAACTTTGAACTACATATTATTTGCTTGGTAGTACATAAGTGTCCTAATCGATTTTTTTTGTACTGTCTGCATATTTACAACTAGCCTGCTAGGCTAACAAGCAAATTTGTTGGTACTGATATACAGGTGCATATAAACAGTATTTATGATATGTGAGGAGTTTAACCCATCAGTGAACTCCTGATAGTTAGTGTGCTACTAATTGTTACATGAGTTAAGTAATTCAATAGTCTTTCTTTCATTTAGCCGTCTAGTGAGGTCTTTGAAGTTGAGCACGTTGGTCACTAACACATTGGAATGCTCGCTTATTCTATTTATTTATCTGTTGGTATGGGTTTTGATGACATCCTTGACCCAGGTAATCTTAAGATCGTTGTGCAGTGTACGATTGTTGATGTACCATTCAGCATTAGCAATTGTCCGAAGAGTTTTGCTTCTGAATCATTGGAAAGTTTAGATAATTGAGGTTTTAGCGCAGCTCTCCAACTACATTCCGTAGGTCCAAACAGGAACTAATATAGATTTATACAGTAGTACTTCATTAGTTATGGGTAGCGGGTAGATACTTCTCTATGATCCCGGTAGAGGATAGATCTAGTTTAGGGAAACGGCCCTGCTCACGAGAGCCTCGACTCTTCTCCATCTAACACCGTGTCCCAACCTTAATCCTACCTACAATCTACACACTCTTATCCTCCATACACCCTATCCACTCACAAACTCGCCCGGCAAGCGTGACGTTTAATTGCCAAATTCTTCTTGAATTCAAGGGAGGCTTACGTCCTGCAGTGGACTCCAATGGCTGTTTGATGTTGATGATGATGACTTTATTAGTTAGAAATAACTGTGATTTTCGATCTAGTAGCCAATGCATTTTTTAAATTCTTAAGTTCTTTTCTTTTTGTTGTAATGTGCTTTTTCTAAATTAGCTTTCTGTCCAGATACATTCCAAGATATTTAACATCATCGTTTTCTAGTGTGGGTATGCCATTTAAACTTACAGGATTAGGATGGACTTGTCTCAAATTAAAAGTGACTGTATTGATTTATTTTCGCTTACTTTGATCCGTTATGTTCTTAGCCAGGGTTGAATCGCATCTAGAGAGTTTTGTAAGTTGATCGTAGCCTGCGCTGGGTTAGTGTGGGAGCACAAAATGTCCGTCTCGTCGGCAAAGGTGGCTGTCAAATCTTTTCTTGGCACGGAATGTATAGTTGTATAGATCTGATATAACACGGGCCTCAGACCACCTCCTGGGGTATTCCCGCTTTGATATCAGAGTTTGCCGATAGTTTCGTTTAGAAACATTTTTATCCAGGTAATTTTTGAAGAATAGAAAATTCTGGTACGGAAGATTCTGCTTGATTTTACCTAGGAGGCCAGGATGCCTCCTTGATATCGAGGAAAACTGCCGAGCATGCCCTTTTGTCTTAGAAACCCTTCTCAATGTAATCGACAACTCTATGAATTTGCTCAAGAGTTGAATACCTCCCACGAAAGCCAAATTGGTGTTGCGGAATGATTCTTTTTTCTTGCAGCAGGGGTTTTAATCGTTTTAATATGATTTTTCTCAATTAATTTTGAAATTAGTGGTAACAAGGAGATTGATCTGTAAGATGTTTCGTGGCCTGGTTTTTGAATTAAAATCGCCTGCACGAAATAGGGTAACACTGGGTTCTAAGGAGTTGAAGATCTGTGTTAGAGCAGTTATCCCTTTCCTGAGAAGTTCTTGGAGTAATTTGGTTGTAATTAAATCGTACCCAGGAAATTTGTTGCTGTTGAAGTACTTAATGTCAGTTTGGATTTCTTTGGCACGACAAAGTTGTAGTGGAGAATCCAAAGAAATTAAAGATCCTTCTATCATCATTTTGTATTCCTTGCGAGTTGTGCGGCTGAAAAATATTAGAAAGCTGTCACTGAATTGTTTTGTTCTTCTTCGTTGTTTTGTAGGTAGGGGGAATGGGAGTTTTAGAACGTTTTAGTTCCGTGGTTGAGTTCCACAGAGTATAGTTGTCAAGGCGAGTAGATAATAGATTTTTCACATATTTATTAAAGTTTACATTTTTACAATCATTTATTAGTTTGGTTAGTTCTTTATTTAGCATGTTTAACTTATGTTTATTACTGAGATGTCTAGTGAGCTTTCAGAGTCTTCTTGCTTTTCTTTTTTCAGCTATTTTGACTCTAATAGTCAAGGGACAATTGTTGTTGCAAGGCGTACTTATTAGAGTAATCCCAATAAGGTCTTCTAGTTTTTAGAAATAAACGAAAGTTTATTTTCAATTATTGATACATCATTTTAAAGATTGAACACTTATCTATTTTTCTGCATAATCGCTATTTCGGTTGATGTATTTTTGTAGGCGTTGCGGCAGTTTTTGTATGCCTATGTCATACCAGCTCGCCGCCATGACGTCGAGGAAGCGCCGGACCGCTTCTTTCAACTCGTCATCGTGCTGAAGCGCATTTCAGCGAAATGTTCTTTCTACTTAGGAAAGCAAAATGCAGAGATCGTCGAAAGTGATCCTTTGATCTTAAGCATGTTTTGTTCTACCTTTGCGACTGTCTCGTCGAGAATTGAAGATATCTCTCTTTTTTCTTTGTCGTGAATTTCCATGCGACCTTACGTTTTTGACATCCATGCACGACTCTTTATACACTTTCGTCAATTGGCGATGAATTTCGGTTGGTTTAACGCGACAAGCGGAAGCTGCATTACGAACGGCTGCCGAGCCAAAACTTAGCGTCCCCGCAGGTTAAACGATGGTTTGCTTGATCGTGGGGGAAACAGCAAACACGGCAGTGTGGCTAACAGCCACGCGATAGGTTTCTCCGCGGCCCCAGCACTTTGGAGAATTTATTTTTGTGATTACCCTTGTAGTTTCTGTAATTGTGGAGGTGTTCCATTTCATGATGTATATTGAAGGGTGGTGGTTAGGTTTTCCACTGCTTTTTCTATTTAGTTTGGTATATTTAATGAAATTCTGAGTGATAAATTTTCATTCAAGTGTTATCTATAATTGTTCTTGTTGGTATGGTTGTTATAGAGGCAGGCCTTTTTTGTGTCTTTATTACAGCTATGCTTATAGTGCGAATTATTGCCGTATGATCAGAGGCTAGATGATAGCAGTCAGTGACATCAATGTAGTTAGAAGATTCCCCCTGAGGGGTCCAAGGCATCTGGAATTTTGTTCAGGTCAGTATGTGGGCCTACCAGTGGAGATTTGGTTGAGTCGATTTTCTACGATGGTCTTGTGTAGAGTTTCTCTTCTTGAGCTAATTAGTCTAGATTTCCAAAGGGGATGCGTAGCTTTATAATTTCCTCCGGCTATAAATTTATTTTCTAGTTTTGCAAAGTTTAATTGAGTGTCTGGGAGGGCAGTGTACTGGAGATGCAATTGGATTTCCGTTTAGACCTTTGACTTTAACGTTTGTTGCTTGCAAGTGAGCGGCCTCTAATTTTTCCATTTAATAGAGTGCGATTTTTTTTACTAATAATAACTGCTGACCCCGCATGGGCGGTATTATTGGGATAAATGAAGTAAGTTCTGTAATTATAGATGTTGAAAAGAGGATGTCGATTTTGTGCATTTGAAGGAATACTTCTATTTGTAATCGACGTTGTGTGACGAAGGATTCTCTTCTGTAGGCTACGCCGATGACCTAGAAATTTGTAGGCATGATCAGGGAACGGATGCAGAGGGTTCTGAACGTGGTAACTGAATGGTCTGAACAGGAAGGCCCCAAAGTCAGTCCCGTAAAAACCAAAATTATACCCTTCACGCGAAGGAAAAAATTAGATGGGTTTTTACACCTCTTTTCCTTGGCGAAAAAGAAATCACCATATCGGGAGAAGTAAAGTATCTAGGAGTCTATCTAAACTTACTTGGAACTGTCATATTGAGAAAGTGGTCGACAAATCGGTGACAACTCTAGTAGTTGTCAGACGCATGTACAACAAGTCGTGGGGGTTAAAATCAGGTATGGTGCACTGGTTGTACACCAGAGTAGTTAGACCCTCTCTTACATACTCAACTTTGGTCTGGTGGCCCAAAGGAACACAAGAAACCATCAAACTAAAACTAGGCAAGGTACAAAGACTTGCCTGCAGCAATGGAGACTCTTCTAGACCTCCCACCTCTGCATATAGTAATTCGGTGGGGGGGGGGGGCAATATTAGGTCACTATAGGCTGTATTATTCACTGTACAAGACAAACACGGGTGCAGGTCATACAAGAATAATTGACAGTCTGGGGGGCCCTCTGCTTGAAATGAGGACGGACCACATGACCTCAAAAATATGTCACGACTCTCTATTCGAGGTGATAATGCAAGATCGAAATAGGAGCGAGACTTTTAGACAGGCAATCGCATCTGGTAGCCTAATCTGGTACACAGATGGTTCTAAGACCGAGCTGGGCACCGGATCTGGAATATATGCTGAGGCTCCCAGGGTAGAGCTAAGCTTTTCTCTGGGTCAGTACGCTTCTGTCTTTCAGGCAGAAATATACGCCATACTACAGTGTGTGCGTGAAAACGGTAAGAGGGCTTTACAGGAGCAAGCGGATCTACATTATATCAGACAGCCAGGCAGCTTTAAAAGCTTTATCAAGCACAAAAGCATCATCTAGACTGGTATGGGAATGCATCAACGAACTCAATGCACTGGCAGAACATAACACAGTAAAACTGTTATGGGCACCTGGGCATTGCGGTATCTACGGCAACGAGAAAACCGCTGAACTGGCCAGGCAGAGATCTAGTGAGGCTTATATAGGCCCAGAACCTGCATTAGGAATTTCACGAAGTGCTGCCCAAAGCTTTATTAAGGAGAGGACACGCGCTCATCATCGAATGTACTGGAAGAATCGACCAGGGCATAATTTCAGCAAAACTTTCAACAAGGGACCTTGACAAAAGAGAGCTGCAGAACTCCTTAACCTAAGTAGGCCACAGCTAAAGACAACCATAGGGTTTCTTACAGGACATGCGACTGTAAAAGAACACTTCTGGAAAATTGGTAAATTGAATGGTGACCTTGCATGCAGACTTTGTAGCAAGGAACCAGAAACATCCTATGCAAGTGGGATGCGCTGTGCAGGAAAATGCAACATATATTCGGGAAACCAATCCTGGAGCCGGTAGATTTCCAGACACACCCTGTAAAGGACCTGTGTCTGTTGATTCAGGTGACATCAATTACAGATTGGTTGTGAGTTTATTGTATTAGGGTAATCACAATAAGCCATAGACTGCAGGATCCATTATGGAAGACATACCCTAAGCGCGAAAAAAAAACTAGAGTTGTTGAAAAGAGGATGTTCATTTTGTGCATTTGAAAGAATACTTCTATTTCTAATCGACGTTTGCATTCTATAGTGCAATTCATAGTGCTTCCATTATTGGAAAATTTTATTTAGCATGCTAGTATGGAGATTAAGCATCATACTGTTCTAATTCGTTAACTGGTTGAACAGAGCCGCGAATATGGTGAGGAACTGCGAAAGTGAGATGTCAGAGATGTTTGGTTCTTGAGAATGGTTACTATGAGTGATGTTTTGTTGAGGACCTGAAGTGGTGTTAGCATAACTAGGTCGAAACATATTGTTTACGTTGTGGGTAACGTGGTTCATTATGGGAGTATTTGATATCTGGTCCCTTATTGGATTGGATGGGTTTCTCCTGCGAGCTTGTAGTTGCCGGTAAATTTGGCAACCTTTATAATTTGCTGGATGCGGTTCGTTGCATAACGCACAGATTGAACGGTGATCCTTTAAGATCTAGTAGATACGACGAGGTATGAATAAAAATCCTTTTCGAGTCGCCAGTCACTTTAATTTATCCAGACAAAAAGCCTTAGGTGAGAAAAGGCAAGTGCTCCTAAAATACAGCGTCGTTGAAAATAATAAATGAGAGCGTAATCGTGAGTCCAGGTCTCATTATACGTCAATATAACACAAAAATGTATCTTTCTCCTCTTTTCAACAAACTAGAAGCTTCTCAAGTTGTATAGTCCGATTTTGTGGATATCCTTCGTAATTCCAGGGCGCTTTTGGTTTTTGACCAGGTAATACCTTTTTTTCGTGCATATTTTGTCAATTCTTAGTTGACGATTGCTGTCAACAAGTTCTCTTTGAATATCAATCGTTTTAACCCTCCCCCCTCTTCATTAAAATTTATTGTGCAGTAATACTAATGTTGAATTCGAAAAGGGTCGGGAGGTTAACAAGAAGTCGGTAGAACATTGTGTTTTATTTGGCTTTTCCTTGTATATTATTTTGATTCAATTTTATAGGTGTGTTTACTTGCTTCATGTTTGTTTGCTTACGTCAGTCAGATAACTGGAAGACGTGTTTATCTTAAATCTGCCGAGACTGAGCGACTTACTGAACCTCTCAGCGAAATGCTGGCATTTCGGCGGTTTTTAGCCGTGTTGATTTTGCACGCGCAATTTGTGCTATGTTTGTAAGTGGCTGCTTATAACCTTTCTGTAATGAGCTTGTGGGAGATGGTAATTTATCTGCTTTGTTTCCTTAGGCGCAATTTGGCGCCCATATGCGCTGTCCTGATAGCCCGCTTATCTCATAGGCCATATTTATAATATAATTGCTTCTGCACCGTGGACTAAAATTAAATTTTTGTTTTTATGACACTCGAAGATTAAAAAAATAAAATACAGGAGATTTTCCAGTCACTAGAAATGGAATTTATTACATAAAAATTTATAAAATAAGATTGCCGTGGGTTGGATTTGCATCATAAGCATACTGTGACGTAAAAAATGGGAAAGAGCGGGGTTTTTAGGAATTGATTATTTTCCCACGCGAATTCAAGTAATTTTAAAGGGAATGCGTTTTTTTTGTGGAGTGACAGCTAAGGGTTTTGGAGGAGGGGTCTCTGCCAGTATATGATTTTAATCCGACTCCAACAATAAGTCCGCATTGCACCGTTAAGCTCCATCCCCAGCGCTAAAGGATTACAATTTTTAAAAAATTATAAAAGCTGCATCAAGGTTATAACTTGCGAGATGAGTTGTGACACGTGATCTTCTAACATTAAAGTCGGAGTGTGAGTGAGTAAGAAATGATAACTAGTTACCCGTGCATAACAATAGGCAAATTTTGTGAACACGAATATTTAAATACCGACATACCTAATATACAACCATGGCCAAAAGTATGAAGAATCATCTGTGCGTGTTTAAGAAAAAGCATATTAGTATGTTTTACTATATATTAAGTATTGTTAATTCGGCAGTTGTTCCAGAAAACATAAAAAAGTCCACAAAATAATTTTGGTCAATCGTAAATTGAATTTGCGTGAGATAGCTGACACTTTAAAGATATCAAAAGGCAGTGTATTCACCATTTTACATGAGAAATGTCCATGAGAAAGCTGTGTTTGAAGTGGGTACTGCGTTTGCTCACAGTGGATAAAACATAAATCCACCACTACACTCCAGAGTCAAATCGGCAATCAGCTGAGTGGACAGCAAAGGGCGAAAGCCGCCCAAAGCGCCCAAAAACGCAAATGCCAGCTGGTAAGGTTTTGGCCTCCGTATTTTGGGATGTGAACGGTACTTTATTCATCGATTACCTCGAGAAAGGAAGAACCATCAATACCGAATATTATATGGCGTTATTGGTGCGTTTGAAGGAGTAAATTGTGAAAAAATGACCCCAAATGAAGAAGAAAAAACTGCTTTTTCACCAAGACAACGCATCGTGTCACAAGTCGATCGTAATAATGGCAAAATTGCACGAATCTCACTTTGCATTGCTTCCCCATCCATCATATTTTCCAGATATGGCTTCCATCAACTACCTGTTTGCAAACCGAAAAATAATCTCCAGGGAAAGAAATTTGTCTCCAATGAAGAAGTGATTGCCGAAACTGAAGTCTAATTTGAGGCCAAAGATAAATCGTTTTACAAAAAATGCATTGAAATGTTAGAGAAGCGTTGGACTGAGTGTATCACTCTTGAAGGAGACTATCTTAATGAAAGTTTCCTTCAAAAGTGATACACTCATTCCAACACTTCTCTAACATTTCAATGTCTTTTTGTTAGGGAAAATTTGACCTTAATCTTAATGAATAAAGTCGAATTTTGCCTAGCAGTTGTTTTATTAGTCATCCTACGAACTTATTGAGTGATGTGTTATCCTTTTGGTCAGATCTCTGATTAGCATTCGATACCCTTCAGGAGTAATATCGTTCCGTTCTTCTCGTAGAATTTCGTCGAGTCGTTTTTTAATGGCACGTTATGCTTGCTTATCTTCCGCCTCAGAGACACTCATTGGGGTTTAGATGTGTTTGCTTTTAGGCTCCGTACATTGGGAAAGTTAATCTTGATCCACTCACCGTCTCACGTAAGTAATGCCAGAGCTGCCAAACAACTGAACGACTGTCAAAATTATACATTTTGACTTAAACGTTTAGAATAATAGTAAAGTGTCCAGTTAAGCGTTTCTTAAAGTTAAACTCGTCTGATCACAGAACATTTGCCCAATCTTCTTCTTTTAAATGTTAGTGTTCTAGAACTCACTATAAACGGGCTTATTTGTTCTTTTCCATGGCTCCTTCCCGGCCTTGCAGTCTTTCAGATCTGCTTTACCAAGCCTTCGTCTCACGATCCTAGCATTAAGGGCCCGGCCAATTTTTGCCACATTTATAGATGATTCAATATTATTGTAGCAATTTTAGCAGCCCAATGAAAATATTTAACATAAATCGCGATTTCAAGCATATTGAAAGTGAGTCCGTAAACGTTCCTGCATATTAAGTTTCCCTTTTTTTTAAAGGAAATCTCGCTGTATAACAATTGGCACTTTAAACTTAATTTACACATCGGTAGTAACAAAACACGAGTTTGCACTAAAAGCAATTTTGTTATTTAAAATATTTGTATCATGCGTTTTCAAGTTTTGCCGATTAGATATTTTATTGACCTTCTATGAAAGCGTGCACCATTTATATTTTGGTTTATGGTTATTAGCAACTTAATTATAACAACAGAAGTGTCTGTGCGCCTTAAGGTGACATACTAATATGAGAGTGCCTTACGCTTTTGGTCACGATTTTCACAATTTCACAATTATCTCCAAGAATATTCAAAAAGGATTCTACATTATTTCCGGGCCCATTAGTAGGTTCCCGATGGAAACAAGCTACAGGATAGGTCATTGATGGGAGCTATGTAAAGGGTGCTGAATGTACAGAAATACCGATAGAATGATCTTTTTTGAATTGACCGCCACACTCAATGTATTGGTAGACGTCGTACATCATTGAGCAGCACAATGTATGCCATTTTAGTGCCCATCGGGCCGTGGAGTGGTGATCATTATGCGTTTGTGTTGGAGACTTAGTTTTTAAAATGATGATTTTTTAGTGTGTCGTCACGGAATTATTTTGACAAAGAAAATCATGATGTGAGTACACAATTTCTGTTGTCACATCTACACAACGTTTCGTTGCCAAGCATGCTCTCACTTTTGGAATATCTGACCGTACAAATGATGGTGGCCCAGGAACTTAAATAACGTGACCGGTACGCTTGGCAGGTTCTTCACAAGAACCTCGACAAGGTTCTCGACAACTCTTCCACAGCGTAAAACCGTTTGGTGTGCTGTTACAGAATTTGGCACCATTGGTTCATATTTTTTTTGAGGAAGCAAATCTAACAATGATCAATGAACGTGGAAATTCCAACAAGGTGACGTTACTGCATACACGGCGAAAGTTTTTCAAGAAGTCTTTACATAGTGACATCGGCTAGGTCATCTGACTCATTTTCTTACGATTTTTTTCTAAGAGGGCACCCGAAGGCTCAATTATTGAGGAATTGGAGGATTCTATTTGTAACGCGATCGCAGCAGTTCCAGTAGAAATGGCTCGGTGGAACTTTAAGGGAGGAATGTAGCGTTCTTTTGGACAAACATTTTGACGATATTATCTTGAAAACTGGTTGATGAACTGTAAATAATAAAACATTTAACACAATCTGTGTTGTTATCTTGAAAAGGAAAATAATACTGGCGGACCATGTGCAACTCTGAGAGAGTACGTCCCATACATTCTTAGACACGAAAGCTCTGTCCAACCATATCATTTTTCGTTGAAAGGAGAGTAAGTGATAGGCCTAAAAATGTATGGCGATACCATTTAGAACAATAGAGGACCATGACTAGGGATGACGGTTCTCAATTTTTCCTTAACCTTCGTCTAGTTGTCTTTTTATGACCAGTCAAAGTTGGCTGAACGGTTCACACATAAATTATTATATTTTTACAAAAAAGTGTCATTTAAAAGAAGCCCCCTAAGAAGTGTAGAAAGAGTCTTGGAAGAAGATGTTACGCTTTGAACTTTGATTCTGTAAATGCGTGGAATATGTAAAATAGGCGAAAATAGAATCAACATAGACTATGTGAAGTTATTATACGATAATCTAAAGGTTTAACGGTTTTTACATCTTCTTAGAATGACAGCATCTCGGTCTATTTGATTGACCATAACCGGATAATTAGATGATAATTACATTGTCATTTTTACCAACTGAAGGGAATGCTGCAAAAAAGTAGTGAGCTTAAAGATAAATTATTTTGAGAGGGCTAAATTCATTTTATTTTGATAAATGAGGTTTATCAAATTATTCTTGATGTCCAAAGGGGGCAGTAGCTTTAGGGTGTGCGCTGAGCATAATTCTCTAGGACAGTACTAGTCATATTGACAACATGTGTAGAGTTTCACTTTGTGATTAGTTAATTAGTCTACATCGATGTTTGTAATGACTGTAGTGTTTTCTAGTTCTAGTTTTCTCAGTCATCTATCAATTTATTTGGACTACTTCTTGATGTACCTAGTAGTATTCAATTAAAAAAAACACTATTGAGACCTTCTAAAATTTGGTAAAACGTATATGGTTCAGATGCCAAATTACGCATGTATATAGATGAATTAGCATTGTTGACAAACTACAAAGTGGCGCGAAAGAAGCGAACTGTTTTTAAACATTTTCATTATGTACATTTCTGATGCCATCATTTATTTAAAACTGAAAATATAAACTACCATTTATGGAGACTTTTTTAAACTACTTGTAAAGTACTAAGTCCAAATTTCTGCTTTCTTTAAAACATTTTCCAAGATATTGTTTTTTTTTAACCCTTGGGTGGTTCTCGGCTTATTAACATAAACCTTATCACAGAAAATAGTTTGAGGCTTTTAAATCGGGTGATCGGATAGGCCAGTTTGGTTGCAAAATTACCTGAAATCGGACTTTCGTTAAAATTTTTCTTAAAAAAGTTCGTAGTAACTCAGGCAGAGTGCACAGCTACATCTTGTTGGAACTACATCATTTTATTATCATTAAGGGTAAGTCCCAGAAAAGTTCGAATTATATGCCGGTATCACTCAGCAGTTACAGTTACGGTATTCTTCTCATGGTCTTCAAAAAAATAGGTTCCCATAATCCTTTGGAATGTCACACCGGTCTATAATGAGTAACCCTAGGATTTTCACTTTCCCATATTCGACAGTTCTGCTTATTAACAAATCTGTTAGGATAAAAAATGAGCTTTAATACTCACCATCAAACAATGAATAGAGTCTTTATTTTTTTGGATCAATTCTTGAAACTCTATGGTTTAATTTAAGCGAAGTCTCTCTGTTTCAATTCTGGAATGAGCTGAATTTTGTATGGGAACAGTCTTAAATCTTTCTGTAATATTCTCTGCAATGATCTTTGAGTAATGTTTAACTGAAGAGAAGGTCTTCGGGTTGACCTCAAAACTTTTTTGTGTTCGCTGAATGTTTGTTGAATGTTCGCTTTTGGCTAAACGTGGTCTTTTAAACCCCACTAAGCGTCTAATCGTGGAAATGAAAGACCGATCTCAAATTAAAGTGGTGACGCTAAGCTCATTGAGTCGCTATTATCGAAGGTTGATTTTTAAAATACAATGAGAAAAAATTAAAGTTAAAGAAATTATTGTATAAATTTTTCAAATCAGTTTTTTTCTTTTACGCCAGTCTGTACGATGATAAAGCTGATCTATTCCAAACAACGCGCACATGGCAAATGGTATTAGAGAAGGATGTTTTACATTTCTTTGATCTTCTGGTTGTTGCTCTCTGCCTAATCTGTCGATTAGACTAGACATGCGCGAACCTCACACATGATAATTTAAAAACAATTTGATTTTGACAAATGGAATCGTATCATAAAGAAATTGTTTCAATATTTAAAAACAGATATTATAATGCGAGGTAAAGCAGCAGATTCCATGATTATTAGAAAGAAAAAGGAAGAATCGATCTGCTTTCTAAATCGTGATTATTATATCAGTTGCACCGAAATGAAAAAAGGAAAGACTTGTCTTAGTATTTGTGCAGGTAGACAAAAAAAATGCCGAACTCGTCAAGAAAATTTAGCCTAATGGTGAAGAAGTCATACAGAATTTTTTACAATGTTGCAAGTAGATGAAGTTTCTTCCTATCTTTCTATTTTCTCTTTTTTCGAAAATTTAATTTACGTAAGTTTGTTGCGTTTTTGTGTTTACTATTTTTTAATTTCTACTGGAAAAAAGGTGTAAGACAAAAATTACACAGTCGTGATGGTTTTTGAAGCTGCATGCGAAGCGATTGAACCAGTTCTCCATCTGGCACCCTATAGATGTTAGTCAACAAGTACCAGGTGTGCAAGTATGAAATGCCGATTTTTTTCAAAAAAACACGTTAAATTCGGAAGAATGATAAAAAATGGTTTATTCAAAATATGCTTCATTACCAGTTAATCATTTTTCCCATCTTTCGAGTAATTTGTGGATACCACGCCAGTAAAAATATTCCCCTTTTGCCGCAAACCATTAACTATTTTAACAGGTCATAATAGGCCACACCTTTCTGGTCCCACCAAACACAGAGAATCGTTTTTCTGCCAAAACGATTCGGTCTTGAGGTTGATGTGGATGGTGTGCCTCGGTTTACCCATGATTTTTTGAGATTGGGAATCTCAAAATATATCCACTTTTCATTCCCAGTAACGATACGATGCAAAAATGACTTTCTTTTGTATCGTTCGAGCAAAATTTCAGATGTGTTTTTGCGCCTTTCCATCTGCCTCTCGTTCAGTTTATGTGGTATCCATCTGCCGACCTTTTGAATCTTTCTCGTTTCTCGTTTTGGAAACAAGCTTGTTGACTAACGTTCAATGGCTCTGCGAGTTGTTTTTGTGTTTGTGAATCGTCTTCGTCCAACAATGCTTGCAATACCACATCTTCGTACTTTTTTGGTGGTTTTCCGTGTTTCTTGTATGGAACATCGAAATCACCACTTTTGAAACGCCGAAACCATCATTCACACGTATCTTTAGATGGAGCAAGCATCTAGAAGTAATCGGTATGATTCATCAGCAGTTTTTTCAAATGAAAACAAAAAATTAATTCTGTCCGCGAATGCTTTTTATTTGGCACAAATTTCGACACATTGAACACTGCAAAACAATTCTATGCAAACACTTTTTCAACTTATCACTTGTGCGAGTTGACTCTTGGTGGCACAACAAAATGGCATATACGACAATTTTTTATACTCCACACTGCATTGACGCACCATATGTTGTCTCAAATCGGCACTTCATACTTGTACACCTGATACTCTCGTGAAGTATCACATGGATGGACCGCTCCGTAAGCCCAAAAATATGTGAATATCTACCTAAATCTGTTTTTGATGTTAGGTATTTTCTTTGTTGAATTGTATTTTACAATAAGAAGTTTGTACATTTTTCTAGATCCTATAAAGCGAATTGATGATTGAATTGTGAGCAAATGAATCTGCGACAAAAATTCCTCAGAAAGGTGATTTTGTATTTGAAAAAATTTTGATACCTAAACAATCGATCTTGACCTAACTTGCATAAGTGTTTGTGAAGTTGAATTGAAAATACCTGATTATGTTACCCTTGAACTTCTGCAATATCCTATATATAGTTTCCATTTTACCCTTTTCGTGCGATGTGGTAGGGATACTGAATATTTTTATCGTCAAAGACAAAGCATAAAATTACTACGGAATGAAAGAACCCAACGAAACATAAATCTGGTCTATAGAATCTATTTAATGATAGATTTTCCCATGAAAATTGCTACTTATCAACCCAAAACCTAATATTTTCTGCTGATATAAGCAAATAAGGTGAAGTTTTTAAATTAAAAGGCTAACTAACACAAAAGTGTAATTTCAAAGTTTATTTTCCATTATTTATGTTATTTAAAGTTTGAATTAGGTTTTTTCTAAAAATGTATGCTGCAGTTGTACAACGTTTTAAGATCTGACCGTCACTAGATTATTCTAGGTGTTTTTAAATTAGTAGTGCGGGGTTCAAACAAAAAATGACTTGAATACAACTAGGTAATATCATATTACGCCAGTTATATGAGAGTGAATCCTGTATAAATCGGAATTTTGTATAGACCACAAGGTGACGACGAGGGCGGCTTTTGAGCGTTGTAGGTGAAGATACCTTAAGGGGATTTCCCCTAAGATATTTCGCACTACCACTCCTTTAGTCAATATCATTATTGAAGGGAAATTCTATGAATTTACGTTAATTAAGTAAAAACGCAGCATAAAAATGGTATTTTGAATTTTAAAGTAGAACTAGTATCGACCAGATCCAGGGTGAAGGAAGTGCAGTACAAAATCGCGTTAGTTTGGATCGCATGTCTGAAGTTCATAATCCTGGAATCGTGGACTTGAAATCAAATCATCGTTCAGCAAGGGGAAGTGTAAGTCATCATTCGAGGTGGACAAGATCTAGCGAATTATCACGAACCCTAAAGCAGGTAGAACAATTAGCAGAAGTTTGAAATGAAGAACGCCAATTACTGCTAAACATGGAGTAGCCACAATTTAGTTCAAGTCGCGGGTCTAGAAAGAGGAAATCATCGAGGAATACGTGCTCAATAACTCATCCAGATGTGGAGAAACGGGCTACAAACCAAGATAAAACGGTCCTGCGAATGAAGCAACTGGATGGGCATTTACACATATGGCCCAATAGAAGTAGAAAGCAAAGGAATCAGGTCAGTCAAAACTCAGTTCAGGCGGCAATCTTTCCGCGATTTTGAGCGTCCAAAAAAGATGATAGAGAAAGCGAAAAATGTTGCGCCACCAACGGATGGGGATTTTCGATTCATTGTGAATTTCTCCATTCCTGTGAAAAGTCTGTCTACAACAGCGGAGTTACTCGGACTTTTGCTATACGCAAAGAATCCCATCCTAATAAACAAATTTAGGAATAAACTACCATCTCCCTTGCAGCTGAAATGGGGAAGACACGTTAGAAAGTTGAAACAGGATGTGGATCTCGACAAACTTTCGGTTTTTCTAGACAAAGTCTCATTAGCTGATGTTGTTCTGTGTGGTAGTCCCGTGGTGTAAAAAAGAAAAATTTGTGACCATTGCATGTTGGTTGTGGAGCGCAAATGCCTTATTGGTTTCAAGGAGTTATCCCTTCAAACACTGGAAAATTTAAGAAGATGAAAGTTAACGATCATCGGGAGCCGCTGAAGAAGGACAGAGTCTGCTTCATTTGCTTGGAGAAAGGTCATGGAAAGTCAAACTGTTCCTGTTCTGTTCCCTGCATTGTCAATGGATGCAGAAGATACTACCACGTCTTGTTATTTGATGCTGACTAGAAGTCGAGAAACTAGAAAGGCGGTAACAAAAAGGAAGAAATGATACTAGGAAGCAAAGAATAAAAAGGAAAAGTTCCACAGAAGACAAGCAAGTGTTTGGTATGATTGGTATCTCAGGTGCGAGTGATAATTAAGAAAGTCCTTTTAAAGATTGTTTAAGTAGTTAAAAATTGACTCATTTCAAGAACGTACCACTCTCTAGTGTTACCACAACGTTCTGTAATTGTTATAGATCTCTAGCATTATTTTTTCATAATTGAAAAGAAGATTGCGGAGGGACCACGAAACGCAACAATGGCAAGTTGAACGTACCTTGGTTGCGAAAGGAGTGGTCTTTGACACTACATTTCAGGAGCTAGTCAAAAAGCAGTTCCGCTTAGATGTACTTGGAATAGTCAACTGCAAGAAGTTACCAGTCGAGGAGCAATCAGCAAGTCAAACAGTTGATAGAACAGTACGCTAAAAAATTAAGGGAGATCTGGGTAGCACCGATGTTGTGGAAGTCGGAGGACTTTGTACTGCCTGAATGCAAAAATGCAGCATTGCAACGATGGCGACATCTAGAAAAACAATGGACAAAGACGAAGAACTAGCTACCATGTACTGCGCAAAGATTGGGGAGTATGTAGAGAAGAAGTTCTATCACAATCTGACTGAAGAAAAGGTTGGCGGGAAAAGTGATCGGGAGCCGTTGCTTCCTCATTTTGGAAGAAGAAACAAACAAACTGGGGATACTGCGGATGCTCTTCTACTGTGCAGCGAAAACCAATGGAATGGGCTTGATTGACGCTTTAATTCGAGGACCGGACTTGATGTGCTCTCAAATTAATATCCTGCTAAAATTCCGTCAGCGAGAAGTGGCTTTTTGTGGGGACATCGGTGACATGTTCAACATGGCGAAGATCAGACAGGAAGACATATCCGCGATATGTTTCCTGTGGATGTGTATCAAATGGATGTAATGGTGTTTGTAGCGGTCAGTTCTCGTTTCCGGCACAATGAATTAAAAATAGGTATATCACGGAAATTGAAGAAAAATTCCCTAAAAGGATACAATCGTTAACTGTCATTATGTTGACAACTATTTGGAACGCTGTTCGACGTCAAAAGAAGCCATTAAAAGGATTATTAAAGTCCGTGAAATCCATAGAAGAGGAGTATTCGAGAGCAGAGGTTGATTGCGTACATGTTGAAGGTGGCCACACCGAGATAGACAACAGTGGTCTTACCAAGAACATCAAAGAAGATAAATTGGACCGAGTTCTTGGATTTATTTGGGATTCAAAGAGTGATATGTTTAATTTTAAACTGAAACTGGAACGCCTAAGTGCGAAGATTGTTGCAGGGGAAAAGGTTCCACCGAAACTAGAGCTTCTAAAGCTCATGATAAGCTTGTTCGACCTCTTACGATTTATAGTAAACTTGATAGTACGTGGAAGGATCATCTTTCAGGATATATGAAAAGCTGCGAGTGGTTGGAATGAAGACATAAAGACAGAGCTGTCAATAAAACGGCGTCAGTTCTTAGAACACGTGGTGCAGATTTCGGAGGCGATTATCCCGAGATGAGTAGCACAAGTAGTGCCAAACTGTCATTAATTGCAACTGCAGGTCATGTGTGACGTCAACCGGCAAGCAATTTGTGATACCGCGTTTCTTCGTGCCACTGGGAAGAGAGTTGACATAAACATAATCATTATACCACCTATCAAAGCCGTGTCAATTCCACGACTGCAGGTGGAAGCAGCATTAATTAGGATGCTCAAGTTTATCTGTGAGAAATTGGGCATCCGAACTCAAAAGAAATATAGAATGTGCTGTTTGGTTCGTGAGGAAGACTCGCAGCGATTCAAAATGTACATCACTCGCCATATTATTATTGAGCTCTAAAGAAGTCAAACTCGCGATGAGTGCCAACGAAGGATAATGATGGTACACGAGACTCAATTCTAGCAGCTGATGCGAATCGAAATTCGAGGTGGTTGAAGGGTCCTCAATTTTTGTGGGAACCTGAAAGTTAATCGACAGCAAAAGCGGAATCAATCTGGAAAACCTGGAATTCAAAAAAGTCCGGTGTATGATAATTATGGAAACTAGAGAATTGAGTAAGGTGAAATATTCAAGTTATTTCAAAATGTACCAGTTTGTGGGCGTGCGTTATCGGTTTGTGAGGTACATAGTGGCATCACCTTTTGTATTAAATACTTACAAGAAATCTGCTACGAAGAGGAATTTGAAGATCTACGGGAGGGGTCATTAAGCAGTTAAAAATAGCTTTATTGTGGCCACTACTGGTAGATGGATTAATTTGTGTGGATACTCGGATAGTCAACTCTCTATCAGTCGCGAAACACGCGAAAAAATTCTGGACGAGAAACATCCTTGCACAAAATTGCTCATACAGTGGCATCAACTCCTATTTGGACATCATGGAGTGGATCTGATTTTCAATGAGCTTAAGCAATGTTACTGGATCACCGGGGGAAGATCAGATGCGAAGAAAGTTGCAAGAGAGTGCCTCCAGTGTAAAATGGAGAACGCAAAGCAAGTTTAATCTCTCAATACAGCTCTTCTGGTAGTACAAGTAATAAAGCCGAGTCAAACATTTACCTTTGTGGGTGTGAATTAATTTGGACCTATGGAGGTGGTCAACGCAAGAAAACGGGAAAAAAGGTAAGGGACTCTGCAAGATGGGCCTGTTCACTTTCCACGGTCAATTTTATGATGGTTTTGAATCGGTTTATTTGTAGGCGTGGAGAATCTAAAAAATGTGGGGCGATAATGGAACCAATTTTAGAAGAGCATGAAAGCGACTTGTGAGTTCTGTGAAGACAGCTATGGCCACCATTTTGAGAAATCAGACCCTTAATAATCAGCTGTTGCTGTACTGGTGGAAGCAGAAGCATCAGTGAACTGTCGCCTTCTGACTGTTTCTATTGAAAAAGACGACGCGAAAGCTATTAGGCCTAATTGTTTCCATATTTGGACCATCAGCATCAAGCAGCCGGTCGAAATATTTGATGACAGTGATTCGTGCATTAGAAAAAAATGCTCAGGTGCTCGCTGAGCACTTATGAAACTCCTGACTAAAGAAGTACCTGCTATCTCTGTCACTGGGATCAAAGTGGAACTGAGACATTCCGGATGTTCAAGTTGGCGAGTTGGTGTTTGGGTACGACGCCAATCAGAAGAGTGCTACGTGGGAAGATGGAAGAATCCGAGTTGTCCACGTGAACACTACTATTGGAGTGCTACAGAGATCTGTGAAAAAGTTATACCACATTCAGGAGTGCAATCAAGATCGTGATTACGGCTAGTGAAATCTCGTTTCTTACTAAAGAAGGGCTAAAACTGTCTGTAATATTGAGAAAACTTTAGGCAAAGATCGAGTTCGAAGACTACGCCTTTAAAAAAATGTAAGTGTACAGGTGGCATAAACAGTGTTCTGAAGGACGAGAAGCAGCTGAAAATGAAAGTCGTCGAAGTCACCCTCAGACCAGCGTGGTTGAGGAGAATACTCGCATTGTTCGCCACTTTCTCGATGACCGGTCGGGAATCGGGAACTTTATCTTGCCCCATACAGTGTAGTGCTCTGTTAATGTTGCTTTTATAATGATTATTTGTTTAAAAATAATACATCGATTAGTTTTTTAATGAAAGTATGACCAGTCCTTTGTTTGCATGTCCTCTCTTTACTTTCTAAGCGATTGGGAATTTGTTAAAAACTAAAACTTTAATTTCTTCAGATCATAAATGTTAATTTTCAAAGATTATCAACCCAAATGGTAACATTTAAAATTTGAAGATTAAAATGTGATTATTAATGGATTCTTATTGGACTATTTCCTATTTAACAAAAATTACAATTCTATTAAAAGTTTGTTACTGGAAGGCCCTCCTAAGCACAAGGAAACACCATATATTTATCTTCAGGATGAGGATATTAATGTTACGTGACGAATTAAGTAGGGAAAGCTAAAAGCGGATTAGTCACTTTTTTATCCGATCAGTCATCTTTATTCATTCTAGTACTAAGCTAAGCGACTTGGCCTGAACTATGCATCTACAGAAATTTAGAATTGCCACACTGAGTGTGTATTATCCGAATATGTTTATCCGAACTTGATTAACTGAATGACCAGTTATCCAAATCAAGCTGGTGGGCGCTCTTCACATGAACTTGTAAAATGACTGTCTCGTTGTGCAGTTTGACTTTAATTGCAAGCTAAATCTAATTAATTATGCAAATTAACTTAGCCCTTTAAATGTTATGGATAATCGACTCTCTAATGTGCGGAACTCTTTTCATTGCAAATGTTTACGTGTCAGAATATTATTAAATTAGATTTAGTTGAAATGTAAAGAGCTAACTTTCTAAATTTGTTCTAGGGTTGATCCTGGTCATCCAATCTCGTAGGAAACGGAGAACTTAAAGGTAAGTTTGCACGGTTCACAACGGATGAGTTCTAAGTTTCTAAGAAAAATGAGATATTTAATACAATGATAGATAAATGCATTATATCCACTATATAAAATCTCAATCTAGAAGCAGTCACTCTAGTATTTGGTAGCAATAGATTTGGTAAAGAGATCTTTATAATATGATTTTTAATGTTTTGACAGGTGTTTTGTAACCCATTCGACACGACTCGCATTTATGTGTTTTATGCGTTTCTCCGACTTTTCTTCTTATTTTCACTTCCTGATCTTTAATACAAATCTTGTCTTGAACTCTTAGTGTACATTGGAGGATATTTTCTCTACACCAGAAGTGCATCTATAGGATCTTGCAGTTACTAAAATAGCATATTTTTTACTGTCAATCGCCCTTTCTTTCTTTATTTTTTTTATTCACTTACCATCTGTGGAAAATCGGAACAACCTTTAAAAACCTTTTTGAAGTTCCTGATTATATGAACTCAAACACCACTGTCAATTTTTTTCGATTACGTAATACATTTACACCATTTGTAATGATTTTTAGCGGTTGCTTGAACAGAGAGACCTTTGGAAAACCCATTTTGTTGGTTGCAACTTGTAGCTTGATCGGGCAATGGCAATGGCCCAGGTAGTCAGACGGAATCATGCGAGTCGTCGATCTCACCGCTAATTAGGGGCACGTGGGGAACGAATAGTCTAGATGCTCGAATCCTTCGATATGGTTAGTTGCTTAAAAACGGAAATGATCCCGATGATAAATTACTGCGCGTGGGCGAACGACCGTCTGGGGTTGGGAATAGTTTAGCGGCGCCCTGAGGTGTCGAGGCAGCATTATTACGAGCAGCGGGAGAACTCTTAGTTCTGGCGCGACAGCATGCACCCGGCTGAGAGCCGGCGTCGGCGTAGATAGAGCTGCTTAGAAATAAAGTATTATAAACCTAAAAACATTTTTATTCGACCTCACCCTAACATATTATTAGTTTAATTGCTGTTTTATTTGAATATTTCCTATGTACTTAATGCGGCATATTCAATACTTCATAGATGAGCAAGGACTTCCTCAATAGTTTCATTATTTTTTTTTAAATTTATCTTATGTACAAGGGAATTGTTTGTGTATTAATGTGGTACATAAGTTTGAAGCACCATCTCTATCACTTTAGTCTCGCCCTCATAGAAGAACGAAATGTGAAGTGTAGTGTTAAAGAAAGTCATTGCGTTCTACTCTTTATGGGATGTCTGCACTTTTCGTCTAACTTCATCTATTCTTAGCTATTCCTCATTTTCGAGTATTGATAGTAGAGCAAGAATCGCGTCCCTTTTTTTAGAAATTTATTATTTCGATGAACTATCGTAGAATAGGAAGTCGTTTATTTATAAGTAACCTTTAAAAACAATTTTTTTTAACTACTTGAGATCATTTTAAGCGTCTTCAGGATATATTAGGTTGTTGGATGTTAGAATTATGTCATTTTTACTTTATAGAGAACTGCATTTTCCAAATTCTATTCAGAATCATTAATGTATTTGGAACCCCACGTTTTCGTTTAACGCATACATCTCTTTTAGTGCCGGTGTGGCCGAGCGGTTGAGGAGTTTGGCTACGGCGCGAGTAGACTCGGGTTCAGTCCATTTAGCTATTGAAAATAAATGAGTAGTTGGGAAATTTCTCGATCAAAATGCTGAATACCTATGGGGCCTTCAGCACTCAAGTCGCCATGCTCCTATACTGGCCGTTAAAGTCTCACTAGTATCGTTATACATCTCTTTTGACTTTATTTCTCTTCTTTCCAAATTAACCTACGTTATCAAGGAATTCGTGGACAAACATTTCTTTGAAACTTTGAAGTGTTTTGATTGGATAGTAGACGATAAATTCGTGAATATCTACTTTGTCCCAAGACTGTTGTTATCTTTTTCACGGCTTACATGTGTGTAATGCGTTTCAAAAAATGAGAAATGGACGTATTGTAAACTTACTGCATGTGATTTAGTAAATATGATTACGATACTGGAGTCAGACTCTAGGTCAGACCTGAGTTCAATGATTTTTCCTCACTTCTCCCCCTCCCCTCGAATTGTTTTACTCCGATAAATAAGGATCTCAAAGGATCAATGCCATCTTTTGGTATTTTGTTGAATTCATATTAATGTAATATCTAACACATTGACTTGTTCTGTATTCTACTAGATAGTGAGATTTAATTATTGCTAAAACTGTGGTTGGTATTCCTGGCTTTACATTTCGAAGATACATTACTCTTTTTTTAACGTAGTCTGAAGTGGACATGAAATTTTGATTAAACCTTTTAGAAATTTGACTCTGATGACACATTGCGCGTTGCTGCTCTAGAGAGACTATAAATGCCCCTTAACTTATCAAAAGAAGGAGGAGCGCGAGATTGTAGATGTCACGGACAAAGACAAGTTATCTGATGCGCTATACTACACTTGAAAGCAAGGCAATCGATCCAGTAACATGTTCGAGTTTTGAGAGAACGTGTATCCACTCCGACAGCATTCCAAACAAAGTTTAGTATACTGCGTAAAAAGCTTAAAAGCCGTGCTTTCAAATTATACCACTCTTATTGGAATCCAGACCTGTTCTGACAAAATTATGGACCTAAGAATATGTGTATCACAAAAGAGTTGAAAGGGAAAAGGTGTTTATGAAAGGAAAATAAATGAAATCCTCAGATGAAAATAATTTAATGACTTTTTTCAATACATGGTGTTGCCACCTCTACTCCTAATTGCACTTTCCACGCGATTACTCATGGATCTGATGACTTTTCTTATGTTGTCTTGAGGGATTGCTTTCCACTCTTCAATCAGCGCCGCTTTCAGTTCCATCACGCTTCCTGGTGCAAGATTTCTGACCTGGACTCTTCGTTTAGGTTTATCCCAAATATGCTCAATTGGATTTAAATCTGGGCTACACGAAGGTCAGTCCATTTTCGGTATACCGACGTCAGTTAGGTAGGTAGTGGTCACTAGCGCGGTGTGGCATCGCGCGTTGTCGTGCATTAGCATGAAGTCTTCACCAACAAATCCCGCAAACGGAACAATATGTTCCTCTAGAAGGTCCCTTATGTAACGGTCCGTTGTTAAACCTCCTCCGCGTTCTCCATTAAGTACAAAAACCAACTCAGTTTTTCCGTGTGTGGAAATGCCCGCCCAGAACATGCAAAAGACACTTCTATATGCGACAGTGTCTTGAATACAGCAATGAGCAAATCGCCCCCCTGGTCTTCTATAGACCCGACGTCTCCTGTCGTTACCATTTAGGCACATTCTGAACTCGTAGATGAATAATATTTGACTTCAATGGCGGAGGTCCCAATCGAGATGTTCGCTAGCAAATTACGGTCGCCTTTACTTTTGGACTAGTCAGCTCGGGACCCGTAGCTGCCTTTTTTGAGGTTAGGTTGACTGCTTTTAGTCTTTTTTTCACAAGCGCTCGCGACCACACTTCTAACCGCACGCAACTCTTGCTTGAGGTCAATGCCAGTCATATGTCGATTTCTGAGGGATATTGAGACGAGAAATCGATTGTCTCTCTCCGTTGTCACGCGCCTACGCCCGCGTCCTTGCCGGCGGACGTTGTTACCGGTTTCCCGGTACCGACACTACATCCTCGACATAGCTGATTGACTTATATTTAATCGATTTGCTACGGCCCTATGACTGAGGCCCTTTCTCAACAAAGCAACTGCCAACTTCGGCGTCTGTGGTATCCATTTTCTTGTGAATCACTCGAGCACTTAGGTCACTTACTTACGTCAACTTCGAATAAGTGACTGAGATGAATTACCGGATTTCAAGTATTTTTTAAAGATGAATAATGAAGATGCTTCTCGTGCGTTAATGTTTTTATTTTCATTTTCCTTAGACTGAAATAGGAGACGAAAATATGCGTGGAGCTAGTGAGTCGATTGCTTTGCTCTCAAGTGCCGTTATCGAGTAAAAATCTTGCAATAGTTTTTTGAGTCACATTTATTGACTGATTGTTATATTTTTTTCTTCACATTTACAGAATTTGTTTTTGTAAGTGGTTGTAAGGTCTATTCAAATAAAACTAACTCAAGTCAGATTAATGCCTGGTTTTTATTTTTTATGTCACCAAAGCTACAATTTTTCAAGCATAAAATATTGAGTTGCTGAAGGAACTATTCACCAATACTCTTCGCATTTTTTTATCTGAATACATTCCCAGATGCTTATTTACTTTTTTAAAATATTGCAAATAAGAATTCTATTCTAGGTGTTAGTTTTATTAGGTTAGGAATTTGAGATGATTATTATATATTCTATTTACTATCGATTTTTTAACATTCTATTTGGAAGTTTACCACTTCGTTTTATTTTCATTTAAACAACCTTTATATATTGGACTCGATTTAAAAATACGCTAAAATGCAAAAACAATCCGATCTAAAATTAAACTGTTTATCGAGGCCTCGTGATTAACTGCCCTTGTGTGCCACTTAAGTGTTTTTCTGCCGCCGTTGATATTGCGTCCGTAACTTGTGTTTGTTTACGTCAGAAGACAAACCTGCGAGTTAGAAGTAGATAACCTTCCGCTAGTGCATTTATCTACGTTACGTCGTTCTAAAAGCAATTCAGGGTACAAATGCGTCGTACCATCACGGCATTTGTATGAGGATATGTGGGTGAATGAAATAGAATTGTTTTTTATTTATTGAAGCATTACAAAAATACAAACATGCAAAGTTATTCTCCTTTATAATCTCCTAACTTGGATACACATTTTTCAGCGGATAGTTTGGTTTTCGATCTTGGTATCGTAAAATGAAGGTGGTTGTGGCACCAGCCAATCGTATACGAACGGTCTGTCCTACAAATGCTTTCTTTAATCATCTAACTAAAGGGAAATAAGTCTGGACTATAGAGAAGGTGTTTAGATATAAATAAAAACAAATCCTTAACTTTTGTTGAGTTTAACCAACTGTATAAGGTCAGGTGTTGTCAAGATAACGTATCGGATTGCTTGAGTACTGCTGTAGCTTATTCCAACCTCAGAAGCATTTTCAGCAAATGATAGTCATCTTTGAAAAGACGGCGAACAATGCGAACATTCTCGCCAGCTCTGCAAAGATCGTATACACCACGAGTACACTTGAGCTGTTCAAAATGAATTTTTATTTGATTCACTCTCGTATAATATACACGATGAAAGACTAATTTTTTTCCTTTGTTAGTAATCAGAATTAAAATAAATTCTATAGGCTAATGTGTTATTTTACGAGCTAAATTATTCTTAAATGGCGTTTTCAGACCCCACTCCAGTAAGGGGATCTTTAGTCACCTAGTAGGTCTGCTGACCAGATCTTCTTTAATCTTCTTCCCATAGGTACTTGAAGTAGTGGTTGGAGTAGAGGATTTGTGTGATTTACGATTCTGTTGTGGTGCTTTATACAGCTAGCTAGGACAACGTCCTTGATATATGGTACTCGTAGATCTTCATTTATCGTTTGGTTCGTCACATACTAAAGCATTGACCAACATTTGAAGTATTTTGGATTGAAATCGTTGAATTATATCTACAATGGATTTGCTAGCACAACCCCACAGTTCTTTACCATATCTCCTTATTGGTGCGATGATAGTCCTGTACACAAGAAGTTTGTTTTCCAGGGGCAATTTGGAGAGTTTGCCCAACAGCCAATATAATTCTTTGGTTTTGAGGTCTATTTGCTTTCTCTTCTTAATTAAGTCTAGAATCCAAGTGGAATCTTAGATGTGGTATTTTTGTGTTGTTTATGTATATCGGTGGACATTGCTTATGTCTCAATATAAAGGTGACGGGCTGAGATTTGTATTCGTTGATTTTAATCTTCCACTATCGGAGCCAGTTTTGCAGCTGATCTAGGTTGGATCTTTGCGTGTGTCACGAATAACAGTATCGTTCTCAAAGGTTCCAGTGACAGTATCTCTGCTAGTAGGGATGTCGGCAGTATAAAGTACGTACATTATCGGGCCTAACACGCTTCCTTGTCGTACCCCTGATTTTATTGGGTAGTTTTGAGACACCTCTCTATTTTTTACTTTGGTCTAAATTATCTATCATTGAGGTAGGATTTTAGCAGACTGTAGTTGTAGGATGGAAGGAATTCCTTGATTTTATAGAGCAACCCAGCATTCCAGACCGTACCGAAGGCCTGTCTAACATCTAGGAAGACTGTAGTGCAATATTTTTTTTGTTCAAATGCCTGATTTATTACTTGAGTTATGCGGTGAGTTTGCTGCGTTGTTGAGTGGAGTGGTCTAAATCCAAATTGATGGCGAGGAACCCAATCTTCACCATGTATGTCTGAGTGAATTCTCAAAAGTAAAAGTCTTTCGAGTATCTTTGATATAATAGGCAAGAGACTTATAGGGCGGTATGATGAGACATTGTCCGATCTTTTCCTGGTTTTGGAATCATAATTTGAGCAGTTTTTATCTGCTTGGGCCAGTGACTAAGTCGTAGGATTGCGTTGTAAATGTACATGAGTACTAGCATTCCTCTTCTAGGTAGTTCACACAACATTTTTGCTACCTGGAGCTTTCTTTGCGTTCAGCGGAATAATTTCTTTGTGAACTTTTTTTGGTGTAAAAACTTTTTTTTGGTGGTACATTATGGCAAATATTAGAAATTTACGTGTTTATCTCTTCGTTTTTTCTTTGTTGTTGATGTGAAGACTCGCTTTATTTTTTTTAACATTTTTAGCCCATTCTACAACAGGGAGAGCGGGGTTACGCATCGGAGAAATTCGGGATTTGGATTTGGTCCTGGATTTGATTGGTTTCCAAATGAGTCTTTTTGCCGCAATAAGTTTTTTTGATTTCTATTGATACCTTATTAATTTTCCTTTGAGCTTCTCTTTGTGGTATGCTTTGGTCAGCTGCCTGTTTGAGTAAGTCGGTTAGAAGGCTAAAATTAGGAAAGAAATAAGGTAAATAAATAATTGTTGCAGAAAAATTAGGAAACGAAACAAAGCAACAGAATAGCATTGGAACAATTGGTATAACACAAAAAGATAAATGAAGATGGACACTGACATTTAGAAGAAAATTATGTGACGGAGAATAATTAGTGAAACGCATTTGCTAGAAAAATATTGCAATGTCATAAATGGTAAAAATCTATAAATTCTCAAACTTCTATAAAGCCAAAACGGTTATAATATATATAATAATAAAATTTAAAATCAGAAAACGCAGTGCACGTGTTTTTTGAAAAATTGGTTTTGCTTAAATTAAGGGAAGGTATGAAAGGAGACAAAAGTTTTAATAGACAGGTTAAGTAATAAGACCAAAAACAAGTATGATACTCTGAGCTAAAATCAATAATCTAAGACAAAGTCAAGACACTTAGAAGCAGTATCAATTATGGTGTTAGAACAGTAAATTTAAATGTTGAAAAGCGATATCTGAATAGAACAGGAAAATAAGAGACCACAAGGGAAAAAGGGCGAATAGTGTGTCAAATGTAGTAAGACATAAAACGGAGAAAAATTAGGAGACCCCGAAGAATTTGGAAAATGGGAACTGACACAAGTGAATTTTAGAGAAAGCCCGAAAATAAATGGAAGCTTAATAAACTACTAAGAGATTAAATTAAAGAAAAATGAAATTAAAGGAGTACAACAACTAATAAAGGATATGCTTAACATTGAATCAGAAGTTAAAAATGGATATTGTGAAGAGAGTCAACAAAACCAAGAGATATTTATTGTAGAATTAAATTTTTGAAAAAACAAAAAGGCGATGGAAAAAATACGTTGAGGGAACGAGAATTTATATTAAAAAATAAGCAGACATTTAAAAAGAAAAGAGTGCAGGCCCAATTACGTCGTGCTACCAATGAGAAAAAGAGAAAGAAAACCTACCAAAAAACTTAGCAACCAATTAGTCAGACAAATGAAGACGAGTAGAATCATGATAACGAAAAGGGCAACGAAAAAAAGAAAACGGAAAGATAACGGAAAAACAAAAGTGAAAATGAGGTTCGTTACTTGGAATACCAAAACAATGTTGCAGATGGGAAAGTTGGAAGATGTAGGGAAAAAGTGGAATGATATAAAATACTAGCTTTGCAAGAAATAAGGTGGGGAGGAAAATAAAGAATAGACGAAAAAAAATATTCAGGAATTTATGGATGAGAGGAAAATCAAAGAATTAATGGTACGCCACCTATGATAGCTAAAGAAAATAAAAAGAGAATCCAAAAAGACGTAGAATATCATGCTTAAGGATAAAAAAGCAACCAATAGTGTTACGACAGAAATAGAGGAATACATGGAAGAAGAAATAGAGGAACCATCAGAAGAGGGAGTCATCGAAATAATTCTAAAACAAAAGAAAGCGCTGGGCCCGATAATATAGTGGAGAATTAATAAAAAATATAGGAACATAAATTGAGCAAAAGCTTTGCGAACTAATGAAACAAATGTGGTATAATAAAACTATGCTTGAAGAATGAAGAGCCAGAATTATAATATCAATACCAAAGGAAGGAAATATGACATACGAAAATTATAGAAGAATAACTACTGAATATCACTTACAAACTTCTAACTAATAAAGATTTAAAAAAAGCATAAAATAGATTATAAGGGAGTACCACAACTGATTCAGACAAAGAAAAAAAATGAACGCAAATAGAGCAAATAGAGGAATTTTAAGAACAACATATTAAAATAGAGTATTTATTTGATACGTTAAAAAGAAGTATAAGAATTTTTGGGGTGGTCGAAAAAATAATACAAATAAGAGAGTACGACTAGAAGACAGATTATTAACGGCGCTATTTAACATAGCAATGGGAGGAATAATAAAGGATTGTGACACAAAAGAAACAATAATAGAAAAGTCTATGGCTTACGCAGACGACCTAGGTCTACTACCAAGAAATAAAGAAAGTTTAGAGGACTCGATAGACAATACAACCAAAGAAGCAAAAGAAAGAGGGTCAGAAATTAATAAAAAGAAGAAAAGAAATAACAGGATCATAAAAATAAATTATAAAATGGAAGAAGAGAAAGTTTTAAATATCTAAGGATAATATGACACAACAAAATGGAAACTACCAATAAGACCAAGACGAAGACTAAAGCTATGACGGAAAGAAGAAGTAATTAAAGACATAACGAACATGGGAGTTATAAGATAGAGAAAGAAGATGAAGGACATAAAAGGATGCAGAAAAATATGTGATGAAGAAACAAAACACACCAAACTAACTCAAAAACGTATAAAGTGGAGTGACCTGAAATGACATACTATTAACTCTTATGTAGTCTATAAAACACAAAGCTAAATAAGAAAATGGCAAAAAATATATATGAAAAATATTTGAAATGTGCAATTTACTTATCTATGAAGATGCCATGTAACAGCTAGAAATAGAAGAACTAGCCGAAATAAACTACAAGTGATTAAGTATTTGAATTGAAGAAAATATGATAAAGTTATCAAAAAACACTAGAAAATAAATAAAAACAAGTAAAAACCAGTTAAAATAATTTAAATCGCCGTCTCCGTACAATTCAGAAATCATAACAGATTTGGGAGAGAAATATATGAAAACAAAACGAAAATAAGAAGAGGAAATAAGAAAGCTTTGAACAATATACCAATGTGAAGATTGAGTAAGTCAGAATGAGAAAAGAGCTAATAGTTATAAAGTATCACGTATGATTAAAGATAGATTTTGAGAGCAATAACACGGATACACTCGGACCAATCGACAAGAAAACCGCTAAGATTTGTTTTTGCGATTGAGGTGATTAGAAAAATTTTAGGTATCGTAAGCTATTCAAATTAGATTGACTGCTACTAAACGAAGAAAAGAGGTCATTTACTGGCTAAAGGAGTTCTTCTTTGTGACAATATGCAGAAGAAATGCGATATACAATAGAACGGTTGCCAATAGGCACTGAATCTATATGACGATGACTAAGACAAATAGTGCAAGCTAAGAAAATTTTATAGGAACGACTGAGACTTCGTTTGCGGATCATAGCTGTAAATCCACGTTTCATCTCTAATTACAACTTTTTCGAGGAAATCTGCTCCAGTGCTAGTATTCTGAAGCAGTTTAGAAACTGCAGCTCAATATTCATGCTGCTGTGTTGACAGTTTCATGCCAAAATTTCCGTTAATACTAAGTTTTTTAATACCCAGCTCATCTTCTAGTTCTCGGACTACCAGTTGCCGATCCAGAACGTGGATCACTTCCAACTGACTTTCAGTCATCTCTGGGTCGTTTTTATTATGTCTCTATTCGTGCCGCACTTATTTCATCGTCCCCGCCAGCTTTTTGAATTACCCGGATAATTTTTCCACAAAATGTGATGCAGACTTTCTTAGCACAACTACATATGCTAACTCACCAGCATCTAACTTCCAACGGACTCGGCTAGTAAAGCCGTCCTCATTCACGCATGCGCATTACAGTCTGCTCTCATTAGCTGCCAAGTTACATAGTGACCTCGCATGCTATTCTCATTATATCATTGTATTTCAGGGCAGACTACTCATCGTAATAAAAGTTGGGTTTTAGATTCGACTATGTCTTTAAAAACTAAATCAAGCACTCGCTAACACTTGTTTCTTCAGTTTTAGGGGCTTTTTTAAAAAAGTAAAAAATGTCTCGACTGGTATTATACGTACGATGTTATCTTCTTTTACTGGGACTGACCCTTAGAATATTAAAAATAAAAACAGAAATATATAGTTCTACAGCTCTTGAACACATAGCTTAAAGGAGACATGACGAGTTTGCTTTGTGAAATAGCAAAAAACATGTAGTTTTTTTTTTAAATATAGCTATGGAGTAAAAATTGTATACAGTGACAACCTACAAACACTTTCAATTATATTGAAAGAGAAAATGTTTAGAGAAAACTGAGGAAATAATATGTTATAATGGTAAGGTTCTAACGCCCTGTGTGGGAGCGCGGCCTGCAAACTGAGAGGTTAAGGTTCTCATATGTTCGCTCTCTCTGCCTGGTCGTCGCGCACCATCTCTGATGCGGAGCGATGTGGCAAGTGCCATGCTTTAGATGTCCGCCATTATTACCCCATTGTTCAAGTGAACGCAGGTACTCAATTATTTTTAGTGACTGAGTAGGCCACCCGCCAGGCATTATAGGGCTCTGGGAATGGAACCCGGGTCCGTCCGCATCGCAGCCCGCTTCTAAACTAGGAGACCACGCTGGCTTAGCAAGTAATATTAATACATAAAAATGAAAACAGTAGGTTTAAAGAAACTTCGAACACCAATACCAATAAAGAGATAAATAATAGAACAATGGACAAGAAGGATAAAAGGGAAGATGACTGACAATTATATATAGAAAATATATTTCGAAAAAAAGATTGTAGAAAAAATTAATAAAGACCAAATTATAGACATACAATAAAAGCTGTAGATCATAGAAAAATGGAAATAAAGCATAACATTTAGTTTCCTTTTTGACTAATATGTCGAAATTGAATTTTTGTATTATTTAGAGTTGCTTTAGTAGTGAAGAATGAAACTCAACAGAGGTCTATTGCGTTAGTTTTAAGCTTTGTTATTATAGCGTTAAGCTCGTTATCTTTGTTTGGAAATGCGTATATCAAAATGCAGAAGCACGCGAGAGAACAAATAAAAAACGTTAGATGATTAGTATGGTAATGAAAGGAAGATAAGTACGGAACCAGCAATAGTTTCTCATAACATAGGTAAAAAATAGATAGATGAAGGTAATGCGAGATATAACAATGAAAAATAAAACATAAGATAGAATAACTAGCAAATCAAAACTTGTAAACAATTAGTATAATATCAGAAGAATTCCACTATGAAATTCATATATGTTAATCATTCAAATTCTACAACTTTTCTCGGAAAAGTTCAAGGGCTAAAACACCTTATGTGTTTCCTTGTAAACTCACTAGGTGGTAGGGCTATGCTTAGCAACCCACTGTTCGGCTGGTTGCATTTCCTTTTTGTTGGGTTTGTATGGATTGTCATGACGAGAAATTTGTTTTTCCCCCTCCCTTCTTAATAACGTTGAAGGAATATTAAAGTTGAAGCCGTCCACGAAACTCTATGTTTATCACTCTTATCCTAACAATTACCATGTACAAAATTTGTCGAAATCGCAACGTAGCCTTCTAAGCTTACGGAAGTAGCGATGATATGGTCCATATAATGAACTGAACAACTTCGGTTGCGGTGAGGTGGCACACGCTTTCACATAAAACGTTAATAATTGGAATTTCCTTTCCTCCCCCTGTTTCCACGACGACGTTATAAAGCGGAAAATGTTTACAATGTTGAGAGAACAGACGGCAATATTGGAAGATGCGAGCGCCATGTATAATTAATTTTTTCTCCGGTTGTTTTGAAGCTCTGCAAGCTTAGCATTCACAGAGCAAAGTTCGGCGACTTTAACCTACATCGAACCGGGCACATCAAAGTCTGAGAGGAATCGAGTTATAGTTGTACAAGACAACGACATTACTTGCAGTGCTGGGGGAGTGGGAAGAGGATTTTGAAATGTCGGCCCGATCCCGCATCGGGCAACGAAATACGATTCCCACGAGAGCTCGCGGAATCAAAGCGCTCGTACACGACGGTTGCTTTTATATTCCGCCGGCAGCCTCGAGCGCGAATTTTATGTGCTCGGCTACGATTGAGCGTTCTGAAATCGAATGGAGCACGAAATTGATGGCAACTGCGCCATCTTTATTTATGGGGGCAGTCGAATAAAAGCAGAGCACTCTTTGGCTGTTTTTATTGCGAGCCACACGATAATGTTATTGTCTCGTTGCATTTCCTGGCTCTGTTTGGATGTTTTACAATCATGATGCTTGTCTGACAAACTTCTGGATGCTGTGGTTGGTTTATTTTATTTTTTATTGTTTTATTTGAAAAAGTAGGAAACTGCCGTATCTGAGGAGTAGTTTCATACTTGTGTTTCTCAAAAACGTATAACATTGGTAAAGTTTTAGTAGATTGAATGAAACACTGTTATACAGAGCATTTCAAATGATTTAAACAGTTTCACTTCGCTATATTTTATTTATATATTGGCACATAAAGTTGTAATTTCATATATATTGTGACAAATTTCTGAGCGCACCTCTAGGCGCATTGCGAAATTTTCCAGATGTTTTCCAGATGGTTCCTGTAGATCTCAGAACCGGTACGGATTGCTTAAATGTTATGAACTGAAGTAGCCAGGGGAGCGAAACGTTATGTGCGAATGTAACAGTGTTATATATAAATACAGTTATAAGAGTGTTTTTTTTTATGTTGAGAACATCACTTCACAAATGTTCAATGTGAGCACCTTCCGTTACTCTACAAATATGATTGCGGTAATCTAACTCTTGACAGGCGCGTTGCAGTATGTTTGGGTCAATGGTTTGCATTGTAACAAATGGCAACGTTCTTGGCCCTGTAGACCATATTTAAAATCCTTTTATCGTCCAACAAGTAGCAAAATTTGTAAATAAAGGAAGAAGTGTTTCCGCATACTTGTCAAACACAGATGTCAACAAATTTATTATGCAGTTAGCAGACCAAGTTAAGGTAGAGATAGTCCAAGAGATTTTAAATGCTAAGTATTATTCTACAATTGTGGACTTAACGCCAGATGTGTCGCATATTGATCAACTAGCTTTTGTGGCACACCATGTGCTACCTACGGAAACTTCAGTTTTTTACGCCTATTCCTAATTGTTTCCATAAAGGTGTAATGTCGGAACTAGATTTTCTAGGTCTCGATCTAAATAACTGCAGAGGGCAGAGCTATGGCAATGCCAGCAACATGTCTGGGTGTTACAGAGGTCTTCAAGACAGAATAAAAGAAGCAAATTCTGTGGCCACATGTATCCCTTGTGCGAGCCACCCTTTACAACTAATTGGCTCTGTAGTTGCGAAGAGCAGCAAGTTACTCTGAAGAACAACATATCTATAGCCTTTTTAGTTCTTCAACCAAAAGATGTGATATATTGCAGTTTTATCTTAAAAGGGCTGTTTATCTTTAAAAACTTTGTCGACAACCTGATGGAGGATCCTGCTGATGCGAGTCAAGTATTATAGTAATCGTACTAGGAGGTTTCTCATGCTCTGGCGACATGATAGTGATTAGACTAAGGACGCAAATGCGATATCGAAAAACTTAAAAAGCCTTGAAATGGTATGTTTCTGGAACAATATCCTTGTAAAATCTTGAAAAGCAAGTAAAAGGTTCTAAAGAGAAAGTACAGATACAACAAAAGTCATCACTCTATACACTACTCTAGAAGCTTTTATAAACATTCTTCGAAACAAAGATGAGTTTTCAAGGATGGAAAACAAAGCAAAATTGATGAGTGAACCTGACTTCTGCAAAATAGACATTACGAGAAAACGGATGCCAAGAGTTCCTTTTGGTGAAAATAAAGATGGGAATTACGTGTTTTCTAGACGACAGTCTTTCATGATAGAGACATATTACGCTGCGATTGATTCTCTGAAGCCTAGCTTAGTACGAAAAAGAACAAACTATAAAGAAATACATAAGGATTTTGGATTTCTATGGGTGATGTGTACGTATGTTAATAAAGAAAATTGAAAAAAATTGCAATTTTCTGAGAAAGTTCCAAACATGCAAAAGTTTGAGGGAAGGCAAGTGAAAAATTGTCACCCTAGGGCGCCGAAAACCTTAATTAGGGGCTATCTCTTGATGTGACAGTCTGTCATTAAGGAAGTTTATTACAAATATAAGCCAAGGTCAGCAGTGTAATGTTCCAGCTGTGAAATAAGCCGCAGTTGATATTACTTTTACAAAAGCAGCTTGATAGTTGGAATTTATCCCACCAATTTGGAATGGAGTTCTTTGCTAGTGATCATTTATGAAGTCGTGCACGAAGCTGATGTGGCACAATTAATACTGATCTACTCACATAAAAATCTAAAAAGCAAAATCCCGTTTCCTTGTCAATCGCATCCATTTTACAACTCATCGTTTGTCTGCCACCTGTTGATAGGACCATGAGGATGTGTCCGAATATATTTCTCACAAAATTCGATTGTAAGTAATATTGTGTGCCTCGTAGGACGTGTCATTGTTGAAATCATTTTGAAACGCCGTGGATTAAGGCCATGACTAATTAAGGTACTCTGTGAGAAAGCCATCTGCAACGAACTGTATATTATCGTACTAAAATTAAACACTATCTGATCAAAAGTATTCGGAAATTTCTATCTACGTGGCCGTCAGTAACACTGTCATTAAATCTCTCTCCTTCAAGTGCTTCTATTAGCGGTCCAAACAAATGATAATCCCAGGACGATAAGTACGGACTGCAATGAGAATCTTTTAGTGTAGTCCAGAATAAATCCTCGATTTTTGTCGAATTTTAACAACTCTAGGGTTCAGGCGTTGTCGTGAACCAAGATAATGTACTGGATAGGTTATTTAGATTTCGGAAGCAATTCCAACAACCGTTACTTGGCGGTCGTCTTTGATAAGGCGGCGAACAATGCGAATACTCTCTTCAGTCAGGTTGGTGACCTTTATTTTTAACTGCTTCTCGCCCTCCCACTTGAGTCTTGTCAGTTGTAAGAAACTTGGACAACGAGCGGGAATACCTTTCTTAACGCCCCCCGAAGGTATACCGTCGCGTAGGGATCCGCAGATCCAGTCATTTTTTGGTTGCGTTCCGCGTTCGCGATCGAGCGAGCAACATAATACCTTCCAGGAGTGTAGCCGCTCACGTGAAATGTTTAGAATAATAGTAAATTGCCAGATGCTACTAGAAACTTCGCGTACACACTAGAACTGGTTTTAAGCTGCCTAAATATCACACAGCGTGGCAGCCTACTAGAAAAAATGAATTGAAGTGCCGAAAGCTGGGCGAGTGCAACATAAATAATGTTATAGATAATTATAGTGTAATTTTGCGTTATTAATTCTGTGTGTTGTGTACATAGTGGTGTTAAGTGATTCTGATCGCCTACAAGTAAAATAAATAAGTAATTTAAGTAAATTTGCACGTGACATTCAACACTGTGGAGCACAAACGTTTTTTATATGACCAGTTTAGTTTTGACTTTCATAGAAGTACAATTAGGTAATGAAGGTCGCCTTTATCAGCATCACGGTGTTCTGTCATACAGCAAAAATGTATTGCTTGGCCCAAAACCCGTGCTTACATTACTCCATTGAATACATTTGAGGCGAATTCAAAGGCCGCATTACATTACAAAATGCTCTGGTAAGAATGCGCTGCGTATTTTTCGGGGACATTCTGATACCTGATCGAAAGTCTTTTCTGTAGAGTTAGGGCTGTCGTTGAAACAACAGTGTGAATCCACTCTCTATTAATGGCAATTTTTGGACCTCTTTCGGGATACTTTTGACCATATAGTGTATTTGTTGATAGACATTCTGAAAAATGAACAATTGTTAGTTTTGCTTCACTGTACTTTTATTTTAGTTTCGTTTGATTGTTTATCGTAGCAATCATAACCGCCAAAAGAAAATTAAACTAATCACTTCTGCAAACAATTTATCACACGTCATACTCCACACATACGTTTTTTAAGTTTTATTATTGATGTTGATTAAATTTGATGATCTATTTTTCTAATCGTAGCTCTATACGCATTTATATTTACATCAAATTATTTTTTTAAATTAAAAAGCGACTACACTTCCTATAGTTTCTGGGGTACGATCTTATTACGGAGATGTTAATATAGCCACTATCAAAAATATCTTTAATGCTGTGATTAGACTTTCTTATTTTCCGACACAGTGGAAAGTTTCATAAATAATTTTTATACATAAGCCTGGTAAATCCAAACACGAGGTTACATCTTATCGCTCAATTAGTTTGCTCCCAATCCTGTCTAGGTTGGTCGAAACCATCACGAATCCAAACTAATATCGCATCATCAATTTAGGTTTAGAGAGCAGTATTCAACAATCCAGCAAGTTCACAGAATTGGTAACATAAATTTGATCTGAAGGTTTTGTTATGTTAGCCAAGGCTTTAATCATATCTGACACAAGAGATTATTGCATAAACAGAGAGAGAGACACTTTTAGATCAAATTTGAGCAAGAATTATATGAATGATCTCCTATCAGAGCAGAAGATTCTGAGGGTAGTGTTCTGGGTCCGTTCTTATATCGGATCTACACAGTCGATCTACTAGTAGGCCTAGATGTACAAATGGCAACGCTGATGATACAAGAAGCTGCTCGTTTGCTGCAATTAAATCTACATACAATAAAATAGTGGACAAATAATGGCGCTGAATACGCGATTCTAGGAACGCGTAGTAGGCGCCGGTTGCAAAAGATAAAATGCGCTAGGAAAAAAATAGGTAAGATACACACCTGTTGCATGCGTTCTTTACCGGTTAATGGGAAGACCTGGGAGCAACTCGTGGAAAGCGTTCTTCCTTTCGGCCGCGGCGTTTATTTTAAACTCGGAGACAGCAGACAGAAGGACGGCTTTGTCAAAGGTACATCCCGGGCGTAAGCTGGGTTAGGAGAAAATGCAGTTTTACAGCGAGAAGAGAGATCCAGTACAGAGCGGGTGAACAAGTCGAGAGGGAGCGGAACACTGACTGGATTTGCAAATGACGACATACCCGATAATGTAAGCATTTTCAAACAGCACCAACAGAAAGCGGGTAAAGCCTCAATTTAAACTAAAATGGAATATCTTTAGTTAATTAAAGAAAAGGCACGATTCGGCCGCAACAGGCGTATTAAACGAAATCAAAGCAATCGCTATACATCTTCTCAAGTTTTTATTAAGGAGCAACTATTCCCATAAGTGAATAACGCAAAATACCTTGGAATCCATTTTGGTAAAGCACTTATTTGGAGTACATACAATATATCAATACAAAAAGAAGAAAGTATTAGTGGTCACTTCGCAAATTGCTTATTTATAAAGTGGAAATTAAACCCGTGTGTTATGATGGTGTACAGCTTCTAATTCTTACATAGAGGTCATTGAACGCTTCCAATCTAATGTTTATTTCGAATTAAGAAATTAGAGAAGACTTAAATAATGAAACAATGAAATGTGGTATTATGAAATGCAGTGAAAACTACAAATAAAAATCGCAGGCCGTAAATTTGTTAGGTAACGGTTTTTATAGATTAAAAAAACGCTTGCTGCTTGAGGAGACGACGTTGTCAATTACGATGCGATAAAAAATGGTTATAAACGTTTAAACGCAGCTATTACGCTCTCCAAGATCCCTTATCAAGTTGCTCAAACCAATCGGATCACAATCAAGTGAAATTGAGGCTCCAAAACTATCTGTGCATCGCCACATTGTTGCATTAGAAAAGGTGAAGAGAATATAAAAAAGAGTTGAAATTTTCTTCCCGTATAGACTAAAATCTGGAAACGTGGTGCAATTGAACTCTTGCCTCATCCTATCTACAGCTCTAATGTTTTACCATCATATTACCATTATTCCGTTCAACGGCCTACTTTCATTGCCATAAACAATTTGTAAATTTTAAGAAAAGGGTGATCAGAGTACAAGAATTTCTTCCTTTCAAGGACAAATCGTGGTGACTTTTATGGGATGCTCTTTGTAATGCATTTGAAAAGGTTTCAAAGAATTGTTTCCTTTAAAATTAAACGTTAGTTTGCTGAATAGTCTCTTTAAACCATTTATATATAATATCGTCTTTTCTTTGTTATGATGTGCAAGATTTTTTTCTTTGGTGAGTTTCGATAATATCACCCTCAGTTAACTTAAAAAATTGATGTCGTATTTTGAAGTTCTTTATTACTCTTTCCATCTGTTGCGAACGTCTAATTTTTTATGTATTGCATTTTCGAGGGCTTGGAGGATCCTGGGGCGATGTTTGTAAACCGCAGCCTTGAATTCTTGTATAGGAAGAAGTTACACGGGGAGAGATCTGAGATCCTCATGAACATTTTTTTAAACTGGTGGAGGATGCGGAAGATGTTTTGTTTTATCACTTACAGTCAGATCCTCATCTAGTCAACAAGGGCTCTTTGTCTAACCAATTGTTCAGAGTGATTTTAAATCTTTACGAGCGAAACTAATTGTTCTGCAACAGGTTTATACTTAATGAGGTTGTTGGTGTAACCCGATTTTCAGTTTGAACAAGTCACCCATAGAGATAATGAAAACATTAAGGATCTAAGCGATTAGGAGAAACTGTTTGTAATAATCTCTTAATCGCATTACCTTCTATAGCAAAAGATCGGGCATCGGAGAGATATCACTTGAGTGTAGCGAAGCAGTGCGGTTGTGCTGTATCGAGTTTTACAATTTGTATTCTCAACATCGTTAGACTTCGCTGCTAAATGCACGATGCGTGTCGAAAAAGGATAGCCGCAAACTTAAAAAATGAAACTAATGTACTTAACCACAAACCAGTTTATGTTGCTGGGCAACATTAGTGGACTCACTCAAAGGTTGCTTAATTATCCTTAACACAGTACTCACAGCAAAAGCATCACTATTATTATCAAAAATTGTCTTCCTCTACGAAAAGCAGGCAAGATGCGTTGTTTGGGTGCGTTTGGGGTAAAGGAAATCGCTGCGACCAACCCTTCAACAGTTTAGAAGATAATTTTAGCCTCTATGGGGGATAAAAACAGGAGTATCGTCGGGCCTTGATGTTCTTCCACCTCTTTGCAGTGAGAAAAGCGAAGTTGTTTTAACGTATAATTAACCACCAGCTAACAGGTGACTCTAAGAATAACCCGCCCATCATCCCTAGGACACTTGGTAGTCTCCAAGTTTTTGATAAATTCAGGAAGGGATATCTGAACTCCACACAAACAAAGCTCACGAACTTTATAGGTATTGAAGTTACTGAATTTTGAGGGATTCAGCAATAGATGAGAACGGACAGTATTTCTCACTACAACTACTCGTTACATTTGTAGAAGCTTTTCCGAGTAACAGTGATGGCTTGGTTGTGCTAAATACTATATGTGTCGAATAACCCTTATATTTTTGGAAATGAACTAAAGACCACGTAATATTGTCGCCTCTGTCAGAGTTTTAGGTCCGCTCAATTCTGTCATGCTGACTCAGCGTACTATGTGCACGAGTAATCACCATTAGGGTGATATACTACATATAGAGCTTCACCTTCCTGAAGGAAATATCCGTTATTCGTTTTATTGAAAATGTGGTGGAGGTTTCACTACTAATACCGTTAGTATTGAAAAAGGAAGAAATTTTCTACCTTCCAATGTAAAAGACGATGCAGTGATCTACTTTATGATCAGCAAGAATACAAAAGCTTGGTTGTCGAAGGCTGTCATTAGAAAAATGTAAGAGAACCAATTAAAAGCCCCAGTCGTAGTCGTTGATTCTATCTGAAGACTAGTCGAGGTCTTAACAAACAATCCAATCACAGCCGGACTTGTGCTAAGCAGGGCAATATTTTGAGGTGGCGTTAGTCAATATAAGTTGATGGATGGTAGAAAGAAATGGAAATGGGCGGCAAATTTAATAGTTGTTTAATATTTGTACGTACAAGAATATCTAACAGCATCAACTTGAAGTGATACCTAAATGTATGAAATGATGAACATCAAAGTCAAAGAAATAGACTCCAAATACACCTGTAGGATTTCTAAATTATATGAATTTATAACTACGGACTGCTTCTGTAAGTGAAACTAAATTAGTATCTTTTCTGTACCCAAAGAAACAGTTTTCAGAGCATCAATGGAGTGAACATTTCACGATCGATTGTTTGGAAAATTTGAAGGACACAATTAAATAGAAACGTCGCTTTGAGTTACATCAAGCTGTCTTCTATGCGACTGTAAGAGCGAATAAGATCTGTGATAAATTTGATTTTACTGATAACAGTGAACAAGCATAACGTGCTAATTTGGAAAACCATAAATCCCCACACCAACGTGAAACACATTTCTACCTCTCCAAAACCTAAGGTTTTCTACATGGTTTAAAATTTAAAGTTTACAGCCCCTTTCGGTTTACGAAAAATTCTGCATCAAATTATCTGAATGTACTGGAAAACTGGGTCATGTCATAGTTGGAGACTGACGGTGCAGACTTTAACTTTCACCAAGATGGTGCTCCACTTCATTTTCATTTCGATGTTCGTGGCTTAGTACTAGACTGCGGAACCGAAACCGGTCATACCGAAAATGGTAACCTGGCCTTGTTATTGTGATTGTGTATTTTAAGAGGGGTATACGAAAAATTCTGTATTTGAATTATTGTTAGGGATCGAATTGCCAGATCTTGGGGCTTGTATCATTAGTGCTTTTTCCTACTATATCAAGTATGGTATGAACTTGATTATAGAATTTCTTGCAAAGAATTACTTATTCATTTATAATATGGAGGAGTATAAAACAGAGCACACCATTTAATATGTATGATCCTACCGGTAATCAGATTCCTGTATATTTCAACCGAAGGTTTGTATTTTTATAACGTAATAAAGTGCAGGTTAAGAGGATGCCGATTTTCGACGACGGGAATCCAGTTTAAAGTATCACAGACTCAGTATATATAATTGTATTAAACAAGACTGGTTGAGTTTTTCTATTTAACCGTATAGTGTTTGTAATCATATATTACGTAACATCATTTTCCGTCAAGTTTTCTTAGGTTGATCTTTTTTGTTTTGGCCTCTAAACCTGGTCTTTTAGTAACCTTATATGACCTTGGATGATTTAGATTTTTACTCCTTCATCTTTTATACGTGAGCTGTCCCAAAAGTAAGCATATAATACAAAAAATTATCATCACAACAGCAACACACCTATATATTTAGTTAAAGCGGTACAGGATGCAAGAAACATTATGCGCAGCCCCAATCCACTTCCAAGTAAGCACCTTGGGACTTTTCAGCGTCATTTATGCTGATCAAAACATTTTTCAAAATCCAACATTGGAAACACGTATTAGTGTGAATTTCGTCTGTTTGAAAATTCTTCTCCTTCAAAGATGATACAGATACGTTCACTCACCTGTGTCTAACTTCCAACTAATCCGGCCAGTAAAGTGTCGTCATTTACGCATGCGCATTATAATCGACTCTGATTGGCTGTCAGGTTTGTTAAAGATGAAAATTTCATTGTTTTTTTAAACTTCTGTTAGAATGGGATGATAAAGAAAACCGTATTGTTAACGTATGAACAAGTGTGGAGAAGAAAGACTGTCATTTTAGTAACTGTAATTTGTGTGATGGACTATAAAATTGTTTAATGAGACTGAAGATGTCGAGAGTCCTCAAATATATAGAAGACTACGTTTAAAGTCGTAAGTGCAGAAATTAAAACGAAATCCTCTTCGAAAGCGAAAGATTGTTTCATAAAATGCACATTTCTAAAATTCTGATATCTCACTTTATCAGACAAAACTCAGAATGCATATGCTTTAAAGGAAGATAGAAAAGAAAAATCAAGTGACAGAAACATTCCGTTTACCGATAAAAGAATTACGGTGCAAGAATTCTTCAACCAATGAAATGCCGGATCGTATACTAGTTTGTCTAAGAAAGCGTTTCGGTTAATGTTTTAGAGAGACTATCATCCAGCATCTATGATGGTTTGGTGGGGCAATTGTTAGGATAGAGATTAAGATGTGCGGGACAAATTGTCAGAGTAGGTAGGCAAAGAACGCCGAAAAAGGTGCTTTAATAAAGGACGTAGATCAGTGGGAAGACCTTGGAAAAGATGGCAGGAAGAGGTGGTAGATGATGCGAAGAACATCCTAAATATGCGCAACTGAGAAAGAGTCAGATGGGGAAGAAGTATAAAGACCGATCCCAAAAGAGTGCTGTAGAACTAGAGGGATGGATGGATGGTTTAGTCAACCATTTTCTAACTGATGTGAAAGGTGGCCATTTTGAATAAATTCTTTATATTTATATTACCAATAATCGTTTGATAGATCTCAAATACGCAAGAAAACACCTGAACGTTTTCTTTTAGTCATAATCAGTTTATAACACTATTTATGGAGATACTAAGTAACTGCACGAGCCTTTTTTTCTAAACCAATTCGCCCCATCACTTCTATTACCAATAAGCAACTTCTACCACAGACATCTTTAAAATTTATCCATTTACGTATGCATGAAACAATCAAATCCTCATCATTCAAAAAAAATGGTTGGAATGCATCTTCGAATGTCTCATCACTTAAAGCATCAGTTATAAGTCATTTATTTCCTGCGTCAGTACGGCGCAAATCTTTTGACACACCTCTAATTATATGAAGTCAAGTTTAATCTTATATAAAATTTATTTTTGTTCAGTCACATTAAGGGTTCAGATATTTGAACCCAAAGCTTTTCTCTAATTTGTAATTATGGCTTCGGCCTTTTGCTTGAAATTAATGAAACCATGACGATAACAAATTGTTGCTGTTTTATCCTTAATGCAGACACGTATGGATTTACTGAATTATTAAGTCTTTATAATTATTTTAATATATTTGTGGTGGCAAAAAGTAGCTCTGTGCACAACTTGAAGACCAATTGAAAGAAGTTGTTATGGGCTATGTACGGGGTATGGCAAAAGTCCTTCCCTAACTTCGAAGGAAAATTATTAAGCGAAGAGTGGTCCAAGGGTGGGAAGAATGGTATCATTAGATTGAGTTAGTCGGAAAGTTTTGCTTAAAGGCCCTTAGAAGCCAACATTTTGTGGACGAACGAACAGAGAACTTTTTCTATCGAAGCATATCGCAACAATGACTCTTTTGTGGGCACAAAACTTGCGTCTCGAACCTCCATTCTCGATTGAAAATCGATCTTGTGAGCAGGAAACTTTAGAAGTACTAGCTTTGTAGTGAGAAGAAGAGAAAGAAGACCAGAAAACGTCACGATTTTTCTTTTTACAATCTCCGAGGCGATATGCGCACAAACTCTGCGTTTCTATTAACTTTCCTAGTCGTACTGCATGAACTTTTTTTGCGCCAGTACCTCTGTTTTGTATGGAAATATGTGGATATATCTTGGTAGACGTTTTTTTTACTAACGAAACGCATTTTACGTTGTTAGAATACGTTAATAATTAAAACTTTTATTATTCGAGTGATAACAACACATAATATAACCATTAAAAGCCTCGCCACAACGACTGTATCACTATTTAGTCTGGAGTGGATAAAAATGGGGTCATTGGCCTTTACTTTTTTGAGGAGGGAGGTCAATATGTTACAGTTCACACAGTAAGAGCTTCGCTCAACACAGTGACATCTCTTGGACAGTCCGCTCAGCAGATTTCACCTAATGTGACTTCTTCCTGTGGAAATACTTTAAGACTAAGCTATACAAACAGTCCTAAGATGCTCTAAGCTTTGCAAAATGCAATATGTCAAGAAATTAGGTAAATTCCTCAAGACATATTGGAAAGAGTAATAAATAAGACTTCAGGTGCATGGAAAATAAGAGACACTACATGGCCGACATTCCCTTTGAAATTTCTAACTCTGTAGACTTAGTCTGTAAAAATAAAATTTGTATACTTTTATTTTTTCTTTATCTAACCTGAAAAAGAGGGAGGGAGAAGAGAAGCAATATTATTCGCTTCTTGGTGATAAAGGCAGGATTACGTTGGATCAAAGTAATGTGCATAAGTTTCAATTAAGTACGGCCAGTGAGAGGGCAGTGGGGCCGCGCGGTTGAGGCGCGTGACTGCGATGCGGACAGACCCGGATTCTTTCCTGGGGCCTAGATTCCTGGTGGGTGGCCTACTTAGTCACTACCTGCGTTCATTTCGAACAAAAGCTAATCTGGTTGTTTCAGCCACAGTGCTTGCCACATTGCCCCGTATCAAAGATGATGCGCTACAATCGGGCAGTAAGGACGAACATATGAGCTCCTTAACCTCTCAGTTCGCAGGCCGTGCTCCCATGTGGGGCGTTAGAGGTTCACCATTACCGTAATGCAAGTCTGAATTACTGGAGAAGATCCACCTTTGTCACATTTCGTGAAGCAATCATCATGAGGATTTGCAGAAAGTTAGCAGCTCTTCTTCACTTAGTAATGCACAGATGGTTTTGAAGCCCCATCTAATAATTCTCGTGCGGTCACGTTGGCTAGAGCAACTTGATATGGTTCCTGAATTTACATCTGAATGATTGCATTCAAATTTTTACCGTATTGCAGTTAATAGCCTAGTTTTTCATACCGGATCTCGATATACTCTAATTGGAAAACGTTTAGGTCCAACAAGATTGAGTCACAGCAAGAGATTCGCTCCAAGTGCTGCATGAGATGTTTCCTGTGTGCCTAATCTCTTAACGATATGGCGACGCTTGGCCAATCCGTTCTTGGACTTTCCAAGCTTCCAAAGCCTCAAATGTATTATATAATTTTTGTTTAGTTCTTATTCTACTTAGTATTTGTCTATTTGAAAGGGTCCCATAAAAAACTTGGACAGGACATCAATATCGCTAAACCAATGCTGAGCGAGTTTCAAAATGGTAAAAACCTAATATATATATAGAACACGCAGTGGAATCTGTATCAGGTGTTGCACCATATAAATCCACAGATCTACATAAAATACCGGATTTGATGGATATCTTTGTCACTAAAGGCATTACTTCAAGATATTAGAACATCTGTACATCTATAAATGTATACTCTGGCCATTTTCCGTTATATTCACTATAAACGCTCCCATTATTGTTAACAAAAATAGAGCAGATTGAAATTACTTTATAAATCTAGTTGATTCTCAACTTAACATGATAACCTCTTTAAAGGTCATCGATGACCTTAAATGAATTGTTCTACATCTCACCACGATCATTCAAGTATTTCAGCTTGAGGGCTGCAACTGATAATTTTTGTCAGGAGGAAAATATCTGAAAACAGACACGAATCATTCTCTATGAAAAGTGACCAAAGGAATCAAATATTCGAGACAACTAATTTATCCTTTACAGAAAAAAAGTTAGTTAGGTGCGCACAGACTTGGGAAAGGCTGACAGGTTTTTATTTACTATCCCTGAAGCTAAACTGGAAGAATGTGCTAGAAGTTCCTTATCAGATGTCTCCATTGCCAAATTTCTCTGTGGCCAGGAACATTAGAAACATAATTAAAACCAATTTTTATAAAAAAAGAGCACTGGTTTTGATCTCATTACGGGTTAACTCATTAAGGGACTTCTGCGTAGCTACATTGTTCTGTTAATATCTATCTACGATGTTAGTCTTAGACTGATTTACTTCCCATGGTCATGGCAGACGTGTCAGCAATCTCTGCTCATAAATACTCACATTTATGTAGGAGATCCTTACCTTATTCTAAACTAACAATTTGGTTTTAGGGAAGAACATTCTATTGTACATCAGAACCACCGAGCGATGGACTTCCTCGACAATGGTCAGGCTTTTAAAATATGGCATGACGGATTCCTCAATATAGTAAAAGTTCTGCTGATTCATTAATACTATGTCACCCCCAAATCTTCTAAGTTAAATATGAGCAGCAGCTAACTGACCTTCATCGAGTCTATACTACCCTCGTATTCAAACCTCTTCTATACATTATCTTTACTGAGGACCTATCCACTAGTGATCAATCATTCATAACAATCTTTTGGGGTTGCTATTATCCTATTCCAGCTGCCGAAATCCTACAGAATGCCCTCTAATGTAGAACAGTGAGCAAAAAGGCGAAGAATAAAAATGAATTGAACCAAATCACATTATGTTGCTTTGACACTACAAGTTTTTATGTACAACGTACCATTCCCTTAAATGGTATATGTAGATACTTAGACAAGGGTTTAACATAGAAAGATCACATGTGGAAAAAACGGAAGCAACTCGGCTTAAAATTCAGCAACACTACTGGTTATTAGGAAAGAAATCCAAACCTTCACTTCGCGGCAGATTACTCATCAATATCAACATTCAAATTATAAAATGTTTCCGGTCCAAGGTATTACGTGCTCTGTGTGATGCTCCTTACTTTCTCAGAAACATAGATTTCTTAAGTGATCTAACAGTGGATTCAGTAGAAAATACTATAATGAAAAACGGTGGAAAATATCCGGAGCACGCTTTAAACCTTCTTGGAGCACCAGTGTACCGCGCGATGCGGACGGACCCGGGTTCAAACATGATCTTAGATGTCTAGGGGTGACCTATTCAGTCACTAAAAATAATTGAGTGTCTGCGTTCACTTCGAACAAGGGTTAATAATACGGTCGTCTAAGGTGTGATGCTTGCCATATCAGGGATGATGGCCTAGCAACAAGGCCGAAGATATGAGACCCTTAACTTCTCAGTTACCAGGGTTGGCCCTGACGCGGGACATACAGTCTTATCACTATTATTAAATCTACTCGACAGTAGTGCAAACTTTCGAAAACCTAGTAGAATTAAGTCATTCAACTGACCTTATAGATTTACGCCATGTCTAACTATGACATATTTATAGCACATCACAAAAAAATTAATTTATTAGCCTTCGATTTCATTATATGTCATTTATTAGTATTTCTAAGACTATGCACGCATATTAAGATTTTTATGATACAACAATCTTGGTTTTTGATTTAAATTAATTATTTAAACTAATAATTAGGTAACAAAAGCGAGCACCATTTACAGTTTGTTGGCAACTAACACGTTGACACTGCTACTAGTTATTTACTTTCACAGTTGGATCTGCTCTGCGGCACACTTAGATGCTTATCGACCCTGCCTTATACGTGCGCTTAAAAAACTGTACCTTTCGAATTTGTGGAATTCTTCCGACCCACACATTCTGCGTCGGGCACGGTGCGACGTGTTAGAATTGTTCCGCACCTCCGAGGAAATGCGCACCACATCTCCTGCAACCCTTCCAAGAAGATCCAGTTACTTGCAATAGTATTATTACCATTTATATGATAATTTAATTTTAGGTGATCTTCAAGCCTCAGGGTAGTATTTGCTGTAATAGTAGAAGTAGCAATGAAGCATCTTCTCCACGCTTGGATGATTTTTGTTTCTGTTTCTTGGAATAGTACTTCCAATATGTTCCGCATAATCTTCCAGTATAACCCAGTCCAAACTACAGCCCATCTTTTGTATCGCTAGTTTCATAAAGTTCAACCGTTTTTTAAAGCTTTTGAATGTTTCAAGCATAATTTAGTTTATTTTGGCTCTCTTTGTTTACCCTCGTGTAAAACATAAGAGGGTTAATGTACAAAGTGATTCAAATAAGACCGGGACTGATTTTTTTACAAAAAACAAACAAACGGCCAAATACTTACTTGCACACGTCAGTCATAAACGTATTCTCCTCTAGAGACAACACATTTTTTCCAACATTCTGGAAGTATTCTGATGCGCTTTTCAAAAAAGAATTTTGTTTGGCGGCGTATCCGCTCCCGAAGAGTTTATATTACGGCGTCCGCAAACCGCATGCCTTGCATTTGATTTGAGCCTTCCAAACTAGTAGAAATCGCTTGGGATCAAATCAGGCTCATATGGCGGATGTGGCAGAAAGTTGCATTTGAATTTCCGGGGAGTTTCAAATGCTGTTTTGGCCGTATGTCTTCCGCTTGGATCGGATCTTTTCCTTCGCGTCTGGAACATCACTCTAGCAACACCCAAACAGGGCTGAACATGTTCTAACCCGAGTACGAGGGAGGGGGTGGTGGTGGCTCCGGTCACATTTGAACATTTTTAGATATGGCTTATGGCACCTTTTATCTAAATTACCGTTGATTTTAATGTCAGGTGGGTCTTCTAGTCGACTACTTACAACCTCGATGTTTTTATGGATAAAATCTTATACTTGTAGTTTTGCTCTCTATTAGTTAACGCAACCGTTTTTAGAAATAAACTGATATGATCGTTTCCCCTCCTCTAAGCATAATTCCGACCAAGTAATCTCATAAACTACAGATTGCGAGGTATTGGTTCGTTGTTCAGTTCATCATTTCTACCATTCCACATCTACCTTTGTTTTTTGCAACATATCTTTTAGTGTTTTTTTTCTCATAAATTTTCTTCGAACTGTTTGATCAAAGTTTTAGAATATTTTTTCGTTTGACCTGTTCTTCTCTGGCGCTTCTACATTTAGTTATTGTAATTTTTCTCTCGGTTCTTTTTTCAAATTATAAGTCCTTCCTCAAAGTTGTAAAATGTCTTTCAGCGATTACCTTAAATTCTCTCATCATAAAAGACTAAGCAAATATGTTTCTGGATTATCATTTTCCTGTAACATAGTGTCCTCTCTGCCATATCTAAATCTCTGTCTGCTAACTCACTTTTGCGGGCAGTAAATGTTTCCTCAACAACATGGTAATTTATTTCAATAATCTTTACCTTTTAAATTTGCGACTAATCTCACTTTTTCTATCTTCAAATATTTGTAATTGGTTAACAATACACGAGCACTATTTTACAATTGGGTGACAACTTACGCACTACCATTATAGTTAATTATATTTATGTATTAGCCGCGCAGTTTGAATTTTCAATTCTTTCTCATCGTTGGCCACAGAACGTACTGTAACGTTTTTGCAAAATTTAAACTACTTTTGATTTATTTACAATAATTAAATTATTTAGTAACATTTATATACACTAACACAGGAAATTACCAATTTAAAATCACACTATAACTCTATCTACGACACAATTTGTTTTACCTTAGAACATTTTACTTCATTTTTGGTAACTTGACTTCTTTCTTGGCGCTCTGCTAGGTACTATTTATATCTCCAGAACCTGTTATGGAGCCTTCTTATGGCACTAGGATCTTCTGGAATATTCCACACTGGGTGATCCCGCTATTAGCCGCCAACTTTGCAAGGTGGTAGTATCGTTATGGCGACGTTAGGAAATTCGTTACAGTACGAAATTGGCCAGAATTTTGAAAGCTTTCCGAAACAAGAAAATTTGGTGTCTTTTGGTGATCGTCATTAGTAGTGCTTTAACATTTGAATTGTTTCCAATAAAACTTCGACAAAAGGCTGCATTCGTCATTCAAATGAGTGAACAAACTTCAGTTCAATGCGATATTTTTTTACTTTTCAAATTTAAAATTTCTTTTTTAACACGCTATTTTTTTGTATCTCTTTTTCGCATTGTTCTGTAAATGAATGTTTTCTTGCTAAATATTCTTGGTTTTACCTTAGCATCGATATTCCTAGCAATAAATGCTTGAGGATTAAAAAAATTTCATCTTCATGGTACAAAATACAAGAAACGTTATAAAGAGTTCCGGTCCCTATTAAAGTAATTACTTTTGGGATCTCACACGCTTCTCCTAGTTTCATTTTCGTTATTTAAAATATTCTACAAAGTCCTGTGTTGGAACTGGAAATAAATCCCCTCGAATCTCGTCGACGATCTGAGATCTCTTCTCTTTTAAAAGTGATACTCTACTCGCTTAGTTAGTGTAAATGAAATAATGATACACTACATGTGCTCACACGCCGATTGATAAAATCGCCCTCAGTTACCCAATCACATTATAGGCTATTCTCATTGGTTGACAGATTACATAACGACCACGCAAAAACTGTTTTTATTTTATTAACATTGGATATATATTTTTGAGAGAGATTACATTCATCGGTTAGTACTTCATTCGTTGCCAAATAATATCTCTGTATACATTTGAACGGAAAGTAAACAAAGAAATGTGGCGTAGTCTTAGCCCTTGATTTACACGAGGAGGTCTGTGCGTAGTAAACAAAGACTGCCTATACATTTGAACGGAAAGTAAACAAAGACGGCTGATATGAAATGTGGTATGGCCGAACTGTGAGCTCTTGATTTACACGAGGAGGTCCGTGCGTTCGTGCACGTACGAGGGTAAGGTGAAAAGTTCTCGGCCTGACAATGAAAGACTGCGACTTTCAGTTAAAAAATAATTTTACTTTTCTACATAATCTCCCTTGACTTCAGCACACTTGATCCAGCGCCTCTCCAACATCAGTATTCCTTCTCGGAAGTAAGAATCTGGAATATTGTGAAAATATTCATCACCTTCTTCATTTGATGCGAAGCGCTTCCCAGAAACAAATTTTTTTAAGTTTGGGAACAGATGGAAGTCTGAGAATGCCAAATCAGGAGAATAGGGGGGATGGCCGAGCAAATCGCCAACGCAGGTGCGTTGTCCTGGTGAAAGATGACTTTTTCTTCTTCAAGTCAGGCCTCTTCTCGCTAATTTTGGTATCCAGCTAGTCAAGAAAGTTGGAGTAATATTCGCCTGTAATTGTTCTTTTGAAAGATAATCAATTAACAGGATCCCTTTCGCATCCCAAAACACGCTGGCCATGACCTTTCCGGCAGATGTAATCGGCTTCGCTTTCTTTGGCGTTAAACCACCGGCTTCCACCCACTGCTTGGACTGCTGTTTCGTTTCTGGCGTGTAGTGGTGGACCCATGTCTCATCCATGGTGACAAATCGCCGCACAAAATCGGCCGGATCCCTGTTGAATCGGTCCAAAGATTGCTGCGAAAATCGTTTGCGCATTTGATTTTGATCGGCATTCAGCAAATGCGGCACCCATCTTGCGCAGAGCTTTCGCATTCCTAATTCTTCGTGCAAGATGTTTCGCACCCTTTCTTCCGATATCCCCACAGCCTCAGCTATCTCATTCACCTTCACTCGCCTATCGTCCAACACGATATCATGCACTTCTTCGATGGTTTCCGGTGTGGTTGTGGTTTTTGGCCGTCCTTCACGTGGGTCATCTTCGAGGGATGTGCAACCGCGTTTAAATTCAGCTGCCCACTTTTTAACAGTTGACATGGAAGGAGCAGAGTCCTCGTAAACTTTTGTCAACTTTGGATGGATTTCCTTAGGGGTTAATCCATCCAAAACGAAGAATATTATAACCGCACGATATTCAAGTTTATCCATTTTAACAAAAAACATGCAACATCTTTACTGAAAAAATTCGTGTAAACAAACTACTTGAGCGAACAAGTTGGAACTAGTCATACGAACTAATGACATATGCACCCAAGCAGGAAGCATAATTGTTTGCCGATTGCAGCACCATCTCTGTGTCAGGCCGAGAACTTTTCACCTTACCCTCGTATGTCGGGGGGCCGCTCTCCCTCCTTTCTTAATGGCTGCATTGCCGAACGGAAAACAGCGTCTGTCACGGTCATTTGGTTTCTTTTAACTTCGATTGTAAGTTAAATTGTTCCACCTTCCCGTTCCTGGGAAAAAGCCTATCCAATTAAAAATTTATACTCCCCACCGTGCAAAAATTTGAGGGAAGCGGGTGAAACATTGTTAGCCTAGGACGCCAAAAATACCTTTTAGCCGGCAACCCCTAGTATTTAACAAAAACGAACTTTTGAATTTGGCGTTAATAAAATCTAAAAATGAATGCATAAAGCAGATCAGCAAATTTTATGAAATAGATCTAAAACACAAAAAGCCACATAAACATCTAAAATGCCAAAATTACTATTTTTTGTATTTGTTCGGGCAGAGAAGTAGAAGTTATAGGGCACAGCTGGCATAAGTTTCGTAAAAACACACCCATAAACTTGACTAAAAAAGAACAGCGTGGAAAGGAATACGTAATACAAAGAGCAGTTCATAAAAAATTATGAGAAGAAATGTTTTTGCGTCATAGTAACAGAAACATGGAGAGACAAATGTTAGCAGTTTGGCGAAAATATTACCACAAGCTTTATGATAATATATAAGGCAAAAACGAGCACCTGGAAAAGCGCTACGTAATGCAAGAATTTCTGTATTTAAATTTTTTGTGGCAAGATTGACTGCGTATTACATTTTTATTTCTTTTTTTTTTTTGCTGAAACGAATAGAAATTTAGTAAAATTGGCTTTAAGTCAAAAAATCTGTGTTACAAAATCTAATAAACGAATTTTCCCTTTGTTTACGTTAATCGAACTTGAATATGCCAAAACTGTGTTCTAGACAAGCAAATAAAAAAGCATAAATATTCTGAAATGTTATATACGTGAGTCCATCAAATATAAATGGGAATTGTTAAATATAAATATATAAAGTTCTAAGGAGAGGGAGGTTCTAGTGCAATCCAAAATAAATCCTGAATTTGGCGAGAAGGCGGCGAATATTGTGAATATTTTCCTCGGTCACACTTGGCCACGGGCGATGTCAGTGACTTTCACTTTTTAATTCTTTGCACCGTGCCTACATCTTAAGGGTGTTATTCCAAAACTGTGCTTTAAGTTTTTTAAAAAATATCGGACTGTTTTAAGCCTTCTGTAGTAGGGAACTTTTCAACAATTTGTTGTCTCTTGCTCTGACATTGTGAGATTACTAGAAAAGTGGTAGTTCGAGGTACCTTACGGGGAATATCCTCCAGACATTCCCACCTACAACACTTAGAAGCTGTGTCCCTCTGTTTACTTCACCCATGTAAACATGTGGAATGCAACATCTATTACACTTCGAAATTTTTTGGCCAAGAAGTTTGTTATAAACTTCTGTTCATAAAAACCAATATTCGGAACGGTACAAGTTTGAGGAAAGTGGGTCAGATAAAAAAGCGAGAATATGGGAAAGGCGCTATAGACACGCAAAATGTTGCTACTGTTACTACTACTAGTACTATTATTGCATTCGGGTTATTTTTTTTATCAAAACGGAAGGATCTAAATGAAGTTATATTCAAAATATGAAAATATAAGTTGTGATGACATCAATCTACAAAAGTCCATGAAGAACAACATATATATGCAAATTTTAGAATTCACTTTAAGTCACTTTGGTCTAACGAATAGAAATTTGATGGAATTATTTAAAAAACTTGAAAACAGCCAAATATAAGTGGGAGGACTATGACGTTTAAATGTGAACAAATTAAACATTTTTTCAATAAAATTAAAATTAAAAAAATTATTTAATGTAACCCCCCTCAGCCGCAATGACCGTCTCCGTAAAGCTCTCTATAAAGCAGGGTGGTCCGTATTGGCAAATGCTGCTTTGACAGCGGTGCGTAAAGATGCCACATTAGGGTGTCTGGACTTATTGGTAACACTTTTGATTATGCTCGAAACACAATAGTCCAGAAGGTTCAAATTGGGGCTATTCGGGGACCAGAATTCTGTACACTAGCTTTGAACTAAATGGCTCATATGTGCCGGTACACCATCCTGCTGAAATTTATATCGCCTCCTCGAGACCACAGTTTTATCCATCCATGGTTTTACGACATTCGTCAAAATACGTACAAGCCGGAGTTCGTGTTACGCGTTCTCTCGAACGACTCTTTCGCGCCAGGTTAGCAGAACCTTCTCCAGACTTTTTTGAATCATTACATTTCGCAACAATGCCGTACACAATTGATCTCGGGTCCCGAAGAACCGAATTATTTCAGTCGCCGAACGCCCAGGGCGAAAATATGTCAGAATTCCTGCTAAACAAGCATCAATTACGGCAGTGTCGCTTTATCACTTCAATATAACGAAAATTGCTGCTGAATCTTATTAAATGCTTATAAAAGCTTACGGTAAATGTGGTCTATCAGAAACAACAAGCGAAAAATCATTTTGACGCTTCAATTGTAAACATTTTGACGTGGAAGACAAAGAACGTCCAGGACGCCCAAAAAAGTAGAAGATGAAGAATTGCAGAATTATTGGATGTAGACGCAAAAAAAACTGCGAAAACATTAAATTTTAATCATGGGAAAGGACGAAAGGAAGTGAAAATGAATGCCATACGAATTGAAGGAAAGCTGCATTGTGAGATAAAAGATCATGTGCGAAATTCTGCAAAAAGAGAAAAGTTTTGTATCGTATTGTTACTGGGGATGAGTAAAAGTCGTGTAAAACTCCCCCCCTCTTTTTTAGAAAAATGATTTACAGGATAATATTACAAAAACGGAAATTTTGTTTCACTGTGCTTTAAAGAGGATATCGGGCAAATGGTCTCTCATAAGAAGACGTCACTTGGAAAGAGATCTGATGAACGAGCTGGGCAGCGGTATCACAGCTTTGAGAAATTGCTTTTGCTATTTGGTCTGTAATTTCATTTTGTTAGAACTAAACATTCTCCACTTAGAGCACATTGAGATTCGGTGCGAAAAATTGTCTGTTCATTAAATTAGAAGTGACTGACACACTGGCCTCTATCCTCAAAAAAGTAAGAACCAGTGACCCCAATTTTACTCGCCGCAGACCAAACAGTGACCCATTCGCTGTGAAGATGCCTTTTATGATTATTTCGTGGATCTTTACCACTCCAGTAATGAACATTTTCCAGGCGATCTTGTCAATTACTTTCAAAAAGTTTCTGCGCAAGAACCATTTTGTACGGATGAAAATGAAAGTCTTGTGGTGCAAGTGAAGAACAACGACATGTTTACGCGCAGATCGCCTCGGAGGCTGCAAAATGGGACGTTTTACTACATCGATGTTCATACACTTCGAGGTCTCCTTTCTAAAGTTCGCACTACGGAATAATATCGGTTTTCCTTCAGGCTTCAAATTGAAAGCGCGTCCGAAAAATAATTGTTTCGAATGTTCGCTTCGATAATAAAACCTCTCTAATCGGTCCTTCACGACATTTTGACTACTAAAGTCCCTTTTTGGCAGAACGTCCCTACCTCTGTCTAAAGAAATTACTTCTCCCTCGAATCACTCCCCATGTACATAACATTTCTTTGATATTGGGTAGGGAGAAGCTTTGTGCTTCTTGGTATTTTGATAATATCAAATAAAAATATTCATGAAAAAAGGGGAATTTTTTGTATTTGGCGAGCCCAAGCGTGCTGCATTTTGAACAAGTCAAGTGACTTCTAGCGACGTTTACTAACAGCAGTTAATCAATTTGAACCATTTGAAGGCTAAACGTTTATAATATGCGAAAAGACATGACAAAATGGTCTTCAACAGGACAACGCTTTATTTTTGCGAGAAAAGTTGAATTTACATCCATGAATTTTAGGGAGAATAATTTTTTTTATACCGCCCGAGTAGTCCAAGCGCTTGAGGCGCAGGTTGCGATGCGGATTCCATTCCTGGAGCTCTCCGATGCCTGGCGGGTGCCCTACTGACTCACTAAAAATAATTGAGTACCTGCGTTCACTCGAACAAGGGGTAATAATTGCGGTCTTCTAAAGCGCTTGGCACTCGCTCCGCATCAGAGATGGTGCGCGACGACCGGACAGACAGAGCGAACATATGAGAGCCTTAACTTCTCAGTTCGCGGGCTGTGCTCCCACGCGGGGCGTTAGAGCCTTACCATTATATTAAAAATTTTGATTTATTAATTTGCTAAATTGTACATAGCGTACTGAAGAGTCCGTCCGATGATTTTCCTGAGAGTACTTAAAGTTTTAGCGGCCACAATATTCTTTGTCTTTTAATGTTTGTAGGCTGCAGTAGAGACTCAATGGATGGGTTATGACGATCGTTTAGTTAATTGCAGTATTTCTTAGCTTTTTTTCTGAATGAATTCGCTTACTTATATTGTATATGGTTTGAAACGTACCAAGGAGCATCTGTTGTGGCTCTTAGAATTTTAGATTGACATCTTTGTAGTAAAGTGGAGCATTCCCACAATTCTACACCATAAATCTGTGTCGATTTAATTACAGTTTTGTATATAGTAATTTATTATCTAATGATGGATGTGATTTTCTGCCAACCATCCAGTTTATTTTTTTTTTAATTAGAAGTCTCTTTGCTGCCATTACTTTTGTATGTGGTGCTCCCAATTCAGTTACGCATGTAAGTGAAGGCCTAGATATTTGACTATGTCATGCATGTAGCAAAAGTGTCTGGTTGAAGTTAACAGCCGAACATATGTGAAAGTAAAAAGTGACGTGCGGACTTCGATTCGTTTTTCTTGTTTTAAACGCTTTTTTCAACTCTCTATTTGGTTGAGACATTCTTGAAGTTTGGATCTACGTTGCTGCAGAAGACAGCTGTATTATATGCGGCAATTGGTATTTATGTGTGCCTAACGGTTGGTCTGTCGTCTGTGCAGAGTTATACAGAAGTGGACCGAAAAATGCTTCCTTAGGTGGATGAGTGGATGAGATAATGGCAGAATACTTCTGCGTCGATCTTTATTTCGAATTCACATCTGTGTAAGTAAGATATAAACGGATTGGAGTATTTTGCATGGGGTGCTTTTTTAAATTTTGTATTAAAAACAGGAATGCCATACTTTATCAAAAGCTTGTACAATATTTTTTTCAAATGCTTGGTTAATTATCTTGGTTATACGGTGGCATTGCTGTGGTGATCTGATATATCTTTGATTTTTTTTAAGAATAAACCTTTCTAGGAGTTTTAATATTGTTGACAACAAACAAATTGGACGGTGGCATGAAACGTCTACGTAATTTTGCCGTGTTTTGGAAACAATGATTTGAGTTGTTTTTAACGCTTTCGACGAATGGTTCAGATTGGGTACTGCATTAAATATTGTAACGAATTTTCGAACGCTCACGTTCGCGGCTAACCCCAGGGTTACCGTCGAGCCGTCTTTACGCTTTCTTCATGTGCAACTGCGCACGTGTGAGAACTAGAACAGTGCGGAAATTTCCAGATGTTTACCAGATAAATCCTGTAGGTTTCAGAACAGGCCCTGAATTGCGTAAATATCATGTAGGAAAGCAGCCAGGAGAAGTCAATTACCAGAAGTAAAGCAAACGAAATTTAAGCGTGGTATTCATCACTATTGAGAGCAAAAACGTTACATTATGTACAATCACTTTTCTAGGACAGTTTTTCAACATTTTTGGTGTATGAAGATCGACTCCTGATGCTTTCTTTAAGTTTAGTCAACTAATTTTATTCATTATCTCTTTTAGTGTAAATAGCTTGATGTTTTTTTATATTTTATTTATTAGCAATCATAATTAACATTCTATAAGCTAATGTGATAACATAACACCCCCCGTAGGCGCACCGTTTCGGTGAAAAGTAATTTTAAATTTAGCGGTAATTTTTTTTAATAGTCTGAAAGACGTTTCGTTTCGTTTAAGCACTTTCGCACAAAATCAGGAGAATTATACAGTAACGCGGTGTTTCTACAATTCTCATCTACGAACCTGTGGTGGCAGAGGAACACCGTTTCAAATCTCTTCGCAAAACAATACTCATTATATTATCAGTTGCTTCGCCTATAGCAGAGCTAATGAGTAAATTTTTCGTTAGCCGAGTAAAATTTCAGCGATAGACATGGAGAAAAAGAAATAGCAATTTTTATGTTCAAAACATTAAATGCAAGAGCCTCAAAATTGACACCAAAATACAGAATGTGAAAACTACTGCGCTAGGAATTTTTTGGCCAAGCGAGTGGGAATTTAATAAAAAATGTCATTCTTTACAGCAGTAATGGAACTCACGTCTTCGTGCATATCAAGTAGACAAACAACCAAGCCACGTGGGCGAACTTCTGTAGGCTCCAGGTCTTACAACCTTAATATCCCTTGATGTTCGAACAGGCGGAAAAGAATATCCCCACTAAACTCCAAACTTAATCATCGCTACAGCTGTCCTTCCGTTATTAAAACGGGATTTATTCAAAGCTAAACGCAACATCCAGCTTGGCACCACCCTGGCGTTCCGCAATTCGCTGGCAGCCGCAGGGTTGTCATTCCGGCGCCGCGCCGTTTTTGGGTTTATTAAGCCAACAGACGGCTGCTGGAATGTTTCGCATACGGGCGAATCGTCGAACTTCAAAGCCGGGCTTAATTAAAGCCCCGAAGTGGGGCACCGCGTCTTAACTCGCACACCCACTTTCCAACCGCTTCATCTCGCCGGAAAAATATGCAGCCTCATATTATTTTTATGGCTTGCGTCACCGCTTCACTTGAAGGCCCGTCGCCGCGTCTCGTGCCTAGTAAAAAGCCGAGCCGATGTGCGAGATAGCGGCCTTATCGCCGAAAGTTGCGGTTTGGCGGCGCAACTTTCAGATCAGGTATAATTAGGAAAGGAAAGTAAGTAATTGGCGCCACTCGGCAGAGGCGTCATCTATCATTGTTATTTCACACACTCGGTTAGACCGCAACGAAACTTTAAACTTCTGTACATTAAGGTGCGTTCACATGACCAAATTACTCCGAACAAGCAGAGTAGAAACGAAACTAACCGTAAGCCCAATCTGTAGGGAGGATGTTCCAGTGTGGTCCAGAACAATCAATTTTTTTAGAATTTGAACAGCTGTGAGGTACCGAATGTCTTTATGAAACAGGATAACGTCTCGGATTGGCTGAGCACTGCCGTAGCTTATTCCAACCTTACAATTAGAAGCAATTTCAGCAACTGTTAATCGGCGGCCATTCTCGAGAAGACGGCCAACAATGCGAATATTCTCCTCAGTGACGTTGGTCCTCGGGATTGGTAACCTTCATTTTCAACTACTTATTATTTCTCCCAAGAGTTGTTTACGTTACGTCTAATCCGAGTCTAGTCACTGACTAAAGAAGCGGTAGTGCAAGATATCGTTGGGGGGGAGGTCCCATTAGGCATCTCTACTATATATATATATATATATATAGGTTCGACACTCCCATTCATATTATAAGTCGTTTTTGAACTCTTCTGATTCCTGGGCCCTTCCTTTTTCTGTTTCCTTCATTAAAAATTGCTGTATGGCTTCGCTTAGTTTGTTATCTTGTTTTAGTCTCCTGTCCATAACTTTCTTTTTTTATTTGTCAATTCACATGATTCTGATGTCTTCAATCATTTGGACCTGCCATCTTACTTTCGGTCTTCCTCTTGGTGTAGTTTCAGTCTGCTATTTTCCTTATAATAGAATCAGGTTCTCGTTTCTGGGTATGTTCGAACCTCTTTAACCTTTGGGTTCTGCAAATCTGCCAATGTCTTCTCCCTCCATTAGGTTTTCTATTTCATGGTTTATAAGTGGCGCATATTCTCCTTATACCTGTTTTGGTCTGAATATTTGCCTTAGTATTTTCCTCTTTATTACCCTTAGCTCATCTCCATCTCTTCTACTGATGCACGTAGCCTCTGCTCCATACGTTATAACCGGTGTAATTGGTGCCTTATTTATTTTTACTTTAGTTTTTTTTTTACTAATCTCTTAACAGATTGTAGTGTTTCCAGTATACTCTCAGTTGACTCTTTCGATTATCTTTTACAATCACCCCTAAATGTTTAAAGTATTCCACTCTCTGTAGCTTTTATTAATGAATAATATCATGCTGTGTGGTTTTCTTGGACGTATAAAATAATTTGTTTATTTCTCTTCAGCTTCTTTTGCTACTCGTAGTTTTAAAAAAGCTTTTCCTAAAATTCGCTTATCTCTTCCTATCAACGCTATATTTGTGTGATCGACTTGTCCAGTTCTGAGTCTTTTATCACACCATCTAGGGCAATGTTGAAGTAGGTGGTCGATAGACCCCTTGTCTTACCCTTGTGTTTATGTTGACATTTCTTGTATTCCCCATTTTTTATTATTATCCGAGTTTTTTATTGTCATTTTGGTTAGTCTAATTAATTTCGCTGATGTATCCGTCTTCTTCATATCATTTATGAGTTGGTGTCTATTCACACTCTCAGAGACGTGCTTGCTCTCTATAACTATGATATGTAGCTCAATGTTATATTCGTATCCTTTTCCAATCATTTGTGGCAGTACATGTATTGCGTCTATCGTTGATTTACTCTTTCTAAATCGTTTCAGGTATTGACCTAATCTATTTTTATATTATTTTATATGTCGTATTTAACAGCACAATGTGCATGTAATTTTCGCATTCTAATGGATCTCCTTTTTGAAGATTGTTTTTATTAATCCATTTCTCCAGTCCGCAGATATTCCTTCTTCTCTCCATAGTTTTATTATTAACTTACATATCCTTTTTATTAATTTTTTCCTGCGTTTTTGATTAATTCATAGCTGATTTCACCTGATCCAGCTGCTTTGTTTAATTTTAATTGCTTTGCTACTTCTACAAACTCTTTGTAAATCGGTGCTTTATCCTCGGTGCTTCTATCGTCTCTTATCTCTTCATATACTTCTGTTTCTGTAGAATTGTTGTTGAGTAGTATTCTCTTTTTATCAAAATACTGTTTAATATGTTGAAAGAACTTACTGTTACATATCTCTATTATTTTCTTCCAGCTTTTGCGTCTGTGTACCGATCCAGTCCGACTTTTTCTTTGTGAATAGCTTTGTAGCGTCTTGTTTTATTTTTTCGTATTTGTTTTTGTCCTCTTCTACTCGTGTTTGTAGCCATTTCGCCTTTCTCTTATTTTTATTTGCTTTTATTTTTTCTTAGTTCTATTATTATTTCTGCTGTTTCCAGAATTATTGTCTTCATATTGTTCCATTCTGTCTCTATTTCTTCTTCTCCTCGTTTTTCCAGTTTATTTTCTATCGATTTGTTGAATTCTTTCGTGTTTTTTAACATTCCATGCGCTTCTTCTTTTGTCACCTGCCACGTTTTTCAGTACTTTCTTTTTTATTGCTGCTATTACGAGTATATGGTCCTTGTCGGTGTTTGTTACTCTTGCCCATCTTCTTGAGATTAGCATATGGTCTATTTGGTTTCCATCTATTTCACTTGGTAACATCCAAGTAATCTTATGCCCTTCTTTGTGTATAAATCTCGTTCTCACATTTCTATTTAATTCGTTAAGATAAACTCCCGTTTATATTTGATCCATCCCTATAGCAAAACAATACAACTTTCTATTTTTATTAGACAGTAGGCAACTGTCAAAAGTCTCAAAATTTATCACTAAACAAAAGATATCAAAATTTTTCCGAAGAAACATTTTTTTTGTTTGCATATTAATTGTTTTTTTTTGGGGGGGGGGCAATTTTAGCTTATTAATCCTTTTGTAATAACGCATATTCAATGTTTTCTTGAAGTACTTAACAAATCTGAATTTACCAAAGGTATGCTTAGTATAGGCGGGAGGGTTCCAAACAGGTTTCGAAACGCCACTTTTAGTACTTAACTTTCATTGCTTTGCTCCGTGATATTTAAGTAACTGAGGTCCGGCTATAGGGCCTAAAGAAAGTTTTTAATAAAGACCTGAAAATTTTTCCCATTGTTTGGTTCCTTGCAGGTACGCGATTACATTTCTTGAAGGAATTATGTCCATAGATCGACCGTGATGACACGGCGGCTGCTACGGGGGTGTTCAGAAATTCCTTACAATAAATTCTTAAGGAATGTCCAAATTCAACTTTCTTAACTTACGACGACACATGCACGCTTTGATGTACAACACGAACACTGGAAGGGGGGGGGGGATAGATTTAAAAATTGACCAATAAGTGTTATAATGGTAGTTCAAAAATTATAGCGTGGTCGTGGTGCGTATTTATTGATTTGAGAGAGTAAAAGACATTTTTGGCTTCTCTTTTTGTATCACACAGGCAATTGGCTGTTAACCTTATATTATCATCTTCAAAAGTCCAAATCCACAATACATGATACAGTACAAGAGTTTCTCAAGGATTGGTGTCATCAAGAGCACCGCGGCTTTGACTTTTGTAACCAAATTGGAACGCAGCATCAATCTTAGACTAGTAGGTATTAGGCAACTAATAACGTATTTTCTGAACTAGCAAATTTACAATGGTGAGTTGGTAAAATAAAAATTAATATAAACAACAATTGGTGGCTACATCATCAATTCTACTCTCTAAGTTCTTGATAAAAGTAAATAATTAGAGTTAAAATAAGGTCATGAGATAGAAGATCGAATGATCACAGATTGGGATTTGAACATAAGTCAATGGTACAGTTTGATAAGGAAAATAATAGTTGTAGGGAAACCAAAGATTGTATCTTTTTATTTAGATAGAAGTAGTTTAAATAATGCATTAATAGTATCATCATACAATCAACTGTATTTGATCTAGTAAAAAATCCAAAACTGAATCGGATTAACTACAGTTCAGGTGTAAATTTATTCTGATTTGGTATGCTCAGCTCCCGTTGTTTTGTTTTTATTTTTGTAGATCACTTGCTATCCTTATGGTGCAGATCCTTGGGTTTCGAAGACTAAAACTTTCAATACCAAAAGCTAGAAATTTTAGCAGCTTTGTGTTGGTGGCCCAGAATTCAAAAGCTCAACTTACTTTAGTATTACCAAACAATTGAAAAGATATGTATAGTGCGTGGGCATTATTGTATTGTCAAGGTTGCATCAATATGTTTAGATTTCCCTTCTTCAACGCGATAGAAATTTAGTATTAAAGTTCGTTGTAGTCGAATTATGATTTAGGACTTATATATTTGTAAATACTAATTTAATAATGCCATTGAGGTGCAACGCATACCTTCTTTAGACATATGTCTAGGTAGACCATAACTTTACTTTTGGTATTGAAAAACATTCCGCTAACCAAGTCGTTGGTCGTTATCTTTTTGTAATAACCTGACTATTATGGGCTCCATACCATTTTCGAACGAACCGAAACAAACACTCGTATATTTTAACCATCTTTTCTGTATTTGATGTCAGTAGAGAAGTGTAATGTTTCAAATCTCCTGATCACGAAAACAACCCCAAATATGCTACTCAACAGGGTGTTTAATAGAGCATTGGGGTATTTCCTTCTGCTCACAAACTTTCAGAAAGCAGCTAGTTTACGGTTATACTTTGCCATATCTAAACTTTGTTTAATTGCCTTGAGGCCTATTTTAGTTCCCTTTTTGACAAGGTTTTTGTGAGCTTGACGATATATGAAGTTTGGACTTTTTATCGATTAAGCTTCTATTTTCTGGTATCGAATTGTCCATGTTCGCACGAAATCGCTGGAAAATTTGTTGCAACGTGCTGTCACTCGAAATATTATTTGTGAGCCTTTAGGATGCGGTGCCACAGGAATCCGCTTCAAATCTCTTTGCAAAAGTAGTGCCCATTGCAAAATAACGCTACGTGCTTCACCTCCAACAGAGTAATTGAATTGCATCTTGTAAAGCATATTTGAGTGCGTTTCAAGGAATTTCTTTGTTTGATTTGAAAATATCGACGGGGTGATCTAATTTATGTCTTGGTATTGTTTAATTAATGATTTATTTCGATTAGTTTCTTACTTAATTAGACCCGTGCAAGTAATTTTGTGTGAGGGTTATCTTACCGATTCATCTTTCAGAAAATGAGTGGTTATGTGAAGATCTAGAAATAGCTGTCGTAAGAGACCAGATGAATACCAAAATGAGAAAGCGTGACTGTCTATGGGTAACGTGACAATTCATATTGGATTATTTTGTTACGTAATTTTTGTAGAATGAAATGCTTCGATGCATATCAGAACACACATGAGATAAAGGATGAATTCCTAAATTAGGGTAAAATAAACAATGTGAATCATTGCATCGTAGATACAGGAAGGAAATTGGATTTTACAGTCAGTTAAGTAAGAGCGTCTTTGGGTTAATATGGAGAAAAAATTATTTAAAAATACGAGGTCTGGCAGCCCCCCCCCCGAGAGCTTGTCCAACTCCGACATGCTTGAGCCCCTTCGCATAGTAGTTTTTAAAAATAATAAAAACGCGATTAAAAAGCTCTGTTTGACATAATTGGTGTACGCCGTTGCCATGACAACGCATTTACGTATACCCAGTTAGAGTTGACCTTTGACCTGTGTGACAGCAGCAGCAGCAGCAGCACTCATAATTTTTTTTATATATATAATTTTAATATACATAAGTACGTTGTACTCCATCAGAACAAAAATAATATGTCCAGTCACCACTGGCGTCGATAATTACCTGGCATCTGCGAGGCATGCTTTCGACCAAATTGGTGGCGTATTCATTCGGTAAGGAACTCCAAAGGCGACGGATTTTTCGTGTTAACTGCTTCAAATTGAACACTTTTCTTCCACGAAGCTTGTCCACGCACATACATCAAAATGTATGTCCACACATTCTCAATCGGATTTGCATCGGATGACTACGACAGCCAATCAAGTGTAACGATGCCAGACTGCTCTTTCCACTTGATGAAAAGCTTGCTGCGGCGTTTGGGGTCGTTTTTTGATTATAGGGGACACTTTGCTATCTGACTTACTGACGAATGTTTTCAACCTAGCAGCCATTGCATGAAACATTTTCGGACCTCTCGGGCGGATACATAGGAACACAGTCTTGTAGCGCGACATGTACGCGGCACTCATGGTGCAAGAATTTAATGCTAACTGAATCTTTTGCTACACAACATCGAGAACAAAGGTTCCTCTATCGACTCACGAAAGAATTAGGGCGATACCTTTTACCAACTGCTAATTATGCCGAACGCGCTCTTACTTAACTGACTATATAAAAAATAGAGATAATTCAAATAACCACTAATTAAAAGAGGAAAGGAGATAGAGAATGACGGAAGTTTTATTTAGTAAGTATGGTGTTTTCCATGTAATTAAACGCGTACAGCTCCATAAAGGGTATGTTTTTCTCCCCATCTCCCACTGAAAAGATAAGAGTTCATCCATAAAAGTATCTGCCCTAGCAATATTGCTAACACTGTGAATATAATTATCATGTGAGTTTGTAAGTCTATGGACTTCAAAAATTTGGCTAACCTAACCATGCTTCTATCACCTGTGATGCTTTGTCTAAAAGGATATGGAATTATTGTGGCTTGAGAATGCTTTTATCGTGTTTGTAAAATTTCGAGGTAATTTTCGCTTGTGTTCCTTAACAATGTTAAGCATTTCGGTAATGACAGTAATTTTTTTTTATTCAATTATCTGTTCTAAGAAGTAGACGTCTAATAGTCTTTCCATTTATTAATCAATGTTCTCTATGGATTTATTTATGAGCTATCTTTAGTTGTTTGTCATACTAATTTTCATTTTAAAGTATGTGGGCGAATCAAAAATAAAACGGAGAACGGAACAAAAAGCGGCGCATCTTTCCAGTATTGTAGGTAGTAGGTCGTAGCAAGAGGTACCTCGTTTGATGCATAAAGGTTTATTATCAAATTTTTTATGACAGATGGTGCAAAACTATCCGCAATTTTGAAAAGACTAAGCATGGTGGGGCAATACTCTTAAAAAACTCGGGCATAAGCAATTTTTGGAAGGATGAGAAGCAATTTAAAATGAAGGTCAACGATATTACCCGAGGACCGACGTTCTGAGGCGAATAGTCTCATTGTTCGTTGCCTTCTCGAGAATTATTACTGATAAACAGCTAAAGACGTTATCCTACTTCACGACAACGAGTTGCAAAAACTTGATAAAATAATATTGGGAATGTGTTCTGCGCCATTTGGAACACCTTCCAGACAGTCCAGACTTACCACCCTATGATTATCAATTGTTTGGAAGACAGAGATTTGACAACGATGTTTATGACACTGCAATAAATTGAAAACTAGTAATTTAGGTTTAATTCAACCAGATATAAAGTGTGAGGAGCGCCACATATGCCTATTATAAAGCTTCCCAACTCTACTCGATTTTTAAGGTACAAGGTTACCGGATTAGATGAATCTAGAACTCAAAAAAGGAGTTACTCGAGATGTTTAAAGATCAAAGAGTATAATAACAAGAAGACGATTAGATGAAATGGTATGAACGCTTGTTATGAACAACTTTATCTAATTCTAGGCTTCCTGCTTTATTGCCATAATGTTTTGTTTTTGGTTCCTTATAGAAAGTGCTAGTGCGGTTGTAGCGGTATAAAATTGCCAATAAACGATAAACGAGACAGTTGGCACTGCTTTAAACACAGACGTACGCGGCTGCATTCTTAGAAGACATTATGTCAGTCGCTCGACCGTGACGGCGCGTCGGCTACTACAGGAGGCGTTTGGAAATTTGTTAAACTTATAAAAATTAGTGCCCGACTTGAAGATACTAAAAACACAAGCAGTTACGTTTTAAGTAAAACTATTTTCTACAATGGTCTTTCAATTTTTAACATGTTAGTGAATTCGATCTCCGTAGAAGCTTTGCGATTATTCTTTTGCCATTCAAACTATTTCACAGAGATTATATATTTGAACTTACAGTAATCTCTTCAGTTGTAATCCTTGGTTTTTTTTCACTAAAGCACGCATAACTTTATCATCAATTCCAAAAGGCTATCCAGAGGGGGGGGGGGTCTGTTGGCCAGGTTAAAATTTAAAATCTGCCGAATCATTCTTTACTGTTTTGAAAATAGGACTACGGTCAAAATAAATGTTCCAAATGTTTCTACTCTCTCTACTCTACTCTACTTATAACGTTCATGGACAGACCGGGATCTTAACACGTAAGAAGTAGGGCCACAATACAGTTATAAATTACGAGAAAATGTAATAAAGACGGGTGAAATCTTGGTGCAAGAGTACGAGAAGGAAGCGTTAACCAGAAAATGTGGTTACGATTGATTCAAATGTTTTGGGATGAACACGTTCGGGTCGACTATTGACAAGCAGAATCTCAGACATGGTCGAGCAAGAGTGAGAAATGCTCACAAGAGATCAACGACTGACACTACGATTGATGAGTGTTCGCAAAGGTACCGTTGCCTGGAAGAATTTTGGTAAAAAGATCAGTTCCTGGTTTATACCGCACACGCTAACAATTCAATAGAAAGAAAAAAGATGGAAACCCTTGGAGGTTTTATTACCATGGATGATGACGAGCGCCGGACACTATTCTTTCATGATTTGACGCTTGTGGCCTTTATGTTCTGCAGTCGGAAAAGTGTCATGAAAGGCGCACGTTTTGTGGATGTAGCGTCAATGCCAGAAGCTTTATGAATGTTTTCAAAAGTGTTGTACAATTATTTTGAAGGCTAGTAAAGGTGATTTGTATTTCCTACATTTTAGATATACTGCATATATGATCTTTCGTACGTCGCAGATAGTCATTTATAGATTTTTTAAATTCTTTTGTTCAAGTTTTAAAAAATACTGACGTTGGTGTTAGACTGGCTCATAACGGTGGCGTCATAGGCATTTCTAACGGGCCCCAAACCGTTTGACCCACAGGCTGCGCGGCCTTTTTCGGGGATAATTATTCATAAATGTAGAAAGCTAGCCGGCATGCCAAATTGCGGGCAGGTGTGATTACGGTGTAATGGTCTAGCTTAATTACAAAAAACCAGGGCGCGAGCTAGCGAAAGTGCGATAATATGATAATGCGCTTTATTAACGGCAGTTAAATCATTTAATTAGCTTTGTTGCGACATGTTGCTTGCTCGCGCTACGCTCGTACGAGGAGGTGTCAACTTAAACCGAGGAAATCAAGTTTGCTGGTGTAGCACTTGATTAATACAGCTGAAGATGTTATATGGTTCAAGAAACAATAGGAAATAAGTCCTCTAATTCGAGAGCGAAAAATATGGGCAGATCCAAGGCAGGTGCGGCAAATCGCCACGAACATTTCACCAATTTAATCGTTGAAGACATAAGGCTCTGTGCCGATTAAAAAAAATTCAAAGTCGGCTTACATAGTTAATTTTGAACAAAAATACAGAAAATTTTAAAGTTCTGCGTGAAGTATCCACCCTTTAAAAGCGAGATGTAGCTGTTTTATATCGTCAAGCATATTAACATTTATTAAGCATATACAAGGTCTGTAAACTGGTAGCCGATGAGAGTGGATTGTTACACGCATGCGTGAATGAAGACGGCTTTATTGGTTGCGTCAATTAGGAGTTAGATCTGCGTCAAATTTTATACGATACTGGAACATTCCGAGAACTATAAGACGGACGCGGGATAACAAAAAGAAGCAACATCATGCTGTAGTTGCTAATGTGTTGCTTCAGACTACTACCAATGAATCGAATTTGGTATTGTGTCCCACAAAATCTTCGACAACTCCATGAGCGACCTCTCCACAGCCAGCGTGTAACTGACTGGTGTGCTGTTATGAAATTTGGTATCGTAGTTTCGTACTTTTTTGAGAAAACAGGACGCACGGTGACCCTCTTATATACTCGCCATGTTGCGATGTTACACAACGAACATGAAAATGCACCACTGTGATTCCAACAAGATGCTGCTACCGCACACATGGCGAGAATTACTCAACAAGTCCTAGGATGAATTCCACTGTTAGATCACCACACCTGTCCCCTTACGATTTCTTTCTGTGGAAACACCGCAGACCGCGGATTATTGGGGGATTAAAATATGCCATAGCATATAAGGAACTTTAAGGCGAGACTACAGGAATGTGTCGCTCGTGCAGGTGCACATTTGGACGATATCATCTTGGTTGATGACTAAATGGCAAACATTGTTCCTTGTAGTGGTATAATAAAATACATTGAGCAGAATCTATGTTGGTCTTTTTATTGTTGTTTCGAATAGTATGGCTCGATACTTTCGGAATAGACCGCGTACATATGGACAAAGGATGGGAACACGACGATAACAATCATCGGTAGTTTGTCAAGAGTGGCTTTACAAATGTTTCGAAACGTTTGACTTTGCAGGGATCATTAATCTTCCTACTACGACTTTACGCAATCTACATTTGTTTCCAAAAACTAAAGTTCAACAGGTTGACGTGTTTGCTAGGATTGTTACACGGCTCTTTAGCAACGTTACCTAATAATAATAAAATATCAAATGTCAACTTAAATTAGGCCTTCTAATTGATTTTTTAAATGTCAATTATCTTAATGATGACTAAAAAAGTTAACCTTTCCTTATTGGGTGTAATTGTTTTCGTGCGCCATTTAGGTAGTGTGCAATAGCTACTTCTTGACGTGCACGATAATTTTATCCAAAAACGACAGGCCGTAATTGTACATAATAGAGCTGCAGCCTTGCTTATCTTTAATAGGCTACGTAAGAAACTGTCTAGGTTTGTATATTTTCTTGCTCATTAATTGTAGATCGCATCTTGTACATTAACAATACAATTGTTGAATGAGTGTTTTTGTATAGAGGAGCTCATTGATCCACTCAACGATCTATTCTATCTACATCAGTTGAGAATAATACTACAAGCAAGAACCGGTTGTGTTAATAAGGCATTTTTTCAATATTATATTAACATAGACGTTCCAAAGACGATCCAAGTAATTACATACGTGGACGACATCGCAATAGTAGCGAGGAATTGTAAAAATCCAGAACAAACATTAATTACTACAGCAGATAATCTAAAGATAAAGTATTAGAAATTAATGGAAAGAAAACCACATTCATGCACTACAGTAAAAGTAAAAAGAAGAAAATGTAAAGACTAAGAATTAACAACTATAATTTCGAGTAAGTGCAGATGTTTAAATATGTGGAACTACTTCTACATAGAACAAATGAAAAAACACATGTAAGACAGAAAATACAACAAAGATAAAGTTCTTTATCCAAACAAGAAATGATAAAAGATAAAGAGTTAATTAAAAATACAAAACGGAAAAACTATAAAGCGACCATGAGATCAGTAGTGACATATGAAGCAGAGATAGTAAATCTAACCAGTAAAGAACAAGAATAGCTTAAAGTGTTTGAAAGGAAAGTAGTAAGGATGATTATGGGACTCAAAAAAATAAATCAAAACGATACGAGACACCTAATGTACCACGAAGTAAAGAAGATATTTAAAAAATAAAGTATAACAGAAGTAGTAAAATCAAAGCTATGAAGACATATTCAAAAAAGACAAGAATACACCACAAAGAATATTAACTCAGTGGCAACCATAAAACTCTAGACCAAGAGGAAGACCTAAACTAAAATGGAGAGACCAAGTAGAAAGTAGCCCGAAAATTGCTACGAATTTTACCATTGTAGTTGCGCATAGTATATCAATGTGTAAAATAGTAATAGTCCAGTGAGCCTTCTTTGTGCTCAAAAAATTTTTATCTCAATTTTTCTCTTTGTCACTAAGATTTAAGATGTAACATAATTCACCGCTAACTCTTTGGTATCTTACAATTCTGTACTCTGAAGACCGGAGGCGAACGCAAAGGTCGACATGCTTAACCACTACTGTCAAAACGTATGCCAATGATATTAATAATAATAGTTCCCCGTAACAGGCCTTGAAGGCCCTTTGGGGTCGTAACAGGATAGGTCTGTTACAATCTAGAGCCTACGGTACACAAGGGCAGTAACGTGGCTAGCACTACGTACCGACCGCCTATTATTACCCCAGAGTTTGACCTCTAGGTACTCACTTATTGCAGCCTGAGTCGAGCTGGGCCGTAAAAATGCCAGCGATTGCATTGGCGAGAGCGGGGTTCGAACCCGCAACTCTTGGTTTCGTAATCTAGCGACCTATCCACTAAGCCACCACAGCTCTAATGATATTAATATTATCCTAAATAAGTTTAGAGTAAATACTCGGGCGCCTTTATTAATGGAATTTAGCTATGTTAAACTCTACAGAAAGGGCAAAGATATCTTCAATGCGAAATCTTTGTTCTTCCCCCACAAGAAGAAGATTTTTAGTCATCACTACCAAGAGCAGTGCTGTGGTCACATACAATGAGGTTGGAAGAATTTTACATTAATGAAGTGTAAGGTAGCTTAAGAGTCCCTATCTAATCACTTTCAGTTTTCCTTCTTCCCAAATTCTTTCGCTAGGACTTTGCCCAAAAGTAATTGTTTAGTATCTTGACGCACTTGAAGTAATTATTTTACAAAAATGGTCATAGTAGAAAGGATACTTAAGAAATAAATTTGCAGTCTACCTTGCCCAAATTATAGTACTTTTTTCAGGTAAGTTGTGTGACCTCAACTTGTCCTGTAGACATTTGATGTTGGATGACCAAAACAAAAACAGCAAAAGTTACGATTTCGAATTGTGGATGTGAAACTTTAATTCAGCTTGGTAGTCGGTTCCAGGACCGCTTGGAATTTCCATCGTATTAAACGTCAGCATTCAATTTTTTCTTGCACTATAAGCTTAATTTCCTCTACTGTTTTCATTTTTTTTTAATTTAAAGAAAGCTCTCAATGCTAGAGATTAATAAGGGGAAAGGCAAAAACCAGAACAGAACTTATAAAGAAATAATAACGATTTATCACACAGCAACAGTTTCCAAAACAAAATTAGCCATATGGATCGCCAACCTTCATAATGAGAGACGGCGCAATAAGATGATGGCACTATAAAAAAAATAAATAAACTGTTAATATACTTTATCAAATGAAAAAGTAACGCAAGAGTTCAAATACCTTCTAGGAAAGGTGCATTAGAACCAACATAATTCGAATATCAGTTAAGAAATGGGGAGGTAATCATAAAAAACAAAGTGAAGGCATTCCAGATGGAGTTGATTTCCCAACACAAGAGCGCATTGTCCCATATACGCTGCTATCGATGAGCTGAATTGGGGCTATCGACGAAACCATTAACACAAACATCAACAGCCCTAGAAAGCAGCTCTTGGGCTATAAATACCATTCCGATCACGTGGCAGCGAAAACAATTTTTTGTAATTGGCCTCTCTTCTCCTGGCAATAAATCAAGGCGGCCTGAGGAGAACACTGGGAAATTTCGATAAGGGTTAATTGGTTTACCGAGCATTGCTTTATATAGCCGGTCGCCGAGAGCGCCGCATTCTTTCTTCCAATGATGTTGTCTGTGCAAACGAGTTCGTCAAGTGAAGCTGATTGCAGCTTACGCGACGCGTTCGGATTTGATTTCTATTGTGTATAGATGCTGCGCTTGTTCTATTTATTGACATGAGCAAATGGAAACTTATCTGAAAATTGCAAGACGAAAAAATCACTGCTGGGTCTTGACCATTACAGTGAGGTTGCTTTGCTGATTTTAGTCGTAATCTGCAAAAATTTTAGTCAGAAAATAATCTGATTCTTTAACGAATAGAAATTTTCTAGTTTTTCTATAGTTTTTTCGGGCGTAGCCCAATTTTGACAAAGATGTACGATGCACTTGGTTTTGCTTCTTAAACTGCTCTACCGTTCTAACCTTGAAAGCCTTCTTAAATTCTCCCTTTTTCAAAATTGTAGTAAAGAACACATATGATGCTCAATATAGTTGACCAGCCTTTCTTGGTGTAGAAAAATATGTAAAAGAAGTTTTGGAGAATTACTGACGGTTATCCTTAATATCAATATGTTTCTTGGGTTGCTTCTTCCTTTCGAAATTTTGGTTGCATGTTTTTCAAGTTATGCACATTACATCTTTTATTCAAAGGATTGATTCGAAGGTTGACATTTTCTTTGTATCACTTCTCCTTTAAGTGGCGTGTTCTGGACGAAAACTAGCCTTTTTAGTTAGTGAAATGATATCTCTAACATTTTCCAGATAAAAGAAGTATATTATAAGCCTTTGATATAGACTCTAGAGTGATACATTACATGGCTCGTCCATTTACTTAGGTTATGGTCTACAATGTCACCGATTGTATTGTCTCACCACAACAACGCTAAATATAATTCTCTCCCCTCTCTCTCTGTCTCCCCCTCTACCTCCCTCCCTCCCCCTCTCTCCTCCCCTCTATTTCTCCTCTCCCTCTTCTCTCGCCCATATCTTCTGTCTCTCTTGTTTTTTCTCCCCTTTTTCTCTTTTCTCTTTCTCTCCTATCTTTCTCCGCCCTCTCTTCTCTCTTTTCTTTCCTCTCACCTCTCTCCTCCTTCTTTCTCTTTTCTCTCTCTCCTTTCTCTTTCTCTCTTTCTCCCTCTTATTCCTTGGTAAACATTAACTATGACAAGATTAGTAAGAATTTCTGCTTTGAGTTCTACTATACCCATAGAATGGGTATTTTGTATAGACAAAACAAGATAAGTACCCACTACATGTTTGGCTTTGAGAAAACCGATTACATTGGTTTTACATGTGATATTTTGGGCCGTGAAATGGGCGAAGATGGGCTTGTTAGACCTTTAATTTGTATTTTTGCTTTAATGAAAGTGATCTGTTTAAAACCTGTCCCTTCTCATTTTTGCAGCACCGCTGGTGTTATCGACTCTAGATGGTAAATGTACTGAATTATTAAACTCTTAGTTTTTTGAACAATTCTGAATTTTTGATGTACCAATCGAGTAAATATTTATTCATGGTGTTCTTTTAAACACATGATTAAGCAGATACAGCAAAACTCTTTTTACCCAACAAATGATACTCCATGAATGACTTGCTCTTTTGTCCGAGCAGCGTTGTCCTACATTGATGGTTGATTTTTAGGTAATCGAGACACAAACAACTTAACCATAGTATTGGTTACAACAGCTTCCAACAGCATTTTTTTTGTTTGCAAGAAATCGTTTGTCAAACAATAGAGGGAATAAGACTTCATTCAAAAATTTATAAGAGAAAGTGGGGTACGATGCTTAACTTCATAGGCATGACAAAATTTGATAAAATCTTTTTTCGTAGTATTGGTAACAATATTTAACCATTTAAGAACTATCAGCTACCCTAGTAAGTTTTGTAGAAATTTCTGAAAACAAGTCCACCCCAAAGAGTAATATGACTTATGTCGTGGGGTAAGATAACTAACTAATGTACTATACAATTCTCATTTAACGGACCACAACAAAAATTGACAAATATGATGTAATAGAAGTAGGCAAAGATTTTTTCAAATTTTTTAATTTCGAGTGTAGGTGAAAAAAAATGTTACGTGAGAATTGAAAGAAAAAGTGCCCTTTTATCTCTTTATTTAAAAAAAATGAAAAAAGCTTGGCAACAATTTACGTTACTAGAGATCAAAGCTTTGATACTCTACCCTAAACGAACATCAAGGCCACTTAAGTTGACATTAAATATCAAAAGGGGTATTCTTTCCACTTTTATTATTTCTAGGAGCCTCATTTCATTTCGTCTCCTCCTAATAATGTTTATATTTGAATGGAAAGAAATAAAAAATGAATCCCGTCATTTTGCCCGATTTCCTTAAAGAATAGACTTCAAATTTGCTGTCTTTTTTTCTATGATTCTCTCTCCGCCTGATAAATTAGAAAATCCGGACATTGGTAATTGCGAATCTAAAAAACTTGTTTTCTCGGCAGTTTCGAAGAACTTCCGTGTGACTTTTTGGACGCCTTTGGCTTGCATCCGATTTACATTTTTTTTTCGTTTAATGGGACTTTCGTTGATTATCAATATCTGTGGCATAGGTAAAAAATGCGCTCATCCTTTTTAGTAAGAAAGGGATCATAAGCTAACCTAAGTGTTCTGTATGACAGACTCGGGACTCATCGTGGCTGACACGGACCTCTCTAGCTTCCTCTGGATTATTTGACTATTCTATGGTTTTCACTATCATGAGAGAGTACCAATGCTAATAAGTTTAAAGATTCAATACCTGTAGCTCTAAAACCGCTACCGTGGTCACTTTATTATATTTTTTTAGGGGGGGCATCCATGTTCTAATTCTCAGTGCATTTTGTGAGACAGTCACAAACTGAAACCGCATACGTCATGATAGAATGGATGATTGTCTTGTAGATAGTCAGCGTGTTGGTGTCAGATAATCGGCTCCTTCAGTGAAGAACGGATCTAAGAGTTAAGTCAGTATCTGATTTAAAGTCACTTCGAGCTAGGTAGTTTTCTTCTTATAGTGTCTGAAGATACTAAGGTTTGCCAGTAATATGGTCTTTTGGTGGAGAGCAGAGCCGCCGAGTTCTTTATGTGGATATTTATTCTTCCAGGAGATTTATTTCCTCCTATAACTATCTTGTAACAAAAGAATTTCTCAACGAGCTGGACAGCACCGCCGTGATTGCGTATTGGGGCAGTGTAATGGAGGGCGACATCGTCACGCACCGGGCGTGGATATTGAAGAGCGTCGATGACAAAACTGAGCTTTGGAAGACGCCAGGCCGGAGTCGCCTCTCCGATGACCTCCATCGAACTTGATGCGGAACTTCCTTTCAGAGAGGAACCACCGGACAAGCTGAACTAGGTCTTTGTGTCACACGAAGGCTTTTGCCACGTCGAGGAAGATTACAACTATACTTTGCTTCTAGAGTCAGTTGAAAGTCTTCGATAACTCTTCCTAGGTTTTGTGGATCACTTGTTCCACAAGCCTCCCCATAATCGGTAGTAGACTAACAGACGGATAGTCCTGGGGGAAGGGGCATGACTTCCCAGGTTTGGGAAGTATGATGACATGCACAATTTTTTAAAAGGTCAAGAATAAAGAAAGGGCTGTATTGGTGATAGCAGTAATACAAGCCGAATCCAGGTGTCTTGCGGGGATTGAGTGTTTAGATAAATTGAAGGACTGCATAGCTCGCTGGATCCATAATCTGCGGAAGAGGTCGGCGTGGTAAAAAACGTTGTAGAAGCTGAGGTCGCACCGACACTTCAAGTTATCAGAGTTAGTCCTCAGCTTTGTCTTGAGTGATGTAGACGATTGCAAGGGACCTTGACCATCCTACAGAGGCTGTTGTCGCTTACGTCAAGTGCATCCAGGTGGAGTTGCGGTGCTCCACGACGGCGCTCCAGACCTCCGCAACGATTCTGCGCTCTGCAAGGTCTATCCAGCTAATATTAATATAAAGAAAAGTTTGCACAGCTGCGATATAAAATGCAAAATAGAAGAAACATCGTGCTGCAATTGCTAATAAACCGATATCTTCAAAAAAGTTATAAGAGCAAATGAAACGCGGGTCTGCACCTCGTGATACGCTATATACGAAGAAGTGAGTAAGGTCCCAGAAGCGAAATGAGGCTACTCACATTGTTTTTCATGTTGTACCATTTTAACTCTTTGTTTAAATTTTTGTTATTGTAACTTTAATTTTTGTATTATGTGGCTAAATATTTTTGGAATAAGCCATGTATTTCACTCCGAGTGTCATTTCAGAATTTTTTCTTTCGCGAAAATTAAGGATAAAGATGCAACTAGTTTTTAAGTTTATTTTTTTGGAAACATCTAGTCATACAGTTTAATAAAAAATTAATCATCTTACTCAACCATGTCACAGAAGAAATCATTGCGTTAGTCTAAATCGACTTGGAAGAAATTCTTTTGTAGAACCATCCAAATAAGAGCAACTCCCTAAGCGATTACATCTAAAAGAGGCATTTCAAACACAAATTATTTAATATTTTCCTCAAGAGCCAGAGAAATACCTAACGTGAATTTCTACTCTCAGATTCTTTGGTTCCCCTCTCTTCAAAAAATTTTGCTGCATCGGTGAGATATAGCACGACTCCCTTAAGAGCTCAAATGACAGCACTTTGCTCGAAGGGTACTACTTTTGACGATTAAATCAATTGCTTTACATAGTAATATTTTTGTTGGCCACAGTGTTGATAAGGCACATAAATTTATTAAAATTGCTATTTATTTTATAGCTGTCTTGCTCCGTGATATTTAACCCTATTCGGAGCCTACGAAAAAGGTCTGGGAACGCCTGGAATGGTCGTACGGTTCGAGTCCCGCACGTGCGTAAGCACTTCTCTTCCTAGAAGAGATTACGTCCGTCGCTCGACCGTGACATCAGGGTAGTCGCTAGGGAGGGCGTTCTGAAATTCGTTACAATATATCTGAATGGCAAGACATAGTTTTGCTAATAGTGATGGTATTAAACCAAACGATGATATATATAGGAGTTGTTTTTAACATCAATGAACTCGGGTTTATTTTTGTCTCTACAACTGTTCTGCTAACAATCCTTAACATAGCGTCAGTTGTAAAGTTTTCCAAATATTAATTCGTTCTAATAAAGCTTTTGGTGACATTTCCCTTAGTTGCAGGCGAATGGCGATAAAACAAAATAATTTCGTGCCGATAACATTTAAAAAAACATCGCTTGTTTTGCCCACTCCCCGTAGACAGCTGCTTGCGTCACAAGGCCACCCTTTGATTCAAATCCGCAGCCCACAACAGTCTGCCTCTAATCTTCGCCCGAAGACTAATGGCCAGACACCGTAGCCGCATTGCAATTACTCTCCAGCACGTTTAAATTCATCATCCCCGAAATAGCTGCACGAAAATGAAGCGCGCGCCCACACTTGCCCATCAGCAGTCCCATCCAAGGCAATTTTTATTCGTCTTATTGCCGTGGCCGGCGCAAAATCTTCCAAACAGACTCGCGGCTCGGAGTTTGCCGAATAATGCGGTTTTCAGTGAGAAACAATGGAACGCGATATGGCCCGTCGGGGTTTATAATGAGGCCGGAATGTTTAATTGGTCTGACTACAGCCCTGCAAGTATTGAGTTTAGTCGGTGCGGTGCCTCATTATATTTGAATGCGAACTAATCCAGTCGGAATAGCACGGCATCCGCAGATCATGTTCGGTGTGAGGAGCCTCGTGTACGAAAGGTGCTCAAATATTACTTAGAAATTAAGAAGGTTTTTGTCAACCTGTGGATTGATGGTTAAATACATTTACCAATAACTCAAAGTAAAAATAAAAGAACCTACCATAAGAGAAAGGGAATCGAAGATATTCGAGAGCAATAAATGTTTGTTTGTGTACAGGGTACATTCAGAAAATTTCACTATACTTAAAAAAAGTCAAAACATCGTTATGAATTTGATCTGATTACCCAAACATTTATGCTTAAAACATCGAAAAGAATCAAAAGGCAATATATTTGTCAGTGTAGCATTTGTTGAGGATCATTCTGGAATGTTTAATATATAGGGCCTTCATTAAGTGACGCAAACGACAAAAAAATTCATTATAAAAAAACTGCGCAAGATAAAATTCCAATTATTTTTTTATGGTGATGAATAAATAGAGTTCAATGCGTTTTGAAAGTGAATGCCTTCACTAGAGATTGACTTTTCAATTGCGGCTTTTCTGATTTCCGCAGGTTTGTTTTGTTAAACCCTATACTTAAGAAGGAATTACATTGGAGGAATTTTGGGGCCACTCGATGGCACCTTCTATCTTACGGGGGGCGTCCAGACTTATAATCCTCCTTCCAAAGACTTCTATGAGGATGTCAAAGATGCCCCGAGTTAGATGGCTGGTGGCTCCATCTTGCTGAATCCAGTATTGGTTGACTTGTCTTTTGTCTCTTACAATTGGAATTAACTTCTCGAGAATTTCTGTGGGATCAACTTCTTCATTCATATTTTGTGAGAAACAGTGGGTCGACAATTCCATAGTGAGAAATTGCCCACCATGCATAACTTTTTCTGGGTGCAATCGACGTACTTCGGACAAATGTGAGTTTTCGGTACCCCAATGTCGGTAATTTTGTTTGTTGGCATAGCCATTTAGTTGAAAATAGGTCTCGTCCGTGAAATGAACGTGCTTTATGTCCAACTTTTTGACCCGAACCATCTCCATGATCGCTTTTGCAAACGAGAACCTTTTGCCAATATGAACCTTGGTCAGAGGCTTTTGCAATTGAATCTTATACGGAAATACATACAATTTTTTGGTAAGAATAGAGTCCACATTCACGCCAAGTTGAGTTGCGTCTTTAGAGACCGAGGTTGTGGACTCTTAGTCAGAAATCTCCCGAGCTTGATCTACAGTCTCGGGAGTGGTCACAGTGACTGGTCTCTCCGTTCTTTACAAATCATCATTCAGTACATTTCTCATCTTCTCAAACTTTCCAATCAGCCTATTATAACAAGGTAAAATAAACAATTGGCCTTGAAAACAGTTAGCGCTCCACTAGCGTTTCGTGCCCTCTCGTAGAAGGCGGCTACAGTGAAGACCTTTTCTAAGGTTGAATAGCTAGTCTTAGCTGACGCCATATTTAGTGTTGACCTAAAGGGTAAACAAAACTCCAACCATTGACCTAGCTGCAACTAACGTCAAACATAAAATTAGCTGAAAAGTTTGACCATGGTAATAAAGAACTTTTGCATGACATAATGGAGGCCCTGCAGTACTTTAGTACGAATTAACGGTTTAACAGCAAATATTTAATAAGAAGTAATTAGTAGAAAGAATCACCCTCAATGAACCTTTTTACTTTTGTCTATTAACCATCAAGCAGTGCTCATATAAACGTTTATCAATAAATGCCAAATGATTAGTCCTTATTTCAAAGCAGTGGCTACTAAACGGGGATATCTTCAAAGTGCACTTTATATGATTGTCTTGTTCCGGGAAGAATAAAGTTTGAATGCTGTTTCAATGGAAACTTTTTCAAATCCGTCCTTCTCAATAGGTTAGCCGGACCCCGAATAAATACTAGCGATGCATTTTTATTGTAATTGCAGCTATACCAACATAATTTCTTTATTAGAGTCGGTAGTATAGGTATTAGGGTGGGGAATTGTAAATATAAACACAATAGTTGTGCGAAACGTATATTTAACGCACGCGGTACCGTGCGGGTAAGCCAAAAACAACTAGCGATATAATTTCAGTAGGCAGATGTGCACCTGGCTACGGCTCGCCGCGGTCTGACCTGATGCAGGCCGATGTGCCTTTTACAACACCTGAATGCCAACTGCCTGCTTTTGCCGTTCGTAAACCGGTCGCAGGGAAGGGTTGAAACTTGTCCATCTTGGGGACAATGAAGATGCAGGTAAAAGAAACCAAATCCCAATTAATTTGGTATCAAATTATAAATAGAGGATTCTTTTTTATCAATACTTTGGATGGTTCAATTGCGACGCTTTATCTGTGAATTAAATGTTTTTATCGTGAACAACGCCATATTGTATTTCTTAAACGTCTTATTTACGTAGACCTCTCTATCTCGTTTTTGTCTGTTTATAGTAAAATTGTGCACATTTCACATTTTACTTACATAAATTCGTGAATTCTTACACAAAAAATCTTTAGACTTTATTTCTTCACTTTGTCTTTTTTATTCCTTAATAATAATGGGGAATAATAAGAAATTAATAAAGGTGAAGATTTTGTGCGGCATTGGCGTCACAAGACGGAGGACAAGCCTAACTAAATCTTACTTTCCGTGCACACCTTGTAGCCATCAAATTTTAATACGAGGAACTGTCGGAAAGTAAAACGGAACCGAAAGAGCGAGGCCCTAGCCTTTCTACATCGCCACTTTTCAACGCCATTGCCTCTTCACACTTGAGGGGTCGATTAGGCCTTATCGGGCCGCCGCAGCCTTCCCATTTGCGCCGGCCGCAGTGAGGCGACCGGAAATTGATTTTAAAGTATTGTTTCCGCTTCCGAGTGATCCGAATGATATTTATAGCCCGCGGAGCGCTCCTGCGGCGCCGTTTGTGTTTGTGTTGACGGTTGCGTTGCTTTCAATAAGCTTATTCCCACTTCATTGGCGGCAGCCCATACGGGCGCTAATTCGGGGCAATGAATCTGCTTTGCGTTGGGAAATCAAGCCAGCGTAATGCCCGCGCCGCGCCCGGCCTGAATAAGGGAATTTGGTGGAGAAGTCTCATTGGAAATCAATTAGTTCCGTAGTTGGATTATTTTTACGCATGCGATGTTAAAAGTCAGGAAGAGCCCGAATTCGTGCTCTTCATATTTCATTGGTCGATACAGCGATTTATAAGGTAATTGTATAAATTCTGTTTTATTTGTGGTTGCGTAACTAAAGTTTTTGTTGTGGAAGATGGTTTTGTATCTGACCATTTAACGATCCAATATCTTTGCGTAATAGAGATTTCTAAGAATTTTTAATTGTTTAAAAAGATTCTGTAGTATTCTAATTTGTAAAGGGTAACACTATTATGTTGGAACCACATCGATTGAAGATCAATTCCATTTTGTTGTTGATGTGGCCAAAGAAAGTTCCTTTGCTGATCAACTGTTAATAAATAATTGAGTGGAGTAGATGATTTACAAGTCAGAGAACCATTTTGTTTTTGTTTTGTAAAAGAGGTTGGTGACTAGGTTGCAAGGCCGACTCAGGACTTTGACTCTGTGGTTTTATGTGTTCCCGTAAATCTTCTAGGAAGGTTCTCTTCATTCTAGGAGTTGCAGTAAATTATTTACGAGATTCTCGTGTGTATATGCTAATCCACAGAGTGTTGCCTCAAAGTGTTTCTGTCTGCAGTCGAAGATTAAGTGTGAGGCTGTTTCCTCCTCTTCGTTACATAACCTACAGAGTGTATCATCTCTGTACATACCAATTATGTGTAGATATTTTCTCAAATGCCAATTACCTGTTACAACCTCTTCTATTCGTTTTTTTTTTAATGAACCATGTCCCAGGTTAACCTAATAGAAGTTTTCCTAATTAGTTCCTTTCCCATCCCAGCAAGAATAATGTTATTTTTTTGTCCATACTACTATTGCTGTTTGCATACAGCTTTTGAGTATACCAAATACAGGTTCTGGTCTTATAAATGGAGTAGGTGATCCGGTTTTAGCAAGGGCATCTATTTTTCATTACCCACCCACACCAATGTAGACTTGAACCCATACGAGTTGAACTTTGTTTTTCTCAGATAGGGTTACCAGATGGGATAGGTATTCCTTCGTCAGTTTCGTGCTTACACGAAGTGATTCCAGCGTTTTTAAGGCTGTTTGGCTACTGATGCGCTATTGGGTATAACCACGTCTTATATTCTCCTGTTCGTATTGCATCATCACAAAGATGTCAGCTTGAAAGACTAAGGCGTTGGTACCCAACAATGAACTTATGTTTACTACCGGTTTTATACCATGTATACCAGCCCCTGTATACTAGATTAGCCTGCTCGTTAGGTAAGATAAGATTCCTCCAGCCCAATCGTTGGTATCGTACCTCACAATAAACGGTTAGTCAAAATAATATTCAGGAAGTGTATAAACCATGCTTAATATGAGACTGCCCTTAACCACCTCTTTTATTTGTTTTTTTTACCACAATTGTCGTTGTGCATATGCCAGTTTCTGATAGATTTAATTTTGTAGACACCAATCCAGGTTTCTCCCTTTAGATGTATATCCAAGGAGATTAGAAGAGCTTCCATAGATGCTGTTCTAATACACAAGCATGCTAGTCTTTGTATCCCAGTTAGTGCTCTGTTCTAATTTTGGCTACTATACTATGGTGCAGCACGCTACCATAGGTCTACAGAACCATTTTCGGTTTTAATCTCCATGTTTTCCCAAACATATGCCTGTCCGCAACAAAAGCAATTTTTAGTTTATTTGTAATGTTATCTATATGCGTGCTCCAGTTTGGTTTTGTTCTAGGGTAATCCCTAGATACTTAGCTTCTTAAACCACCTGGATACTTTCGCCGAAGATTATAAGGTTATAAAATTGCTTTAATTTTTTTCTTTGGGTGAAAGATATTAGTGTTGTCTTGCTAGTGTTTACCTTAAGGTTTTCCCTTTTATACCAACTTGCAGTTCAGGTCTCTGCCTCTGATTAGGATAACTCTATCATCTGCATAACCTTGAACATAGTAGTCCTCTCACTAAAAGATCATTTACCACCAAGTTCTACACATATATATATATATATATATAGAGAGAGAGAGAGAGAGAGAGAGAGAGAGAGAACACATCTCTGTGTCATGTAGGTTGAGATATTCTACTCTTTAACATAGTATTTATCCAACTGTTTAAGTTGTTATCGACACGATGTCTCAGGATTGCGGTAGTTATTGATTTAGATGAGGTATTACCAAAAGCTCCTTCTATGTTAACGTCCCTTTTACCCTGCTCCCGAGATTTGTGTAGTGCTATTCCACATAATTTTCCTGGTTGGTAGGCATGTTGGTTGCGATGAAGAACCCCATCACGTATATAACTGTCTCTTAGCTTTTCTAATGTCTTTACGCAGACGGACCTGGTTCTGGAGAGAAGATTACCTTAGTAAATCTCCATGGCAGTAATAAATAGTTTTCCAATAGGCTCTATCGAAAGATCTTAATAAGAAACAGAATCAGCAGATCTATTTCCTGCTGTAAAAGTGCTGGAAATATTTTATCAAGTCCAAGACATTTACAAAGTTGAATAGATTGAACAACCCAAACTATCTTATTGTATGTTATGTATTTTCTAACTTCTAATCATCCCTCATAGGCCTTTTTGGAAAGTTGCTAGGCACCGATTCATCTTGTTCGGCTTGTTCTTCTATTAGTGAACCCAGAAAATGCGTTTGAAGCAGCATTTCCAGCAACATCTCTGCAGACATTCCCTCAACAGTTATTGTATTCGGTTCCATTCACCTGCACGTTTTGCCCTGTTGAAAAGCTTCCTTGGTTTTCTCCTCAAAGTGGTCGGATATTCATTCCATCTTTCTGTTACACTACCTTTTGATTACTGGGCAGTTGTCCTCATATGAACTTACATAGACTCATTTATTTGATCTACCATTATCTCCAAGTCTGCAAGAGTTGAGTTTTGCCAAGGACTAACTTATTCCTAAGTTTCTCTTTCTACATTACCCAGCCAGTCTTTCTGGCATTCCGATAGGTTACACATTCCTTGTCGAAGTCCGTCAATAAGTATTCATTGTGTCTGTGATCCATCATTAATGGTTTATTAGATGCATGCCGTTGTTTCATTCTACTCTGAAGTCTTAGCGTGGCCGGGGTTAAATCAACAACTTCTTCTCGAGTTACAAAAGTAGGCTCGTTATCCCGATTATTTGCAGGTTATTACTTACAAAATATTTATGTTCTTGGGTTGGTATCTGAGCTACCCAATGCTACATTATGTGCATTAGCGCCACAGTCTTTGAGAACTGGAGACAATTAGCCCGCGGAACGATCCAACTGCCTGGTGATAGGTTGACTTCAAACGGAAGGTATACTGAGAATTGTACTTCACTCGCATTACCATCCTGTACTTGTAGTTTTATGGTTGTCCCTAAAACAGATTGCATAAAGGCATTATAAAGGTGTTTTATACAGTTTTTAACAAAAATATATCAGGGGATTTGTTATATACTAACTCGCTTCTAGCTTGGCCGAGTCCCATTATTCTGCCCCTTACTGTCCATAGTTCCTGGATTAGGGCTTTATCAAAGTCCTCGAATAGTAACCGGCTGTGTAGGACAGGCGTGGCGTTCCCACTATGCTGAAGTTTCACTTGAGGTGACCTCAGGCCCTTTTGCTGGTGCTAGCCCCATCTTGACTAGTAAGATTAGAGACATCTGAAGATTGTTCTGTCTAGCCTCAGACATGGTTCTAGAAAGGCTTCATCAATGAGCGTGATCAACGACCTCCCGTTGATTACTCTCCAGTCCTCTGTGCACAGCTCCTTATTTTGGATATTAATAGTTCCAGGATATCCTTCTGTGATTTAGTGCTAAAGGGTTTGGCAGCCCACATAAGCACTTTAGATTTCCTTGAGCAGGTCCACCTTAAGTTTAGCTCTTTTCCACAGATTGATCAGCCTTTACTTTCGTCAGTTTACTCTTTGGGTAGTCCTGGAAAATTATAGTCATTTTGGTTTCTTTAAGGACATCCTTAAAGGTTTCTTTCACCTTCTCTTTGCCCTTTTCAGTAGTACAAGGTTTCTTAGCAGTAGTTTTACTTGCGGTTCACAGACGATGTTCTAGAAGTTTCATCTAAGCCTTTTGCTACGGTGAGTATCTTCTGTGGACGCTCTTTTCTGAGGCGTAGTGATTCCCTTAAGTCTTTCGCCTTTTCAATTGCAGCCTTCCGTCTTTGCTCCGGATGGTCGCTTCATTTTGGAGGTTTAGATTAGTCTTCATGTCGGAACAGACAGTTTACTCTTCCTCAGTTATAGTTTTTTCAGCCTCGACTGATTTAGGTGAATTCATCAAGGCTTTACCATTCTCGCTGGAGGGGTTGCTTTCTGGTGGTAAAATGTTATTATTAAACACTAATTTGCATTAAAAGAAAGACCAGTAGAGACTGTCTACTAGACAACCACGCATTGCCTGACCTCTTGCTGTGGGATTTACGTTTATTATTAAGGTTATCTCCTCTTAGTCCAGACCCTTAAGGTAAGACCTCCCCCCCTACACACACAAACGCACACACCTTCTGTCCGTGAAACATACCACAGGCATCGGCGTACGTGCAAGGTATCTCGAACTCCTGCACATAACTAAGTTAGGCAGCAGCCGTCATCGTGTTACTCCAGTTTCAAACCTTAGCTACGACACAACTGGCCTGGGGGACAGGTCCGGGGGGGGGGCAATTTCGCCTTAGCCATGTTACAGATTTTAAGCTGTTCAAGCCTGCTAGTTCTTTGCATATGACGAGTTTATAGCCTCTTTCTCGCTCTAGGTACACTGGCTGTTCTTCTATTCGCTCCCCAGAGACGTGCCCGACTTGGACCACCCAGGCCTTAGAACCCTACTAAGCGAACAAATCTCGAGAAAATTTATTTTTTGAGCAATACAATTTTTAAAAACTGCAAATTTTTTTCCCTCTACCAAAATTGTTTCTTTTAAGCTCTTCGAAATGTTTGGCCAAAAATATATTTGATATTGAATGGTAAAGCCATATAAAAATACTAAAAAGCAAATCTTGTCAAAAATTGACAATATTCTGTACAACTATTGGACAATACTAAATACACTATTACTAATTACATATTTTATGCTTCTGGAGTCCAAATCCTTTAACTATGTTTGTTTGAGGGCTGACAGTTTTATCTATTTGGTTTAAGTGGTAATTTATCTATCACTTTTTCCAAAAAATAAGGTACAAGTAAAAAGGACTACTAAAAGTTATTAGATGTGTCATAAACATTAAAACATATCTCAATTGTTTAACCTTAGCAATTCTAATATCGCTTACACACAGTTATTCTGACGAATGGATAGTATAACTGACAGGGGCATTGATGTTACGGCTAGAAAGTGTTCAATCTCTCTATAGTCGGATCAGGTTACCGACTTCCAGCGACACATAAACCTAGATTTGTTTTTAAGTTTAAGTTTTAAGTTTAATCTCCATTTATTAATCATTAATGCTGTTGAGATTCTTGTCCCTTTTCTAAAGCTCCTTTAAATGCACGCGCACGTTGCAATTTTGTTGCGTCAATAGGGTAGGAACTGGTTGCTAATGCAAAGCACAATGGAAGCTAATTAGAAACTACTGCAGCTTCATTAGCTTTCCGCTGCAGTCTGAAGATCTGCTTCTGACACGAAACATAATTGTGCTAGATTGCTTTGCGAGTTTTAAACATAAATATGGAATTAAACTGCTACACTGATAAACAATTTTATTTTTCATTACATCCTAATTTTTCTAGTTACGTTTTTTGTTTTTTATTAAAAAATAAATTTTAGGGCATCACTGAGCTTATTTTTGAGACGCACGTCGCGAGGCTGCTATGCCGTTTTCTATGTCAGAAATACCTTAATGACAGAAACCGATAAGAAATCGTTCCGTGGTCTGAGCACCCCCTTGTCAACTAGGGAAGGATCCGATTCTCCGCCTGGCGTGATTATTCTGTTGTAATATTAAAAATGAATTGCTTTTTATAATAATCCTTACTATAAAAATGCCGACTCCACTTTCATTTCTGGTCCACAAAGTCTACAAAAGTCTACAACAGGGTTTAGCGAATCAATGCTAACTTGAATTTACGAAAGCAACTCAAGACACGTGGCAGCAGCAGGAAATAACGTGATACAGATGCTTACAATATTTGTTGCCGTTCCGTCTTACGACACTACACCAGCTCTGCCGCAACTACATTATTTGTATCTTCTAATCCTCACGTGCGTTGTATATATCGTGGCTGCAAATTTACCTGCTTCGGCATTTTCTTTAGTGCAGGGCTCGAGAAAGCCATGAAAATTCAAGTTAGAATATGCGACTTACAACCGCTGATAATCCCGAGTCTTCCTTACAATTACAATTCTACGCAGAGGAACAGACTAATCCGCCTTACCTACGCCGCAATCTCTGTCTACTTAGTCCATATATTTTTAAGTTCGCATTACGTACCACCACTAATTTACGTCCTCATCACAAGTCCGCAGTTCACAAATTTCTCACACACTCCTTGATCTCCTCCAAGTGGTACTCGGCACACCGTCCGCCGCTTGTCGCGCTGTATCAGTTGTGGGGACAAATATCCGCGTATGTTACCCCGTTTTTGCTGCCTACCATTTTTGCTCTCATCTAGCACTCGCCCAAGCTCGTAGCCGGTTCTTCACGAGCCCTATTGTAACAGTATTGAAAATTGGCGCTCTTGGTGCTGCTACTGCTGCTGCCTCTTCAAACTTTGACTTACATACTTGTCGATGCCTTTATGTGAATAGTACTGCCCTACTCTCCGATATTACAACACATCGGGTTGACTGCTTTCTGCCTGGTGATATACCGCAAGTACTTCCGGATGCCTATTAGCGTACACTAGAAAATGGTGCTTTGATCTGAATGCTTGGCTTGTTTATGGTAGATCTTTTATCTTCTTCGCATGGCCGCGAATGCGGTTGTATTTTCCCGTTGTCCATTCGATCAGTCCGCGTAGCAATACAGTTGTCGCCGGCTGTATCTTACTCTCTAGCGATTATCAACCCGTTAAAGGCCATAGCCTCGTTTTCGTTACGGTTGATGTTAGTGAGACTTGCTGCTGGTCAGCGGCCTTACACTTTTTTGATATTGTCATCTACATTATCTATCACCTTGTCCTTTAGGTCTTTTACTTTGGAAGTTTCTTTTAAAAATTGCTTTACAGCCCTTAGATGCGTTCATTCTGTACAAATGTCCTAGCCACTGCACTCTATTAATTTTGGTCGTGTTCACTATATTTGAATAATTCAAAATTATATCTTGTTTGCCACTCACCATTTTCCGTTATATTATGTGATATATTTGATTAATCTTATTTATCCTAGTAGCATCTGCAATATCATTTTTTACTCATACTTATACAAAAAAAAACCTTTTTATTCTTTTTCTTTTATTTCCGCTAATCTTTGTTGTTCGTAGTATGGTTTTATTTTCCTACAAAGCTTCTCTACTTTTTGTTTTTTCGCCCTATACTTTCTTTTCTTTTCCTTCCAACATCTTTGAAGTAGACATCAATATATTCTTTATTTCTTCCCAACCTTCTTTCACTATTGCTACCATTGTCACTCGGTTTCTGACTATTTTTGAACTTACTTCTTTGTTATTTTGCTACTATTTCCTCATCTTTTGTAACCTTTGTAAATTAAATGTTTGTTTTTTATTCCCCCATCTCCTTTATTTTCTGAGATTCCTTCTCTAAATTTAACACTTACTAGAAAATGACAGAGTCACAGTCTGTTTTTATGTAACCAGGAACGTCTGGTATATAGGGCATATTCCTCGAATTAATTATAATGTGGTCTGTGTAGTTCCTTGTTTCCCTGTTAAGAGTTACGTAGGTTTTTATGATTTTTTTATGTGAGAATCATGTGCTAGTAATCTCAATGTTATTACTACTTGACAAAATCTTCCATTATCAGTTTAACGTCGTGGGCTGACTTATCATCTATAACTTTCTGCAGTTGTTTGTAAAATATATCTTTATCTTCTCCTCCTTGCCTAACTATTTTCTTACTCACGTGGTTAAAGGATCCGATTGCATTTTTTCGTTCATTACTAATAATACCCCCTTCCTTTGCTGCAATATTATGGTATAGTCGTTATCTATATCTAAGATGCACTTCACTCTCTTTTTCATTTCTTGTACTGCGTTCATATGAATTTTACATATTTCGTGTGATTATTCTTTCAGATTTTGTAATACATGTTGCTAGTAGAATGCTATTGTTTCATTGTCTTTCATTTCCCGTGCAGTCTTGGTTTAGTTTATTATGTTTTCATCTTTCTTGTCTTTTTCCATTGCGTTTCATTGATATTGCCTTCCTATCATTTTTCTTTATTAATTTTATTTTTGGTGGGGCTCGCCCTGTCCCCGCAATTTGTCTAATTTATTTTTTTATTTTATCATCTTCCATGCTTTTCTAACTTTTTTGTTTTTTTGTCTTCCATTTTTTTCTGTGCCATCACTTTGTGTATTCTTTACCTCTTGTCTCATTAAGTTTATTATCTAAGAGTTGTTTTATTGTGAAGGTCTCCCCATTTACTGTCAACTTATTACACACTACATTAGCACGCAATGTCCCTTTGTATTTTTTATATGTTTTATCAATTTTTATTGTATTTTGTTGTCCTAACAATTTTGAGATTTTTGCTTCACGTTGTTAATTCCTTGAATATCGGGGTCCTCTTTTAGCTTCTTCTTCTTCTTCGATGTACCGTATCAGGTCTCCCCGACGTTGGCGATCACAATTAGCTTCCCCGTAGCTTATTTTCCTAACCTTCTTACCTTATGCACTTTTGCATATTTATGTTTACCACAATAATACTATAGTTTTTTGGTCATTTCTAATTCTGATTCATTTTCTGTTTCTTGTAGACTCATCACAGTAATTTACGCCTTTTAAAATCGCACTTGCAGTAAATCCACAACTTGACGTTTTCACTACTACCTTTATGATTTTACACTAGATAAATTCCTGGAACCACAGCACTAAAAATCAGTCAACTATTCCGTTCATTGGAAACACGCACCACAGCTTTATTGCGATACTGATGATTTTCTTTGTCACGAACCACATGTATATGACTGTTCCACGAGACTGATACAGCAGACGTACTCGTCATTAAGCATATTTTGGTATACCAAATTTAGTATACCGGTCCGAAGCACGAACCCTGAGAGGACCTGCGCTAATATTTAGTAACAGAAATTTTATGGGCAATCCCTCTTGGCCAGTTTCTGTCACTATTAATATGCAATTTTATTTCGCTTTCGTCTTTGAGTTTGGAAACCGGGTACATGATCGCGCCCGTCACAGACTAGCCCACACGAAAACCACATTGTCGGACATGAAATCCCCCATTTTACCGTATCGCATATTCAACGCGCGTTTTTATGATCCAGTCCAATACCTTTTCGACTACCAATAACAAGCTTATCGGCTGGAAGCTGCTCGAGTCGGTCAGATCTTTTATTATGCTTTAACAGCAGATCAAGAAAGCTGATGAATCTTGTATAATCCGCATGATTCTAAAAAAAACCTTATCTAACCAAAGCCACATAAAAATGGCGGCAGAAATGGTCAAAAAAATTAGAAAATCTGTTGACAGGTTGTGCAACCTGATGGTTGGCGGTAAAAAAGCTAAGTGACCATAGATGTTTTTAAGGTAATATGCTAGGAGTGAATATCAGTCAAAAAACATCAAAGAAAACGTCGTAGAATAGTCCTTTTGTCTGATAAAAATGGAATACTGATTACGGAAGACTACGACTATAGAACGGAAGGGAGTTTTAATGGATGAAAATCCCACATTTTATTTAATACGGTGAGATTACCTTGTCTTTAGTTAAATAAGGTTTTCTTTGGTTTATGCTTGTAATATTTATATTTAAAGAAGTACATATAACGGTCTGGAATCAAAATTAGTAGGGTGAAGTAGAGGCAGTGGAAGGAATCAACTTTTTCTATCAATCACAGGAATTGCAAATGAACTGCAATGGATAATGCGGTTGTTCAAAAAGATTGGAGTTAATTTCTGCTATCAGAAAAGAAAGTTTGTTGTACAAATGCTGGTTACAAGATGGGGCAACGTGCTGCAGATTTTTTCAGTAAAATTTTGATTTTATAATCTTATATTATCAAAATCTTAATTTTTTTTCTTATTTACCGGACTTTATCTAATAAATACTCTGACGTTGAATGTCAACTTTGGTATATTATATATTATAACACTCTTCTGAGACCCTTTTAGCTCCTTTTCAGCCCTTTGGTGTTTTGCAATTTGCCACGAAAGCACCTAGGTGCGCACCCCAGCTGCTTGCCAAATTCTTGCCTGTTAAAATGTGAAAAGAGAGTTAGAAGAGTTTTGCACGTGTTAGAGCCAGGGTACATAGATTACTAGAGTAAGTAGGAGAAGCTGATCTCGAGATCATTCCTACAAAACAATTCGCGAGTTTACCCTTTATCCCTTTACATGAATTTCTCCCGACTGTTTTATTAACTTCTAACCACCCTCTAAATACAAATTCACATTATACTTCCCCGCCACCGCGAGCGGCGAGGCTGGCTGTAAATGAAGATCACGATGGAAACTAATTAGAAACTCTGCTGCAAGTTCATTAGTTTTCAGCGGGAAGTGGTCGACATCTTGTGGTCTGGCGTTTAAATGAGAAGGACCTGCGTCTGACGCGAAGCTTTGACCCGAGCAAGGGTTGATTGTATATTTTAGACATAAGCATAGGAGTGAACGGCCGCAGGATCAATTATTTGTACGAGGTTTGTCCGGTAGATTAAAATTTTTCTTTGGCCTGTACATTTCTGTCAGAAAATACAAAAAAATTATATTCAAAAATCTAACGAACAAATCTTGTATTTTTTTGCTTCATCTTTTTTGTAAGTGGTCTGTAATTGTTGCTAGTGAATAAAAATTGAAAGCTAAAGACCATTTTAATTCTTTTCTTTTCAGTAATTTATGGTCACCTTTCGTACCTTTTTGTTGAATTTAGTATATTTTTATATAATTTTTAATATTTTTTAGATTTCTAACTAATATTTAATGTTTTTCGCATGATGAATCATCAAAAAGGAACTGGTATAGTAGTGAGTCTTTGATAATTCAAAGAATAGTTGCTTTTCGCCTATTATAAGATAAACTTGATTTTGAGTGGAATGTTTAATATGTTTTTTGTTTTTAATACCTAACGAGGTTTGATTTAATGATTTCATCTACAAGAATGAAAACAATTTAAGTTTGAGAATTTTTATATCCAAATATATGCTTCATTTTCAACAAAACGGAGCACCCGTTCATACAGCCTAATATTGGATTTGTTTTTAAAATTTTGCAGCTATAAAAGTTATCGAGGGATCTGATCTATCATAAACACTTAATATTTATAACTCCGACCGCATTCCGCCGCGCTTTTCGCCCGGAAGGCGCGATTTCCATACAAATTGATTTTCTATTCTTGGCGCGTCGCGCCGTTTCGATAAGTATGCAGGAGCGGCCGCTAATTATTAGCCTTTTGCGTTCGACGGATGCGGAGGAGCACGCCGACAAGACCTTGGGATGCCGCGTTCGACAGCGGCCAAAGGAAATAGGGCTTTGGCGTAAATAAGCTATTACGTTTCGCTACGCAGTCGTCAAGGTTTTGCAATTACGACCGACCTTTGGGCGACGCAGCGAGCCGCGCAAAACCCGGATCATTGTTTGTAATCGGGCCCGTTTACACGCACTTTGCAGCTTGGCGTACTCAAGTTATAACGCGAACAATCATTGTAAATGGAGCAATGGCTGAATGTCTTTGAGGGGGATTTAATTAGATGTCAATCTTGTTATTGGGGGGCGTAAGAATCGACGCCATTGCTTGGAATGACAAACAATTTCTTACACTTTTGTTGTTTTGATCTGACTGCTCCTTGTATTAGCAATATCAACAATTACATCGATTTTCTTCAATTTCTTCCGGCTATTTTAGTATTATTTATTATTTATAAAATAACCTATGTGTGATTGCAGGTTATGTTATTTTCATTAAGAATCTCTATCGTTATACTTTACTGTGCTCAAGACCGCTTTATATACAAGGTGTTTGAAATATCCTAGAGTTTTTTCATTATAATCATTAGTCTGATAGCAACATCTATATCAAGGATATGTCGACATCGCAATCGTTTTCAACTCGCTTGAGGTGATACAAAACTGAAAATCAACGTAGATCTGCCGAAAACAATATTTTACAAGGAATCCGAACTTCCCGTTATGTGGAAGATCAATTTTACAGAAGCATCTAAGGTTACTCTAATGTCATCATTGAGATACAGATGTCCACCACAAAAGTCTGGAAATAAAGACGCTTCTACCACCTATCGACAAAAAAAACGTCAAACATCTCCTATGCAATAGTTGTAAAACTATCGCCAACCACGAGACGCGGGAACCTTTAGTAGCAGAAGTATTCTAGAACTACGTGTTGTCCCCGACGATTTTCAATATCCATACTAGGAACAAGCTTACAGAGTCTTATCTACCAATAAGACGACTGCAATATGAATTAGACGAATCAGAACAGTAATTCTCCACTGCCTGAAAAGGGGGAGGGCTAAAAACCTGGGTTTAGCTTGTTTGCTGACAGCACCCAGTAAGAATCTCTTACTTATGATCACAGGTGGAAAGCAGCTAATGGTCCCGAAGCCAACAGAAGGCAAAAGATCGCAATGGTCTAGGAAGTGGAGGAACCACAAACTGCAGGTTCGACCCAGAGTGAAACGGACCTAGAACTGGCATTATGCATTACCAACCTAACACACAGAAGAAGCTAAGAGGAAAGAGGATGATAAATTTACAATTCAGTAAGAAGGAGGGGGTGGTTATAAAAATTGCAATTGATAGAATATCCAATGAAGGAGAAATAAAGGTAGAAAAGAAGTACAAAAAAGTAAATAAAACAAATGTCGACATAGTGAAACAAAAGAAAGGGACAGAGCATCTAGAAGGAATATTACATTGTTAATATGGAGTGAATAAAGAACAAACAATCAAACCAGAAACAGAAAATCTCATTAAAGATAAATATGAATAACTAGACATTAAAAATTGAAAAATCTGTATTTCTGATAGGAATTTATTGAAACAAATTGTACAGGTACTTTATTACAGTGGAAATTGAAGCAAATCATTAAATTTTAATGTGACTCTAAGTCCTCTAATGTGCGAGGCTTTGTCCTGTACACTTCCTCATTTGCATAACCTCACAGGTGGAAATCACATGAAATGACGTCTGGACTTCTTGGATCCGCGTTATTCCAACCAACCTTATGCGAAATGGGATGACGCACCATCCTGCATAAAAAAGGTCGCCAAAGTTATCCCAGCCAAATACTACTAGTCACAGACAATCTTCAAGCGTCTGAATGTAGCAGTGGTTTTACACACAGATATGGGCTGATGAGTGTTATTGCCGTTTTGCAACACATGTTTACGTTTAGTCGAGTTTTCATCCTTTCAACCATCAGTAATGAGAATTTAGCGATTAACCAAACATCCGACATTAATGAGGATGTTTTCAAACAATTCAGGTCAGTCTTTAGGACATTCCAATATTAACTTTATTGTCCCAATCTTCAGGTTTTAGTGTCTGCAACTAATAGTGTTTGAACAAGCGAAAATTCAATTCTTTATGCAATACCATACGAACTTGTTAGTCTACTTTTATGAGCATGACGTGTTGATTTTTTCGGGCTGCGGATGAACATTTCCTGTACCATCGCCACATTCTCCACGTACCTAGATGTGGATGGGCGGCCACTTCTTTCCTATGGTCATCAGATTTGCATGGTACTTTTTTTATTATTTCCCCCTTTCTTCTCCTTCTGTGCAATAACAATAGGAACTTATACTTCAAAGCGTGCTGCGGTCTTAGCTCGCCTTTGAACTGTCAAACGATCGGGCGGGAAATATAAAATTCTTTTTACTATCGTCTATTTTCATTGTGACTGCAGTGATATTAGCCAATTCTTAATACCTAGTTAATTTTCATCGCAACACAAAAAATTACACTGTATTTATCTGTAGCACCTATCGCCGCGTGATATTTAAGCAACTCAGAACCTGTTCCAGGACGTACGCGAAGCTTCTGGTAAACGCCTAGCAATTTTCCATTGTCCGAGCCTTTGCACGTGCACGGCTGCATTCCTGGAAGGTATTATGTCGATCGCTCGACTGTGACCGCGAGGCGCAGCAAAAACTGCGGACGTGGGTGTACACGACAGTGTGCCTATAGCGGAAATTTGCTGCAATATGTTCAAAAAAACAATAAACGGTGAATAGATTGCTTAACAAACAGAGACTAGTGTAAATAACATAATATTCAAGAAACTAAACTTGAGAAAATAAAAAACTTTGCAACAACGATAGGAAGATTTTACAAAAAACTAATAAAGAACAAAATAGAAGACAGTATACAAGAAAAGAGAAGAGAAGATTAATACAAAAGGATAGAGAGAGAAATATAGCAACTCAGCTGGTGTTAATCGACTTGAAAAAGCTTGCTAATCGGTACCCAGGGGAAAATTATGGAAAACCATTACAGAAATCGGAAAAATCTTTATAACAATGGCAAAGTAATCGAAATATAGAAAAATAGAAATACTTAGGATATATTATAATCAAAAATACAAGCACCGAAGAAGACAACTCCAGTCAGTCTTAAAAAACAAAAACAACAGTAGAAACGCGAATGTTCAAATCTACAACACCATGGCACAAAGTATCATGACTGACGCTGCAGAGAACTGTATCATAAGCAAATAGGATAAAAGTAAGATAACCGCCGTAAAGAAGAAATACTGGTGAAAGTGCTGTTGGGCAATCAGAACAGATATAATAAAGAATGAAAGATTATACAGAAAATGGCGGTAGAGGAAGCGTATAAAAAGCGATTACAAGGGTACGGACGAGATTAAGGTTGAAAGAAAGGAGACGGAAAGATATTCTGTTGCTTGTTGTGTCTTGGCTAATTTATTTATAACACCTTTTGTTAATGTCCAAGTTTGGATGGGTAGATGAGAGGAGAGTAGAGGAAGGGAGGGGAGAGGTGAGAATAAGTGAGAGAGAGAAATAGGAAGGGGGGAGAGAGAAAGAAAGCGAGAGAGACGTATCAAGATCAAATTCGTAAAGAAAGAAACACACGGCCATTTTAACGTACCATAGACAACCAAGAAATTTTTATATAACAGGCAAACAGGAACCAGTAGCGTAAATAGTAAGTACCACCCAATTCTCCTTACTTTAGGAATTCTCGATAGAACCAATAATATATCATAGGTTCATTACCAATATCCGCTCTAACGAAATTTTGGAAGAGGTGGTACGCTACTTCACCATCTACATCCAGTATACCTTCTGCCTGATCCGGGAATGATAAGGTATCTTCGCGGAACTTGAAGTACAAATAAAACAGAAAACTGAAACCTTAGCTATAAGTCTGGAACACCAGTACGATCTTAGCTACAAAGATCTAAACTTTGTCAATTGATTTGTACCATCTCAATAGAAACAAAAATGGTCTGCGATCCTTCAACTCGTCCAAGCAAACCAGTTGGCAAGGGTTACAAGGCACGTCAATCACCTTGTAGAAAACTTACACTAAAAAAGCAATCATCTACATGGTCAGTGCCGTCGTTCTTCCCTTTCTCAATCAATGGAACGTGGCGGATGCTTTTAAGTCTAAAAATCCTGTCGACCTTACGCGTGGAGTGCAACATCTGCAAGTACTTTTTAATCAAAGCACTCCACCACTTGCCATCTTCACTGAAGGTTTCATCAATAGGTAGTTCTTCTAGATTGTGGCATCACAGGCTAGTGTTTAAAATAGCTGCAGCTCCCATAGTTTCGCTGATGATCTAATTTGAACACATCGAAAGCGCGACTCCAAGCTGATGACTTTTGAAACTTCATCCTGACCTCAACTCTGTAATTTTTACTTTTGAGACACGATGACAACGCCCCACTCTATGCCAATCTCATACGCAGAAGACTTAGTAGTGCTGTTCTGCTTGTTCCAGCTCTTTCTGAAGATTTGGCAACTTCCGAGTACAATTTAGACATCACTCCCAAAAAGAGTATGATGGATTTTCACCCTTCCGAAACAGCAAGTTCCTATAAAATGATTTAATATAACGCAAGATATCGTCAAAAAGAAGTTACTTTTATCAACGACAGGAGACTGGTCTGCAAAGGTCACATAGATAGGGAGATCACAATAATTGTAGTGAGGTCAGTGCTTGGTTCCATGTTCCTTCCCAGCAGCCGACTGTCCCTCAAATACAACCTCACCTTATACAAGACTATAATCCGCTTTCAATCGGAGACTAAGTCGCTGAAATTCAGGTAAATAAACCATACGCCATTAAAAACTCTGGGTACTCTGTTCTATTTTTAAAGTCCATGAGTTTGTTTCTCCGGACTTGAGACTTGCACATCTACGACTATGAAGTTGACATAAACGTCATCCGTGCTAGGTCAGTGCAAGAAAACTAAATGAATATATTGAAGGGTATGGACCCATTATAATCAAAATTATATAAGTGACTCACCAACTGTTTACTAGAAAGCTACTGCATGCAGCTATAGACCATGTTGGATCACCAGGACACTATTTGCTTTGAATATGAGCTTTTTATGTCTTGATTTTTAAAATAAGCCATGCGCGCTAGTGTTTATCTTATACTTTTTTAATCTCTGGATATAATTTAACATTTAAAATGTAGGGGTCGTCGTTGCGGGTATATGTGACCTTGGGGCTACCACCACAAATTACTTTTGAACACCCTGTATAGCAAATTTGGAAGTTTTCGTCCGTTTATCGGATCCTAAGACAACTAAGACTTAGAAGTATGAGCAATACGATACAAGGTGCGGCTAAATATTTTTAATTTTTATTTGACCCCTGTATACTTGCGTGACTGCTTCGTTAAATATTAAAACGACGCGCTTCCCAGTTCCGCTCAATTTGCAATATTGGGTGTATCTAAACATGCCTTGGAGTACTTTGCTTTTATAGTCGGCATGGTTTCCGTAACGGCAATTTTCGTGACTGGCGGTCTTAAATCGCTTTCTTCTACCGTCCCGGGAAATATATCGAAATATATTTATGGAAGGAAATTAATTTGTATTGGTTATAAAATACTGCTCGGATCCAGTTTCCGGTGAACGATTTTTGATTAATAAAGAGCAAGCGAGAGGCAAGAGTACAGAGCCTGAGAGAGACGCAAGTCGAACTGAATTATGTTACAAATTTTCTATTATGTTCTTTTGCTATGTCTTTTTATTTTGGGAGATTTTATGTTCTTACTTACGTAATTAATTCTTTTTGAAATATAGGGGTCGATCTAAAATTAGGCGTTCAAATACTGCAGTTACATATTTTAGTGTACTATTTGAAATTTTTCCAATAGTTGAATTTTTTAGAAATGAAACGTAACGACCTAGAAAACAAAGGAACAGTTAGTGAAAATTTCTCAAAAATAATTCGCTAAGATAATGGTATTGTGAAGGACTGAAAGCTTGCTCAAATCAGTTTAGATAAAATAAAAGCTTATAATTTTTATAATATTGTTTTGCACTAGTCTATGGGAAAGGAAACAACTTAATGGAGTGAGATTGATTGCTTTTTTTACCTTTCTCTCAATCTGGATCTGTCCACTTTACTCTTTATGGAACATTACAAACAATTATAACAGACTACAGTAAGTAATAGAACTTATATTTTGACTAAATGGTAGATTTTACCTGACCTATATCCATACCAAGTTACATCTCCATAGGTCGAATTATTTTCAAATTATCACATATACGGATAGACAAATAATGAGAAAAACGTACAGAAGAACGACTATAAATTAAACTTTTAAAATAAGTCCCCAATGTTTTGTATTTCGCAAGCACCAGGATCGTGTAAGGTTTTTAAGTTATGCAGAACTATACCATACCTCTAGTCTCGTTCATAATCATTTAAGAAAAAGAAAAACGAAGAAAAAAAGAATAAAATAGATGCGAAGGCTTTCACGGCCGGTGTTATGGTGCAACGTGTGGTTGGTTCTCGGGTTATAAGGCCGTGGTCGGAGTTCAGAAACTCTTGACGTTTCGTCCACAACTGCGGCGGACATCTTCAGAAGCAAATCTAAAAATTAAGTGACTGCCTCGTGCGAGTATGGTAGGGACGGTGTTGAGGAGCCGTTGTTGACGTCATCGGGATGGTAGATAACGTGATCGGGCTAGCTGCTGACGTTAATCGGGTCGTTGCAGCTAATATTTTGGGATTTTCTGACGTCACTCACTCTTTGACCGTATCCTGTTTTTTGATTAAGAGAGATAAACCAAGATTTTTTGGAAGATTTCTTTCTGAAGATGTCCGCCGCAGTTGTGGACGAAACGTCAAGAGTTTCTGAACTTCCACTACGGCCTTTTAGCCCGAGAACCAACCACGTAATGCACCAAAAACGAATAAATTGAAATAAGAAGAAAAATAATATTGAAATCTGAAATATTCTATAGATTCAACCGCTCCTTTACAAAACCACAATTTTTGGGCAGTTTTTTGCTGTGTTATCATTACTTTACTTTTGATTTTATTAGCCGTGGTAGCATTATTATAAGTGTCAATAGAGTTAGAACTTGCGATAGAAATAAAGGTTACAAACAATGAGTAACACGTTACTTCCTTTTACTAATAATACTTGTAACACGTTACAATTTGAAACAGCAATAATGTAATTTTTTTACATTATTATTTAGTTTGTGTAATGGGCGAAAATTAAATAACTAAATAACAATTTGTCGTTACTGCGGGCAATTAATGTGTCAATTTTTACGTTACGCAGCTTACTATCATACGTAACGTGTTACTAGTAACGCGTTTTTCTTTATTATTAGTGTTTACAGTAGCGCGTTATAATAGGAAATAATAACTGTACTGAATTTGAATTGTTTATTTAGACCATGACCTATAGGATAAAAAAATAACTTAGATATTCACTTCTGTTGTCTTATTTTGCATGTTACCTCGCTGTAAAGTGTCACAACTTTATTTTTACATTATTTTTGTGACAGTTGCTATAGCTATAATAAATGCATGTTGAAGTAACAAGTTATTTTGTTTTAATAAATGATGAATTACTGCTGTAATACTTACATTATTCTATTATTAACACTTGCGGCTCTTGTTTTCTATTAACAAATGTAAAAGTCTTTTATTTAATCAAAAACTTCACAAACCTTACGCTGTCCTATCTTTATGTAATTTTAAGTAACGAATTTTCCGTTACAAGTTATTTGACATCATTATTGTAACCCGTTACAGCGTGTAAAACGTAACACGTTACCGTTACTTTTCACTAAAAAAGAGGAACGACTTACTTACCATTAGTAATTTAAGGGCTCAATAACCATATGATTAAGAGAAGAAATGCTTTTAGCAGCTCACAAGTTTCATTTTCTTTATTCCACAACATACTTTCTCGTTGATTAATTATTTAATTGTTCTAAACAAAGAACTGTAATTTTTAAATCGAGATGAATAATTTGTGATAATCAAAATCTCTACTTTAACAAAATAAATTATAATAAACTTAACTTTGGTGTCGATTGACGAAATAGAATGAAAAGTTCATTTGGTGTATCATTTAGACGTGAAATGTGTATATTTTTTATCAGCGATGCTTGGCTATGAATAAAGGAAAATATTTGACAAATAGTACGATTTCATTCTCCGACTGTTTACCATGATTTGACTATATCAAGAATATGGGTTCAATCCACGATTACAGATACTCGACGGGTAGTCAGTCTTTAAAAATAATTTACTATCTGAGTTCAGTTTGAACAAGCGGTAATAAAGCGATTGTCTAAAACTCCATATTGCTGCGAATCAGAGATAGTACGCGAGGAACTGGTATTGAGATTGTACATTTAGAAGTCCTGGCCTTTCAATTCGCAGGCCATACTTTCTCGCAGAGTGTAAAGCCTTATCATTGTTAATATATAACAACAAAATCCAATTATAGTATGTGCAAGCTCTATGTACAAATTTGCAGTATTTGTGAAGAAGCGACAACTAGTTGACCTTGTAATATTTTTGCTCTCAACACGCTTAAATTTATTTAAAATACCTATTTACTTTACTTATTGGATTAATTATTTATGTGCACTAACACAAGGAGGTACTAACACGATTTATGCCACACTAGCACAGTTCCTTTTTTTTCCGGTACTTGACTTTCCTTCTCTGGACCGCTGCGTGCTATTTATACAACCAGCACCTGTTCTGGAGCGTACAGGAATCATCTGGTAAACATCTGGAAGTTTCTGCATTGTTCGAGTTCTCACACGTGCACAAGCACATCGGTTTCCGGCGACAGCTGCTTAAACTGAAGGCTTTATATTCGCCGATCGAACGTGGCGCAAGCGTTACAAGACGACGGTGTTGTAAAATTCGTTACAACCTTAAATTCTCCAATAAATAAGTTAAATTGGGTTAGCGTTATCGAGCGTCCTGTTAAATTTTCATGTTTTCTGTCATTGACTAAATAATAAAGTCAAGTTTTGATCTTAATTTTTAATATCTGTTCTTAAGAACTTCTTACAAAATCAATGTTTTAAAAATGGTGAAGCATAGCCTAGTGTTTAGTGTGCTGGACTGCTTAGGAGAAACCAGGATTCAAGTTGTAGAGCAAGTCTTGGTCTCTTTACATATCGAAAACAAATCAGCCAGTGCAATCGTTACAAATTTGTAAAGGTACATCACTAGGACAATGAATAAGTGTAATACGCTTGCAACTCAGCTGAATGCCTCAACTGATTCGTAAAACTTTCCTAGACAGGTGAACGCCTATGCTACTATGCTTCTGTGCACTATAACTACACGGACACTGGTGGCCAATGTTTTGATTTGGGGTACTAAGCACTGGAGATCAGTGGCCAGCACTGTTGATGTCCTAAGTGTCGATTCTTGGTTCTCAAGTGAATCCTTGTTCTTAATCTCCCTTCTCCTCTCAACAATTTTAACACAATCCTTCAGAGATGTATAGTGGTACCTACTTTGCAGACAAAACTGTCTTCTACATCTATTTCGCGGTTTCTAATCACAAAATTGTAATATTTGACACTTTATGATCGGCCCAATGGCATGGCATTCCATACAAAATTTAATTCTACTACTATTTGCTTTATTTTAACCTAAAAGAGATATCTTAAAGAAGCTATAGAACATGGACTAGACCATATATCTGCGTAAAAGGCACAAAAGTAAATGAATCAATTAAAAACAGATGAAGGTAAAGAATCTCCGAATTACATCAACATAATCAGTGGATTATTTACCTTAAAATTTACAATTCTAATAATTTTGAATTTTCACGATGCAATTTAATAAAAGGGACTTTGACAATACAGCGTAGTTGTTTCGCAAAACAGTCGGCTAATTTTTTGTTTGCAAACTTTCGGATCGCACCACGTATAATCATTTATGACTATGGAGCTTTTTCAAATACCTAATTTATGAACTGCTTTACATATTGAACATCGCGTAGATGTGTAATAGATACTAGTACGAATGTGGCTCTTCGTACGGAGACGTGAGCGAGTCTGACAATCATTGACGTCACCGCCAGTTTTTAGGTAATGGGCGTTTGTAGTTTTAATTGCGCCTGCTTGCGCTGGGACTCAAAAAAATAACGCAAGCTGCGAGTTATTTACAAATGTTCCCGATACCTCTGCAGTTGACCATTCTTGGCGACCTTTAGCTCTACGGATTTTGCCTAGACTTGTGTAAATGTCAACGTATTTTAATATCTCTGGAGATTCAATTACGGTTTGTTGTTTCATTTATTTCACTTAGCAGTGAAAACAAAAAACTTGGGCTTTTATTTCTCATCCGTGACTAATATTGGGGGAAGGTTATGGATTTCTACTATTAATTCTTCTAACACCCTTTAGATGTACGTAGTGTAATTTGTAGCTTTTTAGGCTTTTCGCGTTTTGTTTATTATGTCTATTTTATTAAAATAACATGAAGGGGGCACTTTCTTAATATTTTCCGCTTTTTTTTACTTTGCGTTTCGGTTTTTTCCTTTGTCTAAACACATAGAAAAGGCATAATGGTTCTGAAAACACCTACCGAAGGACTATAAAAAAAACTGGGAATTAAATTGAAAAGTCATATAAGAAACATATACATAAACCAAAGAACAAAAATTGAAGATATCACTGAAAGGATGCTGTGTGGGTGGTGGAAGAAAAACAAAATGTAGAAAGGTTCTAAATGAGATATAATGAGGGATAATATTAAAACATCAGCAGAACTAGATTATTAAAAAGTGGCAAAAAATCGTTATCATTGCAAAAACAAAGTCTTGACAAATAAATAACGTTGAGTATTGTAACGAATGGGGTTCAGGAACACGGCTTGTACTACATGTATGCGGATTCAAGCGAGTTATTTCTAGGCTGACATTTCTAGATGTTTTCCGATCCCTTCTGGTTATGCCTAAATAGGCATAAATATCGTGTAACGGGGCAGCCACGGGGAATTCGAAGTGCCGAAAGCTGTGCGAGGGCAACATAAATAGTGCTATAGATAAATACCGTGTAACTTTATGTTATTCAACTGAGTACAGTAAGTGAAATTACCAAAAGTCGTGGATCAATGAAAAAAATAAAAAGCTGAGAGTGATTCTTGGACGGAAAACAATATTCTGTAGCGACGAAAACAAATATCGGCTTTTCGGAATGGGTGAAATCAATGCATTCCGCATGCTATTCGTACACCAATTCAAAATACAAGCTTCTTACATGGAATTGCAGCTTTTCTCCCTACGAAATGGGCTCTTTCATTTAAACAGAAGTACAGTGGGCAAACCCATAAAGCTTGATCCTTGGCAGATGACCCGAAACTCCGCAGAAAATTTATGATCGATTATTTTAATCGTCGCATTCTTGATCGAGACAGTCCTCTGATTTAAACTCCATGGGACACATTTATTAACGGTCTAACGCTAAGTTCGACTAATCAGTAAGATGACGAGAGCCGATTGTGCAACCAGTCATCGAAAAATTGCACAACTCTTCGCTTGGTACCAGGCTGTGATCTTTAAAAAGGATTATCCGACTAATAATCATTCTATTTTATAGTTTATAGTTGGCATTCTTGCTCAAACTTTTTGCTGGTGATCAGTAGAAATTTATTTATTACTGTATTACGATGACTTCTCCGAAGACACCGTTGGATATCTTTCAACTCCCCCCCTCCTTTGACGATTTGATGTTCTTGAACGTATCTTACACTGCGGAGCAAAAGTTAAGGGGAGGCATGTTTCTCGATAACTACACAACCATATTGGATGAAATTCTCAGCGTATATACGTGACCTAATTACCAACAAAACGCGCCCAAAAATTTCATATAACCAATAAGTGTATTATATAAGTCCATAAAAATGCAAAAATCGCTGGTGCAAAAGTTCAGGGGAGGCAACAAAAATCAATCGATCTGACCACCCTTGGCTTCCAGAACGGCCACCAAACGCTTGTTCATACTCGCATAAAGGCTTCTGATCGTGTTAGGCTCAATTCGCTTGGTGCCACGCTTAATTTCGGCAAGTAGCTCCTTTTTGTTACGGAACTGACCGGACACATAAACTTTTGCTTGCAGAACGCTCCAAACGTTTTCAATCGGGCTCAAATCTGGACTATATGTTGGCCACTCGGTCGGCTGCACCTCTTCCTCAAAGATTCCGTCGCGAACAACTTGTGCCCAATAAACACGGGACCCATCTTGCTGCCAAGTCCATGCTCGGTTGCCCAATTCTCGTCTGGCCCATGGAAATAACATCGTGCGGAGGTTCCAAAATGTAATTTGATGCCTTGTAGTGGGTGCTAAAGTCCTAAAAATTGCTTTTGGAATTTCAATAATGACCACATACTAGTGTGTACAAATATAACCCAGAATTTTGTTATAATTTTTGAAATCCTTATTTATTCTTAAAAATCTATTTCATCGCCTTCGAAGTAATCCCCCTCGGCTGCAATGCACTTATGCCAGCGAATTTTCCACTCATCAAAACACGTTAAAAAGTCCTGTTTCGGTATGGCCTTCAGCACCTTCTTCGATTCGGCTTGAATCTCTTCTATCCTGTCAAAACGGTGTCACCGGAGCGGTCTTTTCATTTTGCTGAATAGCCAGAAGTCACATGGAGCTAAATCAGGCGAATACGGCGCTTGCGGAACGATATGGGTGGAATTTTTAGCGAAATGATCACGAATAAATTGAGGGTTTTTGGAACCAAACGAGATTTGACTTTTTTGATGCACAAAACTTCCTTCAAAATGGTGTTGACTGATCCATTTGAAATGCCAACGATGTCAGCAAGCTCTCTAGTTGTCAATAGACGATTTTGGAGCACCAATTCCTTAATTTTTGCGACGTGCTGTTCGTCAGTTGATGTTCTTGGACGTCTTTGATGTGGTTCGTCTTCACGACCCTCTTTGAACATTTTATGCCATTCGTATACTTGTGTTTTAGACATAGCCTGTTCACCGAAGGCTTTTTGTAACATTCTGAGCATTTCCGCAGCAGAAATATCATTTCTAACACAAAATTTTGTTGAATATTTTCTGACATGGTAAAAATCGAAAAAGTTAATTTTGGTTGTTTACGAAAACGAGCGTCACTCTTCAACTAATTAAGATATTAACCTAAAATTTGACACAGATGTGAGTAGCAGTCCTACCAACTTAAAACTAAAAAGGTTGTGCCCAACGAAATGCCCGCGCAGTTTAAATTAAAAATTCCGGGTTATATTTGTACACAGTAGTAAATCCAGAAACTCAGTTTGATCAACAAGTTGCCTTTGCTTGAAATTGCGTCCAAAACCATGACTGATCTTCCGCCCATTTGATGCTTGATTCGGTGCAATTGAGCATTTTCTGGGCCGTAGGAGCCCATATTGTCTGGTCCATCCAAATGGAAACATTTTTCATCACTGAAAATCCATTGGTCAAAATCGGTACCAGCAGTCAAATGGTGTCTTGCAAATTTGAGCCTATCCGGTTTGTGCTTCTTTGTCAGCGGCAGTTTTTTTTTTTGATAGGTTTGTAGAGCACATCATTGCGCTTCAACTCTCTTTGAATAGTCCATCGACTGACCTTGTCCAAACCCAAGTGACCCTTAAGTGAACGTGAGGTAGCACGATGATTTGATTGAACTTCTTTGACAACTTCGCGTTTTATGCGGCGGACATCGTGTTTTGTCAGCTTCTTAGGACGTCCCATGGGCTTTCCGGTCTTTTGGTCTTCATTTCTGATCAAGCGCTCAACTGTATTGTGTCCAACTTTGCATTTTTTGGCCGTCTTTGTGTAGCTTTGAAGAATGGCATACTGAGCACGGATTTCGGCTTTCTTCTCTTCGGAAATCATCTAGATATATGGGTTATGAGTTTTAATACTATAATAGATGTAAAAATATATAGTGCACGCGGTAACAAATGTATAAAAAATCAAATTTTGTTGCCTCCCCTGAACTTTTGCACCAGTGATTTTTGGATTTTTCTGATATTGTATAATAAATTTATTGGTTACATGGGACTTTTCGGGCGCTTTTTGCTGGTACTTAGGTCAAATATATACCCTGAAAATTTCATAAAATTTGGTTGTGTAGTTATCGAGAAACATGCCTCCCCTTAACTTTTGCTCCGCAGTGTATAAGGACGGTTGAAAGGTAAAGAATCTACAACCACGTTTCTGCCCTTCCATAAATCAATTACAGGACTGAAAAATGAACTGCCAAAACACCAGCGATGATATTAGGACTTGTATGCGAAGCATCACGTGATAATTCTTGCAACTCTTACTCCTTTTATAACATGAATATGATTATAATGCCTTTTGCGTACAAACTGGGCATTAATATTGACTAACCCTTTCGTGGGCGCTAGTGAATGCACCCGTCAATACTTCTAGGCTTTCTTTTTCAACGACATGCGAATAACCAATATTTTACTATAATACTTATTGCCGTGTTTGTTGGTCTTTAGGATATTAGGTTTTGTATAACTTCAGTATTAAATGACATTTAAGTAATAGAAAATAGGAATGAATATTAAATAATACATTCCCTGGAGATTTCTTATGTTTGTATCTATTTGGGGGCCATTTGAGGGTTCCAATTACATTTTGCTTCTTCTCTCTTCCGCACTTTTGAAAAACAATTTTTTCTGATTTTCTCCTCTTTCACTTTTCCTCAATCCTCACGCAAATTAATCTTTTAGTTCATCTTGGCAAAAGAAAAACTTCCAATTCCTTTCCATGATTTTAACATAAGCTTTAAAGTTTATCTTTTTGTTGTTTTATTTTGACATGTATTCATTATATCTACAAGAATTCTATATTATTTTAATATTGGGAGAGCTGGACGAACTATAGCTATACGTTTATTTTTTTTAAGTACACCTACGAAAATCAAGTGAATAACTTACTTTTTATCATTTAATTCATTTGAATCAGCGCAGTGTTCGATGTAATTATGAAAAGCTGCTTTTTATATTTATATTATCTTGCTATAAATGATGTTATAACAAATGGAATAAATACATGTCACCTAAAAATGAAGTTGAACAAAGTTTACTTTCTATTAAAATCATGGACTTGACGCTATTACCGAAATGTTCGCCAGTCTGCTAGTGAGATCATGTTCATGGCTAGTGCGTTGACAATACTCCAGATCAGTAGAGGGAAACCTTCTAAGCGTTGTAGGTAGGATTGCCTGAAGAAGGTTTCCGCATCTCAATATCGAAGCAAGTTTCTCACAACAGAAGACGTAAAATCGTCCGAAATTTTAAGAAGACGCAAGCACACGCGTGACAAATAATTTTTGAAAGGACGTGCTCTTTATTTTACAGTTTATTCTATAAAGTATATACACACTTGAGAGCAAAACAATCGACTCGCTAGCTGCACGCGCATTTTCGTCTCCTCCTATTTCAGTCTAAGGAAATGAAAATAAAAACATTAATATACAAGGAGTTTTCTTATCATTATCAAAAAAAACTGTTGATATTGCATTATTCGGGTGACGCATTCAAAAAAATATGCATCACGAACGGGGTTTTACGAATCTTGCTAATTGGAACGCACGTGCGCAACGACTGTGATTGCAATCCCGTATTTAATCTCAATCACTTATCCGAAATTGACGTAAGTGCTCGAGTGATTCGCAGGAAAATGGATACCACAGCCGCCGAAGCAACCCAGTCAATTGCATTGCTGAGAGCCTCGGTCAGAAGGCCATGGCAAATCGACTAAATCTGAGTCGATCAGCTGCATTGAGAATGTGGCGTCGGTACCGGGAAACCGGTGGCTACGTCTGACGGCAAGGAGTCAGCCGTAGGCGCGTTACAACGGACAGAGACGATCGATTTCTCGTCTTAGTATTCCTCAGAAATCGACGTATGACTGGCGTTGACCTCGAGCAAGAACTGAGTGGGCTCAGAGGTGTGGTCGCCAGAGCTTGGACAGTGAGAAGAAGACTGAAGACAGCTACAGGTCCCAAGCTGACTTGTAAACATCTCGTTTGAGACCTCAGCCATTGGAGTCAGATATTGTTCATCGACGAGCCCAGGACATGCCTACATGGCAACAACAGGAGCCGTCGGATCTATAGAAGACCAGGGAAGCGATTTGCTCATTGCTGTATTTAACAAACTATCGCATATAGAAATGGCTCTTGCATATTCTGGGTGGCATTTTCATGCACGGAAAAACTGAGTTGGATTTTGTGTCTAGTGGAGGACGTGGAGAAGGTTTAACAGCGAAATTCTGGAGGAACGTGGTGTTCTGTTTGCCGGATTTGTTGATGAGAACTTCATGCTAATGCACGACAATACGCGATGCTACATCGCGCGAGTGACCACTACCTACCTGGCTGACGTTGGTGTCCCAAAAATGGACTGGCCTCTGTGTAGTCCAAATTTGTATCGAATTGAGCATGTATGGGATAACCTTAAGCGAAGAGCCCGGGCCAGAAATCTTGCACCAAGGAGCGTGATGGGACTGAGAGCGGCGTTAATTGAAGATTGGGAACCAATCCCTCAAGACAGCATAGGAAAAGTCATCCGATCCATGTTTAATCGTTTGGAAAGTGCAATTACGAGTAGAGGTGACAACACTATGAATTGAAGAAATCATTAAATGAATTTCAACTGAGGATTTAATTTTTTTCCTTCTATAATCACCATTTCCCTTTCAACTCTTTTGTGTTATACACATTCTTAGGCCCACAACTTTCTCAGAACAGGTCCTATTCCAATCAAAGCTTAAACACTGTGGTTTCAAATGAGCTATCATCAGAGTAAATACACATTCTCTCAAAACTCGAGCATGTTGCTGAGTCGATTGTTTTGCTCTCAAGTGTATATATACAAGAAAGACACTGAAAAGGATTAATATACATTCTTGATCATTTCTGCACATTAAGTGGTCTCTTTTCCTCTAAAAATAAAGCTTTAGCAGCTATTAAAATTGATTTAGCTCTTCCTCCCATTTTCTTTATTATTAAAATTACAGACGAGAAATAAATATACAAAGTCTAAAACAACAGAGCCTCTTTACACGTAGAGACATCAAAAAAGCTTCTCGACTCTTCTACATCTTTTCTTTTTATTTCTAGGTCGCATATTTGTATTAGTATTAAGTTAAATATCATTAAATATTATTGGAAACCAAAAAGAAACCATTTACTGGAGAAATCGAAATTGTTTTCCTATAATTCCATCTAAAGCACCCTAGAAGATGTAAGTTGTATATATTATAATCATTTTGGCATTTCTTTCCCTTTCGCTACTTCAAAAGGTAGGAGTATTAATGTAAAAAATTGGTCGTCCTTCGAATGTTTTCTAAATTTGTTCATCTGTTTGTGTTTCTTTCCTCTAACACTTCCTCCAATCAATTAAATTAATCCTCTAGAGTAGAAAAATATTCTAGTTATTTTATGTTCTAGACCTTATCACGATAATCCAAAGATTTTCTATTTTAAGAAATTTTGACGTGGTTTTTCTCTAACATACCTTCAATCTTTAACCAAAGGGATCCTTAAAACCACCTCAATTATCAGAAAATATTCTAGGTGTTTCATTTTCTAGTCCAAGTTCTAGAACAAGCCACATTTTTTGGATTCTTGGACAAGCGCGCGTTGATCGTAAATAAAATCACACAGTAGAAATTCTTTGAAATAAAATGAGTCTCAAACTAGACTTCATCCACATCGGTATCATCATCGCCTTCAAACTCGAAAAAGTCGTCGAGTTTGTGGGCCATCTTGACACGGCCTCCGTTGCTTTCAGCGAAGCCCAATTACCAAATGTAGGTCAAACAAAGGCACCAGCCTTGCATCTGTCATAGCAGGCAAAAACGTCGAAGAATTGCCTATTAGTTCCATTGCAATGATACTTTTTATTGTCCGAGTGTGTAGATGCTATATTGCATTGAATTGTTGCGTGTTTTAAATCCTTGTATATTAGATAGATCGATGCTACCACTTTCGGGCTTCTGGAAAATTAACCTTTAGGAATGAGCAAGAAACAGTGTGTGCATTCCTGGTCTGAGCACACGCCAGCCGTATTTGGAGAGGGTTAAGAAATCATTTACCTCATCAAATATAAGCATAATTCAAACATAAATGATTTGCGGTTGAGGTTTTGTTCATTGACTGCACTACCCCAGCCCTGGAAATGATGTATTCCGACTTCCGATCCGTTATATTTACATCCCTCTTCATGAAGGTTGTAGATGGTTACACCATTTTTGTCTCCGGGAGCATTTTTCAGTCCTTTTTTTATACCTCATGTAAGAATATTTGGAATGAACTCTTAAACTCACCATAGAAATTTTCAAGACTGTTGCTATTGGCTTCTTGAGTGATGAAATAGTTCTGATCAGCTGGTAAGAAACGAACGAGGCATTCGTACAATGAATTGTTGGCTCTAGAAACAAGCCTTGATGATATGAAATCCTCTAACTGAAATGAAAACATCTCCAGACTGAAAGAGTGTGAGACGTATTTCTCTTACCATCAAGAGCCTCAACCACGGCTTTGTAGTGTCAATATCTCTTTGAGCTTTGTTAAGTGCCCATACAAGCAGTACTATGTAAAAATCTCGCTTTGAGCATTGCTGTATTGGTTCGACTTCAATTTTTGTCTGCATTTTTTCAAGTGGACAGCTGCTGTAGACTTACACTGATATACTGTATCTTGTTTAGTTCTTCCATTTACATTCTTCAAAAGATATAATGTTAGATTTTCCGATATAATATGATATCCTGCTCAACGTTGTCTCGTAGGCAAGCCGGCATTCGACATATCTGCCAGGAAAAACTTTTTTTCCTCTTTCTCAAGACAATCGACAGTTTTCTGTCGCTTTGCTAGTTTAGTTGAATCTATGAAGAAATAATATAATACATGAAGTATGATGTAAGAACTTAGACAAGTTGGCTCCCTACCAGTCATAGCACATTACTCATTCCTTATTGTCAATACCGTAACTTCAACAATATTGCCGTTAATTAAATGATGGTCTAACGATATATACAATTTTTTTGTGTCCATAAGCCGGACTCGAATGCCATCTGGAATTCGCTGACTAGTTCAATCTGGATAGTTAACAGTTGCCTTTAATTTCCTTTTGAGGCTGCGACAGTTTCTATGGTGTGACTATAGGTAACCTCTCCTGGCTTTTTATAGATCTGACATATCCTGTCGTTGCCATGTAGGCACATCCTGGACTGGTCGGTGAATAATATCTGACTCAATCGCCGAGGTCCTAACCGAAATGTTTACGAGCAAATTCCAATCGTCTTTGCTTTTGGACTGCAGTCAGCTTGGGACCCGTAGCGGCCTTTTTAGTGGTCAAATTAGCTGCCTTTAGCCTTTTTCTCACTGTCCAAGCGTTCGCGACCACATCTCTGACCGCACTCAGCTCTTACTTGAGGCCTACGCCAGTCATATATCGATATTAAGACAAGAAATCGTTATCTTTCTTCGTTGGCACGCGCCTACGGCCACCTTCGTGCCGACGGACGTAGCCACCGGTTTCCCGGTACCGACGCCACACTCTGGACACAGCTGATTGACTCAGATTTAGCCGATTTGCCACAATCTTCTGACTGAGACCCTCTCTCGGCAATGCAACTGCCTAGGTGCTTCGGCGGCTGTGGAAATCCGTTCGAGCATTTACGTCAACTTTGGATAAGTGACTGAGATGAATGATCGAATTGCAAGCGTACTGTACCAATCACAGTCATCGCGCATGTGCGTTCCAATTAGCAAGATTCGTAAAACCCCGTTCGTGATGCATATTTTTTTAAATGTTTCATCCGATTAATGCAATAGCAACAGTTTTTTAAAGCTCAACAATAAAGATACTTCTTGTACGTTAATATTTTTATTTTCATTTTCCTTAGACTGAAACAGGAGACGATTGTTTTGTTCTCAAGTGTACATTACGAGCCAAAGTTATATTGATTTTCGGCTAATTGCCAAGCTTCTATCAAACTCAATTTTACTGAATTGATACCTCCAAGCAATATCAACAAATATGGCAACAGAAAATGTAGGAAAATATCGGACAAATATATGTATGTGCAGGAATATTAATTTTGATCACCAAAGTGATAGCAATCTAAATAAGTCACAGTGATTCTACTTTTATAATAACTTCTTAAAAACAATAAAATGGAATTACCGCTTGATCGGATAACACTTTTCAACGAGCAACACAGATCCAAAATCTGTTCCGGTTTTAGTAAGATGACCTCACGATAATTGAATCATTCTGCCTTGAGTTTTCTGTGGTGTTCATACAGACAGATGCAGTACCGTCCGTAAGTTTTAGGGCACTCACGAAATGCTAAATTTTCCTAAAACAAATTGAGTCGAACACAAATCATCATTATAAATATTTATTCAATACGTTTATAGCACTCACAAATGAATATTAACATGTTAAACTGCTGTTGGACTCCTCGAAGTACCCGCCTTTAGCGACTACAACTGCTGCACATACACTCGGAATTCTTTCTGTGAGTTTTTCGACGATATTGGCATCTATCTGCTTCCAGATGTTGTGCTGCTCTCCAAAACTCTCTTTTACGGATGTCCCGATCTAACTCACCCCAGAACAACTCGATCGGATTGAAATTGAGGCTTTATGGTGACCACACCATGTTTTTCAACTTCCTACAGCCCTCCATTCTCGCCAACTATTTCTTGCGCACTTTTGCGTAATGCTTTGGGTAATTATCTTGTTGTAACACAAAATTGCGTCCCCAAAGACGAAGTCCTGATAGCACGGCACGGATCTTGCCCTTCACCTTTACAAGATCTCCGCCGCCAAAACAACCCATAGCATAATGGAATGAAGGTCAAACAAAATCTCCAACTTGCGTCATTTTATCTTCCGTAGCTCGTCTGTTCCTTTTACGCGAAAACGCTAGAATACGCCGCGTTACCGAATTCATCTGTAGAAACGTGCAGCACTAAAGGAAGTTTTAAGCGCTTTAGATGGTGCATTGGTTATTAGAGTAAGTAGATTAAAATAAACAGGAAGAGCTCAACCCAAAATCATTCCTGTAAAATAATTTGCGAGCTTGCTAAGAGCATTCTAAGCGCAGAACTTCAAAGGACCTTAACGAGGAGTGTAATGATTGCAGATAAGCTATGAGAGAGGGGGGAAGGGCAGAGTTGTCTGAGAGATAACAAAAATGTTTGTACTACAATCATTTCATTAAAAAAGCTGCTTTAAAAGCGCCAAGATACTAAACAATTGCCATTTATTCTACTTGGAGTATTCCCCCCACCCTTCCTTCACAGAGTAGCTGTTCCGCAAAACAGTCTGCTAATTCTTTGACTTTACAGTTTCACAAACTTTTGGATCGCACCACGTAAAATCAAATATGGCCTCGTGGGTCTTTTTCAAATGATTAATTTACGAACTGCTTTACATGATATCAACGTATGGAGACATGAGCGAGTATGATAATCATTGACGTCACCACTAGGTTTCGTAACGGACATACATAGCTTGAGTTGGGACAAAAAAAAAATAAGGAAGCTGTAAGTTATTTGTTCCCGATATTACTGCGACTGGCCATTCTTGGCGACTTTTAGCTCTGCAGATTTTGTTCAGACTTCTGTAAATGTCGACGGATTTTAATATCCCTGGAGATTCAATTATGACTTGTTTCATTTATTTCACTTGGCAGTAAAAACAAAAAAGCCTTAGGCTTTTATTTCTCATCTGTGACTAATATTGGAGGGGGGAGGTTATGGATTTCTGCTTTTAATTCATCTAACACCCTTTAGATGTACTAATTTTTAGCTTTTTAGCTTTTCCCGATTTTGTTTACTTTGTCTACTTCACTAAAATAACGAAAAAGGGTGTGATATGCAAAAGAGAACGCGTCAAGAAATCTAAAAATAAACCACCTAAGCAACAGCATTTATTATTACACGATTTTGTTATCTTTCGCTTTTTGCAGATGAGCTAGGGGATGAAGAGGGGAAGGGGTAGGGTGATTTTTAAGATGCATTCCTGCTAGACAATAGAGGTGAATTTTAAAAATTTCCTTTTGCCAAATATTTTAGGCGATTTGTTATCTACAATGCGAACAACAAAAAGAGCGCAACGTAGTATACATAGTTACTAAATGATGGATGGAGCCCGAAAGCCTTTTAGATGTTTTAAACTTTCTTAACATTTAAACATATAAAATAAGGAAGGAAAAGGGAATTATGAAATATTGTAACGAGAAGGAACTGACGTATAAACATTTTTTTCTCGCCATTGTGGCTATGTTGTGATTCTTAATGTATATATTTTGCAAGCTTTCGTTTGTGTATTTCTTTAAAAAGTGTCTTACCTTATCGTATGGAAACTTAAAGGCCGTGAGGATGCCCACAAAAGAGCAATATAGAAAAACTGGAAATCACATTAAAGCGCCTCAAGGAGAAGATATAGATAAAACAAAAAACACGAGTTTATAAGGTGTTATGCGGGGAACGCCGCCGCGTAGGATGCCGCCAATTGTAGGGGAATGCCGTCGCGCAGGATATAAGGGTGCACAAATATTCCCCGCCAAAGGAAAGGCGAAGGACAAAAGTCCGAGTTCTCCGCTAACAAAGCAGGTTTGAAAGCGCCATTAGAATTTCCGCGACCGAATTAAGACTACGGGTACAACCAACATGGCACAGTTTACAACAATTATAAAGATACAGGCGGAATTGTTACAATAAACACAATAACACAAGCAATAAGGTTCGTAATTAACGTTAATAATGTATTAATACTCCCAGGTAGAAATCACCACACGTGCGCGTACTGCTCTCGACACCCTCCGTGAAGGAAAGCTTTCCGCGGAACCCTCAAGGGGTTAACGCTGCGGGGCATAAAAATTAATAACCTACGCAGCAAGTCATATAAAAAACCGGATGGGACCACAAAAGCTCCCGCCATGTACCGGGGCTAGGCCTGTGCCTCGGTAATCCCCCCATATGGTTGTAGCCACGCAAGGGCCGCTCCAAACCATAGACTAGGGATCCAAACACTGTCCCGTACTCTTGTTTTCTTTCAGTCTCCCGTATGTGACTAATGACCTCACAACGGCCGCCCCAAACGTAGATCAAGATGAAGCTTTGAAGTTTTGACTGACTTCCACACAAGAGATGTGTTGGCCATGTCAGTTGCGAGTACCATGCACTACTACCAATACGGAGCTCGGCAAGCTGCTTTAAAGCGAGGGGAGCAAGGAGTATTATGAAAAATATTGTTTTTTTTACATGTAAAAATAAAATAATATTTTTTATATATTCCCATTATTTTCCTGTTACGCTTGATTCTTATTTCCATTGGTTAAAGACACATGGTCATGCTTAGAACAATATCCTCTGCAGAAGTATGACAAATTTGGTGCGTTCTATTGTAAAAATTGTGAAAAATCATTTTCCTGTTTCTTCTATTATTTGTGGGTTTTTAAAATTTTTTATACTGTTTGTGTCAAATAATACTTAAAGATTATAGATAAATTTCGTGGAGTTTATAATATGCCGTCACAAAACAGACGATATATGAACTCCTTATTCGCAGGAAGACTTGATAGAGTCATAAAGCCGAATCAACTAGATTATCCAGAAAGAACATACGGCTGGGAACAGCAAGTTAGAGGTGTCATCTATAGCAAACAAGAAAAATCTGGAACCTTTGCTGACCACCGGAGTATCAATGCGACCATAGCTACGACGACGCCGACCTTGACCACCTCGACCACGTCGTCTTCAGAGGCAGTAACCTTATGACCACCTAGATCTAGCGGCCTACGAGGAAGTACTTCAGCTCAGCCAGGTCCTCAAACTACGCAAGGCACCCGGCCCAGATGGCATTCCGAACTGGGCTACAGGCTCTTCCAAAAAACGTGATCGTCTTCCGCTTCCGCCAGTTCCCCATCCCTTGGAAGGTGGTGGACGTCATTATGCTCGCCAATCCTGGGAAATCAGAGACCTTTCTCCAGTACTACCGATCCAGCAGCCTACTGCCGACTTTGGTGAAGCTTGTGGAAAGAATTATCCACAAGATCTCCAACTAATTCCGAAAAATCAGTTTGGCTTCCGCTCCGCCTACTCCAGTTTCTTCGGAACGCATCACTAAGGCTTCGAGAAGATTTGTAGCACAACGGCTTAGTCTACAAGACGGCCTCAACTGCAATCGCGCTACTGATGGTTCGGCTTGCCCAATCTTTTCTCTTCAGAAGGAGGTTCGGGTCAAGTTCAGTGGCGTGAGATCATAGGCTCCGTTCTATCTCTAACTGGTCCAATATGCAGGCGACATGGCTCACTGAGGTCATCCTTTCATTACAAGGCCGCTGCAAGAGGAATTGGACCTCTTGGAAGACTGGTACAACTGGTGGAGAAAGGGCTTCAACAGCTCGACAATCCCATTTTCCACCAGAAGACCACTTCATTGTCGAGATGACCTGGCGAACCTTCCATAAGCTCCAGGTCATACAGAATCGAGTTCTTCGGTCTATCTTTGGCCCTGATTTGTTAGAAACTGCGATCTTCACAAAGATACGAACATCAAAGCAATCTAGGAGTATATCTTCCGCAGCGCTAAATACATACAAGAGCATACAGGGCTACGGAAACTCCACCATCCGTGGCCTCTACCAATATAAAGTCGACAGAAACGTTTGTCATAAGCTTTCGAAATCCTAATCTCCCTGCGAAACAGCACGGAGGCGGTCTAAACAGCCGTCCCCAATCCCACGCCAGAACATATCAAGAGGACTGAGGTTAGAAGCTAGACCCAGGAACTCAGGGAAGTTATCGTCATCATGAACCTGCAGCTGATCGCGATCCATATACTCGAGAATTAGTCTCTTCTACAGTTTCCTTACCATTTGGTCGTACCAGCAGGCATTATCTATAGTAAGAGTAATTGCATAAATACAACCATGGAACAATGAAAAAAACAGAAAGGCGAGAGGGTATCTTGGGTAGAACAAGATACTTTGGAGCGACGAAAGCAAAAATCTACTGTTTAGAACGGGCCAGTTGTTCACGCAGAAGTACGCCAGAGACTACGTCATAGTGTAGGAATGGTTTTTTCCTGTGGAATGGGCTCCCTGTATCAGAGGTACAATAGACAAATGTGTAACATGCTTCTGTGGACACACTAGATGTTTTATAGTGCCTACTTATATATATCAACAAGAAAACGATCCAAAATACTACCGAAGACTAATAACCGAATGGTCTGGTCATACCAGGGGCGAACTTTCTGGATTGGTCGAGCCACTCTCCCGACTTGAATCCCGCCAGATATATTTAGAATGAAGCTGAGCGATACTAGACGAAGAAGGCGTCGTCGAGTGCGGACAAGAAATTCAATACGCTAGGGGGTGTCTGTTGTATATCTCATAATTATTTTGGGTTTTTATCATGTCACATTTCTCGATTTCCTTCTTTTGAACGTATTTTTTTTATTTATGTACAATCTGTCACCCACCCCCATCTCTCTCTCCCTTTCTTTCTTTCTCTCCCTCTCCCCCCCCCTCTCTCTCTTTCTAAGTCATTCAGTAGGTAATTTGATAATAAGATAAATACATAAATAACAAAAACATGTAAGACACAAACCATTGAGAGTTCTCATTTAGTAACTCAGTAGTGAGTTTGCATTATACTCATTATTTACACAACACACACTACACACTGTCACACAAAGCAGTGTAGGGGGTCGGAAAGTTTTATTCTTTTGAGTTTAGACTGGACGTCTTCCTTTAGGATTTTGGGTGGGTACTAAAGCGAGTAGCATAACATTATATTTTTGGATATCATCTGTCATTGAGGAGATGTCCAAGTCACGTTAAAAAACTTCATTTGGGACAAACGAGGGAGCGTTTAGCATAGAGACTGAAAGCGTTTTAAAACATCAATATTCGGGTCGCTTGTTTTTCCCAAGAGCCATATGCCTTAACTCCATATTTGAAGGGCGGTTGGTTGCGTGCGTGTTTTAGTTTATACATACGTATCTTGAACAAATAATAAAATTGAGTAAAGAAAATAAAGAATATAAATAAAAAATTATCTTACATACTTAATGACAAGGGAATGTCTCTCCACCTACGAGTTAAGATTTCTGGCCAATGTATTCTCCATGTTTTGATATATGGAGCACAAACAAAACTGCAACTTATGCAATGGGTCATGAAGAAATTGATGTTGGCTATTACAATAAAAGACAGGAAACGGAACAAGATTCGACAAAGAACAAAAATAATAGGTTTAACCAGAAAAGTAGTACACACTAAGGTAGAAAAGCAACAGTAGAAGTAATGGTCGAGAAAGAGAATTAAAAGACAACCATGGGCAAGGTGGTATGATAATGTTAAAAGAATATTGGATAAGGGAAAGGGGGAGAGATATTGAAAACTTTGAGAGAAAGAAAAAGAGAGAGAGTGAGTAATATTAGAAAGATAATTAAGAAATGCCTATAAAATATTCTTAGGCAAGGTGACAGGAGAGAGAGGGTAGAGAGGAAAACGGGAGCAAGGAAAAAAGATACATGGACAGAGAGACGCTTTAGAACTTGTTTACGAGTCTTTGATAAGTGTGATTTACTTATCCCAATAGTGCTCAAATGAAACGAGCCTACTTAATAAAAGTTTATTGTTCTAATCTTGGTTTAAAGAAGGGAAAGGGAAAAGAGAGAACGGGAACAGAGAAAGACAGAGAGACACTTCAAGACTTCTTTTTGTGGTCGTCCATAAGTTGATAGATTTCTCCCAACAGTGCACAAGTGAAACGAACCTACTAGTTAAAAATTCATCGTTCTAATCCTGATTTAAAGAGGGGGGAAGAAAGGAAAGGGGAAAGACTGAGACACTTTACATAGTCTTCCATAAGTGTGATATTATTCTCCCAGCGGTGTTCAGGTGGAACCCACCCACTGGTTAAAAATTAATTATTCTGGTCCTGTTTCAAAGAGGGGGGAGGGCGAGACACTTTAGGATTTAGCCACCTCTAAGTGAAATACATTTCTCCCGACAGTACCCAAGAGAAAATGACATACTACATAAAAATGAATGATCTGGTCCTGGTTCAAAAAGGAGGCGGGAGAGAGAAAAACTGAGAGACACTTTAGAACTTCTTTACGTAGTCTTCCATAAATGTGATGCACTTCTCTCGACAGTATTCAAGTGAAGCCAACCTACTGGTTAAAAATTAATTGTTCTAGTCCTGTTTTATAAAGGGGGGAAAAGAGAGAGGAAAGACTGAGACACTTTATATAGCCTTCCATAAGTGTTATACTGTTCTCCCGACGGTGTTCAAATGAAACCGACCCACTGTCTGATTCTGTCTGTCCTAGACCTAATCCAAAAATGAGGGAGAAGGAAAAGAGGGACAGAAACAGAATGAGGGGTGGGAGAGACAGAGGTGGAGGAGAAAAACATAGAGGCAGAGAACATTTTAGGATCTCTGGACACTAGTCTTCCATAAGTGTGATGCACTTCCCCACTAATTAAAAATAAACTGTTCTGGTCCTGACACAAATTTTTTGAAACATTTATCAGCGAGGAGCAGCATTTATTGCATGGCGCTGCCAGTCCTATTTGGTAGATAAATTACATCGTAAGAGTTGTACTACACACTGGTAAACATTCGAAGTAGACTCACTACATCTCCATCTTTCATAATGTATTTCGATACAAAGACCTAAAAATATTGAGATACTTGAATTGCCACAGAGTAACCCAAGTCCAATCATCGTGGCTCAATAATTTAATTACACCACTATGTAGTTTTTGTTTTAGCTGACATTTAGTTGGTAGGTCCGCATTCTGATGGCGACAGGTTCACTTTCTTTCATCTCGGAAGAGATTTAAGGAACATATTAAATGAATTACACATCCAGCACCAACGAGGCAATTTCCCCTTCTATATACCCAAATATTCATCTGTTTGTGTAAAACGGGTTCGACCGAAAACAAAATTCCTAATCGCCTCTAAGTTAAGCTGGGTTACAGACTTCCAGCCATTAATTAACCAGGCCTTCGCCGTGCCGGTTTGCGAATCAAAAACCATTGACGCAACGAGCTCGGGCTCAAAAGAACCGACGCAAAAACTCGCATTACATTCAAGGCTTCTTTCCGTAATTGCATCTGTATCGGCTATTTCAGTCGCGTCCGGTCAAGACGAGTGCGCCTCGACTGATTACGCGATCGCCGCAAAAAGCGATGTCGCGATTCCGGGCCTGACTTATCTAGCGGCTCTCTCGATTGCATAACAGGTTGTCTCAATAGCGATCAATCATAATTCTCCGGACTTGGCCGCGGATTAGTGCGCTGCGGTGTTCATGCCTTTCCGTAATAAACCTACTTGCCGCCGCTCGTTTGCGCCGAGCAGCAAATGGGTTTCAATTCGGGGAGCTTCAAAAGAAGGGAAACAGATTTGCGATCCAATTTGTTTCGAGTGGACTTCAAAGGCGAACGTACTTTAACGGCCATTGTAGTGTCTGGGAAGCTTTTGTGTTTACTTATACGGAGCGCCCAGAAATGGGCAGGATAATGGATACTGCGATATAACCTTTTCTACGGGACTTCTTTGATGCTTATACGGGGTTTGTTCGAACAATTCCCTGAAAGTGTCAGCTAGAGAAGAGCTCCCCAGGGATAGCCCGACGCTTAACAAACCAAAGTAGTGAGATTATGGGACGGAAAATGATTTGAAGAACTATCTAAAAAGACCCCAAAGTTTTTTATACATGGGCACTATCTAAGGTGGCTTGATCATACCCCTAAGTTGTTTAAAGAGTGCACCATTTCCATTTGACTATTAGTAGGTGCAGTAATATCATCGTCAAGTTTTTGTCCTTCTTTTAGTGGTCCAAACAAGTGATAACCTCTTGGTGGTAAGTCCGGACTGTTAGAAGTTGTTCCAATGTAGTCCAAAATAAATCCTCAACTTTTGCCGCCAAGTAGGATAATGTATTGCACTTCCCGAGTTTTATCGTAGCTTATTCCGACATTAGAATCAATTTCAGTAGTTGTTAAACGGAGGGTATCCGTAAGAAGGCGGCAAACAATGCAAGTGTTCTTCAGTCACGATGGTTTTCTGGAATTCTGGCAGAATTGTTTATACCACACTTGAATTTTCTTAAGAGTGTTCTCCCCTCTTCTCAAAATTTGATATAATCCGTTGCTCAACGAACGGGGGTTCCCTGGCTCTGACGTGAGACTGACTAAAAAAGTGGTAGTGCAAGGTACCCTACAAGGGGAATCCACTTCAGACATCTCTACCTACAACACTCAAGAGGCGCTCTTATCTCCATCCACTTTACAGGGCATACAGAAGATATTCCGCTTGGTATTTAATTCACCCTCGTACATGAAAAACGATTAGGCAACGAAGCTTTCGCTACAGTACAACAATGTTGTTGACAACATCGTGATATTAATCAACTAAACCAAGATTTAAATTCACTTGGGGGAAAACGATCTTGTTCTCCAAGCTAAAACATAGGATTAAAGACCTAACGATTCTTTTGGAATCAAATATAAACGAAAATTATTTTCTTCTTAATTTATAGGAACGCCATAAAAACATAAATATACAAAACTATCCTTCCACATAATATTCTGGATTGGAAACATATTCTCTTCAATGAATAGTTAGTTCTGTGACCAGACTATCTTAAAATGAAGGTTGTGATACAAATATCATAGTCGAATCATCTAATTTTTTTTTAGTAGTCCAAACAAATGATAACCACAGAGTAATGAGTTATGACTCTAGGAAGGATAGTGTTCTAGTGTAGTCTGGAATAAATCCTCAAATTTTTGTCGATTTTAGGCAGTTGTCGTGAAGCATACTGCGTTAGCCTATTCCGACCTCGGAAATAAATTTTTTTTTGGGTGAGTAGTAGTCGTGAGGTTTCCGTGAAAACATCGCGTTGGCCAATTGAACCAAAAATATAGGATCCAATGGAGGAAGATGACTGGGTTTAAGTGGGTACCGATAGCCGTTGGTAGTAGACATCCAAAGATCGTTTACAAGTCGTGCGCAACTTGAACGATACCGCATCACTTTCAGGAAACACTGGCCCGCAAAGTTTCTTCTGCTTGTTCTTCAGGTTAGACTGGATTCACAAACTGTAACATACATTGCACTTATAACCCAATATCTCGTTGAAGTGTATATCAGCCGTTTTCCAATAGGGCGACATATTATAAACGCGTACATTCGCTGAATTTCGTCTGCCCCTGAGGTGTCCGCGATGACCTCCAGGCTGACCATCTATGGGACTGTCAGATTCTTCTAGTCTTCGTCCATTGGAGGCTGCTCTATTGCTGTAAATCTACCCTCCACACCATTGGATCCCGCCAAAGTTGACGCGCCAAAATTTTGATGGCGTTCAGCGACGGTTGTGCCAATTTCATAGCCTTTTCTCGCTCGGTTTTCTTTCTCAATTGGTAGGGCCGACACTTCTCCGCATTTCACGAAACAGTCATTTATCTTTCTTAAACCAAGCTACAAACAATGACACGCGCTCTCCAAGACCACTCGGCGTGCACTGATTCGTCGTTTCGTTACTCGACTAAGTCCTCTCTTTCTTGCGTCGTACGAGGGGGGGGGGGGGGGGAATTTCGGATGGTTTGCTTTTCGCTTTCAACCTTCTGTGCCCCTACCTGTTGTCCTTCGTTCAATAGTCTTTGTGTAATAATCGTTTCAAACTTGGCCGTTTTGGTGTCGCTCATAATTTTGGAGTGACATTCGTACCGAACTTAAAGACGTTTTCACGTAAAAATCAGCCTCTAGGAGGTAGCAAACAATACGAAAATCCTTCTCCGTCTTATTAACTTTATCAACATCCGGTACTTATTCCAGGTTTTCCTTCTTTTCTTCCGTCTTTGTTTTCTCTTTCATTTGTGTATTTTCTACATATTTATCTTCAAAGAGTTTAGAGAAATGGTTTCTCCATTCTCATTCTTTAATATTTTTAGCTGTTGTGTATCTACTTCTTTTTTTATTTATGTACTGGTATAATGGTTGACTGTTATTTTTTTATTCTCATTTTCAATTTCTTTCATTATTTGTTCTATACGTTGTCTTTTCTTGCTTCTGTACGTTTTATTTGCTCCTTTTCTTCTTTATTGGGAGTCAGTTTCATCTTTCTTTTGCAATGTTTTTCCTATCTATGATTCCTTCGAATTCTTTGTCGAACCAGTGTTTCCTTTTTCTTCTTTTTGATCTTTTCTGTTTTTATCGTTTTCATTTTAATTTTAGTTATACCTATATCCGTGTCTATGTTGGCTTCTCTGTATGATTTTACATCATTAACAGAGCTACAATTCTTTTTTACTAAAACGTAATCAATTTGGTTTTCATCTTTTTTTTAAATATTACATCCAAGTTACTTTGTGTCAATTACTGTTTGTTTCATTGTAAATTGTGTGTTTACCTGCCACTTCTGTGTTCCATTCTTTCTTATTGGAGTATTAAAATCACCTGTTATGATTGTCATGTCTTTTTTGGGAACCTCTTCGTATACTTCTTCAAGTTTGTCATAGAATTCTTGTTTTATGTTACAGTCTGCTGTTTCTGTACTTAATTCTAAAAAAATGCATTACTTGATTTATCATTGTTTTCATGTTCCACGATCCCATTCTAGTTCTTTGATTTTTGCATCTTTTTCGTTTTTTTTTTACTTTTCTTCTTTTTTTATTCATGTCTTTCAACTTTGCGGTTGTTTTGTTTGTTTGGCTGATTTTCCTTCTTTCTAGTTTTTTGGATCTTATTGCTTGCGTTGTTTTTAAGAAAGTTTTCTTATCTTCTTCTTCCTCCTATGGGGATCTTTGATTTATTGTTCTTTGGTTTTTTCTATTTGATTACTGTCATCCTTGCACTTGTTATGGTATATTCTGTTTCATTTACCATTAACTTATTGTATTTAACTCTTGCCATATCATCTGCCTGTATCGTAGCTTTAATGTGCTCGATTAATGTTTTTCTTTGTTCCGCTATTTCCTTCAGATAATCTTTATTATTTAATATCTTTGTTTTTTTTAATTTATTTTTTACTTTCAATATCTTAATTCTTTAATTTGTATTTATTATTTTTATTGGTCTGTTATTTACTTTTCCAATTCTTCTTATTTCTTCGACACGTTCTTCAACTTTTATTTCCATTCTTATTTTATTCATTACCTCTTAGACTTTCTTTTGTAAAGCTTGGATGCTTTCATCTATGATTTCCTCTATTCCATGAATCGTCTTCAGGCATCCCTAACTACAACGCTCAAAAACTGCACCTTTTCCCCGTTCACTTTAGGGCACGTAAAAAAATCTAATTTATATTTTATTCATCCACGTGTCTTAATAAAACATGAGAAAGTCGTCTTATCCTCTCTTTAGTTTACAAGTTTACTACAGCATAAATTCCAAAAATCAAACTGTCCCAATTCTCCACACGTGTAAATGAGTGTCATACCTTTGACATAATACTTAAAAATTAATTTATTGCGAAGAGACAATTGTTGAATAATCTTATCTTGAAAAATCGAAGACTTCAAATGGTTTTCAAGAATCAAATCTCGCCCTACCTTCTTAACCACTCACTAACTCTTCTGGACGGTCAAAAAGAATTTTGGTAAGATGATTGATACAGACTAGTATGTAATCAAGTTCAATATCGGCAACGCGAGGCACCTAATGATTCGATCTTTAGCAAATAAATAATATTGTTACACTTCCTTCTAAAATTACAAATAGTTAAGGAACCAGTTCATCAGCAGTCGAAGTTCAGAAGAGTCTAATTACACCTTACTTTCTTCCCATTCTATTATAAGTTTCAAAATATGGTCAACGCTTTTAGGAAAATAAATACAAAGAACTCGTCGGCACTTAGTTTACCACTAGTAATCAATTTTGCAGATCACTTTGCACCGGAAAATTATCGGCGACTTTTAAGGTTCCAACCTGGCCCCTCTGATGTTCAACATTATGTCTACTTTTTGTAGATACTATAGTCGATACCTCCAGTTCACACCAAAAGGAATAGGGCAACTTTAAAGTGGTGGATGTTACCACAATTATGAAAATGTTGACTTTTCTCTTAGAGTGCAGATCCGTCACCATAGAAAGAATTACGAAATTGGGTATTGAGAAGTTGGAACAGATATTTCATACAGTCTTCAGTTGGTGAAAGAAAAATTGTGAAAATTAATCATAGCTCTTGACAATATACCAAAAAGTTGATTTTGGCATCATTAATAATCCAATTAATTCAATTATGAAAATTGGCATGGGCAACTAAGAGTCTAGAACTCCAACTTGACCCGGATGCTCACATTTACGTCTATCCCATTTAGCAGATGATGAGATGACTTTAAGGTACTTCAAACTCAACTACAAGTACGTTGGACTGATTCTGAAGGGACAAATTCCAACCCAGCTTCTTCACCTCCTGTCTACTATTCCAGATGATGTAATAAGTAGCTTTAAAGCAACGAACTGGTCCATGAAATGACTTATACGCTCGTTTTAGCTTTTGAGATCTATGTCTGTTTCATTTCTCAGATGGTATAGCTGTGATACTTAGATTGATTTAGAAGAGTGGGGCTTTGATGGACTAGTTTGACCTCTGGACTAGCCGAACCAAATGACAACAAAAACATCTACAGTCAAAATATTCCAAAGGGAAAACGTGAAGATTGTTATAGCGAAAGCGTGAACAACTGATACGTTCTTTAACTTCCCCATTTTTCAGACCAAACCCAGTTTTCTTCCAAAATGTTGAACAATTTCAAATATTTTGTCAATCGATATAATCAATGGAGGAAACATTTAAAGATTATCATAACGAAATATGAAGTAACGTTGCTTTCCTTTAGAAAGGGGTAAACGAAGTTAAGAATAAATTAGGTAGAGTGTTTGCAGAACAAAGAGAACAATGCACTCTATTCCAGATTTTTGGGCAAGTAATGCGTAGTTTTTTGCACAAATAAGTCAGATTTAGAGGTTGATTTGACCATCAACCAAAGCAAGAGCGAACAATAAGGGACCTAAGTTTTTTTAAGATACGAAGTTTTGCCTATTGATGAAGTCATTGGGATGAGCAACAGGGGTTCTTGATTTATCCCTGCCAGTATGTGAGCACATATGATATTTCTTGTCATTGTCCATTAACTTTTTAACCATCCGGTATTTCTAAGGATGAGACTTGAAACCATCTAGCAACCGATCTATTCAAGCTGACGAAACGCCTCAAACACTTGCATGACGTCGTACTTTTCTTCTTTTTTATTATATGGATGGCACAAAAGAACGCATGTTTTTGAAATGGGTAGTAGTTGGGAAGAGGGAAGTCGGCGACCACCGTATACTTTTTCGTCAACAGTTCAAAGTTGCAGGTGACGATCTCTGATCATAACACGACACACCGACAGGTTGAATCGTTTTGGCCATTCCCGAACGACTCGAGCTTCAGAAAATAGAAGAGTGAGAAGGTCGGTTCTGCAGAGCGACTTCAGAGCACTATGTCAATACTACGAAATTTTTTGCGTCAACAACGTCGACATTTATGGGTCGGTATAGGAAGAATATGGTTCTAACAAGACGGAGCCACAGCCCATACGACAAGACTTCGATTCCAGCTGCTATTATTCTTATAATAGTCACCGGATACTTATAACTGTTGTAGTCATAGCATTTTCTGTTGTTTTGTTCTCAACAATTTTTTTAGTCCAGATGTCTAGTTCTCTATCTATTTGTCTATATACAGGATAACTCGAAAACTGTTCTATCTATTAGAAGAGAACTTGATAAAGAAATAGTTGAGCTTAAGGTTGACATTTGATTGAAATCTGGACCTGCTGATTGTTCTTTCACTACTATTAACAGAATGAATTTTGTCCGATTTTTACGCAGAATTTTTTAATTCCTCATCTAATTTTGCTGCTCAAACAATGAACGATATCTCACAACTCTTCCAACTCTTCCTAACACGCAATTAGCTTCCGCTCGGAACTCGGCAAATATTTGACTTCTAAACCAACTTTCTGTCTGATGATTAGCGGCAAACTTCGTGCGCTAATACGAAAGTTGTTTGTCTTCACTCTTTAACCGCCGTCGATATCGCTCAATATCCCGCTACGACTTGTACTTAACACACTCCATTAAGCGTACAAATGAGGACTCGGCGCTACAAGCAATTTGGGCTTTACGCGCGCTTTCTTGTTGCTTCGTTTATTCCGACGAGACGTTACTTTCCTGCGGAAATCCCTTCACCCCCTTCTTCTAACTTTCAGAACTTTTTTTAGTTCGCAAAGTTTTGACCTGTTATCGCTTCTGGGCCAGAAAAATCCAAATTACTTTTTCAATACGCCGAAAAATAATGCGCCAATGAAATCAGCGCATCCCCCTGGCGCTAATTCGATCAAAAACGTCGCAATGGCCGTTCCCACTAAATTACGCGGGCCGAGGTTATACTCCCATTTGCCGTAATTGCCCTAATAATATCGCGGCGAATTTATTAACAAAGTCTTAATTTGATTGCGCGGCGCCATCCCTCCGCCGAAGCACGTCCTAATTGCTCTTGGTCGATCCTGGAAGAATCGCGTCGGGAAGCCGGCGTCGCATCCAGCCCCGATTCGCCGCAATCTAATAACGGCGCCGCTGCCATTACGACACTCAGGGGCGCGCTAATTTTTGCCTAAGTGTGTCAAGGATATGCAGGAGCAGGAAGCAGGCGAAAATCGGAAATTGTTACTTTTAGAGTGTTAGTGTACATAGTGCGATCAGAAAGAAATGGGATCGTTATGTAGGACTCTCGAAAAATAGCGATTTTTGGTATGGATAGAAACAAAAGAAACTTCTTTCTCGTCAAGATTGAATCGCTGACTTCTTTTCAAGTTCTAGTAAGCTTTTTGAGCCATCTAAGTTGCCAAAAAATATGTACTGCTTATTTATTTTATTCAAATTACGTAATTTATGTACACAAATAATTAATAACATGAAATTACTCTTTATTTATCTGTAACACTATTTGTGTTGCACTTGCCCAGGCTGCCACGCTGTGAGATTTAAAAGCTCAAAACCGGTTCCAGGGTGTACGCGAAGTTTCTAGTGACATCTGACAATTTCCCATTATTCGAGACGTTGCATGTGCTCGGCTGTATTTCTGGAAAGCATTATGTCAGTCGTCCAACCATGACGGGGCGGCTGCTACAGAGCAATTTAGAAATTCGTTGCAATACTTTAATTACAAGACCAAAAAATAAATAAGATAACAGATGAAACAGACAACCATCAGATGGATGAGCAAATTGTCAAGCACAGACTAATAATAATAATATGGTTACAAAAAGTGGTTTCTTTGGAACACGTACCAATCTCTTTTCATTTTTCTTCTACATTACTTCTCACCAATACGAACCATCAGATTCAGTTTTACTCTATTTTTTCAATCTCATAAAAATAAATTTTGATAAAGTAAATTTTAAGTCGTATTTTATTGGGTACTAGGGTTTTGGTCTGATGGTCAGCATTTTGAGGAAGTTCCTACAAAGTCTCTTGTAGATTAAAAAAAAATGAATTTCAGGTTCTTTCGCAGTTTTCTCCTATTTTGTCATTATATTGTTCGTAGAATTCTGCTATGGTAATAAATAATCGGAAATGGCATCTCCTGTTATTTTAAAAATGAGTGAAGATCTAAATATCTTATTGTTGGAAAATGTAGGAGCGGTTTTGGATAGTAAATCGGTGTATTCAAAAAACTCTTTATCATAGACAGATAAAGAACTATATCGATACAATGGTTTGTCGAAGGAATTTGGACAGGTTCCCCATATCATTAGCTATCAACCTTTATAGACCAAACCGTTTGAGAATGTTAGAACTTCATTATTGTTGAGATCTTATAGAGTAGGAACATTGCCTTATTGCAATTTAGATACCAATCAGAGTTGATAACCTAAGTTTTTTTAAGAGAGTCCCACGATCTTAAAATACAGTTATATTTAGCATCTTCAAACTTGGAGGGGAGATTATCTAAAGTATTCAGTATGATAATGGCTAGTAGAACTAAACGTATGTATGTATTTGGAGTGTTCTATAGATGTTCTCGTTGTTCGTGATCCGTCAGTATGGTGAGGACTATGTTACTTCAGTATGTGCTTTTGATCTTGAATCTTTTTCTTGTAGTCTGGATCTATTTTATTAGAATCACAATGTCTATTTATTTTGCCTACATATAGAAGCTAAAATTTACTTTATTTATGTCATTCCAGCTTTTGTACGCTTTAAGAAGATTTGAAGAGTTCCTAATTTGTTTCTTCTAATAACCAGAATTGGTTATAAATAAAGCCAGAATCTTTTCACACAAAATACTGTAACGAATTTCCGAACGTCACAGTCCAGCGCTGCTTGTGCAGGTGCGGGGCTCGAACAATGGGGAAATCACCAGATGTTACTAGAAACTTCGCGTACGTTCTGGAACCGGTTTTGAGTTGCTTAAGTATCACGCAGCGAGGCATTCAGAGGAGTCCTCGTAGTATGAACATCTCAACACAATGAGAGTAAATTGGACCTCACCTTTTAATTTTGACCAAATAAACTTTACTGGCAGCCCTTCACCATAAAATATCCAAGATGCTTAACAACCTCAACAAATTTCACTTCAATTCTCATCTAGGATAAGGAAGCAGGAATTATTACATCTAAAAATGGTCCTGTTACATCACTGTTAATCTGAAATTGGTTATAGAACAAAGGTAAAATCATATACTTTGGGCTTATTGGTTAACTCTACTATTCTATAACGTTCTTCCTTCAGAAGTTAAGTTACATGAGATGTCCAATGATCTCTAGACATTTTGGTGTTTTCTTTAACTTAGTTTAACTTGGATTTCCACCAATTTCTAGTTAAGAAACTGCGAAGAAAACTTTTAGGTTATTTTACTTTGGGGAAGAAGTGGGGATACTAAAAGATGCGTTTATATACAGTATTTATATTGAATTATCTTAAGGTTTGGATGATTTGTATTTTAATTCCCTGACCTTGCGCTTTGATCTCTTTTGAAGGTTTGATTGATATATTTGGTTTTGTCACTTTGTCATTTTTTTTGTATTTGTAATTTGTGCGTGATTTTTACCTTGTTATGAGAACGACAGTCATTTTTTTAAAATGCACCCACATAACGGTTCCAGGATGATATATTCAAATTGACTTTTTTAGATTTTAAAGAGAATTTTTACAAAAAGACATGGAGAACTACTCAGAAATGACATCTGCACTTTCTCTTCAGAAAGGAGACAACTTGGATAGTTAGATTTCAACATTTCACCAATAGGAGCAAATATAGCGTGCCATTGCCTGTGTATTTAAAAAAAATAATAGATATTATTATTGTGTCTGTTCAGAGAGAGCATTGTAAAAAATCTTACGTGAGGGCTTGTTAGCATTGATTAACATATGCATATCTTATATATTTTACTGTTGATTATCACCAACCTTCATTGATTTTTTACTTACCAATTCCTGACCATAACAGTCTAATTAAAACGCGCTGACGCTACAAGTACATTTTATCCTTCTTTCAGATTTATGTGCCCCTCGAGAGCCATCAAGCGAAGCGAAGCCGCGCTCAAGTCTCAATGATGTCGAAGCTGGATCCTGTGTTCGCTTAAGACACTGACATGACTACTCTCCAACAAGGTGAGCCCTGACATTGCGCCCATCCGATAAGGGAGGCGGCAAGCGCGGACATGTGTTTCTCGTGTTCCCCACTTAATCCTTGGGCGTTAATTAAAAAGGCGTCGTTATCTTTGGAACTTAATGAGATGACATAAGCTTCGTAATTAACAACGCAAGCGCTCGTGTCACATGCGCAAGCCAGCCGTGAATCAGCTGGAATTTATACAGACACGCACGCGAAAGAATGTAACGCAGCTGATTATACAACTGCGAGTGGATAATTAGCCGTACCTGGCGGCATGCGCACCTACGAGGGGGGTTCAAACTGCAACTGGATAGAAGAAATAGATCGCCTAGTAGGCTCTGCCCGTTAGGTGGGGTTGGTCGATTTTTTAGCTTCACATTTTTATCCGCCTGTCTGTTTATCTATCCGTACGCACAATAACTCGAGAACAGTTTGATCAATCAGGATGAGACTAGGAATGTAGACAGTTAAGGTTATATTTACCATTTGATCAAAAAATCAATGCTTTAGAGCTCTTCCTTGTCCGCTTAATGAACAGTACTGGCTAAAACGGTAAACGCGGCCTCATAAAAAATTCATGACCTAGTTGCGGGGCGTGTTAGCCCCCCATTTGCGCCCTAGCCCTCCATTCAGGTCCGCGGTGCTGCCGGCGCAGCGGCGCTCTCGCGGCGCTCCTAATCGCCATCTATTCGATGAAAACAACCTCGATGTGCCGCCGACCTTTGGCCGTTTGGGTCCAAAGCAACTTTTCGATAACACACGCAAAACGTAAACGCGCGTGCTATCGCGCCAGCGGGATCTGTTAGGTTGTTAGGTTGATTTGCATGCCCGTGCGGATCAGAGTGTCGCGCGATGTCTTCCGCGGACAATTTGGACGCAGGTGAGTCGCCGCTGATGTGTTGCTGGCCACGCTATTTTTGCTCCGATTTTGAGAATAGCCGAGTGCTCAAAGGCGCGATCGTGCAGATTAGGGCAATACGCGCCCCGCGTGCCAACGACCGCGGCCAAATTGTGCAAAAAGTGTCGCGACCAGCGCGGAATATTCAACAAAATTTTGAAAATGCGAATTTTGTGATCCACTTGAAAGGTATCAGTGCTTTAATTAATCCCAATTTGATTCAGAATTGTAGGGGCATAAGTGGATCGGGATTTTATAAATTTTTGAGTATCCTTGGATGAGCCAGTAGCTTCTTTTAGGAATTTCCTATATCCTTTTAATTATGCGCTAATTTCCGCTAGCTTGTTGTGACCCTACAATTATCGTTTAGGAAACTGCGTATTATCGTACAATCGTACTAGGCTATTACCTATTGTAGTATAAATTTTGTGATCTCAGCAGTCGTGAAAGGCCGTTCTTGGTCACTTATTTAAATAATTCAACAATTCTAGGATACTAAAAAACATGACAATAATTTATTATTGCTATGCTGCCTCTCCAAAAAAAATATATAGCCAAAAACCAAAAAGTGGATACTAAATTCGAATATACGGAGTTTGAAAAATGTATTCGCAATTTTTGGATAAGAGCTGGTGACTAGGTCGACAACATTTTGGTGTGCATATTACGCAAGTGAGTGAGCAAAGTAGTAAATCAATGCGATAATAGACAGAAAAATCCCTAAAAACGCTGAGATCACTACCACAACATTGCGAGGATAAAATAAAAGCAGTGTCCGTTATTTTCTATCGCCCAACTACAATCCTAAGCATTTATTTATGAGTTGACCCTAAAGATTATAGTGAAAAAGCCTTTAACCACTTTTATTATGGCTTCAGTTCTTCAACGATTCCATTCTTTAAAAGTACCAATTATTGTTACCTAAGAAAATTTTTAATTTTTTGCATTTACGCTGATTTTAGGGTGTTGCAGTCTAGGTTATGACCCTGGCAGCATAACGCGGCAACAATATTTTATGGTCGTAAAAAATGGTACGAATTTAATCTTATATTTTCGGCTTGAATGTTTGCTTGTATGCTTTTGCTTCAACATCTTAACTTCTTCAAAAGTCGTAATAACTATTAGCTTCTAACGATGAACGCAAGGTAAAAATCATTACGATATTTTTATTTCATTGTATCAACACCCTACATGACAAGTTTTTCCTATCCTAGATACAAGAATTGCTGAGCATTCGCAAGAAAGCACTAACCAGTCATTTTGTGTTGCAATCTAGGTTATGACCCTGGCGTCACAAAACGTCAACAGTATTTTTATAATCATAAAGATATCGCAAGTTTTGGACTTGAATGATCCTTTTGCTTCAACATCCCAACATCTTTAAAAGTAGTAGTAATTACTAACTTCTTACGATGAATACAAGGTAAAAATCATTACGATATTTTTATTTCATTGCATTAACACCCAACGACAACATGTCGGAGATCACACTGCTACGATATCGTAAAAAAGACATCGTTATTATTAAGATTATACGATTAGACTTGAAAATCGTAGACTTTTTTCTCTTACGTGCAAGTATTGCGACAACAAATGTGTTAGTTGAGCTCTACGGAAAATTTTTCGTATCCTAGAAACAAGAATTACTGAGCAATGCAAGGAAGCACTAACCAGATATTTTCTGTTGCAATCTAGATTACGATCCTTGCGTCACAAAGAGTTAAAAATATTTTATGATCGTTACAAAATGGTACGATATCGTCCCATATTTTGGACTTGAATTTTTGCTTGTATGGTTTTGCTTTGAACATCATTTGGTTTCTCCACCAATAAAAACAATTATTAGTTCCTTACGATAAATACGTGTTAAAAATCATTACATTTTATTTCATTGCATTAACAGTCTAGACGCAACGGTAACGTCAAATAATCACTGCTACGACCCTAAGAAACACACTGTTGGTATCAAGATTGAGCGATTGGATTTGTGAATCGTAGACAAACAACTACGTCAATTGATCTCTTAAGCAGTTTTTTGGTATCTTAGAAACAAGAACAATGTGTTGAGAAATTGTAAGAAGGCACTAACCAGACATTTTGTGTTTCAATCTTGTTTATGACCTTGATCTCACACAATGTCAACAATATTTTTATGATCATAACAAAATCGTACGAATCATCGCATGTTTTCGACTTGAATGATTGCTTCTATGCTTTTGCTTCAACATCCCAATTTCATCAAAAGCAATAACTGTTAACTTCTTACGATGTAAATCATTACGATATTTTTATTTCATTGCATTAACACCCTAGTTGTGACGGTAACGTCAAATGATCACACTGCTACGACTCTAAGAAAGACACCATTGTTATCAAGATTACACGATTGGACTTGTAAACTGTAAGCAAACTATCTTTTTTCTGTTACGTGCAAGTGCCCTAGACACAAGAACAATGTGCTGAGAAATTGTAAGGCGGCACTAAGCAGGAATTTTGTTGCGGCTACTTCAAAATTTTACCGTTGACGGGGTGCGTCGTAATAAAATTGTTGCGGTGTTCCTACAATTAAATGTTCAATGCGCGTTAGGAGATATTTTGAATGGTTTCAGTTATTTCCACAAAGTTGTCTTCTCTTTCAACGAAAAACCAAGTCCTACCGCATATCGTAGAGGAATTGTCTGCGATAAAGGAAATTCCTGCTTTCTACGATAAGTACACCGTTATTATTAAAACAAAGCACACATTGTCTGAACGATAGGAAACAACAAGTTTTATCCCTTACTTATACTTGTTTGTGACTTTTAGACCACAGGTGCTTTTAGGGTGTGACAATCTAAATAATTGTACTACTGTAACCCTAAACGCATTATAAGTCATGAACTGTAAGACAATCTTAGCACATCGTACAGTCACTTTTATTGATGTTTTGAACTTAATCAATTACATTTGGTGTAAAATATTTTTCTTGTTACGTTAAGCGCTAGATTAGACCCATTTCCACTTTTACCAATTTTTCTTTGTTCTGGGTGCCTTTAAAGAAGACATTTTACTGGTTGTCAAATCTATGGGGGCTTTTAACCACATTTCTACTACATTAAACATTTTGTAATTGTTATGAACGCATTAAAGAGCCCTCTGCAAGTAAATTGTTGAAAATCATGAACAAAGCGCTGTATTTATAGGATCTAATGTTTATTAGCTTGGGAATTTTGCAATAATCATCTTCGTCATTGCTTTCAAATAAGCAATATCGTATTTTTCACTGCCTATCGTACAATTTTGTCCTCTACGATTTTTCTATTTGGTAAAAAATGAAAGCGAGTGCCGTTTTTATAGGTACAATTGTCCTTTTATATAATAAGCAATTACATTTCTGAACATTGAGCGATCTTAACAGAAGAGACACACACGATTATCGTATATCGTAGCTAAATTGTCCACCATGTCTGTTAATTGTTATAAGATCTTGCACGCTGGCATTTCTTTTTTGTTACGAATGAAACCTGGCCAACACATAGATGGTTTTAGCCTGCTCGTTTTTATATCCTAAAAATAAGAACTTATAGGATAGAGTGTGATGCGCTTTATTTGGCGTTTTGATCTGATTATGCAATTTTAACTTTTCATTATCTGGCTTTTTCCTGCTGTTAGATCTCAAGTTTGTCGAAGTCACTTTTAGGGTAATTTAGGATCAGTTGTCTTCGATTTTTTTGATCTCATGCTTGAGAGTATTACTACTACAATCCTGATTTACTTCTTACAAGATCAAAACCAACGAACCCGAAACATATCGTAGACAAAATGCATGTGATTGTAGGGTCGAAGTTGTCTTTACCGTATACAAATTTTTTCCTATCGCGTTCACAGTTTTAGGCATTTAATATTAATGTTGTTTCTCTTTTGGTATCTTTTGCAGAAAATATTTGTTAGGTAACCACACTTTTATAGATCTAAAGCTTCTTTTGTAGTATATTACGATTTTACAACTCTGCTTTTGCGTTCTTGGATTTTTATTGGGATATATCTCAAGCACCTCGAAATATCGTAGGTCAGCTCATGGTACGAAATCTATTCATCACATCAGTATTGAATGGCTAATAAAGTGGCCAAAGTCAAGTTCAACAGGGCGTTTAGGAATCAGCTCGAGGTTTTAACTGCTTACCGGGCTTTTTCTAGACGAACAAAAACTAGAATGGTTTGCTGGTTTATAATATTTATTCTTTCGACGAGTGACTAGTTGTTTCAATGTCCAACGAATGATAAAATCGTAACTGCAATATTGTACTAACGAAGTTGGTGAGCACATGATTAGTTAACTTATTCCTTTAACAACGAACCAGGCTGTTTCAATTAACAGACCTTACGAATCTATAATTAATCTATAATAAACCTGTTGCTACAGGTAACCCTACTTTTCCCTAAGACTACACTACCTTCTCCTGATGTTTAAAGTGAATGCATTACAGGCTTGCATCAAATATATCTTCGTATTGTCCTTTTTGAATATCAATTGTAATTGGAAATTAATAGTAATATAATGTTAAGGCTATACGCCCTGCGTGGGAGTATAGCCTGCGAAATGAAAAGTTAAATCTCTCACATCTTCGTCCTCAGTACTCAGTCGTTTTTCTTTTGATCTAAGATTATTGAGTTTTATTAATTAGGCTCAGTTAGACCTTGACTAGCTCCAAATCTTCCAACACGCTCTTCTGGTTATGACTGGAATTTTCCGGGGCTGACAACATGCGGTTTTTCTACTTCTCTTTTGCGTTGTTTTGCACGTTTTATTACTTTTTTATTACAAATTGCCATAAGTTATGCAAATCTTTTAAAAATAGCTGTTTTATGCGCGACGTACGTTGCGTACGGCGTCGAACCTCCGGCAGGCAGCCAAACTTCACGTTATTGGGAATCATGAGGCAAGGCAAGTACATGCCCGGCATGTTAACGACTCGGAACAAACGCCGTAAGCGCTATTAAAACTAAATGGAATTGTTTGATGCGTTTTTAAGCGCCGGCTTTACAGGTTTCTTAATGCCTAGGAAACTTTAGTGCCCGAGTGGAGTTGATGAATAGTCATAGCTGTTCGCCGGCAGTAAAACTGGATATTCCCGCTCTTCCACGATTTTGTGTGAAAAGCGCATTGTTTAACCTTCAACGGTGATTATTGTAATAATCACCATCGAAAATATAAAAGTTACGAGGATCTGAATCTGAAAGTGTAATATACAAGGTGAATTCGAAATAAATTTTACGAATGGAAATTCGAAAATAGAAAAAGATAATAAGCAAAGAGAGAATACTATAAAAGGTTTGGATATAAATGGGAGATAATAAAAATGTTGGCCGAAGACATCATTAGGGAAAAAATAAAGAAACAAAGGAGGGAAAGTGTGGTAGCATAAAAATATTGTTGAAAGCTGAGAACAACTCATTGAAAAGATAATTGAGGGAGAAAGAGACAAATTGAAAGATAGAAAAACCATGGAACTTATCAAGATTCCATCTACTCACTAGAGTCTGCATTCAAATTTGACAAATTTAGACCATTGGTTTAATTCCTTTGCAATTTTGGTAGTCAATCAAGGATAATGTTCACATATGCCCAGTTGATGAAAAAGACACCAAGACAGTCAATTTTATAGATCTAATGAAGCGTTATATAGAATTGATTGACGCCAGACGTGAGCTTTACGATGACGTAAGTAAAACAGGGAGAACCACAGGAAGAAACCATGGCCAGGCAAGATGTACAACACTTTCGTCCGTGCCATTCAACGGCTATATTCAAAAAATATCAGATTAAGTAAACAGGAAGACCCTAGCAGAGTTCAAAGCCAGCCCCCATCACCATCGTTGATACGAACATCAGTATATGGAACATTAAGGTTCTGAATATGGGCGAGCTCTACTCGCTGGCAACCGATTTGGGACTTGAAGAAGAAGGGTTATAAAAATCATAACGCGTATATTTTTACAGACCAGCAAAAGATGTTGATAAGGCCGAAAGAGTTGGGCTCAACAGAAATGCATATGAAGGGGAACAGGCAGCGTTGAGTTCCGGAAGTAAAATATCTAACTTATATGGGTTGCTCAAAAAAAACATCCTCAAATGTGAAACGAATAATGTGGTAACAATAATCCAATTGCATTCCGACTTCAATTCATTTTTGAAACAATTGAATTTAACAGCCGAGAGAACCAGAAAGCAAAACTAAAGAAGGTTAGAAACGGATAGAAATATGGCAAACACCTTTTAGACTAAACGTACAACTTATTTCCACTTAGAAGCTGATCATCTAGAAAGAAATACCAAGATCTTCAAGATAAGAGCATATGACACACGACCAAATATTGTCCGAGAAGTGAAACATAGAAGTTGCAAGTTGCACCAATTGAACAAGAACTTCGAAGAACAACCGGTCACGTCTGTAAGAAAACCTGGATATACAAAAAGGCTAATAGTAAAAGACGTGTGCTATGGTACAATGCTAAAGACTCTTTTGGTTTATAGAAAATTTATGATTTTTCCGAACGTTTCTAAAGCTCAAATGATGAAGTAATTAGTTTTTCTCTGTCTTCCTGTTTTATATTAGTTTATCACATTTGGTAACACCAATAATATGGAAATGGTAACTAACTGTTCATTATAATGATGCGGAAAAAACAAGCACAATTAGAAAGTAAAAATGAAATGAAGAGAACGAAAAATGTAAAAAGAAAAATCAGGCTAAGTTTAAAGACCTTCAAAGAGGGTCCCTTACACTCAAGATACTTCAAAATGGAAGAAAGAGGGGGTGAAGGGGAGAGAGGCGTTGTGAGGAGGGGGAGAGAGAGAGAGTTTTTTGCATTAACTTGGCTGAATGTCAGACACTGATGAAACTATTAGTTATTGAATGAACAGCGCTTTCTTGTTATCTTATTTTTCACTCTGTTACAACCCCGTGACCTTGAAGAAACACGAGATTTAGAACACCAACGCATTCAAGAAGAATTCATTACATAACTTGTGCATAGTCTCAACAACCACAAACACCAGAAAAATACTTTTATCCCAATATCTATAATAAAAAAACAATATACAATCAAAAAGACTAGTAATGGTAAAAAAGTTTGTCACTTTAGTTGAGATGAAATAACCAAAGACTAGGATTGAAAATGAGTCAGTGATTTAAGAAGCAGAGAGGTTTAAAACATATAAAATGGCGACCTCAGACTAAACAGGGTGTAAATTGACTAATTGGCAGTGCACGATGGAATAAATTAATCATTTAAAAAGATGAGAGAATTCGCAACATAGAAGACAAAATTCAATTTAAAACTAATCAGACATAAATGATATCTATGTACCCACCATCTTAGTTATAGGGCGTGTTTCGGCCAAAAGTGGACTGTATTGTAATTTTAAAATTTTTAAACAAAGGAACTTCAATCAAAAGCCAAAGCTGGGAAACTCACCTTTGGGAATCGGACGCTCTGATGCAGAACTCGGCTCTCCGTGTTGTAATCCTAGGGAATTAAGGAAAAGGAAAAAGGGTGTGGGTAGAAAAAGGGACAAGTTACCTCATTCTTCGCTGCGGGGCCGATCGGAAGCGTCTTTCCTGGTGTGGGTCCTTCGGGTGGTTGTGTCCGAAGTTTGTGACTAGGTTTTTCTTGGTTCCTCGCCGGCTCAGATATAAGGAAACCGAACCGAGCCTTTCCGCCGGCAAAATTTCAACTCCCGAAATGCAATTGGCCAACACAACGACCTCCGAGAAGACGAAAATCTGGTCGGCAAAATATGGAATCCCGGAATAAAATTAGCCTTCAACAAAACGGCCACCAAATAAAACACGCCGGCGAACTCTCGGTCGAAACGGCCTCGGACACGGAAAATTTAAAGCCGGTCGCACGCTTTCTAAACCATCACAGCTAAAATTCAAAACCGAAGCGAGCGAAAGCGAGAAGAAAGCGCAAGGCCAAAAAGAGCTCTGAAACTTTAATGAAATTAAGACTGAAACCTTACCAATACTCAAGATATCTTTTTTAACATTCTTTGTGCTTATTAGATGATTTTTCGTTTGTTTTTTTTTTCAAAGTTTTCCAGAACATAATAAGAACATGAGACCATTGACAGTAACGACGTAACGAGATGGCAACAAGTAGTAAAAGACGGAACGCTGCGAAAGATGGAAATAAACTAACAAAGAGTCGCAGGTAAATAAATGAAACCTCAGGAATGGTGTAGCATATAGGGGGGAAAACCATGGTAAAGACGAAGCGAACTCCAAAAACAAATTGGTACTTATAAAGACGAGCCTGTTCTTTACTGCTTATCAGTCTGCTTTACCAATAGGATAGTGACAATTCTTGAAGTTACAATACGAGTTTAGACCAATCAAGGAACTTAGGACCAAAGAGAAACATATTGGTTACAACGTATTGTCTATAACAGCAACGACAGACTATGGTAGTGAAATTATTGAAAGGAACGGCTTAAATATTGAACAGTTATTACTCAATTTAAGTAACCTCTAACCAAACGGGGAAATCGGAAAAATTAACTAACCACATAAAGCTCAAAAGTTGAATCCGGGAAAAATGTGCCTACCAACTCAGGTGTGAAATCGATAAAATATTTAACTGATCTTCTATTCTAATGACACAAATCAAAACATTCCTTGTAGTGGAACAATTTGGTCAGCTTAGTCAACTGCGACAGCAAATTCAGGTTCAAGCGTAGTTGGTAAATGTAAAGAGAAAGTCCATTGTTGTCCTCTTAGGTCAGAACAGTGAGAAATTAAGAAAACTTGTCATCTTTTCCATCGAATTTGTCTGTGGAGCACGCGAAAGATCACCTGTTGGAGAATTCGATCATTTGGTGTTAGTCTATCTGAAATTCTGCATTTTGGGAATTCTGGTTGCTACGCTTCGTTATATTTAAGCAATTCAGGATTAGTTCTAGGACTTACGCGAACATATGGAAATTCCCGCATTATTCGAGTCCTTGTACGTGCACCACTGCATTTCTAGAAAGCATTATGTCCGTCGCTCAACCGTGACGTTGCGGCTGCCTCTACGGAGAGCGTTCAGAAATTCGTTACAGTATCAAAACCAAATCATCATCGTTAATTTGCTGCCTCCACAATAAAACTTGGTGGAAAATTTATCTGCACCTTAGAATATGTCCAGTTGCCACTACCCTTTTTTTTACAACCATCAGCTTTTTTTCTGCTTGAAAATTTGACTTTCTAGAACGTGATAATTCTTGCTAGTTGATAGTATAATGTTATACCATCTTTTGAGTCGACTTTTCCCCAATTCGAAATTTACTCTTGCGAGTTATGATGACTTCTAAGCTCTTGTCACTTAAAAAATTCAGACTCCTATTAGACCATACCGAATTGTTGAAAAGAGTAAAGGTAGCTTACAATTTAAATTTCTTCTTGACATTTTTTATTATCAAATGACTTTATTCTCTACAATTATTGTTTACAGAGTTTGTTTTAGGAATGTCGTTATTGACAGTCCATTACCAAACAATGGATTACGTTCACTCTATTCCTTAAGGTTTGTTCGTCCATGATTATAAACCGCGTGCAGGTAGAACTTGAATTTATATTATTCTATTCCGTTTTTAACAGCTGGAATTAATAGTCGGGCAGCTTATCTTAAAAGTAATTTCATGTTAGGAGCGAGCCTTCGCGTCGACGTGCTCATGCAAATGAAACTGCGTGATCGGCAAGCCCGTCGAGTCAGTCAGCTCGGGCACTTGTAGCTGCCGATTGATTTCAAGAATGAGCATAGAGCCGATAGGAAGAGATTAATCGGCGTTTAGTGGGCCGGAATGTCAAGGACGCACCGCCGCGTCAGCAAATCCGCAAACATCGCTGACGCCGAATTTGGCACAGCCGGGGGGCAATGGTGACGACGTAGCGGAAGACCACGGGATGGTGTCCAACGCGGTCAGGGAGGCGCTCTCCAACTTCGGCCAGATATGCGGAATTTTCCTCTCGCCCCTGGGCCTCCTCTGCCGTAATTTTCCCGGCTTGGCGTGAAGCGCTAACGAGATGTTTCTGCTTGCAGGCATACCATGGTTAGATGGGTTGTACAACTTTCGAAAGCAGAGGCCGCCCAAGATTGGGAACTTTCCGAAGTAAGTTGCATGGTATTGCTTGATGACGCTTTCTCCAAAGTTGTGCATTTGCGAGGTTTGACAATTAAATTCCACGACATAACAGATACTTTGATTTTGTTATGTCGTGACTGCGAAGTTGAACCACCAGGATCCGCTTATTGACAAGTAAGTATTCTGAAAATTAAAATTGTTGCACCTCGTATATCAAAGTTTTGATTATACAAAGTAAGATCATTTAAAAGCCGGACGTGCACGTCAACTCTTGTGCTCTGCGTGACCTGGTGCTCCAGAACATTTCCCTTTCAGGTACAGCGCAATCGAGGGCGACCTGAAGTCTAAGGTGACGACGGACGCGTCCTCCAAGAAGCCCCCTGGCCCCTGCCCCAGCTCCGCAGCGCCCCCGCACAACCAAGAGCCCGCCTTCTCCAATGCAAGTGCCCCTCCCGAGCCGCGCCGCGGCGGCTCCGAACCCGTAACTGTGATAGCGCCCGATGTGCCTTCTTCAGACGTCGCCCAAGACGCAGCCCAAGCTCCCAAGCCCGGCATCAAGAGCAGATTGAGCCAGAAAGCGCTGGTGCAGTCCAAGAGCCTAGGAATTGACAACCGCCCTATTTACCCAAACTGCCCCTACTCCCCTTACGGCAGCCCCTCGAACTCGCCGCGCAGCAAGAAGAGGCAGCCGCTGAAGGAGTCGCGACGGGTGTCCATCGAGAAGACCGGGATGTACATCCAGCTCAACCAGTACAAGCTTATGGACTCGATTGGCCAGGTACATATATTTATTTCATAAGTCGAAGACATAGAAAGATCCTTCGTCAACACCCTTCCTTCAAAAAGCGTCGATGACGATGATTGGAATTCAAGATACATAAAAATAGTTAAAAGAGTCATTGAGGTAAGAAAATGTTAAAAGAATCACACTTGGTGAAACATCATCAATAGACTCCATATAGAAGTAAAAAGAGGAAATGAGTCTTAACAATAAAAAATATAAAAATCTTTGCTTACCAAAAGTGTTCAAGGTTCAACAAAAAGATAAAGGAAATTAATGAAAGTAATCCACGAATGGTTGATGAAGACCACAATTAAAAATTTTCCTTTTGAACATTCAACAATCCTTATTTATCAAAATTGAATCAATAACTGGATTATCTAACGTAGTGAAAAAATGATCAGTCATTGGGTATTTTTATAAAAATTTGGGTCATACTGATTGATCACCTCTAAAAATTACCAATACACTCAACAGGAACGTGAAAAGAAAAGAATCTTAGTGAATGCCTCAAGGGAAGACCTTGGGGTTGAGAACCATGAATAAATCAAAAGTCCTCGGTCGTCAAATTTGAATAATAATAATAATAAGGGTTTATGTATCGCGGATATGGTGAAGAAAATAATCATTTGTCAAAATTGAAATAATAACTAAATGAATAAATACATAAATCAACAACAGATCTAGCAAGAGCATGAATGGAACGATTTAAAGGAACTTGTGACAGTTGACTATAATGCAATGGAAATGTTTTTGATTGAAATTTGGAAAGCAAATAATAGATTCAACGATAACGTGAAGAAAAGAGAGGAGATATGTCAGTAAAAGAATTAAAAATTTTAATAGAAATTGACAGTTACGTTGACTTTAAATACTTTTATTATGTGACCAAGGTGAACGCTTTCTTTCTCTCTCAGTTTCTCACCCTCTCCTCTTCTCTCCCCGACTCTCTCTCTCTCCTATTCTCTCTCTATCTCCCTTTCTCTTTCTCTTTCTCTCTCTGTTTTTTCTCTTCCTATCTCTTTTCTCATCTCTCTTTCTCTCTCTCTTACCCCATCCCTCTCCCTCTTTCTCTTTATCTCTCTTTTCCTCATCTATCTTTTTCTCACATTCTCTCTTTCCGTCTTTCCCTTCCTCCCCTCTCTCTCTCTCTCTCTGTCTTTTCTCCCCTTTCTTTGTTTTGCTCTCTCCCTTTCTCTTTCTCTTCTCTCTTCTCCTTTTCTCATCTCCCCCTTCTTTCTCCCCCCTCTTGGTCTCCCATCCTTCCTCTCTCTCCCTCTTACTCTTCCTCCCTACCTCTCTCTCCTTATCCCCTCCGTTTATTTCCCTCTCCCTACCTCGCTTATTTCCTTCCCCTATCTCACCCTCTTTCTCTTTCGTTCTTTTGATATTCTCTTTAGTACTGAAATTTAGAAATCTTATTGATCAATCAGCCATAAAGTTCACTGTCGAATTCACTAAAACGCATGGAGACTTCAGAAATCGAACGGATTATTGGGTTCAATAAAAATCAAATAAACTTCAATGGCACTTACTGATGAATCATGATGAGTCATAAAAATTTACGTTTTGTTTTATGTGGGAACAAAGTACATTTTAGAAGATGTAAATAAACCCTTGAGAGCACGACAGCCGCGAGGTAAAGGCCTCAACCTGCCAAACTGGCGCAAGGCGGCTCCGGGTTCGAAATTCACTATCCACTCGCCAACCCGCCCGGCAAGCGTGGCGTTTAATTGCCAAATCCCCCCCAAAGGGGGCCTATGCTCAATACTGGGCGCTACAAGGCTGAAGAAAAAAAAATAAACCCTTGAAAGGACTAAGTCTGTCTAATGAGGATGTATAGAAATTTACTATTTAGATCAGTTTAAGCTGATGATGAATGCAGGAAAACGAGTCAAAAGAGGCGACTGTCATTAAACTATCCACTTACAAAATTGCGGGTTAATATTAAAAGTTGAATGAATGAAAGGTACTTACCCATAAAAACTCACAATAGACACGAGAAAGGTCCAACATTTTCTAGAGATATCATTTATAGCCAAAAGTTGTATTTTTACTGTCATTGGAGAGGCAGGCGTGTAAATAGCCGTGCCCTCGTGGTGCGGTGTGGGGAACTAAGTACGGCCCGTTTTGAAAAGTAAAACGCTGAAGCCAAAATCGTCCCTTAAACGGCCGGCGTGAAAGCGGATGGGGCGGCTACCGATATCAACCGATGAGTAATTGCCAAATCGCTCACCTGTAATCGGCTTCGGCTTCGGCGGCGTTGGTTTCACGGTGGCCACCTTGATGCCATGTCTTCATGCCTGGAACACGGCCACACTGGCCGAGATGTGATGCGGATCGAGTATGTCTTGCAGGGTAGTTATCTGCGGGTTGGTTAAATGCGACCGAACTGGCCGCGTTGCGGGTCGAATAATGTTTCTTGCGGGATGGTAAAACACGACCTAATTGGCCGCGTTGCGGATGGAGTGTATATTGCGGGTTGATTAAGCACGACCGCACTAGACGTGTTGCGGTGCGAGCATATCGCCGGACTTCGCTCCTGGCTTAGCGGTAGATCATTTGCGGGAAATTTTAATTCGACAGCACTTTTCGTCTCAAAGGGTGCCGCCGCCGGCGTATGCAGACGTGCCGGCTGAGCAAAAGCCCATATGCCGTGTTGTGTGCGATAGCAAAACGTGGCGGCAGATATCAAAGCCACCAGCATGCGCCGCCACGATACACAAGCGGTTCAAGGGCGAAAAGGCCGCCACACCAGTCATATAGTTCCCAAACCAAGAAATAGAAGAAGTCAATAAGCTTCCATTGTTAATATTCACTTGTGGAAGAATGAAAAAAGGAGGAAAAACTTCTTCTGCCTCTTCTACTTCTTAAGAGATTGATTCTGATTGCCCATGAAGATTTTTCCCTAAATTTAATTATATTATTTAAACTTCAATATTTGCTCCATGCTAATCATTTAAAGTGATATAGGTCATACCTCCACACTAGTTCCCAAAAGGCATCCCTAACAAGAGGTAGACCCTAAATCATACTGTTGAAATTCTCTGTGACTTTTATGCTATGCCGCCTTTCGGCTTGCCAACAGTTTTTCTGAATTAAGCACATACGGGAACAATCAATCATGGGGCCATTTTCAGAGAGAATGCGGCTCTTTGTTGCCCATCCAAAAAGCAAACAAAACGCGGCCCAGCTCGCCCGGTTTAATCCGAGCGGCGCACGCGGCTTCCTCTATTTAAACCGAAACTTGGCTGCCCGTTCCGCCGATAATCTAAAACCGATACTTCCTGCAATGCTGCGTTCAGGCGACCCGGTTCATTGCGCGCGTACCCTCGTTAAGGCGGCTTGAAGAAGGTTGACATTTGAATGGCTGGCTGCGAGCACAGTTTAATCCATCAATGACGAGCCAATTTCATTAGCTCCCGATAAGCATGAGAGGGAAATTAAAAAAGTAAGACGTAAACAGCTCGTCAAAGTGTGTCGGTCGTTCGAGACCCGACGTCGTGGGGCGAGTCAGAATAATTGAATGTTCGTTAGAAGGTTAGTCCAGCTGCAGATTCTCTTTTCATGCAGTCAATAAATCTGCACCTAATGGCATTTTTACAGTCGGGAGCCCTTGTCATTCACAATCAATTTTTAATTAACAACATTAAAGAAGTTTTATATGATTTACACTAGTGAAAATACAAACCTATAAAAATTATAAATACTGTATCCATTCTAATAATAGGAACAGTTAATAAATCTGTTAGCTAATCACAGTTTTACATTTGGTAGGCTTTTCTAATATAATTTTTTTTAATTGTCCGTCATCTTTGACAAACTGTTAGGTAATTAGTGATTTAACGGACAAACAGATAACCAGATAAGGTTTATAGTTTATATCAAAGGCACTAGATACAGTTATGTTAACAGACTGAAGCACCTAATAAGAATACGAAACTACAAAAATAAATACTATGAGAAATTCTGTACGAAAAAAATCTCGATAAGAAAAAATTTATCTAAAATAAATAAAATAGAATCATGGGATTGTACAACGAAATTTCTCCTTACTGAAACGTAAGGTGAAAATGAAAAAATCAGAAGTAAAAAATTCTATATAAACTATAGCTTTTGAAAGCTATTCGGAGAAAAATAGTCAAAAAATCTTCGTCTGTTAATTATGAAAATCAAATTGTAGCACCTCGATGAGAATAAAACAGAAACAGAAATTGATACTGAAAACGTACACCATTGAGAGACAAATATATAAAAAATGAACCATAGACAGAATAATACCTCAAGTAGGATAGATAAATGATTTTAGAAAACAGTAGGACTACAATGTCACACTGTGGAAAGCTAATTAAAGGTAGCAGTTCTATAAACTGCGTCCGAAGTCGATATCTGCCGTTAACAGTCCGGTTAGTTAATTGACTCATTATTTTTAACGGACCGTTACGTAATCGCTGCCTTAATATTGAATAATAAAACAAATAAACTTTCACTAACAATAGACTTGCGTCAATCAGACAGTGAAGAAGAGTGGATTACAATAAGAAAGTTATTTAAGATACCACTCACACTAATTCATCTGGACCGAAACAACCAACACCAGCAAAGCCTCGATCATGGAACTAAAGAAATGGGTCGACTTGTAATTATTTCGGCTTCCTCCACAGTGATTGGTGACTAAATACAATCAGTCGCCATGCAAAATGGACTAGATGGTTGATAACTGCGACGTCCTTGAATTATTGTAAAAACTTATTTGGACCTAAATAAATTAGCGGTCAAGAATGTTGTTCTAAAGTTAAGAAACAGTTCACTCGCACTCTTCGGCGATTTACAAACAGAAAGGTGATTTGAAGCGTTATTTACCAAATTAAAAGATAAGTACCTCAAATCACGAACCATTAGGAAAACTGCAGTCTAATGGAAGATAAAAGGTAAAATTTTAAAGATGTCTCGAAAGGTGATTTAAACATTCCAGAATTGGGAAGGTGACAAAAACAGAACAAAAACAAATTATGTTATCTCTATCTAATTATATTTGTTTGTTTGAACAGGGTTCATATGGTATCGTCAAACTGGCCTACAATCAAGAAGATGATACTCATTATGTAAGTGATATCTATTTTAATTGCGTAATTATAAGATTTTTTCCGTCGATAAGCCAAATTATGCAATAACCTCTATCCGTACGCACGATTTATCAAAATCCCACCGAGCATTGTGTATTAATTATCTTGCACGCAAGTAGCTGGGACTTCTAGGAACATAACCATTAAAACTGGATCGGGTGTAGCTTACGCTATTCTAGTTATACTGGGTTGTTAACTTTTCATCCAAGCAATTTATCAATCATCATATTACCAGCACTTTAAGTGTCCTTCGACTGCCATTATCAATCAAAACGTCAAATTTTATATAAAAATTGCTAGGAAAGCATTAACGTCGGCTGTAAAGCTTCAAATTATATGAGATTTGCACATTAAAGCAAAAATACTCTTAAATATTTTAAAGAAAGTGCTAACAAGACGAACTTTTCTGTTACCAAGATTCATGTATTTTAGAGAGTTTTCACTTAGAAATAAAAATAAATGGTGCCCTAAAAAGCAAACAGATTTACTCTATTATGCAAGGATTTCAAAAATTTTAAACAAAATTATACTCATTATTCTCGTACAAAAACGATTTTTGGGTTTTTGAAAACTATAAACTGCATTTTTGCGTCTTTGTACCGAAGAATTTTTCGAAAAACCAAGCCGCATATTTCCGCCGATCCTTAAGAGCAGTTAAAGGTAGGTACCAGTGCACGACTTCATTGACGCACCTTGTATATGCATAATTACACTCATCTACTCCGACGTGGATTTTGCTATGCAATAAACATGAAATGCGTGTAACCTATTCACGTACCGCAATTTGTCACGGCATTGACGCAGACCACTCTCAAGCGAAGTTTGAATAAAACACGACCGCTTATAAGGCGCTGGCCGCCGCGAGAATTGGAACAATGCGATTAAAATAACAAACGTGCCTGGAATGGCATAAAACTGCATGTATGGTCATAAAAAATTCGTTGCGGCCAGTCGAACATCTTAAAAATTGCAGTTTATGATTAGAGCATGTATAGGGTGGGCAAAATAAAATTGAAACGTCGAGGAAGGTTAAAATCGAAGAAGTTACACAACCAAGACGCAATAGCGCTCTCTGGTATGGGCATGGAAAAAGAGTAATAGAATAGTACGAGGTAGTTTCGAAAAATGTTTATACTATACCGCATCGTCTACACTTATCCAATCTAGAGACACAGTGTTACAATCCGGAAGCCGTAAATTCTTAAATAAAATTGGTAGGATGAGATATTTGAGCATACATGCGAATAACAAGATAACATTACATCTGCATCGTTAGACGTTTAACAATCAAAAAAGGAAGGAACATCTAATACTAAAAAAAATACTAACATTTGTACACTACAACTTCTAATACACAAGGGAGCCAAAGACAGCCACTCTTTCACTATTTATTGAGTTTTCTTTTTTTTTAATCACAACCCGTTTCTTAACTGTTTCCTCTATCCTTCTTATTTTCTGATAGACGCTCATAAACCTAGTCTATTTAAAGTTCTATTAATTTGCCATTCTCATGTATTTTTCGGTTTGATTTTTTACTACTTTTGGTACTGTTCTTTTTCTTTTCTATTTTCTCGTTTATATTGTTTCATTTTTACCTAATAATTTTTTCCATTGAGATTTTTTGTGTTGATAGCTCTACATTTCTTGTTTTTTCTTTTGATTTGTATAATCTTTTTTGTTCTTTCTATTTTGACTCTAGTATTAGCGAATAAGTGTGATTTCAGTTGAAAAACATGACTATGAGTCTTTTAACGATTCATCGATCACTATTTCTTTCAAATTGGTTTAGCTATCAAGTGACGTTTTGCCCCAAAACAAACTCAATAAATTCCAAGTGCATGCTTAGTTCTTCCATCTTAGTCTATAGGTAGAAAATTGAACAATCGCTACAATTGAAATTCCTGAAGACCATGACCGATTCCGTATTTTTAAAGATGTCAACATAGTTGTGTCCATAGTAATCAATTACGCAAAGTTGTAGTCACTTGCTAATATAAAAAAACAAACAAATGGAACAAATGACGCTCGCTCAACAGAGCAATTAATAAATAATTTAAAAAAAAAACAAAAAACAATCATACCACTGTTTAATTTTAGGGGCAACAGAAAACGAAGTATAAATAAGATAAAAGAAGAAAACGATATTCAATAAATATGGAGGAAAAGTTGTCAAAAAAGGCGAAAAAGCAATACAGTCAAGGATAAGCAGTAATGAGAACGGACAAAACTTGAAAAATGGAAGATAATAGAAAGAAGAAATAGTAAATGTAAAACAGAAAAATAAAGTTGAAAAAGTCGAAACCGATTATAAAATTATTTTTGGACTACCAAATAATAGAATGACGCATTCAGGGTAAATGAGAGACAGATAATGGACCAGAAACAAAAATAATAGAACTAAAATAAAAAAATGACAATAGAAGAAATCGTGCAAGTAAATCAATATGAAAAGTAAATGTGAAGAAAAGAATATTCCCAAAGAAATTTAATCAATTTTTAGAATTACTTGTCTTATTTTTTATATTGTTATTTAATTTCTCATTACTCTGATTGTCTTCTTGTGTTGTTTTTTGTTTTTCCATTTCTTCTTATTAATTTTTTACTTTATTTGTTATTGCGTTTAATTTAATTTTATCTTTTACTTTTATTGCCTAAATAATTCTTTTCACTACAGTTGTCTTTCTTTTACTACCTATACTTTGTTTACTTCACTACTGCCATATTCTTCTTTTGTTTTTTATTTGCTACTCTTAATTCATTTGAATTTAATACACGTTTCCGTCTCTTAATTGGTTTATTTTTAATCCTACTTTCTTTTGTATTCATTTTATTTACATTCTTTTCTGTTTTCATATTTTGTTCGTTTATTTCACCTATTTTTTGTCATGCTTCATTCCTTTCATCTAATGTTTTATATAGATTTTCCAATTTATTTATTATTTATATTTTGTTATCATTTTATATGTTTTATTTTTTCACTTTTCTTCTATGTGTCTTTCCATCATTATAGCACTTTTTCCCTTACCTTACATAATTGTTTTTGTTTTAAATTCTCTTCATTTAGCATTGTTGTTTCTCTTTTATTTTATGTTTTTGTTTTTTGTACTTATGTAATATTTGTAATCTTTTTTGGCTTAATTATATTTCTTCTTCTTTTATCTTAATTTGCACTAGTTTAACTTTGATTTGTCCACCTCTATTGCAAGGTATTTCTATTTCTTATTTGCTGGTATGTTTTCCTTTCTTCTTGTTTCTTATTGTTTTGATAGTGCTCATGCGTCCTTTTTGTAATTCAATCTTGCATTTCCTCATCTTAATTTGCTTTACCGTTATTTTTTAAGTATCTTTAAATTCCATTTGCTTTCTGTTTCTTGTTTCACTTGTCTCTCTTATATATTTCTAGCTTATCCTTAGTTTTGTCCTACTATTTATAATTTATGTCATTTCTTCTTTTTATCCTCTTTATGTATTGATTTATACTTTGTATTTTTTCTGCTTACTGTGATGGTTTTCTTTATATTATGTCGTCCTTTTCTTCTATTTATATATATATATATATACCTGCTTTTGCTGCTTTTATAGTAAGATTTTTTGTAATTTTTTAATGCAATTTAGTTAATTAATTTAAAAAATTTTGATCTTTGATTAATTCTTCTACTTCAATTTGTTGTGATTATTCGTTTTTGGTCTTAGAGTTTTTAATTTTTTTAGTTCCACTTTGCTTTCTTATGTTATGCATGTTTATCCATGTTTTTCTTAGTCACCTTATATGTTTCTTTTGTATTGCTTCTCTTTTTTTTTATCTTGGAAATGTTAAATATTTACTATTTATTCTTTTTATTTATTAGTTGTGTTTTTAATGGTTTATTTTTATTTTTCTTTTATTTGATTACTGTTTGCTTCTATTTGTTCTTCTATATATTTTTAATTTATCTTTATTTGTTTGGCAATTGTGCTTACATGTGTTCTTCTATTTTTTTCTGCTTTTAGTTATTGTTACCTCCCTTGTAATATTACTATAATAATATCTTTGTATTTTATTTTTCTTGTTGCTTATATGAAACTTTCTGCTTTTTTCTTAGTTTTTTATGGTTTCATAAGTATTCTTTTATTTACTTACTATTCTTTTCTTTCACCATTGGAATATTTGATTATCATATTTTTTTTATTTTGGTATGTTTTGTGAGGTGCATTTTAGTATTATATTGCGAATATTTTTATGTCTTGCATGATTTTCTCTATAACTTTTCTTTTGCTAATTGTTTATTTTTTATCCTTAATTATTTATTTTGTTTTTTATCTTTAGAATATTAAATTTTTATTTACCTCTGTTTTCGTTCACTTCTGTCTTTATCACCTGTATTTCAACATAATTCATTTTTATTTTTACGTGATTTGTTAATACATTTTATTCTTACATTTCTTGTTTTTTTTCTTTATCTTCTTAATCTTATAGTTTCTTATTTTATTCTATTTATATATTATTACTACTTTTCTCATTATTTTATTACAAATTTTAATATAATATGTTATCGATGTGTTCTTCTTTCTCTTTAACTTACTTATTGGGTATTTATCCACATATTTGTCTAAAGTGAAAGTTTACATTAATGTGTATTCCCTTGCAGGCCATGAAGATCCTATCGAAGAAGAAGCTGGTGAAGAAAGCGGGCATGTTCGGGCGCCTGCCACCAAGGCTGGTCGAGAAAAAGTCGGCGGAGCCCGAGATGCTAACCCCGCTGGAGCGAGTGTACCGAGAGATCGCCGTGCTGAAGAAGCTCGACCACCCCAACGTGGTGAAGCTCGTGGAGGTCCTGGACGACCCCGAGGAGGACCAGCTGTACCTGGTGTTCGAGCTGCTGGAGAAGCAGATCCTGAACGTGCCGACCGACCAGCCCCTCGCCGAGGGCGAGGCCTGGCGCTACTTCCGGGACGTGATATCGGGGATCGAGTACTGTGAGTATGCCGCGGCGCGGAGGCGCGGGCTGAAGGCCGGTGTTTGCAGTGCACTATCAAAGGATAATCCACCGCGACATAAAGCCCGCGAACCTTTTGCTGACGGAGTCGGGCCGGGTGCAAATCGCCGACCTGGGCGTCTGCAACGAGTTCGACGGCTCGGATGCATTCCTTTCCGCAACGGTGGGCACGCCTGCATTCATCCCCCCCGAGGCTTTGACGGAGGGCAAAAGGGACGGCTTCAGCGGGAAGGTGAGTTCGGCTTTAAAGGGGTCGCTTTGGAATTGCATTACTGAAAGCTACTTTGAGAGTTACGTACTTGAAGCTTCGCGACTTCATGTAGAAGTTTGCGAAAAGCTGGAAAGTTTAAAGCGCAAAGTACAACAAATGAGGAAGTGTAGGGGACCATCTGTCATTTTAGTTACTATGATGATGTTCCTGAAAGATAATTTGGCCCATGAGGCGGAAACAAGAAAATCACGCAATATCTGTATATAAATGAATAAATATAAGGCTGGAGAAATGTGATAACGGGTTAAGTCAACAGAGGTTTGCTGTTCACCACTTTGTAGTAGTAATGCTGTAAGATCACAACTCTCTTCTTTTATTTGTGTAACGTGTGTGTATTTTTAATGCGACATTGGCAAGTTTCTGGGCGATCAACACCAAGCCCATGTCATGCGTAAAAATTTTGTGTGGAACTTCAAGACTTTATAAAACCTCCAAGTTGTTTAAAACAATATCTACTTTTCCTTAGAAGACCGAAGGAAGATAAATCTTCGAGGCCTCATGATACTTAACAATACAAAATAAGAATTGTTCATTCTTGTGTAAAATAAACGCGAGATCTCGTATACATGAAGAAAAAGCCACAAGCGAGAAAAACACACTAATTTTGATGTATCTCGTTCTTCGTGTCTCCCCTCAACCATAACATACGTACAACGTCGTATTTCTCATAACTCCACCTTGAATTTTTATATGTCCCAGCTCTATTATGCCTTCGATCGCATTTTTTTGTAGAAATTACCAGTCATTTTGACGCGAGTCATACATTTGTGGAACTCTGAAGCTTCATTAACTTATAATTATCTTATCTAAAGCTTCGATTTGTTCTGGAACGTCATATCCTTAAGAGGTCAAGTCAACTAGACGACATCCTTTGTAGTTGTCTTATGCTCTTATATGCAGATGTACTGCTCGTCGAAGCTCTGGTCTAAATGTTAGCAGTCCACTGGAGTATTTCTTTAACTTGCCTATCTCACAATCAGAATTGAACCTGTTAGCTCTTTGCATAAATATAGTAACAGGATCAACCATTTCTAGCTCGAATCGTTTTAAGCTTTCAGTGTACGTACCCTAGTACGTATTTCGCATAATTCATCTTTTTCTTTTCGTCAACGACCACAAACCCATTTATACATAGGTTACAATATAGAGTCGCTTATTCTTACGAATTATCTAAATTCTCTCTCACACCAAAAGGCTGCAAAGGAACTTTTCTTTTAGTTTTCACTCCCATAATGTTCTGTCGATATAGCAATCTATACATGTTTTAATGTATAGTGCCACAGTCAGGATGGTGGCGTCAAGATTGAATTTCTTGTCTCATGGTTATAAAACCTTTGCAATGGCTGACGTTCATGTGTGGCTCCTTTACACTTTTTGTTTGTATCCATTTTAGTGTCACATGCTTTGTGGTACAAATGACGGCATTTTTCACCAATTTAATTCTAACAACAGACCTTAGATTGGATATCCAGAAGTACTCCACATCTTGGTGTACTAATTTTGGGTGTTCAAACGCCTTGGTGCCTACACACAAGTTTAGTTCCCAATATCACGTTATCTTAATACCCATCCGAAGGAATAATGCACTTGTTCTGGTAACCTGATATTAATAGAAGTGGCCATACTAGAGGATTCCTAATGTCTAAATGTAAGTACTAGTATGCTAGTGTCCTAATACTCAATTGGAGGAAAATAATATCCGTTTTTTGCGGCCTGTTATATGCACAATGGTTTGATCCTCGGTACCTGGATGTTTAATGTCCTAATACTCGCTCCAAGGATTAGTTCCTATTGCTCTGGTCTCTTGGTATCTGAACAGAATGTCAAACTACGATGTGGTGGTGTCCTAATATGCAATTAGATGTGCTGGCACTTTACTGCCCATACAGAAGTTTAGTTCCCAGTATATATGTGTTCCAATATTCTGGTGGTCACCCAAATGATTAATCCCTAGTAACCAGTGTTCTAATATCGATCCAGAGGGTCGATACCCAATGTGTTAGTATCCTAATGTCCAATCAGAAGTGAATGCTTGATGTTCTAGTATTCTGCTGCTGACACAAGAGTTTGGTGCCTGGTATTTGCATGTTCTAATGGCCGCTGAAATTACTGATGCCCAGTACCCATTGTTTTGGTGTCCAAACAGAGGGTTGGTGCCTGGTATTCTATTGTCCTAATGTTCTGAGGCTAATATCTAATAATTTGGTGCCCTGGCATTCCAATCCTCACATAAAGGGTTGCTACCCTGTATCTTGGTGCCTTGGTATTTAAATGAAAAGTTGAGAGTACCAACATGGTTCCGTTTCTTCTGATTAAACTCGTATTGCGTATTACTATTACTATTAGATTCGAAAACTCTTTGGCCAAAATATCTTCTTTTAAAATCAGATCTGATTTTTGTTTTTTATGGCTAGAATGTTGCATCTTCTAACAAATAGTCCCTTCTTCTTGAATTTTTGTCAAATATATTTCATCGAGATATTTGGAGAAATCATCCTTGAAGTTGGCCAAACAGCGATTCTTCCGGTAGTTAGTTTCTGGAATAGATCTTCAGAAGCTTGTGCCCGTCCGTTGACTCAGCTGGTTATTGCAGGCATCACAGGAATTTATACTGATCCGTTTGCGTACTGCATTTCTTTCCACGATATGGAAACTGATCAGCGCTTTCTGATAATTGTGGACACCCAAGGCGACTTTCGTCTTACCTCAAAAATAAGTCACTCGTCACAAAAAACCTTTGCTAACTACCATTACGTAATCAGCACTCTGCGCACTTCATCATTTTCAGCGTCCCGGATTGTATTACGTGTTAGATGGACAAGACTTTCTTGGAATTTAAATGCGTCATCAAAAGTCATGACGACCACTATATCACTTAGAAGAGTAACCTGTAGGTTCTTGATGTAACCATTAATTCCCTCAAGAGACTGATCAAAATCATTACGAAGAGAACAGTCGAATACAACACCATAAAGAAGCCTTCACTTACTATCTGAGATATCACTGCAACACCAGCTGAGATACTTACCGACCTTAATTATCTCGATCCCTAGGTTGAACCAAAGAACAGCGAATCCCTAAAAAGTATAGCTGTATAAAGCCTTGTTATTTCAAATGATGCTCAGAAAGTCTTTTTTTATGTTATTTAATATTTACACCCAGAGCATACTGACGATACTTTAAAGCGATTGATTAATTGAAGTTCCGGTGATGCTGCCAAGGAGGAAGACCGGCGCAATCAGTGGAGAATAAAAGTTACCAAAAAAAAGAGTTCATTCGCTAAAAAGTCATTTTATTGGCTTAATAATTCAAGGTTTTTGACCGGGAGATGCCCTAAAAAAGGTTAAGTGTCTAGGAGAAAGGAAAGAAAGCGAAGGGGGTAGTTTAAAAAACTTGTTTTTTTTCATTTCCAAAAATCCTTTATATGCCGTTGCTAATACAAGATCACCCTGGGTTGTGTGTCTACGGGTAAACGGAACATACTATCCTACATCATAATACAACCTTGCTTAACTCTACAACAGTATTTTAGTGCATCTTTCTGTAGCCTTCATATTTATGAAGTGAACAGAGACGATTACCTCGAACAACCCAAGATTTCGATTCCTCCGTCGATAAGACCGCACATAAACGACCCACCATTAACTACATGCAACGTAAAGTTAACGTAGAGAAAAGGGGTGAGGAGTTAAACCCACCATCTGTACATGAGCATACAGAACCAAGAAATCTATTAATCTGCAGCATTCACAACTGTAGCGCTTAGAAATTCTGATCTTCCTTTACTTCCACAAAGCGCACTGAGGCGACTTATACTGACTAATCTCCATACATGCCAAATCTTCATAAAGAAGAAGGGTAAGGGCTTTGAGTCACCAATATGTAGCTTGGAGCTTGGAAGAACTGTCTATTTTCCTCGTCCATTTAGACCTTTAAACTAACCCCACATGTTCCACCTCGCCCTTTATATCAATTTCTATGTAAACATAGCTCGTGCTCAATTCTTTGCACAACTGATATCTTCAACGGAAAGTCTATCTGCTGTTGTTTCCTTTTAATTTCGCCAACCAGTCCTCAACGTGCTCCAATTCTCGGAAATCAATTTTTAATATTCGGCCAAGTCATTTACGCCTTTTTTATATTACATAACCACTCTTACCATCTCGACTTTAACTTTGCATGTCCAGTTTATTGGCATGGAAAATTTTGACCATGACCTAAACAAGTTACAATTTATAGTTTACAAGGTTATGGTCAAGATAAGCAATAAAAAAAGAAATATGAGATCTAGTGTTATGGTCCTTATTGGAATTTAGAGGACTGCCTTGTGGTACAACCTGGGTGATGTTTCCATCCCTTTTTAGCAGAAAAGAATAGAAACTTTTAAAACATTTAAAACTTTGAAAATTAAAAGTCTTTTTTTACAATGAAAAAATTATTTTGTGCCACTATTCTATTTACAATTCGACTCACCAATTCCCTAAGATCGTGCAAAGTTATTGACTTTAACCACCAGGATGAGGAGGGAGAGTTAATTTATGTAAACCATTGATAAAAAATGAACCAATAAACCTTCAAAAAAAGAAAGAAAATTATACAAGATTCTTTACGTGAAATGGTTAAGCTTCTGAAAAATTTTCTTAACAACAGCTTCTCACTTCTTTGTGCTAATTAGATCATTAAGACACTGGATATTAAGACAAAATTAAGTTAAAAATGCGCCTTTGGCTCACCAAGTATTGTACATCGCTTATAGAACAAACTCTTCCTCCTATCCAACTAAATAATTCATCTTCCGCTGGAAATGCACAACATTAATGTAATTTTTTAGCCCGACAGTCTGGGAGCATCTAAAGATAACAGGCGGAAGCGGCTCCGCGCTTATGAAGGAGATCGCTCGCCCGAAAGGTGCTTTCCAGACTCCTTACGCTGATATAATTTTCGCATCGTGCTTTGAGCTGCGCGAAATTACCCCTCGCGCGCGCCTCGATGAAATATTACGGCGCTTTTATTCGCAAATAAATTAGAAACGCAAAGTTCAGAGCTCTCGTTGATTCTGCGTGCAAATACATTCATAGGAGGACTTTTGAGTTTCTTCCGCCGGCCGTGAATTCGCTCGCTCTTTAGAGTTGCCGGAATATTAATATTTAAATTCAATTAGCGGTCTGTCTGCCATTCCGCTTCGATCCCGGGCCTTTTGGCCGTTTATTATTCCATTAGAGGGCCCGGCTGATTTGCTCGTGAAATGCTTTCAAAGAAGTTGGTTTTGCCTAAATGGAAAGTTTTTTAAGATCGGGGTTTTTAAATTACACGGTGTCCCAATAGGTAACTGATTTGTTGTTCTAAAACAATTTTCATGCATTGCCCTTCTTAAAAAGTACACGAGAGTTTATTTTCGTATCAATCAGATTTACCCAACGTAAAAATAAGTTGTGTTTATGTTGGATACCCTGTATATTTCAGTTGAGATTGTTTTTGGAAGAGGGCCCCGCTTTACCTTCCTCCACGACCAAGTTCTCAAAAGAGGAACAAAGAGAATAGAAGGGAAACTACGAAATAGACGGATGACAATGGAACCCTTCATGGAGAAAGAGAGAGAAAAAATCAGCAGACTGGAAATTTTGTATGAACGAGGAGTTGATCAAATAAACGGAATAAGTAGAACAAATTAGTAATAGCGAAAGATGGCGATAGATGGTGCGATATCCTGTTTAAGACCGTCAAATCTGCAGTTGATCTTTGTTGAAAACAAGGCGACCGTAACGTAATTGCCAGTAGACCCCTCCTCAATGCGGCTTCGTGGAAAAGCTTGGATTAGCCAAAAGAGTTGTTACAGAACACCTGTACATTATTACAGGAGAAAAAGGGGTACAAGCACGCAAGGTCAGACGATTTAATCCAATTAATGAAAGGCTAAACTAAACTTTAAATAGACATAATTAAACAAACGAAAAAAATATTTAAGTTTCAAATTTGAGGAATTACAAAAGCAAAGGGAATTAAATTGATGATTACAAATTTATATTAATTAAATGTCTCTAAATGTTGGAGCGCTCAAAAGAAGTCATTCTTGTAACGTCATATGGCAGCTGTGGAAGTGACGTCACAAAAAGGCACGTGGTGGCTAGGATGCCTGATACAGAGGTGGAATTCTAATGCGGAACCTACTCTGTGCATCCACAACGGTGCGAGTGGTGTTTAAGGGCAGAGAACAGTTTCGAAAGTAACCTCCAGAGGTTACTTCTCGTACGAAGCGGTAGTACCGATGTCATCTTGCGATAACGGGCGGTCAGCTTAATAGGTCCGTTTTTGACGACTGACTGAACTTGACTCCATCAGCAGCAACAGGCTCGCTCTTTAATGCTATTCGGGCTCGACTCTAAGTAATCTAACGCCGCAATGTTGCTGTTTTCCGGCCGAAGGTTTCGTACAGTACAAGTTCGATCATTTTGATCCGCAGACGAAGGCCATAAAGAGAGCCCAACTATTCTATCGCTTACCAGAATATTTCGCACGCACAATTACATCAAGTAAAATAGAGTGTAATTACCCTTTAATTCAATTAAATTAAATTCGGAGCTTTCCTGAAAATATTTAAAAGTAAATCAAACGACTTTATGCAAAGGAAATCTTCAAAACCTTTCATGTTTTTATAAATTATTCAAATCTATGAATCTAAGACAAATTACTTGACCTAGAAAATCAGACACGCAATATCGCCGTTAATATATTGGGACAATTTCAATGTGACATCGATTCGGCTACCCTTCCAACAGTACCAAAAAGGACAATCTTCTGGAGGTTTTTTAAATGTAGATTTACAATCGACGTGTCTTATTTGAATCTTACATATATTAGTAACTTAGATAAATACATGCTGTTCAGCATTTTATAAAGTTGAAGGTGCCCAACAAAAACTTGCTACAAGAAAGGAGTGCCTTTATCACTATGTCACTACTAAAGCAAAAACGCCATAATCTAGGAAAATAAAAGGAACATGAAGCTGAACTTATAGATTCACATCGCCATACAGAATGAAGAAAAACCGGAAAAGCTGCCATCGTTGAAATATTAATTCCAAGGCCACGAAGAGAGTTCACATTTCTCAAAGACCTCGTGTTCATTAAACACTATAAGTCAGAAGGACATAAACTAGGAAATTGAAACCAACACTACAAAGAGTTATAGTCTCTAACGAAGGATGAATTGCTTCAATATTCAAAGATAATGTTCAAAGCTTACATTAAAAAGAGCAGAGTTAGCAATAACCTTTCTGCATGGGCACTAAGTCATTAAAACTTCGAGCACCAATTTTCTACGTAAGGAGACCCTGAAACACCTATCCTTTCAATAAACACTTGGTTCTAGAACATCAAATGGCAACTCTATAACTGGATACTAAGACACAATGGCAACAATGTCGGTCATGAAGATCAGAACACCTAGGCACTGGTCCTCTATATAGAACTCCTCTGTATGCGTATAAAATTCCTGAATTCCTGTAACTAAGCAGCAGGATACCATAATATAGAATTCCAATCCTCTTAGTAGGCACAAAAACACCAGAGTATCATTCATCGATCCTCTGCGTAGATACTGGTACATCAGAATGTTGAGTATCAATCCTCTTGTGGATACCACAGCACAGGGTACCAACTCCTTGAATGCGTCTGGGATCACTGAAACCCCAAGCAGTAACCATCGATCTGAATACGAGGGTACTAGGACGTCCTCTAGTTAAAATAGAGCGCTATCCAACACTAAGGCGTTGGAAAAACCAGAATTCTGGACATTAACCCTCTGTGTAAATAACAGGGCACTAGACACCAAAGTTCTACATAAGTATGAGGTCATTTGAGCCTCAACCATTACTCTTTAGTCTAGAAACCAGGGTACTAGGATACCAGGCGTCAATTCTCTGTCTGGGCACTGAGGTATCAACATACCAAACACTGACTCATCATCTGGATACTATGGCATCGGAACATCGGATACCAATCCCCTTAGTGGATTCAACAAACCTCCGACTAAACACTAAAACACCAGAACGTTGAGCGCGAACCTCTGGTGTGAATATAATGCTACTGAACATTAAACTTTTACCCGAGTATGAAGTCATTGGAGCCTTGATCCTTAGCTTGGACACCAGGGCACTAGGAAACCAGACACAAACTCTTTATCTGGACACTGAGGCATCGGTTACTAAACATTGACTCACCATCTGTGGGTACCAATCCTCTTAATAGAGATCAAGAGACCAGAACACCATTCTTTGAGTGGGCATTAGAACACCAGGACGCTGGGAACTGACCTTCCAACACCAAAATATTTGGCGTAAACCGTGAGCATTAGCGGATGGTGCGACGTTTTAAAACAAAATTATCATGGCCATCGCAGAACGAAGAAAACCTACGACGTCTCTCAGAGTTCAATTCTGAATTCATCGTTAGGAAAGGTTTTTCATCTAGCTTCACTGACACTTCAATGATCTGGCGTTATTGTTGGAATAATGGCTTAGGTAAAAGAATAATCTACAATTATCCCAAGAAAAGTAGACTGAAACAAGCACCAACCATTCAATGGTTAGAAAGTAGTGGCAACTCCTAATCTGAAGATCTACAATGGTTTGGCAGGATAACAGTAGCTTGTTCTAACCATAACTCAACGGAGGCCTAATTAAGTTAGAAAGAGATTTCTTGCCTCAGCGGTACTTCAGGAGCATCCAAATCTTGTCCAATGAGTGAAAATCCCACGCAACCATTTAATTCAAATCGGCCTAAACCATTGTCTGTAGATGAATGGAGTGAATATAAAGCACATGGATGACTTTTTTTACATGTTGATTTTTTCTTAATATTGTATAAATCTCAAAACTTCTTTGGTTACGCATGTAAAACAGCACTTCTTTCTGGAAACTAAAAACTAAACGCCAATAGCTGTTGTAACTCATACTGATACAGAAAATGTAATAAACAGCCTTCTCGCAGCAATTAAATAGCCGCAAATGACTAAATTACAGGAACCAACTCAAACAGTCGCTGCGACATTAAATTACACATTGTGCTGATTACAGCTCAAGATCATAATAATTGCGGCATTTAAGAGCAGACAAATCTTGAAGCAGCAGATCAAATTAAAATTTATCTCTATTTTAGAAAAAAACAAAGTTTACTAAAAAATGTTCATCTAGTTTAATAATTCCAGCCAGTCGTATGTCAGAACAGTTGATTTATCAAAAAGTTATTTCTTCACGGACGTAATTAGTTTGCCTCCTCTATGTTAGTTGTTTATACACTTTTTACTGCTGTCAAATGACAAACGCCATATACGGATGTCATTAAGTGTTCCAAAATAATTAAAGGAACTGTTAATAAGCACACACATAACCTCCATCGACCCTTTTCAGGCAGCCGACATTTGGTCCATGGGCATCACGCTCTACTCGCTAGTGTATGGCTACGTGCCCTTCAAGGATGAGAATATAATCACGCTCTACTCTCGAATAAAGAACCACCCTGTAGAGTTTCCGCAGGCGCCATACATATCTCCCAAGCTGAAGAACCTCATCAGTAAGATGCTGGTCAAGGACCCCAACCACAGGGTTACTCTGCCGGAGATAAAGGTACCCGGTATGCAATGAATCGTGCAAGCACAACCCATATCTCGGTCGCAGGTCCATCCGTGGGTGACCAAAGACGGAAGCTTCCCCATGCCGTCCGAGGAAGAGAACTGCCACCTGGTGGAGATCACTGAGGAGGATGTGGCTAGAGTCGTCACGTCCATACCGAAGCTGGATACCCTCATTCTTATAAAGCACATGCTTAAGCAGCACTCCTTCCAGGTAGCTGAAGATTCTAGTTATGAACTGTCCTCCATATAAGATAAATGATTTCTTAAGAGACTCCAGGTCTTTTAGTTAAAAACTTTAGATTAGGTTAAGTTAACTCACCGATCTGCTTCTCAGAACCCATTCTCCCACAAAGGGGACAACCACAAGGCGCCGAGCGCGAGCGAGGGCCGCCCGAGGCACCTGCACATCGGCAAGTCGGGTCGGTCGAATTCGGCGCCTGGGTCGTGCACCTTCCCCCTGGACCGGCAGATCTCCGTGGACTCTGGGCTGGAGTCTGTCAAGGAGGTGCACTCCGACCAGATCGACTGCACAACTGGGAACAGAACTTAGGCAGAGCAGCATTTAATATCTCTTTGACCACATTGCATTTATTATCTACTTAATATATTATATAAGATACTACTTCTACTTTTTCTGTGCAATAAATGAAATGCATGAGTTGTTTCTCTAGCTGCTCACCTGTCATTGACTGTTCTATAATGAACAAAATGGAAAAAGTGTTTTTTATAAGAACTACACTTTCATGCAACCGCTCTTGACATAGTGTTTGGCTACTATTTGCATCAGTAGATGCAGATGAGCCCAAGTAGCCCATTCAATCACTAAAAATAATTGAGTACCTGTATTCACTTGAACAAGGGGCAATAATGCAGTCGTCTAAGGCGCAATGCTTAACATATCGTCCCTTAACAAAGTTACAGTATGACAATAAAGGTGAATATAAGGGAGCCTTGACCTCTCAGTTCACAAGTAATACTACCTAATAAAGTGAAAACTATCATATTATAAGCTGGATGTTATTACTTTTTTATGCAACACCTATGACAAGTTAAACGTCTTTTGCCCTCTAGGAGCGCACTATAAAAAGACTTTTGTTTAACTTTATATATTATTATAATATATGAACATTAATTTCAGTAAATTTTCATATAGTACCCTAAGGTAGCCTTCATTAAAAAAAGTTAATAAGCATTAAAAGCCTTTTTTGTGTTCTAATTTTTTGTGACTGTTAAGCAATTTTTTGTGAAAATTTGATAATTACATGTAAAACACCCAAAAAGAACTATCCATTCAACTCATCTTTCCACAAGATCACTCGCTGTAACTTTTTTATGCTTTATAAAACAATTAGTAAATTCAAAACATTTGCATTTTTCATTTAAATGCTTTTTACGGTGCTTTTACACATTAACAACGCTATTTATTTATGTCAACAAAGCTCCCGCGCTTGGATCCGCTCGCTGGCGTCACTTCGAACTCAAAATACCGCGGCCGTTCCGCCGAGCGATATTTATGTTTATTCGGCAATATTCCAGAACAGTCGCGTATCCACTAGAATGTTCGCGTGCAGCGATTTCTAGAAAACATGACATCAGTCGCCGACTTGTTGGAATGCAGAGGTCTTGTTACGGGGGGCGTTCGGAAATTCGTTACACTGCCTCCTCCTTAAGGATGATTCATGGAGGTACTCATAGTCTTGACCTTTGTTGCATTGTTGCAGTCAGATAGAAGTAACAGTCCACGGTTTTCTGTCAATTGCCGGCTTCTGCGGATGGTAGCTGGAAACTAGAACGTCGATGCCAGAACCTCAACAGTTCTATCATATTTGGTGCGGCCGGAAAAGTGGACTGTATAGGTAATTTTAAATTTGAACAAAGGGAACTTGAAACAAAGCTAAAGCTAAAAAACACCAACCTGTGGAAACGGCGCTTTCCCGCAGAAATCGGTTCCCTACTGTTGGCCCTGGAGGTTCCAGGAAAAGGATATAAGGGTATGGGTAAAAAGATAGGACAAGTTACCCCGATCTTCACAGCGGAGCCGAACGGTAGCGTCTTTCTTGGTGCAAAGGTTCCTTCGTCGTTCCTTGCCGCGTCAGAGCAAAGAAAATGGACCGAGTTTTACCGGCAAAATTTCATCCCCGAAATGCAATCGGGAAACAAAAGGACCTCCGAGAAGAGGTTAATCTGACTGGCAAAATATGGAATTTCGCCACAAAATTAGCTTTTAACAAAAGCCTCGCAGAAACGAAAACTTCTGTTGCCAATTAAACACGCCGGCGAACTCTCGGTTAAAAATGCTCTCGGCTTACGGAAAATTTAAACTATCGCAAACTAAATTCAAAAAGAACATAGCAAAAGGCCAAGCCCGAACGCTAACAGCAAAAGGCGAAACGCACGGCCCGCGACCTGTATATCAGCGGTTTGCGTGCTCGTACAAATTCGCGGCGATATCTCAAATTCGAAATATACAAGAGGGAAGCAAAAGACGGCCGGCCCTAATTTAAAAATTCAAATAAAAAGTAATTTGTGATTGGCGCAAACAATATTCCTAACTACTCTCCAGTCGAGGCCGTCCAATCCGCCCGCAAGCTTCGGTATTGTCAGGTTCCAAATATTTTCATTCAGCAGATGACTGCGTAGCTTCGTCAGTGTTTCTCACAATGCGCTACAAGTCGGTTTGTCCTCGGAAGAGTGTTCGGTCACAAGGTAATAGATATTTCTGCCGCCGTAATGCATGCGTAACGTCTTTCCGACTTCTGAGCGTTGCTTCCTTAATTCTTCTGTCGAACCAAATTTCGCTCGAAATACACTGGCGATTCCTCTGGGCCTCTTCAGATCACTCGTCACACAGTACACCGCTGCGTATCTTGCCGATACGTGGAATAGGTTTTGTTAGTGCTCTAGTAACACCGTAACGTACGCGCCGAGTTCCACTCAGTGAACTCATGAAGCCTTCGAACCCTGGGTTACATTTCAAGGACATGATATCCGCTGACTGTGATGTTCCATCTCTGACACCAGAACACACTCGATTGAAATGGACGATCCTAGGTTTGCCACTTGATAGTTTCCAGATTTGGTACATGACATCTTTTATCTTCTCGGGCATCTCATATGGACCTTCGTAAGAAAGTTGACGTCATAGCGGTTCTTCATACGTCACTCGCGATGTTGTATCGCACGTTGTCATAGTTCTCTATCATTATTTTTCTCAGGTCACTATAATGTCATCCAAATACACCAAACAAGAATAGCCCATTAAACAATGTCTTCATTAATCTTCAATCAAAGGTCGAAAGGGGGTTGCAAAGCCCTGCCATAGCTCAGACTCAATGTCTGAAAAAGTATCTTTTCTTTGTCTTTGGGGTCCATTTCGACTTGCCAATATCCGCTTTTTAGATCTAAGGTTAAGAACCATTTAGATCCGACCAGGGTGTATATCGTGTCATCAATGCGCGGTTGTGGGCAATTACCTTTCTTTGTGGCATCGTTGAGCCGACGCAAAATATGGTGAACCCGTCGTTCTTCTTAACTTGCACCAAGGGCGAAGTCCACAGGCCTAACGAAGGTTCAATCACGCGATGCTTTTCCACATCCAAAATTATCTTTTCCGCTTCCTTTCTTTTGGCTAGTGGCAATCGTCCAGCACTCTATCGTATGGACGTAGTACCGCCGGTGTCTACTTTGTGACGCACAATATTTGTCCTGCCTTTTGAACCCTTGTCGTATTGGAACACGTCTTGATTCCAGTGCAACAAATCTCTATCTTTCGTCTGTTGGTTAGGACTCGAGCTACTGCAGAATGTGGTGATCACTGCTCTTAATTTTTCAAATACCTTGCCTGATTTTGGCTGGATGCTATCGACTTGATGAACCACCGAAGAGACCGAAATACAATGACCGAGGATTGTGCCTTTCTTCAACGTCCAAGAATACCCGTTAACAACTCCAGCAGCGTAATTGCCTCGATCTTTTTCCCAACATCTTAGCAATCTTTTCTGCCAAGTCCTGCATAAGTGCCTTATTTAGTTGATCGGTATCTGCTAATAATTCTCCAATATTGTCACGTCCCCTGGAAGCCTGTTTGGTGGCTTCAAATTCTAGTGCGTGCGTAAGCGCGTCAATCACTATTTTCGATCTCATCGCTTGCTGGGTTTCTCTATCGTTAATTCCGTCAATAAATATTCGGACAGCTGGTACCTCCAAGAAGTCATCTGGTGATGTTGAGTATAAAAAACGAACAAGACGGGTTATGCCTGCCTCAAATCTATGGTAAACTTTTCCAGATGAGATTCAAGGCGCTTGACAGTTTGGCTGTAACTTTCTTGCACATGAGTGGGCACAATCTGTAGTATACATGTATATATTAAGGCAGTCCCCTCTTCGGTTTCCGACCAACCGTTCGCTCTAGCAGCCGCCTCAAACTGTTTTTGGTAATTTGTCCAAGAAGACTTACCGTCAAAAGTTGGAGGCTGAACTTCATCGTGTTGGCGCAACTCAAATCTTCCAGCCTTCTTCGCTGCCTTCATTAAATTCGTCCGACACGCCACTGGAAATGATCTTGATCGGGACACTGAACCTACCTTCAGTCTCTTTTTTCTCTTCTAGGGCATCAATCGCCATCTTTAAAAAAGGAGAGTTTACAAAAAATAGTTCTTCCGAGCGCAATAATAACGAGACGGGTGAAAACCCCGGAAAGCCAACTTTAGAAAGAGAAGCAAGTCATGCATGTGACCTTGTGACTCCCGCATATTGGGTCAAATAACAGCCACAGGTCTGAAATTCATTTACGAGGAAGATACCGACCTAAGGTATCAGACGCACATACACACACATACAGACAGACAGACAAACACACAGAAACAGGCAGAATTGTGATCGCATTAACTTTCGTCTACGCCTTACAGGCTTTCTAAATTAATAATGGTACGGCTCCAACTCCCCGCATGGGAGCACGGGCTGTGAACTAAGAGGTTGAGGCTCTCATATGTTCGCTCTCTTTGTCCGGTAGTCGCGCGATGTGGCAAGCACCACACCTTAGACGATCGCCATTATTACCCCTTGTTCGAGTGAAAGCAGGTACTCAATTATTTTCAGTGACTGAGTAAGCCACCCCTCAGAGAGCACCGGGTCCTTCAGCATCGTCAACCATGGGACCACGCCAGCTCTATCGCTACCTTTGCTTCACTAATTTAGCTTTTAATTTCCTTTAGAACTTCATTAATTTCTTCCTTATTTCTTCAACGTCCAACGTTCTAGAAAATTTCCGAGCTCAAATCTGCTTTTATATTATTCATATTAGAGTTTAAATTTGTTTTATTTGAATTCAAATCTTATTTTAAATTATTTATATTCAAATCTGCTTTTAATCCACTCGGCGTGGTGTCACATCACCCGCAATTTCAACACGAAAAGTTCTGGATCCTCGCCAGCGTCTAATAAGACTCCAATTTACGCGCTGCACTCGAATCTGGTACAACGTACGCGAACACATGGGCGCCACCTGCATTTCTAGAAGTGTGACGCAATGCAGATGTTGATCAGCCGTGTTAGGAGGGGCGTTCGCAAATTCTTTAGAATACTCGAGCAAGTTAAAGAGTTTGAAGTATATTGCAACGAATTTTCGAATGTTCCCCGTCTCCTAGATTTTTGTCGTTACGCTCGGGCGGCCGACATAGTGCCACACCAGGCGAACATTCCCGACATTTCCAGGTGTTTAGAGACCGGAGCTTTCAGATGTTTTCGAGCCCTTTCTGGTAACTTCAAATAGGCATAAATATAGCGCAGTGAGGCGGCCGGGGGAGATTCGAGTGGCGGCAGCGAAGTGTAGCGAAAGAAGTGCAACATAAATAGTGCTACAGTATAATTTTACGTTATTAACTGTATGCGTTGTGTACATAAATAGTGTTAAATAATTTAATCGCCTGTAAGTATTTTAAGTAGATTTGCATGAGTTACTCACTACTGCGAAGAGCAAAAACGTTACAATATAAAATACGTTAAATAGAACTTTAATGTTATTATTAATTTTCTGCTCATACTCTATTGGGACAACGGACTTCTGATTATTGTTCTGTGCTTAGTCTTTCCTGCAAAGTATTGAAGGAAATGTCATGATCTTTTGCAACTTGGCAGATGTTTGTGCTATTCGTTGCAATTTCGATAGCTTTTTGTAGACTAATTTCACTCAGCTCATCTTTTTGGAGATCATAGCCATTTTAGAATTATAAAAGAAAATGAATTATAATAAAGGCAAAAAAAAACAGTTATCTGCAGATAATACTGCTCACTGAGACCAAAAATCAATGTAAATTAAAGTGAATAATAAAAACCACAATATATGTAGCTACTAAGTAACGAGGTAACTTTTTATTTCTATTTTTTTATAGGAAAAAACAAAAATAATAGAGCGGCCTAGGTACCACAGTTAAAATTATAAGAATATGACAAAACATAATATTCACCTTGACAAACCCAAATATAAAGAACACATCAAAAATTGCAAGCAACCGTCCATCATAAAAATAATACCAAAATATTTTACTAAAACACAACGAAAGTAACATATTTATAACCAAAACTAATTCTTGTAGTAAACCGGTTTTCAAGATGCACAATTATTTTGATCAAATCAGTTGCCTCGATTTCACCAATAACGCGTTGGGTTTCTATTTGCAGTTCAGGAATTGTTTGTGGTTTGGTAGCTTAGGCATTGGACTTTACAAAACCCCAAAGGAAAAATCGCATGGCGTCAATGGCAAGATCTGGATGGCCAATTAACATCAGCATTTCTGGAAATCGCACGACCAGGAAAACGTTGCCTTAACAAACTGATGGTTTTTGTTGCTGTATGGCATGTGGCACCATCCTGTTGAAACCACATTTCTTTGAGGCCTATATCATCCAATAGATCCCTCAAAAAGTTCGATATGATGTCACGATATCGTACTCCATTTGCAGTTAAAGCTTTGGCCAAACTCATTCTCAAAAAAGGACAGTCTAATTACACTTCCAGCCCATAATCCGCGCCAAACAGGGCTCTTTGTGGGTGCATCGGTGTTTCATCAATAGCATGAGGATTCGCCCATAGCCGAACCAGTTTTCCTCATTTTTTAATTAATCTTCGAACGGTGGACTCAGTAAGTAAAGTATTTTACACTTTTCGAAGTCTCCATTTTTCTAACCTCAAATGTCAAACATTAGGGTTGCCAACTTAAATATAAAAAATGCTGGAAAATTCAAATCCGATCTACCCGATGGGCTACCCATTACAAGGCAATACCATCATCCCAAACCGCCAGTTTGGTTTCAAAGAGTCATTTTACCATTTAATAAGTCCGTAGAATATTATTATTCAAGTTAAAATATTGCTCCCCCGCTGTGTATTTATTATCCCTGAATCATTCTTAGAAAAATGCCTTCAAATAAATTTTGATCAACATGTAACTGCTTTTTATTTAATTAAATTGAAAGTACCTAATGATAATACATCTGGTATTGTATCTTATCTATACATAAATGAAGGTTCTTTTACTACAATTTTTATTGATGGTGAAGTCATCATGGTTAACCATAACAGCAAAGAATCTACACCAGTGTTTAGATAAACTGAACCAAAAATAGCATATCAAATTCTTCTTCTCCCTTCTTCATTGTAGTTCTTCCTCACGATTATAGTGACTCTCTGCACCTTCTTGCTGATCTTCCAGGTGATCGTTTTCCTATCGGCAATTTATCTCTGGCTATCCGGACTGATCGGTTTCCATTCATATTTTAAATGTGGTTATTCCACTACCTCCTAACAATAATCCATTCATTTACTGGTTGTACGTTGCACTAGTTCCTTATGTCCTCGCTTCTCATTCTCTCTTCGTATTTTTCCTGCTATCCTTTTTAGTTTTTATCTCGACTGTTTCCGTCACCTGTCTAGTTTTTTGTCTCTCTTTGTCTCTGCGCCGTACTTATGTTAATATTGGTCGTATAGTAGGCTTGTAAATTCGACTTTTGACCTTTGTATTTATGTATTTGTTATGCCATATCTTCATATTATATCTTTCACATATCTCTACAGTCTTCATTAGTAATCGTTGGAGCTGGTCTTTGCTTTCTGTTACCAGGACAGCATCATCAACGTAGCATACAATTATGTCTTTGTCCTACATCCTTCTGATGCTTTCATCTTTTTTACTACCTCGTCAGTACAGGATCTTCCTTTTCTAAAACCTCGTTTGTTGATGGGAGTTATGGTGTTTTCTATTCTTTCTTTTATAATTTTTGTAGTTAGCTTAAGTGAGGTGTTTGCCGATCGCCCTTTTTGAATATTGGTATAATTATGCTATTTTTCATGTTTTAGGTATATTTTCTTTGTGAAATATCTTTTTTGGGAGTTGCAATAATTCATTTTCAAGCGCTTCGGCTCCATATTTTAGAAGTTAATTGTATATTTGATTATTACTTGGAGGTTTTGTATTTTTTAATTCTTTTTTATTTGTGATTTCATTTCTTCTAAGATTATATCTTATTCTTCGTTTCAATATTATTTACTACCACATATTCGTTCATATCTGCCCTACTACTCCTTATCAATCTTCATATTTGCCTTTGAGTGCTATAAAAATCACTTTCTTTAAAAAATTTTCCCGATAGATTTCTTTAATTTTTCTAATGTCGCTGTTGTCTTCATTTCTTACCGCCTTATTGTAGCTTTTTGGCTTTTTGGTTAATATTGTGATCTATAAATGCTTTTTTTTCTTCGCTCAGCCTCTTGACTTCTCCTGTAAACCATGGTGTTTTTCCATTTCTTTCCTTACTAGTTTTTATCTTTGTTTCCGGTGCCTCTTTCAAGCTCTTTAGCATTTGTTTCTAACTAATGCCAGGCCTCATCAACATCTGTCATTAATGTGTTGTTATTTCTACTGCTGCTCGACAAACGATTTTTATGCCGAATTGCTCGTCTTCAGTTTTTGCTCGTCGCTTTTTTGGTTCTCTGTCCTTAATTCGTTTTTTGGTATTGGTATGCTTAATTTTTCTAGCAATAATCTGCGTTCACTGCTTATGTCCGCTGATCTTAATACTTGTTCTTATTTTATTGCTCTGTTACGTATTATGTAACTGATTATAGACTTTAACCCTGTTTTGTTGTACTAAGTACACTTGAACTTAGCTAGAAGGTTCAAATATGTGTTACATATTGTTAAATTGTAATCTGCGCATGGTTGTATTAGCAGTTCACCATTTTGGTTGATTTTGTCTTAATTAAAGGTTCGTTTCATCCCACTCGGGCGTATAGATCTCTCGTTTGTTACATGTGCTATTTCTTTGTTTAATTCCTCAATGAAAGCTTCTTTTCCTTGCTTCACAACTACAAATAGCTTCTCTCTTTCGATTTTTAAGGTAACTTTTAGTTTGTTTAGATATTTTTGTATATCAACATTGGAACTCCTTCTTCTTATTTTATTATTAACACCGCTATAGGTCAGAATGTATAAATTGTTTTGTGGTATGTCTTGTCCTTTCTTTTTAATTTATGTTAATGCGCACATGACTTTATTTCTTCCAGTTTGCATTACTGCTTCCTGATCTTTAGTATTCCATCCATTTTATGTTCCCGGTATTATTTGCTTTCCATTGTTTCTCTTTATTTGCGCCTTGGTTGTTAAATTAATTAACCTCTTATTTATCTTTCGCCGGATCGTTACCATTCGAGCAGTCTGGGTTCCGAGGCCATTTTGTCTGTTGTAATCCATAATTAATGTTGGGGGGCGAATCGTGTCTCTTCCATTTTAGTTTAAATTGGGGCTTTGCCCGCTCTCTGAAAATACACACGTTATCGGGTAAGATAACTTTTAAATTCAGCTTTAAAATGTTAACGGCGGCCAGCTCACACCTCACAGAGCACAGGCGCAATAACTGACACGTACTTGCTCTGCAAAGTTAAAACCGCATTCGACCATTCGTTTCCGCATCGAATTCTTCACCCTCTCAGTCTATTAACCCGCTGTAAAACCACATTTTCTTTTAAGTCGGTTTACGTCCTGGATGTGCATTTGACAAAGCCGTCCTGTCTGCTGCTTCTAAGCCTAAAATCAACGTCGCGCCCAAAGAAGCACACTTTCCATGAGTCGCTCCCAGCTCTTCCCATTTACAGATAAAGAACGCAAGCAACATGTGTGTATCCTTCTTTTTCTATATTAACGGATCTGTTGTGGGAAATTGAGGGGCACCATTAAGGAAAAGCTGTACCCAGAAGCGAGGAAAACCAAAAAAGTGTTGCTTGCCTGCCCTGCTTCATCGCCCGACCGTCTACGCTGCCGGGCCACCAGCATTGTTGTCCGGCCTCTTGTCCCGCCACCTGCATCCCCGTCTAGTCGCCGTCAACTGCCCGCTAACTCTTAGCGTTAAGTTAGAATAGGATAAATTAAGTTAGGAATAGTCAGCTCTAGTTTTGATAAATATATAAGTGGTGAGTGCGACTTCATTTGCCCTTTTCTCTATTTTTTTTTTATCTTTTTGTAACCAGTCTCTGCTACGCGTTGCTTATGATCGCGTATTTAATTAATGTTTATAGTGTATGTTCCAGTGCGTTTTTTTGTACAATAATTACCGTATCCATAGCCCTTTTCTTGCCGGGGTTATTGGGTCCCATGAGCATTGTTTATTTTACGATGAGTAGATTGCTGGTCTGTCCCGCTGTTCGCCCCAATCTCTAATTACCTTATTTGAATTTTAAATTAGGGCCGGCCATATTTTGCTCCCTCCTGTATATTTTAGCGGCGGCGAATTTGCCCGACCACGCGGAGCGCTGATATATAATGCAGCGTCCTTCTGCCTTGCTTGTCTAGCTCTTCGCTCTTTTCGCTCGCTTCTTTTTGAATTTAGTTGTGCGGGAGACCGGCTTTAAATTTTCCGTGGCCGAGAGCGTTTTGACCGAGAGTTCGCCGGCGTGTTTGATTGGCGGCAGAAGTTTCTATTTCCGCAAGGCAGTTTTGTTGAAGGCTACTTTGTGGTGGAACTCGACATTTTGCCGACCAGATTAACCTCTTCCTGGAGGTCGTTTTGTTTCCCGATTGCATTTCAAAGTTGAAATTTTTGCCAGTGAGACTCGGTCCGATTTTCTTTGCATCTGACCCGGCCAGGAATCAAGAAGGAACCTTTGCACCAGTAAAGACGCTTCCGATCGGCTTCGCTGTGAAGATTAGAGTAACTTGCCCTATCTTTTCACCCACACCCTTATTTCCTCTTCCTGGATCCCCCAGGATTACAGTACAGGGAACCTATTTTTGCCGAAAAGCGCCGTTTCCACAGGTTCGTGTTTTAGCTTCGGCTTTTGTTTGAAGTTCCTTTGTTTAAATTTAAAATTACGATACAGTCCATTTTCGGCTGCAACACCCACCAACCCTCCTTCTTTTTCCGAACTTAGGACCGGCAATGGTATCCAATGCACTACTCAATTTGGTAAGAAGTTTAAAAAACTATATTGGTTATTTGGTAAAAAATCAAATAAACTTCTTGACTACAATACTGTGTTCAGATATATGGGCATATCGCATTAAACTACGTACAAAAGCAAAACTCCAACATTCAAATAATAGAAATATTTCAACCAACAATTCTATATGCAATATACTATGCTACCGCGGAACGTGGAACAACGCCTTGTGATCAATTTTCTTGTTGGAGAAAATATCTCGTCCGCTGAAATTCACAGACTTCAACAACAGTATGGGGAAGAGCTTCTCTTACAGAACCGTGTATTTGAGTGGTATAAGTGCTTCAGAGAGGGCAGAGAGCGCGTGGAGAATGAACCACATAATCGTCGGCCGCGAACATCCGTCACCGAGTCAAACATTGATCGTGCAGACGCGCTTATTCGCCAGAATAGGCGCAGCTCTATCAAGGAACTTGAAGGAATGCTGTCCATCAGTGTTGGTAATGTAGAAAATATCGTAAAAAAACATCTTTACTATCGCGGACGCGAACCAAATGGTGAGCATGCAAGCTGTCAGTCGTCTGCTACAGCAGTTTGAAGACAAAGTTAATACATTTTTGAAGTCTATAGTGACCACCGATGAAACGTGGGTGGGTGTACTACTTCATTCCCAGTCCCAGCAGTCATCATGCGAGTGACGATATACCAGTTCTCCCAAACCCAAGAGAGCGCGGAGGAGCCGTTCTGCAATCAATGCAGCTTATTACTCAGACTTCCTGATAACAGACGTGAAGATAGGTAAAAAGCGGGTAGTCGAAAAGAATAATGGAACAATGCATTTTATCAAATTCCTTGTTGGAGAAACTCCAACAACAAAATGGGGAAGAGTGCCTCTCCATTTTGTCGTTCATTTGGTCGCAATAGGTCTACTATATCTACTAATATACAACTTTAAACTTAAGGCGCCACAAGAAGTGTTGCTAATCTATTTAAAAATTAAAAAATAAATTAAGTTGACTCAAAACATTTATTTTATAGATTCCAACTTAGGCATATAGGAAACAGCAGCCCCAAGAAACATTTGCGTTGCAAAAAGAGACTATCGGTTAGAATACCATAAAAGTATAATCGTATAAACTTAAATATGGCGACACAATCTCCAAGATAATCCGACCACAGGTATACATAAGTTATGACGTGAAATTGGAACTTCTAAACGATTTATGCATTACCCCCCTCATTGTACTCGAAAAGAGGTGCAAAGTGATGGCACATATTTTGAATCAAACAGAAAGGGGTTGAAATTCATCGATAATTTTTTATAAATTCTCATGATAAACCGTCGTAGTCGCCCGATGCAAATACGATTGAGAATGTGTGGGCATACATCAAGCATAAGCTTCGCGGAAGAAAAGTGTTCGCTTTGAAGCGTCGTCGAATTTGGAGGTCCTTGTCGGATGAATACGCCAGCAATTTCGTCGAAAACATGCCTCGAAGATGCCAGGCAATTATCGACGCCGGTTATAACTGGACACATTATTGATAAAATAACATCTTTGTTCTGATGAAGTACAACGTACTAATGCCGAACACCGTTGTCCTCGGTCACTGTTAGAATCTAGAGAGATCTGATTAGTGCTACAGCCTGGCGGTGTCCACTATAAACTAATTCAGAGGGCGAGCGCCTTTCTAGCTGTGTATTATGAGTGTGCAAATCAGTTTTTTCGGAACTTTTGTTAGTAAATGGGTGCTGATTTGGATAAGAGGTTTGGAGTAGTTAGCCTGGTATCATCAGATTCTACGTTTCTTTAGCTATTTATTAAGTAAGGAGAAAGTTTGGAAGCTGTGAACAGTCCAAGGTTAGATTAAGAAATTACCACGAGGTGTCGTTTCGGGAAATTCCGAACAGTCTTCGGAATCGCCTCGCTGGTGTTCGGTACTGTCCTTAATGGTTTGTTACGGCAAATTTTTGTGAACAAATAAATATTACCGTTTTATGATTGCTGAAATATGGATTATTTATATTGGTCCTTCTTAATACTAGGGTACATTTAGAAAAAACTGTTCCATGAGAAAATGATGTACACAAATCGCAGGATAACCAAGGAATAATAAATATTCCTAATAAATAAAAGAGGAATTGCGGGTTTTGACATTTTTAAAGAAAATTTGTCGTTCAAAACTATTTCTCGTTGCATTTTTTAAGTTTCCTAAAATTAAATTCTTTCGTCATCCATTAATTACGTTAGCACCTCGGGAGGAAGTCAAGAAAATCTCACGCATGCTCACACTGGAGGAAGTCAGAAATGGCCAAAACATGCTAACGTAATTAATAGACGATTCTTAAATATTTCTCAAAAGTGTTTTAGTACAACGGCCTATAAGCAACTTTTTTTTATTAGGCTACAGATGGTGAGAAATCGTAAATGAACTACCGAAAAAGCCAAGTGGGATGAACACTCCATGATGGCTGGAATGAATGACGTAAGAAACAATGTCAAAAAATTAAGAAGAGCATCAAAAGCTTATAAAATACTGGTGGCTACTCTTACTGATAAACTAAAGAGTGGTGAACAGAAAAACCTACTATTGGGAGGAAACCTACTTTTACTGAAGATCAAGAAAGTGAAATAGCAGAACATGTGCTGTTGTAAGCTTTTTTATAACTAGCAACATCCTAAATGACTTCAACAAGTTTTCCAGAATGGCAGGGCAAGATTGGCTTTATAGATTCCTTAAAAGGAACTCGAAGATTAGTGGAAGAAAACCAAAGGCAACTAGTGTGAGCAGCATCGCTGTCTTAAACAAAGAGGAGGTTGGAATCTTTTTTAACAACCTTTCTTCTATAATAGAGAAACATAACTTGGCAACTATGACGAAACGGGAATATCAACCGTCCTAAAGCCTGGAAAAAAATTTAGTCGGAAAGGCGTCTCACCAATGTTTATATTTACAAAAAGAGGTTTAGCTCTCTTTTAAGTAGAGGAGAACCACCTAACACGATTTATCACTGTAGCTCTAATGGATGGACAATCGAAGAGTTATTCATAACATGGTTAAAACACTTCATTGAAATTGCGAAGCCTGCTGAACAAAACCCCAAACTGTTATTAATGGATAACCACAAAACTCACACCATATTGTTGTTAGGTATTCTTCCACCACACGATGAGAGGACTCTAGCCTCTTGACTTTTCCTTTGGATCCTTGAAGGCTTCTTTCAACAAAGAATGTGATTATTTTTTGAAGTCACATCTTCACCAGAAGATCACCCCTTATGATATGGCTGGTATCTTCAACAAGGCTTACAGCAGACTAGCAAATATAGAAAAGGAGTAAGTGGAATTGCAACTGCTGGTATTTATCCCCTTGACTCAGAAAAGTTCACAAATAAAGATTTTGCTGTTCAACCAATAATAGAACAAGAGAATCCTCTGTTACCAATCATAGAAGATGGTATCCAAGAAGAGAACATATATTTCGATTGAAGAGGAAAATCCAAGCTCAAGTTTAAATACACTTAATCAAAAACCTGAAGTTGGTGGGTCAATTCCATCAAATGTCGAAATTTCTACACCACCTGCTTCTGGAATGACGTTATTTAAACTAATTTCTCCCACTCTTAATTTAAAATCAAACCCCCAATACGACTTCAAAAGAGAAACTGCAGAAGAAGCATATCTTTTGAATCAGAAGATAAAGCTAATATTGATGGACCATTATGTGATAATGACGTTGATGTAACGACCTTCATCGAACCTCCTGGCACTTCAAGAGAGAGGTCTAACTTAAACGACATGTCTTATGTGTGGTGAATTCGGTAAGAACGAAGAACTCTGGTTCAGGTGTCGTTTGTGTCCTGATTGGATGCATTGAGACTGCAGTAGTGCAAAGATTGCAGAAAATTTTATTCCTGATTTCTGTAGGCAGCGTTAAGTTCTAAGCCAATTTCAACTCTCCTGTTGATGTTATTTTTACAATTTTTTACGAACATAAATACAAAAGTTATTTATATCGATTAAAAATAATTACTAGCTTTATGTTCATTGGAAAAGTGGATTCTGTCATTTAAGTCACTAACTTCATAAAAAAAACTACGTAATTTATTCTACTTAGCTGACCCTGTTCAGAATTGCCCCCAAGGCCGTTCAGTAATGTACCCCGCCCGGAGCAATTCCTAACAGTGTAAGCTCTTACAAAAAAATTCTAAGAAAACTTGAACTATAAAGTCGAATTGTGGTTTTTCAGTAGATAATGAAACAGGGTATCTACCCATAGTAAATTTGTTGATGAAATATTACAAATAATTGAGTAATTAGAGATTTCCCCTAAGTGTTCGGCATTACCCTGCTCTCCCCTATAACTGAAACAAGGATTTAACAATTTATGTAATTTTTCTTTGCTTGCAATTTAACAAGATCTTATCTTTCACTAAACTGCTTCTACAACGCTTCAAGAGGAATAGCAGCATTTTGTGCTCAATTTATATACATACACATTTTTTTATGAACAACAAAATTGGGGAAGGCACAGACTGCGCATGTCCATATAATTCGATGTACAAGATCTTTTTAATAACTTGTAAAATTCATTTTTGGAGCTCGTGCCACTCGGACAGCATCGATAGAGGTATACATGAACTCCCCTTGGTTCAGAGGACAAATACGCACATCTTACGCGTGGCCACAAAAACTCCAACCTGACGAACTGAGCTTTTTATAATCATGATGCTTTCATAGGAAAATTTGTGGCCGAGAATATAACGAAATACATCAAAAAAGATTTTAATGTTATTTAATATTAGGTATGCTAACTATGAAGTGATCATGCATAATTAAAACTTTTTTGAAATACCAGTTGGTGAGTCTTAGAAATGTGCATATCTATGAATATTACCTATGCACCTATAAAGTTGATCGAAAATGTCTCATAGTTCACTAAAGCCACAGTAACGAAAACATCTCGGAGCACTATTTCTGTAGTTACATTACGGGAGATACTTTAAATAAAAAATGTGCAAAGGGTTCATGGAAAAACGTGCATTAAACGGAATATATTTTATGTCGTAACAGTGATCTCATCAGAAGTTTTTGAATTTCATCAATCAACTTATTAAACTTCTAAACTTATTTATTTTAAAGAGAAACGAAACAATCTTCATTCTCTCCTTCTACCTAGGATGCTACGTTGGTCAATCTTACTAGTAATGACAATACAAGTTCAATGGAAAACTTCAACATTAAGATTAAACGAGAACAACTACGAGATTTCAAATAAACATACAATCTCATGGTCACTGCAGAATCTCCCACTGCGAGATGCAAGATTCGTTGAAAGAATCTTAATCTTGAACCCTATTAAACCTTATATAAACTATTTTTCACTCTTTAAGCAATACATGTATTTAATATCACAAATACAATAAGAGATGTAATACTACAACGTAAATTTAATCGTTACTTACACTAGAATGAATACAAAGTATTATATAAAAGTTTTTTACTAACTTTTGTGTAACTTTATAGATATAGAAACTAAAATTCCGCTTTGGAAATCCGCTGCTACAGAGAGCTCTCCTGATTTAACAAAGTTCTTCTAATGGCTGACAAGAGGGCATTCAAAAGGTTTTTTAAAAAATATTTAAAAGTGATTTTTATAGTAATATTTCAGATAGGTTTTGTAGTTACAAATAGTGCAAGTGAAAAATGGCCCTCCTCGGTGGAACCGCATATGGTAACGTAAACGTTGTTTTGTCAAACAGGTGTAGCCACAATCTGTACATTTTAAAGGTCCTTCAGAATTGTTATTATTTACATGCTTTTTGCTACATTCTTAGTCACCTGATTCACAGCTAATCTGTTTCTTGTCATGTTGCACCTTTAAGTGCCGTATAAGATTTTTCCTCCTCTTAGTTTTATGTTTACAATGGTAACACTCATAGGGGTAAACGTCCTCATGAATTGCCACATGCCTTCTCAAGTAGTTCATTGTTATACAGCAGTAGTCACACAATTTGCATTTAAAAGGTTTTTCAGCGCTGTGGGTTTTCAGGTGACTATTTAAGGAATATTTCACATAGGTCTTATAATCACAAAACGTGCATGCGAAAGATGGCCTTCCTCGATGGGACAACATATGGCGACGTAAACTTACTTTCATCAAACACATGTATTCACACTCTGCACACTTTAAAACCACATCAGAATTGTTATCCCTTGTACATTTTTTGCTACTTTTGTGGCGACTTAATTCAGAGTCAACTGGTTTCTTGCAATTATGCATCTTTAAGTGGTCTATTAAGGCTCTCCTTCTCTTGGCTTTATAAGAACAATGATAACACTCATAGGGATAAATATCTTTGTGAGTCTCCAGGTGATAATTTAAGGATGCCCTTCTTTTACAGCAGAAGTCACAAAATTTGCATTTAAATGGTTTTTCAGTACTGTGAATTTCCACGTGACGATTTAGGGAACATTTCATAAAAGTCTTATAATTACAAATTGTACATGCAAACGATGGCTCTTCTCGGTGGGACAGCACATGGCGGCGCAAATTTTTTTTCGACAAACAGGTGTATTCACAATCTGCACACTTTAAAGGCCTATCTAATTTGTGGTTGGGCTTATTGCCGAAAGTAAAACTTTCGCAGTGTCCTCCATTTCCAGAAAACGTTTCATCATAGTTGTAGTTACAAAGTGCACGATTGGAAGGTTCATTGCTACTATGAATCTGCATACAAACTTCTAACGTTTCATTGCTTTTAAAACACTCTTGTGTTGGAAGATCTACACTTAACTCATTAGTTTCACACTTTATTTCAATTTCTTCAACAGTTGGACATTCCAATTTAGTGAATTTATAATCTTCTTCCTTTTTGATTGGCAGTAAGTCTGCACCTAGATGCATACTATTAAATTACATACAATTAAACGCAAAGCTCACCTTTTGCTTCCACATCTTCATTAAGTGCACGTTCAACAGCTGTATCCAATTCTTCTTCATCGTTCGGTTCCTTTTTGATAGCAACAAAATTCATTGTGGATCTTGATCGTTTTTGTGGTTAATAAAATTTGAGGTTAAGGTCGTTGTGGTGACGTCATAGTAGTTCAGAAGTGGTAGTTCTATCACATTACGTCGGAGCCTTTGTCTCCTATCTTGCGATTTGACACGAGCAACTCGTGAATCTCAGAGTTCTCAAATAATGGAGTTATTATTACAATGTCGTTAAAGGAAGAACCAAACAAAGAAGTAGCTATTGAGTGTCCGTTTAATTATTTACCAGCAACAGGTGAATTTTGCGTTTCATTAAATTTGAGCTAAACGTAAACGTCTTAAGTGGACAACTTATTGCTAAATTGCATTACCCGGCTAACCTTCGCTTTATCGGACCTAACGATATTCCGGATTTTGGTGTCAGTCAATTCGTATCGACGAGCTGAGGAAACTTCGTGGGCAAAAATTACGCCCACTGAAAATATAAATTGGAAATACATTGTTAAATATGTTTTCTATGTCCATAGACAACATTGTTTTTGGTAGTCTTGATAAAAAAATCGATGATACTTTCTGTAGTTATAGAAAATATATTACAAAAAAATTCTTGCTAAAAACCTAATCTAACCATATAGCGTTGAACCTAACCTTACATTCTCGAAGACGACAAAAACCTAACGTAACCTTGTCTAAAGGGAACCTAACCTTTAATGCGTGACAGTTTGACGTCGGAAGATAATTGCAAACAAATAGAACAGCAATATTTGTTGATTAAAACAATTAATGCTGATTCTTTAACCGTTACTTAGGGTTTCTAGGGAGCACCTCATCGAGGTGGTCAGCTTTTAGTCCTCTGGTTACGTTCTGAAAAAGAGCACGATTTAGTAACGATGGTCATCATAATAACGGCGCACAGCGCCGAACATATTGGGTCCACCTTCTGCGGAACCAGTCTTTGGTTGGGCGTCAGGTTACCTGGATCCGTTGAGGTGTGTGGTCTCATAAACAAATGAAAAGCTTGGCGTCAACTAAACGCAATGAAAGCTCACTGTTGACCAAGTGCTGCTCACTCTTTTCTACTAGAATGTCACGTGATGCGTGACGTATCACATCACGTGATAATACTTTTCAGAAAGTTTAAATCAGCTGTAATAATGACCTAATAAATTCCTAGAAGCAACTGTTCTTGTTTATGAACCTTCAAGGTTTTGTAATACATTAATTCAAAAATAATCAGTTGAGTAATTCAGTAACTGTAACTGTAAGACCAAAAGGCGACGACATCCCTATATTAGCCTGGTTAAATTGTTTAAATTGTTAGTGCATCCGAAAGATGAAAAGAAGTTTTCTTTCCTCTCTCACCTTTATCATGGAAATTGTTGCGGTTAGCTGTCATTCCTTTTATTCTCCTTAGATAATTCCATACATTTTGTATTCGTTTCATTTCTACTTACATGTTTAATGTTTCCTTGATTTTTTCCATCCTAGGATCTTGGCTAGTTCGGTTTTAAATGCTTTTACTATTTAAAGCTTCCTTATATTTCCTTTTTATTAATCTACCATTTTGATAAGCGTCAGCGTGACGTTTAACCTTCGTGGATTCAAAATTAGGTTCGGTTCCCTTTAGTCAAGGTTACGTTAGGTTTTTGTAGTCTTCGACAATGTAAGGTTAGGTTCAACGTTGCATGGTTAGGGTGTCTTTAACAAAAAATGTTTTCGTAATGTATTTTATATGACCATAGACAGCATTATCGAAAACAATGTTTAAAAAATACATTAGCAATGTATACCCAACGGAAACTTGCAGTAGGCATAGCTTTTGCTCTCAAAGCTTCCCAATTTAGAAATAGTTAGAATTCGTCATTGGCTCAAGGACACCGACCATTGAATACGATCCTTCATCACCGTTACTAATACTATCCACACCGGATACTGAAACGAATCCGTCCCCATCTCTAGCCAATTTCGAAGCGTCAGCAACTTTTTCACAATCATTTGTTAACCAAGGCGATATATAGTTTAAAAAGCCAAACTGCAATTTGTGATCGAACTTACAGTATTATATTCATTATTTGCCAAAGCAATTACTTACTTCTTGGTCCTTAGCAGTTCATCGAAGAGCATGGCCTCTCTTTTATGAGTTTCCCAACTTTTATTTCATTAGAACATACTGGTCAGGCCCGCACCTAGTCTTGCACTACCTTTTGCTGCTGTCTTTCAGTTGCTAACTCCTACTTCATTCAGGCCTTTTCCTACCATATCCAGCCAAGGTGCTTTCAAGTTTCCGCATGATTACTCTTTTAACCTTTCTTTCTTCCTTCATCTTCTGTACGTATCGCAACCAGCCCAGTCTATCACTTGTGATTTCACCTAGTATACTTGATGCGTCGTACCTCTCTCTTAACTCGTAGTCATATCTCCCATGACACTCCCCGTTGTCTTCCATTGGTCTAAAGATCTCTCGTTGCACTTTTCATTACCACCTGTTCAATACCTATGTCTGTCTTTTGTTCAGTGTCCACACTTCTGCTCCGTATGTTGCGGTGTCTTAGAATATTTTTATAAACTGCTAACTTTGTATTGATGGATATATATTCAGCCTTAAAAACATGTCTTAGTACATAACAGCTTCTATTTGCTGCTATATCTCCTGCTATTTCGTTTGTTTCGGTTATTATTCAAAGGTTTGGTTTGTCTCAAGAAGTTGCTTCTGTACATTTTCGTTCCTTGATGCGATCATATACTTGGATTTTGTCCAACCTTAACTGCGTTCTGTTGGAAATATCTATATACATCTTTCAAATCGTTTATCGTTCTGATATGACCACATCATGTGCATAAGTGAGGTTTTGTACCGTTCTATTTGTAATCATACCTTCAGTATTAAAGTGGAGTCTTCTTGTCCTTTTAACGCCAAATTGAACAAGACAATCGAGAGATTAATCACAAATTCTTCCGGTGACTAGCCTTGTATTCTTACTATCGCTTTGGAATCTCTTGGGCACATCTTTACCGTTTTTATTATTTTTCTTGGCGCATTTAATTCTTCTAACGCTACATACATTTCTTCTCTTAGAACAGCGTTGTATGCTTTGCTGAAGTCAATAAAAAGATGATTAAGAGTGATGTTTTACTCATAACTTTTTTCTAGCATATGTTTGCCTTTTCTAAAACCACACTGATATTCGCCTACTTCTCTTTCCATTAATAATTCTAATTTCTGCGCTATTGTTGCATTTAAAATCTTATACCCCACATTTAAAGGTGCTATTCCTCTGTAGTTTTATAGTACACTTATGTAGAGGACAGATCAACGCTTTCTTCAGCTGTTTGGCACCTCCTCTTCTTGCCTTTCTTTCCGTGTTCAGTAGGGTTTCAAAATATTTTTTCCATAGCTTCACTTACAGACGCGTGCCCCCTTCCAAATTTCCTTCAGAATATTTATATAAATTTATTCTCTGTTGGTATTCTTTTTTTGCATTTTTATTATACTGTAAAATTCCAGGTTTTCTGTCAATAAGAGCTTTTGCTTCTCATATTCTCTCTTTTTCCCTGGCAGATTTTTCTGGTTATCTCTTTATTCTTTTTTATAATTCTGTGCAGCAATTCTTTCCTTAATGACTTGTCTGCAGTCCAGGTCATATTTCCTTTTCTGCCTCTCGGTTTTTATTAAAAGGCGAAGCCAAGCGGAGGCACTTACTAACTTCATGTTGTCCGTCCGTCCGTCCGAGCAATAACTCGAGAACGGCTGGAAATTTCCAAATTTTGCTTTCACCAATCGACAGGTGACCTAAAAGGCTTGTTTGCTAGTGATTTTGAAAGTGATTGGTCAAAGGTCAACTAGAGGGTTCCCAAATTTGGGAGACTGCTTCGCCACTTCGCTATGCGTTGCAAGCTTTGCAGGTTTATTTTTCGTAATATCGCTGATATCTTTCTTTCTTTCTTTAATCATAACCCTTTGTTCCTTATGGCGTTGGGTTTTGTAGCCATTTCTTGTATTCTGGTCTGTTGGTGGCCAGTTTCTTTAATTCTTGCTCCGTCTTTCCTCTATTTCTTCCAAGTTTGTAGATATAATCCATCCATTGCACACGTGGTCGTCCCTTTCCTTTTTTTTCCTTTCCTGTTAAAGTTGTAACGTTCCACGTTGCAATTTTTATCCGTTTCCGTTTGCCAAGTTGTCGTCTTCTGTTCCCATCCTTTCCGAGGCTATCTTTATACTTATAAATCAGGTTAATCCATGTGAGTGATTGGCCCAACGATGGATGCCCCGTTACCTCAGGGCACTGGTATCAGGTTATACCCCCCGATGCTGGGTCGCCAGAGCCCCGTTAGTTGTCTAGCAGAGTGTACCGAGCTTTAATGCTTCACGTGCAGGTGGGGTTGACTTTTGGGTCCTTAAGATGTTGGCGGACCCCTTACACTCCATTGCTGATATCATTTTAATTTTTATCTTTTTTACTTACTTCAACCTTTTTCGCTCTCTTTCCTTTCATCCATCTTTTTTATCTCTTCTGATATTTTCTGTATGTATTTTAAGGCTGTTATTTCTTCCCGTTTCAATCGACCTTTGTCGTACTTCTCTTCTACTTCCCCTTGTTCTTTCCTAATTGCTACCCTGTGTCTGTACTTGACATGGACCAGAAAGTTGTCAGTATCAATCTGTTCCCCTGTAGCTCCTTACGTCTTGCCCAACCCTAACATGTCTTGCATCTATTATTACGTGATCTGTCTGATTTCTCGTTACCCCGTCGGGATGGATCCATATCTCTTTTTCAATCCTTCTATGCGGAAAATTGATACTACAAACAACCATCTTATTACTTCCCTCTAAGTCTATCATTACGTTCTATTGTCATTACTTTCATGCCTCTTTTGCCGCAACCAGTCAAAGAATGCTCGGCGTATTCGATGCGCGTAGCATCGGCTTTCAAGCAAAAATTGTATGACTGCACACCGCTATCCATCTCCAGAATTTTCATAATTTGTAAAATGCTCTTCATACCATCGTTAAAGTTGCATACAACAATATTAACAGCAATAATATAATAATGATAAGAGAGCACGGCCTGAAAACCGAGAAGTTAAAGCTCTCATATGTTCGCTTTCTCTACCCGGTTGTTGCGCACTATCTCTGATGCGGGGCGATGTGGCAAGCACCGCGCCTAAGACGACCGCCATTATTACTCCTTGTTCGAGTGAACGCAGGTACTCAATTATTTTTAGTGCCTGAGTGGGCCACCTGCCAGACATCAGAGAGCATAGAGAATGAACCTGGGTCCGTCAGCATCGCAGCCCGCCCCTCAAATACGGGACCACGCTGGCTTATTAACAGCAATATCTAATACTTTTTTACCTCTTGAATACAATTTTAGAGCCAATTTCCAAACAGTGGCGTTGAAACTTTCGTTGCTATTTTACGTAGTCAGTCTCCCAAGCAACGATTCAGCAACTTGTCTCGGCTCAGTTCTTCGTAAATGAGCTTGACAGCTTCAAAAACGGTCTCTGAAAGGTAAGACTTTTCGAGTAGGTATGTCGTCGCAGGTATGAGTAGCATTAGAGGTGTTCGACACGCTTTGGGAAAAGCTTTTAGGAAAACAAAAATTTTTTTTCATGTACAAAACTTTTTGCCTCATATTTTAAAAGCTTCAAAGTACGAGGGTAAGGTGAAAAGTTCTCGGCCTGACACAGAGATGGTGCTGCAATCGGCAAATTATGCTTCCTGCTTCGGTGCATGTGTCATTAGTTCGTATGACTAGTTCAACTTGTTCGCTCAAGTAGTTTGTTTACACGAATTTTTTCAGTAGACATGTTGCATGTTTTTTGTTAAAATGGATCAACTTGAATATCGTGAGGTTATAAAATTCTTCGTTTTGGATGGATTAACCCCTAAGAAGATTCATCCGAAGTTGGCAAAAGTTTACGGGTACTCTGCTCCTTCCATGTCAACTGTTAAAAAGTGGACAGCTGAATTTAAACGTGGTCGCACATCCCTCGAAGATGACCCACGTGAAGGACGGTCAAAAACCGCAACCACACCGGAAACCATCGAAAAAGTGCATGATATCGTGTTGGACGATAAACGAGTGAAGGTGAGTGAGATAGCTGAGGCTGTTGGGATATCGGAAGAAAGGGTGCGAAACATCTTGCACAAAAAATTAGGAATGCGAAAGCTCTGCGCAAGATGGGTGCCGCATTTGCTGAATGCCGATCAAAACCAAATGCGCAAACGATTTTCGCAGCAATCTTTGGACCGATTCAACAGGGATCCGACCGATTTTGTGCGGCAATTTGTCACCATGGATGAGACATGGGTCCACCACTACACGCCAGAAACGAAACAGCAGTCCAAGCAGTAGGTGGAAGCCGGTGGTTCAGCGCCAAAGAAAGCGAAGTCGATCACATCTGCCGGAAAGGTCGTGGCCAGCGTGTTTTGAGATGCGAAAGGTATCCTGTTAATTGATTATCTTGCAAAAGGCAGAACAATTACAGGCGAATATTACTCCAACCTTCTTGACCAGCTGGATGCCAAAATTCGCGAGAAGAGGCCTGGCTTGAAGAAGAAAAAAATCATCTTTCACCACGACTACGCACCTGCGTTGGCGATGGGAAGACTGCAGGATTTGGGGTATGATTTGCTCGGCCATCCCCCCTATTCTCCTGATTTCGCACCCTCAGACTTCCATCTGTTCCCAAACTTAAAAAAATTTGTTTCTGGGAAGCGCTTCGCATCCAATGAAGAAGTTAATGAATATTTCCACAATCTTCCAGATTCTCACTTCCGAGAAGGAATACTGATGTTGGAGAGGCACTGGATCAAGTGTGTTAAAGTCAAGGGAGATTATGTAGAACAATAAAATCATTTTTAACTGAAAGTGGCAGTCTTTTATTGTCAGGTCGAGAACTTTTCACCTTACCCTCGTATGTTGTAAGTCAACAAAAAAAATCTATTTTTTGAAAATTCTACAGTGGTGTTACCCCTTAGGTAAATTAGTAAGTTTTATTCACCACTACTAAGAGCAGAAGCTTTACAATTGGTGTGAAATGATTTTGAATTTGTAACGCAAGTAGTGAATAAATTAAAATAAATACAGGTAAACATGGCCGCGAAAAAGTAACACTTTTCAACCTGAAAGATGCTGATCTCAAACGTGAACTGGGGGGAAGGGATTAGAAATTACTGGAAATATAACCGTATTGCAGCTTTAAATTAAGCGAGCCTTATTGGATGCTGGTGAGGATCCGGAATGTTTTTATTTTAAAACTGCGGGTGATGTTAGTGCCACGTGAATGGGTTAACAGCAGATTTGAACTCGAATATGATTAATATAGATAACAAGATAGATGACCCAGAAGAAAAATTTTCGAAAACATTGGTCGACAAAATGAGTCAAGTCAGAGCAGAAATCAACGAAGGAATGAACCAAATCAGAATGAAAATTGACGAAGCCCAAAAAGAAATCAGAGACGAAAATACTACAGGACGAGGAAATCGATGCTCTTGAAGAGAAAGTCCCAATCAAGGTCACTTCCAATGACATGCTTGACTAATCTAATGAGCGCAGTCGAGAAAGCCGGGAGGTGTAAGGACCATTATTAAGAGCCGACATGATAAGGACTAAAGTTCAGCTCTCAACTTTTAATGATAAGTCTTCGTGGACGAACTACCAAGAACAGTTTGAGGCGGCGGTTAGAATGACTAGATGGTCGGAAGTTGAAAAGGCGACTGCTTTAATTTTTGCTCTGCGCAGCGATGCTCTCGACATACTACAGACTGTGGCCATTAATAACAAAGAGAATTACAGCCAGATTGTCAAGCGTTTTGAAATGCGTTCTGGCCATGTTTATCTGGAGGACACAGCTTCATAATCAAGCACAAAAATCAGGCGAACCCCTTTAAGAGTTTGAAGCAAATGTAGGTCGTCTTGTAGATATTTCATACCCAGCAGCACCAGATGACTTTTTGGGAGTACTAGCTGTTTGAATATTTATTGACGATATTAACAATAGAGAAACCCAGAAAGTGATGAGGTTGGCTAGACCAAAAACATTGATTGACGCCCTCATGCACGCACTAGAATTTGAAACTGCCAAACAGGCGCCCAGGAGGCGTGGCAATACAAGAGAATTGGCGCCAGATACTGAGGAACAAAATAAGGCACCAGTAGAAAACTTATTGTTAGCCAAAAAGATTGGAGATATTCAGGAAAAGGAAAAGGCGATTGCACTCCCGACATTGTGCAGGAGAACGAAAACGGGTTAATTGCGACTCAGGCGCTTGATTCCAATGGTGTCTATATATCGATGGGCGACTAAATGGAAAGCTGCATGCTTTTCTAGTAGACACAGACGCGACGAACACGATTGCGAGACCAAATGTTATCGAGACATCCGGACGTTTTCTGCCAACCAATTGGAAGCTTCGGGCGGCAACTGGGGCTTCAGCAAAGGTCTATGAAGAGATAGAAGCCCAAATAACCGTCAGAAATGCTACCGTTAAACATCATATACTGGTAGCCGATGTTGAAAATGACGTAATCCTCGGAATGAACATTCTGAAAACTTATAGGTATAAAGTAGACTTGGGCCATGGGATACTGAAGATAAAAGGAAAAGAAGTTGTCTTCAATAATGGAGACAGCACGATCCTCTCAGAACGCAGTAAAATGGTGGTGGACGCTGTTTTGGATTCCGATCTCCCAGCAAGAAAGATCATCCTTATCGAGCCAAATAATAATGAGAAAAAGACCGAAGAGGGGATACTCATCGGGAAGACGATGGTTTAAACTGGTACCGTTCCGCGCAATGAAAGTTAATTGATATCCTTGGACGTTGAAGGAAGGCGCAATCCTCGGTTATTGTATTTCGATCTCTTCAGTGGTCGTCAAATGAAGATCAGATAATGTTCCTAAAGAATTAAGAGCACTCATCGCTACATTCTGCAGTAGTTTAAGTCCTAACCAACAGACAAAAGTTAAAGATCTGTTGCACCAGAATCAAAACAAGCGTTTAAAAGACAGGGCAAATAGTGTGCGTTACAAAATAGACACCGGCTACTTCCATATGACAGATTGCCACTAGCCAAAAGAGAGGAAGCTGAGAAGATAATTTTGGATATGGAAAAGGATGACGTGATTGAACCTTCGACAAGCCCATGGACTTCGCTCTTGGTAGTCGGCTTAGCGATGTCACAAAGCGCATTGATGACACACAAGACAACCTTGTCATATCCAAATGGTTCTCAACCTCAGATCTAAAGAGCTGATATTGACAAGTTAAAGTGTATCTCAAAGACAAAGAAAATACTAATTCTATTGGGTCTGGACTATGGCAGTTCACGGTAATACCTCTTAGACTTTGTAACGTCCGTTTGACCTTTGAAACATTAATGAAGACAGTGCTTTATGAACTATCTTGAAAAACATATTTGGTGCATCTGAATGACATAATAGTAATTAGCAAAACGCTTGAAGAACATCTAAAAAACTTGAACAGTTATTCTGATGGCTGAGAAGCGCCAATCTGAAATTAATTCCGAAAAAGAACTCCCGCTTCAGGAAGAAGGTACAGAATCTTAGACATGTAGTGATGAAGATATAGCAGCTGGTGCTGAGAAAGTTACGAGCGTGAAAGAATGGCCAGTGACAAAAGACAAGCATGAGATGCAAGATTAATTAAAAGAATCCTTGCAATCTTAATCTTGAGGGTCAAATAAACCCCTATTAAACCTTGCATATATAAAGAAACCATTGCTTTGACGTATTTCTCTTTTAGTCCTAATTTTTTACTATGTAAGCAATGCGTGTATTTAATATCACAAATGCGTTAAGAGGTGTGGTATTAAAGGGTAAATTAATTTTTTACTTATACTAACATTAATACAAAGTACTACATGAAACTTTTTTATTAACTTTTGTGTAACTTTATACAGATAAACACTAGCATTGTGTCGCTAAATAATTCGCTTTGAAAACCTGCTGCTACAGAGAGCACTCCCAAAAAACCACTTCTCTTGTGATTTCTTAGAATTTTTCGCATTTCTTAAGAGTTTGCGTGTGGTTTTTATATGAAATCTTAAATCTACTCTTGTAATCACATAAATCACAGCTAAATGGTGGCTTGTTATAGTACTTCTTTAAGTGTTATATAAAAGCTTTATATTTACAGTGATAGGAGTATTCACCTTTGTGGAACTTCAGGTGAGTCTCTGTTGCACAGTGAAAGTCACAGAATTTACAGGCAAGTTTCCCTTGCAACAAGTTTTTAAGTGGAATTTGAAAGCCCTCTCTGTTTTGACTTTATAATTACAATACTGGCATTTGTAGGGGTGTACGTTTCTATGAGTCGCCATATGATCTTTCAATGCAGCTTTCCTTATGGCTGCATAGTCACAAAGGGAGCATTTAAAAGGTTTTTCGGTACTATGAATTTTCAAATGACTTTCATAGTCATATTTCACATAGGTCTTGTAACTACAAATTGTACATGTAAAAGACGGCTCTCCTTGATGGGACCGCATGTGGTAACGCAAACGTTGTTTTGTCAAACAAGTGTATCCACAATCTGCACACTTCAAAGGTCCATCAGAATTGTTATTCCTAATGCGCTTTTTGCTACTTTTGTAGTGACCTAATTCACAGCTAACTGGTTTCGTGCTATGATGTGTCTTTAAGTGGAATATAAGAGCTCCCCTCCTCTTAGATTTATATTTACAATGATAACATCCATAGCGGTAACCATCTTCATGAATTGCCAAGTGATTTTTCAAGTAGTAGTTTGTTATACAGCAGTAGTCACAGAATTTACATTTAAAAGGTTTTTCAGTATTGTGAGTTTTCAGGTGACTATTTAGATAATATTTCACATAAGTTTTATAATCACAAAATGTGCATACGAAAGATGGCCTCCCTTGATGAGACAACATATGGTGACGTAAACTTACTTTCGTTAAACACGTATATTCACAATCTGCACACTTTAAAGGTCCATCAGAATTGTTATTCCTTATGCGCTTTTTGCTACTTTTGTAGCGACCTAAGTCGCAGCTAACTGATTTCTTGCTATTATGCATCTTTAAGTGGTCTATTAAAGCTCTCCTCCTCTTGGCTTTATAAGTACAATGATAACACTCATAGGGATAAATATCTTTGTGAATCTCCAGGTGATATTTTAAGGATGACCTTCTTTTACAGCAGAAGTCACAAAATTTGCATTTAAATGGTTTTTCAGTACTGTGAATTTCCATGTGACGATTTAGGTAATTTTTCATAAAGGTCTTATAATTACAAATTGTGCATGCAAACGATAGTTGTTCTTGGTGAGACAGCATATGTCGGTGCAAATTTCTTTTCGTAAAACACGTGTACTCACAATCTGTACACTTTAAAGGCCCATCAGAATTGTGATTCTTTGTGTGCCTTAACTTCGGCTTATTGCTGAAAGTAAAACTTTCGCACTGTCCTCCATTTCCAGAAAACGTTTCATTATAGTTGTAGTTACAAAGTGCATGACTGGAAGGTTCATTGCTACTATGAATCTGCATACAAACTTCTAACGTTTCATTGCTTTTAAAACACTCTTGTGTTGGAAGATCTACACTTAACTCATTAGTTTCACACTTTATTTCAATTTCTTCCACAGTTGGACATCCCAATTTAGTGAATTTATAATCTTCTTCCTTTTTGATTGGCAGTAGGTCTGTACCTAGTTGCATATTATTAAATTACATACAATTAAACGCAAAGCTCACCTTTTGCTTCCACAACTTCATTGAGCAAGCGCTCAATAACTGTATCCAATTCTTCTTCGTTGCTTGGTTCCTCTTTAATGGTATCAAAATTCATGATGGATCTTTGAGAAGTCGATTTTGAGGTTAGCATTAATCTGGTGACGTCACTGGATAGAGTAGTTCAGGAGCATCATTTTGCGTTGACACTTTTGATCTCGTGTCTTCGAATGTGGCACGAACGTCTCGTGAATCACGTGTTAAATTAAATAAATAATTTTTCTACAACAGTTTCACGCGATTGCAATATACAACATTAACTCGTTACGCTTCCTGAATATTAAAAATTAAAATATTAAATGTACATGCTGGGGAAGAATGGTGCACTATTCGAACATGGAACATAGAAGTAACTGTTCTTGTTTGTGAACCTTGAAGGTTGTGTAATACATTAATTCAGAAATAATCAGTTGATTAAACATAAGAGTAATCTTATTCAGTAATTTGGTCTGTTTCTCTCTGCTCTTCCCTATTTCTCGCCTTCTATCAGTATTTTGACATCGTGCCATGGTATTTCGTTTAGTGTTTCTTGTATCTACGAGTAAAAAAACTCTTTCTCTGCATCTTCCTTATCTTCTGTCGGGGCGTGCGTCACTATCCTCTCATTTATGGGTTGGAACTATAAAATTGCCCCTTTGAATTTATTACTTACCACAAACCTGACTCCAAACTTTCCCTTTTTCGATGCCCGATTCTATAATCCTATTTTATTTCCACCTCATTTCTTGAATGGCCACTATATCTAAATTGTAGCGACTGATTTCTTGTTTCTGATTTTTTAACGTCCCTGCTCGATACGAACTTTTGACAATACACGTTGCCAGAAAGAGGTATTTTTTGGCTTTTTTATTGGTTTTGTATTGGTCTTACATTCATTTTTTATTCTTACGAGTCCATTTCAATTATCACTTTCATTGCGGTCCGTTTGCTTTTGTTCCGTCTGGTTTTCTATTAACATAATTTTGTTTCTATTGAACGCTGATTTCACATAAATGAACAACATAATCTATTTCCCGTTGAAAACATCTTTATTGGAGAAGCAGCTAGAGAAATAATAAATATAAAAAATTATATACGACCGTTACGGTGCGAATGACTCAATTGCAGTGCCTTAATTTATCATTTATAATCTACTATCAACTCGACACCCTTAAGGGTACCAGGGACTAGTGAAAGAAAGAAAGAAGAAGGATAATCTACTATCGTGCCAGTTCCTTTGAACTTGTAACCTTCTTATATTTTTTTAATTCTTTCCTTTGGTCTTGAATTATTATTGTAAAGTCTTCTAGGTAAATTTTTGTCCCTTTTAGTTTTCTTATTGCTTTCATAATTTCCATGTCTTTGGCTAGTTCCTTAATTCCATTATGGTTGGTCTGCATTTCCCAACTCTCTGTTTTTCAATTTTTCTTCCATTGATATTTTTGTTTCTCCATGTCTCTTAATATCATTTTAATTTTCTTTTATCTTATTTCCCTGTCCACTTCTTTCATATATTTGTCTTGTTGGACTTTTTTTAATTTCAATTTCTGATTTCTGTTTCTTCGGAAGAACTAAAAACAATCGAGGTTATGGAAGAAGAAGGACATGAAAATCAATTAAAAAAGGTTGCTCCACATAAACAAATACGAGGTGTAAAAAATGAAGACAGATTTAACGAGAATAAAAACCCAACAGATATAAATACACCAATTACAACAAAGATGAAAAAAGACGGAGGGATATACTAAAAAAAGGTAGAACATTGAGTCAAAGATCATAGTATTACAATGAAGACGAAGCATTGCGAGAAAAACTACTGACAATTATCAAAACATCGAAAAACTGACTGCAATATGCAATGGACAGATAACGGAAGCGACCCAGATTAGAAACAAAATGATCAATATACAAATAGGAATAATAGACGACAAAGACTTAAGAAACACACGTGGAGAATAGGAACCTAGAACGTGAAGACACTTCTATTACCGGGGAAATTGCAGAAAGTCACAAAGGAACCTGAAAGATACAAGAAACTGTATTACAAGAGATAAAATAGAGCAGGCAAGAAAAAATAAAAAAAGAAAAACGCTATTTTGAAAGTACACGAAACAAATTTGAAGGAAAAAAACCCAAACAATAATTCGCGCAAGTATTTGGTTTTTCGTATTTAAGTCGGAACTTTCTCCGTAACCTTCTACATAATAGAATTGGCAAGAACTTTACAAGATCTAGAAAAAGTTGAATGGTGGATAATAAAAACAGGTGTTAATAAAACATTGGAAGTACAATTGAGTATGAAAGCAATAAAAGGAAAAAACTATGACTGCGTACAAATAATGAAAAATAAAAATGGAAAAATTGCTTAATACAGAAAGAAGCGAAGACAGAGTACAATATAAAGGAAAGAGGAAAGTGACAATAAATAAAATATTTTGTATTTTCTTGGAATTTTTGGATTTATTTAAATTTATTGGTAGGTTAGGTTAGGTTAGATCTATGTACTACCTCAATCGAAGTCTATGAGTGGTAGTGGCGGTTTTTTCAACCAAATTTGGGATTGGGGTATAGGGGAAGGTGCTACCAAGTCGAGTAAAGCAACAACATAATATACCGGTTAAACTTATTTAATAGAAGGGTAAGTGAAGATACGTAACAGGAAGAAGCAAACGGTAGAAAAAAAGAATCCAAACCGCCACCAATCGGGAACCAAGGTTATAAGACCACTAATCAAATTTCTAAAAACGATAAAAAAAACTAGATTAGTTCATTTTGTTGTAAACTTTGAACCACTAATTACCAAACGTGAAGTACCGCAATATAACAGATCCCAACGAAATTGTCACCTTAAGAACTTCTGTAGCAGAAATCTGCAATGTTCACAAAAAGTGAAAGCTGGCAACGTTAAATACATCAATTATAACGGCAACCATCCGTCCAATTACAAAGGATGCCAGATTTACAAAGAAATTCAGCAAAAGATGTAACCCCATCTACGAAACAACACACAGAGCAACACCACCAACAAAACCCTTCCTATGCTCAAGTACTAAGAAATACCATCAATCAGACTGGTAGTAACATGAATCCCATTATTTAGCTAAGCTAAAAAATATGTTAAAAACTGAACCTTTTAATTGTTGTCGTCACAAAAATAAACCCTGGCCCTCCAATTTAAAATAGCTGAGTAGAATGCCAATGGCCTGACAGATTATAAAGACAGCTTTCCATATAAACCAATCCATCGACATTATGTTAATATCTGAATCTCACTATACAGAGAAGATCCCAACCTATACCATTTACGCTACAACACATGTAGATGGCACTCCACATGCTGATTCAGCAGTTATAATTGAAAACATCAAATGCCACATCTACAACCAACCATAATTATGACTGAAAATTGGAAAGGTCTATTAAACATACTAGCAGCCTAATGTCCTTCAAAACACAACATTAAGAAGGAGAATTTTGAAGAGCAATTTGAAACATTTGATGACAGATTTATCTCAGTCGAAGACTACAATGCCAAACACGAGTATTGGGGATTAAGAGTGACACCGCGAAAGGCAGAGTATTGTGGAAGACCATAACGAACAAAGAACTACACTACCTGTCCACGGGTGAGCCAACCTATTGGCCTTCACAATACCTCATCTACTAGACGTTTGTATTATAAAGAGCATCGATCCAAATTGCTGCGAATTCAGTCCTGTTTAGATCGGTCATCTGATCACTCGCCAATAATTGTGACATTCTTCACCCAGGTATTGTACATGGAAAATCCTGTTACTCCCAGCAGCAAATACATGGACCGGGATCACTACAGAGAAATAGTAAATGAAACGTTAACGCTCGATATATATAGAAAAGAAAGTGGCAAACAAAAAAAACATCCCGAAGACAACAAGAAACTCAAAAATTTGCTTTCTAATATATTAGGGTTATCCGGAAAGCAAGTAAGTCTCACAGGTAAATGTTTTTTTTTTCAAAATTGATACTACTGTTGTGTAATGGGGAGCCAGTTGAAGCTCATTGATGTCTCGAAATTTCACGAATTGTTGTTCATGAAATCGTGAGTGATCGATATCATGATTGGATATTTGTGAGTTCCGTGTCCTTTACCCGTTTCTTTCACCCTTTACGGTCCTTTGTTATTTTATGCACTTTTTCTATCGTTTTCCCCTTGCCTTTCCTATCTCTTCTATGTACTTCCTATTTTCCGTTTCTTCGTTCCTTTAACTACTGCTACTTTTTCGTTAATCTCTTTCTGTCTAGTCTCTGTATAAGTCCATACCATTTTAGTTGTTTCTTCTCGCTTTTTTTATCGTTTGTTGTTCTTATGATTTTCTCATTTCTAATGTGATCCAATTTAGTTTTCCCTACTATCTTTCTGAAGTACTTCACTTCTGCTGCAACCAGTTTTTTCTTGTGTTTTCAGTAGTCTGTCCACTATTATTATAAACAAGTATGGCCTTAGGCTATATCTTTGCTTTATTCCCTTTCTACTATTAAATGTTTCTGATCTATTGCCATTTATTTGTACTTTTGCTATTATATCTTCTTGTATGGAGTTTATGATTTGTATTAGCTTCTTTGATGTACCTATTAGTTCTAAATAATTTTCTATTGTTTGTCTTTGTATTGAGTTGAAAGATTCCCTAAGATCAATAAATGTATGTATCAGTACGAGCTCTTCTCCTCTTTCAATTCTTCCTATCAGTTGCCTTATTATATGTTATCTGTTATCTCTCTTTTTTTATCTGAATGCTGCTTGTTCCTCTTCTAGTTTATTTTCTATATGTATCTTTAGTTTACTTTTGTATGCTACTGGTGATAGGCATATTGGTCTATAATTGTCGCATTGGGTCTTGTCGCTTTTTTTGTGTATTAGCATTATCAGGTTGTTTTTCCATTCCTCGGATATCATATTTCTTTCCCACGCTTCAGCTAATATTTTGTGTAGCCATGTTACTTCTTTCTTTCCCATGTACTTAATCATTTCTGGACCCACCCCATCTTCTCCACTCGCTTTACCTATCTTGATGTTTGCTATTGCTTCTTCTATTTCTTTTCTATCTGTATTATTGTTCTGTAGTTCATCTTCTTGTTGTATAGGTATATTCAGTTGGACTAGCTGTATTTTATCATGTTCGTTTAGGTCGAATTTTTGGCTGTAGTGACTTCTCCATGCTTCCATTTTTTCTCATATATTTATTTTAATCATGTGTTATTTCTATATCCTTTATTTAGTTCGAGTCCAAAGTCTTGCTTAGCTATTTTCACTATTTATTTTGCTTCTCTTCTCTTATTATCATAGATTTCTTTTTCCTTTTAGATCGTTCTGTACTGCATCTTTAACATCCTTTGTCCACCATACAATTTTTTTCTTCTATTTATCTTCTTGTGTATGCATGCTTCTTTTACTGAGCTGATTACCATTTCTTTTAGAGCTTGCTATCTGTCTTCCAATGTCCAGTTTCTGTTTTCCATTTCTAGCTTGTTTATTTTTGTCTCTATTATCTTTCTATATTTGTTTTTATTTTCGTCTTTTATTAACTTACTTATGTTTATTCGAGTGAATTATTTTATCTTCTCTGTGGTTGGCTTGGTGCTTCTTTGTTTTCCTATTACCAGTCTATGATGTGAGTCCATTTCTGCTTCTGGTTTCACTTTTCTTTCCAATCTTATTTAATTCGCTTTCTCCATATAAAATATAAAACATTTATAAAAGCAACTACACATAAAACGTTTAAAAAAATTATACATTTTAAACTATTTAAAAATATCTATAAAATATTTTTTAAATGAATCAAAACGTAACTGAAATATTATGAAACATCTAATATAATTTTACAAAACGCTTTTTGATAGTTTAAAAAATTTGTTGAATATATTTGGTTTTCAAAAAATAATTTTAAGGGAATACTTTTTAATTTTATCAAAAAATATTTAAAAACCTTTGTAAACTGTCTGTAATTTACAATTATGTATAACTATTTTTTCCACTAAAAAGATGATCACTGGTAAGGGGTGATTTAGTTTCTACGATTATGCTTTTTAACTTTTTTTTTCAAATCCTAAAACACGTCAACTTTGATTTACTATGGTGATAGTAAGGCTCTAACGCCCCGCGTGGAAGCACGGTCCGCGAATTGAGAGGTTAAGCCTTAGAAGACCGCCATTATTACACCCCTTATTCGTAGTGAACGCATGTACTCAATTATTTTCAGTGACTGAGTAGGCCACCCGCTAGGCATCAGAGAGCACTGGGAATTGAACCCGGGTCCGTCCGCATCACAGCCCGCGCCTCAACTCCCTGGGCCACTCTGGTGGTTTGGTTTACTATACTGTATAAAAAAATATTTTAAAAAATTCTAACCGATTTTGTATTTTTAGAATAAAAATTTATAAAAAATATGATTTTCCCTTAAAAGAACAAGGGATAAACCTTTCAGCAGTGAAACTATCGGGTTATTAGATACATTCTCAGAATGCATTTTGATATTGTTTACAACTTCACCATCCATGCAAATTTTAAAAATATTACAGGATTAAGCTAATTGCAACATGAAGGCAGATATCAATATCGTCTGTACTTATGAATAAAAGCCCTTGGTTCATAGTACGAATATACACATCTCAAGCGTAGCCTCCCTGACCATCTGAGCTTTTTGTAATCTTCATGATGCTTTCATAGAAAAATTTGTGGTAGAGAATATGTCAAAAAACTTTAATGTGCGATGTTTAGTTATGGTGAATATAAGGTGAACTTACGATTATGTGAGCATTTTTTTAGTATCGAGAAACCTTCAGAATTTTGAGAGGACAACTGCATAATAAAAACTTTTTTAAAATGCTCAATGGAGATTCTTAAAGCAATGCACTTATAAAGTTGATCGGAAATGTCCCATAGTTCACTTAAGCCACAGTAACGAAAAAATCTCCAAGCATTATTCCTGGAGTTACAATATGGGATCATTTAAATTAAAAATGAGCAAAGGGTTCATGGAAAAACAGGCATTAAAACAAAACATCATGCTTTGTCACCAAAAGTTTTGAAATCTCATCAATCAACTTACTAAACTCATAGCATCACACAACCATGCGATTAAAAACAGGCTAATAACCTACTTAAATGAAGAAAACTTAAACTTTTGAACTTATTTATTTTGAAGGCATAGACAAGATAATTTTGAAATTTTCTTCTGCAAAAATTTTAAAAGAAGCAAATGCCACAATCTTTATTCTCTCCTTTTGTCTACGATGTTACAATTTGACTTTCGTAATAACATTGGAAAGGGACTCCGAGATTCCAACATAACCACACAATAATCTCGTGGTCACTGCAGAATTAATTAAAAGAATCTCCACAATCTTAACCTTGAAGGTTGCGAAACCCCCTATTAAACTATGACTATATAAAGAAATTATTGCGTTGACATAATCTATAAGCAAGATATGTATTTGATATCACAAATAAGATATGAGGTGTAGTATTACGGAGTAAATTTATTCTTTACTTATATTACAAATAATACAAAGTATTATATGAAACTTTATACATGTAGAAACTAAAAATCTTGCTCCAGCACAAATTTTTTAGCATGTGTACCGACAATAATTTGCTTTAGAAATCTCCTATCACTTCCCAAAAATCACCTCTCTTGTGATTTCTTAGAATTGTTATGAGTTAGTCAGTATTCTTTCAATGAAATTTTTCATTTACACTTGCAGTCACACGTCACAACTTCTTGTTATCATGCTTCTTTAAATGGTGTATAAGACCTGCCCTCCTCTTAGATTTAAATTTACAATGATAACACCCAAATGGGTAAACATCTTCATGAATTGCCAGATGATTTTTTAAGTAATAATTTGTTCCACAGCGGTAGTCACAAAATTTGCATTTAATAGGTTTTTCGCTACTGTGGCTTTTCAGGTGATTATTTAGGTAATACTTCACAAAAGTCTTATAATTACAAAATGTGCATGCAAAAGATGGCTCTCCTTGGTGGGACCGCATGTGGTTACGCAAACTTTTTTTTGTCAAGCAGGTGTATTCACAATCTGAACACTTTAAAGATCCGTCAGAATTATGATTCGGGACGTGCTCTAATTTTGACTTTACACCACATTTGTAGTCACCTAATTCACAGCTAACCCATTGCTTGGTATTATGTGTCTTTAGGTGGTCTGTAAGAGATCCCCTCCACTTGGCTTTATAATTACAATGATAACACTCATAGGGATAAACATCCTCATGAATCGCCAGGTGATTTTTCAAGTAGGTCTTATCTATACAGCGGTAGTCGCAGAATTTACATTTAAAAGGTTTTTCTGTACTATGAGTTTTCAGATGTCTATTTAGGCAATACTTCACAAAGGTCTTATAATTACAAACTGTGCATGCAAAAGATGGCTGTTTTTGGTGGGACAGCATGTGGTAACGCAAACTTTTTTTCGTCAAACACGTGTATTCACAATCTGAACACTTTAGAGGCCCATCAGAATTATTACTTTTTGAGTGCTTTAACTTTGGTTTATTGCCAAAAGTAAAACCTTCAAACTGTTCTCCAGAAGACGCTTCATCATAGTTGTAGTTACGAAATGCATGACTAGAAGGTTCCTTGCTACTATGAAACTGCACAGAAACTTCTGTTTCATTACTGTTGAAATATTCTTCTATTGAAAGATCTATACTTAACTCATTAGTCTCGTCCTTTATTTCAATTTCTTCCGCAGCTGGATATTCCAATTTAATGAGTTTAGAATCTTCTTCCTTTTTAATTGGCAGTAGGTCTGCACCTAAAGCCATATAATTACATTAAACGCAATTATCCGCAAACCTCACCTTTTGTTCCCCCAACTTCATTGAGCGAACGTCCAACAATTGTATCCAATGTTTCTTCATTGCTCGGTTCCCCTTTGATGGTATCAAAATTCATGGTGAATCTTTGGAAACTCGTTTTTGTGGTTAATAAAATTTGAGGTTAAGGTTGTTCTCGTGACGTCACAGAATAGAGTAGTTCAGGAGTATCGCTTTGCTTCGGAACCTTTGATCTCGTGTCTTCGGACTTCACATGAGCGTCGCGTGAATTACATGTTAAATTATATAAATAATTTTTCTAAAATAGTTTCACATTATTACTATATAAATCGTTAACTTATTACGTTTCCTGAATTTTAAAAAATAAAATATTCAATATAAGTATGTTGGGGAATGATGTCGCTCCTTGCGCACGAGGGGTATTCAGGGTAATAAAAATCTTTACACGTGGAAACGCTGATTTGTAATAATCTTATAGTTCAGAAATAACAAAGTCTACAAAGCTATGTATTATAATCTGGCTAAAAGAGGAACCAAACAAAGAAGAAGCATGCGATTCAGTTACTGAGTATCTGTCCAATTATTTAAGAACAAAGCTCAGTTTTACGTTCCGTTAAATTACTTTTAGCAATTAAAAATGAAGCTGAATTCGGTAAATAGCAAACCCATTTATGGACGAAATTGGAATAAAAAATGAAAGTAATAAAGTTCATACACAGAGTTATATTGGTGCTATACTCACGCCGTCAATAAGGTCAGAAGGTAACTTTCAGAGTCGTCAACAGTGAGTACATAGAGGTATGACAGTGAAAGACGAATCACGGCTGTGGGAGCTCCGGAGTTTCGTGCTCCTAAGTACCACGGAAATGCAGAAAATAAATGTTTTTATGACCAAAGTTTGCAGAGAAGTTCATAATAATTCGAAATAATATGTGTCTAAAAATCTTCAGAACATTCTTTCCCCCAATTTCCCTAAAATCTGCAATGTTGACTGGTTCTGAAGTCTCGAAGTCCAGTTTCCCCAAATTGTTCGCCGTCTTAAATTCCATTAGTCGCACAGTGCCATCCTTTCCCGAAAACACCCGAGTCACGTACCCCAACAGAAACATCCCCTTCTTAGACTTTAGTCAAGAACGATTACCATATCTCCCGTGTCCACTGACGATTTGATTCGGTGCCACTTAGTACTCCTTTAACCAACGCCTCCAGAACATGTCCGTCAATGCCTGATATTTCTTCCATAACTTTTATAAATCTAGGTCAGCTTGAATTCCCCTGGCGACTGCGTACTGCTTGAGCTCCCTATTAGAAAATGGAACTGGAGTCTAGGTTTCTTGGGAATCCACATCTATGGGAACCTCTGTCAGCGGTCTGCTGTTCACTAAAGCCTCTACCTCGGGCGATTCGGACTTTAGGATGGTCATCATGGCCGACTTGACGGATCGAACAAGTCTCTCCCCCCATATGTGGCGCAGAGGAAGGCATAAAATGCCACTTAATGCTTTTAATGGACATTTCATCCTCGAGATTGTTCTGGCCCAGCTCCTAGAGGCACTTCCTCAATTCCTTGTCGGTACCTCGCAAGTTTGTCCCATTGTCACTGTGGATTTGTGACTGGCCCCTCCGTCCAATCATTCTCCTAATGGCAGCTATCCGTCGCAAGGCAATGTGCAAGTTCTAAATGGGTAGCTCGGGTAGTTAGACACGTGAAGAGAACGCCATACCTTTTCTCTCTCCGTCTCCCGATTGTCACCTTCATAAGCCAGAAGTAGTGCATGCCACTTCTAGTACTTGACTTCCCCCTGGCTGCTTCGCTCCTTAATATTTAAGCAATTCCGCAGTAGTTCTAGGGTCTACACGAAGCATCTAGTAAACATCGAAAAATTTCTGTATATTCTAGTGTTTTCACGTACGCAAGTGCATTCCTAAAAGGCATTATGTCCTTCGCTCGATCATGACGGGAATTCCTTAAGGATGATGCGTCATGGATCATTCTCTCCCGATATTTGAATAGATCATGGAATCTTGACTTTTCTTACATCTAGACCTCAGAAAAAGGTTACAGCTCATGTTCTTCTGCAAATCATTGCAAACTAGAACGTCGATGCCAGAACCTCGAAACAGCTCTTCTATCCTGTTCCTAACTATTCTTCAATCAAGGTCGTCCAATCCGCATGCAAGATTCGGTATTGATGGTTCCAAATATATTCATTCAACAGATGCGCTATAAGTCGGTTTGTCGTACAAGGATTTTTCCCAATTCCGGGCGCTGTTTCCTTAATTCTCTCACCGAGCCAAATTTCGCTCAAAATACACTGGCGATTGTTCTGGATATCTTCTGCGCCAATACATATTTTGTCGGTGCATGGAATAGAGCTTGTTGTAGTTCTCTGGTAACACCGTAAGATACCCGCCAAATTCTACTCACTAAATCTATGAAATCCTCGAATCCTGCCTCACATTTCAAGGACATCAGATCCCTTGATCGTGGTATTCTATCTCAATAGGGTACAGTCGGCTGAAATGAACGATCCTAGGCTTGCCATTTAGTAGTTTCTGGATTCGGTATACGACATCGTTTATCTTCCTTGTATGGACTTTCGTAGGACCATTGAAGTTTTGGAAACACCAGACGCCGCCACTTTGAGTTATACTGGGTGTCCCATTTTAAAAGTCGCACGCAAATATCTCGTAAGGGGATCGACAAGTGACCTTAATAAAAGTTGTTGGGTTCAAAGGCGGCCATCTCATTATGTAGTCCGGCACCGGGTCCGGCATCCTGGTAAGACCCTGTGATATAGAACTTTGTTTTTTTAAATAGGAACCCCTATTTTTTATTGCAGATTCTGATCCTACGGAAAAAAACAGACTCATGGACAGACGAACATTACGCCAATAAGAACAAATTGAGATGGTGGTCCCAGTCTCATTGATGGTCAGAAGCGACTTTTGACCTTTTTACTTCTCCATTGTCCTATTCATGTGCTCAACCATCCTATCAGACTGTGAATATAACGAAGTTGTTCTTTGTTTCCTAATACCTGGTAGTACCATACTTTCGTGAACACCGTTATTTCGAAATTTCGAATTTAATTTTAGTAGCACTCCAAATCTGCCAGTCAGTTCTTTTACGAACACCTCAGCGATGATGGTTGCGACTTTTTGATTTGGTAACGCACAGGCTTCAACCCATTCGATGAAATAGTTCATTGACACTAGAATTGTCCATTGTCTCATTGGTGTTTTGGTTTCTTCTGCGGACCATTACTCATTGCACATACCACGCATTTTCGGTACCGAGTAAAAAAATCTCTCCACCAGACAACCATCATGGAGTTGTTGCAACACTTCTGGGACTCTCTTCTTTGAAACTAACAACTGAAGTTTTTTTTTAAGATCTATCTTCGTTCTGGAACACGCGCTGTAAGTCATCCTCTTCTACTGTAATGAAATCACAATGTGCCCAATATGATTCTACTGCTAGTGAATAGGAAGTCACTTTTAGCTAGTTAGGTTTCCTTCCATTCCCATACATATTTCAAAGTTGGATCTTTTTTCTGGTCATGCTGGGTTATCACAAGTCATTAGCCACAGTCGTTTGCAGCATAGGGGCAATTTTTTCTTCTAAACGACTACCGTTGCTGCAGTCTTCTAAACATGGTCTTCTTGACAAAGCATCAGCGTTGCGATAACTATTCCCAGCTCTATGCTCCATCTCAAAGTCATATTGCTGGAGTCTTTCGATCCATCTTACCACTTAGTTTTCCGGACTTCTAAAATCCAAGAGCCACTTTAGCGCAGCATGATCAGTTCTCAAAAGGAACCTTCGATCATACAAATATTTATATAAGTTTTCTACAAATTTAACAACTCCAAGTAGCTCTCTCTTACTTATGTAATAGTTGCATTCGGGCTTCGATAACACTGAAATAGCCGATGACTTTTTCTCTGTCATTTTTTAACTGTGACAATTCCCACGTTACTCGCATCTGTGTCCAAAATAAATTTTGCTTCTGACTGTGAATAGCTTAGAAGATGGTGCATAAGCTATTCTCACTCATGTCATGGTTCCGTCTTGATCATGGAGAACAAATTTATCTCCTTTTATCTTTAGCATTGCATACTCCAAGTTTTAGTTTACATCCATAAGTTTTCAAAATGTCTATCTCAAGTATTGTGTCATTTTCAATGTCAACTACCAACTATCCGATGTTTAAATGTAATGATTCCAAAGATTATTTAGGCTAATACAAACTCCTGCCTTAAGATTGGAAAGGAGTCCCGAGATTTGACAGAAATAGACAAAAATCTTGTTATAATCACTATAAAAAAAACACATATTTTTGATATTACAAATTCAATAAGAAGAATGGTATTGTGGAAGGAATTTATTCTTTACTTAGAACTAATACAATGTATTATAAAAAAAATTGTTATTAACTTTTATGTAATTTTATACATTTATAAAATAAAAATCACGCTTCAGCACAGATTGTTTAGCATTCTTGTGTAGTGTTGAATAATTTGCTTTGAAAATCTACTGCTTCAGAGGGCACACTCAAAAGATTAGCTTTTTTATGATTCTTTAGATGAACTAAAAGGTTTCCTTTCCTCCGGGTCTTATATTTACAATGATAACACCTAAAATGAGAATTGTCATGAGTTCGCATATGCTTTCTCAATGCAATCTTGTCTATGCATTTGTAGTTGCATAATTCACAGCTAACTGGTTTAATGCCAGTATGCCTCTTTAAGTGGACTACAATATCTGTCTTCCACTTGGTTTTAAATTTGCAATGATAACACTCATAATGGTGAACATCATGAATTGCCAGGTGTTTCTTCAAGTAGGTTTTTATTGCAGAGCTGTAGTCGCAGAATTTGCATTTAAAGGGTTTTTCAGTACTGTGAATTTTCAGATGGCCATTTAATTTACCCTTTACAAAGGTCTTATAATTACAATGTGGACATGAGAAAGATGGCCCTCCTTGGTGGGACCGTATATGACTACGCAAAGTATTTTTTGTCAAACAGGTGTATCCACAATCTGCACACTTAAAGGCCCCATCAGGATTGTTATTCGTTGTGCATTTTTTGCTACTTTTGCACTGACCTAACTCACAGCCACCTGGTTTCTTACTAGCATGCATCTTTAAGTGGTTTCTAAGAGATCTCCTCCACTTGGCTTTATAATTACAATGATAACACTCGTAGGGGTAAACATCTTCGTGAATCGTCAGGTGCTTTTTTAAGTAAGTCTTTGCTATACAGCGGTAGTCGCAGAATTTGCATTTAAAAGGTTTTTCTGTGCTGTGAATTTTCAGATGTTTATTTAGGCGATACATCGTAAAGGTCCTGTAATTACACAACGTGCATACAAAGGATGGCTCTTCTTGGTGGGATAGCATGTGGTAACGCAAATTTCTTTTCGATAAACACGTGTATTCACAATCCGCACACTTTAAAGGCCCGTCAGGATTGTCATTCTTTGTGTGCCTTAACTTCGACTTACTGCCAAAAGTAAAACTTTTGCACTGTCTTCCATTTCCAGAAGACGTTTTATCATGGTTGTAATTACAAAATGCACGACTGGAAGGTCCATTGCTACTATGAATCTGCATACAAACTTCTGTTTCATTACTGTTGAAGCACTCTTCCCTTGAAACATCTATATTTAACTCTGTTTCATCCTTTATTTCAATTTCTTCCGCAGTTGGACATTCCAATTTAGTGAGTTTATAATCTTCCTTTTTAAATGGCAGTAGGTCTATACCTAGACCCATATAATTAAATTAAGCGCAATTAAACGCAAAGCTCACCTTTTGATCCCCCAACTTCATTGAGCGAACGCTCAACAGTTGTTCCCAGTGCTTCTTCATTGCTCGGTTCCACTTTGATAGCATCAAAATTCATGGCGAATAATTGAAAACTTGTTTTTGTAGTTAATAAAATTTGAGGTTAAGGTTGTTCTGAGACGTCACAAGATAGAGTAGTTCAGGAGTGTCGCTTTGCGTCGGAATCTTTGATCTCCTGTCTTCGGATTTGACATGAGCGTCTCGTGAATCCCGTGTTAAATTAAATAAATAATTTTTCTATAATAGTTTCACACTATCACTATATACAACTAACTCGTTACGTTTCCTGAATATTAAAAAATAAAAAGGTTTTATATACATAACGTTGGGGAATAATGGCGCGAATTGTGCATGAGGTGTATGCAGGATTATAAAAATCTTTACACTTGGAAACACCGGTTTGTATTAACTTTATAGTTCAGAAATAACAAAGCTTACAAAGCTATGTGTTATAATTTGGCTAAAAGAGAAACCAGACAAAGAGGAAGTATGCCATAAAGTTACTGAGTATCTGTTCAATTATTTAGAAGCGGCAGGTCAGTTTTACGTTCCATTAAATTTCGAAAGAGAACCGTCACCAATTAAAAATGAAGACGATGAATTCGCTAAACAACATTACCATCTGTGGACGAAATTGGAATAAAGAATGAAAGTAATGGAGTTTCATACACAGAGTGCTCAGCTTCTTACTCGTTGTTGCAAAATTTAGAAATTAAACGCAACAAATTTAAAGTTTGACTAACATTTCTATTGAACTGGTACAGTTGGGGTGTCTAAGACCTTCTTTCAAGACAATATCGAACGGAAAAGCCCGAATTGGCTTACAATATTAGTTTATAACGGAATTTCAACGTGTTGTTACAAAAATTGGAAAGCAACTATGATTGACTTAAGTAAGGGAACTTAAACATGGCTCCATCCAATTAAAAGAAGTGGGGCAATCAATTACATCAGATAATCAAAAACGAGGATGATCTATGCCAATTAATAAACGAAAAATGCTACGCGTTTAATATAGTAGAAATATATGCTAAATCACAGTTGAGACAAGTCTCACTGGTGTTACAACACATATTTCTCGTGTTCTGCGACTCAAGTCGCTTCTCCCATTCAAACACTAAAAATCATTGAGGATTTTCAGGCTCTTCCGTGTCTATGAGATGTGACATCTGGGGATTATAAGAATAGAAATAAAAGGAGGGATGCTATGGAGCATCTGGTCCAAAAATACCAAATGGTGCATCACGACACGGAAAAAGATTATAATTTAAAATCTCAATCCAGACGAGAACAAAAAACTGACCGAACCGAAAAAGAAATTTTTTCTCTAAAAAATACAGTTGATTTGGTTACCACCCACCATTGCTTTTGTTGCAAAGAATGGAACCCAGAGGAACATCGTGTGGTTGGTTCTCGGGTTATAAGACCGCAGTCGGAGTTTACAAACTCGATGTTTCATCCACAACTGCGGTGGACATCTTCACAAGAAAATTTTCTAAAAATTAAAACATTGGTCCGTGCGTTTTCGCTTTTATACTCGTGCCAGTATGGTAGGGATGGTGTTGGGGGGGGCCGTTGTTGACGTCACCGGGATGGTAGATAACGTGATCGGGCTAGCTGCTGACGTCAATTGGGTCGTTGCAGCTAATATTTCTGACGTCACTTGCTCTTTCGCCGTATCGCGGTCTGTTTTTTGCTCCTTAAGAGCGATAAACCAAGATTTAGGTAGATTAAATCCGTCGTCCCTGTTAAAATTATTTTTATATTATAAATCCCCACCGCCTCTCTGTATAATCACGGGTAATAATTCCTTCAATTGGATAAAACTTGTGTTTGCCCGAATTCTATCTCATAGTTAATATTTTCCAAAGCATGGTCAGCAACTGCTAATTTATCGAGTTGATTAAGGCGTAGATGACGTTTGTGTTACGCAATACGGTGAAAGAGCGAGTGATGTCAGAAAATGCCAAAATATTACCCGCAAGGATCCGATTGGCGTCAGTAGCTAGCCCGGTTACGTCATCTAGCATCCTGGTGACGTCAACAACGCCCCCCCAACTCTATCCCTACCATACTGGCACGAGTATAGAAGCGAAAACGCACGGGACAGCCATTTCAGTTGAATATTTTCTATTTTGTTCATCAAAGGTTCTTGCTCTAGTTGTTCTTTTATTACCTGATTTCTGATTCGATCTCATCTTGTCTTTCCTTGTATCTTTTTCGGATGTTGCATCTCCGTTGCTGTTATTTTTGATTTGTGTTTGTAAATCATGGACCAGCTTTCAGCTCCATATGTAAGTGTTGGGATGTAGACTGTTTTGTATAGATGTAATTTTGCCTTTTTATACTTTTTATACTTGGCTTGTTTTGCATATTCTGTTTAATATTTCTCTATCTATCTTTCCATCTCTGGAAATAGCTGTTCCCAAGTATTCGTAGGTTTCCAGTTGTTCTAGTGTTAATCCGTTTAGTTTTATTCTCCAGTCTTCTCCTTGGTCTCCTTGTTTTTTGGTTATGTTCATGATTTTGCTTTTGTTTCCATTTATTTCTAGTCCCTTTGTTTCTAGTTGTTATTTCCGTTCGTTTAGTAGTTGCTGTAAGTCTCTTTCATTGCTGATGAATAGTATTATATCATCGGCATAGATCAGGTTTTGTATCTGTGCTGGTTTCATGTTCCAGTTACCCACTTTGAGCATTCTTGTATTTCTCTTGCATTTCTTTATTATATTGTCCATTACCAAAACAAACAAGAGTAGGCTCAGGCTATCTCCTTATTTTATTTCTTTCTTTATTTTAAAAGATTTCGAGCAAGTCCCATTCAATCTAACTTCCCCTTCCACGTTCTTATATATGCTCTCTATTGCTTCCTTCGTTTTTGTTTACGTTTAGTTTATTTAGTGTTTGCCATATATGGTGTCTCGGTACCATATCGAGCGCTGACTTTCCATCTACAAGGGCCATAAACTTTTACCCTTTTCTATGTGCTTTTCCATTGTTATACGCAGAGTGAAAATGTGATCTTGCGTTTGTCTTCCCTGTCTGTAAGGTGCTTGGTTTTCCTCTAATTGTCCTTTGACATTTTCCTTTAATCTTCTTTCTATTTCGTCTTTTCTTGAGGATTTTCCATTTCTTAAAGATTTTACGGCTAACTCCACTTGCGTTATCTGGGTTCCTTCTTCTTCCTGTTCCTGAACATTTGCATTTCCTTGTAATGTTCCATTTTCTATTCTTTCGTAATTGTCGAATTTGCCTTCATAGTTTTTCCCCAAGTTTCAAGGATTTTTCCGATCTCTGTTTTTATATTATTCTCTTCATTTATTATGCATCTTACTTGCTGTCCTTTTTGCTCTTTTACAGGTTACTTTAGCTACTTCTTGTAGAATCGTTTTTAGTCTTTCCCATCTTTTGTTTATATCCCATATGGCATTTGTTTCTGTTTCATTGTTCTGGGCAGTTAGTCTCTGCTTGAGGAGCTCTTTATATCTTGCTTCTATGTGTTCATCCTCTAATTCCCTTAATTTACGTTTTTCGTCCTTCTCTTGGTTTTATTTTTGGAGCTTTGATCTTCTGTCAGCTACTAGTAGTCTATGGACTGTTGCTAATTCTGCGCCTCGTATCACTTTCACGTCCAGTATTGCTTACCTTGCAATCTATGACGCTTTTCACTTGTCTTGCTTCTTCTTCAAATGTGTATTTATGTATTCCTTTCAGGAGTTGGTTATCTATGCAGAACTCGAACATTTGCTCGCCACTATTGTTTAAGATTTGTTCCTCTGCTTGATTGCCCACCATTCCGAATGCTTCTTCTAGTTTATTTCCTATCCGTGCATTCCAATCCCTCATTACCATTATATTTTTACTTCTACTCCTTGCTTCGTCTGCTTTTTTGTAGTTTAGAAAGTTGTGTAGGTGAATACTTGTCGAAACCACTTATTCCATTTTATCAGAATGTAGAGCAATACGTTTTAAGAGTACACTACATTTGTAAGCTAAAATATCAAATGTGTTTTCAATAACTCGCCGCGATCTACAGAATCTGCAATTGAAAATTCTTTCTGCTGATGATGAACACAATCGTTGTCATCACAAGAAGCACAATCCTGAAGCTTCCTTTATAAGTGAAATACACGCTGCCACTATTTTCTGGGGTCATTACCTGTACGTGTTTGGCGTCTATACTACCTAAACGGTAAGGAAAGTTCCATCTCACTGAGAATTGTTCTGCTACAACTGTCCCTTCAAAGTTAAATTTCGGCACCTAAAAATACAATAAATAAACTAGCATACGTACAATAAAATAACATTAAATAAATAAATAACAGTAATAGTAAATAAACAAATTAAATTGCTGTGCTTTTCCCTAGAAGGTCAACAACGAAAACGGCGTGGAAGAAGAACGAGATGATGGAGCAAAGGAGTCTCTTCAACCACAAGAAGAATTCAAAAAGCCACCTAGAGGACGAATGTAGAGCACGATGTTATCACGAGGGCAACAGTAAACTGCATGAAGTCTTAACAGGGGCAGTTAGGAGTTAGGAGTTAGCATATTGCTAACAAATTAAGAAGCAGCGGAAGAAACCGCATAGAAATTTCCTTAGCCCAACGTGAAATTGCCGATATTTTTTTTTAGTTGGAAGTTAGTAATTGCAGATTAGTACACCACATTTAAACCACTTCACGTATCACCAATCGGTCATTCACTTCTGATTCTTCTTTTCTTAATATCTCAACATCTTCGCAATATTTTGAAACTCCCGTCCAAAATTCGGAGATCAGACCATACAGGTATTTTTAGAAAACTTCAAGTAATAATGGTTTCATAAGTTTCTGGGGCGATACTTGAAATTGCATGTTTCGAAATTCGAAATGTATACATTAGGCTGGTAAAAGATTCACCACTGGTAAGGAACCGGAGGATGACAGCTAGCCTGACCGAGTCTGGAATGGTTTCCCTAAATACAGTCCAATCTTCCGAAATCTTTTCTCCACCCATCTCCAAGAGGTTTGAAATCGGCAGGGCTTATTCTTTAAAAAAATCTGAAGCCCATGCCATCTTCTGGTTTTAATTTTTTGAGAAGATTTATAGCTATAGTAATGTCTACCGAAAATAGAGTTCTTCAGTACAGTTTAGGTTTATGATTTTTCCTTTTTAATAACATTAAATTAGTTAGGCACGAATTGCGGCCAAAAAGTGGACTGTATAGTAATTTTAAATTTGAACAAAAGGAACTTCAAACAAAAGCTAAAGCTAAAAAAACGGCGGTTTTCTGCAGAAATCGGTTCCCTGTGCTGTTGGGCCTGGGGGGATCCAGAAAGAAGAAATAAGGGTGTGGGTGAAAAGATAGGACAAGTCGCCCCAATCTTCACAGCGGAGCCGAACGGTAGCGTTTTTCTCGGTGCAAAGGTTCCTTCGCCGTTTCTTGTCGAGTCAGAGCAAAGAAAAAATGGACCGAGTATATGGGCTAAAAATTTCAACCCCGAAATGCAATCGGAAAATCAAAGGACCTCCGGGAAGAGGTTAATCTGGTCGGCAAAATATCGAATTTCGCCATAAAATTAGCTTTTTAACAAAAACGGCCTCACGGAAATGAAAACTTCTGCCGCCAATCAAACACACCGGCGAACTCTCGGCTTACGGAAAATTTAAACTATCACAAAACTAAATTCAAAAACGAAGCCGAGAGTAATGCAAAGGCGAACGCGGCCCGCGACCCAAACCGCGGCCTATATATCAGCGCTCCGCGTGATCGTGCAAATTTGCGTCGATATCTCAAATCCAAAATATACAAGAAGGAACCACGGACACGGACAGCAATTTCTTGGGTTCTCGCATTCTGATTTATGTAGTGCGATATTGTATAGTGACAGTCTAGGGATAATGTATAACAACTGTCCTTATACAACGTCGCGCGACTTTGTCCCTAAGTGTGTACTAGGCTTTAGTTACATATGGTGTAGTCGAACTAGCAATCATTCGATTTTAAATTATTTTGTGCCTGCATAATTATCTCAAAATTATAATATGAAATAAGTGCATAGTTATACTATAATATAAAATATGTGAATATTTTTATAACATCGTAACTGCAGCTACAACGAACCATCATCCAAAAACAAAAGCCAGTGCAGGAGTTTTAGCTGTGGTGACGAGTCAAAGTTAAAGAAGTTAAGAAGTCACAATATATTGTGACTGTGTGATATTGGAATTTGGTGGCCTTGGAAGTGTGGTTTGACATTAAAAAGTTAAATTCAAAAGCGGATAATATCTAGTGCTCAAATTGCACCAAAGAGAAGGAGCATAGAGTGTAAGTACAACTTTCCATCGTAACCTAAAATTTCAGAAATAGATAAAAGAGATAAACATGACCTGAATATACCCAGCTGATCAAATTCAGAATAGGCAACATACACTACACATGTGGCAAAGTGGGTGAATTAAAAAAATTAAAATCAATTGCGAAAATGCTCAGATATAACTATAAAACTGAGGGTATTTCAACAAAAAATCCCAGAAAGAAAAAACAAGAAATCAAATTTTTCGGGGGAGGAAAAAAACAGCTACGTCTCCAGGGGAAAGAGAAGAAATGGACATTAGAAATGAGAACTACTCAAGACAGGAGGAATAGCACAGATAATGAAGGTCAAGAAGATAATATGGAAGTAATCTCGCTACTGAGAGATATGAGACCCGATAAAGTACAAGGGTTAAAGATAGTCAGTCAGGTATCAGAGCTGCAGAAAAAAAATAACCAATTAAAGTAGGAAAACTAGTTTTTAGAATGGATAAGAATGAAAGAAAGAATAATGTGATAATCCAGGGAAATGAGTTTAAACGAGACTATATAAAAGATTAAGTTGTTCAGTTCCCGTCAGAAAAAGTAGGTGTAACATTGGAACCGTCTGCTGCTTATAGAACTAAGCAAAATACAGAAATGGTTATTGTTAAGTTTGATAAGTGGGAGAATAAACAAAATATTATAAAAAATAAAAATAAGCTAAAAGGAAAGGAAGTATCTATCTACACATTTGAACGGAAAGTAAACAAAGACCGCTGACATGAAATTTGGCGTGCCGCGCTCTGAGCGCTTAATATACACGAGGAGGTCCGTGCGTTCGTGCATGCACATCGGGGCCGCTCTTGCGGGTGGCGATTGTCATTGCCGAACGCAAAAAGTGCGCCTCCCACGGTAGTTTAATTTGCTTCCGCTGAGCTGAGCGTCGATTGTAATGGACATAAACATATGCCGCACATAAGAAATACGTATAATGCACGTAAGCCTTATGTAATCATTTTAAAGTTGTACATGCTCAATCAAAGTAGCGGCAGCAATGTCCTTCCAGGCATTTTGTATAATTATGTTGCCTTTGTACCTGTTATCATTTTTATGGTGTATGAACAGATGCATATTTACTAAATTAATTAATAGTTCTCTATCTGTTGTAAAAACAAAGCCAAAATGTCGACATAATAAAGTTAGGTTATGCAATTTCAGAATCAAAACAAACGTTCTGTTGCTGCTGCCAATAGTAATCTAAGGAAAAATTACAAAAAAAATAAAAATAAATCTAAGAAATACGTAAAGTTGAACCGATTACGAAACATAAAAATTACGGGAGTGCATTATGAACGAGCGCATAAGCTTTGCATTAATTCAACTTTACGTATTACGTATTTCTTATGGGCGGCTTATGCTTATGTCCGTTATGAATGGGCGCTAAGTTAAATTGTTCCACGTTTCCGATCCAATTAAAAATTTATGTTCCCACCTTGCAAAAATTTGAGGGAAGGCGATTAAAAAATTGTCAGTCTAGGACGCCAAAAATACCTTTTGGCGGGCAACCCTTAGTATATCAACAACGACCTAACAGAAAGAAGAAAAGGATACTGAAGATAATAGAGCAATTCGCTAAAGGTGAAAGAGAAAAAGGAAAAAGAGTTGTAACTCAGCGCAACACCGGAAGCGTAAATGGGAAAGTATGGAACTGGAATATAAGATCAGGAAAGATGGAGCCTGACAAGAAGGATTAGGAACAAGCTAAACTAGGAGGAGGAAAACCCTAACTAGCCAAAAAACTAGCAAATAAAAGCGAGCAAAAGGCATAACAGTTAACCAATATGCAGGCGAAAACGACGAGGAAAAGAATAATGCAGAAGAATACCGAGCAAAAAAGGCATAAGCTAAAGAGCGGAAGAGAGAGCATGAAATGCACGAGGATTATACAAAGAAGAGCAGATAAAACAGTTAATTGGGGAACTAAGAAGATACAAGCTAGAACTCCTAGTTATTCAGGAAACAAATTTAGAAGGGCAATGAATAGATGATGTAGAAGGATATATATGTTAAACGGAAGAGGAAACAATAACAAATTGGGAATAGGCTTCACAATCGGAAAAAGTATAAAAGACACCATAGAAGAATTTAAAACATTAAACGGAAGATTAAGTCACATAAGACTTAGAGGTAGATACAGAAAAATCAGCCTGACATGATAGAATACCAAGATATGACGTGAAAATTGTGCTAAGGGGCGCGAATGCCAAATTAGTAAAAGAAGAGCGTTACAGATACGTTATAGGAGTAAATAGCAAGCAGACTAAAACTTTACTGCTGAAAATAGCATAATTGAGCCATAAATAAATACATAAAATTACGTGGATTCTTGGATGGGCAAACGATAAATCAAGTTGATCATGTTCTGATTGAAGGAAAACGTACACTGATGATGAAAGACGTAAAATCTCAGAGGTGGAGAAGTTAGAAATGATCACTTTTTAGTGAGGATAAAGTTCAAGCAGAATTTTTGAAGGATAGAAAAAAAGGTACGAGTATGCACTCAAGTATATGACATGCAGAGGTTACAGGAGGAGGAAGGCCAAAAATTATATGAAAGTAGCATCCAAGAACATTTACGAGAAATTCCAATAGAAAATAAAATAGACTTAGGATGGGAAATAATTAAGAAAACAGTCAAATCGGGAATGAATAGTAACATAAAAAACACAGCAGATGAAGAAAGAATGGTTTGACAAACAATGTCGTGCAATAGAAGAAAGATAAGCAGAACAGAAGAGGATTACAAAGAATATGGGGAACAATAATAAGTCCGTAGGTTATGCAGGTTTGCAAATTGAAGCATTAGAAACACATTATAACAAACAAGAAGTAAGGAAATTTTATAAATGAGCAAGCGGAATCAAAAGAGGATATCAACTAAGAAGCCAAGTCTATAGGGATGAGTAAGGCAGTTTAATAAGCAGTGAAGACACAATCTTAAAAAGTTGGGCAGAGCACTATAAAGAAAGTTTAACTAAGAGATCACGATGCAGTTTAGAAATCCAGAACAAAAAAGACAGCTACCCACTCTAGAAGAAGTAGTAGAAGTTTTATTAAATATAAAATATAATGAAAGCCCTGGATCAGACGGAATTCCCATAGAAACTACCCCATTCTTCGCTGCGGGGCCGATCAGAAGCGTCTTTCCTACTGTGGGTCCTCAACTGGTTGTGTCCGAACTTTGCGACTAGGCTTTTCGTGGTTCTTCGCCGGGTCAGATGCAAGGAAACCGAACCGAACTTCCGCCGGCAAAATTTCAACTCCCGAAATGCAATCGGCCAACAAAACGACCTCCGGGAAGACAAAAATCTGGTCGGCAAAATATCGAATCCGGGAATAAAATCAGCCTTCAACGAAACGGCTACCGGAACATGGAAATTCTTGTCGCCAAGCAAAACACGCCGGCGAACTCTCGGTCAAAACGACCTCGGACACGGAAAATTTAAATTCGGTCGCACGCTTTCTAAACCATCACAACTAAAATTCAAAAACGAAGCGAGCGAAAAGAGCGCGAGGCCGCGACCGAGCCGCCTATATATCGGCGCACCGCGCAAGCGGGCAAATTGGCCGCCGCTCTCTCGAATCAAAACTAAAGCGCGTATACAGAGGGAGCCAAAAGACGGCCGGCCCTAATTTAAAATCTAAATAAAAGTAATTAGAGATTGGCATGAAAATTATAATTATAACGAATGTTCAAAGAGGAATTATAAGTGCAATAAGACTGAACCGCGTAAGATGGTTAGGGTATTTAGAAAGAACGGACAGGACTAGAGTACCAAGAAGAATTTTTAATGAAGAAGGACAAAATCGCAGAGGAAGGTCTAAGAATGGTTAGTGGGAGTGTGTGAAGACAGACTTGGAAGAAAATAACATAACAACTTGGAAATCATAGCAAAGAACAGGAAGCAATAGAAAGAAATTACATTACAACTCATGGGCTTATAAGGCCTGCAGTACTGAGCTGCATTTACATAGTGCGACTGTACTTCTCAAAAGAAGTTTACAATACCACATGCTATTGCGCCCGGGAGAAGTGTCAGCGTGGTCCAAGCAGTTGAAATGCGGACTGCGATGCGGGCGGACCAGAGTTCCTTTCCCGGAACTCTCTGATGCCTGGTGAGTAACCTACTTAGTTACTAAAAATAATTGAGTACCTGCATTTACTTCGAAGTGCTTGCCACATCGCCCCGCATTAGAGATGGTGCGCGACGACTAGACAGTTCGCAAGCCGTGCTCCCACGCAGGGCGTTAAAGCTTTACCATTATTAACTTTCAAAAGCCTAACGCCTAGACGAAAGCTAATGCGATCATGATCCTGTCTTCCTATGTGTGTGTGTCTGTCTGTCTGTCGACACGATATCTTCGTAAGTATTCAACCGATTCACTTCATATTTGGTCAGTGGATACCTTAGGTCGTATCTATCTTCAGCATTTCAGACATGTAGCTCTTATTTAACCCGAGATATGAATATTAAAAGATCAGATGCATGACTTGCTTTGCTTTCGAAAGTTCCTTCCAGGTTTTACATCCATCTCGTCATTATTTTTTATGTGCTCCTTTTGCAGTTATAAAGCCTTACTTGCATTTCTTCTGATTAACCAACGATCTGCTCTCTTCACCTAAAGAGTTTTGAACTTTCAAAACCTCGATTCTTATCGTTCTAATTTCTCAGATAGCACTTAAAACGCTTGTTGTAGGACAATCATGCGAAATGTAATCAAAAGCTCCGTTTCATGCTTTCCATGGATGACATAAATCATAGTCTGTCTTCTGTAATTTATATCTATTGTGCCCACCAATGTTTCCGGTCTACCATTAAATGCTAACATCAGGAACATTAAGGAAGTCTTGCAAGTTGTAGGATGCAGTGGTAAGATATATATGTAAGGCCAGGACAGCCGTGTTATCAGCGAAAATGGCGGTTGTGGTTAAACTCATGATAAGTCGGATGTGAATAGTAAGTATAGGATGGGTCCCCAGCACATTGCCTTGGGGAACTCCACTACCCCTGAAGATCTTTTTAAAGTGTTAACATTTTCGTTACAAAAATATTTGTTCTTCTTATTCTTCTTCTCTAAGTTTTTTCACCTTTTTCTCCCCTCGCTATTGCTCTCATTTCATCTAATATCACTCCCCGTTCTAATCCAATTTCTTTGATTTCAACCAGCCATTTTCTATTGGGTCTGCCTCTTTGCTTTTTGGTTGGTTTTCCCGCTTCCATTATTTTTCTTGTGATTCTGTTGGATTCCATTCTCACCATATGTGCATGCCAGTTTAGTCGCTTCTTTTTCATTTTTTCTATTATTGGTTTTTGTTTGATTATTTCTTTAACACCTTCATTTGTTAGTCTGCCCTGCCATTTTGCTGATGTATTTCATTTCTATTTCATTAATTTTGGATTCATTTTTTTCCCTAAGTGTCCACTTTTCACAGATGCATGTTATGACCGGTATTGTTATCATATTAGGTTTTCTTCTTCACCCCTTTATCGATGTCTTTATGTCTTATTATTGTTTCGTTTGTGGTATAATAGTCTTATTGATTTGTTTGGTCTATTTGCTATTTCTGCATCCATTTTCCATCTTCCGATAATATACTTCCTAGAAATTCATAAGCGATACTCTTTCCAGTATCTTGTTTTTACATTTATTTTACTTCCTTGTTGTATTGATCTTCTTTTTATTTTTCATTCACAATCATATTTTTTTGTTATACTAATATTCCATTTTCATATATTCTATTCCTTCAGTCCACATGTTTATTAACTTTTGCATTTTGTTCTTAGTGTTCGGTACTAATATCACGTCATCTGCGTGTAGGAAGTTAATTACTTTGATTACTTCTAAGTTATTGTAACCAATTACTGCATCTAACTGATTGTATTTTTCTTTAATTTGTTGCATATCGGGAACCATGCCGTCTTTCCCACAAGTTTTACTGATTTCTGTTTTTAGAATTGCATCCTCGACTTCTTTCCTCTTAATTGCTCTCGAGTTACACTATCTTCTGATGCTGCTGTCATGTGGTAGGTATTCGTGTAGAATTCTTTTCATGTTTCTAGTATTCCATTTGTATCTATTTGCATGATTATTTTTTATTGCTTTTATCCTTTTCCTTTTATCACCTCTTCATCTTTTTATTTTTGTCCAGAACTTTCTGGTGTCTATTTTATATACCTCTGTTATGTCTTCTCTAAACTTTTTCAGGATTTTTGCTTTCTTAATAGATTCCACTATGTTTCTATTTACTTCTATTCTATACAACTTTATCCCCCATTTCTTTTGCTTGAATATATCGTTTCCACGCTAATTTCTTTTCCTTTGTCAGTCTTTTTGTATCGTTGTTTCTCCAACTTGTCCTTTTCAGGTGTTTGATATATTTACTTATCCCACATATTTTCCGTTCTCTTCAGTACTGCTTTCTTGAAAACTCTCCATCTTTCTTCTAGAGTCCACATTGTTTGTATATTACTCATTCTTTGTCTGTAGCTTGGTATTTTGTTGCTCCTAGTCTGTGTTGTGTTCTAATTTCAGCTTCTTTTCTTTACTTCGATTATTTATATTTTTTCTATTAAATCTATTGTACTTTTGGCATTGCGTTCTTCTACAATTTATATTTATCCTTTAAAGGTTGGCCCCACAGCATATTTCTTATTAATAGGTCGTTTTTTTACAGAAGTTTATCATTTTCATTCCATTTCTATTTTGGGTTCTTTCTCCATAGCTTTCCATACATCGTATTTCTCTGTTTTGGTCTTTTCCAACTCTGCTTTTCCACTCTTCCATTATTATTGTATTCTGACTTTCTTCTTTCATTTCTTCTTGTATTTGGTGTAGAGAAGCATAAAAATTTGTCATTTCTTTCTACCCCTGAAGATCTTTTTAAAGTGTTAACATTTTAGTTGCAAAAATACAACTTATCAATAAACAATATGCTTGGTTTTGTAGCGATAATGCTAACATTATGGTGGGTAGAAATAATTTTGTTTTTTCTAAATTGATGGAGAAAACTACTTAGATTCTTTTGCTTGTATTTGCCATTCGTTACATTTAATTGACTGCAATGCACATGATGCTTCACCATCTAACACTAAAAAATTTATTCATATATTTCTTTGATGGTGTTGCAGTGAAAAATGAATGGCATGTCAAGGCTATTTATTTTTCTACTGAAGAAAAGACACGTTTTGTGAAATTGGATGCATTAGATTTTTGGAATAGCAAGTAATTAGAAAACATTTGCTGGTGGTTTTGCATTTCAAAATATTACTAAATTAGCTTTTCTTTGTCTTATTTTATCACATTCTAACGTATATATTGAAAGAGTAAGTGAAAGAAAAAAATAAAAATAACGGAAATGAAGCAATTCCATTTTAACTGCTTTAGCACAGATCCATTTGTACTAATTATAAAGTTGCAAAGATCGTCATCATCATTTCCAGGGTTCAACCATTGTGGTTTATTCCAGTCTCCATCTTGTTCTTCGCCAATCTTCTTTTCCTCAAGGTCAATAGTGGACGAGTTGTTTTGAGATATGACAATCGTCCATTATTAAGATGTGTTCTCTCTGTATTGGTCAACTTTTAATAAGGCAAAAAATTTGCAGTTCTTGACTTTTGTAATCTAGTAGCGTATACTGTTACTCATTCCTTTCTTTTGTGTGGGGGTCCAAATTTCCGATTCCATCCACTGTGGGACAGCCATTACTTTGTAAAATTTTAATTTTGTATCTTTACTAATGATTCCGCACATTTGAGTAAATTTATTTAGTTTATTATATACATCTTTATTGTTTGTGTATGTAACGTTGAACCCCGAAGATCAATCCTGGGCTTGGATGCCTGACGGCTGGCCTACTCAGTCACTAAAAATAAATGAGTACCTCCGATCGCTTTGAACAAGAGATAATGTGGTCCTCTAAGATACCATGCTTTCCACACCGTTTCGTATGAGAGATGATGCGTAACGACTGGGCAATGAGGGCAGACATATGACGCAAAGCGTTAGAAACTCACTACCATATTGTAGATAGTAATGAATTTGGTGATGTAATTGCAGTCAGAAATGAAATTTAATTTGGCTTAAATGAGATGACTAAGATGTTTGGCCATCCGTCCAACTTAAGCTAAACTCAGATCGATGAATTGAATAATTATACCTTCCCAAATCCAAGCACAATATTATGCAGCTGATGGACTTATGGGTGCCTGTATCATGCAAAAATTCTACAGAAGTTAGGAAAAATCACTATAATTAATGGTTGCGATTGCAACTCAGATATTTTAAAAACGAATTCATACATGCCTTATTTGCGCACTTTAAACTACAATTAAGTAACAACAAAACTAATTACAAGTTTCATAGTGCTGTCTGTCCTATTTTAATCTTATAACTACAACAAGATCACTAATATGGACATTCACCTTCATGAAAGCGCATGTGACTTTTCAATTTGTCCTTTCTCACAGACTTGTAGTCACAAAAATCGCATCTGAAAGGTTTCTCGGTTCTATGAGTTTTTAAATGGGCCACAAGCTGACTTCTCCGCTTAGCTGCATAATTACAATGAAAACACTGAAACGGGCGCAAATCTTCATGAGTTATCATGTGATCCTTTAAGAGAGACGCTGCTGCACACCTGTAACCACAAAACTTACAGCCGAAAGGTTTCTCAGTGCTGTGAGTCTTTAAATGGCCGACGAGATGATTTTTCCTTTTAGCTGCATAATTACAGTGAAAACACATAAATGGACGCACATCCTCATGGATCATCTGGTGGTCTTTCAAACGGGACAATACGACACACTTGTACTCACAAAATTTACAGCTGTAAGGCTTCAGGGTGCTATGCGTTTTTAAGTGGTCTATAAGGTTTTGCCTTTTTTTAGTTCTATAATCACAATGAAAACACAGGAAATCACAATTTTCACTTTTGAAAGGCTTCTCTGCGTTGTGAGTTTTTAAGTGTGCTGCAAGTCGAGTTCTTCTTTTAGCCGCAAAATCACACTGAGAACACTGATGTGGACGTACATTTTTGTGAGTTACCACATGATCTTTTAATTCAGTCTCTTTTAAGCAGGTGTACTTGCAAAACCAGCATGACAATGTTTTTTCCTTGTGAGTTTTTATGTGGCTTAAAAGATGTGTTTTTAATTGCGCCTTATAGTTGCATATGGGACACTCATACGGTCGCTCCTTTAAGTGGGTAATCATGTGAGTTTTAAAGGCAGACGCTCTATCACAGCTGTAGGGACAATGTGAACATTCGAAAGGTTGCTCACCACCATGGATCTGCATATGTGCTTCGAACTGCTCGCTCTCTTCGGCCATGAAATCGCAGACGTCACACTTCAAGCACCGCTCGTGAAGGACGAGGTGCTTTCTAAAAACGTCCTCTCCCAAAGTGCTGTAATTGCAAAGCGTGCAGTGAAAGATCTTTTTGTCGCTAACAAATAATTTCTCTGTCGGAAGATCTGTGCCCGGTTCACTTTCATTTTTAATTTCAATTTCATCTGCTGTAACATATTCCACTTTGGTGGAACCATCCTCTTCCTTTTTAATTAGCAAGAAGTCGTCGCCTGAAAGCATGTAATTAAAGTGGATTCCACAGAACGCAAAAATTCACCTCTTAGATCGTTGGACTGACATTCAGCAGCTGGCTCTGATGGTTCTTCTTTAACAGCAACGAAATTCATGGTAAACTCGGAATAAACTATGATCACCGATTACGATTAACACAGATTTCGTGATCGAGAAACTTTGAGGTTAGAAATATGCAAAAACATGGAAAAACGGACAATGCTAACGGTACCGGTCTCGATTATTAAAAATGACAGCCTGTCAGAGCTGCTTGGTGTGCTATTTATTGTCTCACTAAGACATAATTTTAACTTTTTATAATTATAAAACTTTTGATTAAAAATATATTATACCTAAATATATTAAATTTCACAACGTTAAAAAGCCTTGCAACATTATCAATTCCTCTACATAACAAAGGGTGAGTTAGGAGTGTTTTTACCATATGAGCTCTGATAATAAAGTTCATTGAATGCTATAACTTGCTCGCCGTAGTATTGATATATATATATAGGAACAAATCTGCCAAGCATACAGTTCATAATGAAATGGTTGCCTGTTATAGGAGTGTTACAAAAGGAACATGTGACTAAAATGAAATTTGAAAAATACATCAGCAAACCAATGAGCTGGAAAAAGTCATGTTAAACTGCTAAAAGGAAATATCAATATCATCAAGCGAAAGTGTGTCTATGGTTTGTTCTAAGAAGCTCGGAAAATCATTGAAAGCGTGCAACTGCACACAATTTATGTGATTTGAGGTTTGTAAAGAGCTCGTCAATATGGATTAGGACTTAAAACAAAGTGCTGTCTCAAAATTAAGGTAATACTCATCTCTTTCTTCAATGCTGACTGTTTTACTCGCATCAAAACTCTCCCTAAGGGAAACATACTGAATACTAACACCTATGTCCAAATTTTACAATTACTTTATGTAAAGACCTGACTCCACATGGTCTCAATCATGCAGCATTTGACTTGGCTTCCTCAGAACCAGAAGATTTAATATCTCAGTGTCATATAATGTGAGTGTAGAATAAAATTATATCATTTTGAACATTATGTCCAATATAAATACTGATTTCAGAACTAAAACATTAGAATGAAGAACGAACGAGTTGATTCAAACCTGTCTAAAATGTAATAACTGATGATTATCATGTCAGAAAATAAAGTTCCTACATCTACTTAAAAATAGAGGACATTCTTCAAAATGGCAGTTCATAAATTGATTGAGAACACCAATCCCTAAATGAAGAAAAACACCTTGTGTTTAGCAATGGACTTCCGATACTTCAAATTGAAGGTCACCATATGAGGTCTAATTGCTGTTCAGTGACTCAATCTAAATACTCTTGGGCAATACCATACTAAAAACAAAGAGTTTGTAAGGAATCTGAAGTTAAAGGGTCATTGTGGTACAAGGTTACTACAAAAAAATCATAGGGTTTTAAAAAACATATTTCATAAAGTATAATAGATATAATGATATAAAGTAGTCCAGTTCATTCCACACATGTTGTGGTGTGTTCCCAATAATACGGTCTCAAAGTTCATCCAATTTTGTTGGCATTGGTGGCTCATAAACTAGATCTATAATGTTCCCTCAAAGAAAAAATCATAAAAGTAAGATTGGGGGACCTGGAGGATCAACCAAAAAATACCAAGCAGGCAGTTCCTCATTTAGATCGTCATACATTTCACCATATCAATGAGATGGAACCCCATCTTGTTGAAATCCTGTCAGTTTTAGAAATAATCATAATTGCAACATATCTAGGTATGTTGTGCCTGTCTTGTAGTCTCTTCACTTCACTTTCATCTTGGACAGTGTACAAAAGACGTAAATTTTACCAAATCCTTTTAATGTTCCACAATGCCATGAGGATTTTTGTGCCCCATATCTGAAATGCACGTTGCACTGTAATAACTTTTGGCATACTCAAGAACACGAAATGCTTCTGGGCCCATGCTGCCACCTTGACATTTTAAATTTTCTCTTCCTTTTCATGTATCTGTACAATTTTGTAAAATTTAATTTAAAAACCGAATAATTCTTTTTTAGTAACCCTACAAAGCTGGAAGTAATGAATGGAAAGAAATAATCGGGAAAAACCTGTCCCATTGGTAAAATTGCTATGGAAAGACTGGCAATAACACAACAGTCTACGTCCAAAGGATAAAAGCAAATTCTTAACTGAAGAACATAATAGCAGGTAACCCGGAAAACAAAAAATAACTTCACAAGGCTGAAATTGGAAACATGGAAAAACAAGCAGAAGATAGGATAGCACACCATGATGATTTTTTATGTATCACCTAATTAGCAACTAAGCTTTGAGCAAACAAGATATTGATATGCTCTGTAAGGCTAAAACATGGCGTATAGAATGGCGTGAAGTTGTATGAAACTCCTGACATTTAAATTTCCCATATTCTTGTCTTGAGATGTTAATGCATCACTCCAAGCATAGTTCATTGGTGAATTAGGGTTGCAGAATTTGATTATATCTCTACTAATTACTTGTAAATTGTTTTACATGTTTGAAATCTGTTTTTACCAATGTAGTCTTCGTTTTCATCTGATAGAAAATACTTCAATGGTAACTTCTAACTGATAACACTGCGAAACATATTCAGAAAACCTCTTTTGAAAATACTATCGCACACAATATGCCAAAGAAGAAAACCAGGAATGGAATCTTGCACAACTCCAACATTTCACACTTCTCTGATTTGTTTCCTACAATCTTTATTAATAACAAAGATATCAACAGATTTTCCTTTTTGGAATCTACCATAAGCTTTATCTAGTCTCTGGACTATCAATATTCCAGCAACTTACATAAATTGGCTCTGAGGTAAGTAGGTCAGTGTAAGCTCAGATCCTTTTCTGGTTTCCCCTCTGACTTATTTTCCTACAATAAAAAACTCTTATGTTCCGTATGTACTTGGTTCTCCATGTTTTTATGACGCATCCATGTCCAAACATAGTATTGCATGTTGTAAGATGGTTTCCTTTGAAGAGGCAACAAGTGAATTCAGAACTGCTAGAAAATCCAAACTTATTTCGCCACTTTTTCCTTTCAGTCTCGCTTTTATCAGAATATCTTGGCAAATTCCTCATCCACTTCTAAAAACACCCAATAGAACAGAGCGCAACTGAAACTCATATTTTATTGCTTTAAACTTGTTGAACGAATAATCAATTGCATTTAGTAGTTCTTTGACAGGATCAAAATTCGTGCTGAATCTTGATGATTATACTTTGTGATTAGGAAACCTAAAAACAAAAATGTTGTAATATGAGACGCAAGCTCATTGGAAATGAGTACCAAATGATACCTACAATGTACATGCAAGGATTGACGGTTGTCGATGAAGTAGTGGAAACATTGTCGGAGAGGAGAAGGAGGTGGGGTCTATATACACTAATAGACAGTGGATGGTATTATTTGCAGCTTGTGCTTAATGGATACTGACCATGGATTAAAATCCAGGCAAAAATGCACGAAGATGTCATTAAGACACACGGGGAGTCTGTCGCAACAATGCATTATCATAGCAGTTTTAAGGTGAATCGGTGCGTTCTATTCAGGATGGGATTAGTCAACACAAGTCGTCTGTCCGCTGCTAAAGAGTAAGCAGAACTAGTACAGTTACCTTGTCAATTATCACAGCATGCTGGATTCCCTGTAACTTTATCAGAGTGCAGAAATTGCACAGGTTCTTAATTGATGGTCTCTTTCAGGGCAGATTTCTTAATCTTCTTTTTCATGATAAAATCACCATTATTATGATGATTTGAATTATCGACTGTGGATAACACTGAAATGAAGGTTGAAAGTAATGAGTCAAGTTTTTGTCACATTTGGAATTTCATAACCGAACAGAGCCCATTTTCATGGTGGAGAATAACCTTTAAACAGGCCACATTATTATTACAGTTGTCATGAAAAAATGACATAATATGCGAGTTTATAATAATAATGGTGAGGCTTTATAATCTAGCTGTGTACCAGAAGAGGTTCCTACATGTTTGCTCTCAGTATCCATTCGTTGTGCACCATCTTGATAAGAGAGCGATGTTTGAGGCACTGCGCCTTATTATCTTTATTCAAAATGAACACAGCCCAGCATCAAACCTTCAGTCAAGTTCCTTAATCAATTGGCCATGTAGTAAAATATATGGTACTAGGAATCTTACAGGGCCGTCACTTTTTACCCAAGTTTCTTCCATTATTTTCTCTCTAAGAACTTTTCTTTCCAATTCCTGTCCACTTGGTATTGAAGGAAACAGTACCGAGAAACTCTTTACGTGTACACTTTGTTAGTATACAAGTATACGCCAAAAAAACCTTGCTATTCACATAAAAATACATGACATAGAAAAGCCTTTCAGTATTCACTTTGTAACTACAGAGGACTAAAACAAACAAACTTGAATGCTCACCTGAAGACTCGTGCAGAGGAACGGTTGCACGAATGTACTTCTTGTGATTATAAAGCAAAAAGCAAAAGTTCACTTGGAGCTGCAATTCATAATAATGAGAAACCTCACAAATGTCCTGAATGTGATTACCGCTCATCACAAATATCCAATGTAAAACTTCATATGAGGATACAATGCAACAACGAGGTATTTGAGTGGTTCCTGCGTGATTACAAATCCAAGTAAAAAGATTAGCTTGTAATATGCTTGTAGCATAGAAACTCATAATAGTGACAAACCCTGCAACTGCTCTTTTTGTGAATATAGCAGTCGAATCAAAAAGTCTTTGAATAACCATATGCTCACTCACCAAGGCAAGCCGCGTTATAGCTGTCCTTTCCCTGACTATATTAAAACACACTATCTGAAAAATCCATAAGAGTAAAAAACCTTTTCAATGTTCAATTTGCGATTAGAAAAGTTTCAGATTATCTCAATTAAGGAGTCATTTAAGAAAGCACGGTACTGGATGGCCTTATAGGTGCTTTCATTGCAATTACAAGGATAAAGGCAAAAGTCACCTTGCAAGCCACATAAAAATACACAACGGCGAGAAATCTTTCAAATGTGTTTTGTGTGATTACAAAGCAATACACCAAAGTCCATCTATAAACAATAAGGATAGCGCATAAAATCCCCTAGCCGCCGGTTCACTCTGGAAAAAACAAAAGAGACAGCCAAATTTAACGTAGAATCCAAATCTGTGATCAGAAATTTAAGAAAACAAATGCAAGTGGCCTAAAAATAGCCCCTTTCACATTTATATGCCAGCAGCTACATTTAAGTGGGGGAGAAGTATTCATTACCAATCTTTAGCAGACAATGTATGTGACATTAAAATATCTACATATCTATGCGTCCTAACAGCTGGCCATATCTTCTGAGAATACGTAAAAGGAGGTTTAATGGTAGTTTTCCATAACTATCGAGCTTGGGAAATGACAACAGTATATGCAACAAATGTATTTTGTGTTCAATGCAATTTAAAGCTTTCACCAAGAATCGCACAAGTTTTGACCTTGGTTAATTGAATGTAGCTCTGGAAATTCCTAGTGAATGTGTTTTGAGGATGATTACCAATAAACACAAACAGAGACGAGCCACATAAATCAAAATTGTGTCGCATGCGCCTACTAACGGCAAGAATTGACTTCATGTTTTGACCTATAGCAGGTCAACCGTGACCTAAATAAAAAAACTAAAACCTTTATGCGAGGTTTGACAACAAACCAGATCAAATGTAACAAATTCAGATATTAAGTTCAATTATTTAAAAACCGAATAGATGGTAACGTTCCTGCATGTCCTTGGTTAGAGCATTTAAATAAGCTAATCAATTCTAGAAGGTCGTAGGGGCTTGTTACGTTCTACAGAAACTGCTCAAGAATGATATCTCTCTTGGTATCACGCAGAAGTAACCACAGCCTCTCTTTAAAACTCTTGTTTTCAACAGTGTAGTTGACCTTGGCGTCTAGAATGGATCATGGAGGAATCGGCTGGTACTCTTGCCACAGGAGCAACAAAAAATTTTGTCTCGAGATTGGTCTACTAACTAAAACTATCTTTACTTCTCAAAAGATCGATTCTGATGTGTACCCACTACCTTCTCTTCTGAGTAGTCAAAACAACATCCAATTTTTGACTAGGTTTTTCATATCGTAGTGGCTCAAATTAAATTTTGAGTATAATAGGATCGTCATATTCCTTGATGCTTTGTTCTGTGAATCATATCTATAATTCTTTACCATCGAGTTTGAGATGCTGGTTTTCTTTCATGGTTCTCTTGGTGGTTCTGGAAGAACACCATTTTGATCTTAACATATCTCCTGTGACAATTATGGTAAGGCAAAAATACATTTGATAAAATTGTTTAATATACACACCGCCTTGTTATAGGACATTAAGAAAATACAAACCGCCTGCATAAATGTGTGTTTTATTGGACGATCTTTACAAAAAAAAAATTTACACTATGTAGTGGGAGTATATCCCTAGGCCTGGTGGATTCTAGATATCTTGATAAGTTTTGGCATTAGTAGATTTTCCCCTGTTTGGAAGAGGTATTCAATAGACTCCAACTTCCATGTCAACTGCCTCCTACCGAACTTCCAGAATTAGCCTGTATGGTCCTTATGTAGATCCTAATGGCATTCTTGACTAACACTTTATGGATTCTAGTACGTGTGACAGTTTCCATAAGAGAACATGAGCTTCTTTTAGTCTTACAGTTTTATTTATTGTATTTGGTCATTGCTGCCTTGTAGGTGTTTCAGTCCTGGTTGAGTTTGAATTTATTTAATAACATCTAAATTAGAAGATTAATTTCAATTGTACATCATACAAATTAAAAGTATATTGAGAATTATGACGGCAAAGCTATCCTTGTTCCAAAATCATCAATTCAACGCAAAGGAATGTTGAACTACATGGGATTTTTAACACTCCTACCCTCTCCTATATTTACGTGGATCATCCATGGTAAAGCATCACACATATTAGAAGAGAAAGTACATACCACGCGGTAACGCTGCGTAACATTTCAGATTTCTTTAAGTGAACCAGTTTTGCAAGCTCTTGACACATGCTTTAGTTTTACTATTATCTTTATCAAACAAAATAATTCATTTTTAATCTCATTGAAGGCGTAGCTAATAAAACCAAGTGTTACCAGGTCGGACCCGGGCGGTGAGAAAAAAACGAAGCGTCGGCTCCAACTTACGATTAGAATTATATTTACAATTTTACAAACTTAACCTACCTTACGCTAACTTAACCTACTTAGCTAATTTACAAGAACTTAACTTTAACGACTTAATGTATGCGCTTCAACGGGCCGTAAGCTAGGTGCAGCAGCGGGGCCGCTGGCGGAACCAGACAGCGAGCAGCAGGGGCGGTAGCGCACCTGGGCAGCGTGCAGCAGGGCCGATGGCGGAGCCGAACAGTGATCAGCAGGGGCGGCAGCAGATCCGGGCGGCAGAAACGGAAAGCGAGCAGCCGGTCCGGAAAGCGAGTAGCAGATCCGGGCGGCGAGCAGCAAAAGAAGCGAAAAGGGACTCACCTGATGACACTTGATGGTTACTTCTTAAGGGGCTGACGACTGAGCGCGAATTCTTCGGTTGCTCAGGTTTTAAGGGCTCAGCCGTGCCCCACTCTGCTGGTGGAGTGCAGAGTTTCAGGATGGAAGCACGCTGAGCCCGCTGGGAAATGCAGGGCTTGCCCAGGATTGGTGGACGCCGGGGGCGCCTTTGTTCTGATTGGAAAACGCCGTGGTGGCTATGGTCGATGACGTTCGGGTCGACTCGGGATCGCTTAGTACGACGCGGCGCGGCAGGTCAACTGCCCCGATGTTGCACACAGCGCCACAAAGGCCGCCTCAGGTAACATTCCTGCACACGGCACCACAAGGTCGGCCTCAGGTAACATTCCTTGGGATTACAAATTCCAAAAAATGTCCTTGTGTTGCCCGACAAATTCCGGGGCAGGTAACATCAGCCCTGGCGAAATCGGGGCCAGGTAACACAAGTAAGATCTAGATAAAATGCTACTGAGTACGACTAAATTGTCAAAACTCAGGTTCAAACAATAAAAGCTCCAAGAGAAGATGAAAATATCGTCTGAAATCCTAAAAACTTCTGATTATTCGCCAATTGGTTACCACTTCGCCACTTTGTTATAACCCTTAGAATTGTCACAAGTCACGACTTAATTTACAGCAATGATTCTGGCGTAAATGTCTTTTAGCCCAATTTACCTAAACTTGCAGTTTTGGAACATGATGGTTATGTTTAACTTCCTTTCATGTGATGTTTGCGTCATCTTTAGCCTTGAACATAATTAAATTACTGATACAAACTTCACAATATGCTTAGAGAAGAGAAAGTTGTTAACTATTCACATCAAACTTCATGTTCAACAATAAGTTTATTACTCAGTAGTCCTAAGGACATGTACCGCAATTTAATAGTTTGGATATAAATGATATTGGCCATTTTTTTGTTTTCTGAAAGTAACATTGACTGTTGATCATTGTTTAATAATACAATCAAGATGCTTCTATCTGTATCATTGTAGTAGGTCACACTGACTTTTAAGTCTGTCTATTCTCAGCTTAGTTTCTGTGAACTATTGGCTATACAAAAATGGTTTCGAAGCAAACTTTTTTTCTCATAAAGTATCTAATTATACCAAACATAATTATAAGGTGAAAAGCGACACTCAGTGCCTCTAATAGATTTGAAGTTTGCCAAGGAAATCAAATTTTTCTTCGTTTTCTCTGCATGTCATCACCAAGGGGAAGGCAATTATTCAGTGTCATTTATAAAGAGTCTGCCAATAGGAACGCAGGAAAGTAAACATCGATTTGACACAGTCGTCATGTTTTTTTTTGTCAACCCAGCGTCATTTTTTTAGTTTAAGGTTTGCCATTTTTTGATATGGAGTCATATTCGATTCAAGATCGCGTTAAAGTGATTAAAGAACACTATAACAATGGGGAAAAAATAAAAAACACCTATCGAGCTTTCCGCAATTACTTTGATTGTCATAATCGTCCAAATGAGGCCACCATCGGTCATTTGGTGTAAAAAAAGATCCAAAAACGTTCGCATACTGGCAAATATTACTGCAGCGAAGAAGAGTGCGAAAAACTCTCAATAACTCGTCGATCGAAAGAATTGGGCATTTCAGAGACCGTTTTACGCCGTATTAGCACAAAGATTTGAATTTACACGTTTACAAAATCCAACTGATTTAAGAACTCAAGCCAATTGACCATTTCAACCGACGTGTGTTCTTCGATTGGCTCATCCAACATTGTGCAATTGATCCGAATTTTTCATCTAAAAACATCTTCAGAGATGAAGCGCATTTCACATTGAGTGGAACAGTGATCTGTCGCATTTGGGCCAACGAGAATCCAAGAGAATATCAAGAACAACCAATGCATCCTCAAAAAGTGACTGCTTGGTGTGATCTATAGTCAAAAGGTGACTTTGGACCATGAGGCATGAGGCTGGAAATGCGATTACTATGAATTCTAAGCGACACCGCGGCATAATTAATTACTATATCTTCCTGAAACTTAATGAAACTGACATGATATTTATTTTTAACAAGGCGGTACAATATGCCACACAACACGTACGAATATCGAGTTATTTCAGTCGAAGTTCGGTGAACATTTAATTTCGAGAAATGGAAATGTCAATTGACCTGCTCGTTCGTGCGATTTGACGCCTTTAGACTTTTTTTATGGAGACATCTGAAAAGTAAAGTCTACGTCAATAAATCAACCACCATCCAAGACCTCAAGAACAACATAATTGCTCTATGTGAAAATGTCATAGAAAGTTTTGACCATCGCATCAACGCCTGTAGAGTCAATCGTGGTGAACATTTGGTGGAGTTCGTTAAATGCCGTCTGGCCACCTTGCTTATACTTTATTTGGAAACCTCCAAAATTGTTCTGTCTCTCGATTCGTCCAAATTAAAGATAACGACTAGAGAAAATGTTTCTTTCTCTTCCAATTTTAAGAGTATTTCTTTTGAGAGCGTCTGGTTAGAGAACCCCTAATCAAAGAGATGGGTGAGACCAAATTTTAATTTTAAAGCTACGATTAAAGTTTTTTATAGAATAAATTATCCTGTCGACGTGCTTAAACTTGAAGGTTGAAGGTTCGGGTAGTTCTCTGATGAGAAAGATATCTTCGAATTTGCTCGTACTGAAGAGCGTCGATTTTTTAATGTATGCTTCTTGGGCTTGCCCAAACTTTTATTTCACATATCTCTTAGGAGCAGAGGAATGGTTCGTTCCAATTGCAATTGCTTCAGTGTTTCTATGCGTTTACTAGTAATTTTCTAAAAAAAGTGCGATGGGTGAAACTGTATGTTAATTAAAGCTACAAGTAAAACCTGTTCAATACTTTCGGATACGAAAGTGCCATACATATTGTTGTCCCAGTGCTCTAAGATACATTTTAAGTTAGTTGGGCAGCAAACATTTGTGTTAAAGTTTGATATGAAAGTTCATAGTTCACAAAGTCATAGAATACCATCAAAGGAATAGCAAGATTTCTTCTAAACCCTGTGGAATAAAATGTACACTTTGGAACTCAAGAAATTTTGCGTACTATGAGCTACAACAACCTTACCAATTAAGTACCCACAGAGCAATTCACCGAAGTTATGTCAATAGGCATATGAAAGTTTACTTTAAAATTCTGCAAAGGTTTATATAAAAATAAATTGTTAGAAACTGTGGAGATATCTAGTCTAAATAACATAAGTCTTGAGTACTTTTATCTAAAAGAAATATTAACTTAATTTTTAGCTCTTAATATGCCTCATTACTTATCGATCGCTGGCAGACGGTGTGCGACATTTGTTTAGTGATATTCAAATATCTATGTACTAACTGTGCCTAACAGTTGGATTGCCATATTTTCTGAGAACACATGGAAGCGGACTTCATGATAGTTTTCCATAGCTTCAAGCTCGGGAGATAACAAAAATATTTTGTGTTCATTACAATTTGACCCTCCTCATCGAGGGTCACACAAAGTTTGCCCTTAGCTAATTGAGATGCATCCAATAAAATGGGTATATTAAACTTTTTTTGCAACTCATTGAAAATTATTGTTAATAAAAGTCTGTACTATGTATTTGATTTGTGAATTTTATTTCTATAATAACAGTGCAGCAAATTCAGGATTTGTGCTCAATTATTTAAACTTGAATAGATGGTAAATTTCCGGTATGTAGTTAGAACATTTAAATAGACCAACCGATTCTAAAAGCTCATGGTGGCTTGCTGCATTCCACAAAAGTTGCTCGAGAAGGACGCTGCATCAAGTATTCTACTCCTTCAGCCTGTCGTGTTTTCAGTAGTATAGTACCCCTTGCCATCTAGAACAGGTCATGCAGGAATTGGCAACAGGATTAACCAGAAAAAACTTTCTCGTGTTTGGTTTACTAGCTAAAACTGCATATGTTGTGCGTCTTTACTTCCCAAAAGAGTGTCTCTAATGAGCAATTGGAACAAAATCCAATTTTTAACTGATCCCTTTGTGTCCTCCAATTCTTGCCATCAAGTATAGTGTACTGGGGGTGTAAGGGGTCCACCAACATCTAAGGGTTCAAATGTCAATCCCACCTGCAAGAGAGGCACATAAAATGCCCGGTACATAAGATTAGGGATATGGAACGTAACATCTTTAACTGGGAAGGAACCTGAAATAATCGAAGAAATAGAAAAGTATAAAATCCAAATACTAGGAGTATCAGAAATAAAAAAGAAAGGAAGTGGAGAAACTCATATGGACAAGGGGTATACACTAAGATATTCAGGTACACCTAGAGGTAACAGAACAATGGAAGGTGTAGGAATCATAGTAAGTAACGAACTAAATACGAAAATAACCAGCTGGGAAGCTATAAATCCAAGAATATTGACCATGAACCTAAACCTACAAGAAAAAGTGGGGATTATACAAATATACGCACCAACAGAAAACGCTACCGTAGACGAAAAAGACGCTTTCTATGAAGAACTACAGAGAGAAACAGAGAAACTACAGAATAAAAACCAACACGTTATAGTAATGGGAGATTGGAATGCCCATATAGGAAACCAAGAAAGAAGAGGGCATGGTACAATGGGAAAGCATGGACTGGAATGTGAAATTAATGATAATGGACAAAGGATGCTCGATTTCTGTATCATAAATCAAATACTCATAGGAAATACCTGGTTCAATCACCAAAATATTCATAAAATCACATATGAAGTGCAAGGGCTAGAACATCGAAGCATGATAGACTATATAACATACACCAAAAATATGAGATACGCCGTAAACGACGTGAAAGCAATCAGAGGGGCGGAGTTGAGCACAGCACATCGACTAGTAATCGCAGATACCAACATAGAGAAACCAAAAAAGGAAAGAGGTAGAAAATATGAAAGAATTAAGCTAGAACTTTTGGATGAACCAACTATAAGAAGAGAATACGAGGAAAGACTCCAAGAGAAGTTGAAAGAATATGAAAATAGCAACCAGCAACAAACCCTTAATGAAGTATGGGAAAAACTCAAAGCGGCACTCCAAACAACAGCAAAAGAAATATGCGGAACAAAAATAGTCAGACAAAACAATGACCAAAAACGAACTAAGTGGTGGAATGAGGAAGTGAAAAAGAAAATTAAGGAGAAAAAGGAGGCGTGGAAAAAATATACAAGAACAAAAAGAAATGGAGATAGAGTAATATATGCACAAAAAAGAAATGAGGCGAAGGAAGCAGTGAAACAAGCCAAACGAGAGAGCTGGGAAAGTTTCGGAAGAAAAATTGAAGACAACTATATAAGCAACCAGAAACAATTTTGGAATATAATTAAAAGACTAAAAGGAAATAGAACCCAAAAGATTAGAAGTATAAGAAATGCTGCTGGTGAATTGCAAACGGAAACAAAAGACATACTACAAGCCTGGGCGGAACATTACACGTCCAAATTCAAGGGAGATAGAAATGCACAAATAATGGCAGAAGACAATAACGAACAGGAAGAAGTGGATATAATAACTGAAGAAGAAATAATAACGGCCCTAATGAAAGCAAAAAATGGAAAAGCCGCGGGAGAAGACGGAATAACCGCAGAAATGCTAAAAAAGGGAGGGCCCATACTAGTACAATGGCTGAAACAAATCTTTCAGAAAGCCTGGAACACAGAGAATATACCAGATGAATGGAGAAGAAATATCATTGTACCTCTACACAAAAAAGGAGATTCCACAAATAGTGACAACTACAGAGCTATATGTCTATCAGGAGTAGCGTTCAAAGTATACTCAAGAATTTTAGAAAGCAGACTAAGAGTAGAAATAGGAAATAAAATACAAGATGGACAAGCAGCATACACACCAGGGAGACAAACCCACGATCACATATTTACCCTTCGAACACTATCAGAGAAAAGAATAGATAAAAACAAAACACTATATTTGGCATGCTTAGATTTAAAATCTGCATTCGACAAAGTACCACGCCAATATATATGGGAAGCACTAGACCATCTGGAGGTAAGCCCAAAATTAAAACGAGTAATAAGAAGTGTAAATACCAATAGTACCGGCTCAGTAAGACTAAACGGGCAAACATCTACGGAATTCAAGATGGAAAAGGGCATAAAACAGGGGGATAGTCTCAGCCCCCTACTTTTCGTGATATATATGGATTACATAAACGAACAATGTAAAAAAGACATCAGAAATACTAGCCTGGGAAACCTGAATTTATACCCAGTACTGACACAAGACTTACTATATGCCGACGATATAATTCTGATCGCAACAAGTGAAGGACAACTGCAAAGAAAAGTAACAACATGGAAGAACAGATTGGAAAAGAAGGGGATGCAGATAAATACGGACAAGAGTAAGATTATGAAAATATCGCGAGAAGAAAACGAAAGAGCAAGGCAAATGCAAATACAGATAGAAGGAAGACAATTGCAGGAAGTAGAGGAACTTGAATACTTAGGAGTAAGAATAAGTGCAAATGGGAAAATTGACGAAGAAATAAGAAGCAGAGTAAATAAAGCTAACAAAGTCTACTATCAAATAAACAATACCTTAATAGGAAAAAGGAATTAAGTAGAAAAGCAAAATGCACTTATATAAAACAATCTACGTGCCTACCGTAACATATGGAGCCGAATCATGGGTAATGCAAGATAAACACAGATCAAAAATAACAGCAACAGAAATGAAGTACCTAAGACGGGTAATTGGAAAAACAAGAAGAGACCGTGTAAGGAATCGCAGTGTACGAGACGAACTAGATCAGGAACCCTTAGTAGAAAACATAGAATTAAAACAATTTCAATGGTTTGGACATATGGTACGAATGAGTGAGACAAGGTACCCCAAGAAAGTGTTTGCAATGAAAGATGAAGGAAAGCGTCCCAGAGGAAGGCCTAGAAAAGTATGGGAAGACAACATCAGAGAAGTGGCAAGGAAAAGAGGCAAGACCATAGAACAAATAAAGATCCTGGCAAGGGATAGAAACGCTTACAACCGATGGCTCAAAACCCCAACACCGTGAGGTAAAATGGGAGAAGTGAAAGAAGAAGAAGAAGAAGAAGTATAGTGTACTGATTTTTTCATAGTCTCTTGGTGCTTCAGAAGCAGCACCATTTTGATTTCAACATAACTTTTTTTTGAAATTTACAAAACCTCCTTTAGTTGAAGACAACTTACCTAAGCTTGGTGTTTATCGTTGTACTTATGAAACTGCTCAATCCTTCTCACAAAGTAATTGGCCAGGTTTTAAAGTTACAAAACTCTTTCAAGGCACCATGGTTTATTCTTAGTAAGAATTTTCTTCTGCATTGGTGATCAAGTGTAAGCTCCGATATCTAACTGGCATAATGTGATGTATGTAATGGTCCTCAGTAGTTATTTGGTGATCCTTGGTAAGGCAACAATGTATAAATGACACTAAATAACTACCTTCCCCTTAATATTGACATACGGAGAAAGCAAGGAAGAATTTGATTTTCTTGGCAAACTTCAACTCCATTAGGGGCATTAAATGGCTTTTGATCTTATGTTTGCTCAATATAATAGTTGCAGACCATCTTTGTGCAGCCAACAGCTCATATAAGCATAAAGAATTTTATACTTTATACTGAAAAGTCAGTGGGACTATTAAACAATGATCAACAGTCAATGTTACTTTCAGAATTTGTGAAGAATGGCAGATACCATTATACTGTCCAATCCATTAAATTGTGGTAGATGCTCTTAGGACTACTGAGTAATAAACTTATTGTTGAACATAAAGAAGTTTGACGTGACACATTTTTGTCTAAGGATCGTATCAATAGTTTAATGATGCTAACATCACACAAAAAAAGTTAAACAAGTTTCGTGATCTAGAACTGCAAATTTAGTTTCCTGCAGATAATAATAAGGAATTTTGCGAAAAGTATTATTGCCAAAAAATTCATAATTACTAAAAGTAAGATCCTGAAAAATGGGTTGACTTCAAGAAATCTGAAATGTTACACATAGTATTATCGCGTGCTAGATGCTTTCTTTTCAAATATCTGTGATGCTTTATTATAGATCATCCACTTAAATATAGGATGTAGGGTTGTTAAAATCAATTCAGAGTTTGCTTAATCAAGATTCCATATAATCCAAGTAATTGAACTAAATGTCCTAATGTAGACGGAATTATTCTATTTGTGCTCCCTGTGCAGTCTTGCGTTACGTACCCTCCACCTCAGTGGATGTCTTATAGTTTGTTCTAAATTTAATATTTGAGAACTTTTTAGTCTTTGATCTTTAAAGTCCACCTAAAAACTATTTCATTTTACTAATGCTTGGAACGTCATTACAAAAGTCATTCTTGCCGCTGGTCTGTTCAATTCGCACCCCGCTCTAAAGATTCCCTAAATAATTTACTATTTTGATGCAGGTCTCTTTTTGCTGGCTATAACGAAGTTGATCTAGAGCTGGAATAGTCGTAATTTTAGATTGCATAACTATAGGAACCAGTGACTTGTAAAATGAAGGAGGATTTGGAATATCTGTGCAACGGAGAAGAAATATGTATGGACCTCCTCGTTCTTTTATTTGTATGTCCCTCATACACATAAAAGAAAAGGACAAGATATTGGAAACTTACCAACTACCATAAACACAGAGGTGGACAGGACTAGATAACTGAAGGAACGAGAAGACTCTAAAAACCAAAGATTATTTCCTTGCGGAAAAGTTTTCCATTATATCCCAAAACACATAAGAAGTCTAGGACTCCAACTTACCAAAGTACTCTATGATTGTGCCTGTATTACATGTATATACTGACAGAGTGAATTGGATATTTATTCCAGACCTACATAGTTCTGTCTATTTCTCCAGAGAGGTGCCTTATCTATCCACAACAGTTATTGAGCGATATAATGGTATATAGTGGAGTAAGACTTTCTAACGAGGTGCGTTGCCAATGCAAAATGAAGAAGGCTGGAATCTGCTTTAAAATGGAAACCTTAACGCAACATACATTTCTGGTAGAGTAGCGAGTAAATATACCCCCCAAGAGAAATAAGAATGATATCAGAGGTCTCTGAAAGAAATAAAATATGAAATTAGAGATACGAAAGTTTTAAAATTTTAATGCAGGAGCTAAACGAGGCGATTATGCCTTTATATGATGAAAATCCTCTTTTCAAGCAAGGAACATGTAGATTTTAATAAAAACTCGACTGAAAAGTCTTTTAAAAAATTCAAATTCAGCGTAAAACAAAGAGGAGCTCATGTTCTCTCGTGGAGACTCCCACATGTACTAGAATTGACAGTGTTGGCCAAGAATGCTACTGGGATCTGCGAACACTTATCAGACTGGCGTCTATTGGACATAAAAATTTAGACCACAAAGACTAATTCTGGGCATATGGAGGGAGTGTGTTCATTACTTTTTCCAAAAAAGGCAACATCTATTAATGCCTAGATTTATCGCGATATTTGGAATCTACTTAGCTTAGGGATGTACTCGTCCAATGAAACACTCCACCCCTACAGCCAGATCAATCTCCCCCTCTCAACGCAGACGATTTAAGCACTAGTCTGTCCTTGTATTTAGTATTCTAGCTACCTAGTATAAAAGCATCTATGTAGATTACATAGAATAAAATATCGGTACCGCAAATCTTGTTATAAAAACAACTGTTTGTTTCTAACTTTTTCTAGGTTTTTCTATATTTGATATTGTATATTCAGCTAATTGCTGAGAGGTTATCTAACAAATTTTTAATCTGCCGATTTTGTTTCTAGATACCATACACTTTTTGAAAATAACATGTAGATCTCTTCATTCAAGTCACATTAAATAAAGGCATTTATGGTATCAAGTTGCTCCACATCTATATCAATACATAGGCTCTTTGTTAATGTCCTTTTATAGCCAGCCAGACTATATATTGAACAATTTTATCAGATGTATTTTTGCTTTACCATAATTGCCACAGAAGTATATGTCTAGATCGAAATGGTGCTGCTCCAGAAGCACCAAGAACGCCATGATAGAAAATACCAAACTTTATGTTAAAGTCTTATATGACATAAAGCAATCTTTTGATGATCGAGATTATGAAAGGTCTTAATCTACTCAAAACCTAATTTGAACTACTACAATATAAAGAAGCTCTCCAAAAATTAGATGTGGTTCCAACTGCTCATTGGAAACTCACTTTTGAGAAGTAGGGTTACAGAATACTATATAAAATTTTAGCTAGTAGCCAAGCTCAAGAAAGTTTTTTCTTGTTGCTTCTACTGCAAGTGACAAGCCGTTTCCATGACTAATTCTAGGTGCCAAGGGCATATTCACTATTGAAAGCAAGAGGTATAGTAGTCACCAGCAAAATAGGATCATGTCAGGATGATGTTGGCTGCGACGTCATTCTTGAGCAGCTTTTGCAGAACGTGACAAGCCCCTGTAAGCTTCTAGAATTGGTTGGGTTATTTAAATCCATCTAAAACTGAAATTTGTTGCACTGCCTTTAGAGATGTCATGTGCGTGGGTATTGAAGTAACACTAATGGTCTTTTATGTGTTTCTGTAGCAGTTATGGCTGCAATAGTTACTTATTGCTGAAGTTTAATAAATGCCATCTGGCCACCTTCCTTATACTGTGTTTGGAAACCTGCAAAATTGTTCTGTCTCCTGATTCGTCCAAATTAAAGATAATGACTAGAGAAATTTTTTTTCTTTTCCAGTTTTAAGAATATTTCTTTTGAGAGCACTTGATGAGAGAAACGCAAGTTCCTAATCAAAGAGATGGGTGAGACCAAATTTAAATTTTAAAGCCACTATTAAACAAATTGTAAGTTTTTTTTATAAAAAAAATTACCCTGTCGAAGTGCTTAAACTTGAAGGTTGAGGGTTCGGGTTGTTCTCTCATGAGAGCGATATATTCGACTTTTTGATATATGCTTTTTGGGCTGTGAGGAGCAAAGGAGTGGTTCCTTCCAATATTGCAATTCCTTCAGTGTTTTTACGCATTATCTATTTATTTCCTGAAAAAAGTGCGGCGGGTGAAACAGTAAGTTAATTAAAGCTGCAAGTGGAGCCTGTAAAACGCTTTCGAATATGAAAGTGCCATGCATATTGGTGTCCGAATTTTCTAAGATACATTTTAATATAGTTGTTGTAATATTCATAGTCCACAAAGAGGAATAGCAAGACTTCTTCTAAACCCCGAGAAACAAATACACTTTTAAACTCAAAAATATTTTCTGTGTACTATGAGCCACAACAACTTACCAATAAAGTGCCCACATACCGATCATTAGTCTCCAGAAAGCTTATAGATCTCCTGGCAATAGAATCTAACTTTGATCTCTCAACTGGTCATACACTGGTTATTGCCAACATAAGTACTATTGTCATCAACAAGTTGTATTCTTATTTGTTCACATCATGAAAGACTGATCTGAATGAATTTCAAAAATACATACAAACCTTCCGAAAACTTGGAAGAAGCTGCGGAGTACTTTACTAGAGTAATGCCAGAAGCAGCCTGGAATACTAGCAACATTCCACTACTCCTTTGTCAACTTATCAAGTAATGACGAGCTAGGAGAATATTGTGAAGGTCAAGAAGTCTTATCAATTAACAATGTTAATGACTGTACAAATAATTAAAAACAGGATTCAACAAATCTTAAAACAAGACCACCACCACCCCTTTATCCTCAATTTCTGTTAAAAAAATCCATGAAAAACATGATTTCCTGGCACAATTACCCTTCCAGTATTTAAGATTACAGTCCATAGAGAAATCAACAAAATCTCTAAATGCATAGAAGAAGATTGTTATAAAAAATAAAACGATAATCAAGTGAGTTTGGTGCTAGATGTTAGGAGGAAAAAGGAACATGGAGACGAATCAGATTATGTAAAAGGAACGATTCTCGCCAACTGCATCAATTTTTTTTATCTACACCTTGTATATTAAGCTATTATTAAAAGACCCCCCAACCATGTGATCTGTGATCCCAACCTCTAAATTTGTTTGCACCGTAGATCAAAGAAGTTTAAACATAACAATTTGGAAAGATCACCATGAATTTCATTGTTAAAAAGGAAATTAAAGAAGAAGTATTAGACAATTCATATAACGATCTGGAAGTATCGGATGGTAAATCCTTATGTCAGGGCGAATCCCAGTTAACAGCTTCTTTTCAGACAAAAACCTTTTTGCGATTAAAAAAATAGATGAGGATGAAGTTAGAAAGCAGGAAGCACCACTTACAGATGAAATCGATGTGAAGGATGAGAGCAACAACTTGCATACGATCTACAACAACGTAAATGAAACATATAACATCGAACATAACAGTAGCGAGAGAGCCTTTAAGTGTACACTTTGTCAATATACAAGTACACGTCAAAAGAATCTTACTGCTCATATGAAAATACATGGTATTGAAAAGCCTTTCAAGTGTTTACGTTGCGACTACAGAGGGCTAAAACAAACATACTTGAATGCTCACATGAAAACGCATGCGGAAGAACGGCTGTACATATGTGCTTTTTGTGACTATAAGGCAAAAATGAAAAGTACTCTTGCAGCACACGTAGCCGCAATTCATACTAAGGAGAAACCTCACAAGTGTTCGCAATGCGATTACCGCTCGTCACAGAGCTGCAATATGAAGCGTCACATGAAGACACATGGAAGCAAAGAGCTGTTTGAGTGTTTCCTGTGTGGTCACAAATCCAAGCAAAAAGATCAGCTCATATACCACCTAGAAACTCATAGTAGTGATAAACCCTACAAGTGCTCCCATTGTGAATATAGTAGTCGAATCAAAAAGTCTTTAGATTACCACATATTGACTCACCAAGGCGAGCCGCGTTATAGCTGTTCGTACTGTAACTATACAACCTACATAAAAGGTCGTCTGACAATGCACATGAAAATCCATAGCAACAAAGCACCTTATCAATGCTCACTTTGTGATTATACCTGCTTCAGATTATCTCAATTGAGGAGTCACTTAAGAACGCACAGTACTGGATGGCCATATGAGTGCTTTCATTGCGATTACAAGGCTAAAGACAAAAGTCACCTTGCAAGGCACATAAAAATACACAATGGCGAGAAATCTTTCAAATGTGTTTTGTGTGATTACAGAGCAATACACCAAAGTTATGTTAATAGACATATGAAAGTTCACATTAAAGAAAAACCTGTTGCGCATAGCTTGAAATAAAAATTAGTTGTTACGTTTTAGTTATGGACATAATTATCTGGTCTTTAGTATTTTCATCTAAACTAAACATTAACTTAATTTTTCCTCGGATGGTATTCATTACCGATCATTGGTAGACAGTGTATGTGAAATTTTTTTACCCTAATTTAATTATCTATGTACTGACTCTGCCTAACAGTTGGATTTCCATCTTTTCTGAGAATACATAAAGGGGGCTTTACATTAGTTTTCCGTGATTTTTGAGCTCAGAAGATGGCAAAAAGTATTTTGTGCTCACTGCAATTTGAACCTCTCCATGAAGAGTCGCACGAGATTTTGCAGAAAAATAATGACTGATAATACTGTGCCAGAACCGACAATGCTGCTGCGTTCCTCTTCACACCACAGTTAGAATAACTCATGTCGTAGACTCGGTACAATTTCGAACTTGTTATAGTTGCTATGCAATTTGTTGAGAGCATCTGAAGTGATATTGTGTTTGTGAAATGTGTAATAAAAGTACTAACAAGTCCGATAAATCTACTACTGTACTTTGTGAAAAGTTGCAAAAGTCTTACAGGGAACATTCCCTAGGCAGGATACAAGTGACCAGATGGTACAAAGTCTTTTTCTAGAGCCAAGTAGAAGTGGAAAACAATGTGGAAAGAGTGAGGACTCTTGTACTATCATATGATATTTAGTATTCATAAAATTTTAATACAGGATTTGGGAATGAGGAACATGTGCGCCGAGATGATTCCCAAGAATTCTCACAGATGAGCAGATGGCTAATGTAAGTGATATGTATCTTTAGTCTTTTGAAGCGCCTTGAAAGTGAGCCAAAAATCTTTAGTTGCATGATTACAGGTAGTGAATAAAGAATTTTTTTTCAAATAACCAAAGTGGAGAGTAGCACACTGCCCTCGTCCTAAGAAAGTGAGAATAAGAAAATTGAAAATCAAACTGATGCTTATTTGTCTTTGTGACAGTCTGAGGGGATGGTCCACAAGGAATTGTTGTCACCCACTCAAGCCGACGATCAATTTTTTATTAACCTCTGTGGGACCGAGTGTTACACACTCTTGATACTGCATGACAACAATACCCCTGTTGCACACCAGTTTCAATTAACGAATTTTTGACAGAAAAAGCAATTCTATGGGTCCCAAGCCCCTCCATTTGCCGTATCTCAGTCCCTGTGACTTCTTTTTATTTCCCCAGCTGAAAAAATTTTTCATAGGACGCCATTTCGGACTGGATAATATCCAGAAGAGCATAACCAACAAGTTGGAAGGAATCCTGGCAACTTTGAAGAAGATAACAAGATTAAAATTAATAGTTCAAAATTCATATAGGGCCGCAATCTAATAGATGGATCTCTGACGCTCTATATATGGCAAAGAGAAGCAGATGAAGAAGAAGAAAGAGCAGGGGAAAGTAAAAGTGGTTTCTGTCTCAACAGGAATGGAATAGCACTAGACACAAGTGGTAAGATACGGGACCAAAAGAAACGTCAGTGGATGTATTGATATTTTTTGCAACAATTTGTAATAATTTATAACAGATTAGTTGAAGTGTTGGTTAATAAAAATTTGTCCTATGTATTTAATTTGCAAGTTTTATTTTTGCACAAGTACAGCAACAAATTCTAGTTTTAGGTTTGGTTATTTAAAAACTTAATTAAGAATTAGAGTGTTGTAACAGGCCAAATAGAAGCCTAAAGTAGCTGACACGTTGCACAGAAGCTGACTGAGAATGACCTCGCCTCAGTCAGGTACACTGACATTATTTTTCTATTGTCGTGTTGACAACTACACAGGTTTCAATTTTATTATCTTTGGAAAGTCAAGACGATATGTAAGGTGAAAAGTAAAAGACAACTTTGGTCAAAAAAGATTAATTTTGACTTTTCTTTTTTTCTCCTCTAGGCATATAATGATTTCAGGTGGTATCAGTGGTTTAGTGATGTTCAAGAATAAAGATGACACTAATTTCTTATGGCAAGAAGTTAAGCTTAAACCTCATGGTCTAGAACTGAATTGGAACTGATAGGTAAAAGAGATGCAGCAAATATTGCTGATTAACCGAGATGTATAACTATCCCCTAGGGATCTTCGATAGTAGTAGCAATTTTTAATGCCTCCGAGTTCAGCAAAGAAGAATTCCTATTTTTGTGACAAACTTTACACGCATTAAGAGTATAGGGTGATATTTCTGACCTCCACATCTATTTGACAGAATTAGAGTCCTCACAAGAACAAGCTGAATAGTTAGAAAGCAATTTTAAGGATCTTTGTACAGCCAACGACTTTTGGAGATTGATCAAGATACCTAACATCAATATATCATTGGAAGTGCTGAAACATTTTACGGTCCAGTGTAGTTTGTCAAAAAGGTTAAGAATCAATAGTAAGTCAGAATTTCATACACCTTCTCATCCATACAATTGTCGTACATTTCCATAGAAACCAACCTTATTTTCAATGCAGCGTCCCAAAGCATAGATTCCAACTTGCAGAAACGTCTTGTTCAAAAGTATTGCTAATATATTTCTATCCATTATACATTGTAGACTTTTTTTCTCGCGTTAAGTCTATGGCTGTTGACAAAACACTAGCGTCGTCTTAAAATTACTAACCAATTTAACCTAACCTAGAGGCGCGACAGCCTAATGCTGATTTGGAAAAGACATGAAAAGAACTGAAAAACACATTCAATAACATGACATGCTGACTGTAGACTTCAGTAACCCTTCATTAGGGACACCCTTTAAAAAGGGTATTTTCAACACCCAAGGCAGACAGAAATCTTCATACTGACAACAGACAACCTCCAGTAAATCTAGTCTATTTACATTACAATTGGAGCTCCAGATGTAGTCTGCAAACTGGTCCAACGGTAAAATCACTCTTTAGCCAAACGCCGGAAGGACTCGATGTGTTGGGTGTGAGCACCATGTTTAGCTATAATAAGACATTATTAGTAACCAATCACAGGAGAGAGAGAGAGAGAGAAACTTAAGAAGCGATCTTTTAAATCTCAATAGTTGTAGCCATGTTGATTGAGGCGATCATAGCCCTTCCACATCAGTGCGAATCTCAATACCTTGCAACATGTACTTTTTAATTTCGTACGTCGACAACAATCATCTGACCGCAATTGTATTTTAGCTTGCCTAACTTGGACAAATTTACAGATTCTGTCAAGTTAATCTACACATGCTCCATCTATTAACAACTGCAACATTGCCATGTAGCGTTAAACACCACATTAAGTTGTTGTTGCTGCCTGCCACCTGATTGGTCGACTATATCAAATTTATGACCACAGAAATTACATTACTAATGCAAACTACAAACTAGATTAATCTGTCACAAGGTTCAGCATCAAAAATAGTGCCGATGGACATCCCAGTTCTACTAAAACGACGTTTAGTTTTTTTCACTTTGAGGGGCGTTACATATTTAGTAATTTCCTAGAACTACAATAAAAACATTCATATGGTGGTTCGGTCTCATGAATTCACAGTTTTAAGTATGATTTTTCTGGTCCTCTATAGCTAGAAACCGCCAGAGTGGTCCAAGGGGTTGAGGCGACCTGGGTTCTATCCCCGGAGCTCTCCGATACCTGGCGGGTGTCCTACCCAGTCACTGAAAATAATTGAGTACCTGTGTTCATTTCGAACAAGGGGTAATAATGGCGGTCGTCTAAGGTGCGGTGCATGCCATATCACCCCGCATCAGAAATGATGCGCGACGACCGGGCAGAGAGAGTCTTAACGTCTCAGCTCGCGGGCTGTGCTCCTACGCGGGGCATTAGAGCCTTACCTATATCTAGAAAACTAATATTGAAAGGCTTTTCAATATTGTGAGTCATAATATAATTGTTTTGTTGTATACACATTACAATAAACGTAAACCACAAATCATCTTTAGCTGTAAGCAGTTAATGAGGAAATATCAAGATATTGCTTTATGGGTCAGCTTATAAACAACAGTTTTCAAATGACAACACAAATATAGGACACGAATACAACCACGCAAATAGGAGTCTTTAGAGAAAGCAAATAGAACTATAGAAAAACGTAGACAGAAGAGTTGGCGACAATGGCGTAGCTTTAATCTCCTGTATCTTGTAAAATTAGATAACAATAGATTTAAAAAAAGGCTGAAGTGCTCCTATACGGCTGTCGATTTCGTTATTTTATTATATATTTACAAAAAATACTCTAAGAGCTGAATATACCCCCATATTGAATGTTTTATAACCTAAACATTTCCTCACCATAAATCATCGAGTCGCAGAAATCAAACTTTACGATGAGTTTCGTGACTGTTAAAGAAGCATCTGATGCAGATGCTGAATATTCATTAAATGAGTCGAGCTCCACAAAAGGTGAGGCTTTAAGTTCTGCCGAACTCCATTAAAGTATATGCCTTCAGATGCTGATCTACTAATTAAAAAGGAAGACGTTGACTTCATAAAAGTAGAATCTCCGGCGGCAGAAGAACTCCAAATAAAAGATGAAAACAGCAAACTGACTTTGGATTTTGTAACGGAAAAGCTTTGCAGGAGTAGCGAAAGGATTTATCAGTGTACACTTTGTAATTGCAGAGGTTGTTGCAAAGACGACCTCGAAAAGCACTTCTTTCACGATCGGTCTTTAAGTGTTGCATTTACGACTTCATAACCCAACAGAGTGAGCAGCTTGAAGCACACATATAAATTCATGATAAAATATCGGCCTTAAAAATCGGCACAAGCATCCACTTACAGAAATGTTCTAATTGCAGCTACAAGGCAACGTGAGAATTGTGCCTTGTGAAGCACAGAATAAGCCACAGCACCAAGAACGTTTGTCACAGAAAACAAAACCTGGAGCGGCACATGTTGGTTCACCGAGAAAAACCGCGCTTTCCATGCTCTTTTTGTGATTTAGGCCTTCTCAAAGAAATATCTGGAAAGACACATGAAGACTCACATCAAGCAGTTTTTTAAATGCAAAATTTGCCCCTACAGCAACACGAAGTATGCGCTAACACGTCACATGATCACTCATGGAAATGAACGTCCATATAAGTGTTTTCATTGCCCTTATACAGCTAAAAGGAGAACCGAAATTATACTCCACTTGAAAATTCACAGCAACGGGCAATTTCTGTGTTGTAAATTTTGCGATTACAAGAGTCAAATCAAGGCTCATTTTAATAGCCATGTGCTAAATCATACAAACAAAGATACATTCCAGTGTTTTCACTGTGATTATACAACTAAAAAGAAAAATCAATGTATAGCTCATTTAAAAGTTCACCATACTAAACAGTTGTCATGCAATTTTTGTAATTACCAGTGTATAACAGAGCTGCATTTAAGAGATCACATGTTAAAACATACAGATGATCGCCTGTTTCAGTGCCTTCACTACAATTATGCAACGAAAAGGAAAACCCAACTCGTAAGCCACTTAACAATTCACAGTATGAAAAAGCCTCTTTGTGCAAGCTTTGCAACTACACCTGTAAAAGAAGGAGTCAATTGAGAATCCACATGACAATAAGCGCCCTTATAACTGCTTTTATTGCAGTTACAGGGGTAAACAGAGAAGTAGTATCATAGCTCACTTAATTACTCACGCTAACAAGAAACCTTTGTGCTGTGAATTTTGTAACTACAAATGTGTAGCCAAGGCTCGTATGAGACATCACATGCTAACTCATACAAATGAACGCCCATTTCATTGTAATCATTGTAGTTATGCAGCTAAAAGTAGAAAAAGTCTTGTAGCCCATTTAAAAATTCACACTAACAAAAACTATGTGGCGGTTTCTGTAACCAAATGGTGCAAAAATGATGATGTGACGTTATTATTAACGATTAAAGCGAGAAGAAAACTTTCTGGTTACACCCAATCATTCATTGTAATTATAGGGCTAAACAAAAAGGTATTCCCACAGTCTTTCAAGCCTTAAAGTTTAATTTGCATTTCATTTAATATATCACTTGTAAGTAAGAAATAAAATCATTTCATTGTATTATATTAATGCATTTGTCATATTCAAGTATGAGCTTAAGCAGCAAATGTATGTTTTGCTGACCTGATATTACGGCTGCGGTTATACAGGTTGTTTTCACTTCACGCACACTGTTGCTGAAGTGAAAATAATGGATGCACGCAAATCAAGATGTTTATAGCACTAGGGATGATAATGGTAAAGGTTTATTATAATATCCTGAAAAGCTACAAATGAAAGGGTTTTGTTCACCGCTCAAAAATTATCTAGCGCACATTGGAAGCTCCATGTTGAATTAATGTAAAGTATTGGGATCTTGGCTTTTTACGAGAGAATGGGGAGCTGAATTCAGGGATTGGATGCATCCTCATTCCGCCTTAATCTCTACTTTTCAGTTCTAAAAATAACAATTGCACCAGTTGTCATATATAAGATGACAACACTATCATAAAGTGATCATTTTTTACTCTTACAAAACCTGATTATATCACAAATTTTCTCTCTTCAGAGCGAACTTCTCTTTATGATGACTTTTTCGGTGTGCCGTTAAATAATTTTGCTTCACAAATCCGCTGCTACAAAGAGAGCACTTGAAGGGTTTATCATTGTTGTGAATTCTCAGGTGGACCACAAGGCCCTTTTTCCATCTAGCTTTGTAATTACAGTAGTAGCACCTATATGGATGCACGTCTTCATGAATCATCCGATGATCTGCCAAGCGAGCCTTTGTTACGCAGCTGTAGTCGCAAAATCTGCAGCTGAAAGGTTTCTTGGCACTGTGCGATTTGAGGTGCACTATAAGAGTTCCCTTCTTCTTAGCTCTATAATCACAGTGATAACACTCGTACGGGCGCTCGCTCCCGTGCCTCATCATGTGATTCTTCAATTCGGTGTTTCTTACGCTGCTGTAGCGGCAAAGGCTGCATTTAAAAGGCTTCTCGATGCTATGAATTTTCACATGCTCTACTAGGCGGTTTTCCACGAAAGTCTTATAATTACAAAACGAACACTTGAAAGATGGTTCTCCTTGATGAGATAAGGCGTGGTAGTGCAGACTTCTTTTCGTGCGACAAGTATATTTACAATCGGGACATTTAAAAGACTTATTGGAATTATGACTTTTCGTGTACTGACTACCACATATAGAGCTCCGAGGCTGTCTATCACTTCTAGGAGAAAATTCACTGTTATGATTCTGCATATGATCTTCAAACTGGCAGAGCTTTTTGTTATAGTTGGTGACCGTTTCCGTTGAGGGATCCAAACATGATCCAGTCTCTTTATCTTTTATTTCAATCTGATGCAGTGCTGGATATTCTGCTTTGGTGGTTTTACCATCTTCTTTATTAAACGGAAAAGGTTCTTCATCTAAACACACACAGTTAAATTAAATTGAATAGAGTGCAATACTCACCTTTTGCTATCTCCAAATCACCAAGCAAGTACTCAGCAGCTCCATCCGATACTTCTTCTTTGACCAGCTCTTCTTTAACTGTAATAAGAGTAGGTGAACACTCTTTGTTTGATTCTTCCTTAACGGCATCGAAATTCATTACAGAATCTTCGCAGACTCTTAATGTATATCAAGTTTGAGGTTAGAGGGCGCGTGCATTTGCCTTGAACACCAGACCACAACTACCTACGCCCGCGGCTTCGCTTGTGTGGAATTAATCACTATGGTGGTGAATTCAAAATAAATTGTAATTCTTCCCCCATCAGGATCTTTTATGAGGAAGCACGCACTCAAATGGTAATTGCTGCACTTCACACAATACTCAAATAACATATATTGAATTTCTTCTCATTAAACGATACGAATAGAATCAAACTTTCTTCATTTTTATTGTTTGAGAACAACCAGCATCACCGAGGACTTGAGGGAATTATCTGTACAAAAATAATTACTGCAGGCTTCGCAGTGGGAGTCAGATTCTAATATTACTGCCTGGTATGGTTCTTTTACCAAAGTGAGATATTGATTCGAATTTAATGAAATGTAAAGCAGGTGGTGATAAACTGCGACTTCACATCAAACCTCTTGGCAAAATAAATGGGAGTCAATTTATTCATCTGAATGAATAATATAAAGCTTATTTTGATTGCGATCTGGTGTACTACATCAACTATGATCAATCACATTACATGGACTTTGTTAGATACGATCAATGCTAATTAACCAGCACTATTTATGGTTATCTTCTAATTCCATTATCAATTTGGTGGTTATTACGCCTTCATATACAGAAAAATTTGTTAATCTACAAGGTGGTTGTGAGAACTTGGGGATAATTGGCTGGAGTTTCATTACTTGGTTGAGGGGGAAGGGGTATTGATAACTTCTCTCCTGTCCGGAATGAAGCAAACATCTTTAGATGTTCAAAATTAATAAATACGAACTGTGTCTACACTGTACTTGAACTTGGTCATCTTTCTATATCTTCCACTCCCGATGCTCTTAATGTAACCCAAGGCTATTTTCCCTCCTAACGGAGAGAGGGTGATCTTATTATAACTTTCGCATGGTGGTCTCCAAATTTTAGGTCAATTATGGTAGTGGAACGATTTGAGCCATGTAAGGTTATCCCACTTCTTTGATCAATAGTATAAATAGTCGAGAACTCACCCCTTCCACCAATCTTTACTTTAACTGGGCAAAATTAAACTCCATCCTACCCTCAGTAACTCGATAAACTAAGACACATGCGACTTTAGGGAACGACCAAATTACATCACTTTATAAATTGTGGTTGTGTCTGAGGAAAAGTGATTTAGTCCACTCACAGTATTTGGATTAGCTCAACGAGTTTGAACTCCAAACAATATAATACAGAAAGAAGGTTAAGAGCTGGTAGAGAAGCAGTGCGGTTGTATGGTTTTCAAGCCATTTTGAAAGGTTCATACTATTAGAAAGATACCACATGAAGTAGATCAGGGAAGGTTATAAAAGACGTCACCAGTAAGGCCCCGGCAGAAGACTTAAAACATGTAAATGAAAATGGTACCAAATGAAATGTTCTGAAAGTGGTACTCTAAGCCTTTCCATGTAGATAAAGCAAAAATAACGTTCAAATATTAGTGAGAAGGTCGCAACATACATCACTTAATTGGTTTCAAAGATGTTGCAATGGAACTTTAATTATAAAGAAAGGAGACACCAATACTATCAAGAGCCTGATGAGCCAAGCTTGGCTTGGGCAAGCTGGTTATATCGAAGATTTGGGGGCAAAAAAGATCAAAAAATAAAAAAGATGACATGGTAAAACTGTTAATTCAATTTTATACTTAGGAAACGCAGCTTGTGCTGGTTCTGCGGAGGCAAAAGAAAACAGAAAAAATGGAAATTGAGAGTTTCACCTCTTTGATGCGATTTGTGCTCTAAACAATCTCCAAAACGCTTCATATGATAATAAATCGGATTCCTGACAATTCTCAAAATTAAAGTAAATTTCCAGACTTTGATCTGTAGTGCCACCATGATCGGATTGAACATGGCAATCCTTCAGGTAAGTATAGTGATAATTTCGATATTATAGCAAAACCAAATTTTTGGGCTTGTTTGGTACGATAGACGTGGCTCGTCAATCACAGAGAAAGATATATCTAGAAAAAGAAATGCGTAGTTCAATCACAAAAGCACATTAACAATTTTTTCAGTACCATAAACTTTTGTATTGTCAACTACAAACATTTTCATACTTAGAGTAAATAAACGAGATTAAAATCTATGTAAAACTTTAAGTCTTAGATCATCTCTCCTTGTTTAAGCATCAATGTGACTTTTGCACAAATTGTAACAACAAAGCTATACTATTGTAGTACCTATAAATTTATTTATTTATTTTCGTAGATACTCTGGTTCTCTTGTACATTTATAGCCACAAATTGTAAATTTGAAAGGCTTTTCAGTACTGTAATTTTCAAATGGTAATATAAAATATAATATGGTAATTCACAAGTATTTGTTGGGGTCAGTAGCATATTTAGATACTTTTAGTACCTTTTAAAGGTTGCAAATGGCTTGTTTTAAACATGTTATTAAGTATATATAATCCTAATTAGTTTAAAGGTAAGAAAGTGGATAAGCTTCGAGAGTTGGCTCAAAGCTCCGACCTTAATACTGCTGAGCATCTGAACGTCTTGAAGAGCTAATTGCAATTCAGATAAATCAAACTGTTTATAAACACAAAATATTATTGTTTATCATATTAAGGGAAACGGAAAAAAATAACAGTAAAAGATGCTGTAATAACGGAGGGGGAGGACTTATATTATATTGATACCGTACAGTCAGTTGGTACATTATGAAGAATTTTCATATCTTAATAATCTATACAGATCGCGTAAAGACCTTTTCTTAAAAATCTCTGTTCTATTCTTTAAGTTATCAATCCAAACTTCGGTAAATTTCTCATCATGTTGCTATCGATCACCATGACCTACTTGTCCATGGCATTACATCATAAAAGTGGATACATCCCTCATTTTTTCTAATCACACCATCCTGTAGTTTAATGCATGTTCAAATTGCGTTTTGAATATTGCTTATCAGTTTTATATTAATCATGTCAAGAAGCAGTTTCCGATCACCAGTCCCTTTACAGTCGCAATTTGTAACACTCAATATATTGCTGGTGTCATGTGCCATCATCAACGTTAACGGAAACAAAACGTTTTCGTTTCTAAAAAGCATTTCATATACAGCTAATGGTACCATCTGAGAGATCTGAATCTTAAAAACACATTGGTTAAAAAAATTCAAAACCATTTTGAAGAATAACAGAGACAGCCGATCAACCAGCTGTATATATAATCAGATCATTATTAATATTAAGCCCTGTAACCTTGATTAATAAATTACATGTCACTGCAAGTACACTAGCATCATGTTGCTCGAAGTTAGTTACCACGATGTGCTGATTAAAAGTAAAGCTTGTCTAATAACACTTTAATGCAATACTAGCAGTTAGCCGGCCCTCCATTTCTTCTTCTTTTCCATCACTGCAAAACCGTCTTCTTCCAAATCTCTTTGTCATTCTTTTCAGTTAGAAATTTATTTCATTCTCTCCATTCAATACTCAATTGCTGCTGGATGTTAGCTTCCGTCCGATGACTACTCTAACTTTAACTTCGAGTACCTTACAACTTCTTAACTTTAGTATTTTGCGGGATTTTGCCTCAAATCCTAAAATCCACATCAAATTGTATTAAATCGTCATACACTGTGCATATGGATCTTTTGCGCTTTCACAAACATTTGAACTGAACCCTCCAATATAGTCAAAAGTTGTCATAATAATACAAAAGGTATCACAAAATAATTTTATTATTTTCTAAAATTAAACTACAAGTAACCCCTTTGTAATAAGCGTTGGGCCTCCTATAGCTACCCCTCTTCTCGTTTCAGGTCGCAAGGTTCTTCTTTACTGCGAATTTTTGGGTGCGTGAAACTAATTTGCTCAAACTTGAAAGGTGTCTCGTGGATGTGACTCTTTAGATGAACTGCCAGGTTACCTTTCTGTCTAGCTTTATATTTGCAGTGGTAACATTCATAGGAGCGCACATCCTCGTGAATTATCAGGTGATCTTTCAAATCAGCCCTGGTTCTACAAGTGTAGTTGCAAAAGGCACAACTTAAAGGTGCCTCGATACTATGGTTTTTTAAGTGTCTTATAAGAGACCTTCTTGTTCCCGCTTTGTAGTTGCAATGAAAACACTCATACAAGCGCTTATTTACATGAGTTAACATATGGCTTTTCAGTTCGGCTCTCTTTATACAGCTATAGTCGCAAAGGTCGCACCTTACAGGTTTTTTAGTAGCATGGGTTTTTAAATGAACTACAAGAGTGTGTCTCGTTTTAGTTTTATAATCACAATGAAAACATTCATATGGACGTTCTTTTCCATGAGTTAGCATGTGATTTTTTAGTTCAAACTTTCTTGAGCAATTATAGTCACAGATTCCACATTTGTGAGGCTTCTTCTTTGTGTGATTTTTTAAATGAATTAATAGAGCCCTCCTTGTTTTAGCCTTATAATTACAGTGAAAACAATGATATGGTCGTTCAGATTGGTGAGTTAGCATGTGGTCCTTTAATTCGACTTCTCTTGCACAGTTATAGAGACAACACGGGCAATTAAAAATCTTTTTAATGTTATGAATTTTAGCATGCTTTGCCAACCGTTTATCTGTGAAGGCTTTATAACCACAAAAAACGCAATTGAAGCATGGTTTACCTTTGTGCGACAACATATGATATTCCAGATTACTTTTTCCTTTGCTTGTGTAGTCACAATATGAACACTTGAAAGGCTTCTCTGTGCTATGTTTCTGTAAGTGCTGTACAAGACGATTTTTAAATTTCGCCTTATAGCCACATCTAAAGCACTCAAATGGTCGTTCATTTCCATGAGACAGCATGTGATCTCTCATATTACTTTTTGTTAAAGTACTATAATCGCAAAAAGGACATTTGAAAAGCTTTTCGCTACTATGAGTTTTCACATGTTTTATCAAGCGCTTTTTTGTATAAGCTTTATAATTACAATAAAGACATCCGAAGCACGGTTCTCCTTGATGAGAAAACATGTGATAATCCAAATAACTTTTCCCCCGACAAGTATATTCACAGTATGAGCATTTAAAGGGCTTTTCCATGCTGTGACTACTGATGTGTCTCTCAAGGTGTAATTTTACTTTCGCCTTGTAACTGCAAATCGAGCACTTGTAGGGCCGTTCCTTTAAGTGACTGGTCATATGAATCTTCAGGGTAGACGTTTTATCACAAGTGTACTCACAAAGTGAGCATTGAAAAGTTTGCTTGCCACCATGAAGCTGCACATGTTCTTTGAATTGCTCTTTCAGCTTCGTTACAAAATCACACGTATAGCACTTGAAGCACTGATCATGAAGTAAAAGGTGCTGCTTAAAATTGATTTTTCCAAAAACGTTGCAGTTACAAAGCGTGCACCGATATATCTTTTCGTTATCATTGTAACATTTTTCTGCCGGAAAATCATTGCTCTCGTTCTTCACATCAATTTCATCTTCAGTTGGAAATTCTGACTTAGCAATATGCTCATCGTCTTCATTTTTAGTCGGTGCTTCATCTAAAACTACACCATCTAAATCGAGTGCGACAGAGGGTGAAAGCTCACCTTTTGTTGCTTCTAAATTGTTGGATGAATATTCATTGGTAACATCCGGTATTTCTTCTTTAATGGCAACAAAATTCATAATTAAATTTTATGCCCTACCAATTTTATTATCAATAAAATTTGAGGTTAGACTGTCCCTGAACCCTAACTCCCCCTATGCGCAAGCAGCATGGCGAGATGGTACTGTACAGTCGAGCGCTCATTGGTTGAACGGTTCGCGCACCGTTCAAACGCACCAAACTTGGGTTTGGCTCGCTTGGAGTTTTAAAGCGCCTGCTCGCCTCTCATCCTATCATTTATTTATTTATAAATTTAAAAAAAAAGAAGCCAGCAGGGTTACGTGAGTTTGACTCGCTTGGAGTTTTATGTTGATTTGTGCTTGGATTTTATGTTCTTGGGTTTAGCGCGCTGGGTAACGAAGTTGCTCGAATGATTTACAGTTTCATAATTTCTTGGTTTTTATCAGTGCGATTGTCGCACACACGAGTGGAATTTCTAGTGCAACAGCAATTTTGGATAAATTTAGATATTTGGCAGCTGGTCATCAATGTTTACATCTAGAATCTTAAAAAAAGCTAATAGCCCAGTGATTGGAAGTAAATAAAGAAAATCAGAAGAGGGTAGTAAACAAAACAAGCTAACTGCTCTTTCCTAAAATTCATGTTAAAGTCTAAAACGTTTGTTAGAAAATCTCTCTAACTCTCTAACATAAGCAGAGCAATATTAATTTTATTGTTATTTATTCTGTAAGTCATATATAAATTAAATTATAATAAACTATTAAAATATTTCTTCACTCTTACAAAATATTTTTACACTCAACCTTATAAAAATTGTTATGTAACAAAACTTCTCACTGTGGTACAGAAATGTAATTAAGAAGGGTATTTTTTAATATGCGTCTTCAGGTGAGCTGAAAGAGAACTTTTATGTTTAGCCTTGTACCTGCACTGGGAACATTTGAAGGGCATTTCATCTTTGTGAATATCCATGTGCTGCGCAAGCCGGCTTTTGAGCTTTGCCTTATAGCCACACGTGAAACACTCATATGGCCGCTTATTCCCATGAGACAGCATATGATCCTTCATGCTGGTTCTCCTTAAACAGCTATAGGTACAGAGCGAGCATTTGAAAGGTTTTTTGGTGCTGTGTGTTTTAATATGCTCTTTCAAACGCTTCTCTGTGAAGGCCTTATGGCTGCAATATGGGCATGCGAAGCGCGGTTCTCCTTCGTGCGTCAGTATGTGGTAATCCAGACACCTCTTTTCTCGAGTGGCATATTCACAACGCAAACACTTGAAAGGCTTCTCCATGCTGTGGCTTTTTATATGCTGTGTGAGGTGGCGCTTGAACTTCGCCTTGTAACTGCACACAGAACATTCATACGGTCGTTCTTCCGAATGAGTCGTCATATGAATTTTCATGGTGGACATTTTATCGCAACTGTAGGTGCAATGCGGGCATTTCAGAAGTTGATCGTTATCATGAATTTGCATGTGTGCGTTGAACTGCTCCCTCTCCTCAGTTATAAAATCGCAATTGCAACACTTATAGCACTGCTCATGAGGAGAAAAATGCTCGTTAAAGGCGTCCTTTCTGAAAGTACTGTAACTGTATAGTGATATATGTCATCTTTAACTTACGGCAACTTTTCCGTTGGTAGGTCTGAACTGTCGTCCTTTACTTCAGTTTTAACCACCACAGGATATTCCAGTTTAGTAACCTTGTCATCATATTCAAATGGTAAAAAATCCTCAACTAGACATACAGGATGATAACATGGAATTCACCACCGGAACACAAAAGCTCACCTTTTATTACTCCCAAGTCTTTGGCTGAATATTCAACTGCATATGGTATTTCCTCTTTGATTGGTTCTTCTTTAACAGCAACGAAATTCATGGTCACCTCTTGTATTCCTCAATACAGTTAATAAATTTGGAGGTTAGAAGACCTACAGTCAGATATAGCGTTTTCAGCTGTAAAGATTTTTATTGCCCCAACACCCATTGTGCGCAAGTCACGTTCTACGTTTAAATACAGAGGGTCCCAATTATAAGAAATCACTAAGTTAAATGACAAAAGGTAAATAAAACCTTGGAGAATGTTGATTATTAAAAAGTGCCCTATGCTGCCCCAGCTGAAAACATTATTTTTTGTGTGTAAACCGATTATGACTGCACACTCAAGCAAAAAGGCAATCCAGGAAAGATGCCGCATGTGGAAAAATGGGGAAAATTAAGGAAAATGTTTAAGGTCGTACTACTTGCTCCACGACATACAAAAAAAGCTCTTGGGCGTTTCAGATGCTAAGATACCCACAGAGAAGCAACCCGTTCACGATACACACAAACTATCACAGCCACAATCAATCGGAAGAACTTCATGGTGAGAAATCTTATAGGTCTACATCACTACTCCTGATCACCTCCAAACTTTTTGGCAAACCTTTTCTCAAATGGCTGAGAATAATAATAGTGGCTAAAAGAAATTGATACCAAATTACCAATTTGAATGTTGAAACATGTCACATTCATTATGTCTTTCCAAAGACTAAACGAGATATGAAAAACATAATGGAAGAATTTATGAAAATCTCCAAAGAATTAACTGCTTATATATAAACGTGAAATTTAATCAATGGGATTCGTAGGAGGAACATGCTAGCGGAGAGTACTTTTTAGTGAATGGGTAGCAGGATGGAATTTGGTAGTGCGCAATTCCAGAGACCAAAGTTGAGAAGTTCTTGAAGAAGAAAACGTGAACGATCATAGACATATTTATATCTAACTCGAAAGAAGAAAAGAGAAGAGATGAGCAAAGTAAACAATTCAAAAGAAAAAAATCGTTATATGAAATTTAACAACATACGGTAATCCGCATTTCCTTTTCCTTGATTAATATGCTCACAGTAAACGCATTGAAATTTTGCCTTATAGCCACATGTAAAACACTCACACAGGCGCTTTTTTATGAACAGTCAATCTTTGTTAAATCACTTTGGTTACAAAATATACTGGAAAGCTTTTCTGTGTTGTGAATTTTCATATATTTTAAGAGATTATTTTCCGTGAAAGCCTTTTAATTACATAAGTACATCCATAACATAATTCTTTTTGGTGAGATACTATACGCTACTTCAAATTCTTTTTTCTTTCCTATATTTATTCACAGTATGTGCACTAGAGAGGCTTTTCCATGCTGTGAAATTGTATATGTTGCACAAGACACTTTAAATTTTACTTTATAACCGCAAACAAGATATTCATTCCTTTAAATGGTTGCTCATATGGATCCTTATGATAGATGTTTTATCACCAAATGAACAATTTAAAGGTTGTTCGTGTGTTCCAGTCAATGTAATAACATTGGAAGTGGAAGTGTTTGCTTGGGTGGAATTGACTTTACCAAATTTATCTTTTTTAATTAATTAGTTGGTACCCGATAGGTTAACCAGATAAGTGGCCATTTTGAAATCTCTCTATTCAGTGTAACCATCTGTTATGACATACATTACAAGTAAGGTATCCAGTTTTCTTTATATTTGTCTGCCACCATCTGATCTGGTAACGATTAGGTGTTTGGGTTTTTCTTTCTAAGCCTCTGCCCCTTCTATCATTAAGTTGGTCAGGTTATTACTTGTACGTTTATACCCAGGATCACATTTGCCTCCCTCATTCTCCACCCATCCCGTATATTTGAAAAACTTATGCTATATGCTCCTGTCCACATTAAAGTTTTCCTGATTTTCTTCATACACACTTTATTGTGCCCTGTTAGAACTTATGCAAGGAAATAATTTTACTTCGCTCAGATTTCATGTCTAGTATTAACCTCTTCATTAGTTCTTAACAGTTCTCTCAGTTTTTTCCGTTTTCGTCTCCAAAAAACTTCAATGTTCCAACTCATGTAGCTGTCGCTTCTCTCAGTATATCAGTAAAGACCATCTCCATCACCAGCAAGCCCAGTATAATTGAGGTGGTTTTGAAAGCACTTGCCACTTCGAATGCCAGCCTCATTTCGATCTCTTTCAACTACTCGCTCCAAGTGATTACCTGCATAGCCGTGAACTACAGTGGTTAGACGACTTCACTTAACACTTTTTTTTCTGATAAACTTAAAAAATTTATCATTATCCTCGATAATAATATCCACATATTTTATGTCTCACAGAAACATACCATAGTCTTCTTCTTGGGTAACTACTTAATCAGGGCTTCAGTCTTCTCCATATATAAATCTCTTTGTCAGTTCGTTAATCCCGGATATTTGCAGCATAAATATTCCTTTGCGCCTTTGTTAGCCCTGTCCTTCTACAGATATTGTTGTTTCCAACTTTGGATGCTTTCTGCGATTTTCTTAATTGAAACAGTACCATCTCTTAAAAAGCTATTATTCATATTGACAGATTAGTCAGTTTGTCTCCAGTGTTGTCCACTACTAAATCTCGTGTCGCTAGTCATTCTCCAAAATAGACTAGTGTGGTTCCTTAACTTTATTCCTGTTAAATTTGTTGTTATTAAGTCAATATTTCGTTTGGCTGTTGTAGATCATGTCCTCTGCAACCTTTGCTCTTTTTAAATTCCTCTATATGATATTTAGGGGTGCAGGTTCCATAAATATCTTAGAACTGCCTCCTAGATAAACTGTCCTTTCTTGGGTCCCCCAGCATATTTCAGAAGTGAAAGCATTTCGTCTGGGCTCTTCTTTGGCTTACCATTTGACATTTATTCTAATAGGAAAAGCTGTAACTATCTTTCATATTATGTATTTTACCTCTGTTTTCAATGGATTCATCTGTTCTGGTTACGATCTTGCAATCATTTATTCTAAATCCTAAATTGAAACATTTATATCACCTATTCTCTCTTTCTATCTCCCGCCTTGTCTCTCCATTTTCACAATCTCTGTTTAGATTTAATTTCTTTTTCCTCCAGATCTGATTTTGTCTTATACCGCTCTACCACTTTTCCATCGTCAGAAAATCTACTTCAGTTACAAAAAATGTGACTGCATTTCCCACAGTAGTTTTACGCCACCTCTTTTATTTTCGTCTTTATTTGGTCCTTGGGTACTTTTGTCCTCATGGCTCTTCCTTCACTTTCCAGATCTCTTCGGTTGTTCTATTTTATTCTTTTTCTTTTAAATTCTTTTATTAGGTCCACATAGAGCTTTCCTACTGCTTGGATCATCAGTGGATTGAACTTTTTATTGGACAAGGCTCTCTGGGATCAGCTCAAGATTTGGAGAGTGATAGCAACATAAGACAGCAATAGTAATATAAAAAACTACTTTCTTCTGGATCAATACCATTCTGGAATTTTTATACTTAAAACTGTAGCTTTGGAGGATGAGTTTGTTGGTAAGGCTCTTTAAAAAAAGCTCGGCCTATCCAGTTTATGACTGGGTAATATTTTGAAGACCTCTGCTTACGGTGCTTTTCACAACGGTGGCCCAATGACTCAAGAAGGATTAAACTATATTAGAGACTGAAAGTAAACATAGAAGCTCATAAGAGAGGGCCACAAACAAGGTAAGAATACCACGATCAGCAGTGACACTTATTTTCTATTACTGAAGTTAACTGTGCTTCTATAAAACACATCTACTTGGTAGACAAGTCGAGGCTCACAAGTGAAGTGACCAATGGCAATCCAAATGTATAGCAGCAGTTGTAGTTACTATACAAAATGCTTTTTAAGGTGGCAATAGTTACAGCTGTGGATTGTTTATGATGTTGAAGGAACGACTGCACCGCTTACGGGTAATAAGAAAAAGGATAAGATAGTAAGAACATTCATCAATTGAAATCCAGATGATACAAGCATAATCAACACAAGTGATGCCATATGAAGGACTTTCAGTAGCAATTGATTGCAAACTGATTTAGCTTCTTAAGATATAACAAACACAATAATCAAAATATTATCAGTTTATAATATCAAAGATAATATAAGAAGGTATTTATTATATGTAGATTTTTTTACAATCGTTACATAACGCATCTTCCTACTGTAGGACCAGAACTTCAACATGAAGGTCATTTTAAAGGTTTTTTATTAATATGTGTTTTCAGGTGTGCTCTTAGAGAATTCTTCCGCTTAGCCTTATAGCTACAATAAGAGCAGTGATAGGGCTTTTCATTGCTGTGAATTTCCATGTGTTGCACAAGGTTACCTTTAAATTTCGCCTTGTAGCCGCATGTCAAACACTCGTACGACCGTTTATTTCCATGCGAGAGCATATGATCTCTCATTTTAGTTTTCCTTAAACAGCTGTAGTCACAGTGTGCGCAACTGAAAAGCTTTTTGGCGCTGTGAATCTGCAAATGTTCTGTTAAACGCTTTTCCGTAAAAGCCTTGTAACTACAATTAGGGCATTCGAAGCGAGGTTCTCCTTGATGAGACAACATGTGGTATTCAAAACAACTTTTTTCCCGAGTGGCATATTCACAGGAGGTGCATTTATAAGGCTTCTCCATGCTGTGACGTTTTATGTGCTGTGCTAGACGGTTTTTGAACTTCGCTTTATAATTGCAAATGAAGCACTCATATGGTCGCTCGTCTCCGTGAGTTATCATATGGCCCCTCATTCTAAATCTTTCTGAGCAACTGTAGTCGCAAAAGGCACATTTAAAAAGTTTTTTGCTACTATGAATTTTCATATGCTTCATCAATTTTTTTTCTGTAAAAGCCTTATAGCTACAAGAACTACATTTAAAACATGGTTCTCCTTGGTGAGACAACACGTGATAATCAAAAAATCTTTTGTTTCTGCTAGCGTATTCACAGTGTGAACATTTAAAAGACTTCTCAACATTGTGACTTTGTATATGCCGCACAAGGTAGTGTTTAAATTTTGTCCTATAACTGCAAATAAAGCATTCGTACCATCGTTCCTCCAAATGAGTTGTCATGTGAGCCTTCATGGTAGATGTTTTATCACAGATGTAAGCGCAGAGCAAGCATTTTAAAGGTTGTTTGCTACCATGCATCTGCATATGTGTTTTGAACTCTTCTCTCCGCTCCGTTATAAAATCACAGTTACAACATTTATAACACTGCTCATGGAGGGAAAAATGCTTGTTGAATGCGTCTGTTGAAGAAGTATTGTAATTACACAACATGCACCGATAGATTTCATTGTTAACTTCGGTTAACTGTCCTGCTGAATAATCTGAGCTTTCATTTTTTATTTCAATTTCCTCCACTGCCGGACATTCCAATTTGATGAACTTATCATCTTTGTCTTCAAGTGGTGGAAGCTCTTTAACTAGATGTATAGGTACGATGAAATCGAATGTAAAAGAACATAAAAGCTTACCATTTATTGCTCCTAAATCTATGGATGAATGTTCAGCAGTTGCATATGGTAGTTCTTCTTTAACAGCAACACAATTCATGATACAATTTTATTTCTTCAATTTTATGGTTAGTAAGTTTTGAGGTTAGATGACTATACATTAATATTTGAAACAACCAACGTCAAATGTTTTGGTTTCTGTTCTGTAATGTTTGGCACATCTTTAAATTTCACCAACAAATGCTTCACAGTTTGGCTAGAAGGAGATTTGCCATTTATTATGATCTGATAATTTTACATCCAGAAAGTCGAGGATTTTCCGAAAAGAGTGTTATAATTGGTATGGTGGAAGCAAAAGCGCTTGACATTTCCATTTTGGTAAATTGCGGCTACTTCTATTAAAGATAAAGGTTGTTATTCTTAAATTTTGTAACTTTAGATACATGGTGTGTCCCAAAAGTACTGAGCCATATAATACTGTAATTTTGAGGTAATTTTTGTGCACTTTCAGATGTGTCGAATCAAGATCGAGATCATTGCTATAAACCTACATCTCCAGTTGACATTTTTGAGGAAATTTGGTTCACTAATATATTTAATATTATTTCTACTGTATTAGAACTTTAACAGTAACCAGCTTTTCACAATAGACGAAAATTTTAAGAAGACAAGACACAGTTCGGAGACGACATCCTTAAAAAGACTCGAATGTATGCATGGCATAAATAGTTTTTAAAAAGATGAGAAACAGTTGAAAATGAAGTTACTTACGTCTCCTGAGAACCAACGTGACCGAGGAGATTATTTACATTGTTTTCTTGAGAATGACCACTGCTGAAATTGCTTGAAGTTGGAATAAGCTATGACTATACTCAGGAAATGTGAAATGTTATTCTACTTCATGGCAACTTCCAACCCTATACAGCTGCTCAAACTTGAGAAAAAAATTGGGTATTTGTTTAGGACTACATGACTATTCTACTACATTCAGGGTTTGTCTCATGTAACCATTCAATCCAGAAAATCCTAACCGTTCTTTTTGCTATGGGAAAAGGGCTTTCCTTAAGACATCTACATTATTCAAAGTGTCTCATCATCGTGCTGTGTTTGCAGTCTTCTGTGAAATCTCACAATACGTTACATCATGCACACACTAACTTTATTAGCCACAATGTTTGTTACCCGTTAAGCGATTGCCCCATAAAATAAAAAGTTCCGGTATGAATCAAACTCCTCTCGTATGTATTGAAATACTCGAAATGATGTTTGACAGGAATTGCACTTGAATATGGAAAGGGGAATAGGGATAGGGAGTAGATAGAAAGCAAGAAAAGAGAGAACACCAAAGCAAAGCTATGCTGTGTCTAATTGATTTGATACAAGACGAGCCCATTTGGACCAATCCATATCATTTCTTTATTCGGATTGTTGGTGTAACACCAATGAATAGCATTGTATTTTTTTTTATTAACATGAGAACTTATAAAATGGATTAATAATAAGATACAGTTAGTCTCACAAGAGCATATACAGAACATTGTTACACCCTAAGTTAGCTTATGATTCAGTAATGCATAACAATGATTTTGCTTTTTAATAGTTAATAGTTAATATACATTTATCTCTACCCTGTGCTTGATTTCCAACAAAAACGCTTAGAAACTGCAGATTTTGTTAAGGCAAGAGACAATTTTATATTTGTATCGTTTCAGATTTTCCAGGTTAATACGTGATGGACTAAATCAATAATTTGGCTTTTTTTTAAGTGTTGGTTCCTTCTTTCCTAATTAGGAAAGTACAATTACATTTTATGAGGATATGGAGTTATGCGGAGATCTGCTTTTTCAATTTTGAATTTTCACGATCATACTCTGATTGGTGGACCAGACTGCTATATTGGACTTGATGAGACTCATACCTACACACTAAAATATAAAAAATTGGCAGTGATTTGCATTTGCTACATACATGTAGAATATACAACCTAAAACTGTATGTTTCACACCCAATGTGACTACCAGAACAGCAAGAACTTTGTCGAATATAACCACAACAGACCATAAATTCCACAAAACAATTGACTACTGGAAAAACATAAGGCAGGTTATGGCTAGCCAGAAAAAAACTTAACGTTCACTCTAATGTCAAGTAATCTGTGTAAACAGGTCCTTGATATGGTGGCAAACCCAACGTGCGGAAGTCAAACTTCTTAGAATCTCTGGCAAGGAATTTGAGTTTTATATCAATCCCATACTTCCCACTGGTGTCTCGTGCGACTGGAGAGGATGGCCAGTACAGCACTGATTTCCAACGGAATCCTGTGACAGCTGTGGTTGTGCGCAAAAGGGCAGTTGTTCGACCATTGCCGCTGGTTTGCCACTGTGTTATCCCTTACCTGACTCTGATTTAATAGCATGCACAGCTCACTATGTCGTTTTTTTACATACTAAAAGCCTTGCATGCTTTCAGCCGATTTGCCTCCATGCAATGTCAGAATACCATTATTGGGTTTCTTGTAGTGACCATGCTTGTCGAAATAAAAGGAGTTGAGTTGCTCAAAGACTGTTATTGTGTTGAAAAGTTGAACAGGAGTTCTTTGTGAGCATGGATGCAGCTTTAAATCACATGCAGTGCAGCATTTTCGAACAGGAAAATGTTTTATTTTTCTTGATTCTTCTTTATATTCTTATATATAAGTTACTGATGAACTTCGCTGTCTTTTTTTATCTACAGTATATTTACTATACATACTATAATAAATATCACAGTTGTGAGTGTAGACACAGTTTGTTGCTTCTAGGCCGTTATAGCAATGGCTGTTCGCTACTTCTCTCATGTTTATAACTACAAACATACTAGAATGTATTGAATGTACTTTTAATTGTAGACTTGAGGCTCTGTCGCATATGCTGATAATGCACATCTGCATTCCACATGAGCAAAAAGCTCTATTTACATAATTAAACGTAGCGAATGCGCGCCATCTAGTGTTGCTTCTATGGTAATTACCATTTTTCAAATAATATTCAAATTAGTGTTGCAACCCCCTACAACGTGAGCAGTTTTGAAACAGGTATTTATCTACTCCATTTGTTTTATACAGTTCAAATGTATGCATCTTAAGGATGACCATAGAAGCTCCACTATATATATGAACAAAACTTGGGGAATACCGAATATAATTATGAATACTGTTGAAGAAGAAATATATGCAACTGATGTATATCCATCTAAGGAAAGGAAGTAACAAAAGATGAGTTTTTATGATCTGTTGACTCCTTTTCATCACACCTGTTGTATATCTAAGGGAGAACCCGTTACCAAATTGGGTGAAATTAAAATAAAGGACGAAAGTTCACATCTTTGAACCTCCTACAAGCAGTGTTATAAATGTAACTGCAATTTTTTAACTGAATAGAGAGCCGTTCAAAGTATATGACACCAAAAGGCCTTTCAGATGCTTGATTTACAGCTGCGATAAGACACTTACAATAAAGATGCATCTGTCAACTCATTTGGAGGAACAACGGTATGAATGTCTTGCGCACCATACAAACAGTCGCAGGATTGAAAAGCCTCTACGAATATACATTTTGAGAAAAAGAACTTTTGATCATCACATGTTGTCTCACCAAAGAGAATAATTTTTTAAATATAATTTTTGTAGTTACAGTCACGGAAAGAAATTTGACAAATCGTGTGAGAATTCACAGCATTTTGCTCAGAGGTCTAGTATGGGGAGTCATGGTAATTCACGGAAAAGAGCATCCGGTTGAATGCCTATTTAAAGGCTGCATTGTCCCGCAGGTGTTGCAGAACTTTTCCCCCGACCTACCAGTAGATGTAAATTTAATTAGTGGGTACAATATTTGACTAAGTACAATTGCAGAAGGTTTAAGTCCGTTTTAGGATTGAGCGACAGGTTTAATTAAATATGTACAATATGCTTTTATGAATGTAGTATTTTGATAGTCAGTGGGGTTTCATCAATGGCTGCCATCAAGTGATTCTAAAAAGCATACAGCGTAATCTTTCAGTTGTCAAATAGTATCTAGCACTTGAAATGTAGTGTGCACAAGTGGCAAACTGTTTATTGGTTGTTTTGTATATTTCCTGACCAAACTTAAATTTTTACATAAATAAAGGATAGATTCGAGTCTAGATCAAGCAACATTGAGACATCAGAATTATACAGCCACTTTAAAAGGAAGAATTTATAAAACTATAGCTAGGAGATACATAACAAATAGAATAGTAGAAATATATCTATACTTTATTCTCGACTAATACCAGAAGCCACATATAATTTAAATATCTTGCAAGAAATGTTTACACTTAATCTTATTTCAGTACAAAAGTACCTCATTACAGAATTGTAATCAAGAAGGACATTTAAAATACTTTTTGGTAACATGTGTTCTTAGGTGTACCGCAAGAGAATTTTTTTGTTTGGCCTTATAGCTGCAATGGAAACATTGGAAGGGCTTTTCATCACTGTGGATTTCCATGTGCTGGGCAAGACGACTCTTAAGCTTAGCCTTATAGCCACATGTGAGACACTCGTACGACCGTTTGTTTCCATGAGACACCATGTGAGCTTTCATGCTGTTTTTTCTTAAACAGCTGTAATCACAGAGTGGGCATTTGAAAGGCTTTTTGGCACTGTGACTTTTTATGTGCCCTGTTAAGCGTTTCTCCGTAAAAGCCTTATAATTGCAGTAAGAGCAGCCAAAGCTTGGTTCGCCCTGATGAGACAACATGTGGTATTCAAGACACCTTTTTTCTCGACATGCATATGCACAAAATGAGCATTTAAAAGGTTTTTCCATGCTATGACACTTTATGTGCTTCGCAAGGCGGTCTTTGAATTTCGCTTTATAACCGCAAATAAAGCACTCATATGGCCGTTCGTTTCCGTGACTTGCTATGTGACCCCTCATTCTAAACCTTCTTGCGCAAGTGTAGTCGCAGAAAGCACATTTGAATAGTTTTTCAGTACTATGAAATCGCATGTGCCTTTCTAAAGTTTTTTCAGTGAAAGCCTTGTAACTACACAAATTGCATTTATAGCATGGTTCTCCTTGGTGAGACAGCAAATGGTAATCAAGAAACATCTTTTTTCGACTAGCATATTCACAATGTGAGCACTTGAAAGGCTTAGCCACGCTGTGACTATTTATATGCTGCACAAGGTGGCGTTTAATTTTCGTCTTATAGTTACAAATGAAACATTCATACCCTTGTTCTTTCAAATGAGTGGTCATGTGAATCTTCATGGCAGACGCTTTGTCGCAGCTGTAGATACAAAGTGAACATTTGAAAGTTTGTTCTCTAGTATGCATCTGCATGTGTTCTTTGAATTGCTCTCTCAGTTCGGTTATAAAATCGCAGTTACAACATTTGTAACATTGATCATGAACGGAAGAATGCTTGTTGAAGGTGTTTGTTATAGAAGTGCTGAAATGATCATCCTGAACTGTCGCTAATTTTCCCATTGAAAGAGCTGAGCTTTCATTCTTTATTTCAATTTCATCCACTGCCGGACATTCCAATTTGAGGAATTTATCTCCGTTTACAAGTGGTGAAACGTCCTCATCTAAATGTACAGGTACTTTGAAAAATTAACTCGAAAGAACCTAGAAGCTTACCTCTTTTTACTTCTATATCTTTGGATAGGTTTTCACTAATTGCATTTGATATTTCTTCTTTGATTGGTTCTTCTTTAACAGCAACGCAATTCATGATTATATTTTGTTTCATTAATGTTGCGATAATAAATTTAGAGGTTAGGGTGACACAAAAATCCTTACAATTTTAGTATTCTATGCGTAGAGAAATGTATTTTCGTGATAACGTTCTACTTTCTGTACTGCAGCTGCAAGTTCTAATAGTAATTTACTATAACTAATAGTTATTGTCAATAATCACTAATCAGTGATTACATTGGTGATTTGCAGTTTATAATCACTTGTAAAAGACATACAGATGAAATCTGACTAAAATAGTTGCCATGAATCAGGATGATCTGATCATAATGATAGATAATTTCTAGGGCGTTACCATCCGTGGAGTGAAGGATCTCCTGAAAAGCGTAGTGAGGTTTTGGTCTGGTAGAAATAAGAACATCTAACATTTTCATTCTGATTTTTCAAAATTTAAGATTGACATTCTTCTTTGTTAGAGCTTTTAAAGATTTAAAATAAAATGCTTTTATCCGGCACTACAGTTATACTCGTTCAATGTCTGAGGCCGTTGGCTGGATGTAGTGGTTGCGCTGGGGATATCCATAATGGTCTTTAATGCAGCAATTTCCCTCTGCTTTTTGCATCTTTGTGCGTTAATTAATTGTTGGTTCATCTGCCCTGAACAATGATTTTTCGTCTCGCAGACAAGAGTATGCTCTTACTCTTTATAGCTTCCCCATTCAAAAAGTTGGACAGTGAGAGAGGGAATCTGTTTATTCTGATCAATGCTTGATCGGCAGAACCTCGTTTGTTATTTAGAAGGCTGTCATTTGGGTTGGCTCCTATGCTGTTGCTATCATCCTTTGCATTCATATGGGAACAAAGGACATTGGGGCAATAGTGTCGGCATGTGTATATTGATTCAACCAACAGTCTCATTAAAGAAGATATATTTTGATTTATTCTGACTGTAAATTACATGTTAACATTATGGTTATTGCAAATATGACTCCTCAATAGAATATACTAAATCTAGTGATAACAAAAAAATTTACACTTTATGGTTTACCATAGTTCAACACGCAGAACAAAATGCTTTGAACTTTGTTTCTTCATGTTGTTCTTAGTTCACGCTGGCTAATTGGTTAGTTCCTAAAAGTAGCAACTATATTACGTATCATAAATACAGTTAAAGCAATGTTATTCTAGAGTAATTTTATCTTTCCTTAAATTACAACCATACCTCTTCTTGATTTAGTACAGAAGGTTCTTCGTTATTGAGAAATTTTTTGTTTTATTGAATGAATCGTACAAATTTTTAAGGTATCTTATAACTGTCTAACTTTATATTTAAAATAGCTCCCATAGAAATGTGCATAAATTGTGATCAATCACACTAAAGGAGTCTTCTCAGAGTTATGCGTTTTTAAGTGGATCTCAAGTGTTTGTTTCTTTTTAGTTTTATAGTTGCAATGAAAACACCCATATGGACGTTTACTTTGATGAGATTTCATATGACTTTTCATTGTGAACTTTTTTGTACAGCTGTAGTCGCAAAATTCACAACTAAAAGGTTTCTGGGCACTGTGAATTTTTATGTGTAACGTAAGAGAATTTTTCGCCTTAGCTTTATAATTACAATAAGAACACTCAAACTCATTTCCATGCCTTAACACATGATCTTTAAAATCGGACTTTTCTACGCTAGTGTAACCGCAATATTCACATTTGAAGTTTTTGGTACTGTGCGTTTTTAAATGCTTTCTAAGATACCCTTTTGTTTTGCCCTTATAGTTACAGTGATAACACTTGTATGGACATTCATCTCTGTGAGTTAACACATGCTCTTCCAACCGACTTTTTTTTGTGGATTCGTAGTCACAAAATGCACATTTGAAAGGCTCCATGCTGTGACGTTTTAAGTGTTTTGCGAAGCGCTTTTTGGATTTTGTTTTATAACTGCAAATGAAGCACTCGTTCTCATGAGTTACCATGTGATCTCTCATAGCAAATCTTGAGCAACTATAAGTGCAAAAAGCGCATTTGAAAAGTTTTTCAGTGCTGTGAATTCTCGTATGTTCCACCAAACTTCTTTCCACGAAAGTCGTGTAAGTGCAAAAAGAGCATTTAAAGCATTGATGTGACAACATGTGTTGATTGAGATATCTTTTTTTGTGACTGGCATATTCGCAGTGTGGGCACTTGAATGGCTTCTCCACGTTGTGGCCTTCCACATGTAGCGCAAGGCAGTGTGTAAATTTTGTCCTATAACTACACTTATAACACTTGTACCATCGGTCCTCTAAATGAATTGTCATGTGTAGTTTCATGATAGACGTTTCATTGCAGCTGAATGCACAAAGCAAGCATTTGAAAGGTTGTTCACTACTATGCATCTGCATGTGCGCTTTGAACTGGTCTCGCTGTTGAGTTATGAAATCACAGTTACAACATTTACAATGCTGGCCATGAAGCGAGAAGTGCTTGTTAAAGAAGCCTTTTTTGAAAGTGCTGTAATCACATAGTGCGCAACGATAGATTTTGTGGTTATTGTTGATTAACTTTTCTATTGAAATGTCCAAAGTTTCATCCTTTATTTCAATTTCATCTATTACTGGGTATTCCAGTTTAGCGAAGTAATCACCTTCGTTTTTAATCGGTAAAACATCCTCATCTAAAAATACAGGTACAATAAATGGAATTTGGCGGATTGTAAAAGCTCACCTTTTATTTCTCCTACATTTTTAGGCGCATATTCTCCAGTTGCAGACGATGGTTCTTCTTTAACAGCCAAGTAATTCATGATTAAATTGTTGCCTCAATTTTGTGGTTGAGAAACTTTGAGGTTAGAAGAGGTACAGACGTTGCCGCTTCTGTTTTTGTGTCCTTCACAGATTACAGTGTCCTTGTACCCTTCTTGTCTAATCACAGATAACATACGCAATCTGTGTATCTAACCAAAAGCTGTTGCACATTGTAATGTATATACAGTGTAAAATTATGTACCATTAAAGAGAAAGCTATAGAGATTTTCTACACTAAAGGTCTGTACATGTAATACATTGTTTGCAAGCATCGGAAAGCAATGTTCACAAACAAGTCTTGTTGCATTTTTTTGACTAAGTTGTGCATTAATTGCCAATTGTGTAATCCATTGCTCTTTTTAAGAGAATGAAAGCTTGCAGTGCTTGAAGTTTAGAACTATATTGTAGAACTTTTATGTTTCGGACAATTTTGGTTCCGAAGGCGGTGGTGAGATTTATCACGAAGTTTACTTTGCAGATGGGCACAACGTGGGCGAGAAACCATGATTGGAATTAAGTAAGACGTTGGTGGTACCTCAAGAGCCATACACAAATAGATTTTAAGCTTCTTTTATGTTTTGTTATGAAATCTGTGGGTGCAACTAGAAGCGCTAACTTCATACTATAATGCTGATGGCAACACTAGTGCTAAGTTGGGTCACAGTTGATTGCTCTCATTGATTTATATCAGCACTGTTCTGTGTGATGGTGATCACGCCGGTGTACAATCCTCAAGTCTAAGCTGATGATTTGCAGATGGCACTTAAAATGGTACGCAACACTGATGTGAACAACAGAACTAACAAGGTGTTGCATTCACATTCAATTGAAGTGTTGCACTTGAGGCCAAACATCAATTAAGTTGCTGCCTCATCAGAGGTCCTGGGGATACAATTCAGATCCATTGTTGCTCTTATAAATACAAAGCAATTTCAAACTTTTCCATTTTTAGGCTGAAACATCGATAAAAAATTATAACTCAAGTTGTCAGAATCACCAACAAATGAATTGACTTCATTTGTACTGGTAACACTCAACAAACTTAATAATGAAAGTAAGTAATTTATTTGTCGCTACAAATGTTTTGTAAATCAGGAACGTCTAAGACTTTTTGCTGCTGTGTCTTACACTGAGAATGAAAGTATGCGAATGTCCATTTCTATAAATCAGCTTAGTTCAATAACGAAATACAAGGTGAGCATTCAAAAGCTTTTTAGTACAGTGAATTTTTCGTGTTCTGCGTTTTATCATGAAAGCATTAATATGGGTGTCCTTGCTAAAGCAATTTATTTCTCTTCAACTACTACATACACAGTATGAATGTTTTAGAAGTCTTCCAGGGGCAAGGCTTCTTATATGTTCCTCAATTTTATTTTTATTTTACCTTATTGCCACATATGAAACACAGGAAAACGCAAATTTAGAGGGATGCTAAACATCAATGTCTGTTTGAGAAATTGGAAACACATTCTGGGTGTGATGACCATTTATCTTAAAGCGATCAAACCAACACTGATCTGGTGCACACCTGCAGAAGCTCCTTAGAAGCAGCCTTACTTGCAATTTAAAATTAGACAATAAGCAGTAAGAAAACTGAATGAACATGGGTGATTATTAAAAATAACATCTTAGAGAGATTTTGTCCAGTGCAACGGTTGTGCTTCTTGGAGATGGGTAGATCAATAGAGAATCATAAAAAATCGGAAACAAAATGGTAGCTAAGTAAATAGCAGATGGAAATTTGGCAACGAGAAGGTTACAGAAGACAATTTTTCCATTGTCGGTTTGTTTATGGTTAGCTCTAAAGCTTCAATCAAACCAGATAATAGCTACTGCTCTCTTCAATTACACTCACTTCTCATCTGTTGTCGTATGCATAATTTCAAACAGCATGTGGGCTCTCGGCTGACTTTTAGTGCAAAAAAAGTTAACTTTGGCCTTATGAATGTCTCCTTAATTAGTTCCCGCTCTTCCATCTGAAGGATGGGGAACAATGAACTGATCTTTCTACTCCACCATCATAGCTAACCATCCTTCTACATTAAGCTTACTTAAACTGAGTCAAACTTTGGTGCTTCGGGGTTTTCATAATGAAGAATTTGTACTTATGACATCTAGTACAGAAAATCTGTGGCTTCGAACGATGAGATTCAATAGGAGTCTCACCAGAAACATTAAAAAACTCCAAGGATTAGGAATAGTTTATGCTATCTAACTGTCTGTAACGAAGGGTTCTTTAGGGGAGTGAATTTTTAAGTTTTATTGTCTTTCTACAAAAGTCTTGTAACTGTACAAGGGACACTCATAGTTCTTGATAGAACCAAAAAGTTTTTCAACACTGTTAATCTTAACATGTTTGATAAATGTATCTTGTAACTACATGCAAAACACTTGTACGGTCGTTCGCTTTCATGAGGACGAACATAAATCTTGGTAGTCATCTTCCTTAAGTATCTAGAGCCACAAAATGGCCACTTGCAAGGTTTTGACATGTTCTACTAGATGTTTTTCGGTAAGAACCACAAAAAAAACGCTCCTTGATGATATGACTAATACCAGCTCCTTTTGTTAAAGTGGCATAATCATAATATAAAGACTTAAGGTCCAAATGGACTGATTTTAAACCATATATAAAGCACTTGAATCTTGGTTCACTTATATGAGTCAAAATGTGTTTTGTAATAGATATCCTTCCTAACCAGTTGTAATTGAAAATGGTGACATGACATTTTGTGTATTCTACTAGATTGTTCTGCTTTGTGAGATGATGTGGTAAACACATTTTGTTTTTTCTGACTTGGTAATGGCAATCTTGTGTACCCTTTTACAATTCTGACTTTTTCTGACCTGGTATGTGAGTTTTCTTGGTTAGCACTGAAAGGGCTGATTGCTCCCATTAATCCGTTCTCTTTGTTCTGCATTGTTCAGTGTAACGTTGATAATTCTTTTTGACATTTTTGCAAACTTTTATTGGAGTATCATCAAATCGAGTCTTTTATTTTAACATTATTTTACACTGATAATTCTAGTTTACCACAGCCATTCTCTGCTTTATCTTTGATTGGGCAGAAGAGTTTACCAAACCGATAATATTTTGGTTAAATAACTAGGAACCAAGCAACTCGTCTTCTGTTACTTCCATATCGTTAGATGGATCTCCAGAACATTATTCTTTGATAATAAAATTCATAATTTCTAATAGAGCCTTGAAGGTTTCCCATATTAAATTTAATAAAATTTGAAGTTGGACGATTTAAATTGGATACTTTATACGAGGATCTTCTGTTAAGTCAATGTTAAGCATGCAGTTTGGACAACTTCAGAAACTATTGACGGTCATTTTACACCATATTTGTGGATATATTTGGTATTAGAGAACTCTACATACTGATTGTGCTCTCGCATGATGTTTAATAATCTTCAAAAAATAAGGTGCGACAGTTTCATCAAGGTTTCACTATAATAATCAATTTGTTGATAATACATTTTTCTACTGCACTGTTTACCATTTAGGCTTTACATTGCTTTTAATGCTCCTCACTATCACTTTTCAGGTAACTCATTCTCACAGATCTCTTTTTAAACTTGACTTTTTTATCACAGATTTGGTGCATCAAGCTTGAATTATCTGTTCAATATCTAGATACTTATGTTTTCATATGATTTACATGGTAAATGTGATGACAAATTGGTTTTTACTCTTACAGCTTATTTTCAAATGACTTCTCTCTAAACTAAGCACAAATTGTATATTCAAAAAGTTCCCTATTACGATTAGTCTGTCTGGGAAGTATAACTTGGTTCTTATAACTATAATTATGGTGATAACACTCATAAGGGTGTTCATTTGTGTGAAGCATAACAAGAGGCACACTCACTGCTGTGAATTTATAAGAGCTTGTCAGGCGATTATCTTTAAAAACCTCGTTATTGCGCAAAAAAAACAACAAAACTTTGCTCTCTTTTTATGGTGCAGAATATCAGAAAGAGGGTTCTTAGTAAAACAGTGTGATAATCTGGAGAACAGCCTTTTCGCAACTGTGGTTTTTTAGGAACTTTACAAGATGCATCTTTAATTTTGCTTTGCAAGCACAAGATATAATTTGTTATGTACGTTTTCAAGGCAAAGGTTTTATTGCACATATTTGAGACATTATTTGGAATCTATTTTTTGTACTTTCGATGCATTAGCCATCCACAAGGATGTGGTTTTAGAATTAGGTTTTGTTAAGATTGCTAAAAAGCTTTTCCAGCTTTTCTGAACTGAGCTCATCAACATCATTCTTTGTTTAATTATATATTTTTTCTTTCCTTATATTTGTGAAAATTCGTGTAGCAATTCGCACTTTTTATTATTATGAAAGTGATATCTAGTGATGACTGTATTACAAGCTCTTCATCTGTTAATGTAATCAGATTATCTTTTTTCATTTGACAGTGGTAGTGAGAATTTTCGTGATGTAGCCTTCATTTTAATGAAAAATGCTATCTGAGGTATGTCCACAGACATATAGGGGAACTTTATCGAAGCCACATATTTGAAAGGCTGATTTCTATCATAACTCGACTGCAACTAGAAAGAGTACTCTAATGCATCTTATTGACATCACTGGAAAGCCCTTCTGCTGGAATACCATCAAAGCCAAATCCATTGATTTCATCTTTACTTCAATTTAGTACATTTATCTGCTTTTCTTTCTATTGACAAAAGTTAATGTTAATAGATTAAGATTACAGAAAAATTAGACCTTATAGAAAAGTGGTAGTAGTAGTAGCATAGAATAAGGATCAACGTCGAGAAACACGAAAAGCTGATACCACGATAACTTGAAAAACATTTGGATGTTCGATTGAGATTTATTCCTGAGAATTTTGAAGCAAACTTGGATAAGAAACTCATCTAGAGGCTTTGGATGGAGAAAGTCAAGGCAAAAACAGCCAAGTAAACATTTGGTTCTTTATTGCATTCAATGTGGGTTGTCCATCTACACAAGCTATGGCCAAAATCCACACAAATAAATTTTAGATAGTCCAAAACAAACTTCACCCTCTACTGCACTGTTAACATACTGACCATCAGGGAGTATATTGCCAAATACACTTTACTAGAATGCTAGTGTTCAACGCTATGAAACCCTTCATCAACTTTCTTGTCAGATCAGTGAATCAAGCAGATAAAGTGCTGCTTTTGAAGTGTTCCATTCATGATTAGAGTTTCCAGTTAGTAGCAAAGTTACCATGTATCTCATGAAAATTCACCATTTCAGTGTTCTTGAATATTATTCAAGATTAGCTGCACGATACATCGCTCTTCTATATTGTTGCAGGATGCTACATTCCCATCATACTGATTCATATTATTTTCTTCATGGAAGCAGTTGCCACTTTTTTAAATTCACTCAACTACTTAGTAGTGATTTCCCACACTTCAACAGCATATTAAAAGACGAGATAAAACTGTCCCATGTTTATTTACTCAAGTTATAAAACACTTACTCGTCTGCAGGCATTAAATTAAATACAAGCATGCATGCGATGTCTTGGCAACAAACCAAAACTCAAGTAACATTTAACAGAGCTGTTAAACAGTCGTCCCAACTATCATAATACTAATACCACTCTTCTGCTAGTATTTTCATCGTTAGTACAACTACATCAGACTAAAAAACAATCTAGCGTCACCATAACTGCAGCTACATAAATACTTAGCGCAGCCTCGCCACGGAGGAGCCCGCGTTGGTGTGCCCTATTCAAATTGTACATTTAAGAAACTTAACCTAATGTGATGCATGTACGTATTAAGAAACAGACATTAAATAAATACAAACATAAAAATTAATGTTGGCAGTCGTTTGCATGACAATGTAGAATTTAAAATCTCATCAACATGACTATCTACAACTATGTACGCATGGAGGTGGGGCACCTTGAGTTGCTAAAGGGCTAGCCAGGGATGGTACTTGAGCGACTGCTTGGACCGGTCGCCGTAGTCATAGCAAATCTCTTCGCCCACGTTAATATTTTCTTTGGCTATAAGTACCAGGCGCGGTTTTTTGTCCACCACCACGGTTCTTGTGATGAGGTTCCCATTCCTTGAGTGGTTTACCAATCGTCCTAGCCGCCCCGATTCAGCTGTAGCATCAACGCTGAAAATAAAACTCAAATGAGCGGCAAAATTACTCACAGTAGAGAAAGCCTTACCAATATTGCTGGTTTTGGTACTTGAAATAATACATGTAACATCCAGTGGTTATGTCCTGTGAGTACAGCTTCTCCCGTGCTCTCGCTTCGGCCACGTCCAGCAGGTCGCCACTGTACTCCACGACAAAGTCCCCCTGCATGAACGGCTTCGTGGCCACCACGCCACGCCCTTTGCCTTCGAAGTTGTGCACCTCCAGGCCCTCCTCTATGTCATTCTGCAAGCATTTTTCAATTTGCCTTTGTCGTTCCTCCAGGATGGTTTGCTTAGTCTTCCGCGCCGACCTCCGCACGGGGAAGTACTCTGTCAGCTTATGATCACCCCCGGAAGGCTTCTCTTCGAGCTTGGCTTTCGCGTTGGCTCTAAGGTGAACGCGACAGTTAAAAGCAGTTCTGGCTGAAAAGCAGGCGAAAGTCTTACTTTGTGGAGGGTTCGGTTTTGCTGGGCCGCTCATCCCCGGCCGCATTCTCGAACGGAGAGCAGAGCTCGATGCGATGTGGACTAGATGTAATGAATACTTTGTCGAAGTTCTCTTCTGCGCCAAGCGCGAGATATTCATCTGCAAGCAACATTTTCATTTAACTTGTTCGTAGCAGATTAAGTTCACGGACAATAAAAATTTATGATTGTACAATAAATTTTGGTTTATTGCTAAACAATACAATGTTTCCTCGAGAAATGCTAGCGCAATCGAATATTTACGTTTTAGTGCTCTCTTACTATTTTCATCTCTTTGTTAAAAACCTTGTATAATCTCAATAACCTTAAGTTCGGGGGATAAATAACTAACATTGACAACGTTATCTTTGTTTTTTTATTAAGCCTTGCATGGGGTAGTAAAAAATTAATTTCTTGATAAGACATATCAAGCTTGCACAAACAGTAATAAAATAGTAAACAATAGTTCAATCTGTAACGGCGCCATATTTTCCTGTTAGAAGATAACGCAAAATATAAAGCTACAAGCAATGTGTCTATAAGTTTTTAGTTCTAATCAATCACCCAACATTTTTCGGCTAATTCAAATTCTATGTGTATGTTATTAGTGCTGCCTTTCACTTTTGAGATTCTTGGAGCCTTGATTAGGTTGGAGAAGGGTACCTGGAGGAAAAGTAAGAGAGAGACAAATGTAAAGAAGTAGAAATCATAGGACCTAGGGAAACCAATTCGTAGACAAATAGAAAGACCAAAGCAGTATGCAGACAAATAACCAAGACAGATAACCAAGAAACTTAAATAGGGAAGACATCAGGAAAAATTAAGACAGATTCACAAAGACAAATAGACCTGTACAAATCACTACGTAGACAGACAAACCATTAAAAATGATAGACAGACAGATCCAAATAATAGAAACAAACAGAATAAGCCAATAGAAAATAAGCACAAACAGGTAAGCAGAAAACCAGAGAACCCCAAACAGAGCTAGACAAAGTAAGTAAACAGACTGATACAGAGACTTAGATAATACATACAGAGATAGACAAAAGGCATACGTACAAGTAAATAGATTTGGAAAAACCAGGGGTTAAAGGAAAAGACAAAAAACTAGATAAGCAAACGAACACAAGCTAAAAAGTCCACGGAGATCCATAAATATACAAAAAGACAAACAAACAATTCAGGTCAATCTACAGATAGATTTGTAGATGGACACAAAGTGAGACACCACTAAGTAGGCAGAGCTAATTAGTAAATAGATGGAAAATTAAGTAAATTAGCAGACCAAGATAAACAAATTCAAACATTGAGAGGTGGACATACAGACAGACAGACAGAGACTTAAGAGCTACACGTAGATAAACAAATTAGGCCAATTAGCGAACACAGACAAAGAAAGACCAGGTTAATAATAAAATGTAAATAGATGACCATAGAGAGATCTAAATAAACAGGTAGATTGACAAATATATAATTAGACAAAAATAGGTAGACACACTAGAAGAATTAGATAAGAGTGTTAAGTACATAAAATGACGACCGATGGATGAAGAATAGGAGAGAAAGAGTAGAAGAGAAGATCAGTACCAAGATGAGAAGGGGGGAAGGGAGGGGGAGAAAGTAAACAGTCAGAATAAGACATTCAGCAATTGTTAGGCGTGTAGAAACGGAGAACAAGAAAGGCTGCTATTAGACAGATACAGACAGCCAAAGACAAGCTGCTCTATGGAGAAACAAACTGACTCACATAATAGGCATCATATAGAGTTAGACAAATAGCCACACCAAATACATACAAATCATCAAATAGACAGATAAGACTAGATAATGATACAAAATGACAATCAGGCAGACCACGCCAAGAAACAAACTGAAAGACAAATAATTAAACGAACGAATAGATTCAGGCAGAAGTATTAAGGGGGAAAGGGGAGAGACTACATCTCATATTCCCGAATTAAACGATCGAGCTTTGTACTTTCATGACGCTTCTTGTTATATACACCTCGCTTATAATTTAACCGCGAACAACGCCCTCTTGAGAATAGTTTACCAAATCGCAAAACGGAAGCGTCTGTCAAGTCCACCATCTAACCTATTGTGTCAAAAAATCAAAATTAAAAGTTGAGCCCTGCCTTAAATCGCCTTCAAATTCTACGTTAAAAAGGTCATCGTAGCTGACACGCATGGTACTGATAATTATCTTTGAAGAATACCAAAGTTCTAAGGGTTAAATTGGATACTAGGGCCGATAACTTATTCGGGGAAAGGATGTTGCTAAAGGTGAGAAATTTGCCTCGAAACACCTTAACGGCATTTAAATTCAAATGGGTTTATCAAAAATAAGTTTGACGTTTGTTGAGCATGTACCGAAAGGTGGGTGAGTTTCCTAATGCTACGTTAAATCTGTAGTATCCTTTTATTGCTCTTGGTTGTCATTCCACTAATGAGTACAACCGGTTGCCTAAATCCTTTTTTAGGTTGCTAGATGTGTATTTTCGAAAGTAAAGCCGGGAGACTCAAACGCGCGGCCGCGATGAAACCATGTCATTATCCGGCCAAGAACTGAACGAGCACAATCAGCGAATCGTTAAATGCATCGTAGAGCTGAAAAGCCAGCGCCAGGAGCTCAACTACCTGATCGAGAAGCAGCAGGAGGAGAAGATTCGGCTCCAGACGGAAGTCGAACGCATCTCCTACAAACTGACCCTTGTAAGTGTCTTCGCATTGTCGGGTTCTCTCTAACGTACGGTGGCTGCAGGTCAACAAAAGCCTAGGCCAACGCCTGACGACACGGCAGCAGTACGACAAGACCATCAAGGACGCCGAGGAGCGGTATAACCGACTGGTGGAGTCGTCGGGAAGCCTGTTGGAGGCCGTAGAAACCGAGGCCAAGGCGCTCGAGCAGAGCACTGACAAGAAGGTGGGCACGGAGCCCGGCGTAGTCATGTCCACCACCAGCCAGCCTGGCACCCGCGACCTCTCCGAAGGGAGTAGCTTGTATTACGGACTCGTAACCAAATAATACGTGTAGATGGTATCTCCAGCACCACAAAATAAACGTCCGTCTACCACTCTAGTACTATTCATATTCACATCCGATTAAGCTTTCAATCAGACAAATTTTAAGGCTAGCATACTAATACTTATAGTTTCAAAGATATAATGCGCACGGATAGATGGTCGCTTTAGTATCGCACCCTGTATATTAAACAAAAACAATTTACCAACAACCGGATTATGTAAGTAATGACGAACACATGTTTATTCGCATAAGCTTTAAAAGTTATCAAACAACCACAATAACAAAGTGATAAGGCTTTTCGCTTGTACCACATTAGCAAAACTTTTTATCTTGTTGCGTCAAGCAGTGTAAACACCACCAATTGTAGCAGAGATTACTAAAATTTGGAAACATATATAGGGAGTGCAGAAAATCGAAAAGGCTCTACCTTGTAAAGGAGCCCCCCCCCCCCCCGCCCAGTAAGAATCATGTGAATTTGCAATATTGAAATGAGAGAGGGTCGCGACAAAATAATTTAAAAAATACTTTTGTACCATTTCTGTAATAAAGCAAATGTAGATGAATTCCCTTCTTCCAAAATTGTGTACCCCCACCCTTAAATTACTAGTTTCTCCGCACACTAATACAATAAAATATTTAGTGGTTACCCTCTCTCAAAAATTATATTAAGGGGGCAAATAATAATACCAACCTCTAAGCAGTGGTCCCTTTTCGCCCAATTTGAAGGTCATGCTAAACAAATGACCAACTGATCACTACTATCACGCCTCGTGGAAAGAAATTAAAGAAAGGTGCACATGGATTCTAAAGTTCGAAACGTGATAACCAGTTTATCAATAGTAGAGGGAATCCGAGATAAAGGCAATCACGTAAAAACGGATATAGCAGAAAAATAGGAAATGCGCTCGCACGTTGCTTGGGAGGGAAACGCTTCACTTTTCTAGTACAATGGGGCCAATACAATACTAGAATATCTACTCAAAATTACAGTTATCAACCGAGACCAAGGAAGAATATTAAAGTTTAATGTGTATATATTGGGGGGGGTTGTATCAATCAAATCTCATCTTTGTTCGAGCATTCTAAGGGAGCCACAAAACCGAATTTAAAGCGCCATTTTCGATTAGAGACCGCAAAAATAAACTTAAAAAAAATAAAAGCAAAGATAAATAAAACCAGAGACGATAGAACGAACCTTCTGTCACCGCCCGCTTCCTTTTTCCCAATCTGCAGGTCATTTTGGCACTGAATTTCGAACTGGTCAACCAACTGATCACCACTAACATGCAATGAGCACAATTAGGCGTATATATCGGTTCTCCCCTCCACAATCGAAGGTGCGTGTGATTCACCCCTGATGAACAGATCAACAAGACAGTCATTAGCGCATCTAATTACGTTTTCCAAATTCTCCCGGCAGTACATCACGTCGACATTACAGGAATGATGGAAGCGTCCTTGACGTTCTCTCTTTTTTAATCCTAGACCAAGAATGACCTTCATTATTTGGTATGTTATTCTCTGGAAGATAAAACATTTATTTGTTGTTTGAACTTCCCATATATTTGCCTTTCAACTGTCAAAGTTGGTCTAATAACTCCCTATCTTCTACAGTTTAAACATGTTTTTTGCATTACTCTATTGTTTTTTCAGTCGCCAATGTCATCACGATTTGTTTTCGTTGGTTGAGCAAAGAAAACATACATATGTTGTTTGAATTGTCTATAGATGTCTTTGAACTATCAAAGTCGATCTAGTAACCCCCATCTTCTATAGTCTTCCTCCATTACTCTTTTGTTTTTTTAGTCACCTACGTCAGTTTTTCTATTCATAAAGACGAGTTATAGACAAGCAATAGAAAGTGAGTGCGCTATCTTCAATGGGTGACGTCAAACCGATGACGCAGTCGGATTTACATATAAGGGAAATTTCGCCCCTTATCTCATACTTAAATAAATAATGGAAGTTTCCTTCACATTTTCCCCTTTTTAATCCTAGACCAAATAGATTTTACCAATTAGGATGTTATTCTCTGGATGATCAAAGAAAACTCCCATTTGTTATTTGAACATTCCATAGATCTGCCCATCCAAATATCAAAGTTGGTCTAGTATCTCCTCATCTTTTACAGTTTGATCATAGTCTCCTTCTTTTACACTTTTGTTTTTTTTTCAGTCATGATGTCGGTTTTTCAATTCATGAAGACCAGTTGTAAACAAACAATAGAAAGTGGGTGACATCAGTCCGATTAGGTAATTGGATTTATATCTTCTAATGGAAATTTCACTCCTTTTCTAATACAAATGCTTTTGTGTTCAAATTTCTCAACTTTACTTATTTTTATACTCTACTTTTCCAGTCCCTTTTCTAATGCATTAAGACATTGATTAGACCGTTGTCCAATTACCTAGTCAGACTTGCATTTTCTAAAGGAAATTTTGTCCCTTATCTCATACTAATGCTTTTACAGAAGAAGGTTGTTCTAACTCGCTGTAATCATTTTATTTTTGTGTTTTTCTTTTCTGGTCCATTTTCGTATAATTTAGGCACCGATTTGATCGTTGTGGTTCTCTCTATTTTCTACCGTATTCAGTTTCCCATTTGCCCCAGCTTTGGCGCCAAGACAAAGATAATGAAAAAAGATGACTGGAATAAATTATCATCTGGCATGTTATTCTCTGGATGATAAAAAACATCCATTTGTCGTTTGGACTGCCCATAGACCTGTCATCTAGCTGTCAAAGTTGGCCTAGTAACTTCCCATCTTCTGCAATTTGATCATAGTCTTCAGTCTTCGTCCTTTATCTCTTGTTTTTTTTTGTTGTCTGTCAGTTTTTCAATTAATAAAGACGAATTGTAAACAAGCAATAGAAAGTCGATGCGCTACCTTTAATGAGTGACGTCAGACTGATGACGTAACGGACTTACATCTAAGAAAAATTCGCTCCTTATCTCACACCAAAACTTTCATAGAAAGTTGTTCTAAACCGCCATAGTTAGAGAAAAAATTCCGTTCCAAATTCTCAACTTTATTCGTTTTTGTACTTTAGAATACTTTAGACATTGAATTGACTTTTTGTGGTTCTCTGTATTCAGTTTGCCGCAACTTTAACTCCAAAAAGACAAATAAAGATGTGCCAGAGGAACAAACGAAAAAAGTAAAGCTTGATCTTATAAGACCTCTGTGGCCTTCATGAAAGACAGAGAACAATTGGGAACGAGGTCGAAAAATCCAAATACCACCATAGTGGTGGCTGAAAACAACGTCTTGAACCTTTAAAATTCGTAAAACCTATAATTTTGAGAACTGCAGCTTTGGATAAAGTTGCTGACGAAACCTAACTACATCTTAAGAAAAACTTCTGTAAGACCAAGACAAAGATATCTTGCGTCACCTACAAACTTTTTGTACATGACACTAAAAAAGCGAATTTGGTCTAATATCCTTTAGATCCAAACCAAAATTGAAAATTGCAACATTCCAACAATTACAGTGCGACTTGTCTTTCTGACTTGCCCGACTTTATGGAAAAAGATGTGAAACTGAGATTAATGGAGAATTTCTTTATACAGAATAAAATTTATTTTTCCAAGTGCAGTGAAATCTTGCCCAAGGTACTAAAAGCGGTTTGTATAACTTTTCTTAGAGCTAACAATCAAATCCCATCCCCATTCCATCAAAAGAATAAAAAATAATTTTTTTTTTTTTTTTTTGGAGGGGAAGTTTTAATATTAAGATCTAATTCCTATTAATCTACAACAAGACAAAATCTTGTGAAAGGTATAATAAAGATAATCAATGATGACTTGGAACAAGTAATAATACAGCTAGACTAAAATAAATGGAACAACTTGACTTTTTGTCTCTTGAACAAGATTTGATGGCGCTTCTCAACAAAAAGATAAAGTAAGCTAAGAGAGACTACGAGGCTTAGTATAATTCCTATTAAGTCTAAGCCAAATAAGAATTACCTCACACCTTTCGGAGTACAGTGACATATTGTCTAGTGTATGAAAAGTGATTTGGTATAACAAATTTAGTATGACTTTTTTGCATCTTGCGTATGACTGAATTACATTAAAATTACCTGCCATTTCCATTTCGTTCTGCCAAAAATAAATCTTGAGTACAAGAAAAATCCACAAGATACAAACTTGAAATCTGACAAAAAATTCTTATCTTCTAAGCCAACAAATATAGCGACATATCTCCATATCGCTATCGAAAATCTTCACACAATTGACAGCTTTTGGAACAATGTGTTGGTGGTTACTCCAAAAGCAGTAAGATTTTTGTCTTATGTATGAAAAATTGTCAAGGATATAGTTTCTGCTTTAGGCGCCCCCAAAACAACCCAATCTGGCGGTTGAGCATATCAAGTGTTTATAATTTTGTTTATCACTACAAAGGCTGACACAACGTTAGCATACAACTCTTGGAGCGTATAAAAATGCAAACATGAGGGTTCAGTGAATCCGGGTGACCTACATAAACAAAAACAAAACAAAATCAAGGCGTTGTTCAGAGTGAGTGTGCAGATAAGCAAATCAAAGCGGAGTCTCTCGAAAATACGCGAATCAAACACTTTCTCAACAAAAATTTCAATCAAAACAGAAAAACGCCGGTAGTGACCTTGAGTGCTTGTTTGCGACTGTTCCTAAATTAATTGCAGCTGAGCATCAATAATATTCTGCGATAAGTGCCGCTATTATAGGCGCGATTTCTACACCACTTTCTCCAGAAATGATTTGCAAGCCTGCAAACATCCCTCAATTATTCCATGAGCAACATAATCCTTGCAACAACTTTTGTTTTTTTAACTAAAAGTATTATTTTGCCTGATGGATGCATGTAAAGAAAAATTATTCTTAGTCTTGCAAGGTCACACAAATCTTTATGCACACTTGTCCTTTACAAGGTATCCAAAAACCTGATTTTTTATTCTCGCATAGATGGCACTTAGTACAATAATCTTATCATTAAAACCATGAAAATCATAAAGCAGTCCGATACAGTAGTTTTGTGATTGTAGCAGCTCATCATCCGTTACCGACGTTTTTTTGGCCTGTCCTTAACTTAATCAAAATTCTTGTATATGTTTGCATCACCAAGATACTCCCCCTTCCACTATTTTATCTGCACTGTGGCTGTGTAATTATATCTGTCATTTATATTACAATTGTTTTTTCTAACCTAACCAAATACGTTTTTTATGTTATCACTTCAAGCAGATACCTAGCAAGAAACTAAATTGAAACTATTATGTATGCTGTTACTACAAAATGACTCAATGTATGAACGCATTGTGGCCAGTTTGTTGTCGACCTGGTTTTAGTGCAGACCTGTGTTTGATCTCAGTCTCTAGATGCCTGGTGGGTAGCCTACTCAATTATTAAAAGTAAGGTGGTTGTCAACTTGCCAGTTAGCAAACCATACTCTTTCACAAATTGCAACGCCTCATAATTATTAAGCATATCAAGCAAGTGTTTTACACAGTCTTATTTAAGGTAGAAAGATGATTACCCCTCACGGTTAGGGAGCATAGCTGTGACAGGCATGAGACAGATAATAACAAATATCAAATGGCGATCACTTTTCAACATTTCCTGATAGCAATCGCATCTACAATTTATAAACTTTTTAAATTGAAAGATCTTAATAGCCCAAAGAGATTCGACCTTTAACAATTTTGGATGTCTGAGGGTTAAAATAATGCTGTACATACTATACAACTGAATTCTGTACTGTATAAGCAGGTATTTCACTTCATTTAACAGCCGGTTGCTTCTACAATTTGCTCACGGCGCAAGATTCTTTATGCAATGTAGCAACCTATTAAAAATGCTGATTTAATATATCACCAATGGCTTGTTGCTCTAGTTGCATTACAAACTTGAAAAGCAACCTGATGATGCAGTCACTATTCACAATTTAATGCTTAGTGAAACTATTTTTTAGCACGTGCTGCCACCTAAGCATAATTATAATTTGATATCTACAAGGAGCAAGACCATCTCTACTCTGAATTATTTTTAAAGCAGTTTTTTATATTAACAATGCACATTGTAATTAAAAAAAATAATTCAGACGCTACAGCTAGAAACAAAAAGCCAAAATGGCGCTAAAACATTCAATTGTTTTAACAAGTTCAGTGAGCAACAAAACACCAACCACTCACCCTTAATCAAGCTTAGCTGGTCTTCTGGGAAATTCGCCTTCATGTCGATATTCGGGCCGATGTCGAGTGGAATCTTACTCGTGAACGCATCTCCATTCCTGTTCCGCTCGACAGGCTGCAGACACTGAATCTGAAAGCAAGTCGAACGTGCGGTGCAAGCCGGCCGTGCAGACACAGTCACTCACAGCGAAGTACTCCGTGATGCAGTGGTCCGGCTGGACAGCCGCCGACGGCCTCCTGCGCTGCCTCAGGCTGGCGATCTTGCGTTTCGGCGAACAGCAGTCGCCGTCGTTCGCGTACGTATCCGCGATCAAAGCCTTCATGCGGCGACCTGGAAACCTTGCATGTAGAAGCAGTCGGCTGGTTGGCGGCAAGCACTCACCTCGAACCATCTTGGTTATCCTCAGCCGGGCCCTGCGCGCAATATATGAATTAAACACAGCTACTCGGCAGCGCTCCCACCGATCATCGAAGTTGCGACGCGGCAATTTCTGCAGCTACCATTATGAAGAGCGGGCGTCACTCTCGGCCGCAGCAGATGCGTGGCCCAGGCCATGCAAACTGGCACGGTTCATCTTGGTACACGCCAGCGAGCTTTATCAACAGCCAAACAATACGTAAACCGTAAACTTACGAACGTACGCTCCCTTCTCGATTAATTGGTTGGCAATTCAACAAACTGCAAGTTGCTACAGGGACCTATTGAAGATGATAATAACACTAGATGGCGTACTAAAATTATAAACTAATAAATAGTTTGTTTTTTTTCTCCTTGAATAATTGTAATCCTTAGGGTGACCTTAATCATTAGTCCTGTTAACATTATGGTCTTGGTCTTATCCTTTGAGTGGACTCCCTTTTTATGGGTGGTTCTCATTTGATTATCGGTTGTTTGTGTTTCAATTGTTTTTAAAAAGTGAGGAAAGTACCAGTTGAAGCAGTTTTTTTTTGCTCTAAATAGTAGTGAGGGGGGGACTTTCTTATTTACTCTAGCCAAAGTCTGCTTCTGAAAAAGTGCAAGAAAAGGCAAAATTACTTCTCTGGGTTGGAATAGCTGCGTTCTGAATGTGGAATAAATCTATAATAAAGCAGTTTAGTTAGCTAAAAGAACAATTTGGTTGTTAAAGCTCCTTACTTATTTTTCCTTCATCGTAACATGGTATAAAAACATGATTTTGTTAACAAAGGAACTTCAAACCTGTCTACCAATAGATGTCTAAATCCATTTGTTTCTCCCATTCTCTAGAGCGACTACCTCCCCCCTTCCCCTTCAAATATCTAAGCGTACTCACGAAGCGGTTGTAGACGTTGATCAGGCCGCTTGCTTCTAGATATTCCACCCCTTTTGTTTGCTTCTGCTAAGTAGTCCATTTTTCAGTTATCAATCTTCATGGTAGGTTTGACTTCATACTATTTTTATGTATGTCTTCTATGATCTGATCATTGTACATTTCATCAATTGTAATAGTTTTCAATATTCCTTCTTTTCTTAGGATGTGCCTGCCCTTTTTTGTATGATATTTATAATTGTTCCGTTCTCCCGTGCTCTTTATCTCTATCCACTCACCCCCAAAAAGCGTCTATAACACCAAATTTTGAAACTTTCAATTCTATTTTTTTTCACTAATAGAGATCGTTCATGTCTCATGCCCATTTTTCAGTATAGGATACGGTACCGGTGAAATTCAATAGTAACTCGTTTTTGGTCAAAATGTCCATTAATTCTATGAAAGTGATCCATCATGATACGACCTTAAAACAAGAGAATACGGCATTTGTTTTCTCTCAAAAACAATGATTTTATGATACGAGTTATATTTTAGTCGAATCAAAATTTTCCTTTATTGTCTCACATTTCTATTAATTCAGGAAGATTTAGCTCTTTCTCCCCAATTAGAAAACATGATCTTTAGATCCAATCCTGTGTCTCTAGTTGGAATGACCAGGGCAGCTTTTTTTGGCCAGGCTTCTTCTCCCAACAAAACGATAATAAAGTAATCCGGAATTGTTTGCACTGACTACATCATCAGTAGAATTGTGACCAGTGGGCACTCATCTCTAACCTTCCATTCGAGTAGTCATGACAACTAATTACATCTTTTCCAAGAGAGCTCCATAAGAGGTATAGTTTGACCTCTGATGGGAGCAATGAGGGAAACTTCTGGGTTTTTTTTAATTATGGTACGAAGCAAATTCCTCGTCACGGTTAAACTTGAGAAAGCACCAAGCTACTGAGTTTAGATCAAACCACGTGTTCTAATTATCTAGAATGTTTCCATCAAGTCGAACACCCCATCTCATCTCTCACTTATCTTTTTTGTAGGATGCTTATAGCTTCCATTTTGAATAGAATACATCCAATAAAAACAGAGATGTTGAGGTGCTTTTATTTCTCGCTTCTACTGGAATCTCTTGCAGATTGACTTTAAAACAGAATGAGTCTTCTTGAATATAACCTTAAGTTTACTCTATTTGGACTTTTCTCCTATCTGTAAAGGAAAGAACACAAACTTATCTATTCTTTTCTGGTATCGATGATGCACTATAACTGAATTATTCTTCAATTTCACTATCGGGAGTCCTCTTTGAATGAGAATGTCAGCTCCATTAGTCGTATAGGATAGAAATGTAATAAATCTACAGAACAAGAATTGTGTTTTTGGTATCTTTTTTGATAGAACATCTCGAACGAAGTAAACCTGAAATCTTACTAAAGAGGGACATCATTTAAACATTTCTCTTCTTTGGAACCGTGCTTTGCCGATGTATCAACTACTAATTTGAGTTTCTTTATTGGAGAGCAAGCAAAATACCATGGTAGGGTTAATACCGTTCGTTGTCCTTCTATATAAGAGTTGGTTCAAATAGGACAAAATTATCCCTTTGTTGGTGGTCTCTGAACTTTTTCTCATAAAGTTTGACAAAGTCAGTCACTACTCTTGTCCATTTTCCTCTCCATTTGGTAAATCTCAAACGAGTTTATCCAAGCAAGGTCTATTCTTAGCCCTCACTTCAGAACATATTTGTCCTTTTCAGACCGGTTGATTTCGCTCAGTACGACTCACATGTTAGCTTGAATTTATGTGGTGGTTTTATATGGGAAATAGCAAATATAATTTGGTAATAGTTTAGTACCTTGGTGCAATTATCTTATAGAAATGGCTGTAGTACGAAAATGTTCCTATAGAATGCATTTTACCCATTGTAGCTCGTTTGAAATCTCTTGTGAAGTGCTCCAAGAATGCTCTTGGTGCACACGAAGAGGGAATTTCCGTCTTATAATCATCTAGAAAATGATATAGGGACTATATTTAGAGTGATCCAGGAATGCTTAATAACTTTGCTGCCTCTGTTGAGGCTCTTCTTCTGAAACCTCTACTCATTCAACGACCTTTGATTCCATTAAGTGCACACATTTTTTCAACAATTTTTTTCTCTTATAATCTTTGATGGAAAGCCATGAGTTGAGGAAATTAATACATTCATTCACCTTTTGGAACATTAATCAACTGTCACCTTGAGAGTGGCACGCAAATGTGGGCGATAAAGAGGGCACAGACTGGAAGCATTGTTCTCATTCTTACTCTTTTTTGATGAGGAGCTTCAGAAGGCGTTTGTTATTTAGATCTTTGAGTGTTTTTATTCTTGAAACGAGATCTACTGCTGCCTTAAAACAATGAAGATTTTAGGACTTACCTGCTTAGGAGATCTAACGTTTTCCATCTTATTCACTATCATATGAATCAGTCTGGTCAGATCATCGCTTCAATGTTTAACTTTATCGATGATTACCCCCCCCCCCTCCAAAGAAATCTCTGTGGGCTTTGAAGATTTTCTGCTTCTTCACACTTTTGTTTTGTGTGGTTAAATTCTCTATAGAGTACTGGCCAATTCTTTGCCTATCCAGAATGAGGAAGGTATCATTAGCTGATAGTGACACGATTATTTCCTAGAGTAATCCTCCTTCTGATAATCTTTCTATCAAACTAAATTGCTCCACTTTGCGAGATAATGTCAACATCTTCACTTTTCTACTTCGCACGAATTTAGCCAGACTAACGCTCTCAAAAATTGAAACTTACTCTTTGCCAATTTGAAATAATTGCGCGATTTTGTTTTCAATATATGCAATATCCACTGCACATGTTGACGATTTTAACGTTATCAACAGTCATTCTATATATGCTGCATAGGTCATCTTCACCAACAAATGGAAATTATGGTCATGACTACTGACGATATCAGAGAGATGGAGGGTGATGGTAATACACGACAACTTGGAAACCTACCAATCAAGAGAAGCGAAACAGGATTTTAAGTAAAAATAAAAAAAGATAACGCGATTGTTTGAGAAATGGCCACAGGATGAGTAAAAACAAATGAGGGCAAAATTTGAGCGACTACCTGACTAAAGTTGAATTATTGAATATTCTAGATGAAGAACAAGAAAATAAACCCTCAAACGTTCTCAGTAACTCACGGGGAAGTCCAATAGACGCATGGATGCAAAGTTTATAGTAGAGTTGTCATGGAAACGGTTTAATTCAATATCACAACAAATCCAAACAACCTTTCCCAACTAGTGTTAAGCCCAATATATTAAGATGAAGAATTTTTGAAGCAAGACGTGCGTTCATTAAGAGTAAGAACAAGAACAGACGTGGTCAAACCTTCTCAAAAACTCACAAGGAGGTCTGGATATAATGATGGATGAAGAAAATGAAGGACTAAGCAGCAATGCAGATAGGTGTAAAAGATCTTCTAAACTATACAGAGATCCAGAGATCTTTCACGTATGTTCTAAGAAATCGACTAAACTTTGGAGAAAAAATGCTAACAGAATCTAGAGATGCATGAAGGGAAAAGCAAAGGTATAAGTTCGTTCAATAATGATGTCAGGTGCAGTCTGGAAAAAGACTGGACGTTTAAATCAAGTCATCAAGCGGGTGATTGACAAAGTGAGGAATGTCACATCGCCAACAAAAAGGAATTTCCAGTTTTTAGTAGATTACTCCATCGTGGTAATATTTAAAGCTCCCGCTGTACCTCAGCAATCCTCACCTTGTAAAAGAGTTCAGGAAGAAGACCAGCATGGAAAATGCTGACCTCGTGGAGTTGCTATCATCATTGCATGAAGTTTCATCAGTTACTGTACTTCCTTGTAGCAGCTCGGTGATAAAAAAGTGTACAACAGTCTGATTGTTAGGCAGATTAAATAATAAAAGAAAGTATTTCTTCTCTTTGAAAAAAGGAAGGAGAACGAAATCTCCACTCCTTCAAAATAATCAAAGTAAACTCAAATAGAAATACGAATAATACTGAGAATAGTGTTACTGAAGGTTGTTCTTATTATGCTTACAGAACCAAACGAAAGTATTCTTCCAAATGCTTTCTTAGACAGTAGATACAAACCTACTATTTTTGACTAAAAAATTGCGTTCGTTCCTGTCCACTTTACATGGAATGGCAAGGTGGAAAATTGGATGTCGACCACAAGTGTAAAATCGCTTCACTGAATCTTCGAGGTGCGGACGAATAACGAGAGTTTGAGTTTACCCATGTGGGGACAAAGGTCCAGCTTCAAGTGATCTAATCTAGAGAATATGCCATTCTTCGTATGTTGATTAAACAACTAGTGATATTCAATGGACTTGAGCATAATTTCCTTCTACAAGTAGGACTTACCTTGGGTGTGTTGTCTATAGAGCTAACGGAAGACCAAGACCAAGTAAAAGGTCAATTGAGGTATAGGTCATGAAAGCGACTGATCTTGGTCAAGTTAGTCAAGGAGTTAATGTCAGCTAGAGGGAGATTTTTGAAGAAGTAATGAAAATCCCCAAATCGATAATTCTAAGATATTTTGATTTGGACACATTGAGTTGTCTGAAACTACAGTTTCATGGAATGCACGAATTAAGTCAACAGTTGTTTTCTTGTTTGGGAGGGGAAACAAAATTAACGTAAAGGTCGTTTTGGTGAAGACTAGTGTTGCACTTAACAAAGCGATATCATTTCTTGGTTTGAATTGAAAAAAAACAAGAACATCTACATTCGATGCATTGGATTGGATATGTAGTTCAAATCTACTGTTATTTGGAGCGATCCAAGGAATGTGCTTTGCCGACTGGGATAAGTATCATGAAGGTTTTCAAGTCTACGATTGAAAGTAGTGACATTTTAAATTGACTGAAAACAGATGACGATACTCACAATACAAGCCGCTGTTCGAGATGGTTTAAACAACCTTTATTTTCTTGAGAACCTGCATATCAATAATTGGTTGAACCAGAACTGTTACCAGCTAATGATGAGGATCTGGAAAAAGATGATAGTAGAAGTAAGAGCATTATTACAAGTGGTAAAAATCAGCAATTAGGTATATGAAAAATTCTTAAAAATCAACTAATTGCAATTGACCTCCATAAAGATATCAAGATTCAAATATTATGTTAAAAAAACAGAAGTTAAGACACATCTGTGACTTGGATATCAAACATTTATAAATAAAGCTTCTAGTCCTTTGGTATATTACGCCAAATACAAAACTTAAGACAAGTTATATCTGAAATGACTAAAGATCTAAGAGTTATGATATAAACTGAATAGATTTGTCAACCACCAGTATATTAATGCCATCACTTCATTTATTAACGAAAAGAACCTACAATTTGAAACAATGTAGGTTATGATTTTAAAAGAGCACACACTGGACGAAAAAAATTACTAACGATAAGACAGGGGTCAGTTGGACCACCATAATTTGAAGCGATCTGAGAGCATCTTTGGCGATCAGTTGTGAGACTACCGAATCCTTGGGTGGAAATGGCCGTGATTCTAACAGAAAGGTTTGTTGGAAAATTGAGACCATGACATAACAAAACCATAGACGAGCAAGTTCTAGAAAACTTTGGATAGGGACTCATTTTCTCTATCTCCCATGCCAAAAACTTGGGACGGACCATTAACTTCCTCCATAATGGAAATAAAGGAACGTTTTAGGTTTTAGTTTCATAATCTATCAGCACATCATTCAGATTATACTAGTGTGCATCGTTAAACTATCAAAAATACAGGGGAAAGGCTAAGCAATTCGAGTTTACGTAAATCCGCTTCTCCAAATAGGAAATGGCATTATACTCGACAAAGCGCAGATGTTACTTCTTCTTCTTTCTCTTTTCCTTGTGCCCTTGTGAGCGTCCAGACAAATGTTACTTTAAATTCTAGATATCAACAGAAAGACAGTCGGAATTGGATCCTTCTTTGATTAGCTCAATGGTTCGTCCACTGCTTCTAATCTTGAGCCTAACTTGAGTCAGACTAAATAAAAATCACTTCTTTTCTCATATCTGAGGCTTTGATATTCTTGACTTTTTCAATTAAGTCATCAATGATAAGTTTTCGTTTTAGTAAATTTCTTCAAGAAGAACCAAATTTATTTTTCTTCAAAACATCTAGACATATCTGAAGTCTGTTTTCAAGAACAGCTACTGCTTGATGTGGTAAAATAAGATTATGACCTAATTGGGCGGACGACGTGTTCGTTTCAAACATTTTCAGCTTTTCTGGAAAAAACTGAAGTCTCTATCATTCGCCAATAAGACTAATCTTGTTTTATGACTCCTGTTGTTCCTTGTTGCTACATCATCAAAAGTATTTTCAACAATCCCGTTTATTGACTTCTGACTCCATCATCTAAGACCATTAAAGTTCATTAATTCTATTTTTCCATCCTGGTAGTTACTGGAACATATTTTTGTTCCATTCATTTCAGGTTTTGTTTCTTATGACAACTTTTCCTGAATATCCAAACTCGTTTGGAAAACTTGACAACTTTTCCTCATACTCTTCTTCTATACTTTGTGTTTTTCTGACAGCTTTGAGATTAATGATGGATTGTCTCGCTCTAGAAGTGGTATTGTGATTATATGTAATCTCTACCATTTATATCCATTTGAGAAGTTAAAGAAATAGACCTAATTTGTGATTGAAATGATCCTGGAATTACTGTAGACATGTCAGATATCTCAATTCCATATATATGCAGTTCCTACAGAAATAATGTGGCTGACTGTAGATTCATAAAAACGAATATTTGCAATAGTAACCTTTTATTGTGTATAGTACTTAAATTGGTAGTATATAAAAATCTAAAGTGTAAGAGAGACCAAATCAAATGTCTTAACATAACACACTTGAAATTCTCGATTCACAGAAACTTCTAACTACCAATGTAGCGAGTGATTCTTTCAATGTTAAAAACAACATGATTAAAGACTGTTAGATGAACCATAATCAACCATACCCCCTTCTGATCATAGTCAGACTTTGAACAATAGCCAAAACTAGAAGAGCACGCATCAGTCACAGTTCATAATTAAGTAAAAGTCTAGAACATGATTGGAGCATCCAAACATTTCCCTTATTTTACAAATGTACATATATATCACATGACATAACTTTTATACATATTCACAACCTTAGTTACATTCCTCGTAATTCGCTCTCTTCACCAATATCAAAAATCTTTTCTCTTCGGTGGATTTCCAGGTGTTTGATAAAATTACCCTTCTTGAACGCCTTATAATTACAAAGAGAACACGAAAAACCTGGCTCGCTTACATGAAGCTTCATGTGCGCGTTCCACGAATCTTTCCGCGCACTGGTGAATGCACAACTTGTACACTTGTAATACTCGCCATAGCCATGCCTTTTCAGGTGCTCTAGAAGCCGCCGCCTCTCTCTACTTTTATAGGAGCAATGCAGACATTGAAACGGCCATTCGTCTTCATGAATTAACATATGACGATTTAGGTAAGCCTTTGACGTGGTCTTATAATCACAAACAGTACATTTAAAAGGTTTTTCTCTGCTATATTCGGTCGTATATAGCTCTTTAAAAGTTTCATTATGAATTTTTATGTGGTTAGCAAGGATACATTTTCGTTTGGATCTGTAGTCGCAATGAAGACACTCATATGGTCGCCGATCTTCATATGATTCTTCAAAACATCTTTCCTTGTGCTGCTGTACTCGCAAAGTGGACACTTAAAAGGCTTTTTGCTACTATGAGTAATCATATGTTTAATAAGACTTTTCCTTTGAACAATTTTATAATCACACCTAGTACATTCGAATTTCGATTTTTTTCTCTTGGTATTACACTTTTCAGAATGTCTCGGCCTGCTTCACAATTTCCTTCTCTTCTGCTACTTCCATTGTTCCTTTTTTGAATGTTGAGTCATCAATTCGACTTCTTCTAGTGTGTGATTTTGTAGGATTGTACTTTTTGTTAGAGGAACGGTGCTGGGTTCTTGCACACTCTGTAGCGATATTCTCACCGCTTTCATGAGGTTCCTGTAGCCTTTGAGATTCTCTTTTCGTCTACAAAAGAGACATTGCTTTCTGGTTAGGCTATTTGGATTCCACCCTACCAGTAGCTTTGTTGCTGTCAATATAGTTCTCACTATCACCAGAGCATGTCGGCTTAATTTTGTCAGGAAACTAATTATAGTACACTGTACGTTTACCCCGTTCTAAATTTTCTGGATATTTCAATTTTTTCTTTCCTGGGAGGTAACCCTAACACAACAATTCAATTTTTAATTCACTGTATTCGTGGTCGACTATAGAAATCAAAGAGCTTAGTGTCTCATTTTTCCTCGGAACACGAAGGATAAATTATTTGGTACCTTTTTGTGTAAGTTGACCTTAAAATAGTCTTGATTCCAATTTTTAATTTGGGCATGTACTGCTCTGAGTTGTAGAGACAAAACTAATGGAATCCAAAATAAATTTGGATTTCCATAATGTCCGTGGGATTACGTGCTATCTTCAAAGAGTAGAATCAGAATCTTGGTGTTGGGGTTTGTTTAGAAATACCAGTCTAATGGCACTTGAAACATAAAAATACTTGATTCATCCTTGGAGCACTTTAGGATCAATAAATATGGTGTGACAACCAAATGAGCTACTGTTGGTGATTTTAAGCCTCTTCACACATCAAAAAATGGTCAAAGAATATTGATTAGTACTATTGGACTGCCTCGTCTCATCGGGGAGGCATGGCAGATATTCTTGACAAATTCACCATCTTAATATTGCTCTCACTTCCGAAACATTCTATTGGTGTCACCATGAGTGTTTAATCATCGAGGTTTAGCACAAACATTATCTGAAAGATTCTACATTGACTAATATCCAATATTAGCATAATTCTGCACCTGTGACTTAAGGCAAATCAGTCATCTCGCTATTGATCTTAAAATTGCCAGCCACGCCCAAAGACCATAGAGGGGGGAGTTGCAGCTACTACTCCGCACAAATTTTTATTCTCATTGCATAAAATGATATCAAGAAACCTGGATTGAACATTGTCATGGAAATTTCTGATGAATTATGCACAATATAAACCACTACCAGACACTTAAATAACTACAATTTCATTTTTATTGCACACGACTTTTTTCTTTGCAATATTTCAATATCATTTGTGTGAGAAAAACATGTTTAAACATTGATGATCAGAATAACTGCAGCAAAAATGTACAAGCCAGTGGAAAGAGGTCTGTCGTTGTTATTTTTAATTCCTGGTACTAGTAGCACGGCGGCGTTTTCTGTGTTCCCAATCACTCCTCCGCCAGAGGCACCCTTACCACTTCCCCCGTTGCACAAGTCCGTTCGGCAGGCCCTGTAGTATGTTCGGTATGTAGCATCTTCGATGACCTGGTTGGTAAAGATCGTTTTGTCGACACAACCACGGCTCATAGACTGCACCTTATCCTTGGGTTCCTAAAAACGACCGAAACTTTAGATGAAATATAATATCATACGTTCTTATGCATGTACGATGTACTCGACGCGAGTGGAGATGCAGTACTTTTTGTTGCAGTTTACAATTGGACTTTGTTCCACCTTTTCCGGATCAGTGATGCATGTTTGATCAGCTCCTTCACTAGTTGCAGTACATGAATAGCACTTTAAAGCTAAAATAGTTTCGTTAGTCTCTACCGGAAGAAAACTGTAACTCTTACCATTTGCGTTACTTGGTAGGATACCCACCAACACTACTACTATTATGAATGTATAAATACACTCCATCGTTTTTTTGTTATGATGCAGCATTTATTCTAAATCAGCGATGAGCTATATTCAGTTATCTTATCAACTTCCTTTAGAAAATGTATTACTAAATGATAAGATAATTGTACCCTTATAATTGTGAATCATGCTACTACCTATAATAATAATAACAACAATAAGGAAACGATCATAATCAAAACACTTCAACTTAGCAAGTGTAATACAATATGCAATATGTTCCGGCTGGATTTAGAATATGCAAATCCTCTGGTTAATTTGGTCTATGTACTTTAGGATTAACTCCTAGGAAAGAATTTAAGGAAAACTTGTAATGTAATAAGTAAGAGGTGGTGTTACAATAGCTGATCCATGGACGGGCGAGAGGTGAATGGTAAAACCAGCTTCAGCCTTCAGTAATAATAAGGGTTTGAAAGCCCCCTGGTAGTACAAAACAATAGTATTCTAAGCTCCCAAGTAGGATTTCCATGCAAGGGCATCTCCTACTATGTATTGGGAGTCAGAGACTGGCCTCCTCAAAGGAAAGTTGATAACAGGCAATAAGAACACACAGAGTACACTTAAGCACTTGAAACACTACTTAAAATCCCAAATAGGATTACCACGGAAGGGCTTGGGATTAAACTCCGATTAGTGTCTCTGTGAAGGAACACTGCTGTCAGGATTGAAACGAGCACCGCTCCTACTACCGGATTGACATTTCTATTCATGTACAAATAATGATAGTTCTGATGGGGCAGGTCCCACCATAGGTCAAGATCAGAGCACTTTGATTAGTGTTTCTGCAAGTTGCAAGTTAGGCCCAAGGTAAATATCATCCGGTACTGCCATTCCTGAGAAAGAGTGGCTGCTTTAATAGCGTTCAGAGTGCACATACTGAGCGAGCCACTTGTGGAGTTGTGTAGCATCTCTCAAGAGCACACAATTCAGTGAAAAGTGGTTTCATTTGTTCGGCGATCTAAATTCTCCACATACATTTGTGGATTAATGAAAACCTGCACATAGTGTCTTTTGTAGTCAACTTAAAAAGATGTGTATTTAATAAAACAATGAATGCTGAAAGTGCAAGGTCTAAGCAGCGTTTCAACTTTTAATTGCTATCTTCAAAAATATTGAACGCTGTATTAATTTATGCTTAGACGCTCAAGGAAGACACTTCTAGCATATGATGGTGCACACAAGTGATATATATTAATGTTCCATTTTAGTGGTTTTGATGATAATAAATCTCTTCAACCAATTTAAAGTACTTAAAATATTCAATAAATGTTCAAGATTAACCATAACTCATAGAAAGGTCTATGACCATTTTAGAAAGATATAACATATAATTGTGGTTGCAAGAGCAAATAGATGTATGTTTTTAAGAAAGGAACAATGCCTTTAGTGTCCTATTAATTTGGCCAACAAAGGGGTTGGGCTATATATTTAATTTTATGCCACAACCCTACAGCATGAAAATAAACACAACACACTATGTTAGTGCTGTTAGTTATAATAAAATTACATTACTAAACTGTCGGAGTTTTGGAGCTTATACTTAAATACAATATTAAATATTAGTCAGAGAGAAATTTTATGTATTAAAAAATGGAATTATAGTCTTGCATCGAGATCACCCAAATCTGCAAGTGACTTGCACTAATCTCCAGATGACACATATCACATTAATATATTTCATGTCGTCTTAATTGTAAGACACTCACTATACAATCAATTGGCAGCAAACTTTGGACTCAAATGGAATACATAATTAATTTAAATGCAGTAAATGTTACTCACTTATAATTTAAAAAAAATTAATTACTATAGACAATAAAAATTAAGTTTGCGGTATTAAAAAGATACGCAACGCAACACTTCCTAGCCGGAACGAACGTTTCAATGCTTCCCATTTTTCTTCTTCAGAGCAGAGAAAGCTTTTGTGGCTTTCTTCAGTCGGGGCGCAATCTCCGCGTCCAAATCGTCTCGGGCTTCCTGAGCCGCCTTCTTGAACTCGTTGCCCAACATCTCCACCTTGAAATCCATCCACTGATCGAACGTAAGCGCTGCTTCCGGCTGCCTCAGCTGGGCAAAGCTGCAGTGGCTGGCGTGGTTCAAGTGCTCTAGCCAGGGGTCGTCGCTTTCCTCCCAGCCGTCCAAGGACTTGGCGCAGAAGAAGCACTGCACGACATCAGGGTACTTCGCATTGCCCGTGAAGTAGAAGCCCGCTTCTGCCATCTGAGTACAGCTACGTTATTCACTACAGCTAAGCGTCGAGACACTTTTACCTTAGAAGCGCTGCAGGTCTTGTCATCTGCATAGGGCCATACTTTGAAGGTTTCTAATCTTTTGGCTTCCCATATCATATCAAGTTTTTGCTTCATTTTGATTTTATACTGTGAAATAATATAGTTTATGAATAAAACCTAGTATTTTTTATGACAAACTTACCTTTTCTGTATCTACCATGGTCTCATAAATAATAATAAACTAAAATAACAAGTTTCGGTAACCTTTCTCGAGTTATAACGGAAATCCTTTCAAATATGTGGGATCAGTCACGTTCTACGTCCAAGTGGAGATTCACTGTTTCCAATTATTAAAAATTGTAAAATTAAAACACTAATAGGTAAGTGAATTCTTGCAGGGTAATTAGTGAAATGTGGGCACGGTGCATCTTATAACAAATTACTAGTAAACAATGTTTCCAGGCGTCGAGAATTTTATTAACCTGCACGTCCCTTGTGCGCATGTCTGCTTCTACGCTAAATGCTAACGGTCCTGTTCTCAATTATTAAACATTTACAATTTAATATTTTAGATTTTATTTTTTGGGTAACGCAATAAATTAAGCATAGTGTGGAATTATTGCCGCACAATTATTTGTATTAATTTACCAAATTATTTATTCGTTGTTGTGTTATATTTCTTCAAGCATTGAATAAATCAAATTCAGTTTATATTGACAGGAATTTATGCAGGAAAAAGATTTACCAATAATTTAGTGTGAGATAAACGGACAAGACACAACGTGCCAATATTTTCCTAATTTACATGCTGTAAGAATTTATTTATCTATTGGCCTTTTAACTTTGCTAGTTTTAATAACCGGGAACAGTACCGTTATCATTTAGCGTCCAGAGTAATAAAATTCACAAAGCCTGGAAACATTACTAGTAAATATGTTAAAGAACTGGAAATAGTGGCGCGCTATTTGAACGTAGAACGTAACTTGCGCACAAGGGACGTTTAGGGCATAAAAATCCTTACGCCTGGAAACACTGGCTGTGTGAATTTATTAGAAACATTTGCATTATTTATTGATTTACTCACTCAAAGTGCAAGAAGCAGTTATTTTTTAGCGTAAGTTCATGGGTTTTACAAAATAATGTAAAATTTAATTTATACAACTGTTGCCATGCATAGCATAGGGTGTTTCGTAAGTTTTGTTGCCTAGTACAGTTTGGGACAATGCTAATTACAACTTACGACACTACTAGTGAGAAGCCACTGAAAAGATTGCAACGTCGAAAAGCTATCATTTAATTTTCTACGTTTTATTATAGCAAGGGAGGAGTGGCATCAGGATATGGGTGTTGATGAACTCGAATCGGCAGCTCAAACACCTTTGGATGAATTGGCGTCTCGCTTATTAGAATACTCAAATATCACAGAGTTTCTAATCATAAGGAAAGAAGAATTGAGCGAAACTTTGCAAAAATGTACCACAAATCGTTAGAAGATCTTCCATGAAGCATAAAGACTATAATAGAAACGGGAAGAACCATACTAGAATTTGTTTGTAGTAATTCATTCTTGAGTTTCAAGAAACTAAACAAAACTTGTAATGTTAGTGGCGCTTTAAAATGATATTTCTGTCTTTGAATTTATGTGCAAGTTCTCGGCAACTGATCTCCAATTCTGGTTCATTTCTTCTCGCTTTTTTAATTTTTAGTGTCTTGTAAAAATGTTATATATTCTTTTCAGACCATAATCTTCTGTAACAGAGGCATAAATGTGTTTTTTAGTTTCTAGGGTTCAGTTTTATAACATCACAACCTGGGAAGCCCCTAATAGACACAATGGCGACTAATTAGCTACTGCTGGTTTGAGTACCAAGACACGTAGGGTAAAGAGGCAACAGAAAGACTGTTGGGTTTATTAGAATCCAAAGAACACCTGTTGGCCTAAAGTCCTTCTGTTGTAGTTCTAAATGCCAAACTAAAAAGCTATCAACGAAAGAAGTGGCCAATATTGTTTTCAAAAGATTTTCCCAAATCTTGACGTGACATTGCAGGCTTCCTAAGCATTTGAATGGATAAGGAGTCACAGAAGAAGGCCTGAGCAAGTTTTGCCAATAAAAACAGGTAATTTTGATACATTTTCTTTATTATTGTGATGTTTTAATCACATGAGAAGAGAAAATCAAAATTAGAGAGCTACACCAAGATGCTTCTCCTGAGGCTTTGGGTGTTAATTAAAATTAGAATGTTATCTGCAGATAATTGTCATAAGAGTACGATGAGCCTATTGCAATCATAGTATTTAAAGCTTTGTAGCTAATACTTCTCTGAACTTTTGAGAAGCAAACAATTATTTATTGTAATTTAGTGTAACGTTGGATCTTGCCTTAAGAACTTCTTCATTAGTCAGATAAGAGCATGAGATCCAGTTTATGGTCTTCAACCTAGAAGTGCTAAAATGTCACAATGTCTATTAAATTCTGCCCTAAATAAATTATAGCCACAATAACTGATGAAGGAAAACGCGAAAGACGACGTGAATCTCTAAGGATTATCAAGAGTCAAAAAAGCAGTTTGTTATGTCAGGGTTCAGCAGACAGTAAATGGAAACTCAAATCTAATCTTCATCCATATCACGCAGCATAATGGAAAGAGGAAATTCTGTACTTCGTTATTCATCACAAGGCATCGACAGAGCCAAATCTAAGAGAAATTGGCTCAGTTACTAAAGATTAGCACGACATCACCTCAAGGTAAAAGAGTAGGCGGAGCAAGCAAAATTAGCTCACACCTAATAGCTTCTCGAACAGGAAGAAACCCATTCAAGTGAAGAGAAAGTGCTGGATACTTTGGATGTAAGTGCAGCTGATGCCGAAGATGAAAATGGCAGATTGAAGAGTTATATTTAAATAAGGTTATGAACTAGGATGAGCCGTGGTGGTCTAGATGGTCGCTAGACTACGAAACCAAGAATTGTGGGTTCGAGTACCGCTTTCGTCAATTCTATCGCTGAAATTTTTATGGCCCAGCTCGACTCAGGCTGCAATAAATGAGTACCTGGAGGTCAAACTCTGGGGCAATAATAGGTGGTCGGTATGTAGCGCTAGCCACGTTACTACCCTTGTGTACCGTAGGCTCTAGGTTGTAACAGACCTATCCTATTACGAACCCAAAGGGCCTTTGTGGCCTGTTACGGGGAACTATTATTTATGAACTAGGATAATCCAATGTTTTGGATAAACTATTAGTTCCACCAACTACAAATTCAGAACCTAGTCAGTCAGATTGAGATGTTTCTCAATCCATCTGCCCAACAAGTAGCTCTAAGTTATCCTTTACAACAAATGGCCCAAGCATTTAGATAATTACCCAGGTAGTACTGAAAAATGAATACCATTCTGTCATATGAAGATCCACCCCATTGTGTGAGATGTATTTGTTCAATCTGGTCATACTCGTAACAGATGAAGATGTTTTTGGGCTAAGAGCAAATAAAACTAGAGACTGATATTGGAATATCTATAACAACGTATGGCCAAATTACTCAAGAAAGATGAATACATGAACACCCCCAGTCTATTAAGATAGGTAGAAAACAAGTTAACATCAAATTAATTGCATTGACGTTCTTTGGATAGATAAGGTGAGTGTATTACCTCACCAACAAAAACAAGCCAATGAATAAATAAGATGAAAAAGTGTGCGAAAGAAACTTGCAGAAGCTTGTACTGTGGAGGAGTACAAGGACAAATCAAAAAATAAATCTTCCTTATAGTCACAACAAAAGATTGCAGAAACAAGAAAATCTGTATTAAAAGAAACTGAAGATGGTTCCTTGAGGAAGAAGAAAACGAAAAAAATAAAAACAAAGTGAAGCGTGAATTTGTTTTTCTGTCTGTGAAACAACACAATGATGCAACTGACTTAATTAGTGACTTGGAATAGTCAGAACATTTCATAATGTTGAAAAACATTAATGAAGAAGAAAATCAACATGCTTTGCTAAGAGCTACCGCTTATCAGAAGCTAATCAGAAGAATTACCATAATAGAACAGTGAAGATATGTCAAGCTCTTTCATTGCCATTTTATATTTTGAAATTCTTGAAGATTTAGATTTGCTCACTTACACCAATATGTGAACAATCCAAGTTTTCAATAGAAATGATTTTGACTAAAACTAAAAAGTGTCTTCAAAGGAATCTTGAACAGACGCAATAACGATCCCCACTTGCAGAAATATTTCACTTTTGTGTCTTTGGAGTGAGTAGGAATGAGAAAATTGTCTCTTTAAATAAAAAGCGCACCAATAACCCAAAACAATTTTACGCTGGAAGAAACAGAATGTCTTGTTGACGATTCAATACCCATAAAAGTCTAAAAATTATCAAAGTATTGCAAAACTGAGAGAAAACAAAACATCACATAAATAAAAGTTATACAAAAAAGCTGATAAGTGATAACATGAAGTTTACGGGACGTCTTTGATCTTAAAAAGCCAGTCAAATAAGACTTCTCTTTGATGCATTCCTACCTTAAATCAGAGGCATCACCGATAGAATAAGCCGCATACTAATACGGCAAAATATCCGCACTGTCTTTACGACCAACAACCAAATAACTGGGCTTATTCGCTTAGCAAAGGATCACTGCCCCAATGAATCCCAAGGAGTGTATGAAATACCTTGTGGAGACTGCCAAAGGACCTACATAGGTCAAACACATCGGCAAATATCTAGCCGAATATACGAGCATTCTCTGGCCGTACGGAAAGGCGATAATGGTTCGGCACTTGCCAAACACAGCAAAGAAACAACTTTTGTAACTTTTCTCCACTCCGCCTTTACCATTCATCAGAATGCTTTGGTAGGGCTTACTCTCATCACATATTTTGACAAATATCTGGAATTATTAACTTATTTCCCAATGGAAATGAAAGTAAGCTTTTACCTTCACAATTAAAAGAACGCATCTGTGAATAACACAGGTTACGACGTTGTAACTATCTTCAACCCTAAAAATTACCAAGATGGCAGTAGAGAACCTATAATTCGAGGCTATTCGTACAACTCTTACAAGAAGCTGAAATTTAGTTCAGAATCCAATTCTCCTCATAGAAAACGTTGTTCTTAACGAGGCTCTGATATAATCATAACTACCTTCATCATATTACATTAATATTTAAGAAAATCTCAGGAATATTTAGAACTACATTCTACTTCGAAGTTTAGCTGGACTTTAAGGACCATCAGATATCCTACAACATGCACAATACAAATTTGCCAGTCATTCAGTAGTTTAAAACGGCAATTAACCAGTCTGTGCTTTTAAAATTACAAAATGGACAAAAGCATAAATTAGTCCAACATGGTAAAGAAATTAACTTTTCGGGACATTGACATATCCATGCCAGATTATCTTGATGTGAATGAGTTATTATTTCAGCAAAAAAAATCTTCAATTATTACACTTGGAAAATTGATACCTCGGACTTAAATAACAATTTATAGATTCATAAAATAATTTTGCTATTAATCTTTTATTGTGTAAAACAAAAACCTTATCAACAACATTCACATCAATAAGCATATAAATAGTATTCTTCGCAAACATTCCAGAATGATAATCTGATCAACCAGTGCATCAAATACTAGACAAATGATAATCACTTATTTCACTTTCACTCACAGCAAGGTTTTGTTCAGAGAAATAGAACAAAGTATATTAAATTCGGACAAACCATTACTATCATACATTTGCACAACTGTAGTTACATTCCTAATAATAACGTTGTCACAAATGTTTTTATTTTCCCTTTTATTCAAACTCTTTGGCAACAGTGATAGTCTTTTCTTTTCTGTGCGTTTCTAGGTGTTTTAAAAGTCTGCTTCGCTTGAAACACGTATAATTACAAAAAGGACATAAAAAACCCGGTTTATTTACATGAAGCTTCATATGTGCATTCCAAGAATCCTTTCTTTCACTACTGAATGTGCAAATTGTACATTTATAGTGGTCGCCATAGCCGTGTCTTTTCAGATGATCCAGAAGTCGGCGTTTCTCTCTACTCTTATACGAACAATGCAGACATTGAAAAGGCCATTTGTCTTCATGAATCAACATATGACGATTCAAGTAAGCCTTTGACATTGTGCTATAATCGCATTCAGCACATTTGAAAGGTTTTTCCTTACTACACTCAGTCATTTGCTGATCATTAAAGATTCCGCTGCCATGAATTTTCAGGTGCATAGCAAGTCTGTACTTCCGCCTGGCTTTGTAATCACAATGAAAACATTTGTACGGTCGCTGATCTTCATGAATCTTCATGTGGTCCTTCAAAACGTCCTTCCTTGTGCTGCTATACTGACAAAGGGAACACTTAAAAAGTTTTTCACTGCTATGACTTATCATGTGTCTGATAAAATACTTCCTTTGAATAACTGCATAGTCACAAATGGTGCATTCAAATTTGTGCTTCTCTTTATGCGTCACCATATGTTTATTTAAATTACCTTTGTATAAAGAGCTATAGTTACAAATGGGACATCGAAACGACTTGGTCACATGAGTTCTTATGTGAGACAAAAGATTTCTTCTGTGTGTAGTCCCAAAATCACAAACTTCGCATTTGAAGCGTTGTTGTTGAGCCGACGTGAGCTGTTCTAGGTTACACGCTGCACCTTGGTAAGGATTTAAAACATCACTCTTGAGGTCCTCCAGTGCAGAGTCCACTTCACCTTCCTCCTTTACTTGGATTTCGCCAGAGATTAACGCTTCCAACTTGGAGATTGGCAAAAAGCCTTCGTCTGAAAGCGCAGCAAGTGTCTGTATTTAATTAAATCAAAAGTGCTCTTACCGTTTGTCCACTTGAAGTCATCGTCCGGATATTGCAAAATCACGTCGCATTTTTCTTCTTTAATATGGGCAACATCCATTGTAAAGAATCGTTACCAGTGGTAAGGATGCTAATGATTTTTGAGGTTATAAAGAATTTGGTTTATGTGCGGTCAGGCCGGTCAGGGTGGAGAACAGAATACGTATATGTAACCTGTGGGCTGGAGTTTCTGTCGCCACACTTAAGATACGTGTGTTCGAGTTCATATATATCCACATCGATGGTGTCCAAGTTGCAGGGGCCCCCCAAAAAAATTTTAAAGTTATTAACAATACCGTCGCTACATCCAATCATATAGAATATGCGCAATCTCTGCCTCTTGCAATTTATATTTATTATTGCCATATCACAGATTGCATATAAACTATATAACTTGTGGGTCATAACTTAGATAAACGTGTATTTGCAAAACGTAAGTAAATGGAAATGCCCTGGACATAATTGAATACAGAGTGTTATTATCCCCCTCGAAGCAGTTCAGTAGTGGTTATAGCGGAAGTTGCAGGCAAAGAAAAATTTACATAAACTGTTTTATTAGCGATTTGTATTACAAAAGTCGTTGGATCTTGCTTCTTAGCCAGTGGGTCAAAGAAATTGCCAGAGTCGGATAGCCTTGCCATACATCATGTGTGTAATGGAGCTGTTGGTGCCTTCACAAAAGCAGCTCATGAACCCAACAAAATTGTTGGTATAATTTGAGACCATTTGGGAGATCCATGAGCGGTGATAGCTGCTTTTAATGTTTGATGAAGCCGTGCAACTTTGCCATTACACTGTGGGTGGTACAGTATTGCATGTTTCAACTGTATTCCACACAAGGACGCTAATGAAGTAAAAAGTTCAGAAGTGAACCTAACCAAATACTCGAAATACATTAGCGATCTCTCTGGACATCTTCAGATCACGCACCACACAATATGCTAGTGCGTATTGTGCGGGTACATGGAAAAAGTCTTGTTGTAGTTCTCTGGTAACAACATGAGCTCCACTCACTGAACTCGTAGTCTTCGAACCCTACTTCACACTTCAAGGACACCAGATCCCCTGACCGTGGCGTTTCATTTCCGACAATAGGACACAGTCGATTGGAATAGACGATCCTAGGTTTGTTACTGGGTAGCTTCTGGATTCGGTACACGACATCGTTCATCTTCTTCAGGACCTCGTATGGACCTTCGTAGGGACGTTCAAGTTTTGGAGACAACCCACGTCGCTACTTTGGGTTATATAACCATAATCGGTTGCTCTTGATCCGTTGATGTCATAGCGAACCTTCATATGATCATTTACGATGTTGATGTATTACGCGTTGTCGTGGATTTCCACCAATCTTTTTCTGAAGTCACTGACCTAGTCCTCTCCGACTGGTTTCTTTAGGTTTATTTCTGAAGACTAAGTCATAGGGTAGCTTCAGTTTACGACCAAAAAAAACATTGGATGATGTTTGACCAGTCATCTCATGGATAAACGAACGGTGTGCAAACAAGAACAGATGGAGATATTAATCCCAGTCGTATTAGAGACGACCTTTGAAAGGTACTTTTCAATTGCCCTGTTCATGCGCATCTGACTGGGGATGTAACGGAGTACTGGTTTTCTTAATGCCTAGTAGTTCGCATACTTTTGTAAACACTGTTGATTCGAAATTTCGACCTTGGTCAGAATGTAGTTCTAGTGGCACTCCAAATCTGCCGATCAGTTCTTTTACCAACACCTCCACGATGGTTCCGGCTCCTTGATTTGGCAACGCATAGGCTTCCACCCATTTAATGAAATATTTCTTTGCCACTAGAATAAACTTATTTTGACTGTCATTTGTAGGGAACGACTCAGCTATGTCAATGGCAATTTTCTTAAAGCGACTTCCGACCATATACTGTCTCATTGGTGCCTTTGGCTTCTTCTGTGGGTTGCACATACTATACATTCTCTTTACAATTCACTCAGCAAAACCGCTCGTAAACTTTCTCTAAAGTCTTTGAAATTCCCATATGGCTACCAGACATACCATCATTGAGTTGTTGTAACACTTTTGGAATCCTCTGCTTTGGGACCAATAACTGGACTTTTCTTTGAGTTCCATCTTCGCTTTCCAGCATACGCTGTAGAAAATCATCTTCTACGGTGATGGAATTCCATTGTGCCCATTACCATTTTACTGCTGGCAAACAAGGAGCCACTTCTATCCAGTTGGGTTTTCTTCCAGCTTTCTTCCATTACCAGACATACTTCAAAATCGGGTCTTCTTTTTGATCACGTTTTAACTTTCTGTGTTACTACAAGTCATTAGTTACAACCATTCGTAGCATATGAGCCATTTACTCCTCTGCACAACTACTGGCTGCAGTCTTTTGGACACGGTCTCTTCTACAAGCCGTTAACGTCGTATTGCTGGAGTCTTCCGACCCATCTTGCTACTTAACCTTCCGGATTTTTAAAGTTCAAGAGCCACTTTAGCGCAGCATGACCAATCCTCAAAAGAAACCTTTTGCTATACCTACAAATATTTTTGAAAGCGCTCACCAAGGAACTGAAATAACCGATGATTATTTCTTGGCCATTTTGTAACTGTGGCAATACGCTTCCAATTCCCACATTACTATAATATACAATAAACTTTCCTTCTGACAGTGGGTAACTCAGTATTGGTGCATTTACAAAGATACGTTTCAGGTTCTTGAAAGTTTATCGACACTCATCGCTCCACTCGAAACTTCGACCTTCTTTCGTTAGTTGTGTCAGAGGCTTTGCAATGTTGACAAATCCAAACACATATCGTCGGTAGTAAGTGCACAGTCCCAGGAAACTTCTCATCTCGCGTTTATCTTTTGATACTAGCCATTCTTTTACGCTTCTAACTTTCTCTGGATCACCTGCTATACCCTCATCACCCACTACATGTCCAAAATAATTTACATTCTTCTTGGAGAGAGAGCACTTTCAAATTAGCGTTTCTTAGCCGTTCAAATAGCTGATTTATTTCTTTAGATGCTCTTTGGAAGTTTTCCCATTCATTATGATACACCAGATACACCAAACATGTTTTCCAAGACAGCCCATTAAGCGCTGTCTCCATTAATCAATTGCAAAGTCCACTACGAACTACCATAGCCCAGACCCAACCCAGAAAACTGTCTATTCTTTACCTTTGGTCCATTTCGACTTTTTAGATCTAAGTTTGGAGACCATTTAGATCTGGCCAGGGTGTCTAACGTGTTATCAATGCGCTGTCTCCATTAATCAATTGCAAAGTCCACTACGAACTACCATAGCCCAGACCCAACCCAGAAAACTGTCTATTCTTTACCTTTGGTCCATTTCGACTTTTTAGATCTAAGTTTGGAGACCATTTAGATCTGGCCAGGGTCTCTAACGTGTTATCATTGCGTGGTAGTGGGTAGCTATATTTCTTTGAAATATTGTTGAGCCGGAGGTAGTCAACACAAAATCTAGTGGTCCCGTCCTACTTCTTAACCAGCATCACGGGCGAAGTGCACGGGCTTGTCGAAGATTCAGTTAGATAGTGGTAGTCGTCTAGCACTCTGTCGTATGGGAGGAGCATTACTGGTGCCTATTTTGTGACGCACGATATTTGTCCTGCCTTTTAAACACTTGTTTTGTAATACGTCTTGATTCCGGTGCAACAGATCTCCAAATTTTGCCTGTCGGTTAGCGATCAGACCACTGCAGGATGTGGTGATCACTGCTCTCAATTCTTTATCCTGCCTGATCTTGGCTGGATGCTATCGACTTGACAAACCACCGAAGAGACCGAAATACAACGACCGAGGCTTGTGCTTTCCTTCAACGTCCAAGGATACTCATTAACATTCATTACGCGGACCGGTACTACGCTGCTAGTTTGAACCAGTGTCTTCCTAACTAGTATCCTCATCACTGATTGGTTCGATAAGGTTGGCCCTTCTTGCTGGAAGATAGCAATCTAAAATTGTATCCACTACCAATTCACTGCGTTCTGAGGTGATGGTGTCTTGAGCTACCCTTATTCATGCTATGACTCTATTTCGAACATGGAGAACAACTCGTACTCCCTTTATCTTCAATTATAAGTCCACTTTAGACCCATAAAATAGCCATTTCGAGAATTTCATTTTTAATGTCAGCTATCAGTGTACGATGTTTGAAAGTAGCATTTCCAATGATTATTTGGGCTTCTATCTCTCCATAAACTTTTGCTGAGGGGCTCCAGAAGCTCTTTGTAGCCTTTTGCACCGACTTTTGATATGGCCTATCTCCCCTCAATTCCAGTAGCGTAATCGCTTCGATCTTTTTCCCAATAGCTTAATAACCTTTTCTGCCGAATCTTCCACAGGTGCCTTATTTAGTTCATCGGTATCTGCCGTCAGGTCCATTATACTGCCACGGCCCCTTGACAGTTGTAGTGTTAAATTTCAGGGCATGCGAGAGCGCCAATATTTTTGTTCTAGCCAGCCCCATTGCTTGCTAGGTTTCGTCCTTATCGTTAATGCCGTCAATAAATATTCGGACAGCTAGTACCCCTAAGAAGCCATTTGGTGCTGTTGGGTATGAAATACGTACAAGACGAGCTATGCCTGCTTCAAATTTTTAAAGTTTTCCGCGATTGTTGTACTCGATTTTGAAGCTGTGGGCGATAAACTTCCTCCAGATGAGCATGGGCATAACACATTTCAAGGCGCTTGACAATTTGGCTGTAACTTTCTTGCTCATGAATGGGCACAGTCTGTAGTATATCAAGAACAACGCCACGCAAAGCAACAATTTAAGCAGACGCCTTTTTGGTTTCCGACCCACCGTTTGCTCTAGCAGCCGCCTCAAACTGTTTTTGGTAATTTGGCCAAGAAGACTTACCGCCAAAAGTTGAAGGCTGAACTTTGGTTTTCACCGTGTCGGCGCACGATAATGGCCCCTGCATCTGCCGGCTAACTTCTAGTAGTTATGAAATTTATGAAACATCCTATACAATTCAGTAATGGTTGTGTAAATTTTGATTTCTTGTTAACCTTAAAAATTATATTACATCTGTTATGCGTTACATGTAAACACTATGTATATTAAAGAAGAAACTCACGATATGATTTTGGAGTATTCGCACAATGATCTGAAATCAAGGGAAAGTAAGTCTTCATTTTGAGTTTAATTGAACTATATCTTATGCATTTTCATAGCTGACGAATTTATACTAAATCATAATATAGATGGGAACGAAATACCCAAATTGGAAACGTTTGTCTCGGAAGAAATTGAAGTAAAGGAGGAAGGTGAAGGTGTCGATTTTGCACCAGAGAACATCAATAGCAATGCCGAGAACCCCCCTCAAAGCTCTATGCACATATTCTTACACGAGCAACGTTTTCAGTGTGAGAAGTGTAGTTTTAAGGCCATAAGCAAAGAGCATTTGCTACCTCACACACAGACTCATTACGAAAGGTTATTTCAATGTTCCACTTGTAACTACGCAACTTCACGTAAATATAGGTTAAATAGGCACATGTTGATACATGAAAATAAGCGACAATTTGAGTGTTTTGTTTGTGATTATAAGGCAACACAGAAATCATGCCTCGTCAGACATATGGCGGCTCATAATGGGGAAAAACCTTTTAAGTGTTCACTATGTGTGTACAGCAGCACAAGAAAGGACCTTTTGCAGAAACACATGAAGAAGATCCATGAAAGCCAGGGACTATATGAGTGTTTTCATTGTGGCTACAAAGCTAAACGAAGGAATCACCTTGTAAAGCACTTGAAACTTCATAATCTCATTGAAAGTCGACATCACTTCTTGCATACAAATAAATATGGAAGCAGAAATCCTTTTAAATGTTCACAATGTAACTACAGCAGCACCAAGAAGAGCGAGTTTAAGCAACATGCCATGATTCATGAAAATGACTGGCCCTTTCAGTGCCTCCATTGCCCTTACAAGGCTAGAGGAAGGCCTAGACTTGTAGAACATTTAAAAATGCATGGCTATGGTGACTTTTACAAGTGCACATTTTGTCAGTTTACTACTGTGAGGAGATACAATTTGCAAATACATATGCAAAAGCATATAAGTGAGCCACCTTTTGCGTGTTCGCTTTGCGATTATAAGACCTTCAAAGGGCAACATCTCAAATGTCATATGAAGAAACACATCAATGAGAAGCTTTTTTAATATGCGTGCTATGCAAATCTTATTTGAGGAGATTTGTAGAAGACTTAAGAAGCCTTACGAGTGTTCAAAATGTGAGTTTGGCAGTCGATGAAAATCTTTTAATGTGTATATGAAGGGTCATATTAAGTGACCGTCTTTTTTGCGTGTCCTCTTTATAGTTTCAAGGTTTTTTGGAAGGGCAAAACGAAAGATAAAGCAACATAATGAGATGGTATCAAGAAACCAGTATAAGTGATTTAACTATAGTTGTAATAATTTACATAAAATGTATGTTATATTTACACTTAGTTGTTTAATTTAATTAAATGTATCTGAATCAAAAGCACACTTTAAATTTTTTTACTTTTTATTGGTTAAAAGTGTATTAGTTGTTTAAAATATATTAGTAGTTCTCTGTTTAAGCGTTAGGTGAACTCACTCTGAAAGTACGAGAAGTCAATGCTCATTAAAATCTGCCTCAAAGGCATGTTTATTGTTGAAATGAGGAAACCTTTAGAAGTTAATATTTAGATGGTGTAAATGATCCATACTAGGAACACTGACTTCTTTTGAATAGAACTGATTAGGATCACAGTCCCAATTACATTTTTGTAGAGAGTCTTCACTGATAGTCGTAGAGTTAAGTTTTGTATCTGGTGAAGTTGGGAGGATTTAAAATTTAAAAGAATCAAACAGAAGAATTGCATAATCTTATTTTTCTTCAGAATTTTTTGAAAAATCGTGTTTTCATACCGGTTGAAGAAGAAAAATGTAAAAATTAAAAATGAAGCCCAGGATACATTTCATGCTTTAAAACATCCATACGTTTATGTGGAGGAGGTAATATGCTCGTACCACAAATTGTATTGAATAGTTTCAATACCCAGATCTATAGACCAAGGTGTCCTGTTGAACTATTTAGTGGTGATGCAGAGGACCAACAGAAGGATTATTACAGAAAATAATCGCATCATTATCAGACAAAGTTTTTTCTTTCCCTTCTAGAAAGGAGGAAAATTGGTCATGAAGACTATAGAGATTCCTTGAGAGGGGAGACACGACAAACCGTACTAGGATTAATTGATAAATCAGAAAACTTCAATAAAGCTGTGGAAATATTAAAGCAATTATGCGTTTCTCTTTCAAGCTAAAAAAAGTAATGTTGTAATGTTTTCAAGTAATGTTATGTCCAATTTTCTGTGTTTTTAAGAAAAGCGCAGAGATAATCTCTCGGAGAACATTATAAAAATGGTGGAGAGGAAGCTATGGTAGATGATTGACATCTTGTACTGAAGACGAATGCAGGGTTAACCGTGATCAATAACATCTCATTTAATCTTGCAAAAAACGTGGAGGTCCATCCTAATTCCATAGATTTCTACTCATAATAAGGATAAAGGATCTTCAATCTAAGAAAAGATGGCCGATTATTACTGAAAGTCGAAACTCACTAATAAAAACTCCATCAGCTGTACAAGCTTGTCATTTTGGCTCCCAAGAACCCCAAAATTTCCATAATTAATGATACTCTACTTGAGAAATTTAGAGAAGCAAAAATAAAGAGCAGGTATCAGAAATAAGTTGTGTAAAACAGACGATACAATTCGTTACTCTGTAGAGATCTTCATATCCCCCTCTCCTCTAGTGTACAGCCCGTAAGGTACTGTGCAAAACTACGTGAGCAACAACCTCAACTCAACAAACTGCAATGATACCTGACTGCAAGTAAAGAAATATCAGAATATCCCTTTAAGTTCAAGAGATTAAAGATATGCGTTGGTAGCAAATCTGAGGTGGGGGATTAACAAGAAGTTGCACGTGGCATACTACACACTGCAAAGGATTCTAGACAAGAAAATCACCAACAAAATTTACAAACACTCATTCAGAAATGAAGCATAACTTGGAAACAAAAATTCAGTAAGGCTTCCAAATGAAATCACTACCAGTAACCAACAGTTAAAAACCAGACACAGGCGTTTGCTTTAAAAAAAACATTTTAAGGAAACTAACGGTTTTTGACAATTTTAATTGCTCACCTAAAGGCATTTGTAAGGCACATCCTAACTATCTACTTTGACCTCTACAAGCGGAAGATGTGGTGGCATGAGTAATCATCTGGACTCTAGAAACTAGCAGAAGTACAGCAAAAACTAATGTTAATGCAATGCTAGCTATAATGCCAATGTCGATCACTTCAACTGTATAGACAGTTGCATTAATACCTCCGGGTCATCTTTCAGCACGAGAGCCATTTCCTTGAAAAACTATTCAACACAGTGTAACTGCAGCACAAAATTGCCTAGTATTCAATTTTTAAGATTGTCATGCCATCTTAATAAGCTTAAATTTGTTAGAATCTATGACCATCGCTTGCACCATATCACATAACTTTTCTAGTGCCTTATGTATATATGTGGGAACATTTGAAAAAGGTGCACATTTATCAATGACAAAATTGATTAGAGGATGCAAATTAATTACTTGGACAAAGCTTTTGCACCGGTATTCTCTCATTTCAAAAGCAATACCAACCAAACTACAATAATAATACTTTATCGAATAACATAATAACTAGTTATTAAGAGAACTAGTTCTCAAATCAATCTCCATTTCCCCGGATAAGAGAACAAAGTCTCTTGAGAACGGCATTGACGCAGGTACTTGATGAAAAGTGCATCTCAGGCCTTTTGAAGGGATCGCTTCAGAGATTCCACAGGTGAGTGGAGAGTAGCGCAGGCCTTTCCCTCCAACTCTGCCCAGGCAGAGAAGTCCATTGAACTGCAGCCAGGGAAGCAATTGGGCCATTCCTGGGCAGCAATGAAGTAGAAGGTGTAAGAACACAGTCAGTCCTGCATGATCTTGGCGTGGTGGCCGGGACCCCTATCTTGACGCCCGACCCAGTAGCGAGATCCAAAGTGTTTGGGGGCCCAGTCAGGGCAGATGGGCTCCAGGATGTCGTTCTTGTACACTTCCGCATTGAGCGGTTTTTCCATCAGCCGTGATACTCCTGAAAACCATGATGTATACAGAATGAGCGGAGTACTCGATGGTTCTTCCTTTGGCATTGAGATCCTCGGGAGATCAGCAAGTGTTTTGACTGTTTGCCGCCACCTGGACGTTTCTTGATGTCTTGTAGGGCGGAGGCTCAATTTGAACAGCTCTAGAATCGCAGATCTCCATTTAGTAGGCGGTGCCATTACCTCAAAAAACAAGATAGAGACATAAAAACAAGGTAAAACATAGAGAAAAAGATGGTGAAAACGCCTGTTGTATGATCAATACCAATCGATAATGATTATGTGTTAAAACGTTTGTCCAAGTAATTATCTCACACTCCGTAGAGGCTATGGGATCTAGACAGAGCTTAGCAGTTGATTATCCGTCACTTGAACCACTTAAGTCTGTTATTAAATAGTAGCTTTTTAGCAGCTCACTAAGACTGTCCCCATCATTCTACCATAAAAAAACATCTTCTATCCTGTAAGTTTTCATGAAAAAAAAATCACCAAAATCATGACACAATGTTGCTGGTGAATAGTTAAGAATTCACAAAGATGGCTCCATGCACATAGGAATATGCCGACACACAAAAAACTATTAACATTTTTTACAGTTTAATAATTTAAATGCATTTTTATAATCAAACATTATTTTATTAATTATAAGAGAAACCAATTCAAACATTTCAAAAGATTATTTTTAAACTACAGCACAAGACTTCAATAATAAGCTCATAACACTTGCAAACTCCTTGAAAATTTCTCTTAGCTATAATTTCTTATTTGTGCAATGATAACAAAATAATATTCTCTTTGATCTTACGCCACTTTAGTTCCTGCTTTAAAACAATATCTGTACCTAGAAAAGTAAATGTTTCACATGCTCTAGTTCCTTTGTCCTTTATATTGATGATGACCGGTGCAAGTCTCTTCAATATGAGTTCTTCTAGGTTCTAAGAGCTAACATGTCACAGAAATATAACTTTGCTGAAGCCAAAAATATATCTGAATAACGCATTAAACTGTTATTCAATTTGAGGTCATTGTTCACTGAATGTTAGCACTTACAAATTTTTATGTAACAAATAATGCACCTTCAATATACATTTTTACAACTGCAGTATCACTCATTGTTAGCTCAAAAACATTGTCAACAATCTTTTCTTTACTGTAGTTTTTCAGGTATCTTCATGGACCATCACATGATCGTTCATCGTTCCACAATTTGATAGTGCTTTGAGGCCATGTTTCCTCTTCAAATGGCACGAAAGCCCCTCTTTCCTGAAAGACTTATAACTGCAGAAAGAACACACAAAGCGCGGCTCATTCTCGTGAACCTGCATATGAACGTTTAAGGAATCTTTCCGTGTACTAGAAAACTCACAAAACGTGCAATTGTAACACTCGCCATAGCCATGCTTTTTTAGATGCTCTACTAGTCGGCGTTTCTCTCTAAAATTACAACTGCAATGCAGACACTGAAACAACAATCCTTCTTCATGAATCTTTATGTGACGTATCAACTTAGCTGGCCTAGCAGTTTCATAGCTACAACTAACACACGTAAAAGGCTTCTTATTATGTTTTTTCATGTGTAGAGAAAGGTATGTATCCTTGAAAGTCCTGTAATCACAAAGAGTGCACTTAAATGTCGTATGCGTCAACATGTGGTCATTAATGGAATTTCTCTGTGGAGTTGAGTAATCACAAAGCGAGCACATAAAGGGCTTATTACTATGCGTTTTTAAATGCATCACCAGTTGATCTTTTCGTCTTGCCTTGTAGCCACAATGAAAGCACTCGTACGGAAGACGGTTTTCATGAATCTTCATATGATTTTTCAAAACATATTTCCTTACACTGCAATAGTCACAAAGCGAACACTTAAAAGGTTTTTCCTCACTATGCGTCGCCATATGTCTAACAAGATATATCTTTTGTGTGGCTTTATAATCGCACATAGAACACTCAAATTGTCGTTTGTTGTTATGCGTCATGATGTGCCTAACCAAACTGTCTCTACGTAAAGTACTATAATTGCAAGAGGAACACTGGAACAACCTTTCAAAGTGCGTTTTCATATGGGGCACGAGAAGTTCCCTTCTTGTAGTCTTAAAATCGCAACCTTCGCACTTAAAACATTGCTCTTCACGCTTTTCTAAGTCACATATTTCGCCTTGAAGCTTTTTCACATTGCTGAGGTACTGCGCTGCAAGATTCAAGCTGCCGTCGGCATCTACGCGTTCTTCCTTCACTTGAATGTAGTCTGTTTTAGAAATTTCATCCACGTCTTGTTTATTCATGGGCAAAAAATCTTGATCTGAAAATTTAAGTGAGTGGTAATCGGTTACAGGCGAAATGAAGACTCACTGTCTGCCGACTTCAAATCATAGTGCGAACATTCCAGAAACATGGGCTTTTCCTCTTTAACCATTTCCTCAATATGCAATGTATTCATTGTAAATATAGTTGTCTGATGTGGTTATGATTTTTGGGGTTATCAAGAAATAATCTTATTCAATTTATATGACACCACCATCTGTAGGTCTCTTGCGCGCAAGTCACAACTGTACTTTGTACAGGATGTTTCGTAAGTTGTGTTGCAGTGCAGTGATTGTAACAATTTTAATTAAGGCAGTTATAATGATGCTATTAATTGGAAACCACTTAGAAGACTTTAAGACTCAAAAATTATTTTGCCTCAATTATTATGTGAGCGATGTGAGGTTATGGCACTTCTGAGCTGGATCAGAGTGGAAAATGATACTCCAAATCGATTTAACATTGCTTTTGTCGTTACCCCAAAAAAATGCTTGCTGGTAGTTATATTATCACCTAGACAGTAATATTTACATTGCTCAGTAATTTGTCCAGGGATATGAACGATGCTGAAGAAAAGGTGTTTTTTTATAACCTGACTAATTCAGAAAGGAATGATGGTCACGTGAATTTTCAGATTTTCCCAACTTTGTTTTTGACATGTGCAGCCTGTTTTTTTATTTTGATTCTGATAGTTAGCAGGGTAATAAAATCATTGCACACACTGTCATATCCAGGATCCTCTATTTTAACTTCAAGTAGAATCAAGAAAACTGAAGAACGCACTGTCATAGTGATGATAATATCCGACAGTCTTCTTTTTGTGAGTTTGTTGTGCAGTTATAGTAGCTTCTAGTAGGAAAAACACTCAAAATTTCTACACCAAGAAGGTTTTTCTTAACCAAGTCAACATTAAAGTCATCAGTGTTTCCTGTGTCACTGTTAGAAGCTACTTGGAGGGCAATGGATAGATAGGCGTACTAGAGAATATTAGTTTACATCTACCACCCATAGTCTAGAAGATAAACTACATCAAGAGCTCTGCCAATTATCACGTGTCTAGAAAGATGGGGGATGGGTACCATCAGTGCCCTGGCATTCTTTCCTTAAAATTATTTCATCAGTCTCTTATTGGTAATAAAAAAAAATAAAAAAAAAGGTAATGCGGCTAAAAGACTCACCGACAGATGGTTTCACCCTTCGTTAAAAAAAGCGCTACATCAAGTCCAAGGAAAGACTACTGACAGTATCTCTATGACTTGTCTAGAGTGAGGATCAGAAGCACAAAGGTCGTTGACGAGCTCATTAAGTATAAAGTTGCAGGAGATGTTAAACTAATTTGAATTTTTGAAATCAATTTGTATAGTTTTTGTGACAAAGGTCATTGTAAGCTATATAGATATGAGATCTGGAATCAAATTCACTGGTTCCTAGTGTAAACAGGAAGAGCGCCTGTTTGTATCCTGATGTAATCTTTGATTATACTTACTTTGTGCTTGACTTGCTTCTGACAACTATTCGATGAAATGGTTAGGGTAATGCCCTCTTTATTCACTTCTGATAAGGACACTTTTACGAAGTATTCCCCGTTGTACCATGTATAACTTTGTTCAACCTACCACATGGATTTAATAAACCACCAAAGCCAACCCTACAAGTCTTTTACAAAATTTGAATGAGAGAAGATCGATTATATTAGACCAATTGCTCCCAAACCACCTGTGAATGTTCTGAACATGACGTGATTGTTGGTTACGTTGGAACTGCCATCTGTAATGCAAGTTTCTACATACATGGTCTGCATTATTCTCTAATTATTGATTCACTTTAAAAGGTCCATCTTGGATCCTGGATGAGGTAAAACAATTGCCGTTCTTGATAGCGAGGTTAGGGGGGATGCTGATCGAATCTTCCTCATTGGTTACAAGAGATAATTTGAAGTGGTTGTGTTGTATCATGACACTTTTTAAAAATCTTATAAATGCAAAAAGTGACAAAAGTGACCTTCCTGTGTATTAGTGAATTTGCAAAATGTGCATTTGTAAAACCTATGCAATTTTAAAGGTTCGCCAAGTAGGTGCTTCTTTTAAGAGCAGTGGAAATACATAAATGACATTTCACTTTCATGAATTTTCACATGGCTAGTGAAATGAGGCTTTTGCAGTATCTTACAGCTGCAAATAAGACAATTAAAACTCTTTGATACCATGTTGTGTCTTCATATACCATGTATTGTAGTGTTTTTGTTTTTTTATTTCTTTGTTTTGGTACATTCTTATAATATATCCCAAATTTGCTTTCTTCTATTAATCTTTGATACTATTGACTGTGAAGATGGGTTGATGACATTAGGAGAGTCGGTGGTTTCAGGTAGCACAAAATTGAGATACATAAAAGGAAATGAAGGAGGCCTGTGCTCAAAATTAGGCCAGAAAATAACTATTGACGACTGATTTATGCTTGCCCAGGATTGTTATTATGTGTCGTTTCTACAGCCGTTAAACAATTTTGTTTGTTTCTTGTCGTTCAGGGCATATAGTAAAGAAGATACTGATATTGTACTATAGACTTGAACGTAGATTTTAGCCGCATTTTGTATGTTTGGTTTTGCTTCCCAAATATTTTCATAACTGATTTCTAATTTTTAATTATATATTTGCGTTTATTAGTGTTTATCTTCATTTTCTAATTTTCAATCTTCATCCATTTTTTGTGTCGGCTGATATCCCCATTCCATTGTGATATAGCAAACTATCCATTTTTATTGCGCTCATATTCTTGCACCAAATATAGCTGCAGTTCTATAATTTTCTCATTTCTGGTAAATCGGGATTATTAAATTTTCTTCCCATTTCTTAGTGTCAACCACTTTCTTCCTTCTCCCATTTCTTTTTTTCCGTTTGTTTATTTGTATTTGGTCTATATCATCTACTACACCATTCGAATCTTTTTTTATTTTTATTATATATAAACTTAAAGATGCAGAGACAAAACATTATAAGAGGCGACACAAAAACAAGTAAAAATAAAAAAAGCTGGTGAAACAAAGGAATATAAGATGAAATAAAAAAGACGGTAATATGGAGAAAGTAAAACCAAACGAAGTTTAAGATGAAGTAGATTGTAATATAATAAAAAACAAAACAAAAGCATATCAAAAAAGCCAAAACAGACAATTTTAAAAAGAAATTGAATTATGATGAATACAAGAAATAGAATATAATAAAAAGCCATAAGAATTACAATGTAGAACGAAGAGAATAAAGTGATATCAATCACAATAAATACACTACAAGTATAGAAATAGGCGGAAAGGAAACCGCCAAAAGAAGAGAAGAACAACAATAGAAAAGTCTCACTTCACTAGTCCTGTGAAGATTTTCCAAAATAAAAGGTTGTTTTGGTATCTCTACTGGCTTTGTATAGTTCGAAAGAAACACCTACTTTATGATGGGTTTTACAAATGCACGTTTTAATAAAACGTTAAGCGTTAAGCTGAAGTGTGGTTTAAGTCCTACAAAATTACTCTTCTTGTTCCACCTATCCACAGTTGAAATGTTAATATAACTGTGCTATGATAGTATCGATTTTGACAACACCGACACTTAGAGTTGCGCCTTACAAAGAAGTCATCCTGATAGTGAATGAACCGAACCTAAAAGCTAAAGATAGTACAGAAATAGGTTAATTACTATAAACATAAAAATGAACCTAATGACAAAATAAATCTGGTAGTCGTGGTCGCTAATGATGATAGACACTCCATGCTATTTCCAACGCTGGTTCTTTACGGTGGAGTCGTAGGCGATAGGGCTCCAGATATAGCGCTGAATTAGACAATATACTCCAATTGTTCTCAAAGAAAACAGAAAAAAAAACGAGGGCAAGATGTGGTGATTTGGATAGACGAGGGGGTGAAATTTATGCATCTGTTGAAGAATACTACCATGGGAAAATTGCAAGAATAATGAAAAGGGCATACTGAGGAAGAACAGAGAGAAATAATTTCAGCAACAGCAGTAATGACACAGAACTCCTATAGAAGACCCCATTCAAACAAATAATCACGATAATAGTTACTTTTTTACAAGGTAAACTATCAGAAGACAAGCTTGATGACTTCTTTGAGAAGTCCACAGAATGGCCCATGTTTATCGCCCATTTTGTCTTATCCTCAGAAGAATGCAAGTTTACTCTGATTGTGAGACTGCTTTAAAAGGGAAGCATTGAAAACTATCTATCTTGAGCCCATGCCCTTCGTAAGAAAGACTAACAGCCTGTTAACGTACACAAATGCTGTTGTAAATAGAAAACATTGGAGCAAAAGCATATCTCCAAAACCCTCAATGTTATGGAAACTCATCTAAAACTTGCCGATAACTTTGAAGGTCTGAAGAAATACAAGCATTTAGCTGATAAGAAGATTCTGCTCTAAAAGATTTTTGGATCTACCGCTCTGTATGAACATTCCCTTGAAAGAAGAAACAAGTACCCATCACGACTGTAATGCTACTACTTACAAGATTCAAGAGTATCAAAAGTTTTTTTTATGACAGCAAACAAAAGTTGGTGGTAGAGAGGCACGTTCAGTACCATCCCGTCAAGGCAATCACTGCAAGTGCGCTTTCTACCAAAAAATAAGCAAGAAATAAGAATGCTAAAGTTAATTAAAAGAAAGAAGCTCTCGAAGAAACAATTGTTGCAAGATTACATGTATCTCAATAGAACCATCAAGCCCAACAGTGAAGCTGATGGTTTTATCGAAATCGGTGATGGTGGCCTAGGTTCAGACCGCGAGAAGAAAGTTTTCCTTACACGAGATTGAACGACACCTACCATCGAAGATGAGCGAGAACAAGAAACGAGTAGAAGATCAGCTTGAGGCCTTCATCTAGGAAGATACTGGACAGATATCAATATACTTTAGCGACGTTAAAGTTAGTGAATAAGAAATTTGCATTTGTATCTATCAAGTGTACAAACTTTTCTCGGCCAGTTCGTTCTATTAAAGAAAGTATGGAACCTCCAATATTTTGAAGTCTGCAATCCGAACAAACTTGGTAAAACAAAGTGGAAAAATGACAACTCGAAACTTTTTTCAAAGCCCTGGTTACCTCAATCCGCTGCTTAGCATACCATGGAAATTTCGAGAAAGTCGCTTTAGAAGATTAAAGATAAGGTTAAAATGATTGAAGAAAACTTACCCGCCCAGTGTTTGCTTGGAAGATCGCGTTCCAAATGTATACCAAACAATCATGATATTTGGTGTACCTTGTTCTCCTAACTTGGTATAATTGGTTAAACATTTTAACACCTTGGAATGGAAGGAAGAGTTTCTTGAAGCCTGTAAAGAACAGAGAAGTTTGTTCAACAAATTAGTAACATTAATATGTCTATTGGCGACCCACTTGGTGAAGAGTACAAACTCTTCTGAAAGGCGTGTGGCGAAAAGAAATTCACTGGGACGACAAAAGTCCAAAAGACGCGCGTGAGTGTTAGGCCAACCGGTTATTTGAGCTGAGGATTGTTGAATTAATATCTCAGTTCAACGTCATGTTCTTAATTATGCGTCTGCAAGAACATATTGTTTCTGTAATTTACGAGTGGAAGGAGAAGGTGTATCCAGTAGAAAAAATTCCCATCATAAGAACTAGAGATTTTTAGGAAAGGAAAACCTAAATTCCAAGTATCCTATATTACATCTCATCATATGTTATTTTCACATAATGTGATAACCAAAATAGTGGTATGGTGGTGACCTTAATCAGAATAGAACAGAATAAAAAAAATAATTTCTCAGATTCCAGAAATGAGTAGCAAGAATAATTTCTTTATTTTCGATTATTTATCTTCATCGGAATGGGGATTTTTGCACCTTTTGGGGTTATGGAGAGAAGCATTGCAAAACACTTTTATTCACATATCTCATAAGATCTAATGATGGATTATTACATTCATTGGCTGTATACCACCAATAAAGGTCTGCAACAACAAAATTAATTTTGAGTTGGCCAAGTATCTAGAAAGAGAAAAGAAAAATAAAATGGTAATTCGTCAGAATAATTTTAAATTTAACCCACCTGCAGCATTGCATTTTGGAGAAGTCTAAAGTGACCTTGACAACCCCATTACCCCTACTCAAAATGATCTTTATGGGCCTAATGATTGAAGAATGCAGAATGACATTTGGTGACAACTATCTTTGACTCCATAAGCACCGGAGATACGCGCTACGGTTGGAGGATTACTTCTAGTACCAATAGATCTGTGAAGATTCAGCTTCAATTATATAAAGAACAAAGTAGACACACTGAAACGAGAGATGTCTGTTAGTTAGGATAAACCATAGTTCTAGAGTTGACTAAAAGCTGCAATTGACATTTTGGCTTTAACAGATGTTTACAAAAAAGCTAATTCAAAATCTTTTGTCACCATCTATAATGTATGAGATCCACTTTCACACGAACGCAGTTTCATATCAGCTCTTTTTAAGAAAATGACTAAACCAGAAGAATCCATCTATATCATATTCCTCAAGATTTTATCCAAACTTCAACAGTGGAGGGATCAATATAACCACCTCTCAATAGCTTGATGATATGATTGGTGTGATCTTCAATTTAGAACCAGATAATTAGAACATATCGTTAGGGATTCATTTGAAGGAGGAAACGCTCTGGGCGTCGTAACGTTATCACATACTTTAAGTTACATAGGGATGACTTTTAAAAATCATTACAAGGAAATATCAAAGAAATATTTTTTTGTGAAAATGTATATCATGTGCTCTGGGTTCTACTTACCCCACCTAACATAGCAAGCTTATCCTCTTTGTTTTGTAGTTATTCAAATGATCAGAAATAGCTCTGGGACAAGTAAAAAAAAATAAAACAATTTAATACTAAAAAATATATTATAATCTGAGAACCAATTATGTACATATACATATCAGAAAACGTTGCATTGGTTGAGCCAAGCAGAAAACGAAAGGTAAATTGCTATAAAACAGAACTATTGGTAAACAATAAGTACAATTTGGCTTTAACGAACAATGGGTGTATCTGTAACTCAAGGGAAGTAATATTTATTTATATATTATAGAGGAGATTTGAGTTTGCCCAATAAAGGTCCTGATCTTAATTTTTTAATTTATTTTTGCTTTCTTTTCTGCGGCACATGTCTTCCTGTTCCATTTTTCTGCTGAAGAGGTAATAAAGATTTTCATGTGAAGGTGTTTCTTCCTCTAACCCCTCACTGTTTTATGCATCCTAAAGTTATAAGGTATTGATCTTCTTTCTTCTATGAAGATAAAGGTGCATTGTTAAAATCTTTCCAATGCCCCAGATTTATATTTATCTCAGTCTTGCAAAATTTTAAGATACAACAAGAAACCTTCAGAAGCAGCAGAGAGACCACTGACCATATTAGCGCAGTTGCAAAATTGCTGCAATAAAAAGCATATACAACATAGTAAGGGGAGTAGTACAAAGAGATGGGAAAATCACAGGAATTCGCAATAACCAGGGGTGTGAAACAAGGAGATTCATTAAAGCCATTGCTATTTATTTTTTACAGAACAATTCCAATCAAAACAACGATATCAACAATATTATACTCAGCAGAAGTTGTCAACACATATAGAAATACTCAAGGCAAACATCACAAAATTCGGCCATTATCACAAAAAACAACTAAACTACTTTGGACACATCACAAGAATACGATAGGAAAACAAAACGCTACTTCAAAAACAAATTAGAGGAAGAAAACAGGTGGTAGACCTGGCAACTTCAGCATAACTATTTTTTCTGTGCAATTTCTCTACAAGGCTGATTAATGTACGCACGAGGAGAATGTCCGTCAAAGACAGGAACAATGATGCTTTATCCTTGAAACCTTAAATTTTTCGCCGGCTGCCTTGCCACTTAATCGAAGAGAAATTCTCTTTACCTGGTCCTGCAGTAGTTTTTCTAATCTGGTGGTTTTAATTCAATAGGACTCATCTCATCCGGTGGAAAAACTGAAGAAACTTCTAACAGCTTTTTTCTGGCAAGTCATTTACAATTGAGGAAATAGTCGCCTCTGGGAACTCACTTCTTGAATGAAGTGATCAAGTTACTCTCTTTCATGTACTAACATATGATCTGAAGAATTTAATTCGTGGAATGACCAAAACCCATTTTGCCACCGATATGGTATGCCACCTTAGCTTCAACATCAGTGAGAACAGTTGGTAGCCCTCCTGTTGACTCACCCTTTTAGTATCTCTGTATATTGTAGTGTTCTAACTATTCAAATGATAAGCTGTAGCGCATTTTTCTTACATAATTACGAACTATGTAAGCTGCGCCAAGAAAATTTAAAAATTAGGGATCACAAAATCGCAGCTTAGAAGTTAGGATAGGGGAAACTCGTTGACTTCTGACCACTGGTTTAATAGAAGTTGCTTTCCGTTTGAGAAACTAATAGAAAAATAAATTCTATTTTGATTTCCATTTACAGGAAAGTGAACCCAGATAGCTCTCTGAGAACATTATTTTAAATTTTATTTTTGACTATAGCTCCCACTCAATCCGGTGTAACTTTCTTGACAATGGAGTTGCTAGATCAAAACCAAACTGCCTTTCGATAACTACTTATTTAGTTTTATTAACAACCTTTAGTTTTCCTAAAGATTTTATGAGTGAACACAAAACTAAGAAGTAGTTCAAAAAGTATTTTCGTGAACTACTCTGTTTCACCATAAACTTTTAAGTGTTTAACAAGTTGACGTCTATATTCAGTACTATAAAGGCAATGACGGCAATTAAACTACCCCTCTTTATCATGAGTCCTCATGTGGCGAATTAAATGAGTCTTCTTTATCGTCTTATAGTTGCAAATCGTGCACTGTAATTTGCGCTTGTGTTCCTTTATCTTATGCCACTGAAGACTCTCTTTCCTGAAAAACTTACGGCTGCAAAGAGAACATGTGAAAGACAACTCGCTCTGATGAACCTGCATATGGGCTGCCAAAGAAAATTTCTGCCGGGTAGTAAAGTCGCAACAAGTGCACTTAAAAGGCTCTCCAAAGCCATGGACTCTTAAATGCTCGATTAGTTGGTGTTTGAATCTAGTACTAGAAGGGCAATGGAAACAATAAAACCACACTTTATTTTCTTCATGAATCTTTTTGTGACTACTCAAGTGAAACTTGTTTGCTGTGCTATAATTGCAAACGGTACATTTAAAAAGTTTTACAGTGTCATGTACCTTCTTTATATGTTTTGAGAGCAACTCTTGCATGAAAGTTTTATAACTGCAAAGCACACATGCAAAATTAGGCTTTTTTCCATGAACCTGCATATGTACTTCCAAAGAATATTTTCGCACAGTAGTGAACTCACAATAGGTGCACTTGTAAGACTCACGGTAACCGTGGGTCTTCATATGCTGCACAAGTATGTGTTTATATCTAACTTTGTAAGGACAGTGGAGACACTGAAATGGCATCATCGCATCGGTGTGAATCATCATGTGACGGCTTAAAATAGAATTTTTCATAGTTGTATAGTCACAAACGGTGCATTTTAAAAGTTTTTTGTCATGTTTCTTCATATGCAATAAAAATTGGCTATTGTCAACAGTCTGATAATCACAAATTGAACACTTTTTTAGATTGTCACTATGAATTTTCAGATGCTTAATAAGCTGCTGCTTAAATTTAAGCTCATGGCCACAATGAAAACACTCTAACATTTGTTGGTCTGCGTGACTCTTCACATGGCTTCTCAAAATGTGCGGTTTTGTGCTCGTGAAGTCGCAGAGCAAACACTTTAAAGGTATTTTGGGGATATGAGTTTTCATGTGTTTGACGAGGTCCGCTTGTATTGGAGTTATAAAATCACAAATGCAACACTCAAATCGACGATTGCCTCTATGCGATGCCATATGCTTGGGCAATTTGTTTTTCTGCAAAATAATATTTTCGCAAACGGGACACTGGGTCAGCTTTTCTCCATGACTCTTTTCGTGAAATTGAAGTTTTTTTCTGTTTGCAATTCTAAAAGGGCAAATCTCACATTTAAGCAGCTTCTTACGAGGGGCCTTTTGCTTTTTTGAATTGCGTCCAGCACTTTGATGAAGACTTTCAGCACTGCCATTGCAATCCTCTGGTGTAAGGTCCAAACTGGCGTCAACAGCTTCACATTCCTCCTTCAGCTCAATTGTGTCCGAGACCGACTCTCCCAAGTTGGTGGTTTCCTCTATATCGATTTTATCAACGAAGAACTCTTCATCTGGAATATCACTAGTATATGTCAACTGATCAAACGCAAAAAAACTACTTACTGCATGTTGAACTGAAGTTGGACGAATATTCCTCAAGCATATCCAGCTCTTCTTCTTTAATGTACGTATCATTCATTTTTAGTAATTTATGAGGTTAACCTACTAGAATTTACGCAACAGCAATATAGGATAATCTCCAAGATGTAAAATTTTAGCTCCACTTAAGCCTGTTTTCTCATTTTGGATCTGTGTCTGGGTTTTAGTATCTAAACGATTCCAAATTTTTGAATTCTGTGTCTTGAAATCATCTCGACCAGGATTTTGATTTTAAACGTCACTTGTGCGCAAGTCACGTTCAGTCTAAATATCCGATTTCCCAATATTAAAAGTTACAAGTTAAAATTCTTATAAATAAATAAATTTGTACAGAATTAGTTAAATGTAGACAAATTGCATCGTATCGGATTATCTTAAATTAAATTACTGATAAACCTTTTTCCTATTTAAATTACAGTTGATATACACCTTTGCATTTAACTTATTTAAGTTTGAAAAATTATGGCAATAACGAATAAATAATTTGTTAAATTAATTCGAATATTCTTGCTGCAACATAAAACATTTAATTCGTTGTTTCCCAATGTTGAAAAGTAAAATACGAGACCTTTAAGTATTTAAAAATTGCAAATAATGGCGCGCTATTTGAACGTAGAACGCGACTTGCGCATAAGAGTTTAAGGTCACTAATAAAACCTTACGCCTGGAAACTCATCCCTGATAAAGTAATCAACGGTAATTACAACGGGGGTAGATAAAGAATTATCGTAGCATGGAACTCCTGAATGATTGTATATACTGTAGAACATGAAACGGTCCTCATAGTCGGATTTTAGACTATTTAAAGACACCTCTGCAAAATTCTCTTCATAGTAAAAAAACTTGGTTACTATATCTGTCTTTTATTTTCTCTAGATACATCAATACTGTATTTCATCAGACTTTATCTGGAATCTGGAAATGTTGACCCAACAGAGAGCACCAAATAAGTTATTGCATTTTAACCGCTTAAAAAAGAACCTCGACTTCCATTTTCTGTAATTTTCTCAACGCCCCAAAGAAGTGGGTTTGGGCAGAAGCCAAACTAATCTTCCACAACTGGTTTAAGATCACATTTACTTGCTCTAAAATGTTTAAAACCATCAAAAAACTGAGCACTAGTCTTAAAGTAACATAATGACGCCTGCTATTACCGATTGTAACACTAGTGAGTTTTCCTCAACAATGGCGAGACTTCCGAAAGAACCTGGGAGACTTTAAAGTTTTGACATAACGGGAAGCTTATGCTCCATCATTATGCTAGATGAAATTATTCACTTATATGTCCTTATATAATATAATGCTTTGTAAAGATGATTTTTAGTAGCGTCACTAGTTTGTAGACCCAACTCTCTTTACCTAAGCGCATTTACTACCATTTCATATTATTCCCCATTGTCACATTTATTCGCCTTACCCTTCAGTATAGTTTTATGTGAAAGATTACAGGGGCTTGTTCCCAATTCACAGTATGCAGTTAATTCTATCCCAATTATGAATGCTTCATACCGAGAACTAGAAGAAACATTTAATGACTCACCTAAGTGGGTAAATTTTTCTTTCCACTTTTGCCGTCGATCCAGTTGATGGCAAAAAAAAAGGATGAAAACTGTGAACTGATGGTCTTTCTACAGATCAGCAGAGCAAATAATAAGGATGGCTCTTATAAATTCTGTAAGAAATACCTCCGATGATCTTTGACAAGATTTTTTAATTAACATACCTATGTGAATTTTCCTTAAATTTTACCCTAGGTAAGACTACCTTTCTACTTTGGTTGAGGGTTGCCACCTAGCAGCTTGTTGACTTTACCTAAATAAGTCTGTTACACTTAAGCTTGGGTTTTAAAACTTTGCTTGGGGCTTTCAACTATTTTTTTAATTCGACAAGGTTTAACTCGGTTCGAGCATTGTCGTAATGCTATAAATACAAGTTCATTCCCCCTTATTGAGGAAATTGGGATACCTAGGGGTATGGTTGCATATTATTATACCATAAGCCTGGTACCTCAAATCTAAAAAAATTTTGATTTTCAAAAAAGACAAGACGTCCATTAACAGTGTACCTTTATTCAACATCAATTTTGGAACTATAACCAACTTAAAATATCAATAAAATCACTTAACAATAAAAAAAAGTCGTTTCCCTTCCACTTGCAATGTGACCGCAGTAGTTTACAAGAACTCGCACTATTTGGTTGACCACAATCGTCTTTTGATGAAAATGTTTTGATTGTACCCCATAATTATGTGAAAATATCTATCTTGTCAAATAACACGATAAAAGCGATTATTGTAACTTAACAACTAATTAACTCGAGAAATATTGGAATGTTTAAACAAATCTCGACATACTACTACAACAGTTAAGTTACAAGGACTTTTTGATACCATCACATTCAGTTTCATAGCTAACTGTTAAAAATTTTTCTTTACTGTGAACCTTCGAGTGTCTTGTAAGATTACCCTTTTTAAAAGTCTTATAACTGCAAAGAGAACATGCAAAATGTGGCTCAGTCCTATGAAACTGCATATGCATATTCAAAGAATTTTTTCGTGGACTGGTGAACTTGCAAAACGTACACTTATAAGACTTAATGCACTTTTGCTTCCTTAAGTGCTCATCAAGTAGGCGTTGCTCTCTAGATTTAAAAGAACAGTGGAGACACTGAAATGGTCGTCCATCTATATTGCTTTTTGGGCCCCGATTTCCAGTAACAGCCTGCTCAAAAGGATTTTCGTTGTTATGTTTTGCCATATGCAACATAAAGGACTTTTCCTTGAAAGTCTTATAATTGCAAAGCGAACAAGAAAAGCAGAGCTCACAATCATGAACTTGCATGTGGGAATTCAAAGAATCTTTCTGTGAACTAGCGAATTTGCAAAACTTGCACCTGTATGATAATTTACCAAAGCCATGTTTTTTTAGGTGATCAACAAGTCGACGTTTGTCTTTAGCTTTATAATGACAGTGGAGACACTGGAATGGACGTTCGTTCCCGTGAATCAACATATGATACTTCAAACGGGATTTTCTTATTGCCTCAAAACCACATAAATTGCATATAAAAGGTTTTTCGCCAAAGTGTTGGCTCTTTATATGCCCCTCAAGACACTGTTTTCTGAATGATTTGTAATTGCAGAGAAAACACACGTAGCGTGGCTCACTTTCATGAAGCTGCATGTGTGTATTAAAACAATCTTTCCGTGGACTAGTGAACTCGCACAACGTGCACTTGTAAAACTCACCAAAGCCATGGATTTTTAAATGCTCTACAAGTCGCCTTTTCTCTCTAGTTTTATAAGGGCAATGCAGGCAGTGAAATGGCCATTCATTTTCGTGACTCATCATATGACTCTTTAAACGCATCTTTCTATCGTTGCTATACTCGCACAGTGAGCATTTATAAAGCTTCTTGCTGTCATGCTTCCTCATATGCTGCGAAATATTTTTCTTCCTGAAAGTCTTGTAATCGCAAAGAGCACATTTAAATGTTGCATGCATAAGCAAGTGGTCATTGATAGAATCTTTCTCTGTAATTATGTAATCACAAAATAAACACTTGAAAGGTCTCTCATTACTATGGATTTCCATATGTTTTATCACATTTACCAATTCTGTAGAATTAAAATCACAAATTGAACACTCAAATTGTCGTGTGTTGTCATGTACAGCGAATTTATTTATATATAAAGTATTGTCACTTTGAGGCTTCTCTTTGTGAGTTTTTGTACGCGATGTATCTTCTTTTTCTAGAGTTTCAAAGTTGCAACATTCAAAAGTTTGTTCTTCGGCTATGAGCTGTCGAGGTTTTTCACCATCCCCAACAAACTTCTTTGGTACAGCGTCTACGTCATCTTCTTTCTTCACCTGAATTTCATCCGGGATGGACGTCTCCAATTTAAAGGTTTCGTCCACATCGATTTTATCTATTAGCGAAAATTCTTCACCTGGAAGGTAAGGCAAATGTAATCAATTAAAGGCAAAATGAAGAATTACAGTTTTCCGGTTTGTAATCATTCCGCGAATATTCCACGAGTGTATCATGCTCTTCTATAACAATTTCCTCTTTGATACTCGCACTATTCATCGTAAATATTGTGCTTGGTTTGACATTTCACACAGTATCAACAGAACGTAGCGAGGAATCTGATAGGGCAGAATGTAATAGTATAGGGTATGCTGTAAGTTTTGTTACAGGGTAGAGCAAATATAAAACATCGGCTTTAATACGCACGTTGTATCTTATTTTGGATTATTAAAAATTGTAAATTATAAAAGGTATAAGAGCTTCCTAAATTTCATTAGTAAGTAGAGATTCGTAAAACGCTAATTGAAGTGGTTACTGCGCGTACACAAAAATTTTGTCCTGTAACCATCTTTGTTTTTTAAAATGAAGAAATGAATAAAACTAGGTATTAAAGTAAAAAAAACTTTGTTACAATTTTTTTTTATTACACAGGCCTTGTAGTAATATTATATTTGTACAATAGACATGACGTAACAGGCGGAGAAAAGATACTTAACAGAAACCAGTGCAATCTCCCCCACCCCCCCACGCAAACAAAAAATCTTATCATTATAGGGCGATGTCAGTCTAATAAATTTTCCCTAGCACATAAACGATTTTCAGTGTTTCAAAATGGCACTGCTCTACTCTAGTTTCCTCACACCACGCCTCGTGTTGCTTTAGATTAGTCTGTCTACACTCCATTGGATTAGATTGGACTATGCTCAGTTCAGCTTTTCAACCATATAAACCACTCTTTGCCTCGTGTTCTAAACTTTGAAATCATCCATTTCAGACTATACAATCTGGTTGTTCTTTCTCCATACCTCAATAATTGTCCACGGAACGCTTACTAATATATGGCTTATTCTCATATTTGGACGAACCATTTTGTTTCTGGTAATACAATACAATGACTCTAACCCTGATAATAGTGCCTGCAGCTGTTTTATCTAATGTCACATCAAAAATATCCTTGATGTTACAGTAGCTGGCACTATAACAGCAGTCAACGACAAAGAGGAGTATCAGTCATTTATTTCTTATCCAAGTTTTTTTTTTGCTAAGTGAGCAGACCTAGAAGTATCCTCAAACATTATGGTGTAGACCTCTACAGTTCTCTTTTGATAGCGGAGTAGGAGTGATTTGCCGATGGACATGACGTTTGTCTTTAGAAAAGTCTAAAATTTCCAAGTAGCAGAAACAAGATACATTGCAATTAGAGCGGATGTCTAAAATGAGATATCACATAGTACTTTTTCATGAATGGATAATATGGTAAAGAGACACATGCCAGTATGTAAAGGGCCTCATTTAAAGCACAAAGCCGAGCACTACAAAAATATTACGGACTGCAGTAAAACTAACGAAGAGAAGAGCTGTGCAATGGTGGTTTACAAGATTGGAAATGCATGAAGCAAATGTTACATCAACCTAGTAGATATGTAAACAACATTATTGTCATTGAAATGAATTCAATTGCAAAGTAATACAAAGAAATATAGAAAGGTACAACTGAGACCAATATATGCGCTGTATAGGAAAGAACAAAGAAGCTGAGAAAGTTAAAGCTATAAGATCTTGTGTCAGATCCCCACAATTCTAGAATAGTTACTCAGTTTCTTCTCACAAAATCCAAGCGCTGATAAGACAAGAAATACTGGTGTATTGCTTTAGATTCAATTATAATTTACGATTACTAAGAACAATGTCAGTATATAAAAGGATATATTCAAACTAATGTAAATGTCTCGTCCCTGTTCCTCTTGTTCTTTGTGCTGATGATGGTCAACATGAGCACCTCTTCACCGGACTCAAGTTTCTGTACAAATCTTTTGATATATAAATAGATCAATATTACAATGTCAGTGTCAATAGTGAACTGTAGCCCAAAACAGATGTAAATGAGTTAAACGAGCTAACTTAGTGAAAACAGTGACTATAATTTTCAGTAATTGAACTAAGCTAGAAACATGTCTAAATAATTTAGTTAAAGAATGGTTTTTGTGCTGCTGAAAGTCTGAGAAAAATAATCATTGTGTTTGTATTCCATTGCGTTGCCTATGACATTTATGTCGTGGCAAAAGTATAGATCCAAAATTTAAATGTGGCGGCTATGACCTCCAAAATCAGCATTGCTCACAATGATATGGTGGACTCTTCAAAATCTTCATTATCTTGAAATGATGAAAAACTGTTGAATTGTAGTGTTGTGTGTCATGAAAGGATATCTTTTTCGATAATCCAGATATCTTCTTCTTTGACTGACTATCCACTCTATTGGATGTTGGGGACCACAGATATCCACAAGTCAAATATCAGATTTGAATACAAATTGGTGTTATGCATTTGTTGTAACTTTGAAGGCGTCATACACTTTGACTTTTTTCAGGTGTTTTACTGTGCTCAATAATTTACATCTGTGCTTCATAGACCTAGAGAAAGCTTTTGACAGAGTCATCAGGGAAGACATTTGGAAAGTACTAATAGAACCTTTACCATGATACAAAAAATGATGTAAAAGCATGCCGTGAAGAAGCAAAAATGTTCGAAATAACTACAGGATTGAGGCAAGGTTGCATATTAAGCCCGATACTATTCTCTTTAGTCATTGACAAAGCTTTAAAAAAGGCAACGAGATACCGAGTAGGAAGCTGGAAAATAGAGAACATAAAATTATTGGAGTATGCTACGCCAGTGACATGGTAATAATAGCAAAGGACGAATAAAAATTTAGAAATATGAAAAAGGCAACTAAGAAATATAATATATAAATCATCAGTAACAAAACAAAAACAAAAAGTAGAGAAGAAATAAATATGATTGGAAGGAGAAGAGTTAGAACAAGTGAATAAATACAAATACCTAGGATCCGTAATTGCATAAGATGGGAGAATAGATAAGGAAATTAAAGGAAGAAAAAGAGCGGCCAGAAGACTATATGACAGTATTAAAAATAGCTTCCTTGGAAATAAAGAAATACCACAAGAGATAAGAGTACAAATATACAAAAAAGTAGCTGTACGCATAATAATGTATGGAGCAAAATAATGGGTAACAACGGAAACCCAGTACGGAAATGAGATTCCTGAAAAAAATAAAGAATAAGAAATACAACATACACAGAAAACCTAAGAGTAAACCCAATAGAAACAGTCATAGAGGAAGGACAAATAAGATGGTGTCAACATATAATGCAAATGACTAGAGAAAGAACAGCAAGATGAGTGTATGAAGCAAGAATCATAGGAAAATATGGAACGAAGAAATCCGGACAGCGGTAGAAAATAGGGGTATAAAATGGGTATAATCAAGAGCATTAGCGCAAGACAGGAAAGGATGGAGAAAGACATAGAAAAGACTAACAGAATTAACTTTACAAAAACTATCCTCACACTTGAAAGGATGCAGAAGGTTTAGGATTAGAATTAAATAAATACTCTGCTCAACTGGAACAAATGTATGTTCCTTTAATCTTATCACTATCCCACTCTTATAAACAGAAATAGAGTAATATTACAACAAGGCAATAATCCTCCCCATCTAAACCAAAGAGCACATACCAAGATCCAGGAACATGGTGTGGTTACATTTTTGGTTTATTCTAGCTATAGCTCTAATCTTTTATCATCAGACTAACAGTGGCATTGTCTTTAGGCAGACGCTTCAAAAACTAAAATCTTATTTCCAAGGTAAAAGCATAAGAAACTGGAATTAATCCAGATGGTAGCTAATAATGTACAACATTTTAAAAAACAGCGTTATTACTTTATTGTCAATAAAATTTTGTTTCACTGTTGACTTTAATCTTTTTCTGTACTGTGGATTTTCACGTGCCTTCAAAGAGAATTATTATTATAACAACGAGGTCTGGCAGCGCCCCCCCGGAGAGCTTGTCAAACTCCGACATGCTTGAGCCCCTTCGCATGGTAGTTTTTAAAAATAATAAAAACACGATTAAAAAGCTCTGTTTGACATAATTGGCGTACGCCGTTGCCATGACAACGCATTTACGTATACCCAGTTAGAGTTGAACTTCGACCTTTGACCTTTGACCTGTGTGACAGCACTCATAATTTTTTTTATGTATAAGTGCTTTATTACCCGCTCTCAAACGAAAATTTTCCATCGCTTGCGGTTCCGGAAATATATTACCTCGGTCGCGCCTGCAGCCGGGCCGAAATTTGTCCTTCGGAGGCGCTCGGGTCGGGACGGAAAGGCACGAACGATTTGACCTTTGACCTGTGTGACAGCAGCAGCAGCACTCATAATTTTTTTTATATATATAATTATAAGATATTTTATTATTTAATTTTAAAGTCTTTTTAATTTGGTGCTCCTTCCTACTTTTAAAGCCACAAAAAATACCATTCGATTACTCGCATCATCATGATTAATTATATAACTGATTAAATGAGCTTTACATGCCGACATGCTGTCTCTTTATTTTACTTAAGACACGATCTCGTTAAAGTCTTATAGTTGCAAAGCACACGGAAAATGTGGCATGCTTTCATGAATTTGATTCAAATTACTTTGATCTGGAATTATACACACATTTTCTTAGACTTCTCGCTAGTATGTTCTTCCTTTATGTGATTTAAGTTCTGTTTGTTTGAAAGTCTCAAAACTGCAAAATTAATATGTAAAACACAGCTCACTTTCATGTGCATTCGAAGATTTTTTTATGTGAATCTTTCAGCTCTAACTTTTGTTAGTGCTATATTCGCAATATAAACACTAAAACGTTTTTCAGCATCATCAATTATCTTGTGCTATACTCGCATAGTGCACAGTTAAAAGGTCTTTTAACACTCTGAAGTACCATATGCTTAACAAGTAAAGATGGACTTTTTTTGAAGCCATATAATCACATACAGAATATTTAAATTGATGCATTCCTTCATGCGTTGCCAAATGGCTGACTAAATCTCTTTCATTTAAATTGCTGTAATTGCAAACGCAACCCTTTCCTCATCGATTTGTCTATCAAACACAAGTTGGTCATTTATAGCTTCCAAGTTACTACATTATTCTAAATTACACATCGTATTCAGATGAAGTTCTCCTTCACAGCATCACAGATTACATATAATATGTAATCTGTGATATTTTCTAAATCGCTCATAAACATAGTAAAAAATTAAGGTTATAAAAAATTTTGATTTGCATTGTTATTCTTGTACTACAGGATGTTTCAAAAGTTATAATATAAAAAGAGTTATGGTTAGATTTAGACAATTTTACCAATAAGTAACGTACGACGTGTACTATAAGTCTATAAGATAGTATTTTTAAACGAAATTAACTTTTATTCATAATTTAAAAAACTTTCTTCCATGACAAGTTAAGAAATACCCAGAACAGTACAACACACCATTGCATGTTGTGTCAATAGGTAAGGCTGTAAATCTTCTATGTATATACTATTATCTTCAACAGTCCTGCAGATGGACATTAAATTTCTTGGGGACTGTTACATAAGCTCCTGTTGAATAATACAACATCCTGGGTGGACTTGTCAATTGTATTATGCCAAAAACTGTACCATTAAGAATGTCAAGTTGCCCTCCTTCATTCCAGATCGTCTTTGTAGATAATCTACTAGTGGAATACCGTTTTTGAATGATCTAAAAATCATCGTCAAGATATAACAGAAAATTTTCCCCCAGTTGCATCTTATTTAAGCCCTGTGACTACAGAGGAGAATAGATAATAACCACCAACATGTGATTTGCCCTTCAGTTCGGGAAAAACTGACCTTACCACTATTAAAACCAGTCGATAGAGGATTGTAAATAATCTCATATGACCTTTCATGGTCATTCTTATAATTTCACTCTCCGGTTCAAATCGTTTCTCAGCAAATTTTGTAATATTCACGCTTTATACAAATTACATTGGTCCTCAGAATACGCTAAATTTGGTCCGATTGAATTGGAATAACAGCAAGAGTCATCAACTACTTTTCTTTTCAAGTGATGATAGGATGGCAACTGTCACTAGCAAACAATAAATAGACATGATCAGGAGTATTCTAAGACTTGTGGTTCAAAATATACCACAGATGTGACTATAACAAAATTGGCAATTCTTTGGTACCTCGATGCACCTGGAGCAATTGTTTTATAGAAATGGTACTAACACGAAAACGTTTCTTGTCACTCAGGAAATGCAATTTGTTTGCAAAAAACTAATTGCTATTTTTTCTTAAAATGAAGAAATCAGGGCTAATATTTCATTAATAATTTTGCTAGCTAAACCTCAAACAAGGAATAAATAAATAAAAGTAGGTATCAAGGCAAATTTTTTATTAACTACATCAACATAATATGCAGATCTCAATGATACCATACTTGTTTGGTTATGTAAAATAAGTGTCGTACAACCTTAACCGACGCACCACATCAACTGAATAAAGTATACATAAAACGAGATTTTTTCTGAATCATTTCAAGTCTCTTTTTCACCCGCACCCTAACACATACTCACACACAATTAACTTTATTAATATGATGAGGCTCACTTTTTCAAAGGTGCTACACAGCTAAGTTGCTCATGACATGTATAGTTTCCAGTCTTTAAGTGGCATTGTTCTACTCTATCACACTTTACCAGGCCACCCCGTATTGTATTTTTTTCATTTATAATTTGGTTCTACTATGTATACATAAACCATACTATCGTTCACTTTGGTAAAATAATGTATGGTCTTTTTATAGAAAAAATTTCTAGGAGTATTTCTCTGATGAATAGATCAAAGGTTATTTCCAATGATTATGTCATAATCTTCCATGATTCTATTTTGACAATGGAGTTCTCTGGTGGAGTAAAACACTTAAATACTTAACACCACGGTGTGATGGTACTAATTAAGGAGGTCCAAAGAGAAAGTACCTTGTAGAGAAGAAAGGAAGAACTAATTTTTTACACAGAGCAGATACAAATTAAAAGTCTGCTCAAGGAAGACTTGAAGTCAAAATAACGTATTTTAGTGGTTTATTTGATGTCACTTCACAAAAGAATCTTTGGAGCTACAGTGGCTGGAAATATAACAACAGTTAAAGACAAAGAGAAGTATCAGTTCTTGATTTCAATTGACCAAAAGTTATTTGCACTAAGGGAGCAGCCCTAGAAGTATCCTCAAACATTGTGGTGTAAACCTCTATGGTTCTCTTTTGATAGCAGAGGAGTAGAGGTGGTTTGCTGATGACATGACGTCTGTAGAGTATAGAAAACTGTCTTTAGAAAAATCTAAAATTCTCCAAATACCATTAATATGGAGCAAGAGACATTATTGCAATGTGCCTCTTGGAGTGGATGTCCAAAACAAGATATCTGATGAATGGCAAACTTGGTAGAGCGATGAACACCAGTATATGAAGGGTTACATTTAAGCCTCAAGGCAAAAACTTAATGGAGTAGTAACTCCTCACTACAAAAATACCATCAAATCAACAAAATGATAAGTAGTGCAATAGTGGTGTGCAAGATTGGAAATGTCTAAATGTGAAGCAATGAAAGATTATATTAAATTCGTAGAGATGTAGATCAGTAAATGTATGGTTCCAAAATTTAAATGTGGCAGCTGTAATCTCCAAAATCAGCATTGCTCACAAAGACCTTACTGAACTTGAAATGGTGAAGAGTTTTAGAATTTATACAATTTCACACAAAAAAAGTTCAATTTTGTGGACAATTTCTTACAAATCTTTATGGTTATTTAATCAAAGATTGTTCACCATCAGACTAACATTTACAGTAACTAATGGCATTATCTTTATGCAGATACTTCAAAAAAGAATTTCTTATTTCCAAAGTAGAAACATAAAATATAGGAATGAATACAGATCATAGTTACTAATGTACAATATTTTGAAAATCAGCATTATTACTCTAAGATCAATAAAATTTTGTTTTAGAGTTTTTAGTCTTTTCTATACTGTGGATTTTCATGTGTCTTCAAAGACAACACAAAGTATGAAACTTATTTGCATGAATTAAATATTTATTAAATATGCACTACTAAAATACACTTTCCAGCTACTGCTTCCTCGCACCTTTAGAGCCACAAAGAAAACACTCGATTAGCAATCAAATAGCACATTTAAGAAGTTTTCGCAGTTATGTCGTCTCTTTATACCACCTAAGACACAATCTTGTCAAAGTCTCATAGCTGCAAAGAACAAGCAAAACGCAGCTTGCTTTCATGAATCTGCATATGCCAACGAAACTTGCCTTTTTCTGAAGTGCTAAACTCACATTTCAGGCACTTGTAGAACTTACCGTAGCCATGTACCGTTAAATGATTTATAAGATTGCTTCTTTTTCTGGATTTATAAGAGCAATGAAAGCACTGAAACGGCCACTCCTTGTTATGAATCAACATATGATTTTTCAATAGCCGCCTTCGGGTCGTCTTATAATCACAAACAGTACACTCAAAAGGCTTCTCTCTGGTATGTTCTTCCTTTATATGCCATGAAAGTTCTATGTCTTTACAAGTCTCAAAACTGCAAAAGCAACATGTGAAGCATGGCTTATTTTCATGTGCATTCGAAGATTCTTTCTGTAAATTAGTGAACTCATGAAATGTGGACTTGTAAGTCTCACCACAGTCGAGCAGTTTTATGTGAATTTTCATATGATTTTTCAAATGGTAACTTGCTTTAGTGCTATATTCACATTGTGGACACTTAAAGCATTTGTCAAGTTTATCAGTTATCGTACGCTTCATAAGAACACCATGGTTATATTTTGAATGAATATTCATATGTTTCTTCAAATTGTAACTCCTGTTACTGCTATATTTGCATTGTAAACACTTAAAACGTTTTTCAACAACATCAGTTATCTTGCGCTTCACAGGATTATCATGGTTATATTGTTTTTTGTGAACCCTCATATGTTTCTGCAAATTACCCTTGGTTGTCGTGCTGTACTCGCATTGTGCACAGTTAAATGGTCTTTTAACACTATGAATTACCATATGCTTAACAAGACTGACTTTTTCTGTAGCCGTGTAATCACATACAAAACAGTCGAATTGCCGATTTTCTTCGTGCTTTGCCAAATGGCCAGCTAAATCATTTACGTTTAAAATGCTGTAATTACAAACACAACATCGGATCAGCCTTTCCTCATCGATTTGTCTATCAGGTAGAAGTTCGTCCTTTACAGCCACATTACAAACAGCACAGTTACAACCTTGTTGTAGATTACACATCGTGCTCAGATGACGTTCTCCATCACTGCTTTCGAAGCTTTTCGGTGCACAGTTTGATTTGGGGCCGATAGGTTCAGCTTTATCCTTCGCGTGAATTTCATCTGATACTGACGCTTCCAACTTGAGAATTTCATCTACTTCCACCTTATCAGCTAAAAAAACCTCTTCGCCTAAAAGTGCATGAAGTGTGGCAACTGATTAAATTCTCTGCAAATTGAAGACTTACTGCGTGCAGATTTTAAATTATTATGCAGAGATTCCAGTTCACACTTTTCTTCAATCATTCCTAAAGCGCTCATTTTGACCGTAGTTAATAATTGAGGTTATCAATAATTGTATTTGTATTCAGTTACCTTTGTGTAGTATAGGATGTTTCACAAATTGTATTTCTGGAAGTGCCAAAGTAGTTATAGGGCTCTAAGGATCCTTTACCAGTATGTTATAGAATATGGTACTTTCTCCTCCACGTAGTTCTTTAAAATTTGAATTCTTTGTTGTACTAAAAAGCTTTCTTGCCAATTTTCTCATTCGAGCAAGGTCTTCATTCCTCCAAGGCACATTTCTGTTGGGTTAACTTTTTACCTCATATGCTCCATACTATTCTTGATTATTCTATTCACCCCTTTAAGATTGCGACCTAGATCTACCTGGTAGGCTTATCAGTTTGTCTTTTGAGGGTTACGACAGCTTTCCTGTATAGAGGTGATACACCCTTTCAAAATAGATGTCCTTGTGGTTGACCAACTTACTCTTCAGACACATGCCAATTATTAACAAGGCTACTAGCTAAGCTAGTACCTATTATCTGTAGAACACAAATAATGTAGGGACAATTTTTTAAACCTTTTTTATTATAATACAGGTCCAGACCTCTAACTGTGCCCCTGTTTACCCAGAGATTTTGAATGAAGGCCATGTCGAATATTTTATGAAAGTTAGTAAGGACCGCAAAAACTGACTTACTGTAGGTTAACCTGAAGCACCCGAATTACCATCTCCACTATCGAGTCCCTTAGGTCCCTGCCTATCAAAAGTCTTAAACTAGTATGCTTCTAAGGCACCAAAGAAGGCTTCAACAATAAAGTTGCGTCACACTCTTAGTCCAGAGTTGTCTCCCTAAGCTTGTTTTGGTCTGTTCCTCCTGCACCTCTGCAGGTCACCAATTATCCTCCTGAGTCTTTGATGTCTGCATTAGCGCAGTTCATCCAAAAGACTTCTTCGCTAGATGCTGTCCTGTTGAATTTCAACGGACTACTGCTCCCAGTAGAGGTATTGTAAAGTTTCCTCAGGATGAAGCCTGTGTATTGCTGCCATCTTGAGCCTCCTTACTATATGTGCCAGTGTGCACCTATGTGTTCCTGAATCTTCTTGTTATTTGTAGCGAACTTTTAGAGTTCGAACGGGCTCTTTCAGATGTATTTCCCTTCTCTATCTTACTCGCTTTATCGTCTTTCTTTTGCGGTTTCTTATCGGTCCACGTCCAGAATGTGTTTATCTCTTTAATTTTGCACTATTATTCAGTAAATTTGGAACAAATGCATTAGAAGAAGACTCTAATTTACTTAAATATTTTCACTGGATTTAATAATCATATTTTTAACTAAATTCACTTGTGTGAAGTGACGAAACATAATTAAATATTAAAATTAGTATAATTATTAGTTTTACCACACTTTCATCCTATCTAAAGGCACAGACCAATTAAGAATACAATTTTTATTTTTAATAACTGTATAGACCAACACCAACACATTGTTGCTATTGTTTTCAAGAATGATGTAATTAGTGGTACATTTATATGATATCTCCACATGCATAAATATTGTAACTGATGGGGAAACAATGATAATAAAGAATGATCTAATAAAACAAGAACGTGAACTTGAAGAAGCTATTAGAACAAAAGCAAAAAAATGAAGAAGGAAAAAAAGATAAAGATTGCGTATGTGAAGTTGATGACAAAAGACAAGGAATAGAATTGGAATAATCAAAAAGAACCCGCAACCGCAAAAGGAAGACCGGAAAAAAATTCAAAAAATCAAATTGCAACGACAAGAATAGAAGAATGATGACGAAATTGGCATGAAACACAAAAAAGTCAAATTATAAAGAATAAGGAAGCAAAATAGAATAATGAAACAAAAAATACGGCGAGGATATTTAATACAGAATTGAGCATTGATATTGATAATTACAACATCAATACAAAATCTGATAGAGAAATACAAAAGGAAAACAAAAAAAGGGAAAAGAAGAGAAGCATAATAAAAATAGGAACTTGGAACATTAGATGAAAGAAAGGCTAGAAAGTTGAGAGACACAACACGGGTTTAGAAGGTGTAGCAGCAACCAAAACCTAATATTTATACAAGTAGGAAAAAAACTAACGAGAAAAGGAAAAGAATTTCATTTTGTATTCATAGGCTTGAAAAAAGTCTAACAAGATAAAGAGAAATGCTGCCTGGGAATGGAAAAGAAGAGTAGACGGCCCTATGCAAGAATACCATAAACAAAGTTAGAACACACAATGAAGAATCTAAAGAATTTGACAACAACAGAGTGCGTTTTTAACCCATTTCTTTTTTCATTAGTCGTGGATGAAAATGTGGTATTGGAAGATGAAAAAATACAACTGCAAGAAATGCTACTTGCGGACGATATGGTGATAGTGGCTATAACATAATTTAAAAGAATCATAAAGAGAATCAAAACTAATAAACATGGAAATAAATATAAATAAAACTAAGACGATAATATGCACAACTGAAAAGTAGACAAGGAAATAACGGAGAGAATGCGAAAAGTTCTTCGGAAAATGAGATATCAAAAGAGATTCAAACCACTGCTAACTTATGATTGTAGGTCTTGGACTGAATAAAAAGAAATGAAAGCAGAATTAAGGCTACAGAAATGAGGTTCTTAAGAAAAATCCAAGGACCACTAGAAGAGACAGGACAAGAAACACGGTACTAATAGAAGAACTGAAGGTAAAATGTATAGTATTAGTTGAGTTGGCTAAGCCATTTGCATAGAATAAAGGACGACAGAATAGCCAAAAAAGAAAAGTGAGTTTGGTCAAGAATATAATAGCACATTAAAAGGTATTTAAGTAAATTAGAATCTCGCTCTAATTCATTTTCTTTAAACTTATGAGATAATAGTGCTCATATCGGTACAAAAACAAAATAGATATAAACATATTGTAATAAATTTTCGAATGTCCCCCGTATGCGCACCAAAGCGTAGACGCCCGCGGTCGGTTTTGTAGTGGTTCGAGTCGTTGGCACGATGTCACAAAGAAAAATAATTACCCACTACGACACATTGAAAATCTTTGGACATCCTGTCTCAGTCTAGATGGTTCTCAACCTTAGATCTAAAGAATATTAGGGCTTCGGGGTTATCGGCGATAGTTAGTATTGATCATAGATGTTATATGCAAAGAAAAACTTTCCGAACAAGTTTTTACAGCAAGTAGATGCTGAACATATACATTATGTATCTTTACACATTTCAAGTCCGTCATTAAAAATTCCTTCAGCTGACCTACTCGGAGATGATGAATCTATATTAAGTATGAGGAGTTGGTTCTTATACCACATTTTTGTACTGTACTATTATCACCAGCCGCTGTTAAACGAAGATTGCAGCTTTGTGTCCCAAGTCCACCCTGCCTTCTGAAACGCGGACGGCCTGAAGGACAAGAAGGACCAGCTGCTAGAGTTCGCACACCGATATAATTTGGATGCCATCCTTGTCAACATATCTCGAGGGCAGAGATGAAGCCATCTGCCTCCAGACAAGAGATTACGGAGTTATACATCTTATCTCGGCAACTTTTCACTCTCGAATGTACCAACGAGCCCTTCTTTCCGAAGATTTGAACGCTGGTTGGAGACCTTAACGACAAGCATCCCTCGTGGAACTGTCGGGTGATGAATCAGAACGGCAAAAATCTCACTGGTCGTCTCGACGTCCTTGATATCGACATCTTCAAGGACGTCTCCATACAGCACACCCTAGACCACGTCAGCGAGTTTGACAGAAATCATAAGCTGATTTTTCTCACCCTGGGGGTACCAGAAGGGGCGGACAACGTCTCTTAGCCAGCCTTCACCGTCAATTTGAAGGAGTCTATTGAACACAAAGCCACCATCCGCTCCAGCGAAAACCTGGATTCCATTGCCTTCGCTACCAACCCCGTCCGCTCCGAAGACAGACGCGACCTTCTGCCTCCAGAATCGAAGGAGAGGATCCGAGAGAAGAGCCGGGCGTGATCGCGTGTGTGGCGGTCTCTCCATTCCAATAACCAACGGGAGTACCGGAGACTGGCTGCAACAGTCAAGACCGCCGTTGCTGGTCATCGCAATGCCGAATGGGACCGACAACAGCTTTTGGAAGATGGTTAAGGTCCTGCGCAAAAGGCCCTTCTTTAACCCATCCATCCACTTCCACGTGTTCAAACCAGACAGGCCTCTTCAGGCCATGATGCGTGGCGTCCTGGAGCACGTGAGCAAGGAGGAGCTAAAGCAGGAACTCCAGGAGAACATCAGTGCCGCTCATATTTGAACAGAACAATAAGGACAAGAAAATCTTCAACGGCAGCAGCGTCTTTGATGTGGTTGCTTCAGTGGAAAAACCACATAAGAAGAAAGTGGTTAGCCAGTGCCACTGATGTTAGCGTTTCAGGCACGTGCATCGTCACTGTCGCATCAGACCAAGAGTAAAATGCGGCGAGAACCACAACTCCAGGGAGTGTAAAAATTGGCATCTGAAGAGATGTTATTAAGACTACAGATACATCTACTTTGAAATAGGGGGTGGTACCAGCCCTACACAGGAAACCTATGCTAACCCTCAAAAGACAAACTGGTATACCTGGTATACAATCAGAAAGAGGTGAATAGAACGCAGCTGGAGAATACAGCAGGGCAATGACAGGATGCCTTGATCTCAGTATATAAAGATAACTGCCCTCGCGTGAAAAGCTATTCAAACAAAAATATGCCATGGTACAGTGAAAACCTTCCTTGGATGAGAAAATAAATAAAAAGAGCTTTTTAATGCAGCAAAGAATTATATATATATATATATATATATATATATATATATATAGACACACACACACACACACACACACTAGTAGAAAGGCTCGTCCCAAATATGGGCCACATAAATAAAAGCATGCTCCTCAACTTTGAAACCCATATTCTTTACCATGTTGTTAATTTATAGACAACAAATTGCAGTCAGGAATTCTGACTCAGGATGTTTTGTATACAAGTAATTTTGTAATTTATACAAGGTATAGGTTGCTTCCTAAATTTCACTACTAAGTAGAGGTTGGTAAAATACTGCTCATATGCAAAAATCTTGTTCTGTAGCTACTTTTTTGAGCGCATCAAATTATATTTCGTTTTGATGGGTACATGCAACTTAGAGTTCTGTTGCAAATTTCTAAAGATAAAGAAATCAAGACTAAAGTTTTATTAATCACCTCAGGTAAAAAATAAATGACAACTAAGCATAAAGATCAAAACTTTAACTGTTACAATATTATTTCTTCAACTACATAAGCTTTATAGTAACTTTATACTTTTACAACAGATATGACATGCCAGGTAAAGAAACAATACTGAGAAATAGTGACAAATAGTTTCTTCTACCACTGCAGCCGTATTTTCCATTTCATCATACTGCACCATTTAATTTTATCTACTAAAACCGAGTATTACAGCAAGATCGGCATAGTGACACTTTATATGGATTTTTATATTAATGACATCTACACAGATTGTATACTTAAATTAAAAAGAAAAATTCTTAACTGACGTACTTCACATAACATTTTAACAAAAGCTGCAGTAACAAACTCATTCTTTTTTTAAATTCTCACAAAACTTTTCAAATCCTTCCTTAAAATCTTCCCCATCTAGTCCAAAATCCAGCTACATGATATGGTTACATTTTTACCTAATTATAGCTCTGATCATTCACCATTGGACTAACATTTTTTAGTAGGCAAAAACGTGTGCAAGAATTTCTTATTTCCGAGATAGAAGCATAAGAAAGTGGAATGAATCCAGATCGTAGGTAATAATACTGAATATTTTGAAAATCAGTATCGTTACTCTAGGATCAATAAAAAAAATTTTTGGTCTTTTCTGTACTGTGGATTTTCTCTGGTCTTCAAAGAGCACACAAATTTGCACAAATTAAATCATTTATAAAAATGCACTTTTAAATTATTCAAAAGCCATGAATTTTTAAATGTTTTTCAAGTTGTTGCTTCTCTGCACTTTTAAGGCCACGAAACAAACACTTGATTCATTATATTAACCGATTAAAAAGATATCTCGTCTTACAACCACAAATAGCACAATCAAGAAGATTTTGCCAATATGTTGTTTCTCTTTAAGCCATCTGAAATGATCTCGTTAAAGTTTTATTGCTGCAAAAACACGTAAAACGTGAATTGCTTACACAAATTTCCATATGCCAACAAAACTTGCTTTTTTTAAACTGCTAACTCACATTTCGGGCACTTGTAAAACTTACCCTAGCCATATAACTTAAATGATCTATAAGACTGCATCTTTTTCTGGATTTATAAGAGCAATGAAAGCACTGAAATGGCCAATATTTGTTATGAATCAACGTCTGATTTTTCAAGAGCCGCCTTTGTGTTGAAGCCATGTACCATTAAATGATTTCTAAGCTTGTATTTTCGTCTAGATTTAAAAGAGCAATGGAAGCACTGATACGGCCACTCATTAGTGTGGGTAAACATATGATTTTTCAGGTGCCACTTTTTCGACGTTTTATAATCACAAAAAGTACACTCAAAATGCATCTCTCTGGTGTGTTCGTCCTTTATATGCCCCGAAAGTTCTATTTTTTTATAAGTCTGAAAACTGCAGTAACGACATGTAAAGCACATCCCAGAAGATTTTTTCTGTGAATTAGTGAACTCGCGAAATTTGGATTTGTAAACCTCAGCACAGTCGAGCAATTTTATGTGACTCTTCATATGCTTTTTCAAATTGAAACTTGTTTTAGCACTATATTCGCATTGTGAACACTCAAAATGATTGTCAACATTATTAGTCATCTTACGCTTCATAAAATCACCTTGGTTATATTTTGAGTGAATCTTCAAATGTTTCTTCAAATTTCCACTTAGGTTAGTGCCGTATTTGCAATGTAAACACTTAAAACGTTTTTCAACATCATCGGTTTTCTTACGCTTTACAAGACTATCGTGGTTATAATATTTTTTGTGAGTCCTTATATGTGACTGCAAATTACACTTTATTGAGGTGCTATAATCGCATTGTGCACAGTTATATGGTTTTTTAACTCTATGATTTACCATATGTTTAACAAGATAAACTTTTTCTGTAGCTGTGTAATCACATATGGAACACTCAAATTGCTGCTTAACTTCATGCGTTGCTAAATGACTAGCAAAATCATTTATATTTAAAATGCTGTAATTACAAACGTAACATCGAATCAGCCTTTCCTCATCGGTTTGTTTATCAGATAGAAGTTCGTCCCCTTCAGCCTTCGAATTACAAACCGCACCGTTACAACCTTGTTCTAAGTTACACATCGTGCTCGGGCAGGGTTCTTCATTACTGCTGTTGAAGCTTTCCAGTGCAAAATTTGATCTGGAGCCGATATGTTCCTTAATTTCGTCTGATGCTGGCGCTTCCAACTTGACAATTTCGTCTACTTTCATCTCATCAACTAACAAAAACTTTTCACCTGAAAGTGCATGAAGTGTAGAAATCGATTAAATGTTCTGCAAAATGGACACTTACTGCGTGCAGACTCTAAATTATTATGTAGAGATTCCAATTCACACTTTTCTTCAATCATTTCTGCATCGCTCATTTTGCACGTAATCATTAAATGAGGTTATAAAAAATTGTGAACTGCATTCAGTTACAGTTAAGTAGTACAGGATGTTTAAAAAATTATATTTCTGTGTGAGGTTTACGACTGAATTTACAATTTTATCAATCAATAACAGTTATGTGTACTACGAGTGTTTATAAATCTGTAATTATAGACGAAATTAACCCTTATCCATATTTAAGAAACTTTTTCCAGTCTTCCATAAGTCAGGAAATATCTAGAAAAGCACAACAGACCATAGCATGTTCTTTTAAATGGATCTTCTACGGTCGTGCATATTGATATCAGACTTCTTGGGGACTGTTCAACAAGCTCTTGTTGACTAATCCAACATCCGGTGTGGGCTTGTAAATTGTGTTATGCAAAAGCTGCACCATTGGCAATGTTAAGCTGAGTTCCTTGCTATTGGAAACCACAAATCTTCATTCCACATCGCCCCTGTTCCATTTTTTTAACACCTGTGTTTTATAGGGCTGCTTTTTGAGAATTCTCTCGTTGCAGATAGTCTACAAATGGAATACCGTTTTTAAATGATCTAAAAATCACCGTCAGGATATAACAAAAAAATTTTTCAAGCGCCATGCTCACAGAGAAGAATGTACCAGTCATTTAAACTTTTAAAAATTCCATAAGCAGATCAACAGATGTACTCTGATAACCACCAGCGTGTAATTTACCTATTCAGTTCCTGGTTAAGGCAAAACAGACCTTACCACTATTAAAAACAGTAGACAGAGAATTGTGGATAACGTCACGTGGTCTCCATAGTCATTCTTATATTTTCACTCTCCGGTTAAGGTCCCTTCTTATGTTGTTTAGAAGGATAACAAATTCGCATAAAGGGAAAGAGAAAGTTTCTGATAACCAGAAGTAAAGAAGGATTGCGTGTTTGGAAGAATGCTTCCACTGAACAATTCTCTAAACTACACAAGATAAGCACGTAAAGTTTCTCCACTCCGAGGGCTCAGCCGATCCATCATATACATAGCTGATATAAAACGTATCATTCTAACCCTTTAGATTCATTTTATGACATTCTATTTAAATATTCGATAAGGCAGAATTAAGAAAGAGATATAAAACCTTAATTACGTAAACAAATGTCTGAATATCCTTAACCCTTCTGGCGCTCTAGTTATGTCGCTCAAAAACCTCGACCAGCCAAACTATAAAAAGACTGTGGGTAAAGGTCTTCCTATAGGAGTATAATCACAATACGCCTTTAAGTTTAGTGGGATAATTTCTTCTCAAACAGGCAGTTCTAAGTAACCTAACCCAGTAGCCAGCATTATCATCGAATCAAATGAAAAACCAAAGCCATCAGTTCCATTCATAACAGAAACGATATTTCTGTCAAAAGTAGTCGTCCACAGACCTTAATGATGAGCATTGAAAAATCAAAATACAAGTAAAAATTTTTGCAAAGCAATGTACGGACATCCTCAAGAAGTTGAAATTTAGTCGAAGTACTGCAAAATCATCATTTGAGGTCAAAATCACTCTCAACACACCTGACAGCTACAATATGAATCTTAACTACTTCATTAGCTTTGTTTGCATCCAAGAGAGTCTTAAAGTCACCTAGAAATTAGTGATAAAAACCCATAAATTTGCAGTTTAACTTCAACCTAAGTAAAGAAACACCAACTTGATTTTTCATGATCCCTTTAAGGATTATAAAAGTGAAGCTTAGTACTATGCTTGGGAGTATGGTCTGCCAACTGAAAGGCTAAGGTACCATCTCTAATATGGAGAAATGTGACAATCAGCAGATTTGAAAATTCATTAATAACTTTGTTGACCACACCTCAAGCAAGGAATAAATAAATAAAATTGAGTAACAAGACAAATTTTTATTATCTACATCAACACAATGCACAGGTCTTATAGTGATACTAGACTTGTTGAATTTTAACATACACAGCATACCCACTGCATAACTAAACGAAAGTAATTTTTTCTGAATCATTTCAAGTCTTTCTCTTTCACTTGCACCCTCACACATGCTCACACAAAATCAATTCGTTTCATTATTCTGATCAACCTTTTAAAATGACTTTATTAAAGAAGCTAATCTTCTAAGTTGTTAAATGGTCCCTGATGTTCTTATGCTATAGTCACACTTTACCATGTCATCATATGTTGTGTTTTGTGTCAGATTGATTCTACTATGTACATATCAACCGTATTACTCTTATGTTTGCTCTAAAACCCAACGACCTTGAAAGAATCAATCATCTGCTTGGTTTTTCTCCAAGGTTCCATAATTAAATTGTTCACTCTCAGATAGCATATCTACACACCACTGATTTTCGACTTCTAAAACTAAATTGACAGAGAAATAATAAAAATTAATAATGCTCCAGAAGAATGAAGGGAAAAGTGATATGTTGAGAGGAGGCAGGAGCTGTTAAGCAAGAAATAGATGAGATAGAGAAATATTATCAAAAGAAGAACGCAAGGAAGTTCTACAGAGGTTAGGGGAACAAAAAGAAAGTTTCAAAATTAGAACATTATATTTGAGGAACAAGTGAGCAGAAGAAAAAATAACTTGCACCAAACACATGTTCACAATCAAGCCAGTTGAAGAGAAATAGAAAAAAAATAAAATAATGTATAGTCTGTTTATAGACTTAAGGACGTTTATCATAAAATCCTATGATGAGAAATATCTTGTTTGGAATATCCAAAGCAACGAATAAGCTTTCTATAAATGACAGGGTGTTTTGACAACAGTTGACAGTAGCAAACAGAAGAGAAGACATTACAAAAGAGTTTAATGTTCACAACTGAAATAAGCGTGACAAAACAGGAAAGTCTGAAAAGAAAAGATAGAAACTATGGGCCTACAGTCCTGATGAGCTGGTCATATATATAAAGGTGGAGCTCTAGACTCCATAAGGGGGCATGACCCACAAACTAGAAAGTTAAGGTTACACATACAAAAAACCTTTCCATAAAATGCTGTACATTTAAAATGTCTAGATCTACAAAAGCAATGAAAACACTCAAAAGGCCACTCTTCTTTATGAGCCATCATATGGATCTTCAAATAGTAGTTTCTTTCCGTAGTCGCAAGCATTTGTAGGGTTTTTCGCTACAATGTTGTTTTATGTGCAAAGGCAACCGCGCTTTGCTGAAAGTCTTATAGCTGCAAAGAGAACTTGTGAAATGTAACTCACTTGTGTGAATCTGCATATGCACATTCAAAGAATCTTTTTGTAGAATACTAAACTCGCATTCTGCACATTTGTAAAACTCACCATAGCCATGAATTTTCAAGTGCTCTAAAACTCTGAATTTTGTTCTAGTTTTGTAAGGACAATGGAGACACTTTCTAAGAAGAATGCTTTTAATATATTCTACACTAGCTCTTAATCTATCTGTTGAAATCACATTCATCAGCAATCTTATGATGTCTCGTTGGTGTTTCAAGGTAATTTTGATTATAAGAGAGTTGCTTAGTCACAAAGTGATATATAGAAAGTTCGTTATCTTATACTGTAAAATGTTGTAACATGTTTAAACAACTGAACTTCGTTTTATAAATGGAGACTACTGTCTAGTCCGTGCAAAGATCTATAGGCTTGTACATAAAACTAATCTTGATGTACTTACCTAGCTTCTTTACCACTGAAAACTGAAATGGTTTTCAAACTCTATATCCTCCAACAACCATTCGTAATCTTGATTTAGAGGCTCACCATCGGTTCCTGTGTAAAGCGCAGAGCGGTAACATGCTCTACTTCTAAAACGAAGACTACACGGCAGCCACGCCTTTTTTCAAAGCATAATACAAGCTAGAATGTACCCTGTGATGTCATAACCAACTATTAGAGGGTCATCAAGATGAACGTAAGGGTCCCAATTCAACCTTCCTGCCATAACATTTGACTGGCGATGTAAAGGGGTTGTTTTAGTTTTGTTGGCTTAAAATTGTGACCTTAATCTAAATGAATCTGCAAAGATATCTAAAACGACTGAAAAACTTTCTGTTTCAGCGACTGTGATTACTTCTGGTTGAGTAACATACACGCTTCAGTCCGTTCAGTAAAGGAGTCCATCATAACGAATATGTCTATTATCACCCTTCTCTTGGGCGGCTACAATGTATTTCTTTAAAGATGATTTTCTTCTTCCAAGAGGACAGTATTTTGACGCATACAGTTCAGACTCTCAGGCCCACTACATCTTCATAATAGAATTGTCCTTAAACCTTCTGTAACTTCGTATTAATTCCAAATTACTTAGGATTTCTGTCCTAACTACAACCTAGATTCAATACTGTTCTCATCAAAAGACTGTCTTTTTAATTAATAAGTCTTTCAAACTAAGTTTTTTAGATAGTAATCTTGTTCTTTAGTGCTTCTTTTTCAGCACGACCCCTAATGTCGTCAAATTTTTGTTCGAGACGCAGTCCCTTTTCCTCTGGTTACAAATCATTTCTGTATTCCTGTATGACATCTTATCAGCTGACCTTCTGAGCACCAAGAATGCAATAACCATTTTGAGGCAGCATACAATGCCCTAAGTAGGAAATCCCTGCCATTGAGGTACTTATAGAGATGTTTGTTAACTTTTATAACTGCCAACAACCCTCGTCGTGTAAACAATAGATATGTTCCATTTTCGACAAAGCTTTGTTGAAATAGCAAGCTATTTTTCTTTGTTCATCTTGAATTTGAGATAACACACCTCAATCAGCATTGTTACATGGGCCAGTGTCCAGTTTAAATATCTTAATATGATATACCTTACTGGGTAGCGGGTAGATACTCCTATATGACCCCAATAGAGGATAGATCTACTTCAGGGAGGCGACCCTGCCCACGCGAGCCTCGACTCTTCTCCGTCTCCTAACACCGGGGAAAAGTCGTGTCCCAACCTTAGTCCTACCCATAATTTACATACTTTTATCCTCCATGCACCCTATCCACTCGCCAACCCGCCCGGCAAGCGTGGCGTTTAATTGCCAAATTCCCCTTGAATTGCAAAACTGCAAAATTCAATGGAGGCCTACGTCCTGCAATGGACTTCAATGGCTGTGTGATGATGATGATGATGATATACCTTAAGACTTAACGTTCTTCCAAAACATGTAACGTTTTAGAATGGCTGAAGATTCTTGAAATGCTCTTTAAAAAGTCTCCTCACGATGATCACACCATCTAAATATACTAAACGTAACTACCAACCTTCGAACAGCTTTTATATGTCGCTTACAAATTCAAACAGTACAACGGCACATTACCCTATTGTAAACTTGGTTATTTCGAGTTAGCCGATTTTTAAGCTCAGTGCAGAGAATCAAATCCAGATAAGCTATTCAATGTGTCATTGATTTTTAGCTAGGGAACTTTTTTTAAGTTTTCATATTTAATTGATGGTAGAAAACAAAGAACCCGTCTTTCTTCTTAAATAGCGTGACCGGGGATGACCATTGTCTACATGATGGTTTAATGATTCCTCATTATGCCATATTGGTAACATCTTCGACTTCTTAGTTAGTCTTGATATTCTCTATCCTTTCTAATTCACATCTGTCGGTTATTTGATAGAATCTCAAAATCATACTCGCCAAGACTAGTTTTTTTCTAGAATTTGCATTATGAAATATTTGAGTCATCTAAGGTAGTGCGCGATGATCTGGCACAGTGGCCTTAACCTCTCAGTTCACAGACGAAAGCTTATAGAATAAGAGCTCTTCATTGTCAACTTTTAAGAAGCAATTTTTTTATTTATTGTCTTTCTAAGCTTTGCCAAGATCCATTCCCATAATAAAATGTTGAAGTTGTCAGCTAATATCACTTGATGGTTCATTTGCAAATATGACATTCTATGTAGTGACCTTTCGAAGGCATACTATATTACACTAGAATGTGAAATAACCATAGTCATGTGAACAAGTAATGCAATGGTCAAATCACTGACAATTCCATACAGTGTGTTTATAATTCTATGCTCACCATCGGAATTTCGATTTTTTCCCCTTTCCCGACTCCATTCTTGAGGATATGGTAAGCTACGATTTAAAAAAAAAGTTAATTTAATAATTTATGAAATGAATTTTATGCATCGAAATAAAGATATCTCATCGATACTGCAGTTGTACCGCTTTGTTTGCATAACTGCAAGATAAACCTCAGACAAGTGATAAATACAGAAGAGTGGGTGTTGATGCAAAAACTTTTATTAACTATATTAATGTAACGTATAAGCCTCGTAACGATACTAAACTTGTCAAGTTGCATATAGGAAGTAATAAGTTAACAACATTTATTATACGATCTGAACAAACTATACATAACTAAAATAAAACTGTATTTATCTTATTCATATAAAGTGTGTCCATCGGAAAATTTTTAGTTTAAAAATAATATTAAAAATATATAACAAGGTAAATTGTATGTAGGAATTGTGGATTTTATTTTTTAAAAACAATGTCGTCCAAATGATGTCCGTTTTTTGCAGCCCGCCCGTTACGTTCACAAATATGCGAGAGCAAAACGTTGGTATAATGGCGGCAATTTCATTACGGGTATTTTCTTGTAGGGCCTGAATTGTTCGAGGACTGTTGTAAACCTTCAACTTGAGGTAGTTCCACAAAAAAAAGTTGCATGGTGTGAGGTGGCCAAGGTATGTCTCCGTATTACTGATTAATTTATTCAAAAAAATTGCTCTCAGCTTCTCCATCGAGACCCTAGCTGTGTGTGGAGGGTTACCGTGTTGCTGGAACTGCGTTCTATTATTGTAGCCGTGAAACTGCTGCAGTTGCGGCAACAAAAACTCGTCAATCATTCAGCTGTGACTGTCTCTCACTGATTGAAAAAATATGGTCTGATTATTCCTCACCACACAGTTGTTTTTGGTGGTGTTCTCTAAGGTTGTTGGGGCACTAATAACTAATAACGAAATAATATGGAAATGAGCTTCGTCGCTGAACAATATGTTTTCAAGCATTTGTGCTGTTCGAAAACATTCCAGCATTGTTCTAGCAAAAGTTTCTCGCGATATTCATTGAGACCCTGCACAACTTGGATTTTGTGTAGATGGAGCTTTTTTTTGGCGCTTATTGTGCCTACTAACATACACATAATAATAGGACAATCACATACACCCATGGGTTGAGCGAGACTCGAACTCGCCTGCACCGACTCGAGGTCAGAGGAACGAATATCTTGACCACTGAGCTAATGGCGGCAGCCAGATAAAGCTTTACTTTTTTCCTTAAAATAAGGTGGACTGTTGAGATCTTAATTCCAGCCGAGGCTGCTATCTTCCATATCAATTTACGCGTATTCCGTATAACTTCATGACGAACTTGAGCCACATGTTCTGGCATCGCTGCTGAGGTCAAAGGTCCCGGAGGAGTCCTTTTGACTACTGTCCCCTTTTTGCCTGAACCTTTGTACCCACGAGCAGATAAGTTGTGTGCTCAGTCCATCACTTAATCGTCAAATATTAAAGTGAGTACAAAAAATGTGCGAATTACATATACCAGCGATTCACTGCACTTTGAATATTGCAAGCATAGTGACTGACAAATCCGCAAATCTTGCATGACGATCGATACCCCTCCTGCTTACCTCACCCAGCTAGTTTTCAAGCAATTACAATTTAAACTTAAAAATTTTCCATTGGATACTCTACCACAGATTTCCAGCTATTTTATAGGATCTTGTCGAGGACCAACTGGGTGGTTCTTGGCATATGGATAATGTCCACCGTTCCTCAATAGTATTTCTCTGCGATAGTGTCACTTTGCCATGTACTTGTTTTAGACTTAGCTCAGGTACATTTTGTTCAACTTGATATTACTATGTCCAGGTCAGTTATTTGCCATACTATGTTTGGTTGTAACATAGCACTGATTTCCAAGCTCTACATGTTGACATTTATTCCTAACCACCTACAAAGAATAGATAATTAACCCTTATTCAGTAGTGTATTATACCAACAGTACATTTTAAAGGTTCTTCGCTGCTGTGTTCTTTTTTCATATGCCATAAAAGATGTGATTTTGTCCCAGTCTTATAATTGCAATGAGTGCACAGAAAACGTGGCTCAATTTGATGGATTTGTTTGTGAACATCCAAAGAACTTTTTTGGTAACTGCTAAACTCACACTCTGTGCACTGGTAAAGTTCACAGTAGCCATGCACTTTTAAATGCTTTACGATTTTGTATCTCTCTCTACATTTATAATAGCAATGTAGGCACTGAAAGGGCCACTCCTGGTTGTGAGTCATCATATGGCGATTAAAATTAAATCTGTTTGTTGAGCTGTACTGGCAGACGAGGCAGCTTAGAGAATTTTCTGTGTTATGTTTTTTTCTATGCCACATAAGACGGCCTTTGGTGAAAGTTTTATAGCTGCAAAGAGAGCACATAAAACATCGCTCATTTTCATGAGCTTTCATATGCTTATCCAAAGAACTTTTCTGCTGACTAGTGAATTTACAAAGCTTGCACTTGTAGGTTTCACTGGTATGCTTTTTTAAGTGCTGGATAAGGTGGTCTTTATCTGTTGTCTTATAAACGCAATGGAAGCAGTAAAACAGCCTTGTATTCTCATGAATCATCATGTGCCGCTTCAGACGATTCCTTAATATTGTTCTATAATTACAAAAGGCACATTTGAAAGGCTCTTTGCTGTTACGTCTTCCTTTGGAAGTCTCATAATTATAAAGAGACATGCTTTTATGAGTCTGCATATGAATATCCAAAGAATCTTTTCGTGGACTAGCGTACTTACAAAATGTGCATTTGTAAAAATCTCCATAGCCATGCAATTTTAAATGCTCTTTAATTCGGCGTTTATCCCTAGCTTTATAAGAGCAATGGAAACACTGAAAGGGCCATTCATTTTCATGAATCATCATATGGCTCCTCAAACGATACTTCTTTATACTACTAAACTCACACAATGAACATTTAAAAGGTTTTTCACCATGTTTCCTCATATGAATTATAAAATCCTTTTTCCTAGATGTCTTATAATCGCATAGATCACACTCAAATGAGGGCTTGCGATTATCAATAGAATCTTCCTGTGAAGTTATAGAACTACAAAATGTGTGCCTTGATAGACGATTATTATGAACTTTCAAGTGCTCAACCAGTTTTTCCTTGTATTCCACCTTGTGGCCACAATTGAAAGACTCATACAGTTGCTGGTTTTTGTGAGTCTTCATATGGTTCTCTAAATTTTGCTCTCTTGTGTTGCTATACTCACATAGGAAACATTTAAAAAGCTTTTTAGCACCATGAGTTATCATATGTTTAACAAGGTCATTTTGTTCTGTAGCTGTGTAATCACATATAGAACACTCAAATTGTTGCTTTCCTTCATGCAATGCCGTATGCTTAATTAAATCAGTTTTACTTAAAATACTATAGTTGCAAATAGGGCATCGGACCAGTCTTTCGCCATAGGCTTCTCTATCAGGTAGAAATTCGTCCTTCACAGCCTCCAAATTACAAACAGCACAGTTACAACCTTGCCTGACATTATGCGATTCTCCATTACAGCTAGTAAAGTTTGAACTAAGGTCGATGCTTTCGCCTTCTTCCGGCACATTAATTTCGCCCAAGATTGACGCTTCCGATTTGGGAATTTCATCTAGGTCAACTTTGTCAGTCAACAAATGCTCTTCACCTAAAAATTCTTGGAATGTGTGATCATTACTTAATTAAATAGAGACTTACTGTCTGGCAGTTTTAAATCACTGTGGGAATACTCCATCAGCTCACGTATTTCATCTTTGGTGATTTCTTCCTTAATTTGCATATTATTCATTGCGAAACGATTGATAATTTTGTGGTTAATAATCACTGGTTACAAGACGTGTAAAGAGCTACTCTGGTACAGTGTATGTGCCAATTCACAAATCTGTATACTACATATTTTACATATTTTTATATGTAATCTGTGGTTTGTACGGATAAATATATAGGATGTTTCGGTAATTTTAGAAGTCGGGCTGATGGTAGCGCGGGTTAGGTTCTCATTTAAACTTTAAATTTTGTACATGTCTATATCAGTGTTGCCCGCGTTGTAATGACTTTAAAAGTGAATGTTAATTAATTTATTCATTTCCTTGTCCTTATCAGTAGGACAATACTTCTAAAGGAGAATGATTTGCGGACATCCACATTACAGAAATAGATATAAATCTCAATGAATATCTTTGGGTTGTACTATAACGCAGAAGTAAGTCTAATGTCAAAAGAAACAGTAGAAACATTCCGTGTTTATGTCAATTATTGGAACCTATGGCATAAGGTGTATCTAATAAAGAATTATAAACCAACAAAATGACTCCTTCTTACATGTTCGTACCACACAAAAAGTAATTTAATTTGTGAGAGGTACTTTAGTGAATATTGATTTTTTCATACATACGACATGACCAACAATAAAAAATTCTGAAAATTACATAATAATGATAATGACAGCTTTTGTGTGGCACTAATTATCTTAATCCAAGATTTGGTGTATCAGTAATACTAAGAGAGCACTTGAGAAAAAACTGTGAACAGGTTGATTGATGTAGCCCTTTCCATTTCATGACAACACTGCAAAATAAAATTTTGCGTCCACTGTTCTATGCTCTCTGTATCGTGACATCTTGAATGGCTCCTATGACGAACGGATGAACGTCTTACAGAAGATTCTGTGGATTTTCTTCATGCGATGCTTGAAAGACAAGTGGCTGTTAGTTTAACGAATGGAGATGTGATGTGATGCATGTCTTAAACGCGTGAGTTGGTTAAAAATCGCGTTGAACAAGCCTCACGACCGAGGCTTTGTTACCTGGGGATAACTGGACTGCTATTAGCCGGCCCATCGGAACTTTTTTTGGAATCAGGTTGGGAGATTCATAGTTTATTTTACATAAGAGCAGCACAGTATGCTATACTAGACGTATAGATCATAAGAGCTGCAGCAACTCATTCCTATCACAAAGTGGCAGCAGTGGACACAAGGTTCTACACATGAAGAGCAAAATAGAGGCAATTGGACTGAAGAGCCTCAAAAAAAGGAAATTATGAGAACAAAATGAAGCTAGGGTTACAACAAGACAAACTAGGCAATAGAAGGAATACACACCCATAAACGAAGAAAGAGAAAAATAGATGAGAACGTTTTTTAAGAAGAAATGAATGAAAAGAGAAGACTAAGAGGAGAGCTTGGTAGAATTTGAAAGAGAGGCAGAACTTTTGTGTGGCACTAATTATCTTAATCCAACATTTGGTGTATCAGTAGTACTAAGAGAGCACTTGAGAAAACATTGTGAACAGATTGATTGATGTAACCCTTTCCATTTCATAACACTGCAAAATAAAACATTAATAGGTGTTTTCACTTAAACATACAGTGAAAAACCAAATTATAGTTTGTTACGACAACTGTAACTTATAACGTATTGATCCCCCTCTCTTAGATAAACATTTGAGCATTCAAAATTTGTTATATGCAATTTTTACCTGTTTAATCAATGCTTCTGTCCATAAGTCAGTCACTCAGGCAAATTCTTTTCAAATTTGGTACATGAGTGTCTCGTGTGGAAGAAGTCTTTTAAACATTTGGTTTCCGGGCTTAAGGATATGATGGGGCCACAACTCAAAAATTAAATGGTAATCAGACCTGAGATTTTATTAACTATTTAGTTGATCACTGTAGGGTAACAATTTTTAATAATCCCATTGATACACTACATTAACCAACCCTACAAATTGAATAACAGATGCACAAGTAAAATAAAACTTTCTTAATTGTTGGTTTCTCTCACACTCTGACCAATGAAAGAGTTAGTTTCTCAGTAGCACTTAATCATGCCATGCTGTGCTTTTGTTTTATATTATATTAGCTCGGCTAAACTGGTATGAGATTTTCATATCGTCCTATAACTGCAAACAGTAGAGTTGAAAGGTTCTTTATTGATGTTCTTTTTTTATGTGCAATAAAATACGCGATTTTGTCACAGCCTCGTAGCTACAAAAAAAACATGTAAAGCTCGGCCTGCATTCATGAATTTGCATATGCTCATTCAAAGATTGTTTACGAGGAGTAGTGAACTTACATTTCGTGCACTTGTGGTACTCACCGAAGCCATGCAATTTTAAATGCTCTATAAATTTCTGTTTATCCCTAGATCTATGTGGGCAATGGAGGCAGTGAAATAGCCACTCGTCTTCATGAATCATGGTATGACGCTTCAAATGACATTTTTTAGTTGTATTGTAAGGGCAAACAGTGCATTGGAAAACTTTTTTGGGGTCATGCTGTTTCTTCATATGCAATGCAAGACATGCTTCATTCAGAGTGCCGTAACTACAAAGGGAACACATGAGCCACACCTCATTTTCATGAGTTCGCATATGGTTGTCTAAATTGTCCTTCCGTCGACTAACAAACTTGCATAATATGCATTTGTAAGATTTACCATAGCCGTGCACTTGCAAGTGACCTAAAAGTTTGTATTTCTCCCTACATTTATAGGAACAATGAAAGCATTGGAACGGCCACTCTTTTTTATGAGTCATCATATGGATTTTAAAATGTGCTTTATTTATTGTGCTATAATCACAAATAGTACATTTGTAAGGCTTTTCCCTATTATGTTTCGTTTTAATATGCCATAAAAAACGAAATTTTTTAAACGTCTTATAGCCACAAAAAGAACACATGAAACGTTTCCTGCTTTTATGATTCTGCAGGTGCACATTCAAAGAATCTTTTCGTGGACTAGCAAATACACAAAGTGTGCATTTATACCATTCATGTTTATTATGGATTTTCAAGTGCTGAACAAGTTCACCCTTTCGTCTAGCCTTGTAGCCACAAAACAGGCATTCATATAATTTCTGGTCTTCATGAGTCTTCATATGATCCTCAATATTTTGCTTTCTTGTACTGCTGTACTCGCAACATGAACACTTAAAAGGCTTGTTAACACTGTGAGTTACCATGTGCTTAATAAGTTCGTTTTTTTGTACAGCTGTATAGTCACAAATACAACACTGATATTGTTGATTTCCCTCATGGGTTGCCATATGGATATCTAAATCACTTTTATGTAAAATGCTGTAATTACAAATATGGCACAAAATCAATATTTCCCCGTGGGTCTTCTTGTCTAATACAAGTTCTTCCTTTGCAGGCTCAAAATTAAAACTTTGCTCGAGGGCCTGTGCATACTTTTCTATTTTGCATATTGTGTTTAGGCCAAACTCTTCAATCTTGTCATTTAAGTTTGAACTGGAGTTGATGTCTTTTTCTCTCTGCTTCGCATGAATTTTGTCCGAGCTTGACGTTTCCAACTTGAAAATTTCATCTACCTCCACCTTGTCAATCCACAGAACCGCTTCACCTGAAAGTGCATGAAGTGTGTGTTGCCTTAACGCAAAGTGAAGACTTACCATCTCCCGACGTGACATCATCGAGTGCATGTTCACCACCCTTTTCTTCGTTGATTTCATCTTTAACGTGCGTACTACTCATTATGGATGTTATTGACAAATATATGACAATTTTCGTGGTTAAGAAAATTTGAAGATATGAATTAACCTCCGTTATCGACCATATACCGAATGTTTCAAAAATTTTGTAACAAATAAAGTTAAGGTGACTACCACAAACGAAAGTACAGAAACAAAAGTTACTCTGGAGGAAAGAGATAAAAGACTGACAAGTAAGGTATCTCATCGCTTACTTTCAAAATTTGTTTTAACCACAATAAGAACAACTGATTGCAAAAATGATGGTCAAAAGGGCTGACAATTCCTAGTTTAGGCGCAAGAGGGCGTTTTCTGAAAATCTGTTTTCGTAGTTTATCTTTACCCGGATGAAAAAGTAATTACATCAGCATTTGCACCTAACATCTCATCATAGGTAATTAAATGACGCATGCGCAGACAATTTTACCCTAACTATAGTAGCTTAAATTCCAAAAATTGCGGCATTCACAACTATTATTAGAAATTAGTCTAGCTCATTAGCAATAGATGGCGCTGAATACAAATAGTCAAAAGTGCTGGCTCCTAATTGGCTGGGAGCTGGGAGATCGCCTTCACAGTGATGCTAAGCTCTTGCTGTAAACCGTAGGGATATGTGGCATAAAATTTTTTTTCATCCGAAACATGGCTGTTTAGAGAGTTCATAGTAGTGTCCCAACTTCATAATTGCAGAAGAAACTAAGGTCGTTCCACACATTATACATGTGGTGCACAACCTGTTGAATGTACATTCTAGGGGGGAGGAAGAGGACATAGTTGCTGGTCGTGAGTGACATTTCAGAGAAAAGTACGAGCTTCCTCTACAAGACCTAGGAGCCTGTAATAAGAATTTAGAAATGGACTGGTGTTTTGGAGGGGAGGGTATAGATCCATTGTGGACACCAGCACACATGAGTACATTGGTAGTGTGGAACAACAACCCACTAAAACATATATAGTATTCCTCTTTTGTATGTTTTATTGTACTTTTAATCACAAGTCGCATGATATTCTAGTTGGTCTTGCAATCTATTATCTCATCGGGCTTAGGGACTATTCTAGCCTAAGGTATGCCGTTTTCCATATCCTGTTTCACTTCTAAACCTAAACAATAAGTTTTGCAGTATTTGTGCAATTAAAGGCAGGGGGCATTCTGGTCTTTTCTGACCCTCTTTAGGTATGTTTTATAAGACCTTCATGCAGTTAGAGAATGATTTCAACTTCCTGTGTAACACTGAAAAAAACACAGTTACTTTCAACCTCAGCACTCCTTCATATGGAGTATTTTATAGGAGAGGTCACAGTACGGAACTCTATTCCTACACTAATTTTAACCTTCTCGGTCTCTTCCTCAGCGTTTGCTATTTTTTTGCGCAGCGCTAAATTCCTTTAGTACGCCCAAAGTGACCAGCACGTACCACTTTTCCCACGGTTCTTTATGGTAAGCCAACTTTCTCTAAAGCCTGGATTATGGACTTTCCTTTGCGAAATCCAAATTAGCTCTTAACTAGTTCTCTATTCTGTATTTTTGTTTTAGCTCCATCCTTTCTAACAGTGTAACCTGGAAGGTTTAAGATTTTTCATACTTTGTACCGTGCGGTTCAGTCAACCTGAATAATTTCACATCATCTGTTGCACCAATTTTATTCCAGCTACCTTTGGCTTGAAGGGGATCATGAGGAGTCAATGCTCTCAAATTTGTAGCTTATACCCCCACTTCGCTCTTTGCATAAATTGCCCCTTACATCCAGTTGTTGATCGTTGTTAGACTTGTTGTATGCCACTCCCTGTTAATCTGTTATTTTCCGATTAATTTTTTTGGTACTGTTTTCGTGGCGGGCGCTTTCTATAATCTTCGTTTTGGCATTCATGACCACTGCCTTTTTAGAATGTTTAGAATAATAAAGACACAAAATCACATCTAATGTGGTAGAAAGAGATGTTAGAGTAACAGTTAAAATATTTTCTTCGGAAAACTCGCTAACCTCTAATGATAAAAGTGCTTGTACTAAACTATTAACTAAACTGGAGGTAGGTGTTTCGTACACAAATTTTCAATAGGTAACACATTGTACAAAATAGTAGTGAATCAAAGAATATGAATTCAGAATTGAATGAGACAACTACAAAACTGCATGACTCAAATTTATTTAAAAATAGTAATAAAACAATGAGCAAAGTATGTTCTCAATCCAAGATGTCTCGAAGATGCTACAAGTAAGCCATTCTGACTTCCCAAGGACAAAGCTACTATCATTAATAATGTTCAGAACAAAAAGAGAACACATGGGGACTTAACGCAGACATAGTCGATTCATACATGGAGTTCACCAACGCACTTAATCCTTCTTCTCAGAGTATTCTTCTGACTTTTTCTTTAAAAGTTGCTGTGGTATGTGCAACAATTCATCTTACATAAGTAATAGTTTACAGTAGGGATTACAATTAGTAGTAAAATATGCCTGTTCAAAGTTAAGAAACAATTAATCGTCAAAAGTAGTACACAAACCATACACTGATAATTAAATTAGTTGAATGTGTATTTATGCTGTTATTTATTCAAAGGTGAGGACTAGCTAGCCTACTTAGAGTGCAAATAAAACATTCAGTTTAAAGAAGATTGTTTAAAATGTACCGGCAAACCTTTGGTTTGGAAAAAGCAAATAAAGCACCAAATAAAAAAAATAAGATAAAGTTTAATTCAAAAATTATAGTAGTTATATATTTTCGTAATTAAAATTACTTACTTGAAATAACCAAAATGATCGACTCTCTGTTGTTCTCTACAGTCATAATGTTACAATATGATTTATCGTCTGTAAGATGTATTCACAACAAGTCAATTAATACTGTTATATCTAGAAACAAATTATGTTGTACTTTTCTTTCGTCTTCTGGTGGATATTCAATTTTTTTTAGGATTTTTGGAAATGTAAAAAGAACATGAAATATACAGCTCATTTTCATTAGTGTGTAATACATGTTCATAGAATATTTCTATGAACTAACAAACTTAGATATTACATATATTACAATATGTGGTAAGTAAGGCACTTTAAAATGCTTTTCACATGGGTATTTTTTCATAGCTGTCAAAGTTGTTATTTCTTTAAACAGTCATATAGCTGTTCAAATGAGATTTATTTATTTATAATCATTAACAGTGCATTGAAAAGATTTCTCACCGCTGTGATGTTTCTTTACATGCTGCGAAAGATGGAATTCCTTGAAAGTCTTATAATTGCATTGTGAACACGTATAACGTGGCTCACTTTCATGAATTTGCATATGCATATTTAAAGAATTTTTCCGTGGATGGGTGAACTCGCAAAACATACACTTATAAGGCTCACCGAAGCCATGCTTTATTAAATGCTCTACAAGCCTGCGTTTCTCTCTAGACTTATAAGAACAATGCAGACAATGAAACGGCCACTCCTCCTTATGAATCATCATATGACGTTTCATGTAAGAATTATGTATTGTGCTATAATCACAAAAAGTACATTCGAAAGATTTTTCACTATGTTGTTTCCGTATGTGCCATGAAAGATCCGATTTCGTAACAGTCTTATAGCTACAAAGAGAACAGTTAAAACGCGGCTCCCTTTCGTGAATTTGCATATGCACATTCAAGTAATCTTTCCGTGGATGGGTAAACTTACAAAACGTACACTTGTAGAGCTCACCATAGCCGTGCATTTTTAAATGCTCTATAAGGTTACGTCTTAGTCTACATTTATAAGAACAATGGAAGCACTGAAACGGCCACTCTTTCTTATGAATCATCATGTGTCGCTTCATATCTGAGTTATTAATTGTGCTATAATCACAAGCAGTACATTGAAAAGATTTTTCACTATGTTGTTTCCGTATGTGCCATGAAAGATCCGATTGAGTAATAGACCTATAACTGCAAAAGGAACAGAAAACACCATAGCCATGAATTCTTAAATGCTCTATAATTCCACGTTTCTCTCTAGATTTGTAAGAACAATGGAGGCAATGAAACGGCCATTCTTTCTTATGAATCATCATATGCCGCTTCATACGAGAGCTACATGTTGTACTATAATTACACTCAGCACATTGAAAACGTTTTTTATTACTGTGTTGTTTTTCTATATGCCAATAAAGATCTAGTTTCTTAAAAGTACTATAATTGCAAAAGGAACAGCTAAAACCAGGCTCACTTACGTGAATTTGCATGTGCAAATTCAAAGCATCTCTCCGTAGATGGGTGAACTCGCAAAATGTGCACTTGTAAAGCTCACCATAGCCATGGATTTTTAAATGTTCTATAAGTCTATGTTTCTCTCTATATTTGTAAGAACAATGAAGGCAATGAAATGGCCACTCCTTTTTATGAATCATCATATGTCGCCTTATACGATAGCTAGAACTTGCACTATAATCACAAACATCACACTGGAAACTTTCACTGCTATGTTTTCTCTGTTTACTACTATGGACTTTTAGGTGGCGAATTAATTCAATTTTTTGTCTCGCCTTGTGCCCACAGTGAGCACATTCATATGATCGTTGGTCTCTATGACGCTTCATATGGCGCTTGAAATAATACTTTTGTGTGCTGCTATACTCACAGAGTGAACAGCTAAAATATTTCTCAACACTATGATTTAATACATGTTTAACAAGCTCAGTTTTGCGAGTGGCTATATAGTCACAAATAAAACACTCAAAATGTCCGTCTCCTTCGTGCATTGCCATATGCTTAGTTAAATCACTCCTACTTAAAACGCTGTTGCAAATACGACATCGAAACAGTCCTTCCCCATAGTTTTTCTTATCTGATTCTTCTTTTGTAGTCTCTAAATTACAACTTTGCTCATGGATTGCTATGTCTTTCTCTAATTTACACATTGAACTCAGATGAGGTTGTTCAATCTTGCTATATGAATCGGCCTCCGCATGTTCATCATTTTCCTTTACATGAATTTCGTCTGAGAGCAACGCTTCCAGCTTGAGAGTTTCATCTATCTCGATCTTATCAATCAAGAGCAGTTCTTCACCTACGAATACATAAGTGTCTGTTAATTAATTAAACGCAAAGTAAAAGCATACTGTCTGCAGATTTGGAACCTTGTGTTTCTTTATCAGTGATTTCTTCTTTAATGTACATACTATTCATAGTGGATACTTTTGTTGATTTTTCGAGGTTATGATTAATAATTTATCTTAGGTTACTTCGAGTAAATTAAATATTTACTCAAACTTAGATTTGGCAAGATGCTTTGGTTGTCTAAGAAATTTCTGAAGATTTTTTAGTTGCATCAGCATACTTGAAATTCATGTAATATAGGATGTTACGAAAATGTTAGTACCATAGGGAACAAATGCAGCGCGAATAAACTTAGAACAGAACGGGAGAAAATTTATAATAGCAGAGGCAAAATTGCAATACTTTAAATAGCGGGCACATAATTTCGTGTGCAGGAAAAGTTAAAAAGCATAAAGCAGTTATTACCAAATACTGTAGTGAGCCTGGCGGTTGCTTTTTCGTGGACATCTTGCTCCTTGGTGGTGATTCATGTCCTCCCCTTCCTCCTAGAACTCCTTAAACCAATACTGTAAAGTGCGTTAAGCAACGAATCAGTCTCCGTGGACCTTGTAGATGTTCCTTCCGGCCTCCGCAGTACTCATATTTGGGTTCCAACTGTACTGAAAATTCATCAGTAAACGGATTTCCTTTCTGGTCAGCGCCATCCTGTAAAAAAAGTGTAATGAGCTGTGCATAAAAGTTGCTCCTGAGGTCGCGGCCTTCGAATAATACCAAAATTGCAAACTTTTGTCGCAAAACTTAAAAGTGCTCTCATTTCTATACCTCATTATTTATCTCTGTTTCTTTAATACCCGTTTTTTATCATTTTTTTATTACTTCTTGTAGCCCCTTTCTGGTTATTAAATCTTTACTATATTCTTCTGCTTTCTTTTTTCTGTCTTACTTCCATAAGTACCTAGACGGTCTCCAAAATATTCTTTTCATTTATCCATTATCTCTTTTCTACCTGTTACTATTTCACTGTTTTTGTTTTTAACATAATAGTGCCTCGAGTTAGAGCTTTCCTTAATGATTCTAATACTTTGATCAACATATTTCTATTTCCTTTTCTATTACTTCCATTTTCTCCGGAATTATTTGCTGCTGTAATCAACTCTTTCATTTTTTCTTTCTATTTATAAATTGCGTAATTTTTTCTAATATTCTAGGTTCCCAATATCCATATTTTCTTTTTATTTTCGTTAATCTTCCATGTTTTACTATTTCTTTCTGCTTTGTCGTATTCTCCTTATCATAGCGCTCTTGCATATTTAGTTTCTTGTTGGGATTTTCTCTAATGCCCGTTTCTATGTTCTATCAAATACCCGATTCTATGGCCGATTTTAATTTGCTTTCCTTTCGTCTTTTTAGTTTTGTACAATCCTCTTGATTATTCCCTGTATTTCTTTATTCCTCTTAGAGATATCTTCGTTCATATAGTATTTCCCTTTACCTTATTTAATTAATTTTTGTTTTTCATTGTTTTGTTCTTTTATTGGGGTTCTTGATTCTAGTTCCAAGAAGTTTGTACTTTCTCTTTTAATACAGCCTCTTCTCTGTTTTCTACCGTTAATCCCTGTACTACTACAATATTTTCCTATTTCCTCTCCATTCGTTCTAATCTGTTATTGATATCTCTAATCTCGGTTTTTAGTTTCCCGTTTTCTTCTTTTAGTTTTTCATTTTCCGACTTGAGTTTACTTATTTCTTCTTTGTACTCTTCCTGATTCATTTTAATTTGTTTGACACCTACCGTTAATATTTGCATTATGTCTACTGTCTCATTTATCTTAATTTTGTTTAGTCTTTTTTGGAAAGTGGACCATCTTCTTGCTTCTCTTGAAGGGTTCCTCATGTTTTCATCGCTTCTCTTCTTTCCTTCGCCTGTCGAACATTCCTCGTAATTCAGTTTGCAGTCGCTTATAGAAATTATTTTATATTTATGTCTTCCGATTGTGTATTTATGTTACTCACCATACTTTCATTCCAATTAGTTCATGCAATTTTCTTCTTTAATATTCCATTTCCGTAATCTCAATCCTTTCTACCTAATTTTAACGAACGAACTGTTTTAGTGCTTCCTTTCCTTTTTTCTGTCTTCTATTGTTCCTTGGATACTGTTACATTTCGTATTCGCCATTTCTACACTCAGTGAATACTGGAACAAATGTAAACACAGCTTGTGAGTGTTGTATCAAATTGTTATAAACATTTCACCAGCAACAATATAGTCCAAGTTGATGTTACCCATCAGACCATACTACTTTCAACCTTCAAGTGCTTCTCAGAAGTCGTTGAACACATTGTATACAGAATTAAATGGAAAAGCTTTCTCGATGTTCTTTGGTAAAACGAAAAATATCTGGAGTTGTGGCCGTACAGGTCACCACAATACTGTAACTCAGTTTGTTGTGATTTACTTATGTGGGTGAACCAGAAATAAACCGGAAGTATTATTTTTCAGATACAACCTGCAATATATTTCCGATTAGACAACATCGTCGTTAAATCTCTATCCTCCAACTGTTTCTTTTGGCGGTCAAACAAATGATACAACTCCAAAGCAATCCCTGAGAAGGCGGCTAACAAAGTGAATATTCTCCTCAGCTAAAGTGTTCTTCGGACGATGTCGGTTTAGGGGTTAAGATACCTCTTGTTCTGATATCGCAATACTGACTAAAAAAGCGGTAATGCAAAGTACTTGCAACTCTCATAAACCATGCCCCCCTTCGGTTCATATTTGTTTAGAATTTTAGAGCTTACAGCTCTTGTGTGCTGTGCTTGCGAGAATCTTCAACGCCTTTCGGGTGGATAAAGGTAGAGATTCAGGTCGGACAATGAAGCTTAATTTTAACTACCTGAAAATCCCGAAATGGTACTTCTCTAAAAGCGAACATGTTAGTATTTGTTGAAAAGGCCAAATCTACCTTCTCCAGAAGACAGTACATGTAACCTAGCTTGCTGAGAATTTTGCGCGTCTCAACTACTGCCATTAACTTTGGAACTCGACTAGTCGAAATCATTGCTACCTTACTAGATAATGAGATCAGTTACTTCTGGCTAAGTACATGCAACTGCACCATAGTAACTCCACTTGCTAGGTTCTACAATTTAATGTGCTCTATTTGTATAGGATGAAGACAGATCCTCGGTCATAGGACATATTCCTAGACCACTTTGGAGGCCTGAACGTCCATTTCTCGCTGTTCTTATGTACTTGTCTTGCTCTTCAATCGGGGTTGCCATTTTTCAAATTTAGAGGTAACCAAACTGCCTTTTGAATAAGCTGTTTTTGGTAGACGACCGTTTTCAAAGGGTAAATATAGCGTTTCTATTATTTATTACTTTGGAATTCATTGCGTTGCAGTTATAAGACCCAAGCAACAGTTGCACACAGTTGTGACAAGTTTGGGTGTGCCGAGAGGTTTAAACCTGCATTGCAAAGGGCGGGGCGATCTCTAGATGTTAATTGCAATTAAACTGTGGATTTAAATGTAGTCTTGGTCAAAAACGCGATATTAATGTTGATCGGTGTTTGGAGCAAATGACTTCTATGTTGAAAAATGATGGTTCTCATCAAAGGAACCTATTCAGGTGGTACCAGAATTCAATAAAGGAAGAGATCCTCTAGTTTGACATGCTAGTGTCTGGACGATATTTCAGCGGAAATTCATACTATTCTACATAACCACCTTTCAGCGAGAAGGATTTGTTCCCCTTGGGCATCCCATGAGTGAGCCGACAAGCAGATAGCACGACTTCACTGTGCCATGATCGTAACAAATGAATTCTTATGTAAGGGCAGGCTAAAAAAAAGACAGTTTTATAACTACGTGTGATTATTTTAATTTACTTATTTTTGATAGGTATCAACCTATCATGCAGACACTTTGCTCATACCCTGCATCTTCCACGTGGCATTTAAACAAACCTCTAGTTAACTCTTCAAAACCAGGCTAAAATGTTTTCTCACAATGGGCAATAAGCGCTCATGTTCACATTTCTTGATGATAATCCAAACAACGCTAAGGATACTGTCAAAGTTCAACATTAACATTAGTGGTAGAGATGGAGGTGTTTCCTATAAATGAACGGACTTCTTACTGATCTTTCTAGAGAATTTTTAGCATGCCCCCCACCCTCACGAGTCCCATATTAGCAGTACCCACTTAAACAGCGATTTTTTCATGCTCGTCTTGATTACCAATATCATTGTTCCCACAAATAAGGTAGTCGCTTCCACAAGTCTTCTTTCATTCTGTACGAAGAAACTGTGTTAAAAGCTCCATTTGCTTTTCTATACTATGTGACAGCCACGTTTTAATCAATAATAATGATGAAGCTCCAAAGCCCCCAGAGTTAGGGGGCGACTGTTTACTAATATTTCAGCTTCCGCCAAAACAGTAAGTAACAACTGATCATTTAGGGTCTGGTTTTTCAAAATGGCCACAACTGTCTTCACAGACCTCTTCAGCCGTGCCTGTATTATTTAATCCAAAAAGTGGTGGCACTACGTATTTCACAAACCGACAACATACGTCCACAAACTGGCACATTTTGAAACATCTATACTCCTCGTAAAACCCGTTTCGAAACCTAATAAGACGCATCCATATGCTGAAATCATCCAATTGAACCAATTCTCCAGCTTCCACAGCTAATCCGGTTCTGCTGACCATTGACTTTCAGGTTGCCATAAAAATTAAGGATCCTTGCATCACCTCGAATTTCGACTCACACACCATTATCTGCTACATTCTCCATCGCCAGTCTGACTTCTTTGGGAAGTCCAAAATTTCTCCAATACATTATGAATTGCTCCATATAAGTCGTCTGAATTGGGATGTCCAGTTCTTCACGAATAAACTTGGTTATCTTCAATTGGAGATGTTTCCAATCCTATAATTAACACAGCTTTGATAGAAACTACCCTAGTCTTTGACATCATAATGTTGAACTAGATGTCACTTCCTCCCCTAGTGGCACAAAGAAATGCGATCGCATAAAATGCTTGCTGGCTGGCGTCACACATGACATGCAGTTGCAATTTTTGACAGTTTGACACTGCAGGTGCTACACTTATCAAAATGATCGCCTCTGAAAACCTATTCCAAGAACTAATGCCATTTTGTTGACATGCCTTCATGTTTTCATCTTAGCCAGTTGCAGCTTTCCGTGCATCCTGAAAGTGGATCCTTCCATGTACTAAGTTTGCTGCAAATCCTAGGGGGTCAAACAAGCTCATGATGAGCTTCAGAAGTTCCCGTTTGTTGGAACCTTCTTCCCTGCAACAATATTTGCATTTAGCCATTCCAGTCTCAATTTAAACTTAAACAGATCACTCTTCTAATCCCAATGAGGTCAAAAAGCTCATTTCCTTTATTTCTATATTTAATCTATTGGCTTAAGTCAACATCAAGTTCGGTCCTTGAATGAAGGCGTCGTTAAGGCTTATTCCATTAGTTTTTACTGTACAGTCGAAGACCAACTGCAGTTTCCCCGATTTATTAAGGTTTCTTCTCCAAAAATGAGGACTACTCTGAAACACTTCTCTCTCATGCTCTTCAATCTTCACTCAGTGTATGGTGAGAAATTCTTTGATCACTGGAATGCTGCCTTTTTGCTTTGAGGCATAAGTTCTTCTGATTTCCACACCATCAATATTACCCAGGAATCCTTAACTTTTTTGGCATACTGTTCTATCAGCCATTCAGCTCACTGACAATAGTATTTTCTTGCAATTAACTATTCCAACCAGAACTGCCTTTTGACTAGCTCATGAAATGCAGTGTCAGGGTCCGCTTCTTACGTGGTACGCAATATGTTTTTCTGGTGGTCCTGTGGTCCATGTGGTCACTCAACAATCTTCGTTTCAATCAAAATGAGGAAATATGGCCTATAAGAATCACAAAACGCGTTCTCCAAATAAGTCCACTTTTTTAACCAGGCTACATGGGGATTCTAAGGTCTTTCTTCATCCATACATTCTCTAACTGAAGTTCCTCAGTCTCATTCGCGCTGTGAATATTCAGAGATACAATTCTAGAAGACTTGTTAACGTCGGACTCTCCTCCTTCCCATTCCAGATGTAGTGAACAACACTCTCCATCCAACTCAAGAAAGTCTGAGATCTCATCGTAAATAATGATAGGACCACACCCACAGTCCAAAGAGGCATTTGTCAAGATAGTGCCTTTTGGACCAATTAGGCTAATGGGAACAATCGTCAGAAAGACTTTTCCAATTATCCCTGATACATCACACCAAACACCTGCTTGACTGCTGTTGAGTTTTTTCCCTTTTCATCTTTACTCAAAGTTTTTTTCTTCCTTTTTGGTTTCTTAGCTCCCAGTCAGCATTATATAACAGGACATGATGATTGATATGGAAGAGATGAGAATGGAGAGATCTTGGCATATTGTACTTAAAGTTAAATGAAAACTGCCAACGTTTTAAGAAAGATTATCTAAAAGGCAAAGTCAACTATTCCTCTATTATGTAGGGGTGTATAGATTTACAATGCGCAGACCACACCTTTAGTAGGTGCAATGAATGACACAAAATAAAAAATTTAAACCAATGTTTAATACCAAAACTATAGTTGTTAAACAATAACTATTACTTACAAGGCAATTACATTGATTTGACAAAATCAAAAATATATCTAATATTTTGCGATTAAAATTAGTAAGTTACTTGAAATCACTAAAATGATCACACCTCTGTTGTTCTCACGTCTTAAAATTACCATATGACCATCATCTGTTTTTACAATTACTGTCAATATTGTTTGTTCAAGAACCAAATTTTTTATTTTTAAAAGCTTTTCTCTGTATTTTTCATATAGGTATTTACTCATAGCCACAAAAAATCTTATAACTACAATTTATGACTTTTCATATGCACATTCAAAGAATCTCTCCGTACATGGGTGAACTCGCAAAGCGTACACTTGAAAGGCTCACCAAAGCCATGCTTTTTTAAATGCTCTATTAGTCTGCGTTTTTCTCTAGATTTATAAGAACAATGGAGGCAACGAAATGGCCACTCTCTCTTATGAATCATCGCATGTCGCTTTATACGATAGCTAAAAGTTGCACTATAATCACAAACAGTACATTTGTAAGGTTTTTCTTTATCTTGGTTCTCTATATACCATAAAAGACCCGATTTCTTATTGCCATATTCTCTGATCGGTTTATTGCTACGAATCTTTAAATGGTTAATCAGTTCATTTTTTCGTCTTGCCTTGTGCCCACAGTGAACACATTCATATGATCGTTCGTGTTTATGACGCTTCATGTGCCGCTGCAAACCATACTTTCGTTTACTGCTATACTCGCATAGTGAGCACCTAAAAGATTTTTCAACACTGAGAGTTATCGTATGTTCAGTTGTTCGTGCGGATGTATACTCACAAGTACAACAGTCAAAATTCTCATCTCTTTCATATGTTGCCAAATCACTTTTATTAAAAATGCTGTAGTTACAAATATGACATTGTGTCAACCTTTCCCCATGGATTTTCTTATCAGACTCTTGCTTTATAGTCTCAAAATTACAACTTTGTCTGGTTGCCATGTCCTCAGATTTACTCACCGTGCTCAGATAAGATTTTTCACTATGTTTTTTCATCTGTCTATTGCTGTGGATTTTCAAATGGTTAACCAGTTCATACGTTTGTTTTGCTTTGTAGCCACAATGAACACATTCATATGATCGTTGGACTTTGTGACACTTCATATGGCGCTTTAAATTATGCTTTTTTGTGCTGTTATACTGACAGAGTAAACACCTAAAAGATTTTTCAAGAGTGTGAGTTACTGTATGTTCAACAAGCTCAGTTTTCTTTGTGGATGTATAGTTGCAAATACAACACTCAAAATGTCCGTCTCCTTCATGTGTTGCCATATGCTTAGTTAAATCACTTTTACTTAAAATGCTGTTGCAAATATGACATCGAATCGACCTTTTCCCATGGGTTTTCTTATCCGATTCTTCCTTTGTAGTCTTTATATTACAACTTTGTTCATGAGTTGGCACGTTCCCTGATTTACACATTACAATCTTGCTGTATGAACAGACACTGCCCTGTTCCTCTTTCTCCTTCACGTGACTGTCGTCTGAGAATGATGCTTCCAGCTTGAGAGTTTCATCTATCTCTATCTTATCAATCAAGAATAGTTCTTCACCTATGAATGCATAAGTGTGCATTAATTAATTAAATCCAAAGTAAAGACTTACTGTCTGTAGACTTGGAATCATATGTTTCTTCTTCAAGGGTTTCTTCTTTAATGTGCATATTATTCATTATGGATATTGTTGTTAATATTTTGAGGTTATGAATAATAATTTACCAAGAATTAATGGAAACCACCATCTTATAATTTATATTACTACAGAAAGAATACAAACTTATTTGCTATTTAGTCAGACCGATGGTAACCTATTTGTTAAATTAAACAAAACAATAACGTTGTGGATAGGCAACACACAGTACGGAATGGCATGTTAAAGAAAATGGTATTCTAAAATGTTATGATACATGACTGAAGGTCTTCAACTGATATTGCCAAAAGAAGGAGATTCACTGAAGCAATTTCTTTCAATATTAATAAACTACAGTTCTCAGCAATTCTGAAAAATAAAAATGAAGGAGAACAATAAATTGGTGGAATTGAGACTATGAGAGCGTTAAATATTCATATGAGAGAAAGTAGAAAAAGAAAAAGAAAACCCCAGTAATCATCCAAGTGGACAAACAAAAAACAGCAAAGTCAAAAAGCAGAGTAAAGTACAAATAGCTCAAAACAGTGGTAACTGTATTAAATGGAGTAAAAGAAACATGGGGGAATATATCTAAGAGGCATCATATAATTAACCCACGATGGAAAAAGTGCAGAATCAACCAGATGAGGTGACTGGCATTGTAGATGACAAAACAATGAGCAGAATTATATTAACACAAAAATCCATTACCTATAAGACTTTTATAACGTAATGGGCTTGCCTTAAGGAACATTCCAAGAATGTAAAATATTCATTAGATTCTAGGAGTCTATTAGAAGAATTTAGTGTACGTATTCCATGAACACAAAAATTTGAAAATATCTCTACCTTATAGAAATTGGAGGTCAGGCTAGATTCAGTAATCTCAAAAAACTGTAGATGATGGCACCAACATTTAACACGATTAATTCTCAATGCACTTCTTGGACTAATCCCTGTATTTCTCCTTAATATATATTTGAGTATGAGCAACAATTAATTCTAGCGCATGCAAACAAAAATGAAAAGAAAATTTGAGAAAAAGAATTTAATTTCAAAACAATTGTAACTAGCAGTGCTTATCCAGGCCTGAATGACAAACTTAATCGCGGAGACCTTAGTCAGCACCTGAACCAGGCGTTATCTTTGTATGAAAATCCTATTCTCAAGCGTTGTGTGTAGATACTGTACCATTGACCGTTAGCGTACTGGGGAAATAAATGTTATTTTCGACCCTTATGCTTGACGAAGGACTCGCAAATGTGTAAAGAACATAAACTCTGTAAAAACACTCCTCAGTGCTCACGTCGAACGCAAGAAGAAAGCGTTTCACGATAGCAATGCAGTTGCTAGAGGAGCAGTTTGTAGCACTTTTGTGATCCATTCGAGCCCCACCTTAAGATTTTTTTACTGTGCACTGTCCGTTTCAAAGGGAGAAAGAGACCAAGTAATACTACCTTCAAAAATGCCTTCTATTGACCGCTACATGGTGGCAAGGCAATGCAACTCAACAAGTTTAGAGGTGACTTATGCACTCTAGATCTAGCTCATGGAGACTTCTGCATGATCACCAAAAATTTCATTTCTGAGATCACTCTTTTACTACTAGGACTAACATATATTTTGATTCAAATCGAAAAAACACCTAAGAAGACCCAAGACAATAGAAAAATCCAGGCTATAGGAAATGGCTCTTATCTAATACTATAGTAACCTAAAGATACTGAAAGAAACTACTCAAAGAAGACAGAAAATGCACACTAACCCGGGATGTTAAAGGTATGCAAAGGGAGAGTGTAATATGAAGACACAACAGAAAAAGTAGTGCGGTAGAGCTTCACCAGTACCCTCTTGGGAGGCCCTACGCTTTGCTAGTTCGCTATAGAAGCGCTCAGGACGTACCCACTCCAAATTCCACCTTTAACCCTGACAACTCACCTGGTCTGTATTTGCCAAACGCTATAAAAGTACACACCTGGGACCTAACTGACACCTTTCATTTCACAGAAACACTGGTCGAGTGTCTAATCTTAACCCACAGTGAGAGCTGCCCTTGCATGGCAATTCCACTTGGTCAGCACTTGATTCCCACCACTAGTAGTAGCTACCCTGACATTGCAATCCTTTCCCGAAAATAGAGTACTACATATATACTCTACCATCAATTAGCATAGCAAAGATTGACCAAATGATTTAGATCAATTGTGGAAAATGTCAATATGTTGTCGCACTATAAAAAAAGTTTCAAATCATTATGCTAAAACAAGGCAAGTTGCCGAGTTAAATCAAAGACACAAAGCACTTTTGACGCTTTGTACATTATTCAGTTCTGAAGTTTAGCACGTTATAGAAACTCCGACACCTGTAATCTTTAAAAAAAAAACACTAAAACAAAAAATGTAATATTACTGTGTGTTAAAGTGATAGTTACTCTAAGATAAGTTTGCTTGAATAGCATTATACCAATAAGTTGAGTCCAAATTATAATCAGCTAGCCAGTCCAAATGGTTAAGGCGCTTGGTTTTAGCACAGCTGAACCCAGGTTCCATTCTGGAGTGACCTACTTAATTACTAATAATAAATAATTGACTACCTACCTTCAATCTAAACAAGGGCTAATAATGTGGTTGCCTAAGGTATCATGTTTGTCACATGGTCCGGTATCAGATGGTACATGACAACTGGACACCGAGGGGAAAAATACAGAAATCTTGATCTTGCCACTCACAGACAATACCTTCTTGCAGAATGCAAAAAGCTTCACCACAGTAATTGCTAAATTACTTTTCGCACATCGTTCAGGGCAGTCTTTATTATCTTTAAATGCGGTAGCATTACTTAGTATAATTTGATACTACTGCAACAAAAGACATTTATGCCAAAACCTATTGCTTACAAAAATTACTATAAAAATGATTTTTCATGTGTAATCATTCTAAATCGAAAGTTTCAATTAAACCTATTGCAGAATAAGTCAGAAGCTTCTGCACTACTGTTGACAGTACAAAAAATTATGTCCTGGAAAACCATCATTGTATATTACTTGTGTCTTCTACGATAAAACTAAAACTTTTCATCTTATTTCATTTTTCAATTTTAATCTAATATGTCAGAACATGGGGTACGTATTTCCAAAGCAAAATTCTCCCCAAAATGGCATTCGTCTGAAATTTAAGTTATCTCATTGTCCTCTTTAGATCCCTCTGATTTCTGCTTTAATGCAAATGTCTGCCTAAAACTAAATGTGAAAATTAAAAAAGCCTAAAAAACAACAGCAAATTTTGAAGGACGGTAGAATTTACTTTATTTTCTAGGTGCTCCCGTCGGAACATATAGTTCTGATAAAAGTGTATTTACTCTTAACAACTTGTATAAGAAACTAAGAAGAACCATGCGACATAACATTTTCATCAGCTAGTACCCAAACAAAGCCCGGCAAAGGCTTGTGGAAAATGGTTTCAGAGTTTTAGCTCTTAATTGTCAATGCAATTAAACACTGCATTATAAATATGTACTCTTTATATTTTTGTATTGAATGGAAACTGTACTCTGTCTATGAGATATGATGATTTATTTGTGATTCAAGATTAGTCATTACTATAATCCAATTACTTTTTTTTTCTTTGGAATGAAGTGCAAGAAATAATCAATTATTTACTGTAAATGTAAATTTTTAGGGATTACACAAATAAAAAAATGCATTTAAAACACCAACAGTATTTAAGACATGTGAGTCTACGATTATGAGTAGAGGCCAAAAACTGTAGTATACTGATTCACTTTCTAATAATAGTCACAAGGTTTATTTCAATAGTTTTACGCACTTCAAGTTATCCAAATATTTCGCACACGTAACATAGATTAATGACTCTTATAACAGCATAAAGAACACAAAAAACAAGATTCATTTACACAAATCTGCACATTTCAAGAATATTTCATTGAAATAGTGAATCCATAAAATTTGTGCTCAGTCTTTTATTGTTTTATAATCATAGAAGTACATTAGAAGATTTTTAGCTACTATGTTGCTTCTTTGTATGACATAAAAACTGTGATTTAGTGAAAGTTTTAAAATTGCATAGAGCACACACAAAATGTGGTTCACCTTTATGCATTTGAATATGCACATTAAAAAGATATTTCCGGGGACTGCTAAACTCACATTCGCCACACTTGTAAAGTTCACCATAGCCATGCTTTTTTAAATGACCCACAAGTTTGTATTTTTGTCTACACTTAAAAGAACAGTGAAGACATCGAAACGGCCACTCTTCTTTGTGAATCATCATATGGATCTTTAAATACGATTTTTTAATTGTACTAAAATCGCAAACTGGGCATCGAAAAGGTTTCTCTTTATGATGTGCTTTCATGTGCCATGTCAAACTCGATTTTTTAAAAGTCTTGTAACTACAAAAAGAACAGGTAAACTGCTGCCCACTTTCATGAATCTGCATATGAATATTCAAGCAATCCCTGCGACGACTAGTAAATGTACAAAGTGTACATTTGAAAAATTCACCATAACCATGCATTTTTAGGTGCTCTGTCAATCGTCGTTTCTCTCTAGATTTATAAGGGCAATGTAGACATTGAAACGGCCACTCTTCTTTGTGAATCATCATGTGGGTCTTAATACATGCATTTCTTAATGTACTAAAACCACAAATGGTGCATTGAAAAGGTTTCCCCCTATGCTGTGTCATTACATGCGATATAAGATGTGATTCTCTAAAAGTCTTATGATTACAAAAAGAACAAGCAAAAAGCTGCTTGCTTTCATGACTTTGCATATGCAGCTTCAAGTAATCCTTTCGCAAAGTAGCAAATGCACAAAATGTGCACTTGAAAGATTCGCCATAGCCGTGGATTTTCAAGTGTCTTATCAGTGGGCGCTTCTCTCTATTTTTATAAGGGCAATGTAGACACTGAAACGGCCATTCTTCATTATGGATCATCATATGAGCCTTGAAACGGTCCTTCTTCCTACTGCTATATTTGCAAAATGAACATTTAAGAAGTTCACTCATAGGCTTATGGATTCTTAAGTGCGTAATGAGTACTTTTTTTCGTCTGGCCCTATAGCCACAATGAAGACACTCGTACAATTTCTGGTCTTTGTGAGTTTTCATATGATCCTCTAAATCTTGCTTTCTTCTACTGCTGTACGTGCAATGTGAACACTTAAAAGATTTTTCAACACTGTGGATTGCCGCATGCTTAATGAAATCTATATTTTGTGTAAATGCGCAATCACAAAACCAACATTCAAATTGTCGTTTTCCTTCGTGCATCGTCATATGGTTAGTTAAATCACTACTGCATAAAATGCTGACTTCAGCATAGGTCTTCTTATCAGGTGCAAGCAATTCTCCTTTTGTAGCTTCCAAATTACAACTTTGCTCATTGATTAATTCGTACGTTCTACTCAGGTGGGGGTTTCCAACTCCATTATTGACGTTTAAACTAGCATCGACAAGTTCATCTCTCTTCTTCACGTAAATTTCGTCCGAGATTAACGGTTCCAACTTGAGAATCTCATCTACCTCAATCTTATCAATCCACAAAGATTCTTCACCTGCAGGCTTACTGTCTGCTGATTTGAAATCATTCTGAGCAGATTCATGTTCTTCTTTAATGTGTATAGCATTCATTATAAATACTGTTGATATAATATCATTGATATTGTATTTCTAACAATTCTAACGGTAAATATTTTTGTCTGCACGCTCTTTATGCGCAAGTCTACATAAAATATGTCATTTTTGTTATTAAACTTTTAATATAGGATGTTTCGAAAATATTAATACAGTAACAAGTAGAACTGATTACAATGTAAGAGGGAGGTGACTTTTCTCAAATTAACCTAGGAGAAGGGAATTAAAAACTCGACCCTGGATATGATGTAGAGAATTCTTCAACCAAAATGTAATTAAAGTTGGTCTTATCAGTCAAACGATATTTTTTGTCCAAGTGGTTAGAAAGTTAAAAAAGTTATTGATCAAAATGTTTGCGGTATTCCGTAAACCTAAAACTATAGGTGAAATTAGTCCATGTAATTTATCATAGCACGACAAAGAACATTATTATTATAAGTACCTTTAAATAAATCAGACTGGATAGTCCCACAAATATAAGTCTAGAAATGTTATATCTGGATTTCTGAGGAACTACTTAACATTCAACATTCTGAAAATTACATAATTACATATCTTACTATTGAGAAGACCTTGGCTTTCATCAAAAAGAGTGATTTGAGTATTTATTTTCCTGCCAATGGTTGTTCCTGCAAGTAAGTAACGTAATTTAAATACATGTCGTACCCCTGGTTCCACAAAAGAGTAATCAGTAGTCACGCAACACCTGTCTTAGTTTTCCATTAAAATATGTTTTTTTTTTTATTAAAGTTGCATCTTCAAAAATCAGTTTGTTCAAAAACCAATATTTAAGTGTTACACGTCACATAGAACTAAAATGTTAAGGAAAGTGAGAGGTTTCCAAGAAGTCTAGATTTGATACTATTGAACTTTGATCTGTAAAACTATTTGAAATGTAAGTGGATGTAAAAAAAAATCTACAATCTGGCTCATTTAAGAGAACGTACCGTGTCGTACTATCTACATTCTGTTAGATTACCTTCTAGAGGGTAATATTACCTAGATTACATTTTAGTTAAGAAAGTCTTTAGGTTATTCCTCTGGTCATTAGTTATTAAAAACTCTTGGATCTTATCTGTTCTTTCATCTTTCCACTTACAGCTTTATCAGTCACCTTATTTGCTGTAACCGTTGACTGGTACAAAAAATTTGAAACACCCTATACTACGCGTGTTGACAGAGGGATTGTTATAACCTATAAAATATCAAGGATGTCTATAATGGATAATACGCTAGTCAAAGAAGAAAAGTGTGATGCGACTCTGGAATCTTCGCACAATTATTTCAGTAAGCTTCACTTTGCACTAATTAATTAGCACAAACTTCATGTATTTGCAGGTGGAGAGTTTCTGTTAGTTGATAAGGTTGACTTGGATGAAGCCCCAAAGTTGGAAACCGCCACGGACGAAATTTACGTGAAAGAGAAAGGTGAAAATACCTACGTCAGTTCGGATTCTGTATCCGAAAACTGCACTAGCGATGCTGAAAAACCTCAGTATTTACTGCGTGGGTACAGCAGCGCAAAAAAGTTCAATTTGGAGGAACACGCGAGGATTCATGAAGAACAGGGTTTGTACGAGTGCCTTCTTTGCGACTACGAGGCGGAGAAAAAAGACCAACTTATTGAGCACTTTGAAATTCACTGTGATGAGGTTTTTAAGTGTGTGTTCTGTGGTTATGTTACTTCTCAAAAAGATTCCATCGAGAGCCACATGCTGACACATACATTTAAGTGTAGTCTTTGTGCTTATACGACCCTTTTGAAAGGGCACTTTGTGAAGCACATGAAGAAACATAGCCAAAAACCTTTTAAATGCTGGTTATGTAAGTATAGCAGCACAAGCAAGGACCATTTGAAGAACCATAAAAAGACTCATAAAGATGAGTGGCGATTTCAGTGTCTTCATTGCGTTTATAAGACTAAAGACAAACGTCGACTAACTGAACATCTAATAATGCATGGTTATGGCGAGTCTTACAAGTGCACACTTTGTGAGTTCACGAGTTGGCGGAAAGACTCTTTAAATTTGCATATGCAAACTCATGAAAATGAGCCGCGTTTTGCGTGCTCTCTTTGCAGTTATAAGACGTTCAAGCGAACGAATCTTTCATGGCATTTGAAGTCGCATGGTGAAAGACCTTTCAAATGTGCTGCTTGTAATTATAGGGCGATACACCGCTCGCATTTGAAGCGTCACATGATGTCGCATAAAGAAGAGTGGCCGTTTCAGTGCCTCCATTGCTCTTTCAAATCTAGAGAGAAGCGCAGGCTTATAGGTCACCTAAAATTGCACGGCTTTGGTGAGTTTTACAAGTGCACAGAATGTGAATTTAGCACTCCGCAGCAAGATTCCTTCAAGGCGCACATGCAGATTCATGACAGCCAGTTGCGGTTTACGTGTGCTCTTTGTAATTATAAGACTTTTACGAAAGGGCGTCTTGTATGGCACAGGAAAAAACAGCACAGCAGCAAGAAACTTTTCAAATGTGCTGTTTGTGACTATAAGGCGATAGAACAGTCTCATTTAAAGCGTCACATGATGATTCATAAAGAAGAATGGTCGTTTGAATGCTACCACTGCTCTTATAAATCTAGAGAAAGACGCAGATTTGTAGAGCATTTAAAATTCCATGGTTTTGGCGAATTTTACAAGTGTGCAAAATGTGAGTTCAGCACTCCTCAAAAAGACACATTAAATTTGCATATGCAGATGCATGAGAGGGAGTTGCGATTCATATGTACTTTATGCAATTATAAGACTTTTAAAGAAAAACGACTGTCATGGCATATGAGGACACGACATAGTGATAAACCTTTCAAATGCACGTCTTGTGATTATAAGACGATACAACGCTTTCGTTTGGAGCGCCACATGATGATTCATAAAGAAGAGTGGCCATTTCAGTGCATGCACTGTACTTATAAATCTAGGCAGAAACACACATTTATAGATCATTTAAAAATCCATGGCTTTGGTGAGCTTTACAAGTGCACAGTATGTGAGTTTTCTCATCAACAGAAATATTATTTGAAGGTGCATATGCAAACTCACGAAAAAGAGCCGCGTTTTACGTGTGCTTTTTGCAGTTATAAAAGCTTCACAAAATCACGTTTTTCATGGCATATGAAGAAGCAACATAGTAGTGAAAAACCTTACAAGTGTACTATTTGCGATTATATGACCATACAAAAATCTCATTTAAACAATCACATGATGATTCATGCAATTAAGTAACCATTTGGGTGTTGTCTTTGCGAATTTTTTGAATACCACATGAACAGCATTTAAAGGCTTACGTTATGGTTTATTGTGATCATACATATTTTATGATATCATCAGTTTAGGAAACTATTCTTTAAATGTATATTGGATATTTATAGAATTGAGCCGCACATTTTATGTTCCCTTTGCTGTTACAAAAGCCCCGTTAAAAGGTACTTAAGAATCCACAACACAGAAAAGTATTGTAATATGACAATGAAATTAAGTGAAAAAAGTTGTTGATATAACTGTAGTTATAAAAAGAAAAAATCCATCATATGGTAGACCAAACTTGTAAGAAGAACAAAGAGTTGGTCTCTGTATACATTCCAGTAACCTAAAGTAACAGTAATTTTAATCGTATAGCAGTTAATGTTACTTATAAATGTTTCTGATTTCGTCAAATCCATGTAATGTTTGTCTAAATCATAGTTTTTGCTTAACAACCATAGGTTTGGCAAGTACAACTTAAAGTCAATTATGTTAGTACAGGGACGTCAATATAAATTTTGATCATTACAAATTAGCATTCAAAATAAAGTTCTTATCATCTATTAAAAAAATTGGAACTTAGAATGACCTAGAAAGGAAGCAGAACTGGAACTGAAATACAACTCGGAACGGAGTTCAATACAGTTGAATTGAAACAGAGGGCTAGAGTTTGGTAAAAAGTAGAGTTGAACCGAAGCTGGGATTTAATCAGAGTTTAAAGCGGCACCAGGAAAAGAAACTGTGATGCATTAAGCTTGGAAATGAAGCCAAGTCACCTGATGTATTGTTAAATCATTTGGTAACAGATTTGCAAGCGAAGGAATTTATTACACAGCAAAACAACTGAATATCAAAAGAAGGTCTTATCTTATACACAAACATGCAAAGATTATTGCAACATCTACTCCATCCTCTGTAATGTTGTTTAGAACTCCCTGCTTTCTCTTGGTTTTATTGCAGGGTTTGATAGGCAAAGCTCTTTTGCAAAACTTATTCTGCTTGAAAGGCTGAGAGGTTTGAAGAATGCCAGATCGTTGCGGTTGTGTGTTTGACAACAATTGGTCAAACAGCAAACCAGATTTTTTTTAACGAGAACTGCAAAGAAAGAAGTCAAAAGAATGAATACTTGATCATCTCTAATCCAATTTAAACTCTGTGAGAGCTTGGTGACCAGACAATGGACTTGAGCACTAGCTGGCAAGGTGCGAATTGGGAACGCCATAGCACAATAACCTGCTACCAAAACGAAGACGTTGTCTATTCAATTACTTCCGTTTACAACGAAAATGGCGGAAGTGATTTACCTCTGTAACTAAAAAGTAAAGAAAAAATGTAAGCGTGTCAAGCAAATAAAAGATTATTTGTAAATTCAGTGTTTAGTGTGATTTATTAGTGGATTATTGAGTCTAGCCTTTCTCTAGGGCAGGCGTACCTTCAAATTTTCTTACTCACAGAGGACCAAGATAAATTATTGTATTGAACTCATACAATTGGCAGAATATTGTAATTTTTTTGTAGGTTTGGATGACCACCCAGCATTTTTTGAATTGTGAGAAGGGCCTTATAAATGCTGCCTTACAAATCAAGATTGAAGATTTAATTATAAGGGACAGCTTTAGATTTTTTAAGACTTCGAGTTCAAAGAGTCTTATAAGCTTTTTCAGTAAGGTTGGTTTCAAGTTTCTATTTAGTTCTGCCTCTTGTTGTGCCATCTATAGTACAAGTTAGAATCTTCTTCCAAATTCTCCCCTTCTCCATTTCTGACATCCGTCTGACTCGGTTGACTCTTATTACTTCTTCCAGTTTAGTTTAATTATACATCTGCCATATTTCCTTACTAATGGTCGATTTTAATTTTCTCCCGGATTATTTCTTAGTACTGTCTTTTCCTCCAATTTCCAACTCGCTTCTTAATGTCTGTACTTCACTCTCAATAGTCATGGTTGGAAATTTATATATCTGGATTTTTCAATCGCTTCTCGTTCACTATTTTAATTTTGTAATAGATATGACCCATCTCTAAAAGTAGTACCCTGTTCTTTAGATTCTTCACATCTTAAATATAAATTTAATATGGTCATCTTCATAAAATGTCCTTTCTTTTTTCTAGTCTAGTTGGGAATCTGGGAGTTTTTTTATTATTTTGGAAGATCTCTGGTTTCTCCAGTCTCATTTTCTTGGAAATTTTAGTTAAAGATGCCTGTCTTGATGTGAAATCAAGTTTCTTTGATTCAACATTATCTTCACTTTGATGTCCATCAGCGGCTGGTGAGTCTTGTTCCGCTGATGTCTCTTTCTGCCACTTGAGATTCTATTTCGCGAGAGAAAGAAGTTGAGGATATCTTTATCATTTATTTATTTCTAATATTTTAACAAATAAGGGAAGTAATTATTTGACTGCAACTTTACGTATCTTTTACCTCTGCTTAGACTCTTTTGGTTGTTGATGCCGCTGATTGGCGGTTAATTCAAGCAGAGCTTTTGAACTTAAAGGGGGTGAGAAACTTCACTTCAAGGAAGTAAACTATGTCGTGTTTACGTCGCAGAACATTCTTCTCAATTTTTTATTTCTAGTCCACTGAATATTTTGAAAAGAATGTTAATGATGATAGTTTTATTAATCAAAAGAATCAGAATGGTATGCTTTTACAACTGGTTTACAACCTCTCTTTATCAGTTATATTAAGACTAAGAATTGTGGATCTAATTAGGGTAATTATTGTCAGTTCTCTTTAATGAAAGATGTTTTACGTTTCATATCTTGGGAAACATCATTCCCCAAATGGACTTTATGTTTTTCTTGTGAAGGATTATGTAGATGAGAAGCTACATATACAATGCCTTGACTCATACTGCAACTTTATCAGCTCGAGTTACTTGGCAAAGTGCCAAAATGATCTAACCATTAGCATGGCGCTTCATACAATCGCCTATTATTCTTTAAAGGTTGCAATGAAAGCTTTAAAATTCACTTCATTGGCCTTAGTCCCAGACAACAAGATTGGTGTTCTTTACTAATCATTCTATGTGTTTTATATGATTCAATCAACGATATGACAGAGAGGTAGCACCTAAAACGACACGGTCTTTTAACCCCCCTCAGAAGCAAACTGACGCGAAAGTTCCTTTCATTGCCATAAGAAACATCTATGAAAAAGGCTGGTCTTACACCTGTCTACAGATTTCTACTACCTACAATTCATCTATCAGCGAAACTTTGAGAGACTTCCTGTATATCTTCCAAAGACTGACTAAATAGACAGAACACCAGCCTCTCTATGATTATCATGTTTAGATGAATTAACTGAGTTACATGTAGAAGGCAATATGGGATGGATGAATACGATCTTCATTTTTTGCTTATTTCCCCAAAAGGACGAAAAGATCTCGCAGACGAAAAAAGTTGTTAATTTTGCGTAGCTTGAAAGAAGGCCAAGTGTTTGTCAGAGAAATTGTTCTAAGCCGATCGATCATTTTCGGGAACGTGAGAGAAGAGGTAACCATTCCTCCCTATTTAGAATTAATTACGGTGATTAAGTGTGTATACTGCACCTTGGTTGGCTGTCCATTGTCTCGATCGATCTAACGCACCTAGTTGGGCTTCGCTTGGATGCGCTCCAAGACCAGATCGCCTATTCCATTATATCAATTATTGGGTACCGCTGTACCCTTGTGTCCTTAAGTTCTTGGTTATGCCGATTCGCCGGATTGACCTGTGGATAAAAAGGCGGCCATAATCCAATGCCCGGACGTGTTAGCACGAGCCTTGGGTATCCAAAACGGTCGAACATTGCGCTCTTCAGTCAGTCTGCAATATCTTCCGTGGTGGCCATATGGACAGTGGCTGCTTCGGTATAATGGTTGCACGAATTCGTGACGACCAAGACCTTTGCAAAATCCAGGGCCAGCTGCCGTGGGAACCCGTTCTTGGGTACTGTAGGTGTGATTCGTATTTGGGGAGCCTCCTTAATGAAATCCCTTGTGACGGAAGTGGACGACTGTCGCTTGATAGCTAGGTTTCTAGGCCTCTAGGGCAAACCTTCTACGGAGAAGGGCAAGTCTATCTTGCCCAGCATTTATTGATTAGTGGAGTTCGGCCTCTCCCGAGTGACTGAACTACAAATCGTGCCTCAGGTTGTGGGTAGTTTCCATATCCAGTAGTACTGCGAGGGGCGAGTCTGTCTTAAAAGAGGGGTCTCCAGACACAACAACTCCCGGTTTATCAATGTGATGACGACGGCATCTTCCGGCCACAGCAGAAGTGTTAGGAGCCCGCCTCTCTGCTATAGAATCCGCTCGGAATGAGCAGAAAGTGCCATCGAAATTGCGAAGCTCCGACTTAGGTCTGGATGAATTAGCTCAACCAATACTACCAGCTGTTAGTCGATGTTTAGTTTCAGCTGTGTTTCCAACTTTTTCTTGATGGTTAGGAATAGTTAGACGCTCTTGGTGGGATCTTCTAAGAGATCGCCAGTGATAGGGGGTCTCGTACTTCTGCTATAGCTAAGTAAACACCTCGAAAATCTTAACGTGGTTTGGGTTAAGCCAGGACTGGGTTATGTAAATGAGAGTTAGTGGTATGGTCGCATTATTTAGCAAGCAAGATTACACGATGACGGGTAACAGTAGGTACCTAAAATATGACAAAAAGAAACAGTGATTTAATACCCTTAAAAACGGTTAACTTTGAATGCAGACTTCATTGGAGTGGCTTAAAACTCATCGCAATGCCTTGTGGAGTTGTGGAAGTCAAATTTGTTGAGTGGACTCCGCAACCTGCTCAGAAATCTTCTAGCTCATCTGAATCCTTAAGCTGCACAAGGCCCGAGTGGCATTCAAAATCGTGTGTTGCAAATTCTCTCCAGGACGGTGGTCGTTTGCTTCACTGTCGTCACAAAATGCCGTTCTCTGCCTCTACCACTTCTCGAGTCCATGGAAGCTGACAGACGTTATCGTGCTCCCCAAGTCAAAAACTTCCCCAAGACTATCGCCCAATAAGTTGTCTGCTAACCGCAGGAAAGCTTGTGGGGAGAGTGATACTAGTCAAAGACTTCCAAGTCAGTTTTGATTCTGCTCCAGCCACACTGCAACCCTTTAGCTTCTCAAAGTATCGAAACGCAACATTAAGGGCTATACCAAAAAGAATGTAGTTTTTCTCGACGTGGCTAGGGTCTTCGACAAAGTGATTGGCCTTTTCTTTCCGAAAGTTAGTTCCAAGGATGAGGCCAACGAGAAGGCGAGTTTGAGCCGGCTTTATCCTGTCACTGACGTTATATATCTTGTACACCTGAGACATGCGGATGTCTTCCATTACTGAACATCTTTTGTGACTTGCCGCCTTTCAGAGGTCGATGAAAATGGTGGAGAATGAACACCAACCCGGAGAAGAGTTCAATGGCCCTATTCTTAACTAAAAAAAAACCAAGATAGCTTAGCGAATTTCAAGATTTTTGGAAAAAAGATACCCTGGAAGGAGGAAGCCAACTACTTCGGGGCAATTCTAAATAAGAGAGCGATCTAGAGAATCTCGTGTTGATAAGCTCTAGGTCATTCGGAATGTGGCCTTTAGGGCCTTCTTTGACAGCCTGTATTTCCTGAGAAATCACGACCTCCATCGTGATGTAGATATTCGTGCCATCTAGGAGTTCATCTCCATCAGCGCTTAAGAGTTTTACCAGAACATATAGGAACACAATAATCTTTACAATTGTCTTATATAAAGACAATAATTACCTTTATCATTATATATGTGACCATAAAGAGGCGCCTCAAGAAGCTTCATTGGAATCCTAAGATCCGTTTTTAACTTTCTATATAGATGCGAGATTTCCAACAATTTAGCTTTCAGCGCGCTGAAGAGCTATACAATAGGTTTGTTTTCTGAAATGAACCTTCAAGAATTTGTGCTTGTGAGGTTGGAGATCTCTCTGGTACGATTTTCAACAAAAGTTCCTTAGGAAAGTGCCGCACTGTAGTTTGTCTAACAATAAACAAGGATCTTCGAAACTTCAATAGCTGTTTTAATATTATGTAGTAGTGGACCTAGGAGGGGAGAGGTATTTTGGATCTTCTTGTCCAATCCATATATTATGGAAGCTTTTTGCGATATTGGCGAACATTAAGAAATGAACTGGAACTCCATAATGCACCCACTAAATAATATGCTCTACTTCCAATTGCGCATCTTCAGGCAATAAAAGCAAAGTATCCCTCAAGAATTCCGGATGCAATACAGGTCATTGAGAAAGAACGACTAGTTCAACTAGCTTGACATTTACAGGCTTTCGACTTTTGGTATTAAGATTTAAGTGATCAAAGTTAGAATTTTCATAGCTGAAGTTACATAAACATCCGAGCTTCAGAGATGATAGGAATGAGCAATTTCTTCCAGGGGATGTTGTCATTCTTAGTAAAGATGTTCTTGAGCTACAATGAGACGTTATCTAAGTGTTTGTATATAAACGGTTTAACATTGAAGTTACCATTCCGTTATACATCAACCACAATTCTCATGGTGTCCCCTAAAAATTGGCGACACAACGGACTACTGAGGCGTTGTAGGAGAACGACAAAGACATCTCTCTGGGGCGGTGGACTTTCACAAACAGATCTCTCAATTCATACAAACGATGAAGCCGTGGAAAACTCTTAAGCCTAACAGAATCAACAACGCAGCATTGTTTCGCCTCCAGCGATTTAGACTTGGGCGCCATTCTTAAGTTGTGGAAATTTATTTTGGAAGATCAGGCCGTTATCTCTTGGTGGCGGAAAGATTACCAAAGGTTTCACAATAGCATATGGTCGCAGAAGTCAATTTTCATTTCGTCTGAGTCTTTGATAAGATGTCTAATTTTCCTGCTCACTGTTCCCGATCAATTCTGGCAACAGATGGTCTATGGTTATGTTACTAAACTCGCTTTAGCCTTGGGGGCACGCGGAATCAAAGAGGAACTATACAACATAGAAGACTGACTGATGTTTTGTGTATTGTGATAACCTGTAGACAATCAGAATCTCCAAGAAAAATAATCTCGAGTGTTCATAAACAATAGGTAAATTTTGTGGAGAAGGTAGCAAGTAACAGTATCCATCCCCTAAACTCTTATCTAACTAGCAAAATCTCGTGAATTTCTAACAAGCTTCTCTATCACTCTTATAGTTATAAAAGCTACAAATAAATAAATTTTCATTTACTAAAATGCTGTATTAAAGTTCTTGAGCATACTTAAAACTAAATTCTTGGAAATATTGCATCCACGTGGAACAATTGGTACGTCACACACTATGAGACGTTAAAAACGGATCTTAGGGTTCCAATAAAGCTTATTCATGTGCGTCTTTGTGGTCACATACATAATGAGAAAGGAAATTATTGTTTTTACATAAAGCGATATTTTATTTCGGGCAAACAATCAGTTTCCTGATATGGATGTTGAAAGTCAGGTTGGTTGATTCTTCCAGGGTCCAAGAAAGTCTAAGAGCTGATAAGTTATACGGCTATAAAAATTAAGTGGGGGAACTTGGACTCTAAAATTTGTATAATTCTCGACATACTCTGATTCTTTTTAACTGTAGAACTGTATAATTTTTTACTAGCGCTTGCATAGATTCTAGAGTTCTTACCATATATTGAAGGTAAAGCTTTTATCCTTTATTAACTTTTAATTTAATTTAATAATTAATGTCAACGATATGAGAAAACATCAAACCACAAAACAAAAAATACGGCATAATGTGTTCTATGTTCATACTGGACATTTTATATGAAAAATTGACGATGATGATTCCTTGGTCCACCCCTTTACCTCAGTCCTCTTAATGTGACCTGACATGGATGACAAATAGCCGTACAGGCCATCTCCGTACCGCCTCGCAGGGAAATCACGGTTTTGCGCGTTTGCCAGTCTCAACTCTTGAGTACTGAGCCAGATGAACTCTTGGATGGTAGAAAAATCCGCATCACGATGGATGCCCTGATTCTTTATGAACAACAAGACGTCAAAGATTGAGCTTACGCCCAATTCTGGACGACTAGTTATACTTATCCATTATTACCCTGAAATAGTTGATTTCCTCCTCCCAGGGTATCTTTTTTCCGCAAATCTTGAGATTCGCCAATGAAGTGGGTTTTTGGTGAAGGACAGGATCGTTGAGCTCTTTTCCACCAATCTTCTAAAAGGTCGAAATAATCCCGGAGCTGTTCACAATGAGGTATGTCATCTGCGTACTGAGACAAAGTAATGGAGGGTGTTGTCCGCATATCTCGGATGTAGAAGTTGTATAACGTCAGGGACGTTTAACTTGAAATCTCCGAAGAGAAAGGGTCAGATAAGCTCTATCATCAATAGCGAAATTGTAGTGGAGCCCATCTTGTACACTGCTCGAAAAATGCTTTTTGATATAGCCCTTAACGACGCGTTCCACTACTCTGAGAAGCTAGAGTGTTATGGAGTGGCCGGAGCAGAATAAAAACTGACTCTCCAGAATCAGTTGAAGGTATTTGATAGCTGTCCTCGAGAGCTTGTGTATCACTATGGTTCTACAAGCTTCCACACGGTTGACAGAAGACTTATTGGACGACCATAATGACGTCTTGTCACCTTCCGAGGGCCCGGAAAGTAGCAGAGGCGGAGGACAGCATTTGTAATAGCAGTATCGCAGAATATTACAATCTTGAAGAGAACTTGCCATCCGAGCCTTGTGCTGCTTAAGGGTTTATATGAGCTAGAGGACTTCTGAGTAGGTTGTTGAGTTCACTCAACAAATTTGACTTCCAAAACTTCACGAGCCATTGCGTTGAGTTTTAAGCCGGTCTAATGAAGTCTGCATTCATATTTAGCCGTTTTTAAGAGTATTAGGTCACTATGTTTCTTGTTATATTTCAGGTATCTACTGTTACTTGCTTACCAAACAAAGCGACCAGACCACTAGCTCTCATTTACATAACCCAGTCCTGCCCTGAGCTTAAGCCAAGCTAGCTGAAGATGTTCGAGCTGTTTACTCAGCTACAGTACACAGGCGACCTGTTAGAGGATGTGGAAGCATTCCTAGTCAAGGTTGAAAGACAATAGCAAGAACTATCTCCAGGGGGCCGCTACTGCCCTAGGCTCAGGTAGCGCTTAGTCCATCTTTGACAAAAGTTTTTGCGCGGGAACTTCGAGGGAGCGTCTCTGTGTACCACTCTGAACCGAACGTCCTTCAGGGACACGTAGAGGCCCACCAAGAGCGTCTAACTATTCCTAACCAGCAAAAAGCAGTTTGCAACCCAGCTGAAACTGAACATCGACCAACAACTGACAATATTGGTCGAACTGATTTATCCAGACCTAAAGTTGCAGTTTCGCATTTTCAAGAGCGCCCCCTGTTCCTTCAGAGCAAATTCTACAGGAGAGGGGCGGAGACTCGGCCCACGCCTGGCTACAAGGGTATCCTAACACACCTACTGTGGGCGAGAAATGCTGTCACCATCACATTAATAAGTCAGGAGTCTGGAGTGACTTCTCTTTAAAAACCACTAGAAATGTGATTACAAATTGAATGACCTCCATCCGAAATCAGCAAAATAAAGAAACACCAGGAAGCAAAACTTTTTCAAAAGAGTAAAACTACCAAATCCCAATCAAAGGCTAGAGAACAAGACAACGAAGCAGAACAAAAAATTAGAAAATAAACGGAAAGGTCAACACCATGCAAGTAAAAATACTCATCTGAGCAAGAAAGGGAGGCCAATTTCCAAAAGTGGACAATCTAAAGAACAGAATACTTATATCAAAGGTGATTTCTCATACTACTTTAATGTTTAGCTTTCGTGGAATGCCACCCTGATCATAAAGAGTAAAGTGGAGTTGAAAAGAGCAATGAAAATTTTCCAAAAAAATAAATACGAGAAAAACCAAATGTATAGTGTGAGACGATAATGACTTTAAGGTGGCATATAAGACAATTATGACTTATCACAGCAAGGCATAGATATTAAGAACCAAAAAAAAAATGTATTGGTAAATTAAAGAAAAGGTAGTCAAGAAAATAGTTTAAGAAAAATTAGACCGCTGATGGAAACGCTAAGCGTAACTGCTGTTCCAGTTCCGCCTTTCCTGACTTCTCTCTGGTGTTATAACAGAAAAATCTCTACTACTTTATTTTAAACTAATTATCAACACAAGAATTTTCATTACATGCAACATTCAAGGTTACAAGATTTTCATAATGATCCACACTTACTGATTTGTAGTAGTCGGTACCTTTTGAGTAGCAACATCTACAAATTGTGTAGATAAATAACAATGTAAAATTCTTGCCTGTACAGTGTTATGTTCTGCAAAGGAAGTAGGGTATCAAATAAAAGTTTTCAATGGACATTTTTCAAGTTTTATTTAAAATAGGATGCAAAAATAATTATCATGAAGAAGTCCAAAAATCCTGCGTGCATAAATAATGTTCAAAGTGAAAAACAAAGGAAAACAATGAGTCACAGTCCATTAATTCATGAAGTTTACAATATGCTTAGTTATCTTAGAACGCGTCTTTGAATTTTCCTTCATGGTTGGCCAATGTTAGCATACAGGAGACGAGGTGGTTATATCAGAACGCAATGCTCTGAAGTGATGGTCACCATAATTGGTTAAAATTGGTGCACTTACTTACCAACATAACATATGAGGACTTTAAAGTATTCATCTCCACCATATGGGGTCAGTCGGGCAAGAATTGTCTCACCGACAGAAACTTTGTCAGCACAATTGATTGTTCTCGGTGACTTCAAATCTCCACATACAACTCTTTTGAAACCGATTTATGATTGATGTGGTTATTAGCAAATTGCTTGATGCTAAAATTCCTCCACTAGATAAAGGATGTGACTAGCTTGTCAGAATCCAGAATTCTAACTTTTTTAGACATTTTTTTGTTGAAGCTCCGGCTTCAGTATTCCTAAATTCCGCAAACAAGTTGAAGCGGCTTGTCTTAAATTAGATTAGGGCCTTTAGATAAACAACTCGGTCGCTGAAGAGTAGCTGGTTATGTAAGATAAGGTTGCTGGTGATTGCAAGAAACAGCCAGTTCCTCTCCAAATTCAATGAGTCTTCTTTCTGAATACTATATCATTGTTGACTTGGCCATTTCACGTACATTGCCTTTGGTGATTTTTTCCATTACTTGTGATGATGTTCCTTCACCAATTTCAATAGTACAACGGAAACGTCGGGCAGCAAAGTAATACAATCATTTGTTTTTCATAATTTCTATTTTTACTGTTCTAGATGTGTCATTTGTCAGAACAATCCTGAAAATTTTCGGAATGAAAGCAAATGTTCATCATCCTTCGGGCATATGGTTGCCGAAACAGATAATATTTGCTACCATATGTATTCATTACTCTTAAAAATTCTCTCTAAACATAGTTTTAATAATTTTCAGTGGCAGCTTGGTTATGAAAAACATTCTACTTTCTACTTTTAGTACAAAATACGCTCAACAAACTAATAAAAAAGTGTTTCACCAGCTATGTCTTATGTAGGTTTGCATCTATTTAAGAATGCCAGGGTCAAAGCTTCAAGTATACTCAATTCTGCAGTTATGCTGTTGTATATGTCTTAAGTGATCATATTTGAAGAAATTCATGTGATCCATCCCTTTCATTCTCAAAAGTCCTGGTAGAAGCGCTATTCGCTTTGCTACTAATCCCGTGCATATAGGAACGGAAGCAATTTTCTACCTCTAGAATTAATAGGAAGATTCTAAGAGAAGCATCAGCTGCGACAATACATACAACAGTCTCTTTACCTCGATGACTAACAAGAATACAAAAAACTATCTGCTGCTGTCAAAATCACCCTTAAGAGAAATTGGAAGAACAAGTTGGAAATCCTTGATATAACCATTAAATTTATTCTTGAAGACGGTGGTTTCGTCTATACCACTGTAGCTAGGCCTATGCTTTTAATTCACTCCAAATCATGTCTTATTGGGAAAATAATATCAAGCTTTCATTTTAGATGTATCAAATGTAATTACAAAACCTATAGTTGTTAAACAATAATTATTATTTATATAAAAAAACACGTAAATTTATCAAATCAACATATCTAAGTAATGTTATAACTAAGATGTGGTTAAAGTCACAATGCCTTTCAAAACTGCTGAATGTTTGAAATAGTACTCTTTCGTTGTTTTTACAAATTTCATGTACTATACAGCACATACTTCACAAATATTTTTACAAACTACAATTAAATCAACATTGTAGGTCAAGACCAAAATTATTTTTCAAGTTTATTATTTAGATGACTTTTCTGTAGTGTGTATTTTTGGGGGTTTCAACAACTTAAGCACAAAATATGTGGCTCATTTGTATAATTGCACATTCAAAGAATATTTCTATAAGCTGATAAAATCAAAATACACTATAGCTATACAATTTAAAATACTTTTCACGTTAAGTATTTTTTGTCTTCATGAACCACCATATGCCTGTTCAAGTGAGATTTTTGGATTGTCTCATAATCACAAACATTACATTTGAAAGGTTTTCCACTGCCATGTTGCGTCTTCATATGCCATGAATAACGGAATTTTGTACAAGTCTTATAATTGCAAAGAGAACACTTAAAACGCAGCTCACTTTCATGATTTTGCATATGTGTATGCAGAGTATTTTTCCGTGGATGAGTGAATTCACACTGTGTGCACTTGTAAAGCTCACCGTAGCCATGCATTTTTAAATGCTCTACAAGTCTGTGTTTTTCTCGAGTTTTATGAGAACAGTGAAAACACTGAAACGGCCACTCTTCTTTATGAATCATCATGTGACGCTCCAAATGAATGCGTTGTACTGTCTTGTAATCACAAGACGTACATTTGAATGGTTTTTCATTATGTTGTGTCCTCATATGGAACAATAGTCGCTTTTCATTAAAAGTCTTATGACTACATAAGGTACAATGAAAACGTAACTCGTTTTCATGAGTTTGCATATGCAAATTAAATGAATATTTGTGTGGACTACTAAACTCGCACTTTGCACACTTGTGAAACTTACCAAAACCATGGAATTTTAAATGGTCTACAAATTTGGATTTCTCTCTAGACCTGTAAATGCAATGAAGGCATTTAAATGGCCACTCATCTTTATGAATCATCATGTGACGCTTCAAAGAGGATTGTTGTGTCGCCTTATAATCACAAATTGCACATTTATAGGGTTTTTCACCACTATGTTTCATTTTTATATGCCACGTAAGACGTCCTTTCAAGAAAGTTTTATAACAACAAAAAGAACACGTAAAACGCAACTTGCTCTCATGAATGTGCATATGCGTATTCAAAGAATTTTTCTGTGGAGTACTAAACTCACATTCTGTGCACTTGTAAAACTCGCCATACCCATGTATTTTTAGATGATTTACAAGCTTGTACTTTTCTCTAAACCTGTAACAGCAATGTAGGCACTGATATGGCCACTCTTCTTTATGAATCATCATGTGACGCTTCAAATGTGAGCGTTGTGTCGCTTTATAATCACATGTGGAACATTTAAAAAGCTTTACACTACGTGACTTTAAATGGCATGAAAGATTCGTTTGTTTGAAAAGAAGGCACTTGTCTACCGGATCTTCATTAATCTTCACACAGTCCTCCAAACTGAACTTTTCTGTGCTGCTGTACCCACACAGTGAATAATGGGAAGCATTTTCACCTTCACTAATGAGGTTTTTCAAAGCAGAATCCGAACCAAAATTAATATGTTTATCTCTCTCCTTCACGTGTATTTCTTCAGGGATTGACGCTTCCAACTTCGGGGTTTCATCTACTTCAACCTTATCAATACACAAAAACTGTTCGCCTGAAAATTCATGGTTGTACTAATTAAAGACAAAGCAAAGATTTGCTACCTGGTGATTTGAAATCATTGTGCAAAGATTCTGCAAACGTATCACGCTTTTCTTCTTTAATATGCAAAATTTCCATTGTGGATGCTATCGAGGTGTTTTGTGGTTGATTACTCCTTTAACAGGGCTCTTGTTACACAACTCATGTAACCAGTACAATGTTTCCAGGCTTAAACGTGTTTATAATTCTAAAGGCTCTTGGTGGGCCTGGAAATTGATTTAAGCTTAGAGTGAATAAAACTATTGAGGGTACATTGTGTAATACTTATGCCCGTTCTTGTCACATTTTGTGCAAAAGCAGGCGTACCAATCGCTACTTGAAATTTTTTACCTTTCCTTGAGCATAAATTGGTCTTATGATTTAGTTTATTTTTTTAATTATAAGTAACTTAAAATATGCATTATCGATTTATGGGAAATTATTGTACCAATTAATATGCAACTTAAATATTACTATGCCCGCACGCTGGCTCTTTGGGTAGAGAAGCAATGCTGGGGACTACTAGAATTTAACTGGCAACTTTATCTAAAGTTATTAACGCACCAGTCTCGTGTCAACCCCCAGAGAATCTTGTAGAACAGGTAATATACAAGTACCTAATGAAAATAATAGAAAACCTTGAGCTAATCTGGAGAATCAGTTCGGTAACCTGTTTTGATTAGCGCTAGTAGTTGTTAGTAATTTACCGAACATCCTGTATAGATATGCTAAAATAGGCAAAGTAATTCTTCTAACCTCGACGTTCCCAATGGATATTGTAAACATCAAAAAAGAATTCGTCAAAGAAGAAATATTTGATGAGTTTGCGGAACGCTCGTACAGTGATTTCGCGTTAACTGAGGGTAAACTGCTACTTTACATTTAATTCAACTGAGCACACGCTAAATGTGCCTTCAGGTGAAGATCTTTTACCAATTGGTAAGACCGACACGAATAAAATTGCCAAATTAGAATTTCCAGCCATCGAGGAGGTTCAGTTAAAAGGGGAATACGAAGATGCTGCAAATTTCAGTGTGATCTTCGGCCCAGAGCGCAAGAAACACCAATGTACACTTTGCAATTACAGGAACTCACATAGGGGTAATTTAAACAAGCACCTGCTGACCCACGAACAGCGCTTCAAGTGCCTGTTGTGCGATTTTAAAACTACTCATAAAAGATTTCTTGCAGCTCATATAAAAACTCACCAGAATCCAAAGCTGTTTTATTGTTCTCGTTGCTGCTATACTAGCGTTGATAAGGATAATTTAAAGTGCCATAAGACAGTTCACGCAAACGATCGGCCATATGAGTGTTTGCAGTGCGGATACAAGGCAAAATTGAAACACAAACTTGTTGTGCACATAAAAATTCATAGTAATAAGAAGCCTTTCAAATGTGCACTTTGCGATTTTAGCAGTTCAAGGAAGCAGAATTTAAAGGACCACATGCTGATACATGAGAGCGAACCAATGTTTAAGTGTGCACTGTGTGATTTTAAAACGTTTAAAGAGTGGCGCCTTGCGTGGCATATAAAAATTCACAGCGATGAAAGACCTTTCCAGTGCAAACTCTGTAGCTACAAGACGTTGACAAATTATGGTCTAAACCGGCACATGATGGTGCATGCAAGTGAGCGACCATATGAATGTTTCCAATGTGGTTACAAGGCAAAATATAAAAGCAATATTGCGATACACATTAGAAATCATAATAATAAGACTTAAAAAAATGATCGTCAGAACTTTCTCTATATTTTCGTAATGTTAAATTAATTTTATATGTATGAAAAAAGTGTTTTGGGTTTTGATGCAGATAGACCCAAATTCAATCCGGAGCTCCAAACTGCAAGCACTAAAAATAATTGAGTACCTGCTTTCAATTCAAACAGACTAATAATGCAGTTTAAGGTGTAGCGTGTGCTACATGGGAGATGTTGAGGAGTTGCAGTAAATATATGGCCTTTATTTTCACAGGTCGTACCTCAGAATGCATCATTAATCAGAAATATAAAAATATTGGGCCTGTATTTATTAATGAAAAAATTGTAAGTAATTGAAATTGCAATAAATTAATTGCATAATTTCTTGTAGACATTGTTTTATGTTTACACTAATAAACTTTGCGTTATTAAATTCTCAAATGAAGCTAGGTAGTCGATAAGCCATGGAAGTTAACAAAATGCAACCCTATTTGAATTAGAAGTGGAAGCAACCTTCTGCCTCTAGAAATAAAAAGCGAATTCGTAAAAATGCGATGCAACGGCAAACACATTGATCAAAAAAGTTAGCAGAAGTATTGCTATATAAGTTGATGAATAAGCTAGAGAATCTCAACATTGTTCACAATTCCATTCGTCAAGGTCAGAAGAAACCATTAATTCCTGATTGCCCCTATTACAGGTAAAGCCAGAGCCTTTACTGACACTGTTAATTGGATTTTAACTGCACTAATTTTACTGATACCAATTTATAGATAATCGCCTGTAAGTAGGAACTCCACCTCAATCTGTTACGTCCTTGGATTCTAGCTAAATTTTTCAAGATACGAAAACACAGGAATGAGTCTCGATTAACTGATTAAAAGCAGGTTTGCATTTTTTACAACTTGTAACTCCGTCTCTGTCTGTCTCCCTTAAGGTGTAGCACCACATAGTCACTATCAAAATCATTTTAGGATCTATCCCGTTACCAATTAATTAAGCAGTCCAGGTGCTTTTTGTTTTACAGAAATCTCTCGTCTCCCAAGACTGTTCTGTTTCTGGCATTCTCTGAGGGGTATCAACAAACACTTTCTGTGATTTAAACAACGTAATACTATTAGAAAGCTCATTAGAGTCTTTCCTAATAGTGTGGCGACTATAGAAGAGCAGGTGAACAGTTTCAGATTAGTATGATTCCCTAAGAAGAACATGACAGTGTCGTATTTTCCAGCAAAAAGATCACTGTTGGAATGACTTTGCACAACAAGAGTGTAGTTGACAAGGCCAAAACTGCAGACTCCATAAAGAAGGCCATGAGCATCCAAAAAGGCTGCATAGATACCCCAAACTCGCCAGTAAAGAAATAGCGCCCTTATGATTCCTTTGAATCATCTTTCAATGAGAACTAGGACTTTTCTCAAAGTACCAAGTTAAAAAAAGGGCTAACCAACATTCTTAGTGTTTTTCTTTACTAATCTAATGAGGTTAACTTACACATCACGTGTTACAACCCTGTCTTTCCAAAACCTAGGCTTATCCAGTTAAATGTTTCGACCACCACGACTACAACCTTTAGCACACCAAGGTCTGAAGGCCGCTTTGGGATGATTTTAGAACGCAAATGGGTGTCCCACAGAAACAGAACATCAAGCAAACCCATAAGAATACTTCATTGCTTACGTTTGTAGTATCAGGAGGTTAGACTGCAATAGAATTAAAAATAATGCACTGATAACCGCTCATAATGTGATAATGGATAAAAGTAAAAGGGAAATGATATTAACTTTTGAAAAACTGCAACAGGGATGTGAGAATTGGGGACAGAAAACAAATGAAGTGAAGTCTAATTTAGGTATAAGCAATGGAAGTGATGAAGCTGAAGAAGAAAACAATAAAATTAAAGATAAGTGTAAGGTTGGCGTAGTTTTCAAAAGTTCTTCAGACAACGACGTTTCTGCAACTATCATTAGACGCATCTTCCATAAGTTATCAGCAAAAGCGTTCAAGGACTCACGTTCCCACCACTTCAGGCTTGACCTTGACCTCACATTGTGATCATAATGGCTAGAACTTCAGTAAGTGAAGTAAAGAGATCCTCCCATTGATGATAGTCTCCTTATCATATTTATTTATTCAACCCATATATCAAGAGGCTTTCACTAATTAATTCTGGAATTTGTGGAATTATCAGGCTGGGAAACTTCTGAAATGTTTAGATTATTCACGGCTTAAACGTCTTTCTTTGTATAAGAATATTCTACACAACCAAAAGGCGTATATTGGTCTGTAAAAATTGGTCAGTTGATTTCACGGTAAACTGATAGAAAACTTAAAAAGGCAAAACGATTAGGACTGAATTTTTTCATGAAATTTAGTTTCCTTTTTGTGAAATTCAGTCCAGCTGTTTCATCAAATCTCACGCTCCTATTACTGCTTAAAGTGTAGACAAACACCTTCAGTGATTTTAAAGAGCCAGTCGAAGTTATGCCCTACTAGTATCTACGAGTGGTACAATGCTTAGGCAAGAAGAAAACCAATAGTGCAAAGTCTAGTGTATTAAACGACCATAACATCTGTCCTTTTATTGATGATCCAGCTCACTGGATTCTATTTTGGATTGTGGCGGTTTAGAAGGTGTATAATAAGCTATTAACATGTCTTTACATTTTATCAGTGATTTAAAAGAGGGAATTACCTGCTGCAGCTGTATTAGTTCAGTGAAATGTGATAGGCAAAGCCTGATTCGGCTCACCTTAGTTAGCTGCTCTTAAGATAGCCACGATCTCGGGAATCTGTAGCCTCAAATATCAACAGTTTCAATTAGACACCTCTTCTTTAAGGCATGATGCACTCTCCGAGCCTTGAAGCATGCAGCTAACTCTTTTATAATTTTGTCATAAAGTAAACTCATTTAATATGTCACAAAATTACTTTTAAATATCTCCCAAGCCTATCGTTCTTATTTTTCTCACACCTGGGACACTCGTCATTGTTAATATCAAATATTTCTATATTTTATGATCTGAAGTGTAATTAACATACCCGAATGCTTTTACTACTGCAAAAGTCTTCTAACGTACTGACCGTTGTTGCTAATTACCATCTGCAGTGGTACTTATTTTAAGTTCACTTTATTATGTGCCTTTTCTACAAACCTTTGCTGTTCCAATTGCAGGTTACTAAATTCATAACTGTCTGATACGATAGTCTCTTTTCATAAGCCATTGAGTGCGAGTTGTGAGAATCATCTGCAAAAGTCGTATGACCACTTCGCAGTGAGTACTACCAAACAAAGGACTAATATGATTTGTAATTCTTCCAATTCAAGCCAATGATTGCGTTACGATATCTACCGTAAAAGCTTTTGGAATAATTCCAACAATCAATCGTTTAGCCAATATGTACCACACCTGTATTCGTTGTTCCCAATGATGTAGACACTACATGTAAAATCATTTTATCATTTGTTTTTCTCCATTAAAATCCTAAAACTCAGTGCAACCTTACTTTAACTAATATACAGCCTCACTAGAAAAGTCGAGATTTTTAATACACCAAAATCTGCAGTTTCATTACCTGGAAAACTTCTTTGGCCTTACCAATATATGAACAAATATGCAAATTATTAAGGAACTAAATATAGCTCCTTTGAGTCGCTTTGAGTCAATGGGTATACTTTCAAATAATGTTTTTATTAACAATTTCAGCACAGCCTAAAAAGTGTACAGGTTACTTTCTAACAAGAGTTTTTACTTGTTTCGTCTCCATGGGTCTTCATGTGATCAATCAAATTGCTCTTTATTGAGCTGCTATAATCACAAACCGAACATTTGTTCGATTTGCACTCAAACAACTGTTCGCCCACGTGACGTTTCATATGCTGCCTCAAGGTCCACTTTCTTGATGCACTGTAATCGCAAATCGAACAGCTAAAAGATCTCTCGTTACCATGCAACTTCATATGGCTTATCAAGTAGCTTTTGTTAAAAGTTTTATATTTGCAATAAAAACATTCAAAGCGCAACTTTCTCACGTGGGTCATCATATGCATGTTCATACTACTTTTTCTTGTAGCTTTCTACAATGGGTGCACCGAAAGACTTTCACTAGTGTGAATTTTTATGTGGTCTATGAGGTGGCCTTTTCGGTTCATTTTAAAACCACACCTGAAGTATTCATACGGGCGTTCGTCGTTATGAATCGCCATGTGAATTGTTAAATAGTTCCTTTTCACGGCACTGTACTCGCAAAGCGTGCAGCTGAACGCCTTTTTGTTACCATGAATTTGCATGTGCTTCACAAAATGGCTCTTCCGCATAGTAATGTAACTGCAGAAAAAACATGGAAGCTGTTCCTTGTTTTTGTTTGTTTTGCTTGTCCATGTGCACCTGCAACTGAACTCTATAAGATGCGCTGTAGTCACAGAACGAGCATCGAAAAAACTTGGTGTAGTACTGCTTCCGCTCCGTCTCGAAGTCGCACATGGACCACCAGAAGATTTGGTCGTGGATCTGCCTGAGCTTAACGAAGTTGATTTGAGGAACTGTAGTCGCAAACTGTGCATCGAAATATTTTTTTGGCAGCCTTCTTGCAACCTTAACGGATCAATCCTCTATATCAACCTTTACATCAATCTCGTCGATCTTTGGTATTTCCAACTTGCATATTTCAGCGTCATCTAATCTATCTAATATCTTTAAAGGACCATGCGGAGGTCCCCGGGGTTCGGTCCCCCGGCCATGTGAAAAGCATTGGTTGCCAGAGTAACGCGTTTGGGGCCACATGGAAATACACGAACGATCATCGTATCTTTAAAGCATACTGCAATTTTAAAAGTTTAAATTAAAATTGTTTTAGTTTTTCTGTTTTTTTTGCAAATAAGCATTCTTTGGTATGGAACGGATACAAACAGCTGAGCACCATAGAAAATACATGAGAAAACAAAGAAGTGAGCAGACTGCAGATGAAAGGGCAGCAATAAATGAAGCGAGGTGACATATATGTCCCGAAAGATCTCTGGAGGAAGTTGAAGGAGAAAATTAAGCAAGACAAAAACAACGTTCTCAAAGAACACCAGAAGAAATACCTGCAGAGAACAAAGCAAGGCGACAGCGAAGTATACAAAAAACCCCGGAAGAAATAGCTAAAGAAACCAAGCAAGGCGACTGCGACTTTCTCAAAGAACATCGGAAGAAATAGCTACAGAAAGTTCGTAACACTTGCATTCTCTATAGCAGCCAAGCATAGCTGGCTGGATTTTCTAGTCTACTTTTAATCCGCCTGCAATTAATATGTACATATAGAACTACTTAGGGCATGAAAATCCTTACAATAGTAAGTATCATTGCGTCCTCCTCTTTGACTATTATAGAAGCGTTCATTATACATCAATGAAGGTTTAAATAATTTTAAGGTTTCCTAATTCCAGTGAAATTGGCCAAAAACTACTTTGGCGAATAATTTTTGATAATTGAATGGTTTTTTCTTTGTATATGTATTTTCTTTCAACGTTTTATAGAACTACTAACCGTGCATATGGGCTATTAGTCTGCATAAACGAACTAATTCAGTTGATTCCATGGTAAATTAGTAAAAAGATTCTAAAAAAGTAAACAATAAGAAATTTAATTTTGTTATTTGCAATCATAAACAGTAAGCTTGGAATTTGCAGCAAAGAAGTTAATTCCACCCTAATTGTTGCATAAAGAGTAGTGTTCTTATTACTATGTAAAGTTTCAGTTCAGCTGTACAGCCAAAAACCTTCGGTCATGTTGAAAAACTAGTCTAGGTTATGCCTCACTATTTTTTTTCTTAGCATAAGTCTAAGACTTCAAATGACATAACCTTTGCCCTTTTGTTAAGGCCAAGCTGATCGGATTCTTCTCGGTTGATAAGAGGTGTGTAATTTGCTTTTAACATATATGTCGCAGTAATAATTACTCTTGTGATGGATCATAGACCAACCAAGGCTTTCAAGAGAATTATATGCTCCAGTTGTGCCAGTTCAGAATGATACATAAAGATATACTTCAGTAAGCAGCTCTCGGAAAGATTGTGAACTTGATCTCAACTATGGACGCAGCTTGAATTAAATACTTGTTTTATTGTCGTGCGCAAGAGTTAGAAACTCTTTTATTATGTTCCCTTTGACAGTCTGTTACTGACTAACCATCCCTAGTGGCACCGAATTTCTATTTGCTTTGTTATCTATATTTTTAACAATCCTTCCAAAGAGTCATTTATTGTTTGCGCCTATTGACCTCTGCGGCTGCTTCCTTTATCTTTACAGCTCTAGTTTCAGGTTGGTAGATAAACTTCAGATCTTGTTGGTATACTACAAGATACGATGCATCATTTTTTCTTTCATGGCAAATTAAATGTTACCCCTATTAGCCTTTCAGAAACACAGAGACAGAGGCACAGAGACAGAGACACAGAGACAGAGACACACAGACAGAGACCCAGAAACGGAGGCACAGAGACAGAGACAGAGACACACAGACCCAGAAGAGAGAGAGAGACAGACAGACAAAGACACAAAGTCAGAGACAGAGAGAGAGACAGACAAACAAAGACACAAAGTCAGAGACAGAGAAACAGACAAAGACACAGGCAGACAGATAGGAATAAATGTACATTCAGATACAGACTCGGAATTATCAATTTGTAGAGATAGACACGTACATTTACAAATATATGAGCACACAGATACAGAGGCGTAAAGACAAACATGAAAACATAATATTGGTTGTACAGAAACATTTATATTTACACGAAGATATGCACAAATGTATACATACATACATAAATAAAGAAATGCATGGTAGCTACGGGTAGACAACAAAGAAGCTGAAATATGAACATATAAATGTAGAGGGAGCTAAAGTAAATAGATGAGCGTTTAGTACAAGTAAATATGAAGAAGGATGAAGAAGAGGAGAGAAAAATACAGAAAATTTAGACTTGGCATATACACACAGATGCACTCAAGTGCACTCTTTTGCCGCCTCTCTTACGCGTATTACGCACACATGCAGACGCCACCATATTAATTTTATTTTGAAGCAACTGTTTATTTACTAATTTTTTGAAACGTTAAACGCCCTATAAGTAAGATTAACTCTGTTACTGAAAAAAATTAATTCAAATCTGATTTTTGCATTTTCTAATATTTGAGAATATTAAAAGTCATTGTAATTTAAATTAATTTCAGGCATTCTTATATACTTATCTTATGTGATATGTTTTAACCTCAAAACATAAACATTTTTGTATAGTAATTTTGTTACTGTAATTCGCCATGAACGCTCCTGTTGTTAAAGAGGCAGATATTAAAAAGGAAACTTTGTACATCCCGGAATTTTTACCCAACGATTCGAGATTAGCAAGTAGTGAGAACCTTTTGCTTTAGGTTCAATTTAGTTAGTGTATGGTCTTTCAGATGAAGATCCCCTAGCAATTGATAACTTGAATGGGAACGAAATTGTGCAATTAGAATTTCCGGTGCTGGGCAATGCCCTTTCAGAGCAAACACGCCGTAAACAAAAACAGGCCGACGGTAAGTTTTTACCTTGCATTGAACTCTACTACTATCCACCTTTTAGGCAAGCCAAACTCTTTATACCTTAATAAGACTAACCAAGACGAATTACCGCCCTTTGAAGAAATCATGATAAAAAACGAAAATGGTTTACTAGCTAACTTGCTGCCGGAAGACTCTATTAATGACCTCACAGAGCTACCTCAGTATACAACCAAACGGCGCCAACATTTTAAGTGCTCAGTTTGTGGTTTCAAGACTACACACGAAAGATCCTACACAGCGCACATGAAAAACCACACGAAGAAGAAGATCTTCCTATGTTCCCTCTGCGGCTATAGCTCCGAGTATCAAAGCCGACTAAACCAACATATGACAAAGCATGAAAGCGAAGGGCAGTTCGACTGTGGTTTTTGCAATTATAAAACCAAGTTCCAAACTTACTTTCTGAAACATGTGCAGACTGTTCACGGTGGTGGAAATCCCTTCAAGTGTTCACTTTGCAACTACAGCAGCCCAACGAAGAGCGCTTTTAAGAATCACATAAAGACTCACAATGACAAGAGGCCGTTTCAGTGCTTCCATTGTGACTATCAAGCGAAACAAAAAACTCACCTCGCAATACATGTGAAACTGCACAGCAAGGAGCAGCCGTTCAAGTGTTCATATTGCGAGTACAGCACCGCGACGCAGTACTTTTTGAATTCGCACATGAAAGTTCACACTGGAGAAAGGCTTTTCAGGTGTGTCGTTTGTGAGGATACTTTCTTAAGAAAAGCTAATTTGAACGACCATATGAAAACGCACAAAAATGAACGTCCTTTTCAATGTTTTGTTTGTGGTTATAAGGCCAAAAGGAAGAGCCGACTTGTAAAGCACGTAGGAATTCACAGTAAGAAGCCTTTCGGACCTGCATATAATCCTACACTAGTGATACCTATATAATAGTGTAAAACATCTTTTTATTTCCGTTACTAATAATTTATGTAGTGTTTATAATTTTTTTGTTGAGATGAATAATTTGCCTGAATGATTGATGAAAAGATATCCTTTTTTGTTGTAATAAAATTTTCTAAAAGTTGTCGATGTCATTTCATTATTTCTGTTTTAGTATAAATCTGATTGTTCCATGTAAATTTTATTTTGTTATCCCACCAAACGCTTGTAAGATAAATTGAATCATCCATGCAAAGAATTTTAAACGTCAATTTAACAGAAGCATGTTACAAACTCGGTGATGAATAGTTACAGGTTTGATCATTTCATCCATGAGATTTTAGGCAACTCCTGGATACTATGTGTAACAATACGTGATGAAAACGTAAGGGAGTTACAGCATACCAATTCGGAGTGAATGGACAGAAAACAATATGTTCAGATCATAGAAGTCTTTAATGGTAAGTTAAAGCTGAGCAGTCTATAATTGGTTTAAATAACGAGAGAAACGAGCTAGCAGATGTAATTGGGATGATATCAAACTTGTTCAATGGAATAACATGCAGTTAGTCCGTGGGCAGTGCATAATCCCATGTATGTCCATCTTGTGCTTACATAATTGTTACATTGGGACGTATTTGAAATCAGTCTAAACTTATTCGCACCAGAAAATTTTTCATTTGCCAATACAAAGGCTGTCAATTTGAACAATTTTGATCAAAATTTTACAGCAGCAAGCCAAAAAGTCCACCAGTCCACAACTCGTGACTATCATATTTCAAAAAACGAACTTCTGCAAGCACTAACAGATTCACGATCAAATCCTAATACACCTATATATTGTATAACAAATTACATATGTAAAAATATTGCTTAGCAGTTTATGTGACTATCTAGACCAATGAAGGTCTTTACAATAAAACTCACATTAATGAAAAACCTTTTTGAGATCATCCTATGATTACAAATCTCGCACAATATGTACATTTACAGTCCGTACACGCTTCACTCTCAAACCGCTGATTTGCAACTTGTTCATGTTAATAGTCATCCTACAGTCTCATTAGTACTTAAAAACGCAACGATCAAACTTGTTCAGACCAAAACTTTAAAATAAAAAGAAATCCTTGCATTTTAATCAAGAGAAGCCTCGTCATAAATTTTTTTATATGTTGTCAAGCAAAGTAGTAGATTCATCTAATTTGCAATATGATGATAATGGTGACTGGCCATGAACAACTCGTTTGCACTCTTAAGGACCTGATAAATGAAAAGACGCACTTAAGTGAGGCTCATTTCTCTCTCCATCAGGTAGAGACATAATTGAAAAGAATTTTCATTCTTTGCCAATGATGAATCGATCCAGTTTTCCACTGGAAAGTAGACAAATATTGCTAAGGAAAATTAAAACTATAGTTGCCTTTAGGTATAATTAACACACCTGAAACACTATCAGGACCCAATAGGGCTGCAATATATGTGAGTCTTACCTGACAGTTCTAAAGGAATTAACCCTTCCATTTTGTAATGGACAAGCTTGTTAAAAGAGGACGATGAAAAGATGGACAAACAAAGCATAAGGAAAAGTAAGCAGTTGCAAGAATTGGGGTAGCGTCACGAGTTTCTAAGAAAATTCTGGCTCAACTCGACCTGCTCTCAAGTCCTAGGCGGATTACAAGTGTTTTGCCGGCATCTGACTAACTAGAGAAAATTAGGTCAGAAGCATCATCTATGAGATTAATCAGCATTGGTCTAATTTTTTCCCAATCAGATTTCTTGCTAGCGATTGGCGAAACCATTATTCTATGGAAACTTCTATTAGCTACTATTTGGAAGGACATTGAGCTATGGATTTTTACATTTTCTTTCCAGTTTCTTAATAAAAATTTAAGATAGTTTGGTTTGACTCTGGCGGACTTTGCTTCACCTCTCTGCCTCTATCTATCTATCCTTTCCTTTCTCACCATCCTCCTTCTCACAACATCGTTTCTAGGGGTTCTATGTTTGACTTTAATTAGCATAACAGTAGATAGTATAGGCTACTTGGGATTTTATTAGGAATTAAAGATGTTTGCGTGATTCAAAAAGTAACAAAAGAAAAATGTAGAAGCCTCTGCTTTTCTTAATAGTTCACAAAAATAAGGAGATTCGAAGAATTTTAACCAATTAAAAAATTAACTCAGCCTTTTCCCTGTCCAGCCTCCAATATTGATCTTAAACAGTTAATGAGCATATTGTCCTGTCCATTATCTTCTGAATGCAACTCCTCAACAACTACAAACATACTGTTTCTAGTCGCCCTGCTGCTGCCTACAGTGATTTCTCTCGTTGTCCATTGTTGAAGCTTTTCTATCACTACACCTTTTGCAGTTACAAACAAACCGAGCCTTCCCTCACTGCTTGTAGCATTGATCAGCTCTGTTGGTGAGTAGTACTTAGAGTCTGTTGTAAAGAGATGTCAAGTATTTTATTCCTGCAGAAGCTGAAGTCAATTTTAAATAAAATGTGTTGCTACGTGGAAGCTTCTTCAGTTTTCACTGTAATCACATAGCTTACATGAAGATTCCTTGTTAGTAAGTTTTAAGAAGAGGAAGTTCCGACGCTTTGTAAAAGGCATAAGGATCACGAAGAAGATGAAGATAAGAACCCTGAAGAATGTTACAGGACTTAATTGCCTTACACATAAAGGTCTCATAAGAGCTTGATCGGTATCTGAAGCAAGAGAGATTTACTCATAATTAGGTTGTTCTAATTTAAATCCTTTATTTTACAGGAGCAGAAATAAAGGGTCGGGAAAGCAAACGAAAAGATTCGGTTCTCCAACAGGCTGGTTTCGTTTGTCAGGGTGATGTCTTATGTGTCTGTAGGCAGCCTTCTTGAGTTGTAGGTTTTTTAAGAATCGATAAAATAACTCTTAGCAAAGCTTTGGTAATGGATCCCCAGAGAGCCAAGATATTGAACGGCTGTAGTTGAAAGAACCACAGGAGCCTCATTTAAGCACCTCTGGTCTAGAGAAGTTACAGAAGATGAAATTTTCTATCGTAAATAACTATAATTTTCCACGCTTAGATATCTAGCACAGAGAGCAGTGAATTGTTTAGACTTGGTGATCTTATATGCGGGTCGATCATAACAGACATTATAGTGGATTGGATTGGTCTTCTCGAATTTGTTGGCAATCTTCATTTGTTGTCTTTTAAATATCTATCCAAAGTTTGGAAAACTCTGATGGGACAGAAAAAAATCCAAGAAAACGTAAGTTGGGAAGCAGCAAATTATTAGCTTGAACTTAGGCTCTTAAATGAGGTGGAGAATATATTGACTCTTGCCTAGCGCAGTGTAAACGGTATTATTCTTCTCATAAATGGGTGAAGTCTAAAAGCTGTGACTTATTAGACCTCTAATCAGTCTACTGGTGGAATTCCTGATAAATAAATTTTTGATAGTGATGAATGAATGGCTTGATGCAATAACAAAATTTAATATATAAGTATGACGGTTAGATCAATTTAATGTTAACTAGAAAATGTAGCTACGCTTGGCTACTATAGAGAATGCAACTTTCTGTAGCAGTCGTTACTACTGCTGCCCTCCAACGATTGTGCCAGTCACGAATTCCGTCTCACTCTGTTGCATCGCCGTAATGGGCGTTGACGTTACGAAATATATAGCAACGATCGTTCGTGTATTTCCGCGTGGCCCCGAACGCGTTACTCTGGCAACTAATGCGTATCACACGGCCGGGGACCGGGGACCTCCGCATTGTGCTTTAAAGATATTTGATGTTACAATTCTGAACTTACATAAACTTGGTTTGCAGCAACACATTGTCAAAAAGGCCGTTAGTTTCAAATAAATCTGCAATTTCGGTTTTTCAATAAGTGCTCAAAAGTCCCTACACATTATAACATGGACAAGATTGATATAATTGCTAATTAGACCGACTAGAAATACAAAATAAAAGAAAAATGGGTTAATAAATTATTATATTACTAATGAAGCAATCTATGTATGCGGAATAAAATTTAATATTTAAATATGAACTACAGTGTCGCTCGTTTGAACTACTTCAAGGTGTACTGTAAATTCTGTAATGTCTGTAACATTTATTATGAATGCTGTTGCTAAAATCGAAGAAATTGAAAAATGTTGAATACCCCGAGAATTTTATACAATGATGCAGGTAAAGGTAAGTAGTCGGTTCAAGTTAGATTCAACTACCATATGCTCTTGTAGATGAAGAGCCTTTAGCAATCTGCAAAATCGATGAGGATGGTATCACCAAATTAGATCCCTCAGCAGTCAAAGGTAAAATTTCATCTTGCCTTTCATTCCACTATCACACATCTTTTAGATGAATTTGAAAATCTGTTTGACATGAAGTTCAATGAAAATGACCTGAACACCAAGCTGGAAATGCCAGTAGCTGAAGAGATCGAAATGAAGGATGATTGCGAAGAGGAGCCTGTTGGGGAAGTTGAAAAGCCTCACCAGTGCACATTCTGTGATTATAGAACTTCAATCAAAAGCAACTTAAAAAGGCATGTCTTGACTCATCAGAAGCATTTCAACTGTTTAACCTGCGATTTCCAAACTACTGACAAGAAATCATTTATGGCGCATATGCAGAGCCATATGGAAGAGAAGGCTGCGCAATGCCCACTTTGTAACTACAGCACCCAAATTAAAAGCAAATTAGATCAGCATATGGAGAAGCATGAAAACAATGGGCAGTTTGATTGTGCTTATTGCAACTATAAAACTACATTTAAGACTTATTTCTTGAAACACGTGCAGACTGTTCACCAAAACGAAAATCTTTTTAAATGCAGACTGTGTGATTATACCTCTATAACAAATACCACTTTTAAAATGCATTTGAAGACCCACAGTGAAGAGCGACCTTATGAATGTGACTATTGCCATTATAAAGCCAAAATGAAAATCTACCTTGCCAGACATATGGGTGTACACAGCAGTACGAAACCTTTCAAATGTTCCCTCTGTGATTATAGTAGCTTTATGAAATTTATGCTGAAAGACCACATGAAGATGCATTCGAGTGAACAGCTGCAGTGTTCTCTATGCGACTATAAGGCTTTTCAGCCCAGGCTCTTGGAGTGGCATATGATAATTCATAGTAGTGAAAGGCCCTTCAAATGTTCCATTTGCGACTATAGCACATCGAGAAAAGCTAGCCTCAACATTCATTTGAAGAGACATGGAAACGAAAAGCCCTTTGAGTGCTCTCTGTGCGATTATAAGGCTAAAATAAAATGTCAACTTGTGAGGCACATGAGAATTCACCCTAGGTAGAAACTGGGAACTGGAATAAGTTGTAGTGCAGATATTTTTGTTTATCAAATTATATAGTTGTAGAATTTTAAAATGTTATGTCAGTTTGAGACTGTATATTTCTGAATAAAGAACGTGTAGGTATAAAGGTTTTTTAGTTAGGAGGATAGTCGACCCTAGTCAATTTTCATATCTCTTATGCCTGCTTTGGGCATGTATTGCATTTACTTCATTACACACAAAATATCTTGTACAGTAAGAGGCTTTTTTACTCGTTTCACTATTTAAATGAATAGAAAACTTTAAGGAACGTGACATGTGTCTGCAAGAACATAGATCCTGGACAAAGTGATAAATAAATGCCTATAAGCAGAGCAGGATATTCCATGACATACAATATCTCATTGCACTTAGCCAATTTCATTCTCGGTTCTTTTATTTTGGTCAAGATCTAGTGTCATTTCACTAAAAATTGAATGCAAAGCATGTGTACCACAAAAGTGTTTCTCAAATTTGCCTTTTGAGATAGACGTTAGCATTTCATAATTATTTGACTTGAGTGGGTCTGATCTCGATCATAAAATCTTCTGGTTGTATTTTAAACATCGAACAATTAATTCTGATGCCATCTTGAAATATTGGTTTGGCTTTTATTTTAGACACTCGAGTTTCATAGTGTAAAACCATCTAAAAGTCAAAACTATTTCATCTTATCACTTTTCACGATATGCAGACCCAAATTGAAATATATGGAGAGTGGATAGCAGATTTGCTTTGAGCTAGATAGACTTTGTGTAATCATCTCTATAACAGAAGTGAAAAGAGCAAACTATGGAACTCCTGGACACATTAAAACTATCTATGAGTTCATCTCCACAATGCAATCCTGTCAGCTTCAAATGCAGGCTTTATATGTAATGCTCACTGTCGGAAGCGGCAAATGTAGTCACAGTGGTTAAGAAGCTCAGTAAGTTCAATATACCATTATGTAAAGTAGTGGCATCTACTGGATGTTCATTGTGTGTTTATTAATTTCTACTCTCAGACCATGGGGTTCAAGGTCTTCAATAAGTTAGTCAAGTGTGAGGCAACTGCTTTATCTGACACCATGCTTCAAGTGAATAGACGCCAGAGTGTTGATACCTACATTTTTGCTCTAATAAAAAAGTAAGCCTCGATTTGACACTAAATCTTTGCTTTGTCTCTTTATGGGTTTATGAGAAATACCATTAAAGGCTGTGAAGATGTCCAAAATCAGAATATGGCATGGTCTTTTGACCGCTCTGTGTATTACTCTAAGGTATCTTTGGTGAAGGTAGACCCGGGAGTCTTTTAGACAGTATGTTATAGAGCACACGCCTAATGAACTATCTGTATTTAAATTAAATAAAACGTGCATGCTCTGATGGAACTTGGAAAGGGAACTGCAAAAAATAAAGGTAAATGCAGAGGAAGTTTAAGAGAAAAAATAAAGTTAAAGGCAAACGCGGAAGAACACCTGAGAAATTTAAGAAAAAACAAAAATGTAAGATAAAATGTGAGATAAAAGGAGATGCATTTTTGATAAAGTCGTCTAGCAATCATTTGCAACCAGAGGATAAGGAAAGAGTGGTACCGGAATAAAAGCACTGAGAGACAAGAACAGAGAAAGAAATTAACACAGTGAATCCAGCCATAAAGGCATAAGTTGAAGTATGGTCTTCTAGCGAGAACCTCAATGGAGCTGAGTCCTAGTTACTAGTGCCGAGAAGCCAATTGTCGGAATTCCCATGTCACCTCTATGATGGAGCGCCAAGAGGGCATTTCGTAATTAAGAAGATCTTGCAGAAAGTTCTAAAACAGTTTCATTATAGGAATGGCGCCGATAGTACATCATCTATCGCCGTGTAAATTCTGTAACTAAGGACTGGTACCCTTTGCTGAGAATCAAATACACCTTGGTATTTACGCCGGACCTGATGAATGGCTTCACAGTAGAATCAGGACTGTGATAATCCACCGTCATGTCAATTAGGCAACGTTCTTCTTTGATGTATCTGGATGATATGATTATAGTAGAAATCTTGAAAAATTCTTAAATTAAGTGCAAGAAGACATGTCATGTCAAGAGAACGCAATGGAAGAGTGACCTTTACCAAAAAATAAGCATGAAATTTACAGTTTACTTGGAGTTTACATGTACTACTAAAAGTTCCTTTTTTGAATTTATTGATATTGCAAAGCTGTTGGTTAGAGCAGTTGGGTTGTAAATTAAGAGCGATGTTAAAATAGGACCTACAAGGAACAAGAAAGCTACGAAAAAAAACCAGTACATTGAACCGATTGGGTACAATGAGATTCCTTAAAATTGGAAAATGATCTTCTGACAACCTTAGAGAACCCTACATGAGGAGGCATCCAAAGAAGACTTTGATTTAACGTTGTAGAAGATTCATTAGAGTTCTATTGGGTGAAGTGTGAAGGGGATGTAAGGGAATGGTGTCAGAACGATTTAGAAAATACCCCCCTCGGAAAAAAGCACCCAGGTGGTAGCCCATTGTAAAAGTTGGTAGTTGACCTTACTAAATGAACAAAAGAGGCATTCATGGGCCCTGAAACATCAATGAAAGGTTTTCTCAGTCTTTTCTTGGATACTTTCAGAGATCCTAAGGCGGACTTGACAAGACCAGGACAATCCCTTTATACGGCATGGTACAAATATTGTATATGAATACCAATTAAATTGGTACCAATACATTTATCTATTCCAATCTATCCCCTTCATAGGTGTTTGAAAGAGAGGTTAGGTTGCTATGTAGGCTTCAATTTGGATAGCCAGAAGACCATCATAAGCAACGTTTACATAATCTTATCCGTTCAAACATCTGGATTGCAATAAATCGAATGAAAGACCAGTATAGTACCAAAATTAGAAGGCCTGACTTAATTTGGCTCTGTAATTCGCACAAAAGCTTCAAAGAGGATGGAAGATCCACCTAACAGTGTCAAAAGGAGAATTAACGTTTTATGTCGTTTTTAAATTTCACCTAACAGTAACTCCAAGAACAAAGGCTCAGGTTGGTCTTTTGGGAATTCAAAAAGTCTGAAGACCAACTGAACTGTAAGCATTTCATGAACAAATATGGTACTGGCAAGATGCACGTTTGCAAAACTTGTTGGATGTTTCTTCCAATACATCAATAACCCACAGTGTAGTGCGAAAATAGTGTGTCTTTATTAAGACAACAATTTTTCAAGGAATAGAGATATAGATTATTATGTCAGAGATCCAGAAGAGAAAATGAAAACTCTGTCGCATAAAATGCAATCTTCAATGAATATAGATACCACTGTGTGGGGAGAGAGATACAGGAGAGAGAGGGAAAAGGAGAGGGAGAGAGCAAAAGCGAAGAAGGAACATTCAGACATTTTAGTTCCATAGCTTTGTGATTTTTTTCATTCCTCTGTCATTTGTTTTCCCCTCTAATCATAATTCACTTTTTCAAAATTTTCTTTATTTGTTGTAGCCATCTTGTTCGTGATCTACTTTTTTGTTAGTCCTTCATTAATAATTGATTTTATAGCAATTTTATTATTACCCTCTCATGTCGTGCTTCTGCCACATGCCCTAGCCATCTTGTTCTTTGACTTATGAACTGGCTAATTGTTGCATAATTATGTAACATCTTTTTCTCATCATTTTCTCTTTTTGTTATCCTTCTTGTTTGGTCTTTCCTCCGTAAAATATTTTGTTCACACGCTTCTATTCTGCTACCTTCTTCAGTATCTATGTTTCACTTGCATAATTCATAGTTCCTGTACTTCTACCTCCTGTCTGCTAGTTTAAATGAGCTACGGCAGATGATTTAAATTTTAAATATAAGAAACTTACATCAGCAAAAATTCGTCAATAATTTTGTGTGAATGATAATGTAGTGTAGACAGTGAAAGACCAACGTGAATTGCATGATAAGTTGGTGAGGAACTTTTCCACAAATTTTAAAATAATTGCTATAGGCATCTATTAATTAAGTTATTACAAATTTTGTGCACAATAGGTACCCAACATTTGCAAATTTGCCCGGTCGTCGCGCACCATCTCTAATGCTGGGCGATGTGGCAAGCACCGCGCCTTAGACGACCGCCATTGTTACTCCTTGTTCGATTGAACACAGGTACTCAATTATTTTTAGTGACTGAGTAGGCCACCTACCAGGCATCAGAGAGCTCCAGGAACGGAACCTGAGTCCGTCCGCATCGCAGTCCGCGCCTCAACCACTTGGACCACTCTGGCGTGTTCAATCATTGACCTCTCTGTATAGATCTAGAGCTGATACGCATGGTTCTTTTGGAGCTCTCTTGATACACAATGTGTGGTTCCCTCAAAAACCATTGTCAGATTTGCTTGGATCAGTTGAAATTGTACAGTTCCAGGGAACTCGCTAGACTATCACGACTCAGCCATAGACCTGTCTCTATAGATCTAAATCTGATATTCGTGCTCTCTAGGGATAAAAACATCATCAAATAGTTGTTTCAATTCCATATTTGGGATTTTATCAAACTTTAGGAAGACTAGATCTGAATAACGCCCAAAATGAGAGGCTGTCCTATAAATCAAAGTGTCTTAAGTAGACTATAACTACAAGAGCTTTATTTGGTTCCTCAGCAAGACAAAAGTCTGTAGATATATTTATTTATTATTAGAGCATTAAGGCAATTTTTAGGAAACCTTCTTAATTAATCAACTCTACATTAACTGCAGTCTTTTCTCAGGTGTATAGACCTTCACACTGATGGGTCAGTGCAGTTATGACCATATGCAAAGAATTAGAATAGTAAGACGTTACATACTTCAAGTTGTAGAAGTTCAATAAATTGTCCATATTAAAACATTTTATTTGGAGTTATGCAAGTTCAAAAAAGTTGTTCTTAGACTACAACAGAATTACATATAAAATATTCTCACAGCCACCAGTTAATTTAATATAATTAGTGCCTCTAATAAATAGCTATTGAAAGATTAACTATATGTTGTCCATACCGTGACATTCGTATGTTTAAAAAAATGGCCTATAATTTCATTTTGTAATCATGTGCTCCTCGTAGCATAGTTTTGGTGCTCACGAAACAAACTTATCTGAATCCTTCCCAGATCAGCTGACATACTCTTATATAACTTCAGTGTAAATACTCATATGATCTTTCATTTACATGAACCGTGTGATCATTTCAATTACATCTCCTTAAACAGCTAAAATCTCATTAAGGAGATCTGAAAGGTTTTCCAGGATTGGAAATTTTCATACGACCGATATGATTGTTTTGAATAAAAAACTAGAATTTTAATTCATCTGTATGTTTCTTCAAGTGTTCATTTAATCTTTGTTTCCTTACAGTTCTAAAATCACACTGGCTACACTTAAAAGGCTTGTTGCTGCTATGTGATTTTATATGATTCGTGAGGCTATTCTTATCTTTACTCTTATGACCACACTGAAAACATTCGAATGGTCTTTCGTTTCCATGCCTCATTACGTGTCTACTTAAAGAGGACTTTTTTATCGTTCTATAAAGACAATGGGGGCATTTGAAGGGCTTTTCGCTGCTATGAATTACTACGTGGCGCTTCAAAAGGTTTGGGTTAAAAGCTTTATAATCGCAGATCGAACACTTGAAAGACCTTTCACAGTTGTGTAATTTTAAGTGTCCTATAAGGTGAGCTCTCTGTTTGGCTTTGTAATCGCAATGTAAACATTCGTACGGCCGTTCATTTGCATGCTTCCTCATGTGCGAATTCAAATCAGCTTTTACTATGCACCTATAATCACAAATGGAACACTTGAAGGGTTTGTCACTACCATGAATTCTCATATGCGCTTTCACATACCTAGCATCATTGGCTTTGTAATCACAAAAAGCACAATTGAAAGTCCTGTCCTGTCTATGTAGTTTTATATGTTTTACCAGGTAGTTCTTCTGTTTCGCTTTATAACCACAATGTATACACTCATAGGGCCTTTCATTTCTATGAATCGTCATGTGATCATTTAAATGAGACCTCCTTAAACAGCTATAATTGCAATAGGAGCATTTAAAAGGTTTTCCTTCGGTGTGAATTTTGATGTGCTGTTTCAGGTATCTTGACGAGAAAGATTTATAATCGCATAAAAAACATCTAAATTCCAATTCAGCTGTATGTTTTTTCATATGTTCATATAAACTTTTCTTTCTTATGGTTGTAAAGTCACAATGGTTACAATTAAAGGTTTCATCGCTTCTATGCAACTTTATATGATTTGTAAGACTGTTTTTATCTTTACTTTTATAGCTACATTGAAAACATTCAAATGTTCTTTCATCTTCATGCCTTTTTACGTGACTATTTAAAGAGGATTTCTTTGACGTGATATAATTACAGTGCGGGCATTTTAAGGGTTTTTGGTCGATATGGATTTTTGTGTGGCGTTCCAAGTGTTTTAGATCAACAGCTTTATAATCACAGATTGAGCATTTGAAGGATCTTTCGCAGGTGTGCAGTTTTAGATGTCTTATAAGGTGGTCTCTCCGTTTAGCTTTGTAATCACAGTGCAAGCACTGGTAGGGCCTTTCGCTTCTATGCTTTGTCATGTGCAAATTTAAATCGGCCTTCGCTATGCATCTATAATCACATATGGAACATTTAAAAGGTCTCTCATTGGTATGGATTTTCTTATGCCGTTCCAGCCAACATGCCTTACTAGTTTTGTAACCACAGAAGCAACTCCAAACCTTCAGTTTAGTTACATTCTCTCCTAATACAGAATTTACGCAGTAATCTTCATCATTTTTCATTTCAATTTCTTCAGGTGTCGGCAATTCTAACTTCTCACTTACCTTTGATATGGTTAAGGTAGTAAACGTATCTGCAAGAATGTATATTAATCGGATTCACAACAAAACAAAATTTTACCATGGGTAGGTTTTAGATCAGCCGCTAACAATTCCAATTTGATACAATCGCCGGCTTTTGTTTTTTGCGCCTGTAAAAGCTTTTTACCTGAAAAGAGAACTGCTAGTTAAATAAAAATTAATTTGGACACTTCGTACCCTCTGCTGGAGTACTGGGCGAGTGCTTCAAGAAATCTAGCTGTTCTTCTTTAATTTGTCTCTCTTCGATTACAGAAATATCCATTGTCTAGCTTCCTGACAGAATTTCTAAATAGGAGATACTCTAATTTTGAGGTTAAATTGTAATTATCTACTTAGACAAAGAAAGTTGTAGATTTTGGTAGGAGCTGGGGAACCATTGCTTTGGTGAGAGCAATGCATCATCACAATTTATTTTGTAGTATTGTGACTTTATTATGCCTTGGTAAAATAGTTGCCTTATTATAACGATGCTTGGTGTAACTTAGGATTGTAGCAATTGTTCAAAATTTGCTGTGAGGAAGAACAGAAAGCAGCTGTTGCCCTGTAGATTGGGACATTCCAGTGATACTGTCCATATTTAAAAAAAGGGTCGATAAACAGTGCGCTGGAAAAAATAGCCTTGTTTTTCAGAAAAGATCCATGACGGACTACTGGAGAGTAGGTTAAGAAAGCAAGTGGAAGCTCAGACGAAGTGTATATGGCCTAATATTTAGTATCAGACATAATCAAAAGACCCAAAGAAAGCCTTTGGATGTATAATAAGAGAAGAAATATAGATTGGTGTTCAAAAAAGTAGATTGAACTATACCAAGTCTATACAAAATTAACAGGAATTGTATAATGACAGGCACTGATAAAACGAAACGCTTACAAATTGGTATAAGAGTTAGATAGAGGGGAACACTAAAGTTGCTATTGTTTACTTTGATACTAAATGATGTGATCAATTCTAACAAAATGCTAATATTACAGAAGCACCTAAACATAATCTGGAGAAGTGAGACTTTGGAAAAGAAATGTGGAAATAAACAAAAATAATGATAATAACAGCATGATACGGTTACAGTGGAATGAATGTTTAAGTACATGGAGGCAACAGTAAGTACAGATAAGATGATAGAAGAGGAGTTTAACAACAGAAAAAAGGCTATGAATTACTATTGTGCTAGGCAATGTATGCTTTATTAGTAAAAAAAACTTTACAAAGCAGTGTATGCACCCACTTTTATATATATAGAAACAAGTTGTATGCACTAAGTGAAAGATGATATAGACATCTATAAGTAATAGAGATGAAATGCTTAAAAAAAATTTGAGAAGTCAAAGTGCGACAGGATCATCTTGAATGGTTCGGACACCTAAATAAAGTGGAGGAACATAGCTTTACTACAACATAAATGAAAAACCTTAGAGCTAGACCAAAAATAACACAATAAACTAGTAAGACATGTTATCTCAAACATTACAAGAAAACCCATAGCAATGAAAGGCCTTATAAATGTTCCATTTGTGTTATAGCTGCATAGCAAAAGCCGAGTTGAACTTGCACATGACGAAGCATGGAACTGGAAGAGCATATGAATGTTGACGTGATTGTAAAGCTAAACAGAAAGCTCACGTTGTAGGGCACTTAAAACTGCACACCTATAAAGGACCTTTCAGTGCTCGATGTGCAACTAAAAGGTTGTTGATCAAAAACAGTTGCAACATACAAAAATTCACATGTATGTAAAATCTTTAAAATGCCCACATTGTCATTATATCACAGCAAAACAGTCATCTTAAATAGCCATTTCAAACGGCGCGGAAGTAAAAGGCCATTCAAATGTTTTCAATGTGGTTACAAAGGTAAAGATAAAAATAGCCTTAAAAATCAAATAAAAGCTAATAGCAGTTACAAGCCCTTCGAGTGTTTCCATTGCGATTTTAGAACTTCAAGGGAAAAAGTTTAAATGAACATATGAAGAGACATCGATAAGCTTCAATTTCAGTGCTTTTTTGTGATTCTAACTTTTTTTACCCAAAATACCCAATGAAAATTCACAATAATAGAAAACCTTTTAAATATTCTTATTGTAAATATAGCTGTTGAAGACGATCTAATTTCAATAGTAACATGATGATTCACTGAATTGAAAGACCTTTCGTTGTGGTTATAAGGTTGTACGTAAAATACATAAAACTACATGGGAGCAAGAAGTCTTACAAGTTCTTTATGTGATTTCAAAGCTAATAATGGTAAAGATGAAAAAACCCTTCAGCTGCTTATATGTGGACAGCCAAGGTTGCTCTAAATTTGTATATGAAAAAACATGGGCACGAAAGGCCATATTAGTGAATGCATTGCGATTACAAGGCAATGCAGAGAATTTACATAATAATTTACTTAAAATTGCGAAAAGCCTTTCAGCTTGATTATAAAGTTTATCTAAAACTGCAATGTCATTCAAAAATTCGCACCATCTAAAATCCTTTTATATGTCCACGTTGTTATTAAAGCGCGGTGAAAAGGTTTTCTCTAAATGCTCATGTAAAGCTGCAAGGAAATAAAAGACCATTTGAATGTTTTCGTTGTGGTCATAAGAGTAAAGATAAAAATAACTTTGTAAGGCATATGCAATTGCATAGCTGCGACAAGCCTTTTAAAGTTGCTGTTGTAATTTTAGGATTAAGAAAACAAAGTTTAAATGACCATATGAAGAAACATAAATGAATTAAATGATTTTACGGATTATCGTACGAAAATTTATAATGGTAAGAAACCTTTGTGCGACGCATTAAGGATGAATCATTTAAGTACTCACATGAAGATGCACAGATATTGTGATTGCAAAACTGGGTAGAAAAATTATTAGTAATGAGACACTGTGAATGCGCTTTTTATTAAGCAGATGATAGCGTTTGGGATCTGGTTAACTAGGTTATCAGAATAATTTGCAGCTAAAACGAGACACGAGAAAAAAATACGTTTGAAAGATTTAACGACCACATAATAAGGCTGATTAGGGCATCATGCGCATTGTACTTTCTGGAAGTTTAGGGTTTGGCTGCTTTATATTTTATGAAAACAACTTGATTCCCTTCTTAGGGGTAGTGGTGCTACTTAAGGGACAGGTGGGTCTTGTTCAGTCATCATGACGTGCATGCTATAGTTAGATATGACAAGAGAAGCGTTGACACCTCCAGCATCTGATTTTGTAAAATTTAGTGTTTAACTCGGTACCTAAGTTTCCCAGCCTTGACTCGACACAATTGTCCAGGTGCATACTTTGGGTGTGCAGACCTTAAATTTGTCTTAAGAGGGTAGATTTAATAGTAAGGATGCTGGTATCGCATTTGTTATGGGAAGCAAAATGCTTGAAGTGATTTTTTACACAGCAATTTGTGTTCCCGGAAGACATCTATAACCCAACTTTGGGCGCATTTGTTTTCGTAGGAATAAAAGAAACTGAGGCAAGTAAGCACCTATGGCATGCTTCAGAGCATTGTAGATAAGGATTCCTGCGTAGGGTACCTTATACTACCGGTTTTTTAATCAGTATCACCGATGTATAATGGATTATTACCAAGTTTCTGATAACAGATAGCGTAAAACCGTCCAATATTTTGAGAAGACTTAAACACAGTTTTGGAACAACACCCTTAAGACTTAAATGGAGGGGGAGTCGCATGGAGGGTTCACTGACGCCTGCAGAAGGTGAATATTTGTATCATTTACTACCTTCTCGAGGACAACAATACTTGGGCAATCCGAGATGTTATCTTGACTTACGACAATGTTTGGCCCATACCACTGCAGAAACTCGGCAAAAATTGAGGAGTTGTATCACCCTCTGATTATTATTTGTTTAGACCATTAAAAAGCACTTGGACAAAAATTTGATCACGATGTTAAAGTCGAAGTGAAAATGTGTGCCTAAGAAATTTCACAATAGTAAAAAACCGTTCAAGTGTTAAATTTATGATAATAGGTGCATAGCGAAAGCTAGCTCGATTTTGCATATGAAAAAGCAAAGATATAAAAGGCCTTATAAGCGTTTGCATTGCCATTACAAGGCTAAACAGAGGCCCATCTTATGGAGCACTTAAAATTACATAAATTTGATAGGCTTTTCAACTGTTTGATCTGTGATTATAGAGCTGTTGATCTAGAACAATTGCGACGTCATTTAAAAATCCACACCAACAAAAAGTTTTAAATGTCAACTCCACATCTGTGAAATTAGATGATGCCCATAGTACTAATGTGCAGGAAAGGATCATGTAAGTTACGTCACTAGTGACAGATTAGATCAGAGAAATCTTGCCCACATGAGAATTAATAAGTTGAAGTATTTGCTGCTTCTGTCTTTCTTTACAGGAAACGTTAAACTCCATTCTAATTACTTAGGGGGCTACTCAATCTTTTAGCATCTGCTTCTCTAAGGAAATAAATGAAACTTCACCAATACAAATGGGGTTTGTAAAATTTCTGATCGAGTTACCTAATGTTCCATAAGTAGTACAATCATGACCTAGCACTAAACAACACTTTGCAAACAGATATTTAAAAAATTAAAACGAAATTGTATCTGTGGATAGACATTTCTTCAGCATTAAAGGCCGATTGGCAAGTTTATTCTTGAACAGGGCATACTTTTCATTTAAAGTTGTTCAACGCTTCAAACAAAATAAAGGATATAAAAACATTTTTTCCCTGTGCAGCTGACGTGCTGATGTTTAACAGAAGTATTATCAGCCATGGTTCATACGAAAATACTAATGAAACTGTCAAATTTATAAACAATGCCAAGAAGCACGTCAAAAGATAGGGATTCGTCTAGCCATACTCAGATGTCTTAAACTCCTAATTGCAATGAATAAGTGGATCATTAATATGCTGCTATCACATTAGTTTGAGTATCGTTCATCACTATTAAATGTTTATGCTAGCATTACTGTTTTCTTCAGTGGGGACTAGAGAGGTAAAAAATTCAATATCTGGCCATTAATCATCAGAACGCCAATGGAATCGACTAATTATAGTAGACTTGTTCAATACCAGCCCAGTAATGATCAGTGTGGCATGATTTTGGAGTTTAAAAGCATAAACATTCTATCCAGACACTCACACAACTGAAAACATGAGATTACGATACCTACTCAAACGCGGAATCTGAAAATAAAAAACATCGACAGTTCAAGGTTCACCAAAATGCAATAAATTCAAAAAACATTTTCACAGCTTTGTGTTACGTAATCTGAACCTTTCAATGGACAAATGTATATAGGAGAAAATGTCCCAGAATTTGATCCCGTAGTTACTCTCAGTTCATAAAGTAGATTTGTCCAATGTCTCCCTCAATTACTTTTATTTCTGTTATGCTCTTTGGCTTCTTGCTCAAGTGGGCAATTGGTCAATACTTTGGCATTGTCCCTATAGTTCTGCATTCACTTCTTTTTTGCCATAAAAATAAATCAACATATAAAACTTGTACATTCTAAATAAAGCAATCTTACTATACATATCCCAGTATCTTTCTTCCTCGTGCTATCTTTGTGTCTCATATCAACCAGCTATTGAGCTACAATAGCCTTCATATGTATTTAAAAATTGATAAGTTTTCCAATTCCATATTTCAATTCTGTTTTATTTGTACTTTTCTTAAATATCTATAACTACAAATAGAATATTTCAATAGTGAATTTCATCCCAAACATTTAGTTGCTCGACTCCTGAAAGCCAGCGTCTCAAATAGAAGTAGATTTTTCATTCCTGCGACTCCAAGCAACTTACACTACAAGCTGTGTAATTACAGCAAGAGCATTTGATATGCCATTCACCATTATGTAATTTCAAATGCCTTATGAGACGCCACTTCTGTTCAGTTTTGTAATTGCAGTTGAAACATTCATACAGTCACTCATTCCGGTGGATTTTTATAATAATAATAGTTCCCCGTAACAGGCCTTGCAGGTCCTTTGGGGTCGTAACAGGATAGATCTGCTACAATCTAGAGCCTACGGTACACAAGGGTAGTAACGTGGCTAGCGCTACGTACCGACTGCCTATTATTACCCCAGAGTTTGACCTCCAGGTACTCATTTATTGCAACCTGAGTCGAGTTGGGCCGTAAAAATGCCAGCAATTGAATTGGCGAGAGCGGGATTCGAACCCGCAACTCTTGGTTTCGTGGTCTAGCGATCTATCCACTAAACTTCTTTATAATAATCTTATAATAATCTTTATAAGAACATTCAAATAATTTTTCCTGGATGATCAGTAATGACAGAAAGAGCATTGGAAAAGTCTTTTTTTTTTATTACTGTGAATTTTCATGTGTCTCACATTAAGTCTTGTAATCAGAAAAAGGGCAGTCAAAAGAGTCCTCGTTATTATGCATTTTCATGACTGAAAATTTTCTTATTAACTCAATCACAATGGAAACACTGATGTAGCGGTTCATTTCATGATTCTTCCTATGAATATTCAAAACATCTTTCTTACTGTAAAGACAAACAGAGCACTGAAAGGTCTTTCTTCACTATAAAATCTCATATGCAGTTTCACATTGCATTGGTGAAAAATAGTCGCATATAGAACAATTGAAAGACCTCTCCTTGCTATGTAACCTTATATTTGATACAAAAATCTTTTCTTTTGGCCTTATAACCACAATATAAGCATTCATAGGGCTTTTCATTTTTGTGGTTCTCCACATGAATTTTCAAAGTATCTTTTTTTTTGTAAGAACACAGACTACATTTAAAAGGTTTCTTACTACTTGGAATTCTCATATGAAGCTTCATATATATTGGAATGTTAGTCTTGTAACCACGATATAAACACTCATATGGTTTTTCATTTAAATGAGTTATATGATGATTTAAATAGCCGTTCTTCGAACAGCTGTAATGACAGTAGCGGCATTTGAAAGGTTTCTCATTGCTGTGAATCTTCACAAGAGACTGCAGACGTGTTGAACTATAAAACTTATAATCACACAAAACACTTTGAAATTTTGATTCATCATCGTCTTTCTTCATATATTCATTTAAGCTTTTTTTTTCTAGATCTCAAATTACAATGGCTACACTTAAGTGGCTGATCAATACTGTGCATTTTTATGCGATATTCGATGCTTTTTTTGTCTTTACGCTTATGACTGCATTGTAAACACTCATATGGTCTTATGTGACTATTCAAATCAGGCTTTCTTATCGTGCTATAATTACAATGCATACATTGAAGGGATTTTTATTAGTGTGAATTTTTTCATTTTACTCCTTAAGCTTGATAACATCCCTTCGAGTTGATTGATTAATTCGGCACCATCTTTAACTTTTAATTTCTGCAAGTGCTGGTAATTCCAATTTATTAAATTCATCTTCGCTCACCTAGGCTCTCAAACTCACCTGCAATAGCAAACGTTAAATGAATTCCCAACGGGGCAGTTTCATACCATTAGCTAATTTTAGGTCATCTGATGATAGTTCCAACTTGAAATCAACTGCACTTGCCATTTGTATCTTTGCCTAAAAGTGTTATTTGGAAGTTGATATTGAGCCGTCCTCACTCTGCTAACTCTATGTTGATGGGTTCTTCTTTGGTTTGCTTCAATTTGATAATGTAAGAATTCATAATCAATGTAGACGCCAGAACTTATCTTTTCTAATATTTACACACATAGACTATGATAAAAAAAACTGCAGTATCAACTTTAGACAGTTGAATGCAGCATTATAAGAGTTCAAACGCTCAAGCGGGAAATTTAAATACACTTGCACTTACTAAATAAGAAGCTACCTCTCTATCAGGGTTAAAAATAAATCCTCTTCCAACTACACAACCTTTAAAAATAAACTGCAGTAATTCCACTAATTAAAAAATTATATATAGATGAACCAAATTACAGATGTATTACTGTAGGTTGAAAATTCCAATTCAAACAGTGTTTTGTTTTTTCCCGAGTCAGCTATATGATTTGTTATCTATGGACTAACAGAACCGATTTTCTAACTTCCCTCATGCATCTTTCAAGCCCATGTAACATGTAACCTTGTCATACCAAGGGAGAGTTTTAGATCTATATAGGAGTCCTAATTCAACTTTCTTTATCAGAACGAACACTTCTATAGCATTTAAGTATTTCGAATATGAGACTAAGTCTTTGAAAGTAGCCTGAAAGACCTTCATGTACCAGCTGCTATCTTTTAGGAAGATATCTGTTTCCTAACTAATCAGTGAGAAAACATCAGTATAATGGACAAGTGAATATTCTATTTCTCTTTGCTTATTCCCATTCCTCTTGCAAAGCAACTACAAGTATATAGCTTCTGTAAATCCTCATTTTGTACTGCGTTGTAATTACATAACGTGCATATATAGGGATGTTCTTTGTTACTTATGCAGACATTTCATGATCTGTAATCATTCTCTTACTTGGCCATTTACCAACGTGTCTGAATCCAGGATCCAGGATTCTTCACTGAGTACTTGTCCTTTTGTCTTGATTTTCAAATCCCATGTATACCAAAGGTCACCACTTTTTAGTAAAGGTCTCAACCAGAACCAAGAAGGCTAAACTTCAATTCTTAATACACAACAATCGCTTTTGAAATATTACAATTCTTTCTATTATTTCGAGATCATTTTTGACTACAAAACATCATCATACTCTGATAGACTATAAATTTTCCAATAACAGACTCCTAGACACGTTGTCCTGTATTGTCATCAGATAATATTTTAGTTTAATAGACCTTAGTTTCTGAAATAGAGATTAGAGGCTTGAGGGCTGCAATCAGGACCTATTATGGCCTTGAGAATTTTTTTCACAACATGACCCTTCCGTTTTCGCTGCTAGGAGCTTTCTTATCTTATATTGCTTTCAAAATGGTGGGTGAGACTCCACGACTCCTCCTGATCTCACGAGGTTTGAATAAATGACTCGTATGAGTTTTCCTAACCATCCTTCATATAAGTAAAAGTTCAGCTATCTAACTCTGAAGAATCTGTAGCTGCTCTAGAGTACTCTTAGTCTCTTATGTAAAAGCTGCTTTGCAAGAAGAATAGGAATAAACAAAAAAGAAACTTGCAGAATATTCACTTGTTCATTATAGTGATAGTTCTTGACTAGTTGATAGACAGAGTTGGGATTCAAATACCTTTCTCAAAAACTAAGAGGTAGTAGCTATTACTTACGTGATGGTCGTACAGGCAGAGGTATATGCAATTTTTATAACACAAAAAAGTTGAATATAGGATATATTCTTAGTCAAGCAGCACTTAAGTCAAACTCATATTCGTTCAGAAATCCTCAAATATTCTGGAAGAGTCGGATATGATAAAGGAAGTTGCAATAGGACTCCTATTTAGATCTACAACTTTTCCTTAATACGACAAGTTGAAAGATATATGAGAGGAGTTTGAAGATCGGTAGTGCCAGGGAAAATCCGGAAGATTTTAATGCTTTTTTGAATTGGATTTCTCAATCTACATTAAAACGTTGAGAAGGTTTTCTGAAGACGAAGCAATAGTGGTAGATGATTAGGGGATAAACAAAAAGGGTTTAAAAGAGCTTCTTTGCTAAGCTACGGCTTGTTAATTTTTGCTACTACTACTGTAATAGGCTTGCATTTACTGTTGATTGTTTACTAGGCTTGACAACCGTAATCACATGAGCATAATTCCATTGTTTCTGAAAACAAATGACATATTAAGAAAGTTTTAATTACGTCATCATTCGACTGATTTGGTACAACTTTACTTAATTTTTTAATTAGTGGAATCACTGCAGTTTGTCTTTAAAGCTTCTGTCGTGTGGAGAGGATTTACTTTTAACTCTAATAGCGAGATAGCTTCCTATTCAAGGGCAAATGTATTTAAATTTCCCGCTCGAGTGTTTGAATCATCAAAATGCTTCAATTAACTGTCGGTATTGTAGTTTTTATCGCATTCAATGTGTTTGTAACATATAAATCACAATATAAATCGTTGGTTTGTAAATATTAGAAAATATACATTCAAGCATCCACATTTATTATGAATCGTTACGTTATCAAAGAGGAACAATTCAAAGAAGAACGGCTAGACATGGGGTGTTCACCCATCACCCTAGGGTTAGCAAAGGGTGAAAAATGCCCAACTTCATTTTTCCCCCCAATTAGCACATGGTTTTGTAGGCGAAGATCTCCTCCCGATACAAATGGCAAGTGGAGGTGATTTCATCAAGTTGGAACTATCAACAGATGACCTAAAATTTACTAACGGTATAAAAGTGCCCTGGAACGAATTTATCTAATGTTTGCTATTGCAGGTGAGTTTGAGAGCCTAAGAGTTATAAAGGTGACCAAAGATGAATGTAACGAATTGGAATTACCAGCACTTGAAGAAATTGATGTTAAAGATGATGATTGTGCGGAATCAGCATCACAAGAGGATGTTATCAAGCTGAAGGAGCAATATGTAAAAATCCACACTGATAAAAATCTCTTCAAATGTGTGCATTGTAATTATAACACGATAAGAAAATTTGATTTTAATCGTCACTTAAAGCGACATGAAAATGAAAGACCATATGAGTGCTTACAATGCGGTCATAAGAGTAAAGACAAAAATAGCCTCGAATATCACATAAAAACGCACAGCATTGATAAGCCTTTTAAGTGTAGCCATTGTAATTTTAGGTCTAGGAGGAAAAGAAACTTGAATGAACATATGAAGAAACACATTGATGAATCAAAATTTCAATGTGTTTTGTGTGATTATAAGTCTTATAGTTTGATCCTTTTAAAGTCTCATATAAAAATTCACAGCGAGAAACTTTTCAAATGCTTGCACTGTGATTATAGTTGTTCAAGGAAGGTCTATTTAAGTCATCATATGACTACTCATTTAAATGAAAAACCATACGAGTGTTTACATTGTGGTTATAGAACTAAACGAAAATGGTCCCTAGCCACACATATAAAGTTACATCTCAATGAGAGATCTTTCAATTGTTCTTTATGTGATTATAAGGCCAGCAGTGCGAGATATGTGACACGCCATATGAAAATTCATAGTGGCGAAAAACCTTTCAAATGTGTCCATTGCAGTTACAGTTGTTTAAGAAAGGATTCTTTAAAAATTCACTTGGAGAACCACAAAGTTGAAAAACCATATGAGTGTCTACAGTGTGATTATAAAGCTAAAAGAAAGGCTCTTCTTATTAGACATGCGAGGTTACATAATGAGCAAGATATGTGAAACTGCTTATGAGAATTCATAGTGAAGAAAGACTTTTCAAGTGCTCCATTTATCTTTACAATTTCTTAAGGAAGGTGTTTTTAATATTCACAGAAAGAATGATGAAGAAACGCCACATCAGTAAGTCAAATGAAAATGGATGACAATGACAAATCTTGTAACTGCTTTTAGGAAAGAAAGCAAAGGAATGTTAATATTTATTTAATTTGAACATACGTTAACATACAAATTTTGTTATATTCTACAAGACTTCCTACAAGAAATTCTGAACGAAGCAAAGAAATAGAAGCATCCATCATAACAGCAGATTGGAATGCAAGAGTAGGAAAAAAAGAAAACAGAAGTATGGGATGCATGGAAAAATATGAGCAAGTATTAAACAGAAATGGAAAAAATATGATTGAATTCTTCCAAAAGAATGATCTATTAATAGGGAAAACTTTATGAAGACAAGAGCGAAGAAGAAGTATAGTCAAACAAAATCAAAAAAAAAGGGAAGATTATAAAGAAATAAGAAACAAAGTAAAACAAGCAATTATAAATGCGAAAGAAAGAAAACTGGAAGGAGTTTGGACAGGACATCAATGATAAATACAAAGTAAATATGAAGAAATTTTGCACAATAGTGAAAAGACCAAGAAGAACAAAAAGCTATGGAATAAAAGCAATAAAAAATAAGAATAAGGAACCGAAAGTGGAACCAAGGAAATATTGGAAAGAGTTTTATGAAGAGAAATTAGGAACCGCAATGAGATGAAAACAAGGAAATGGAGGATATAACAGAAGTAAGAAAGAAGAACGACAGGAAGAAATAAAACAAATAAAAACAATAAAAGCAAGTGGGGTGGATAAAATAACACCGGAAATGATAAAATGTCTAGGAGAATATTGGGAAGAAGTGACCATGGGTTAAAAGAAGAGGATTTCCAGAGACTGAGAAGACGCAGAAATTACAAACAGATCCAATAAATCAACCAAACTGTATTATACAATAAACCACACAATACTAGGCCCCAAAGAAATAGATATAGAGATTAAAAAGAAAATACACAATACAATAATGATACCAATAATTACATATCCAGCAGAGAACTAGACATGGCCGAAAAAGGACGAAAGTAAAATAAACGCGATAGAAATAAGCATCTCGACAGGATCATGGGTGCAACAAAATGGGATCACTTAGGAACGAAACCATTAATGAAGAGTTAAAACAAACGCCAATCCTAAAAGGATCAAAGAAACAAAGCTACTCTGGTATGGACACGTGGCTAGAATGAGCAAAAAGAGATTAACAATAAGAATTATGGAAATGGGTAAACCGAACAAGAAAAGAAGAGGCAGACTGAGAAGAAAATGGTCAGATCAGATACAGGCGTTTGAAAAAATAAAAGGGAAAACAATGGAAGAAATGAGAATATCAGAAAGGGACAGGAAAGCCTGGAAGAAATGGGTATAAGAAGACTGAGACACATTCTGACGCCTGAAAGGGCATAGAGATAGAACAAATAACTGTTCTTATTGAGATTACGAGACGTGTAATGTGAGATATCCGTAGACACATACGAAAATTCACGGTAACGTAAGACTTTCAATTCCCCCTTTGTAATTACCGCTGTTCGAGGAAGGATTATTTAAATGTTCATATAAATACGCAACAAAATAAGAGGCTGTATGAATGTTATAATAACGCATATGAATTTACATAGCGACAAGGAAGTTGTTTGGCGTCACGTGAAAATTCACAGAAATGAAAAAACTTCTATTTGAGACTGTGTCTTTCATATTATGTTGTAATAGAATCACTTTTTAGGAGAGCAACAATTAAATATTTGGAATGATGCATCGAAATTTAGTATTAAACTATGATATTTGCGGTTATAAATATTTAAGAGAGGTACAGATAAGACAGAATTGAAATTTTGAACTGGAAAACCTTCTCATTGTTTAAATACAAATGAAGGCTGTTATAGCTCAAATTGGTTGTTATGAATCACATTCGCTAACCAAAAGCTAGCACCAGGAAATAAAGATACTGGGATATGTGTGGTAAGATTGCTTTTATTTAGAATGTATAAGTTTTATGTTGATTTATTTTCAGGGCAAAAACAAGTGAATGCAGAACTAGGAACAATGCCATAGTATGGATTATTTGACCACTTGAGCAAGAAGACGAAGAGCATAACAGAAATAAAAGTTATTGAGGAAGACATTGAATGAGTCTGCTTTATGAAATGGGAGTGAGTGACTATGCAATGAAATATTGGAACATATTTTCCAGTATACAATTGTCCATTGGAGGGTAGCATTATGTAGTGCACGGCTATGAAATTGTTTGGCAATTTATTGTATTTTCATTACAATTTTGGTGAATTAAATACTAACTCTGAACTATCGATGTTTTTGATTTTCAGGTTCTGTTTAAGGAGTACCATAATTCTTTCAAGTTTCTATTTTCACTATTAGATTGCCCATTGTTGTCCGGAGTATCTGGAACTTATCTGAAATATTATGGATTAAATGTTTGTGCCTTTAGGTACATAAATCGTATCACAGTGAACATGACTGAGCTGGTAGCATAGAAGTCTGTTATACTCAGTCGATTCCATCTGCTTTTTGGGTGGGTGTTTTGCTGATTAATGGTCAGGTATTGAATTTCTTAATTACTTCTGTAGATCACCTCCACTTCCTTGGTGTTGGTGCAAAATAGTAACTTCTGCATGACATCCATTATTATTTGACCAGAGCGTAGAGTACCAGTTGGCTCAACTATGACATAATCTAGAGTGTGCATGTGCCTGTGGATTTCCTTCCACTAGCTCTTGCAAATAGTGCTGATTAATGGTTGAGTGTAGCTGATCTTTAGGAATGCCTTTGTCAAATGCGATGATTTGATTCTGTGGCTTTTAAACAGCTCGGCACAAAAGGCTTTTCTGAAAACACTACAAAGCTTCTCATAATCAGTGGTCAGGCCCAGCATTAGCATGCATCTGTGAAGCTAAGTATTTTCACCATTTAATTATAACATAATGAAACTGAGTTGATGATATTTCATGTTGATTTGGCATCTTTATTACTGCATTAAAGACCATAAAAGTACTTGCAATTTTCTTAAAATTGTTAATTTTTTGGCTTACTTTAAAAGCTATTGGAAATAGTCTGCAACAACAAAATTTTTTTATGTACTGAATTAATTGCAAGATATGCACAAGCTACAAGTGAAGAGAAACTTTAAAAATATTTCCATGATTCTTTGTTTAAACTATAATGAATATCAGCTTTAAGTTCAACTGACCGGAATGGCTGGTATGTCATTCTGCATTGCAGGTGGTCAACTTGAGATCCTTCAGTACCTTTTCAAGATGACTGTAACATTGCAACTGTCTCTTACTGTAATCTCAATAATCAATATAATTAGATAACCGTCTTCCTTAATAAAAAATTCAAAAATTTTCTTTTAAATTCTTTTTGTCTAACTTGTGTGTGTTGGTAACATTTATAAGTTCAAGACGCTTTGGTGCGCGCTTTCCTGATGTGTATTCAACATTCTCAATTAATTACTTTGCAGCCTTCGCCTGCCATAAACGATCCATACTCTCAAACTATGCATAATGCTTTATTAAGTTCTTAATCTCCTGTGGTAGTGTAGAACATTACAGCCCCAATAGTTATACGAACTTCTCCAAGTTCATATGATTCAAGATTTTGCCTTTGTTTTTCCCAATTGAAATACTTGTAGCGTTCCATTCTACATCGGAGGGTTGGGAGTGATCAGTAAGTGATTGGTAATAAAAATTTTCATTGTGATGTTTGACCTCAAAAAAGAACAAGAGTAAGATTGGTCGTATACAACTGTATTTGGTTTCAGCTTGTCCTCATTGTATTTATGGGTTTAGGAAGGAGTGCTCAACATGATAAAGTAACAAGAACGTTGCAAGTTTCATTAACGTTTCATTCACTTTAGATGGAAATGATAGATGGTTTAAACATTTTTTTATAGTTTCACTAATGATCAGTGGTGAGACGGGCTGATCCCCCGCAAAGGATCTCGAAAGCTTCCTTAGAAGCGGCGAAACCCCTCCAAGGGGTGTTAAGCCATTCATTCATTCAATGATCAGTGGTGTGTATCAGATACATTTATTTTAATAGTATAAAACTACTTTATTTTAATGTCTGTTAAAGGGGTGTCTTTCATTTTTGATGCACTGTTCAAATCATGTTTTGCGATTTTTTATTGCTCTTTTAACATGAGTGGAGGAATATGTTCGATTTCTTGACTTTTTGTATTTTCAAGACCTTGCAAGGTTCTAGGGCGACACTTGTAAACGTCGGCCTTCAGATATCCCCATAGGAAGAAGTCGCACAAGGGGAAAATTAGGCGCCTAGGAAACATCTCGTGCAGCAATTGGAAAAGTCCTTGCTGTGTGGATTGCGGCTCCATCTTGTTGGAACCAAATATTTTACAATTAAAGTGTATCAAGATCGAGTGGAAGTAACAATAACACACTTAGTGCATATTAAACAGTAATACGTTTGCTAGGAAGAAGCCTTTTATGGATATCTTGTAGGTTATCACTTTAGAAACGAATGTTTTGTTTATTAATGTAATGTGACAAGTGCATCTTGTGTGTCTCCACACATCTCTAGGCGACTTAGCCAATTACGTTCGGAGTGTTTCAGTACAACTATTGCTTATATGTAAACGGAAATACTAGGCAAATGAAGAGTAACAGTATGTTTGCACTCGCATCACCCCAGAGATTGCAAAATGGAACATCTTACTTTATCGATGTTTTTCTGCATTTGCCTACTCCAAGGTCTTCCCCATCCTCATCTCACTTCTTAGTACCTTTAAAATTTCTTAGGACAAAATTGATTTTTCACACAGAAGTATTGCCCTACTCTATATAATTGCATTCTAACCTTATAATTAAAATATGTTTCGCTTATAATTCTGTTACCAAATCATAATGGAATTTCCTGTTATTAAAAAGGATCATGCCAAAGCAGAACAGCTAGACTTCTTGAAACATTTATCTAAGAACGTAGAATTAACGAAGGGTACAAAGTGTCCGACTTAATTATACCCAACTAGCATTTGCTTTTTTAGGTGAAAACCTTCTCTCAATACAAAAGGCAAGTGCAGGTGATTTCATCAAATCGGAATTATTAACGGATGATCTAAAGTTAACCGACGGTAAAGTTTTACCTTGATGAGAATATAACTAACGTACTTATGCTCTTGCAGATGGATTCAATAACCTAGCAGTTATGAAGCCAATTAAGGATGAATATACCAAATTTGAATTACCAGCAGTTGAAGAAATTGATATAAAAGATGATAACGATGGGGAACACTATACAGAATCAGTAGCACACGAGCCTATTGAAAAATATACAAAAATTGACACTGACGAAAAACCTTTTAAATGCCCATATTGCCGTTATGCCACATTACAGAAAGTTTATCTAAATAGGCACATAAAGAGGCATGAAAATGAAAGATCATACGAGTGTTTTCATTGTGGTCATAAGAGTAAAACGAGGAATACCCTCGAGCATCACCTGCAAACGCACAGCACCCACAAGCCTTTTAAGTGTTGCCACTGTGATTGTAGATACGTAACAAAGAAACGTTTAAATGAACATATGAAGAAACACATAGATGAATCAAAATTTCGTTGTACTTTATGTGACTACAAAACTTATAATTCAAATTATTTAAAGTCTCATATGAAAATTCATAGCGACTACAAACCTTTCAAATGTTCCTACTGTGATTATAATTGTTCAAGGAAGAGTAATTTGAAAAATCATGTAACGGTTCATATGAATGAAAAACGGTATTTTTATTTACAGCGCAGTTCTAAGACTATACAAAAACGATCTCATGTCTCGCAAACGAAGCTACAAAATAAAAGGTTTTTCAATTGCCCCTTATGCAACTATAAATCCAACAATCTGAAAGTCATGCAACGGCATATGATAATTCATAGTAGCGAAAGACCTTTAAAGTGTTTCATTTGTGATTACATTTGTTTAAAGAAATATACCCTGAATACTCATATGGCGCATCACAAAAATGAAGTGTTGTATGAGTGTTTCCATTGCGATTACAAGACTTTGCAAAAAGTTTGTCTGGGTATGCATATGAAAATCCATAGCGGAGAGGCGGCCCTTTCCTGCTGTTTCTGTGATTACAAGACTTGTAATGCGAAATACATGAAGGCGCATAAGATAATTCACAATAATCAAAAGTCTTTTCAGTGTTCCAATTGTGATTACCGGTGCTCAAGAATGGATCATTTGATTGTTCACATGAAGATGCACAGGAACAGGAGACTGTACGAATGTTTCCATTGTGATTACAAGACTGGACAAAAAGGCCACCTTGTGAAACATATGAAGTCGCATAATGACAAGAGGCATTTCGTATGTTCTTGCTGTAATTACACGGCTTGTAGTGCAAAATGTTTGCAGTTGCACGTAAAAATCCATGTGTTATAGGTTTCCGTTCTATTTTTAAATAAATTCTAATACAGTAGTTAGTATTTAAGAGACACACACTTAACTATTATGATGGATACCACACAGAGAAACCTCAAAATGTTCTATTTTGATTGTAAGTTTTAAAAAGGGTTAAGAAAAGCCGAATGGAAATGTCATATAAACATATTGTGTTGATTAGGGAAACTTGAACTGTAAACCACATAGAATATGAAGTCAGTTATTTCCATAGTTTCAAATTTATAAAGACGATAGCTAAGATCATATATATTATAGGGTTTTTTTTTGTTATTTCTTCGATTATAACAGCTTGATATTAATAAAAGCTTTCTGTTATTGTTGAAACTTTGACCCACAACTATATTTATATAAACTCATTTGAAACATATGGCTGACCCAGGTTCATTCCTGGAGCTCTCCTATGCCTGCCGGGTAGCTAATTCAGTTACTAAAAACAATTGAGTACCTGTGTTCATTCGAACAAGGGGTAATAATAGCGGTCGTCTAAGGCACATTTGCTTGCACCCTACATCAAAGATAGAAGGGTAATGATGATGGAACAAATGCTTAAATTTTGCCCTATTTTTTGCATGAACTTCACTCGTTCATGTGACTAAACGCTACTTATATAATCTTTCAACAATTGTTACCAAATAATTTTCATTTTTTGTCACCTTCAAGAATATTCAAATAGGTTTTTTGACAACAGGGATTCTTCCATTCAATAAAAATACATTTGATGTTTTCAAATGTTTTTTTTCATGTTACCGAATGATCACTAGAGAAGACCATTCCTAATAGGTCTACAAGCGAGAAAATAGAGTCTTGAAATATTGAGGAAACCTTTGCGATAGTTCAACCCAACTTGTTGAAAGGCTCAATGGATGAAGATGATACTAGTCCTGAAGATTTGCAACCAAAACGTCTGTATTAAACTAGGATCAAAGATGGCGAATAGCTTTCGTTACCTAGTTTTGAAATTTTGGAACACCCACAACCAGGGCCGAATGGATCTTGAAGAACTAAGAAGAAAGTTGAGGTGATTAGAACCCGCGTGATTTTTCCTTGTCCAAAAGCAGATGAGACGCCTTTGGGTAGCTAAAATACATCCAGTTCTTGAGATACATTATCATATCTGACATGAGTTAAAAGTGAAAGCTATTGAATGAAATAAAATCAAATTTTGTATTTTTGAAATTGTTGCCTCTACAATCGGGAGAAATTTATATATTGGAACATCTAACAGACCTTGCCCCAAATTTTTAGACTTTTCTTAACAATATTGAGTGTTTGAAACACGAAAACTTTCTTACTGAGATAGGCACACTTTTGCATCATCGAGTTTTAGAATGAACTGAGATCCTTTAATATGGAAGACTTCAAGAACGCCAAACATCGCATACATAAAATGTTAAAACATAAAATTAGAACCACTACAATGCTAACCATCCTCAAAATAATGTGTTCCAACTAGGAATATTATAAATGAACACCCATGCTTCTTGTTCTACATAATTAGAACAAGCAACGAAGTGAGTTTTGATCCGCTCTCTTCCTAATGGTAAGCCAAGATGCTGAAGATAAAACTCAATGATAAAGGACGGTACTCAACTTGGTTGCTTTTGTTAATGGTAGCACAGCCTCTTTAATACACATAATGTAATGGTCTACTCCAGGAAGCCGGGCCTCTCTCTACCTGTCCACTCTATTCCCTCTGCTCTTTCATGGTGCAGCTCAACAACGATGTTGTTAACCTCCCCTCGTGCGCATCTGTTTTGATCCTGTCCCAGCTTCTCAATTCTAATATGACAAAAGTTTATATTGCTATGCCCAGTGATAGGCTCATTTCTGCTCTAATCTTGCTCTTGTACTAACTTGTAAGTGCTTCTTTACGAACCGTAAGGGAATTATCTCGGAAATTGGCGGTACTATTTTTGTTGCAGCTGATCTACGGAATTTTTATCGGTCCAATAAAATTAGATTTCGATCTCGACTAATGGCGTCTTTGCAAGGCCCTATACTTCGACTTGCGAATCCGTCAGCGTCCTCATGCTTCTGAGAGAAAGCAGCGCAAGTACCGCAAAGGTCTCACTGGCTTAATACTAACGCCTTAACTGCAACTATTTTCTGTATGGTAAGTCCCTAGCTTCTTTGTCCATATCTCGACTGCATAAAACGTAGCCAGCTGTACCGTTCCCACAAGGACGATTGTTGCATCTGTGCTACAAAAACTCCACTTAACCGTTCCAATCGTTGAGTTCTACTTCAAAATAGCCGATATGATTCTTGCAGTAGACGCTTTTGTTTTTGAGCGAAAACGTCGGTGCCTCTTGCCTGGGACGCATTCCGAAAGATACCTCCTTAGTCTAGCATTGTGCTCTCTATTCATATTTTAAGAGTCCCCGAACGTCTCGTTACAGCAAATATAGAAAATTTTGAATTACACTGATTACAATGATATAAGTATGATGTCGCCCGTAAACCCCACTATATTGTCGTATGCCACTTTCCAGTATACCGGTCCGAAGCACGAACCACGGGGGCAACCCTTGCTTACTTGTCACGTCATAATTGCGTCTTCTGCGAGACAATTTTTCTCGTTGCCGAATAATTCTGAATCTCCACGCATTGTCAAATGCTTCCGTGGTATCTAAAACAATTAATGCGGAGTATTCCTTAACACCGTTTTATATGACCCCATATTTGATGCGCGTTGGGACCAAAACTGAAAAATGCCTAAACTTGAGTCGAAATTTACTGGTACAATATCAAAAGCTGTTTTCCGACAGTCATGGTCATCTCGTTCGTAATCAAGGTTTGATTTCCTTCCGTGTTGTCAACGAGAAATAATTATTTAACAAAAATTATTATTATTACTCAATACGCCCTAGTCTACAGGATTTTCTACATGTCGCGCGCGCCTACCTTTGAACAATCTCTTGTATTCAGAGCAAGTTTGCTAATTGATGAAATCTGTACTTTTTGGTTCTTGTATAGTCGCAAAAAGAAACTTCTATTTTTAATTTAAAAAATTCCAATGTGCGTGACACTCCTTTACTTGCAATAATCGATGCCTTCGACGATGCAACTCTTGACCCTCTTCCACGTTAGATAGGTCACTGACTTCCTCCCGTAGTCTGTGCACACCCTTTTTCTCTCAACGTTTGTTTGTACACAAACGACGCAGAGCTTGTGCTTGCTCTTCCATCGCGCTTTCTTCTCCTTTCTTGTGCTTCAAGTTGCACCTCAACCATCTTTGAACTGTGTCTCCTACGAAAAGCAGTCGCTTGCCTTACCAACATAGTTGACGCTGTTTTCCCCCACTTCCCGAGTTCTTGGAAGGTGGAAAATGAGGTAATATTCCCCAAGCCTGGAAGGTCCGGCAAATTCCCTCAGGACTACCAGCTAATTATTCTTCTACCAACCATTGGGAAGCTTCTAGAGCAAATCATCCACCAGTGGAACTGATTCCGAAGGATCAATTCGGCTTCTACCCTAGCCACTTTATCATCCACCAACTATTCCAGGTGGTGGAGAAAATCTCGAAGAAAAAGATTACCGGCGCAGCCATGTGGCACAATAGGCTCATCTGCATGATGGCTTCAACGAACATTTCCTGCCGATAGTACAAGTGATCCGGTCATTTCTACCCCGCCGCAAGTTCCAAATCAAACTCAATAAAGTGAAGTCATGCCGACTACACCCTTAACGTTCCAACCAGCTCACTGTGTCCACTTGTGGTAGTACGGCGACCCCAAGAGCATCTTGGGATACTAGAAGACTGGCGTCACCGGTGGAAGATAGAAATCAACGCTTAGGAGAGCACAGCGATCCTACTCCTCACCAGGATGAAACTTCGTTAGCGTGATGACCCGACACCACTCAGGATCTTCAATTGGGAGACCTGAAAAATAGAGACAAAGCGAAGGCAACCTAATAAGCTTTGAGCTTAATGTTTTACCAGCGGAATCGGCTGTCCTTTAGCAATAAGATGACTATCTATAAGACTATCTCTCACGTGCAGCTTTGATCCTTTTCACTTCAGCGACGCTGATGCTGACTTTTTTTGGATTAACCTTTGCCTTCAAAGACTCCTTGATACTGTTGGTCCCCATTACGGTCCTGCCCATGAACTTTACCGCATGGGTCTGCTCCTTTGGCCTGGCTGCGATCTCTGCAAAGCTCTTCTTAGTTGTTTTTGGAACAACAAGAAAACCTATTCAGTCCCAGCAACGCAAACTCTACTCAACTCAGAGATCTATTTCTGGCATGAGCACCCTGGTAGTCTAAGTCACGACGTCTTTAACTCGGAGTATCTCTAACGTGACAGATACCTTCGAGAGGATATTACACAAAAGGTACTTATCCTTGCTCAGATAACAAGGTTGAGGACTTGTGGTCCGAACGCCTTCAGACCGCATTCATTGGTGCCGTCCCTCGTTAAGTATCCCAGCTCACACAGATCCCAAGTTTGAGCAACTCCGCTATTTTCCGTACACCCAGAAAATAGTCGACCTCGTAATGTTTCCTCAAAAGTTAGGCACGTTTCCTCAGGAGTACTGCCTAATCAACTTTCTGCCAATGCTGAAGAAACTTACCACCACCCAGGAACAGCAGGCAAAGATCTCTAATTTATTCTGGATAATCAGAGTGAATTCGAGTGGAGGAAACAATTATTGAAGGTCTTACCAAAAAACAGACCACGGGCGCAATTTTTTTTTCATCAATTTATGAACATCCGGGATCAAAGACCGCACCAATGCGTATTTCCTTTTAACAGCTATGTTGTACATGCCTTTCAATAATTTGGGTTGATTCTTTCCACACAATCCATTCAACATACGCCCCGGCCGTGAATGTAACAAACGTATCCTCCAATATGTCGGGCAACTGATGAATAAAAGCGCATTCCTTGGAAAGTTTCTTGGCCCTAATGTACTAAGCTTCCCAGTCCTCTAAATGTAACCTGTTCTAGGTGATGGATGGCCGTATAGGTAACCTCTGTGACGCCTCACAGAGGAATACATAAAACATAAAGCTCTATAAAGATAAACTCCTGGATTGTAGAGATGCCACCAACATGATGAAGGTCCTGGTTCTTTACGAACAACGGGGCGCCAAATGTCGGATCTTAAGGCCTGACTCTGGATGACCTGGACCTTGTTAACATGGGACTACGGTCTGGCCCCAAACGTCTTGATAGATCGGATGATGGTTTTATATACAATTGCCTCATATTGGCTTGACATTCTCCTCTGAAAGTGAATGAGAAAGCCGAGTGCTGATAAGACCGCCTTTGTTTTGGCGACCGCGCTATCAATGTGTCCTTTCTAGGTTAACATTTTCTTTAGACTTAGTTCCTTCTTCCAGGGTACGTCGCTTCCAAAGATCTAAATGGATAGATTTTGATAGATAACGGGACCGTCCTGCTCTTCTCCGGGTTGATTCTCATTCTCCACGAGTCTTCTAGTAGGTTCAGTTCCTGCTGGTGCCTATGGGTCACGAGTGATGTTCTCACTGAGTTGGTTAACACCGCCGTGTCGTCTGCATATCGGACCAGTGCAGTGAAAGTAATTGTTGGTATGTTCCAGACGTAAATGTTCTGTAACGTCAGGGACATGACGGAGTCTTAGAGGACGCCGACTCAGAGTAGCCTCTTCGATTACCTCACGTCACCTAACTTGGAACTTCCTTCCAGAAAGAACCACTCGGTAGTGGAACTTCGGAGGCAATTTTGTATAACAGACCATTGTGCCACACCTTGTCAAAGGCCTTGAGTACGTCGAGGAAAACTACACTTATAGTTTGCATCTTGGTGTAGCCCACGGTGATGCGTTTCACTAGCAGAATTTAAGCTGACTCTCCGAAATCAATTGGATGTCTTCGACAGCTGTCCTCGGCCGCTGGTGGATCATTTGACTCACAAGCTTCCCTACAGTCGCTTGGAAATTTATTGGCCGATAGTCTTGGGGAAGATACTTGTCTTCCCAGGTTTGGAGAGAATCCGCCACCTTCTTGCGAACTTCTACTTTAGGTGGTTCCTGAACGAATGTCCCAAAAGTTACATTTTTGTCCCCCTCTGGCTTGCCGAATGGAGAGCCACGTGCAGGCATTTTGCCTAGAGTAAGTTCGTACCGGTGCACAGCTCAATCTGTTGCGGACTCCACGACTCGCCAGCGTTCGCCACAATGGGGTAGGGTGATTGCGTAGGACCTTGACCAGTCTCCTAAGGCTGTTGTTAGTCACGTCGAGTGCCTCTACTTTGCTCTTCCAGGTGGTGTTACGGTGCCCTCGATAGCGGTCTTGACTTGGTTGCCCATAGAGTCCAAAAATCGCTGAGTACGGTGTCGCAACCATTTGTTCTTTTTGATATGCTCTTTCAACTCCGGGGGTGGAAGGTCTCTTTTATCTCCGACCAGAACGGGATTAGAGGCGAAGCGGATGGATTCCTGGACAGAAACGGTGAGATGATGTACGATGTCATTTAAGTCTTCGCCAAAGCAGATGAGAATGAGTCCCATGGTCTGCTTTAGGTGGACGGTGAGAGACGGAGAGATGGCGTTGGCTCTGTCGGGTTCTAATCACTGTTCAGCTCGTTGACACAGTCTATCGTCTACTGTATGTGGACGTCCTTAAAGATGGCTATATCAAGGACATTAAAGGGTCTCAGCACTACGAGGTCATGGAGTTGAATAGTTGTCCACGCTGCTGTTACATGAGGGATGCATGACATTGAAGTCTCCTGTTAAAATTATCACAATGTTGATGACGTCCAAGTCTTGAGCGGAGACTAGCCCAATAACTCCATGATCCCTTGTCTGGAAGCAGACGGGGCTAGCCCCTAAGTGATTGCTTACGTGATTTATAAAATGCAATTTGTTGCCAAAAAAACCGCTACTGCAACAAATTGAAATAATTCCGCAAGGTCATGTGGAACACCTGTCCAACAACCATGAGTATGACTACCCCACTCTCGTTATCAGCAGTTGACTTAAGAATAAAATATTGGTCTAATTGCCCCATGAGACACTCTAGTTGGGCCCATTTGTCCACAACTCCGAATCAGGATGACCATCATATTAATCGTTAAGAAAGAAAAAGACGGCCTTGCCGTAAACTCTTTTCCTTATCACTAAAAATATGCAACAACTTAAATTAATAAGAAACTACAAGACGAAACGTGAGGACATCCAAGCACGGCGAGGGCAACATAAGTTTAGTCCGCACATAATCATTAGTTGGAGAGAGGAACAGTTGGACAATCAATTAAAATTGATGTTTATAAATTTGGACGGTTAATCTTTCTTCAAGAAAATCTGGACACACTTGAGTCAATCTGCTAAACGATGGCTTGGAGAAGAAAGCGTCCACTAGATACTCCAAGAAAACACCCTAAATATTGAAGTCTTTTGTGTGCAGCTTGAAAAGAGGGCCGTAGCACCCTGACCTTGGGTTGACTATCCAATCACCACAAACCAATCAAATAGAAAAGGTTTGGGAATCTATGAAGAGGAAGCTGCAGCGAAAACGTAAGTTCACTGATAAACAACTAGCAGAACGTCTTCGGGAGATTTGGCCGTTTTTGTCTCAAATGTATCCAGCTAAAGATTGGTTTTGCCATTTCACTAATTTTTAGAACCTTTGTAGTGTATTTGGTAACTCCTCTCAAGTATTCCCTGAAAACCCGACATTCTGAAACCAGACGCTACGTTAACCCTTTCTCAATGTCGATCTGCCTCAGAAGAAGGATTTATTTTGATACCTTCATCTGGTTTGCCTATGTCCTTAAAGTAGAAATGGTGACAAATAGTGATCTGCATCTTACACAAGATTGCACTCTAACCTCAAAACTAAAATACGTTTCGTTTGGAGATTTATCATCAGTCTTGATAATGGACATTCCTATTATCAAAGAAGAACACGCTAAGGCAGAACAGTTAGACTTGCTGAAACATTCATCCGACAACATAGAATTAACGAAGGGTACAAAGTGTCTGACTTAGTTATACCCAACTAGCATTTGTTTTTTTAGGTCAAAACCTTTTCGCAACGCAAAAGGCAAGTGCAGGTGATTCCATCAAATCGGAATTATTAACGGATGATCTAAAGTTAACCGATGGTAAAGTTTTACCTTGATGAGAATATAACTAACGTACTTATGCTCTTGCAGATAGATTCAATAACCTAGCAGTTATGAAGCCAATTAAGGATGAATATACCAAATTTGAATTACCAGCACTTGAAGAAATTGATATGAAAGATGATAACGATGGGGAACATTATACAGAATCAGCAGCACACGAGCATATTGAAAAATATACAAAAATTGACACTGACGAAAAACCTTTTAAATGCCCATATTGCCATTATGCCACATTACAGAAAGTTTATCTGAATAGGCACATTAAGAGACATGGGAATAAAAGATTATACGAGTGTTTTCATTGTGGTCACAAGAGTAAAACGAGAAATACCCTTGAGCATCACCTGCAAACGCACAGCACCCACAAGCCTTTTAAATGCTGCCACTGCGATTGTAGATATGTAACAAAGAAACGTTTAAATGAACATATGAAGAAGCACTTGGATGAATCGAAATTTGAATGTACTTTATGTGACTATAAGACTTATCATTCAAAGCATTTGAAATCCCATATGAAAATTCACAGCAACGAAAGGCCTTTCAAATGTTCCTACTGTGATTATAATTGTGTAAGAAAGAGCAACTTGAAAAATCACATGATTGTTCATGTAATCGAAAAACCATACGAATGTTTACATTGTAATTGCAAGACCAAACAAAAAAGGTCTCTCATCTCACATATGAAGCTACATAGCAATGAGAAGTCTTTCAGTTGTTCTTTATGCAACTACAAGACAAGCATTGCAAAATACATGAAAATGCATATGAAGATTCATAGCAGTACAAGACCTTTTAAATGCACCCTTTGCGATTACCGGTGTTTATTTAAACATACTTTGGCAAGTCACATGAAGAATCATAAAAATGAAAGACCGTATGAGTGTTTAAACTGTGGTTATAAAGCTAAACGAAAAGAGACTCTCGTCAAACATTTAAAGCTACATAGCAATGAGAAGTCTTTCAATTGTTCTGTATGCAATTATAAATCAAGCAACGTGGAATATATAAAGCGGCACATGATAATTCATAGCACTGATTACATCTGTTTAAGGAAGGATACTTTGAATACTCATATGGCAATCACAAAAATGAGGCTTTAAATGAATGTTTCCACTGTGACTACAAAACTCGACAAAAACTTCACCTGACAACTCATATGAAAGTACACAACCAAGAGGCGTCTTTCAATTGTTTTTTCTGCGGTTACAAGACTTGCAACGCAAAGTACATGAAGACGCACATGAAAATTCATAATAATGAAAGGCCTCTCCGGTGTTCCCTTTGTAATTACCGCTCCTCTAGAAGGGATCATTTCAATGTTCACATAAAGACGCACAGGAATGAGAAATTGTATGAGTGTTTCCATTGCGATTACAAAACTACACAGAAGTGTGATCTTGTGAGGCATTTGAAAGTGCATTATGATGAGCGGTACCTCCAATGTTCTTGCTGTAATTACACAGCTTGTACTGTAGATTGTTTGGAGTTGCATATAAAAACCCACAACAACAGTAAAGCTGCTTTGCTTTAATGTTATAGGTGTATGTTAATTTTTTAATCGCTTTCTGGTATGGTAGAAATAACATTTAGGAGGTAGATGAATATTATACAAATGATGGTTACACAAAGAATCTTCGAAATGTTCTATTTTGGTTATAAAATCTCAAAGTCCTTATTGGGAAGACATAGAATTAAACAGTTATGAAAATATATTGTTGAATAATGTTGATCAACTCCCGGTTTTTACCATATTTGGGTGAAGAATAGTGTAGACATTTCCCTAAACATGTATATGGACTAATTCTCATTGCAGTACTGGTGAATTAAGAAAACTTCCAATGAAAATTTGCAATGTGATGTAGATTTTAGCTTATACAAGCTTAGAACTGAACATCGTAGAGATGCTCTAATAATCTAGATGTATAACATTCTTTGGAATGGCGTAACAGTAGTGCAGGATAATAATATTACGGCAGACTTGAGCTAAGAGTCGCATAGGTTATTTGCCACATGACAGAATCAAATAATACCTAAGATCATTTATTTTTATAGTTTATTGTTATTTATTCGATTATAGTGAGCTTGATATTAATAAAAGCTTTATTTTATGGCTGAAGCTTTGTTGTCTCAAAACTGATAGGACAAGTTGTCACCACTAGTATAGCAAAAATTGTGGGTGATTAAAGAAAAAGACTGGCGGAGGCTAAGCAGACCTAATTGTATTGAGAGATTATAAAAGAATATCTGAAGACCTTCTCAACTAATTTGAACATGATGCTTTATATATTTGGAATATGGCTAAAGCCAGATCGGGTGATCGTTTTAAAAGGATTTAAACAAGTTGCAGAACACTGTTTTAAAATTAATAGGATATAGGTCCATCTTTACTATCACTCACACTTTCCACCATCCTTTAATAAATATCCGTAGGGATTGCCTTACATTCCTCCATGAGAGCTACAATAAATAGCAAATAAATTGGTGATGCGTAATCTTCCTTCCAATTCTTTCTAGAGTTGTTTGATAGGTTTCAGATTGGGGCTTGGTGAAGGCCAATCCAGTTCACAACGCCCATTTGTTCAGACTATGGCTGTGTCGACATCCCGTTGATAGAAGAAAGGTCTTTCCATGAACTGTTGCCAAAAAGTTGGAAGCATAGAATTATCGAGGATATCAAGAGACATCTCAACTTTTATCCTCCCAGCTATAGGAACTAAGATCTAGGCCAAACTACCAAACTTGACTCAGATAAGAAGCCTTCTGCTGGCATCTGCTAAACCTAGATGTGTCCATCAAATTTCCAGACCATATAGCAGAATCCATTGTTCCACAGTCCAGTGATGATGAGCTTTGCACCATTGCAAACAACTTATGGCATTTTTCAGCTCCCAATGAACTCTGAAGAGCACTACCCTTTCCAGAGTTCAACAGCTATGATCATTAAATTTGTTATAACAATGACACCCAATGATCGTACCACGTTCAAAATCACTCAGCTATATGACCAACATATGCTATTACCTGCACTTTTATCTCTTTTGACGTTTCAGTGTGCATAACAGCCAAATTCACTTCTCTAGAAAAGGTAACATTTTATTGAGCATTTGACATATTCCTTAGAAAGTTAAAAAACTAAGAGTAAAGTATAAGAAAAGAAAGGAAAATAGGAAGACGACAAATGCAAATAAACGGCTAATGGAAAGGAAACCCGAAGGAAAAGTAAAAAGAAATATTTACATGGGAACTTGGAATGTTAGAGGGCTGTACAGAGAAGGGCAACTTAAACAACTAATAAAAGAAACAGAAAGATAACCTGTACCTACTGGCATTACAAGAAATAAATTTAAAGGAGGAACAATTTACAGACAAAGGGATACACACTGTTGAAGGGAGAAGGAGAAAATAATAGATCGTGAACAGGGTTTTTAGTTAGAAAAGAAACAAAAGAAGCATTAGTAGAATTCAAAAAATTAATGAAAAATTAAGCTACTTGAGATTAAGAGGAAAATAAGTATAATTAATATGCACGCCCCTACAGAAGTAGCTGATGAGGAAGAAAAACAGCAATTTTGTGAAGAATTAGAAGTGGAAATCTATAGAACACCAAGATACGATATAAAAATTGTGTTAAGGGATGCTAACGCCAAGTTAGGAAAAGAGGAACGTTATACAGATGTAATAGGAGTTGATAGTGAACATACAGAAACAAGCGACAATGGGAAGAAACTTATAAATTTTGCAGCACAAAGAAGACTAGAAGTTAAAGGGACTTATTTAAATCACAAGGAGATAAACAAAGGTACGTGGATTACCCCAGACGGGAAAGCTAAATCAAATTGATCATGTTTTAATAGAGGAAAAACATGTCACTAATTACAGGGGTGAAGTCCCAAAGAGGGGCTGAAGTGGGAAGTGATAATTTCCTAGTAAGAGTTAAATTTGAACAGCAATTCCCAAAAGCAGAACCAGCAGGAAAAGTACATACATCCAATTTTGACACAGAACAATTAAAGAAAGAAGAGGTACAAAAAGATTATTAAAAGGATATAAAAGAACATTTGGAAAGATCCTCCCCAACAACCAAGTTTAATTGAAAGTGGGAATTAATAAAAAATAAAGAATCTTCGATTCGGAGATACCTGAATAGAAAAGGCATGTTATCACGGGTAGACCTTACAATTGGACAAGTTTGCTTGGAAACCCCACATGGAATTGACTCCCTTCTCCACCCTAAAAGCCAGACGTCTCTTTGCAACAAAATTACAATTTATATCACCATTATCCCCCCGATTATGACTGGGTGGTACAAAACTGCACCGTTAGGACCATTTTTGACCTTTCACAACATTCTCAGTTAAGCTTTAAGGGTCAAATGCTCGATTCTGTTCTAAGAACCAACTTCATTAAATTACTTGGAAATTCGTGAACCCAAATGGCTGAAAACCTCGTGAAGCTTTTCAGTTGAATCAAAAACTGGTCCTAACTAGACAATGTGAACTCGTTCCACGAAGCATTGGAATTTAACCATTTCGAAAGCCCAGACTTTTATTGCTCAGGATGGTTTACCATACAAATATTACAATTTTCAATAAGATTCCAATCTCAATTAACATAATTACAAAAAATAGGAACAACTCGAGCTTTTCCTTTTAATATGTTAAGACGCATTCGCAAACTTTGAGTGTGATAGTCCAATATCCCAACATTGGTACACTCTACTCCACAAAACAACAGAGATCTTGTCTAGGTCCAGTTTGCATAGACGTCCTTCCATTTCTAAACAGCCGAACTCACCCCCAGCCTTTTTATTTGATAAAAAGGAAACTGCTCTGGATCTCGTTATGATGTAGATACCCAAACCAGATTAAAAGAGATCAGTAAACTTATCCAGGTTTTGTAAAAGCAGGTTATTGGCCACTGAGCATCAGGTCCAACAACCAAAGTACTAGCTTCACCATTCAAACAATACAGAAGCAAAAGAAACATTTTAAGGACAAAATTTTATATGTACATGAGATAACACCCTAAGCCTTGCCAATTCGACATATATATTTATCTGCTGCCTTTATAATACTACCATCATATGTGTGCACTCAGTACTGGTAGGTTTTAAAGTAATAATTTCTTCTGATAGAGTCCTTTAGAATAAGCAACACAGAAGTACTTGGATCAGTTTCCATATTTAACTATAACTAATTGGTAGAGCTAATCTTATCATCTTCCAAGTTGAACATACATGTCTCGCCTGGCAAGCCTTAAAAAAAGATATCCTCTTTTGCACTATCTCTAGCAGTGTTGTACATATCTTCTAATGATTCAAATGATTTAGTTTCATTTTCTTTACATAATCGGTCCAATTGATTACTGCAATGACTGACGTAATTCATAGAATGCAATGTGTTTTTGGGAAACTGAAACAAAAATCACAAAGATCTTGGTTGGTTTTCTTGTCTTCAAAAATTAGGATGGCCAACAAGTATAAGCATCACTGCCACCTTCTTGTCATTAGTGATCAAGTCAGCAGTGCAATATTGGTCTAATTGATCTAAATAATTATTATGGATAGAGAAAAGTCTTCCAAGAAAGCTTTACAACAAATTATAGATCAATATTTAACTGCTTCGAATCAATTTTATTTTAAAAATGTCAATGGAAAAGTGTATACAGGATTAAATATAAGCAAAAATAAATTAGCTGATATAAGTGTTCTTGTAATTTCTACGGATGTAAGGCTAAATGTTTTTGAATTTTCAAATGTGATATATTTTAAACACACGAAGTAATTACTGTTGAATGTACTTTGAGTTGGTTTTTGAATAAAAGTTTTGCAGTAATGTGGCCAGAATTATTAAAATAACCATCCTGTAATCATCTTTATTTTCTTAAAATTATTCAAAATTCTAGAGAAACATTTTGATTCTTACGAATCACAAAAACCAGTTGGAAATTACGAAAAATTAATTGAAATGAAACCGATTTTGGTATTTTTAAAGATATGGGTTGTATTTTTCTGTAAGCCACCATCAAGTAAAATTTAACAAACCTCTTGCGGTTTTCATGTTTTTAAAAGTGGGCTAAATAATTGAGATTTTTTCAAAAATCTGAACGATTACCGCAACAGCAGGAATCGGTATTTACACATCTATTTTTTTCTTTAGTGTTTATTTGCAATCTGCTACAGAAGAGATAACAAATCAAATTGTTCATAAATATTGCCAAATAGAACTTTATAATAAAATGTTTACATAATATATTTAATAAGTAATCAGTTATAACAGTAGTAAAGAGCATCTATCAAAATGTAAGAATACAAATTCAGATAAATGGAGGAAAATTCAAAGAGGTATATTTAAAAAAAGGCATAAAACAGGGAGACATTACTTTTTATAATAGTACTAAAAACGTAAAAGTAAAAACCTCCGAATTATCAACACTGGTAGGACAGAGAAATCTAAGCCCCATAGAAATGTACTTGATAGAAACCATTTTACTTGGCTACATTTGATTTCCGCTCTCCAATATCAAAGTTTAGCTCAAATGGCTTTAAATAAGTTCCCAGTCTTGCAGATATTTAACACTACACTTAACTATCTTATTTTACTAGTATCATTTCAGATGGTCACGAACGTCTTTGCTCGTGACAAATAGGATGCATTAATTATTATCTGAAGAGTCTTGATTGAAAGTGTTCAAGAAATTCTTTGTTTGAGTGTGATGCAGTGCCGCATAGCTTAACACGATAGCTCCACATTGGTTTTAACAGTTTAATACAGAATAGGTTTATTAACAAATGAGAGTTTAGATTTGTGGCCTATTAGATAATAATAATTTTTTAATTTGAGATCGTGTTTTGCTTCCTTTTAATCCAAGTATGGGTTCTTCAAGTCCAACCTTTATGGAGATGCAGGCCCAGATACTTTACGCAATCTACTTGAAGTTGTACTTGGCCATTCATACTGACTTGAAGAACGGTGGCCCTGTATTTAGTAAAACCAATATGGGAGATTTCGTTTTAATTTTGAAACGCCAGTCGCAGACTTCAAAGATGGGAAAAAGCCTTTTCAGAAAGAGCCAAAACGTTTACAGAATAATTGTAGCAAACTGATAGGTCTGTAAGATGCAGGGTTGTTATGAGGTTTTCCACACTTATGGATGAGGACTACTTGGAATTTTCCATTGAACAAGAAAACATTCTGTTCTTAGTATACTGTTGGAGTTTCTTGATTATTTGTCTAGTGATAATAACGTATCCTAGCAATTTCTTGCAGTTACTATTTTTAGCGATTATTTCGGTGATTTCACAAGAGAAGAATGGTTTAATAAACAGAAAGAGCTATTATCCTTTCAGTGGAAATGTATAGTAATAAAACTCAAAAATTCCCGCTCATTTTAAGGGGGTACACCAGGATGACGCTTGATTTTGAAACCGATATTCATATTTTTTTTTCAATAAAATAAGAAAAAATCACAAAACTGACTTACACCCTTAAGATTATATTGTGTATTTTTTTAAGTGAAAAACTTGATCCAAAGGACACTACATGACATCGACAAAAGGCCTTCGTGGAGTGTGGCGGTGGTTGGTGGGAGCTCTGAACACCACAACAAAACTAACCGAACCCCTATTCCGTCAGTAACTGTTATAGTACATCAGTTGCATTCGAGCGCTCGGATGCGCCAGACCCCCATGCAGTAAATCGCTGTTTTAACATATTTTAACATTCATGGCGCACTTTGTATAAATGAATCTTAAAAATAGACTCTCTACGAAACATTTTAAGCTAAAAAAAAATTCTACCCTGGTCTACCCCCTTAAAGAATTCTCTGTAATTGGCCGGTTTCAAAAAGTTAGGGTATTTCAGTAGTCAGGTACATACTAACTCATTTTTAGATACTCGTGTTTAGTGCTGCGGCTAACTTGTGGTTAGGAGTGGCAATTTATTTTGCATTCCACTATTAATGATAGTGTGTATTGTAAAAGCGAGTTTTTAAATTTGGATATATATAATTTGATAAACAAAAATATCTGCACTACAACTTATTCCAGTCCCCAGTTTCTACCTAGGGTGAATTCTCATGTGCCTCACAAGCTGACCTTTTATTTTAGCCTTATAATCACACAGAGAGCACTCAAAGGGCTTTTCGTTTCCGTGTCTCATTAAATGAATGTTGAGGCTAGCTTTTCTCGACGTGCTATAGTCACAAACGGAACATTTAAAAGGCCTTTCGTTGCTATGAATTATCATATGCCACTCCAAGCGACTCGGCTGGAAAGCCTTATAGTCGCATAGAGAACACTGCAGCTGTGGCTCACTTGTATGCATCTTCATGTGGTCTTTCAGCGCATATTTCGTAAAGCTACTATAATCACAGAGGGAACATTTGAAAGGCTTCGTACTGCTGTGTACCACCATATGCCTGGCAAGGTGGATTTTCATTTTGGCTTTATAATCGCAATATCCACATTCATAAGGTCGCTCTTCACTGTGGGTCTTCAAATGCATTTTAAAAGTAGCATTTGTTATAGAGGTATAATCACACAGTTTGCATTTAAAAAGATTTTCGTTTTGGTGAACAGTCTGCATGTGTTTTAAGAAATAAGTCTTAAATGTAGTTTTATAGTTGCAATAAGTACAATCAAACTGCCCCTTGTTTTCATGCTTCTCCATATGCTGATCTAATTTGCTTTTAAATTGGGTGCTGTAGTTACAAAGTAGGCATTGCGCAGCTTTCTTTCCCATATGGATCTTCATGTGTGCCGTAAATGATTTCTTGTCAGTAGTTTGGAAATTGCAAGCTAAACAGTTGAAATGCTCCCGATGAGTCAAGACATGCCTTCTTAAGTTGCTCTTGATTGAAGTCCTATAATCACACAATGTGCACTGGTGAGGCTTTTCAACTTCACCCACAGGCTCCTCTTCGCAATCATCCTTCATTTCAATCTCCAGCTTGGTGTTCAGGTCACTTTCACTGAACTTCATGTCCAACAAATTTTCAAATTCATCTAAAAGATGTGTGATAATGGAATGAAAGGCAATATGACATTTTACCTTTGACTGCTGAGGGATCTAATTTGGTGATTCCATCCTCATCAAATTTGCGGATTGCTAAAGGCTCTTCATCTACAAGAGCATATGGTAGTTGAATCTAACTAGAACCGACTATGTACTTACCTTTACCTGCATCATTGTATAAAATTCTCGAGGTGTTCAACATTTTCTCTTCAATTTCATCGATTTTAGCAACAGGTGCATGCATATTAATGTTAACGGTACAAATTTGTGCTACATATTTATAATGATTACAGACATTACAATACACCTTGAAGTAGTTCAAACTAGCGACACTGTAGTTCATATTTAAATATAAAATTTTATTCCGCATACATAGAATACATTAGTAATATAATAATTTATTATTCAATTTTTCTTTTATTTTGTAGTTCTAGTCGTTCTAATTAGCAATTATATCAATCTTGTACAAGTTACAATGCGTAGGGACTTTTGAGCACTTATTGAAAAAAACAGAAATTACAGATTTATTTGATACTATGACCCAGCTTTTAGACTTAGACCCATTTATGAGAATAATAAAGTTTACACTGCGCTAGGCAAGAGTAAATATATTCTCCACCTCATTTAAGAGCGTAAGTTCAAGATAATCATTTGCTGCTTCCCAACTTACGTTTTCTTAGATTTTTCTGTCCCATCAGTTTCCCAAACTTTGTATAGATATTTAAAAGACAAAAACCTTAGGACCACAAACGAAGATTGCAAACTGAGAAGACCAACCCAATTCACCATACTGTCTACTATGATCGACCCGCAGATAAGATCGCAAAGTTTAAACAATTCACTGCTAGATCAGAGGTGCTTAAAATGAGGCCCCTGAGGTTCTTTCAACTACAGCCGTTCAACATCTTGGCTCTCTGGAGATCCATTACCAAAGCTTTGCTAAGGCTGCCTACAGACACATACGACATCATCCTGACAATCGAAACCAGCCTGTTGGAGAACCAAATCTTCTCGTTTTCTTTTCCAACCCTTCATTTCTGCTCCTGTAAAATATTGGAAAAGATGAACAAAGGATTTAAATTAAAAAAAACCTAATTATGAGTAAATATCTCTTGCCTCAGATACTGAGCAAGCTCTTTGAGACCTTCATGTGTAAGGCAATTAAGTCTTGTGACATTCTTCAGAGTTCTTATCTTCATCTTCTTTGTGATCCCTATGGCCTTTACAGAGCGTCGGAGCTTCCTATTCTTAAAACTTATTAACAAGGAATCTTCAACTAAGCTATGTGATTACAGTGAAAACTAAAAACTCTTCCACGTATCAACACATTTCATTTAAAATTGATCTCACTAGTGTGTCACTTCTTACTACGGCTGCAAGTTCATCAGGTTCTGCAGGAATAAAATCCTTGACATGTCTTTACAACAGACTTCAAGGACTACACACCAACAAAGCTGTTCAATGCTACAAAGCAGTAAGTTAAAGATCGGTTTGTTCGTAACTATAAAAGGTGTAGTGATAGCAAATTTTCAACAATCGACAAGGACTCTTCAACGAGAGAAATTACTGTGGGCAGCAGCAGGGTGACTAGAAACAGTATGTTTTTAGATTGTTGAGGAGTTGTACTCAAAAGATAACGGATAAACATACGGACAGGACATTATGCTCATTAGCTGTTTAAGATCAATATTGGAAAATGGACAGGGGAAAGGCTGAAAAACACAAAGACATTGACACAGAGATACAGGGACAGAGACACAGAGACACAAAGACACAAAGACACAGACACACAGACACACAGAAACGCAGAGACACAAAGTGACAGAGAGTGAAACACAAATAGAAAGACAGAGACAGAGACCAAGGCACAGGGACAGAGATACAGACAGAAACAGACACAGAGACAGAGACAGAGATACAGAGACAGAGACACAGAGACACAGAGATACAGAGACACAGAGACACAGAGACACAGAGACTCAGAGACACAGAGACACAGAGACTCAGAGACAGAGACACAGAGACAGAGACACAGACAGAGACAGACACAGAGATATAGACACGAAGACAGAGGCACAGAGACAGAGATACAGAGACACAGAGACAGAGATACAGAGACACAGAGACACGGAGATACAGAGACACAGAGACAGAGACACGAAGACAGAGACACAGAGGAACAGATACGCAGAGACACAGAGACACAGACACAGAGACACAGAGACACAGAGACAGAGACACAGAGATAGAGACACGGAGACAGAGACACAGAAACAGAGCTTTGATATTCTTTCTGCCGTTACACTATTATGGTGAAGAGCCATTTTGTGAAGCACACGCAAATTTATGGTAACAAAAAGGCGTTCAGCTGCACGCTGTGAAAAGTAACTAATTAACAGTTCACATGACGATTCATAGCGACGAACGCCTGTATGAATACTTCAGGTGCGTTTTTAAAATGAAACGAAAAGCCCACCTCGTAAACCACATAAAAATTCACACTAGTGAAAAGTCTTTCAGTGTATCTATTGTAATTTCAAAGCTACAAGGAAAAGTAGTATGAACATGCATATGATGACCCACGTGAGAAAGTTGCGTTTTGAATGTTTTAATTGTAAATATAAAACTTTTAACAAAAGCAACTTGCTAAACAATATGAGCCGAGAACCAACCAATATCAGGAAGGATTGAAGAATATAAGTTAATATATCAATTTTATTCATTCATTGTATTTGTACAAGGCTGATAAAATAAATGAAAAAGAAATAAATTACCAGAAGAAGAATTTATTAACAATTTTAACTATTTCTCTAGAGAAAAATATTTACAACAAATGCATTTAAACAGTAATTGAAAATCCGTGTTAGAAACCCCTCGTGCTCAAACTTCATTGAGAAATTTATCACTTAAATGCAGCTTAGAACTGGGTTAGAACATAAGATGCTTCGTTATCTCCTTTTTTATTTACTCGAACAGGTCTTTCCTCCGATCTGCCCGAAAATTTTAATTAGTCGCATCAATTATGGTTATAGTGACAAATATCCACAGAATCTCTTGATTGAGGGGGAAAATAATAACGAACCCCCAATTTTTAAAAAACCAGTTATAAATTACCAGCAAATAATGCTTTAAATGAAGAAATTATAAAGTTAATAAACACTCCGAGATGTGGTGTATGAGATAGACCCTTACAGTTTTCGATTTCAAAGAGAACGGATAAAAAATAAATTTAAATGAACCAAGCACAAACAAGCATTGCGATGGCAACTTTTAATTTTTGATTAGAATATGGTTTATTCGGACATATCAATTGTGTTTTTCAAGGATCGTACAAAGTACAAAAATAACTTTCGCTGCATGAAAAGTCAATGCAGTTATGATTTTAATGGAAATAAAAAAGCTTCATGATATAGTTTCTTTCCCACGGATCCCAATAAAGGTAGAAAAATGCAAATTTTAGAAAACTGGTATTTTGGAAATGGATCAACGCCTAATGATTAAATAAGTTTCTACGTGGTATTACTACATGAAATAGAACATATTTTGGTGAATTAGAAGCATTTTTACCTTTACTATCATTATGAATCTTCTATTTGATTCATTAAACATAAATTTGGCTAAAATCACATTTCAAAAATAGCAACTACAGGAATTTTAGTTCAGTTTCACACAATTTGCTAACAGATGGCACTATCGTCGTGGTAGTACATACTAAGATAGGCTGGAAACAACATTGGTCGGTATTGCCAATTGGGTTATATTATGTTCTAAATGCTTGTGCTTGTTACGCATTTCCCATATCTTGCTATCTAAGCTGTGTTTTATCATTTACATACATGATGGAGATCCTTAATATCAAAGAAGAACAAGCCCAGACAGATCACCTAGGTTTCTTAGATCATTCATCTGACAATGTAGAATTAGCAAAAGGTGCGAAGTGTCAGACTATAATTTCGCCCAATTAGCGTATGCTTTTGTAGATGAAGCAGCTCTACTGATACAAAAGACAAGTGCAAGTGATCCGATCAAAGTAGAATTAATAGACGATTTGAAATTAAACAACGGTAAAACTTTCCCTCATTATGAATTCCTCTAATGTATGCTTTTATAGGTGAATTCAATACCCTAACAGTTGTTAAGGTAAATGGAGATGAATTTACCAAATTAGAGTCATCAGCACTTGATGAAATTGAAGTAAAAGGTGATGACCAGAATTATTATACAGATTCAATAATACAAGAGCACATTATCAAACCAAAGGAACAAGATGCAATACATGACAGTGAAGAAAAACCTTTCAAATGCTTCCTTTGCCATTATGGCGCATTAAAAAAAGTTAATTTGAGTAGACACATGAAGAAGCATGAAAATGAAAGACCTTTCGAATGTTTCCAATGTGGTCATAAGAGTAAAACCAAAAGTAGCCTTGAATATCATATACAAACGCACAGCATCGACAAGCCTTTTAAGTGTTGGTACTGTGATTGTAGATATGTAACAAAGAAGCGTTTAAATGAACACACGAAAAAACATACAGCCGAATCAAAATTCCAGTGTTTCTTATGTGATTATAAGTGTTATAGTATGAAGCTTTTGAAGTACCATGCGAAAATTCATAGCGACGAAAAACATTTCAAATGTCCACATTGTCATTATGCCACAGTAAAGAAATCCAGCTTGAACAGCCACATGAAGCGACACCAGAATGAAAGACCATACGAATGTTACAACTGTGGTTATAAGAGTAAAGACAAAAATAGTCTAGCAAATCACATAATGTCGCACAGTATTAACAAGCCTTTTAAGTGTTACCATTGTGATTGTAGATACATAACAAGGAAACGTTTGAATGAACATATGAAGAAGCATGTAAACGAATCCAAATTCCAATGTTTTTTATGTGATTACAAGTCGTACAGTTCGATCCTCTTGAAGTCTCACATGAAAACTCACAGCGACGAGAAACCGTTCAAATGTTCTTACTGTGATTATAATTGTTCTAGGAAGGGGAGTTTAAATGATCACATGACGATTCATGTAAATAAAAAACCGTTCGAGTGTTTACATTGTGGTTATAAGACTAAACGAAAAGGCTCTCTTGTCACACATATAAAACTACACAGCAATGAGAGATCATTTAATTGCTCAATATGTGATTACAAAGCTAGTGCTGCAAGATATGTGAAAATGCATATGAGGATTCATAGTAGTAAAAGACCTTTTAAATGTACCCTTTGTGACTACAGGTGTTTAAGGAAGCATACTTTGACAAGTCACATGAAGAGTCATAAAAATGAAAAACCATACAAGTGCTTACATTGCAGTTACAAAACTAAACAAAAAGAGTTTCTCATCAGTCATTTAAGACTACATAGTAATGAGAGGTCTTTCATTTGTGCTTTATGTGATTACAAAGCTAGTAACGCAGAATTTATGAAACAGCACATGATGATTCATAAAGGTGAAAAGCTATTTCAATGTTCTATTTGTGATTATATTGGTTTAAATAAGGATACCTTGGACATTCATATGGAAAGTCATGGAAATGAAACATTACATGAGTGTTTCCATTGCGACTATAAGACTGAGCAAAAAAGTCATCTGATAAACCATATGAAACTACATAAGGAGGACAAGGCTATCGACTGTTTTTTCTGTGATTATAAAACTTGTAATGCTAAATATATGAAGGCGCATACAAAATCTCACAGTAGTCAAAAGCCCTTTCGATGTCCTCTTTGCGATTACTGCTGTTCAAGAAAGGATCATTTAATTGTTCACATAAAGATGCACACGAATGAGAGACTGTACGAATGTTTCCACTGTGATTACAAGACTGGACAGAAGCGAGGTCTTGTGAGACACGTGAAATTGCACAGCAATGAAAGACACCTCAAATGCTTCTGCTGCAGTTATACTGCTTGTAGTGTAATGTGTTTGGAGAGCCATGAAAAAATGCACAGGTTGTAGGTATCTATTAAATTTTTAACCTCATCTAATGCAGTCAAATAAATTTGGACTGGTACGTGAAAATTCACAGTAACAAAGAACTTTTGCTGTTGAATGTTGATTATAAATGGTATAGAGGGTCATAGATAAGAGGTAGAACTGAAAGAATCTCTTTTGTGTCTAAAGGTAGACTTGCAGGTCAAAATGATTGGATGGTTTTTAAGTATGAATTCTGAGAAATTATGTAACAGCTATATTACCAGCTAAAATTTAATATCTGAGGAAAAGATGCTTAGTGAGATGAAGTCACATTTATGTATCAACACTGATGATCGTAACGTGCTGTTTCATAATCAGATGTGGGCAATGGCGTTTCACAATTTTTTATAGTCACAGTAGGAAATGGATGGTAGAAACAAATTTTACTGAGTTTCTAAAGCTTTTTATTAGGTGCCCAAAATGTTCATTAGAAAAGCCTCGTCACTGGATAATAATTTCTTATCTTTCTCTATTTGGCTTAACAATATTTACATGTATGTTTTTATTATTCAAACACTCCTTATGGAAAGATCATAACAATTAATGATGTTTTATGAATTATTGCCTTATTATTTCCAATAGTCGGTACTCCAAAATTTTCATTTAGATTTCTACACCATGGAAATCTTTCGGTTCAATGAAATATATTTGATGTATTTCAATTCAGCCCCTTATATATCACCGACTGACCAATAAGGAACATCATACCTAATGGGGATACTGAGGCAAGGCTTCCACTAGTTCAACCTGACTTGTTAAAAGACCCAACGGATGAAGCCAACCAGAAGCTATGTAGAAATCTATGTATATATTATGGTTAAAGAAGATGACCTACATCCTCAACCAGGATCCTATTAATCGTTGAGAACTAAGGAAAAAACCAGAACGATTAGTATCCTTTACTAAAAGAAGGTGATGTACACTTTCAGTATCAAACATAATTAAATTAATTAAATGAGTCATTTTTTAGGGCTTGAGATCCAACCATTGAGAAGAAGCAGGTCTATTATAATAGATGCGGCTGAAGAAATTTATTGTAAGAGAATAAAAATTCAGTTCAGAACAAAAATGCAAAGAAACTTCAAACTCCAGAAGAAAAATAAAGACCAAGCTGAGTCTTCATATAAACAAAAAGTGCAAAAGCACATCTAAATAGTTTACGGTTGTGATGATGATGACTCTTAGAGATCAATAATTTACCTATTTTATATTTCGTTATTCAAGTTTTTCTTACTTTGAAGTTATAAACAAGTCTGTACATCATATCATACAAGTATCATTTGTTTCCTTTTCCTTTGGTATAATTTAATTTGCCCCTTCTTTGTTCCTGATAACCTACCTTTTGTAATGAGACAACTTATCTGATTTACGCAACATGATAACTGTTATCAGGAAAAAACTGATGGTAAATTCTGAAATACAACTTGCTTATATATTTTGCAACAACTGATTGACCTTACCCCTATTTTTCTAGAATGTCTTTAATGATTTTGACTGTTTGAAATAAATTCAGGTTTGATGATGCAATGATATAAAATCATTAAATTCTATTCACACTGATAGACAAGACCTTTTGTCTTCGTAGTTAAAGGAACAGATTCATGAGGATTGGACGCAAATGCACAAGCAGCAATATTTTCATACTGATGATCAGCAGGCATCATTGTGAAACTTACGATACAACATGCTGCTTACCTATGAGAAGGACAGCGTTATCTACATCGCCGCCGACAAAGCCGATGTATTTGCTGTCAGTTTGAAGCATCATTGCACCCTCAACTACACTATATGGCCATTATTGACTGAATTCTTGGACACCTGCAAGAACAGGAGCTTTGCAACTACTTAAAGCTCTCGATATATAATTTAATCGCTAAACTAATTCAAATTCTAAAGCTGCACAAAACTTCTAGACCTGGCGTCACAAACCGTATGCTGCAAGCTCTCAGCTATCCTCATCACTGTCATAGGCCAACTCTAGAAACATCTAAAAAGTAGCTGACACAATACTTTCCAAGTCCAGGAAGGACTACCATCCAATCAGCATTCAATAAGGATAGTTGACAAAAACCGAAGAATCAGTTCGGATTCCAACCGGACTATGTCATCTAACTTCTCTGAGAAGTAGACCACAATGACAGTCTTCCATGTTGTAACAAAGGTCTTCAGCTACAAGATGGTTTCACTGTTGATGATCCAACTGATTTGATTATTCCAAGAGGCATCTGCAAGCAAGTCAAGGACTTCATGTTATCTAGTAAGCTTTACATCCAGGACATACTAACGACATCTTCTATGACGATAGCCTAATTTGCAAACAATACTGCAGTGCTGCCAAATTCGCTGCAGCCTTCCTAGGCAAAATGAAGGGTGTACGAGAAATTGAACAAAATAGAATGGTACATATATGTTGAATAGGAGGTTCACAAGTAGAACTAGACATAATGGCGTGTGCAGGGGTCTTTCAATCATCTGCTTTTGCGAAGCACTGCAATGCTGCATAGAAAAGCAAACTGGCTGCCGTTGATGTGGATGTTCAAGGTCCTTTGCAACATGTTCTTCCCAGTGACATCTTACAACTAGGAGAATACCATTAGCCACACCGCCCCCAACAAATCTGAGGGGTTTGTTTACGGTTTGAATCATTTATGAACCTTTGAGTATAGACCTCATCCACCAAGTCAAACACATGCAGCTCCACAACCGCTTGGAACTCTTGATCCACCGGATAATTTGAATATTGAAACTGTGTATGACTTTCAGACCTGACAACGTCATGAAACATGTGCTGCAAGCTTTTCCAAAGAACGCAGTCGTCTGCATCACCCCCATAGCCAACTTGTCCATTTTACAAACCCCTGCAAAGTTAATAATATATTTCTCAAGCCTAGGAAGTTAAGTAGATGATTTACTACCACCTAAGGACAGCTGCCAAAGATTTCCAACCGATTCTAGAGAATCGGTTTGGATTCAGCTCCTACCACTCCCCCTTTATTTACTCCTCTGGGTGGTAGAACAAGTCACAGGAGGCTTTACCAAGAAGCAGACCACTGCAGCAGTCAAGGCCATCGACAAAATTTGGCACTATGATGCCCTCTACAAGATAGCTGCAGCGTCTAGTCCACTGCTAATTCAGTCCTTATCTGGTCAGAAGTTTCGGATCGAGTTCAGCAGCATAAACTCATCATCTTGTCATTACTCAAACTTTACATTTGGAATGTACAAAAGAAGGATGTCTAGTATCCCCCATTTATACACTTTGTGACAACTAATTAACTTCACCTCAATTTTTCTATAATCTTAATAGGTTTAACTGTTTCAAATAAGTTATAGCCTCACTAAAAGCTAAGCGTCCTTGACCATATCACCTTCAAGGACATCTTCCCCTCGTATTACAGTCGGCTGAAGTTATACACTATCTCATTCTTTCCATCCAAGAATCCATCTACTTTGCCACCAACTACGGCCGCTTTGTAGACATAAAAAACCTTGTCTTTATAGTTTAAGCAGTAATATGTGAGAAAAACTGTGCATGACAATGGCGGAACGATCCGTCTACTTAAATTATCAGCGGGAATATCAAAGACTGGATGAAAACCCAGATGTAGCCAACAACTCATTATAGAGAAGACTCAAGGTTTCTCAAATTCCCTCTGATACCATTCATCCATAAGCAGAAAGGCATCACACACTGTTACTTACAAAGTTTAGTCTGGAATGTTAGTATACCTACTACACCAATGACGATTTTACCGATTGGACTGAGTTATTGAATACCTGTGGAATTAAGAACTCCACAACTAACTGGAACCCTAAACTTACAAAGAAATCGTTTAGCTCATTAGGATGCTGAAGCTGTACAAAGCCTCTGGAAAGTCAGGCAGGCAATTTAGAACCCCCTAAAAACAACAATCTAGGGCTCCAGTGGATTTTGAACAGTAGTTTGGATTCTGCTTCGATCACTCCACCATTTGTTGGATAGTGGGAAAACCCGCAGAAAGTTTCTCCAAAAAGCAGAGCACTAAGTGATAGTCTTGAAAACATTAATATGAAAGATAATGTTGACAAGAACCATATTCAAGGTTTACTATCGCAAAAGCATGTCGTATGAAAAAAAAAACGCATTTAAGAAATCACACTAACGAAAAACCTTTCATTGCTGCTGTGTAATTATATTACAATAATGAATGAAAAACCCTACAGATGTTTACAATTGTAGTTATAAGACTAAAACCAAGCACAGTCTTAAACATCGTATTACAATGCACCATATCGACAAGCCTTATAAGTGTTACCATTGTGATTATGAGAGAAATTTGAATGATCGTATGAAAGGTACATCAAAAGTGCAATTTTTTTGTGATTATAAGACCTTTTGTAGGTTTTCACGTCTTATATGAAAATTTACAACAATAAAAAGACTTACTGTCTGTATCGCCATTATACCATGGTAAATAGGTTTGATTTGAGTATTCACGTGAAACGAAGTAAAAAACCATGTAACATTTGCATGTCAACCTTGCTTGCCTTCAAATAGATCGTGTTGTACAATGTCTTCCCTTCTCTTAATCGAAAAGATATAACGGTGAAGCTGTGCAGCTGCTTAAGAGTATGACTTGTGAACTGAAAGGTTAACTGCTTGGTCGTCGAGCACAATCACATTATTACCTGTTGGTCGAACTCGTGTATTTACTTAATTTTAGTAACTGAATGGGAAGCCTGTCAGGCATCTGAAGCTCAGAATTGAACCTGCAATACAGCCAAGCACCATAATCTCTCGACGAGAAACTGACCTACTTGCAGAGAATAATTTCCATTTTGCATGAATGTATTGTATTATGTTGTCTTATTTAGTTGAGTAAATCAAAGACTGGTAAGGGTCCTGGTTGACTAACGGATGTCAGTAAACTATCATGCAAATACTAGAGTTAAAGTCCATGCCTAAGCCTGCATACATTATATCTTTAAAAGGGAGCCAATTATAGAAGTTGAGAAAGAGTCCTCTACTGCCATCTTCAGTAAGGTGTTCGAAAAGGTACCTATTCGACGCACAAACAAACAATAGATGGAGCGAGCGTCAGTTCGGTTTTCTCAACGACCGATGCACTACACAACGCCATTGACAATATAGAAGAGGCTAAGAGAGCGAAGCGTCAAGTTATCGGCGTCTCGCTCGACATCAAAGCGGCATTCGATAACGCATGGTGGCCGGCACTCATGGAGCGCCTGCGCCAGACACAATACTCGCGTAACTTATTCGAACTAATCAAAAGCTACCTCAACAACATAAAAGTGACGCTCACGTACGGTGACGCAACAGCCGAGAAGCAAATGACCAAAGGATGCGTCCAGGGATCAGTATGTGGCCCAACATTCTGGAACCTGATTCTCGACGACCTTCTGATGACACCAATGCCTGAAGGGTGCCACATACAGGCCTTTGCGGACGATGTCCTACTCGTCGTTTCTGGCGCCGCAAACGAAGCACTCGAACGTATTCACAGATAGGGCGTCGGCGTCAAACTCTCCTTCAATCCTACCAAAACCCAAGTAATAGCGTTCACCAAAACCTCAACCTCTGCGTCTCTGGCGATGAACGGCGTCAACATCCTGTTCGAAAATTCGATCAAACTACTTGGCGTCATCATCGACAAAAACCTGAGCTTCACACAGCACGTCAAGTACGCGATCACCAAAGCGTCAAAAATCTTCAAGAACTTGTGCAAATTCGTCCGACCCACCTGGGACGTCCACTCAGAGAACGTCACGGTGATCTACAGGTAAGTAATCGAACCAATTATCACATACCCGGCAGGTATCTGGGGCCAGGCAGCTGCACGTCCGACCTGCAAGCGGCTACTCCGAGCGTTCCAACGATCATTCGCCATCAGAGCTATACGCGGCTTCCACATAGTGTCAGCGTTGGCTTTGGCACAGTTCATGCCACTGCACATGAAGATCAAAGAGACCCTTGACATTGATCGCGTCAAGAGATCGAGTACCCTTGCGACATTACCATCAGACCTGACACTAGAATCAAGGGCTAAATCGTCTACATCCCTCTCTGCGTCAACGCTTAACGTATAGCGAAGCAACAACGCAGAAAGAAGCCGACGCCTTGTCCTCTTCAACCAACATCTACACGGAGAGAAGCAAACTGGACACCGGGGAAGTCGGAGCGTCATGCGTCATCCATCTACCGAACGGCAGAATTATCACCAAGAAACTGAAAATGAACAACAGCTGCTCGGTGTTCGGACTGACGCATGCACTGGGATGGTGTGACAAACACCTCAAGACCGACGCGACATTGTTCTCCGATAGCCTGGCGTCAATCAAAGTGCTCGCAAACACTAGCTGCTCGAACCCACTCGTGACTTCCATACAAAGAAGCCTGAACTCCTTGCGCCGACGTCAACGCGTGAGCTTAGTTTGGGTCAAAGCTCACCTCGGAATCGAGGGTAACGAACAGGCTGTGTCTCCAATTGCCCTCCCATGCACTTGGAACATAATTCGTTAGGGCCCTAATAGCGTCCACCGTCGATCTACCCTGCCGAAAGCCATATTGGCTATCTGCCAAACCTTTCCCATTTTCTAACTCTTCACTTATTCTTTTCTTTATTATGTGCTCAAAAATTTTAGATATTGTGTTTAACAGACTCAGCGGTCTGTACTTAACTTCCGCGTTTGCACTATATTTAGGGATTAATATTAGGTTTGCCATCTTCCAACTATTCGGAAAAATTTTACGGGTCCATAAATTATTGTACAGCTTAAGAAAGATGTCTGGACTGGCTTCCACCGCCAGTTTAGCCACTTCTGGTGGTATGCCATCCGGCCCTGCAGCCTTGTTATTTTTTAGCATCTTTGCTGCCCCCACTAGCTCTTCCATTCTTATAGGCCTATCGTTCTCGAATTCATGGTTTCGTGGCCAAGCTATTTTGTCTCTGCAAGGGAATAGATCCTTTATAATTCTCTTTGTTTCCTCCGAATCAGTCGGAGTGAGCAGTCTTCTTCCTACATTTTTGGCAACTATTTTATAACCTTTTCCCCATACATCGTTATCTATTTCCTCGATTATCATATTCCACCTCTTCTTTTTCTCGCTCCGAATCATCTTCCTGTAGAGGTTACGTTTAGTTATGTAGGCTTCATAGTTGGAGCTTACTACTTCAAGACTTGCCTTCTTTCTGCTCCTAGTCCAGTTTCTCCTTGCCTTAATCGAATCCTTGCGCAATACCGCTAATTCGTCACACCACCAGTATACCGCTCTATGTTTACCCTTCCAAGTTGACTGCCCCAATACCTCATCGCAACATCTACCTATGGTATTGGTCAGCTCTCGCCTTTCCGTGTCGTCGTCGCTGTAGGTAAGTGCAACCCTTAAACTGTCTAGCAGCTTCGCATGTAATTCTTTTTATAATGCCATTTTCTTTGTGTGACATAATTGACTTCTGGTTTACTTGCCAACTGGAAGAGGATAGCACGGTGGTCGCTGAGCGTTTCCTCTTCCAGTACCTCCCAGTTAATGACCTTAGCAATGATGTTGCCACTAACAAAGGTGATGTCGATGACGCTGCTCGAGTTCTTCCTAGAGAAGGTAGGCGCCTCTCCCCTGTTGATTGGGAACAGATCATTTTCGGCAGCCCATTCCGTTAACATTCTTCCTCTGGTGTCTTCCATGCTAGAGCCCCAGTTGTGGCTCTTAGCATTGAAGTCCCCCGCTACTATAAGTTCGACATTTGGATTGACGTCTTTAATTTGTTTCATGTGACCTGACACGTTATCAAGGAAAAGCTGGTAATTTTCCTCGTCTACGTTGGGGGAAATGTAACAGGACATGAAGTAGTAGTGTCCGACTTTCCCCCAGACCACACCATTTCCTTTACCCCCCTTGATTAGTGGGCCACAAGTGAACTGAATGGCTGCGTCCCTGTTATTGTCTGTAGCCCATTCGTTACGACCTGTGATGAACTTCTTATTTGGCTCCGCTATTAGTATGACGTTTATATTTAACTCTTTCATCAGCCGGTATACGACATCATGCGACTGTCTGCAACGGTTGGTGTTGATCTGCATTATGTTTAACATCTTGATATTGTTGTTACTTCACCTAGCCCCATAATATTATGCGGGCCTTCGTTTAATAGGGCTTCCCGGGTTGGGGAGCTCTCCCTACCATCTTCCATAGTATCCCCCCTCGCTTTCAGTAGACCCTTTTGTTTGTTTCCAGTTCTATCTTTGTATGCCCTGGGAGAACCCGCTTAGCACTCTCTTAGACCTATCTATAGCCTGGCTCAGTGCGCTCCTGAAGATATCACATTTTTGTGATCCTGCCGAGTGTCCTTCCACCTTGCATAGCGGGCAAGCTGGTAGGTTCAGACAGGCCGTATTTTTGTGGCCTTCTTTGCCACATTTGAAACATAAATTGTCCCTTGTCCCTTTGCATGATCTAGGATCGTGGTCGTACATCCAGCATTTGCTGCATCTTTTAATGTCTACTCTTTTTTGAACGGTACGTTCCACCAATCCTATCCATATTTTTTCATGTCTAGTCAGTTTAACAGTATTTGTTCTAACTATCCTCACACTAACACATACCGTGTCTCTGGCCGCCCGTCTAAGCGGGCTCAAGGTCCATTTTCCTTCAGCTGGTGTACCTAGAATTTTTGTCAATGACTCGCTTATTTCCTTCTCGCTTACATCGGCGTCCATGCCCCTCAAATAAAGTATGTCGTAGTCTCTTATGCTTTCGATTTTTCTAACATTTAAATTGCTGTCCTTCATTATGGCCTCCTCTAACAGCGTTGCCTTATTGTCATTCCTGTCGCACGTAACGAGCAATTTGCCCTCTCTGGTGCTTCTTATATTCTTGACTAGCTCAGTTGCGTTTGCGGATTTGATGTTTTCTTTTATACTATGTAACACATCAAGGTATGTTTTCCCTGTCTGTCGACTATCATAGCATAGGATTGCCTTACAGTTCCCCCCCCCCCCCTTACTTTTAAATTTATCGTCATAAATATATATCTTCCAGTCGGAGCCATTAAAAATGGCCTGCACCATTTTTCTAAGTCTCATTGCGTTACTGTCTCTAGTAGGGTGGATAGCTGGTACCCTGGAGTCTGTCACCTCCTCCCTGACTCTACACAGTTTGTTCCAGATGTCTTCTTCGCTCCCATTATGCATGATTTTGATTACAAGTCTATTTCTAGCGGTAGCATCACACCCACTACTACCTCTAATAGTAGTTTTTTGCTCGAGGATATTTATCTCTTCCTTGACTTCACCCAGTTCCGGGTAGCGTTCTTTAAATATCTTTTGTATCCCTTTATCCATTTCGCTCTCGTCTGGGCCTACTAGTACTACCTTTGCGACCTCGTCCCAGGTGTTCATTATGTCGCCTTTAATAATTTCAGTGTTACTAAAAGCTTCCTCGTCCCAAATCTGGTTCGCAATGTTAGCCCAACTCGGGTATTCCTTAATACCCCCCAAGAAGCGGACTATCTTATATTCGAGAATCTGAATCTCAAGCTCGTCTAATTGTTTCTGCCTTCTTTCGATCTTGTCCCACGCCCTCCTTATTTTCTCTCTTTCTTGTAACCCCTCCGGCGTTTGGGAGTCATTCCGTGCTAATCGGTTACTGTCGTCCATTACTTTACCCAACGGGCTGGTTTGTATGTCAACATCATATGTTGGAGTTTGTATGTTCTCCCAACGATCATTCTCTAGAAATTTCTTAACAATGTCCCTGTTCATTATCTCTGAGCATCTGTTCATTCTCATGATCAATTCCTTAATACCTTTCTGGGTATTAGGATTCTCCCTCATTTTGTCCATCAATTTACTTGCCGTATTTGTTATGTTCTCCAATGTCTCCACCATCAGGTGGACCACCGAATTTTCTATTTTATTTATTATGTCTGTTGGTTCTCTGTCTCCTGGTGACATCTCCCCGACCTTGCGTTTTTTCGGGATATTTAAAGAGTTGCATCTCCTGTGCGTGCTTGCCATATTTAGTCTACTCGAATTACCTAATTGTAGTTGCCTTTGGTCTTGCTATCATGTCGATAGTGCCTATATTTGATTTTAACATTTTCTCATTCATAATCCCCCAGGGTGACGCCCATTCCTGGGGGAAGGCATTTATACTGTGGGGTGCGCCAGGTGCCCCACAGGGTTTAGAGGTGCTCTCCTCCTTTTTTATAGAGGTGTTGTCCTCGCAGGCCGGCCGATTAAGGCAAGCCTCCCGGCCGCAAGTCCCCACGCAGCATACCGTTGGTACGCCCTCCAGCGGTTGTTGGAGCGTGGGCTGCGGTTACGGTTTTAATCGAGAACCTGGCGTTCAGGTTCTCGTAGCTGGTAACCCTCCGGGAGCGCCAATTCCCGTTGTTTAAAAGCCTCACTGAAGGGCGAGCTGTCCTTAGCTTCCCCTCTCCCCCTCGACCTTACTGGCATGGGTGACCCTGAGGGGGACTATAGTCCCCCGCCAGCATCGCTCTCGGGGTCACTGAGGGCACTGAGCCCCCCCACCAACGTCAAGGTCTCACAGCTCCTTGGGGGGAACCTAAGCTTTTTAATCCTATACCTCTTTATTTGTATCAACTATCATTTGATGTCCTAGACTTTGAGTTGGAACGTGGAACAAATCCAAGAGTCGGCAGAAGTGACATCGGAGATCAGTGAATACGAAAAGTTTATAGTAACCAAAACTAAAAGTGGCCATGAAATCCTTGCATTACAGTTTAAAAAGTAGGAGAAACTTTTTCGTCGTTTGAAACCAATCAAGTATGAAGGTAGTAAATCTTCAGGCAGACAAAAACGTAACGTCAAGTGTCTTAGAGTGGACTACAGTGAGGTTTTTCTGATTTTTGCAACATAAAGAAGTTCTATCTTCATAAAACTGGTTTCACAGTTGCCTTTTTATGTTTAATAAATGGCCTGCATAATTGCTAAATGGAAATTTGTTGGAACAAAACAAAGTAGGCTTCCTAAAGTTTTCTCTGCAATCAAGGGGTTAAAATTTAAGTCATAAATGGCGTCAATGAGACATGCGTGCAAGCAATTTTAAAATTTTTGAAGATCTTGAATGTCTTCCTGAAAAAATAATAATTATAGTCGTATCAGCTGAGTCTTTTAGTTTCAATTACCTATCAATATTGTGACAAATGCACACCTAGAGTGATCAACAAAACTTTTTCCCTAATGGTAAGTCAAAAACGCTACAGAAGAAATCTACTAAAGGTCTATTGAGGCGCCGTGGATCTAACCATAACACTTTAGAAACGCCAAAGGACATTCTAAAACTTTGAACAAATAATTAAAAACAACATGGGAGAGTGCTTCGGAGAGTTAACTCTCGGGAAGAAGAAAGAAAGCAAGGGCCTGTCGGTCTGCCTTATCCTTTATAATTGAGATTTACCAGGCTTCTTTGTCAAATTATTATTTGCAGAATTATTCTCCACGTGCTACGTCAATGCTTGAGTTTATTCAACTCACAAACCATCACCGTGGAGGTGGGTGACAGTATATCCCGGATCTAAAGCTTGATTAATGAGACGCCGGCTTGTAGACGCCTTTTTGAAAACTTCACGTCGTAGAAAAGGGACCAAATTAGCTGAACGCTGAAGCCATCTTATACACAAACCTGTTGTCAAACTTTGCCAAACGTCTTAACGATATCAAGGAGATTGCGGCAGTGGTCTGCTTCTTGATGAAGCCTTCCGCGACTTTTCCCACTATCTAAATGGATCGATGAACGGTGGAAAAAGTTTGTAGGAGCTCGAAAACTATAAAAGGCACCCATTGCCTATGTCAACAACGCAGGAAACTGCCTTCTTGAGAAAAGTCTGCAGTACAAGATTCGGGATGTTGTTTGATCCAGAAGCCTTGCGCAGCTTTAAGGTCTGAATAATCTGAACGAACATAAACTTTAAGTTATGGCAGGGTCTCTACTTCTGCAGACATCTATGACTTATTAGACGATGATCAGATGATCAAGGTTAATGTTGGTTTAGTGTACGGTACATTAAATGGTCTAAACTGTTAACGGCCACTTTGGCTTTTGGCCATTGAACATTCATCACAAGTTGTTGTTGGACACATGAGGGTCTCCAGAGTGCAGTACTATTAGGTACAATGCGCCAACGACCTTGACTTTAACGGTCACTCTTTAGTTATCGACATGGAGAGACTACTGCGAGAGCAATGTTCTCCTTGAAGATGGGACGCAAATCTTCAATGGTACAACAGAGAGTTATGAGTACCCACAAGCCATAGAACTCAGGTAATCGTTTGCCGGGAGCGAGGCTGGGTAAAGCTTCATACTTTGGAAATTGGGCTGCATCTCCACCTAGTTAACTAGAATGTCATTCAGATTGTAGAAGTATTTCTTGTCTTTTGGAGAATCCACATTCTAGAAGGAAAGATGAATGTAGGATACTCGCATTTTTGACTTTTTAGATTGTTAAAACTTTTGGTTACCATCAACACCAGACGTTTATATGAATAAATAGACATACCTTTAACACAAAGCTTTTTGGCTTCTATTTCTTCTTCTCCTGAGTGCCTAAAATTTAATTGACCCGTCTTTTCCGTATCCCACCATTTGCTTCTAGCTGCCCCTTCCTTCTCTCCCGCTTCCTTATCGTGCTTCAGTTCTGCTGGATAATGCTTAAGGATTCTTCTCAAGATTATTCTTTCCCAAAACTCGACCAAATAGCCTTAGAAGTAATTTAGTGCACCCAAATTCTATTAAATGCACTGTCTCTGTCTGCAATGAAAATTGTTGCACTCGGGTAACAAAAGTGCTGTACTTCTTTGAAGACGCTTTCTCTACCTACGGTATCTTCTCTTCTTTCGGTGACATCATTTTGTCCTTTAAGTGCAGCCCATACTCTCTTGCGGCTTTTTTCAATTTTTGTAAGCTCTGCTAACTAATGGCTGGGCTTCTATTATTTCTAAAGTTGTACTATTGTTTCTTTCATTTCTTCCAAACTTGTCTCTTCTCGGCAGCGTTTTCTTCACTTTCTTCTCCAGTACTTTTTTTGCTTTCTCTCGTCACTGGTCCCCCTTCGTTTTCATTTAAAATACATCTACACCTCCTCCTATCACATTATCATCTTTGTTTTTACAAAATATAGACCAGACATTTCTTATACCTTTGTTGATGCATTTGTTTTCTATTTTTTTTATTATTGTTCTATTTAACTCCTCTTTTCACTTCTACAAATCAGTTTCTTCTCCGCTATGACTGTACTACGTGGTTGACCACTTTTCTCCTCTTTAAGTATGGCTTCTGCTATCTTGTTCTATCAGTTAACCAATAATCGCTTATCTTTGGAGCATGTTTGGGACAATCGAAAAAATTGCCTTTTCCTGGCGACGATTGGTGACCCAAATAGATATTGCAGTCTTAGAAACCGCAGATTATAACCAAAACAATATTTTCAAGTTTTGGGGTCTTCCGACTAATCGCTGTTTCTGTATTTTACCTTCTATGGTAAATCGTTTCTTATCACATGCAACTAGATGATTCTGAAAATTTAAAATGAACCCCTTTATCTGTACTTTCTTTCTCAAATCCAGAAGAATGAGATCAGTCAGACTGAACGACTTTAAGTTATGATCGAAGGTTTCGTTGCAACAATAGGTTGATACAGTAAAGTAAAGAAAGAGGGGTGCAGCTTCTGGATATTACAGATAAGGATGCCGCATTTTTAATTAAATCAATATTCGCAAATTCACCGCCTTCTCAAGGATAAAGCTGCCGCAGTGTCCATATCACTTGAGACATTCTGGTTCACGACAATGCCTGGCCTGATACGTCGGCTCAAACTCAACAAAAATTGAGATTTTATTCTGAACTATGCTGAAACCCTTTCCCTCCGATCCTGACTTATCGCCTCACGATTATCATTTGTTTGGGCCAAGAAAAGATTAGTTGCCGAAGCCGTCATGCGTGATTGGTTCGTGTCATAACCAATGAGGTCCAAAACCTACATATTTGTTGGAAAAATGTTTTTTCAAATAAGGGCATTAAGTAAAAATATTTTTTTTATAAGTTTACCCGATTATAACGCTTTTTAAAAAATAATTCCAGTTTATATTTGACTCTCCCTTGTAAAACACATAGAATCTACCTTTTAATAACTCATAACACAAATTATAGAAATTCAATTAAAAACCACAAGTAATAGACTTTTTTGAAAATCCATTGAATGCTTTTTGATATTATTTTTAAAAAACGCTCCAAAGAGTGGGATCGATAGAAATAATCCGTTATAGATGGAAGTACCATAAGAAGAGGAGGGAAATTTAAACATATCGGGTACTTTCGTTCTCCGAAGAAAAACGAGCCACCAAAGATTTAGGCTACTAAATTGCTGATCACAGTCAGATTACATAAATAGGATACATAGGATACGTAATCTGTGACCACAGTATATAGTGTATACTCATACATATATATATATATACATACTATATATTAAACATTTGTTATTTCTGATTTGTTCCATGTAATATCTCTCTAACCTCCAAATTACAGGATTCAAACTACTCAATGAGTATCCACTTGTAAATTCCATTATTAATATTGAGAATGGATATTAGTATTATAAAAGAGGAACAAACGCAAGAAGAACAGCGAGATTTCATACCATATTTACCTAGCAATGGTACGGTGTCCGACTTCATTTTCTCTAACTAATGTATGGGTTTTTAGATGAAGATTCACTAGCGATACAAAAAGCAAATGCAGGTGATTCCACCAAATTGGAACTGTCACCGGATGATCTAAAATTAACGAATGGTAATATTTTGTTTCGTTATGAATTCAATTCATGCATGCATGCTGTTACAGGTGTCTTCAGTAGCGTAACAGTTATGCAGGTAAGCAAGCATGAATTTACCCCATTGGAATTACCGGCACTTGAAGAAATTGACGTAAAAGTTGATAATGATGGGGATCACTGTAAGAGTTTAGTACCACAAGAGCGAGTTATTAAAACAGAAGAATTGCATCTAAAAAGTTACACCACTGAAAAGCCTTTCAAGTGTCCACATTGTGATTACAGCTCCGTGAAGAAAGTCAATTTGAAAAATCACTTAAGGCGACACCAAAGTGAAAAACCATACGAGTGTTTTAATTGTGGCCATAAGAGTAAAGACAAAAGTAGCCTCACAAAACATATAACGTCACATAGCAACAATAAGCCTTTTCAGTGTCACCATTGTGAGTGTAGATATGTAACAAAGAAACGTTTAAGTGAACACATGAAGAAGCATACAGATAATTCAAAATTCCGCTGTTCTTTGTGTGACTACAATTCTTATAGTTCGAGGCTTTTGAAGACTCACCTGAAAATTCATAGCTTCAAAAAACCTTTCAAGTGTTCCTACTGCGGTTATAGTTGTTCAATAAAGCGCTATTTAAACGATCACATTATGATTCATCTTAATGAAAGGCCATTTGAGTGTTTACATTGTGGTTACAAAGCTAAACGAAAGGGTTCTCTCGTCACGCATATAAAGCTACATAACAAGGAGAGGTCTTTCAATTGTTCGTTATGTGATTATAAGGCCAGCACTGCAACATATTTAAGAATCCATATGAAAATTCATAGTGCTGAAAGGCCTTTTAAATGTTCCATTTGTGATTACAGCTGTCTAAGGAAGGATGCTTTGAATATTCACATGGAAAGTCACGAAAATGAAACTTATGAATGTTTGCACTGCGACTATAAGGTGAAACAAAAAGATTATCTGATCACTCATATGAAACTGCACACTGAGGATCCATCTTTCAATTGTTCTTTTTGTGATTACAAGGCTTGCAATGCGAAGTACGTAAAGATACATGCGAAAAGTCACCGTAGTGAGAAACTATTCCAATGTCCCCTTTGTGATTATCACTCGTCGAGGAAGGATTATTTGAATGTTCACGTAAGAATGCACAAAAATAAGAGATTATATGAATGTTTCTATTGTGACTACAAAACTGCGCAGAAATATCATCTCGTCAGGCATTTGAAATTGCATAACGATGAGAGTCATCTCAAATGCTCATGTTGTAATTATATGGCTTGCAGTGTGAAATGTTTAGAGTTGCATGTAAAAATTCATGCTAACAAAGAGTCAAATTAGTGTCCAGATGACAGTCTCATTAATAAATGACGATTACTGTGGAAAGATGCGAAAATTCATTATAGCGAAGAATGTTTTAAATGTTCTTTTAATGATTATAAAGATAAGGAAAGTACAACTAAAATGTCATGTTTAAATACATGTATATGCTATCGTCAAATTGATTAGAATGAGAACCGACATCAGTAACTGAAACAGGCTTGAATTATAGAATTTTGAGAAACTAACGTGATGAGAATAATTTCCCAGCTGCAAAATGGCATAAAAAAGATGCTGGGATGCGAGGTAAGAGCAAGTCGCACATATCCATATTGTATCGTATCTGTTGTCAGAATAAAGAAAATGTGAGTACAGAAATTATGATAGTGCCTTAAAGGTGTCCACCCAATACAAAGACAATTTCATTTTATGACTTTGAGAACGGGATGAGTAACTAAAAGATGAAATACTAGGACGCTTCCTTAAACATACAAATCTCCACCAAAGGGTGCGATTGCATACCGCTTGACTGTGAGACCTTTTTGTATGCAACTTTTGTATTCTTGTTACAACTGTGGTGAATTAAAATAGTCTTATTAAACATTTTTAATATGAAGCATACAGCCTTGCCCTTTAAATAAATAATTTTAGCTCGCGCAAGACAAATTTGTAACAAGTTTTGAACTGTGCCTATTTATTGCAGTCTCCAAAGTGACCATCTTCTCTACATGTAACTATAACACTAATTGTAGTGGATCTTTCTGTTTATAATCATCGTAATGAGAGGCTTTACGATCCCAGTTTAGTAATATTTTCATCTTGCAGGGATTACTAAATTAAAGTGGTACAACTGCCTTTTGTTTCCTTTTTATACCACTATACTTCTCATTACAAAGAGTCTATTATTGAAAAAATTATAGAGGTATATTCGTAAGTTCAAGATCTTTTTATATGAGTATGGAACTGGACAATCCCATGTACTTTATCAGAGCCATCTTTGCTATCATAAATCAGTTCAGTCTTCTGGACAGTTCTGTTGTTGCTACTTGTATCTTTAGGTTGTAGTGTATGAGTTATGCCTAACAAGGTTAGTGAATGATCTAATATTTCAAAGGTAATGGAGCAGATGTGACACTTCAAGAAGCGTCATCTAGCTTGGAATACATGAGACTGTCAGGGTAAACTGTGAGTAATCACAAAACGGGTGTCTCTTCAGAGGTACAAATTGGCTAAAACTGTGACAGAGATGTATGAAATGTAGGTGCAAGTATATAGGAAGAAAGCTGCTATCAGAAAATTTATATCACTAGAATGAAACGACAGAATGAGCTGAGTCGGCTGTGGATAAGTGGGTCAAATTGAAAGAATGTGAAAAACACTGACACGATTGATGTGTTTGCAAAGATTTTGGTAAGCAGAAGATCTGCTCTACCTCTGTAGATTTCATTACCATATGTAAACAAGTTCCGCAATCAATCATATGATCATTCATATTATGAAAAAACTCTTTACTTGACTGTTATGCTAAAAAATAAAAGTAAGTCATTAAAAACGGAATTAAGAAATTCTTGCAGCATGTTAAAATGGTAAAAAGTTTTTTAAGTATTTTATTTGGAGTTACAGCTGCTCAAAAATAGAATTATTTGGATGATTACCTAAACACACATCTAAATAAAAGATGTGCGAGTGTTTTTTATAGTTACTATAAGTAAATGAAGAAACACTGCGTAGTACTCTAATAAAAAGCTTTCCATGTCTGTTTTCTTAATTTGGTAATATCAGGTAGTTTAAAAAAACTACAGTTTGCTTTCATTTCCACTAAAATTTGTTCACTTAGTTTGCGCCTCATGTAACTGTAACTATGAGGAGAGTCAGGAAAGTTTATACTTTTGTCATATAAGTAAATATGGTGAAAGAACAACAACTTCTGCTTTATGCTGAGTTGAACCGAAATTGAATGTATAAATAACGCAACCAAATTTCTCATATAAGTAAAAAAATTCCCTTTCTACATGAGACAGTGTACACCTTGCCTATGAGTATAGTCTACAGACTGTAAGTCTCCTTCGGACACCACAGCCAAATGCCTCAAATGTTCAACTATGAACTGACCTGAAATGATTTTAATTTGAAAATACATTGTATCAGGGTAATTGTTTAATACCGTTATAAGAATTATTGTAATATGCAATGTTCATTATCATTCAAAGAACGCTCTCCAACCTACCCCCCTCCCCAAAAAGGATAGGGAGGTAATCGACTCTTGCAATGAGGTCACAAAGTGCTTATGAACGAGTATCGCAATTCTCATATAAAGTCGGATGATATGCCGAGGAATTCTAGCAAAAACAAATAAAAACAGTTCGTGCCATGAAAGCAGAACGGCTTTGAGAACGTAACTGACCTGTAACAAGAGCAACATACACTGCACAACCAGATTAGGTGAATAACAGATATCACCATATTCAAGTAAGAGCTTTTTACAAATAGGTCACCAAAATTGTGGCGATGCAAATAAACAAAGAATTTGGAAATTTCCAATAACAAAGAACAGAAAAGTGATACGACTGTAACATTCACTATTTTCACTTTTACTAACAAAAAATCTGCTAATTACACATCGGTGGGGAAATTCAAGAGTATTAAGTCTGAATAGGAACAGTTTTTTAAGCACAGTGCTATTCCTGGTGTGATAACAGATGATGAGTTACTAAATACAAGAGTTCTGCCATTTAAAGTCTGCATATTTCTTTCTCTGGTATCCTACATACTCTTACGGGTATTAGATATGAACCTACATACAAACCCTTAAAAAATAGAAGATGGAAGAAAGTTCTCTATAAGATCATATGTAAAGAACAGTAAAGAAGTGATTAACAACTAACATAATATGATTACACCGTCGCACTTCCAGGAAGCTGTGGGTCAATATCCCTTTGTCAGGACAAAAGTAGTTACGTTTGGTAAATCTCACTGTGTAGCTATTTAATAGAACCACGACTTGTTTTCGTGTGTTTAGACCAATCCTTCCTCGTTCTCTAAAAGCTGTGGCTGCTATAAGTCTTCCTGAAGGAGAATACAATTATGTCATAAAGCTATTGATACTAACAAAATTTCTTTGCACTCTAACCTCAAAATTATAATAGTTTCCCCCATCGATATTAAAGATGGATATTCCTATTTTCAAACAGGAACAAGCTCAGCAAGAACAGCTATATTTTTCCGAACACTTAGCCAACAACGTAGTCTTACAATTAGTAAAGGGTGCGAGGTAACCGACTCTAATTTTGTCCAACTATCGTTTGTTTTTTTAGATGAAGGACCTCTGCCGATACAAAAAACAAGTGCAAATGATTGCATCAAACTAGAATTATCACCGAGTGGTCTAAAACTAGCCAACGGTAAAATTTTTCCTTGTTGTGAATTCGGCTGACTTACACTCTTGAAGACGAGTTCAATAGCCTAACAGTTATGAACCTAAACAAGGATGAATTTATCAAATTGGAATTACCAGCACTTGAAGAAATTGATGTGAAGGATGACGATGACGCAAGCTGCTCTGAGGATTTAATATCACAAGAGGGAATTGCAAATTTAAAAGAATTGCAGGCAAAGATTTGCACCAACGAAAAGCCTTTCCAATGTTCACATTGCCATTATGGCACATTAAAAAAAGTTTATTTGGCTCAACACATAAAGCAACACAGAGTTGATAAACCATACGAATGTTTTCACTGTGGTTATAAGACTAGAGACAAAAGGTGCATCGCATCTCACGTAAAAACCCATAGCATTAATAAACCTTTCAAATGTTGCTATTGTGATTATAGATATGTAGCAAAAAAACGTATGAATGAGCACATGAAGAAGCATGTATATGGATCAAGATTTCGATGTTTTCTGTGTGATTATAAATGTTATAATTCACAGCTTTTGAAGTCTCATATGCAAGTTCACAGCAGCGAAAAACCTTTTAAATGCCCGCATTGTGATTATAGCTCGATAAGGAAGTTTAATTTAAGTAGTCATATGAAGCGACACCAGAATGAAAAACCATATGAATGCTTTCAATGTGGTTTTAAGAGTAAAGAGAAAGGTAGCCTTGCGAAACATGTAACGTCGCATAGAAATGAAAAGCCTTTTAAGTGTGATCATTGTGATTACAGTTCTTCAAGGAGGGATGCTTTGAATATTCACATGAGCTGTCATAAAAACAAAACATTGCATGAATGTTTCCATTGTGACTACAACAGTAAACAAAAAGATCTCCTAGCAAGTCATATGAAACTGCATGATGAGGAGGCATGTGTCAGCTGTTCTTTCTGTGATTACAAGGCTTTTAATGCGAGATATGTGAAGATGCATGCGAAAATGCACCGCAGTGAGAAACTTTTCCAATGCCCCCTCTGCGACTATAGCTCTTCAAGAAAAGACTATTTAAATATTCACGTAAAGAGGCACAAGAACGAGAGGCTATATGAATGTTTCCATTGTGATTACAAAACTGCGCAAAAATATCTTCTTATAAGGCATATGAAGTTACATAGAGTCGAAAAGCATTTTAAGTGCTTATGTTGTAATTATACAGCGTGTGGTGCAAAATGTTTAGAGTTACATATGAAAATTCATAGCAATGAAAAACATATTTCTATTTAAAGTAATCATCAAATGCAATATCGCAATGAATGTCCATTAATTAGTGTGGAAGGACATAAATATTTTATGAAATAATAGAACATTTACTTAAACATACAAATGTGTACTGGGTTTGGATTTGTGTAGGGCATGGCTATGAGAATTTTTTTGTATGTCACTCTATTGTATTCTCATTAAATCTTTGCTGAATTAAAATACTCGTAGTAAATTTTTCTAATGCGATGCCTATAGCTTTACCTCTTAACGAAGATGTCTACTTTAGCTTACACAAGTCAGGGGTAAAGTGGTAGAATTACTTATGCCACTTTCCACTCCATTAGTCATTCTGGCAATCATATTTTTGACTTGCAGGGTTTACTAATTTCAAGCACTTCCATTTTTACCATGGCATCGTTTGTTGCATAGTGTAAACAGAACTCGTCTGAAATCATGGGTGCATCTGTAGGTTGGTTCCTGATAAGAAAGGGCCACTTCCTGATTGATCTGGTGCTCCAGGTGTCTAGTAGGTAGCCTGCTCAGTGACTAAAAACAATTAAGTGCCTGCATCTGGTCGTCCATATTAGAGATGGTGTAATAACCGGGTAGTGAGGATGAACCTTCCAGTTCACATACTACGTTCCCACGCAGAATTGTGTTATTATTAGCCTATTGCACTATACTCATTGTAATTGTGACGCCCTTGAAAGCACAAAAAACCACAACATTATAAAATCTGGTAAAGGAGGTCATTCAAATTTATTCACTCCCATGTTTTCACACTGTTATATTAAAAACCTTTGTTTCATAGAGAGATGCAATGACGAAAAGCAACTGCATCTAGTCTGTGACCTTGTACTTGATTGCATATAGCCAGTAAATCCACATATATGATTGGAGTATTTCCTGCAACTAATTAAGACTTGAAGGAGAACCTTGCTTACCACCCTAGCCACCTTCACTGTCACTTCTATGAAAGATGATGAGGGAAAATGATAATAATGTCAACACATTCCTAGCGTTCAGGAAGTTAAACCAATTGCACATTGTCAACTTCAAACCACAACAATAGGGTGGTTAAATTTTTCTTTGGACATAAGATGAAGTGCTCTCAATCAATTTTTTAGCACAATTTGTTAAAACAAAAGTTAGCCCAATAACACCCTCATTGTATACAGATAGTCGGGAAACCTTTACCCTTGAACTTTCATCAAGCTAATAAACGTGATGAAAAATACACACCGATGAAGGAGCAATAATTTAAGTAGAACAGAAACTGAATGTGTTAAGATCAATTATCGGATTTCTGGTATGAGCAAGCTCAACTTCAAAAAACTGTTGAATGCTCTAGGTATAACAAATGTTTCCACTCTCTAGAGCAACGATGGGCAAACCAAGCCCTGCAACAACTACTTGTGAAACTCACGGCCCAGATTTAACTGCAAGATTTCTTGTTTAGATTCTACCACACTTCGTATTCCTAAAGTCAAGTGCCAACAGGCCTGGTTTTGATCCATAACAATGCGGTTATTTAAGATGTGTAACAACTAGATAGGAGCAAACACATGAAAGCTTTGACCTTCCAGTACTCCCTGACCAAGTGCAGAGCCTCACTGTTATTATGAAAAAACATTGTTTCATGTACAACCCACAAAAAAATCTTACAGAAGTCTGTATGGCTTGTCGAAAATTCGCCCACCCTTGATCTAGGTCTGATTTAGGAAAGTCAAAAACCGCCTTACTTATCAAAATCTCTTGATTATCGATCCGTTATTTGTTCCGGCTTTAGCGGCAACTTTATTTGCCTTCACACAGGTTGAACTGTAATCACCTTTCATCAAGTTGTTGAATGTAATAGAGATTGTATGATATGAATCTTTTTTTTTGTGCGAGTCTAAATGGATTCCTTTCGGTTTTGACACAGTGCAAACTGTTAAAGTTCCAAGCAGGGAAATTATAATCTCCATCATTATAACTTACCATAAGTAATGCTCCTAAATTTATAAGGAAACAAGTTACATAACCAATTAGCATACAATGCCTTCTATGTATAGTATTGCTGACTCCGATCCCAAAAACTAAACTATCAGAAGCAAAGATGATATGTTAGGTACATGGCACCCTGGTTGCCGTAAAGATTATACCATAGGAGAAAGGTGCATTGACACAGTTGTGCATGTATTCGAGATGTGAAACTGACTGGTAAACAGAAAAGGGGTACTGACGACCATTAGATACCTGGGAGAAATTTGGCTTTTTTATTTGTCTATTCGGTGATATGTGCTCCACATTGACTATCCTTCAACACATTGTCTCAAAGGTTTATTCTTCAATCAAAAGTTGAACTTTCAATGGGAGTCCACATCTTGAACATCTTGAATGATCCAAAACAAAATGTCAAATCATCTTTGTAATGGGGGCAATAAGGAAACTGAAGCTAAATATTGTGGCTGTTGCTCAAAGCGTCTATTTAATTTAATATAAAGATACCTATGGTGAACATAAGTACTTCCGCTAGTAAATAGAGAAGAACTGAAAGTGAATGTATTTGCGGTACCAATAGACTCTTTCCTCATTACAGCAAGAATAAATCTCACTTTTAAATCCACAAACACCAGAATCTGAAGCTTCACCATTTCAAATTGATCAGCAAGAAAGTTTAACCATGTTCATTTGTCTAAGCTTAAACATTATGTCGAAAGCAATAAAATGACCTGATGCTTGATAGTATCATTCTTTCACCTTCTCCATTACACTAAAATTCAGAAACAATCCTAATATTAAGTATCTTCACTTTGTATGATGGCCGATTTAGTAAAATGCTAGTCGTAAGAACTATAAATAAATGATCAGATTACTTCAAATCCAATATATTCTCCATTAATTCATAGACTTCTCAGTAGATAAGATTAGAATGGCTTGCCGATGAACAGGTTCCCTCCGATCTTTTAGTTCCTGATGATAATAATAATACAGTTCATCAAACCCAGTAAACATCAACTATTCTAATCATTTATAGTAAGGTATTGTTATGCTGATCGAACAAAAGGGTTACACACTGGAGAAAAGACATAAAGATGTTAATTTTCGGTCATGGTGATTCACGATACAGTATCAGGAGACTAGACAGAATCTCACCAAGATCATCATTGCACAACGTAAAAGCATACCAAAAATGTACTTTAATTACTCTAAAAGCTCTACTGTCTTCAGTTTCTTCGTAGACACAATCTTTGTTCAGCTGTTTGTAGTTATAACTAGTCGCCATAATATAACCTTAAAATTAATTTTCCGTTTTATAAGTTATATCAACATTAACTATGAACATTTCTATTACCAAAGAGAACCATTCGGTAATAAAAAATCCTTTAAATGTCCGCTTTGCGACCATAAGAGCCCCTTAAAATCCACCCTGAAAAATCATAAGGCATCTCATAATAACAAGCACACATTCAAGTGATTTCCGTGCGGCTGTGACAAAAATAAAAACTCTCTTGTTTTACACATTAAGATTTATATTAGTAAATCAATGTCCAATTTATGGTAAAGGTTCTATCAATAAGGACTCTTTAAAAATGCACATGAAGACTCATAAAAGTGAAAGACCTTTCAGTATCCCATTTGTAATTCTAGTAAAAGATGAAAGCATGCGTTGGGTATCTACATGGAAGCACATAGCGATGAAACACCATATGAGTGTTATTACTGTGGATACAAGTCCAAAAAGGGTAATCTTGAGCACCATATGAGAACTCACACTTAGGAGAAGCTTTATAAATGTTCAATTTGTGCTCGCAGTTACTCTTGGAAAATGTCTTTGGATGAACACATGGCTACGCATTTAGGTGAATCGACGTTTCGCTGCACTCTTTGCGGCTTTAAAAGCTATATCCCTTAAGGTCCGCATGAAAATTCATGGAACAGAAAAACCCTTTAGGTGTTGATGATCACAACTCATTTTCTTTTATTAGTAAAATTCTAGATTATTTGATTATCAAATCCTAATTTTAGCTTCTTCTCATTTTGTAATTACACCTGCAAAGTAAAGAAGTATTTAAACGCTCACATAATTAGTCATAGTGCGGAGAGGCTAGATGAGTGTTTTCATTGTGCGTTCAAAATCAAACATAGATACCAATTTATATCACATGTACATGGTCATAGTAAGTAGAAATCTTTGAGGTATTTTCTACAGTTAGTAAGCCATAGTGTGTTTAACAGCACTGCTTGTCATGTGCAAATTGGATGATGAATGTTAGGGACATTACTGATATGCCCGTGATGCGAGACCTTCCAATGAGTTGAAATATCAATAGTAGAATGAATGTAGATGACAGCAATGACATGTACATTGGAGGATCTTGATTAATTGATTGATGCAGTTTTGTTATTTGTATAGACACCAGCTACTAATTCTTAGGCATTCTACTATCTAAAGTTGTGATCGACGTGTATCTCATTAAACCTTCAGCTCTAAGTAAAGCTTAGAACTGTCGATGTTCTTTGGAGATGCATTAAAGTACACCCACCATTATCATTATTAATGATAAAGATGTCTAGCAACCGTTAAAATAAAAGTACACAACAGGGTTAACCGTTTTTCCAAAATATAATTACGTAATTAAAAAACGATTTTTTTTCTGCACTTATGGTTCAACAATTCAAATGAAAATGTAACCCTAATCTAAAGTCGCTTTCTAACCTCTAAATTCATAGATCACATACGTCATACATCTGTACTTGCCAACAAAAGTCGACCTGAGCAAGGCGTGTAGTCTTAATAATACAAATGGATGAGATTTTAACTAAGGAAGCAAGATCTGATGGACTAGCTAATAGTGAGATATTTTGCTTTGGATTGAGTATGACTGACGCAGTCTTTTTTAGGCGAACTCGATCAGAATGAATTAACCAAGCTGCAACTATTAAATAGTGAACAAGCTGAAGCGCAGGATGAATTAGAGGATGCTAGCGATTCTAGTAGCTACTCTCCCATAAACAGTCATAAAGGACACCATGAGTGTCCTTTGTGCAACTACATAACCACCAAGAGAAAGCGTCTAGCTCAGCATATGCATATTCATACTAGTAAAAGACACTTTAAATGTTCAATTTGTGACTACAGTAGCCCCTTAAAGTATGCTCTGAAAAACCATATGGCTTCTCATAATAACAAGCACTCGTATGAGTGCTTTCACTGTGGGTATAACGTCAATAATAAAGGATGTCTTGCTTTGCACCTTAAGACTCATACTAATAATATTTATGAATGTTCGGTTTGCGGTAAAGGTTCTATGAATATGGATTCTTTGAAAGCACATATGAAGACTCATGGCAGTGAAAAACCTTTTATGTGTCCCACTTGTTACTATAGTTGTAAAAAAAGGTATAAATTAAGCGCCCACCTACAAACGCATACTGTTGAAAGGCCATTTGAGTGTAATTACTGTGGAAACAAGTTCAAGATAAAATATGCTCTTCAGCTTCATATGAAAATTCACACCCAGGAACATAAATGTTCAATTTGTGATCACAGTTATACGCGGAAAAAGTTCTTGGATTGCCACATGACTACGCATTTAAAGAAAATCGATATTTCACTGCACTCTTTATGATTTTAAAAGCTACTTCGTAAAATGAAGACACGCATGAAAATTCATAGAACAAAAAACCCTTCAAGTTTTTATTTTGTAATTATACCTGTAAATTAAAGTATTTAGATGGTTACATGATTGCTTATAGTGTGGAGCGGCTATATGAGTTCAAAATTGAACATAAATGGTAATTTGTGTGTATACACTCGTAGTAAGTAGAAATTTTCCAAGTGTCTCTATTATGATCACAACAATGTAACAGAATGGTGTTTAAAGGGTCATAAGTTGAAGCAATGCTTATAAGAAGAAAGTAAGCTCATATAACATAACTAATAATTCAGGGACTTGCTACTTATTATCTGTGATTTTTTTTGTAAGATACATTATGGATATTGAGAAATAAATCGAAAGTTTGACCAGATTGTTTAATTGCTTTGCGACAAAATTGTGAATGTCAAATGGTTTTTCAGCTACATAAAACAGTTTGTGGCAGCCGAAGTACCCGAGATTGTGAAATAAGATTAGACTGAAAATAGCATTAGTGATAGTAGCAAAGCAAAGAATAACTTGAGAGGAAGAAGCTTAAAGTTGTGATTGGTGATGCTATTAAGTGCTGTTTTATAGTACAAATGAGATGAAAGATGCCACATTTAGATTCACAGACGGCCATAACTTGCTGTCTGGTGCTATTTCATGAGCACAGAGATGGCATTCCATAGGGTTCAATCTCTGTAACCTCTCGTGAAACTTCAACAAATCCATAAAAATAAATTTCGTCCTCGTTATTGATACAAATAAGAAGTTTACTGCAATTCATAAGGAAGGGATAGTGTGATTACTTTAGTATTCTTAAATAGTAGTGCGATGTTTGGAAGAAAAAACCTGATTGTCTCAATGCTAGTTATCACTAAACCTGTTTATGATCGGCTGAAGCCTGAAGTTGATCCTGAGCTTACCAGTTTCTTATTATGAGTTCTATTCAGTTAAAAAAGGTACCTTTATTCAATTTCAACAGAGAAATAATATGAGTGGCATTGAGAGCGAACACAGTTATCTCCTGTACGGTTTCCCAGTTTGCAGGCCACACCAAGCATACATTAACCATGCAAGTTAACAAAGAAGAAATCTTTGATACAACTTCAGATGTGGTAAAATTTTTATTTTATGACGAATATGATTAGCACATATGTAATCTTCTAGGCCAATCACCAGATTATGAAGAAACAAGTATATGATGCATTGAACACTTTAATGCGATCGATTGTCAGCCCTGCGAAAAAAAACAAATATACATTGATTACTTAGTAACAAATGTTGTCTGTGATGCGTACGACTTGATAACCTACACTAGCCACACACTCGAAAGAGAAGCTTTAGGATTAAATAGGTACTTAGCAACAAATCCAAATTACCATTTTTCTCATAAATGTCTTGTCCGCAATATTATCTTTAGACTAATATCGACATGTAGCATTCACCTACGGGGTACATCAACAAACTCCCACATTTTAAATAATGGAATGGTTTCAATAAAAAATTCTATATGCAATATACAATGCTTCTTACTTTGTAAGAAATGCAGATATACTTAAGTGATTTAAAACTGAAAGTGATAATAGTATTTTATATTCGATTTTGACCGAATATGCACTTTATATTATGTAAATACATATTTTTCTAGGTTATGGGGTTATGGCCCATAACATGGTTACAACAATATAAATTGCAGGATGCACAGATTCTGCATGTACATATAATTCGATGTAGCGACGGTATTTCTAATAACTTTTGAAATTCATTTTTGGGGCTCCTCCAATACGGACGTCATTGATATGGGTTTATAGAGTTCGAATATGTACATCTTAACCGTGGCCACAAAAACTACACCTTGATCCTCAAGTCTATAAATATGGAGATTACTATCAAGAAGGAAGCAAGGCTAGATGAGCTAGCTAACGGTGAGCCTTCTTGTTTTAGGTTGAGTATGATTGACATGGTCTCTTTTAGGCGAGCTCGGCAGGAATGAATTAACCAGGCTGCAATTAATAAATAGTGAACAAGTTGAAATGCAGTACGAATTAGAGGATAATTCAAACAAACATAAAGGACAATATGAGTGTCCTTTGTGCAACTACGCAACAACGAACAGAAAGTGCCTAGCCAAGCATATGCATATTCATACCAGTAAAAAATCCTTTAAATGTCTGCTTTGTGATTACAGTAGCAGCGCAACACATGCCTTGAAAAACCATATGGCGTTTCATAATAAGGAGTGCTCATACGAGTGCTTTCAATGTGGTTACAAGGTCAATAATAAAGGATCTCTTGCGTCACACATTAAGATTCATATTAGTAAATCGTACGAATGTTCTGTTTGTGGTAAGAATTCTATGAATGCAGATTCTTTGAGAGCACACATGAAGACTCATGGCAGTGAAAAACCTTTTATGTGTCCTACTTGTAACTATAGTTGTAAAAGAAGGTATTCATTGAGTGTCCACCTGCTGACGCATAGTGATGAAAGACCATTTGAGTGTCATTACTGTAAATACAAATTCAAAATAAGATATGCTCTTAAGCTTCATATGAGAACTCACACCCAGGAGAAACCTTATAAATGTTCATTGTGTGATTATGGATGCTTTAGAAAAAGCTCTTTGGATCAACACATGGCTACACATTTAAGTGAGCCGACGTTTTGCTGCACTCTTTGCGACTTTAAAACTTACTTCAAGAATTCGTTGAAGGTCCACATGAAAATTCATGAAACAGAAAAACCCTTTAAATGTTCATTTTGTAATTACACCTGTAAATTAAAGAAGTATTTAGACAATCACATGATTGCTCATAGTGCGGAGCAACTATACGAGTTTCTTCGGCGTGGGATCAAAATTGAACATAAATAGCAACTTGTATCACATGTAAACACTCGCAAGAAGTAGAAATTTTTCAAGTGTCTCCATTGTGAACTCGACAGTGTAACAGAAGAGTCTCTAAGGAATCATGCTGAAGCATAAAACGCTCGTCAGAAGAAAGGAAGCTCATGTAATATATAACTAAATAATTCAGGGACTTGGTATTATCTGTGTATTTTTTTTGTAAGATTACATTATGATTATTGAGAAATAAATCAAAAGTTTGATTGGATTGTTCAATTGCTTTTGTGAAGATTCAATATTTTTCAGCTACCTAAAGCAGTTTGTGGCAGTTGAATTGCGCAAGATTGTGAAACAAGATTAGACTGAAAATAGCATTACTGATAGTAGCAAAACAAAGAATAACCTGAGAGGAAGAAGTTATTAAGTGTGGCAGTTTACTGCTGTTGTATAGTACAGATGAAATGAAAGATGCCATTTTAGATGTATCGCAATAATAAAGATGGCCATAACAGTCTTCCTAGATCTTAATCAAACTTTACAGCAAATTTTTACTTGACTTCCTGTCTGGTACCATTTAATGAGCCCAAAGGCAACTTTCCTTAGGATTCAAGCTCTGTAGCTTCTTATGAATCTTCTCCAACCATCCTATAAAAATAAATTTCTTCCTCATTTATACAAATGAGAAGTTTACTGCAATTTGTAAGGAAGGGATGTTGTGATTATTTTAATAGGCATCAATACAAGGAGTGCCATGGTTAGAAGAAAATCTAACTGTGTCAATGATAGTTATTACTAAGCTACCTTACAGCCTGCTAAGGTACAAAGCGACCCGAACTTTGTTCTAAGCTTACCAGTTGCTTGTTAAGTGTTCCACTGGGTCAAAAAAAATCAACGAGTGCTTTTATTCAATTTTAACAGAGAAAGATAATGTGATTGGCATTGAGGGCGAACATATGGTTACCTCCCCGTACGTTCTTCTAATTTGCTGGCCATACTACCTGGAAGAGTTTAAAGCCACTTCAAATGCAAATTAGTGATACAAGTTAACAAAGAAGAAATATTTGATACAACTTCAGATGGGGTAACCCACAGTAAGATTTTTGTTTTATGCAAAGTATGATTAGCACATATGTACTTTTCAGGCCAGTTACTAGATTCTGAGAAAAAAAAACTACATAATGAATTTGGCAGTTTTATGCCAGTGATTCCAGACGCTACTTAGCTGCACAAAAAATAAAGTGAGTGGCAATCCATAGGTTATTTAAGTTATTATATGGCTACGGAGAGAAAATTCTTTATCATATATGCACAACACCAAATAGTCTACCATACAAATGCTTCTATTGGGAGAATAATTTCTATTCTTACCTTACACGTCAAAAATCAGCCTTTGAATTTCCCATTTTGAAATTGAATGGCTCCGCAATAAAAAAATCTTGTTTCAGATCTGCTCATGTAAAGATACATGAAGGATGCTATATAAATTAAAACAAAAAATACTTTGAAGAGTAGATAAATTCACATTAAGGAGAAGCCTTACAATTTTAACTTGTCCCAATTGTGTACTGAAAACTGCTTTGATTGAGCATATGGCTACGTATTTGATCATCCATGATCACAAATCTTTCATTGGAGATCTTTTAGGACATGAAAAATCATTTTGTGGCTGTAATTACATGTCAAAGAAGCATTTAAACACTCGTGTTAATTCACATTTTATTATGATCATATGAATGTTTGCAGTCTGGGTGTAAGCTAAACAGACCGCAACTCAATGAACATTCAAATTCACAACGAAGAAACACTAAAATAGTCTGTGAAGTATCATATGCTGAAACATATAAGAAATTGTTTAGTCTCCAGTACTTCAAACATGATAGTGGTGGTGCAATATTTTTTGGATGTTATAAGATTGTCTTTTAATACCATAGAGCAAACATTAGTTTTTCATTTTAAGGGTAAAAGGGATGCTTCATGTTTCAGTAAAACATTTGTAGGATCTTCAATAAGTTCTATGATAATTATGTTCGATGCAAAATCTTTTCGATCGTGTGGGGTGAGACTTGTCTAACATCACATCATTTTATGTAGTGAAACAGAGGAACAGGTAATACTCCAAAATGCACAAATTGTGCTCTTTTACTCTTCAGTGTCTGGTTACCAGATTACTACTGTTGCTTTATTTGAGGGGAAACTGCGCTGTAATTGTGAATTTAAGTTTTTAGCCGATGGCTTTATGGTCACAGTATTAATAGCTGTGGTACTACTCTTATTTTGCAATACATACATCTAATACAGCACAGCATAGTTCTTTCTTTTATTATATGTCTGTTGGCATTTTGTAATCTACAACAAAATAGCTGATTTTTGATCAGAAAAATCTAATCAACTATATTGACAGTTCTTTTACCTATAACAAAAGGTTATAAAGTGTTCTTGTTAATTTCTGGAGTCGTAACTGAAGTTATTCGACGTTTCTCTCATTAAACCCCCAGCTCTGAGTGATGCTTGGGATTTTTGAAGATTTCATGTTCTTTGGAGATGTATTGAAGTAAACTCAATTATTATGATTGGTCAGGATAGGATTTTTTCGGTTGCGTTTAAGATGTACATATTCGAACCCACCAACGAAAGTTCATATGTATCCATATTGCAGGGGCCCCAAAATTAATTTTAAAAATTATTAGAAATACAATCGCCACATCAAATTATATGAACATGCCCAGTCTCCTTTAAGTTATATTTGTTGTGCCTATAATTTAGAAAGATGTGTAATTAAAAGAAACACAGAATGCTATTATCCCTTTCGAAGTAGTTCAATAGGGGTTATTGCGTGAGTTACTGTTACTATACTGAACAAGGAATAGTAAGTGTAGTGAAGCAAAACAGAATAAAATGGCTAGGATATGTGATGAGAATGAGAGATGAAAGACTTCAAAAAAAAATGCTGTTAGAAGACACAGAAGAAGAACAATGAAGAGGTAGACCAAGAAAATCTTGGCTGCAGTGTGTAGAAGGTCTTAGGACCTTAGGAGTGACAGTCTGGAAAAAAGAACCAAAAGAAGAAGACGGAAAGAAGTTATATAGAAAGCCATAGACTTCAAAGGCCTCTCAAGGTGGCATGTATATACTGTCTTGACAAATTGCAAGCAAAGAAAAATTATGCAATTATCACATTCTCATTGCAGTTTCTTTTTATAATAAAAATGAAATGAAAGTGATATCATAAGAAAGAACGTAATGTCTTTAAAATTTGCATCGACAACATAGTCTTTTTGGGCTTCTGTTTTGTGTCAAAGTTGGGATTTATAAAAGATTAGGGGCGTCACAATTACAATGAGTATAGTGTAATAGACTAATAATAACTTTGCATGGGAACGTAGTATGTGAACTGGTAGGTTCATCCTGACTGCCTGGTCATTACACCAGCTCTAATATGGACCAGATTTTTGTTTGAATTAAATGTAGGCACTCAATTGTTTTTAGTCACTGAGCAGGTTACCTGCTAGACAACTGGAGTACCAGGAACTGACCCTTTCTTATCAGGAACCAATCCTTTCTTATCCAGTACTTAATAAAGTAGTGATTTCAGACGAGTTCTGGATACACTATGCAACAAACGATGTCATGGTAAAATTGGAAGTGCTTGAAATTAGTAAACCCCTTCAAGTCAAAAATATTATTAATAAATTAATTATACCACTTTGCCCTGACTAGTGTGACCTAAAGCAGATATACTCATGAAGAGACAAAGCTACAGGCATAACATTAAAAAAATTTACTAAGAGTATTTTAATTCAGCAAAGTTTTAATGAAAATACAATAGTGACATACAAAAAAATTCTCAGAGCTATGCCCTGTACAAATCCATACCCAGTACATATTCGTATGTTTAAGTAAATGTTCTATTATTTCATCAAATATTTATGTCCTTCCAAAGTAATTAATGGACGTTCATTGCAATATTGCATTTGATGATTACTTTAAATAGAAATATGTCTTTCATTGCTATGAATTTTCATATGTAACTCTAAACATTTTGCACCACAAGCTGAATAATTACAACATAAGCACTTGAAATCCCTTTCCTCTCTATGTTTCTTCATATGCCTTACAAGATGATGTTTTTGTGCAGTTTTGTAATCACAATGGAAACAATCATATAGCCTCTCGTTCTTGTGCGTCTCTATGTGAATATTTAAATAATCCTTTCTTGAAGAGCCATAGTTGCAAAGAGGGCATTGGAAAGGTTTTTCACCGCGGTGAATTTTCGCATGCATCTTTACATATCTCACATTACAAGCCTTGTAATCACAGAAAGAACAGTTGAAACACGCCTTTTCGTCATGCAGTTTCATATGACTTACTGGGAGATTTTCTTGTTTACTGTTGTAGTCACAATGGAAACATCCATGCAATGCTGCTAGGCTATCGAATTCATCTGCAAGTGTGTACGTCAGTCAAATTCACAACAAGGAAAAATCTTACCTTTGGCTAATTTTAGATCACTCGGTGATAACTCCAGTTTGATGCAATCATTTGCACTTGCCTTTTGTGTCAGCAGAGGTTCTTCATCTAAAAAAACAAACGATAATGGACAAAATTAGAGTCAGACACTTCGCACCCTTTACTAATTGTAGGTCTACATTGTTGGCTAAGTGCTCCGAAAAATATAGCTGGTCTTCCTGAGCTTGTTCCTGTTTGATAATAGGAATATCCATCTTTAATATTGATAGTGGAAACTGTTGTAATTTTGAGGTTAGAGTGCACATTAAATTAGACATTATCGACAGTTTTATGACGTAATTGTATTGCCAATTAGGAAGATATATAGCAGCCACAGCTTATAGAGAACGAAAAAGTTTGGGTCGAACTACATGAAAACACGTCGTGGTTCTGTTAAATAGCGACACACAGTGAGATTTACGAAACGTAACTTTGTCCTTAAAAAAATCTTATTCATATTCAGCGCTTGTTGGTTGCTCGCAATGTGCATCACAGATTACGTATCCTATTTGTAATCTGTGATGTGCATCGACCTTCATTTGTCACAGCATCACTAGTTGTTAATTAAAATGTAGTTTATGACTGCACTCAACACCTGGCAATTTTTTACAACTAACCTGGTTGATTTTCTGATGGCAACAACGCCTCTCTTATTTTAATTATAGTGTATAAATCCCACAGTCACTTTTGGTCTTGGGTACCATAGACTTCTCATCTTTCGTCAATTTAGGGTGTTACTTCGTGAAGAAGGTAGAATAAGAGATCGTTTGATAGGAGATCGACATGTTCAGACAGGCTCAGAACAGCAAATGATAGTAGTACGAATAAGAAGATTGGAAGGTTCTGACGAGGAGTCGGAGAGGTGTAACAGAAGCATTCGCTTCTTTTGTTTCTACTTCGAAAAATCTTTTATTACCAGTGCAAAAACAATTTTTAATAGACAGACAAGCAAATTTTTGAGGGTAACGACGAAGACTGGACTCTGCGAATGCAATTTGATATCTCGCTTCACAGCTCAGTCATACTGATTAGGATTGATTTATTGCTCCAAGAAGTCTTTACTATGCTGCAAGTGAAATTAAAGATTTTGTACTATTAATTCAGGCAGTACTATCATGTGATTCCTAGAACCTTTACACTTATAAAATAATAATATATCAAACAAACGGTATACTTCAATCAATTACTGTCAAACTTGTATTGAAGACAAGGTGACTGTTCCTATCATCATGAAGCCATATATTACAACTGGCTAAACAAACTACTAAATTTGCTTTAAAAAAACTGCTTTGAGGTAGTATAAGATACTTCCTTGCCACTCAAGACCACCTTCCATCGAAGAGCTTTTATCATAGTTATAAGATCCAGATAGTAGTGACCATTTCACTTTAAAGTTGATGCATTTGTCGATTACAGTTGGTTATCAAAGAAATAAAGATCAGTCTGATGATCAGGTTTTCAATAGATTTCTGAGTGACAAGTTCATAAAATTTGAACTTGGAAGTTCAAAATTTAAAGTGAATTTAAAGGCCAACAAATAAGATTACTGAAGATGAAATGTTAAAGCAGTCACGTCATTCTGTGGGGAGGTCATAATCAACGCCTTTATGTCACAGCTTAGTATACTTCTGCTGTGTAGTCTGTATTTTGACTGTAATCTTTATAGTACCAGCCGTTTTCTTAGATATTTCAGAATGTCACTATAACATATAATCTCTAGCGATCCTTCACTGCTCTGTTCCCTTTTAACTTTTAATTAAACGAGTATCATTACCATTCTGGCCTCATCTATCTCGATTGGTTGGCCACGATTTTGTCTCCTTTTTATAGCACCAAGTTTTACAACGCAACGTCTACTCACTTACCATCATCAAAAGCAGAATATTAGGTCTTGAGAAGTTATACAAAAATGGCTCGAGTATCAAAATCTGAGGCACTCTTGTACTGATTACAACTGCAAAACAAATCTCAGAAACTTAAATAGTCCCTCGGGATTTTTAAGTAGACTGACGATCATCTCTTGGCCATGCTAACTGTTGGGTATACACTTTGCCACTTCGCTGTCTTATGAATTTAATAGCAGTACTATGTATTGTAAAATTCTTAACTTTGAACTCTTTATTACTTAACATCTTCCGTAATGTTTTCTCAATTTATTCGTCTCTGCTCTATTGGCTTTAGGTGTTTCGTTGTCTGATTAGGGTCTCCTTTATAGTTGTTCCCGATATTTAGTATTGCCCAAATTCGTTTTTCTAACTTCATTCACGTTAAGTTATCCTACTCATGTAAGTCCTTGTGCTGTTATCGAGAGATCAATCAGTGTAGCTCCAGTTTTACAAATCCGTGTTATTGTTAATATTTCTATCCCAGTCCTCAAAAAACCATTTCATTCAGTTTTTCTATGGCTTTTCACTATTTCTAGTGCGTCCGAATTTTTTTTAAAGCAGGTATTCTGAGCTTATTGGTCTATCTGCATTTCCCCATTGTTGAGTAACTAGTAAGCCTTCTTTTCCTTTTTCAACAGTTCACAAAGATTTCTAACATCTTTTCTGGTGACGTTTCAGTCGGGAACTCGTGAAATCTGCAAGCTTCATTAAATTCCCAAATCTACTGAATGGCAGGTTCTTCTTTTGCCTTGAGTTATTAACACTCGCCTCGTTTGGACTTCGTGTTATCTTTTATTTGTCTAACCGTTGTATGGGATATGCTGATCTTGCTGTGGTTCAGCTGCTCCCTTTTCATGATTCTAATTATAACAAAACCGTTTTGATTTTTTATTATTGCTGCACTGAGTATATTTTTTGATTTTTGTATAAGAATTAGGGGCCCTTTCTTGCTTTATGTGCTTTTTTATGTTCTTTTAAACTAGCTGACAATAACAAATTAAAGAAGAAAAAAGAACTTGTTCTCTGATCCCAATTTATCTTGCGCTTTCAGTATCTGGTAACTGATCTAAAAGATTACATATGTGCTAATCAGACTCGCCATAAAACAAAATTCTTACTGGTGGTCAGGTGACCCAAAGTTTTATCACTTGCATAGCTAGTGCATGTTTGGTGGGGCTCTACACTCTTTCAGGGAGCATAACCTGCAGATTAGGAGAATGTCAAAAGGTTTCCAAGTGTTCGCCTTTAATGCCCAGTGGTTGCGCATTATTTCAATGATTTGGGGTGATGTGGTAAGAACCCAGGCACTCGATGATTCTCTCGTGATCAAGTCTAGATCCCTTCAAACCACATCTAGGCGCCTTAGTCAACCATATGCTGGCTTAGCTATAAAGATAATTATTGGAGTAAAATACACTCTTGCTTTCACAGATGCGAAACAGAAACAATAACTCTCATAGACACAAACAATCAAGAGACCTTCCAATCACCGCACTATTAAAATAGTGAAGATATCCCTCCCTTAAAAATTGCAGTAAGCTTCTTATTTGCATCAATGAGGAAGATATTATTTTTATGGAATTGGTTGAAAAAATTCATGAGAGGCTACAGAGCTTAAACTCTAACTAAAGCCCCTTCTCGGCTCATGAAATAGTACTTGACAGCAAGTCAAGTGAAACTTTGCAGTGGGAATTGCTGAAGGACATCGGAATTATAAAATAGCACCAAATCCTTGCAGATAATAGCATTGCCAACCAAAAGTTTAAACTTCTTCCGTCCAAGTTATTCTACGTTTCACTACTATCACTAAGGCTATTTTCAGTTTGCAATCCTACTTTACAATCTTGCGCACTTTAGCTGCCACAAACTGCTTTATATACCTGAAAGACATCGAGTTTCCCAAAAGCAATTGAACAATCCATAGAAACATTTGATTTATTTTTCAATAATCATAATGTAATCTTACAAAAAGAAATACACAGATAATACAAAGTCCCTGAATTATTTCGTTATATGTTACATGAGCTTCCTTTCTTATTATGAGCGTTACTGCTTCAGCATGATTCCTTATACTCTTCTGTTACACTGTCGAGTTCACAATGGAGACACTTGAAAAATTTCTACTTTCTGCAACTGTGTACGTGTGATACAAGTTGCTATTTATGTTCAGTTTGATCCTACACTGAAAATCATGTGATTGTATAAATACTTCTTTAATTTACAGGTGTAATTACAAAACATTTGAAGGGTTTTTCTATTCCATGAATTTTCATATGGATCTTCAACTAACTCTTAAAGTAGGTTTCAAAGTCACAAAGAGCGCAGTGAAACGCCGGCTCACTTAATGTGTAGTCATGTGTCGATTCAAAGACCTTCTTTGAAGGGCACTATAATCACAAAATTGACATTTATAAAGTTTATCCTGGGTGTGAGTTCTCATATGAAGCTTAAGAGCATAACTTATTTTGAACTTTGATGTACAGTAATGGCACGCAAATGGTCTTTCATCGCTATGCGTCAGCAGGTGGACACGCAATGCAGACTTTCTCTTACAACTATAGTTACAAGTAGGACACATAAAAGGTTTTTCACTGTCATGAGTCTTAATGTGCGCTTTCAAAGAATCCGCATTCATAAAACTCTTACCACAAAATAAACATTCGTAAGGTTTATTAATATGAATCTTGATATGTGCAGCCAGAGATCCTTTATTATTGACCTTGTAACCACACTGAAAGCACTCATATGCGGAGTTCTTATTATGAATCAACACATGTTTTTTCAAGTTATGTGTTGCAGTGCTACGGTAGTCACAAAACGGACATTTATAGTAATTTTTACTAGTATGAATACGCATATGATGAGCCAGGTACTTTCTCTTCGTGGTTATGTAGTTGCATAAAGGACACTCGTATTGCCCTTTATGTTTGTTTGAATTATCCTCTAATTCGTACTGCACTTCAGCTCGTTCACTATTTAATAATCGCAGCCTGGTTAATTCATTCTTGCCAAGCTCGCCTAAAAAAGACAGCGTCAATCATACTCAACCTACAACAAAAAGACTCACCGTTAGTTAGCTCATCTAATCTTACTTTCTTCTTCGTAATAATCTCCATGTGTAATAGATTTAAGTATCAGGGTGGAGTTTTTGTGGCCACGGTTAAGATATTCAAACACTATGATCCATATCAATGACGTCCGCATTAGAGGAGTCCCAAAAATGAATTTCAAAAGTTATTAGAAATACCGTCGCTACATCCAGTTATATGTACATGCAGAATTTGTGCATCCTGTAATTTCTATTGTTGTGTTCATATATCATATGTTACCGTGTTATGATGTTGCCAGACGTACGGATTTTTCTGACCCTCGACGTCTTTTGTGCGCATGTTTACTCTATGTTCTTGTATTCAAATGATTACATTATTTCTGATTTTTAAAAATAACAAAGTTAAAATGCTGCTAACTAGATAAATTCTTAGAAAATGATAATTAGAAAAATATGGGCATGTTGTATCTTGTCCGATTATCTTATCCGAATTATTGGTATGTTATTCCTAGTTAAATTACTGTCAGTAATAAACCTTTGCGTTTGGTTTATTTAATATTGTTCTAATGCAATATATTTGCAAAATTATAACCTAATAACAGTCTAGTAAATTAATACAAATAATTGTATTGCAATAATTTCCAATTACAATAATTCCTTGTTTCCCAAATTTTAAAATCTTAAATAATAAGTAATTGTTTAAAAATTGAGAACAGTGACGTCAGTGATTAAACGTAAGATCAGAATGCACACAGCCACACAAAGGACATCCAGGCGTACACACTATTATGACCTTGGAGGAGCCTTGTTCTCATGTTTGTTCTTACCGTTATCATTTAGCGTAGAACAAAGCATGCGCACAAGGGATGTCCAGGGTAATAAAATTCTTGACGCCTGGAAACACTGGATCTAAGCGTAAGCACAAGAGACGTCGAGGGTCAGAAAATTCCGTACGTCTGGCATCATAATATGATAAAATATGATATATAAACACAACAATAGAAATTACAGGATGCACAGATTCTGCATGTACATATGCATGTACATTCGATGTAGCGACGGTATTTCTAATAACTTTTGAAATTCATTTTTGGGGCTCCTGCAATGCGGATGTCATGGATATGGGTTTATAGAGTTCAAATATATACATCTTGGCCGTGACCACAAAAACTCCACCCTGGTCCTTAAGTCTATTAAATATGGACATTACTACCAAGAAGAAAGTAAGATTAGATGAGCAAACTAACGGTGAGCCTTTTTGTTTTAGGTCGAGTATGGCTGACGCTGTCTTTTTTAGGAGAGCTCGACAGGAACGAATTAACCAGGCTAGGATTATTAAATAGTGCACAAGCTGAAGTGCAGGACGAATTAGAGGTTAATTTAAAGAAACATAAAGGGCAATATGAGTGTCCTTTATGCAACTACGCAACTACGAAAAGAAAGTATCTAGTCAATCATATGCATATTCATACTAGTAAAAAATACTTTAAATGTCAGTTTTGTGACTACGGAAGCACCGTAATACATGACTTGAAGAGCCATATGTTGTTTCACAACAATAACCGCTCATATGAGTGCTTTCAGTGTGGTTACAAGATCAACAATAAAGGATCTCTGGCTGCACACATTAAGATTCATATTAGTAAACCTTAGGAATATTCATATTGTGGTAAGAATTTTAAGAATGTGGATTCTTTAAGAGCACTCGTGAAGACTCGTGGCAGTGAAAACCTTTTATGTTGCAAGAGAAATCTTGATTGCGTGTCCACCTGCTGACGCATAGCGATGAAAGACCATTTGAATGCAATTACTGTAAATACAAGTTTAAAATAAGATATTCTTTTAAACTTCTTCATATGAGAATTCATGCTCAGGAGAAAAAATATCAATGTAGTTATTATAGGGCCCTTCAAAAAAGGTCTTTGAAGCAACACATGACTACACATTAAATGAGTCGGCATTTCTTTGCACCCTTTGAGACTTCGAAACTTTGAGAATTCATTGAAGATTCACAAGAAAATTCATGGAACAGAAAAACCCTTTAAATGTTCATTTAGTAATTACATCTGTAAATTAAGGAAGTATTTAGACAGTCGCATGATTTTCACTGCGGGATCAAAATTCAACATAAATAGCAACTTTTATCACACAGTCATAGTAAGTCGAAATTGTCTCCATTGTGAACACCATAGTATAACAGAACAGTCTTTAAGGGATCATATGCTGATGCAAGAACGCTTATGAGAAGGAAGTTCATGTAAAATACAATTAATAATTCAAGGACTTGGTGTTTGTTATATGTGTATTTTTTTATATGTTGTTTTTTTTTGTAAGTTACATTATAGTTATTGAGAAATAAATATAAAGTTTCATTGGATTGTTCAATTGTTTTTGTAAAGATTCAATGTTTTTCAGCTATGTAAAGCAGTTTGTGGGAGTGAAAGTGTGCAAGACTGTAAAATAAGATTGCAAACTGAAAATGGCCTTAGTGAAACGAAGAATAACTTGGGCGGAATAAGCCTAAATTTTTGGTTGCCAATGCTATTATCTGCGAGGATTCGGTGCCGTTTTATAATTCAGATGGCCTTCAGCAATTCCCACCGTAAATTTTCACGACTTGCTGTCAGGTACTATTTTATGAGCCGAGAAGGGACAATTCCATAAAAATAATATCTTCCTATTGATGCAAATAAGAAGCTTACTGCAGTAGTGTGGTGATTGGAAGGAAACTCTTGATTGTTTGTGTCTACGAGAGTTATTGTTTCTGTTTCGCACCTGTGTAAGCAACAACGTATTTTACTCCAATAATTATCTCTATAGCTAAGCCAGTTCATGGTTGACAAAGGCGCCTAGATGTGGTCTGAAGGGATCTAGACTTAACCACGAGAGAATCATCGAGTGCCTGGGTTCTTACCACATCACCCCAAATCGTTGAAATAATGCGCAACCACTGGGCATTAAAGGCGAATACGTGGAAACCTTTTGACATTCTCCTAATCTGCAGGTCATGCTCCCTGAAAGAGTGTAGAGCCCCACCAAACATGCACTAGCTATGCAAGTGATAAAACTTTGGATCACCTGACCACCAGTAAGAATTTTGTTTTATGGCGAGTCTGATTAGCACATATGTAATCTTTTAGGTCAGTTACCAGATACTGAAAGCGCAAGATAAATTGGGATCAGAGAACAAGTTCTTTTTTCTTCTTTAATTTGTTATTGTCAGCTAGTTTAAAAGAACATAAAAAAACACATAAAGCAAGAAAGAGCCCCTAATTCTTATACAAAAATCAAAAAATATGCTCAGTGCAGCAACAATAAAAAATCAAAACGGTTTTGTTATAATTAGAAACGTGAAAGGGGAGCAGCTGAACCACGGCTAGATCAGCATACCCTATACAACTGTTAGACAAAGATAACACGAAGTCCAAGCGAGACGAGTGTTAATAACTCAAGGCAAGAGAAGATCCTGCCATTCAGCAGATTTGGGAATTTAATAAAGTAATTAAAAAGTAGTCTAGTGCCTTTTGTGTGACTATACAGCCTTGAGGAGAAATTACCTTGTCCAAGATATGCTTGTCCGTATTGCCAGAAAACTCTTGAATTGTTTACTTTACGACTAGCAGTTTCTTCAAATTCACCCTGAAACAGTATGATATCTCATTAAACAAAACAAAGTGTGCTCTTATAACAAGAATTTCAAATTATACATAAAATTGCGTATTAGTGAAAAACTTTTTAAGTGTTCTACTTCCAACTGTAGCAGTAGAAAATAATTTCTTGAATATTCATTTAAAGATGCATAGAACTTAGAACTCAGTTCCCTTATAAAAAGAAATTGAAAAACACCGGTCATATAAGAACTCTCACTAAAGAAGCTTTTAAATAAAAATTTCTTTGAATATCTGGCTATACACTCAAACAATCCATTATTACAAGTTAAAGCATGTAATGCTGCAATCTAGATCTGGTCTGTACTAAGCATTTCTTCGGATATGGATTAGATGTGGTGGAAAGATGTATGCAGACCCTTTATATGACTATTTGTGGCTTAAATGATGCTGTGCATAATAGCTGTTTTTCAACCCAATATAAGAAACTATCGACTCAGATGTTAGAAATACGTTGGACTACTTTAATGCATTCACTTCATAGATGATCGACATCTTTTCTAATTGAACCGTAAATTTCTTAAGCAATATTTTTCTGAAGACTCTTACTTTCTCCACCAGCTAAGGGAGCTGGTGCATATTAAAATATGTAAGGTTGAGAAATATGTCTGCAAATTTTAAAAACTCTGATGCAGTGAGGCAGAATTATTTGTGCTCTTGGCTAGTCACACTATTAACTGCTGGGGGTTTGTATGAAGGTTTAGAGGGCATTGTTGCTATCCATAAAAGCACTCGGCGCAATTCTCTGGAAGATAATGATCACACCTACATTGTAAATTATCAGCTTCACTGTTAAAAATGAATGGATTGTCATTCCGACTAATTTTTTTTGTTTGTTTGCAATTCCTTCAAATCTGTACCCGGTGCTTCTCATCCATCAACGGAACAAATCATCTTCAGTCAAGATGACATCGGTTGCTCAACAGCAATGGTAGGGTGATGAGTATAAAAACCCTAAAGATGGGAAACAGGTCTTGGTTAGAACCCTCAACACAAACATTTTGTGTAAAATAGTTAAATGCTTCATTACACAACGAACGGTAGCTCCAAAAGATGGTTACCTCCACTCTATCATATTCCATAAGGATTGCGGTCCATTTTTCCCCTAGCTCACATTAGATTCTTTTACTAAGTAGACTCAGCAGGTTAATTTATACATTCGTAACTATAAAAGTTCGGTAAATGTCATCATATTTTCCTAACCAAATTCACGTTTGATCTGTTTTCTAACCTCTTAATTTATTGACCTAAAATTACATTAGCCATGGATGTTGCTGTTATCAAAGAAGAAAAGCTGGATACAACTTGGAGCCAGCCAAGCAATGGTAAGTTTTTTGTTTCATACGGTGTACGACTGGCATGTTCTCTTTCAGATGAGCTTGGCCTTTTACTGATTACTAAACTTGAGAAAGATGATTTTACAAAGTTGGAATTGCCAGATAGTGAAGAAATCGATTTAAAGAGTGAAGTAGACGACTTTTGTGATAACGATTTTTGTCGCCGCTCTATCCCAACACGACATGAAATTGAAAAGCTGTTTGGGTGTCATTTATGTAATTATACAGTCTCGGAGGAAAAGCTTTTTGCCAAACACATGCATATTCATGATAATAATAAAACGCTTGGCCTTAAAATTTCTTCAGGGACTCGTAGCAGTGAAAAACCATTTAAGTGTTCTGTTTGTAATTATAGTTGCAGAAGAAAGTATCTGTTGGCTGCTCATGTTAAGACACATGGAAATGAGAGGCCGTACGGGTGTGGTTATTGTAACTATAGATTCAAAAGAAAAGATAATCTTAAAAAGCACATACAACTCCACACCGGCGAAAAACCTTTCAAATGTTCAAGGTGTGATTACAGTAGCATGCGGAAATCTGCTTTGAATGAGCACATGGGCACACATTCAAGCGAACCATCGTTTCACTGCACGATTTGTGGCTATAAGGCCTTTAACAAGAGTGTTTTTGGATATCATATGAAAACTCATGTAGCTGAAAAACCTCTTAAATGTTCACTTTGTGATTACAGATGTATATTTAACAAGCATTTGAGCATTCATATGTTGATTCACAGTGCGTCACGTCCATATGAGTGCTTTCATTGTGAACATAAAACTAAGCGGAAATCTCAGCTTATAGAACATATGCAAATTCACTCTAAAGAGAAATCGTTCAAATGCTTTCATTGCGACTACAGCAGCTTCACAAAACGGGCTTTTAAGCGACATGTGGATAAGCACACAAGTGCTGATAAAAATATCTCGTGATAGTGTGTAATTTGGCACACGTGAAGTGTATTTCAGTTATTGAAGAATAAAAAAACGTGACTGTTTACAAACTTTTCTATTAGTTTTTCCACCTGTTTACAACTATTTATCTGTATCAAGAATATAGTTATGGTTTTAATGCTAGATAATACTAATAATGCTCTACTACTAAAGATACCTGGGAAGAAGTATGACTATTTCAACATAAAGTTAACTTAGAGAAGAGAATTGGAAAAAATTTTTTTTTATTCAACTCTGAATAGTATTCTGATTTTTTCTAGTTTTACTAATCTTATTTATAACTGTCCCTTATTATTATCTTGTTAACACTCCTATAAGGTTTCGCAATGACATTTCACATCATCAGTGATCTTTAGCTTCATTACTAATAATGTGAACAATATCATTCTGTCTATAGATTGCTTATGATGAACTTGATAACAAATTTTTGGTTTATTTGTATCTGGTACTTCTCGTTCATCAATTAACAAAGTAAATTATCTTCAATCAAGATGACATCGGTTGTTTAATAGAAGTAGTAGGATGATGAAGTGATAAGTATGAAAACCATGAATAATGAAAGTTGGTTACTGAACACACTAGGAGAAGTAGCAATGTGAAGGATAAGAGACGGAGTCTTGGTTAGAGCCTTCAAAGACAAATGTTTTGTTAACATACGCAGGAACAGTAGCTCCAAAAAACCCGTTTTCCCCTAGATCATATTATTAGTCTCTTTTTGAAATTTAGAAAGCTAGTTAAGTAGTTTCCATTATCACTTCAAAAAGAAGAAATTTTTCACAGCAGAAAATTAGTGCTTACGGGTCTGTGAAGAACACTTCTTTGCATGCACATTTAGTTATCCAAGCAAGTGACCACAAAACTTTGAAATGAAGATCCTTTACAAACCATATGAAAATCCACAGGAGAGAAATTGGTCATTTCATGATTATTGCTAAACATTGAAGTCGCATTTGAGTTACATGCTAAGGTAAAGGTTAATTTCCCATTTGTAACCTACAAACGATTGTATATAACTTTGTTGAAGCTCTACCAGAAAAATAAAAGATGATGTAACATCATGAGCTTTCAGTTAATTTATATCCATTCAAGTGAAGAATGACGTCATAATTTTTAAAATATAACATGTTTGTAACCTCTAAATTTATTGAGCCAAAAGTGCATTAGACATGGATGTTGCTATTATCAAGGAAGAAAAGTTGGATACGACTTGGGCCGAGACAACAAACGGTAAGATTTTTTGCTTTATATCAAGTACAATTGGCATGGTCTTTTTTAGATGAGCTAGGCCTTTTACCAACTGATAAACTAGAACGAGATGAGTTCACAAAATTGGAATTACCAGATAGTGAAGAAATTGATATAAAGAGTGACCTGGACGATTTTTATCGTCTCTCTACTCCAAAAGGACATGAAAACGGGAGCCAGTTTGGGTGTCATTCACGTAATTATACAGCCCCGGGGAAAAAGTTTCTTGTGGATAACATACATGTTCATGATAGTAACAGGAATCTTGACCTTAAAATCACTTCAAAGACTCGTATTCTACCTCATACTGATGGTCGTTCCTATGAGTGCTTCCATTGTGGGCATAAGATTAAAAGCAAATCCGCTCTTGCCTTGCACATTAAAACACACACTACAAAGAAGCCCTTCAAATGTTCATTTTGTAATCATGGGAGTTTGACCAAACATTCTTTGAAATTACACGTGAAAACTCATGCCAGTGAAAAACCGTTCAAGTGTTCTATTTGTAATTATAGCTCTAGAAAAAAATATCTGCTGACTGCTCACGTGGAGACACATGGAAATGAGAGGCCGTACGAGTGCGGTTATTGCAAGTATAAATTCAAAAAGAAAGATTATCTTAAAAAACATCTAAAACTTCACACCGGCGAAAAATTTTTCAAATGTTCACTATGTGATTATGGTAGCGTACGGAAATTTGCTTTGAATCAGCACATGGGTACACATTTAAGCGAGCCATTATTCCAATGCACTATGTGTAACTATAAGGCCTTTAATAAGAGCGTTCTTGGATATCATATGAAAACTCACGTAACTGAAAAACCTCTTAAATGTTCACTTTGCGAGTACAGATGTGTATTTAACAAACATTTGACTACTCATATGTTGATTCATAGTGCATTACGTCCATATGAATGCTTTCATTGTGAACATAAAACTAAACGGAAATCGCAGCTTATTGAACACATGCAAATTCACACTAAGGAGAAATCGTTCAAGTGTTTTCAGTGCAACTACAGCAGCTTCACCAAACGGGCTCTTAAGCGCCATGTGTTTAAGCATACGAGTGCTGATAAAAATATCTTATGAAAGTGTGCAATTTGACACTGTAAAAGTGTATTTGAGTTATTAAAGAGCAAAAAACATCATTATTAGTCTCTTCTGTTAATTTTTCCACTTGTTTATACTGAGAACCAAATAATCCATTCTTTGCTTTGCGTTACCATTGACTGATTAGTAGTTGTAAGGGAATATGTCTAACTAGCTGCATGATGGCAGTGAAATTCCTGTATGTTTACTATATAACTCCTAGCATCATATGAAATTCTTTAAGTGAACTGAACGATAAAGAATTGTAGGAGGCGTCTTTCACTCCTCCGTATTCTTCCGGGGTAAGTCAAATAACGTTGTAGATGCTGACCAATTTAGTTGATGCACCGTTAGGACATCCTTTTATTAGGTTTGTCCTCCCGCTGCTCCATAATCATGCTTCATATTGCTTTATATCTATGAATAAAAAAAGACACCTGCATCAAATGAAGATCACAATTTCCCATAAGATTTACATGTCAAGTTACTGCAGAAGAAGGGTACAACTCAAGCTGTCATATTTCTTTTACCACGCCTTAACAAGCAATTTTATTGTTTTATCAAAGAATCCTTCTGTTTCCTTGAGATCTAAATGAAGTGACCACAGTCTCAAACCAGCTAATGGACGTTGTTTCTTTTTCAATGACCTATCAAGAACAGGATGTGGAGGACTAGCAACTTTGTGCTTTGATATCAATTGGCGGAGAGTCTGCTTATAGCTTCTCTAGGTTTCTACAAGTCATTGTCGGTAAGAGGGCTTTTACATGCTTGGCAAAAATTGTTAGTGCAAATCTCAAATGCTTGTGTACAAAGGAAAAGCTCTAACAGCAGCATCAACGTGATTGCTCCTGTTCGTCTTCCTTTGGAAAGTGGTGAGCATCATCATACTTCTGAAGTGTAATGAATTCCTGAACAAAGGTCAATTTACTGATGTACTGTTTCTTTTAGGCAGATGATAAAGATTGAAAGAATAATTTTTCAAGTCTTCTGTCAAGAATTCATAGTAGATAGGCTCTGTGGTTTCCACCACTATTGAATCATGGAATTGTACAGTGATTAATCTTCAACAACGGCCTCGTCACCAGTAGCCTTTACAGTTAACTAACCATACCGAAGAACTAATAATAAGCAATAACTTAACAGCCATCACTTTTCCTAAGAGGTCTTGGGTTACCCTCCATATATGATCCTGTCTGAAGCATTATTCAGCCTTACTCTTAGTCACTAACTACCTAGAAACCACTGTGTTTACTATCAGACTAAACAACTGTAGCAATGAACGTTTCAGTGTTTTTTCGATTCTACAAATAAAATTGGTGACTTTGAATGATTCCAAACTTGCTTTAGATTACCTTGATCTACATCATGTTGCATTATAAATTTGCGAGTAAGTTGTATTATGCAATTATATGGTATTTTAAGTCTTCTTTGTTTTTGGTTTTTTACAAAACAACCTACATTATGACAACACTAAATCTTCTGTGTTAAAAGGCTTTTCAACCACAAATTACATAGTCTATATGTAATCTGTGCTTTTAACCTATAAGTATTTAAATTTACCATTAGGAATGTCTCAGGTATCATCTTTTAGCAGTGAATCAAGCAGACAGATGAATTCACCAAGTTTGAATTACTAAAAGCTGGGCAAATTGGAGGGAAGGATGAATCGGGTGATCTTTATGTTGATGCTTCTGTATCGGAAGGCTCTACAGGGCCATTCCATTACGATTGCGAGGTTTTGGAAAGGAAGAGCCTTATCATACTTGTGCACACCCATGATAACAAAAAACCATCCAAATGTTTGCGACCATAGGAGTTTATTAAAAGACTCCTCAAGGAAGCATAACATTGCATAGCAACGATCGATCATATCAATGTTTTTATTGTATATATAAAGCTAAAAAGAAGTTTACCCTTACAGCATATATAAAGGTTCATACCGATGAGAAGCCTTTGAAATGTTTGCTCTGTGATTACAGGACTGTAATTAATTATTTTTAAAAATTACATGAGAAAAGTCACGGCAGCGAAAAGCCTTTTAATTGTTTTATTTGCAATTATAGTAGCTCACTATAATCCAAATTAAATATGCAAAATTGAGTATTTTTATTGCAAATATAAGGCTAAAACCTTAAATTACACCTAAAAATCCACACTAAGGAGAAGCTTGTTAAATACAAGCTTTGTGATTATGGATGTATGTGAACATCTTTGCAGGGCCATATGACCGCTCATTTAAGCAACCCATTATTTTATTGTACGCTCTGTGATTGTAAACCCATCAAGAAGAAGCATTTGCAAGCCACATGAAAATACACCATGCAAAAAGGTCTTCTCAGTGTTCGCTTTGCACATTCATCTGTTTATCAAAGTTGAATTTATACAACCATATGACTAATCATCACACAGAGCGTTCGTATGAATGCTTTCATTATGGATACCTTAAAAGTTCACTGTATTGATGATTCTTTTAAGTGTTCATACTGTGATTACAGTAGTTTACGGAAGTGGTCTTTAAGTATTCACGTGTTGAAGCATTCAAGCGAACCGCCTTTCTATGATTATATAGAAATCCACGCTAATGTGAAGTGGCCCCAGTTGGTTGTCGTAAAAGTAGAGCACAACATATGAAAAAAATATATACATTCAAATAGAAAATATTGCAATAGGGGGTTCAAGGAAAACACAACTACAAATATAATTTTTTTTTGGTTCCTAATAGTTTAGAAAATATGTATTCGCATTTTACTGAACTACTCTATCTTGTGACGTCACCAGAATAACGCTAACCTCAAATTTTATTAATAACAAAAACGAGTTTTCAAAGGTCCGCAATGGATTTTGTTGCTATCAAAGAGGAACCGAGCAATGAAGAAGTATTGGATATAACTGTTAAGCGCTCGCTCATTGAAGTGGAATCAAAAGGTGAGCTTTGCGTTTAATTGGGTTTGATTTAATTATATGCGTCTAGGTATAGATCTACTCCCAATTAAAAAGGAAGATTATAAACTCACTAAATCGGAATGTCCAACTTTGGAAGAAATTGAAATAAAGGATGAAATTAATGAGTTAAATATAAATCTTTCAACAGAAGAGTACTTCAACAGTAATGAAACGTTAAAAGTTTGTATGCATATCCATAGTAGCAATGAACCTTCCAGTCGTGCACTTTCTAACTACAACAATGATGAAACGTCTTCTGGAAATAGAGGACAGTGCGAAAGTTTTACTTTCGGCAATAAGCTGAAGTTAAGGCGCACAAAGAATCGCAATTTGGATGGGCCTTTAAAGTGTGCAGATTGTGAATATACCTGTTTGTTAAAAAAAGATTTGCGCCGCCATGTGCGGTCCCACAAAGAAAAGCCATCTTTTGCATGTACAATTTGTGATTATAAAACCTCTGTAAAATATTACCTAAAGCGTCACATGGAAATTCACAGGACTGAAAAACCTTTTAAATGCAAATTTTGTGACTTCTGCTGTAAAAGAAAGGCATTCTTGAAATATCACCTGGAGGTTCACAAAGATATTTACTCCTACGAGTGTTATCATTGTGCTTATAAAGGCAAGAGGCGGAAAGATATTATATACCACTTAAAGAAGCATGATAGCAAGAAATCGGTTGACTATGAATCGGGTCTCTATAAAAGAAGCAGAAGGCGCAAAAGTGATGGGCCTTTAAAGTGTGCAGATTGTGGATACACCTGTATGACGAAAGTAAGTTTACGTCACCATATGATGTCTCATCAAGGAAGGCCATCCTTTGTATGCACGTTTTGTGATTATAAGACCTATGTGAAGTATTACTTAAATAGCCACCTGAAAACTCACAGTACTGAAAAACTTTTTGAATGCAATTTCTGCGACTACCGCTGTATAACAATGAAGTACTTGAAAAATCACCTGGAAATTCACGAAGATGGATACGCCTATGGGTGTTATCATTGTAAATTTAAATCTAAGAGGAAATCGGCTCTTCTATACCACTTAAGGACACATCATCGCAAGAAACCGATTAGCTGTGAATCAAGCGACTACAAAAGTAGCAAAAAGCGCATAAACAATTACAATTCTGAAGGACCTTTAAAGTGCTCCGATTGTGAATACACCTGTTCGACAAAAAAAAGTTTGCATTACCACCTGCTGTCCCACCAAGGAGAGCCATCTTTTGCATGCACGTTTTGTGATTATAAGGCCTATGTGAAGCATTATCTAGATAGTCACCTGAAAACTCACAGTACTGAAAAACCTTTTAAATGCGAATTCTGCGACTACCGCTGCACAACAAATTACTACTTGAAAAATCACCTGGCACTTCACAAAGATGTTTACCCCTACGAGTGTTATCATTGTCAACATAAAGTTAAAAGAAGGAAAGATCTTATATACCACTTAAAGAAGCATGATAATACACTGTTGAAATGTGAATTATGTGCCTACAAGTGTAGATTTAAGTTTTCATTGAAATGTCACATGCAAAAACATAACCATTCTAAAAAACCTCAAGAGAGCTGATCTTTTAAGAATGCCCTCTGTAGCAGCAGATTTCCAAAGAATTTGTGCTGAGGCATAATTTTTGGTTTCTATATGTATAAAGTTACACAAAAGTTAATAAAAAAGTTTCATATGATACTTTGAATTAATTCTAGTATAAGTAAGGAATAAATTTGCTTGTAATACCACACCTCTTAACGCATTTGTGATATCAAATACGTATATTGCTTACAGAACAAAAAAATTCTTTTCTATTTGGATGATTGGCTTTTGTTGATGCTTTTTCTTGTCTTTATTTCTACATCTGTCTCTTTTTGTTTTTTCTATTATTTTTGTAAGAAACTTCATTTCTGTTGCTGTTATTTTACTTTCATGTTTTGTTGTTACTGGCCAAGTCTCACTTCTGCATATCATGATAGGTACTGCTATTGTATTGTAGATTGCTGTTTTGGTTTTTGTACTAATTTCCTTCTTTCCTAATATTGTTTTGTTAAGTTGGTAAGATGCTTGTGTAGTTTTTCTGGTTCTGCTCAGGATCTCTGTGTTTGTTTTTCAGTTGTCGCTTATTTTTGTTCCCAAATAGTCTATTGTGGAAACTTGTTCTAGTTCAGCTTTACCGCACCTGTTGATCGTGTTGTCTATTTATTGCCATGACTTTTGTGTTTTCTGTGTTTATTTCCATATCTGTTTGTGTTATTGTTTTGTCTCATTGATTTAGTGTCTTTTATATATCCATTGTTTCCCATAATTATTATATCATATGCGTATAACAGGCTTTGCAGTTGAACCGAGCACAACTGTTATTGAGCATGTTTTTCTTGCACATTTTTAAGATTTTGTCCATGTAAATGTTAAATAATACAGGATTCAGACTGTCTCCCTGCTTAACTCCCCTCTGCATCTCAAATTCTCTAAAGTATTTCCCTTTATGCTTTTGAGTTTTTCCGTTACATAGTTTATCTCTTGGGACTGTGTCGAATGTAGTTTTTAGATCCACAAATACTAAATATAATTCCTTACCCTGTTCAGTTGCGCTTTCTTTTACCTTCCTCACTTGCATTCGTTTGTCTTTCATGTATGCTGCTTGTTCTTTTAGTTTCATACCTTCATTTCTTAGTTTGTTTTCGATTATTTTAGCATAGATTTTGAATAGCGTTGTGGTTAGATAAATAGCTCTATAATTTTCACATTTACCCTTCTTTCCTTTTTATGTATAATTATATTCTTTTCCCAATCCTTAGGTATTTTATTATTTGTCCAAGCTTTTCTAAATATTAGTGCTATGCGTTTTATCATTTCTTTTCCTCTCTATTTGATTGATTCTGGTGTTATTTCATCTCTCCCCGCTGCTTTTCGAATTTTCAAAGTGTTGAGTGTCTGCATTATTTCTTCTTAACTGTTGAGTATGTATATTTCCTTCTGTGGTCTCGATTTCGTGCTGGTTTTTATGTTTTTGGAATCTCTCTTCATAAAACCTGCTCCGCGCTTCTAATATTTCCTCTGTTTCAGTTTTGAACTCTTTGTTATGATCTTCTATGTTCCATATTTGCTCGTAGTTCTTACACTTCAGTGATCTAATTGTTTTTCAGAACTTTGTACCATATTCTCTTTCCACTTCTTTTCCAAATTCGTCCAAGGTTTTATTTTTTGCTTTTTTTATTTCCTGTCTGGTCTCATGTCTTTTACTGTTTTGATTCTTATTTGTTTGAAACTATTCCAAATTACTTCTAAATCATGCTCTTTTAGTTCTTCTAATTTTTCCCCTAGCCTCTTCTCTATGTCCTCGTGGTATATTTTTCTTTTTTTATGTCAGACAGAGAAGTCTGTATTTTTATATACAGTTTTACTGCTTCCTTTATGATTAGTTCTTCTTCTATTTTCATTAATATTAGCTTGTGATCTGTTCCTAATTCTGCTTGTTTTTCGACCCATACATATTTTACTTTTCCTTCAAATGTTTTTGTGTAGTTTATATAATCCGTCACGCTTTTGTGTTCGCCACCTTGAATATGTATATTGTAGAATTCAAGAATTCGCTTACCGTTCTGATTTATAATCTCTTCTGTTCATATTGTTCCAAGCATCTGATTGCTTTATTTGTATCTTTTCCAATTCGTCCATTCCAATCGCATATTATTAGAACTTCCCGATCTCTTTCTCTCGCTTCTTCCATTTGTTCTTGCAGCATTTCGTGAAATTCTTCTATTTTTTGTATTTCTGTACCATCTCTTGGTGCATTATATTTGTATTATTGTTATGCTTGTTTCCAGGTTTACATCCATATGAACAATCCTGGAGTTTGTTGATTTCTAATCCACAATTTTTTTTCTATTTCTTCGTTTGTTAACAGTGCTACTCCTTCAGATGCTCTTTCGGTTTTATCGACTCCTAGTATCTGAATACACACCTTTCTTTTATTTTTTAGATTGTTTCTTGTACTTTTCCATTTGTCGTTTGTATGTTCCATGATCCTATTTTTATTTTTTATTTCTGCTCTTTGCCTATTTTCTTTCTTCTTGTTCTTTTATATTTTTTATGTTCCATGTAGTGATTTTATGTGGTATTTTTTGTTTTTATGTTCTTTTTCTTTTCCTGTTGCTCTCATTTATTTTCTCTCTTCATCCTATTTCCTCGCCTGTCGTCATCTGTATTTCTGTTCGTCTTCTTGTTTTTGTTCGTTTTTTGACTCGTTGTTGTTGGTATCATTTTGTGTTTGTAATCCTCTTTAGGTCCTTTTTTAACGCTTCTTCATCTGCTGACGACTTAATTGTCTGAGGAGCTAATGTGCTTTGAGTCCAGTGTCTATTTCTTTTTGGAATTGCTCCTTTGCTAGCTGTTCCTTGGGGGATCTTTCAGTCTCTTCGTCTGTAGATCTTTGCCTCTTCTTTTGGGCTTTCTTTTCCTCATCCTTGGCGCATATGCAACAAGTTTCCCTTCCTTTTTAATGGTTTTGTCTCCTTAAGCGTGTTCTGGCTTGTTCTTCCTACACTTCTGACCCTGATATGGAAGACCAGCACCCTGGGTCTCTGGAAGATTTACGGACTCGGCTACAGTCGAACGCTAAACGTTGTCCTGTTGAATACAAATGTCCTCTGAATAAAAGAATTTCCCATTGGATCCATGTGTTTTTTTGAACCAGATTAATTTGTTCCTGCTTCAGAGCATTTAATACTGCCATCTTGAACCTATTAACTGCCTTACTGTATGTGTCAGTAAGCTGTGTGCTTCTATGATAAAATATTGGAGTCCAATAAGGCTCTCATTCACTTATTGCTGTCCTCCCAGCTGGTGCTTGTCATTGGATGTCTTTTTTTCTTCCTCTGGTATTTCCATGTCTTGGTCCGCAAGGGACCACAGGTTAATAGCCTGTACTCCCATTGCCTCCATTTTACACAATTATTAGAACGACAAAATAAAACGATTAATTGCCTTTGCATAGTATTTTGAAGATTTATTAAATGGTTATTGATAAGTAACGAATTTATTCAAAATGACCATTCGTAGCCTCTGCATACGCTTTAAGACGTCTAGGCCACTTGTCTGTGGCAACACTCGCTATATACATTGCAAAAGCATTGACTGAATTTATAATCTAATGGATTGGTATCTGGGCTCCTGAAAGCCAATCCTCTGCTGTTAGAAAACGAGGCACATGGTTGTTTAGTCAAGTTTGAGTTACCCGTGCTTTGTAGGCGGGTGCGGAGTCTTACTGAAAGATTTAAGGTTACCATAAAAAGCATGTGATTCAGAGGTAAATTAAGACACTGAAAACCAGGTGGCTTTGTTTGCTTAAAAATTACGGAGCATTTAGTGCATCTTACAGACTTCATAACAGTTGAAAAGCTTAGATCAATTTTATCAGTATTTATATGTATTTTCAAATTGTTATTATTTGAAAATGTCATTTGTTAGAATTATTGCTAATTATGTGCATAATAAACTATAAATGCTTAATAAAGATATGGAAATCTGGAATTGTATATGTTATAAAGAACAGAAGCAGCAATTCATATGATAGCAGTGTTGCGAATCACTAAAGCTAAAGAAGTTCGAAGCCGTGCTTACTAGCAAGTAAAAGCTCATCAGTTTCAGAACGCAAAAAACAACATTCGTAATGGTTTACTATATGACTCTTGAGAAATTAAATTTACAAGAGTGGCATAGAAAACTTTTTGAAAAGTAACAATTCTGTTTATGATCAATTAAAATTTAATTTCGAAATGTGCCTAATTTTAAATAAGCTGCTGTTCTGCTCTTTCTCACAACATACTGCACAGACCAATTATGGGCACAATCAAAACAGTTAATACGAGTCATCGTGTGTATAATTATTGGCTTGGAAGCTACAGGAGTAGTTCGTTTGTTCATAATTCGTCTGACTGCTTCAGGTATTTTGTGACAACCTTCGATTATGTGAACCTATAAGCTCAAAAAATTGCGTATTTAAAATTACTAATTTTCAAATAGTAATAATTAAAAAAGATATTTTTAATTTGATGGTTGTGACCTTATAATTACAATTTTCTGTTTGCAAAGCTCTGAATCCTTGATTTACCATAATCATTTTTATTGCTATGGACGAAGAAATGATGAAAGAAGAAGCATTGGATCCAATTCTTAATTATACATTGGATACATCACATGGTACTCATTAAAAGTGTATTAGCTAATAATCATGCCTCATATTTCAGATAAACATCTTGCAACTATCGCCAAAATAGAAAAACTGGAATTGCCGGAGGTGTACAATCTTGACATGAAAGCTGAAGATGGTAATGAGGAAAGCGTTGCCCAATCGACCTTTCAGTGTACGTTTTGCAGTTATAATTGTTCGAAGATAAGTAATTTTGAAGTACATTTATCGACTCACCAACTACAGTTTGAGTGTGCAGTTTGCGGTTTCAAGGCTACTGAAAAAAGACAACTGCTGGTGCATATGACAGTTCATGGAGGAACAAAGCTATATCGGTGTTCATATTGCAATTTCAATACTCCATATAAAAGTAGCTTAACGGCACACACAATCATTCACGAAAATTGCGGGAAGTTTAAATGTTCTGTAGGATTCATGAAAATTAGTAATGGCGAAAAACCTCATAAATGTTCCCTTTGCAGCTATAGCACTGCAAGAAAAGCCTGTTTAAGGAATCATATGTTGATACATGAAAATAATCGGCCATACAAATGTTTTACTTGCGATTATAAGACCACAAATAAGCGTTGCTTAATAATACATATGCGAAGCCATCCTATTGAAAAGCGCTTTGAATGTTCAGTATGCAATTATACCTGCAAAAGTCACAATTCCATGAAAAATCATATGGTCTGTCATGGCAGTGGAACGAAACCATATCAGTGCTCTTATTGCGGTTTCAGTGCTATGTACAAGAGTGGTTTAATTGAACACATTGTAATTCATGAAAATAACAAAAAGTTTGAGTGCACCGTTTGTCCTTACAAAGCGCTTAAAAAAGCCTATCTTGTATCGCATATGAGAACTCATAGCGGCGAAAAACTTTTCAAATGTTTACTCTGCAATTATAGCACAATAAGAAAATGTACTCTCAAGATGCATGTGATGATACATGAAAATTTCCGACCATACGAGTGTTTCACTTGTGGCTATAAGGGTAGGAGTAAGAGTCAATTGGTAATACACATGCGAAGCCATACGAATGAAAAGCCTTTTACATGTTCCTTGTGTGATTATCGCAGTAAGAGTAATGTTTCTCTGAAGAGTCATATGAGAAATCATGGCGGAGGAACGAAGCTTTATCGGTGTTTATATTGTGATTTTAGCACCATGTTTAAAAGTAGCTTAACTGAACATATAACAATCCACGAAAACGGTAGAAAATTCAAGTGCACCGTTTGTGGTTACAAGGCTTTTAAAAAGTGCCATCTTAAATCACACATGAAAATTCATGGAGGCGAGAAGCTTTTTAAATGTTCGTTTTGCAACTACACTACAATAAGGAAAGGCACTCTAAAGATTCATGTGATGATACATGAAAATGAGCGACCATACGAGTGTTTCACTTGTGGTTACAAAGCTACAAGTAAAAGCCGGTTAGTAATCCACTTACGAAGCCATACTAATGAAAAGCCCTATAAATGTCTGTTGTGTGACTATAGCAGCAAGGGGAAAAATTCTTTGAATAATCATATGATAAGTCATGGCGGTCAATCTAAATTTACTTTTGCTGATTGCGGCTACAACACTTTTTCTAATAGTCGCCTCGGTACACACATGAAAATTCATGGTTAAGAAAAACCTATTTTAAAGAGTCATGGTGGTCAAACAAAAACTACTCAAGAAGTTGCATTAATGATGAGAAGCCTTTTAACTGTAGTAAGTAGATTGATGAAAAACGAATATAACGTTACAAATTTCATTGGTATCTGTAGAAACTGATAACATTTTGTTGATTATTCCACTTTTTAATAGTGTACTAGGTCATTAGAGCCCATATCTGTATTTTTAGGCAATTTGTGTTATTCGTAGATTTTGCAAGAATCTGAGGAATCGGGTATCTAACGTGAAGTTTGCGCTCAAAATCGTGCTGACTGAAAAATTGAAAAACCTCCCAATGTTCAATTTGTGATGACATGAGAAAATATTAAACGGGGCGCATGAAAATAAAACATGGCGTCAGTGTCTTATTTGTAGCTAAACAGCCAGAACAAACGGCAGCATCAGAGAAATTGCAATGATGAGAGGCTTTTCAAATGTACTATAGAATATTGATAAAATACATATTCCATTAGATTTTGAAAAAGTGTGTGTGATATGACAAAAGTAAATAAATGAGATATCAAAGTATATGTCACGGTACAGTCTTAAGTAGAATAGTGAAGGTATCAAGTATATTAAATTAACCATCCAAACAGTTTATCCCATTGATTAGAATTTTCAGCAATCAACTTGGAATGATGAATTTCTGCGTTTCAGAGACGGTTCAGGAGTTTCATGATGATTTATTACTATATGTATTCACTGGATGGATTTCAGCACTAAAATTGTATGCAGCTTTTAAATTTAATAGGGTTTTAGTGTATTCAAGTATTTGCAGACAATTGTATTGAATGTTGTTGCTATATCAGGACAGAAACAACTGTTATTAGGACATTTCATATTGCTAAACAAAATTCTACTCGCATCATTGCGCAGGTTACATTTAGTGTCAAGAGGGACGATGGGAAATGTGAAGTTCAGCGACAAGCAAATTCTACCCCATTATTAATGAGTGGTATATGTGGTAGAGATGAACAAGATTCACGACTAGAAAGTGAGAAACCATAGCTTATCATTTCTGATTTCTGATCACAGCCACCCAATTTTGTTGCTATTGGTGCAACAATAAGATGTGCTATTCCAATCTGTTGAAAGTTTGTCCAGAACTGACTCAACAAGTGTAATGTGCAGGATGATATTTATCACTGCTGCGATCGCTTTTATATGAGGGTCATTGCTGGAAGAAAACACACCGAGTACTGATATAGACTTTCAACAGAATCTGTAGATATGCTTGATTCTATCAAATAAACCCCATACAAGTTAAATGATAGGAAAAGAAATTAGAAACGATAAGAAAAGAATTTCTGCAATTAAAGAAGTTTAAATGGGACATATGGTGCAGCTACTTGACAATTGTATAAGAAAGCAAATTGATCCGAGAAAAATGTGTATTTCTGTATATCTGGATGCATGCCAAAATTTTGTATCATAAGACCATCCATAACCATTCACTGGAAGCTAAGCCATAATTGTGCTAAGTAGACTTCTACTCGCGCCTCGTCACTGTATAGGCCGCATATAGTGGTGCTAAGAGCAGAGCGACGAATGTGTTCAGTAGTGAGCAAATTCCTCCTCAGTGTTAAACAAACGAGCAACATCTACCCAGGTGTATTAGCAGCGAGATACAGAAAAAATTTAGGACAGGCTAATTTAAGACGTTAACTTTTCTAAAATCACGTTAACACGACTAGAACTCATTGATTTTTTTAAATACCTTGTAACTCAAGATTGAGAACAATAAAATGTTATAGTAGTTCATTTGTCCACATTTCCTATGTTGCGTTTAGGTATTCTTTGTGTTCAATCAAATGTATTTTTAATGACCTTCAATTGTTCTAACCTTAAAATTATTTATCCTTCTTGAAGAATTCGTCGTCCACAATTAGATATATACACTCTGATTATTACGACAAAAGAAATGATGAAAGAAGAACAGTTAGATTCAAGTTATGATTGTGTGTTGAACGTATTGGAAACTTCAGAGGGTAGTCCTTTAAATGTGTCGGCTAATAATTATTCCTTGTATTTCAGATAAAGCTCTTGCCAATCTAATCAAAATTGAAAAATTCGAATTACCAGAGGCTTACGATATTGTCGTAAAAGATGAGCAAGGTAATGTGAAAAATGTCGACAATGTTGCCAAGCAGACCTTCCAGTGCATGTTCTGTAATTGCAATTCCACAGAGATGAGTAACTTTAAAGCACACGTATTGATTCATGAACAACAGCTTGAATGTTTGGTTTGTGACTTGAAGGCTACCCAAAAAACCATGGCAGTGCATATGACACTTCACGGTGAAACGAAATCTTATCGGTGTTTACATTGTGAGTTTAGCACTATATATAAAAGCAGCTTAACTGAACATATAACTACTATTCATGAAAATAATAAGTTCGAGTGCACCATTTGCGGTTACAAAGCCGTTAAAAAATATCGTTTTATAGAACACATGAAAACACATGGTGGCAAAAAACCTTTTAGTGCTCGCTCTGCAACTATAGCACTATAAGAAAAGCTACTCTGAAGGATCATATAATGATACACGAAAATGATCGACCTTATGTGTTTCACTTGTGGTTACAAATCCACGAAAAAGAGTCGGCTAGCAGCACATATGCAAAGACATATTAATGAAAAGCCCTTCAAGTGTTCAATGTGTGCTCATCGCAGCAAAAGTAAAAACTCTCTGAAGAATCATATGATAAGCCATAGCAGTGAGCCTAGTTTTACATGTTCTGTTTGTGGCTATAAAGCGTTTTACAGAAACCGCATTACTACGCACATGAAAATTCATGGCGACGATAAACCCTTCAGATGTTCAGTTTGCGCATACAGCACTGTAAAAAAAGCCTCTCTGAAGAGTCATATGATGACACACGAGAATGAGCGACGGTTCGAATGTTTAACTTGTGGCTACAAGGCCACTCATAAGAACTGTTTAAGGAGGCATATAAGAAGCCACAACGATGAGAGGCCTTTTAAGTGTGGCATGTGTGATTGATTATAGCAGCAAGTGTAAGAAAGCGTTGAACAACCACATGAGGGCTCACGGCGTTGAGCCTAGCTTCACATGTTTGATTTGTGGCTATAAGAGTTTCGATAAGAGCCGCCTGACTAACCACATGAAAATTCACGGGGACGAGAAACCATTCAAGTGTCCACTTTGCGACTACCGCAGCATAAGAAGGTCCACTTTGAGGGTTCATGTTAGGACTCATGAAGATAAAGGGCGGCACCAATGCTTTGTTTGTGGCTATAGGACAAAAATGAAAGACCGATTAAGAAAACATCTGAAAAATCACGAGAATGAAAGACATTTTATATCTGATGTAAAGTATCCTTGAGAATCACTCATTGGATCGAAGCAAATCACAATAAGATTTTATTCAAATTATGTGTGACAAAAAAATTCTCTTTGCATATAAATTATAGCATGTATGCTGCTATATAACAAGGAAGAAAACTAAAAGAAATATGTAAGGAAAAATAGTCTTGCACGTGGAATTTCTATTGATTAAAGGTAGGCAGGTATTGTTTCTGCAATTAACAGGGTTTAAATGAGGCCACATAATTAATCTTTGCACGACTGGATGATTACATTAGACAATTGTATAAGACATTGGATGAAAAGTGTGACTGGAGCTTAGTTCCGGACAGCAGTGATGTACAAATCAGCGGAATAATAGTGACCTTAGAACAGATTAGATGTATCAAAAAAAATCTCCTGGAGGGACGAATGTGGTGAGAGCAAATTCTTTCTCGATACTAATGATCAAATGAGCGACAGCTTTTGTAGTGTATATAGCAATGATACACAGAACCACCTGGTTTTGCTACTTAAGATACGAAATGAACTTTGTGGCAACAAAAATTAAAATTTTCAATCAAAACTATTTAAAACACAAAAAAGAGTCTTGTAAACTTAATTTAAATAATTTATCCCATCGATTATCAATATAACGTAGCAGTAGTTCATTTATCGACAATTCATATCAAGTTTTGTTCTTTGGTAACCCATTTGTGTATAAAATCAATTTAAAACTTACTTATATATCAAGATTATAAATCGTTAGATTGTAATACTTACAACAAATATATTTTTGATGATATTTGTTTCTTTTGACCTTATAATTAAAAGTTTTCTCTGTCATCTATTCAGAATGGACAGCCCTGTTACAATCGAAGAAGAAATAATTAAGAGTTGGCCTGGACTTCCGATTGTGTCCTGGACGCACTGGGAACTGTAGTTGGTAAAAATGTCTTAGGGATCATTCCATCTGTTTCAGGTGTCATCAAAAATAATAAAGCGGAATTGCCAGAGACTTGCGATAAGGATGTGAAGAATGAACAAGGTTGTAATGTTGAAGAACCAATAGTATGCCCTTATTTACTGGGAACTGCCAACAGTGATGTTAGAAAAAAGTTCCAGTACATGTTCTGCTGTTGTAGCTCTGTGAAGAAAAGCCACTTTGTGCACATTTCTTAACTCATGAGCTGCGCTTTCAGTGGTCGGTTTGTGACTATAAGGCTACCTAAAAAAGGTGCATTGTGGTACGAAGCTTTACTGGTGTTCATACTGTGATTATGGTTCTATTTATAAAAGCAGCTTAACTGCTCACTTGGCAAGTGATGGACATGATGGAAAGTTTACTGCACTCTTTCTGATTACAAGGCTGCTAAAAAGGGCTGCCTCGTAGAATACATGAAAATTTACGGTGGCGGAATACCAGTAAAAGTTCCTTTTGTAATTATAATAGCATAAGAAAATCTACTGTGAAGAATCACATGATGACGCAGCTATAGAACCTCACAAAAAGACCGGTTAAAGACATAGTAAGTCATGGTGATGAAAGCTTCATACAGAAATCATCGCACTGTGCACATGAAAATTTATGTCACTGAAATACTGTTCAAGTGCTTGTTTTGCGACTACAGTATGTAAGAAGAATTACTCTAAAAAATCATAGGCTGATATATGAAAGTGAGTGATAATACAAATGGTTTATCTATGGCTATACAGCTACATGAAAAGGCTAATTAAAGAAGCATATTATAAGTAATAGTAATGAAAGGCCTTTCAAGTATTACGATTATAGTAGCAAGTGTAAAAAATCGCTGCAACATCATATGATGAAATATGGCATTGAACTTAACTTTGTGTGATTGCTTTGTGGTTATAAAAGTTGTCTTAATATATATATAATAATAAAATCACTTCAAGTAACTATAGTCACCCATAAAGCTTCAATACATAAAGCCTTAAATGCTATATTGTACATACTAAGATCACCTATGGCATAGATTGCTTTGAGAAACATTGATCAAGTGATGAAATTAGAAAGGATAAGAGGATGTAAAACCGTATTTTTCTCGTGGATGACGAAAAGAGGCCTACCGTCACTCAGAAGTACTAAAAAAAACAAAATGAGAATTATCCATCTTCTAACTTGATTGTTCACTTTTTTTCTGACAATGTTCCTGATAAGTGATGAAGCTATACATGTGCATGCTTAGAATGAATGCAGCTCAATGACTGGATTGAAATACATATAGATAAGATTGAATTGCAAATCTGTTCTAAATTAACCATCTCAGTTACAGGTTACACATTAGGATAATGAAGAGAAATCAGCAGCACAAAAACTGCCACAAAAGTCTCAATAGTGATGATGGCTCTAGTTCAAGTTGAAATCTCTACTTCAATTTCTAGTTTCTACTTGTCGGACGTCAGTATGGATAATTGAACGAACAATTGATTACCTTTAAACATAAGCCTCGAAACCATCCAAAACAATGCACTTAATGGTATTAATCAGGAAGGAATAAGTGATGTTTGAGGATTAGAATTCACAACTTAGCAGAGCAGATCACGGAAAGTTTGGAAAAGACACCTGTAACTTCCTGGATAGGACCACGGCTTTGGTGAACATGACATAGTTGCTATAATCTTTTATGCAGTAGCTTGAGTGGTAGTCTACCCCATATTTCGTCCAAGCTTGATGATGATGACTTTAGAAGATAAAAGTGGTCGAAGGTCTTTTGTGGTTGTTGGATGTAAATAATGTCTGCTACAGTTTTGGCTTTCGTAAAGCAGTGACATTGTCTAGGAACACTTGCTTTGCTTCCTTTTTAAGACAATTACAAGAATGATCTTCTTTATTTTGTTAGCTACCCTATCAAAATGAGTTATTTGTCTGTAGGATATTTTTAGCAAGTACAGGGTGGATTTGATAAAATTTGATTGATTGCACCAATGTTTGGCTGCTTGTTAATGTTGGTTGTTTTGGAATCGAACCCCTAGCCCTTTTCTTTAGTGAACTGAGTTTGACAAATTGGGTCAATGCAGAGTGTTGTTTAATGTTCCAAGCACACAAGTTGAATAACGTCGAGAATAAAACTTCAATCTTTCACCAACCTCGAGGACCCGATAAGTTAAACCATCAACTGCAAGATCAACGCTAATTACAACTTAGAAACCGAATTGGTTTTTTGGAATCACCAAGTTCCTTGACTGCTCACAAGCTTCTCCAGATTTGACCGATAGAAAAATAGAAAAGCACATTAATGTCAGTTGTTTTCTAGAGACTCGACAAGTGACCAAGGACAGCTTTGGTGAAATCAGATTTCTTTACTTTTTAATGTTGCAATGAAAACCTACACGACCTCGTATATACAAGATAGATGGAGATAGGAAGGATAGTTTTCGAAGAACATCTAGGGAATTATCAGCTACATAGAGGCGTCAGTACCCATTCTTTCATACTCTTGCTGATTTTTAGAGGTCACTGCATGCGCTACTGTACCCTATTTTTTTTCCGTTTGCGAGTAGGAGTGGAGTTTTCGTCTAAGATGGCATGTGAATCCTCGGAAGGGCCTATTGTATGGGTATACTATAGACAGCTACTCCTTATTAGCTCAGTAGACAAACAGCGTTGACCTTCAGGTGGGTGACTGAGAGCTGACTAGTGCATCAGACAGGATTTCAGAATTGCAGTTCCACCTTTGATTGATCAGCGCAGTACATCATATGATTTAAAAGCTATTGGTCTTTTGAGCTTTTTGTATTTAAAAAGGTAAATCAAGTGTGAATGTGAATGGGTTAAAACAGAATTGCAAAGTCATAAATGTGTTCAAAACGGTCTATTGTATCTGTGTGTATAAACAACAAATTTTTCTCAACACCCTATAACTAAAAATTAGGCAGTTAGTTCGTTTGGTCGAAGCAATAGTTTGTTTACTCATAATTAACAAAAGCCAACATAAACTGAGTCAGCAGTTTGCTTGCCAGATATAAACCGGTAAATTACCGACTCCTTAGTTCAGCATGGACGACTTTATTACTATCAAAGAAGAAGAGTTGGACCCAACTTTTAATTGTGTGTCAAGTGCATTAGATGGTATAAAGTGAAAATGTATTGGCTCTCGATTATTTCTTCTTCTATTTTAGATGGGCTTGCGACAATCACCAAGATTGAAGAAATCGAATTGCCAAAGACTTACAATATCGACGTGAAGGATGAACTCAATGATAGTGGTGAAGAGCTTATTGTGCGCCCTTTTTTGCCAGAAAGCATCAATAATGCTGCTAAAGAAATTTCCTATTTGGAAACGCATTTATTAACTGATGAGCAGTCCCTCAAATGCTCAGATTGCGGCTTCAAGGCTACACAGAAAAGGTACCTGATGCAGCACATAAAAATTCATGGCAAAATGCAGCCTCATCAATGCTCGTACTGTAATTATTGCACCATATATAAAAGTAGTTTAGTTGCACACGTGGAAAGTCATGAAAATAATAGAAAGTTTGAGTGCAGTGTCTGTGGCTACAAGGCTGTTAGAAAGAGCTGTCTCGTGGAGCATATGAAGATTCATAGTGGCGAGAAACCCTTCAAGTGCTCGCTCTGCAACTATAGCTGTTTAAGGAAAATGACTCTAAAGGAACATATGATGACACATGAAAAGCAACGGCCATATGAGTGCTTCACTTGTGGTTATAAGGCTACCCAGAAAGGGCAATTAATAATACATATGCGAAAACACACCAATGAAAGGGCTTTTAAGTGTTTAAAGTGTGATTACAACAGCAAGAGTAAGAGATCCTTGAAAAATCATATGTAGACAAAAGCCGTCTTGCTACACACATGAAGATTCATGGCGGTGAAAAGCCGTTTAAATGTCCGTCGTGCGACTACAGCAGCTTGAGGAGAAATGCTATAAAAGGACATATGATCACCCACGTGGAACATCGTCCGTTTGAGTGTCCACTTTGCGATTACAAGGGGAAACAACAGAGTCGCCTCGATATACACATGAAAATTCACAGTGCCAAGAAGCCTTTCAGTTGTTCGCTGTGCGGCTATAGCAGCAAAAGGCGAGGATGTTTGCGAGATCACATGATGACGCACATGGGCGAGCCGCATTATGAGTGCGCACTCTGTAGTTATAAGACGTACAAAAAGAACTTTCTTAGAAAGCATATGAAAATTCATAGCGGTAATAAGCCTTTTAAGTGTACACTTTGCAGCTACTGTACTCCGTTTCGGAATAATTTGAACCGCCACGTTTTGTGTCATGAAAATGCGAAAAGGCAGATAAATATTCGCAGTAATCATTGTAATTAAAATTGGGTTTGCAGTTTAACGTTCAATTGGACATACACTACTAAAATATTGTAGATATGAGTTTTAAACGTGTTGGTAGATTTGCTGAGACTTATTTATATATTGTGTTAATACAGATGTGTTCCATACCAAGATCTGGATTGAAATATACTAAATGCAACTCTTTTTGTAATGAAGTACATTAAATCATTTTTTGGAACTCTTAATCTCTCATTAGACAGTAATGTGATGCTTCCTATTCCTTTTCATATTACGTTACCATACTTAAATCGTTTTAGATCAATAAAAAGACTTTTTAGTATTGTGAAGTCTCATATGTACTACAAATAGATTTTTAGTTGTTATTTAATATGACAGAAATGAAATTTTTGTATAACCATACATATTTATGCCATATAGAATCTCTAAAGGTGATTTTTTTAATCGTTGCAATCGCAAACTGTACGAAAGGCCTCTCTCCATTGTGAATCTTTATATGAATTTGTAGGCAACTCTTCCATGGAGTCTTGCATCTACAAGCTACTAGCTGTTATTATGACAACATGCGTGCAACTATACTTTTTTTAAATCTAGTGTTATAACATTTTCTTTTATAATTAGCTTTCTTACTGCACAATGCACAGTACGTTTCCTTAACAACAGTATGGACATGTTCCGGACTCTTTACTATAATGTTGTCATTAGTAACTCCCATTTATCATTTTTAGTAACTGTTAAGAGATTCAGCTGAAGTATACGACGATTACTGAAATGATTTGTATTTAATACCTACTATCTAAAGCTGAATTAGACTATTTTTCTTTAATTACTTTACAATAACATTACTATTCGTGCTGACTGTTATCACAATTAGTTCTTATGAAGCTTTCAGTGTATTTTGAGCAACTTTCATTTATTTTTCATATGAACTACTTTAGATTGCTTTGAATAAAATGATTTTCAAGTGTAAGGTATTTGAAAAATTGTAGCTCTTACAATTGGAATCGGATTTGTTGTTTTGACAAGTTGTAAGGTGGTCATGGTTTAGCTTTACCTTTGTTGGTCTAAGTTCATATCAGTAGTAGCGGAGATGGGTGATATTGCTACTCTCCACAAAGCGATTGTCTTTCTGTTCCCTGTTTTGCAAGACATACGTTGCCAATCATCAAAGTAGACTTTTACTATTATTCAACTAGGCCAAAGAATGATCCTTTTTAATGGTTAACGTCTCATTGCGTTCCTGCAAGAAAAATAGTTACTGGCAAACTTGAATATAACAACTATAACCTTCTGGATGACCAATTTTGCCTCCTGTGTTGATCAAGGTCAATCCTCTATTATGATTTTGTTTCTCGTAGTTCAAGAAAATCAACACAGTACCAACCATTGAAAAAGTTCAGAATTTGTGCTACCCTTTTAAAAGCTGCATTAATTTAACATTGTACTCTACTACGTACGCACAGTGATATGAGTAGTAATTACAGAAGCTCCAGTAATTTTCTTTGGTAAAAGATGATCTTTAGGTTTTTGAGATTTTTGGAGTGAACGAGAAACAAGACAAAGAAGGTCCTTGCGAAATATTTGCCAATTTTGAATACTTAAAAACGCCACTTGAAAGGCTGGAATAAGGATCACATCATTGAAATTTTGTGGTAGGCCCATCATCCTCGATTTTACCCAATCCTTTCTGTCAGGAATGCCGACCGTTACCCTATGGTAATGCTATAATGTTCAGTTTCTATTAATATTGCTACCAAACTGTTCTCACCTAAAGAGTTCCATTCATTTGCTTCACCGATCTTCTGTTTGTGCTTAGCATTCAACTTTATTTGTGCATACAGCAGATTATCCATTTCCAACTTGGTTACTGAAACGTGTTTGATTTAAAGAATAAGCAGAATCATCTAATAAATCTTACTCACACATATCATATATGTCTTGACATCATTTTTAAGTTTGATTCCTTCCTTTAAAGAATGGCTTGTTACTAATTGGTGATTGAATACTGGTATTTTAGTTTTGTCTTCTTAGAGTAATATCGGTTTGTCAGCTTACCGTACTTCAATTTAGCTATCAAGAGGTAAAGCTCGAGTGAGTTAGATGTTATCATTTTGTCATTTGTAGATGTTGAAGGACCTTGGAGATGACAAGCGCTGTTAGAAGACTTTACGATGACCCTAAGCCACCGAACTTCCCCACTGTGACACATTAAGTCGTATCTCAAAAAACTGTACAGGTAAGTTTCTTCTTATTAAAATAAATGGTGATATTTTCCACTAGAAGGTGGAAGGTGGTGAAGTGTCTTCTTCAGATAGTAGGATGCAATACTCTTTTTAAGGTTAGTAGTGGATCTACTGATAGTTCAGACATTGGAATTTTGCTGCCATTAGTATGGGTGATAATGGTCATGCAGGTGACAACTATCCTAAATACTAAATCAAGAAATCATCATATGGTTCTATTACTAGATGAGTAAGGCAGTGCTTCAGGCTGGACTTTTAACAGATTTACTTCATAAACTATAATATATTGGTAAAAAGCATTATCAAAGTCAAAATACCAGCCCTTTGTTATTGAGGTCTTTTAGCAAACTGGTCTCTTGTCTTATATAGTTTAAGTTACGCACAACTGATTCTTTCTTGAGAACTTGTGGTTTCTTACTTAAAGCTCAAGACTGAAATTATTGTGGGGGCCTCAGCAGGACTTGAAATCTATAGCAGAATTTAGCTTCTCTTTCTAGTTGAGACTGGTTATTTTTGAATCCTGGTACGGCTGTATCTAGAAATTAAAGCAGAATGAGGCGATACTCAGAAGTTGGCTTTGGTTGTAGTTCTAAATAATAATTGCGTTCCACCTTTCAAAAATTGGAGTGTTTTTATCAACAGATCGACAAAGAGGCTGTTTCGCAGCTTTAATCACAGACTAAATTGATTTTTCATGCTTCACAACTACTCCTAGAAATACAAAACTCCTGTCATCCTAAAATTAGCTGTTTGATGACATTTGAGGCTACTCTAAGTCTAATGTGTAAGAGTGCAATTGCCACAACGCCTGAAGTCTGCAAACTCCCACTTTTGATCAAATTTTTGTTCAAACAAGAGGCATAAAAAATATCAAACTGATGAAAGGTTTCATAATCCTCACTGTTGATTTCCATTGTGAACATCCGATGACAAGAGTAAATCTCCAAGAAAGAGAATATGTAAAGGATGCCACACCAATGCGATAGTTCACATTTCTAGAAAATCAAAAGAAGGGAAGAGAAAGTCCAACTTAGAAGTTCTTGGATTAGGTTGTTTTTTTTTTAATTAATACCACCATGATTTGGTCCCACTACAATTGCAAATTTCATAATCGGTAATGAGCACCACTCTCCTACATCTAAGCATCGCAGCATTGATAAGATTTCCAACCCAATGCGTTCCAATTTCGCCTAATTCATTCGCATTCTCACCTTTCTAAATATGGAAACCATTTCAAACGAGAAATCACGTTGCACTTCTTTAAAGTATAAGAAATTAAGTATTATGCTTTTATATGGAAGAAAAGTCACGGATAGGTATTAGGGGGACTTTTAGAATGGAAAAATGGATTTTGAAATAAACAGGTTGCAGTATCTTGGAAGTGAAAGCAAAGATCTTCTGTGATTCAAGATTAAATAAAAAGCTCTTCAATATCTTTTACTTTTTCGGAACTCCAATGTTTATTCAAAACCTTTCTGTTGATAACTTAAAATATAGATTTGTGTAATTAACATGTAGCTGTGGAAATAACTGATTCTGTATCCTTATTAGCGGGGGGCACTATGGTAACTAAAAATTTAGTTTTAGTTTACCTTAATTACTATAATAAATATAGTACTGAAGTATTTTAAAAGTTCTAAAGCCTGTCGCAAATGGGTATCAATATTCTTCAACATTCACGACCTTTAAGGTTTCCTACCCTCTCAGGCATTTACAACCAAAGTTCAATTTCAAAGGTTCTTTGCTACCGTTCATTTCTGTGTATCAGTCCAAATATCTGCATCTCCTATAGCAGTAATCAGTTAAATAATATGTAGTTATGTCCATCTCCTGAATATTGATTCACGACGAGTGGATCAAAATGTTCAAAGGAAGCCCATAACATTAAAGTAAAGCATGGATTTTTATATACAACTCCAAGCCATATAATTACAGCACAAGCATTCAAAATGTGGTCCATCACAAAGTTTCATATGCCTCGCAAGATGTTCTTATAGTCTTATAATTCCAATAGAAACATTCGTACAGTCTGCTGTTCTTATTTAAGTGAACAATCAAATGGTTCTTTCTTAAATTATAAAGGGACCACTGAAAAATATTTCATTATCAATTTTCGGATGTGCGTTGATATATCTCGCATTACAAGTCTTGTAGTCTCTTCGCTAGGCATTTTTATACGAGTTATTTGATGAACTTTTTGCCAAGTTTGGTAAACAATCATGCTTATGATTTATCATCAGAGTATTCAAAAGGCACACTTGGAAGGCCTTTTACTAATGTCATAATCACACATGAAAAGAACCTCTACTTGTAATGTAGCCTTAAATGTCTGATAAGAAACTCTTTTCGTTTACCTTTATAGCTACAATGCAAGCACTTATATGGTTTTTCCTTTGTATGAGCCGTCATGTGTTTACGTAAATTGTTCTTCCTTAAACAATTATAACTGCAGCAGGGACATTTAAAAGGTTTTTCGTCGCTGTGACTCAGCATGTGGGACTTCAAGAGCTTCGAATGATAAGTCTTATAATCACATAAAGAACATTTGATTTCTGAATCATTTACATGCTTCTTCATGTGTTCATTCAGACGTTTCTTTGTTGCGTATCTGCAACTGCAATAGCTACACTCAAGGGGCCTGTGGGTGCTGTGCGTATTTATGTGATATACAAGGCTGCACTTGGTTTTGCTCTTATAACCGCAATGGAAGCATTCATATGGCCTTTCATCTTTATGTCTCTTCATGTGCTTACTAAAATAATTTCTTTGTGCGGTCTCATAATAGCAATAGGAGCATTGGAAAAGTTTTTCGTCTGCATGAATTTTCGCATCAATATGCTCTTGTACTGCTGATTCTACACAGTGATCTTCATCTTTCACATCGATTTCTTCAAGTGCTGGTAATTCCAATTTGGGAAATTCATACTTGAATAGCTTCGCACCTGCCAGGCTGCTGAACTAATCTATAAGGGCATGCATTAGTCGCATTCGCAACAAGGTAAAGTTTTACCATTGGTTAATTTTACATCGTCCGCTAGTAACTCCAATTTGATAGAATCGCCTGCGCTTGCTTTTTGTGTCAGTAGAGGATTGTCGCCTAAAAAAACAAATGCATGTTGGGTATAATTAAGCTGGACGTTTCGTACTCTTTGTCGATTCTGCGTTGTTAGATGAATGTTTCGAGAAATCAGATTGTTCTGCTTCAGCTGGTTCTTCTTTGATATTAGGAATATCCATTGTCAATCTAAACAACAGAACTGGACAAGCACAAAATAGCCGCAATATTACAGAAAGTACAAGACCAACCGCCAACTAGTATTGTTTTCAGCCTACCAAATAATGTGCTGGCATCTGTCGGCAAGTTGTACTACCTCGCATATAGCTCCAATTTTAAATAAATTCTGGAATATTTTAAACACGTAATTTTATTCAAGTAAAAGAATTCATGTTTAACGAACCAAACAGATGTTTAATAAATAATCAAATAATTAGATACAATATACAGTCTGCTTCACAATATTTTGTTCTACACTTTATTTGAGGATCTTGAGTATTTCATTTTTCAATCAGAGCACACGCATGTTCTTCCTTGATAATTTCTATTGTATAACTTTTGATATACTACTTCTTAAACGGCCTGTAACTAAAAATTAGCGCAAATGAAACAGCCCAATTAGTTTATTTGATGACAACAATTCTTTTACACTATAACTAGCATGTTGGAGAAGTAAACTACAGAGAATCGCTGTCGAAGGCAACTTCTGTCGCGGAGCACCGCAACGCTGCTTGAAATAATAAATTGGAGGTACTTGATCTGGCTGACAACATCTGGAGGATGATCAAGGTTTTACGCAACCGGCCCTTTCCGATACCGGAGAGTGGGACGTTGTTTAGATCAGTCAGGACTAAGCTGATGCCTTCGCTAACGGTCTCGACTCTTGAACGTTAGTATGCTACGACGACGCCGACCTTGACCATCTCGACCACATTGACCTCTTCATGGGCAGGAGCCCTACGACCACTTGGACCCAGCGTCTTATGAAGAAGTTCTCCGTTTTATCCGAACCTTGCAAAAAATGTGTACGTCTGCGTACTTACCTTTTACCAATGCTGTCCTCCAGCTTTCACTACTTTCCGAGTCCTTGGAAGGTGGCGGACGTCATCATGCTCCCCAAGCCTGGGAAGTCTGAGACCTTCCCCCAGAATTATCCTGGGGAAGCTTGTGGAGCAAGTTATCCACAAGTGCCTGAGGACAGCTGTTGAAGACCTTCAACTGATTTCAGAGTCATTTTGGCTTTGACTTCGGCTACTTCACTACCTCCTAGCTTTTACAGATTGTGGAGCACATTACTGAGAGCTACACTAAGAAGCAAATCCCCAGTGTAGTCTTCCTAGATGTGAGCAAGGCCTTTGATGAGGTGTGGCATCGTAGACTAGTGTACAAGCTGGTCTTCACTGCAATCCTCTGGAAGGAAGTTCTGTATGAAATTCGGTGGCATAAGGTCATTCGAGAGGGGAATTTAGTGTTGCTCCAGGATATGTGCTGTCCCTGATGCTCTATAACATTACGTCCGGGACATGCCAACAATGCCCTCCACCACACTAGCCCATTACACAGTATTGCTGTCCAACTCGCTGCAAACTTTGATCTCCTGGAAGGTTGGAGCGACAGGTGGAGAATAGGCAGGCATCAATGCCAAAAAGAGCTGGATAGTGCTATCCTCAACCAGAAGACCAATTCACTAGCAAATTTCAGGATCTTTGGAAGGGAGATCCCCTGGAAGGACGAAACATCCTATCACGGGGTTATTCTGGACAGGAAATTGACCTGGAGACCTCACATTTTTCACTCTGGAAGCTGATTGATTAATGACGAATAACAAGCTGCTTTTGTACAAGACCTATAATGACATGTGCAGCACCAGTTTGGGGCTAGGCTGCAAAGACACATCTTAATAAGCCCCAGGTCATCCATGGTTTGTGAGAAACTATGATCTTCATCGAGATGCCCACATTCTCACAATCCAGGAGTTCATTTCCCATAACGCTGCAGACCTTCATTGCAACATTCAGGGTCACGGAAATCCCCGCCTGTAAACTCTGCAATTATGAGGCCTTTACGGCTATCCACGCCAGGTCATATCAAGGGGATACTTATTCTGAAGAGTTCCCATCTTTGAGTATAAGGAACTTTGCTATTGTCAAAGAAGTGTTTGGTAGCTTTTAAAAACCTATTGGTTTGCAAGTGATTATGACCACCAGCTCATCTTTGTAAATTGTAACTGAAATTGAAAAGAGAAAATTACTAATGATGGAAGACACTGTGCTACTGTGTGTCTCATTTCGTTCACGAGTAGGATAGCATAGTAGAAGAGTTGTTTAAGCGGTCTTGCAGAGATTACACCTCTACACACAAAATAGCGTAACTGTGCATGGGGCAAGCTCTGGAAGTAACAGAAAGTTCAAGTGCACTGTTTGTGACTACAAAGCTGTTAAAAACAGTCACTACAAAATATAAGATAATTAACGATTAAATATATATAGAAAAACAGGAGTACACAACCATGCATAGTACACATTTCATGATTATAATAGTAAGAGTAAAACTTCTTTGGATCACCAGTTGATGACTCGCAGTTTTACAATTCATACTGGTGAGAAACCTTTCAGTGCTCTTTTTGCGACTATGAAGCACTTTATAAGGTAGAAGATCCATCGCATGAATGCTCCATTTGTGAGTATAAAGAAAACGGAAAAGTCATTTTGCTATGCGTTTAAGAACTCGTGATAATGAGAAACCTTTTCAGTTGTGCATGGTATGATTACAGCAGAGGCGGCAGGCGTGTTTGAATGGTCATGTGATGATTCACGAAGGGCGACCATGTTGTAGGTGTGCATTCGGTAATTATAAAGCACGCATACTGACAAAAAAATTTTAAGGGAAAGGATGTGAGTGATATTTTTGGCGTTTGTTCTACAGCTATGAAACTCCATAAAGATATCTTGCAAGGCGCATAAAGCTTCAGTATAATGGAAAGAAATAAAATTGGTAATATAAAAGAATAAATTTGAATCATTCTAAAGTTAAAGTCGTGCAAGATGCAAAGTCATATGATATATGCAACGACATGAAACTGTAAGAGTAGCTTGGCCAAGAAAATTGTTAAAGATGCAGATTTAGACCTTCTCAGGACCAAATAATTCTCTACTTCTACTTTTCTCTAGTCAGGTCATCTGCACTTTGGTACGCTTTTTCCTCCTCATTCACTTATTCACTTTCACCTTCTCTCTCCTCATCTTCACCTGCTCCACTGCTCCACTTTCTCAATGCTATTATCGAAGTTTTTAATAATGAAAAGCACCACTGTTACATTGTTCTCATTCTCCGTGGCCTCAATAAACTGTTTTGAAGACCATAAGGTAATTTTGGGAACTTCGGCACAATAGAGATCTTTCAGGAAGGGGAAAGAAACCATCTGTTAGAAAAAGAAAGGAATTTAAGAGTTTCATTGAGAAATTGCTTGGCAAAGATTTTTAACTGACTCCATACAAGTTGAGAAATGTCTTACAGATTTGGCTAATTTTTATAGTTGAGCAAAACAGTAGGAAGTGGCCTCATAACCATCTGATATGGCTATGCAGCGTTAGAGAGGTACTATCATCTATTGTGATATGGGTGGACTCTGTTCACAGAGAAAACGTCCCTTATTTCCGTACTCAAAGGACTCAAACTGAATGAAGATGTGTACTTAAGAATATCTTGCAAGCTGTTGGGTTAGTTAGGGCTCCATGTGCGATTTTGAGAATAAACGAGAATTGTTACTAAAAGGTATGAATCTACAAATATTTGAATACAGTGCTTGCATTTCAGAATCTTCATTGATCTTAGTGTCGAAGAAATAAGTTCTCTACTCCAGTAAAAGTGCTGTCGAAAAACCTTTCCAATGTATACTGTACAGTCACAAAATTACATATAAAAGTTAGCTCAAAAAGCATTTGTTGCTTCAATAAGAGCGTTTCAAGTGCTCGGTTTGTGGCTTTAAGACTATTCAGAAAGACGCCTGGTAGTACACAAAATTTCGCAATGGCGAAAGGCCAGTTTGAGAAAAATTATGCTGAAGGATCGCATAATGATTCGTAAGAACGAACGTGTTTGTCTTGTGACCACAACGTCATGCAAAAAGGCCTTTTAGCAATGCACATGAGAAGTCACAAGGAGGAAAAGATTTTCAAACGAGCGTCAAATTCTGAAAGACCATCTGATAATTAACGGAACTGTGCCTACCTTTAAATGTTATTTTAGTGCAAGCCGCTCCAAAGAAAATTTATATTAACAAACATTTTTAACATAAAGCGACTTCCTAGTTGCACGAATGGATGACGCTTTTAATGTTCCACACAAAAAAGGTAAGTTTATTTGTAGTGAACTGTAATAATCATATAAGAGAATATAACAACCAAATGAAGACAGGATTTGCTTTTCCCCTTTCTACATAACGATTAAATCTTTGAGGTTCTGCTTAAAAACACAAATGTCATGTGGCTTAGTAATTAAAGGGATTCTAGGGTAGATAATGTTAATTTGAGTAGGGACTAGAGTTTGTAGAAATACTCCATCAGCTAAGTTTTTTTATCAGCGCCAGAATTAGAATAGAAGAGATTAATGGAGGCGTTTGGGACCCAAATGCATTGCAGTTAGAAGGGGAAGCGTTATCGAATAGGCCGCTTCATCCTCTCGAGTCTAAGTTAAAATTTGTAACTAGTAGAATGATAATTTCACTGCGATTATGAAAGACAGTTGGTTCAACTTATGTAACTCGCGATTTTCCCATAGTAGTACTGGAAATCGTAATCAGTGACTTACAATACAAGAAGACGGTGCAGTGTTAAGTCTTTAAATATAGCATAACCTTGGTCACTTAGTTATGATACTGTATAATGGATAGCATGTAAGAGAAATGTAATCGCCAATAAGTTGACGAAAATTGGAACATTCTGAAGTTGTGAATCCTAAAGGAGAATGTCTGAAATGAGCCATCAGAGTTGTAAAGTACTAAGAGATGTTCATGATCACTTAAAGTAAGTTTTCAAACTATTGGCAATCCCATCAATAAGGTTTTTTATTACAGATATTGAGATGATTAATAGAAAAATTTTGGTAGAGTTTTTGAGTCAAGATACTAGTAAGTTGGAACAGAAAACAGCAGCATAACTTGTATGAGGCATCCATAAGGAAGTATTGCTTGATTACTTGGTTGATTGCTTGGTAGAAGTCGATTTGAAACCGACCGTCATCACTGAAGTTTTCTTGTGCCTTTTCACCGAAGTGATAGATGCAGCTGCAAAAACTATTACTGGCATCAGGAGATAAAGAGCCCCAATCTGATGCAACAGCTTTTCAATCAGCTTGCCGTAATATTGGTCTGTAGTGATCTTCACATTCTGGTAGAAAAATAAACAGCTGAGTTGTTCTATTACTTCTGCAATCTTTGCTGTTGTTATAGTTGTTATTGGAACACCATGGCTTGGGCTGCGAACTCTTGGAGCTAAAAGCAAAGTCTTTTATGCTCAAAGGAGGTCACAAAAGTGAGATGACACTACACTGTTATCATTCTTTCAAAAAGAAGCACGTAATTGCTGCATCTTGATCACAACGAGACATTTTATGACTATTTTCTCACTCGATTATGATTAACTCCTTCAGTAGACTTAGAACAACACTTCAAGCATACAATTCTAAATTGGAAAAGTGATATGTGGGAATTTTTGTTAACAACCAGTGCATTCCGCTATTATATTGATTTACTGTTTTGCGCTTTATGAAGTCTCGGTTTAAGAAGGAACTGTAATTGCAGCAGTTTTCAACCAAGAAGACTGACAACCACATGCCCTTGCCTTGTTTGTCCTCTTTTGACGTTCTTAACTCAATTATAATTCAAGCCAAATCCGAGGCAAAAAATGCGTTCTAATAGTGGCTCTTTATTTCAAGCCCTTGCTCCACCTGCCACAACATTTTCCCAGGATTTTCCAGCCAATAGAATCGTGCCTAGTTCTTTTTCCACGTCTTATAACATTGAGGCACCTACTTACACCCTTCTCGTTGCGTTCCATGGCAATCAACATATCCGAGTTACCAACTTGAGGTGAATTGTTTTCTTTCTGCCTTCTTCCTATAACAAATACTGTAGATATATTTATTCATCAATATGCGCAATGTATTATCTTGAGCCTATGTAAAAAACATTTGATCTTTTTTATTTTTATCTAAAAAGGTTAGTTGTAAGGTTGTAATTAAAAATCAATAATATGTAAGAAGCTGTTTAATACCTGTCACAACTTTGCTATATTCGAAATATTTTTTCTAAACATCCTATATTTACATCACCAAATTAGATCAAATGACTGCTACGGCAGTTCGTTTATACTTAATTTGAGAGAAATAATACCGTGACCATTGCTTTGGTGGCAAATACTTTTACATCGCGATTTATTTTATCACAATTATGAGATTGTTTTACATTACTGCATCGTAGAATAACATAACTTACGGTTGTGACAGTTATAACGATAAAAAATGCTTAGAATTAGATTTTAACGATCAAAAACATGATCTGAATATGAAGCAAAAATCATAACGGTTCAATTATACTAAGTACGTAACAAGACCCATTCTACACGGTTTAACAAATGTAATGTTAAAATGTTTGTAGGAAACTCAATATTTTTCATTCATAACTTCACAATGAAATATTTACAGTTAGGTTGTGTAACACCATTTTTCCATGGGCATAGATAAGTTTTTAGTATTGTACTTGTTACTTTATAATAGTGCATGGAAATTATATAACGATAACTTTATGATTATTGAAGTTTGTTTAACTTTCTTATTTATTGTTACATATAACTTACACGACTCAAGATGACCAACTCTTTGGTGGCACTTTTGCCTCTGTTATTATGAGTCCTTTTTTCTCTCCTTTTCTAAGGAACTTAACAAAAATAGTCTCGTGAGAAATTTGGTAATTGTAATAACATATGGCTTTTTTTATCACCATCCCAGGATGAACAATTACCTTCTCTTCAAAGAAGAAATAATTAAGGACAAAAAGTTGGATTCGCCTTTACAAACATCAGACGGTAGCCAACAATATTTATTTAGTCACGAACAGCTCCATTAATATGTTTAAATTTTAGTGGAGCCTGTTGCAGTCTTTCTCAAAATTGATAAGCCAGAAATACCAGCATTTGACAATGTTGTGGTGAAGGACGAATTTCAGGAAGCCGACTGTAGTGTGGAGGAGCCGAAGTGGGACCCCGTCAGCTCTGGCACTAAGAAGACTTTCCAGTGTGCACTTTGTGATTACAGCTCGAACAGAAAAGGTCATCTCAACAGACATTTGTTGATCCACGAACAGCGTTTTGCATGCTCCATTTGCGACTTCAAGACTACGCAGAAGAGGCGCTTAACAGTGCATGTGAAGGCCCATAACGCGCCAGAAACTTTTCATTGTTCGAATTGTGATTATAGTTCTATATCTAAATCAAATATAAATGCTCATACAGCAGGTCATGAACATGACAAAAAGTTTGAGTGCACTGTTTGCGAGTACAAAACATGTAGAAAGACCTGTCTGGATGCTCACATGCAGACTCACAGTGGCAAGAGATCTTTCAAGTGTCCAATATGCGACTACAGCAGTTTAAGGAAAGCTACACTGAGGGATCACGTGATGACTCATAAAAATGAGCGGCCCTATGAGTGTTTCACTTGCGGCTATAAGACCATACAAAAACAGAGGTTGACAGTGCACTTAAAAATTCACACTGACCAAAGACCTTTTAAGTGTTCTTTGTGTGAGTATAGCAGTAAGTGCAAATCTTCCTTGAATGACCATATGATAACTCACGGTAGTAAACCTAGTTTCATTTGCTCTGTTTGTGGGTATAAAACTTTTATGGGAACTCGCTTTGCTAAACATATTAAAATTCATGGAGAGGAAAAACCTTTTAAGTGCTCCATGTGTGGCTATAGCTGTTCGAGGAAAGGTAGCATGAGAGATCATATGATAACGCACGAGGAAAAGCGACCGTTCGAGTGTTCGCTTTGTGATTATAAGGCGAAACGGAAGAGCTGTCTAGCCATGCACATAAAAACTCACCGTAGCAATTTTTTCAAGTGTTCTCTATGTGACTACAGTAGTAATAGTCAGATTTATTTGAATGATCATATGGTAACTCATTTGGGTGAGCCGCGTCACAAGTGTACATTCTGTAGTTATAAAACGTTTAAAAAGTACAATCTTATGAAACACGTAAAAATTCATAGTGACGAAAAACCGTTTAAGTGTTCACTTTGCAACTACAGCACTCCATATAAGAACAGTTTAAATCGCCACATTGCTAGCCACGGAAGTGAGCAACATTTTCAGTGTTTGATCTGCGGTTACAAAACCAAACACAAAAGGTGTCTTGCAACACACATGCAACGCCACAATAAACATGTGGTTTAATGTAACTGAAATTGTTGTGCTCTGGGTTTGAATTTATAAATCCAGGTGTTATAGATTGCAATTTAAAATAAAACTAAATTAATCCCGAAGTGTTTGCTTTTTAGATTTGCAAGTAAATTGCAATCAAGCTTGAGATATTAGGTTCTATATGGCAGCATTGGCGGAGTCTCAACCGGTTTTGGTGCTTCTGCATGACTGGCAAAGAAGTTCTCTTTTATCTTTTATGGAGTACTAATGCGGATGAACATTGAGGTGTTATATGAGGAAAAGTAGGTTTTATCTGCTTTATGATTATAATGCTTAGTATGCATTAGAATCTATTACTATGCTCTATCCAATACAAAGGTTTAAAGATTAGATCCTGTGCCAAGTGTCTGGAAGGAAGACCAATTTTGATAAAACAGCAGTGATACAGAGTTGTCTCAACCACGTTTATGCAATAATGTAATTTTTGTAGTGGCGTTTTAATTGCACAAATTAAGTTATTATCAGATAGCAATGTTTCTAAGTAGCCGAAATTATAGATTGAGCTTGTTATCACTATAGAGGCTATGACGATGACTTTGTATCTATTATCCTGCACCTTATGATGTTCACATCTATATATTTGGCGAGAATTCAAGTTTATTTCGAAATTTCAAAATACTTTGAATGCTTAGCCTATTGCACTATCAAATTTATCATCATCAAATTATTAACCGGTAGCTCTTTAGGCAGCAATATAGTACTCACTCCACTTTGCACTTTTTTGTCAGTTGTAATCATTAAATTAACCCAGTAAATGCTATAAGTTGCCTAAAAAAGTTTTTCCGATGGTTTACTTAATCACTTATTGGCCTATAGAGAGCATTAAGCCACTTCACTGTCCCTATTAATGAATTCACCTGTTTTGTCACCAACACCAGCACAAGCAAGCTCATAATAAAAATAATAGCAAGATTTCGCCATTGCTCTGTGTCTCCTGTCTTTTGTCCTTGAGGTTCTTCTTCTTTCTTGATTCTGTCTGCCTTCTCAGGCGTCGGATTGTCGGTGTGGGCCCGGTCCTCCCATCAGCCAACTCTTCCATTCTTTTCTGCCTCTTGCTATCTCTTTCATTTCTGTAAGCGATTTTCCTCTTCTTTTCCCTTGTTCAATCTGATCTAACCAGCTTTTTCTTGGTCTGCCCCGCCTTCCCCTACTAGGTTTTCCCATTTCTAGCATTCTTTTTGGCAATGCTTCCTTTTTCATTCTGGTGAGGTGACCATACCAGCTCAGCTGCTTCTCCCCTATTTTTTCTAGTATTGATGGTTGGTTGGCAATCTCCCTTATATGCGTATTCCTAATGTGTTCTCTTTTCGTAATTCCCGTGATCTTCCTCAAGTGCTTCATTTCCATTGCCTCAAGTTTTCCTTCGTGTTCTCTCTTTATCGTCCAGTTTTCTGCCGCATATGTAATTGTGGGTAATGTTATTGTGTTGTAGATCTTTACCTTAACGTTCATTTCTATTTCTTTGTGTCCTAAGATTGTCCTGTTTAGAGCGTAATATAGTCGCGTGGATTTGTTTGCTCTGTTGGTTAGATCTGGTTCCATTTTGCCCTTGCTATCTAGGATCGTTCCCAAATATTCAAAGGAAGTTACTTTTTCTAGGGTTGTGTTTTTGCAAATGATCTCCCTGTTCCTGTTGGTATCTCGGTTTTCGTTCACAATCATCACTTTTGTTTTGTTTGTGTTTACTTCCATATTTATGTTTTATATCTCATTTACCCATTTGTCTAGCAGTCTTTGCATTTTTCTTCTTGTGTCGGATATTAGGACTACGTCATCTGCGTATAACAAACTGTTTATTGCAATAGGTTTTAGGTTGGTGTATCCTATGACTGTGTTTAATGTTGTTTCTGTCTTAATTCGTTTAATTATTCTGTCCATCATTGTCACAAATAATATATTTGTCCTTGAGGTTGAAAGTCAAAAAACAGGTTCTTTGAGCCCCCTTCCCCTCCTCCTAATAGTACCATCATGTTAGCGCTATCTAATCTTAATCCTAAAAATCTTACGCTCAGTTATCAAAAGATGCAAACTGTCGACTTGCCGCGTTTCCTTTTTATGGATAAGAAATTCATTTAACCTGTTTCCTTGCTTAAAAATGCAATTTGCTCCCTTCGTAAACAAAATCCATCCCAAAAACAGATATAAGTCAGGCTTCTGCTTTCTTAAAGATATCCAAATGAAGGCCCCGCAGTTGCTAGTCTCTATTCACTAACGAACCCTTCTTTGAAGGATTGGACCTCATTGTACCAACACCAAGCATTTCTTATGAAACAGTGACATGGACAAAACCCATATCAGGATGCTAACTAAACATCTACTTGACAATCGATTCGATCTGGCGAAGAACTGAAGTGTGCAGCACCTCACTTTTTTCACTTGAGAATCTAAACTTCGTCCGCTTTGGAGAGACAGCAAAACTATGAAATTTTTGTTGTCATGAATCTCTCTATACAAAAAAGATAGGGCATCACCTGTACTATCTTTTTTCGACTACTCAGAGCATCTACAAAGATGTCGCTGTGGACTGCCGCACAAGCTCCTGTATACATCTCTACCATCATTATGATTAAAGCTTAAGGTTCCAAATTTGAACTAATTCCAACTAGTTTATTACATTTCTATTGTGCTGTGGCGGCAGCAAGCCTACCGAGAGCAATGTAGGATGTGAGTTGACTCAAAGAAAAATGCCAAGCTTTATATAACAGGCTACACACACCCCCTTTGCAAGGATCACAATCAAGCAGTTAGATGCAAAATATCCACGTACGACGAGTAGTATGAGAAATACAACTAGAAAGTCGCTTCCTTCGTTTATATACGCGGAATAAAAGAGTGGACGAGTTGAATAAAGTTAAAAATGTAGAATATATTAAGATTTTTTGACTCTATAGCTCCGTTCAAGAAGTTCTGCTCAATGCACTAGTCCGTCATATTCAATTTTACATCAATTAATTGATCAAAACACTATTTAAATTAAACAATGTTAAGTTCTGACCTATAATTTTTTAATATATAATAGATACAGTTCCATTTTCGGAGCTCTCTGATACCTGGCGGGTGGCCTACTCAGTCATTGGAAATAATTGAATGCCTGTGCTCACTCGAGCAAGGGGTAATAGTGGCGGTCTTTTAAGGCGTGGTGTTTGCCCCGCATCAGAGATGGTGCGTGACGACCGGGTAGAGAAGTAACTGTAATTGTTGCTCGCTTTTGTGGCGATTGAAATTATTCTTATAAGAAGTGCTGTAGTTAAATAGAGAGCATTTGAAAGGTTTTTTGCAATCATGAATCCTCGCGTGTGCATTAAAACGGCTTTTAAAGGTTCTGTAATCACAAATATTACACTTAAAGCTAGGATCGCTTCCGTGAGCAGTCATATGGTTGTGTAAAGACGCTTTGCTCTTACAGCTATACTCGCATAATAGACACATAAAAGGTCTCTGATTACCGTGAATTTTTATATGTATTGCCAACTGTTTTTTTTTGATGGTTTTGAAGCCACAAATAAAGCACATATAGGGCCGTTTATTTTCGGGAATCATCACGATTCTGCAAGGTGGCCTTTTTAAAGCTGCTGTAGTCACAAAATGAACACTGAAAAGCCTCTCGCTGCCGTGCCCTTCTTAAGTACCTTATAACGTAATTTTCCAAGTACCTAGTTAAGCAAATTTTATAATTAGTATTCTAATTACAATACGAACACTGAAAGGGCTTTATTGCGCTATAAATTTTCGTATACACTCTTAGATGGTTTTTCTGAGTAGCTTTGAAGTTCGAAATTGAATCAACAAGTGCCTTTTAAAATTGCTCCTCTTTACAGAACTGTAACCACAAAATGTACATTGGAGGGGTTACAAAGCAGCATTTGCTAGGGTAGCATTTCAGTCAGCATCGTCATATTCGTCTTTTACTACATCATTGGTTGATGGCAATTCAGCCTTTTCGATTTTTGCGATGTTTAAAAACTAAAATGTAAACCGATTATTGATACCCGGTCATAAACCTGAGTATCTTTTAGCAACTACCGACTGATGTTTCAAAAGCTAAATCGCCTTTTTCTTCTTTAAATAGCTCTTCTTTGATAACAGGAAGGCTACACATGATGGATTTATGCTAAGGAATTTCTCATAGAAGATACTGAATTGATAGGTTAAAATATCTGGAGAACATTTTTCAAACACTGAACTATTATTGTTACACGTGTATTATTCTGAGCCTGCATTATAGGATGCTTAAAAATTAGTAAAGCGCACTTTATGCAGCTGGATAATAGATACGGTATAACTTGGATAAAACAGCAAAACCACAATTAAGTACTTTACAACTTAGAAACTCTCTTCACCTTCATGCCTTTTCACATGCAAGACATTAAAAGACCCTTCTCTCCGATGATACATTTGCAACATTTGTTCAATGTTGACAAAAGCGATAAATTACATTGTTATAGTCATAAACAGTTAAAATATTCAATAATTTTTGTGAGGCTGATTTTAATTAGCTTTATGGTCAGAAAGTGAACACTTGAAAGTTTATTTTTAAAATAAGTTTCTCTCTTAATACTATAATAATAGTAATAATGGTAAGGTCCTAATACCCCAAGTGGGAGCACGGCCTGCGAACTCAGAGGTTAAGGCTTTCATATGTTCGCTCTTTCTGTCCGGTTGTCGCGCACCATCTCTGATATGTACTTAATTATTTTTAGTGACTGACCACCGGGAATTGAATTTCTGTATTTTGCTTCTAGAGTTAAAAGAAAGATCAGTATAGGATCAGTAATACATCTATTAAAACTGTCCTACACATACACCACCCACACAAATGAAAAATGTCAATTCTTAAAGCAGAAACCTTAACGTATGTTCTAAAGAGACATTAAGGTCTCAACTACTCTGTTCTAGCTTCAATTATCTTTGATGTGATTATACAATTAGACTTTGACAATGCAGCAACTCATGACGAAACTTACAAAAAAAAAGAAACACTTCAAAGTAACTGTGAACAATATGCTAATAAAGTGAATTCACAGAATAAGGATAACGTTGCGATTTACATCCACCTTTGAAGCAACAATTTGATAGGTACATAACTTAAATGATGTATAAAAGTGCATTAAATCTGCTGTTCTTCAATTCTTGAAACAACCCCCACTATTCATCTGCCCTTTGGGGTTGAATCTTATAATCTGTCAAGTAGACATTACAAAACATCACAACTTTACCTGGAGACTAAGTTCAATATGGAGCTTCTTAAGGTAGCAAAAATCAAAATGAAGTTTCTTGCCCTTCACTGGATTTTAAAAATCTCCAATCAAATCGTCAAGGTGTTTGTATGACCTCTACTCTCTTTTGACACATCAGGATGTAATAAAGCACTAATCAGTAGTACATTTTTTAATCCTCACCACTAGAAATAATTCTGCTAGTATCATCATTTAAGTAAAAAAACATAGTGTATTACATCAGGCTTGTTCCTATTAGGAAACTCTGCCGGTACCTCAGCAATTGCAGTTAATTATTTAATCTTCAAAAAGGTGCCTTCTAGTAGCTGATCAAAAAGACATTGTTGTCTTTTCTTTAGTGTGAATGTAACACTAACCATACCAGAACTTATATGTTTTAGTATCCATTACAAAATATGCCTCTCTATAATACATCACATTTGAACGACCCCCACTATGTTTGTATCTTGTGTTACTAAGAATTTTATATCGTTTTTTGTGTATCAAGTGTCTGTAGTGTCTCATACAGATACCCCATGAAGCACATTCTTCCATATGAATAGCAATTGCACTCTAATGATGGCTATCCTTATTACTTTCATAGCTGTTATCTTTCCCGAGAAGAGTATAAGTGGCCCTTGTAATTGTTTTCTGTTGGTTCCTATTAAAATCAAACTCTGAAAAGAAAAATTTGGTAAAAATGATAAAATCAAATTTATTTAGTTTAAATTACATGTTTATTAATATAACATTTCATCACACATCCTTTACATATAGTGTTATAATCTCCAATTAAACACCAAAGTGTTATTTGCTCGCGTGGATTAACATGGCAATTTAAATGAACCAGTATTCACAAAACGTGTACTTGAAAAGTTCATTTTTCCATGATACCTTTTTTAAATGATGATCATTCAAACACACCTACGTTTCCTAGTCGCAATATTTATTAAGACTTTTTGGTACAGTGAGTTTTAATGTGGCTAACAAGGTTATCCTTCCGTTTCGCTTTATAACCACAAAGCGAGCACTCAAAAGGCCGATCATTTCCGTGAGTTATCATATGTTTCTCTAAAAAAGCTTTCGCTAAAGTGTTGTAGTCGCATTTTGAACACTTAAACGGTTTTTCCCCTCCGTGAGTTGTCATGTGATCATTTAAAGATGATTTATTAAGGCTGTGGTAATCGCATAAAGAGCAATTATAAATTTTTTGGTTGCTGTGACTTCTTATGTGTATCGCTAACTGCCATTTTATTATGGCTTTATAGCCACAAGTAAAACACTCATACGGTCGCTCGTTATTGTGCACCATTATATGATACCTCAAGGTATCTTTCCTTGAACTGCTGAAGTTGCAAAAGGAACACTTGAGGGGCCTCTCGCTGCTATGAATCTTCACATGTCTCGCTAGCTGGTACTTCATGAAGGTCTTGTGTCCGCAAACGGCACACTCAAACTTTTTATCGTTTTCATGAATTGCCATATGCAAATTAATGCTGCTTCTGTATAGAGTACTGAAATTGCAATAGGAGCACTGAAAAGTCTGTCTTATATTATGAACTTTTATATGCGCCTGCAGGCGCCTTTTCCAAGTAGTTCTGAAGTCGCAAAGTGAGCACTCAAAGCGCTGCTCGTGGATTACCAAGTGCTTCTTAAGGAGACTTTTCCACTTGCTGCTGTAACCACAAAGCAAACAGAGGAAAGGTTTTTCAGCAGTTTTTTCAGACATAGTAGTCTCCGAGGTCAATTCTTTAACATTACAATCGCCAATGTTGCATTCATCTTTCAGGGCAATTTCATCAATCTTTGGTAATTCGAGCTTCTCAATTTTGGTGACGATTGAAGGGGTTTTAGCTAAAACACAAACTGGATGGATGTGGACATCCTTTACAAGCAAATTTTTTTGTCTCTACCATCTATTTCCGAAGGGTTTGACGAATAACCAAAAGCTAAGGCCGCCTTTTCATCTTTAATGATAGGAAAGTTGTCCATGCTGAATCGAGCATGAAAAACTTTAGGAAACGGTAAGGTTGAAATAAATAAACTTGGGTGGTCGTTACTATATTTGCTTGTCTGAATTTACTATAATCTGCGTATCCCTTGAGTGCTCTTTTGTTTACAAATTTGAACAACACAACCGCAAACTGCTTTCAGTTGATAATATAAATAAGCAACATATAAACTATTGATGTAACGGTTACACAGGCCGAATTAGTTCAAAGGTTACATTGTAATCTTTGAACTAATTCGGCCTTTTGTTTTAGCATATAGCTATAGAGTGCTATCAAGTAACGATGGTGAACCCTCTTCAAATTTTAAGTACTGCATAACATGAGGAAAAACTTTTAAAAAGAATATTGACAACACTTACTCAAGAAGTTTAAGGTAACACGTTTCAACCTTCAGTAGCCAGAATTAAAAGGATTAAGAGAGCCTCGGTTGAGCACAATTGCTCTAGAACATCTAGAACAGCCTGTGTACCATTAAGATCGCACCATACCACAATAGACATCAAAAGTACATTCTTTCTATGATTCTCCAAAATCAAGCCAAGATTTTCAGTTGTAATTGTTAGACGCCCGAGGCTCTCTAGGGTCAACAAGAAATTGTTTGGTCAAGAGTCTTAAAAAATGATAATAAATTTCTTAGGCTTTGTAAGTATGATGACATTTGTAACTTTCCAGAGGCTCGTAAAATGGCTGAGATAAGGAACAAACCGTGGTAAGGGAGATGACGTAGACAATAACCTTTTCAAGAGAGCTTTAGCACTTAGTTAGCGATATCATTAAGTCTCAGGAAATTGTGTGGATGCAGATTTTAACTGTTCCTGGGGCCTTTCGCCTCATGGAGCAATCCATGTGTTTAAAATAGTGAAAGGCAGTATCTTACTAACCTTAGTGAAAGTCTGAGTTTTGTTCTTGGAAGTGAAGTCAAAAGCGTAACCAAATTTCAGATGTAAGTTCCAACAAGAGCCTCTAGTTTGCTTTTTTAGGCATGCTGTTTATATTATAAGTCAAGTTTAAGGATTGTACTTGTTGGAATGTTGTACCAGGACAAATGAGTCAACCAGTGCATCTTCAGTTCTGAGAGCTCTAAGATGCATGCTTTCTAATCTCGTTACAATATCTACAAGATTGTCTCGCTATAATGTAGGTAGTCAAGAAATATTGGTCCAACGTTTTTATAACTTGTATGTTTCAATGTATTAATTACTAAATTCACCAGGTGTTGTGTATTCCTTCAAGAGTGAGAGCTACGCCATTGCTCAGGTCAATCTAACGATTTCTTGTTGGATCATCAACCAAGGCATCTTAATGAAACTAAATTAGAAGAAAAACCTATGATAATAAAAAAAGTTGTAACACCATACAAGATCAACAAACTGTCAGCTAGCAGTACTATTTGATGATAAGACTTTAATGACCTGCGAACTGAGAAATTAATATGTTTGCTCTCACTATCCAGTCATCGTACATAATTTCTGATATGGCACACATAATGCCCTAAACAGCCGCATTATTATCTCTTGTTTAAAATGATTTTAGAGATTGAGTAGGGCACTTGTTAAGAATCTCAGCCTACATTGATAATTTAGTACCTGCATTCATTTGGAACAAGAAGTAATAACGTAGTTACCTATCAGATATGGTGTATGACAATCATAAAGTGGGGGTGGATGAACAAAAAGAAGCTTTGACCTTCTAGTTCGCAGACCATGCTCTGCTAAAATATACAACTTCGGCATTATTATGAACTATATGCTAAGAAAGTGTAATGAATAAAAAATGGAATTCATTAACGATTTTGTTATGTAGCTACAGACTGTTTTAATCCTATTTTATACGTGGTTGTTAACACTAAAGCGAAAATGAAGCCTTGTGGAATGTCATCTTGGAGATGACTTTACACAGTCAAACTTTCAACCAAACAGGAGAAGTGCTGAAGTTTCCTGTGATTTCTCTCAATACTCTAAAAATTGATTGATGTACAGTGAGTTGGCTGAAGTGAAAAGCGAACTGTTTTTTAGTGACACGTCAGGTTGAAGTCCTGAATGACTGCCCATTGGCGTCAACTTTCTTATGATGGCCATGGGGATGTAACAACCTGGAAAATATGACAAAAATGAAATGAAGACGGGAGGTATACTTTGATCGTTCTTAAGTTTTTGTGCTCTAGGGTAAAGAAAGTTCGCTACTGTTTCAACAGTGTCCTGCATCTTGTTGCTAATCATAACTTACTGGTTTTTATACAACAGGAAAACATCAGCCTTAACTTCACCAATTTTTTCCTGGGGAGTGGTTAGTAATGACAGCGACCATGTAGTTTGTACATCAAAACAATCTAATCTCCTTCTAAAAGTAAAGTAAAATTAAATAAAGGCCATTCTAATTCTTTTTTGAATTTCTTAGATGATAAAGGATAGTACTCGAGTCATCATTCTTTCATAGTGCTGTCCTCTAGTGTTTGCAACATCCAAATATAGTCTCGTTCATTTCAACGTTCTTTCATTTAATATGGGTAATAATAAAGACATATCTACATGCAGAAAGTCAGTTTTCTCCAAATTTTCATTCTATTCATCATAATTCTATTTTTTATTCATGATTTCCTTACCTGTTATGGTAATTTTCTATATTGCTTTCATTGAGCTGCTACAGAGGGATAAATTAATTTAAAATAAAGTGGACACTAGCTACAAGTTGAAGAATTGACTTGAGAATCACTGATTGAGGGTCGTAGCAGTGGGCAGACAATTATTTTTGGCGGCAAATTAAATATTTATTGTTTGGGGCTACCATCAGCTTAAGGATCCAATGTTCTAGTTAGTACCATTGTAGTTGAGTTCTCACTGATGTTTTAACCAATCAGGGAAAGCCTTACTTTCTTCCTGTAGAGGAGTAACACAATGAGTCTTAACTTCTCTCTCCCCCTCTCTCGCTGACGCTACAAATTATTGTTTTTGATTATTGACAGAACAGAAAGGAACGTCATTTAAGATAAAAATTATCCTATTAAGATTATAATTGTCAAGGCTATGTTATTGAGGATGACAATGAGAAGAGAATGGTGGTGTACTAGAGATTAATAGGCAGCAATTGGCCTGATAATCTTATGCCTTCTCTCTTGAAAACAAGTGGTAAACAAATTCCAATTAATTTTCTTCTTTATACTGTTAATGTTCTAGAAGACTAATTGTATGTGGGCAGATGGTACAGGTTTCTTGTTTATCGAAAGTAAGTGGTACAGATTGATCCATCCGCTTTCTTCTTGGTCTGCCTCCAGTTTTTTTTTTGGTTGGTTTTCCAATTTTTTTTTGTAATTCTGACCGATTCTATTTTCACCATATGGCCATACCAATTTAATTGCTTCTTTTTTATTTTTTCTATCATTGTTTGTTGTTTTGTTACATTTCTAATATAGACGTTTTCAATTCTGTCTATTCCGTCGTTTCAATCTCCCGTAATTATTATTTCTTCGTCTTCTTCCGTATATTATCTAGTATCTGTTATAGATTTATATAGAATTCTAAGGTTCCTACTGATTCATATATTTCTTCCCATTTATTATTGATTACTATTATTCTTGAATTAAATGTCTTGAATTTTGTTTTTTGTTTCTTTATTTCTTTTGTAACAATTATTTCTATTCCCCTTCTTTTTCCGCCTGTTCTTTATTTTACTCTTGAGCAATATATAATATGTCGATTATTTAGATATGTAGTTCTCTCTCTCTTTCTTGGTAACACTTAAATCTAAAATTGCTATCCATTTCCTCTGTTATCTTTATCTATTTCACTATTAGTGTGTTTATATTTTATATGCTTCTATTTATCTCTTCCTTGTCTAGTATTATTTTCCTTTATTACATGCTCTTTGGTATTACACTTGCAATAATGTTTATTTTAGTTATTTTTCATAATTTCTTTAATTTTGACGTTCTTTATATAGTCTTCATTGTTTAGCTTGCATCTGAAAGCTTCTATTGTGTATTCCTTTCCATTTACAAATAGTTTATTGCAATACATATTTGCCTTGTAACCGCAATTTCTTGCTTATTTCAGATGATTATTTAGTACATTCCTATATATCTCTATGTCCTTAGAGTAATCTTTACTTGTAAACGCCTTTGTTCTCCTTAGTTTCTTAACTTTTCTCAATATTTCGATCTTTATTCTCCCAGTTTTTAGTTCAACTAACCTTGGCCTTTCTTTGTCTTCCCTTGGTTTTCCTAATCTTTTTATAACTGTGCCTTGCTTCTATTTCATCTATTATTACTTTAATTTTGTTTATCATATCTAAGATTTTTCCCTCAATTCTATATATTGAGAAGATTTTCTTTCTTATTTTTTCCAATGCTTCAATTTTTTTCTTGTCGTTTTAATTCTCTTTTTATTTTTAATGTGTGTTTATGCATGTCATTTAAATATGTTCTATTATATTTTCCTGTATTTTCGTATTTTTTAATGTTTCTACTATTTTTATTATACCTTCTTCCATTTGGAGGTTGGTGCTCACCGCCCGATGGATTCAGTTTAATTCAAAACACTGCCTGGTTCCCGTGCTGGCTCTGTATTTGTTAATATATTGGCTATAAATGGGATATCTAACTATTATTATCCAATAAATTTGAAACCACATAAATAAAACAGCCAACACAAGTGGCCTCAAAGACCTGTTGCCATAATCTTCTTCCATTCACTTCTTCCCATCTATCTGCAATACCTATTTCTGCTAGATCTTGTGTAACTGACTAGTCATATTTTGGAGGTCTTTCTCTTCTGGTTCTCTCTCCAGGTTTCATTTTAAGGATGGTCTTTGAAACTCTGTTCTGCTCCATCTAGCCACTGAAGCTTTCCTTGTTTGATGGTCTTGATAAAGGATGTAAATTTATAAAGGGACCAACTGTCTTATTCGTTCTACTTAATTTCTTCCATCAGACCTTCATACATTTTTCGAAGTATGTTTTGCCTCTATCTAGCTAGCTTGTACTCAATTGTCTTTGTTAGTCTGTACCTCACTGTGATAAGTCTGGTTTTATGATTGTTTTTAAAAATACTGTTCTTGGTACCACTTTTTGTTAATAATTTCCACATCTGCGATCATTCTTTTTTAAATTTTTACATTTTTATCTCCACTACTGGTTGTTTCAGCTTCTATATAGGAGAAGTTTAACATTCTTTTGAACCCATATTGTCTCCGTTCTCTATGCTCAAGAATCAGCCATGTATTTGGTTTTTCCATTAATTTCTAAGGCAAAAATTCGTGACGTTATTTGCGATCAGTGGAAAATGTTTTTTAGTTCATGGTGCATTGTCTGGTTGGTTCTGGGCCGTGGTTCGATTTGGAAACTCTTGTCATTTCAATTTATATTGACTTTTTAATCTCGTCCTTTAATATGCAAAACAACAAAAAACTCTAAAAAGGTAAACTGTGACCAAATTAGCTTACAAAAAGCTATGGACATTGTGTAGAATGGCACAAAGATCTGTTAAAGTGCGAAAGACGTTCTCTTCAATATTTTGCAAGGAGTAAACATCAAGAAGTCATCAGACCTTCGTATAGATGGAAAGTCCATTTTTTTAGTGGAGCGAGAGCAGGAAATCACTAATAATATTAAGGCTCTATTTAATATATTTTATATAGTTCATATTCTTTAACTGTGCAGGTTCAAAAACGAGTATGAAAACGACTTGGAATCAAAGAACTCTTCTCCAAAGTTAAACATTTAGTTTACAAAGACTGTATTAAACAAACAATTTGGTTTCCATTACAAATTTTAATTAAAAGACTGACAAAATATTTTGAAAATTTATAAGTCGCAATGTAGAAATATAAGATTTAACTATGCAAATATAGCATGTAGATGATTGTGGCGCTTTGACGATTTAAGAAATAGACAAAATCATAGCATTAAAAAAATCCCAACAAAAATAGGTTAGAGGACGTGAAGCATGTCTTGCACACAAGTATTATAAAAACTCTTACGCTTAAAAACATTAGTAACACCTGACAAGGGTCTTTTCTCCTGTATAAATTTAGTTATAAGTCGGTAACACTCGAATTACATTACATTTGGACTACCATCAATTTCTTTGCATACTTGCATTACCAAGAATTTCATTGTTTTTTTTTTGAGTATTGAGGGTCTATAGTATCCCAGATCGATACCCTATGAATATGATTAGCAGCTGCACCCTGAAAATGGCTATAATTATTATTTTATGGACGTTATCATTTCCAGGAAGAGTATGACTAACCTCTGTTATCATTATCCACTGTTTTATATGGAAATCAAACTCAGAAACTAAAAGTTGCTGTGTTTTCACGAAAATTAAAACCCAACTCAATTCCTTAACAAAATGTTAAAACCAAATTTATTTAGCTTATATTACATTTTTTTTATTGACTTTTATCATCATTAATGTTATTTACTAATGTAAGGTTCATTTTGCATCATGAATTGTTCCAAAAATAATGATCATTCATACACACTGGAGTTTGCTAGTTATAAATATCTATTGAGACTTTTTGGCACTGTGAGTTTTAATGTGGTTAACAAGGTTATCCTTCCGTTTGGCTTTATAACCACAAAGCGAGCACTCAAAAGGCCGATCATTTCCGTGAGTTATCATATGTTTCTCCAAAAATGGTTTTTTTAAGGTATTGTAATTGCATAAAGAGCAATTATAGACTTTTTGGTTGCTGTGCCCTTTTATGTGTACCACTAATTGCCACTTTATTGTGGCTTTATAGCCACAAGTAAAGCACTCGTATGGTCGCTCGTTATTGTGCACCATCATATGATTCCTCAAGGTATCTTTCCTTAAACTGCTGAAGTCGCAAAAGGAACATTTGAGAGGCTTCTCACTGCTATGAATCTTCACATGTCTCGCTAACTGGTACTTCATGAAGGTTTTGTATCCGCACACGGCACATTCAAACTTTTTATCGTTTTCATGAATTGCCTTATGCAAATCTATGCTGCTCCTATAGAGGGTATTGAAACTGCAATAGGAGCACTGATAAGTCTTCTTTTTGTTGTGAACTTTTATGTGGTTTTGCAAGCGCTTTTTTGAAGTTGTTCCGAAGTTGCAAAGTGAACACTCAAAGCGCTCCTTATGACTCAGCAAGTGCTTTTTAAGGAGACTTTTCAACTGGCTGCTGTAACCGCAAAGTAAACAGAGGAAAGGCTGTTCAGCAGTACTTTCCGGCACGGTAGTGTGAGAGGTCGATTCTCCAACATTACAATCAGTAATGTCACACTCATTTTTCAGCACAACTTCATCAATCTCTGGTATTTCAAGCTTTTCAATTTTGATGATTGAAGGTTTAGCTACAAAACAAACTGAATGTGTGCATCCTTTACAAGCAAATTTTTGTAGCTACCATCTACTTCCAAATGGTTTGATGAATAATTAAAAGCCGAGTCCGCCTTTTCTTCTTTAACGATAGGAAGGTTGTCCATGCTGAGTCAAGGATGAAAAACCATTGGAACCGATCGCTTGAAATAATGAACCTCAATAGCTGTTAAAACGCATAAAAATTATAACTGTATTTGCTTGTGTGGGTTTACTACAATCTGCATATTCTTTGAGTGGTTTATGTTTACAATTTGTTAAACATGCACAACCTTAAATTGTCTATAGTTGACACATATAAACAAGCAACATATGAACTATTGAAGTAACCTTTGAACTAATTCGTTTTTTATCTTATTATATAACTACAGAGTACTTCCGATATAAATATAATTTCATTGAATGGAAATTGAGTGGTTTTAGTGAAAATATAAAGTTGTTTTGATTCAATATTTTTTAGGCTTATTACATATTTTTTATCTTTTTGATACAGATAGATTACTATAATTTGATAAATCGATGAGTGGATTAGTCAAATTTGTGTATATTTCTTCTTGTAAATCATTTTAAGATGAGTGGTTTGTTTTACAACATCGACGTTCCTATATACTATGGATAGAATACACAAATATCGTTGGTATTAACCTCTATTAGTATAGGTAGTTTGTCGCCATATGCTTTAAAAGAGATCTATGGTGAAGACAATAGACAATAGTCTTTAGAGTAAGGTATCAAGTAACAATAGTAAACCATCCTCAAATTCTAAGTAAACGCGTAACATAAAAAACAAGAAAAATTGACAACAGCTATTCAATAAGTTCAAGATACAACCTTTGAAGATTTTTAAGACTACAAATCTGATTATATTTATTTATATATAATGTACATAATAGAGTTTCTTTTAAAAGGATTTGGCGAGTCTCAGTTGGGCCCCACAATTAAACGAATTAATGTGAGCCATCCTCACCATATGCGCCTTCGCTATCTCTGAAGTTAAAAGAGAATCGCCAAAAAAAAGTAAAAGCAACATTACAACAATTTTTCAAACCGAAATTTAGGACTGTGTATAAATGAATTACCATTAATGAAAAATATTGAAATGATACCTCTGAAGATTGATCAAAGTCATTTGGAGTACTCACCATCTGCTGGAAAAACGGAGTCATTTGCATTGCTACTTCAGTTACAAAGACGTACCTAGCTCGACCATTCAGACTTCCTGTATTAAGGCAAAAGCTTCACGCAACAAATCCAACCTCTGAACATTATTTAATAAGTTACCTTCCATAAATATTGATTCCATTATAAGGGTTGTGATCACGTTGGATGTGGAATAGGTAATGTAAATAATCTACAAGCAACTTAAAGATAAATCTTTTTGGGCAGCTGCTTCAAGACCTTAGATTTTGCATTCTGCATACAAATTCTCTACTTTATCCACACATTGAAGCCTAGTGGATTCAACAAGACTGTAGTCTAACCTATGATGGTTCGAACCCCACTTTAACCATTTTAACGTTTGCCATGCTACGAACAAAATTACAGAAGGTCCCAAAATAATTATAATGGAAATAAATTTGGTTTGATTAAGGTCTTTGACAAAGTGTCTGCTTTATCTGCTCTAAGCTTCTCAATAAATTTTGGCAACAGACAATCTGCAATCAATTTATTCTCAACGTTCTTTAAACTTGTCTATAACATGTATGGAGAAAGCATGATTGATCTTGTGTACCATTAAGAGTATGCCATACCACAATAGAGCCCTCTCTGGGTGGACTCTCCAGGTTAGCTTCTTGTATATAGATTTGCTCGTCCTTTCAATGTATCTCATACTTGAAGATTTGCAGTTGCACTAGTTGATGGTGCTCTTCTCATAGCTAACGCCTATTTTTCACCTTCTGGAGTCGCTCTATTGTCAAAGATGGACGTAACGACCTAAACATATAGTTGAAATCTCACCTCGAGAGACTAATGGTCAATGGAGAGGCTAGATCAGAAACCGGACTGTTTTTCTAAATTCAAACCAAGATTTTTAGTTTGTAGTCGCCCAAGGCTCTCTAGTATCAACAAGAAAGTGTTGGTCTTGGAGAATGGTAATACATTTTTTAAGCTTTGTGAGTATTATGACACGTCACTTTCCAGAGGCTCACAGAACGGCTGACACAAAGGACAAACCTTGGTGAGGTATGGATTACATAGACGATGACCTTTTCGAGAAAGCTTAAGTCTGAAGAGATTGTGGGAATGCATATTTTAACTGTTTCTAGGACTCTTATGGAGCAGCCGATGTGGTTAAAACAGTCAAAATCAGCATCTTACTAACTGAAGTTATACTAACCTTTATAGTGTTTAGCAAATACAGACCAGGTGAGTTATCAGTGGGGTTGAAGGTGGCATTCGTAGTGCACACGTCCTGGGCACTTCTATAGCGAACTGGCAAAGCGTAGCGCATGCTATTAACATCCTGGGTTAGTGTCCAGTTTCTGTCTTCTGCGGGTAGTTTCTTCTTTTTTTGGGTGCAGTCTCTTTAGGTTACTATAGTATTATATAAGGGCCATTTCCTTTTTTCCTGGATGTTTCTTTTATCTTCCTATTGTCCTGGATCTTCTCATGTGTTTCTTCAAGTTAAACCAAAATGTCTGTTAGTAAAAGAGTGATCACAGGAATGAAATTTTTGCTCATCACACAGAAATCTTCATGAGCTAGATCTAGAGTGCACAAGCCACCTCCAAACGTTAATTTTGCTGGATTATAATTTGGCGAGCTGCATAGGATTGCGTTCATAACTAATCTAATGTTTGGTGGGTCAATTGATTACCGGGTTTGCTCCCTTCTAAGTTGAATAGCTTTGTATCTTGAAATCGCTCTACTAGATTTACAATAGACTGGAATTAAGTTCTCTGTAATACTCGGGCAATAGGTTAGATGTTGCATTATAACATTTAGACTCCCGTATTAGTTGCCGATGATAACTTTTCATAAGTTCATTGGTTGTTCCAAGTGCATACTTCACTTTTAGATACTAATACTACAGGTGCAACGCTCATTTTGTGTTTGGAGAATCACAAACCATTGCAGGGGTTGGTAGTCAGTGACCACGAGCATTGATATTTCTTTTATATATCCATGGAACTTTGCAGCTGCTCAACGATGACCAGAGCCTCCCTGTCTGTTGTCGAGGGTTAACAGATCTTGCATACTCGATGGAATGTTCGTTTGCGGAGTATCAGAACATCATTCGTTCTGATGAATGGTTGAATCAGCTGAGATGAGAGCCTTATTCAATTTTTGGAATACTTCTTAAATCTCAAACAAATCACAAGCCGCGAGGTTGCCTAAAGTCTTAAAATGTTGGAAAACTCCCGGGTTACCCCCCTACACTAAGAGTAGGTCTAGAGAAAAATTCACACTTTTTTAAATGCGTGGAAATTTTATGTGGGCCAAGTATCTTATCTTATCGCAACAAAATCTACACTTGTCCATACTCTTTCAACTTAGTTCCAAATAGGAGCTGGTCCCATGTAATGGAAAGTAGAATGAGGTATTAAGGTAGACGTTTTTGAAGTGACTTGTGAGTCTTTGACAGCTTACATTACAGTAGTCGAATGTTAATCTATGAAAGCTGTCTTTTCCCTATCTTCTGGTGCAACCTTAATTTGCCACTAGCCGGTGGGAAAATTCATGGTGTACATGAACAGCGTTCTTTTGATGGACTTGAATAGTGACGTAATAGTATTCAGCTTCTGGTAGTCAATATAACTTCTTCCCCTTGCCTTTGATATTATAGTACAGGGCGCAACCTATGGGGATAGGCATTCTTTGATTATCCCCAATTTCCACATGACTTCTATCTGTTGTTTCAGTGTTTTACATTTTGCTAGCGTTAATCGATTGGGAGGCATGGAGACTGGTATGCGCCTTGTTAGAATGTGATAACCTATGTGGTAATGGGAGAATCCAGACTGACCTTTAAGTGGGTTGCCTAGTCTGGTGGCTAGGTCTAGGAGGGCGATATGGAATAACCTGATGGCCCGCTGTGGCACGTGCAAAAATAATTGGCGTCATAAATGCAATTTGCTCGTCTGGTCACATATCAAATTCGATTTGATGAAACCCAAGGAAGCTGCTTTTCAATCGCTAAGAATCAACGTTGGTATTTTTGGTCCATACAGACTTGGGTCTTGCTTGCTTACAAGATTCATGTTCCCTCCAACTGTCACTTGCAATTACAATCTCAAAGTGGACATGAAAGGGGCTGCCCTCGTTCTTACACCCACGATTATGGTATCAATTTGCTCTTTGGCTTCCTGTGAAGGTAACCACGACTTTTTGACTAGCATCCATAAACAAGTAAAGTTGAATACTTCCGCTCCTGGTATGAGTTGTGTATAGCACTTGGAATTCTAACATTTGCTGTGGTTGTTTTGTCCACCGCCTTTATTTCCAAACTGATTCTTCTGGAACTTTCTTGCCTTATTTTGTTTTGCTTGCCCAGATAAAGCGGTTCAGTATTTTCTCTCAAACCACAAAGTATGCAACGTAACCAAACGAGTTAAAGAGCTGTAGCTGTAGAGATTGCTTCTTGGTTGACGCTTTTTTCCAAGTACAATATTAGCGCCGACATTATGGAACTGAGTTTTGAAGAAGTCTCTTTTAGACCCTATCGATTTTCTAGTGTTCTTTCTACTTCCTTTACCCCCCCCCCCCACCCCCCACCCCATACATCCGAATGAGTTTTCTCCAGTATTACTTTTTATTATAAAACTCACTTGCACAATGTTTATGTGAATCATATTTTTGTAGCCCTCAATATAGACTAGAAGAATGATTACGTTTCTGGGTAACCCTCTTTCATAATCAGCGCAGATATTTGGTGAACATTTCAAACAATGCGACATTCATTTGTTAAATGTTTAAAGCTCCATCTTGTCTCATTCCACAGAATAAGGATCACTGAACCAGTAGATCCTCATCACATATTTTGATTCGACAAAACACACCGGTGATAGCACGGATCCTAAATCATGTGAAGACAGTACTCTTTAAGTAAGGCATTCAGACTTACACCTACTTTTTGACAACTCCAAGGAGAAGACAATCAAAAGTATTTCATCATTTATCAATTTTTAAATGTATCATTTCCCTTCTAGTTCTTTTATCTTCACAAAATAGAGCTCAGCAAAATTAAGGTCTTTGTCCATCTTGTGTTTTTGTAAAATCCGTCCCTTTGTAACTTTAGGATAGTATTAAGTCGTTGAGTATCCCAAATTAGCTACTGATTTTCTTCGTAACCTTCTCTATAAGTTGAATAACACTACAATACTCTTTCCATCTTGTTTTTCATGGATTATTTTAACTCCGAATGATTCCGTAGAAAAAAAATCGGATTAGGTAAGCTCCTGGTTCCAAACCCTTTGACTTGGTAACTCCCACAAGGTGTCCATCCTAACCAAGTTTTGTAAGCAACAGGCTCATTCTTCCCCTAAATGTGGCGGCGAGTGAAAGCGAGGAGTTTGCTTATTTGACCAAGAATCAGCAGTGGACCTGACTTTAACGTCAGAATCCAATATTTAGGACAACACACTAGCATTATGAACCACCCTTTCTCCCTTAATTTATGAAGTCCAAGCTCTAAAGTTAACACCAACTTCTCTCGATTGATCATCTTCATCTTCAGTTACAACGGAACGGCAGCAAAAGTGCGTCTTTTCTTCTTCACTGTCTACCAGATTTGTTGTACCCCCTCCATCCAAAAAGACAAATGTTCTGATTTATTTTCCATTTTCTCAGACTATGGCAGGAAGAAAGGTTAGGTGCGCTTTGTGGAATTTTTTGCTTGCAAGTTTTACTGAACCAGGACTTTAGTTCACGAACACTCTTTATTCTCGCTTTAGGTTCTTGCTTCAAAGATTGACAGATTCAAGATTCCAACAATGTTCTTGTCTGCCATCAAAGAAGCTAAAATCCTAAGTTGACACCAGGAAATCTATCTTCATGCAACATCCAGTCAAAAAAAATTGAGCTGGTAGCTTGATCACCAATTCAGCCATGGGTTCGAGATTCACTGTCTGCTCTCCACGCTTCAAGTTTGTGGAGACACAAGGTTCTGCACAACAGATTCAGTGGATTTCTGATAAATGTAAGTAACTTAACGTCCACCTTTATTGGTAAGAGTCATGTTGTCAATTGCTTTTGTCACTGCTTGTACGGGAAGTGTAAAGATATTTTGGAGGTGGAGTCACCGTTACGATTTGCCTCCATACTGTTGACTGCCAAGTCTTTCTTTGTTGTTTTAGACTCCTTAGAGTCCTTTTTTTGCAACTCATATCTGAAAATTGTTTTTTTTTCGGAAGCTCCTTGCTGCATCTTCAATCTTGCCATCTCTATTTCTGCTAGTGCCACCATTGTAGGGAGTTGAAATTGCCATTCCATTTTACTTCTTGTGTTTGCCGTGCCTCTGTTTGTCGTGGTGGGTTTTGGTAAATGTACGAACTGCTTGAGTAAATGAACTGATGCAGCTGCTCTTTATTGTTGATTACATTTCAACTGTACTTTTCTTTAAAGGATCACAAACGCAGTCGTGCTGCCTCATCTCATTTAGAAAATAGAATTAACACAAAAGAGTAAACTATCCTTCAAGATCTGCTTTAGTGTCCTGGAATAAATGGCTAACTCAGTCATACATATTAGCAGTATGATGGTTTAAGAGTACATCGTAACAATCCATTAACACTTCAAGTCACACTGATCATATCGAACTTCTAGATAGTACATCAAACAGTAGCATATTTCTAAACTTCATCCTGATCCACTGCTTTTAATAAATGTCATTTACAAAATTTGTGTCCAAGTGTATAGCTTGTACTCGGCCTCTTCTCACTGTATATCTGTTTCCAATACTCAGTGAAGGCAGTAATTTGAAATGTATTGGTCTATATACATACATAACATATAAACAGTACGATCCAGTATTTTATGTTGTTTCTCCATTGATAGTTGTTCACATTAATCTCTTTGGGCTTTGTCTTTTTTTACAAACTATACGATTTTGCTCATAGTTTTCTTGTGTTTCATTATCCAAAAGTCTTTACATAAATAGGAGCTTCCATGGTGACTACAAGCAAATGTGCTGCTCCAAAGTGGCATTGCAGCCTTGATTGTGAAAGGACCTACATCAATAAGCTTCAACAAGTACACAAGAACACCTAAAATTTGGAGTGTTATGCTTGAAAAGCAACTACATCAACTTATCACCACCAAAACATCCAACCAATTTAGTACTACAAGTTGACTTCTATACATATTTTCTACACCAGTAGGTGAAATAATTCTGGGATGCACTTTTTAACTCTCAAAACAGCTATTTTTGGAATGAAAAAATCCTCATACCCAATATTCCCGTGATTCTAATAAAGGTTTAATATCAACGTGTGGAAAGGAGTTCTCGGAGAATGTATGGTTCAGCTGTACCTTCTTCCATCCCATGCACATAGTTTATCTTTCTGCAAGAAATATTGGTTGAATTTCTGTAAGATATGGCAATGAATATTCATCGATAAATTTAATTTCAACATAATGACGCATCCTTACTGGTCGAACTCTTGTTCAAGGGTTTAGAAAAAGATGGATGCGACAAGGTGGTCTAATTGCTTAGTCTTTACGATCTCCAAATTGAACCCCATTTAACTTTTGAAGGCTCGTGTTTACAAGACTGTTGCGATACCATTTAATTTCCATCGTCTATATTAACCTTAAAAAGACACCTCAACTCGTTCTAATTTTTTTCTGGAACAAAACTTTCAGAACATCCTATATCATGCGTCATAATAGGATGGTGTAAATAAATCTTGATAACCACAAAAACAATCGACACTAACCACAATGAATAGCATGCACATTACAGAAATCATAGAAGAAAAGGGATTTTCTCACGATTTCAAATCAGCAGACAGTAAGCCTTCACTTTTTATTAATTAACACACACTTGAACATTTTCAGGTGAAGACTTTTTGTTGATTGATAAGGTCGAGGTAGATGAAACTCTCAAGTTGGAAACGTTACTCTCGGACGAAATTCATGTGAAAGATGAACATGTTGATGACAGTTCCAGTTCTGTTTCGGAAAACTACAATAACAATGTTGATCAACCGATATCCGAAGTCTATCAGCAGATTGCAAATGAAGAATCAGTTAAGACACCCCATGGCAAAAGGCTGATGCGATGTCGCATTTGCAACGACAGCATTTTAAGTAAGAGTGATTTAGTTAAGCATATCGCAATACATGAAGGAGATGGGCATTTTGAGTGTTGTATTTGTGACTACACAGCCACACAAAAAAATGAGCTGCTTAAACATATGATAACTCACAGCATTGAAAAATCTTTTAAGTGTCTACTATGCGGATATAACAGCACAAGAAAGCATAATTTGGAGCGCCACATGAAGTGTCATGCAGACCAAAGATCATATGAATGTCTGCACTGTGGGTACAAGGCTAGACGAAAAGATGAACTTGTTAAGCATTTAAAAATCCATACTGATGGGCAAATGAGAAAACATAGCAATAAAAAACCTTATAAATGTTCATTATGCGAATATAGCTGTCGAGAAAAGTACCGTTTGAAGGCCCATATGCTGATTCATGAAAATGAATGGCCATTCGTGTGTCTTCACTGCTCTTATAAATGTAGACTGAAACATCAACTTGTAAAACATTTAAAACTACATGGCTATGGCGAAATTTGCAAATGCACAAAATGCGACTTTACTACTCTGCGGAAAAGCGATTTGAAAATACATATGAATATTCACGAAAATGGACCGCGTTTTACCTGTACTTTCTGCACTTACGAGACTTTCACCGAATCGCGTTTTTCAAGGCATATGCAAGAACAACACAGTAATGAAAAACCTTTCCAATGCACTGTTTGCGCCTATAAAGCGAAAACGAGCTATTTGTTGAAGTGTCATATGATCATCCATAAAGGAGAGTGGCCTTATCAGTGCCTCCACTGTTCTTATAAGTCTAGAAAAAGGCATAATTTTGTAGAACATCTAAAAGTTCATGGCTATGGTGAATTTCACAAGTGCACAGAATGCGAGTTCACCCATCCACGGAAAGATTATTTAAAAGTGCATATGCAAATTCATGAAAGTGAGCCTCGCTTTGCTTGTTCCTTTTGTGATTATAAATCTTTTAAGAAAACTAATCTTTCATTTCATATAAAGGCACACCATGATGAGAAACCTTTTCGTTGTACAGTTTGTGGTTATAAAACAATATGCAACTCCTATTTCAAGCGTCATATGATGATTCATGAACAAGAATGGCCATTTCAATGCCTCCACTGCCCATATAAGTCTAGAGTCAAAGGCACACTTTTGAATCATTTAAAAAAGCATGGGTATGGCGAGATTTACAAGTGCACGAACTGTGAGTTTACCCACCATCGGAAGGACTCTATGAAGGTGCATATGCAAATTCACGAAAGAGAGCCACGCTTTACCTGTTTGTTTTGCAGTTATAGGACTGTTACGAAATTGGATCTTTCATCGCATATACAGAAAGAACATAGTGACAAACTTTTCCAATGTACTATTTGTGATTATAATGTGAATTCTAGCTATCGTTTAAAGCAACATATGATGATTCATAAGAAAGAGTGGCCGTTTCGTTGTTTTCATTGTTCTTATAGATCTAGAGACAAACGTAGACTTATAGGCCATTTAAAAAAACATGGCTTTGGAAAGCCTTAGAAGCGTACGTTTTGCGAGTTCACCCATCTACGGAAAGATTCTTTGAATGTGCATATGCAAACTAATGAAAATGAGCCGCGTTTTACGTGTTTGCATTGCAGTTATACGACTTTCAGGAAATTCGGTTTTTGGCAACATGTGAAAAACTGACAGCAGTTGAAAATCTTTATAGCATTGGTAATCATAAATAAAAATTCTCATTTGAATAGCTATATGAAGTTTCATACAAAACACTAACGGCTTTGATTACTATGATGAAATAACAACACGATAAGCATTTTAGAGTATTGTATTGGATATTTATGTAAATGAGCCACGTATTTCATGCTTTTTTGCAAAAAATTGTGTAGAATGTCAGTGAATATCCAAAACAAAGTTTTTAAAAGTTTAAAAATTTTTTTTTTTTTATTTAACATAATTATATGTGTATGTATATATTATAGAAGATCTGTAATATGCTAACATTAAAACTGGTGAGAACAATAGAGGGCTAACTTCAAGCATCTTAGTAAATTTAATTGTCTATTCCTTGAACCCCCCTCCCCTCCTAAATTACAAAATTCTTTTATTAGGACCCACTCAATTTTTTTTTTAATTTCTATTTTGTTTGCATGTGTTAGAATTAATTGTTGGTTATACTAAAGTATACATATTAAGAAGAAAGTTAGAAATTAATCCAAGAAGTGTTAAGCAACTTCATGAATTAACCGTGTTGATTGATAGTGTCAACATTACAGTTTTTTGAGATTATTGGACTTCTAGAATCAAATGAATATTTTACATTCTTCCCTAAGACAAGCCCATTACATTAAAAAGGTTTTACAGGTACTGAGTTTTTGTGTTTGATATAATTCTGCTCATTGCTTTGTCATCTCACCTGATTAACTCTTCACTTTTTCAGCTTGAGTTAATTATATAATGCTTCTTGGATGTATTCCCTCCTTGTTTTTTTTTATTCTATTTAATGCAGTTATCATTATTTCCAGCAATTCCTCAAGTTTCTACTTTCCTCTTTTTGACTGTTATGTTTTTTGTTTGTTCATCTGGAGGTTTAGTGATCTTTTTCTTTTTATTTTTGTGCTTTTTTCTCAGACGAATATTTATTACTCTCATAGACTCAAATTTTCTTTTCCTCACTTTCACCAATGCATTGTTCTTTATTATTTTTTAGACTTGTTCAGAATTTGGTAGTTTATTACTATTTTGGAAAAAATTGCTTCCGTAAATCTCCTTTTGGCAATATCAGTTGAAGACCAAGTCTTGTATCATATCATTTTGGAATGCCATTTTCTTTAATATATAATTTTGTACTGTGTGTTGCCTACCCACAACAGTTGTAACTGATTAAACTTGCAAAAAGAATATCATCGGTCTGACTAAAAGGCAAATATGTTTGTAATGACGACTGAATTCGTTCTGCATATTCTTTTTGTAGTAATATAAATTATAAGATGGAGATTTTCATTATATCTTTATAAATTACTTCTCATAACCCCAAAAAATTAACAATATCCATAATGAATAATTTGCACATTAAAGAAGAAACCGTTGAAGAAGAAACACATGATCCCAAATTTACAAACAGTGAGTCTTTACTTTACTTTAATTAATTAATGCACACTTATGCATTCGTAGGTGAAGAATTATTCTTGATTGATAAGATCGAAATAGATGAAACTCTTAAGTTGGAAGCGTCATTCTCAGACGAAATGTATGCGAAGGAGAAAGATGAGCCTGTCGACACCAATTCACATAGCAGAATTGAAAAGCCTCATCTGCGTACAACATGTAAATCAGAGAAGGATGTGCTGACCCATGAGAGTGTAAAGGAAGAATCGGATACAAAAATCTATGGAGAAAGACCGATTCAATGTCGTATTTGCAACAATATTGTTTTAAGTAGAAGCGATTTAGCTAAGCATATGGCAACACATGAGAGAGGTGAACATTTTAAGCGTAACAGCGCAAGACAGCATGTAGATCAACAATCGTATGAATGTTTTCATTGTGGATACAAGGCGAGACGAAAAACTGAACTGGTTAATCACTTAAAAATCCATAGCAATAAAATGGGAAAAGTAAGCAGTGAGAAACCTTTTAAATGTTCATTTTGTGAACATAGCTGTATTGAGAATTATGGTTTGAAGATGCATATGATGATTCATGTAGATGAATGGCCGTTTCAGTGTCTTCATTGTTCTTATAAATGTAAACAGAAACGCAGGCTTGTAAAACATTTAAAATTGCACGGTTATGGTGAGATTTGCAAGTGCACAAAATGTGAGTTCACTACTTCACGGGAAGATTATTTGAATGCACATATGAAAATTCATGAAAACGGACCGCGTTTTACCTGTACTTTCTGCACTTACGAGACTTTTATAGAATCCCGTTTTTCAAGGCATATGCAAAAACAACATAGCAATGAAAAACCTTTCCAATGTACTCTTTGCGTCTATAAGACCAAAACAAATCGTTTACTGAAGTGTCATATGATGATACATAAAGAAGAATGGCCGTTTCAGTGCCTCCACTGCTCTCACAAATCTAGATCCAAATACAAACTAATTAATCATTTAAAAACTCACGGCTATGGGAAGTTTTATAAGTGCCCGCAATGTGAGTTTAACCACCATCGGAAAGACTGTTTGAATAATCACATGCAAATTCACGAAAGGGAGCCACGTTTTACCTGCTCCACTTGTGGTTATAAAACTGTCACGAAATCTGGTCTATCGTGGCATACCCGCAAACAACATTGCAATACACCATTTCAATGCACTGTTTGTGATTATAGCACTATAAGTAATTCTTATATGAAGCGACACGTGATGGTTCATAAGAAAGAGTGGCCATTTTATTGCCTGCATTGTTCCTATAAATCTAGAGATAAACAAAGATTTAAAAAGCACTTAAAAATGCACGACTATGGCAAGTTTTACAAGTGCACAGACTGTAAATTTATCCACAATCGGAAAGATTGTTTGAATGCGCATATGCAAATTCATGAAAGTGAGGCGCATCTCATCTGTTCCTTTTGCACTTATAGGACTGTTTCGAAATCGGGTTTTTCTTGGCATTTACGGACACAACATAGTAGTGAAAAACCGTTCCAGTGTACTGTTTGTGATTATAATACGATTAATAAGTCTTATATGAAGCGTCACATGATGATTCATAAGAAAGAGTGGCCGTTCCATTGCCTGCATTGTCCGTACAAATCTAGAGAGAAACGTAGAATTATAGAGCATTTGAAAAAGCATGGCTTTGGTGAGCCCTACAAGTGTACTTTTTGTGAGTTCACCCATCCACGAAAAGATTCTTTGAATGTGCATATGCAAACTCATGAAAGTGAGCCACGTTTTATCTGTTCTTTCTGCAGCTATAAGACTGTTACGAAATCGGGTCTTTCATGGCATATACGGAAACAACATAGTCAGAAACCTTTCAAATGTACTCTTTGTGATTATAGCACAATACATAACTCTGATATGGAGCAACATATGATGATTCATAAGAAAGAGTAAGCGGTTTGCCTGTATTGCTCTTGTAAATCTGGAAAGAAACGCAGACTTATAGAGCGCTTGGAAAAATAGCCATGGTAGGCTTTACAAGTGTATATTTTGTGAAAGTATTTTGAATGTAAGCCTTGCTTTATGCATTAACAATGCAGTTATAAAGTTACAGGAAACAGCTTTATTTGCGGCATGTGGAAGGACAACAGCAGTGAAAAACCTTTGTAATATACCCTAGCACATTACAAATAAATCTCATATAAAGGGTCATATAAACAAATAACAGCTTTGGTTGCTATGAAGAAATACCGACACGAAAAGAATTTTAAAATGCATGGCTACTGTGTATTATAAATATTCTGTGAGTTTATTATTTTATTGAATTGTTCTTTGAATATGTAGTGCTAATTTATGTAAATGAGCTGCATATTTCATGTTCTCTTTGCGCTTCTAAAAATCATGTTGAAAGCGGTTGAATTACCACTAGCAGAGGAAAATTCTCAAAACTGCAAAACAATTTGGCTTTTGATTTAACAGCATTAATTGAGGGCCATTGGTAATAATAACATGTGATCGGAAATATGGTGACATTAAGACTAGTGAGAACAACAGAGGAATGATTAATTTGGTGATTTTAAGATACTCAATAGTTTTAATCACAAAAATGTTAGATATATTTGTGGTTCTGTCAAATCAATGTAAGTTCTTTATAGGTTATAGTTATTGTTTATCAACTATAGCTTTGAAATTAAACCTTGATTTATATTTTTGTATTTGGTGTCATTCATTGTGTCTTTTACTACTAAAGGGTTGCCTATGCTTTTTAAATGTATACCCCTTACATAATCTTTAAAACAGCATTTTTATTCTTGCTCTAACTAGGATACCTATTCTGCATCTTTGAATACGTACCAGCATAAGTACACATTCAAATAATTTAACCATAGCTTGGTTTGTACACTACTAAAAAGTTGAAGCAAAGCATGTCCTAGAAAGAAAGTTATTAGAGAAGGCAGAAATGAAGTTGTAGAACTCAAAACAGAGCTGAACGTAATTAAGGTGGAGCAAAGAGCTGAAGCTAAAATACAAATTAAAGTGAATTTTTATTAATTTTAACAGACCTTATTTCTTCATCTCAAAAAACAGCAACTAAATTTGTGCAAACAGAATTTTGTGAAATCAGTCCAATTTAAACTTGAGTGAAAACTTAATAACCAAAGAATTACTGGGGCACAAACAAAGGTATCAATTAGGAAAGCTTCAAGTTTGAACTGTATGGAGTTCATTTCAAAGATGAATTTATTAGGCTTAGGATTCATTGTAACTTACAATTTGTAAGTTTATATAATCTCAACACGATGAAAAGAAGGTCTGTGAGGGATCCTTTCTGGATTGAAAGACGCTATTTCTGAATTACTTTTTTCAGGTTGAAATATGAGGAAACTATAAAACCAACGAGAATCAATATAATAGCAACGAAATATTGATATAAATTTCATCTTTAGTGTCCGTGTTCATGGGACGTCTATTGCTTTTGATGAAGGTAGATCAAGTGTGACGAATGGGGCCAGGTGTTCGATAAGTAGTTTAATGAAGGCACCTTTATCATTAGAGGGCAGCAAGTCTTCTGAAGACAAAATTTTATTTATCTTTCTGCTACGTTGGATGATTTTTTTGTCTTTAATATGCAATGGTGAATTGCACTTGTAATGTTGGCAGTTAACTGAGACACAGCTCGTAGACAATTTGCACTTGTACTTAAAAGGTGTGAGAAACTTCACAATGTAAACTGTTTGCGTCACCAAGTCTTCTTATCTAATTTCTACTTCTAGCCGACTGCATATTTCGATGAGAGTACTAATGGTGACAGTTTTAACATTCTTAGGGATCAGAATGGTACACTTGCACACTTAAACTACTCTTTTTTAGTTATATTAAGGTTGTAAAACCAATTAGCGCCATTATTATTGCTCTTAGTTATAAAGGGATAGCTACTCTTTCCTTTAATACAAAATTTCATGTCTTGAACAGGTGTTTCCTTTACTGACTAAAGTCCAAGATAGTCCACTTTCTTCCAGAAAACAGTTTTTCGGAATTAATTTCAGACTGGTGTTTCTCAGTTGTTGGAAGTTCTTCAGATGCTCTTCGAACGTTTTTCCAGTCAGTACTACATACGTCATCCAGATACACCAAATATATTTTGTTATAATCCAGACCCAATAGAAAAATCTACTGCAGGATCACTGATTTCCATTCATCAGGTATTCTGTTTGACGTTGCCTGGATGGCATCGACTTGAGGAGCCACTGAAGAGACCGAAGTACAATGACCGAGGATTATGCTTTCTTTTAGCGATCAAGAGCCCAGTAATATTCATCATGCGGACCGCTACCTGTGTGTCTTCCTTACCAGTATCCCTTATATAGATTCTATCAGGATGACTGTACTCGCCGGAAAATCGCAATCCAAAACTGCATCCACCAAGATGGTTGGTCACTCATGCTACAACATTGCCTCAGTCGCGGAGAACAACTTTTTCCCTTATCTTCAGTACTCCATGCTCCAAGTTAATTTTACATTCATAAGCTTTTAGAATGTCTATTTCGAGGATTACGACATTTTTAGTGTTAGCTATTATTATGTGGTGTTTAAAAGTAGCGCTTCCGATGGTTATTTGGGCTTCTATCCCTCCATAGACCTTTGGTGGAGACTCAGTTGCTATCTGAAATTTCCAGTTCGTTGGCAGAAAACGTCCGGATGTCTCGATAACACTGGGTCTGGCAATTGTTTTAGCCGTTCTTGTATCCAATAGAAAGGCATGCAGTTTTCTATTTATTCGGCCGACATATTGGAATTGTTCTCTAGAGTCACAATCTGCATTTTCGTAGCTGAGGCTTTATTGTTATGGATTGATAGTCGCACTTCTCATCAATCTGTTCTAGTATTCCTGCTGAGGGGACCTCCGAAGCCCTTTGTGGCTTGTTACACCGTTTACTGACAAGGCCCACTTTACCACAACTCTGGGAGTCCAATTACCTGTTTTTCTCCAATATATTTGCAAGCTTTCCTGCTAAGTTCTCTATGGATACCTTATTTCTTTCCGTAGTATTTGCAGCTAGTTCTTATACATGACTATGCCTCATGGTAATATTAAAACTTTAAACTACTTTCTTTTAGTTACATTAGGGATTGGGCACTAATCAGGGTCATTATTATTGCACTTAGTTTCACACGGGGATAGCTACAATTCCCTTGAATAGAAGGTTTGATATCTTGAAGAAGTGTTTGGAAAAGTTCCCATAGAGACAGTAGCATGATTGAGCTCTTACATTCCCATGAAATATTATCTGACTGAGAAGTCACAACCCTTTGTACCCTTGAGCACTATTAGTGGTCTGCCAAAATTATCTAATCAGTATAGGGCCTTATACGATCATTCATTTTTGCCATCTTGGACTATTCTAGGGTTAGCTTTAGACAATTGAATTACAATTCTGTAACACCTGCGTTGTTTTTTTTTAAAGATATTGTACGTGGAGTTTTGTTTGCAATACTTAAAATCGACAATGTATTAGCAATGCTAAAACTAAAATCACAGTCATGTACTGTAACTAGAATTTAGCTGATGTGAAAAGCCTTCAAACTGCCAATGGCCTGTCTCAGAAAAGTACTATTGTTTATCCATCAACGAATTCTCGTTTTTTGATACATCATCTATTCCTAGAACCCCTCCTCCCTCATTAAAAATGCCTTTACCTTTACCCACTCAATTTTTTTCCTCAAATTTATGCTTTGCATAAAAAATCGAAATGAAAAGCTCATATGATTACGTGCATGTAGTATTCATATATTATGGTTTTTATTATTCATCTAATTTACTTTTTGGTTCCAAAGAGCGCATTATTTATTTCCTTTTAAAATACCAAAACGACAAGAAACCTCCAAAATGTTTGACAAAAAGCTATCGAATTTGCATAAAATAGCATAAACATCTGCTGAGCTGTAAAAGACATTCTCTTTAACATTTTGAATGTGGAAGGTGACTTATACATAAGGGGCGTCCAGGGTTAGAAAAGTCTTTATGCTTGGAAACATTAGTAATAACACCTGACAAGCGTCTTTTCTCTAGTGTGAATGTAGTCACAGATTGGTAACACTCACCATATCAGAACTTGCACATTTTATAAGTATCCAGTACAAAATACACCTTTCTATAATAGACTACATTTGGACTTTCCCCAATTTTCTTGATATGCTTACATCACCAAGAATTTCATTGCCGTTTTTTGTGTAATGCGTGCCTATAGTATCCCAGATAGATATCCCATGAAGCATATTCTTCTAAATGATTAGTGGTTGGTTAAATATGGCAATAAATTGTTACTTTTATAGTTGTCACTTCCAGGAAGAGTAAGAGGTACCATTATCTGTCATTATCTATGAAAATCAAACTTAGAAATTTAAAACCCAACTCGTTTCATTTGCAAGTAATCCGTTAACAAAATAAGCCTCGTGTTAAAATTAAATTTATTTACCTTAAACTACATTTTTTTTATTGCAACATTTTATGATCATTGGTGTTATTTACTCATTTATAAAAGGCGTACTTGAAAAGTTCATTCTGGGTTATGAATTTTTCTAAAATACTCTTTTTAAATGGTGATCATTCAAACATACCCAAGTTTACTCCTCACAAATATCTATTGAGACTTTTTGCTACTGTGAGTTTTTATGTGATTAACAAGGTTCTCCTTCCGTTTCGCTTTATAACCACAAAGCAAGCACTCAAAAGGCCGATTATTCCCATGAGTTATCATATGTTTCTTCAGAAAAGTTCTCTTCAAAGCACTGTAATTGCATAAAGAGCAATTATAAAATTTCTGGTTACTGTGACTTCGTATGTGTACTACTAATTGCCATTTTATTGTGGCCTTATAGCCACAAGTGAAGCACTCATATGGTCGCTCGTTATTGTGCACCATCATATGATTCCTCAAGGTATCTTTCCTTAAACTGCTGAAGTCGCAAAAGGAACATTTGAGAGGCCTCTCGCTGCCGTGAATCTTCACGTGTCTCGCTAGCTGATACTTCATGAAGGTCTTGTGTCCGCAAACAGCGCACTCAAACTTTCTATTGTTTTCATGAATTGCCATGTGCAAATCTATGCTGCTCTTGTACAGAGTACTGAAATCGCAATAGGAGCACTGATAAGCCTTCTTTACGTTATGAACTTTCATATGTGTTTGCAGGTGCCTTTTTGAAGTTGTTCTAAAGTTGCAAATAGAACATCCATGGCGCTCTTTATGACTCAGCGAGTGCTTTTTAAAGAGACTTTTCAATTTGCTGCTGTAACCGCAAAGCAAACAGAGGAAAGGTTGTTCAGCAGTACTTTCCGGCACAGTAGCGTGTAAAGCCGACTCTTCAATATTACAATCAGCAATATCGCACTCGTTTTTCAGAAAAACTTCATCAAATTCGGGTACTTCAAGCTTCTCAATTTTGGCGATGATTGAAGAGGGTTTAACTATAACACAAACTAAATGTGGTATCTTTTAGAAACAAATTTTTTTGTAGCTACCATCTATTTCCGAGAGGTTTGACGAATAATTAAACGCTAAATCCACCTTTTCGTCTTTAACAATAGGAAAGTTGTCCATGCTGACTTTAGGACGGAAAACCTTCAGAAAGGGTAAGGTTGAAATAATTAACCTCAATGGCTGTTATAATGTATAAAGAATTATAATTCTATTTGCTTGTGTGAATAAATTACAATCTGCATATACTTTGAGTGTTGTTTTGTTGACAAATTAGTTGATCATGCAAACTCAAACTGTCTACAATTGGTGTTTAATGATATATAAATAAGCAACATATGAATTATTGATGTTACTTTTCAACTAATTCGGCCTTTGGTTTTAGTACCCAGCTAGAGAGTATTCCAATAAAAATGTAACTTTATAGAGTGGAAATTGTTGAGTGATTTTAATAATATAAAGTGGCCTTTATTTTTCATTTTTTTTATGCAGTTGTATCACTATATATGGCTAAGTCCTTTGAGTGATCAGCTTCCATACATAATTTCTTAAAAGAGATGAAGTTGATGGTATCAAAGGGATTAGACGAAGACAGTGTCTCATTCTAATATTTTAAAGGACTTCTTGTACATTATCTTAGGATTAATGGTTTGTCCTACAGCATCCATTTTTCTGTGCACTAGGCATAGAAGCACATATATCTTTGGTACCACTCCTCTATTGAAAATACTTTTACTTAGTTCTAAAACCTGTCTACCCTTTTGAGTGAGGCTAGCATTGAAAATAACTGATATAAAAATCAAAACTCATTTGCAAAGTAAGATTCTGATCTAAAAGGCATTTGAAGATTTTTTGGAGATATCCAAGCAAAAATATAAATTGTAATGAGGCCAAGAAATATTTTTTGTTGAAAAAATTGTTATAAATGATAATCTTCAAATTTTGTTCAAACACCCTCTAATTAAATTATGATAATTTAAATGACGTGTTTAGTTCAAAAGGCTGCATCAGTAGTTCGTTTGTCAGTTGTTTGTACACACTACATTTCAGTACATTTGCAAACTTCAAAAGTTGTTTAGAGATGTTGCTGATTGTAGTAATATTCTTTGGAAACTTATGAATCCACCATGAACAACATTAAAACTATCAAAGAAGAAATAATTGGAGAAGAATCCAGCTTTTGATCATTCATCGAACCTGCTGGGAATATCAAATGGTAGCTACCCAAAACTGACTTGCTGACGGTCTCGATAATTAGTTTGCATTTTACCTGAGCATTTTTTGAACGTTGCCACAATTGGAAATATCGAATTAAGAGTGATCAATGCTGCTGTACTAAAAAATGAATGCACTGGTATCAATTATAAACTTAAAAGAGTTAGCGGTCTCCACTTCTGTGCCAGATGTTGCCAAAAGGCCATTCTGATGTGCGTGTGTAACTACAGTGCTGTGTGGAAGAGACATCTTGAAAGGCACCTGTTGATTCATGAGCAGCGCTCTAAGGGCTCGCTTTGCGATTTTAAGGCAACTTGGCAAAAACGGTTGTTGGCACATATGAAAGTTTGTAGCTCGAGAGAGCTGTTTAAATGTTTATATTATAATTAGAGAAATTTATATAAATGTAGAGTAGCTGCGCATGTGGCGAATCACGACAACAATAAGAAGGTTGAGTGTGCTGCTTGTGAACATAAAGCGTTTTACATGAGTGGTTTAGAAAGGCATTTGAATGAGAGATCTTTCAAGTGTTCAGTTTGTGACTATAGCAGTATAAAGAAAGTTAGCTTGAGGGACCACATGATGATCCATAATAACGGACCACCATATGAGTGCTTTACATGAGGTTATAAGGGTATACTAAAGAACTGGTTAGCAACATACAAAAAAATAACAATGATCAAAAGCCTTATAAATGTTCCTCATGTGATTATATCATTAGGAGTAAAGTTTCTCTAGATGATTATATGATAACTCATGGCAGCAAACTTAGCTTTATGTGTTCTATTTGTGGTTATAAGACTTTCTGGGATGCCACTTTGCTACGCATATTCAAACGCACGGGGAAAAAGCCTTTTGAGTATTCATTTTGAGACTACAGGAATTCAAGAAAAGTGTTTCTGAAGAGTTGTATGATCACTCATGTGACTGAGCGGCCTTTTACCTGTCTGTTTTGTGATCATAAAGCGAAACGGAAGAAAAATCTCGACATTCACATAAGAACCCCTAGTATTGAGAAGTCTTTTAATTGTTCAAAGTGTGCCTGGAGTAGCAAGGACTGAGGTTCTTTTAAAGATCATATGTCAATTCATTTAGGCGAGCCTCATTACAAGTGCATGTTTTGTGGCTACAAGACATTTACAAAGGACTCTTTAGCAAAGCACATGAGAATCTATAGTAAAGTTAAACCTTTCAAGTGTGTGCTTTGTAACTATTGCACTTCTTTTAAAGGTAGTTTGAATCGCCATATTATATCTTATAGGAAAGAACAATATTTTAAGTGGTGAATATGTGGATATGAGGCTACATACATATGAAATGTTATAATAAACATGTTATTTGTTGTAAATAAAATTGCTCACTTGATGTGCCTAAACATCTGTTAGGAAGGTGTCTATATTTACTACACAAAAATTTGTTTAAGAATTATTCAGTAAAATTGAGCTGAAATTTTGACAATCATGCAAAAATAGTAAAACCCTCACAAAGTAAGGTCTTTTAGCTTGTGTTTTTCATCTTCTTTAACTTGCACTGTTAGGAAAGGTCCTAGCATCGACTGTAAATGTGTTCCGATGTCATTTTCTTCCAGATAATGGAGTTTTGTTTTCCTAGATGGTGAATACTTAGGAGCCTATCTCTCCAGGGTTTTAGGCTTCTATACATTAAAATGAGAAGCCTTATGTAGAGAGTAATGTCGTTTGTCTGTCCGTACTTTTATTTTTCAACTTTTGATCGAGGCAAGTTTCTAATTCTGTTATTTTCGGTATTCAACTAAGGACCATAAGTCAAGTCTAGACGCCAAAAATCAGCCTGATCAGAAAATCTCCAGACCAGTGACCGGAAGTGGCCGCAAATTTTTGTTTATGTATAGAGCCCCGGACATCTGTGGAACCGGAGTTTCACGTCCGTACTTGTTTGAATTGGACAAAAATAGAAAGCCACGTTTGACCACTTCACAGAGAGATATCTCAACAAGAGCAATGGTCCTCAAACGCATCTTCAAAAATAGACCCCTCTGATGTGGAAGAGAATTACAAGCTGCAAATAGTCAGATATCCAGCATTGTGAAATGTGAAAAGCTATTTAGATAGATTATGTTCCGTATTTTATGCTTTAACATTTTTTATGTATCTTGTCACTCTTGTGATGAAAATTCACAGTGCTCAATCTGTGATTGCCGTAGTTTAAAATATATGATAATCTACCATGAGTTTTCAGCAAGACTTCAACTCTTCTACATTGGGCCTGGTAGAGTATTAGTCTCTGTTAACTAGTTGATTGTGGCGGTAACTCTTATTGGTGAACGTAATAAACCTGTCGGTCATCAGTTCAAGTGGATACCAAGATTCTAGGTCCTAGACATTCAAACATCAAGAGATTAGATCCCAATCCTCTGCAGAGGATACAGAGTCTGTGTACTAATTCTATCTTCATGGCGATAGATATTGTCATTCATCTTACCTCGTACATCTATTTTACTTTGCATTGTTACCACCGGTGGGCTAATGTCAACAGTCCTTTATAACAGTTGCATTCCTGCAAAGCATCAGAGGTTAGACGTCCGCTATGGTAAAGCGTCTGCATTTGGCTAGAAAGAACGAGCTTCTTACTGTTTGCAATGGAATGTATATTATTTAAAAAAGCTCGGACTAAATTATGCCCAACCTTTTAAAAATTAGCCAAAAACAATTTTAATACTTTCTTCCATTTTCTTTACATTTGTACATAAAAATAGCATATGTGTGAAATAAATATTTTCTTATTCCTTATTGTTCTTAGCCTTAACTTAATTGATGAAATCAGGTACTGTACGAATTTTATTAGATTTTGATCAGGCGTAGTTAAATCGTTGGACTGACTGTACTGCAGTGTAAAAAATATGTTTTCTGTAAGAACACAAGGAATGATATAGAAGGAAGAGATGGGGAAAGAATAGTAGAGATTGAAAGTAACGAAAAGGTAGAAGGCGAAATAGAAAATGAAACCAAAAGAGAGCAAATCGAAGAAGCTCTAAGGCGTGTAAAGATCGCGAAAACGGCAGGAATAGATGAAGTAGCACCTGAGATGATAAAGTATGTAGGGAAAAAAGAAAAAGAATCAAGAAGATCAATAAACCAATGTTGGGAGAAGAAGAGGATTCTGGATGAATGGAAAACAGGTGTAATATTAATAATAATAGTTCCCCGTAACAAGCCTTGAAAGCCCTTTGGGGTCGTAACAGGATAGATCTGCTACAATCTCGAACCTACGGTACACAAGCGTAGTAACGTGGCTAGCGCTACGTACCCCAGAGTGTAACCTCCAGGTACTCATTTATTGCAGCCTGAGTTGAGCTGGGCCGTAAAAATGCCAATGATTGAATTGGCGAGAGCGGGATTCGAACCCGCAACTCTTGGTTTCGTAGTAGCGATCTATCCACTAAACCATCACGGCGGTAGGTGTAATATTACCAATACACAAAAAGGTAGATACGAAAAACGAAAGAGAGAGAGAGAGACTGAAGCAGAAATTGAACAGCAACATTGAGAAGATACTGGCGAAGAAAGGAAAATGTTCGAACACAGCGAAGGAAATGGAGGAAGTTTTCAACCTCGACACTCTAAGGGTATTAAGAGGACAGGACTATGTATGTATGTTTTCTGTAAGAGTTTTAAGCATTAAGAGAGTCTGTTGAGCAACTTTTATTCAAAGAATAAATAAATATAACGTGGGGTAATAAGATAGGATAAACTCACAGCTATCTACACAATAAAAAACAAAATATAGCTGCACGAACTAGTCAAAACTGAATTTTATTGCTGGAAACTTTTTTACCATTAACGACTATTCGTGCATCACGCTTCTGATAAAATATTCCTATAAAGGCAACGCAATTTTTGAGCAAGCGACTCAAAAATGGTTCAATGTTTCCTGTTGGGTATTCTGGCACTACATGTGTCGTGGGTGTTTGGGCAGAAAAGCTATTCAAATAACCAAGTCGAAGAATTATGGTTTGAGCAGAAATTGGACCACTTCGATCCCCAAAATACTCAGAAATGGCAGCAGGTATGGTAACGTTAGCTCTGGGAGTTGCAGCTACATTTCGCATATCTTTTTGGCAGCGGTATTTCGTCAACCACAAAGCTTACAAAAGCGGTGGACCGGCTTTTCTCTTCGTAGGAGGCGAATTCGAAATTGAGATGCCTATGGTAACTGAATACACTTGGATTGAATACGCAAAAAGGTTCGGCGCGCTGTGCTTCGTGTTAGAGCATCGGTACTACGGAAAAAGCCGACCTGTAGAGTAAGTATCCTATTAGTTAATAGGTTAAATAACCACCACAGAAGTGTTTCTTGGGATTGCAAAACACATGTACACAGAGTTTGTTGTTAATCACTAATTTAGTATTTTTTTTAAATCAGAGATTTGAGTTTGGAGAATTTGAAATACTTGAATACCCACCAAGCCCTTGCTGACTTGGCCACATTTATAGTTGAGATGAGACAGACGTACAACCTTTCAAGTGACATCAAATGGATTGCTTTTGGTGGATCTTATCCTGGCTCGTTATCTACGTGGTTACGTATCAAGTACCCTCATTTAATATACGCAGCTGTGTCTTCTAGTCCATCGGTTATCCTGGAAGTAGACGCTGGTAAGTAGAATAACGCAATGTCTAGCGGAAAAAGTCGATATAGAAATGGAGGAAAATCAAAGGGCAGAAGATGTTAACAGATGCTAATACCGATCTATGTTTTCTATCGCCGTTTCGTTTATTAGTGTCCTTATCATTTGCTTTGCCAGATAATACATTGAAATAAAAATGTTTTGTAAGTCACTGTCACTTACATTTACGAAAACGATGGCCATGGTCTTATTCATAATTGTTTTAGATTACATATCCCGAGGCCTAAAAAGTTATGCTCTGCACGATAGTAAGTGCTTATCCAAATTGCTGCAAGGTTTTTCCGAGTTGGACAAGCATCTAGAAACGGAAGAAGGGCGACGCGTTGTAGATGAAAAGTTCAACTTGTGCAGCCCGTTAGAGCAGTCGGTGAACAATTCGAGAGACATGTCCACTTTGTATTACAACGTAGCATATGCCATAGCCCAAGCCGCCCAAAATGATGTTCCCTATAACTACGACTATTTCTACAAAATTAAATTAGTATGCGATCACGTAGCTACAGCTGTTACAGCATTAGAGGGGCTTGGAGCTGTGATGAGATATATAGATAAGGCGATGCACATGGAGTGTTTGGATTATTTGTTCGATAATAAAGTAGCCAGGCTGCGTAACACGAGCTGGTCCCTTAAAAATTCAATTTATATGTACGGTACGTATGCAATTTTGGATTTATTTGTCAGAAAATGCTTTTCATTCGATTTTTTATATTACAATTAAAATTTTTTTCATTCAGTACGTAGTGTTTTTCTTTTGCAAATTCGTAGTTGTTTTTTTATTTTCTTATAGTAGTCCAAGTTTCACCAGTGTATATTATCATAGGTCTTATTATCATCTTATATAGTTTCATTTTCATTTTATTACTCATTATATTTAGTATCATTATTTTTTATTTGCATAGTGGCTTTTCATACTCGTTTTTATTTCCCTTTCTCCTATTATTACTCTCGCTTGTGATTCTTCTAGATATTTTAATAAGATTTGGTAGTTTATTTGTTTTATGCCTTTCATATTTTTTTTATCTGTGGAAAGTTTGTTCGAGATGTACATTCATATTAAACACTTAGGCTTTCTCTTTCTCTTTTTCACACAAATAGTTGTCTGATTTGATGAATACTATGCAATGTCGATTGCATGTCAATTCTATAGGGGAGGCTTAGTGGTTTCCTGCTGTCCATTGCACTGGCATCTTCTCTTTCTGTCATACTCTCTTGAACAGTTGATTTATTTTGCTGCAAATTATCTCTCTCCCACACTTCACTAATTCTCTAATATACATCTTTTCCTTATCCTATAATAAGGAAAGTAATGTAATCGGCGGAAATTTGACCTACCCAGTTTTTCACATTTCTGGACGAAATATAGCCTCAGGACACCAAAAAAGTTGGTTTCAGCCATTGGTTCGTGTGTGTGTGAGTGTGTGTGTGTCAGTAAACAGGATATCTCGAGAACCGTAAGAGCTAGAGACTTGAAATTTGGTATGCAAGTTACTTGTAGGTAGGGGACGCAGTGCGAAGCTTTTGGTAAAAATTGGCTGAGCCGTTTGGTCACAAGGTCGCAAAATCGGTCGCGAATCTAAACGGTTGAAGATACAAAAAATTTATGAGAATAAAAATGATTTATTATCATAAGATAAACATGAATTTAAAATAGAATGGTAAAATAGGAACTCGAAAAAAAATTGAAACAGGATTTTTAATATACCGGGTGTTTTTAAAATGTTTCGGGAAATTTATATTACTGGATAGATCAAACCGAGACGAACAAAAAATTAAAATGAAATTTTTTGATCCGAGGTCAAATAAATAAGTTATAGCCGATTAAAAATTAATTAAACGGATCAATCACAGCGCGCTCGGAGAGCTTCCCGGCCGACTTAGGGAGGACGGGGGGGAGCGCTTGGCCGCTAGGAGGAAGCACGCAGGCGATAATGGGGAAGGCCGTGCGCCCGAGCTCGCACGGTTACCTTCAGTGACGTAGCAAAATTTTAAATACTAGTCAATTATTGTCTTGTACTGTTTATTTTAATCAGCTTTCGAGTGTTGGACTCGCGCCTCGTCCTTTTTTAAAATAACAAGTTCTGGAACCAGAGCAGCGCAGGGCCTATATATATATATATATATATATATATATATATATATATATATATATATATATATATATATATATATATATATATATATATATATATATATATATATATATGTAATAGGATAAGGAAAGTCGTGTGATGTTCACACCAGATTTTTTTTTGTTTATATTTGAAATTATTTCCCTGGTTTCCTCTGCAGTTGGCTCTTCTACTAGTAGTCCTACTGCATAGCATATTTCTTCTAAAGCTTCTTGGCCCACTTCTTCTTCTTCTTCAGCCGAACTTAGAAGTTCTTTAAAGTACTATCTTTAATTATTTAGAACTGCCGGTTTCTCGTGCAGTAATTTTCCACTTTGCTTTTCATTCAGTGGTTCCAGGTGTAAAAGTCTTCTATCCCCTCTTCGACATAATATTCTAGCTTCTCTTCTTTTAGCTTTATATTTTGCATTGTTTTTCTTACCGCGTTCTTCGAGGCTATTACTTCTCTACATTCATCATTGAACCATTCGTTCTTTTCTCATTTTCTTACTCCCACATTTCCTTCAGCAGCCTTCAGAATAGATTTCTTGATCATCCCCTACACTTCTACAATATTGTCCGCTGTTGTATGTTGCTGTAGTTTTTCTTCTATACTTCATCTTTCTTTTGTAGCCTTTTACGTTTTAAGCAGATAATTGTCTGAATTTCTACACGCAGCTCTACATGTTGGCACATATTTTTTTAGACTCCAAAACAGGGTCTATTTGGTTTGTTTGGATTTATATGGTATATTCCATGTCCTTCTACGGATTATTTTATGTTTAAAGTAATTGTTGCTTACCGGTAGGTTTAAAAGTTCAGCTAAGTGGGATAATATCTATACATTATTATTTGTTTTATTGTGTAATGTATGGTTGCTAGTGACTCCATTATTGCATTTTTCCTTACCAGTATTTTCGTTAAAGTCCCCTAGCAGTAAGTACTGTTGCACCTTTTTATACTTATGATCATCCTTCTTCTATTGGAGCATGGGTGTTAATAGAAGTAACGTAAAACCTTCCCTTCATTTACTTACTTACTTACTCCTTGGCCCTGATGGCCCTTCTAGGACCATGGCATCTCTTTCGAGCTTCCCAACTTTTGATACATGGGCCTGGTCTTGCACTTCTTTCATATTTTCTCTTATACTTCTCCATTTGCTTCGGTCTTTTGATAGGGTTCTTCAGTTTTTGACCCCTGCTTCCTCAGATCCCTTTCTATCATGTCTAGTTATCTTGCCCTTGGTCGCTTTCCTTCCAGATTCGCCATGAACATTTTTTTAGGACTTCTTTCTTCTTACAGCCTCTGTAAGTGACCCAGCCACCTCATCCCACTACTTTTAATTTTACTGACTATATTTAGCGCGTTGTACTTGCCCGTAACTTAAAATTGTATCTCCTACACCACTCCCCATTTTCCTCCACTGGCCCGAAAATATCCCCTAGCACTTTCCGTTCCCATTTATTCAGGGTTTCTATTTGTCTTTTGTCCAGTGTCCATGCCTCCGCTCCATACACTGCAATTGGTCTTAATATAGCCTTGCACGCTGTTAACTTTGTGTTAATGGAGATGTTCTTATCTTTGAAAACATGTTTTAGTGTGTAATAGCATCTGTTTGCTGCCGCCAGCCTCGCTGCCATGTCTTGTGATATTTGATTCGATTCAGATATTACTGCTCCGATGTACTTAAATTCCGCCACCTGCTCGAAGTTGTTTTGATTTTCCTTGCTGTAATCATATATTTACATTTTGTTTCGTTGACTCTAAGCCCTACCTTGGCTGCCCTTTGTTCTAAGTGTCCATACACCTCCCTTAGCTCGTTAACCGATCTCGCTATTATAACCACGTCATCCGCGTAGGCGAGGATATGAAACATTCTATTTAATCTGGGCTCTCCTTAATATTCCTTCTAGGGCCAAATTGAACAGTCCGGTCGAGAGGGGATCACCCTCCCTCAGGCCTTAGTTTACCCCGAAACCTTCTGATAACTGGTCCTGTACTCTTACTATTGCGTTGGCGTCTTTAAGATACGTCTTTTCATTTTTCATTTCTTTGCTGAAGTCAATAAAAAGAAGAAAGGGAGTGATATTTTGCTCATAGCTTTTTTCTAATATCTGCCTCATCGTAAAGATATGCTCAAAGTTGATCTGCCTCTTTTACAGTCGCACTGGTATTAGCCTACTTCTCTTTCCATTATTCATTCTAGCTTTTCCCCTATTGCTGCACTTAAAATGTTGTATCCTACGTTTAACAGTGCTATTCCTCTATAGTTTTGTAATACACTTTTGTTTCCTTTTTAATGCGGGTCTCTAACTGATTGGCATATCTTCTTCTTGCCATACTCTTATTATAAGCCGGTATATTTCTTTTTCCAGACCTTTCCCTCCGTATTTTATTATCTCGTCTTCTGTTGGTAACTCTATTTCTTCTTCAACTGACTTTCCCAGCTCGGGTTCTCTTGTTACCAGCTCTTCACCGCGACTTCTTTCTTCCGAGTTCAGAAGGGATTCGAAATATTCTTTCCATAGTTTCATATGCTACTGTTTACTTCCTATCAGGTTTCCTTCTGCATCCTTAAATAAATACACTCTGGGTTGGTAACTTTTTTTTTGCGTTTATTGTTTTATAAAATTCTCTTTTATTCTGGTGTTCAGGGTTTTCCATCTGTAGGAGCGTTTGTTTCTCATACTGCCTTTTTTACGACAAATCTTTTTTGCTATCTCTCTACTTTTTTTATATGCTTCTTTATTTTCTTCATTTACTAGGTTTATCATTTTAATCCACGCATCATTTCTTTTCTTAATTGCTTCCCTGCATTCTTCATCATACCATTTCTTCTCTCCTTTTGCTATTTTTTCTTTTCCTACTATTTCTGCTGCTGTTTTAATTACTACGTCCCTTACTTGTTCCCATTCTTCTTCTATGCTTCTTTCTCCTTCATTCTCTTTTCTTTCCCTAATCTTTTTCAACTCGTCTGGTATTTTCTGCGTATATCTTGCTGCTACTGTTTCTTCTTTTTTCAGTTTATTTGTATCATACTTTTCTCTTACTTTCCCTCGCTGTTCTTTCCTAATTGTCACCTTTTGTTTATATTTGACGCGTACCAGAAAATGATCTGTATCACAATCGGCTCCTCTGCAGCTCTTCACATCTTGCATCAATTATTACATGGTCAATCTGATTCCTTGTTACCCCATCGGGGTGCATCCATGTTTCTTAAAGATTCTTTTGTGCTACAGATGACCATATCATTACTTTCCGCTAAATCTATTACTCGTGTTCCGTTGTCGTTACTATCCTCATGCAGACTATGTCTTATTATTCCTGATAGTATTCTAACATCATCCTGTGGAATTTTGTTTAATATTTCCTGTAGCTATGCATAAAAATCTTCCTTCTTTATATCTTCCTTCTCCTCTGTAGGAGCATGTACATTACAAATTGATATGTTCCCAAATTTTGATTTAACTCTTAAAACTGCTATCCTCTCATTTATCGGTTAAAACTGCACGATTTTCCCTTTTAGTTTATAATTTATTACGAAACCAATACCGAACTCTCCAACTTTTGCTGCACTACTTGCTATCATATAGTTTCCCGACTCTATTATCCCATTTTCCTTCCATCCACTCGAAATAAACTTTTTAACATTCCATGTTGCCAGCATTGTACACTTTTTTGCTTCTGGAGTCGTTTACGCTCTTTTTTTAAATAATAGTGTGTTCTCATTGTTCTTATCATTGCGGTCTGTCATCTTTTTTCCCGTCCGGTTTCTTTTATTAGTTGTTTGTTCTCCTTGCTGTATTAGTGATAGTTCTCATTTGTTTCCTGAACTCTTCATCTTCTGTATTTCCTGGCGGTCTCGTATTCAAAGTCTTTGCTTTTGAAGCCTTATCTCCTTCGTAAGTCTTTGTACCTGCTGTGTTCGCCTGTATTTCAGCTAGCGTAGAGCCCTTCACCTTTACTATGAGTTTATTGTACTTTATTTGTACTTTGTGTCCTTTTTCACGGGCTTGCTTCGCGAAAGGGTAAGATTCTAGCGCTGCTCTTGTATTTTCTTTAGGTAGTCCTCTAAAATCTCTCCCTTTAAAGTTCTTAGTGGCTCTTAAAATCTCCATTTTCTTGCTCCAATCTGACAATTTCACTAATACCAGACTGATCTTCTGTCCCTTCTGGTATTTTCCTAGCCTCATTACCTCTCCCCCTTTTTTCATATCCTTTTGATTTAGACCCATTTTCTTAAACACTTCACCTACTTTCCCTTTCTCTGCTTCCCCCGTCTCCTCTTCAGAGTCTACTACCCCTTGTACTACTATGTTTTTCCTTCTAATTTCTCTTTCTAGACTTTCTATCCTTCTGTCCTGCTTTTCCGCCTCCTTTCTTAATTCCAGGTTTTCTTTTTTTCAAAGTTCCTAATTCTTTTGCATTATTATCCATCTTTTCGTTCAAGCCATTCATTTGCGTCTTCATGTCTTCTGTGTTGTAATTCCGCTTAACATTGCTAACATTTTTTCTGTATCATTCATTTTTACGTATTTCCAGTTGCACTGTTCCTTTACTATCGGCGACACATATATGTATGTATGTATGGCTTAACGCCCCATGGAGAGGTAGTACCGCTTCTGGTGAAGCTTTCTAGATCGATTCTGGGTAGTTCAGTTCCCGTCCAGTCCGTTCCCAACTTCTTTACATATCCTACTCCATAATTTCCTATCTTCGACTAATTCCTCTACGTTTTCAATTCCTGTTGCTCTTAGATCCTTTTTCACTTCGTCTTTGGTCTGCCTTTCCTTCTTTTTGCTCCTGGTGTCCACTTCGTTATTAATTTCGTCATTTCCTGGTTGTTTGACTTCAGTACGTGTCCTAACCATTTCGCTCCCTGCTGCTTTATTTTCTTCACAATGTCTTCCTCTATTTCTTGTATTAGCTCTTGGTTTGTTCTTATTCTATATTCATTTTCCGAAATTTTTACTGCTCCAAATATAACTCTTAGGATTCTTCGCTCCATTACTCTTAAACTTTCTTCTTTATTTTTTGCCATTGTCATCGTCTCTGCTCCACACATTAGTATTGGCCTTATTAGTGTTTTGTAAATTCTTAGTTTGGTTTTCTAATTTTGCTCCTTAGTAGTTTCTTATTAGCATAGAAAGCTCGGTTTGCACATAACCTCTTGTCTTTTATTTCTATTCCTCTGTCCCCATCGCTGGAAATCATAACAACCAGGTACTTAAATTTATCTACCTCTTCATATTCCTGGTTACATAATTTAACCTTTCCTCTCTGCATCTCCTTTCCCACTCTCATTATATTTGTTTTATTTTAAGGCCAATATTTTGCCCTTCCATTATTATTTCTTCCAACATCTTAGCAAGTATGTCACGGCTTTTTGTTATAATTACTATGTCGTCCGCGTATGCTATTATTGGCCCCTCATCTTGATCTTATTGTTCCCTTGTTTATTTTTTTGGTGATGTGTTCTAGTGCTAAATTGAAGAGTGTTGCTGACAGGGCATCACCTTGCCTGACTTTTTCATTTGTTGTGTATTCCTCTGTGTCTCCTTTCTGCGTTCTTATGCTGACTTTCGTTGTTTTCAGTGTCATCTTTATAAGTCTCCTTAATTTTACTGATATACCCAGTTCTTTCATGGCTGACATGAGTTTATTTCTGTTCAGAGAATCAAAAGCTTGCTCGAAGCCAATAAATAATATTTCGATTTCTATCTTATATTCTTGCGTCTTCTCCATGCTTTGTTTCAGTATATGTATTGCATCCACTGTCGATTTTCCTTCTACAAAACCAAATTGATATTGTCCTAATGTATTTTTTGTCGCATCTCTTAGTCTTTTGTGTATTAATGTAGTAAGTATCTTATAGGTCCTGTTTAGTAGTGTAATTCATCGGTAGTTCCTACATTCCTGCTGGTCACCTTTCTTATATATAGTTATTATTTGACCCACTTCGAAGTCCTTTGTCATCTCTTCTGCCCATATTCTTTGTATTAGTCTAAATAAATTTTCCTGTAGTGTGTCTCCTCCATGTTTTATTATCTCTATATTTATTTCATCTTTACTTGGTGCCTTTGCGTTGCGGCTGCTGTTTATGATTTGTTTCACCTCTTCTAGCGTAGGTTCCTTTATCATGACTTCATCTGTTTCTTCTTCTTCTTCTTCTTCTTCTTTGCTTGTTACTTCTTCCTGTTTTTGATTTGTATTTAGTAACTCTTTAAAGTGGTCCCCCCATACGTCTTTATATTCTTTCTCTTCTTCTGTTACCTTGCCTTGTTTGTTTTTTATTCCTGTTAGTCTGCGCTTATACACTTTGTTTTGCTCGTTGATCCTCTTGTAGATTTTGTTCGTATTTGCTTTCTTACTCTCTTCTTCTACTTAACGTATCTTCTCTTCTATTCATTCTCTTTTAGTTTTTCTTATTATTTTATTGCACTCACGTTTATTGTTCTTCTGTATTGTCTTAACCATTTTAGTCTCGTTTCCACTTTAACTTCGTGCGCTCTTTTACATGACTCATTGAACTCATTCCTTCCTTTTCTTTTTTCTTTCCTTTCCTATTATTTTTCCCGCAGCTTTGCTTATTGATTCTTTCACGTTACTCCATTTTTCTCCTATTGATCCGTTATTTGTTTTATTTTTAGATTTTTTCCCAGTTCTTCTTCATATCGCTTCTTTAGTTTTCCTCTTTTAGTCTTGCCATATTCCATTTCTCTTTTATTACTTCCTGTGTCGCTGCTTTGTTTTTGTTTCATTGCTGCGGTTACCATGTAGTGATCAGTGTCAGCGCATGCTCCTTTATATGTTCTTAAGTCGTTTATTGATGATTGCCGTCTTTTTACTATTAATACGTGATCTATCTGCGATTGCGTCTTCTTGTCTGGCGACGTCCATGTTACTTTGTGTATTTTCGGGTGCTTGAATTTGGTACTACTTATGACCATGTTCATTTCGGTTGCTAGGTAGCATAATCTAGGTCCTTGCCATTTGTTTTATCGTGTATTGTGTGTTTGCCTGTAACTTGTTTTATGATGCTCTCTTTTCCTCTCTGTGCATTGAAGTCTCCCAATACAATTATTAGATCTTTTTTTGGTATTTTTTAATTTCTTCTAGTTTCTCGTAAAATTTTTCTTTTTCCTCTGTCTTCTCTGCTTTTGTAGGAGCATATGCATTTATGATTGACATTTTGTTCGGCTTTGTTTCTACTCTTATGTATGCCATTTCATCTATTACTTTGACTTACGTAGTCCCTGTCCTCATTTCTCCAAATATCATAAATCCTACACCGTGTCTTCCGTGTTTTTCGGCGCCTGAGCATATCATCGTGTAATCTTTTTTAATGTAATCTTCCTTTACCTCCCCATCTTATCTCCTACAAAGCCGCTATCTCTATCTTGTACATTTTAAATTCAGCCCCTACTTTTTCCATCTTCCCTGTTGTCAACAGTGTTCTAACATTCCATGTGCTTATTTTGATTTTCTCCTTGTTTGTTTTCTTTTCTTTACCTATTTACTTTCCAATTTTCCTTTTTGTATTCTTAATCTTTTCATAGATTTTGTCGTTGCCCTTATCCGTTCCTTCATCTTGTTCGCTTCTTAGTTTTTTGAATTGACTTTAGTAGTTTTACGCATTCGTCGTTGAAATTCCTCGTTTTCCACATATCTATCTCCTCCTATGTTCTCCTTTCCTTGATTGTCTTCTGCGTTCTTGCCACTTTCACTATCTTTAGTTTTTGTTTCTGCCGAGCATCTTTCTTTAGTATGTGGTGCTAGTAAGCTTTGTGTCCAATATCTGTTCTTTTTTGGATCCGCTCCTTTATTAGACTTTTCTTTTTTGGTGGTTTCGTTCTCCCCATCTGGAGATCTTCCCCTTTTTCATCTGTTTATATCCTTCATTATTTGCTAAGTCTTATTCTTGCTCGTTCTCCTCAATCTCTCTCTCTCTCTCTCTCTCTGCTTCTTCCTTCAGCTCTTCTATTTTCCATCCCTCTCCATCTATAAATACATTGTCATTTATTATGTTATCCTTCTTTCTGGCCTCTATCAGGCGACACATATAAACTTTACTTTAATACTGCCCTGCACCATGTTTCAATTTCTAAATTGACAGCTGTTTATTTCCCGATTTCTAAATTCGCTTTCCTCAACTTGTAACTAGTCCTACCTTACTTTTAACTGTTGACACTTGATCCGCCACCCCATAATTAAACACTTTCACTTCTTTTATGGTTTATTTACGCCTTTAAACACCTTTTATAGGCTTTTATTTTACGTACTTCACTCCCGTGTTTACCTTGACCGTTAGCCAGGACCGGACTCCTTCCCTTTATTTACAATTTACATATTCTGCTGTTAATTGGTTGGAATTTTATGATAGCCTTCTTTAGTCTGCTGCTTATTGTTGTCTCTTGTTTCTTTCTGCGTGTTCATTCTTATCGATGGTGTCTTTACCGCCCCACCTAATTTCTCATAGGAGTGTTCTGTCCATTTTATACTTAGTTAGTTCTTCCGCGACTTTTAGTATCTTTCCAGCTTGGGCATTTCACATTCCAATATTAATGTCCATTTTGTAACATTCATCTTTTTCTGTTGAATAACTACAGCAGTCATTAAGTATTCAATTCATTCAATGACTCCTGAAGACGGAGATGATGCGGGATTTACCACTTACCATTTATTGAACTGTGGAGCACTGCTTAGCACCCAGAAGATTAATATTTTTGAACTGCATTTTCTTTTTAAACACTCATGATTTAAAAATGAGTTTCATTGTCAATAAATCCATTGATGATCCAGTGAACATACATCTTGTTGAATTTTAGTTTTTGAGGAACTGAAAATGGTTCTACCTTATGTCACATGGTTGTCATTGTCACCTCTTCCTAAACAAAAGTAATGTAAAAAACTAATTTACTACCATGTAGTGTGTAATTCTCATATCCATATAACATTAAAATTGCAAAGGGTGATTCATTCTCTCCCTATTATTTTGCTACTGATAGAGTGATTCGATTTTTTGTTATTTTTTAAGGTCGTGTCTTGCAATATCAACTTTGCAACGAGCTCGGTCTATTCATAACCTCGTCTTCCACGCCGGATATATTTGGGACGAAATTTCCGCTAGAATACCGAGCTCTAGAATGCCAATATGCTTTCGGAGAACAATATGACGTCCCCTTTCTGACCAACGCCGTCAAAACGACGAACTTGCTGTATGGTGGCGTAGACATGGTGTCAAGCAACATATTGTTTGTAGAAGGAAGTCAAGATCCGTGGTTGAGTACACAGTACTCGAAGAAATTCAAGACAAACATGCCCTTAATCATGATACAAAGTAATCTGCGGTAGTAGAAGTATAAGGAATGGCTTTTGTTAATTGTTATTTTGTTTTCAGATACCAGCCATTGCGCAGATCTCTATCCTGCAACAGAAAACGATTCAGCCGAACTGAAAGCGGCTAGATCTGAGATTGCGTCCACAATAAGTAACTGGCTAAATTCTGAACATTGATGATAATAGCAAAAATAAAGTTATTTGACAATGTTTTATGATTTTTTATGCTAGCTATCATTCTACAGATGTCCAAAAATTTTAAAGCTACTGCTGTGATGACTGCAGAATAAGCTAGTAGTTGTCAATTTACTTTAACTTAAAAATAAAAAATTATGATTTTTTTGGTAAATGTTGTGCTATATCTCATCAAAAGTCTTATACATGCACAAAGAAATTTCTCTGATGATTTTCCTTTCTGTAATAAAACTCTGAAAGAGGTAAGATGTAAGAGTAACCTATAGAGTCACAAGATCTGTATTCGAGGTAATGGTTATCCATCAAACCACAGCTTTAAACGTCTGTTCAAAATATTGAATCTTGAAGTATGCGCTATTGGAATATTTAGTTTGGGATTCTTTGATCATTTTTGTGATTGAATTGTGGTCACTCTATCGAGTTCTCTGACAGTTGATGTAAATCTCAAGCGACCTCTAGCTTTGAAAGACTACTAGTCTAACTAGTTATGTGTTCGTATTTTGAGCCGTAGAATTTGCACGTTTGCCTGCCATTAAAACAGATAATAATATTGAATATCGCAAGTGTTACTGAAACAATATTCTTTTTTAATAAGAAACACTGTGATCATACGTGTACCAGTTTATATGTTGGTTTGTAAATTAGAAGAGCGGATATTGCCTTACAACATGGTAAGTTGTAAAGCATCTCTAGATAGTTTTATTTATTATCCTATGTGGGTGTTTCTTAACTCTGTTTTGTAGTCTGTGTATATCACAAACAGGAGCAGGCTTAGGGTGTTTTCTTGTTTGATACCCCTTTCCATTTGAAATTCTTCCGATATTTGGTTATTTAATCTTGTCTTTACGTTGTTATTTATGTTTCTAATGACCCCCCCCCCGTAGATTTAGGCTTACTTTTAATTCTTCTAACGTTTTCCAGATGTATTTGTGGTTTACTTGGTCGAAAACTCCTTTTAGGTCTAGGAAAAGTATGTAAATATATTTTGTTCTTTTCTAGCTTTTCGATGAGTACTGTATATATATATAATCTTGTGTTAGTCTTTCTGGTCTAAATGCCGTTTGTTCTTCTTTTAATTTGTTTTCTGTTTCATTTCTTAATATTTTTTCAACTATTCTTTGTATATTTTTAGCGCCACTGACGATAAGCATATAGCCCTATAGTTATCTCTGTTTGTGGTGTCTCCCTTTTTATGTATAAGTATTATAATGTCCTTTTCCAAGTCTTTCGGTATTTGTTCTGTATTCCATGCTTGTTATACTATATTTTTCATCCATTTAGTTATGGTTGGACCGCCTTTTTTCAACCTTTTTGGTCCTATATTATTTCCTCCCGCTGCCTTACCATTTTTTTTTTCTTTAGGGCTTTTTTATATCTTCTTCTGTTATTTCTTCCTCATTGCCTTGAATATCATCTTTTTCTGAGGCTGTCGTTTTTCTCCTCTCCGTATTTCTGTTTCTTCATCTTTATTTTTGGCTGTATAGTAATATTTCCATGTTTTCAGTATTTCTTCCGTTCTTGTTTGTAATATCCCTGTCTCGTCCCTAATATTTCGCATTTTTGATGCTAAATTTTCGGAGGGTAAGGGGTGGCGCCAACATCCAGTCACCCAAATGTTAACCCCACCTGCACGTGGTACCCTCTGCTAGAAAACGAACGGGGCTCTGACGACCCAGCATCGGGGGGTATAACCTGATACCAGTTGTCCCGAGGTAACGGGGCCCTCGTCATCGGGCTAATCACCCATACGAGGTATACAGATTCAGAGAAACACAGAAAGCCTCGGACATGGACGGAAAGATGGAAAACGACCTAAGCGTGCACAAAGGACAAGAATTGGAATATGGAACGTGACAGGACTAAATGGGAAAGAGATAGAGTTAGTTGAAGAAATGGAGAGATATAAAGTTAAAATCCTAGGACTTTCAGAAATCAAAAAGAAAGGAATCAAAGAACAAACACTTGAAAAAGGATACAAATTGTTCTACTCTGGAGTTCAGTTAGGAACAAGAGCAAAGGAGGGAGTAGGAGTGATAATTAGCGAAGACCTAACCGGAAAGGTGATAGGATGGGAAGGTATCAGTTCAAGAATAATGACAATAGCTAGAAGAAAGAACTACATTCATACAGATTTATGCACCAACAGAAAATGACAACATACTGGAAAAAGAAGAGTTCTACACAAGCCTACAACAAGTGCTCGACAAAGCTAGAGACAGAAGCAGACACACATTTATACTTGGAGACTGGAACGCCAGAGTGGGAAAGAACCCAGACAAAGGACATGGAGTTCTAGGAAGATACTGTACAGACAGAGTGTTAAACGGCAATGGCAATAGGATGATTGACTTCTGCATAAGTAACGAAATGCTAATAGGAAATAGTTTCTTCAATCACAAACTAATACATAAAATAACTTTCACTGCAGAAAACAGAGAGGCTAAAAGTGAAATAGACTACTTCACATACACAAAGGGAGCAAAGTACGCAGTATTAGACGTGAAGGTCATCCGAGGGGCAGAAATCCACTCTAATCACAAACTAGTAATAGCGGACACGAGATTCTATGTAAGAAAGGAAGTAGCGAAGAAAGGCTACGAGAAAATAAAAATAACTGAACTAAGAAAGCCCGAGAAAAAAACAGAATACGCACAAGAAGTAGAGCGCAGATTACTAGAACACGAACAACAAGAGCACCATCAGGAGGTAGAATGGAACGTGGAAGAGAGATGGACAAGACTTAAGGAAGTAATACCTGAGACAGCAACAACAATCTGTGGGAAAAGCAAAATATCACCTCGATACCAACGCACGAAATGGTGGAATGAGGAAGTAAAAAGGATAGTAATGGAAAAGAAAACAGCTTGGAAGAGATACCTACAGACCAAGAGAGAAGAAGACAGGCAACATTATATAACAAGGAGAAATGAGGCAAAAGAGGTAGTGAAGAGGGCCAAAGAGGAAGCTTGGGAAGAGTTTGGTAGAGAGATGGAGCAGAAATTCAAAGACAACAAAAACAACAAAAAGGACTTCTGGAAAACAGTTAAAGGGCTAAGGGGAATGCACAAACAAAAGGTGTGGAGCATTAGGAACGAAGAAGGAGAAGTCGTTACAGAACTGCCACAAATATTAGAAACATGGAAGAGACATCACAGCACAAAATTCAAAGCACCAAACATACAAGAACAATACAACCCCATCAGAGTAGAACAAGAAGAACAAGAAGAGACAGAAAACGAAACAATAACTTTGGAAGAAACAGAAGAAGTAATAGCACACATGAAAGTGTGAAAATCTGCAAGAAAAGACGGAATAAGCCCTGAACTAATCAAATACGGAGGGGAGTGTATAAAGAAATGGACACACAAGATATGCCAGCAAGTATACGAAGGAGAAGGAATACCGAGGGATTGGGAAGAAAACATAATAGTACCAATCCACAAAAAAGGTAACACAAACGACTGTGGAAACTGCAGAGCAATATGCCTGGCATCCTGCGTACAAAAGATCTACACCAGGATACTAGAAAAAAAGATAAGGCATCACATAGAAGACGAGCTATTAGAAGAACAAGCTGCATACAGAAAAGGCAGACAGACTCAAGACCACATATTTACGCTTCGCACAGTAATAGAAAAGACACTTGAAGGAAACAAAGAGCTACACCTGGCATTCATAGACCTCCTAGCAGCCTTCGACACGATACCAAGAGCAACCCTGTGGAATTCAATGGAAAGAATTGACGTCCCGAGAAAACTTGTAGAAGCCACAAAACGACTATACGGAAGAACGAAAGGAATAGTAAGAATACAAGGACAAGAATCGGGGAAATTCTTGATGGAGAGGGGATAAAACAGGAGACTCCTCAGTCCACTACTATTCATTACCATGATGAATGAAATAGTTAAGAACAGCAGGAACCCAAACCTGAACACTAAACTAGGACACTGGAACATGGGGGCAATCAATATACAAAGCCTCGTCTTCGCAGATGATATACTACTCATAGCCGATAGCCAAAGGAAACTACAACAAGCAATAAATAATTGGAACAACGAAATTAAAATAAAAGGAATGACAATAAATGCGAAGAAAAACAAAATAATGAGAATAAGTAAGAACACAGATGAAGAACAAAGAAACCTGAACGTAAGATGTGAAGGAGAGCAATTGGAACAAGTGGAGAGCTATGAGTACCTTGGAGTAATAATAAGCCAAGATGGAACAGTAACAGATGAATTAAGGAACCGGACCTCCAAGGCGACTAGAGTATACTATCAGATCAACTCAACATTAATCAACAAGATAGAGCTGAGCAAAGAGACTAAGCTCCACCTGTATAAAACAACATACTTACCTACATTAACATACGGAATAGAAAGCATACCGCTACAAGACAAGAGCAAAAGTAAATTAACGGCTGCGGAAATGAAGTACCTGCGACGTATAGTCGGAAGAACAAAGAGGGACAGAGTGAGGAACATCACAACAAGAGAGGAGTTAGACCTAGAACCGCTAGTGGAAACGCTACAGAAAAGACAACTAATGTGGTTTGGGCACGTGACACGAATGGGCGAAGAAAGGCTGCCAAGAAGGGTATTAGAGGCAAGAAGAGAAGGAAAAAGAGGAAGAGGAAGGCCAAGGCAAACATGGATGGAAACTATCAGGAAGGAAGTGGAAAGGAGGGGGAAAAGCATGGCAGAAGCTAAACAAATCGCTAGGGAAAGGAAGAGATTTCGAAAATGGATATACCTTAGGATATAAGGGATGGACAAAGAAGAAGAAGAAGATGCTAAATTTTCCTTTAAGTGCTTAACTATATTCCAAAACTATTTTTGGTTTTCTATGTAATTGTCTTTTTACGAAATTCCTCCCAAGTGTATTTCTTTGCTTATTTTACCGCTTCCTTTGCTTCGTTTCGTTTTCCTAGGTATTCTTTTTTGTTTCGTTCATTTTTATTTATTATATATTTCTTCCTAGCATATTTTTTAGTTTTAACTTTGTTCTTCACTTCTTTATTCCACCATTTTGTTCATTTATGTGGGTCTTGTTTTATTTATTTTTCTCCACAATATCCTTTGCTTTATTTAGAGTCCATTGATTTTCTTCCAGTTTGATCTTTGTATAGCTCTTTGTTCGTTCTTTAAGTTGTTTCCTAATGTTCGGGTCAGCAATCACCAGTCTGTGTTTCGTATTTAACTTCGCCCCTCATATTACCTCGATATTGCATATCTCATATTTCTCGTGTACGTGATGTAATCTATCATACTTTTGCTTCCTAGTTCTTCTGCTTCGTATGTTATTTTATGTATTGGTTTGTGTTTAAACCGTGTGTTTTCTATCAACAGTTGGTTTGTTATGCAGCAATCTAGCATTCTTTTTTCCATTGTTTCGTGTCCTTGCTCTATGTTATTTCCTATATGAGCGTTTTAATCCCCCATAATAACTATGTGCTTATTGTTGTTTTGTATTTTCTCTATGGATAATTGCAAGTCTTTATAGAAAGTTTCTTTATCTTGTATAGCGGAATTTTCCGTAGGCGCGTATATTTGAATTATTTCAACCTTCTCTCGAAGTTGTATGTTGTTTATTGTTATAAATCAGGAGTTTACATTTGGTTACTTTTAGTTTTATCTCTTTGCTGAGGAGTATTCCTACACCTTCTTTTGTTCTATTTCCGACTGGTGTGCCCACATATTTAAGAGTGTACCCTTTGCCCATGTTTTTGAAGGCATTTTCTTTCTTTTTAATTTTTGAGATTCCTAGTATTTGAATCTTGTATTTTTCAATTTTGTTTATAATCTCGCATTCTTTCCCTGTCAGAGATGTGATGTTCCACGTCCAAACCTTGTCCTATTTCTTTCCTGGCGTCTTGTGCTGACCGTCCGGTTCCGAGGCTCATAGTGTTTCTCTGAATCATTTTACAATGCGCGGGTGATTAGCCCAGCCGCATCGGCCCCGTTACCTCGGGATAACTGGGTTACTAGAGCCCCGCCTGTTATCTGGCAGGCTAGTTGCTACTCGTGCAGACGGGGTTGGTCTTTGGGTCCTAGTTTTTGGTGGACCTTTAAAATAATATTGCAACGATAACTTTTCTTTATTCTCGATGACCACCTGCAATAAATCTTCTTAGACTTACATCATCATCCACTAGCATATTATTGATCTTTCTAAAGATAATACAAAGCTTTTCAAGCGAATCTCACGATCTGACATCAAACTACTTGACGATACACTATTTGGGAGGCTTATACAATTAATCTGTCTCCGTCTTCTCATCTACCTGGCTGCTTAGTGAGAAGACCCTAAAAAGGCAATATAATATCCATTCTTTTACTTATTGTTGAGCTGACACAATGTGTGACAGTAATCTAATGTGCTGTTGCCAGGTCGGGCCTCGGGCGGTGGTAAATCGGGCGTCGGGACGCTAAGACCGGCAACGTGTGTGGCACGGAAGGCTAAAAAAAGAAACGTTGGCTCCAACGTGTGATTAGTCTAATATATATTTACAAACCTTACAGAACTTAACCTACCTTAAGCTAACTTGTTAACCCCAACTAACTTAACCTACTTAGCTAATGTACAAAAACTTAACCTACGACTTAAATTACGTGCTGAAACGGGCTGCGAGCTGGTGGCAGCCGGCCGGGCGGCTAGTGGAAGGGCCGAGCAGCGGAGCCGGGTATCAGGCTGGGCAGCGAGCATCAGGGCGAAACCGAGCAGCGAGCAGTAAGGCCGGGCAGCGAGCGGTAGGGCCGGACAGCAGGGCCGGTGGAGGAGCCAGGTAGCGAGCAGCAGGGCCGGTAGCGGAGCCGGGCACCAGGGCGCAAAAATAACCAAAAGGGACTCACCTAGACTCTTGATGATTTCTTCTTGAAGGGCTGGAGACTGAGACCGACTGCTTCGGTGGCTCAAGTTTTAAGGGCTCAGCGCGCTCTGAGCCGGTAGGGGGATGCGGGGCTGGTCCAGGATTGGTACACGCTGGAGGCACCTTTACGCTGGTTGGTAAATGCCGTGGCGGCTATGGTTGGCGGCGTTCGAGCCGATTCGGAACAGCTTGGCACGACACGGCGCGGTGGGGCAAGGGCCCCGGGGCTGCGCCAGAGCCAGGTAACAATGCCAACATTTATAATCCTTTCGCCTTCTATTGGTTTTATTGTTTAAACATGCGCAAATTTTATTCAAATGAAGTGTGAGCATCATAAAAATAACACAGTCAACGAATGGTGCAAGCGATATTGGCAGTCGCCTACACAATCTCTATTGATCTACATACTTAACGACCACCTTCAAAACATGTTATCCGACAAAAGGCAATTTCATCCATATGAAATTTACTATTAATTTTTCCAGTGCGCTCATAGCAAAACTGTTTAATGTTAAGTATAAGACATGGTACTTCAGACAAGCGTTGTAACTAGGAAATGTGCTCATTACTAAGAAAAATCATAACGACGGGCGCGAGTTTGGTTGCGTTAACAACAGGGACTGCCTAAAATGGTCTCGTTGGGTAACGAACGCACCTTCTGACTTTTTCTTGGTTGCTCCATCACCTGACCTTTTCAGGGTGATGGTAAAAACCATCTCTCTAGAGAGCAATAGGCAGTTGGAAACTTATTAAATATTCTGAAATAACTTTATTTTTGATATTATCATCAATGTTCAGAATTAAGCCAAGTACTTATTATAGACGCAATCTCAAATCTAGCTGCTTTCAGTGCAGGTGAATCTTTTTCTGTTGCAGGATAGAAATCTTCACAATGGGTGGTATCTGAAAAACAAATCAACAATTAACAAAAGCCATTCTTTATAATATGTGTGTGCAGCGGCTTACCATTGATCATGATTTCCAATATATTTGTCCTGAATTTCTCTTTGTACCCCACAATCATCCACGGATCTTGCTTTCCTTCCACAAACAATATGTTGGTTGATTCCAAGTATACGCCACCATACAGCGAGTTTGTCGTTTTGACAGCGTTGGCCAGAAAGTGGACGTCATATTGTTCTCCGAACGCATATTGGCATTCTAGAGCTCGGTATTTTATTGGAAATTTGTTGTGAAAGATGTTCAGTTCGGCAATCGAAGTTATGAAGACACCGATCTCGTTGCATATTTGGTACTGCCAAGCACGACCTTAAAGAATTGCAAAAAAATGATTCGTGTCATTAATAGCAATATAATAGGAAGCGTGTGAAAATGACCCTTTGTAATGTTAATGTGGGCTCATGGTGTTCATATTGTTTATTTTTAAATACATATAATATTTGAATTTTAATTATAAACAAAAACATAAACAGAGAGTATTTTGATGATAAATAAATTCACAAAGACATACGTACCGTAGGTATAAGTTGACTTCTCGACAGGCCAGCTCGTGTTTCTCAGCGCGTTTACTTTATTTTCGAATAAATAATCTAAACATTTATTGTCCTTATTTAAGTATCTTATAGCGGCACCAAGACCATCTAATGCAGTACCAGCTGTAATTACGTGATCACATACTGATTTTATGTTATAGAACTCGAGCTTATAGGCAGTATCATACTGCGCCGCTTGGGCAATTGCATACGCTATGTTGTAATACAAAGTGGACATGTCTCTCGAATTGTTCACAGACTTTTCTAACGGGCTACATAAGTTAAACTTTACATCAACAACACGTCGCTCTTTTTCCGTTTCTACATGCTTAAGCAACTGAGAACAGCCATCACGTAATATGTTTGCGCATTTTCCATTGTTTCTGTAATAGTATATTGAAAGACCCAAGTTTACATAATCTGAAACAATGGTGGATGAGACCGCTAGCAGTACTTTCGTCATAAACGTAAATATGCATTGTATTTAACAAATCATGTGTTATTTCACCAAGAAACTTGCACTAACCGAAAGGACACCGTCAGTTATTAATGGACGAAACGTTATGGAAAATATCCATCGACATGTTGGTTAGATGTTCTATACTTATGCTTACCAATCTCCAAACACAGATCAATCGGCGCACTAGAAGATACAGCACCGTATACCAAATGAGGATACTTGACGCGCAACCAAGCAGATAACAAACCGGAGTAAGATGCACCGAAGGCAATCCATTTTACATCACTCGATAGGTTGTACTTCTCCCTCATGTCAACTATAAATGTGGCCAAGTCAGCAAGGGCTTGGTGGGTAGTCAAGTACTTCAAATTCGGCAAGCTCAAATCTCTGATGGTAAAAAAATTGAGCCAATTTCAAAATTTCTGATGAATTAATCAAATATGGTTGATGCAGTAGTTCAAGCACTTACTCTACAGATCGGCTCTTTCCGTAGTACCGATGCTCTAACACGAAGCACAGCGCGCCGAACCTCTTTGCGTAATCAATCCAAGAGTATTCCGTTACCATCGGCTTATCAATTTCGAATTCGCCTCCGACGAAGAGAAAAGCCGGTCCGCCGCTTTTGTAAGCTTTGTGGTTGACGAAATATCGCTGCCAAATTGAAATGCGAAATGTGAATGCAACTACTGGTGCTAACGTAGCTATACCTGCTGCCATTTCTGAGGGTTTTGAGGATCGAAGTGGTCCAGTTTCTGCTCAAACCATAATTCTTCGATCTCGTTACTTGGATAGTTCTCCTGTCCAAACACCCACGGCACGTGTAGTGCCAGAACACTCAACAGAAAACGGAGGAGAACCATTTTTGAATTGCTTATTCAAAAACTGCGTTGCTCTTATAGACATATTTTACCGGAAGCGTGATACACGAATAGTCGTAAAATGGCAAAAAAGTGACGTAATTTTTTTTTATGTAGTTCGGGCAGCTGTACTTTGTTTTTATTGTGTAGATATCTGTCATATGTTAGATTTATTCTTTGATTAAAAATGCGCAACTAATACACTTTCAATGCTTGAAGTTGTTACGGGAACAGGTAACTATTTTCTTAGACCATAGTACAAACAGTGAGCCAATACAATGATTAAGCCTACGGCCAATAGAGAATGAGAAAGTATATTGATGGGAAAACATTTATTTCACACATATGCTATTGTTATGTATAAATATAAAGATGCCATGTAGCGCATTAAAAAAAAAGTACAAAAAATATGTTTAGCCAATGTTTCATTCCAATCTTTGGAAGTTTGAAAAGGACAAAGCCCAGTAGTCTCTGACAGGTGGTCTGTTTGCCTCATGATCTCATAATCTACTTACCTATCCAAAACCGAAATGCCCGACATTAAAAGCCTATATGAAGACTACTGGAAAGAAACAACTTAGATGTTATTTTCAATAGGAAGCTCCCTAGAACTGAACCAGTATTCGTCCCAAACCCCCGAAAGGAAAATGTCAAAGTTCTTTTTAATTAATTGCTTTAATCGGTGTCTGACTTAAGTTAGCTGGAAGCTGCGTTTGTTTCATGAGGGCAGACAATGGCGGCCTCTGTCGATTATGTTGCTGGTCTAGTCTTCTTCCTCGGAGGGGATATCTTGTGGGAGTTTTCCCTTTAGTCTTCTATGGATGTTTTGCTGTCCGAGATTGTAGCGTGCTGCGCCAGTGCAGTTGTTCATAGTAGTAACAAAATTCCTGGTGGTCGCGATGATATATGTTTGAACTGGTGACACTCCAAGTTCTTGGTGTAATTGAGCATTGCGGACAAACCAGGGGACATTCACTGCAATTCTCAGTACCTTGTTTTGGTATCTTTGTGGATGTTGTGCTCCAGATTGGAGATGGACAGAGAGCTAAGGGTCGCAGAAGGAATTTGTAAAGAAGGATGGTGCACTCAGGTTTAAGGGGGGTGTTGCGGTTTGTGATGGGGTAGAGTTGTCTGAGTCGTTTATGGCATTGAGCTAATTTCTGATTGATGTGATAACTCCATCTCAGTCTAGTGTCAAGAAACATCCCTAGATATTTAACTGCTAAGTCTATAGGTGTCCATGGTATAACTTGTCCATCTGTAGTAAGAGAGGGGAAATTGGTAAATCTTCTTAATGTGAAGATTTTGCATCGACATTTGCTGGAATTAATTTATTTAAGCCATTTGTAATATTTATCTGTTGCGTTTTGTAATTGTTCGATTGCTATCTCTAGGCCGTTATTTTGCCTAATGATGGTCGTATCATCGGCGTATGTGGCTAATGTCGCAGGTATGTTTGGTGCATTCGAGGTATATATATTAAATAGAAGTGGCCCTAAAATGCTCCCTTAGGGGATTTACGATTTTATGATTTTGGTTTCAGAGATTACACCAATGATCTTAACAGCGAAGGTGCGGTTTTCCAACAAAGAGAAAGTGACCTTGTCAAAGTCCTGGGTGATGTCCAAGAAGACTGCCGTCTTGTAGCACTTATTTTCAAATCCTGCTTCGATATGTTCGCTAATCCGTTGCAATTGATGGCAGATTGAATGGCCTTTTCTGAATCCGAACTGAAAGGTGGGGAGGATGTGGAGTGCATTAGTAATTTTGATTAGGCGTAAGTGTATAACTTTTTCGAAGAACAGCAGTAGGCTGATTGAACGATAGCTTGTAAAGACTTCTTTCATTTTCCCGGTTTTGGGAAACATGAGTATATGTGCGTGTTTCCAGCTTTGTGGGAAATAGTTAATCGCAGGCATGCATTCATCAGGTTGCCAGGTATGAAAGACATTTTCTAGTTAGATGTTGGAGGACAAGGTTGGGAATTAGGTCATGTCCGGGGGTTTTTCGTTTGTGTAGAGTCTTTATTAGCTCCGCTAGTTCGTCTGGGGATGTGGGTTGTTTAAAGTCGGAGCTGATCGAATGGTGTGTTTCAATGTAGTTCGTTATGTAAGTCACTTGGGTGGGGGTACAAGAAATTGTCGGTGTGAAGGTCTGTTCCAGGAGGTGGACAAATGCAGCGGCTTTAGTTTCGTTTGTACAGATGGCATCATTGTTTGGTTTTAGTGTTGGTATCTCTTGTAGGGTTTTTAATATATTTCTAGTGGTTTTCCACATTCCCGGGTCCCTTGGGCCTATATCGGCAATGTGTTTGCGATAACATTGGTATCTGTGATCGTCCAATTCACGTTTTAATTCAAGCGTTAGGTTGTTTAGCTGCCTTTTGCTTCTTCTGGGTTTCTTGTTCGTTGCTAGAGTCTTCGGGTTTGGCTTCGAGATTTGATCAAGTTGAGGATGTGGGGGGAGGAATATTACAGTCGGGTCGAGGATATCTGGGTTTACTTAGGGATGCCTTCTTGGCAGCATCGGTTATCGATGAGATTATGTCGGAGACGGCTGTGTCTATGTCGTTTTGGATAATAAGAGTTTGCATCTTGGGGAGATTGAGGTTCAACATCTCTTGGAAAAGTTCCCAATTTATCGGTCCGTTGGTGAGTTGGGCAGAGGGTAGTTTGGGTTTGGGAGTGCTATCGAAGGAGATTAGTACTGGCAGGTGATCAGAATTTAGCTCAGGGGTGACTCGTTGCACAATTGGCTTAGCGAAGTTTTTTTGAATAACTATATCCAGTATATCTGGTTGATGATCAGCTCTGTATGGGAAGTAAGTGTATTCGTCTGGAGTTAACACTTGGAGACCATATATCGTGGAGAATTATTCGAGTTTTGTGCCTGCTGGGTTTGTTGCTCTGCAGCCCCAGGTTGTGAGTTTACAGTTTAGGTCGCCGATCATCAGTGTTGGTTGTGAGGTGTTGTATAGTGTCTTGACATCATTTTCTTGTAAGAATTTGTTGGGTTGCCTGTGGGCACTGATGATGGTAAGGCTACTTGAATTGTTGAGTTTAACTTGTATTCCTGTGACTTCTGGCGTAGTATGTTGAGAGATGGCAATCGGGTTGTGGGCGTAATTTTGCTTGATGATGATAGCAACTCCGCCAGACCCTATCTGGGCGTTTTTGTCTTTGCGATACACGCGATAACCTGGGATTCTAAAGTTTTCGCCCTCTGTGAGCTGGGTTTCAGAGGTGCAAGCTATGTCTACTTGGTATCTGGCTAAGAAGGCTATGGACGTTGAGCGTTGAGAGCTGATGCCGTTGGCGTTCCAATTGAGGATTTTTGATACGTTGACTGATCTATGTGGATTAGGGTCCATTTAGGAGTATGGTAGGAGAGTGTTGACGAGGAAAGATTTGATTCGGGGGAGATATGATGTAATTAGGTTTATTAATATATTTATGAGATCACTTGAAGCGGCAGGATCTGGTGTTTGCTGAAGTGTTTGGGATATTGCTTAAAATGTTTTGTACGCGTTGAGCATATGTTTGGTTATCTTTTACGTATGCATTGTTGAAGGTGGTTCTATTAAGGGTCCTAATATGTGTGGATTTTTGTTAGAGTTCCTTGTGGTAGCTGCATCCACGATAGCTGGCAGCATGCTCCCCCCCCGCAATTAGCACATGTTGATTTGTAAATGGGCTTTTTATTGGAGCTTTAATGTCTGTCATCAGAGCTTTGTGATTTATGTTATAATCTAGGTAGACTGGCGGGATTTTTATTTTGTTTGTAGTTGTGGTTTCTGTTGTAGTATTTATTTTGTTTCAATAAGGTGTCGGTTGACCATAGGTACCTTTTTTATACGTCATTGGTAGGAGGTGTTAAACTTTTTTTTGCCTTCCGTTTGGGCGCTTGATTTTGCAAGATTGTTTCATTATTAGATGAATTGTTAATTCGTTCCGTGGTTTATAGTTTTAAACGATGGAAATAAAATGTGAATATTTACGTTCTGCGATGCGAGGCTATCTATAAGGTCGAATGTAGAACCGCGATAACAGAGCAGTCGCGTAGCGTCTACACTGCTTCACGGTTTACTCGCTATCCACTTTCATCTTTATGAAGCACGAGCAGGATGAAACCAAAAAATTAATCAAACCTTTGAATTCATAAGATTCCTACTTTGTTAAAAGAACCAAATAAGAGACCTAATGCAATACAACGTAACATTGGTACCAATATTATGACGGACTTAGCCCCCGATATCAAATCAACAAGAATAAAGACTGCTCGTCTTTAATCAGTAGAAACTTGGTTAATGTCGCATTGACTATAGTTGGAAACTTTATGTGTCATGCTGATCTCATACAAGTCATTTTGTGTAAGTTCTCATCAGCTTATTTTGCCGTTTACTTCAAATTTCTCCACTGATTTTTAGTGTAACCTATTGTGCATGCACTGATCCGAAGCTCTGCCGGATCTTACTTTGTAGAATTACCTGGACTGCTTAAGTCTGCCGTTAGTAACATCGTTGAAAGTTACCTTTCTTTGTCCTTCCTGTCCAGCAACGCGAGCACTTTAATTTGGTAGACTCTGGTCTGTAGCTGAGACAAATCACGGAAACCATGGTCAACAACGAAAACTCACCCAGACTTCTCTCGGCGTTTCCGCCAAAGGAGAAGCAGGTGTCAGCCAGATGATGTAGAAATCTGCGAAGTCTGGTGAGTAAGCAGAGTGCAATAAAATTTCCAAAACCAGGTTGGTGATCGTTTCCAGAGTCGTTTTGGAGATCTGCGCTTGCGCGTTGTTTCAAGTAAAACGATTTTAATTTTTCCTTTGCTGGTGTTGGTTTTGGCACAACCTGGACAGTAACAACATTGCAATGTTGTAGCGTCTATTCATCAGTTTGGCTCCCGCAAAACGTACTCTAACAAAAAATTAATCAAGCTTGTTCGGATTTAAGCGGACTGTATCGTATTTTTAATTTCAAAAAAAGAATTTCAATCAAAAGATCACAAGACTGTAATCAGGGGAAATCGAGGAAGAGGAAAGAAGGGTGTGGGCAGAAAAGGGGATAAGTTACTCCAATCTTTGCTGCGGGGCCGATCAGAAGCGTCTTTCCTGATGTGGGTCCTTCAGCTAGTCGTGTCCGAGGTTTATAAACGGACCGAGTTTCTCCGTCTGCAAATATCGACTCCCGTACACGCAATTGGCCTACAACAAACGACCTCTGGGATGTGGAAACATGCCTCTAATCAAACATGCCAGCAACTCTCAGTCAAAATTGCGGAAAATTTAAAGCCGGTCAAATGTTTTCAAAACCATCATGGCTACACCAAAAACGGCCGTAGCAGCTCACCCTTTTAAAGCGACATCGCCGCGGCTATTTCTAAACAAACAAAACGCATACAAAGGGTGTCACAAGACGGTCGACCCTATGAGCTGATTATTTTAAAACTCAAATAAAAGGAATTGGTGATTGGCTCGAACAAAGCTTTTGAAGGCAAGCAGTACTGTTCTGCGGAATTCACGTACATCTTCCAAGCGTTCGACAGAGTGTGGGATACAGGCCTCCTATGCCGATTACAAACAGTCCTCTCTCTGAACTACTTTTTAATCCTGAATTCCTACGTCCTTAATCGGCACTTTCTGATCAAATACGAAACAGACTACGCAAATCTATTTCCAATAAATCCTGGAGTACCTCAAGGTAGTGTCCTCGGACCACTGCTTTATCTTTGTACACTGCCGACTTTGATAAATCATAACAGTAACATTGGCGGATGATACCGCAGTCCTGGTTTTCGATAGGGATCTAACCATAGCCTTATAGAGGTTAAGCAAATGAGTCTAAGCCCATTCACGTAACATTTACCTGCCCTCTGGCACAGATAAATATCCTCTACGAATAGGAAGTCAAGTATTTCGGGTTATACCCGAGAAAAGCCCACGTAGCGTAAACACATCTTTATAAAACCTAAACAGTTGGGACTCACTTTATCCAAGATGTGCTGGTTACTGAGCATTCAACTATGGGACACAACTGCCAACTCCAACATTGGAATCCTAGAACGCGTCCAATCAAAAAGTGTTGTGAAGGATTTTGAACGCGCCTTGGTTTCCAACGAGGCTATCTGTAATGACCTGCAGTGAAAGAAGAAGTCAACCATTACAGTGTCAAATATAATGACAGTCTCAGGGAACTTCTCAACACTTCATCAACGGCCCATATGATTTCTCCAAATCAAAATAGAAGACCTCAAAGATGCATGCTTTCCAGATTCCTTATTTGAATAATAAATAAAATAAATTTTTGGAGGGAAAACGCCTTGCGGATCAGGAGAAATTGCAAGACACCGTTGTGGACTACTTCAAGCAACTTGACAAGCAGCAATACTGTGAAGAGATGTTCAAACTACTGTCACGCTGGGATAAATGTCTCAACGTTTACGGAGATTGTATCGGAAAATAAACAAAAGTATGTAGTTTTTTGTGAAATATTTTCTCTAAATATAAATGTTAACGTAATTTTGGTTTGTATCTTTAATATCGTCTCCCCTCCTCCGTATGCTTACGCATTGCTGTTATTTGGTCATCGAGTGGAAGGTATTTTTAAGCCTGCTTTCAATGTTTCTTCCTCTGATACTATGCATCGTTAATCTCAAAAGAGGATTAAGATTTTAGTGTTCTAAAAATCGCATCTTGCGTGTTCTTCGCATTGACACTTCACAAGAAAACAAGAAATTTAAGTATACTGTGGCTACTAGAATCTTGTGTTCGTAGACGTGATATTTTATGGAATCTATCTGACGTCTTCCAAGTTATCTCACACATATTTCACGTGTTACCTTAATCGTCTTAGCTATCTGGAGATTTTTCTAAATTTTTAAACCTTTAGCGTATGGGTTAAAGCTCACTGACGAAGACAACATATGATCGAGCGGTGCACATCATGCTTTCCTTCCGCGCAGCCGCACTGCTTAAGTACGTGCAGAGACTTAAATAATCCGGAAATTTTCAGATGTTTACCCGATGGTTCTTGTAGACTCCAGAACAGGCCCTGAATTGCCTAAATATCACGCAGTGAAGCAGTTACGAAAAGTCAAAACCCGGAGTGAAACGAATGTGCTACTGTGACATAAATTGTGTCATTCAGTTGTACATCATACAGCTATACGCACCAGAAGAAAATGCCCAGGCGAAAGAGAAAAAACTTTTATGAATAATTATAAGACACATTCCACTAAGATAGAGGACTGGAATGTACAAATTGGGAATGGCCCAAGAAAGGGAATTGGTTGTATTGGACTAGACGGAAGAGACAAAGAAAAAGTAATAAACAATAATGGCAAAGAAATGCTGGACTTCTATCGAAATAATGACCTGCTTATAGGATACGCTCTTCTACTAACCTACGGAAGGGCGGAAGGTAGGAAAGTAAAAACCATAATCTATTTTATGGTTTACACACAAGAAGCCAAAAAATTTATCATTGAGGTAAAAGTAGAGGGAGAAGCAGAACTAGGAACAGAGCACAAACTGGTGATAATGAAGACTAACATAAAGAAAGCATACAAAAACGCACAATTTTAAAGACGTAATCAAATATACAGTAAAAAAATAAGTGGACAAAAGTGACTGATACAAAGCATAAGAAGACGCCTTGGTAGAACGAAAAAGAATCAGTAAGAAGGAAAAAAGTGGCATGGGAAAGGTACATCAAAACAAAAGTGGAATAGGATAGAGAAGAATATAACAAGAGAGGAAATAAAGTTAAAAAGGAGTAAAGGAGGCTAAGGCCAAAAACTGGGAAGAACTTGACAAAGAATTAGAAGAAGCCATCAAAATTACAGAGCAGGAAATTCTGGCACAGTATCAGAAGAATCCCAGAATAAATAAAAAATTAGTTAGTAACATTAAAAATAAACATGGTGAAATAACAAAAGAAGGCGAAAAATTCTAGAAGCATAGGCAGAATACTATAGGGAAAAATTCAACACGAACACAGAGCATCAAAGGGCTGAAGGAATAGAAGAAACGGACGATTTAGAATAGTAAAGAGACGAGGAGGTAGGAGGTACAAATATAACTAGGGAGAAAGTCTACAAAGCATTAGTAGATTAAAAATAGGAGCGAAAACGGAGGAGATGCTGAAATGGTAAAGTGGGGGGGGAGGGTCGATAAGGCTACCACATGGTTGTGGAGCAAAGCTTGGTAGTAACAACAAATGCTAAATAACTGGAAAAGAAACATTATAGTCACGATATATAAAAAGGGGGAACAGACAGATTGTAATAACTACAGACCCATATGCCTCTCTACAGTGTGTTTCAAAGTATATACAATAATAATAGAAATAGAAAGATGACTTGGGAACGAAGTAGAAGAAAGAATAGAAGATGAGCAGGTAGCTTTTAGATTCACAGAGACACACTAATGATAATATAAGTATATTTAGAAACCTAACAGAGAGAGAGAGAGAGAGCAAAGGGAACAGGCAAGCAACTGTACATGATTTTCATAGACCTAAGAGCAGCCTTCGATAATATAGAGAGGAACATATTATGGAACTACCAAAACAAATCAAAAGTTACAGAGTAGTGATAAGTGTCTACGAAAAGGTATACGGAGTAACTCAAATAGAGGGGAAAAGACCAAATTCATTCGAGATGAAAAAAGCCTACTGCTTTTCATTATTGTGATGTATAAGCTGCTGAAAAAGCACCAAAGACTAGTGTAGAATACAAAAACGATAACCCAATGCAAATAGACAACTTGTTGTATGCGGATAATATAGTATTAATAGCAGATACACTCAATAAGGCATAGAAAAGTTAATGGATATATAGACATCAGAGATCTAAACACTGAAAATGGAGATAAACACAAATAAAACAAAAGTTATGATAATAAGTTGACCATGTGAAGAAAAAGGTGTAATAAAGATAACATGTAATGAAAATGGGATAGAACGAGTACCAATTTTTACCTAGCTCGAAACCATAATAATGAAAGACGGAAAAATAGATGCGGATATAGCAAACCAGAACTTAAAACGAAAACAAAACCAGACGTATGCAATACAATTGTAACCCCAACTCTATTACACTGAGTGATTCAAAAGAAACACGAAGAAGGACTAACATCAGCGGAAATTACGCACCTTAAAGCAATAGCAGGGAAAACTGGATAGGATCAGAAATTAAAAATTCAGGGAAGAATTAGAGCAGAAGGCAATAACAAATATAGCAGACTTAAGGCAATTGAAATGGTTTGGACACATTTGCAGAGTTGACGAAGACAGACTGGTAAAGAAACTGCTACAAGCAAGAGGGGTGGAAGACTTAGGAAAAGCTGGTGGGACAAAATCGTTGATGATGGAGAGAGGCAGGACTATGAAGAAAGGTACAAAGAGATTTCCGAAGAAAAAAAGGCAGCTAAGGCAAGTACTTCTTATTTAGCTGGACTCCTAGTTGCTTTCTCTTCTACCAAATATGAGCCTTCCAGTTCAGTCGTCTATTAAGGTGGAATTCTAAATGTCTTACATATTCGGCTATGGTATTTGCTTGCTGTTTAGTATTACTAGTGGATAGCTGTCTCTTTTTATAACAGTGTCTTCCGCAATTATAGCGTGTTCTGATATAGGTAGATATAAAATGGGACTCATAACACTACCATGGGGAACACCAAATGCGTTGGGAAATAGTTCTGTAACATTCCCGTTGTTTGATCCGAAAGTGTCTTTCACTGAGGTTGTTTGCGCCAATCTCCTATTACTTTTATTTGGAATTTAAATTAGGGCCGGTCGTCTTCTGGCTTCCTCTGTATACGCGCTTTATCTTTGATTTGAGATAGCGGCGGCCGACTTGGCCGCTTGCGCAGTGCGCTAATTTTAGTTGTGATGGTTTAGAAAGCGTGTGACTGGCCAGAGTTTCCACATCCCGGTGGCCGTTTGTTGAAGGCTGATTTTATTCTGGGATTCGAAATTTTGCCGACCAGGGGACCTCCTCAGAGGTCGTTTTGTTGGCCGATTGCATTTTGGGAGTTGAAATTTTGCCGTCGGAAAGACTCGGTTCGGTTTCCTTGTATCTGATCCGGCAAGGAATTAAGAAAAACCTAGTCGCAATCTTCGGACACAACCAGCTGAATGGCCCGCGCCAGGAAAGACGCTTCCGATCGGCCCCGCAGCGAAAATTGGGGTAACTTGTCCTTTTTTTCACCCACACCCTTTTCCTCTTCTTTGATTCCCCAAGAGCACAGCTTTGGCTTTTGATTGAAGTTCCTATGGTTAAAATTTTAAAATTACGATACAGTCTACTTTTGGCCGAAACAGAGGTATAAGTTGGGTACTTCATAAATATTAAGGAGTAGCCGTTTGATTTTGTATAAAAGTCCTGTAGACTTAATCAAAAACCCGACTGCCACTTAAAAAAACTGCAGAATTTTTTTTTTCAAAACCTTCACTCTAATGTGCTCCTCTTTAAATTCAAACCGGTGGTTTGGTATGAGGTGTCTTTCTTCCAAGTGATGTTCTATTTGTTTCAAAAGCACATAACTGGTAACAAATGTGTTGCTTTGTATGAGGCCTCTTTCAGGTTGTGGTACGACTATAATATCTGCGACTTTCCATTGTATCGGGGCATAGTTCAATCTAATGACAGCACGCATAATAATGTTATATATCTTATCGCCTCTTGTGGTAGCTCTTTTAAGATTTTACTGGTAATAAGGTTATATCCAGGTTATTTTTTAGCATTTAGGTCATTATAATGATGTTACAAACTTCATTTACTGTACATTTCTTGATTGGTGATTTCACTTAAAAAGGAGGTTCTATATACTCGTGTTAACTGCTTTAAAGTGAACACTTTCCTTCCACGAAGCTTGTTCTTGATGTAAGCCCACACATTCTCAATCGAATTTGCATCTGGCGACTGCGATGCCCAATTGAGTGTAAATATGCCAGACTGCTCTTTCCACTCGATGCAAAGATTGCTGCGGTGTTTGGGGTCGTTGTTCTCCTGTAGAATCGAGTTCAGTTTTGAGAAGCAGCCCCAGAGGCACTTGTACCGGATGTTTAACGGTTTGCGATACCAATCTTTTAGTTAAGGTTGAGCAGGCTCGTAGGACGATAATCACATCATTTTCACCTAAAAAAGGTTTCTTCACTAAACTACGGCGTTTGATGCGTACGTAGATGGATTCGGATGGCTACGTACTATATATCTACACCTTTCTGTTTCAATTTTGCTGCTCCTTGACGCAATGTTAAGCCCAAGTTCACGATCTGTTTTTCGACAGAAAATTTTGCCCAGCGAAATGATTTAACTGTGTACTACAATTTAACTTAGTCTATTATATAAGGAGCTAAAGAATGTCTCAAGAAATCCTGGTGTCAGTGAAACGCAACCAGCAGTTCCTAATGCGTTAAGTGGTCTAAGGGCAGTAGAGCTGTCCTCTAACATTCACAAAGTTTTCTAAACGCTAACTATGTTAAAATAGACTAATAGATATTTTGTTTTGGTTACTCCACTAAATAACCTTTTTCAAGGCGATAATAACATCCAAAGAGAAAGTTATTAGAGAGATTTCTTTATATCTGCATAAGACTTTTGAAAATATTTAGCACAATATTTATAAGAAGAAATCTTGTTTTACTTTTGAATAAAAGTAAATTATTCTGTTGTCATGACAGCAGTAGTTTTAAAAATTTGTGGTCCTCTCTAGAGCTGTGAGCAGCATTATAGGACTAAACATGGTTAAATAACTTTATTTTTGCTATCATCATCGATGTTTATAATTAAGCCAATTGCTTATTGTCGACGCGATCTCAGCTCTAGCTGCTTTCAGTGCAGTCGAATCGTTTTCTGTTGCTGGATAGAAATCTTCACAATGGGTTGTATCTGAAAAACAAAGTAACACTTAACAAAAGCCATTCCTTATAATTCTACTACCGCAGATTACTTTGGATCATGATTAAGGGCATCTTTGTCTTGAATTTCTCCGAGTATTGCGCACTCAACCACGGATCTTCACTTCCTTCCACAAACAATATGTTGCTTGATACCATGTCTCTGCCACCGTACAGCAAGTTAGTCGTTTTGATAGCGTTGGTCAGGAAGGGGACGTCATATTGTTCTCCGAACGCATACTGGCATTCTAGGGCTAGATATTCTAGCGGAAATTTTGTCCCAAATATGTGTGGAGTAGAAGAAGAGGCTTTGAACAGACCGAGTTCGTTGCAAATTTGATACTGCCAGACACGATCTTAAAGAATAGCAAAAAATCACTTTTTCTGTAACCAAAAATAGTAAGGGGATAAATGGCCTTTTACAATTTTAAAGCTGAGCTTATGCTGATCATATATTTTATTTTTGTGTAATACATTACTATAAACTCTGAACTACCTGACAACATCGCGGGCTAATGTAAAGAAATCCTGAGTGTGTTACAACCTTCACATTGCTTATATGTATTATGTATGCATAGTTGGATCGGGAAAGCATGGAGAAAAAGACTACAACTTCTACCTGGTCACTCTGAACAGCAAATAAGGGGTGTATTTGCATGTTTGTGGTTTTGAAGAGCAGATATAATGATTATGGTGTGACATTTACAAATATTCCCAAAATAGAAAAATTAAATTATAAAATTTCGTTGGGCTATCATTTATTAGAAATGAGATTTTTCTGATCTTCTAGGGCAAGTTCATTCTTGCACTCCAAGGATGCTTCATACCAAAAAGTAGTGCCTCTTGGAACTTGTAAAAACCATTTGAGAGTGACTGTAGGCAAATGAATCGGAGGACTTTATTTCTTTAAAGGAGCAAACTGCCAATAGTTTGAATTGCGGGCATGAAAAGATAATATACAATAGTGAATTCTCCATTAAAGACACTAATTTATACAATATATGTGCGTAACGGCAGATATTTTAATGTGTGAGTTCTGGAGAAACAACTTTATCTTCTGTATTAATTCTAACCTATGAAGAAGGTCCTAAGCGTTTTTCACTTCCTAAGATTTTTTTAAGTAGCATTTGAATTATAAATAAAAAATTAAATAGAGAGTATTTTGATGATACATAAATTTATAATCACCTACGTACCATACATAGTATATATAAGTGTTGGCTCCTTAACAGGCCAGCTTGTGTTTCTCAGCGCGTTTACTTTATTCTCGAACAAATAATCCAAACATTTATTGTCCTCATTTAAGTACTTTATACCAGCATCAAGACCTTCTAATGCGGTAGCAGCTGTAGTTATCCGATCACATACTGATTTTATGCTGTATATCTCAATCTTATAGGTACTATCAAGCTGCGCCACTAGAGTAATGGCAGTAGCTATGTTAAAGTAGAATAGTGCCATGTCTCTCGAATTGTTCACCGACTTCTCTAACGGGCTGCACAAGTTGAACTTTTCATCTACAACGCGTCGCCCTTCTACCGTTTCTAGATGCTTGTCCAACTCAGAAAAGCCCTCTAGCAATTTAGACAAGCACTGATTATCGTGTAGAGCATATCGTTTTAGAGCCAGGGCGATATAATCTGAAACAATTGTGGATGAGATCGTTATTATTATTTTGATCAATGTTAGTGCCCGTTATTTTGAGAGTGTTTCATATCAATGTATTTAAATAGTTTTGTGAAGTAATGTTAGCATTCATTCATAACGAACGTAAGCAAAAGCTGCTCGTGCGTAACGTTTGGCTTCTATTTATAATGAATATATGTCTTTTGTGACATATGACTCAATGTCTGTTTTTCTTATGTTCGAACATAAAAGTTATCCCTTGCATTGGTTCATCTTTTTTTTATTAATGTCTTATGTTTACGTCCATTATAAACGAGTACTTACAATTGCATTCTATATCAACTTCTTTTATTAAATATCATAAACTTATGCTTACCACTCTCTACCTTATAATCAATCACCGCACTAGAAGACACAGCTGCGTATACCAAATGAGGATATTTAATGGGCAACCACGTAGCCAATGTTCCAGGATAAGATTCACCGAAGGCAATCCATTTTACTTCGCTGGATAAGTTGTACCTCTCTCTCATGTCAACTATAAAAGTGGCCAAGTCAGCAAGGGCTTGGTGGGTAATCAAGTATTTTAAATTCGGCAAACTCAGATCTCTGATGGGAAAAAGAAAATATTTTTGAATTAATGATTAACAATAAGCTCTATGTACACACATTTCCAATCCCAAAAAACACTTCTGTGGTGGTTATTTAACCTATTAACTAGTAGGATGTGATTGATACGGTAGTTCAAATACTTACTCTACAGGTCGGCTTTTTCCGTAGTACCGATGCTCTAACACGAAGCACAGCGCGCCAAATCTTTTCGCGTAATCAATCCAAGAGTATTCAGTTACCATAGGCATATCAACTTCGAATTCGCCCCCTACAAAGAGAAAGGCCGGCCCGCCGCTTTTGTAGGCTTTGTGGTTGACGAAATACCGCTGCCAAATAGAAATGCGAAATGCAGCTGCAGCTCCTAGAGCTAACGTACCATACCTGCTGCCATTTTTGAGTGTTTTGGGGATCGAAGTGGTCCAGTTTTTGCTCAAACCATAATTCTTCGATCTCATTATTTGAATAGCTTTCCTGTCCAAATACCCACAACACGCGAAGTGCCAGAATGCTCAACGTGAGACGTAAATAAACCATTTTGAATTGTTCGCTCAGAAATTACGTTCGCTTTATAAGAACATTTTGTCGGAAGCGTGATACACGAATAGCCGTAAAATGGCAAAACAGTGACGAAAAAATAAAATTTAATTTTACGTAGTTCGTGCAGCTGTACTTTGCGCTTTTATTGTATAGATATCTGTGGTTTTACTTTATCTTATTGTCAATGTGCCATAGGTTACATTTATTCTTTGACTAAAAAATGTACAACTAATATACTTTCAATGCTTGAAGTTGTTACGGGAACAGGTAACTATTTTTTTTTTGACCATAGTACAAACAGTGAGTCGATATAGTTACGGACAATAGAGAATGAAAATTATATTTATGGAAAAACATTTATTTCACACATGTGCTATTGCTATGTATAAATATAAATAAATCTGTGTTGCATTAAAAAAGTGCTTAGTAAATTCTTCATTTAAATCTTTGGATATTTGGAAAGGTGAAAACCTAATAGTCTCTATTTACAACACCATAATTTAATTAGGAGCACTAAAAATAGATAAAAAATAAATCGGAATTTCCTCGACGTCATTGTGGCATTCAACAAATCATAGAAACCACGTAACACACTGGATCCCATTAAAATCCACTTTATGCTTACCAAATTGCCATGATTGTATCAGATAATCTGTGTGTCCAATTTTCACGAGAGGATTTTGATAGGGCATCTGAGGTAGGTAAAAAATGAACTTTGCCTTCCCCGAATTTACTGAACCAAAACCAAAATATCGGACATCAAAGGTGGGACAGATACCCGGTAAATGTGGACAAAATTATTTAAGAAATCTAGCACATCAAAATGTATTTTGATTGAACAAAATTAAAATAATTTGAACGAAAATCAGAATAACTGTTATAAATATTGCCTTAACATTAACTTAAACACTATCATCACTGTCGCTAGTGGTTTCATTAACGCTTTCTTCTTCCGAAGTCGTTAAAATTGACTCTGATATGATTTCCGCTTCATGTGGGGGTGCTTATAAGGCTACCACATCTGAATGTATTGCTCTTCTGATTTTTTTTTTTTTTTTGGGAGGGGGCAGTGTTATCATTGCGGTTATTAATGGATCCGATGACACGAATAACATGGTGAAAAGATCAACATTCGTAAATTGTCTGGAGGATTTTCTGGTGTGTCCTCGGCGATATGCCTTACGATCCTTGTTTCTGGATTCTTGAGTCTCCTCGGAAAGCTGACCCATAGGCAAAAGGGCCGATTCAATTATATGGCGGCCATGAATTAATATTTTATGGGCCGAAGCAGGCACATAATACCAGGGATATTTTTCGATGTAACGTTTTGCGGTGTCATAAGCGAACGTGCCAAATGCTTCGACATTAATTTTAAAACCAGAAGCTAATGCCTCTATAAGAATACCGCATCGTCGAATTAAGGTCGATGTCAGAAATTTTTGCAGAAACTTGATGATTCTTAAAAAACCTTGTCGCCGTGTTTCCGTTTTTAGAGATTCCACTTCCTCCTGGCCTAGCTTTATCCACAATTAATCCTAATTCATTTTTGAACATCGTTTAAATTCCCTTTTTACGGGTTGTGAAGTCTCTGACTTGCTATTTTTTAAAATTGAGTCTATATGAGATGTGCAGAAAACACTCAAAGGATCTTATCCACGCATGAAGCGTTGACAATCCAAATCTGAATGTGCTTTCATCTTCATCCCTTTGAACTATAGACTCCAATTTATTCATTTGAATTGGTGTCGCCCCACACACATAACATTTTTGCGCTGAAGAAGTTGAAATAATCGCATTGCACACTTTCCCGTCTATCATTGTTAATACAACTTCATGTGAAATTGAGAGGTTTCTGTTGCCAGCATTGCTCTAAGAAAAACGGTGACTATTACAATATTGTTCTTTAGTAAATTAGTTTGTCTTACCTGTGTTACTTGTAGATTTGTTATTTGGTTTTGAATATATTCTATTTCTTCCATTTCAGTCCAAATTTGTAGTTTCTTTTTTGAACTGTATCTTTATCGGTCTGCAGTATCGCACAGATGAGGGACGTGGATTTTGGTCCATCTCCTCTTCTCCAAACAGTTGAATAGGCACTAGTGGCGTTATAAACATATAGGAGTCACTTTTTTCACCCACGGATTTTTGTTTATACTCACTGTGACCTGTACTCCCGTCGCAACCCCATTTTGAAATTAAAACAAGTGAATTGGACATATCAATATTAAAAATCTCATTTTGGGATTCAATTATTCTCTGTGCAGTATGGTCTAGAACTGCTTGTAGGTCTACTTCAGCCACACATTCCAAAACAACAAGTTCTTTATTAGGATAGCATTTTTTTCGCGCGCATGTGGCAGTGCTGGCTTGGAAATATGTTTGCGTTTTTTAATTTCGATTTAATATGATAATAGGCTATTTTAATGACCAAACAGGAAAGGACGAATGAAACAAATAACAAACAACAACGGTCAGATACTATATAATTTTGCAACAACAGCAAATAGTGAGCACATAATTCGCGCATCCAAAAGAAACATAGATGTAACCTGGAAAAATTGATGGAAACCAAATTGATCATGTTTTAGTAAAAAGAAGAACTGTAACTCTGTTAACGATGTAAGATCATACAGAGGAGCCAATGGAAATTAAAATGAAAACGGTAAAAACAAAAAGAACAAAATAAGTACAAAGCCTGGAATTTAGAAAAAGAAACACTAGAAAAATATAGAAGCGAGGTAAAAACAGGCTAAACAAAAGACAAAAAATATATAACATAGAAAGAGACTTGAGCCAAATTAAAGAAGCCGAAGAAAATACCTTAGGATACAAAACACAGAATGAAAGGAAACATTGGTTTGACAAAGAATTCGAGAAAATTATATAGAGGAAAAGTGGCTCAAACAGAAATAGAGCAGGGTAAAACTGATTACCAAGACAAAAGGGAAGTTAGTACGCAACAAGAAAAGACAACACAAAAAAATAGAGAAACTATTTCTCTAAACTCTTTGATAATTGAATTTGATAATTGCAAAAAGCATACAAATGGAAAAGGAAATAGAAACGGATAGAACAAGAAAAACCTAGAACAACTATCAGGCGTTAATGAAGTAAAAGAACAAAAAAAAAACGTCCGATAGTGATAGTGATCTACATATAAATGCAGAACTAATTAAGGAAGGGGAAAAGAGCTACAGTTAAGAATACCCAAGTTAATAAACATATGGAAGTCAATAAGAATGCCAGAGGAATGGAAAAACTATCTAAAACTGGACTTATCTGAATGCACAAACTATAGGGCAATCACAATTTTAAATATTACCTATACGTATACCAAGACAATAATAAGAGACTATCAACTGAGACATAGAAAAGAAAAATTGATAATAGAGGTAATCCATATGCTAAAACAAATAGCTAAAAAATGTGATATAGATATTTATATATAATTTATCGATTTTAAAAGAAAATTCGATGAGGAAGACCTAAACTGAAAAAAATAAAGTGACTTGAAATAAATGAAAGTAACAAACTGAAACAGAAAATAGAAGAAAGTGGTGAAAACAGTGAATAAGCAAAATAAAAACACTAGGACCTGTAAAAAAAGAAATAGAAAGGAAGAAGCAGACTAATCCTCCACGGATTGATAAGCTCCCTGACAACACTTCTGCGGGACTGTAGAACTTGATAATAAAAAGTGTATTTTAGTAAAAAACACTGACGCATTGATGAGATTAAAGTACAAACTCACCATAAAATATTTTTATATTTAGGTAAATGAACATTACTTTTTGTTTTTTTTTACATACCGTTATTTAATTTTTTGGTACATATACAGGGTTTGTATAAAAAGTAATGAGACCAAATTCGAGAAAAAATATATGAAAGATATCGATACAAACAACTAAAATTCTTCAAAATAGAACCTTTGGGCGTCGACACACTTCTGCCACACTTGGAAGTCCTTTTCCGATATGCCCTTTAAGCAGCGCGTGGAAGCCGCTTGGACCTCTGCTACAATCTCATGGAGGTGTCCTTTGAGGGAAACAGGATAAAATCCGCCGGGGCCAAATTGCGGGCTGAGGAAGCGCTGTCAAAACTTTTGGCACGAGCTTGGCACAGATTTTTTTCATTTGCAAACCCTCGGTAATGATGGTGTGTACAGTCATTTTATCAATTCCCACGTGGTCTCCATAGCCGATTTTCCGAGTCGCATACAGAATTTAATAGCGTTGCGCTGTTCGATAGACAAGGGTCCACTAAAACGACGATGCGAACCGCACGGAAGCTCGTACGCAACTGACGCTAGGTGCGCTTTGAAGTTGATTTCCCCCTCCATCAAGCTTGCTTGCAGCCAGCGCGCTGTGACGTACAGTCGCGTAAAAAATCACTTTTTATACAAACCCTGTAGTTCCAGCGAAACCTTCTACCAAGACATAATCTGCCAGCAGCACTACTATGAAACGAATAAATTGAGCCTGAAAAAGTTGGATTATCTAATATTTCTTCTGCATCTTTGGACAAGTATGAACCTAGCGACAGTAAAGATGAGTGTGAAGATTGCCAAGGAGGTCGTGAAAATCTTCAATTTCAAAAAGAGGACAACAGGATTTAGACAATGACTTAAAACCTAAAAGTAGAGAATATTCTGATATTATTGGTAGATCTTGTAGAACAATTGATTGTTGGAAGAAGGAAACGTACCAAGTTACCGAAAGAAGATAACCTATTTCAAAGAAAAGAAAATTATTTGGAGGAGCTTTGCATTTTCCAGTGGAAGGTCCATCAAGAATAAGATGCGCACAGACAAATTTAAAAAAGGAGGAAATTATTTGTCAGAAATGTAATGCCCCCTTATGCAAAGTTTGTCTTGTGTCGTTCTACAATGCGTAGTCTAAGTTCAAAAAATGTATTTTTATAAAAAAGTGTGCGTAGCTAAAATTATCTTTTCTCATCTGTGAGTATTGTGTATATTGTAACGGTTGACTTCAAGAAGCCAGTGTTTTCTGGAACTGTGGGTAAGCGCGACGGAAAGAGAGCTACCAAAGTTTGGCAACAATTTTCAGCGCGCCAACAAGAAGCCGCGAGGACTCTAGAATCAAGTGCGCAGATATTTAAATTACCCTATACGAGTTTTTTCCTTTCCTCCGCATTCACATTTTTCAAAAAAGTTACTTGCGAATTGACACGGCAAGTGGGAGATCATACGGCAACGTAAAATATTCTATTTGCACTCCTACAAAATAAGGGGGCACAAAAATCTTGTGAAGACTTTATTGGTGTCAGAGAAGAAGAGAGTCTTACGAAACGTTCTCCATTCCATCTTAATTTTAGTCATATAGAACAACTACGGACTGCATAGATGAACTGTAGATAACTTTAAATAGAACTGACAAATAAGACATATTTTTTGGTTATATACATTTAGACTACAAAGATGACTGCGAAGTGGAAGTTCATCAACAAGAATAGAAGATATAAACTAGAGAGCAAGTAGACGATTATTATATATGCCAGCGAGATTTATTAGAGGTGATCACCAAGAATAAAAAGTTATTAATTCAATATTATTTTAAAGCTTTTAGTTAATCCCTCCTCTATCCACCCACATACATTCCATTGCAAACAAGTCAAATGGTCAAATGGTCAGTTAATTGAAAGTTTGTGTTCCCATACAGCTTCATATCGTCTTAACCAGCACTGCATATTATAAACCTTAAGAGTAAATAAAGTCCAAATTCAATTCTTGCTAAAAAAACACCAGAACAAAGACCAGAATAAAATTGTACCATAATGCTACGGGTCCAAAATGCAAAATACACAGATGGTGCAAAGGCTGGATTGAATGGGACTAGCCACCCAGTTTGATGTGTTATACAGGTAAACCTAAATATAAGTAGGGCAACGCTAACATTGTCATAGTGCGATGAAACCCATGCGTCAAATGTGTTATCAAATGTTTTTGGGCAATATCATAACCGATTCTCCTGTTTTAAAAATACAGAATAATCTCCAGATCACTAAACAGTTAAGATGACCAAGGTGAAATAACTTGGAAGATGCTAAATTCCACAGATTGTAACACCTACAATTGCAAGATTATTGACATCCACGTATACTCGAATTTCTCCAATTTTTGTATAGATGCAAAAAACAAAATGCTACTTAAACTATTGTATTTTCCAACGCCCCATACCTTCCAGGCATTCAGCCGCGCTGCTGTACACGTGCGAGGCTCGAACAATGGGAAATTGCCAGATGCTTACTAGAAAACTTCGCGTAAGTTCTGGGGCTGGTTTTTAGCTGCTTAAATATCATACAGCGTGGCAGCCTGCAACATAAATAGTGTTTTAACGTTATTAATTGCATGCGTTGTGCTCATACATAGTGCTGAGTAATTTTGATTTCCCGCAAGTAAAATAAATAAGCAGTTTAAGACAATTTGTATGGGTTATTTATAACTGTGCAGAGCAAGAACAATTAGTATCAGGTGTAGGGTTTTTGCATTTTTAATGTGAGTGGTAAATAAATTAAAATAAATAAAATGAAGTGAGACATTGCCGTAAAAAATGACGGTATTCGATCTTAAAGTTGTCGATGTTAAACGTGAGCTGGAAGAAAGAGATTTAAAAATTATGTAAATATGGCCTAAAATACTTAAGCAAGCTTTACTGGAGACTGGTGAGGACTCAAAAGACTGTCTGACACGAGCGCCTTGCTGAACGGTTGAAAATCGGACTTAAAAACAGATTCCAATGCAAATGTAATTAAAATAAATAACAAAATATATGGTCTAGAAGAGAAATTTTTGAGAACATTGGATAATAAAATAAATCAAGTCAGAGCAGAAATCAGCAAAGGAGTGAATGAAGCCCGAGAAGAAATTAATGAAATAAATATAGCACAGAATCAAGATTACTTCTAGTAGCATACCTCACGAGGGCAGTCACAAAAGCCAGCAAGTGCAAGGATCATTGTCGAACGTCGATATGATGATTAAAATCCAGCCCCCGACGTTTGATTGTAAGTCTTTTTGGATGAATGATGAAAAACAAAGAAGATTGTAAAAATATCGAAGAAAAGTAAAAGGCGATTGCGCTTCCGGAATTTCAGTAAGATGGCCCATGTTAAAAGTCCCCCCAATAAGAAAAGAAAACGGATCAATGGGAAAAGGCTACTGTCGGTCGCTAATGGTGCAGCCCAAATTACGAAAACACGAATTGTAATTCTGGCGCAGGATTCCAATAGTACTTATGTCGATGGCCTAATAAATGGAAAACTGCATGCTCACTTATTGGATACAGAAGCGACAAAAACTGTTGCAAGACCCAACGTTGTCAAAACTTACGGGCGTTTCCTGACAACCAACTGGAAACTTCGGACGATGACTGGGGCTGCAGCAAAGGTTTATGGAGAAATAGAAGCCCAAATAGCCATCGTAAACGCTACCTTTAGACATCTTTTGCTGGTAGCGGATATTGAGAACCACATAATCCTCGGAATGAACATATGGATGTAAAGTTGATTTCGAGGATGGAGTACTAAAGATAAAAGGGAAAAGAAGTTGTTCTCCGTGATCGTGGCACGAGTGAAAGTAGCTCAAGATACCTTCGTCACAGAACGCAGTGGATCGGTGGTAGATAAAGTTTTAGATTGCAATCTTCAGGAAAAAAAGCCTCTTGATAGAGCCAAGTAATGATGAGAAGATCAGAAGGGGAATACTTGTTGAGAAGACAGTAGCGTGATAAATGTGAATGGGCAACCTTGGATGATGAAAGAAGGCACAATCCTCTGTCATTGGAGTTTGGCCTTTTCAATAGTTTAAGTCGACGGCACCCAGACGACGTCAAGCAAAATACCTGATAAACAAAAATCAGTTATCACCGCGTCTTGCTGTGGTTTGAGTCCTGGCCACCCGACAAACGTTAAAGATCTGTTGCGTCGGAATAAATACGAATTCCAATACGGCAAGAGTTTAAAACACCAACATTGTGTCACAAAATAGATACCGACGATATCACTCCTATACGACAGAATACCAGACGGTCGCCAAATGAGAAGCTGAAAAGATAATTTTAGGCATGGAAAACGATAGGGTAATTAAACCTTCAACTCCATGGACTTCGCGTGGTGCTAGTTAAGAAGAAGAACGGGTCCATCAGATTCCGGGTTGACCACCGTCGGGTCAATGATGTCACGAAGAAAGAGAGTTATCCACTACCAGGCATTGATGACATGTTGAACACCTTGGCAGGATCCAAATAGTCCGCAACCTTAGATTTAAAAAGCGTGAATTGGTAACGCAAAATGGATCTTAAGAATAAAAAAAGACTGTTTTTTCTATTGGGTCGGGGCTCCTTCAACCTTCAAAAGATCGGTGGGGATAGTGCTTAATGGGTTAGCCTGGAAAATATGTTTGGTGTACTTGGATGACATCATAGTGATTGTATGACATAAGAGTAACTAGAAAAACGTTCGAAAGAACTTGGAGCATCTATTTCAATGACTGAGAACCGCCACTCTAAAATTGAACACAAAAACTATTCTCTCTTCAAGAAAAAAGTGAACCATATTGGATGTATAGTCAGTGATGAAAACCCAAAAAAAGCCAGAAGCGCGAAAGAATGCTCAATACCAAACGACAAGCACAAGGTTGTAAGTTTCCTGGGATTGTTTATATACTGCCGACGATATGTGTTTGCATTTGACAAGTCTTTGACTAACAAAAGATGGCCGAATTTTTGAGTGGGGCGAAGAGTTTCAACAAGCTTTCAAAAATCTGCAACGTGTCTTAGTAAATGCACCAATTCTGAGCCACTCACACCTATAAGAAAAATTGGAAGCCTGTTGTCTCAGTTGCAAAATGGCCAAGAAAAGGTCATCGGCTATTTCAGTAAAGTGTTATAAAAGCCTGAACGCAACTATTACGTAATTAAGGCAGATCCGTCAAACACGATATCAAAACAATGTCCTACAACACGTGCTGGAAGGTGAAGATGGATCTCAAAGAAAACTTTAGTCGTTGTTTAAAGAGAAGTCAGTTCAAAAAAGTCTCCATGGTGGAGTATCCGAAAATTAAAAAACTTTAGAGATGGTTTGCGAGCGGTTTTACTGGGTGAATTGTAAGAAATATGTTAAAAATTGGTGCTGGAAATGCATGGTATGTGCAACAAGTAATGAGATAGTATAACATCAGAAATCCTTTCGAGAGAATTGCTATTGACATAACTGGTCCGTTTTCTACAAATGACAGTGGAAATAAATTTATTCTAGCGGCGATGGATTATTTCAGCAAATGGGTTGAAGTCTATGCATTACCAAATCAAGAAGGCACAACCATCGCCGGGGTGTTGGTAAAAGAAATGATAAGCAGACGAGGGTCGAAAATTTCGAATCAACGGCGTTCGCAAAAGTATACGAGCTACTGGGCATTAGGAAAATCAGAACAACTACGTTATATCCACAGTCAGATTGAATCGTTGAGCACATGGGGAAGAACCTATCAAAAGTTGTCGCTGACCATCAACGAGACCATAACCAAAATTTCCATTTGTTCTTGTTGGCGTACTGTTCGTCTGTCGATGAGTCTACTGGTCAAACAGCAGCCAATGTTCTCTCGATGATCAGCTATAGCTGCCCTTACTTTTCGGAAGTAAATCTAAAGGAAACATGGTTGGGGAAGACTATCTGAGTGATCTGAAGAGAAGAACAATATAGGTTCACGACAACGTGCGATACAACATCAACATCGCGAGTAATCCAATGAAGGATTGCTATGGCATTAATGCATCAAGGGGGTTTAAAGAACGCATAAACAATGTGGCCGAGTATGGTTATATAGCCCAATCCGGCTCTTCTACGAGGTTCAAAGACTTCATGGGTCCAGTGAGTGAAACTCGTCGAGTACGTTGTGGTGTCACCAGAGAAGTACAACAAGGCCTATTCGAAACCGGCGAAATATGCACTGGCGCAATGTGTAACGCGTGTATAAAATTTGGTTCAGTTGGAGAGTTATGTAAACAGCGCCCAGAAGTAGGGAAGACGCTGCGTATGCATCGTGGCGGTAGAAATATCTACTAACTTGTGACGAAACAATCGTTAAAGAACAAACCCACTTATCGCGCATGGCCTTGACTGGAGAATAGATAGGAACATGATGGAAGAGCTATTATTATACACAGAAGACCGTGAACTGTTATTTTACTGACGTCTCGATGCAAGAAAGGCCAAGACTGCAAATACCTCTACGACCCATCTAATAGTTAGGGGAGAATAATCTGGGACGAATCATCCTCGAGGATGGGACAGTGTAAGAAAATTCCCAAATGCCCTCCCCCTCCGCACCCTCACGAAAAATAATGCTTTCCAGAAATTCAACCTTGCTGCTTATATATATGTGCAGAGCTCGAAAAATCGGAAATTGCCAGATGTTTACGAGAAACTTTGCGTACGTTCTGGAACCGTTTTTGGAGTTGCAAGTGCAATACAAATAGTGCTACAGATAAATACAGAGTAATTTTAACGTTAAATGTGTGTGTTATATACATAAATAGTGTTGAGTGATTTTTGAAGCCTGTAAGTAAAACAAATACGTAGTTTAAGTAAATTTACAAGTGTAATTCACCACTGTAGAAAGCAAAAATATTAAACCATTTAGAGTAAACTGTAGGTAGTGCCAAGAAAATGAACGTTGGAAGCAAGTTTAAAAATTATTTTCTCTTTAGGACCAAATAACAATATGAACGTATAATAAGACACCAAATGCTCAAAATATCATGACTATTCAAACTGAAGTATACTACCAAATGGTCGCGATGAGTTAAGATGATACTGTCTTTAAGTACTCGACCTAATCAATCGCACTATCAAACTTTAGGGATAATGTTTAAAGAAGCCGGCCTTCCAGGAGCCAGATTTAAAGAATTTTCTTATAAAACTCTTAAGGTTCTTAAATCTCCTTTTTTTGGTACCGAACTACAACTGCTTTTTTTGGTCGTTATGTTATTGTAGAAAAAATGCAAAATCAAAATACGATGCAGTAAACCCAACGTAATTCTACCACTGCTTGGTCCGATAGTCGATTTAATCAAGAACAAAATTAATGAGTTGTCTGTTGTCAGAACGAGGAAGGTTAGGTTTCTCCTTGTGCTATTTGAACGCTGCTGGGACAATCTAGAGGACATTATTGTGACCTGAGAGTGTAAGGCACACAGAGAAGAACATTTGTGAAAGGTTCTGCTAATTTTATTTCACATTTTTTAGATCAACTTCTAGAATACAATTTTCTGCCGTATAGAGAGCTCGCAAAGCAACTTGGAATAACACATCGGGTCATATCTAATCCATCTACACAAGCTGAGGAGAATTCAAAAAGAAGGCTGTTCGTTCGATTCCCTACAAATTTGATCTAAAAACAAAAGAAGAGACGCTGTATCTTCGCTGTGCTGCTACATTCCAGATCTAAGAAAAACAATTTGTTGCGCCAAATTATACGCTGCTACGAAAAATGAATAATAATCTAAAATCCAGTAAGGCGAAAATCGTTGATTCATTTAGATAAACCGTGAACCATTACTACGCGATCTAATTTCCATCAAAAGAAAATGCTATTGTGGATATGGTAGCATTAGCAAGACGTCACGAGTTACCTGATGAAATAGTAACCAACAACAACTGACTCAACATAGACCTGTACCAATAAAGGAAAAAATAACTTTTCTTGAAGACAACTCTCAACCAAGAGTTTTGAAACTCAAAGGAATAAGAAATAAAAACAATGAAGTAAAATCAGATATAAAAAGCATATGAGGAATATGGACAGAGTTCTTCTCAAACAAATTCAGAATAGAAGAAAGAAGAAATGAAAAGGAAATCACCAAAAACGAAGTGAAAGCCGAAAGGTTAGATGAGAAGAAAGATACAGAAGAACTAGACGAAATAATGAGAGGTATCAAAATAAGAAAGGCAAGCGGACAAGACGAACAGAACCGGAGATGATAAAGTTCCTAGAAGAGAAATGTAGAGGATGGTTATTGAATATCCTCAGAAAAACACGGTAGGCAGAAGAAATTCCAGAAGAGTGACAGAAATACAAGAATTTCAATCTATAAGAAAAGGGATTGCGCAGACTAAAAACCATAGAGGAATGCGCCTATTCTTCACCACCTTTAAATTATATACCAAAATAATAGAAAGAAGATTAAGAAAATATATCGACAAAAAATTAGAAGAAGAACAGACAGCTTTTAGGATAAGAAGATAAACACACGATAATAGACATATTTTAAAAAACATAACAGGAAAGAAAGATGAAAAGGAGGAAGAAATTTTTGTTACATTCATTGACCTAAAAGCTGCCTTCGACTCAATACAGAGTAATATAATATGAAACAGTTCAAAACAACTAAAAGTACCAATAAAACTATTAAAGGTGATAAAAAGTATATATAAAACAGTAAATGGAATGGTCAAGCTGAATGGAGAAGAATCAGAGAAATTCAAGATGGAGGTAGGAATAAAACAAGGAGGTAGCCTAAGCCCGGTACTATTCATAGTAACTTTAGAAATGAATGTAAATAACTGTAAAGAAATAATTATCAATAACAAAATAAAAGAAGAAAACAGAGAAATTTACATTAAAAAGAAAATACTAAAAATGGTAACGATATACAAATATTTAGGAAGTGCAAAAACAGAAGATATAAATAAAAAAATAAATAAAAGTATCAAAATTTTCGGAAAAAGAAAAATAGACAAGAAAACTAAAATAATTGTTACAGCCAAAAGTAGACTGTATCGTAATTTTAAATTTAAACAAAGGAACTTCAATTAAAAGCCAAAGCTAAAACGCTCACCTTTTTGGAAGCGGCGCTGTCCTGCATAGGTAAATCGGTTCCCTGTGCTGTAATGTTGGGGGATCCAGGAAGAGAAAATAAGGGTGTGGGTGAAAAGATAGGACAAGTTACCCCAATATTCACAGCGGAGCCGGTGGAAAGCGTCTTTCCTGGTGCAAAAGTTCCTTCTTGATTCCCGCCGGGTCAGATGCAAAGGAAATCGGACCGAAATGCAATCGGGAAACAAAACGACCTCCAGGAAGAGGTTAATCTGGTTTGTCAGCCTTAACAAAACGGTCACGCAGAAATGGAAACTTCTGACGTTAATCAAACACGCCAACGAACTCTTGGTCAAAACGCTCTCGATCACGGAAAATTTAAAACCGGTCGCCTGCTTTCTAAACCATCACAATTCAAAACGAAGCGTGCGAAAGAGAGAAGAGCCAGGCATTAATTAACCGCGCACGCGGGCAAGTTGGCCGCCGCTATCTCAAATCAAAACTAAAGCGTGTATACAAGAGGGAGCCAAAAGACGGCCGGCCCTAATTTAAAACCCAAATAAAGTAATTGGAGATTGACGCGAACAATAAAAGTGTACAACACAGTGATACTACTGTACTCATATACGCGAGTGAAACGCGGACATTACAAGATAATCAATAAGTGACAATTAATGCAGCAGAAATGAAGTTTCTTAGAAAGGAAAAAACAAATATGGATAGAAAACTAAATGAAGAAACAAGACAAATGACGCAACAAGAAGCAATTACAACAAAAATAGAAAGAAAACAGCTGAATTGGCATGGCCATATAATACGGATGAACCGGAATAGATTGGTGAAGAAGGTAGTGGAAGTGGGAAGAATGGGAAAAACAAGAGTAGTAAGAAAGGAAAGACGAAAGGAGAAATGAAAATACTTGCACTGGACCGGATGGGATGGAAAAAATGGGCCAACAAACTAGAAGAAAAATAATCCGACACCCTCATGGGTAAAAGGAAGATGGAAGAAGAAGAAGAATGAAATTGATGAATTCAACTACCTAAAAAATTGTACCAATCGTTGGACCGACTGTTTGTCCTGTAGTCCTAGAAAATACTTAATGCTTTATGCACAAGTCTTAAGTATTAATAGAGTTAGATATACCTTAGTTAAAAAAGAAATAAACATAACATAGGCACCTACATCTGCACGAACTACATAAAATTACATTTTATTACTAGACACTTTTCTATCATTTTATTTTACCACTGTGTCACGCTTCCGATAAAATATTCCTATAAAGGCACGCGATTTCTTAGTAAGTAATTCAAAAATGGCTTCTTTACGTTTTCTGTTAAGTGTTCTAGCGCTACATGTGTCGTGGGTGATTGGACAGAAAAGCTTTTCAAATAATGAGGTTGAAGAGTTATGGTTTGAGCAGAAATTAGACCATTTTGATCCTCAAAATACTCAGAAATGGCAGCAGGTATCGTTATGTTAGCACTGATGTTGCATTTACATTTCGCATTTCAATTTGGCAGCGGTATTTCGTCAACCACAAAGCTTACAAAAGCGGAGGACCGGCTTTTCTCTACGTAGGAGGCGAATTCGAAATTGAGAAGTCTGAGGTAACAGAATTCTCTTGGGTTGATTACGCAAAGAGGTTCGGCGCGCTGTGCTTCGTGTTAGAGCATCGGTATTACGGAAAAAGCCGCCCTGTAGAGTAAGTATTTGAACTACTACGCCAACCACATCCCATTAGTTAATAGCTTAACAAACCACCCGAGAAGTGTTTCTCGGAATACAAAATACACGTAGATAGAGTTTGTTGTTATTCACTAATTTAGTATTTTTTTTAAATCAGAGATTTGAGTTTGGAGAATTTGAAATACTTGAATACCCACCAAGCCCTTGCTGACTTGGCCACATTTATAGTTGAGATGAGAGAGACGTACAACCTGTCAAGTGACATCAAATGGATTGCTTTTGGTGGATCGTATCCTGGCTCGTTATCTACGTGGTTACGCATCAAGTATCCTCATTTAATATACGCAGCTGTGTCTTCTAGTCCATCGGTTATCCTGGAAGTAGACGCTGGTAAGTAGAATAACGCAATGTCTAGCGGAAAAAGTCGATATAGAAATGGAGGAAAATCAAAGGGCAGAAGATGTTAACAGATGCTAATACCGATCTATGTTTTCTATCGCCGTTTCGTTTATTAGTGTCCTTATCATTTGCTTTGCCAGATAATACATTGAAATAAAAATGTTTTGTAAGTCACTGTCACTTACATTTACGAAAACGATGGCCATGGTCTTATTCATAATTGTTTTAGATTACATATCCCGAGGCCTAAAAAGTTATGCACTGCACGATAGTAAGTGCTTATCCAAATTACTAGAAGGTTTTTCTGAGTTGGACAAGCATCTAGAAACGGAAGAAGGGCGACGCGTTGTAGATGAAAAGTTTAACTTGTGCAGCCCGTTAGTGCAGTCAGTGAACAATTCGAGAGACATGTCCACTTTGTATTACAACGTAGCATATGCCATTGCCCAAGCCGCCCAAAATGATGTTCCCTATAACTACGACTATTTCTACAAAATTAAATTAGTATGTGATCACGTAACTACAGCTGTTACAGCATTAGAGGGGCTTGGAGCTGTGATGAGATATATAGATAAGGCGATGCACATGGAGTGTTTGGATTATGTGTTCGATAATAAAGTAGCCAGGCTACGTAACACGAGCTGGTCCCTTAAAAATTCAATTTATATGTACGGTACGTACGCAATTTTGGATTTATTTATCTACAAAGTATTTTTCATCCAATTTTTTTTATATTAAAAAGATTATTTTGAAGTTACTTTAAAATGGCCATCTCCAATATTTACACATTCTCTAAATTACACATAACATATATTCAACAAGTTGCCTCTTAAACCCCTGAACGGTTTTTATTTTAAGGATTCATACTATTAAGAAATAGAAACTATCATGACCCTAAGATACTCTCTACTATACCATGACAAAGCAAAATAATGATTTGATAAGCTTTAGGCATGAACTCGATTGCATTAGTAACTGAGGAATTCTCCTCTTCTTTTTCTTAGGTACTCTAACTGTATAATAATTTCTTTTCGGTTAATTATTTTATTTTCCCTATATCACATTTCCATTTACGTAAGTTGTGTAGGGCACAATCGTACCATCTTTTCCTGAGTCTTCATTTAAGCCTCCTCCATTACGTTAACATTTTGTCCGGTTGAATAGCTCATTTGTTTAATGTACCCCAGACAGGTTGTTTTCCGATCTTTGACGTAGCGTACGATGACTTCTCCTCTCCATTTTAATTTTGACCCAGCTTCATATCCAATCAGCACGTATATTCTAAGTAGTATTTTCTTTTACAAATTCGTAGTTGTTCTTTTATTTCTTTTACGAGCAGTTGCTCGCCAAAAGATATTTTTGGCGTCCTAAGCTGACAATTTTTCACCCGCCTTCACTAAAATTTTTGCAAACTGGGAACGTATAAATTTTTAATTGGATCGGCTTTTCCCTGGATTGAAAACGTGGGACAATTTAACTTGGCGCCTATAAGCTGCCTATAAGGAAAATGTAATTCGTAAAATTGAATCAATGCAAAGCTTGTTCATAATTCACTACTGTAATTTTTAGCTTTTATGTTCACGCGTAAGAAGTACGTAAAGTTGAAATCGGTTCAACTTTACGTATTTCTTACGTTCATTTGGTGTAATTTTTAATTTTTTCTTAATTTAATGTTGGCAGCAGTAACCGAATGTTTGTTTTGATTTTGAAATTGCATAACCTAACTTTAATATGGTTGACATTTTGGCTTCGTTTTTACAACGAATAGGGAACGCGGTAATAGGAGAGGGAAGAGAAGGAAGAATTGTAGGGAGCTACGGACTGGGAAGAAGGAATGATAGAGGAGGACGTTTGGCCGAATTCTGCGAAAAACACAAATCGGTAATCGCCAATACGCTGTTCGAACATCATGTAAGGAGGCGATATACCTGGAAGATGCCAGGAGACAGAAATCGGTACCAAATTGATTACATATTAATAAAACAAAGATTCAAGAACCAAGCAAAAGACTGCAGAAGCTACCCAGGCCCAGACATAGACAGCGACCACAATCTTGTCATGATGAAATTTAGGGTAAACCTAAAGAAATTAAAGAAGAAAGAAACAAGAAAATGGGAAATCGAAAAGCTAAAAGAAGAAAGAACGGTTAAACACCTACAAGAAAAAGTAAAACAAGAGATTACAAATAAAATAACAACTAATGATAACAATGTAAAGAAGTGGGAAGACATAGAACAAGGAATAATAAAAGGAGCAAAAGAAACTATTGGAACAAAAAAGAAACAAAATAAGAAACCATGGATAATTAACAGAAATAATTGACTTGATAGAAGAACGAAAGAGGCATAAAAACAAACACAGAACAGGGACAATAAAGGTACCGGGAACTCAGGAACAGAATACAAAGAAAAAGCAAAAGAGCAAAAGAAAACTACATAAAAGAAAACTGCGAGGAGATAGAGCAAGATATAAAAAATGGCAAAATGGACAAAGCATACAAAAAGATCAAAAATATGGTTAGAGAAATGAAACCTAAATGCCATGGAATACAAAATGAAAATGGAGAAATAATAATAGACAATATCTAGAAGAACTATATAAAGGGGATGAAGAAAACCCGGCTAACGAACTAGAAATGAATGAGAACGAAGGAGAAGAAGACGATAGGACAATACTAAGATCAGAATTTGACAAAGCTTTAAAAGACCTCAGCAAAAACAAAGCTGTAGGTGTAGACAACGTACCAAGAGAAATAATACAAGTCCTAGATCAAGAAACACTAGACATAATTTATAAAAGTATACAGGAAATATATAATACATATAAAACATTTACAAAAAGCCTAATAATAACTATGACGAAAAAAAGCACAGCAAGAAAATGTGAGGAGTACAGAACAATCAGCCTCATAACAAATGCATCGAAAATCCTCATAAAAATCCTACAACGTAGAATTGAAAAAAGAATAGAAGAGAATTTATCAGAAGACCAATTTGGGTTCAGAAAAAATACAGGAACCAGAGAAGCAATCATGGCGCTGAGAGGAATAATAGAAAAGAGGATTGAGAAAAATAAACAAACATACATTGCTTTTATTTACGCAGAAAAGGCATTCGATAGAGTAAACTGGAAAAAAATGTTCGAAATACTGAAAGAAATAGGAATAGAAGAAAAGAAAGAAAAACTATATACAATATTTACAAAGACCAAACAACGGTTCTAGAGTATGAAGGAGAAATGGAAGAAGCAAGAATTAGACAAGGGGTTAGACAAGGCTGTCCGCTATCGCCCTTGCTTTTCAATTTGTACATACAAAAAGCCATAGATGAACTGATAATAGAAAGTAACGCAGGAATAAAAATACATATAAACATAATCGACGCGATTAGATATGCTGGTGACACAGCCTTGTTGGTTGAATTAGAAGAACAATTGACACAATCCATGGGAGATATGGACAAGATATTTAGAGAAGAATATAACATAAAAATAAACAAAAGTAATGATCTGTGGAAAAAACGAACAGAATATAAACAATATCAGCATAGATAACGAGTCGATCAAAGAAGTCGACGAATTTAAATACCTTGGTAGCATAATCACGAAAGATGGAAGAAGTAGAAGAGAAATAAACAACAGAATAAATCTAGCAAAACGAGCCTTCTATAACAAAAAACAGTTACTCACAGCCAATAACATCGCCATAAAGACTAGAAAACAGTTCATTCAAACATATATATGGAGTACAGCACTATCGGCTGCGAAACATGGACAGTAAGCAAAAGCGATAAAAGGAAGCTAGAGACATTCGAAATGGGGTGCTATAGGAGAGCCCTAAAAATCAGCTGGATGGAAAGAAAAACCAACGAAGAAGTGTTAGCACTAATGGATGAAGAAAGAAAAATATGGAAACATATCAAAAAAAGAAGAGACCAAATGATAGGACATGTTTTACGAAGGGAAGGGTTACTGAAAACAATAATAGAAGGAAAAGTAGAGGGGAAAACCCGAGAGGAAGACCACGGTTGAGTTATATAAAACAAGTAATTGAAGACACAGGAAGCAAAAACTATCAAGAAATGAAAAGGAAAGCGGTGAATAGAGAAGAATGGATTGCTGCGACAAACCAGTCTGAGGACTGAAAACTGAGGAGGAGGGATCTATTAATTAAGTTAGTAAATATGCATTTATTCCTACACCATAAAAGGAATAACACGTAGAAAGGCAACATAATTATGCAAAATGCCTGGAAGAACATTGCTGCCGCTACTGTTTGGGCATGCGCAACTTTCAAATGTTTACATAAGTCTTACGTGTACTATACGTATTTCTTATGGGCGGCTTATGCTTACCTCCATTATGAATGGACGCTTACAATCAAAACTCTGCTCGGCGGAAGCAAACCAAATGCAGCGGTTCGATAGCCGTGGCCCCGACGTGCTTGCACAAACGCACGGACCTTTTCGTGCAAATTGTATTTGATGTCATTATCTTTTTATTTGCATAGTAGCTTTTCATATCCGCTTTTTTTCTTTTGATTTCTTTATAATCATTACTATTCACTTGTAAGCTTAAGTTAACCAAATCACGTACTTCATCGAATATATACTCCTCAACTTCCACTTCCGCAATTGTGCACCATTTTCTTTTGTGACTAGCATATATTTCATTTTTGTGGCAGTACCTTCCGTCCTACCTATTTTGTTTCTTCCTTTCGTGCTTATTTCTGCTTATTACCACATTACTGCCATGAGCGTTTACTTGGGTCACCTTTGTGTATCAATTTCCGAATGGATCTATTTTCCTCGTTACTTTTTCTAATGTCAAATTAAATAAACCTGTTAACAGAGTTTCACCTTGTCTTATGCTAAATGCTTCAAACTAAATTCTTCTTTTATTATTCTCGCTTGTGATTCTTCTAGTCATTTATCAATACTTACTAGTATTTGGTAGTACCTTTCATCATTTTTTCTGCTGTTCATTCAACTAATATCTTCTCTTCCTGCCATACTCTCTTGATTAGCTCGCAGATCTCGCTACAAATTACCTCTCCCCCATACTTCACCAGCGCTGCAATACTCTCATCATTTGCAGGAGTTCTATTATTTTTTATATTTGCAATTATGTTTCTGGTTTCCTCTATAGTTGGCTCTTCTGCTATTGGTCCTACTGCATCTGTAAAGTTTCTTGGCCTACTTCTTCAGTTGAACTTAGAAGTTCTTCAAAGTTTTATCTTCAGTGATTTAGAACTGCCAGTTTCTCGTGAAGTATATTCCCCAATTTGTTTTTACATCCAGTGTTTCTAGTAATAAATGTCTTTGATTCCATTTTTACCGCATGATATAACTTTCTTGTATTGTAAATTCTTTTTTCAACTCTATATGATGTCTTTCCTTGCTTCGATATAATATTTCAACTTCTCTTCTTTTGGTTTCATACTTTGTATTATTTGCCGTGATGTTTCTCTAGAGGCATTTTTTACCGCATTCTTTGAGACTATTTTCTTCTCTACATTGACCTTCTCTTCATGTTTCCTTACTCCTCCATTTTCTTCAACAATCTTTTTATTTCTTGAATGGCGCCTACTCTTCTATAATACCATCTACTAATGCATGTTGATGTAATTTCTCTTCCATATTTTACGTTTGCTACACGTCTCGTCTAAACAGCTTTAAGTAGACAATGGTCTGAATTGCAACGCTCAGCTCTACATGTTGGCACATCCTTTATTAATATTGCTTTTATTTTGGACTTCAAAACAGGCTCTATTTAGTTGGTCTTGTATTCTCTGGTATATTCTATGTCCTTTTATGGATTCTCTTATGTTTAAAGTAGATGCTGCTTACCGATATGTTTAAAAGTTCAGCTAAGTGGGATAATATCTATACATTGTTGGATTTTTCCTTGCCAATATTTCCGTTAAAGTCCCCTAGCAGTAAGTATTGTTGCTCCTTTTTATATTTATTTTCTTCCTCTGCTTCTTCTATTGGAACATGGGTGTTAATAGAAGTGACGTGAAATCTTCCTTTTATTCACAATTTACATATTTTGCTGTTAATTGTTTAAACGTGTATTGTAGCCTTCTTTAACCTTTTGCTTATTGTTTTCTTTTGTTTTTCTTTGCGTATTCATTCTTATCGCTTGTGCCTTTATCGTTACACCTAATTCTTCATAGAACTATTCTGTCTATATTATACTTATACTTCGCTTTGTTTCTGCTTTGTAGCATAGTTTGGATATTTCACGTTCTAATATTAATACCCTTAGTTATATCATTATTTCGTGACATAAATCTTTTCCCGTTGAATAGTCCAGCATTATAACTACGTAGCTGTGGTTTTTTTATAGAGCGAGGTAGCCTGTCGCATGCTCAATCATTCTCCTTTATCCGATCATAGAATCGACATTAATGATAATTGAGTACTCAATTCATCCAACGACCCCTGAAGGCCGAAATTATGATTTAACTCTGGACCACTGCTTAGTACACATAATATTAATATTTTTGAACAGCGTTTTGTTTTTAAACATTCTCATGATTTAAAAATGAGGTAGCCTTAAATAGTTCCATTATGAATAAATCCACTGATGATCCAGTGAACACACATTTTGCAGAAATTTAGCTTTTGAAGAACTGAAAATGTTTCTACTTTATGTCGCACGATTGCCATTGTCACCTCTTCCCAAAGCAACACAAATGCAAAATACCATATTCAACATTAAAATTACAAAGGGTGATTCATCCTCGTCCTATTATTTTGCTACTGATAGAGTGATTTAATTTTTTGCTATTTTTTAAGGTCGTGTCTTGCAATATCAAATTTGCAACGAGCTCGGTCTATTCATAACCTCGTCTTCCACGCCGGACATATTTGGGATAAAATTTCCGCTAGAATATCGAGCTCTGGAATGCCAATACGCGTTCGGAGAACAATATGACGTCCCCTTTCTGGCCAACGCCGTCAAAACGACGAACTTGCTGTATGGTGGCGTAGACATGGTGTCAAGCAACATATTGTTTGTGGAAGGAAGTCAAGATCCGTGGTTGAGTACACAATACTCGGAAAAATTCAAGACAAAGATGCCCTTAATCATGATGCAAAGTAATCTGCGGCAGTAGAACTATAAGGAAAGGCTTTTGTTAATTGTTACTTTGTTTTTCAGATACCACCCATTGTGAAGACCTCTTTCCTGCAACAGAAAACGATTCGGCTGAACTGAAAGCAGCTAGAGCTGAGATTGCATCCACAATAAGTAACTGGCTTAATTCTAAATATTGATGATAAAGCAAAAATAAAGTGATTAAACAATGTTTTTTGCGTTTCCACCATTGTCACTCTAGAGAGAACCAGAAAAATTTAAAGCTACCGCTGTGTTACTCGATACCATGCTGGGCAAAAACCACTTATTCTGTATCTATTGCGTTTCTCGTGTTTTGCTGCACTTTTTTTAGTTAATCCAGGAAAAGAAGGAAGTGCAGCAAATGTTGATTTTTGTACGATATTGGTGTCGTTAATGATTTTTATATTATGTTGGTGGCAATGCGTTATAAAGCTAATAGATGCCCTTTACTATGGTCATCACTTATTGATTTTAAGGACATATAATTATGTTGGACATCTAATATCTTTTAAAACCGAAATCATAAGTTTAAATCGGTCAATTTTAACATCCTAGGTCATCTGGCCTGCCGCCACAGTCGCTGTTTTGAGAGAAAGAAGCGTTGGAGCTGAAATAACAGCTTTTATCATGCGTCAAATATTAGGAATTGTTGTACAAAGTTGTAGAATTAGATATAAGTGTGGCTGTTGTGCTTTCAATTAGAGCGGACGTATTCCTGCGCTATCGCTACAGGCAACATCTACCTTTCATTTTACAAAAATCTGAGAACGACTCTGATGAACTGAAAAGTAAGATGCAATTTGTTCTTGGTAAGAAACTGTAAATTGCGGGAAAAATACGTCTGAAATAATTACAACAGCAAAACAACAGCAAATAAAAGGTAGGATGTACATATTAAAAAAGGTGGGGCACAAATTTGAAAATCAAGTAAAAACAATTAAATATCTAATATTATAGCAATATTAATAATTTTAAAAGAACAGCAAGAGAAAAAGGACGTTTGGCTACAGTAAAATATAACAAACTATATAATATAAAGGAAACAAAACGTCAAAGTACAAGAAAGGCAAATGCAGTGAAAGAGAAATAACAAGAACCATAAGCGAAAGAACCCCAGAAAAGAGAGGTAAATGAAAGAAAGAAATAGCGGAAACAACTAAAACACCAAGATATACATAAAAAACTAGAGAAGGAAGATCAGAATATAGAAAATAAAATGGAAATGGAAAAAAACATGAATTTGAATGGAGAAAAACAAAACGGAAAAACAAGTATAAATAATAAAAACAAAATGAAAGAAGAAACTAAATCTAATGAAAAGTATTTCAAAATATGTAAAAAATCATAACAAGAAAAACAAAAACAAACAAACAATAACAAAACAAAAATGGATTACCTAAACATAAAACATCCGAAAATATTAAGATAGACACTCGGAATATTAACACACTAAATGGAAAAGAACCAAAATTAACTGAAAATATGAAAGAGCTAAGCATAAAGCTGCCAGGTCTAAGTAAAACTAAAAAATAAAAAGAAGGTAGAAGATATAATAAACGGGTATTATATAAAACTGCAAAAAACGAGCAAATTTAAAGAGAAAAATGAAAAGATAATCATCCTGGAGGTTTGGAAAAATAAAGAATCAGGACTAAGCTAGATGACGAGAAAATAGAAACTGGAAGGGGATGAGATAATTCTGCATAGAAAATAAATTAATAATTGCTAATAGTTTTACCAAAGATCTAGAGCAGTGACCCAAGAAACACATAGAATGTAAGACTCGGCGAACGGACAAGGACTATAAAAACAAGTAAAACAAATATTTGTAACAAATCGCATACAGCAGCATGGAATACAACAGCACTAACATAAAAAGTTGTGGAAATAATAGAAGAAATAAAAAGTTTGATATAACATTACTAGGAGTAAGCGAACCTAGAGCACAAAAATCTGGTGTGAACATCACACGACTTTCCTTATCCTATTATTATATATTATACCGGGTCCATCATCTCGGCCCTGCGCTGCTCTCGTCTAAAAATTTGTTAATTTAAAAAGGACGAGGCGCGAGTCCAATACTCGAAAGCTGATTAAAATAAACAGTACAAGACAATAATTGACTCGTACTTAAAATTTTGCTACGTCACTGAAGGTAACCGTGTGAGCTCGGCCGCACGGCCTTCGCCATTATCGCCTGCGTGCTCCCTCCTAGCGGCCAAGCGCTCCCCCCCCCCCCGTCCTCCCGCAGTCGGCCCGGTAGTTCTCCGAGCGCGCTGTGATTGGTCCGTTTAATTAATTTTTAATCGGCTATAACTTATTTATTTGACCTCGGATCAAAAAATTTCATTGTAATTTTTTGTTCATCTCGGTTTGATCTATCCGGTAATATAAATTTCCCGAAACATTTTATGAACACCCGGTATATTAAAAATCCTGAGCTTCAATTTTTTTTCGAGTTCCTATTTTATCAACTTTTATTTTAAATTCATGTTTATCTCATGATAGCAAATCATTTTTATTCTCATAAATTTTTTGTATCTTCAACCGTTTAGATTCGCGACCGATTTTGCGACCTTGCGACCAGACGGCTCTGCCGATTTTTACCAAAAGCTTCGCACTGCGTCCCCTACCTACAAGTATCTTGAAAACCAAATTTCAAGTCTCTAGCTCTTACGGTTCTCGAGATATCCTGTTTACTGACAGACAGACTGGCACGCACACACACACACACACGAACCAATGGCTCAAACCAACTTTTTTGGTGTCCTGAGGCTATATTTCGTCCAGAAATGTGAAAAACTGGGTAGGTCAAATTTCCGCCGATTACATTACTTTCCTTATTATAGGATAAGGAAAGTAAAAAAGAGTTGGGATAATAATTACGGAAGAATTGAACAAAAGAATCCTAAAATGTGATGCAATACTTTCGACAATAGTCTCAATGACTTGAATTCAGAAAAACATTTACTATCATATAAATATATGCACCAGTAGAACTGGCAGATGAAGTTACAATGAAATACTCTAGATGAAGGAAAAGACATAACTACTAAAGCAGCAATTGTCTATAAAAAAACACAAATAATTAAAAAATAAAGAACTCATATTGGTACCAATCCAATTCCTGGCAGAAGAAAGAAATATAAAGAGCATAACAGACTACATTGTATACAATCAAGAAATACAGAACAACATTGAAGAAATAAAAGTACAATGAGAACCAGAACTGAACACAAACCATAGGCTAGCAAAAATACAAGAACTTATAAAGGTGGGAAAAGAACAAAACGAATACAAGAAAATAAACACAAGTCGTCTAAGGAAAGAAGAACTCAGGACGGGATATCCAAACAAAATAGACAATACAAAAGAAACTATAATAAAAACGGCAATTGAAATACATGGAACCAAAAAAATAATGAAAGGAAATAAAATAATTAGGTGGTGGACTGAACTGAAAGAGAAAAAATTAGCATAAAAAGATACCAACAAACAAAAAAGAATGAAAATAAAACACTTTACTATAGACTGAGGAAACAAGTGAAAGAAAAAGTAAAGAGACACAAAAATTGGAAAAAATTCATGGAAAAACTTAATGAAGGATTTACAAACAACAACATAATGTTTTGGATTAAAATCAAGAATCTGAGAGATAAAGGGAAAAAGACTAAATGAAATAAAAAGAAAAAAGACAAACTTTTAATAACGACGGCAGCGATGACAGAAAGATGATAAAGTGGCTCGCAGATACCGGAATAGACTGGATTTGGATAATGTAGACGGACGCAGAAAAGAAATAAAATACCTAAAGACTGATAACAACCTAATACCTCCCATCTATAAGAAAGGGAATAAAACAAATTGTGAAAGTTACCGTACAATGTGCCCATCATTAGTGATATACAAAACATAAACGAGAATTATAGAGCAAAAAATTAGAGGTTGCATAGAAAATAGCCTAGAAGAAGAATAAGCAGCCTCATAGGGTCTAGAAGTCTGGAAGACGCTGCGCCTACATCACGGCACATCTACTACCTTCTGACTAAAGAATCTTTACATTGACGAAGCTACTCTGTCATGTTAGAAGAGCTGTTTCGAGGTTCTGGCATCGACGTTCTAGTTTGGAGCCATCATTAGTAGAAGCCGATAATCCCGTAGAAGACTCTGGAGTGTTACATTTATCTAACGTCTAGATGCAAGAAAGGTCAAGACGTCATGACCAGTCCAAACGCCAAAAGAGAATACTCCGGGACTAATCATCCTTAAGAAGGTTGCAGTTTAACGAATTTTCGAACGTCAAGTCCTGTTGGGTTTACGGTTAGTGACGAGAGTCGCCATTTTTGTTGCCACCGAGTTGTCACTGCTTGCGCACGTTTAAAGACATTCCAGAGTTTTACCAGATGGTTCCTGTAAGCCCCAGAACAGGTCCTCAATTTTATAAATGCCATACAATGAAGCAGCCGGGTAAAGTTAAGTCCTGACAGTGAAACGGAATGTGTACTTTTGGCTCTGATAATGTTATAGGCTAGGAAGACGATTATGCGACGCTATGAAAATGGATACCAAAATTTTTTGAATCACATTCTTATCAGTTGTTATTTTTTTTAATTTTCGGATTTATTCAGTTGTTCAAGACAGTAATTAGGGCATTTAACCTAATAGTTTTGTGATGTATGCAAACATGTTCTTTCAGAATTAATGGATTTGTCCACCAAAGGAAATAAATGCCAGTATTTTGACTAAAAACACTTTGTTGCTGAGCAACTAGCGTTGTCGTGACTGATGTCGTTCAGCAGTGCTTGGGCTTCTAACTCCCTGTTTACCTTATTCTTCTCAGTCAGTTCTTCAGGGTGAGAGACTTGTAGCGAAACTTCTTCTTCTGTTGAAGTCAGATCGCTCGATGCGAGTTTCCCTGTTAGCAGTTACCGCTTTTGCATTTTATTTTGCAGAAGGCAGCAGGCCGGAGACGGCTGACGACCAGGATAGAGCAACAAATTATAAGAGCTGGGGCATGGCCAGACAAGGATCTCGGAGCATTTGGTGCTGTGATAGCAGCAGGACTGTCACATAACTCGGGGAGTAGGAGAGATCACCAGATCCTGGCTCTTTAAACATCAAATTAGTTGAAGTAGACTAAATGTTTTAAATATAAGGTACCTGAGCCCAATAAGGCCACAGCTCTCAATAAGACCACTCCGATTTTAAAAAACAGTACGAAGGAAATCCGCTAGATGGTGTTGCAGGCTTGTTTTTGGGAAACCGTTCTGACGAAAAGTGATGAGCGCCATGTTTGTGTTATCGTTTACTGACGCAAAACGTTGTTCTGTGTGATTTTCCTGCGATTTACAATTAAATGCATTTTGTTGTGTTATAACATTGATCTTTACAGTAGATTGGTGAAGTTAGTTGTGTTAGTTGCTCGATAAGGCCTTTAACCCAAGGGTTGGTCTTACTGGTGTACCACGTCTTTTTTCCCATAGTAATCTCACTTTTCCACAATATTCTGTTCACCAAACTTATTTCTCGCTGTATTTCATGTGTTTTAAAATCAAAATATAGCGAGAACCCGAGGTGGTTTCAAGAATGTACCAAGACGGGGGACTATCTGCTCTCAAGACCAACTTCAACGTGCGATGATCAAGAAGCAGAACTGAATGCTCATATTATTCGATTGAGCAAGGTGGGAATGCCCGTTACTCCAAAATTCACCCGACGCACAGTTTCCACTATACCGTGCGCTGGATGATATGATATGCTCCATCCCTTTTTATTAAAAGAGGTCGTGATGGAAGCCAATGTTACGAATAAGTCTCAGTCCATTTACAATATCGATGAAAAAGGTTGATGATTTACTCTTCACCACCAGCAAAGTGGGCTTGCAAAAAAAGTCGCCCCGGAATATGCGGAAAACGTTACTACTGTGGCATGCGCCAATACCATCGGTCAGGCTTTTCCTTCTTTAATTATTTGTAAGAGGCAACGACTTTACCAATATTGGCAAGATTGAACACTTCTCAAAATATAAAACTCCTAGTAGATCCTTAGTAAGCTCGGTGCAAATATTGTGGAAGCAGCTGACAAGCAAGGCGTTGTACTCCTTGCCCAGCAACACCATGCATATGCTTCAATCCATGGACAAATCTGTTTTTGAATCTTCGATTATTGGATATTAAGAGTACATTTGGTCTTCTTGTTCCTAAATTGTGAGCCCGATCAGTGACTGCTTCAAATGTAATACCTGGGTTTCCTTCCACTTTCAGCCCAGCAGAAGATGCTGACATGTTTTTAGATGACGCTGAACCGATACCCAACGCTGATACACAACTTCAGCCAACTGAATCAAATGAACCAGCCACTCCAAATAAAGAGATTATCAATGACACGAATTGTCTGACCACTCCATTGAGCGCTCATCAGGTGGGAGGGCTTTCTCCGAATTAGTTGTCACACTTAAAGTTGGAGAAACCTCGTAACGCGGCCCGAAAAAGCATCCACTATGTGGGAAACAAAGGCAAAAAACTAAGGACGAATCTGGAACGAAGGAAAAAACAGCAGGGAAGAAGCGAAGGGAACTTCCGAAGAAGCACGCGAAGTCGCCTCAACCAGCGGCACTCAGCGTGCTATTGCTAAGAATTGGTACTGATAGCTGTGTAGTGAGGGAAGAGTAAAAGGCACAATTTCATGTACATCATGTAATACCTACAATCACTAGTTGTGTGCTGGGGTGTTTCCCAAAGAAAAAATAAATTATTCTTGCCCCCAATATGAAGAAGATAGTAATAAACAAAGAGAAAATTATCAGAGACTTCTTTGCATCTGCATAAGATTTTTGAAAATATTTAGCACAACATTTGTTTTACTTTTCAATAAAAGCTGTTAACTTATTCTGCTGTCATAGCGTAGCAGCTTTAAATTTAAAGATGCGCTCTACAGCAAGAAATAGCATCAAAGTGGTTATAAACTTATCAAATATTATTAAATAACTTTATTTTTGCTGCTGTGATTAATATTTGGAATTAAGCCAATTACTTATTGTGAATGCAATCTTTGCTCTAGCTGCTTTCAGTTCAGCTGGATCGTTTTCTGTTGCAGGCAAGAGATCCTCCGCATGGCTACTACCTAAGAAACAAACTAATGGTTAACCAAAGCCATTCGTTGCAGTTGCACTGCCGCAGCTTACCTTTAATCATGATTAAGGACAGGTTTGTCTTGAATTTCTCCGAGTATTGTGAACTCAGCCACGGATCTTCACTTCCTTCCACAAACAATATGTTGCTTGCTGCCACGTCTGTGCCACCATACAGCAAGTTAGTCGTTTTGACAGCGTTGGTCAGGAAAAGAACGTCATATTGTTCTCCGAACGCACACTGACATTCTAGAGCTCGATATTCCAGCGGAAATTTCGCCCCAAATATGTGCGCAGTAGAAGACGAGGTTATAAACAGACCAAGCTCGTTGCAAATTTGATACTGCCAGACACGCCCTTAAAAGATGAAAAAAGAAAAAATAGAATCACTTTATCAGTAACAAAAAAGAGAAAGCAGATGAATGGCCCTTTACAATGTTGAAGCTGAACTTATACTGGTGATATATTTTGTTTTTGTGTACTCCATTATTGCAAATTCTGAACTATCTGGCAACACCATGGGGTAATGTAGAGAAATCCCGAGTGTGTTACAATCTTCAGATCACTTATATGTATTACACATATAGTATATGCACAGTTGCATCGAGAAAGGGTGGAGAACAGTCTCTGCCTGTTTTTTTCACAAATATTTGAAAGCTTTAACATGATTTATATTTAACTAATTGTGGAGGTCACTCACTACACAACAACAAAAAATGATAATACGGGAGCTTAACAATGTTTCGGGTGCTGAGCAGTAATTTAAGGTTGAAAACTTGGGTTCCAGAGGTTTTTAAAAACTGAGTGAAGAATCCTTTAGTCACTAAAACAGTTTAAGCATCAAGCTTAACTTGTGAGGAACTTTATGGGTTTTTCTTGGTAATTGAAATAATATAATAGCCTTGTATCAAACATAATATATGAAAAAGTGTTCTAATGTTTTTTAATATGAAACTTGTAATTAAAATAAAAAAGTCAAATGGATAGCATTTTGATCATAAATAAATTCATATTTATGTACGTACTGTACAAAAAATTTGAAGTCTCAACAGACCAGCTCGTGTTTCTCAATGTGGTTGCTCTATTGTCGAATAAATAATCCAAACATTCAGCGTGTGTAATCTTATTTATATATCTCACACCCGCACCAAGACCAGCTAATGCGGTATCAGCTGCAGTTATCTGATCACAAACTGATTTCATAGCGTAGGTTTTAATAACCTTGTAAGCAGTATCATCCTGCGTCGCTTGGGAAATGGCGTATGCTATGATGTAATACAATGTTGCTATGTCTCTGGAATTGTTCACCGACTTCTCTAACGGGCTACACAAGTTGAACTTTTCATCTACAACGCGTCGCCCTTCTTCCGTTTCTAGATGCTTATCCAACTCAGAAATGCCCTCTAGCAATTTAGACAAGCACTGATTATCGTGTAGAGCATATCTTTTGAGAGCCAGGGCGATGTAATCTGAAACAATTGTAGATGAGACCGTTATCATTACTTTGGTCAATGTAAGTGACATTTATTTTGAGAGTGTTTTCATATCAGTGTGTTTAAAGACTTGTGTATTATCTGGTGAAGTAATTTTAGTAATTCATACTCACTTCAACTTTGTGTACTACGTCTATTATAAATGGGCAGTCACAAGAACAAATGTGCGAAAGAACAAAATGGTTAGGCAAAAATACCAATCGACATGTTTCTTCTATTTCTATATCGATTTCTTTTGTTGTATATTATAAACTTATGCTTACCACTCTCTACCTTATAATCAATCACCGCACTAGAAGACACAGCTGCGTATACCAAATGAGGATACTTGATGGGCAACCACGTAGCCAACGCTCCAGGATAAGATCCGCCGAAGGCAATCCATTTTACTTCGCTGAATAAGTTGTACCTCTCTTTCATGTCAACTATAAATGTGGCCAAGTCAGCAAGGGCTTGGTGGGTAGTAAAATACTTTAAATTCGGCAAACTCAGATCTCTGATGATAAACAGAAAATATTATTAATGATTAACAAAAAATTTTATGTACACATATCTCCAATCCCAAGAAATACTTCTGTGGTGGTTATTCAACCTATTAACTAATAGAATGTAGTAGTTCAATTACTTACTCTACAGGTCGGCTCTTTCCGTAGTACCGATGCTCTAACACGAAGCACAGCGCGCCAAATCTCTTTGCGTAATCAATCCAAGAGAATTCTGTTACTTCAGACATCTTAATTTCGGATTCGCCTCCTACGTAGAGAAAGGCCGGTCCGCCGCTTTTGTAAACTTTGTGATTGACAAAATACCGCTGCCAAATAGAAATGCGAAATGTAAATGCAACTACCAAAGCTAACGTTACCATACCTGCTGCCATTTCTGGATATTTTGGGGATCGTAGTGGTCCAGTTTCTGCTCAAACCATAACTCTTCGACCTCATTATTTGAATAGCTTTCCTGTCCAAACACCCACGACACGTGTAGTGCCAGAACACTCAACGGGAAATGTGAAGAAACCATTTTTGAGTTGCTCACTCAGAAATTACGTTCGCTTTATAGGAACATTTTATCAGAAGCGTGATAGACGAACAGTCGTAAAATGGTAAAATAGTTACGAAAAATAAAATTTAAATTTACGTAAATAGTTTTGCTATACTTTGTGTTTTTATTGTATAGATAGCTGTGGGTTTAGCCAATGTACATTATGTTATATTTGTTCTTTGGGTAAAACTGTGCAAGTAATACTCTCAACGCTTGAAGTTGTTATTGGAACAATTAACTATTTCCTTAAGTGTAAATAATCTCATCCAATCTAATCCAAGGAGTACTAAAAAAGGATAAAAATTGAATCAAGATTTCCTCAAAATCCACTGTTTTTTAGTACCTTAAACGGGCCACCGACCAAACATACAAACGCATACATAACGCACTTGATTCCATAAAATCCACCTTATGTTTACCAAGCCTCCATAATAGCATCAGCCAATTTTGACGAAAGGATTTGGTAGGGCATCTGAGGTAAGTAAGAAGTAAACTTTGCCTTCTCCGAATTTACATAACCAAAACCAAAATACCGAACATTAAAGGCCTACATCAGGGCATAAACCATTGGACTCTAAAGAAACACCTTAGATGTTAATTTCAATAGGAAGGGACGTATACCTGATCAAGTGTTCGTCCCAAACCCCCGAAAGGAAAATGTCAAAGTTTTTTTTAATCTCTCTGGAGCGTGAGCGGGATGAAACCAAAATAGGTAGAACCTCTGAATTTCGAAGATTTCTAACATGTTGAAAAAACATAAACATAATGTTACACTGGCACCAATACTATAACAGACCGATATCAAATTAACAAAAACGAGACAAAAGACGAAAGCGAAGCAAGTCATTTATGTGACTTTGTGAACCTCTCAAGTCAAATGAGAGCTACAGGTTCGAAATTCAATACTGAGGAAAATATCGACCAAAGGTATCTACTGACCAAATATAAGGTAAATCAGTCAAGAAATTCTAGAGATATCGTGCTGACACGCATACACACGCGCACACATATAGACCTACGGACTGACACGACATGATCGTGATCGTATTAACTTTCGCCTACACCTTACAGGCTTTCGAAAGTTAGTAAAGGCTGTTGGTCTTTAGTCAGTATGAGCTTGGTTATGTTAAGGTCTCGTTAACTATAACTGATACTTTAGGTGTCTTGCTGATCTCATACAAGTCATTTTGTATATGTTTTCTTCATTACGACAGAACCTACTCCAGTTGGTATAGCCCAAACGCAAAAATAACAATTTGTTATAGTGGGTTGAGATTTAAACCAAGAACATAGAAAATAGAAAACAAAAAGAGAAAAGTCGTTACTGAGATAGATGACGTAGTACAGATATGGCAAAAATACTGTGAAAGCTCATACACAAATGAAAAAAGCGAGCAAAAAGCAGCACACTATCCTTCCATTACGGAAATCGAACAAAAACCTAATATTAATAGAAGAAGTTGAGCAAGCTGCTCGTTATTTAAAAAACAATAAAAGCACGGGTGAAGATAATGTGGGTGCAGAAATGCTAAAGCAACTTAATCTGAAAGGTGTTGACCTCTTACGAAAAATGTATAATAAGATCTGGAAAACAGGACAGTGGCCAAGAGATTGGAGTTCATCCACTTTTATTCCACTCGAGCCAAAAATGTAATAACTACAGAACCATCGCACTAATTTCCCACTCATGTAAGGTTACGCTTAGAATTCTACTAAATCAACTCAAAAACTTCTTAGAGTGGCGGAACCCAAAAGAACAAGCTGGATTCATAAGCGGGAAGGGCACTAGAGAGTAAATCAAGAGAAGGCAAGACAATTCGGAAGACTTGTATCTATGCTTTCTCGATTATAGTAAAGGCTTGCGTGAATTTTACACAATTCTGAAAAGTATTATTGGACATAGGAACACCTCAACACCTCGTCATACTACTAAGACAGGAATAATCAAAATTGATAACAACATTTTTAAACCCTTTAATACACAAAGCGGCGTTCCTCAAAGTTGTCTTGTCGCCCTTATAAGAAAATCTCTGGATGGTTGGGAAGGTGGAATGGTCGTAATGTAGAAAATGCCAAAAAGAAATAGTTTATCTAGGTTAACTCGCCAAAGAACATAAAAAAAAAGAATAGCATTTGCCAAAACCGCTATGACTAACTTAACCAAAATTTGGAAACATCGCTACATCACTAAGACAACAAAATGCAAACTAGTCAGAACAGTTGTACTTCCCATTGCCATATACGGAACAAAAGTATGGACCTTTAGGGCTACAGACATTAATAAGCTGGGAGCCTTTCAGATGTGGGTCTAGCGAAGACTTCTGAGGATACCCTGGACAGCATATAGAACCAGTGTGTCCATATTAGAAGTGAAAAATCAGAAAAAATTGCCAAGTGCAGTAAAACAACGGACACGTCACCAGAAGGAAGGACGACAACCTAGAAAAATTGGTTGTTCAGGGGAAAATAGAAGGGAAACACCCTTGAGGAATATTGTACGAATTAAAATCTGAATTACAACCATGAGATCACAACACTTCAACTATGAAGTGTACGACTAGAGAGAGAGCGTGTTACTATTTGCTGTTTATTTCAAATTTCACCATTTTTAGTGTAACATGGTGTGCACGCAGTGTCTGTCAAATCTGACTTTATCGAATTTCCTGCTTAAGTATGCCGTTAGTAATCTACAATAAACTTGATGTACGTCAAAAATTTTGTAATATTCACTTGCATCGTTGTAATCTGCTTTTATTTATTCTTCCTGTCTTGGTAGGGTCTGATTTACAGCTGAGACTCAACAACACAGAAACCACAGTTAACAACAAAACCTCACCTTTCTCTACATCTTCGGCAGAAGAGAAGCAGGTATCAGCGAGGTGATATTGTGGAGATCTGAAGGAAAGCAGCCTGGTGAGCACACTGGGTGGGATAGAATCTTCCAACCCAGGTCAGTGATCGCTTCCAAAATTGTTTTCAAGTAAAATGATTTTTTTTCTTGTTGGTATAAGGCCAAGCTGTTTCAATTGGTTATTAAAGCGCGGTGGTTACTCGTAATGTATGACATCCTGTTGATCCCACCATAGACACAGCAATATGTTCCTTGTGTCGTGCTGTATTAGTTTTCGCTTCATTGGATTATATAAGGTTATTCATAATTCATTGCATCTCACAATTTGGTGCCTTAAATCATTTTTACAGAGATATGTTAAAGTTGAACATTCATAAAGACAAACAACAAACACAGAGCATCTCAACAAACTATTAGTTTGAGTATTAAAAAGATCAAGTTACGTGAAAGGTTATTAAAGTAATTAAACATCATGGTTCAGAACAAGAAATGTAAAGGGATGCAGCTAATGTAAATCTTAGCTTTTGACTCCGAAATAGTATTGAGTTATCTTAATGAAATGCGCAGTTTGACTTACTTTTCTCTAGATGAAATATTTAAGGATTGTATATCATAATCCTCCTAATTGATCAAGAAACAAATATCTCACCAAATAGAAAATTTCATCTATAAAACAAAGCTGCCAAGTATTATCATAAAAGATATGGAACCAAATTAGAAAACGTCTGCAGGTTGTTATAGCAAGCAACATAAAGAAAAGGGAAAACCTACCCTCTCTCGTTCTCCCAACGGATCACTTTCCTTAATGTTCATCTTGCAAAAGTTGATCATAAGATCAAGTAGTGTACAGGGTTTATATAAAAGGTATCGGGAAAAGTTTCGGAAAAATAGCTTTATTGAAGATATTGCTACAATACCTCAAAAGTCTTCAACGACTCGAAGACTCCCTGGTAGGCGGATTCCGGAACGTCCTTAAGGGTACGCGTTCAAGCTTCTTTGACGGCACTTAGGGTCCCATGGTGGTGTTCTTTGAGGGAGAATTTCACTTTTGGGAATGGAAAATAGTCTGCTGGTGCCAAGGCGGGACTGTAGGGGGTTGGAAAATCGTCCAAAAAGCCGAGGTCTTCTTCAACGCGTTGGAGAAGGTCTTCGCAAGCATACACACGCCTCTGCTTTTGGTCGTCCGTCAAGACCTTCGGGACGCAGATTTTTCGCATCGCCAAATTTTCAGTGATAATGCTGTGCGCTGTCATCTTATCAATGCCAGTTTCATCTGCGCCCATGCGCACACTTAACCGACGGTCTGAATTCAGCACTTCACGCACACGTTGCACGTTGTCGTCGGTTCTCGAGGTCGACAGCCGTCTAGCGTAGGGCTAGTCCTCCACACTCTCTCAGCCATCTCTAAAGAGCTTGTACCACTTAAAAACTGCAGCTTGTGACATGCTTCCATCCTTGAACACGGCGAATCATGCCCAACGTCTCTGTACCCGATTTCCCCAGTCCAGCACAAAATTTGATGAAGTACCGCTGTTTAATCTTTCGCTACATTTTGCGCTTGCACCTAGTCACTTGCCAAAAGTCCACTAAAAACACGATTTAGCCTAAACAAATGCTCGCAGCGCTCTGACATAAATTCATGAGGAAAAAATTGTTCCCGATACTTTTTATACAAACCTTGTATTCCTTTAAAGAAATCAAGTCCTCCTGTACATTGGGCTACAGTCACTCCTAAACGATTTTGTTTTAACAGACGTTACTAAAAGCTTTATTTTATCATTTACAAACATGCCACTGGTATATGCTGCAGATTTTCTTTGCAAATTTCAAAACTGCATAACATGAAGATAGGATGCTCTCTAATACACCTTGATAGAAGCAAAATATTTTTTTTGCGTCCTTCAAAACTCCCCGCAAGTTAAGCTCGACTCGTGAACTGGGCTGTTTTAACGACTTGGGGATTCTTCACGTCTCATCTTTTACGTTAAGAAGGTTTTTAGCTTTTTAGCTTTTTAGTTTAAAACCTAAGTTTTCAACCTTAAGTTACTACTCCGCACCGGAAACATTGATATTTTGGAAATGTTAAGCTACCACATCATCATGAACTGTTTTTAGGTGTAAAGCATCCTCACAGTGCAAGAATAAACTTGTCCTAAATAAGCAGTGATAATCCAATTCCTAATCTCCATTGATAGAGTCCAATGAACATATATCCTGCCGAGTTTTAACTTGGGAAGAACTGCAAAAATTTCAGAATTTAATTTTTCTATTTTATATTTATAAACACCATATGAAGGTCATTATCACTCCTCTTCAAAACAACAGTCATGTAAAATGCAGTTCTATGTTGCTATTGTGTTGTGAGTGATATGTTAAAGATTATAATGGTATTTGTGGAAAAATCAGAAAAAAGCCATTTGTTATTTATGCCGTCTTTTTCTCCACCTTTTCCAGAGGCCATGGTAAATAATACATAAAAATAGTGTGAAAATTGTAATATACTTAGGACTTTTCTATACTAATCTGTGATATTACCAAATAGTTCCGAGTTTGGTGTAACAGACTAATGAAAGGCAAAAAATATCAACACCATAAGCTCATCTTTAAAATTACAAAGGACCATTCATGCACTTCTTATTTTTTATTGATAAAGCCATTGAATTTCTTTAAGGTCGTGTCTTGCAATATGAAATTTACGACGAGCTCAGCTCTTCCACACTCCACATATTTGGGACAAAATTTCCGCTAGACTATCGAGCCCTAGAGTGCCAATACCCATTTAAGGAACAATAGGACGTCCCCTTTCTGGCCAACGCCGTCAAAACGACGAACTTACTGTATGGTGGTATAGACATGGTATCAAGCAACATATTGAAAGGAACTGAAGGCCCATGGTTGAGTTTACAATACTCTGAGAAATGTCTTTAATCATAATTAAAGTTAAGCTATGGCAGTGTAACTACAACAAATGGCTTTGTTTAACTTTTGTTTGTTTCTTAGGTAGCAGCCAAGTAGAAGACCTCTTACCTGCAACAGAAATCCATTTAACTAAACTGAAAGCAGCATCTACAATAATTGGCTTAATTCTAAATGCAAAAATAAAGTTATTTGAGAATATTTAATAGTTTTCTAAGCACTTTGATGCTGCCTATTTTTTGGAGATCAAGAAACCTCAAGCTACTACATGATTTTAACTCAAAACTAAATCAACAGCAATTTCTTCTCATGAATGTTGCATTATACATTTTCAAAAACCTTATGCATGTACAACGAAATGCCTCTGGTGACTTTCTCTCTGGTTATTACTATCACTCCAAAAAAGGTTAGGTAGTGCAGTAGCCAAGATAAATCATAAGATCTGTCATTGTTATTTCTACTTTATTAGACATCTGCTCAATATGTCATCATAGTCAGCGCCATTCGAATATTTAATTGGAAATTTTTTTCCTTTTTTATGTGATCCAGTTATGGTCACTTAACCAGTTCTACGACAGCAAAAATCTCAACTAACTTCTGGGATTGAAGGACTGTTAGTCTGACTGGTTGTGTTCATATTTTGAACCATAGAATTTCAGATGCAAGTTGCTTGCTGACAAAACAGATGAAGGTCCAAATAATTTTTTTTTCGTGAATTTTGTTTCTTACTGTTGGTACTTGGGTATTCATATTTTGGCTCAATATAACCGAATAGAAAAAACATAGGATTATTAAATAAGAGTGTATTGTGGGACTCCCAAGGTTTTACTGAATTTTTATAAGCCAATCCATTTCATTTCAAAGGGTCCAAATGAGACCATTTTAGGCAATCAGAAATCATGTAGTACACAAACTCATGTCCAGTGCCCCAATTCTTTGTGCTGTCACAATAAAGCAAAAATAGGTTTTATTCTCCCTTTTTTCTGAACCTGTTAGTTGTTAAGGGCATCCATGGAGTGGAGATTAAGATGACCATCTTTAAATTTCGTTTAATTATATATAATTATATTAATTCATCTACGCATAGGTTGAAGGCAGTTAAAGTAATCAAAATACGTCAAAGTTCTGTAGGTGCAAGGTTTCGGCCAATAAATACACAACACTACAGGTACAAATACATAAATTTATTCCAGCAATAAATAGATTCCACTTCAAAATAACACACGCCCCTCTTTTACGCTTCATTTATTATCGTACATTCTACAATTAAAATTAACGCAGCTGTTCAGCATAAGCCAAATACTTACGTGGCTACAAACGCAATACAAAACGTAGGTACTTTACACAACACTCATCGCTGGAAGCTTCCGAAGCCAAGGCCGACGCCCCGCATCGTGTGCGTGGCCGTGCGTGCCACCTCGTACTGCGCTTCCATCGAGTTGAACATCTCCTCCTGCTTCCTAAGGCTGTCGTTCCCGACCTTGGTGGCGTTCTGGTCATCGCCCCTGATGCCCATCAGGCGCTTGAACTTGTTAGCTACTTTACCTGTAACAGAATGAGGCGTGTTCAGTGAAAAAGTCCTATAGGGTGGATAACATAAATTTACACCAACTGAGAAGGCCCAATGCTAACAGAAATGGCTTGTATTTCTTCGTTCATTGAACTTAGGAGTCAAACTTTTCAAAATTATCATAAACTGACCTTCCTACCACCACTATTATTGATTATAACTAACCTTGTTCTCAATAGCATTCACATCAGCACTGATAATTATATCGTCTCCCCTTTGCTCAAATTAATTCTATTTTAATACCTATTTCCTTATCGCTAGTTAAAACCAACTCCAATGACGTCCTGGAAGTTCAAAGTTTTGAGAGATATTGATAGAACACATCACAATAACAATGCATACTTCAGTTGGGAACTAAATTTCTCACTATCACGCCTTTGATGTTACTTTATCGCTAACCTCAGCAGTGTCACCACTGCTTCCACTTACTATTTTAGCTTTCAACTATCAACACTCGCTCCAACATCTGAAGAAACTACTAACAAAGACTAAAGAAAGGGCTTGTCTTATGGTATATTCTCATGTAATTTCTAACATCCAGATCATTTCTGAGACTTCATATAAATAAATGTGTGAATGTGACTTTTCACCCTATGGATTTTAGCTGGTATTGTCATTATAATTGTGACATTCTTGGTTTACTGGATATATTGTGGCTTATTTAGAACTTTTCAATTGTAAGTTTGTAAATTTCCATAAACTGTTTAGAATTTCACTATCACTGTCATGGCCATAGGCCTAAGGAAGGACATGACCACCAGATTAACAGATTCAATAGATATCCAGATGTTCTAGATAGTTATTGTTATATATCTGCTTGGAGCATCACCATCTTACTTTTCATATAGTTTGAATGCTTCATTACTAACAGGTCTTGTCTTCACTAGCCAGTCTTCCTTCTGAAATCACAAAAATCACCTTAGCATTTCAGTTAAGAGCTACTTCTTAGGTAGTTTAATCTCTTCAACTTTTATTGGTGTTGGTAAATTATGACATCGGTTGTGAAGCTTGCAAAGGTCGTTTAATGACTAACTTGGTTTGATATTAAAGACAATTTAAGTCTTACTATTTCATTTTTCTATAAAGTCCCCTCAAAGTTCAATATACTTGCCCCAATGTTTCTCCAGGTTCACAATTCTTTTTTCCAGACTCAAGTTTCTAGTCTTATTTACATCCAAACTTTTGTTCTAGTCAGAAAAGTTCTGTTTCATGAGCAAATGGTAATCTGAGGAAACAAAAGAATTTCAAAACTTCAGTAGTAAATTTTCACTTGGTGGCACGATTGAAATGTATCGTGCTGTAGTGAAACGTCACTTTTTAGCCATTTTAGAACGTTTTTTCACAATCACTGTCTTCAGTAATGGTTTTCCCTTTGAAATAGTCAATCAGGAGAATTTCTTTCGCGCCATAAAAAGAACCGATGCGAGTCAAAACGGAGGGAGGTATCATGATGGGATTGCTTATGAAAGTATATTTAGAATACACTTGCTAAATTGTGGAATTCGCCAATAAAACAGTGTTGATATAAGCAGAATAATTCCAATGTTAGTATTATGCAACAATGAGATACTAAAAGGCGGACAAAAAAAATTTAAAACTCAAGTCAAAGGAATATTTTTCAAGAAAACACCAAACCAAGAGATCAATTTTCATGTTAAACAACAAGCGCGTCATATAAGTAAAAATACATCAACTTTGGTGGAAAAGACCCAAGTAAAACTAAATTTTCACATTAAATCGGTGAAGCAATACAACTAATGTGAAAAAAAAGGCAGTGCGTATCTATAAGGAGGCAGTGCACCCTGTGACATATGCATCCAAGATATAGACCAAAGGATGCAGTCAACAGCTAAGGAACTTGCTTGGCTTACAATGCAAGTTAATAGCAATTGCAGAGTGCCTGAGGTTCAAGAGCAAGCTAAGAATAATTAACTCTAAATGTTATTACTGTTAGCATGTGCTAACGGATTTGCAAGTTGAAGTCTGTAGACTTTTGACTGAGGTAGTTTCAAAATTTTATTGGACTAAGACACATAATGGAATAAAAGAAAACAAGCGTGTGGACTATCTGGCCAAATGCTGTAATAGAAATAGAACCACCAATTTTCAAGACAGTTCCAATATGGATTATAAAAAATCGATTACAATGTGGTGGTTCTCAGGTTATTAGGCTGTGGTTGGAGTTCAGAACCTCTTGCCATTTCATCCACAACTGCGGTGAACATCTTCAGAAGAAAATCTTCTAAAATTTTTTAGAGAACCAAGATGCACCATAACACCGGCTGTGAAAGCCTTCGCATCTAAAAGATTGCAAGTTACAACCAGAGAAAAATGAGACAAATAATGTGATAGATGACAAGTTTCTTAATTGCTACTTTATTTAACTAATCACTGGGCATGACAACTTCTGGTTCTAAATAGTTAAATATAAAAACTTCCAAAATAGGGCAAATGTGCATGTAGATAAGTCGACAACTCCATATATGTTTTGATAAGTTGTACCACAAACCAAAGCAAAGAAAATCCTCCTCAAGAGTGGGTAGAGGTGACCATGAACTGTAAAAAAAACTTCTCAGTGTAGAGGACGCCTGGGGATATCAAACTCATGGCCACCAACAGTTTTCAGTCGCCTGCCTTGACTTGCATTTTTTGTGTCTTTCTAAAGTCTAGAGACCCAAAAATTGCAGTCCATGATAAAAAAAATTGCAAAAGTATAGGTTTGAAGTAAGATTAATACAGTTGCAATAGTGCTGATGTAAGTGTTGAAAGATGGAGCTCCAATCCATAATTGTAAACATTAACCTATGTTATACACACTTTTGTGTTAATAAATTGTAGAATGATGGGTTTTACGCCTTTTTGGCAGCCAGTTCACAGTCAACTGTTTGAATTTCTGTTTTGTGTCGGGTCTAAAGTGATAAATCCAGATTTTGTCCATTGCCACAAAGTACTGCAAAAATCCGCTAGATTCTTTCCAAACCCATCTTGTGCAAAGTTAATTCATTCACTTTCACTTGTTTGTTAGCCAAAACCATATCCTACATTTTGTCGATGATTTCTGACATGATAGATGTTTTTGGGCCTTCTAGGCATGAGGGTCTTCAATGTTTTGTTTCGTAAAGTTAAACGGAAGAACATGAATCACCCAATGTAGACAAAATCGTTTTGTGGCTTTCCCTGGCTGTCTTCTCTATCAAAAACAAAATAATTGAAACATACGTCAAATTCCAGTTTTATCCGTTTTGTACCATCACTCAAAACAAATTCATATCAGAATATTCATCTGTAAGAAACTTTATGTCCATACAGTTAGGTGTGTCATTGTCACCATCTAAGGAGTATACAAATTAAGTTACTTATCCTGTGCAAATTGACTGCTTTGTTGACCAATAATAATCAAGGCTTACCAAATTTCTATAGTTCAAACCATTAACAATACCAAGGCAGTTAGAGTTATTAACTTTGTATGCTTGCATTTCCTGATTTTTACTAAAGTAATTGGGTGTAATGCCTTACTTTACTTGTAAGTTTGTGTCACCAGGTTCATCTTTATGTCAAGAGTGACATTTAATGTTATCTTTGAGGAACTCATCAAGCTTAGTGGAATCCCCAAGTACCTCTCACTTCTGCTACCATCAGTGGATTGAAGCACGAACTCTATCACTTAAAGGAAGTGCCTTTTCATTTGTTAAGTGTGTTTCCATCACACCAAATGAATCTTGCAACTTCTTCCTTTCTCACTGGTCATCGCATGACAATATTCTAGCTCATAAACTTCTGTAACATGAAATTCCAAGTTTTTGTATAAGTCTAAGCCACAAAATTACAAGGATTGTGATGGTATGACACCATCATCATTGAAAACAACAAAGCAATCAGTTGCTTCTAAAATTCAACGAATTCACATCTTGACATCCTGTTATAACTACTCTGACCATACTGTAAGTCAACAGAGAAGTAAGCTACCACTATGAGCTGAGCTACATCACTAAAGGCGCCAAATAGGGGGAGAGGGAATCTTGTTGCAATCTTACCTTGTACAAACAAAAAAAGTAAAAACTCACCATCTGTATCCTGAGCAAACGTGGTGTTCTGCCAAATTTTAGTGGATTGCGGAGCAGCAACAGCAGTAGTATCTGAAGAGCTCTCGCCTATTTTGTCCTTTTTCTGCCACAGCATTTTTCTCCTCTGTATTTGCTCAGTAAACCTCCCAGTAATGCCAGGCATATAAAAGCGGTCCTTCTCCAGCTCCTTATCCCCACCACTAGAATTTCCGTATCCTGAATTGGATGCGTTGATATATACCCCTGCAACACAAAGTTCAATTTCGACGCCAAGTCATCAAGCAATCTCCATTACCTAATTTTTCTAGGCGATCCATTTTATTGGAGTTGGAGTTGTACCTCTTGGGATAGCCCGAATGGCCTCGATCGCGGCTGCTCGATCTTTTGCTTCTGTACTCGGACCTCCGGGGCGAACGACTGCGATGCCTCTCGCGGCTGGAACCCCTATGCCTCCTCTCGTCCTTTCCGTTGTCGCGGGAGTCATAGCTCCTACTGTCGCGTCCCCTATCGTCGTCCTTACTCTTCCGGTCTTTCGACCGGTCGTCTTTGGACTTGCCTTTGTCGTCGCGGTAGCGATCCTTCCTGTACTCCCGGCTCCTGTCGTCCCTGGGCTTTTCGTCTCTGCTCTTGCTGCGGTCCCTATTCTTGTCCTTGCTATACCTGTCCTCCTTTTTAGCCTCCTGGCTCTTGGGGCTGTAGCGCTCGTGCTTGAATTTGTGGTCACCCGGCGGCCGCCTGTGCTGCTCCCTGTCCGGCGACTCCCTGACCTTCGGGCTCGCGCGGTGCCGCGCGTGCGCGTCTGCCGCGTGCCGGCGCGCGTCCGTCTTGGTCGAATCATTCGATTCCTGTTGAAAAATGCTGTCTTACCTATACAGAATTGTTAGGGTCACTTTCTGGTAAACGAGTAGAATGCGACACTAATACATAAACTGAATTTGGCCCAAGCTGTCGAAAGTGCCCCAGCTACGTTTTTGCTCAAGTGATTTTGATCGAATGCCTACTTACTGACGCACAGACAATTAGTCAAGGTAATTAATGCCAACAACTGTATTATAAGTATTAATCTGTGGTTACCTGCGCCGCAGCACGAGATATACTTACCGGATGTCGCAGCGGTTGTTCAGAATCAGAACATTGGATGACGGAGTCACGCTCGAAACCTCTTTATCTTTACCAATAATATACCAAGAGAGTGAGTTAATATCATACGTCAACATAAGGTTAAGTGTGTTTGGCTTTTAACAATACAATAGGTGGCGAGCATTGAATTAAGCTAGCGCAGAGCTCGAACGAGCCGGATCATAAAGGAATTATATTTATGGCTGCTCCGTATTTACTTATCGCTTCAGTAATCAGTTGGTAGCATTGCTAGTTAATACGTTTTAAGGTAATTGTTAACCACCAGTTTCACTAACTGCAACACATCGGGGAAAGTTTTAAATACGTCTATGATTCAGTAAAAAGATTCTAGTCTGGACTTTGTCAAGTTAACAAGCAAAATATTTTGGGATTTCTAATAAAACTACAATTGTTATTATTTCCCCATAACACGTGACTGCTGTGCGTGTAGACTGTAAAGAAATCAATCCTTCATTTGTTGCTTCTATTTCATTTTTAACACCCTATCAGTAGCCCCAAGTATCTCATTTTTACCATCCAGAAGACTGGAGCGAGGTGTGATCAAAGCTATTTTATCTGCCTTTATTCCAAAAACAATGAACTTCGCGACCTTGAGATAACTGCACTCTGAAGGTCATGATTTTAATTTTCCTAACAGGTGTACAGGTACCTCTAAAAGAAGAGCCGATAAAGTGTATAATTATTTAAACGAAAGGCAAATGGGCGTCTTTTAGAAGTACATTTTAGAAAAATTATAGATGGCACTATCTCTCTCTTCAAGAAGTTACTCTTCTATACGATAACATCTGGTTTCGAATTAAAATCAGATGAGAAATACTCCAGAACACACTAATGTGAGGAATTAAAAGAAAAATCGAGTTATTGCGAACTGTCACAAATACAAAGCAAAATAATTCAAAAAAAACAAATAGATTTTTTACTTCTCTTTATTAGGTCCACCAAACTAAAGGAAGCACTACCAGAAAAATTGATGTTTGTTCCTTCTAATACAAAATCTGCTAAAGCAAAGGCGACAACTAACGCCATCTAACGGATTTACGGCCTTTTTAGCGTTCCCGAGTCCTTAAATCATGCACAAAAATTATCTCACTACTAACAACTGAACGAAACACTGAAAGTAAACTCAAAGCAGCGGTTATTTATCGTAAATATAACCTTTATGATCCGTTTAATGCTTCATAGCAAAAAAATCTGATATGACATGCTGCACTTGATGCTGTAAAATTCCAATTGCAACTCATCGGATATGTCAAATGTTAAAAGGATGCTGCAGACACCTTCCTATTTATTACAATTTCAAATTACTTAGACAAAGAAAAAAAATATACTAACGCCTGTCCTTATTCTAAAATAATTAACACGAAGAAAGGTCGGATTTCATACACGGACAAGCTGAATAAAATATTACTGTATTTCGTTTCCAAATTACTGTTATCACTAAAATCTCAGTAAAGTGTTTATAGTTGACAATATTCATGCCGTAGTCATACACAAGTAGAAGATAGAATATGTGTGATAGATTAAGGAGAGAGATGTGAAGAAAAAATGAAAAAACTCCTTACGAAGAAAGAGAAGGAAGAAAAAATGGGACAAAAACAAGAGAGAAGGTGAGAAGTGACAGATGATCTTTATGGGTAGTAAACGTAACTAAAACAGTAAGAGAAAAGGGCAAAAAAATTAATGAAAGGAAAGAGCTAGAAGAACAAGACAGAGTGGGAGTGTGTGATAAAGGAGGAACAGGGTAAAATACGGGGAAAGAGTGAGGGAAAAAATAGAGGACGGGGGAAGAGAATTTATCGGTTATTGAAGTTATCAATGGTCTATAGACAACGACTACTATATGCAGTAGAAGTGAAAGTAAAAATAGATGATTCACACCTTTATTTTGTTGCGTAATTGCATTACATGTCCTGCAAAACGGTGAGTCACCAATCAATACGAGTAAGATGACGTTGAGAAGGTTTCATGCTAACACACACAAGGAATATTCTTTCCACTAATGAATAACTAAAAGCAAGGGGTTTTAAGAGAAAATTTGCTCCAAAGTTACTGACGTCATTTATAGATTCCTGAAAACAATCGAATTGTTATAATTTTCTTCCCATCATTTTAGATAACGGTCTAAATGATTTGAAATAAAGAACGCTGTTAGTTTTTTCTAAATTCGAAATTGCAGTGAAATTTTACAGCAAGAGTGCGCTTTGGGTCCAGTCCGAGACGTAATTTGGACAAATTGGTCATTTGAACGCTAGAGAGCACGTTATAGCTTTGCGAATGTTGGCAAACAATGTGACTAAAGCTTGCCGCTACGGTTAGGTAGCAAAATGTTTTGTTCGCCACAGAAACGCAAATGATCAATCGCCTACTATTAACGCAAAACTCCAAATGGAGCTGGGCATTACCTCACTCAGGTCCATCTGCACCTCTTCATAGTTGACGTCCACTTGGGAAGAGGACTGCAAAGAGAATAGATTTTAGTACGATGGGCTAGGCGTCGCTATTTTCGAAAATGGCGTTCGCACTTAATAGTAATCTGTATAACCGACGTCTAGTAAAATGGCGGCGTTTGACACGTCTCTTGAAGAAACTTAAGGTAACTAATTTTCATGTTCTAAATATCACCTAACAAAACTACTATTAAAAAATGCGAGAACTAGTTTTCAAGAATAATCATCTTTTACTCCTCATTTCCCTCTCTCTCACTTTATATCTTTTCTTTCTCGTATTATTGTCAGTTCCGTATCTCTCCCAATTCTTGCCTCCTCCTACTCTCACCTCACATTCACATTTTTTATTCCTTATGATCTCATCATCCCACTTCCTTATTTCCCATCTCTCATCATTTCCCCCTCTTGTGTCTCGTTTTTCATCATCTCGCACCCGTATTTGTCATCTCTTATTATTCCACTTATCTTGACTAGTCCATTGTGCAACCAATATTCATTTCTTGGTATATTTTAGCCTTCATTTTAAAACAAACACGACTCACATATCGCTTGTTCTCATAATACTCCCCAGAAGCTTTCACATCATTTCTACTATGTGGTTTGACCCAAATATTTCACTTAGCCTGGTTATTAATATTTTTCGTCTCTGCAGGACTACAATAGAGGTACAAGCAGGGTTTGCAAAAGTTTCTCGCAACAAGGTTGAACCCATTTTACACAATGTAAAAATGGACAATGACATCCCATCGAGTTTTATTCAGAAAACAATCCAGGATGCAAAGCCAACTTTCGTGAACCCATAACTGTCTTTAGCATTCAGCACCAGTTCATGAGGCCTATAACCCAGCTTTGCAAGATTTGATTTTTCGCTTCAAAGTGACTTTTTTGTAGGTACACTTAGTAGTTGTTTATAGGTCGGCATTCAGTACTTCATTATCTAGAAGATTTATGTGTGGTGCAACGGTACCCTTAGATACTAACGATTCGGTAGTTGGCACATAATGTCCATACAGAAAGTCCAGTATTATAATTCCCCTTGAGATGATAAAGGTGTTTTATGACTAATAGAAATTTGATATTCAACGTTATGTTAGATAGGTCACCGATTTCTTATACCAGTACTGATGTTTTCATACCCACACAGAGAGTTGCTACCAAAACCCTGATATTGTAGATCAAAGTGTCTTTGTCTCTAGACAGAAGGTTGGTATTTAATATTAGGTTATTAAGGAAATCTTCAATTTATAGTAAATCGTATTACTACCTAATCAGACCTCATGAAAGTGTAGAGAAGACATCTACTATTATCAAATAGCCTTCTTCGCGGTATTATCCAAAGTATACTCAAACTTCATACACTATCTAATATTATGATGTCTATACTTTTCTCCATTAAGAATGCCCTTTGTTCACTACTTCGGTGACGGTTTATCCTTCTTAAGGCATAGATCTCGCCACTAAACTGTTATAAATCGCCGTAACTCTTGAAGACAGTCTAAACTTTCCGCAAGCTCTTTATCACCTCATAGACACACTCCGAGCAACAAAAAGATTGTAGCAACCAGCTGTGAACAGAACATCAACATCAATAATCTTTAGGCATACCATTTTACATCTTCAGAAATCCCTTAGATAAAACAGAAACAGAATTAATAGTCCTACAATCGGGAGGCAAAGGATGTCAATGTCAGGCTGGGTTAGGCTCTCAAAATATCGAATCATATGATTTAATCATAATCTCTACCAAAATACGTCCTTAACAGGAGTTGCCTTTGATCACCTTGAAAAATACTAGTTAACAGATATATCCTGGAATAGATGTAGAGTTCGACTATGCCCAAATTGTCATGTTATACCTTCAATGTACTAGATTAACTGCAATCTTTAAGGTTAAACTAGATATAATATCATTAACCATTCTAAAGATGGCAGCCGACGCAATTTTACAGACTCTTGAACGATCTTCTACTGATCTTGGTTAACTTATTTCGCGATTTTACTTAGCTTTTAAACACCAGTGTAGTATGGATGGTAACACCGTTCTGTTAAAGTTATAATTCTATAATTACAACTAGTGAACAGAAGCAACTTTTTTATATAATTACTTATACATTATATTGATTTATTAATTCATAGCTCAGTAATCCTATATGTCCCCCGACCCCACTAATTATTTTAAATATTTCTGGGTCTCTAGTTTTATCTTTTATCAAATTTTTAACCAGCCTGCTCACTTTTTTATTTAAGGAATTCTTCTGAAATGACAAAAGGCAAAGGTTGGGGTCAGATTAATTTCCCCTCATCTTCAAACCATAAATATGAATTAGTATTCGTTAAATCGATACCAACATGAAGTAAATTCGTAATAGCATTCCCGTCGTTCTCTTAATTTAAATTAATCTCCCGACAGATTGGCCCGAATTCAGCTCATCTCTTTATCGATTGGGCTGCTTACACGAGTACGGGGTCAAGGCCTGGAACACCGCGGACCACGAGCTTCCACAATGCCCCGAGACGGATCGCGACTGCCCCAAACCCAAATGTCATCTGGATTGGGCGGGTGCCAGCGCGTCAGATCGAATCTTCTAAAAATAATTAGGCAGACGGCGCGAGCGGGTGTCAAACTCGAGATGCTTTAGGTTGCTGGAGGTTATCATTGCGCTTTGTGACTAATAACTCCGAAAATATGACTGTGTGTGTGTAAACAGGTCGAAAGGACATTTAAAACAGCTCGCAGAGAGAATATATTTTTATAGAGCAAAAAATATTGTATCGTAGGAACGCACAAACTCGATTAGAAACAACGAGCGAGAACGTATGCGTAAATTTAGTAGTCACGTCCAGTCACCTCCGTTTCAAACATTCAATGACCTTGACGATGTTTTGGTGTCTAAATTAAAACCCCAACAGGTCACCACATTGTTGAATAAAGATGCCGCAAAGGTTGGGTGTAAAAACTGAAGAGCTAGTGTCCAAAGCCAAGGAGACTCATGGAAAGCGAGTTCAAAAAATCTGAATGAGAGAGAAAGGCGTGCGAGATATGTTTTGAATATCTTTAAAAAAACTGAAGTGAGTAACTTTTTGAAGAAAAATACTGAACTGATGGCCTAGAGGTCAATGATCAGAATCATGCTAAAATCGAAACTAACAGCCAATGTAAAAAAAGCATAATTTTTTGACTGGTCGTTAATCTTGGTTGTCATTCTCGAGTTTCTTGCACATCCTGGTCACCTTCACCTGCTCGAGACCAGAAGCAAAATTCGAAGCAAGGGCACTTTCTAATACCAGTATTTATATATGAGCTACACGACCAGTTTAGGTCTTGAGTGGTGGTCCATTTTGGACGTCTTGGTTGTGGCACATCCCAAGTATCAAATCCAAAAAAGGAAAGATAAGCAGCGGTGCCAAGGTGTCGCACACAAGACTCCCATGTTTTTCTAAACCTTACTCGAATATCGCAGCAGCAAAAAAAACGAGGTAGTAATATACCAGGCCAATTTTTTGACAAGTGATATACTTTGGACGTATCTCAAATGTGGTATGAGGTAAATTCGTCTTATGGAATCATTGAACGACGCGAAGTGGTTCGTCAGCTGCAATAAAAAAACGTCTGAGAAAATTCGTCCTCTTTGCCAGCACCCTCATAAGCTGATTTTTTGGAAGGGTGGGGGGGGGGGGTTCAAGTTGAGGTTCGACTAAATTACATTACACGTTACATCTTTGATTCTAATAAGGGGTGCGATGATCACACACTGCATATGCTCACTTACCGGCTTCTAACTTCCCCACCACTGAAGTCCAATCTCATTGGCTCAATATTTTTGAGACAGATCTTGTATATCCAATTTAGATTCTGAAACTCCCACCAAGCAGCTTTTTTTAGTTCATTGACATTGAAATAGTAGTTGACAAAGATATCGATGAAAATACATAATCAACCTTGAGAAACTAGAGATCAGTTGATTAGCTGCTTTGATCTCATCAAAAATATGTGCACGGTAGCATAGCAATTTACGTCACAATGTTTGGTACTTTGTCTACTGAACGGGCAACAAATTCGGAGGATTATTATAGACAAGTGTCAATGCCGAGTGCCAGAATATTTTTAGCCACAGGAAGTGGGACGACGCTATTCAATCACCGCATAGAAAAGCGTAAAAACTGCATCGGCGGATTTTTTGTCACCAAAGACATTACCAGGCCAACTTTTCCACTACCCCTTAGACCATCAGACTTTTATGGGGTATTAATCTCTAATCCCAGTCAAGGAAATATCCACCATGTTCTTTATGACTTCTACCATACGTGGAGAATATTGATGTCAGAATTAAAGTTAGAAGCAAGACAACGAAACATGAGAAACTTTGCCCATTTGGATAATTGTTAACGGGTGTGGCGAATGGCCATGTTGAAGTACAAAAGTTGTAGCGATCTTGTAGACCAGTTGTTCAAGAGGGTAGGGAAAAAACAAAAAAGTTTATTTTAGGCACACTAGAAAGAAGATGAGAAATCGCGACTTACTCCAAGGTCACAAGGTGTCATACATCACTTGCCCATTACAACCCAAATAGATAGACTTTCTTAATTGGTGACCAATAAAAGATACCTAGACCAGTGTAATATAAGCCCAGGTTACTTCGGAAAGAGCGTTGTTTTATTTAAATCCATTAGAAGAGATCACTAAATAATATTCAATATTTAACTTGTTTTATGCGCTGTTATGCATAACCTTCCTCTATTGATTGGACAGACCATCTAAAGGAAAAAGTTTCTATATCATCACAACGGTGAAAGCTTTGCCCAGACAGGTGATTTTCGAGTGAGTAGCAAAGATGATAGTCCAAGGTTGAGTGAACGGCCTTCCCCTTTATATGTTGGTTGCTTTTAAGTATCCGGTGTCTGATATATAGCTAAATCACGATGAGCGCAGTGTCTAGGACGTTTAGAAGTTAAATTACCATAAAGCCATCTATAGTAACGAGGTAGCCAGGACAAGCAAATTTGTACCACTTTTAGAGTTCAGTAGTATTGTACCAAGCCTCTCTCTTGTCTACTTTCATAAGGTCGTAAGAATCATATTAACTAAACAGAATCTATCTGGGTGGTAAATGAAGTCTACTAGCTATTATTCTATGTCTGCACCTCTAGCGCAAACGAACAAAACTTGTACACAATTTTTTTTTCAAAAAAAATGAGATAAGTAAAACTGATCTTTTGCATCTCAAGAAGTGATGCACCGTATCACGGCCATACAAGTAACACAACTCCTTTATTGTTTACCAATCTTTTAGATGTTACTGATAAATCATTATCCAATGCATGCTCTCCATTTTAGATATTGCAGTGTTTCTTGCCTTACATTTGTTTAGAAGTGAAGATTCGATTGTTTATGACGTTACGATGTAACGCTTCGTTTGCATCGAATAAATTTCGAAGTAACTTGTATAGCACTTTATTTGAATTATCTTATATAGGATGAGTGACAAACATATATGTGTAGGTGTACATTTTCAAGATCAAAAAGTCACCCCAAAATACTATCGTATTCCAATTTTCACAAAATACAAAGTTTTTCAACATCCACCTACTTACTATTTCACATTTGATGTTTCAAAATCGAACTTAGTGTTCCTAAAAGAAGCCCCAAAATTCTATTTTATAAAAAGATAAAATTGTTCACTCTCTACCACCACCACTTTATAACCTCCGCTCCAATTTTTTTTTATATCTCTACATCTGGCTCAGGAAGGTTACAAATTTTCGCATCCAAATTTTTATAAAATTTCCACCCCTACCCCCTACCTACAATTCATTTCGTTTAGAATTATATTCTATAATCTAAATTACAACTTTTGTAGCATCCTGTATGTGGTAAGTTAGCAACGCTAGTGTAGCATGGCAGCAGTTGTCACCACAACCTTCTCTTGGGCATTAGGAACTGTCAAATTGGGTTTTTTATTCTAAGCTTTATCATCCTGCTGCAAGAGGGCGAAAGGAGAAGAGAAGGGGGGGGGGCTAACTTTCCGGTCAAAAAAATATAACATGGCTTGTTTGCTGTGAAAAATTGATCCGAAGTATTCACTAAATGGCGCTAAATGACATAAATTACACAAAATGAGCCGATGTCAATCACTGTGACCACTACAATGTACCATAAGATGTAGCTCTCTAACCCCCCCCCTCCACGAAATTGCATTATTAAGATAGAAAACTAGAGATGTTGGCTTGTGCAGCCATAAGAAATATTTGAGACTTTTGTTTTGTTCAAATCTTCGGAAGAGAAATCTTTGCATTAAATCTTCTCAGATTGTCAGTTGGATTTGTTAAATTCCTTATAAAATCTCAAATTTCTTATAATTAAATAAGTGATGTTAGCAAGTTTCCCACCATTCCTACCACATATGTGCAAGTATAAACTGAAGCAGAACAAAAGCTCAATTTAAGAAGATACTTCTGAAGGGTTGTAGGTAAAACAATCAAAAAACATCCAGTTCAATAGTCCAATTTTTTGATCAATCATTAAATGTTCTACTTGTATGCCGAAGAGATGAGTTGATGCACAAGTTGCTCAAACACACAATATTCCAGTTCCAGAATGGTGATAAAAGCCCATAAAACTCTGGAAGTCGCAGCGTAATTTCTCACAACCTTTATGAGCTATTGTTATTATGCCTGCTTAAGATGCAGAAGAATTGAGAAGTGATGTTTTAGAAATAAAAAAATGACCAGAAGAAGAAACTGATGCATCTACTCTCAAGATTTTCAAGTTCGGTGAGAAGGAAAGAGAATTACAAAATTGATGGCTCACAGCAGCTGACTTCCTTTAATGCCTTATTTCCAGAAAGTCCTTTAGTTTTGTAAAATTATATCTGGCGCAGTTGTTGTAACCTAAGTTTTGAAGATATTTATTCTAAAGATGTCCACTACAGTTGTGAATGAAACACCAAAGAGTCTCGATGCTTTGAAAAAGATCCAACAATCTGAAAACAAGCCATTAGAGTTTTCCAAACCCCGCTAATCTAGCGCCATCTATAGATCATGATACTAAAGAGAACTAAAAAGGGCAATAATTGTGACAACTCTCTTTTTTTTCTTTCTTACCCTTATACATACTTTCGTCTGTTTTTAGGGCAATATTCTTATTTGTCCGATTGTTTTTTTCCGATATCCCTTTCAGTTTATATCACCACATCTATCCATATGCTCCTTAATGTTCCCCTTCCCCTGTTTGTGAACGCTCAAAACAGTTGAAAGTGAGAAAAAATCTTTTAGTTCAGAAGCGCTTCATCAGATGGCAGCACACATTTAAATCATAACATTACACGATTTAGGTCACAAGCTGTGATTTCCGACTCTCAATTCCTCGTCATTCCTGCTAGATTCACACAACGCAAACATGTCAAACAACTCAAAAATTGTACTCATGAAAAACTTTCCATCCTACTATAAACATCATCGACAAACTTTGAGTTAATAAAAGTAGTTTCAGCGAGACATAAACAGCATCGACGAGGTAGAGAGCCGCAGGTTTACCCTTGCCAGCACTGGTTTAACCATATAATTTTAGGCGCCCGCGAACCATGTGAGGGGGCGCCCTGTGGCGCAAGTCGCCCCTATCGCATCAAACCGAGCGCTCGCGGCCCTGTTGACATCACAAAATCAATACTGGGCAAAGGCGGCCTCCAGTCGGGGGCGCCGCGGAACTTGCTCCAAAGCACGCACAGGCAGGGGCACCCGGGCCCAGCGAGCCGGGCGAAAGCGGTGCGACTCGCGGCCGGGTCGGTGCGCTCCATTGTGGGGAAGGACACGGGCCGCCCGGCCTCCTAGGCTACGCCGTACCTGTTTTTTAACGCAGACTAAATCGTCGGCCTCGTCGTCACTCCCGTACCCAACTAGCGACTCCATGGCTCGATCTGGGGCGCCGCAAGCACTGAAAAACTGCGCTTTACGCAATGAACACAACAAACATGGCTGCGCCACTCACACGCATTGACAGCTCGCGGAGTTGCCGCGTCGATTAATTTCTATCACCCCGAATTTTTATTTCTAGCATTTAATATTATAATTAAATAGTTCGCTCTATGTAATCATAAAATTCTATTACTATAATTACAATAATTAATGTAATAATAAAACAACCTGTCAACTTAAACTGAAATTTTACTATCGGCTGTGATCGATAGTCATCGTTAAAAGTTACATGATACCATACACATAAAAAATCTGTATATTGGTGAGCTTATATAGACACATGCTGTATAAATGGTAGACTATAAATTTGTCTAATCTAGACTACAGGAAATAGCCTTAACATAATACACTGCAACAAACAAATAAATTTTGTTCGTTGTTTCCATAGAAAGTTAAATTTTATAATCACATATAAAATATATATCCTTCGTTCTTAGCGGGAAAAATGTTTCCGCCCGGGATCGAACCGGGGACCTTGTGCGTGTGAAGCACACGTGATAACCACTACACTACGGAAACTTGATACGTAGATTCCTACAATGAGAACTATAAAATAATAAAAATTTAAATAAATATAAAAAAAATTATAATAATAAATTATGCGGTTTACTTCAATGCACTACGCTGGATTTATAACAAACAAATTCTTGATTTAAATTTCTACCTCAATTTCCCATAGAAAATGTATGGAAATGCATTTTCTATCGCCTTTTATTAAAATACTAAAAACAAAAATATGGCGACCTTTTGGAAAACGTGTTTATTTATTTGTTTTCAAGACCTATCATGATCTCCATTGGCATTGGTTTGTTTGATTCTCCTAATCTAACATTTTTAAGGAAGGAAATCGTCATGGACACTAGAGTTCCCGTACTTCGTCTGTGTCAAATTTTTACTGACTAAAACCTCTGTGGTTTGCTACATTTTCAGCGATTGAAACCGTCTTCAGACATCTTTGATGTTCACGTTCTTTTTCGTTTTTCTAATAAATGTTTTTATATAAAAATTTATATTTCTTCATTTTCTTAGGTACTTATCAGCTCAGTGCGCTTCTTCATCCACCTTGAGCAGTAAAAGATGATATGTGCCGTATTTATTTTGGGTCCTCACGAATCAAGGTGCTAACCTTTCAACACTGGTTTTTACACAAACAGCAATCTTATAGATCTTACAAAAGTTTGCACGTTAATGTTTTCTTCCAGCTAAATCATCTGCAAAGGTAACGGTAGTAACGTTTGCACGTAGGTGTAAGCGTAAAAAGCCATCATATGGGACGTTAGATAAAAATGGCTCCAATACGGAGCCTTGTGGGACCCTTAGTAACATGTCTAGAGTAACAAACATGCACCACTGTCTCTTACAACAAAATATCACTTATGAAAAACCAAATCGGTTTCAATGGAAGCCCCAATATCTTAGACAGTTTTCTTATAAGATTTAGCAAATACAAGATTCTGTAAAAAGTTTCTCGTTCTGGAATCTTCTTTCTTGAAGGATCAATACCGGAAAACTTCTATTTCTTAATTGTACAACCATTATATTTAACAGCCACATCGGCTGAGGATTCCACACTTCTTTGACATCTTCCACCTTAATACTTCCCACAGCCGCACCAATCACTTCTAACGTAAGAAGTGTTACATGGTTTTCATCGCTTATACGTCCAACAATCTATGTCCTTTGGAAATGGTACTGTAACGAATTTCCAAACGTGTCCCCCTCCCTGTAGCTGATACCCAGACGTCACGCACTAGCAACACACATAATGCTATCCAGGAACCCAGTCGCGCTACTTGTGCACGTGCAAAGCTCGAACAACAGGAAATTGCCAGATGTTTACTAAAAACTTCGCGTAGGCTCTGGAGCCGGTTCTGAGTTGCTTAAATATCGCGCAACGAGCCAGCGAGGGGAATTCAAGTAGATTCAAGAGATCCTTCTTGTAGCATTTCCTATAACTTTATACTTACATTCGCCAAGTATTTTTTCCGTTGATAGTGTTAAATGTATCGTAGACCTTTTGCGAAAGCGGGGAAATTTCCAGTATTATGTACTACTACTTAATCTCCATAAAGGAGATTTAGAGTTTAAATCCTCCAAGATGATGTTTTTCATTTTTCACATTCTGTACAATTTCATCAATAGGGTCTTTAAAAATTTCGACCGATACATTCGGAGAAATGTAACACTTATAGAACGCCCAGCTCTTAAAATGTTGAATTGTAGAATCCTAGTTTTGTCAAAGTTTATAACGAACTCAAGTTAGGTCTCGTTACTTTCAACTCCTTCAACTTGGCCATATTAACTGCTGGTACTTAGACCTAACAATTTGTATGTAGTACCAATACGCGACTCTCTATATATATTTTCCTGATAAGATTAGTGCTACCCCGATTTCTTCTTATGGAACAGAAGGATCAATTCTCAAAAGAACCCCTTCTGCTCTCCGACTTACTAAAGTATTTCCTTGTAAGCTGACTTTGAGTCACCAAGCAAGATTTTTAGCCTTCTTCTTCCTTTCTGGTCCAGTAACTCGCAAAAGGAACGTATTGTCTTGCTTTCTTTAAACATCTACACGAGTAAAACCTTCACCAGCCATCTTCAAACAAACTGCTGTCGTTTCCGGGTGTTCTTCAATTTCTATTAGCGCGGGTGCTGGACCTTTAGTGGCCTGTCTCTTATCCTTTGCTGTACTAATATCACATCGGAGCCATAACTGGTTCCGTTAGTAGATCTATAGGTCGCATAGGTTGCTTCCGACCCTTTTCTCTCCTTCCCCAATTCTTCACTAATAGCCCTAAATTTTGCACTTTTTTTTAATTTATGCAGCCATTTATCTATACTCTGAGGAAAGGAGGATTTAGCTAGTTCCCCCGGCACCCTAGACGCTTCCTTCAGTTCCCTTATTTCTTGCTTTATGTCTGTCTCATCCAGTTCGTTATAAATTTGTGTTTTTCTTGGTCACACATGATTCCGACCTTCTGCTGATGATTTTCTACAGCAATTTCCTTGTCCGCAAGTGACCTGATTTACCAGGCATTTCTTCTAGTTTCTATATTATGATTAGTAATGATGACTAGTGCCGATAGCTTCCCCACTGTCGTCATCTTTCTTTTTTGAGTCTAATTTTCTCTTCATATGAAGTTTTTGTATTTGTTCTTTGGACATTCCCACAAAAGAACCAAGACGTATTCTGCCTTCCCCTTTCCTCACTGTATTCTTATCTTTCATAACTTGATCTCGTTGTGGACGAAAAAGCGCGAATACAGTCAATTAAATATTTAATATCTACAACCTACACGTAATCCGTTATAGAGACAACGTTTGAAGGAACCGTTTGTAATGAGGTGATGACACCGCCCACTTCAACAAGGGTGACAGAAATTTGCAGAGACCTCGGCAGTGCCCCCCGATTGTTTTCTACAAAAATACACCCACCTTTCAAACCTTCAAAGCGGGCCCAGAATCCACTAAGTCAATTTAATTTCAGCTATGCAACTTAGTGGTTCATATGTCTCCTGACCCGTTGAGCAACACAAAAACTCATACACCATGAGAGATATGGTCATGTCGTCAACGATATATGTGGTCAGTAAAGAGGAGAAAAGAAATAGATCCTTAGCCCTCGAGTACTCTAATAGCATCAAGATCTTGAAAAAATGAATTTGTCAATGGAGACCGAAAGAGAATATAGAGAAGAGACCTGATCTAAGAACAGTTAGAGAAAAGGGTACAGAGCCAGCTGGTGAACCTTGGGAATAGTTGCAAGCGTAAGCCTCAAAGTCATTTTTTGTGAGGTTTTTCTCCTACGTGGAATTTCTTTGTCCTGCTAGAGGCCGGTACAAAATTTCTTCTATCCGTCATCTGAAATTGCGCTCGGATGGAGTTTTAGATATCCTCACCGAGACCTAACCTGACCTAGCCTATTTTACATTTAAGCTAACCTAACTTATACCTAATCTGAGCTAACCTACGCTAAAGAAAGCATTGGTACCAAAGTTGTAACTTTAAACTCTAGTAAGAAAGAAGATTAAACAAAGTTTGTTAATCATAAAGTTATAATGTAAAATAAAGTCAAATAAAATAAAGCCCATAAATAGAGAATGCGTATTTCAAGTTATAATTAAATTATATCAGTTTAGTTATGTCTACGAAAAAATGGCGTCGTTTAGTTTGACAGTAACTATTTCAATGCCAATTATAAATGAAAACTAAAGAACTACTTGCAGAAATTTTAATATTATATTTGCTGAACTATGTGGACTAACTATTATAACATACTCTCTATTAAGAATTATCATTATAAATATAGTTGCCTTGAGCTTGGAAGTTATATAATTATAACAAATTTTCAAATGAGCCTTGTATAAGCATCGTTTGGTTTTCCTTTTTTTCGTTTAAAACGTTTACGGTCAAGCGGGCGATGTAATGCCTTCCAGGAATGTAGCGCGCACGTGCGAGGGTTCGAACAATGGGAAATGTCCAGATGTTACTAGAAAACTTCGCGTCGTTCTGGAACCGGTTTTGAGTTGCTTAAATATCACGCAGCAAGGCAGCCCTGGAAGTCAGTTCATGTGCCGAAAGCTGCGTGACTGGAACATAAACAGTGCTACAGATAAATACAGTGTAATGTTACGTTATTAATTGTTTGTATAAATAGTGTTAATTAATTCTGATAACCTGTAAATAAAATAAACCAGTAGTTTAAGTAAATTTGCACACGGAGAGCGAAAACGTTATAATACATTATTATAATTGTTATAACCTTAACTTATATACATATTCACTTTTGTAGTAACACATCAATTTCCTTAAAGCACCTCATAATAAGTTTATAATGCTGTAATATCAAACGTGCTATTGGAAGATGGTTTGAATCCAAAACAATGGCCTCGCTTTAGTTCCACATTAGTGGAAGGGTTATTATGGGAACATGCATAAGCGCCTTAGTAAATAGATATAAAAACAAGTGAGTGGCGCGTTACTAACATCAATTTGCAAACAATACACAGAAGATAGATAGTAGAAAAAAGAAAACAAACACTGAATTTCATTTGTATAGGTTAAAGCATACAGTACAGCACAAAATATAAATTTGACTATATTATCCACTATATAATTGTATTAGAATGAAAATGGTTTACAAAAGATTATAGATGTTAGATAAATATTAGAAAATAGATTAAAATCGTTCTAAATTATATATCTAACTCATTGAGATCAAAAGTAGATGATAATAATATTGTTGGAACAAATTTTTTAATGTAAACAATAGATTAAATAAGATATTTACATTTAGTAAAAGGACGATAGAAGTCGTTTTTTTTAAGTACATACATATACTCTTCAACTCAAGAGGATAACAAAAATAAAGTTTATTCTATCAATAATGTCACAAAACATCATTTATGAAGTTGAAAATAATTATAATTTTTACCTATAAAACGCTTTTTATAGTAGATTTTGTTAAAATAAAACGAAATTTATAAAAAAAATTCAGTCGACCTTAAGCTTAGCCTTAGCCTAACCTAAGATTATACTAAAACAAAATCATACAATTAAATTATTTTTATAAAAAATTTTTGGCTATCCTAAACTAAATCGAACCTAACCCAATCTAAGTCTAGTCGAACCCTAACTTCAAACTAACTTTAACCCAACCCTGTCTGTGCCAAAAATAAACTTTATATTTGTGATCCTCGTGAGTCTAGGAGTATAAATATACTTTTTTCTTTAAAAAATATTGCCGCTAAACCTAACTTTAGCCAAAAGAGAAAATAATAAGTTATTTTCAATTTTTAATGAAAGAAAACTTTCAGGATGTTCAATTTTAGATTGCATAGGTTTGTAGTACCGGCGGCGTGACGTGAGCCACGAACCGTCACCGCGGCAGGTTTCTGTTGCAACAACAAATGACTAGTCAAAAGTCACCGCTGCCATGTGGCAGGTGCATGACAAATAGTACCCTCCCGACGTCGGTGTTGGCCACAGCAGTGTGAGACGCAGCCGAAAGCCTCAGCAATCCCGCCCGCCCGCTGTGCACCGCATTCGCGCGCCGGAGAAGCCGAACGGACGCCGCCGGCCGGCCAGCTAACCAACGTTGTCGCCGCTCGGCGGAGGAATATCGCCCCCCCACCCCGTCGTCCATCTTGGGTGTTGCGTTAGTATTGGCAGGTTACGCTACAGTCAATAAACCCGGAATCGAGCAGAGGCCGAGTCGGTTTGGCACAAGAGGCAGCCGAGGTTCTAGTCGCAGTCGGGGGCCGCGGTCGCTTGCTCCGGCTCCACCATGTCCCAACAACTGCTGCCCATCCGCTTCCAGGAGCACTTGCAGGTTCGTGGAACTTTGATACGCAATCCGCCCCTCGGCGGCCGCTGATCCCGCGCCGCGGCGGCCGCCCAGCTGCTTTTCGCGCAGCCCCGGCCGAAAGGCTCGCGGCGTAATTGATGAAATCGCGCACGGAGCCGCAACGTGCAGGCTTTGCCAAAAAACATTTTCTCGTCGTCTACTGGGTTCGTAGATAATGGACTGTGATTCATGTGGGTACAAGATCCAATTTACGTTTCTGTCTTGATCTTTTTAGTTTACTGCCCATTGGAGGGTGATTCAGCGTGTGGCATAATTTTGGGTGCTGAAACTGGGTCATTTGGGCCATTTCGGCTAATGGGAGTGCTGCAGTTGGCACCAGTGCATCTGACATGTAAGCTGGAAACAAATGAGTGAAAGAGCTGTCAAGTTTCATTGCCTTGATGGTTTGTATTAGTATGTCTTTGAAAGAAGTTGTCAGAAGGCAGGATTTCTAACCAAACTTTTGCTCTAGTTTTATGCATCTTTGTAGTTTGTAATTAGACTATTTTTTAAATAATAGTTGACTGCAGCAAGAAGCCAATATGTTAATCGTGGCACTTTAATTCTTGAGGTGATAGAATTTAACTTCGTAGCTTGGTAGTAGTGTATTGACAAAAGAAAAACAATTTGAACAATAGTGGTTGTGGCAGAATTTTGTAACCAATCATTTTTGCCAAATATTTGATTTGATCCACTCGCCTACTTTTTGTTTTTTTTAATTGTTCGTGTTGGAATTATTGGTCAAAAGTTGGTAACTCAAAAAAATAGTCTTACCATTTCCAAATTGATTTTTTATATTGATATACCATTGTAACAAAAGAATAACAGGTCTAGATCTATTAACAATTGGTAGATGGCTGTCAAGTGTCAAGCTTTCTAACCAAAATTTTTAACAAGATACATTTTGGAAAGCAATTTGAAGGCTATTAACCAATTTTTGGCGATTTCACGTTTTGTGTTGGCATAGAAAAAGATGCCATGCTTGAAAAGTATAAAAATATATTTAAAAAATAACAGCATGGTGTGATGAGTGCGATTAAATAAATGAAGAGCCTGTGTTTGATTAAGTATACAGGATGTTTCAAAAATTGTTAGTTACATTTTATAATTTGCTTTGCGATCAGCGTTGCCACCTATTAGGGGAAAAATAATGCTCCAGAGGGATTGAGTATTGCAGACTTAATTTATTATTAACGAACCACACCTTATCTATGGATAAACGCCCTCGCCATTCTCTCCTACGAGGGTCTGATTGTCTAGTTCTAAATTTCTGTTTTTGCCAATCGATTCTTGACATTTAGGACATTCAAAATTCCAACTGACCTTTATCTTTGGGCCACCCACGCTCGCCACTTAGGACACCTAATCTCAAGATTATAATTAGAAGGTAAAAAATTATTTCTGCAGGAGTTTCAAAGCCATCCAAATTATAAATACATTTTATTACTAGGGTGCGATGTTTGCTTCATTTGTTCAAGAGTTCTAATATCCTTGCTATAGATGGCGCTGATTTTGCCGATTTTCTACTTTTTTTTAAAATACGATTGTAGTATTGCTCTTACATTATTTCTCGAATTCTAGCTTTGTTAAAGTAAAGGGTGTCATTAAGTTTGCGACGTTTTCATGCGAGTTCTCGTTCTTGTCCGTGACAATAGAATAATTTAGTGGAATGACGATTAAAATGTTGACTAAACAGTAGAATTTACTTGGGTTTCAGACACACTAACAAGATGACGATTAGGTTTTGACGTACTACTTAAAAAATTGAACATGGCTGGATAAAATGAAAGTAGTTTTGAGTTTTGTTAAACTAGAGTAGGGTAATTTAAGTCGAGGGTATGGTAGCATTGGAATCTATGAACGTTTTTGCTTGTTTTTTTCTCTCAAATATTGACTTCTGTGAGTAATTCCGATATGTTCCTTCTCTCTCTATCTCCTCTTCGCTCTCTTTCTCACATTTTCTTGCACTCCATTGTTCTTTATTACTTTATTTTCTTCTCTGTATTTTATTTTCATCTTTTTTTCTTTCTTTTTTATTTCTCTCTCTGTCTCTCAGCATTTTCTCTCTCTTTTCCTATCCCTCCCCAACCTTTTGTTCACTCAACTTGCCTCCTGTTTTCTTTTCTCTTCTCCAACCCCATTCTTTACCCCCTCTCACTTTCTAGAATACAGTTAAGGCATTTTATGAAATGAAGATGAAGTGCTGAGGTCGTTATTCCTTTACATGTTTAAAAAAGAATAAAATAGACATTTTTGTTTTTGTTAGATGCACTAGTGGTGTCTGTAGTCTTTTTACTACTCATAAGAAATGGCAATGGTATTAAGTCTTGCGACTTTTAGATTTTTCTTTTCTTCTTTAAATGTAATAATAATTATTGGTTTGTGCTTACTTGCATTAATAACTGTGGAATCACAAGCAAGATGTCAAACCATTTAAAATATTTAGCTCCAGTTTAGAAGACTTTGAACTTTACCAAACAAAACATGGGTATGGTTAGGTTAGGTCAGGGCAGAGTGGTATTATATAGGCAGTAGTTTTGATTAGTGGTAGGTTAAGTGAGGTTAGTGTCTATCGTAGGCATTTGTGGTATCTCTAACAGTCTGGGACCTTTACTTTTGTATTTCTGCAGTAAGTTGTTGCATTTACACTTTTCTCTCTATTCCTGATCTCCCCCCCCCTCTTTCTAATATTTTCTTCTTCTTTCACATTTCACATCTTTTACAATAGTAATAATTTGTTGAAGCTTATCATGCAGTGGCGGAATGATAACCAAAATGTCAATGAAACAGAAGAATGCTAATAACTTAAGCAATTGCTTACGTGGTTAGGCGTTGCCCAAAATAATAGATATGAGAAAAACATGGGAAAAAAACAAAATTTGTAATTTTACGTTACCATTACCATGATGGTCGCCAAACGTGACAAAAATGCAAGCACCGATTTATTGCATATTGGTGTGGGCAGCTAAGCGCTCGTCAAACCCCACGTTTTGTAACCCAGCCTTTCCGTTACACGTCAGTCGCCAATAGCCGAAGTTCCGACCTAAAAATTCACGCGCCAGCTCTGCAGCGCTCTGATAAATTGAGTTTTATTGAGATAAACGGCTATTGATTGGTTTGTAGTCTTGCAGCGAACAAACACAAGCAGATAAAGCGGCGTGGGAGGCTGTTTGCGCGCTGCCATGGAAATGTCCGGGGAATTCGCAGATAGAGTTTTCTGATGACTTTTTTATGCTTGAAGCTTTCCGGCGCAGTAATTTGGGATATTTTTTGTGGGCGGGTTCGTACATTTTTCATCGGAATTGTGGAAGTCTTGAGGTAGCCGCAAATAATTGAAGTTTTGAGGAATGAGACCTTGATGTTGATAGCGGTAAAATTATAGTTGAACTATCATAATTATGAATTAGTGATAATCCAACGAGTTTATTTCTGCCAGGAGATAAGAAAACAAAGTACGATTAACAGTAGGTTACTTAGTATAGTAGTAGTCGTTATCTTGGTTGTCATTCCAACTTTTAAAATCTCTGAACTGCCCGAGTTGTTTGATGAGTAACATGATTATTCTGACAACAATTGATAGTTTGACAGTTGATTAAATATAAGCGTTTGAAGTACAAAACAGATAAGGTCCTGGAAGAGAAACAACCGCAGCATGCCTTGCATGTCTGGAAATTGCACTCAAATGAATAATAATGATATGCTTTTGTTTGCCAGACGGGTAACGCGCGACTGTTTGCAAATGTGTAAGAATAGAACGGATTTTTTGGGGCGTTTAGTGAGGATGAGGAAAGTTGGATTAACCACCAAGCACCAAACAGCTGGTTCCGAAAAAATTCTTCAAATTAACTATCTTGAGAAGGAGGAAAATAATGATTAACAAATATTGGGAAGCAGGCCAGGACTTTTTAGTACAAGTCAGCTTTATATTCCTAAAATTGTTACTTCGATGAAAGTACTCAAAGTTGGACATAAAAATGTTAGCAAATATTGTTTTCATAGTGACTAAGCAGCAGGGCTGTGCTTGGTTTAATATGCGAGTATGGCGCGTCATAGAGGTGTCATCCAACATTGAAAACTATAATCAGAGTGAAATCTATTACCAAGATCTATTTTCAAAAAGAGGACCTAAATACGATGGGCGACCTCCAACTGTAAACTTTATCTGGAACATAGATTGAGTGTATAAAATAATTATCCACAACCGTCGCGTTTTAGTTAAAGAGATTGCAACTGACCTGAATTGTTTCGTTGGTGTTATCCCAAAGACGATTTCCAGTTTTCTAACAGAATTACAAAAAACAGGCCAAAAGGGTAGAGACAGAAGGAGTTGACCACAGCCAAAAAAGCCAAAACTTGTCCATTGATGTCAAAGAATTAAGTTCTCGATCTTGAGACAAGAAAGTTGAGGCAAGTCATTACAGATTGAGCGATAGAGTCGTTCTTGCTCATGACAACGCTACTCCCACTCAATTAACGTCACGCAAGAGTTGCTGCGGAAATTCCAATCTTGACTTGATACTTGGGTCCTCCCAAGATGTAGTGGCTTGCGTTTCGCTATAGAAGATGAAAGTACCAAAAACAGTCCAGTCTCAAGGTGAAATCAACAATCTGGTTACACAATAGACAACGTTTGGAAAACTTTGGTAACTTTGTCAAAAAATCTTGCATATCCAGTATTTTTTATTTGAATGTATGGTTGTATTATAGGAGGGGGAGGGGAGATGCAATCTACTTTTTATTCTTTTATTAATAATTCTAGTTTCCAAACTTCTAGTGTTTCACTGATCCTACCAACAGTTGGTAATGGGGTGTGGGAGGGTAGTCTAAAGAGGGCCTCTTTTATCAGTAAACGACAAATTCGCTTGACCTTGCAAAGTACAAATTATTTTTCAAGGTCATTGGGTATTGTGGGTTTTCAAAATATTGGGGTGTTGAAGGTAGTGGTTTATTGCGAGTGGAAGAGATAAGGAGCGGTACCTACATGTGGCAAAGTAAAGTATGTTTGAGTGGAAAAGCTGTATACCAACCTTTTGGGGTATCAAAAACATACACTTATGTAATAAAAAAAAAAGATTACTAAGGCCAATCTGACTTTTTGATTGAAATGTTGGTTGTCATTCGAATTTGCTTTTCACTTTAATTACAATACTTACTAGTTACTAGTACTTAGTTTCTGACTTGGTTCGGGTTAATTCTTTCTTGTTCGCCTGTGATGACCTAATTCGTTTATATCAAAATGGCGAAGGTCGGTTCTAAATTCTGCTGAGCTTGAACAGCTCTTGCTCGTACAATGTATGTAGCAGAGTTAAATTTAAATGAAACCTTTCCCTCCACTGCTGATGTGGCAACACCGAAATGCTATGCTTGAATGGAAATTGTTAGGGTGTGGGTAGACCAGTTTGATATGGTCGTTTTTCCACATTGCTTGATAACTGAATAGACACCATCTAGTGCCATTGCACTACACGTAATATATTTTTAAGGGAGGAAAGTGTTAGAGCACCTGTTGATTTGTCCAGACTACGTCAGCAGTTTGATAGAGATACGTTATCAAGAAGCAAACTTTCGCTATGACACTAAGCGAGGTCGGAATTCGGAAAAAAGATAAACACTGTCTCTCTCCCTCCTTACCCTCCTTCACTTCTCTCACTAGCTTATTTGCTGGAGCATTATCTTATTGATTCTTTTGTAGTTCTGGCTTGTTTTATTATCTTTCTCTATTGATCTCGGTGTTCAGACAAACAGGCAAACAAAGTGTGATAAACTGATTTGTTTTATATAGTCATTTCATTGTTGAGATGTGTCCAAAGAATTTTAATAAGCATCAGTAGATAATTTGTGTAAGGCGTTGTGGTTCTACTATTCTAACAGACCAGCAATACATACTACTCTTCTCCAACATCACCTTTCTAGTGGATTCATTTTCCTCTTAACTATTGTCTTTATGGTCCATGGTACTATTCCATTAATACTATGGGAAATATTAAGGTTTTGATTATTTTTTTTATCTGTCTATTTGCCATTTTTTTGCTATTTCACATCTTCGCCTTGTTTTAAGTGAGTTCTTCCTGTCTTCTTTTGATGTCGTTGCCTCCTATAAGAGTGATATGGGGTCTGTTGTTAATTTGGTATATTCTCATGATTAGGTATGATAGTATCCAGTCAATAGTTAATGATGCAGTGCTCCTAGGTCCTACGAAAATAAGGAAAACGAATTTTGGCATCAAATAATGTGATGAAACTTGGTTGCACTTCTTTAAGACATCGTCCTTTCTCCACATCATCATTGCAACTCGAGTTTAAATGCATTGAACGACTGCCAGGTCCAATTGGAGTCCTTGTTCGGATTCCCCAAAGATTCGTACGCAAAAGGTTTCAGGATCAATTCACGTCTTTATTAATACGGCATCAAAAAGTTGTTCGTTCATCTACTGACTGGATTATGTAGACGTATTTCACTTCAATAACGCATTGCACTAAATTGGACTTACATGCGTACACCAACGTTTTAGATGATGAACGTCAAAGTGGAATTGCTCTAACTTTAAAATGTTTTGGTGGGGGAATAATTGATAGATGGCGTTAGTGCGATGAACATCGTTTTGAATCGTTCCTGCTCGTGTATGATCGACATACGTCAGCATGACATTATCTTGACGAGCATCACCTATTTTCTTATCATAGTTTATATTTGTACCTTAATTAACAGATTTTTTTGTAATTATAGTGGTTTATAATTTGAATTTGATCCCATTGCTACGTTTTATCGCAAAAAGTGGTTCTAAATCATATAACAAAAAAAAAAAAAAAACGGATTCGTAAGTAAATTTGCAATTCAAATTGATGACTAAATACTATCGGGTAGCCCAACGCGTCATTTTGTGAATTAGACATCAACTTATTACAGGGACTGGCAAACATAATTTAAACTTTTTAATTTTTTATTTTTTGAAATTCAAATATTCAGAATTTTTTTTAATGTTGGGACCAGTTCTTCTTTGTTATTATAAATTTCGGGCGAGTGTTACATTGATTTGAAATTAAAGGCATTGAATAGGATTTTCTTAAAAAGCACCGAAGTGCCAATAAAATTTGTTCATCAAATGGCTATGCAAGCTTCGAGTGTTTCTATTAGTCGTCAAAGTGAAGTTAAGGCAAGTGATCTCATTTAATGTCCAAAAGGTCCTATCAAGAAAGAATCTACGCTTTAGGTAGTAGAAGTTTATTGATACTTGACCTATATTTTTTCATTAAATAAAATTGAGAAAAAGCACATCTTCCATGCACTTCCATAGGTTGCATAATATTAATGGAATGACCATCAAGATTTTTTAAAATAATCATCCGTTGATTCCTGCACTTTTTAGGTGATCGTTACAAAGATATAATTAGGAAGAAGTTTTTTCAACGGGGAAGCGCACGAACTTGGCAAATTCAGCTCGTTCGTTGCATTACATAAAGTAGGCGAGCCGGCGCCGAGGTTTCGGGTGGTCGCTTAGATAGCAGGAAATATAATACGGCTGTTTCCATCTCGAGCTGGTGTGGAGGTTTGCAAGTTTATTGATCGCATAATCTCCAGCGGAATTCCGCAGCCTAATTGCTGGTTTCATTTTTGGGCAATAATCGGTGGCGGCTTTGAAAGACGACACGCCAAGCTAAGCAAGCTTTTCATGAATCGCTTTTTTTGCAAAAGCTGGCTCTGTAACCTTCAATTTAAATTCACATTACTAATAGAGCAAGTCATAGAGGTGTTGGTAGAAGCCTTGCCTTATAATGAAAATTATTTGCCCTCTTTATTATTTCGAATGTGTCGATCTTGGCGACCTTCTAGATCATGTCCAGATTGAAAACAGAAACAGAAGCGCCAACTCGGATGTTGATGCGGATGATTCTGAAGTGGTGGTGATATCAATCACCTCCTAGGGAAAAACGTCACTGTCGTACAGCTCCCGTGTCTGAATTGCCGTCAACCAAACGACGTATTGCACCAAGAGAACATTGGCAGGAGGCCACGTATGTCTCCCTCGCAATTGGCGTCACTTCATTGCAATGATGAAAACCGACAATTTTTCATTTTTCAATTTATTTTTGTGAGACATAATTAATAATCTAAAATGGATGTTGATCATTCATATTGAATGTCCAATTCGCTCGTTACATGCGATGATAAGCATCCCAAGAAAATCAATAAAATCTTTGAACGTGTTGATGTCTGTCCTTCAAACCTACTGTTATGTAGATATCTAGTTGTGTAACCCTAAAGGTCTTGTCATTTGTAGTTATGACCTCGCATACTAAATTTTGAGTTTAAGAGATCAAGCTTCACTTATACTTTATATATTCATTTGGTCTGTCTTCTCATCTCTTTTTCCCCGTGGGTCATCTTAACTGTTCCTGTTTTAGACTTAGAGCTTTTTAGCTCGTCTTTCTACATCAAACTTTCTTATAGTTCCGTGACTCAACTCTATCAATTTTTTACCAATGTACATAAAGTTATCTGTTTGTATTGGCTTTTTTTCTTGGCCTTGTCAGGGTCTGGTTTGCTTGATCGTTAATTGCCCATGATTAGCTCATACGAGCGATGGCCATGGCGAAAATTAGTGATGCTAATGGCCACATTGAGTGAACAGTTGACCATTGGGAACAGGCTATTTTTAGAAGAATACTGATTTGCAAAGTCTTGTTCAGTGTGACCCAATATGAATAGTTCAAGTTCACCAGAAAAAGATATAGCCCACTTTAGTTTTCAGTAGAGTAGACTATAAATGATATCACATTAAGGGACAGTTTAGAACCTAATCTATGTATTGTCCAGTTTACTAACAACTTTCTAAGCAAACGAACCAACCAACAGAAAAGGAAGAGTTTTCAACCATAACATCTCTATACAACCTGCACTTTTGGACTAGGCTAAAACTAGAAGGGTTGAATTAAGATGCTCCCCTTTCATCCATTGGGTCAATTTGATTTTTTACCCTTGTAGCGTTATTTGTTTTGATAATTTGAGAGGATTTTCAAAATGGTGGTCATCTTTGAGTAGTCCGATGTTTTCTAGTAATTCTATATTAGAATACTGAGTCAATCGAGAGTGCTGCACAGCTATTGGTTAAAGGTTTTTAATTTTTTTCAATGAATGGTTGTAAAATGATAAGGTTAATCTTATCTAAATTATAAGCTGGAGTATTACCAGATTAAAGAATTGTTAAATACGATATTTGGATACACCGCTTAAAAATGCTGAGATATGATGCCGTGTATGTACAATCAAATATTAAGTCATCAAGTACACACGCAAACGGTAGCTACTAGTAGTGGCTTCTACCCTTCGTGACGAAAAAGAGGCTACCTTCTCAGGGCTTAGTTGGCTGGCGTTAATTTTCCTGAAACGGGCTCTTAAGATCGTTTGACGCGGTTTGGCTTTTTTATTTGATTCATTAGCACGTTTGTGCCGCCGCAGGTCAGATCCATACTTAATGAAGGAGGTACCTGCATTCTGAATTCTTATCCTTTTTCCATTTCAGCTCACAAATGTCGGCATCAACGTGGCGAACATCTCGTTCGCCACCCTCACCATGGAGAGCGACAAGTTCATCTGCGTGCGCGAGAAGGTAGGCGAGACGTCGCAGGTGGTCATCATCGACATGGCCGACGCCAGCAGCCCCATCCGCCGCCCCATCACCGCGGAGAGCGCCATAATGAACCCGGCGTCGAAAGTGATTGCCCTCAAGGGTAAGGCAGGAGTTGAAGGTACGCTAGACTTACAGTAGAGGCTTCGCTTTAGTTCAAATTCTGCAGTTCGACCTCTTATTTTGGATTTATAAAAAAACTTGAAACGGAACAGTAAAAAAAAGCGAACGTAATAGTTTTTTGGGGGAAAACACAAGTAGTACGGAAGGAAAAGAAAGAAGCAGAAGTGAACTAAATTGTAGCTCAAATGTTTTAAGTATAAGTAGAGGAAGGGTCCTTCTATGCAAGTACTGTAGAGATTGATGCCCAAGTTGGTAGTTCAGATATTTTTTGATGCACTTCTTTTATTATTGCTGAATTAACGTGGAACAATGTCAATAGAGTTTCGTATGCTAACAATTTATTTATTGTGCTTTTACACCTTCAAACAACTTATAATCTAAATCTGTAACTTGGGCAGCAATTTTTTCACTTACACAGAAGAGACTTTTTGGTAAGTTCACAATCAATCATTCTCATTGGTTAGATTTGCACTATTGAAATCTATAATCGATCATTTTGAGAATAAACATAAGTCTTGATATTGGTAACTATAAAAAAGGACAGACCAAGACTAAGGGAGTCGACATAATGCATTATCATAACTCGTTGCATATCTGTCGTGTATTCTTTTATGTGGTAAGACCAAAGAACTAATGGACCATAGAGTTATTACCATTGTGAGCAAGGATAGTACCTAAATGACCATTAGGCAACACTGATGCAGATCTTGATTGCAGTAATCTAAGAAAATGAACAGCTGTACTTAGTTACAATCATACATTTGTTATTACCATAAGCGTTTTAACTAAGAAGATAATGAAAAATAGGGTGACTAAGTTGAGAGAACGGAATCAAAGATAACGAGGAGGCTTGGTTCAGGGACTGGGATGGTTAATGTTGAAGAGTTGACGTAAACGAATTTGGTTCAACCTAAGCACAATCTGAATATTTAGGAAGACAAACCAAATCTGATTATACTCCCAAATGCATGAAGTGAGTAGTATAAGTAACATAAAACGAATTTCCAGAAAATTTTATTTGATATGACGAATTGGTTTCCAACGTTCATAAAAATGATTTTTGTAATTAGGACCAAAAACAAATGTCATATCTCCTACAAGTTTCAACTGATTGGCTAAAAGTACTAAACTGTAGCAATGAAGATTAGATCTTGCATCTGAACGATTGCATGGCTCAAGTTCTATAAAAAAATCTTAAAATTTAGCTATTACAACTTTGGATAGAAATTGTTTCTTTACATGATTGTCTTGTTATTCTAACTAGGCCTTTTATACTGATGTCCATAAATTAAGGCCAAGAAGATTTAGAAAATCTTGTAAATTAATCCTTAGAAGTAGAAGTTAGACACCACATAGATTAGCCATCGATGTCCCTCGATTTCAAAGACACCTTGTAGAAAGGTATTCTTCTTTTCTCCAACTTGATACTGTAAAATGTCACTTCATGCGACTTATGACATCTGTGGAACATGGAATTTTCCTTTTGTGCCAACTTATGTTAAGCATTGTGTGACTGTGAAGGTGATTTTTTCTGTTTTCACATTTTTCAGCTTAAATTGTCGGTTTCTTATGTTCCTTATCGTTCTCAGTTGTACACCAATTTAGTTCATATTAAATACTTTTAAGTCTAAATTTTTTGGAAGAAAAATTTGAAATAATTTACTATCACTTGCGCATGTGCAATAGAGATTGCGATAAATGTCTGCGGTTTAACGTCTGCGTTGTTGCAGGTCATGACTTTTTAGCAGTTGCTAACGTCATCGGGTAGTTTTGACTTTTTGCTAGGTGGCGCTTGGTTTTTCTGCCGAAAATGTCTGTTGCAGCTGTAGTTACAGGGTTAAGAAATTCTGGACACGGTTGGTTCTGTTGCATATTCACACATGCTTGTCTGCTGGAGCATCATTTTGTTGAAATTAATAGGTTCAATCCACACTTATACCTTCAGTCGCATATCAGTTTCAGTACATTTTATAATAGAATTCAACTGCTTGCATCTCCAAAAAATATTCTTTGAACTTTTTATTGGCGGATTAGCAACTATGGTTAACGAGAGGAATGGTGTGTTCTTTGGAATAGTGTTTTTCTTGTGAAAAAGATGATTATTAAAACTTCTAGAATTTAGCACTACTTTAGCTTAATTCTGTTGATAATAAAAAAGCATACAGCACAGACATCTTTGGATTATGTAAAAGTATGTTGACTTGTCATTGATAATTATCACAATCTTGTGAGAAAAAATATAACTTTTTAAGTATCCCAGATGGTTTTATGTTATATCTACACAAGAATAGTGTTATGTAGTAGTATTGATCATATCAATTTAATTTTCTATGAAACTCAAAGTAACTCGATCATGAATCATGAGTAGATGTTGCTCGACAATAATGTGGCCAAGACTTATTGTGATTTTAACCAAGGTTTTGGGTATTAATACCTATTTGTTTTAATGCTATCAAAAGTGAGGCATTTATAATGAGCATAATTTTTCTGTACTGTGACAATGGTTCGACACACACCATGACTCTGTCCGCCAGTTCTTGATGAACAACATGGTACGGTACATGTTCTTTCATCCTCTGTGATGTGGATGAGGTGAAAGACATACACTGTGAGCCTTGCATAGCCTTTTGAATTAGGATTTCTGGAATTGTTTTTAGCTGTGAGCAAACATAAGATAATTGTTGGAGAGTACTCTGAAGGGGACTAAAATATGTTAGTGTTGGTATCAGTATCAATGACAAGTTCAATACAATTGGTAAAAAAAATTATTCTAGTTATTTGCGGTAACCTTTTTGTATGTAGCTCATCTTACCTTCTTGATACAGTCCTGCGACTATCAATGTTTTAATTTTTTGAAGAAATTTTTTTATGCTTTTGAGAGAATGATGTGTCTGAATTAAGTGACAGCCCCATAAGACCTTTAATGAAACATATAGTTCTAAATCTTCAAATAGGACCTATAGTCATATTAATTTATTTTTCTTATCTTCATGATGAAGGAAATTCGATTTCATTAATACATGTAATTTTTTTCAAGTTCTCAATAGAAAAAGATATTTTCTCTGTTAACTTGTTCCATTTGGTTTACAGCGCAAAAGACGCTACAGATATTTAATATTGAGATGAAGTCTAAAATGAAGGCGCATACGATGACGGAGGACGTGGTTTTCTGGAAGTGGATATCTTTGAACACCCTTGCACTCGTCACAGAAACATCTGTGTATCATTGGTCCATGGAAGGCGACTCTACACCAGTTAAGATGTTCGATCGGTAAGAGAAAATATATTTTTTAAAGTATAATCATTTCAATAACTTCAACTATTGTAGACACTCTTCCCTGAATGGGTGCCAGATCATCAACTACCGCACAGACCCCAAACAAAACTGGCTGCTGTTGGTCGGCATCAGTGCGCAGCAGAGTCGAGTGGTGGGTGCCATGCAGCTGTACTCAGTGGAGCGCAAGTGCTCACAGCCGATCGAAGGGCACGCAGCATCGTTTGCGACGTTCAAACTTGAAGGAAATCCCGAGCCATCAACGCTTTTTTGCTTTGCAGTGCGCACCGTGCAGGGCGGCAAGTTGCATATAATTGAAGTAAGTTGAATTCGAGAGAAATTGAAATTATGTTAATGTTTGTCAAATAAAGTATTGTATATTCTTAATCTTAATTTGACAAAACCGTATCTATAAGGTGATAAATAAAAGAAAATTGAGAATTTTGAATTTATACAACTTTAGTTATTTTGCTTTGCTTGCAGGTAGGACAAAGTCCAGCAGGAAACCAGCCGTTCCCAAAGAAAACCGTAGACGTTTTTTTCCCTCCCGAAGCACAAAACGATTTTCCAGTGGCAATGCAAGTGTCTTCAAAGTATGACGTCATCTACTTGATCACTAAATATGGATACATTCACATGTATGACATTGAAAGCGGCACGTGCATCTACATGAATCGCATCTCCAGTGAAACCATCTTTGTCACAGCACCACATGAAACCACGGGTGGAATAATCGGTAAATGCGACCTATGTCTCTTGCTCTCTTATAAATCTTGATTTTATGTTAGGAGTCAACAGAAGAGGTCAGGTGCTGTCGGTCACGGTGGATGAGGACAACATCATCAGATATGTAAACACAGTTCTACACAATCCAGACCTGGCATTGCGCTTAGCAGTTCGCAACAACCTTGCCGGAGCAGAGGAACTATTTGTCAGCAAGTTCCAGCTACTCTTTCAGAATGGACAATATGCAGAGGCTGCCAAAGTTGCAGCAAACGCGCCAAAAGGTAGATGAAATGTGAAAAAGGTTTGAAGGATTCTATGAATGTTGTGGTTTGCAGGAATTTTGAGAACGCCAAACACAATTCAGATGTTCCAACAAGTGCCAACGCCAGCTGGGCAGAACAGCCCTCTTCTACAGTATTTCGGTATTCTTCTCGACCAAGGACAGTTGAATAGGTGCGACTTAAATTTTTTGTTTATTAATTGTTTTTTATAATTAGATATACAAGATTGTTCTTTATATTAATAATTGGTGAGTGACTGTGTGGTTTTGTGTATATGTGCATGTGAGTATTTTACTCCCTCTTTTTTTTTTTGTTATTTCCAGTTCTTGTGTTGCCTATGTAATTTCTGACCTTTATTATATTTATCTCAAAGTAGATCTGTTCTTCCTTTGTTTATGTTGCTTTCTGGTAATAATGGGGGTTTCCTGTTTTGAACAGATGGGTTTGATTGCTTGTTACTTTATATCTTTTTGTAATGGTTCAGATAAGAGCTTTTGCAATCATTGGTTTTGTTTTTTATACCATTCTTAATAAATCCTATATATCTTATGTTGACTCCTTTATACTTGGACCAACCCCACTTTCATACTAATTCTTTTTCACGTTTTCAATTATTTTATCATACCTCTTCCAAATTTAGTCTACTTCTGTCTGCTTAATTCTTTCTTCTTGTTCTATTTAATATTTTTGATCTAAATATCAATTGCCTTGTAGAATTTGCTTTTCTATTTATCATTCTTGTCTTGGAAGGTTGCCTGCCTCTATTTACATGATTTTTCCTTTCTGTTTTGCTTCTTGCCGTGCTACTATATCTTCTTTTCAGACTTATTTTTTCTACCAATTTTTTAAAGCTCCTAGTTCCAAGTTTCTTTTTCATTCCAAGTTGCCACAAAAAATTGTGTTTTCTCTCTATTGCTGACCAAATCTTCAATTCTGTAATTGAAAAGCACTATCAAAAGAAAATATGAATCTGCATGGAATATGATTTGTATTGAATTTAATGTGAGAAGTTTTGTCTGTGGAATTGGCTGGTCTTTTCCTGCTTAATATTGATGTGATTGCAATATTTAAAATATTTGTTAAATTTAGTTTTTTTTTAATGTAGATTAATTTTTGAGAAGTTTGATGCAAGTCACGTTTTGCATTTTAGATATGAATCGCTAGAGCTTTGTAAGCCAGTACTGCTGCAAGGACGCAAGCAGCTGTTGGAAAAGTGGTTGAAGGAGGATAAGTTGGAGTGTTCCGAGGAGCTTGGAGATTTAGTGAAGCAAGCAGATCCGACGTTAGCTCTATCCGTGTATCTTCGAGCAAATGTACCGGCAAAGGTAATAAAATTACTAGTTCCTTTTCCTTTTAAGTTGATCTACAATGTGTTGTGAGTGAATATGGTAGTATAGATCTAGTAGACATGGAAGTAAAATTTTTACCAATGATGCAATTAATATCTGATGATTCCTTATCAGCTCTTACACTTTAAAGTCAAACTAATTTTTTTTCACACTTAAGAGAACATTATATTTTGTCAAATCCCTGGACTACTATCATCCACCATTTTTAAGTTTTTGTTAAATTCGTATAAGTAAATGTATTATGCTTGTCATTTTCCAGTATAACTTCTGAAACAAGTGGAAAAACAAATTTTTGAGTGGACTAAAAGTACTTACGGATAACCCCTCTAAATATTTGTTCAGTCTTCCTGATTAATTGGATATCCATCTTTATATTTGAAAAGAGCTAGGATTTTCTGAAATTTACTTATACCCTCTTGATCTTTTGCTCCATGTCTTTAATAGTTTTTAAAATTGCTTTACACAAATTTATTGTTATGTCCTGTTAAGAATCTGTTTCACAGATGATAGTTTTTTGACAATGAAATATTGGTAAAACTAAATGAATTGCCACACTTTGTAGATGTAATGCCATTGTTTTGCTTGAATCATATATCATCTAAATTTAATTCATTAATTTTGGTACCAAAAAAGTCGTATAATTTTTAAATCACTGGCTCAAATGAATTGGTTGTCTTCAACCTGCAGAGTCAAATGCCTTCCACATTTGGATGTTGAAGTATGGTTTTACGTTACTCTACAAATTTTTTGATCTCATCCTTTACAAAGGGAACACTAAGGTCATGATGAACATCTTTATTGCATACTTACCATGGAAAATTTATCAGATCACATAGATAATACGTTTTCTGGATCGTTTATATGGTTTTACTATTAGGCTATACATCCAGATGGGTTTTAAAATCCAATTATTGATAAGAATTTTGAATTGCGGTGGTTAACCTAGATAAGAGTTTTTGCCCATAATCCAATGTGCATATTTAATGCTAAATTAGTACAAAGTTATTTTTCTACATAATTTCCTAACATACATTTTCACAGTGGATAGATTTTTGATCCCCTTATATTGCAACATCAGGTACATAACGCTTTGACAGCAGTATTGTTGTCAAATCTCTCTTCCAAGCACTTCTTTTTAAGCAGTACAAACAAATGATAATTGCAGTGCGATAAGTCAGAACTGTAGGGAGAGTGTTCCAGTGTAGTACAAAACACATTTTTTGAGGGTACTTTTTGATCTGATACTGATACTCGTGATATTGACTAAATAAGTAGTAGTGCGAGATACTTATCAGTGGAGAATCCCCTTCAGGCATCTAAGTGAGCAGTCAGACTAAGGCCGTGTTTTATTTATCAACATGCATTCTTCTTTCATCAATAATTTGTTATACAACTCAACGTCTTGTTTGAGACCTGCATAAATGTAACAGTAGTTCTATATTTTTACATTCTTATAAATAGCGCATTATTTATAGTATTTGAACAATTATTACATTAAGTATTTGGCCAAAAATGGGAACTGATAAAATATTTCATTTGTTAAAATTAATTTTTAGGCTGAGATAGGAGAGCGCTGGTGTTAATATATAATTGGAATACTGTTGTATTATAGTGTTTGACAGATAAATGAAATTTTTTAAAACACGAAAAAGTTTAAACATGGTTATCTCAAAAACTAGAAAATTTTGAAAAAATATTGTGAATAAATGAGATGCTTTTGGTATTTGGCCTTACTTCCATATTAAAAGACTGATTTCTTTTTAATTGCGAGAAACCAAAGTACCACATTCTTCAACTGAAATTGTATCAACTTCTAGTTGTATGGCAAAGGTTGTCAAAAAATTTTTAATTTATCTATGTAACTGTTTCAAATTCGATTTGCAGACAGAAATCATTTTTTCAGTACTTCAGTTTTTTCTACAAGTTCTGCCTAATGATTCATAGCAGCTTATTCAGTGTTATCTATGTACTTTTCCATCTGCTAGATATTTTGTGTTCTTTTGAATGTTCTTATACTTTTTGTAAATTTAATATCCGTAAAATGTTATGTAATTTAAAAAGAAATTATTAATGTGCGAATGAAAAATCTAAATAAAATGGTTTTTGCAGGTAATTCAGAGTTTTGCAGAAACAGGCCAATTCCAGAAGATTGTGCTCTATGCCAAGAAAGTGTCCTACACACCTGATTACATTTACTTGCTGCGCTCAGTCATGCGGTCCAACCCAGACCAGGGTGCAACATTCGCAGCCATGCTTGTGGCAGATGAAGAACCTCTGGCCGATATCAATCAGATTGTGGATATCTTCATGGAGCAGAACATGGTGCAGCAATGCACAGCCTTCCTACTGGACGCTCTCAAACACAACCGCCCTACGGAAGGCCACCTGCAGACCAGGCTGCTAGAAATGAACCTAATGTCGGCACCACAAGTGGCCGACGCGATCTTAGGAAACAATATGTTCACACATTATGACAGAGCACACATAGCACAGCTCTGCGAAAAGGCTGGCTTGTTGCAAAGAGCTCTTGAGCATTACACAGATCTGTATGACATCAAGAGGGCCGTAGTTCACACACATTTGCTGCCCGCTGATTGGTTGGTAGGGTTCTTCGGAACCTTAAGCGTGGAAGATAGCTTGGAATGCCTCAAAGCCATGTTAACTGCGAATATACGGCAGAACTTGCAGATATGTGTGCAGATTGCAACGAAATATCATGAACAACTAACCACCAAGTCTTTAATTGATTTGTTTGAAAGCTTTAAGAGCTATGAAGGTTTGTAGTTACATTTTCGTATTGTCATGATAATTAAATCGAATTAATTTTTTAGGTCTATTTTACTTCTTGGGTTCTATTGTCAATTTTAGCCAGGATCAGGAGGTTCACTTTAAGTATATCCAGGCAGCATGCAAGACTGGCCAAATCAAGGAAGTGGAGCGCATTTGTCGTGAAAGCAATTGTTACAGTCCTGAACGCGTGAAGAATTTCTTAAAAGAGGCAAAACTTACTGATCAACTGCCATTAATTATTGTTTGTGACCGATTTGACTTTGTCCATGATTTGGTTTTGTACTTGTACCGAAACTCGTTACAGAAATATATAGAAATCTACGTGCAGAAGGTGAACCCTAGCCGACTGCCTGTTGTTGTCGGAGGTTTATTGGATGTAGACTGCTCTGAAGATATAATTAAGAACTTGATACTTGTGGTTAGAGGACAGTTTTCCACGGACGAGCTGGTGGAAGAAGTCGAGAAGCGCAACCGGCTGAAGTTGCTGCTGCCCTGGTTGGAGAGCCGAGTGCATGAAGGCTGTGTTGAGCCAGCAACACACAATGCACTTGCCAAAATCTACATAGACTCAAATAATAATGCTGAGCGATTCTTGAAGGAGAACCAGTGGTACGACTCGCGGGTTGTTGGGCGTTATTGCGAGAAGCGTGACCCACACTTAGCGTGCGTGGCTTACGAGCGGGGCCAGTGCGACCGTGAACTCATTGCCGTCTGCAACGAGAATTCACTGTTTAAATCTGAGGCACGCTATTTGGTTAAAAGACGTGATGCAGAGCTGTGGGCCGAGGTGCTAAACGAAAATAACCCATACAGACGACAGCTGATCGACCAGGTTGTGCAAACTGCACTGAACGAGACGCAAGACCCTGAAGATATTTCTGTTACTGTGAAAGCTTTCATGACAGCCGACTTGCCCAACGAACTGATCGAGCTCTTAGAGAAAATTGTGCTAGACAACTCCGTGTTCTCGGATCATCGTAATTTGCAGAACCTACTTATTTTAACAGGTAAGTTGGAATATTATATATATTTTTTATTGCGCTAAGTAATTTTATCTTCTTGAGATCGCTCATATTTTACTTTCAATGCTCTTAACATTTCATTCATAATTACAAGCATTTTTAAGAGTGTTAGTTCAATAACGCTGCAGTTTTGTTCTATGAGGTGATTGTTTTGCTTCCCAAGCCTTGATAAAATAGCTTTTAGGATGATTTAGGATGGGAAAACAATTTTTCATTTTTCTTTATTCATAAGATTTGATGGTTTGTGGTCCATTCAGAAGAATTGATAGTAAAAGAATAACAAAATATATTACTGAATGGAAAAGTAAAGGAAGACCTGAAATTTGATTGATAGATAAAATACTTTAGAAAAATCCTTTATACTATACTTTAAAAAATCATAACAAATGTTAATAAACAGAAAGACTAGTGATTGGGAACACTAGTACTAGTGAAGGAAAAATAAACAAAAAGGAACAAAATCATTCAGTTAAAAAAGGCTCGAATTTGTATTTGAATTTAATTTCAACAAACGGTGACCTATTATAATTTATTAACCGAAAAAACAAGAAAAACGAGATCAGGCATGTTTTTCCCACAATTTCACCTTTATATAGCGATCCTTATATTTCTGTGTGATCAAGAGATTGATGATATTTCTGTTTTCAGTTATAAGTTGCATGTTTATAGTGTATGGAATCACTTATGGTGCTAGGATTTTTATAAGGCCTATTTACAATGAATTATTATAGAACAGACATTCATAAATCTCAGTATTATTTAAGACATGTAAAACTCCAAAAATCATATTGACAGCAACATTTATATAAGGTGCTGTACTAAAGAAAATATTCTATCTGTAAAAATTATGAATGAAAAATTGTTGATACTCAAAAATACAACTTTGTGTCCATTATACTTTACACTTGTTTTATGTGTGACAAAGAAATGTAAAACGCCATCTAATAATAAAATTAGTTTTAAAGATGCACAAATCTATACTATGTATGCAGTTTGTTAGAGAGAGACGGATTGTGTTTAACTCCTTTACTTTGAACATGCAATCAAACATTAGTTTTGTTCACCTATTTTCACTTTGTCTACTCTCTACCACAAATTTTATAGTAAGATTGATAGCCCTTTAAAATGTTGAGATGAGGTAAAATGTTGTGTTTAGATACTGCTAGTATTGCTGACGAAGTTTGTGGCAGTATAGATGATATTTCCATTGATGTTTTTTCAAATTTTTGTAATGGTGGTCTTGTTTTGACAACCAGTTTTTTAAACACTTATTGGTCACCATTGTAAAAAGACCACTGTCTGTGGTTTTGTGTCTGATTTTTAAAAATCATTGTTTTCTACTTTACACTTTAATATAAGAAGATTAAACTTTTTACATGAGAATCTTTATCCGTTTCACTTAATCCTTTATTTTAGCTATAAAGGCAGATGCTACTCGTGTGATGGATTACATCAATCGCTTGGACAACTACGACGCCCCGGATATTGCCAACATCGCCATCAACAACCACTTGTACGAAGAAGCCTTTGCTATCTTCAAGAAATTTGACGTGAACACTTCGGCTATACAAGTTTTAATTGACCAAGTCAATAATCTCGATAGAGCATATGAATTTGCTGAGAGATGCAACGAACCGGCCGTTTGGAGTCAGCTAGCCAAAGCACAACTCAATCAAGGTTTGGTCAAAGAAGCGATCGACTCTTACATCAAAGCCGATGATCCGAGTGCTTATATGGCTGTTGTTGAGACTGCATCAAAGAATAATTCTTGGGAAGATTTAGTTAGGTGAGTTATAATTATAATTATCTTTGTGTGGTGCTCATGAAGCTTTCTGTTTAAGATACCTGCAAATGGCACGCAAGAAGGCCAGAGAAAGCTACATCGAATCGGAACTCATTTACTCTTATGCGAAAACTGGCCGCTTGGCTGATCTTGAGGAGTTTATCAGTGGTCCCAATCATGCAGATATACAGAAGATTGGAGACCGGTGCTTTGAGGATAAAATGTATGATGCTGCTAAACTGCTATACAATAACGTGTCGAACTTTGCTCGCTTGGCGATCACTCTGGTGCATCTGCGCGAATTCCAGGTAGGTTTCGGTCATTTTATGCTGAAGTTTTGATTTTAAAGTGAATGGTTTGTAGGGAGCAGTAGATAGTGCTCGCAAAGCCAACAGCACACGCACGTGGAAGGAGGTCTGCTTTGCCTGCGTCGATGCCGAAGAGTTCCGGTTGGCCCAGATGTGCGGTATGCACATAGTAGTGCATGCGGATGAGCTGCAGGATCTCATAAACTACTATCAGGATCGGGGATACTTTGAGGAGCTGATTGGGTTGTTGGAGGCTGCCTTGGGCTTGGAGCGTGCACATATGGGCATGTTCACGGAGTTAGCTATTTTGTATTCAAAGTACAAACCTGCCAAGATGAAGGAGCATCTTGAGTTGTTCTGGTCGCGAGTCAACATTCCAAAGGTAATTCAATTTAAAAAAAACTGCAGTGTTTTAGTAACGAATAATTTATTGTGATTAGGTACTTCGTGCAGCAGAGCAGGCACATCTCTGGGCAGAACTAGTATTCTTGTATGACAAGTATGAGGAGTATGACAATGCTGTCCTCGCAATGATGGCACACCCAACAGAGGCCTGGAGGGAGGGCCACTTTAAAGATATCATAACAAAAGTTGCCAACATAGAGCTGTACTATAAAGCTATTCAGTTTTATTTAGATTACAAGCCGTTGTTGCTAAACGACTTGTTGATAGTTCTTGCACCACGCATGGATCATACTAGGTAAGACACTTTAAGGATGCTTTTCAGCTGAGGCTTTAATTGATTTGCTTCAGGGCTGTTTCGTTCTTCTCCAAGACCGGCCATCTGCAGCTCGTCAAGTCGTATCTTCGCTCTGTGCAAAGTCTGAATAATAAAGCTATAAATGAAGCCTTAAATGCGTTGCTAATAGATGAAGAAGATTATCAGGGTCTGAGATTGTCGATTGATGCCTTCGATAACTTTGATAACATTGGCCTGGCACAGCGGTTAGAGAAGCATGAGCTGACAGAGTTCAGGCGTATAGCTGCTTATTTGTACAAAGGAAACAATAGGTGGAAGCAGAGTGTTGAGCTGTGTAAAAAAGATAGACTGTTCAGGGATGCCATGGAATACACTGCCGAGTCAAGACAGAGCGATCTTGCTGAGGAGCTGCTGGCGTGGTTCCTGGAAAGAAAGGCATATGATTGCTTCACGGCTTGCCTATATCAGGTAATTTATATCATTAATTTTTTCATTCTTTCATCATTTAAGAATAAGTTTTATAAATTTATTAAGAAGGAATGCCAGATTATTTTTTTATAAACATCTTTTTTGTGATATAATAATTATAGAAGTACTACGCTGGTTTGGTTGTCTGTCTTTTTTGTGGCATTTTAAGTGATTGAACTGATATTTTTTTTTAAACAATATGCCCTAAATTTTATATAACCATGTTGACTTCAATTTGCCAACAATTCAAGTTTATCTCGATTGAAGAAAATATTTTCTAACTTTAGTTAGTCAAGTAACTTGTTTGCCACTCCCTGGCTGGATGATCAAAGTGCTTGATTGTAATGCGGATGGACCTACATTGGAGACTAGACGTTACGATGCATGGATCAGCCCTATTAAATGACTAAAAATAATTGAGTACCTGCATTTCATTTGAACTAGAAACAATAATATAATAGCGCCTTTCATTGGTGATGGTGCGGAATACCCGAGTAGTTAGGGTGAAGATATAAAAGCCTTAATCTTCTAATTTGTAAGCTACGTTTCCTCATGGAGTGTAAAGCTTCACTGTTATTAAAAGTAATCTGTTCTCTCTGTTATACAGGAAACTATAAGTGGGCCACAATTATGTTTTATAATTCATATTTCCTTAATGTTTCTTTGTCTCATGCTATCATTCAGCATGCTTGGAAGTTCAAATTCTTTGAATCAGTTTTCAGAGAAATACAAATGTTAACAAAACTCTCATTTAGGTTATACTCATGTTTTTGTTAGATTAAAATCGACATACCGGAATAAGAGGTCGACTTTTTGGACGTGCCATTTTATTAGACTTTTTTAGATATAAATGTGGTTTTATTTTTTGGGAATTCAATTACCTTTTATTTCATTTAATGGTTGCACTTAAGCAAATCTTTTTGTGTGTACATCCTTTAATTCAATATTTTTATAGCCATGTGTTATACTTTTTTTTGTAATTCCCGTTTTCTTTTTTCCCTTCATTTTGTTTTCCAATAAGGAAATTCATTATGAGTTTGAACATTGGGAAGTGGGAGTCAGCATACTAAAGAAAGTCTAAAATACTAAGAACACCGACTAAGAGCGAATAGTAGCACTAGAAAAACTATAAGTGGAAGAAATTGATGAGAAGAAATAAAGAATTGATGCATTAATTTAAGGTCAAAATAGAATTGGAGATAAAGGACCTGAAATGGAGGGAAAAGAAGTAATAATAAATTAAAAACTTAATAGGTGTATAAATAAGTTCTCAGCTTTTTTCTGCAAAATTAAAGTTTTATTTAAAAACAAACAAAAAAAGCTTAAGTATCAAAGTATTCTCCGTTGGCATCTTTTAGGTAGCTTGCGAATTCCCTGGTGATAGAAGCTCACCGGCTTCGAGACGATAAAGTTATCGATGCATTTTTGGACTTCTTCTGTTTTGAAGTGCGTATCAGCCAAGTGATGATCGGAAGGGCTATGTCTGGGCTATACGCCACATGTGGGAGAAGTTCATGCAGCTCATCCGTGTCAAATGTTTGAGGGCGTCCAGCGCGTGGTTGATCTTAAAGACTAAACTCTCCTCCGCGAAATCTTTGGTACCACTTTTTGCACGTTGCATGACTTGCAGCGTTCTCACCATATGCAGCACAAATCATTTCGGTGGCTTCAGCAGCGTTTTTCTTAAGATGAAACGCGAAGTGGATAGAAAATCAAATATGCTCTTTTGTGATTGCCATCGTGAACACAGCTGATTATTGAGTATATGTGCATCAAACGCCAAATCGCATGATGTTTCGAAAGACCAAGTGTCATTGTTTTAAAACCACAAGAGGGCGGACTAATACGTTACATGTAAACGGTGATTTGCGTCCTGTGAAATCTAAAGCTGAGAACTTATTTATACACTTAATAAGAAAAAGAAAGAAGCTAAACATAATAATATGAGAAATGCATATTAAAGAAGATATACATGAAGATGTTGAAGCAGTTGGGAGATAAATTAGGAGTGAACCAATAATAAAAATGCGTTTAAGCTGGTCAAAGCCGAAAAAAACAGTAATAGTAGTGAAAATGACCTGGGACAAAAAAGAACAGAAACAAAGAAACAAATTGAAGGAAAAATAATTAGAACGAACTGATAGCGAAAGTATTAAAAATTTAATGGGCAATAAAGAAAATTTCTGAGAAAGAGAATAAGGGAGGGACACCTGCCTGAATTGAATATCAAAAATGATTATACACAACAAAAGCTTGAACCAAAAAACTTACAAGCGATAATCAGCAGGACAGTCTAAAGATAAACAAAATGATGAAAATGTCAATCAAAAAGTTTAAAGATGTGAGATTACAAAAACATAGCTTAAGAAAAAGGTGGACTAAGGGAACAAGAAAGATAATGTAAAATAAACCGATTTTAAAATTTATGATTTTTTAACAATATAAGAAACTAATTTAAAAGAAATGTTGGAGACAGAAGATTGTTTTCCTGAATGGGTACACAAGACAACAGACTAGGAGTGGGGTTTTTAGTAGTGAAAACAAGATTAGAAAACTTAAATGTAGTAAATGAAGGAATTAGCCATATTAAAATTAGAGAGAATAAAGGGAATGAAAAGACATTTTATGTCACTCCAACACTATGCCTTATGATGACTGGGCGTGCAAGTTTCACTTTTGTGTCCTTTCCTTGTTAGCAATTTAGGCAAAACATCAAATTTGGTGGGATAGGTGGCAAAAATTGCATCAAACCAATTTTTATTCAAAGTAAAGGCTAAAGAAAAATTAAGAACCAATAAGAAAGAAAACGACACAAGTGAGGAAGAGATACAAAAAGAACTAATAGATGGGCTAAACAAAGAATGGGAAACAATTGATAAATCGACAGGGTTAAACAAAAAGCAAAAATGTTTGATTTGATGAAAAGTTCGATATGATATTAAAAGAAGAAGAGAAGAGGAATTAAAAAATCATAAAAGGGATAAAAGAAACACGTAATAAATTACTAAAGAACAGAACCACAAGAAAGGTAATATAAAACTCTTCTACAGGAAGGATTGATAGAAATATCCATCAAGTAACTTAGATCCTGTTTAAAGATAATAAAGGAGAAGAAAGGATGGAAGAAATATTTTATGAGAGTCACAAATGAGGAGGATGAAGTAAACCAAATTGAAAAAAGTATAAAGACTGTCGACCAGAGTGGAAAATAAACGAACAGTAGAGAGACAAAATTCAGGCGCAGCTATTGAAGTATGGAAAATCAACATTAGAAGTTAAGATACTTCCCTTTGTGACACAAATATGGGAAAAATCTCAATATATAAGAAGGGAGGTAGACAGGAATATTCCAATTATAAACCAATTTTATTAAATGGAGCATATAAAATCTTGGCATTACTGATAAACAACAGATTAAAAATAATAGAAGGAAGAGAATCTGAAAAAAAAACCCATTTGCTTCAGGGAGCAGAGATCGGTGACTGATCACTTGTTTGCGCTGAAGGTAATTTAAGAAAAAATAAAAATGAAAGGAATGCAGATTTATTCATTGACTTTAAGCAAGCCTAGGATGGTATCAACACGAGTGTACTAATGAAGGCGTTGAAGGATATATAAATTTTAGATCATCTGATCAGTTTGATAAGAATAACTTCAAACAAGGTCAGAATTAATGGGATTACGTCAGTGAAATTTGAAGTACTGTTTAATATACTGAGGAGTAAAATTGGAAATAATATTCCAAATCAAGTATTACTATTTGCTGGTGACTTTACTATATTAACTAGAACGCAAGAAGAACTTAAGAGTAGAAACGGAAAACTGGAACTTGTAGTAGAAAGATTTGAACTCATTGGGATTTATAACTAAAGAATAAGAACAATATGAATTTGAAAGAGTGAGTCCTTTTTTGTACCTAGGAATTAAAATAACTAGAAGAGCCAAGAAAATCGAAGAAATTCGAAGGAGAACGATGGCAGAACTGTTGTTTTCAATTCAGTATTAAGGAAAGAAATGGTTTCGAGGGCATTGAATGAAAGAGACTTGTGATCACCTATGGCAGGGAAATATGGGCTTTGACAAAGTTAAATGAAGATGAACTTGCAAAGTGGAAACGGAAAAATTATGGTATGAAGCAGAACAATAGAGGAGGAAATAAACGACGAGATGATTTATGAAATTTATAAAGGTATATACTTTTAACAACTATGAAGCGAGGAATGGAACAAAATAGAATGCAAAAGAAAATTTGTGAGATACATCTTGAATGGACAAATATAAACCACAGATTATGTGGTTTGTATGGTTCCAAAGGTAAGCTCAATCAAGAAAAGTGGGGGAACTACACAGAAATTACAAAGAACTTTCCTAACTGACTAGATTTGGAAGTTACGCTTTAAAATGTAAAGTGCAGTCTTGTGGACCTTGCCTTTCTTGATGTTGAAAGGTGTGGTCAAAAAAAGTACTAAACAACTCGAGCAGAATGTGCAAGTGAAATTTAAGAATCTTTTTATATATTATCGCAAAAATTTTGATAGTTCTTACTCAAAGGTCTGTTACGACGATTTCATAGTAAAAGCGTCTTCTATTTGTCAATATGGTTGTATAGTAACGACCAATGTAAAGATAGCAAATGGAAATATGGCGAAAATTCTCTAGTCGTCATAGTTACATTTTATTTTGGAAATAAGAGCATTTTGTTAGGTTAAGCTGTGTTATCAAGAAGAGGGTTAATTTGACATGCAGCAAAAGTAGTATGTAATTGGCATGATTGTAATAGTAAATCAATAAAAAAGTTCCGTTGATAATGAATGAGAGTCCAAAAAACTGCAATTTGTGATATTATATGAATGAAGAGGCTGTACACAATCATCAAGTATTATCGTTAACGTAAGACGATGTGACAAGCATATCACCTTAAATGACTACATCATTACCCCTTATTCTCGAAGTGAATTCATGTACTCGATTATTTTTGGTGACTGGCTTTTAATGTATTGTTAGTGTTCATTACTTATTTTCTTTCCAGTGCTACGACCTGTTGAAACCTGACGTGATATTGGAACTGGCGTGGAAGCATAACATCATGGATTTCGCCATGCCGTACATGATCCAAGTGACGCGAGAGTTGACCTCGAAGGTGGAAAAACTAGAGCAGTCGGAAGCGCAAAGGCAAAGCGAGTCTGCGGAGGAAACCCACAAGCCTATGATGATATCTGAGCCACAGCTCATGTTGACTGCGGGACCAGGCATGGGTAAGTCAAAATGTTACTTGTACGAAATGGAGATGAAACTTCGTTTTCTTTTTACTGATATTTTAGAAGCACAAAGCGATTCTGTCTTGATTTTTTACTACTTTTAAAAATATTTTCTTGGTCTTCTCCAATATCATTATTTTCCAGATTGCCAAGGGTGATCATAGATGCTTACATTTAAAATTAAAGGTTCAAATTAATAGTATTTATGATTGTATTCTATACATGTTTGTTGGGGGCTTGTTGACGGGTCTGACTAATCTACAAAAACATTACAATATGATCAAGAAGGCAGTGGAATGAGTTTTGAAATCCACCTATTGAGGATTTCGTGAATTCCTTACGACAGTGAAACACAAATGTAGCATTACTCCGCAAAATGGAGTGTCAATTATTACACTTTTCTGAGTGTACCATTGAAGAGATTAAATAATGTTGGACTATAAAAGAACAACATTGGTTAGTGCTTGCTGGTTATGGTTATCATTTCCTTTGATTACTTAGACTTTGAGCAGGTGTTCAATGATAGTGTAACTCTCATTGCAAATTTTGAGTAATATTGGCGTATTTAAGTACAAACGTTGAGCAGTAGCCACCAATCCATTGTAATAGTAGCTTTTGTCATCTATTTGAATTTAAAAAACTTGCAAATGCTTTTCTAGGAAAACTTCGACTAGCTTTTTTGTTTTCGATGACACTAACATAAGTTGGTATTTAACACAGACTATAACACTTGCCCTGGGCATGAGTAATACAGTTTAAATTAGAAAAATTTTGACAGTCATACCTAGTGATGTTGAGTGTTGTGATCTACATATTGCAAGCATCAGCATAGCAGAAATCGTGAAAACTTTGTATTGTTGTTATGGGAAGTGTACTTTGGGTGGAGTTTACTAATGTGGATGTAGTTGTCAAGATTGGATACGAGTACTATGAAAAAATACACGTGATAATTGGAAATTAGAATACAAAAATCGACGAAGAAGATAAATTTATATAAACAAAAGTTAGTTGATTTCGCAGGAAGAAATATGATTTTGATAAGTACAATGTTACAGCATAAAAATATTTGTAAAGTAACTTGGATAAGCCCGGATAAGAAGACGCAAAATCAAATTGATCACGTACTCATAGATAAAATCCATAATAAAATACAAAATCTTAGGTCATATAGAGGGGCAGATATGTTTCGATCATCTCTTACTAAAAGTCAAACATAAACAAACAATTCATATACTGAAGAGCAATCAGAGGAGGAATAAACCGAGATGGAACGTAGGTATTTTAAAGAATGAACAATTTCAATAGGACTATGTAAGAGAAACAAGAAAAATGATGAATGATAGGGGGAGTGCAAATTTGGAGAAAGAATGGGCCTTTTTTTAGAGTAATAAAGAAGAGCACAGAAAAATTAGGAGGGAAATAACAGAATAAGAAAGATTAGTTCGATGCAGAGTGCAAAGAAGTGGTAAAGGAAAGAAAAAAAGTCAAACTAAGAATGTTACAGGATCCAACAAACGAAGTGATAGAGAACTATAACCAAATTAGAAATAAAGTTCATAGTTTATGTAGAAAAAAGAAACGAAAAGACAACAAAAAGACATAAAGCTCCTAGATATGACCTCATCACAGGTGAAGTATTGAAAAACTGCCCTAGAAAAGATATTGTATTACTCACAACCATATATAACAGCATACTACGCCTGTGCTACTATCCGATACTATGGAAGTATGCAATAATAATCATGATATTAAGCCAGGAAAACCTCCAACTGATGCCACTTCCTATAGGCCAATAAGCCTCCTTCCTGTAATGTCCAAAATTTTCGAAAAAAATTATCCTTACCAGAATTGCAAGCGTAACACATATAGATGTCTTAATCCCTAACCACCAATTCGGCTTCAGACCCAATCACTACACTATCCAACAGGGCCATAGAATCGTTAATAAAATCAAAGAAAGCTTAGAAGCAAAACAAATGTGTACATCAGCATTTTTAGACGTAAAACGGGCGTTTGTCAGGGTGTGGCATGCAGGCTTACTTTTCAAACTTAAACAACACTTACCAAATCAATTGTTCCTCATCCTTAAGTCATACATGTCCAACCGTTACTTCCAAGTTAAATTCGAAGACTCATTATCTGACTACCAGACTATCAACTCTGGTGTGCCCCAAGGAAGTGTTCTGGGACCTTTCTTGTACTTACTGTTTACCGCTGATATACCAGCCAGCAAGGATACACTACTAGCAACGGTCGCTGATGATACAGCCATCCTTTCTACAGATCTCGATCCGATACGAGCTTCTGCAAAATTGCAAGCTTATTTTGATCCACTCCAAATTTGGCTTACGCACTGGAAAATTAATCTAAACGTTGATAAGTCGTGTCAAGTCACGTTCACAACACGAAGAGCAGAATGTCCTCCTCTTACCTTCAATAACACTCCCATTCCTGTCAAAGAAGAAGTTAAATACCTCGGCCTTCACCTTGACGCAAAATTAACTTAGAGAACACACATTAAGGCAAAAAGACGTCAATTAGATTTAAAAGTGAGGAACATGTCTTGGTTACTAAATCGTAGATCTCAGCTCTCACTACAGAACAAACTCCTCATATACAAAACCATTCTTAGGCCTATTTGGACATATGGTGTCGAATTATGGGGCTGCAGCAAACCGTCTAATACAAAAATTTTACAAACCTTTCAATCTAAAACCCTCAGAATGTTACTAAATGCACCTTGGTATGTCTCCAACAACACCATACACGATGACCTCAAAATACCGTTTATACACAACGTCATCAGTGCTTACTCTGTTAAACACAAAAATCGAAGCATAACCCACAGCAACGAGCTAATCAGTGAACTGTTCAGACAACCATTGGAAAATAGAAGACTTAACAGAACATGGCCAGAAGACCTAGCTAGGTGAATCCAGAGAGCCGTCAATGGATGGCCCCTGACTCAAGTGAACTTCTTTCAACCTATTTACTTATTACTATATTAAGTAGATTGTAAATTTGCATTAATCAAAAAAAAAAAAAAATGTGGCTTACATTGTTGATACTACTGAAATTGTTTTTTGACACTGTAAATTCTATATATATGTGTATAATTTTCATTTTCCAAAAATCAAAGTTTTTTTTATTTTTCTGTAGTATAATTGGTTTAGATCGACTTATACTACCAATTAGTTTTAAATCGGCAGCTACATAATACCAAATTGAATATTCTGACCATAATGTTGTGGTTAAAAACTGAAGTATATAAACTCTTGGGGTAGACGAACCCTTAACTGTATCCAATATGTGATTGTGTCGTTAAAGCAGTTGAAAGTTCCCTTATTTGATTAGTTGTTGAAGTAATTGAAAATAGACGTGATGATATAGTTCATTGTGGTTAACTTACTGTTGTGCAAATTGTTTTACTAGTAAGATTATATTAAATTAAATTAAAGACCCTTATGGAATTAGCTCTGAATTTCTCAATCGTTCCAGGTATTCCACCCCAGCAGTATGTGCCACCACAGGCATACCCCACTCAGGCGTCGCCCTACGCGCCCCAGATGCCCTACCAGGGATACAGCATGTAACGCGGGCGTCACCCAACACCCACCAGCCACACAAACATTAAACGAATGACAATAGGGTTGAGTTCGAGTTAAGTTCCAAAGTCTGCCACCACCCCTCGTGATTTTGTACTTGTTGCGTTGTCGTGGACACAATTTCCATTGCTAGAGCCGTCTGTCATTAGTTGTATCATATTTCTAATAAATAAGTTGTCTATCAGCCTAATGTTTAAGTGTTTGTTGAAGCGCGTTAGTTGTTCAGCAGTAGTTAGTTGAATTTAAGTTGGTTGGCTGCCTGCCCATGGCACACGTGCATGTATGTTGAGTTATCTACCCTTACTAACCCTTGTTTATTCTTATTACTAAAATTGCGTATGTTATTGGGAGCTACGACCTTACTGCGTTATCATTTCGTTAGTCTACGCTAGGGAGCGATTAGATATAAATATGTTGAGAGGACAGCAGGGCCGTATTTATTATTTTTTCTACTGCATTGTTAACCGCACGTTGAGCTTCTATCATTATAGCAGGTGTAAACATTGTTTATTGATTATTATTGTCGTTAGTATGTGTAAGAGTATTTTGTAAGCGTTGCGTTCGAACACCGTGATGGTTTGGCATCTGCGCCGATTTATTCGTACTAGTTGGAGTCGCACTGCATAGTTGCAAGATAGTGTACAGAGCTGTAACTAATATTCCTGTACAATACCGTGTCTATCTATTTAATTCCGTAAATACTATATTGACTTTTTCATTATATAATCTGTGTGATTGATGAGCTAATAGTTAAATAAATTTAATTTACGACTGCCTGTCTTGCTATTTTCAAGTGGAATTCTTGTCCTTGTAGGGCACTGCTTGTTGCACAGGAGGGAGCGGGATTTTCCAGTCGAGCTTGAGTTAACAGTACAGTGCCCAGCAAATCCCACGAAATGCAGATCGTCACCTTTTATGAATGAAGTTTTGTTTTGGATGGTGCTGTAATTAGCTGTTTGCCTTTTTTGTCTGTGACTGCACTTAATAGTGACACAAGAGCACCACTATTTTTTCCACCTGTCAGGATGGAATGAAACCATGCATTGATGTGATAATCAGAGAGCAACAAAGAAAGCAGCAGGTTCTAAATGGCACTGGCTCTTATTAAGCAGCAGAATGGGATACACATTGGTTCAATTTTGACACGTAACTTAGCACTTGCGTGCGTCTAGACACATTACTAACTGCCTGTTTGCAATCTTATACTCGGTCAGATTTGCTATTAGTGTCATGTAATAGACAACTGTGCACAATGGGCTTGGTTGAAAATTCTATCACTGTTTGAATACAATACTAGCATGTGGTTCATAAATATTTGATTTTGGTTACTTTTTAATTCCCTTTTGCTCTATGTTGTTTCCTGATACTGTATCTTCTTTAATCACCCTTGCCTTAATTTCTTTATCTCTTCCAATAAATGAATTTATTATATATATATAAAATTCCAATATATGAAAATTAGCTTCCGATACTTTTACATATTTTTTTGTGATCTAGCTTTTATGTCGTTTTTAGTACTACTACTCTATTTTTAATCTTAATGTAAATTTCCTATTCTTTTGCCATCAAATTTAATAAAACTACCTTTCGTGCTTCAAAAGCTGCCTTATAAATTTTTGGCTTAAATAATGTAGTTGAACTGTGTTAATTATTGTATTGTTTTCCTCTAAATTTGGTACTTCTCCTTTGCTACCTTCTTTTTGTGGTTCCGTTTTTTGCCAATCATCTGCTTCATCTTTTCGTTTTTTTTAAATCCTCTTGGTTTTTCCTGGACCTTTTGCAAGTTTTCAACAGTCCTTTCATGATTGTTCGTTTTGTTTGCTTCCTCTTCTAATTTTTTTGTTGTTGCAGAATCTTGGTGATTTGTTACTCTTCTTGAAAGGTAGAAGTTGGACTCGTATCCTTGTCTGAACTCTTCTAACTTTGAATAATTATTCTGCTTCTCATTTTTTTTTGATCTTTAGATTTTTTTATACATAAAATTCCGAAATTTTTCTGTTTGATAATAGCGCTTTCCATTTCTAGTGATCTTTCGAAGTAGTCTGACAAATGCAGAATGTGTATTATGCAGTTATTGAACATTGCAGCTAAGTGTTGGTGCAAGCGCCTAAAAGCCAGGGGTTGTCATAGGGTGCAATGTTTTAATTTAAAAACTGGTGGACTACCATTAGGTCAAAGAACTCCACATCCTTGTGTATTCAGAAATAAATTATTGGGATGAATTATTTAGGTCGATTTCAAATCTCTAAGTCTGAAATCAATACTTAAGTTAATCCACCGTCTCCTGCAATAGACACAAAGGTGACTTCCACTGTCACCAATCTCTTTTTGGATCTAGTCTACTGTTCATCCAAAAGATTTTTTACTTGAGGAAGTATGTGACCAATTATAACAATAGGAAGGGATATTGACTACAGATACATCAAGGTATATAGGTCTTGTCCACAATTTTTTGTTAAAACTCTCTGTTAGGTATCTATCAAGTCTGTAACTTGGTCGCATCTGTCTGTTACACTTCCTAACAGTTTTCGAAAACCCCTTAACATGTTATATTCAGTGATTTTTCCCATTACCAGCAGGTCTTTATAGTGTGATGGACATACCTCATGAGTGTGGCAAAGCAATAGGGTTGTGTTGTATTTTATAATTTTTATTTTTAGTGTGCTGTGCGAGGCCAAAAAGAATAATTGTGTCCGCTGCACATGTGCAGAAAAAGAGACCAAGGAATACACCCAAAAACTACAGTAGAAGGGTAATTGAACAATGCGAGTGATGCCACTCGGAGAAGTCTTTAATAACTACTTAGAGCAACAGTCGCTAAATGTTTTTCCTATGTATAGCCTGAATCTCCAGAGGACATTAAAATGGGGCAGTAAGTGTGCGAGTGCTTCCCCAGTGCATGTGACGAAACCTTTAGTTTGAAAGAAGACTACCGTCGTTGGAGGGTCCTGTGAACTCTCTCTTGCACAACTGCTTTGTGATTATGAGAAATAATGTTGTCAACACTGTGTTCACTGCGCAAGTGCTTATACCTTAAGAGACTCCTAAGGATCAATCTTCACTGCCCACTTGAAGAAAATCAGATAAAAAAAACATGAATAAATAGGTCACAAGAACCCTAAAACTGTTTCTGAATATTTTCATGTTAGTCCTAAAGTGTTTTAGTAAATCTATTGTTAACAATGTGCATTTAATAGATATCAAATTTATTCTTACATACTTAACTATGATTTTCTCCACTTCTATGAATCTGATCTCAGTTTTCGGAAAGTATGAAGTTCTTTTTAGAGACTAATTTGCAAATCTTTCTAAATCACCCTCATGATGGCATCTTTCAGTTGATCTAATCCTTGCTTTTAGAGTACCGAAACAATTGAAATCACAGGGATGATATCGAAATTACTTGCGTCCAAATATTAGGAGTCATCCCAAGGTATTTGCGACACGAGCATTGTCCTGGTAAATTACTGATTTCTGCACGCTCATTTGATTGGGAAGTTCTTGTAGACCTTGGACTTGACCATCAACCCTTCACGGCACAGATGCCAGAATGCAATTTTCGAATATCCATAGAAATACTCAGCATGTGCTTCTTTCCGTGCAACTCCTGGTATTTCAAGCATTTCTTCACGAGGACCTAACCAAACGTGCCTGGTTATTATCAGCTGCCCAATATTAAACAACCCGACTCTTCTCAATGGCAAAGGTGCAATCCCAGAATTTTTAATGTTGTCTCCAGTGAAAGAGATCATTATGACAGCTTTCTGAACCTCCTTGCCAACCTTAGATTTGATCAAATAGCCTTAATTTTATTGATTCGTTCTTCTTTAAATAGTTATCATCCTTTCTTTGGTTTGAGATATCTTTTCACTTGCCCTTCGTTTTTGCTAACCATTTCTCTAGTGAGCGCAGGGAGTGCTCATTGTCCAGCAGTATTTTTAAGTTGTTTGATAAATGTGATTTAAATTGATATTATGACCGTTTCTTTGTCTACGTGATAGAGCCAGTATTACTCAACATGAACATTGACGTTTTTCCGTATTTGAACGAAGTTAGGGACGGGATAAATATGAGCTCGGCTAGCATCTGTTCTACTCTTTCAATTGAGGTTTTTGGCTTTGGTAACCATTATTTTGTATTCTGTGCTTTTCTTGGATTATCTTTTAACTTTAAGTTATATCCAACTGAAGGTCTCTTAATATTTAAAACTTCAGCTGTTCAATGTCACAGCTTTCTTAGGAGCCACTTAACTGAAATCATCCAAGTCAGATAAAATTTTTGTTATATAACAGAGCTATAGTGCAAGGCTTTCTTAGGGATCTTAGACATACTTGTCTTTAGGAGATTAAACATAAATTATTTTTGTATTAATCAATTAGTAAATAAAATCTTATTTATTACATGATAATAAATACAAAATGCAGATATGTACATACAAGTTATAAATATAAAAATAGTCCTAAACTAAACTCAAAATCTTCTCGGTTAAACACTACTATCATAGAAGTTAATTTACACAAATTAAATAATAGTTAAGATTATTTCAAAACCACAATAAATCATCAGCAGATACATTGCCTTAAAATGCATTTTCTATGTTCACAATACCACAATTTCTTCCAAGTGAGAAATGTAAAGCAAGCTTTACGGTACAGCTTCCATAGAGCACATTTTTATCCATTATGGAGTGCATTTCAACTTGACAAAGCTAGAACTGGACAAGACATTTGATAATAGGTCATTGCAATCAAATTTGTGTAAACATCTACTGATTGGCCACCGAAACTAGGGACAATTGATAGCATATCCAGCTCGGTCATTCGGTAGAGATCTCAACAAGGCCTTGGTCAAGCACTGTAGAGCAATGGGACTGATGAATCAAGGAGGTTAGAACACTGACCGAAAGAAGAGTGTGGAGGACATAGAAGAATGCGTCCCGAAATCAAACAGAGCAAAATTACCTGAAGGCTAACCAAACTAACACAGGATACCTCCAAATTCTCAAGATCAGCCTCTTCCAAACAAGGACCAAAAGGCTTCATTTGTTGAAGAGATTGATGAAATAGGTGTGCCTATCAGACTACAGCAACTCAAAACAATCGATGCCACAATAATCTGTTCAAAAACATTCTGGCCATCAATGAAAGTTGGATGGGTCTTTGCACCTAATCGAAAAGCCAAAAGACGAACAGCAGAAGTGATTGATTAGTATAATGTAGTTTTTTGAGCACTCCTTAAAGAGAAGACTATTGACTATGGAAGTATACAAAAATTTCTGTGAACTAAACATGGATTATTCCGAGTAGTCCAATCTCATGAGAATATGAGGCAGAAGAAAACTAAATTGGCGCCTAGGTTCAGTCTCCTTACTCTTTTAATAAATCATAATTACAACTGTTTCAGTAGTTTCAATACTAAGTCAGTGGTAATTGGCAGGGCTTTCACCAAGATATTTGGAGATCGACAATGATGTTATATTCAATGTTTACATCTCTATATTTGGTGGCCTATGTCATCTCTAATTAACCACATCTTTATTTGTTATTCTTAGGAGTCCTGAAGCCGATGTTTATACAAATTTGAGTTAGCAATCTCCTTCCAGATATTTTCAGCAGGGTGATGTTAGACAACTTGCCAACCTAGCAGGTGGTATGGAGGGAATAATATTATGGTTGCCTTTGTGAGTTGTTCACAATAGGGTTGAAATAAAGAAGAAACTTCAATTAGTTTCCCGGCATGTTATAAGTCCATGACCATCTGCGACTTTATCTTCTTAATGCCCTTCTCGTTTGGCTTAATGACCATGTTCTTCCCAAAAAATGTGAAAACCATGTGGTCCAGCGTAAATGAAAACACTGATGGCTGCTTCAGTAGGCCTGTAATGTAGAAATAGAAATTAAGTCAGTATTAAATTCATATAATATTTAACATACTTTCTATTTTCAAGTTTTTCCTCTAGAAATCTATAAAATGAGAAAATGATAATCTAGATAATTTTGTATTTCTATCTAGTATCTTATCTATAAAAAAAGTTGCAGAGTGGTAGTGATCTTAGAATCATACCCTCAGCTTCTTAGACCTTCTGTCTATTATCTTACTTGGTCATTCACTTGTAATCAAAATTTTATTCGAACTTTCATGTACTGCCAGAATGAAAGTATTCAAGAGGTACTACAACCTAGAAGGTTTTGTGAATCTTTAAAATTTTTGTTTGAGTCTTTTGTTTTGTTATAACTTGTTTTATATTCAGTTATATTTAGGGGTGTTTTCTAAGATGCATAGTGCAATCACATTGTACTACAGACTTATTTGAAGCACAATGAATTTGTGTAAAAGCTAGTGACTTATGGAATGAAAACTCTAGATACTGATATGCTTTTTTTATATATGAAGAAGGCAAACGAGTTCAACCAGATATATGGAACTATATAGCATTCACTGTTCACAATGCGCAATGTACGATTCTCATATTGGTAATGAGAAACATTCACATATAGACTAACATAAAATTAAAAACAACTGTAACTATAAAGAGTTTATCAAAAAGCAGAGAAAATAACTAGGCAAAAAAAATTAAATTATCAAATAGAGCCAGTGAGTATTTTAAAAGGCTTTTCTCCTCTTGAAGAAAAGAAAACAAAACTACATTATGCACTGTTTACAGTACTCACATTTCAGTTCAGATTTGGAAGTAACAATCTGGAAGGTTGACCTTGTTTCCAGCACCACTGTGCCTGCAATCCCGACATTGCTGGGCACCTTCGACCTCACCACCGTGATGTCGGCGCCAAGCAGCTCCAGCTTCGATGCCAGCGCACAGTAGTCCAAATGCTTTGTTTGCAGCGAGCCTGGCCCGCGCTGCAGCAGGTCAAAGCTGCTTCTCGCGTACTCCTTCCACATGCGCCGCATAGTCTTTAGCTGTGCATCATTGTAGTTCCAGCCGCTCCTTGGCAGGCGTAGCAAGTTGAGCGCCTTGCGCTGGGCGCGCGTCAAGAACGCCTTCTTCTTCTGCGGCGGCCTCGCCTTCCTGCCCTCTAGCAGGTGCTTGTTCAGGATGAAGTCCCAGCGCAGGTCCTCATCCAGGTTCTGCTGGTCCCACTTGGGCAGGTCTGCTTTCAGGATCATCCTGATGTAGTCCTTGGACCTTTGCTTGTTCAGGGCTGGTGAAAGGCCAGCTTCATTAAGCAAACCTGCAAAGATTACAATTCTGTTATCTTGTTATAACTCTTACACTATATGTATATGTTAACTACTGGACAATGTCTTGAATCAAATCATGCGTGCATGTTAAACATTTCAATGACAAGCTGACATGTCATTATGAATGTACACCACGAGCTTAATATTGGAGGACGGATTTTTTTTGTGCAAGTAACATTCTAGAACTCAAGTGACTAAAATGATTCTAACAATCCTCACTGCTGTATTGTAAATATAAAAACACATGAGTTTTTTTCGTAGTTTATTTTCTATATAGATTTAAACTATTGGAGCATGCAACGACGATGCTGAACTTTAGTGGTGGAACTCAGAGTTCAGGTGCAATCTGGTTGTTTTTAGCTTATTTACTGTTCTTTCTAGATGACTGTTCATGACCACTCTCATCTTTTGTGATTGACGATTTTGAATTCGATTTTTACAAATATATTGTTCTTCTAATTAAAAATAACATCGTCTTATTATTCTCATGGTTATTATGAATTCTGTACCTCACACTAGTCCTACTATATTTAGTTTCTTTTGGCGTTTTTTAATTGTTAAGACGAAGGCTAGAGGTAGCTTAACATATAGTTTTCAAATTGAACCAACATTATAGAGGGTGTAGACATGCTTTAGATTGTGTACAAAGTTTTAAGAGACGACTTAAAGACTACTTTGAAGACTTCTTTTCCACTAAATATGATGCATAAGAAGCTATCGAGATAAATGCATAAGATATCTGTAGACAGTGCGTTGAAAGTCTGAAACACTTTCAAAGTTCCTTAAGTTTGTTCTATACATTAGGTCAACTATGCTTTCAATGCAGCCCTTATACCTTCTATGTTGGAAAAGGAAAATAAACAAATGCAACACTAGAAACAATAGTAAAAATGAACTAAGAGACAGACTGGAAGACATCACATTTTAATTAAATTTATAAATAAACTCTCGGATGATTTGAATATCAAATTAACTTTAAAGACAGCAAAATAAAAGTTGCATTAACTAGTACAAATCGTAAAAAGTACAAAAGTTACTACAAATTAAAGAAAAACGATAACATATATGTCGCTATTACTGCGATTTACATTTTGCTTCAGATTTAAGTACTTGTTTTGGCGACCCTGTATATACTTGGTTTCTGTAAATTTAAAAAACATTAATTTGAGTGGATGAATTGCAATCGATAAATTAACCTCCAATAAATACTAACCGGTCCCATTCGATGGCTCCATCTCCCAAAATGATGGAACTTCACCGCAGAACTTTAACAACAATAATTTATGTCTAGTGTCTTATTTTACAAGAATTTATTCTGAAATAATTTAATTGGCATCACAACCTACATGCAAGAACCACACGTGCTTTCGCGACTGGAAGCTGCATTAACCGGAATGTCTGGCTCCTATCACTCTTATTACGGTGCTTCTCAACAAGTTTTTGTGTAGGAAGCATTTAATTTAATTTTGTGCGATTAAAAGTTTTGGTTTGCTTTTCGGTTTTACTTATTTCGAAAATTGTAGCGTTACTTAATAAGATTTAAGGATACGTAAAGTTTATGGTAGATTAAATGGAACATGACCACTGGAATCGGTTCACATTGTTGCGTTTGGTTAACCTATAAAATAAACGTCAAAAATGGAAGTGCAAGTGCCTGTGGATTTATGTAATTTGTAAGTAATGGATTACAATTAAGTACGGAAACTTTTAGTAATCAACTTTGGATGCTTTCAGACTGATTAGATATTATATTTGCTATCACTGCAGTAGTCGTATGATTTGTCTCTACAAGGTGTTATAGAGTCTAACAGCGACATGATTTATGTTACTGTAAACGAGGACTAGCATTCCGCGCGGTAAACTCAATTATGGTTACATCACTTCACGATTGTTGCTTGAAAAGCCTTACGGTTTGACATGTCGAATACTTTGACGGTTAATGTTTCTGCTTTGTACAATTGGCTTATGTTCCTGTTTTACCGCTATATTATTCATTCTTGTACGGAACATCTAAATTTGCCTAAAATGACACTGACAGAATAGTCATACGCTGTTTGACATCACTAAAGCTTATGAGGTGGGTTCATATCAGCTTGTTGTTCATGATTTTTTTTATATGTGCCTACCGTGTACAGGAAATTCTATCTACTTTTCAGGGGATGTTTGATAATTAATAGCTAGACAATAGTATTGATTTTCTAATGTCAAAGTTATGATTCATCATAGTGGCGAGTGTTTATGCAGTCAATTGTTCTGATGTCACTTTCGGTTTTGCTTCTTTATTTTTGTTCATATAAATAGATTAAAACTATACAAAACCCCCAACTTTATTAATAACCTACTATAGAGTTATCATCTGCAACCTCGTAATTGTACATGACAGTAGTTTCAATAGCAATAAACCTGACAATTTCTTCCAAGGTTTTTGTTTGTAAAACAATGGCGGATTCAGTATTAACCTATGGATGTGAGACATGGATTCTTCTTTACTAAAAAATGCACAAAATTAGACTTGATGGAAAACGCAGAAATATAACAAACTAAACTTACAGATGAAACCGGACTGAATGTTTCCAATGGAATAAGGGAAAGATGGATAACCTAATTCATGACAGAGAGAAGAATAAGAAGAAGCTGTTTCAATCTTCAAATACTAGAACATAGACAGTGCAAAGGGTTAATAGGACTGACTTCCTACAATTTGTTTTTAATTTGTATGTCATTTTTTCTACTCTTAGAAGTTTTGGTAGTTAGAATGCAGGCTACTGCAGCGTTTTGTGGTTTTAACCAAACTGTATTTCATAATTTGCGTTGTCCCTGTTGTTTCCACTTTGTGTATTTGAACATAGAGGCAAAAACATTATAGAAATACAATTTTTTATATGATTCTGAAGAATGTGAAGAAATTGAAGTCCTTGAACATTGAAAGTGAGTACTTTCTGACATTGAATCCGAGCATTTTGATGTGCTGGTTCTATTAAAAAATGTTTTTCAGGTGAGCTACAAGGTATGCTAGGCCTTTCCTGGTAAAATCTTAACCAATGACAGGATGGCTGGTCGACTGGGAGAAAGATTCTGATCTCTTCATTTTCCATTTCTTTAGTCAGATTATTTTGCGTTTTTCTAATTCCACCAGAATGAACCACTTGAATTTTCCAGTCAGGTCTGACCTGGTTTGGAAGCATGGACTTTTGTGGAGCTGCCTTGGTCTTCTTTATATTCAATTATCCATCACTAGATTTGGCATATACTCAACATGTAATGTTATGCGTGTTGGTCCTTGACATCCAGTAGAAGGTCTTGTATATGGATATAGCAGCGACAGCAGCTGTCTACTCTGAGTAGATGTTATGATACATGCAAAGTAAGGATACTGTATTATTTTTCTCATGATATTTACGATTTTTAGTTCAGGTGGCACAGCCGTAATTCTGAGAGTTAATATTCCATGATTCATCAAGCTTGTGTATGTCGGTCAAATTGTTTCTTTTTTGTGGAGGAAGGGTGCATTAAAAATGCCTGTAATCCAAATTTTGTCAGCATCAAGTGCATGAAGGATAGAAATTTTGTTATTGGTAAAGGTTTAGGCAATGGAACTGCTAAATTGGAGAAACCACCCATAAAACCCTGACCACGGAAGTTCTATCAATTAATGCTAGCGAGTTTGTTGATAAAAGCATCATCTGAGATGTTGCCACCTCCTCCACCTCCAAGAAAAATTAAAAACTAATAAAAAATAAAAGTCGATTTACTTGAAATAATTGGGCAACATCTACTACATTCATCTCTCTTATATCAGCTCAATGTGTTCAGAGCAGACGTTGTATAGTGATAATAGAAGTTTCCAAAGAACTATTTCTTTCTTGGTACTGAAAATTTCAATCCTGATGTGTGGAAATTTCAATAAACATCACCAAAGCAATCATTTTGTGTACCCAAACTGTTTGCCACTTTATTGTTATATAGAGTGCGGTTTTGCATGTTGTAAACTGCTATGGTTCCAACAAAGTCCTGTAGTAGCTCGTTTTCTCTATGCAATAACCTCAAACTACAAGGATTTTTTTGTCTCGTAATAAAAGTGCAATTTGCATCCATCTACCACCATGGACTATTTTACTCAAACCTCTCTAGTTGTACAATAATTATGGTGATCAAACATGTACAACATGGTTATTACAACAGAGATCTGTCGGTTGTAACACACTTCTGCAAACTAACTAAGGTCTTGAAATCTTGATTCTTCAAATTTCTTCTTAAGGGTCACATGTGAGAAAGGAAGGTCTAAGACAGTGAAGCCACATACATTTCAAAAAATGAAAAGAAAGAGACGTCACTCATTTTTAGTATTTGTTGTGATGCAGCACATTGGACATTCTCATTATAATAAATTTGTTACTGCATTTTATCAAAAATAACACTTGCCATGTTAAACCGGTCGGCAAAACGGTTCTTACCAATGTAGAAATAAGCGTGCCCTCCTTCTACATGTTGACTGCCTTTCTCAAAGTATGTGATGTGATTTGTGAAATGTTGATTTCTGTTGCAACCTGTATGTGTGGATTACCTGCATTCACTTTTTTCTTCCCCTGGAAGATGCGTTAGCAGTATAAACAGGTTTTTTTTTGTTGAATTGAGGATTTTCAGTATTCCATACATAAGCATTATGACTGTTGATCTAAATGTGAAACAACGCCTCATCTGAAATTAAAATTATATTTAATATTTTTTTATAGTAAAATTGCTGAAATCATCTATAGTACACATCATATTCTGTGGGGAGCTTCTTCGTTAACAAAATATTTGTTCTTTTTACTCTATTGAATTTGTTGTATGAACTCATCTGTCCTGAATAACCTATAAAGAGTAAGGGACATTGAAAATACTTTTAACTTCCTGCAGCTGTGCTGTAAGATCATGTACTGCTTTATGATTTGGATTTTATATTAGAAAACGGAGTATTCTCACACTATTCCTCTCTACTGGTTGTAGTGGAAGGCATTTTTCACTAAAACACATTCAGCTGTCGTAGTTGGATCAGAATGAGTAATTAATTGACTCATAGACTTTGAAGTTACCTCTGATTTATTTCTAAATTATTAATAGACATTATTAAACCAGAAATGTTATTCTTCGCGATAGGAAAGTTGTATACTCAATTTTGAAGGTGTAGAGTATAATTGTTCTGTTCCAGATAATAGTCAAGTGGCAAACTTCAATACTAAGATTACTGCATAGTTACTTTAATGGTCTTGTGGTGGTAGGTCTTTGAAAGTTCATTTTCTATGTTTGGTCAATTGCTTAGATGTTTATGCCACTTTGTGGAATTTGGAAGACTGGACTTGCTATCCATTATGATGAAAACAACGTGAAGGAAGATGATATGACATTTTTCTATTAATGGTGAAGGTAGAAGAGACCTTTAACATTTGAAGTGGAGCCTTTAGGACTGACAAGCAAAAAACTGTTGCTGTAAACAGTATGAAGCATTAGAACGCTCCTTGTGAAAGCAAGTAAGAAAATTCCCATCATGGTGGACAATTTTTTTTGTTTATAAAGGGAATGGCATTGGTCATTGGTTGCGATATCTCCTGAAGGAAGAAATTGTGTAAATTTAGATTGTTTGAAAATTAAGTTCCACGTAGTACCTACATATTAGGGTAGAAATTCCATATTAATGCTAAGAAGAATTAAGAAATGATTTTGTTGGCATGATGCTTTCGTGCTAGTTAGAATCATTGGCTAGGAGACACTAGACCAGGTGTAAGAGAAAAAAAATGTCAAGTGGTGCAAGATAACTCGGAAAACTCATATAGAGTAGCAAATGAAGAAAACTATAATGAGCTCTATATTTAGGCTGTGGAAATTATCCATCCGTGGTGAACATGAGCGACTTGAATGTAATGGTAACGCTCTCTACCGGCCATCTATTTTTCAAGGTGGATCTTGAACCTAAGAATCTTTAATTGCGTCAATGTTTTTTCGTTGAGTGTTATTTTATTTGCCACTACTGGTCACCGATAATATTTTTCTGCTAGTTTACAGATCTACTAGTGGCTTTACTGTGTAGTTTATTTTTCATTAATTTTCTCATGTCAGTTATTTGTATGCTAATTAGAATAATGTAAAAATGGTAATTTCAGTTGTCAGGATAACGAGAAGAGATACACTTGTCCGCAATGCAACTCAAACTACTGTTCTCTAACCTGCTTCCAATCACCTCAACATGCACAATGTTCAGAGACATTTTACCGCACATGTGTGATGGAAGAGCTGGCAAACATCAGTGGTGAACGTCCCACCGACAAATCGGTGGTGGACGCACTCATTCGAACAAACACGGCAGATGATGGCAATGAAGATGATGACAGTGAGGATGCATCATTAGACTCAGACGACGACCCCGAGTGCCGAAGCTTGAGCGATCGGTTGGCCGACGTGGATTTGGATGACACCAAGGAGGTCTGGGCAAGGCTGACGTCTGATGAGCGGCAGCAGTTTAAAGCCATTTTAAGGTCTGATACTGTATTTGCATTTAATAAATAAACCAAAAAATTTTATCCAGGTCCAACGAAGTGAGTAAAATCATCCCGAAGTGGCAGCCATGGTGGGTGCAAAATGACCACGCCAAAATTCGGGAAGTGAAAGATGATGAAGAATGTTTGGATAACTCCCCTCCAGTTATAGATGATATTAAACCACTGTCCAGCATTTCTGTAAGTAGGATGAAGTTATGGCTCATCTTTGATACTTTGGGCTACAACTTTTATTGATTGTTAACATTAGCAGATGTCACAATCAGGATTTTCGAAATTCCGTTAAGCTGGTGATTTTTTGGATCTGTTCTGTTGCCTGGTCTTGGTTTAAGCTCCTCATCTTTTGCGATTTCAACCTTCTTGCTAGGTTTTCATCATCTTGGCTCTACTGGAAACTTTGTTAGCCGTTGAACTGTCTAGCTCCTAATTTGTTTTTTTTTAACAACACTTTCTCTTGTCTTCATATACATCATGTGAAACTTGCATGTTATTCATGTATATATTTTGTATCCTTTTCTGCATATGCTGGGGCTTTGCACAACAATTTGGAATATGCTACACATACAATCTTCTGTACTAGGCTAATTATTATCGCGACTCTAAGATACTCGGGATTTATCCTGAGAACTTGAAAAACTTTGTTATGGTTTCTGCCACTTCTTTGGATAGAAAGAAAAGCGGGTTGGTCTTATTAGGACCCAACTTAAGACCTGTCTTGTCAGTATCCGATGGATATTGTATTGTTAATAAGTTTGGATCTACTAATATTTTGCTGTAACTGCTAAATTGTCAGAAATTGCTACCAATTGTGCTTTTGCAGCTAGTCACACCCAAAAGACACCATTATAGACCGCACTCGAAGAGAAGACTTTACACCAAGGCCCTTGAGCTCCCCTCTTAAGTAATCGAAGATATATATATATATATATATATCATATATTGGTTAGAGCAGCTTGAAAAGTAAATTTTATATGTATGAAAATTTTCAAGGTTAATATGGATTTGAAAAGTCAAATCAAAAAACTATTCACAGGTGAGAAAAGCCTTAGTGTATGGCTAAAATTTCTAACTCTTGCTTGTGATGACATGGAGTTATATGTTAGCTTGAAGAATATTTTTTTTAAATAGCTTTGGTTGTAAAGGTCATATTATAACAACTTTCAACAATGCGCAGCAATAAGTGTTGAAGGTTTGCAATTTTACAATTTTTTATGGTGCATTTAAAGTTTATATTCTACAGTCTAGATCCATATTTTAACTTTTGGATGGTTAGACTTTAATGGCAATGAAGGTTGAAACAACTACTTCTGTGACGTTTTCACTCTAAGTAGGATTTAGAAAAGTCACGCCTTTTACTAAACCAAACATGTAACACTAGTTAGGTTCATTTATCTCTTTATACCTTTGGTATTTTTGTTTTTAATTCCTGAAATGAGTGAATTTATATAATACGACGTACTTCTTGGAAAGTAAGTGGGATCATCCATGCACATCAAATTCAAATAACAGAATTTTAAACTTAAAATTAACATGTACACATGAAATAGTGGATGATATAGTGGTGAAACGGGGGTGCAGAGGAGGAAGGTAAGAGATGTATATCTATGAACTAACATTTGCTAAGCTAAAAATATTGAGTGATCAAAATCATTGAAGCCCTTAGAGTATGATAATGTCAAATTGTATGATCATAGATATAGGGAAATAGTGTCCATGATTGTATCATCTGTTAGGATGAATATTATTCTCTAGAATCCCTTATAAGATGAAGTGTAGCAAATACTCAGTGAGCTTAGATCATAGGACTATATTGTTTTTACTGTTAAGTTTGAAGGAGGTGAAATTATGGAATGGGCATTTCTGTAGTCTTGGATTTATAAATGAAAAAGTCTGTGAAGTAATTTGATGTGATGATACGTGAGTTGGGGCATAAGTCATGGTAACTATTTTTTTATTTATTATTTTTAAGATATCACAAAATGTGCAATGTCTGAAGGAAGCTGTGTGTGTCTACAACACAAGATGGCTCTGTGATGAACAGAGAGCAATGTTAAATTAGACCCAAGTTGAACAGCACATGTATATCAAAATAACCATTCTTCATGACAGAAGTGTCAGATAATGCCAGATTCTGTCAGGAATAATGTTGTTCTATACCAAATAGTCGTAAGGTTGGCATCAGAGACTAATGGACAGGATGACCTGTGAGTGAGTGTGTGGATCCATGTGTCACGTGTAATAATCGATCACCTGATGGAGGCTAACCGATGATGGACACTGCTTGAGCTAGAGAGAGATAGTGGCACAGCAAGAAACATACCACCCACAGGATTTTGCAGAAGGTTCTTCACCTGCATGAAGTGCATCCAATGGGCACCACATGCACTCACAGAAGTTTAAAAATGGATATGATATGCAACATGTTACCACCTAGCATGCTAGCAGCAGAAAGGAGACCACTTCTTTTCAAAAATCATTGCTATTGATGAATTTTGGACCAGGGCATATGAACCAGAGCTCAAACGTTAGTCTACAAAGTGGCAACATGCAAGATCACCAAGAAGGCACGGCGGTTGACTGACAACTGATTTAACATTGTTCTCTGTGCAATTACATAACATCACAGAGCCATCTTGTGTTATAAATACACACACTATAAATGCACAGCTTTCTTGAGACATTCCATGTTTTGTGATATCGTCCCTTAACTTTGAAAAAAAATCGTGGCCATGACTTCTGCTCTAACCCTGGTATGTTTGACCACAAAGCAATAGCTACAACTGAGTGATTTGACAATGAATTTGAATAAGCAACCAGAAGTGATTATCTCAATCATACTGAAATAAATTGCACTATAAGATAAGTGTTCAACTAAATCTCTCCCAAAACATGTCAGAGCTATTTATCACGTTTAAAAAGAAATTAAACAAAATTCACTATTGCATTCTTGAATTTTCACTATGGAGTAAGTTTTGATGTAGCTGGAGTGGGTGGATATTTCATTCTGCAATATTTGAATACAACATAATACAATAATATAGAACTGTTTGATCAACTTTATAGTTTTATAATGTTTTTTCATAATTTTATATCCTAAAGTGGTTATAACAAATCACTAATTAATGAGGGGCAGCAGACAATTATAAGTCTGTATTACATTTGGGAATTTCTGATATTTTTTAAATTTCAGTCCAAATCACCATCACCATGTGTCCAGCACAACCTAACGAACATCATTGCAGCCTACACCTTCATGGTGCGCTACTTCAATGGCTGCCACTTCGAACTCCTGCAGGAAGCCGTCACTTGCATGGTCCTGCTGTCACTTTCTTTGAAAAACAACGCGAACTTTGAAACGGCAACTCTAGCAATCCAGTCGGTTCAGGACGAATGTTTAAAAGTATTGTTCAACAATCGGGCAGTTGCTGCTCATTTAGAGTCGAACGATTTCAGATGGAATACATAACGGCTGATTTGGAGAACTTCAGCCTGGTGAACGATGATGTCCAGAAGATCGCAGCTGGTCTGCACAAGTTCGATAAGAGCCGGTACATCTTGAGCGCCCTCTCGGATGTACATAGGCTGTTTGGTGCTTTTTTAAGTGATGGCAAGCATGGTAGGAGTTTGCGTGGTGGTAGCATAAATAGGAGCCAAATCAAGATGGCTTTGAAGAAGATTGAGTATTTGTTGTCGTACACGTGTTGTTATGAGAAATAGCGTTTGCGGTTTTTGAGAACGATAAAACAGACGGAGAAAAATGGTGGAAATATGTATATATGTATATAATGAAGTTGTTAGGCACCTTTTTCTCTTTTTATTACTATAAAAACGATATTTACACCTCTTACATTTATAAGATTATCTATTTTGGGAAAAAATACACTGATAGTAGTATAAAGAAAATGGTCATCTCGGTAAACACAGTTAAATGTGAAAAATCTTGAAGAAAATTTGAAACCTACATAAACATCTTTTAACGCTAAAGTGATAAATGAAATTATCGGTATGATAAGTACAAATCTAATTTGGGAGAAACATTGGATAAACTGCACTTTCAAAAGATACCTTTCACATATCCCAGCACTTATCTCTCAAATATTGTCTTCAGTTATATTTTCTTATGCGTTACTCATGTAAAAGTTTTAATGTTTACAGTTGCAAACTACAACAGATGGCGCTACTGTAATTTTATTATAGAAACAAGACAAAATTCAATTAGAAGATGACATCTCTATAGAATATATATACTATTAAGTATAAATGAAGCATGCTACAGAAGTAATACTAGGCGAGATAAAAGGATAGTGACTAATGAGTGAAAAGCAGCCTCACCCACATCACTAGATACTAACTCTGAATTTAAGTTTATATGAGAAGACGAGTCAGTTCACTCTTCTGTTTTCATCATCATTTGTAACACTGCGTCAGTATGACCTTGCAGTTGAAGTGCTTGGCTGAGGTGCATACATGCTTAGGTTAATTCTTGAGATCAAATTTACTTGCCATATCGTCTCATACCACAGATGATTGGGCAATGATAGTAAACATATGAAAGCCTTAACCTTCAAACTTGCAGGCCTTGCCCCTATGTGGGATGTAGAGTCTCACCATTATTATTTGTAACAGTGAACTGTTTTGATATGCACATTAAAACTGAAGAAGATGGCTGTTCTGTAATTTAGAAAAACTTTCTTTGTTATTGTACGCCAAAGAATCTTACCTGTTGATAAGGAATATCCTGATTGCCAAGTTAAGAACATGACTCTTGGCATTCATTGAGCTATAGTTGTTATAATAGTTCCCTGTAACAGGCCTTGAAGACCCTTTGGGGTCGTAACAGGATAGGTCTGTTACAATCTAGAGCCTACGGTACACAAGGGGAAGTAACGTGGCTAGCACTACGTACCGACCGCCTATTATTACCCCAGGAGTTTGACCTCCACCTATTCATTTTATTGCAGCCTAAGTCGAGCTGGGCCGTAAAAGTGTCAGCGATAGAATTTGCGAGAGCGGGATTCGAACCCGCAACTCTTGGTTTCGTAGTCTAGCGATCTATCCACTAAACCACCACGGCTCCAGATAGTCCACATACTTTCCTTTATTCCATATGCCTTGGTCCAATAGAATTTCGAGTTTACCTCAGTGAACAATCTAGACTTCAAGTTGCAAATCCACAGTTTCTCCTTAGCCATTTACTACTCTGCTGCACATTTGGCAACTGGCAGATCAAGCTCTTGTCACTTGACTAATTTGGGTTTTTTTAACTACTTTTTCTACTAATAGTTGAACCTGTTCATGTTGATCAGGATCATGGCTCAGCAGTGCAAAACTCATAGGTCCTAGGTATGTAACGCAAATCTCTAATTGTATAGCTGGTCACGTTAAAAGGTGATGTCTTCTTCTTCGTCTTATACTTCTGTAGGACCAAAAGGTACCTGTATCCATCGGATTTTCAACTTTCTTTTTTCCCGGTACAAAAGTTGATATGTAATGCCACACAAAATTGAGATTAGTAAATGTATAGGTATAGGTAGCTAAGGTGCTTGGCTCTGATGTGGACTTCAGATGCCTGCCAGGTGACCCTCTAATTTAGTACTTGGGCTCACTTTGAGCAAGGTGTAATAATGAGATTGTGTAAGGCTTGTCACATCATTCCGTATTAGAGATGGTGTGCAATGACTGGATGGTGAAGTTGAAACTCTAAGAAGAGTAGTCCATTGCCACCCAATGCATTTGTTTAAATTTGACTCAAATTAAGGCAGTCATTATCTTGGAGAAGGAACACCTTTTATTGGTACATCATGTCTTATACATGATGTGGTTTTTACCTTCCCTAACAGATGGCAGCAGCATTGAGCATTGATTTTGTTCCATTTAGGTAAAAAAATTAGTGAAAGCTATGATTTTTCCCACCACCAACTTCGTTTTGGTTTTAGTGGGCGCATGTTTGCTTTTTATTTGTTACTCCATACTTGTTCATTTGTTCTTAAGGATTGCAATTATGATCTAAGTCTTATTAAATGGCAATATCTGATGCAGACATCTTCGTAACAAGTGAAATCTCAAAGATTTTGTCACTTATCCTTTTACTTGGTATTAAGACAGTGACCTTGCACTTTTCGAAATTTTAACACATTTTTGGTTATCAGTTTATTATAACACATTGCATGACACCTAATGCTAGTTGGCCGTTTAGTCATCACAATTGCTATCGACGAAATAATGTTGAAAGATGACATGTCAAACTTGATATACATATGAACATCCATCCAATCACATTATCCCGGTGTTGCCATATCAGCAGTGGAATTTTGTTTAAAATCTGAATTACCTATCCAGTTCTTTAGTGCTAGCATTGTTGCCAATTATAGATTTGTCAACTGCAATTAGAGATCTTTAGGTTTTTGTTGTTATGAATTTAAAATGTCACATTGAACGTTGCAGAGAATGTTATTTTATGTGCTGTAAGACCGTCAATAACTGGGGCGCAACAAAGCCACTGCTGTACTACTTTTGCATTAAGAAAACTACAATAGCACTAGGTTATTTTTTTATATATTTATATACATGAGCAATCGCCAACATGGATCCGTGATTAAGGGGCAGGTTGCAATGCGGACTGACCCGAGTTAATTTCATGGAGCTCTCAGATGGCTGGCCGGTGGCCTACTTAGTCACTAAAAATAATCAAGTACCTGCATTCGCTCAAACAAGGGGTCATCTAAGGCGCGGTGCGTGTTTGCCACATCGCCCTGCATCAGAGATGATGCGCAACAACCGAGCACAGTGGGTGAACATATCAGAGTGTAACTTTCAGTTTGGAAGTCATGCTTCCACGCGGGGTTTATAGCGCTATAATAATAATAGTTCCCCATAACAGGCCTCAAAGGCCCTTTGGGTTCGTAACAGGATAGGTCTGCTACAATCTAGAGCCTACAGTACACAAGGGTAGTAACGTGGCTAGCGCTACGTACCGACCGCCTATTATTACCCCCCCCCCCCAGTTTGTCCTCCAGATACTCATTTATTGCAGCCCGAGTCGAGCTGGGCCATAAAAATGCCAGCGAATGAATTAGTGAGAACAGGATTCGAGCCCGCACAACTCTTGGTTTCATAGACTAGCGACCTATCCATCAGACCACCACGGCTCGGTTAGAGCCTTACCATTATTACTACTATACAAAAGCATTTGCTCTTTTATAAATACAACTATAATTATAACCCATTACAAGGCGCAGTAAATAAAATCTTCATGAGCTGCTTGCAGTAAACTTCTTCTTCCTAAAAAAAACAATTTAATTAGACTCCTCAAATTTGTTTAGAAGAATTATTTACCTCGTACTCTGGCTTGTTCGCTACAAGCTGCAAATAATTCGTCAGCAGCTGCTGTAGGTTGTGCTTGGGGTTGCGGCATTCGCTAATGGCAGCATGATTGTTGTCCTCCACGAGAAGCACCAGCAGGGACAGGATGTGCTCGTTGCTCGGCATGCGCTCTTGTGCAATCAAAGATAGAAGAACCGGAATGTACTCCAGAAACACCAATCTGCCTATAATTCAAGATGATTTGTACGGGCACACAACGATCAAATAAACCAGTACTTTTCAGATCTGGCTGGCTCCCACAGAGAGACGACAGCAGGAAGGCCGTTTTGGAGCGGAGCCTGTCGTCGCCCTTCTGCAGTGTCTTTAGCAGCACCGTCAGCCCTTCATGCTGCAGCAGCTGATGAAAGCCTTCGGTGTTCTGTCGGACGATACCTGTAGAGAGGAAGCATTACAACAATTGTGTCGATATAGCTATAAGCAAACTCACAGCTGACTGCGTATAGTGCCTTAACACACACTTGCAGATTGCTGTCGGTAGCTAAAATTTTCAGCAGAAGAGGTATGAACGCGTTATCCAAAACGACCCTCTGGCAGTAGGGGTTGTTCTGACACAATTCTGCAATGACGTCGCAGGCACCTGCCCGAATTTCTGAGTGGACAGACCTTAAACAGGGTTGGAAGATAGTGAAGCCTCCAATCTTATGGAAATCTGCAAGATGGGGGTGGGGTTAGGTTGACTTAAACAAAACATCAAAACAATGGCAATTATAAAAAAACAATTATACCGTTAGCAATATCAGTATTGTCGACATAGTCCAGGATCGTTTCAAGTGCTGCTATGTAGTCTACAACGTCACTGTCGGCCGATAGGTGTTCAGCATTCTGCAGGACTTTGATTTTGCTCTGGAGGATTTTAACGACATCCACCGTCATCGAGTTCAGTGCAGCTTCCAGGAATTTTTTTCTCTATACGAAGTATAAAATATAAAATGAAGTCCACTGACTAGATTTTAATTTGTATTTTTTTTTACTTAAAGCCTGGTTTCGTTACGCAGGACCAAACTTACATCTGCATCCATCGGAGCCATGTGCGATTCATGTGGCGCATCTTCGGATTTGGTGGCCTCCATCGCAAAATGCAGGAGGCCTTGCAAGCTGGTGGGCTGTCTCGGCTGCACGGAAAGTGGCTCTCCATTCTGCACGCGTCTGGCGCTTTCTACCGGGTATGTTATAGCCCCAGCTATTTGCACCTTCTTATCTCCCTCGTTAACTTCCGACATTTCGACTAGAGATATTAAAAAATATTCACTTTACTAGTAATATTTTTGTAATCCACTGTAGCTTCTGAAGAGTCTGGCCACTACACTCACTACGACGGAATTATTGACAAATTTATACCTAACCTTATTTTTCCAGATCATCCAGAACCTTCTACATATATTACATATAGGAGAAAGTAATCTATGACCTATAATCTGTTCAGCGAATACATATAGTAATAAAACTTAAAAATTCCCGGTCATTTTAAATAACTGTCTGTTACTGGACGGTTTAAAAAAGTGCGGGTATTTCAGTAGTCAGGTACACACCATTTTTAGGCACTCATGTGTTAGTGCTGCGGGTAACTTGTTGCGGTTAGAAGTGGCGATTTAATTTGTAGACGAGGAAATTTATATACTATACCATATATATATATATATATATATATATATATATATATATATATATATATATATATAATATAACTTGAAGAAAATGTTGTAGCATGTATATTAACGATATTGAGAAGGTTGATGTCACATCATCAATTTAATTTCTTCTTTGCCTGTTTTAAGAAACGACAAGAAGAATCTGGAAGACTTTCTGAATTATTAGATGGATCTATGATACAACAACATAATTTTAATTTGAAGCAACGTGTGAAATAGCGACACTGTAATCATATCAGAAATAAATTAATTTTTTCTCTATAAATATTTTTTTTGACCTCTGTGGTTGTCTATTGACAGATGTTGATCATTCAGTCCTTTTATTATAATGAAACAAGCGACTTACAAAAGTTGTTTGGTCAGTTGGACGGTTCCTTAGTTGCTTTACCTCCTTGAGCAATGGAAACCAATGATATGCTTACTTTCATTCTAAAAGATCCATACAAAATTAGTGTTTACCTTGTCGCTTAATTTGTACTTTTATTGATTTTTATTGCAAAAAGTCCAAGCAAATCTTTGATGACTTTGTCTTGAGTCGACATCCTTAATTAGTAGTGTGGGTTCAATTATATTAGTAGATTGACTGTCTTTTGTCCAATCATAAGGATGCAGATGATCTTAAATTAATCTAAAGCTAACTGATTTTCTTTTGGGTAGGGCTTTTGGTTATTAATTTTAGATGATAAAGTTTTAGCAGTCTCATAGATGTACACTTTTGACTTTTTTATTGTATGTCACAGTTGCATGGATATCAGTGTTTATGAGTACTGTAGTACAGAGCACTTTCGGTATGAACATGAAGCACCATAATACTGGATACTAATCTATGTGAGCATTAAGACACTAAAACACCAGATATTGACTCTTTATGTGGAGACCAAAGCTCCAGGCTTCAAGTACTAATCCTCTTAAGTGGACATTACGGCATCAGCGTACCACACGTTGACCTTTGCAAGGGCACTAGTTTCTGATATCCAAAAACACATTATGGTATTTTATTGCATGAATGTCTGTAAGCACTCTGCACATTCTTCATTTTGGATACTAAAGTACTGGATACAAATTTTCCCTCCAAGAATTAGTACTTTGATATCAAATGACGATCTTGTATCTAGTCACCAGGACACCAAGAGATCAAGCCATGAGGAATGAACTCTCTAAGTATTAAACCATTATGACACTATACCAGTTAGTAACCCTTTACATGGGCACTAGTTTCGGGTATCCAAAATTACATCATGGTATTTTATTGCATGAATGTTTATAAGCACTCTAGCGCTGCATATTTTTTATTTTGGGTGCTAAAGCACTTGTTACAAATCTTTCCTCCAAGAACTGGTACATTGAATAACAGACGACCAAAACACCAAAAGATCAGGAAATTAGGCATGGACTTTCTAAATAAGTGTCAAGGCATCAGGGACACTGAATATTAAAAACTATGTCCTACACAGATCTGTTATATATTATATATAACTTGGTGAGATTTGCCATTTCCGTTGTTTTGTTTTACTTTGAAAGTTAAAGCCTTTATTACCTTCAGCTTGATGTCAATATTTTTAAGTCGGTCTTTCTGTTAGTTTTTCTTTGACAACAAATTCTTCAGAAAAATTCCAGCTCATGAGTGGGTCACCTCGTTGATCAAATAAAGGGAAACCAAGTGAAATTAAGTGAATTTTGGTTTCCATTACGAAAAGTATGTGGAAATCACTTTGAGTTGATAACGGAGAGGTGTATTGATCGCACTACTTAAACAGTTTGATTGCTGTTTTATATAAAGGCTCCCAATTTTTGCCCAAGGTTTTTCAATTCAAGATCAATATTTTCTAATGTTTTGTTTGGACATTATGCCTTTTAACGTGACGTTGTTGAAGTAAAGGGCATGTGCGACCTGTAATTCTTATTTGATACACTGTAGCGATAAAACTTTTATAGAGTGCATTTTGAATTTTTCAATTTTTAGCCATACTACAAGATTATTTATATTCCTTTGTACACTTTTAATGGTTTTTTTGTAATAAAAAGTTTGTCCTCATTGGTATTTCTTCTCATCTTCATCAATAGAAGAATGAACAATGATCGTGTTATCCTTTTGTTGAGAGACTCAGAAATGCATTTTGATTATGCACTGAAGTATTTGTAATCACCTTATTGGACTAGGAGAGTTTAAAACTTTATGTTAAAGAAGAAGAAACCTAATAGACTAGTGGTCGAATACCAAGAGATTGTTTTTTTCTTTGGAAAAGGAGCTGGAGGTTTCGTACCATTTTGATGTAATGTTCTTAAGAGATGCCCTATATATACATTGGCTCGAATTCTAGTGACTTTAGTGTGAGACATTGGCATTCAATGTAGGAGTCAGTTCGACATTGACAGGTGACTATAACCAATCTATTTACCGATGTCAATAACAAAACAAACGCGAAATGAACCTGCAGCAATTGTTTCAGGACTTTAACCCAAGGTATTTCTCCTAGAGCTAACGCTACCATAACCCATTTTGTAGTTAAAGTAACCCCGACACCAGTGCAATACCAGACTTTTGATTTATTTTCGAGTCCATTTCAAGTAGCCGTTTGTTTTCCACAGCAAGTTCGTTGTGCACAGTTGCTTGTTGGTATTCGTAGCGCTCTTTGCCTTGCGGCTAGATAGCCATGTAACGTGGTCGTTCTGGTGCGTCTTCGCACCCATTTGGTTGTGGAAGGTGCTTGTGATCACAGGGGCCACCATTGGCAGCTACGTGTGGTGGAGATATCCACATTTTAGGTATTCGCCGATCGGTGCTTGCAACACTGGTTTAGAACCTTATTTTTGTTGTAGGTTAGAGGGCGAAGCCTACATACATTATAAGTCGATGTTAATATCACTAGCGCTGCATCTCATATTGTTGATGTTTGAGCTGCTGGTGTGCGATAAGTTGGAGTCCGGGAGGCATTTATGGATTTTAGTATTCATTCCGCTGATATTCATATCGATCGTTAGCATAGCCGTGTGTATATGGGCAGTAAAGCATGACAGATCGTTTGAGGTAGGCATTTGAAATGGCGATTCGAACTAAGGAATTTTGTAATGGGACTTTCTTCAGCTGGAGCTGTTCTGTGCGGTGAATGTGTTGCAGTTTATTTTTCTGGCGCTACGCTTTGACGGCTTCATCACATGGTCATGGGAGGTGGTGTTTGTGCCATTATGGATCGTCATGTGCTTGTCTCTGGTAAGTTGTATCAAGTTGTTTAGCGATACTTTATGCTGTGATAATTGAAGGTGGGTGTGCTGTATACAATCATTTTTGCTGCCATACTGCTGCGCACACCCGAGGTCAACGCGCAGCAACGGAGGTCTAGTTTCCAGTCTGCCCTAGGGTACACCTTTTTAGTTATACCTATCTTGATATTCCAGGTTGGTTCATGGTGAGTTTTGAGTGTCACAACTGATTTGTTTTATTTTGCAGGTTTTGTTGGCAAACAAGCTGGATGAAGACATTAAGATGAGCTACACTGCCGTTGCAAGCCCTCTCTTTGTTTCCTTTTTTACACTCATTGTCATGTCATTTAGTGCGAAAGGAGGCAACAAGTGTAAGTTTAACTACTTTTAGTCAGTGCAGACGTCTGTATACAGGATGTTTCTAAATTAATTATGTTTGTAAGCAAAGGTCAAATAGAACTATTTATAGCTTTATACTACTAATAAACGTTTCGGTTAGATTATCTTGTTTTGCAGGGTGGTTTGGCATGCGTAAGGACTTCTGCTCGTTTGTGCTGGGCGCTTGTCCGTTGCTACAAGAGTATGGCAACATTGCCTATAACAGCGAGCGGCGCTCGAACGTGGTGGAGCTGGAACAGCAAAACGAGAAGTCAGAGATGAGCAGCATCAAGAAGGCTGACTTGCTGAAACCCGTCATCCCCATCATATCCATTGAACTTCCAGACTGAGCTGCCGCTGCCACCCACGCCTACCGACGAGTACTTAATCAACAGGAAGACTGAGAGCATTTGGCAGTTGTTAGCGTCTTACTGTTGCTGACGAGGGGCACGCACGGCCTCCGGAGCACCAGCCAGACAGTTCAAAGACACTGAGTCGTTCCAGGAGAATAGTGCCAATTCATGCTCAATTGCTGTTAATGTTCCAAGTATTTTATGAGTTACGTTAAGTCTTTGTTCGTTTCGAGGCAACCTATTGCATGTACATTGTTCGCTGTTGAAGTGTTTACTACTGTGGTAGTTTAATGTTCTTTTTTTTATAAGATTAATATATGATTGATCTTTTTACTATTGTGTTTTTGTGGTATTATTAAATTGTCTATGTAATTGTGCTGGGTCAAAAAATGGTTTTGTTTGTTTATTAACGAAAGTATTTGTAGGGAAGGAATCGTTGGCAGCAATGCAACTGTAATTAGAGTGGGGGAGATATTTTGTTTGTCATTACGATGACTATTTTTCATTGTTTGTGAATGAACGTGGCTGTTTGCAGTCCTTTTGTAATCAGTTCAATTTGGCTCTTTATGATATTCAATAGCGAAAGTTTGTGGTGCATAGCAGCATCCCCCCCTCCCCCCTTGTGCCTTTTTTAGACAGCTAACGAAACAAAAGGTTGATATCGAGACTGAGTGGTTGCATTCATGTGTTTGTTTTCTTCAGTTTCTTTGGGGCCTTGTTCTAATGAAATTTAATTGCCTCCTATGATGGGCGGTTTTTTTTTGGTATACTTCTTAATTACTGAAGCTCTTGAGGTAGCTAACAAACACAAGAGCCATGATCTTTAACTATTACCAAAAAAGCCTAGTTGGTTATTTGTGTTTTAACTGAAGATTGGTAGGCGTTGTAATAATTCAGCGCCTTCAGTGCTGATTGGTTATCTGAAATAATTGAACGTCTCTGCACAGCAAGTAGTTTGATCTATCTGCAGCACATCGCTTGTCATTATGAACACTACTTTTATCTTCTATACAACATTGGATGTTGTGTTCCTTCTTCTGGTGCTAAACATTATTTTCTCTTGTTTAGAAATATTGCAACATTGGCTTCTGTTTTAACTATCGATTGTTCTGCTTAGTCTTTACACCATTCAAGACATAGGTTGCTCTATACAACCTTAGAGTAAGAGTGATTGATTTAAAGAGACTTTACAATTCTACGGTGTGTAATTCATTATTAGGAACGTAATTCTAAGTAATGAACATCAATTACAGTTAGTCTCGGCATTATTGGCTTGTGGTTTATGTGACGGAATCACTAATACAAATAGCTTTATTTTATACAATTTGGATGCTGTAGCAAATGGTGGTCTTGAGATATTAAGCTTAAGGTCACCGGTTTAGTCTTCATTTTATTTTATGGTAGTTAAAGTAGGGGGGTAAGGGGTGGCGCCAACATCTAGACACCCAAATGCCAACCTCACCTACACGTGGTACCCCCTGTTAGATAACAGACGAGGCTCTGGCGACCCAGGATCAGGGGGTATAACCTGATACCAGTTGTCCCGAGGTAACGGGGCCCTTGTGGCTGGGCTAATCACCCGCACAAGGTAAACAGATTCAGAGAACAAACAATCGCCTCGGAAATGGACGGAAAACTGGGAAACGGACTCGGCGCGAATCACGGATAAGAATTGGAACGTGGAATGTAAACGGTATAAACGGAAAGGAAGTAGAAATAATAGAAGAAATGGCCAAATATAATATGGAGATGCTAGGTATAAGTGAAATAAAGAAGAAAGGAAACGGAAGACAACTATTAGATCAAGGTTACCAGCTTATATACTCAGGATCAGCAGGACGAGCTAAAGAGGGCGTAGGAATAATCCTAACTACACAGATGGCCCAACAAGTAAAACAATGGGAAGCGGTAAATGCAAGGATATTATATGTAGACCTAAAACTGCAAGAAGAAATAACCATAATACAGATCTACGCCCCCACAGAAAACTCCACAGAAGAAGAGAAAGAGACATTCTACGAAGAACTCCAAGTACAAATAGATAAAGGGAGAGAAAGAAGCAGACACATATTAATAAATGGAGACTGGAATGCCAGAATAGGAAATAGACAAGATATAGGATATGGCACGATAGGTAAATATGGAGGAGAATCTACCATAAATAATAACGGAAGAAGAATGATAGACTTTTGTGTTACCAATCAAATGTTAATCGGAAACAGCCACTTTAACCATAAGATAATACACAAAATTACTTTTGAGGCAGCAGGAAGAGAAGCGAAAAGCATTAACGACTATATAACATACAACAGAGAAGCGAAATATGCCATAACAGATGTAAAAGTAATAAGGGGGGCCGAACTGCATACAGACCATGACTGCTAATAACAGACACCAAATTTTATAGCAGGGAACCCAGGAAACAAAGAGAATATCAGAAAATAAAAATATCAGTATTAAGAAAACCAGAAAAAGCAAAAGAATTCAAAAAGAGATTAGAAGACACCTTAGAAGGATGGGAAGCGAAAGAAGCAGAAGAAGGAAACCAATGGCCCATGGAAAAGAAGTGGACAATACTAAAACAGAAATAGTGGAACAGGCAGTAAAGACCTGCGGAAAGGTAACAGTAAAGGGAGATCAAAAAGAACCCGATGGTGGAACGAAGAAGTAAAAGATAAAGTAAAGATCAAAAGAAAGCTTGGAAAAGGTATATACAAAGTAAGAAAGATTGCGATAAACAACACTATATAAATAAAAGAAATGAAGCCAAAGAAGCGGTACATAGAGCAAAACAAGAAACTTGGGAGGAATTCGGAAAAGAACTAGAGACGAAATTCAACGAAGATAACGGAAGACAGTTTTGGAAAGTAATCAGAGGGCTAAGAGGAAATATGGAAAGCAAGTATGGAGTATAAGGAACAACAAAGGCATAGTAGAAACAGAAGAAGGAAGAATCTTGGAGGCATGGAGAGAGTATTACAACAACATATTTAAAAAGATGATAATATCCGGGGCAGAGAGAAGAGGAACAGTTCAGGAAGAAGAAGAAGAAATAGACATAGAAATAGAAGAGGTGATAGAAGCCGTAAAACATATTAAACAAGGAAAAGCAGTAGGTAGAGATGGCATAACTCCAGAAATGATAAAGAATGGGGAGATAGAATATTAAAGTGGATAAAAGAGATATGTCAACTAGCCTGGAAAGGGAAAAATACCAGATGACTGGGAAGAAAACATAGTGGTACCTATACACAAGAAGGAGATACAAACGATTGCGGCAACTACAGGGCAATATGCCTTTCTTCAATAGTACAGAAGATATATTCAAGAATACTAGAAAGAAGATTACGAGAAGAAGTTGAAGAAAAACTATGTGAAGAACAAGCCGTTTACAGGCCACAGAGGCAAACACAAGATCATATCTTTGTACTAAGAACAGTTACAGAAAAGAGATTAGAAAGGAAACCCTTTGTATCTAGCATTCATAGATATAAAATCAGCATTTGACACAGTACCCAAACAAACAATATGGAATGCGCTAGCAGAACTAAATGTATCATACCCACTACAACAGGCCATAGAAAAGAGTATACGTTAATGCAAAAGGAAGAGTGCGAATTAAAGGGAAAGAATCTCAAAGCTTTGAAATGGAAAAGGGGATCAAACAAGGAGACTCACTGAGCCCCCTACTGTTCCTAATAGTAATGAATCAGATTATTCAGGAAGCAAAAGAACCAAGATTCAATGTGAAGGTAGGAAATTGGAATTTAGAGCCCATATATATACAATGCCTCGTATATGCAGACGACATCGTGCTTCTAGCAGACTCAACTAGAAAATTACAACTAGCAATAAACAAATGGAATAGAGCGATAGAAAGAAGAGGTATGAAAATAAACACAAACAAGACTAAAATTATGAAAATCGAGAAAAATGATACAAACGAAAACACAAGAATAATATGCAATGGGGAAGAACTAGAATGGGTCAATAACTATGAATATTTAGGAACGATAATAAATAAAACTGGCACGATAGAACAGGAGATTCTGAATAGAAGAGATAAAGCAAGCAAAGTATATTATGCGATTAACAAATCAGTAATAGCGAAAAAAGAAGTAAGCATGCAAACAAAGCTTAGGATATACAAAAGCATATACACACCAGTATTAACGTATGGGGCGGAGAGCTGGACAATACAAGATAAAACCAGAAGCAAAATTACGGCGAGTGAAATGAAATATCTAAGAAGACTAGTAGGTAGAACAAAAAGAGATCGCATACGAAATACAATAACCAGAGAAGAAGTAGGTCAGCAACCGCTAATACAAGAGGTAGAGAAGAGACAATTACAGTGGTATGGGCACATAGTGAGGATGTCAAGAAATAGAGACCCCAGAAGAATTCTAGAAGCAAAGCCAGAGGGAACAAGAAGCAGAGGAAGGCCACGAGAAACATGGGAACAGAGCTTAGAAAAGAGGGTAGAACAGAGAGGAAAACACCTAAGAGAAGTAAAAAGAATGGCAACCAACCGAGACAGCTTCCGGAGGTGGTTAGAGGACCCGACGCTTTAGGGCATAAGGGAGAAGGAAAAGAAGAAGAAGAAGGTAGTTAAAGTAGCTATTTATGGATGGCAACCTTTGAGATGCTTAAATTGCATTATTGTTTGAGAAACCTTCAAGGATACTTTAATTCATACTTTGTCAAATGTCATCCTGGACATTTTAGATAATTTGTAGTATATCTACATAGGCATAACTTAAGTTGGTTAATAGCAATAGGGGAAAGGGCCAGCTAATTTTTTAAAAACGGTGTGTTTGCTGTTTATGGTCACTTTGGGCTAGGATGCCTCCTGTCTAAAGACTAAGTGCAATCAACATAGCATGAATTTGTGGCGACTCTTTGTGATTAAATTAGTCAACATCTTTGCTGGATCACTTATTCGATAAGTTTGGTTATGGTCACGAGATTTCTTTTGTTCCATTTATGGTGACCTGGTGTACATGTTTTCTACAACGACTTTGGGGCGGGCACTTCTGTCAGTCTTATAATGGGTTGTAGTGAATTAGACCATCTAGTTAGTGTAAGTTGATATGCGCTTTATGATAGTTTTGTGCTTTAGTTATTTTGAAGGTTTTTCTGTGGATCACTTAGAATCTTTTCACATGTGGATTGGTTGCATAGTATCGGGTTTTCTGAAAAATTTCTAAATGGAAAATGAGTTCCAGCACCTACTTAAAAGGTGTTGAAGATTCTCTTGATGCGTAATATGTTTGGGCAGGCGAGTTTCCTTTTCTATGGTCAGTTGAAGATTTCAGTGGGTCTCCGCAATATGGGCAGATCCTTTACATGGACGCTGAAACAGATGAGCAATAGCAAAGGTCCTTCAAAAAACGTCAATTGTCAGCAATCTCTGCTTGCAGCTTGTTGTGGACGCTTTCTCCCTGAAAAAATGGAGTTAGACTGTATAGAAGGGTTTGGGTTGAAGCTTTTGATAGCGGTCTTTATTATTTTTAGATTATATGTTTGAGTTGAAACATAAACTCTTGATTTTGAAGATTCAAAATGTTCTAAACGATTTGAACATCCTGATCGTCTTAAATGACGTGGTCGTCTCCGTAGTTTTAAAGAATTTCTACGACCTTAGTTTTTGATCGAATGTTTCACCTACCCCGAATGACCTTAATATTATGAACTTTTCGATTATGTTAAGTTCAAATTGTTTACTCGTCTTAATTATCTTAAATAGCTTAAAGTAGTCTTAATTGTTCTAAATTATCTCGATGTTTTACTTGTTTAATCCGACAGTTCCGAACAGCATCAATATTCCGACCGTTTTATTATGTTGATAGTTTTGATTTTCATGAGAGACCAGGTTTTTTTTTGTTTCAATAGTCTTGATCGTCTTTAGCAATTTCAATTCTCTGATTGTTCTAAATGTCAACCGTTCTGTGTTCTAACCTCGCAAACGATCTAATAGTTTTTGAGAGGCTTCAATTTTTTTTATCATTTTATCATCTTGATAGATTTGATTGTTTTAGGGTTGATATCGATCAACAAAATTTGAATGTTAGGATTTCCTTTGTCAACATCCTAAATGTTTGATTATACTGATAGACCTAATTGACCTTAATCGTTCTGAGACACCTTAACTTCCATATTGGTTTTAATAGTCTAACAAAATTAGTGTTTTGGTCATTTTGAGCGATTTCAAAGTCCTAAACGTTTTGATCATTCTGATCGTTCCAAGCGACCTTAACATCCATTTTGGTCATCCTAATGGTTTAACTATCTTGAACTTTCTAGAAGTTTTGGTCATTTTAGCATTATACATATCTTTTGATTATTTAATCATCTCTAATGATCTTATTGTCTTAAGCGCTGCCAATTTCTTAAGTTTTTGTTTGTTCGGATAATTTTAATCGCCAAAGTGATCGTCTTAATCGTCCTGAAGGATCTCAATATTGGATCGTTTAATAGTCTCAGTTGCCTTGAGCAATTTTAACGTTTTGGCTGTTTCATTGTACTGGTTGCATGGAGTTTTCTCCATGAAGATTTTTAATTTCGCCGAGACCTGAGCCTTTGTGTTGATAAAGCTAGATGAAGGTCGATAACCTTCACCCTAGAGCTTGGGTGTCCAGCTCAACCAATCAAATAAACGTTTGGCTTTATAACGTCTGTTTAATTAACTGATGTTTGTGGAAGAACTTTTATCTCATTCTTACAGTTACCAATTACTCATATCTGTTCTCTATTGATTTTTTGGAACTATTAGCAGCTTAATGTGACGTTTGAAATATGTTTTTTTTGTGTTTGTAGATTTTTTAATTTATGGTTTTTCTGTTTCTATTATAATATGTCTGGTTTTTGGGACTCTTAAAAAATAGAATCTATCGCTGGTGTGCCTTTAGATTGTAATTAATTTAGTGTAGGTAGACGGGTTAGAAATAGACTTCCCTGGGGCCCCACTCACACAATTATTTTTTTCGTCCAGGCTGCTCAAAATTAATTTTTATGGCGGCTTTAACTTTCACGTTCTTTTAGTTTAGTTGAGATGCGTCAAATTACAGGTCCTTAAGTGTAGCAGACTTTTTTCGGTTGTCTCCCATTTGAGGCTTGCAATTCTGTTATTGGATTATTAGATAATTAAAGCGAAAACTTTGTAGTTTTGCAGCAAAGCATGTAGTTTCCTCATTAGTCTTTGATTTTAAGGGCCCTTGGGCTCCGAATAATTGCGGATCTTCCCGCCTCGTTGATATTCCGCGCGCTCTCGCCTCGAAGCATGACGGAGCCGCCTAATTCCTGACTAATGTGTTACGCACGCTTTCGCGCGCGTCTTAATTTTCCCAGACGACATACATCTCCTTACCAACTACAACTTGTTGATGCCACAATATGAGACGAGACCTGAATACTTCGGTCCGGTCTCCCATCCATCTGCCTCTTGCTGCAAGCATTAGCATACCCATCCGCGGAAACAAAGGCCAATTTCGGAATTTCCGCGCACCTTTGAAGTTCCATTTGTAAGAGGGCCGGGTAGGACCGGACAAATGCAATCGGTGTTTGCATGCGGATGCGCGCCGGATGCATTTCCGGATGCATCTGCAGCAGGCCCGTAGATTCAATTTGCTCCTCGCGGATCTCGCAATAAATTTATTTATCCTCACATAACGTGTTATTTGCTGCATTACCGACGAGCCTTATGAAAACGTACGGGCTACGGGCAATTGCGTCTCCAGGATCCAATCAGCTTGCAGCTGTACTATTTTATCGCTCGAATTAGGCAACACATATTGCACCGTTTTTTTTTTGTTTCTTTATCTCTTTCCTCATACCTAACATAAAGTTGTAGTTAAGCACAAAAAACCTAGAAGTGGAGGCTATTAGGAGCCATACTAGTAGACGACCTGCAAAAAAATAGTTGTAGTGTCTTTTGCAAACATTTCCAAGTTTCAGCTCCCTTTAAGTTTGTCCTTGGTAAGAAAGGAAATTGCAATAGTTCAAATCTACCAAGTTTCTTCATTTAGATGATTGAAAAATTGGAAATGGTGGCACAATTTCCCTCAGTAGTCTTTCTTTTTGAAGGAATATAATTGAGAAAAATGACCGTTGCATACTTCATCCAGAAGAATGATGCTGGAAAATGATGATTAATTTCTGGAGAAGATGGTAAAGGTTTTTCACAACCAACAGTCTTTGAATATGTCGCCCATATACAACTCCAAGAAATAGTTTATATCGATAAAGCCACGCTAAGCGATTTGTGGATTTTTATCAATTTTTATCAACCTAAGAAGAATCTTTGTGTCAATCATGCGCCGATTTTCATCGTAAACAACATACTCTGGGTTTGATTTTCCCTCTTCCATTGACAAATGTGTAGTTTTGTGCTACCAAAACTACCTAATGCATTAACTGGAGAAACTTTAAAATGATCGAGACGTTAAGGTTGTTCAGAATGTTGAACACTATCAGACGACCAAAACAATCGAGACAACAGCGAGGAAGTATGCTATGTTAAAGTAGTTCAGTTCAATACCATCCAAAACCATTAGGACTATTAACAGGAACATGTCGTTAAGGTACAAGAAATCTTTAGGACTATCATGACAATTGATTCATTTAAGTCGCTCAAGGTAAATAAGGTGTTTAGAGTTATAAGATTACTTAAAATGTTAAGCCGCTTTGGGCAATTAAGACAATCATAATATTAACAGAGTTACGAATATCAGGACCATCAAACGTTTAGACATTAAAGTCGCTCAGGATTATCATGATTTTTAAGATGTAGCTTAGGAAGACTAAGACATAAGATAGTTGGAGCATAGTTAAAGTTTCTAAAAGACGTTTAATGCCAACAAAAAAATATAAGTGTCATATTTAGGACGCTGAAGCATTCAGCATGATCAAAACGTTTAGACTATCAGAAAGTGAAGACCGCTTAAGACAATCGGAATGTTCAGGATACTAAGAATACGACATTTGACGTCTAAGAACCAAGGTGTTGTGGTCATTTAGGCCGCTAGGGATGCTTAGGATCTTAAGATTATTTAGTATGACAGAAATAATCAAAACGTCTATGGTGATCAACACAATTAGATGATCAGAAACCGAAAGCCACGTGGGATATTAATGATATCTAGGATACCAAGAATAAGAAGTTTGACGACCAAGATGATTAGAAGCTCAAAGTCGCTTAAGATGATTAAGGCAATTAAGCAATCCAGACGTTGTGACCACTTAAGACAATTAGGGCGTTTAGGATATTAAAATTATTTAGGATTATTGAAAGTTTTAGGATAAACACAATAATTAAATGGCTAAGACGTTAAAGTTGTTCTCCCATAATAATCAAAACACAAGTTGACGATTTGAAAGTTAATGCTACTTAAGACAATCAGGATGTTTAGGATATCAAGAATAGGAAGTTTGACGACCAAGATGGTTAGGTTGTTCAAAGTTGCTCAAGATAATTAAGACAATTAAGTAATCTAGACGTTATGATAACTTAAGACTATTAGGCTGCTTAGGATTTAAGATTATTTAGAATAACGGAAAGTTTAAGGATACACACAATGCTTAAACAACCAACGCGTTAAAGTTGCTCACCCGTAATGATTAAAACGTCCATCGTGATCAACACAACTAGATGATCAGAAAGTGAAGGCCACTTAGGACAATCAAAATGTTTAGAATATTAAAAGTAAGACGTTTGACAACCAAGAAGATTAGGAGCTCAAGAAAATTAAGACAATTAGGGACTCTACTTAAGACGACTAGGGTGCTTAGGATATTAAGATTATTTAGGATTACGGAAAGTTTTAGGATAAACAATAATTAAACGACCAATGCGTTAAAGTCGCTCACCCGTAATGATCAAAACGTTTAAGGCGAGCAATACAGCTAAACGATCAGAAGGTTAGGGCCTGTTGAGACAAACAGGATGTTAGGATACCAAGAATAACACGGCCAAGCATTGTAGTAACTTAAGATGATTGGGATGATAAAGATATTAAAATTATTTAAAATGTTGAAAGGTTTTAGGATAAATACAATAATTAAATGACCGGAATGCTAAAGTTGCTCACTTGTAACGATCAAAACGTTTAGGGTGAGCAACACAAGATGTTGTTAGTACCACTTCCAATAATCTGAATGTTTAGGATACCAAGAATAACATGTTTGACGATCAAGACGATTAGGATATTAAGATTATTTAGGATAACGGAAAAATTTAGGATAAACACAATAATTAAACGACCAAGACGCTATGTAATGATCAAAACATATAGGGTGAGCAACAAAACTAAACGATCAAAAGATTAGGGCCAGTTAAGACAGTCAGTATGCTTAGGATACCAAGAATAAGAAGTTTGTTGACTAATACGATCAGGAGCTTAAGGTCACTCATAGATAATTAAGACGATTAAGAAATTCAGACGTTGTGGTCATTTGAGACTATTGAAATGTTTAGGATATTAAGGTTACTTGGGATGACGAAAGTTTTAAGGGTAAATAGGATAATTAAAATATCAAGATGTTGAAGTTGCTCCAAGATTAAAACGAGAAAAATAAACCGACTGATCAGCAAGAAAATCTATTTTTAACAAGTTTCTAATATGCTGTTGTCGAATGAGGACGAGCAAACTTCGGAAAGGGTAATTTTAAAATTGAATGGTTGCTTGGTTTTGAGCAAAGACTATTAGGACGATCATATGATTAAGACATTTAAGATGCTACGGTCAATCAGAGTGATTTAGACATTTAGGATAATTAGATTACTCAAATGGTCACAACGTTAAAGAATCACAGCTAAGGAAGAATAGGGAACTTAACGGAATGGAATGTTAATGATATTCAAGATGATTAGAACCACTAGGATGTTAAGTGGTTTAATATAATTAGGAATTTTAGTACGGTTAGGATTTAATGACCATGGTGTTCTAGTCTATCAGGACATGGAGGTTTTTAAAGACTATCGGGTCACTTAGGATTATCGAGACGATTATGACGGTTGGGATACTTAAACGATTATGACGTTAAAACTATTTAAGACAATCAACACTATCATGGAGATTAAGATGAACAGAACGTTGACGTCGCTTAGAGCAATCAAGATGATTTAGACATTGAGGTTTCGCGATATGATCAAAACGTTTCAAATACTGAGGGCGTTTAGGATGATTGCAATGGTTAGGGTATTATAGACTTTGCAGATGATTATGACAATTAAATAATCACGATATTAAAATCGCTTAGGAGACTCAAGGCGATGAAAGCATCAAGATGTTGAGCTTGCTAGAAATGCTTCCAGGATCGTCAGAAGTATCAGTAACTCTACAGGGATTTCAGAGTGACTAGTACTGCGGCCCTTTACTTTTAGTGTTTGATCATGTCGAATACAACAGATTTAAGTTGAGATTGTAGAAAAATAGAAAAATTGGGAGAAGAGGGAGTTCCTAGGATTCAAAGGAATAAGTGTAAATTATCTTAATCATTTTGAAGTTAACTGAAAGACAATTGAAAATCTAGATAGGGATAGACATTTTCAAGGATGTGTTTTATAGTTCCACAGTTGGTTACAGGTGTATCTGGGGTTTTTTTATCCTGTTGTAAAATATGCAAAATTATTATTCTCCACTCCTAGTCCTTTGAGGTGACTGTTCAAGACTGTGTTGTTCTGTTAAAGATTTAAGGTTATTCTTTTTGCTTTACACTTTAAAATTTTTATTTAAGTACTTAAATAATTGGATCTTTAAGGCTCTGATTTTTTCAGTGACTAATTTCTTTTTGCTGTGTTTCCTACGCTAACAACATCCTAAATGGTAGATTGACCAATTTTTTTTCTCTATTTCTATGCGATTGAAGACTTAATAGGAGAAAAGAGACATAAGTATGAGACTGTACCCAGAAAATAACAGGAGACGGAATCTAAGAGAAAGGAGAAGATAATAGAAGACAGGAGAGCACAGGAGAAGACAGGAGAGGACAGAAGAGGACAGAAGAGGACAGGAGAAGACAGGAGAGGACAGGAGAGGGGAGAAGAGGAGAAGAGAGGACGGGGGAGGACGGAATAGCACGGGAGAGGATGGGAGAAAATGGGAGAGGACGGGAGAGGATGGGAGAAAACGGGAGAGGACGGGGAAAGACGGGAGAGGACGGGAGAGGGCAGTAGAGGACAGGAGAGGACAGAAGAAAACAGTAGAGGACAGGATTGGACAGGAGAGGACATGAGAGGACAGGAGAGCACAGGAAAGGACAAGAAAAGACAGGAGAGGGGATAAAAGGAGAAGAGGGGACAGGAGAGAAGAAGAGAGGGCGGGAGGGGACGGGAGAGGACAGGAGCGAACGGGAGAGGACGGAAGAGCACGGGAGAGGATAGGAGAAAACGGGAGAGGACGGGGAAAGGCGGGAGAGGACGGGAGAGGACAGGAGAGGATAGAAGAAAACAGTCGAGGACAGGATTGGGCAGGAGAGCACAGGAGAGAACAGAAGAGAACTGGAAAGGACAGGAGAGGAGAAGAGAGGGTGGGAGAAGACAGGAGAGGACGGGAGAGGACAGGAGAAAACGGGAGCGAACGGGAGAGGACGGAAGAGCACGGGAGAGGATGGGAGAAAACGGGAGAGGACGGGGAGGACAGAAGAGGATAGGAGAGGAGAGGAAAGGACAGGAGAGGAGAGGAAAGGACAGGAGAGGTTAGGGAAGGATCGGAGAGGACAGGAGCTGACAAGACGCGACAGGGAGCCACAGGAGAGTAAATTTTCTTGTTTCTGTAGCTTAAGAAAACCTGTCTAGTATTTTTAGCGGTTCTGGATTTGTCCACATACACCATTCTTAGTTTGGAGGTTATATTACCCAATTAGAAAGAGAATTTCGTTTCAAACATGAACTTATTACTCATATGGTCCTTCAGTTTTGTAGAGTGATCTGTTCAAACTGTTTTAATTTTATTCTCTTTATGTTGAGCAGTTTCTTGGCTCTTTTAACTGGTAGATGGAAAGGGATCAATCTCAATATAAGCTCTTTACGAACTATTGGGAACATTCTCATTATACCTGTAATGCATATATCTTGAAGCCTTTGCATTATTTCAAGAACTCCATTTGTGGTCTTTAATGTCTTTTAACTTCTCTTTCATAATCGGGACTATATGTTCTGCAAATTCTTGACGTTGTTGCTTCTATTATAATAATATGTTTAGGAAGGGTGACAGAACTCTTCCACATGAAGAGCTTCTGGTTTTGGTTTTCCATTCTGTTTCTGTTCTCCCAACATAGTCGTACAAAGCTCTAAACCCGGATTTAGAATAGACGACAGGTCTATTGATAAATCAAAAGAGGCCCAATGCACCAGGTGACCTTCGATTCGTTTTGGAAAAATAGTCGCAAATTGATTAGACCCCTCCGTTTTTGTAGGAGTGAAAGTAAGAGTGTAAAAACATTTTGTCGAAAATACTCGGTCCCTTTTTCCAAGACCAATTACCACTATTGGGCGTCTGGGACAACATGAGCGATTAGTATAAAGATTTGCTCACTGACTTGAAACTTCTCCATCATTTATGTAGATGTAGTTTCTTCAAGAGAGAGTTTTTATTTTCCACTAAGAGATATTAGTGAAAGCTTTTTGACATTCTTCAACCCTGATACATACAGTTCGGTTTTTGTAGATTAGTCCACTCTGTATGCGTATTTCCTGTAGTTTAGTGGATTTATTTTCAGTATTGTCGTTTTTATATGGCTATCCATCAGTACTTTAGTGTTTTAAGAAGGTAGAATTTTCTTCTTACCTACCTTTAGGGCGAATATCAGGGCTTTAACATTTCTCCATCCTATATGTTATCTATACATCCTTAAAAAGGTCGGTTTCAACTTTCACAATATCTTTGTAGGAAGAAGACTATTAAATACGGACTTTTAGTGTATTTTCTTCTTTTTTCTGCTCTTTTCTTTGTTGGAGTTTTGTCTAACTTCAGTGCAATCGGCACAGTACTTATAAACCAAAGTCTTGTTGGTTTTGCAAGGTTTATAGCTGTATGAGGCATGCACTCTTTTATGTTGTTTTACTTGTTCTTTTTTGCTTGATTAGAGAGCTTACTCGTTTCTGTCTTTGATTTGGTCAGCTTACTATTTCACCATAAGCTGTCATAGTCCCCTCTTCCTCTTTTAATGCAAGTTAAAATGTTTGATGGTTTCTCTGTTCACTGTAGTACGAAATTAAAGTTTGCCTTTTTGTTTGTCTAGGGAGTTTTATTTAACCTATCAACTTTCCAATGTTTTAAATCAATGTCTAAGACTCCTTCTCGGGTTCTTATAACGAATGTGAAGTATTTCCTACAACCTACATTTTCTTTACCAAGAATTGAAATACCTCATTACATACTGTGACCATTCGAATCACTTTATGTTAGAAGTTAAAGATTCTTTCTGTTTCAGATGATCTTTTTTAGAAAAGGAAATATTTTGTCACTAGGAAAGTATGTCTGAGCAATAAGAAAGTGTCTTCTTGTCCCATCTAGGACAAATTTTGTTGCCATAAATTCTGTTGTTTGTGACAACTCTACTAGCATGAAGTATATCTTGCCATACGTCGTATCTTATATGACAAATTTTTAGTTTGCCTTATGTAGTTGTAGGGTGAAATTTTGTTTGGTGAATCAACTTTAGAGCAGTAAATATAAAGTTAGACTTTCATTGGTCATTACTGATGGGTGGTAAATAAAGGAGGATCATCTTTTTCTCCAAAAAACCGATGTTCCCGCTTTTTTTGATGGCGTAGAAAAGACCTTTTTTCGTACTTATTCTTAATTATTACTCTCAGTGTTTCTCAGCGTTCGAGCTGGGATTTTGTTAAAGTAGTGGTTGAGGGAAAAGTCTCTGCTCCTCACAGTTTTGTCCATTGATAGGACCAAGCCCTGTCTTTCAGCCTTCACTCAATAACGTTTACTTTGAGTATTAACCAAAGTATTTTATCTGTTGCTTTTAGACACTCTTTAGAAAGAAGACCGTCACCGTATGTGGTTTAGAAGTGTATTTACCAAGCTCGGTAGTCAGGGTTTTTCTTTTTTTTATTGATAATTGTAGAATTTTTCAAAGTCACTTTATCCTCAGACAGTATCCGTCTCTTTAAAGATAGTGTCTTCTCTGTTGAGAGGATTCCTGACAAGATTTTAACTTACCATTTTTAGAGCACTTGGATGTCTACTATTTGACCATGTTCTACCTTTGAAGAAAGTGGTGATTGCAGCAATCGAAGTATTGCAAGTAGGTTTTATTTCTGAACGTTCCTGAAATGTTGTGGGTTGGTCTCTATCGTTCTTTGTACTAATGGTTGCTTCTCGACTTTGTGTAGAGTAGACTTTTTCTCTTTCACGATAACTCGCACCATCTTAGTCATGATACATTTAGGTCTTTTCTGAAAAGGTCTTCTAAGAATTGCCTTATTGTTTTTATATAGATGGTTGGTATTCTAGATAATCTAGAAGACATACTAAGGTTTTCTTTTTATTTCTTTTTACTTTTGGTTCTTGAAATTTCTGTACCGATTATGAGTGTGAGGTCATCTTCTGTTGCTTCTATTCATAGGGGTGAGTCTTTGATCGGCCTCCGAGGTGTGATGGGGTAAATACCTACAATTATTTGTTAGTAGGGCATTACTTTGAGTTTTTTATACTTTCGTGAGAGGTTAGAAAAACAATGGCTCATTCCATTAGTGTATCGGATGGTGTAGGAGGTGCGTTCAAGTTCTAAGGTCCCTAATTTTTTTAAAATAATTTGCCCAAGAAAGTTGAAACTTCTGTTACTTCTCAATGTAATCTCCGTTTTTCACTTTTTAGGGATGTGTTTTGCTTACTGAAACATCGCTGATGCAATAGCGGCTCGATTGAAAAATAAACGGCCACAGAGAGCGTCCTTCATGGTCGGAAATTCATAGCGGCATCGCGTATTAATATGTCCTGAGACATTGCCACCCGCGCAGTCTTGTGTTCGTGGGACTCACCCTGAAGAATTTCAGCATTTTTAGGTCATCATGAAAAATGTACTCCACAGATCCCACGGAAATGCCAAGTTTAGGGGCGATATTACCCACACCCAATCGACGCTTTTCCATAACAACTTGCTTCACTCGCGCAATCATAGTGTCGAACGTATATTTTTAACATACATAACGTCTTTACCACCGCATGCCTTTCTCAATTGGCGATGAATTTAGATGAGCGTTTCACCACGCAATAGGAGAGAACGGATGATTACACGTTGTTCTTGAACACTAAACGTCCCCATCTGAAGTATGCTGTAATATCGGTAATTCGACCTGTGTACATTGTGTGGTGCTGCCATCTATATTATAAATTCAGAAATATTTCTCGCGTCTTTTAAATTTTCTATTTATTCTAACTGCTGAGAAAAAAATTGGGAGACCTTAGAACTTGAACGCACCTGGTAATAAAGTTAAATACTGCCTGAACGGTTGCTTGATATCAGAAAGGCTTCGTTAAGGATACAATCACTTTTATGCCATTAACAGTTTAGATTAAGACTACAGCCTGGCTAGACCTCAGTTTGGAGGATTACTGGGGTTTTTAGGGGTACTATAATATAAGTAAGTGAGGTTAGATTATAACCTTCCCCTTCTCTTAGACAGACATTTTGACAAACACAATAATAGTCATATCTCTCTTTCTAGTAATCTAATTATGTGAGAAAGATAAAGAGGGGGAGTTTACTGATTGTTATTAGCCATAAATTCGTCATTCGCGCGAGAGAGGCGGAGCTTATACGAAGAAAGGTCTTCCGAGGGCGGAGTCTACGTGTGGGAGGGTTTCTAGATTAGCACTGGTGATAGGTTTTTCCACATATTTGTAGCGTTTGGGTAAACGGACTAAACCTCAATTTAGTAAGTAGTACTACAAGGATCTTCTAGAAATTTTTATGACAAACGGCAAGTCGGTACAAAACTTAAAAATTTTGTGATGTTTGTAATGATTAAAAACAGTCTCTTTTTGAAAAAGCCATATTTACGGGAGACTGTTTAAAAGTTTTGAAAGAATAAAAAAAATATTGGTAAAACCCAAGGTTCATAGCGACCGTTGCTTTTCCCAGTTTGAAGCAAAAAGTATGCAGTGCAAATAATTGTACTAAACTGATTTATTAGTGATCTTGAAGGAGACTCCTTTCGAGTGGGATATTTAATTTTGGGAGTTATTGGGCAGCACCTCCTACCACCTAATTTTTTATCTGCATGCTTTTTTCTAAAATTAATAACAATGTTTGCAGTTGTCATCGCTAACTGCTGCTGATGCTACAAGTTATCTAATGAGCCAACGGCACCAAAATATAAATAATTAACATTTTAATTTGCGTTGCGTAGCATGTGCGCTGTGACGCAGATTAGAGTGCTCATTATTTTAACGAGACCAGCAGAGGAAGTCGCAAAAACCGGCAGCCAATGTTTTATTTTGCTTTTTCTTTTGTCTGAGCTGATAACGCGCCGAGAGGCAAGTTCGAGGTTTCGGTTAAAAATAAGCCGCAATCGCGCTGCGATCGCCCCGCGGCAGACATAATAAACGGTGGGGAATTCGCGTTGGCTGCAATAGGTCAAAGCGTAGTACGGCGTGATTTACCGAGTCAACTTCTTGAAATTAAAAGGAAATTTAAAAGTAGCCGCGCCATAAAACTTCGGAACACCCCTTGTAGCATTATTTAAAATTGATAAATTGGACTTTTGGTCCCTTAACCGTTATGCGTAGTTATATTAAATAGTTATCGCTGCAACACGAGCTAATTTTAGAAATACTTTAATTATATACAGAGTGCACCAAGACATGGATGTACGATAGAAGGCAAAATTTTCTTATTTCTCCAAAAATATTAAGAAACTAGTAAAAAGGGCAACCCAAACTAAATATTTCGTCGACAATTGAAGAAAAAATAAGCCAATTATAGTTTTATCAGCCGTATCTAACCATAATGACATTTGTTCGGCTATATCCGGTTTCGGTGTCGCATGCGCCTACTAACGGCAAAAATTGGCTACGTAGTGCATGAAACACCGATAGGTGACGCATACTGACTAATTACTTCATAATTATTTATGTTTTGACTTATAACTTTTATCTTCACTTCCTGCAAAAGCGGAGGGGCCTAATCAATCTATGACTATTTTCCTAAAACCGGTAGTCACTCGGTGCGTTAGGGCCTTATTTGATTTACTAAATGACCTATAATTAACTCTAAATCTGAGTTTGGAGATAAAGTACGTTTGTGCAACTACCCGAGGGAAGCAGAAACAAAATAGGAAGCCAAAACCATGTGAAGGAGTTTTGTCACCCTTCCTAAGCACAACATCTCAATAGGAGCTACAGTGTCGAGAATATGGAGACCATATAGTCCCGATAGTCAAACAAAAATGAAAAAAAAAGGTTCACAAAAGAAGGGATTAAAATAGTACATCCCTTTCTATCTGAGTCAAAAAATTTCTCAATATAAAAAAAGGGAATCATAAGAAAATAAAATTAGAGCAGTTTGGTCGGATCACTCTATCAAACTAAGGGATCACATGAGTAATAAGTTCAAGTTTGAAACTAAATTTGCTTTCTAGTTGAGTGATAAAAAAGAATGCGATAAAGTAAACATCAAACCCAACTAAGAATTGAATCATCTCCTAGGAGCAAGCACAGAATCTTCTAACCAAATATTACACAATATAGAAATATACTTACCCTATCTCTTGTTCCCTTCTGTCCTCTCCAGTCCCCTCCAGTTCTCTTGTCTTCTCTCCCATCCCCACTCTCGTTCTCTCTCCCATCCCATCTCTCGTTTTCCTTCCCGCCCTCTCTTTCGTCTTTTTCTGTACTTTTTCGTGCTCTTATGTCTCCTCCCGTCTTCTCCTGTCCTCTCTTTTGTTCTTTCTCGTCATCTCCAGTCCTCTCTTTTATCCTCTCTCCAGTTCTCTCTCCTGTTCGCGTTGTTGTTTGTTTTCCTGTTCTCTCTTCTGTCCTTTCTCCTGTTCTCTCCCCTGTCCTCTCTTCTGTTCTTTTTCTTGTCTTCTCCAGTCTTTTTCAGACCTCTCCCGTCTTCTTATGTTTTCTCCTGTCCTCTAATGTCCTTTTCTCTTCTATCCTCTCCTGTCCTCTTCTATCCTATCCTGTCCTTTCCTGTTTTCTTCTGTCCCTCCTATCCTCTTCTGTCTTTTACTGTCCTATTCTGTCCTCTCCTAGCCTCTCTCACCCTCTCCTATCCTCTCTTATCCTCGCCTATCTTCTCCTATCATCTCTTATCTCCTCCTATTATCTCTTATTCTCTCCTATCCTTTCCTACCATCTCCTACTCTCTCCTATCCTCTATTATCCTCTCCTATTCTTTCCCATCCTCTTCTATTTTCTCCTATTCTTTCCTATCCTCTTCTATCCTCTCCTATCTTATCCTATCCTATCCTATTCTCTTCTCTACCCCCCTGCTCTCTTTAACTTCTCTTATCTTCTTTTATTCTTTCCTGTTTTCTCGTATCTTTTGTTGTCTCCTATTAAGTCTACAGTCACATAGCAGTAGTGAGCAACGGAGAAGCATACTTTCACTGGTAGCGCCAAAACATTTCTATTTGGATTTTTAGGGTATTCTTAGAGTAGAAAGTGCAGCAAAAAGAAATTAGTTACTTAAAAAAATCCAAACCTTAGAGGTCCCAGAGTCTACTTAACAACTTAAAGAAGCGACCTTCAGTTGTATAACATAGTCTGTACTTTAAAGATGTAGACTTAAACTGTACTCTAGAAAAGTTATATATGCGTCTATCTACCTATAATTACTTATTTGCATTTGATTTTCTGTAATAAATATAGACTAACCAACTATAAAAGATGGGGAGTCTTTAAGAATCTCAACATAAACCTGAAACTAAATAAAGTTCTTAAGGTACCTTAGGGTTAATCATGAGTCTTTGTTTTTCACGAATACCATCATAACTATTTAAGTATTCCAGTCGTCTTAACGTCTTAACGTCTCGGTAATTCTAAGTTACCCGATCGTCTTTAAAAAACTCTATGTCCCGATAGTCTGAAACAAATAAAACAGCATTGAATTATCCTTACCGTACTAAAAGTCATAATCATATTAAGCCCCTTAACATCTTGGTGGTTCTAACCATCTTAAATGTCATTAACATTTCATTTCGTGCATTCTTCCTAGTTGTGTTTCCTTAACGTTGTAGTCGTTCATTTGAAGACGTTATATTAGAAACTTGTTAAAAATAGACTTTCTTACTGGTGGCCACATGTAATCAGTCGCTTTATTTTTTTCTTTATAGTCTTGAGCAGCTTTAATATCTTGTTTTTTTAATTGTTCTGTTTATCCTTAAACTTTTTGTTGTTCTAAGTAATTTTAATATCCTAAACATTTAAGTAGCTAAAGTGATCACAACGTCTTGATTAGTTAATTGTCTTAATGATCTTGAGCAACCTTGAGCTCTGAATCATCTTGGTCGTCAAACTTCTTATTTTTGGTATCCTAGACACCCGAACTATTTTAAGTGGTCTTAGCTTTTTAATAGTTGTGTTGGTCACCATAAACGTTTTGATCATTACGGGCAAACAACATAAATGTCTTGGTCGTTTATCTTAAAACTTTCTGTTATCCTAAATAATATTAAATCCTAAGCATTCCATTCGTTTTAAGTGGCCACAACGTCTGGATTACTGAATCGTCTTACTTATCTTCAGTGACCTCGAGCTGCTAATATTCTTGATCGTCAAACGCTTTATTCTTAATATCCTGAACAATGCGGAAACTTTCAGATGTTTGCCAGAATGTTTCCGTATGCCCCGTAACAGGTCCTGATTTCTTAAATATGCTGCGGTGAATCGGCCAGAGGAGTCGAATATAGGAAGCAAGTGACTACACTAGTGCAACATAATGGTATTAAAGATAAATTCAGTGTAATTTTACGTTATTACAGTTACGTCAACACAATCGAGAGCAAAATGTTACAATAAGTACACGGCAATCATCTCACAGTTATTATACGGCAGGGCTTTATAATAATTATCATACTTTTAAGGCGAAGATTACAAGTCTACATTTCTTAGAAATAAATTTACGTTCTAGGAACCAATTTAATTGCAAGTACTGGTAACTGAAAATAAAAAACAGAAATACCTTAATTAAAAACGCAAAAAAAATTGGGAGACAAACCAAATCCTAGATTGGTGGAATTAGATATTTCGAAATAGAGCTATGTATGTTTGCGGGAAGGAGAGCGTTTTTAATTTGCTATTAAGATAATAGTACATAACTATTCTTGATATGCTAAGATATGGTTATCATTTTTTTAAAAAGTTTTATATTTAACATTTGCCAGAAGCTGGTAGTGAAATCATTTTATATTAAAAATAATTTTAGTTTATCTAAGTATATTACATTCTCAGGCGTGGAACCCCCCTAACCCCTTTTTATAAGAATATAATTGTATATTTTTGTAATTTAGACTTTATTTATTTACTCCTCCTCTATCTAGAAAAATAAATTATATTACATTTTGTACAAAAATCATAAAATTATTAAAAATACGGGAGGGGGGTTATTATCACAGCTAAAAATTTTTAATCCAAAGGGAGAAGTTTTTCCAAAATGGGTTAATTTCGATTACATTTTAAAAACAGTTTTGGCAAAACCAAATAGGTGCATCGACCCCCCATAAACTGTTAGAAATTTTAGAAAATTAATTTTTTGGATGGGGATGTTAAATTTTAACTAGAAGGGTCTAACTGAACTTTCCTTTGATTTTAATAGCATTGTCAAAAATACACTTCAAACATGCTCTCAAGCATTACTATATAGGGGAGTATACCCCCGACTCCTCCAATTCTTATTGCTGAAAAATATGTAATTTTATAATTTAAAAAAAATTAAAAAAGTTATAGCAGCTCTTTCAAATAATAGACACTAAAATTACCACTTTAATTTCTTCATAGAAAATTTATAAGAAAAGAGAGAGCTATTCCGTCTATTTCTAAAATTATATTTTAATATATAAAACAAGAAAAGAAAATGTAATATCCTCTTATTATCTATCTTATATTATAATGTCGTTTAATTGTAATTCTTTTAGTAAATTTACTGATGTGGGGGGTCTCTCTACAATCCACAGTTTTTGTAGTTTCTCGTATGGAATATACTCAATCTTTAGTTATAAAAAGTCGACAGAGAAAAACACGAACATTTTCCTAATTTGTTAACATATAATTTTGTAAACATTTTTTTTTGGGGGGGGGAGGAGAGGTAAATTATTCTCAAATTTTTTTGAAAGTTTTTAAAATTGTTACTTTTCATATTTAGAAAAATACTAACGTTACTGGAGTGCCAGTGTGGCCAAATGGCTGAGGCGTTTGGTTGGCGGATGGCCTTTTAAGCCACTAAAAATAATTGAGTACCTGCGTTTACTTCAAAATAGGAGTAATAATGCGGTCGCCTAAAGTGCGGTGCTTGCCGCATTGCCCCGCATCAGAGATGGCAGTGCGCGACAAACGGGCGGTGAGGGCAAACATATGGGAGCCTTAGCCTTCCAGTTTAAAAACCGTACTCCCAAGCGTAGAGTTAGAGAGCCTAATATTACTTTTGGTTTAGCTTGCAAAACCAGAAAAGTGTTGAGAAAATAATGTTGAGGATAAAAACGAGATTGGGGATGGGGAGTTACACTCCCCATCCCCAATTAAAAAAAGAAAGAGAAAAAGCTTTTTTTTTATTGTTTAAACATTAAAAAATTAGTAAAATATGGTAGGTTACAATCCAGGTATGGCACTAATTGCTTACTATTTACCTCAAATATTATTTTAGTAACGCGTTTTAAATTTTTTTAAATTATATAAATAATAATTAAATATACAAAAGAGCGTCAGCCTAGCCATGTGGTCGAGACAGGTGACTGCGGTGCGAATGGACCCGGGTTCATTCCTGGTGCTCTCCGATGCCTGGCGGGTGGCCCACTCAGTCACTATAAATAATTGAGTACCTGCGTTCACTTCCAACAAGGGGTAGTAATGGCGGTCATCTAAAAGGCGGTGCTTGACAGATTGCTCCATATTAGAGATATTAAGTCTAAAAAATTTAGCGATTAGGCCAAGTATATCGCTTTGCTTTTTTTAATATTAAAATAGTGCAAAATAAGTGCACTAAATACAGTTGGTTCTATCGTATGAAACCTTAGTTTCGATTTTCTTTGGTTACAAAAATTGTTTTAACATTTTCCCTTAAAGTTCGTTCGATAAAGTAGGTAAAGGAGACAGCGCCTTGTAATCCAATAAGTGCTCGGAAGGTGAGGCAAGGAAGACCGACATCTAATACCGCTCGTCCCAAGTATTGTTGTGGAAGAATGTAATTGAACGAAATGCGACCCGTTGTATGAAGTTTTAGACTTACTGACTCGGGCAGTTTACTTCTAGCAGGCTCAAAGAACTGAAAATAATTACTTGTTACTCGTAACTTTTCGTATCTTTCGCAAGTAATCAGGGCAGGAAAAACTACAAAGGATTTTTTCGAGTGCCCTTATTTTAATTTAAGCAACGTCAAGTTTCCATTGAAATAATTATTTTTCTTTATTTGTTGCCTTGAAAATAAATTTTGATAAGCGAAAGAACTGCTAATGCGGCTTTGGTCAATTTAGTAGGGTAGTTTTCGACTTGAATTTGTAACTTAAATTGTGTATAGACACCGTACTAACAAACTTTATGCCAAAATCTTGTACAACACATTTGAATAGAAATTATGCAGACCAGTGGCAAGTTGGAGTAAAAATTCCTCTCTTGGGAGTTGTCCAAAATGGAAACCGATGACATAGTTGGATACCACTCGGCGACTTGAGTCCATCGAGTCCGGAAATGACTTTTTAAAAAATATATTAACTCTATGGAAAATCAATTTTACTATTGAAAATTATGGGAAAATCCTTTGCATATACGTTCGCACGTTGTTTTGACCCCCTACGTTGACAGCCATGCGCAATGCAGCTATACCGAGCGGAAATTTTCAATTTGAGCGCATGCGCATTCCAGCTATAGTTGGACGATAACCTCAAATTTCGTATAAAAGCGACGCAACTGTTGCATCGGATTTCAGTCGTCAGTTAGCATTCATTGCGTTAATACGTACTTCTCTCCTTTTCTTTTTGTCTCTTTTTTGTTTCATTCATTTCAAAATGTCTGGTTATGTTCGACAGTGGAACTTACGTTCGCTGCCTCCAACGCGCCATGACACCATTACTTAGGCAAAAGCTCAAGGCTCCCTGCGTGTTGACAAGACATACAATACACATCGTACTCCGATGCGGTTGGAGACCGCTGGTTGTTTTTGGTGCCCTAAAGCCCAGAAATACCCAAAAGTTTCTATGACGCGAGGCACATTTTTTGAAGATTGTCATTTAGAACTTTAGCAGGCTGTTGGGTAAGTAATTCGTTTGGTGTGTAATGTTTTGCTAATTCTCTTTCCCCAGTTTGATGTATGCATTTATCCGCGATTGGACACATGAACAGGTACGGCAAGAGTTGTCTGACTCGTCCGTCCCACCAGAAGAGCGTGCTGTGCTAAGCAGCGAGACCATCCACTTTCGGTAACGCTTTTGCCGTGAGATGATCATTGATCACTTTTCGAATTGGCAAGAGACGATCGAAATGCTTGGTGGTATCGGAGTCATTGTTCAAATTGACGAGTCGAAATTCGGTCATCATAAATACCATCGTAGTCGGATTTTTGAAGGTCATTGGGTTCTTGGCATCATTCAAGATGGTCGTGAAGATGTCCGTATGAATGTCGTGGGCAAGAGGGATGCCATTGATTTAAAGACGTGTCTTACCAGACACCGAAATATATACGGACAGCTGGAAAGCATATGATGGACTCGAGGCAACAAGGTCCGTGCATAAAAAAGCGAAATATTCAGACAGTGAGCATCGCTTTGTTGGTAAGTTACTAGTATTTTATTCCTCCTCTCATTCGTTTTCTTTCAGCTGCAGATGGCGCTCATACTCAACGAATTGAGTCAACATGGCGACCAGCTAAGATCTGGTTCCGCGGGCGTCACGCTGGAGAAGGGCAGTTCGCAGACTACCTCTGTGAGTATCTCTGGTGTCGACGGTGTCGTAAAGAAGGCATTGATCTGTTTGGAGCCTCATACAACGTTGCTTAAGCAACATTGCATTCAAACGGCCCTTTTCAGGGCTGTCCCTAATGAAAAATTACTGAAGGGACAGAGTAGTGTAAGCTGACCGCCTCCACGCGGTGCTCCTTGGAAACGCTGTAAGCGGCTAAACGATCAGCAGTCATGTTAGGTTAGGTTACGTTCTCCCCCAGGGGACCCGCCTTGTCGCGGCGGGGGAGCTCAGTAGCCCGGTTAGACCGGGTGAAGCTAAGCGGTCCCAAGACGGAAGTCGAAAGTGGCCATGTTCCACTGCTCGACCGGATGCAGGGGTCTTGCCTTAACCGGCCGGACCAAGAGGAGCAAACCTCGCAAGAGGTAGGAGGGTTACAAACGAAGATGCAAGGCCGTCGGGGCATTAGCCCGGGTCGGGGTCTTCGGCCACGGCGGGTCTGGCCGGACACAAGTTTCACGTTCGGTCAGAGAGGCCAACCTGCGCCCCCCGAGTGGTGTGGCCATGCTTCACAGCCCGACTGGACGAATCCGGACTAGGAGGAGCAAACCTCGCAAGAGATAGGAGGGAAAAATCCGAAGATTCAAGGCCGACGGGGCATTAGCCCGGGTCGGGGTTTTTGGTAAACTGGACTAGGTGGGTCTCTTCGGACACAATGCGCGTTCGGTCAGAGTGGCTTTAGCCCCCGCCGGCCAATCTGCGCCCCTCGACAGCTCGACAGGACGTAGGGGTCTTGCCTTAACCGGTCGGACCGAGAAGAGGAGCAAACCGCACCGGCAAGAAGTTGCCCACGCTCACACCACGCTCAAGCGGTAGCGGGACGCCCAGGTACTGGGGCGCACCAAGCCTCAGCGACCGATGGGCCGCAAAGCATCTGCGGGAAAAAATTGCATCGTGGGGAAACTGTAGAATGCCTTGAGCGACACAGTGACCCCCAGCTTATCGACGAGGAGGGATAACGCAGGGGTTTTTAGTTTGGGTAGGCCTTTCCCTTCTGGGAAGGAGAGCCCCACATAACCCGCCGGCCGACCTTCACATGAAGGCGGCAGGTATGCAGTTCAATGCATTTTCCCCTGCGTGAAAAAAAAGAAAAAAAAGTTGCGTAAGATTAGGTTAGATTAAATACGTTCTAACAAAAAAATTCTCTGCATGACGTCCCACAGGTTCATTATGGTGACTAAAATTTTTGCTTAGGACGGCTAGATAGGTTTAACATAAAAAAAATGAAGTACGGGTAACTCTTTCGCTGTACGTTTCCGGACGCTGAAACCAGCGTCAATCGATTCAGCTCGACGAGATACGTTGAACGACACTGGTCCCGCCCCCCTGGGATAATTTCTAAGAGAGGAATTTTGACCCAAGTTGGTTGCATAATTAACAAGGGGTGCAGTGAGAAAGTCTAGAAAGCTGCTTCTTGATTGCAAATTAAAACAAATGAGATGCACTTGATTAGCAAAAGGCCAATCGCAAATTAATTAAGTAGCGACAGTCTGATCGGTAACAAATTTAATCGGAAATAAAAGAGCCAATGATTAATTTGATTACTAATTAATAACAGTGACAGTTGAGCGGAAAATGCTAGTCAACTTAAATATCATTCATCTGATCAGCAAAAATTTACAAATGAGTTTACCAAATAATGACGATCTTGATCACAAATTGTATTAAGGCAAACTTTATTAATTAAATTAGCAATAAACTTGGCCAGAAGTAGAGCAAATAACAGTAGCTTTGATCGGAAATTGAAGTAAAAATGTGGTTTGATTGACAGTGAATCTGATCACAGGCAAACGATGACAGTCTGATCAGTTAGCAACTGATTAATTATTATAGTAAACAACGTTAATTGGATCGGTATTAAACTTAATCACAAGTAAGCAGACAGTCTAATTAGTAACAACTTTGATTAGAATTAAGGCAACCAACGTTCATGTAATCACCAATAAGCACAAGTTGATCAAATAATGACAATATCAATGACGAATTAAAGTAATATGGTGGTCTGATCAGCAATGCAAAAGTAAATCACAGTAGTCTGATTAATTATAAATCTTAAGAAGAATGAAAGTATAAAACGACAGTAGTCTTAACCACAAATTAAAAAAAGACAGTATGGCCATCATTGAGTCAGATCACATGTAAACAGCACCGGTGTAACCAGTAACACGTCTGGTGGTAAATTAAAATTAATTAGCGTACCAATAAGCTTGATTACAAGCTAAGCAAGTAACTTTAGCCTTCATCGCAAGTTTAAATAACAGAACACCCTGATCAACATTTGGAACTAATGACATTAATGATGTCATTAGAAGAATTTGAATAAGTAATCTCAATTTGATCAAAAATAATCTTGATTACAAACCGAGCTAATAACGATAGCTTTGACCACACATTTAAAAAAGATTAGCAGTGGACCTGATCACAAGAAATAGATTCACTCTGATCAGTTACAAACTTGATGAAGAATTAAAAAAGCAATGTTAATTTTATCAGTAATAATCTTGATTACAAATTGAACTGGCAACGATAGCTTCGATGAGAAATTTAAATAAATCAGCAGTTTGATCAGCACTGAATATGATTATAAGGAATAGAGACACTCTGGTCAGTTACAAAGTTGATGAATGAAAGACGCACTAATTCCAAAAAAACATGAACAGTCTGATCAGTTAGCAACTTGTTCAAGAATAAAACAAGCAACGCTTATTTGATCACAAATTGAGTAAATAACGATAGCCTTGATCTGATCACAAGAAAACTGGAACAGTCTGATCAATTTGATGCAAACGTAAATTAAAAACGATAATTTTATGACTAGCGGGCTTATTAATAAGTTGAGCTAATAACGATACCCCTGATCACAAATTTAAACAAAACAACAGCCTTATCAGCATATAATCTGATCATAAGTAAACAGCGACAGTGTGATTAACAACACAGTAGATCGAGAATTAAAGAAATTAACATCAATTGGATCAGCCACATCGTGATTACTAGTTGGACAAATGACGACTGCTTTGATCACAAATTTTAACAAAAGAAAGAGTCTGATCAATAAAAAGTGATGACAAGTAAATAGCGACTTTGTGATCAACAACCCAATTGATCAAGAAGTAGAAAGAATTTTAATTTGATCAGTAAGCTAAGAACGATAGCCCTGATCACAAATTTAAACAAAACGACAATATGATCATCATTAAATCTGGATATAAGTAAATAGTGACATTGTGATTATTAACGCATTTGATAGATAATTTAAAAAAACGTTAGTTTGATCAGCAATAACCTAAATCATTAGTTGGGACAAATAATAATAGTCTTGATCACAAATGTGAATGAAAGAACAGACTGACTAGCAGCGAAATTGATCACAAGTAAACGACGATGGTGTGATAAATAAAACACTTGGACGACAATTAAAGAAAACAGTTTTAATTTGATTAACAAGAAGCTTGATCTTAAGTTGAGTAAATAATGATTGCCTTAAACAAAACAACAGTCTGATCAGTTGTACGAGGCGACAATGTGAATAATATGGGTTTTTCGCGGTAAAGCTAGCTATGTTATACGTAGGCGAAAGCGTAAAGATGCAAGCTCAGGGAGGTTAGCAATTTGTTTAGCTTACAAAGAATATTTGCAAGATTAGTTTGCAAATGTAGGTTTAGAGATTTACTAAGGCGTTGTTAGCCAAGATTGAGATCAGATTCTACTAAACTAAAGCTACGTCGGGAGTATGAGTGTGACCAAAAGGCCAAGGGAGGAATAGGGCCGTCGATTTTCGAGACGGTTATAACGGGGCTTGTAAAGAACCGGTTGCGAGCTAGGCCAAAAGCGAGATGAGAGTAGAAATGTATAGCAGAGGAAATCAAGCTGTGTGATTTAATCGGCACACCGCCCAACTTACCACTTCCGGTCCGACCTAATAAGCCTCCATAAGCTGACGTAGGACCAAATCAGATGCATATGTGGGAAAGTCGACGACGTCATGCACGTTATGCTGACCTACAATGCGCAGAAGGAGAACAGGGCCCTTATCACGAGCGGCTAAAGATGGTTACAAACGCGGGACCAGATTTAGAAACCTAAGTGGATATCTTACTTTCATCTTAGCTCGTAGTCGGTTCTTTGCGAGCTCCATTGTTTCGAAATGCGCCTCGCTCCAATAGAATCGGACTCTCATCTGGGCGTGTCATCATACAGCGTATTTGCAAGGTTACAAACTTTGACTTGCAAATCTGTTGGCGTCTTCATATTTTTGAGCTGAAGTAGTGCTAACTTGCTGTCAGATATTACAGGGCATCTTGTGATAACAGCTCTATACATGTAGATGTATCTTAAGCACTCTCGAATGGCTACTAGCTTGCATTGAAATATGTTGCTCCAGTCTGCGAGTTTTGTTTGTCCATGGTGGATTACCGCGAGAGCGGTCTTTGCTCTTGTTTTCCGTCTGAAATTCGCGTGTGAAGCTGCACAATTGTCGTACCTGAGGTCCCTCCTTCAATAGGAAGCAATCTCGCTCGGTTGGGTGCCCTGTCTCCTCCATGGATTGCTTCTGCTCGGTAACGCTGCAAAATAAAATGCAAATGCGATAATTGTCTGCTTCGGTGGCTACGGTGCTATAAGCACCTGACGCCTTAATTGTGAGTATTCTTTGTACGCTAAGCAAGTTTCTAACTTTGCAACATTCTGCCTATATCTCTCTCAGTTGCATACATCGCCAGCTGTACTGCCCCCTTAAACGCTCGTGCCGCCGTTTTGCAGCGAAAACCACCTTAACCGCGCTACCGTCCAGATTCGGTGAGAAATTTGTTTTTCTTTGTCACAATCCGCGCGCGCGCGGCTTTCCCAAGGTACCGAATATGATCTTTGCTACAGATGCGCTCGCTGTTGAGTAAGAAAGTTGGCCTCGGTCTTTTTCGCATTAAATCTCAATTTCACGGTGTCCGACCGGTACTTTGAGCGCTCCGATCGTCTCATTTCTGTATGCTTTTTTCTTCTAAGTTACACCATTCGAATTATTAGTAGGGTGTCGCTGCAAAACCTATGATCCGGCATCTTTGCAGAGACTAAATTCTGAATAAAATTTTGTATATCAACTTCCCATATACCGGTCCAGAGTATGAACCCTGGGACCACTTATTTGTTATCTCTCGCCCATTTTGATCTGCGCTATCTTTTCGATAAAGGAGTGTTTTACTAGCAGGAGTATATTTTGCTGAAATCTCTCTTAGCTAGTTCCTAGATGACTGATATTAGTGCGCAATATTATTTCGCAACCTTCGCGACTTTGACTTCGGAAACTGTGCAAGCGATTGCGTCTGTCGTAGGCCGCTTAAGATCCTCTTTTCCTGGTTTTAGGATAAAATGTACTGCTTGGATCTTCTAATCTCTCGGAAACATGCAGAACTCCGAATTCGCGTTGAGGGTGCTTTTGAAGAAGTCGGTGCAATCTCGAAAGTCTTGAACACCGCATCGGCCGTAACGGGAAAACCAAGACAAACGCAAATGTAGGAAAGTCAACGACGTCATCCATGTCTTGATAACTTGCAATGCGGAGGGGGAACTAAGGCTAGACGAGAGAGAGTCCTATTGTGGAGTTTGAAAAATGGAGTGCTCGATTACACGTAGTTGTTTCTTTACGTAGAACTGATCGGCAATAAATCTGATCATAATGTGAGCAAAAAGCGATAGCCTTAATCACAAATTTAAACAAAATATAAGTTGGATCAGCATTTTGAGGTGGCAGTGCGGTTAAGGTAGTAAAGCCGCGGCGCGCGTATTTGAGAGAGCAGTTCCGTCGGCTATGTTAAACATAGGCGAAATATGGGTGGCAAGTTAGAAGAGCTAAGGCCTTGCTTAGCGTTCAAAGAATATTTTTATTATTAATATGCAGCGTTTGTATTGAGCTAGTTGCCATCTACATTTTATTTTGCAGGAGAGTGCAGACCGGAGACGGCTGATAATCCTCGTCGAAGCAGCAACTTTGAGAGGAATTGGGGTTGTGGAAATCTTATTCAGCGAGTAAGAAAACGACACCTGTGCTACTACGTGACTGGACAATGAAAGAGAGAGAGAGGGCCATCAATAAAAACCAAACAGGTATAAACCAAGTTCTCAGACTAGAGCACCATTTCTCATTGTAAGAAGTTATCCCAAGATATGTTGTAATGTCTGACAGCAACTCAGCGTTACTTAGAATTGCGAGATCGACAGATTTGCAAATTGAGATTTGGAGTTTTGCAAAGACGCTGTCGGTCGAGATCGAGGTTTGATTCTATTAGACTCGAGCCTACGCTAGCATTTCGGGAAACGAATGTACAGATATCTCTCTCTTTTTCTCTCCCTCTCCCATCTCTATCTTTCTCCTTCTCCCCATCTCTCTTTTTCTCCTCCCTCCCTTTCTCTCAGTCCCCCCCCCTGGTTTCACGAGTCATATATGTTCCTCCCAGTTCCCAAAAATCAATAATAAAACTGTTAAAAGTTATTTAATCAGCAGGAAAAATTAACAATTCAATAGTCAATAAAAAAGCAGAAGACATTAAACAAATAATGACGGTTTGATCAGTACTACGGATAGATCAAAAGTCAAGTAAATGACAGAACCGATCTATGATTTAATTGAAAGTTAAGTAAACATCATGATAATAACTGATCAGAAGTTGAGCGATCGGTCGCAATTTTACTGAAAAATAAAATTCGAACAAGACTTAAGTAGTTGTCGGCAATTTAATTATCAATAAGTATCTATTAGACGCTAACTAAACGGAGACACTTAATCGTCAGTCAAAATTAATCAAAAGGTAAGTAACTGAAGATTATTTAACCATCAGTAAAAATTCAATAATAATTCTGTTAAAAACAAATTTATGAAATATAAGTAAAATAAACTAAAATTTAGTTGACAAATTAGAATCTGACAGAAACGGCTCCGATAGGGATGGATCAGTAGTTTCTTAAATGGCAAAAGTTAATTCAAAATTATAAAAATTACAGTGATCTAATACCTAGAAGAAATGATCTGTAGTTAACTAAGTAACGGTTGATTACTTAATAATGCAGTTAAGAAGCGGCTAAGACTTGAACAACAATAAAATTTGATTGGAAATCCAGTGACCTACGCTCATTTGATAGTCAAAATCAACCGATCGGAAATTAAATAAACGATGACAATTCAATTAATGACAAGATTTTTTTGAGGTTAAACAAACGATTGCAATTGGAAATTTAAATGAAAAGAATTTATGTACTGCGTTTTTATGGATAATTAGAGTGATTATGCAACCAAACTCACAATGCTGTTCAAAAACAAATGAACCTATACAAACCGGGCAAATTCAACCGAACTTATGGAACGACCCCGTATTTGTTGCAGATTTTTCTAACCCAAAATGTACTTACAAGACATTCCGCAGCGCGGAACAGAACAAATTAGTGATTTCTACCACGGCGACCAAGCGACAAGTCTCCCTTAATTAGAAAATTTGTTATTGAGAGCTCCTTTGGCTAGCGAGACCTTCTCTCGACGTGCTGGGCATAAATAAATAATGCGCCTTTCGCGAAAGCGAAGTCGCTTCTGAAGTTCCGGCGGCGAAAATAACCTTCAGAATTAAAAGGAGCTGCCCCGAACCGAAACTGAAATCAAAACGTGCACATGAAGTATGATGTGGGGTTGTCCGAAAAGTTTGTGTCGGTTTGCTTTATCATAGAGGGAGAGTCCGGGGGGTTATAAAAGAAAATAAATAAAAATTGGATTCAATATCGTTTTTATTTTATATTTTTACGGCAATTAACAAATTTTAAATTTTCAGAATTTACAAAAAAAAATTGATTGTGGAAGTGAGTTTTAAATGTGCGTTTCTTTTTTCTTAACTCAAAGAATTTTTTTTCTCGCTGTGGTCGAATAAGATAAATCTGAATGATTTTTAGTACAGTGATTTGGCAGACTGCAGCAATCTTGGTTGTTATTCATGTTTTCTAACAGCAATTAAAACTACATTTACCCCCCCCCCCCCCCTTCTCGCAAGATACTTAGTGCCCGGAAAACATTGAACGGAAATGTATGTATCTAATTTCGATTAGAATAAATCGGGATGCACTGACTGCTTTAATATGGTTCATATCAAAAGTGGACAGATAAAAAAAGGAAAAGGGGTCTGTTGAGACATTCACCTCTTAAATGACAGCTTGTAAAGGCATCTAAAGGCCGACAGCTAGAGCGATTTGTGTTAAAAATTTCCCTTCCCATTCAACAAAAAATTAAAATTTTGGTTGAAGCACCAAGAATTAATAAAGATGCGTTTATAATCATTTATGCCACTTGATCTTATTAAAGTCAATATTTACATTAAATTTAATGATAATTTGTCTAGTAGTATCTGAAATTAAATGTACACGGGTAAGATAAATAGAAAAATAAAAGATAATACTTAAAATTAAATAGATCTGAAGTATAAAATGTTATAAGTAAGAACTTTTGGATTATCCATGTAATTGTATAGTACGTCTATTCACAAGTTATGTGTTCTGAATATTAACCCAATAATTTATTATTGTTATTTATGACACTTGGGCTTTTGTTAAAGTTAAAGATTTATCCTAAGTTCAATTCTAATTTTTTTTAGTAATTCCTAAGTGTCAATGCTTACGGATAGACCGATGGAAAATAACGGAAAATTGATAAAAAAGGCCCATATGTGTTTATAGAAGAAATTTAAACAATTTAAGCAATTTGGAATTAAATGATAATTGTGTTAAAAGATACCCCCTCCCCTCCCTCAAATTAAGGCAAGTCTAAGTTAACATTTTAAATAATATACTAGTAATATGAATGTAGAAGTTGCAAATGAGAACTGAACTTTTGGGTCACACGTGTAATTTCGTATTACGTCTATTCACAAGTTCTGGTGCGTTATTAAAATTTTTTTTGTCAGAGAGAAATTGTTTATATACATCATGTTCATTCTTTCCCTGATAGTGTGGGAGTCCAGGATCTGGTTCTGTATATCCCCTAAACCTTCCTCTTCCTTACCCTCGTATCGCCGGAACCGCGTGAGTACCACTTCAGGGGTACTGCGTGTTTTAACTAGCGTCTGCTACCATTTGCCTTCTCTTTTCATCTTTTGTTCTTGTTCTCATTATGGTCCTAATCATGTTGGCTATTTGTTTCCAATGTTCCTCGCATTCTAACATTTTCTCCACCGTTATACTACTTCATAAGTCTTTAGCCTCTGACCTGAGTGTCTGGAAATATTTGCATTCAAATATAGCATGCTCAGGTGTGTTTGTTTCTTTACAATAGGGACACTGTACTCTATGGTGTACAAGTAAGTGTTAAACACACCATGACTGCTCAATGCCTGTGTCACATAATGGTCTATCTCGCCGTGCTTTCTTTGTATCTCCTTCTTTAGGTTGGGGATTAATTTACAGGTCTCTGGGTTACGCTATTTGACTTACCACTCATTCAATGTTTGTCCTCGTTCTTCTTGTTGGTTTCTCTCCTCCTTGTTCGTGCAATGACATAGAGTCTCAACCGTTCATTTGGTAACTTTTCTATATATATATATTATGCCCGCTATTACTAATACTACGTCCATGAATATCGTTTTATAGGCTCTTCTCACTCGAATTGCTATTTGTGAAGATTTTACATTCAGATGTTTTTGTTTGAGGGCTCTACCACAATATGACGAAGTTTGCAACCGAAGCTTGTCCTTTTTTTCTATTAACTGTTGGTTCTTCGTACCTAGGCATCAGTTTTCCCAACGCGATAGTTAGCTGTTCCACTTTTTGACATGTTTCTTGGATATGCTGCCTAAAGCGCACTTCTTTATTCAGTATTATACTCAGATATTTCAACGCGTTTACTGGGGATAACTCAGCGTTATCTATCGTAGAAGTCATTGGGCCAAATTTTTTTCTACCGGTAAGCATGATCGTCTGGCTCTTCTCCGGTGCCAGACTGGGCCGCTTACTTCGCAGCCAATTACTAATCTCGCTCAATGCCCTGTTTGTCTTATATTGAAGCATATAGTTTGTCTTGCTTGTGGTTACCAGTGCCAGGTCACCAGCAAACTCAATAAGTATGACATTTTGCTCTAGATCTTATCTATCACTTATAGTTTCACTAATAATGCGTCTGTGAAACGTTTCTAGTTTAAACTTTTTGTAATTTCACCTTCCTTGTAAGGATGATATGGAGTTGCTTCTTTCTGAATTTCGTATCGTATATATATCTGTAAGCACTTTCCAGTTCGAACTGGCTAGTCTCAAGTCTCGTCTGGATTTTCTCTTGTCTCTTTATTTATAATTACCATGTCAAGCCCCGCTTTCCTGTCCATCAGGTATTCTCTTCCACTGTCTGTTCATACGTACCCCCGTGATGTAGCACTGACGTTAAAGTCGCCCGCCACTGTTATGGGACCTGTTTGACTCCTAATGCTGTTTTTTAGATTTTCGAGAAATTTGCTAAAACTACAGTTGAGTGAGAAATAACAACTATAAATTGTTAATATCGGTGTTCTAATATATAAAAAAACATCCCCTTTGCCTTTTTGGTCTAAGGATATCTCGTCTTTGGGTATAATAATGGCATCATTACATTTCTTATCACATTTCCGTCTGGCGTTTTGGGGTATTTTTTGGATAGGCTCGACCATAATGATGATATCTATGTCTAGCCTGATGGCAGTAGCTCGTAAGAGATCATGAGCAACTCTTGTTCGGTCGACGGTTATTTGTAGGATCTTGTCCCTCTGGCCATTTTGACCTCCTGGATGGTTTTCCTGAATTTCGGGCATCTTGTGGTTAGTACTCTATGCCCCTTAGCATTACACAGTAGACCTTGAGACTCCTCAGTCTGCTATGTTGTGGGCCTTTTTTCCGCAGTTAGTACACAGCTTTGATCTGTTAGCACCTTTACAATCGGCTGAAAATATCCAACTTTCTAGCAGTTATAACAACTTCTCACTGCAACTCTAGCTCTTATATTGCAGAATGCCCAACTTATTTTTATCAGCGACAAGGTTTGATATTTTTCGCAGTCCATTGGTTTGATGGATCTAATTTAATTTTCCGTGACGGGCATATCCACTTTATGTTCTAATGCTTCCTGGACGTCTTGGGCCTCTATATCCGCGTCGATATCTGTGATATGGCAGATCGTCTTGTTTTTCCTTATGATGACTTGGACCCTCTGGATTTTGCTATCGATTGGGTTTCTGAAGGTATTTACTTTCCCCCTGGCTCCTTTTAGATGGCAATCCCTGGTTTTCCTAACTTCGTCGACTTTGGCGTCGATCTGTTGGATATCGATACTTTTTTTATAGTCTTGAGGTCTGCATATGTGGAACCTAGCTGTTTGTCTTATTGATTTGCATCAGCTTAACAGGGTTCTCCGGTAAGAGAATCTTAATTTTGTTTTCGTTATTTTGGTAGATAACTTCCAGTTCCGTACTCAAGCCTATTCTATCTACTACACCTGTTTACAAATGCCATTTTCTTTATGTTGTGTTTGTCACACATTTTAACTTTATAAGTCACCCGTACACTTCGTCAAGGTTGCTTTGTTCCTTGACCAGCAACGCGTAACAAAATCTCTCTCCTTCGCCGACACTTTTCTAGAGCTTTGACTTTCTGTCTTAACATATTCTATCGAGCCGGGCTCACTGTCCCTTAGTACCTCCGATAATTCAGAAAATCCTTTCCTTAACTTGGTAATTTTCTTATTCCGGGTCTCTTCTGTGTTAGCTGATACTACTAAGTCCCATTCCCTATAGAGATTTAGAAGGTTCGCACTGTCCTCTTTGGTAATCCGAAACGTCGTTTCTGATCAATCCATGTGTATGAATAATTTAAGGTCGTCACAATTATTATTGCTTGCAATTTTTGCTGATTCTTTAGGATCCTATGAGCTCCAATGTCCACAATGGTTTGAGTACCTATTTCCTTAGTTACTTTATCTGCCGTTCCCTGCTAGGGGTTTTTCTTGGGTAATTCGTCCCATTTATCTAACTTCTTCTTTATGGTGTTAAATTACCAATTCAAATTTTTAACACTAGTCCTGATTTCAACCTTTGTGTTTGCGTTTGCTTCAGGCATCCTTCTCGGTATGCATGGAGCCCAGTGGGTGTTTTCGTTAATTGGCCTTCTAATAAATTGAGCTATCTGCTCTTTCTTATATTTTAAAGAACTATCATGACCACACATATTTTCTTCGCTCATTAGGTTTACTCTTCTAGTAGCATTTTCCAACAGTCCTGTCTGGTTGCCTACACGGGATGTGAAGTAGTCGATGGGTGACAGTCGGGAGAAGCCTGCCTGCCTACTCACTGCACCAACCGGAACTGGGGTTCCGAGCCCCTGCCCAGTAAATACATTGTCATCTATTTTAGTCATATTCACGTCGGTTTGTCATCACTGTCTCTGCTCGTAAGGTAAAAATAGAAAGAAATGAAATTGATGAAATGACAGTGTTCCCTAACCCTCGTTTCCTAATAGCATCGAAGCCCGAATAACAAGAGTCGGTTGCCTAGAGCGGCAATCTGATAGAAAAGATAAGCGAATAAAAGAAGCTTCCAAGTTTAGTTGAAAGAAGAAGTCTTTTTAGATAGGGTAGCTCAGAGTTGCCACTCTTATCCTGCCAGTTGTAGGCCTTTAGGCCCGTTCCCGTGGAACCTGCAAGCAGGTGTCCTTGGGGGTTGAACTTTTCTTAGTTCCCCTCACGTCTTTGGGCTTACTGACATGGGTCTTCCGCCAGCATCGCTCTTGGAGTCATAAAGAGTACTTAGCCTCCTTACCACGTCAAGGTCTCACAGATTTTTTTTTTTGGAGGGGGGCGTTTTTAACATTTACCTAATAAATTATTACTGTCAATTATGGTACGTGGTTTTTTATAAAGATTAAAATTCTACATTAAGGTGATTTGTCAGGTATCTTCCAAGATTTAATGCGTACGGATAGATCGATGGAAAAATAAACAGAAACAGAAATGTACCAAAGGATTTGATATTAATTGAACCACGTGCACATACAAAATTAAACTGATTAAGTGATTTAAAAATAGATGACAATTGTGTTAATAAATCTCCCTTATTTACAAACAAAATTTATGTGTATTAAAGTAACATTATAATTGAAATGCCGAATATATATATATATATATATATATATATATATATATATATATATATATATATATATATATATATATATATATATATCTAGATTATAACGTAAAGGCCGCTTCGCGGCCTTGTTGAGGTATACTTCTATGTTTGAGATGGTAAAGCTTTCGAGCGGTGTGCGTTGAGGCGCTTCGCGCCTTGTAAGAAGTACAGGCTCTACCTTCTCCCCCACTTAAATGTAGCCACTGGCATATAGATGTAAAAGGGGCTATTTTTTAGGCCACTTGCACTGGTTTTCTTAAATTTCTGATTGCGGATTCGGATTTTACGTCAAATTTGGCTGCCCCTTTTGTTTTTGCTAGAGGGAACCGGCGGCTAGGGGATTTGGGCTTATGTATTATAAGGGATTTCTGAAGGTTTTTCTCAAGTGTGTATAGATTTTTAAAATGAAAGGGGCTATTTTTTAGGCCACTTGCACTAGTTTTATTAAATCTCTGATCGCGGATTTGGATTCTACGTCAAATTTGGCCTAGGGAACCGACGGCTAGGGATTTTATGTGCTATCCTTATTGTTTATAGAAGAAATGGTAAGGCTCCGCTTGTGAGTATACACACATATGCAAAACTAAGAATCTATGACTAGGAATTAAATATTTGTCTAACTTATAACTTTTAATAAATAACAAGTGAACATTTGATTCACCTACGTAATTGTGTATGAGGTCTGCTCATAAGTTCTGACGCGCTCATAATATTATCTTGATAAATTATTATTGTCATTCGTAAAATTAGCTCTCTTATTAAGGTTAAACGCTTATAAGTAATTTAATGGTAATTTGTCTAGTGTTTTCTGAGATTCAATGAGCACGGATAGACAAAAAAGAAAAGTACTAAAGGCACCAAAAAGTTGCGCGTGTTTCTCGAACGCAAAGAAGTTCTCACTGCAGATGACGTGATCAGAAATTGGTATAGGGCAAGATGACTTTGAGTTTAAGAGACACAGTAGACAAAATTTAAATTCTGAATCTTTTGTTAGTCTCTAAGACGGTGCTTCTGAACACCATTCTCATAGAATTTGTCGATTCGTGTACTCTACTGTACTCATTGACCACTCCACGAATGTTTGTTACAAGGAATGTCATGGAGTTGTTCTGCTCCGATCATTATCAAATTTGGTATACAGTATGATATGACTGAGGGATGAATACATGTTATTGCTTTTTGCTGTGTGACTCAAAACTTTAGAGATATGAAGTATGAAAGTTTACCGCTTAACAATAATGCATATGAGAGATATCATTAGTGTTAACTGCAAAAAAGTGTTGAACACAAAGATACATTTGACAACGAGCACATCTGATGAAGAATAATGCATTGCATCGCTCGCCCTCGATGTCCTTCTGACAATTTTCGAAGGTTCTTGGGAAACAAACAGTGGCAGGAGATTCAACTCGGGGAGGTCTCTCTCGTATGTATCCTGCCTTAAAGAAGGAATATTTGATCATGTCTATAAAACATTCTGCTTGAAATTGATGCATTGTCAACGAGTAGAGTTTCAATATGTTGTCCCTTTTGGAGAGATGAAGACCAACACGTTCAACTCGAACGCGATCTTGGAACTTCTTCACAAAATGCTTGAATTGGCGATTGAAAGAGGTTGAATCAACCCGGTTGCCTTTGGAGGAATGACTTTCTTGGCAAAAGTGGTGTTGGCAGGCTTGACAGACTCGATCATTTCGTCATCCTTGAACAGTTTTGTTGAATCACAAAGGAGCAGATAGTTGTTCGATGCATTTGGAAAGAGGACATCGCGGAAGTACTCCTTGGTTCTTGCCTTATTCATAATGGCAGTGGTGTTGGCCACAACATGAATGTTTGGGCGAGGGAACATAGTTTGTTCGACTTGAGGACCAAATCTACCCTGCGTTACCTCTTGATTTGCCTCTTTCATACATATACACAAAGGAGACATAAGTTCACCCGCTGCAGTAATTGCAGGCATAACAGTCGATGAATGCTGGATGGAATTTGGAGTTTGGACACACCTGATGACCGCCTTCTCTCCTTGAACTTCCAAAGTGCGACCCGAGATGACTTCTAGATTAATGTCACTTTGATCAATGTTGATTACTCGGTGTGGCCGAAAGTCATTAGGAATGAGTGACTGGACTTCCAAGACAAACTGTAGAGCATTGTCCTCGATCTTCTTCTCCTCGTCAGCAAACTTCGTCACTTTGCGAGATACAATGAGAATTCTCTTTTTTCCAGTTGGTGTGGTGGCCTTTTCGCCCTCGAACCGCTTGTGTATCGTGGCGGCATTCTGGTGGCTTTAATATCTGCCGCCACGTTTTGCTATCGCACACAAAACGGCATATGGGCTTTTGCTCAGCCGGCGAGTCTGCATACGTCGTTGACGGTACCCTTTGAGACGAAAAGTGCTGTCGAATTAAGATTTCCCGCAAATGATCTACCGCTAAGCCAGGTGCGAAGCTCGGAGTCATACTCGATCCGCAACGCGGCCAATTCGGCCGTGTTTAACCAACCCGCAAGAGAGATTCGACCCGCAACGCGGCCAGTGCGGTCGTGTTTAACCAACCCGCAAGAGAGATTCGATCCGCATCGCGGCCAATTCGGTCGTGTTTATTTTACCCACATTTAATTACCCCACAAGACTTTCGCATCGTATCCCGGCCAGTGCGGTCGTGTTCCAGGCACGAAGACATCGCAACAAGGTGGCCACCGTGAAACCAACCCCGCCGAAGCCGAAGCCGATTACAGGTGAGCGATTTGGCAATTACTCATCGGTTGATATCGGTAGCCGCCCCCATCCGCTTTCGCGCCGGTTGTTTAAGGGACGGTTTGGGCCTCAACGTTTTACTTTTCAAAACGGGCCGTACTTAGTTCCCCACACCACACCACGAGGGCACGGCTACTTACACGTCTGCCTCTCCACCAGTTGTAGATTAAAAATCGAGATGCAGAGAATTGCGATGGAGGAAGTAGTTGGGGGAAAGACTGGTTGACAAGAATGGCCCATTGTTGAACATCATTATCGTGGACAATTAGATGATGCTCTTTTGCATCCCTGAAAATGCCGTAACATTCGTCCTTAATCTTGTGAAGTTTGTCATTTCGAGATCCTCCACTTTCATTCTGTGCTTTGTATCTATGGAAAAGAGATTGGGTTATAAATCATATTTAATAATTAATGATAATTACCTCATAACTTGGCTCTTTTCGATGGAGTATCGTTTCCTGATTGTCTGTTGGGATGCTGTTGGATATCTCTCCAAGTATTTGAGGACACCCTCCAGTGCAGTACGTGATGGTCCTTGTTCTTTGTGTGGGCTGGGATGGTAATCCTTCTGTTGTAGTTCTCCACTTGTTTCGTCTTCGTCTTCCTCATACCTTGAAAGATATGCATAATTAATTATGTGCAAATGATAATGATGATTATTACTCACCAGTTACATTAAAGTCAAGATCGACATCAGTTTCAATAGACAGAGATGAATTCCTACAGTTTTCAAGGACTTCGAAGAGTTTCGCCGCAAGATCTTCTTCTTCAAAGGTGATTGGAGATTCGGGGTGATCCTGAGGTCGATATTTTTGATGGAGGAGATGCAGAACATTTATGGGGTTGGCTATCTTGATGAGAATAGAAGAACACTTGTTGTTGAGACGAAAGAAAAACTACTGATATGGACAATATACACACAACACAATGTATGCATGATGTTTCGTCATTTTGACCTTTCTTATCTCGACTGTCTTGGGTCACACAGCAAAAAGCAATAACATGTATTCATCCCTCAGTCATATCATACTGTATACCAAATTTGATAACGATCGGAGCAGAACAACTCCATGACATTCCTTGTTAAACAGATCTGAAAAGGTATTGCGAGAAGTTCAAGTTCTTCGTATGTCTCGTCTTCTCCCTTCTCCATTAGTTGTCTAAGCAACACCTAATAATAGCGCGGAAAGAGCGACAGATTTTGCCCCACCATATATAAAGACCAATCAATACCCAAAACAGCATATAACGCGCTCTGCTAGCTGCATGAAACTTTTATCAGGACACGCGTTATGCTGCCCATTGCAATTACTGGGGATCTATTATTAGAGCGGAAAATTGAAATTGAAAAACAAACAAGCCGTTAATACCGAAAGATGCGTGCGTCCCGTTTTGCAACGCAGCTTACGTGACGTAAACAGAGTTTATTGCCAAACTGCCTCACATATGCATACATGAATTAAAATATCTCGTAGATCTGCGGATTATTTGCAGAGAGTAAAAGAAATGAAAATTTGGTCAGTTAAGCATTTCTTGATTTATTAAAATTTATAAATTTTTTAATATTAATGTTATGGCTCTAACTCCCCGCGTGGGAGCACGGCCTGCGAAATGAGAGGTTAGGCTCTCATGTTAGCTCTCTTGCAGGGCGATGTGGTATAACTAAGACTAAGCCAATCTATAATAGAGTTCGACGAAACGTTTAGTCGAAAGAAAATATAAACGCCAGTGTGTACCTTGAATCTCTTAAAACTCTTGAAGTCCGTCTTATAATTTTTCTCTTGTACTTAAATAATGAGAATCTTTCAAAAAACTTGAATATCTAGACTTGGCAAAGGATCTACACTTTTCAACCGAAATCTACAAATATATGCAAAGAAAGTTAATTAACTTGCAGACAGCAATAGCAAGAGTGGAAAGAGCTTCAACGCTAGATGTCTCTACTTACATCTTTAAGGGACGTCTCCCGCTTCTAATTTTGATGTATTTGTCTGCACTGCGTGTTTGGCTAGCTTGTATTTGTAGTGTCCCCAACTTGTTAACGTTATTAATTTGAAGGGGCAAAGTAGCGCAAGCAGTTTGAGTGTTTCAAAAGCGCTAGTGGGAAAGCTAAACCATATTCTCTTGGTTAACGACCAACAGCACCGTCTAGAAGCTACAGCTTCGCTGTTGTTCTACCATTGTAGTGGGGTATAAAAAGCGGTGTCTTCGCACAGAGCCACAACTACAGTTAAAATAAAAAACGCACTCGCAAAGGGACATGCTCTGTGTTTGGTGGGATTTGTTAGGCTTTGAGTTGTTCGATTGATCCAGCTTGTCTGGAAAACTCTGTCCAACTTTGCAACGACGGATTATCATGTTTATGAGTACTAAGCAGCGTTTTGCAAGGATTCGTGATAAAAATCAGACAATTAATTTGCACATTTTCAGTAGCACCTCAAATTTTGGACCACCCTGTATAGTGCGATTTAAGTAACCATCGCATTCATCTTGATGTATTTATAGTACCCTCGCGCCCCATTATTATAATCCAGCTATATCGCTTAAGCTTTGATTTTCAGCGCCATAAATTTTTCGCATTTCTTTGCGATTCTCTTGTTTAAATTTGCAAATTATTATTCATACCGCGTTGTTGTGTGTAGGTATGCATATTTGTGTATATGTTTCTTGAAGAGCTTGGCGGAACATATTTGTATGTTAATAACCTCCAGCTGCACAGAGACGCAAATAAGAATGTAGAAAAATGTAAGTGACAAATGATTTTTCTAAATAAAATACAGGGCTTGCGTGGAAAGTTTATAAACAGCTGAACTTTTGAGCATGCGCAGCCCCATCTCTCCCTTTTATTAACTACTAGTGAACCAAAGTTATAAAAGTTTTCCGTATTTGTTTTTTTGAATGCAATGGTAAGGTTCTGACGCCCCGCGTGGAAGCACGGCCTGCAAATTCAGAGGTTAAGGCTCTCATAAATTAAGTCTGACGCGGGGCGATGTGGAATGCGCTTCTTGTTCGAGTGAATGCAGCTACTCGGTTACTTTTAGTGACTGAGTAGGCCATTCGCCAGGCATTAGAGAGCTCCGGAAACGGAACTCGGGTCCGTCGGCACCTCAGCCCACCCCTCAACCGCGGGACCACGCTGGCTTTATTTTGAATGTAGAATGTAATTAAATTAACATAATAAGGCAAAAAGTGATTTGTCACTTGTTTTTGACTGTTAAGCAAGTGCAAAAAAACTTTTATATTTTTTGTCCTTTTTGAATGATTAGCAAGATGGTGCGAGATGCCATAGAGAGAGAGAGAGAGAGAGAGAGAGAGAGAGAGACAATAGCCGTGCTAAGAAAAATTATTCTAAGACGTTTATTTCCCATATTACAAGATTTAACCACTCATGGCTTTCTTATAATAGTATCCCAAGGATAACATTTACGCTACCAAACCAAACGCAGTTGAGAAACTCAAAACAGAAAGCTATTAAAAGCATACACCTCCCCCCCCTTCGAAATACGTCTAAAAAAGATGATAAAGAAATTTTTAAAAAAGGTCAATTATAGTCAAAAAAAAAAATATTCCGCATTAAACTGCTATACGACGTGGATCTAAAAGTTGCTCGTGAATAGCACGAGAGTTTTTTCTCCAAAAATACGGTTTTGCTTAGTCACATACTCAAATAAGTCAAAATGAGCCCCATATTTCATTAAAATCTTTCAAAAATTGCCTGGAAGTGATGTTGGAAATTTTTTGCATATTTTGTGGTTGTAGTTGGTGGACCAAAGTTGGGTACTTCTTCAACTTGTCGTAGACACGATCTAATTGCTGGTAATAAAGTTCGGGGTGATGGCGCGGCCGTTCGGCACAAGTCAAAATGCAATACTCCTTGAAAGTTTCATTGAACGCAAATCATGAACTTCAACGGCCGATAGGAACGAGACTGATCATTGAGACTCATGTCGCTGGAATTAAGCGTTTGTACCATCTGGAAACAGTAGAGTCGTGGACACTCCCTTCGCCTTCAGCATCGCAGAATTCTTTTGCAGTATCTCTTGACGAAAGTTCTCGCTTTCAGCAATAGCCGGAGTCAAAAACATTTAAAATCCGAACCTGCAACTTGTTGCTACACTATAAACACAAAAATCAAATCTTTAAGTGTTGTAGAATTTTTTGGACAACCTGATATTTTGTACTTAAATTATTATGATTTTTCTTTTCCAGTTCTTTCTTTTCTTTAATTTGTCTAGCTTCAAACACCGTTTCACTAAACTGTCTACTAAACTGTTACTAAATTGTCTTTCTTACTATATTCTTGATTTATAATTCTGCGTCTTTAAGTTTCATCTTCTGTTTTTCTTTAGAACTTTGTTTCAGTATTTGATTGTTTGTTTGTTCTGCTTATAGTCGATTAAGATAAGTTTTGATATTTTTCTTACACTTGGAATGCTTTGTGGCACAAATTTAGAGAAACAAAAAATAAAAGAATAAAAAAACATCTCCAAGTTTTTAAAACGTTGCTAGACTTTTTATTTTGATCACATATTAAAGGTTTAAGTGACTGTGATTGATTTTTAAGAACAGCATACATTCAAATATGCAAGCACAAAATTCAAAGGTGCTTAGACGCAAAATCACAAAGATAAAAAGACACAAACATACAAAAATGCGAGGATATAAAGACGTAAAGACATACAAAGACACAAACACAACAAAGACAAAAAGTACAAAGACAGAAATACAAATAGACACCAAGACACCAAAACACAAAGACACGAAGATATCAAGAAACAAATAGACAAAGATACCAAGACACCAAGACACCAAGACACCAAGACACAAAAACACAAAAACACAAAAACACAAAGCCACAAAGACACGAAAACACTAAGAAACAAATAGACAAAGACACCAAGACGCCAAGACACAAAGACACAAAGACACAAAAACACAAAACAAAGGTACAAGGGACGCACAGGCATATGAAGTATACAAAACACAAGAGGCATAAAAGACACAAAAGGCACAAGAAGCAACAAAGACACAAAATTAATACCATAATATTAAAGATTGAAACTTTAATCAATATGGCTTTTGTGCGTCACCTTTAACGATTTCGTCGTATTAATATCCAATCATCCATCATCGTTGACAATGGAGGCACAAATTGTTTGAATATAAAGGCATTGCGCGGCAATCGATCACAGGTGGAGCGTTAGCTTTTGGAATTAAAATTGTTGTTTGCAATACGCGATTTAATTACATACGGTACTCGTTTTGAAAAGAAGGGCCCAACTTCGCTGTTCGTCGTCTGAGAAGGCTCGTTACAATAGTCGCCTGAATAATTAAGATCGCCTGAAATGAGGTGGCGGCCGCAATCCGGCGCTTGATTAAACAGAAAAGCGCTCTGCACAGGTAAAACAAAAAGCCCGTTGTAAAGGGCCGGGCTATCTGCTTTTCATAATGAATTCCAAATTGGTAATTTGTGACGTCGCGAGTTTTCCAAGCGGAATGCCATCTCGCTACGCAGCCTTTGCGCCGCCTTTCGCGGCTAAAGCGATTTGGCGGGTAATCTGCTGAAATCCCATTGTTCTGAAAAGTGAAGAATATTGTAATGAAAGGCACTTGAACGCGGTTTTATAACAAATTAGGACTTGAAAAGAACTACATACAAGTAAAAGAAATAAAAGGCTGAATACACAAATAAAAAGCAAAGGGGCAAAAATTAGGATAATCAAGGTTTGATTCCTCTGGAATCATCTGCATCCATTAAATAACTCTAGTAACTTCCTTTACGCCAAGTTTTCGAAGCTCTGAGCAAATTGTTGTGACTTTTAGTAACTGAACTCGATTTCGTTTTCAATGGAACTTATGTTTTTTATGCCTTGTGTGCTTCGTATGCCTCGTGTGTTGGGTGTGCCTCTTATAGGACTCTTTTGGGACTTTTGTGCCTTTTGTGCCTTTTGTGTCTTTTATGCCTCTTATGCCTCTTGTGCCTTTTGTGCCTCTTGTACCTCTTGTGCCTCTTGTGCCTTTTGTGCATCTTGTGCCTCTTGTGCTTTTTGTGTCTTGAACCTTTTGTAATTTTTGTGCCTTTTGAGTCTTTTGTGCCTTTTGTGCCTCTTGTGCTTTTTATGCCTCTCGTGCCTTTTGTGCCTCTTGTGCCTTTTACGACTCTTGTGATTCTTTGTGTCTTTTTGGCCTCTTGTGTTTTCGTGCCTTTGTTAATATATTTAAATGCGTTTCAAAGGTGGTATTTATATATAAATCCTTGGCAAGCAATTTCCCATAAATTCAATGTTTTTAAATCACACATTACATTATTCAGCTGTCTGACTACATAAAAATGTGATATGAAAAAATAAAAGAAACAATTAAAATTCAGTGAGCACAAGTTATGAACACTGTATTGTACGTAACTTGGTTATTTGAGATAGTACAGACATCGGTAGTGTTACCTGGCCCCAATTTCGCCACGGCTGATGTTACCTGCCCCGGAATTTTTCGTGCAACACAAAGCCCTCCTTTGAAATTTGTAATCGCAAAGGAATGTTACCTGTGGCCGACTTTGTGGCGCCGTGTGCAACACCGGAGTTCTTGACCTGCCGCGCTTCGTCGTGCTAAGCGATCTCGAGTCGACCCGAACGCCACCGACCATAGCCGCCACGGCATTTTCCAACCAGAGCAAAGGCGCCCCCGGCGTCCACTAATCCTGGGCAAGCCCTGCATTCCCCAGCGGGCTCAGCGTGCTTCCACCTTCAAACTCTGCACTCCAACAGCAGAGTGGGGCACGACTAAGTCCTTAAAACCTGAGCCACCAAAGAATTCGCACTCAGTCGTCAGCTCCTTAAGGAGAAACCATCAAGTGAGTCCCTTTTGGCTTCTTTTGCTGCTCGCTGCCCGGATTTGCTGCTCCCTGCCCGGATCTGCTGCTCCCTGCCCGGACCTGCCGCTCGCTTTCCGGACCTGCTGCTCGCTTTCCAGCCCCGCTGCCCGGACCTGCTGCCGCCCCTGCTGCTTGCTGTCCGGCTCCGCCATCTGCCCCGCTGCTCGGCACTGCTGCACGCTGCCTGGTTCCGCCACCGGCCGCGATGCTTGCGCTGCTGCACCTAGCTCGTGGCTCGGCTTCGCTGCGCCAGCTCCCTGCCCATTTCAGCGCGTACACTAAGTCGTAGGTTAAATTAGCGTAAGGTAGATTAAGTTCGTAAGATTGTAAATATAATTCTAATCGTAAGTTGGAGCCGATGCTTCGTTTTTTTAGCCTTCCGTGCCCCACGCGTTTGCGGTTGTAGCGCCCCGACGCCTGATTTATCACCGCCCGGGCCCGACCTGGTAACAGTAGGTATTAGAGTTTCTTAATGCTTTCAAAATATTGGAAGTAATTTGTAATGTATTTAGGGTTTACCCAAGCAAATAAATCATAGATTTGAGCTTGAATGACGGTGGTCAATGACATCAGTATATGGATAGAGTTTTATATCGATCATTTATTTTTATGGTTCTTTCTTTGTAGGAAGAAAACCGTGTTTTTGCTTAAAGATAGCCAATTCTAGAAGAATTTTAATAATGAGGCTGCAAAATACTCCTTAAATATGTGAACAAGAAAAAATGTTGTTCATTACAACTTGAAGGTGCTATTTATAATGATTGAGTTCAAAAATCGAAAACATTATTGATCTAAAGCTGGTCCAAAAATAGTTCTATAAGTTACCCTAAATTATTAAATGCTGTAAAAATGGGCCATCTCTCCCTGTTAACTACTGAAAAATTCGCCTTCTCTCTTCAACACCCAAAGTTGAGTTGGTTCTAACAGCATTAAAGTATAACGTAGATTTCAGACTCTTGCAGACAAATGCAGCAACTAAAGTCTCAAAACTACCAGAATAGCAAAGAAAATCTAAAAAGATTTTAAATGGAAAAGGCGCAGGGTATTCAATTTCTTAGCATTAACCGAATTTTTTAGTCATGCGTATAGAGGATATTAATAAAAGTAAACCTATAAATGGGCGTCATCTTTTTTTACACTCGGTTGGTTTAGGGAGAAAAGAATGCGCTGTATGATATCACATCGGATAGTGCCCGATTCTTACGGGTTAAAACCTCTGCGTCGTACTGTAACGTGTCTGCTCTTAAAGTGGCGAATAAAACGCTCAAGTTTATTAAAACTACTTATTTAATTTACCTACACAAATTAAATAATATTAACTTCACTTGACTTTTTCTTGCTGCTCCGCGGTGTCCTATTTATATATCTAGCGTCTGTTTTGGAGTCTCTTCGTAGAGCTCAAACCATCTGGTAAATTCTGAAAATTTCCACTTTGTTTCGCGGGGGTCTCAACGGCAGCTGCTCGCACATCGAAGTAGTTCTCTTTAGCTTCTTTCGTGGTAAATCTTACTGACTACACCTGAACACAGCGTGCTTTCCGAAATTTTCAAAAACTAGCATGCATTATTCTCTTTTATAACTATGCCACCGAGATAACTACCAAAATACCTTAGTCTCACAATACATCGATCAGTTCCCTTGCTGAAAAGATGTTCGTTTGATACTTGTCCATCGTTTTCTTCTTGTATCGTCTTCAATTTCTTTTAATTCTGTCCTTCCTGTGCTCTTCGGGTGAAAGATATATAAGGCGCTGCGCTTGGTTTTAAAGTGGTGCACTGCACACAAACGGTGGTATTTTTGTTTCTATTAGTTCTTTTAAAGAATTTTTCTTAGATTAATGCTATTAGTACGCGATGGAGTGGATAACTGGTCTCAAGAAGTGTTCAGAGAGCGGATCGTTCTGTTCTGCTTTGGTCGCCATATAATCATATTTCTGTTCTTACCAAGCGTTATATTGAGATACCTATGTATTTTAAGGGGGCAATCTTCTTTCCTTGTATTTAACAATAATTCCCATTCTTTTCTCTTACCTCTCCTTTGGGTTATTCGAGTTGTTGTGATTGTAATTTGCTTCAAAGTTTTTTCTGTTACTAAAACTGGCGTGTTGTCGACAAAATCAGAGATTTTAAAGTTTTACAGTAAGGGTCCTAGCTCAAATCCCTATGGAACTGCATAAGTTATATTTAACCTCTACCCTTCTAGCATAATGGGGTTTTGTCGTTAAGATAACTTTCTTAGGTACGAGTTGAGGTTTTGGCCAGCAAATGCTATTAAGCTGTCTAAATAAGCGCCATCTAGTGTTAGAATATTAATGACACAACGTTTAACTAAATTTTAAAAATCTGTCTTAATTAAATTTTTTTGGTTTATTTGCTATATTAAGAAAACAATGCTACTTAGCAACAAAACTCTTACCTGGCAATATTTTTATGTATAACTATTATTATTCGTTAAACTTAAAGCAGAGCATAATTTTGACGAGATGACATTTATAATTCTAAGCAGTTCAATGGCTTTTAGCCCACCATTTGAAACAGCGCACTTTACAGGTTATTTTGACAGACAATAATCTGGTAAACGCCTAGAGTGTGCGCCGCAAAAATGCCCGCGCGTGCACTCTAGTCGTCTGTTTGATTGTCGTCTGTCAAAATACGTTGCTAAAACGTATAGCACCAAATGGCTATGAAAGGAGTTGCAAGAGTCTTAAGCTAATTAGGAAGCACTGATCAAATTTATATCAGAATCATCGCTTCAAAATAACTCGGGAGGATACAAAATTATTCTACAAGTTGCGCTTCAAAGAGTTGTAACAAGAAATGCAGTAAGCTTAAGCAGAAGTGGATAAAAAGCAAATACATGAACACCAAGATAGTTAAACACTTCTCGCAGATAAACAAAATGGGGAAAGGGGTAAAAAATCTTAATCAAAAATTTTCTACGCAAACAAACGTTGATAATTTCCAGTTGGTTGACTCTAAGCAGACTTTTGTTTTTTTGACAAACTCTAGGTTATTACAATTTTAATATCTCTAGGGTCATACAAATTGAACTTAATTAACGTTTAATCACTCAAGATTACCGTGATGTTTAAGGTTTTAGGACTAGAGCAGAGTTAAAGTTTCCAAAATATTTGTAATGATTACAAAAAATTGTGATATTTAGAATAATGAAGTCCAGAATGATCTAAACGGTTAGTCTAATAAACACAACCAGACTGTTAGACAACAATTGAAATGTTTAGGATATTAAGAATAAGACGTTTGACGGCCAAGAAGATTAGAAGAGCAAATTAATACGATTAAGCAATCCAGATGTTTGTGGTCACCTAAGACGATTGGGATCTTTAGGATATTAAAAACAAAGAGATGTTAAAGTTGCTCATCCATAATGATCGAAACGTCTAAGGTGACCAAATGTAAGGCGAAGGCACTCAGAATGTTTAGATTATCAAGAATAAGACGTTTGACGAACAAAGCGATTGGGAGATCAAGGTCGCTCAAGACAATTAAGACGATTGAGCAATCTAGACGTAGTCACTTACAGCTAGTGGGATGTTTGAATGTTAAGTTTACTTAAGACGATAGAAAGTTTAAGGATAAACAGAATAATTAAAAGACCAGGACGTTAAAGTTACTCGAGGCTATGAAGAAAAAAATCTATTTTTAACAAGTTTCTAATGTGCCATTATCGAATGAAGCTTTGGTTCTGCTAAGAGGGATAGAGACATTTTATCTAGACACTCAAAAAAGGCACAGAAATGGTGGGTGGGTGTAAACAAAAAGTTGTTATCTACCAATCAGTTTTTTATTTGGAAATAGTCATGTCATTTCAGTGGGCAAGCAAGCATCGAAAAGAGTAATTTTGAAATTGAACGATTGCCATTCAATCAGTCGCACGATTGGCTGCTTGGTTGTGAGCGACTAGTTATCTTATATTGGTTTAAGAAGATTATAATATTATGGTGAAGACTATTAGGGCGACTATATCAATAAGAGGTTAAAGATGCTAAAGTCACTCACAATGATATAGACGTTTAGAATGATCAGGTCAATTAAACGATCACAGCGTTGAGGTTACCAAGGCAATTAAGGTCATTCAAGATGGATAGCTCAGTATCATTAGGACTTTTAACATGGTTAGGATAATTTAATAATCATGGTGTTATATCCGTTTAGGACTACCAGATTATTGGGGTTTTTAAGGACTAAGGACTAAGATGATAGAGGCGTTTAAAACGATTGAGACACCGAAACGATTATAAAGTTGAGCTTATTTAAAACAACCAACACTATCACGAATATTAAGACAAGAAGAACGTTGAGGCCGCTTAGAGCAATCAAGATGATTCAAACGTTGAGGTTTTTCGATATGATGAAAGCGTTTAGGATGGCTACAATGCCAAATAAATAATCATAGCACTTGAGTCACTTAGGACCAAAACAAAGAAATCATCAGAATGTTGAGCTCGCTAAAGATCGCTCAAGGGTGTTCACAAGTATAAAGACAGAGAAGGAGATAACATCAGTAACTCTAAACGGATTTCTATCAGTGACTAGTACTGCAGTGTTCTACTTTTACGTTGCCTTAAATTTATTGCAATTTTAGCACAAACATTTGGAGAGGAAGAAAGGGTTTTAAGGAAAAAGGTGGATCTACCAAAAAAAGCAAAAAATCATTTTATCTTCTAAACAGATGAGGTAATTGATATGTTTGTTTATAGGTGGCTTTGTCTATTGACAACGGCGATAGACAATGCAAAAAAAGTTGTCAGCAACTAGAGACAAATGGCGGCTGCGATTGTAGACATATATCGGTAAAAAATTGAACACACGCGACGTGTTGCACGGCTCTTTGGAATCGAAAATAGAATTTTTCAAAGGCAGCAGAATGCAAGCACACGGCGTCACGTTCGGCTTTTCAAAGTCAAAAAGGAAACTTTTCAAAATATGAAATCATAAGCCCTTAAGCGCAAGGCACGGAATATCGACACGGGCATCCAATTTGAATGTACGGTCTTATTTTCCATATTCAGATGGCTAAAATCATTTTCCCTCCTTTGCTGGTTAAGAGCATGCTCTCACAAATAATCAAATATCCACTAAGAGTCTAAGGCTAAAGAGAAGATACTAAATAGTCAACTTCGGTCAGGTTCTTCTTTTTCTATTCTACCACTTCTTATGCATATCAGTGCTATTGTTTCCGTTTCCCATAAGTGTGGGATTGGATGGCTCTATCGACAGTTTTGCGGGTAAGTGTGCACAAACCTATGTCGAGATCGCTTACTTAAACTTCTACTCTACATCATAATGTCAGGTTGAGAGGCTTAGAGGGAGTTTTATGAGTCTGCGTCTCTTATGCGAGCTTTCACACCATCCATTACTCACACAATGTAGGGTAGAGTAACTCCATGAGTAGTTTTAGTAGAAGAACCTTATGGGGTCTAACTCTTTCCCTAGGCAAAAAACCTAATCTGATGGTAATACTAAACGCTAATCCACTAATACTCATGTCAATTTCCTTCACCTCATTTGGCGGCATTGCGTAACTCCAGCGATAGTTTTGGGGGTAAACGATGGAACATCAGTATAATGTCCGTTTTAACTATTCCCATGCTTGCTAGATTATTTATAGGCTTTTTTTTTCTTTTAGTGTAGGTTATAAAGGTTTAAATTTCCGGACTTTCCAGCGTGCCCTCACCATGTTCCCTTTGATGATGGTCCTTTTTGGCTTTCTTCGTCATGTATTCTATTTGGTACATGTGAACACCATGTGATCTCCAAATTTTCATTATTTTTTTAAAATTATCCGATGGAGATAGTTATCGAAACATCCGTGGAATTCGGGGAATTGAATAAGGTAAAGTTCGCTTGACACGTGTCCATCCATTTCCTTTTTATGTAATGATGTAAGAATTTGTCTACTAGGGGAACGGAGTTTTTTGAATCTAACGATATTCTCTGTCCTTTTCCCCTTATCTATCTTTGAATTATTTAAGTCTCTGTGATTGTAATTAGCTCTAAAGTTTTTCTTTTCACTAAGATGATCGTACCTTTAATAAAATCAGAGAATTGAAGGTTTTACAGTAAAGGTTTTAGAACAGATTCAAGAACTGATTCAAGAACTCCATAGGTTGTATTTAATTTCTACCCGCTGATACACATAACTCCCTTAGGTATAGTGACGTTTTTTTTTTAGAGTCGTTGCATGGAGATTGGCCAATAAATGCGTTTTATAAGAGATGCTATCGTAGAGTCCCGGATATAAACTCACTCTGAAAATGACTTTTGAAAGAAGGATGGGGGAATCAAAACGCTATATTTATGTATAATAGTTAGGCAACCCATTATTCCTTGGACTTAAAGCATGAATGACGTTTAAGATTATAAGTACTCCCATTATTTTAATGATTTATTTTTAGCTTTTAGAAAATTGTGGTAAATACCATAGTAATGCAATATATTGAAAATATAATGCAGACAATTTAATTGTATGCTTATTAATTTATATAGTTGGCGCCTGTTAAAATACTGTAACAAACTACTGAACACTTTTCGTAGAAATGTTGTCTTCTACGGTCACCGTTTTTGCTACACCCCAACAAGCTCGGGGCCGACATAATGGTGGTTTCAGTCTGGTGGTTCCAGGTGTTTTGCGACCCATCTGGCAGATCACAAATAGGCATAAATATCGCGCAGCGGTCAAGGTACGGGGATTAAAGTGGCAAAAGCGGAGCAAAGGGAATTCAAGTGTTGGAAGCTATGCGTGTCGACTTAAATAGAATTACAGATAAATGTAGTGTGATTTTACGTCATATATTGTACGTGTTGCTTACATAAATAGTGTTAAATGATTCTGATCGCCTGTGAATAAAATAAATTAGGAGTTTTAGTAAATTTGCACGGCTTGTTCACCACTGTATAATAAGTTCCAAGATGCGCAACACCAAGGGACCCTAAAAGGAGCTAGAAGACTGTAAATATGTTGCACAAATTTACACCACAATTAACGCTTGTGAGCATACAAAAATATCCATCAACATGTAATTTTAAAGGTTCTAATAAAAGGTGCAGGGGTTGCAGTCTAGTTACGGGGGATGTAATGTGTTTAATAGGTTTATATACCTAAACTTCGTTGTAAACATCAAAAAATGTTCAGAAAAAATCAAAAAATACGATAGAAAGCTTACTAAAATCTGCAAAATGTCAGATGTAATCTAATTAGAGATTTGGTGTGTTTAAGGAACCTAAGAATCGCATAAGTAGAACACTACATCGTTTAATTTGCATTTAAAAAATTACAAAGGTAATCAAGTTTCTTTAAACATATGGAACAGGAATGAGAAAGCCTCTAGGATGATGGTGAAAGAAAAAATTGACGACGTTAATGCAGAAAACGATTAATGAGTAAATGACTAGTTTTTAATGTAATCTAGAAACTGCACGGCTCAGATTTATGAGCATGGCTTTAAGAAAAGATTAAATTTACAGGAGATTATAAGGCTCTGAATTGAAGGCGGGAATGAGAAATATTGGCTTTACTAGCCGCAGTACGCAAATGGTAAAAAAATCATTCAAACAAATTTAATACCAACAATGAAGACTAAAAGAGACAGGATCGGCAGAACACAGTCATCTGAAGGAAATCAGACAATGTATAAAAAAATCTCGTTTGTCTAAAGTTCTTCCCCCTCTCTTCTCGTTTAAGTGATGCCACTAAGAGTCTAACACCAAAGATGAAAGAATGAATAACTAACCTAGGTCAGGTTCTCCCCTATCTTTTCCTACCATATTTGACTAGTTACTAGCGAGGTCTATTACGCGACGTTCTAACCCATATCAGTACTGTTTCCGTTTCCCATAAGTGTGAGATTGGATAGTTCCATGAGCATTTTAAAAATAAGTGTCATGAACTATAGCGTAGACTCACTCGTGATGGTAAGGTTTCCGTTGCCACATTGGACGAGCAGCCGCCGAGGTTTCTTACTTAAGTTTCTGCTCCACATCATTTGATATGGGATTGAGCGGCTTAGAGCTGCTTACAATCGTGTGTCGTAGGTTAAAACTCAGTTTAACTAGAGCCTAAAAAATTTCCTTCATTACGATTTGCTTACGCGAGTCGCCACCCCATATTGTTACTACTAACGGCACTCATTACCCACACAACGTGAGATAGGGCAACTCATTGAGTAGTTCTATTGGATGAACATTATAGGACCTAACTCTTTCCCCATGCGAAAGATCTAATCTGATGATATGGTTGCCTTTGATATTGCATATAGAACTTCTATAACCATTACTAATAGTATTTGTTGTTCACGGGTGTGGGATTAAGTAGGTCTACCAACAGTTTTAAAGGTAAATAGTGAGGGATCTCTTTTTTACTTACAGAATTTTAGAGAACTCACTTAAGTATAACGACCAGATAAACTTCAAAAATATTTTAAATCACATCGAACATTGTAACACTAACTAAACATCTATAACACCAATACTAACATAACATCTAAAAGGAGAAATGGGTTTCTAAATATTTGTGATAAGAAGATACTACACAATATAGATATTTTTTGTAAATATGATAAGACATAGAAAACACCAAAGATAGAGGTACAGATCTACTAAGAAACAATTTATGAAGCTAAATTGCAGCTGAATACAAAACAAGTTTGTTGTATTCCGATAAAATTGAAATAGACTATGTGAAGAAATGTCTATAATACACATAAAGAGAGAATATAATAAAGGATGGTAATATGACAAAAAAGCATTTAAATGTTATAGACATTTTGAGAATATAGAAGAAGAAAGATGTTGGGAACTAATCGTTGAATTAGTTAATGAGGGATAAGAGAATAAAAACATTTTTAATAAAAAAGGACAAAACGGGGAACTGCGAAATCAAAAATATACTATAAATACTAACATCTGAGAACAGCAAACTTTTAATAAAAAAATCTAGATACGGTTAAAGAGATAAAAAGAAAATGAGGAGGTGGGGAAATGAGGAACGGAAAGATGGAGGGATGAAAGAAGAAGAAATGGGAGAATAAAAGATGGATAGATAGGAAAATATATACATAGAAAGATAGAATAATATAGCTATAGAGGGATAGAGAGGTAGAAGGATGTAGTGATAGTGAAATAGAAGGATGGAAAAACGGAGGGGTGGTTGGAGGAGGGGCGGGGCGTCGGGGAGATGGAGGACGGAGAGACCGAGAAAGAAAGAAACGGAGAGACAAAGAGACGAAGAAACTGGGAGACGGGGAGATGGAAAGCTAATATGACGAGATGAAGAGATGAGAAAATGGGGAGATGCATTATACGATTTTTACCTCTTTTTTAAACATTTTTCTAGTTAATGAAAATACAATTTTAGAAATCTACGAATACAAGGATGGATAGATAGGACAATAGATAGAGACATAGAAGGATAGTGATAGAGCTATAGAAAGATAGACAGATAGAAGCATTGAGGGGTAGGAAAATGGAGGAATTGAAGGCTAGATGGATGGGTAGAGGAGGGACGGGAGACAGAGAAACGGAGAGACGGAGAAACGGAGAGACGGAGAAACGGAAACACGAAGACACGGAAACACGAAGACACGGAAACACGGAGACACTGAGAGATGGAGAGACGGAGAGACGAGGAAATGGAAAGATAGAAAGATGAAGAAATGGAGAAATGTATTTCAAGATTTTTCTAGTTAGTGAAAATAAAATTTCAGAAATGGGAGAAGGAAAGAATGGATAGATAAGAGGATAGAGGGATAGTTACATAGAAAGATAGTGATACAGCTATAGATAAATAGAAAGATAGAAGAATTGAAGGATAGGGAAATAGAGAAATGGAAGAATAGAGGGATGAATAGAGGAGAGGCGGAGAAACGAAAAGAGAAAGAGAGAGAAAGAGACGGAAAGACGAGGAGACGGAGAGATGAAGACATGTATTACACGATTTTTATCTGTTTGTTAAAAATTTTTCTAGTTAGTGACAATCAAACTTCAGTGTTCTTTAATAACGGAATATAAAAAAATAATGACGAGTCGATCAAATAAAAAAATGCCACGTTACTTCTAAACGATCTTCGTAATTACAACAAGAAACAGATGTAACGTTTTGCATCATCCAGCCGAACGATCGTAAACAGCTTCCGGCTTGTCACAATCAATCAATTGCTTTGACACGAGAAACAACAGCTGCGAACTTCGGCCGATTTTGTAGTATTGCTGCAATCGGCCATTCATTACGCCGTTGCGGAAGCGAGCGTAGTGACGAAACAGTTGCCAAACTGTTGTCTTGAACTATTAATAGGCTCTTTGTTCGAGCCGATAAGCCGCCGATGACGCGAGCGGTCGTACGATCATCGAAGACAGCCTTTGATCGGGCAACCCGCGCTGCTTGATGAATGGCACGCTGTTGAAAGCAGCCTTGTTTGGAAATTGATTACAAAAAAAAAGTATTTCTAATAAAACTAATTGTGAGTCATGTATTGATTAAAATTTTAAACGAACTTAAAAAGTTCGTTACTGAATTCTATGTCTGTCTGTCGGTCGGTCACAAAATTTGAGATTTTTTAAAATTTGAAAATGTGATTCTTATAGGAAATTTTACGCTGAATTCGAAAATGAAGTCGAAAAAATTCTATGTCGAATAATTTTCGAGATATTCGATTTCGAATTTTCCCGAAATTCGAAATCGAAATCGAAAGGTCTTTTTAAGTTCGTTCTGGGATTGCTTACAGAGCAATCTCTTCGCCGGCCCCATGTTTTAGAACTAAGTTTTTATGTAAGAAGCTTTTGGGAGTATCGAAGAATTTAACAGCAACTTCTTGTTGTATCACATTAAGGGCATCGTATGGAAAACGTGTACCCACTTGTCTTAACCACTTCATTTATTTTCACTTTCTTACTTTTACTGTAGACTTTTTTAATTATTTCTATACTACACTCTTTTACAATGATATTACTAAGAGTTTAGCTGTATTTGATTATAAAGATTCAATGTATCAATTAGTGTTTGATTGTTTTAGTCTTGCCTATTCTGTCTCAATTTTCACATAAAGACCAAACTACCAAAAATTTATTGGAAGCATCAAGAATACTGTGTTTTATGATAAAGAGGAGTTAAAAAAACTGATAGTTCTAATACACGTCTTCATAATACCTCATTTAAAGAGAAAAATGAATAATAACTGAGATGCATGTTGGATGACCAAATCAAAAAGAGATATTGGAGGGTAATAGTCTTCAAAGCCCTTTCGAACATTCATTAGCCTGGACTAGCATAAAGAAAATAGATAAGAAAAAGTGAATATCTTTTACTGATCCAGCAGTCCAACCACAAATTGGTCATGGCTACCTTTATCTTATTTATGATTATAAACCGAACACCTTTCAAGTACAAGATCAATTTTGTTGTTCCAGTAGAGTTTGCAGTTCTTTTTGAACTTCATTCTTCTGAAGATACAAATAAAACCTGGGTTATTGAATCAGCGTTCTTTTAGTGTTTTAGTTTTTTTAGTTAAGATCATTAAAGACATATTTTACCTTCTTCCGTACTTCACGGTGCTGGAAAATTGAGCCATTTTTTATATTTTCTCCTGTTTTTTGCTAGGGTTTTCTTCTTCTCTAGCGCTTTCCTTTATGTTATCTTCTCATTCTGCAAGGAGTCGTTCCCCTTCGTCTTTCACTTCTCATATATTTTTGGTATCTCTCCTCCCCATGTGAACCACATCGCCATGCTATTGTAGTTGCTTCTTTTCTAGTTCTTTTACTATAGGGTCTTGTTCCAGTTCTTCTTTAATGCTTACACGGTTTCTCCTTGTCTTTCCAATTATGTGTCTCAAGCATCGGATCTCTGCATTTTTGTTTTCTTGCCTAATTCTTTCTTTCCCATTAAGGTGCTATTAATTTGGTAATACATTCGGTTAGCTTTATTTTTTCCTGTTTTCTTATTTATTTTTCTATGTTTACTTATTACTGTTCCCAGGTATTTGTAGGTCTCTGCTTATTGTAACTCCTTCCCGTTCATTTGTTATACGCATTAATTCGCTTTTTGCTATGTTTATTTCCATCTCTTTCCAACTGTTTGTTTGTAGCTGTTGTGAGTTATTTTCTGTTGTTAATATGTCGTCTCCATATAGTAGGTCTTGAGTTCTTATTGGGCTTAGGTTTAGATATCCTAGTATTTTATTTCCTAGTTTTATTTTTGCACTTTATGAAGATGTAATCCTTGTTTTATCTCCCTTTTTAATTTGAAGACCCCCGAAAATGCCCGTTTAGACGCACTTTTGCTTTTATGTTCTTTTGTAGATTTTTTATCTTCTCATTTTGGGTTGGACCTATAGTTCTCCGAGTGCATCCCATATATATTTCCGGGGTACAAGATCGAACGCAGCTTTTAGATCTAAGAGCCAGATAGAGTTTCTTGACTTTGCTTATGGTTTTTTCTATTATGGCATTTATTGTAAAGATGTTTTCTTGTGTTCGACTTCCTGAGCTGTTTATTCGTCGCGTATTCAGTTGTTAGTCCTTTTTCTAAAATGCTTGTGTATATTTTTAGAGGGCAGACATATGGGTTTGTAACTGTTGCATAGTGTGGAGTCTCCCTTTTTATATATGGGGACTAATATATTATTTTTCCAGTCTTACGGTATTTTTTCTTGCACTCATGCCAGTTGAAAGATGTTTTTTTAAACATTTACTCACTGTAGTTCCGGATTTAGGTTGTCTTCTTCGGATAATTTCCCGCTCCTTAAGTTTCTCAAGACCTTTCTTTCTCCGTTATTTATTTCTTCTTGTTCCCTTATTCTTCTTCTGGGAGGATTTCTTCTTCTTTCTTTTTTCGAATTTTTCTGGGTCATGTTTCTTCTAGAATTTTCGCATTTTCGGTGTTTTAGTTTGCAATTATCCTGGCTCATTCTCTCCATATTTCTAGTTTTTTGTCCTAGACTTTCCTTTAATCTCTTGACTACATCCCAAAATTCTTTTTGCTTTTCAATGGTTCTCAATTTTTCTTCCCAAGTTTTCTTCTTTGCTGCTTTTACCACTTCTTTCATTAATTGCGTTTAATTATATACGTTCTTTTGTTTTTCTGTTTTATTTCCTAGGTATCTGTACCAAGCTTTTTTTCTTTGATTTTGTTTTTTATCTCCTTGTTTCACCATTTTGTCCTTTTTGGTTTTTTTGGTTTTTTTGGTTTTGTGTTACTACTTTTGTGCCCCTATATTTCTCTTGCTGATTGTAGTATTGTTTCTTTGAAGCATTTCCATTTCTTGTGCAGGGTCTATTTAATTTTCGTTTTGTGTTTTTACCTCTTCCTTTGTGGTTCATTTATTTCTAAGTGTTTTTCCGTATCTATTTCGTACTTCTAGGTTTTCTAGGGCTGCTAGGTTTATTCTAATATGGTTCTTTGGTTGGTTTAAAGTTAGTTTTTGCTATTAGTAGTTTATGATTCGTATTTAGTTCTGCACCTCTTATAATCTTAGTCGTTAACTGCGTCCATCATGGTCTTATGTCTTACTTCCTTTGCTTCGTATGTACTTTTATGTATGTCTTTATATGAGAACCAAGTATTTTCTATTAGCATTTGATTTAAAATACAAAAGTCTGTCATCCTCTCTCCATTCTCGTTTATTTCTCTCTGTATTCTATGAACTCCCATTATTTTGTGCCTCGCTTCTCTTTTATTTCTTATAGTTTTATTTTGCATTCTTTCAGCGATTTGTTGTAGATTCTCCTAGAATATTTCGTTATCTCACAAAGTTGCATTTTCTGTTGGCGCATAGATTTGGATAATTCCTACCTTCTCGTGGAGCTCCAAATTTAATGCAAGAACCCTAGAATTTATGGGTTCACATTCTGTTACTTTTGTTTCTAGTTCTTTGCTTAGAATCATTTCTAGGCCCTCTGTTGTCCTACTTTCTATCGGGGTTCTGAGTATCTTAGGGTACATCCTATTTTCATCCTTTTTATTTCGTTTTATTTCTTTTTTGTTTTTGCTACACCCAATATTTGTATTTTATGTTTCTTCACTTTTTCCGCCACCTCTGGCTTCTTGTTCGTGAAGTAGGTTATGTTCCATGTCCCTAGCCTTATCCGTGTTCTTGCCAGTCGTCTTCGGTTTGACCGCCCAGTTCCAAGGCTTAATAAACTTCTTTGAATAAAAAATACTTTGAGTGAGTTAAAGGTCCTGTTACCCTGGCGGGGGTCCTTGTAGGGTGCTATCAGCCGGACCAGCTAACCCCGTTTTTATTTTTAGTGTTACTTCTTTATCACTGCCTAATTTATCCTGGCTTGTGACAGGTGGAGCTTGAGTCCAATTATTGGAGTTAGTATGGCTGGGTTTTAAAGACATACAAGGGAAAATAAAAACTGATGCTAGGAGTAGAGAAGCTACTGTATAAAGGAAGACGAGAGAATAAGCAGCAGGATTATGGAGTTTTATTGGCTTGGTCGATCAAGTTATCTAGAGAAAACTTCTTCATGAGTATCTTAAATTGATCGAGACAGTCTTAAAGAACTAGAAAAGAGGAATATTAGTGAAAGGTTATTTTAAACAGTGATTAAGTTTAGCTTAATCACTGACTAAACATGTGGTCATAGCAAAAAACTTATCAACGCTGAAACTACTAAAAAGGTAAACAAAAATGTATACAAACTTAAAGAATTATAAAGAAGATCATTTAGTAAAATTTTTTGACACAGAGCAGAGAAGAAATGTTTCAAGATGGTGGCGAAAGAAAGTGTTGACAGTTATCAGACAAGTGACAAGAATAATGTTCAGGAGCCGCACATGATTTATTACAACAAAATCTAAGACTATTTTCTATTGTTTTCTATAATATTATGGAACAAACTTCTAAAAAAATGTTGGCCGTTATACGTTTTAATAAGAGTCCGCATTTAAATGCATTTTGGTCAACGTTGGTAACAATAGCAGCTATTCCCTTCAGCACTAGGGTGCATATGATAATCCAAATCAATTTTAAAGGTAAAGAAGTTTTGTTTGATTTATGAAAAGAAGTTTGCCAGGCCAGGCATCTTCTCGAGAGAGACAACATAAAAGCTTTCAGCTCATACTCTTTTTCAGTTTTCTTGAGTCAACTAATCTCAATCAGAGCGTTGTGAACTTATGTTGGACAGTTTTGGAACTCAGAGTAATATATGTGGTTCACCAAAACTCGATAACAACATAGAAAGACTGAAGGCAAGTGTCAAGATACATAACTTGCAGGTGACTGAATGAACAAAGCTGCAATCGCCGTTAAACAGCTAAGGGTAGGTCAACTGAAGGAATTTTAAGGAAAAGTCTGAAATGTGTAAAGATACATAACATATGTGTCCAGCAATCATTCAATTTATGTTCCTTTTTGCTTATAACATTATCCAGGATTATTGGTAACCATCTCCGATAACCGCAAATTGAAATGGAACAGCATAATAGCAAGTCCCGACTTGAAGACTTGTTAAGCAGCTGCTAAACGGCAAAATCCCAGATAAGAAAACCCAAGAGCTATTAATATAAGACATAAAATATTAAAGAATCATTTCTTTAGTAATTCTTCTAAACAGATAATTGAAAATTCACTATTTCCGCAATGAAAACCGATAGAGCGGCTGACATTAGCAACTATTATGTAAGGATGATATGATCGATGGTCATGTGATTTATAATTGATGGAGTATCTTGAAAAAAGGAGGAGAAGATAGTATTCTATCAAGATCACGATTTTAGAAACAGAAGAATGAAGATATTGATGATAAAGTTCCAAAACTGTCTTGGCCTTGAACACCGATACTACCAACTAATCAAATGTTCTAATTTTAGAAGTTGATCTGATATGGCGATATTTATGTCGTATCCGTTTAAGGTTGCATTATGGGTTGATGACCATGTAATGAATGGTGAAGATAAGTTTTCTGTTTTGTCCGCTCTATGGTCTAGCGCAACTTTCAAGTATTTGGGGGTTAAGTGATGTTGAAGACACTCCTGTGGTCATATGATATTTAGCTCTCGGTAGACTTCTTTGTTGTTAAGGTGGAAGGAACACCCTTGAGATCTTCTATGTTTAAGATAATAGATGAAGAAAATATCAATAGTCATGTCCAATTTTTTCTACTTCGGTAAACATGAGCCTTATGTAGCCACCACTGTGTCGTCAGCACAGATAAACTTTAGAGTACTATTTGGAATTAGTTGGTCATTCGTGTAGATGTTGTGCAGAATTAATGTAGTCTTAGAGGCTACTATTTTTGCAGACTTGATATCTACTACGGTTTTTTGAGGAAAACATAAAATCTTTTGTTTATGGTTTCCAGTTTTATAGGCAGTTGTTATGTCGATGAAGACCATTCATGTAGTTTTCCCTCGCTTTAAGCCGTTTGCAAAGTTTTATGTGAAATTCACCAAATCAAAATTTTGGTTGTTTCCAATTTGGTTCTGTTCCAGGATGTTGACGGTTTGTTAGAGAAAGAACATTCTGAGAAAATTATTTGAATCCTTCATCAACTTTTAAGCTCTTTAAGCTCTGCTATTGGTTTGCATGTTTCATTTTGGGGTTAACAACAATGACTAGAATTAGGTCTTCATCAGTTTGTATAGTGTTGCAACCAAACGAGTCCTTTTTGATAGCGGTCGAAAAATAACTTGGTGCTATCGAAATGTCTTGCGATGTACTGGTTTCTGCATATCCTTGATTTTGGCTTGTAGATTGTAAAGGAATCTTGAGTATCTTCTCATCGGCTTTCTGATAATTTTTTTCCAATTGATTTACTTGAAGATAATTTATCTATGCTGAGTGCAGGAAATTATAATTTTCAGCAGCGTTTAGTACTCTGGACGATGCTTTATCACTGGGCCCTGTCAAACAAAGACTACAGATTAGAGTTGCGGATTATCTATATATGGTTTAGTCTTTCTCCGTCGTTCTATTTGGATATCTTCAAGTAGTATTCTGGCAGTCGAAATTGTTTATGTCTTTTTCAACGAATCTTGGTGGGGATTGAGTAATGACTTGGAGTCCTTGATAAATTTTGTAATAAAAGTTTTGTACATTTCATGTTGGGGTAATCTTGGCTAACCTCGTATCTAGTTCTTTCAGTTGACCTACTTTAAGATTATGAGTATGGAGGGGTGGTTCTTCTAGCAGCTTTTAGTACTGCGCTGTTGTCCTAAAAAATTATGACTTCTTTCTTATCGACAATTAGTAAACGAGAGTGATCAGCTTGAGTTGTATGCAGGTTATATGTTCTTAGTCTGTGCTGTCAGCCTGTTTCCGTTATTATTAAACTCTGGATAGCCTACCTAGTACTCTAGCAGTTTTAATGGTAATGCTCTAACGCCCCGCCTGGGTGCACAGCTTGAAAACTGAGAGGTTAAGGCTCTCATATGTTAGCTTTTTATGCCCGGTCGTCGCGCACCGTCTATGATGCGGGGCGATGTGGCAAGCACCGCGCCTACGACGACCGCCATTATTACCCCTTGTTAGAGTGAACGCAGGTACTCAATTATTTTTAGTGACTGAGTAGGCCACCCGCCAGGCATCAGAGAGCACCGGGATTGGAACTCGGGCCCGTCCGCACTGTAACCCACCCCTCAACTACGAGATCATGGTGGCTTAATAGTTGAAATTGTTTATCATGTAGTTCTTATTATCATGTTTAAAGATGGATGACTTAGAAAAATTAAAGAAAGGCATCAGCTAGAAGCTTGGTCGAGTTGATATTTATAACTAGTCTGGTAAAGATGACGCCGGGCTAACTTTATGTCATTCATTTTAAGGCTATGTCTGGTACAGTCCTTGTGGGTTTCTTGGAAGAAAATGCCGTTACGTGATGTTATTTACACAAGCCAGAGAGTAACATTTCTTTGACTTCAAAAATTTCTTTGAAAGACTTTATGAAAGGCTTTGGAAATAAGTGTTTTGATTATATTAGATTATCAAGACTTGGGGGGGGGGGGGGGTGAAGGAATTAGTCGCTATTGCTAGCAACGTTGCCTAAGATAGGAATGGACTATGGCTGGTAATCTTCTGAGAGGCTTTTCCTTGCACCCAATAGTTTTTTAATTTTGTAAAAGACAATATAAAATCGTTTTAGACCTTACCATTAAGGTATATATAGTAGCTGTTACCTTGTGCGGCCTGTGTACAATTTTTTCAATGGATCGATTTTAATTCTCTAATAAAAGAATACAGGAAATAATATAATATAATTTACCAATAACCAAAATAAAAAAGTTGTGCAATCTTAGTTGAAGTGGGGATAGTAAAGAAGGATTAAAATATAATAAATATTGAAATGCAAATAAAAAGTGAGGTTAGATTTATGAAAATGAAGAAAATGAGAAGAAAATCTACTAAAGGTTTTATGATCTCAATAAAACAGACTAATATAGGATACCTAGGACAATTATAAAAAACAACCCAATAATGAGCATCAGATGAAACATAAGAGAAAAAGAATAAAATATTGGAAATATGAAACTAGTAATATTGTGGTATAATGAGTTCTAATACACATTCAAGGTGAGGATCGAACGTCCAAATTAAAAAGTACCCAAACGTGTACTTTTTCAACACACTGCATTAGAATAAATAATTTCAATATTTACGCAAAAATAAAAACGCCGCGAATGCTTGTAGTGCCCTAGATTGGAATTAAAATTAAAATCTAGCAGTCGTAGTGTCTTGCAGACACGCTGATACCAAAATAAAAAACATAAATATTTTAGTCCCATTTTTTATAATGATAAAATGCGTTGTGTAATTTATGTTGATATGGTTTGTTATATGCGTTCTTGCTATAAATAAAACACGGCGTAGCTTTACACACAAAACAGTGCCATTGAACTCCGTTTCATTGTATATAGATTTCTTTAAAGAGGGGAAATATATAGCAAATGAAACGCAAAAAATTGTCTTAATCATTATTGATAACATGTACAGAAGATAATCAGAAATTATATTATAAATTATAAATATAAACAGAGGTTGTTAAGTAAAAGACCGGTAGTACTCTACAAGAAACAACAAAACAACGTCAAAATGCTTAGCTTCTTTTCAAAACGGCGTATTATGTACATATTTTTGTTACTAATAGAATGAAATACAATGAAACTGAGATATAAATTAGCAGCTAGTAATTTGGACACCTGTTGTAATATTTGAGGAACTAGTAAATATAGAAACTTAAATTTCATAAGCAACATTTTTTGGTTTGACTTTTTCCAGTTCGATTACAAAAAACTCATAAAAGCTGATAAGTGCAAAAATATTTTGTAAAAAAGTAACGTTCAGTTTATCCGAATAAAATTTTCCATTTGATTTATATTTTCCACGTTTCATTTTTATTTTTCGCTTTCTAATTTCAACCATTCACTTTTCACTTTTTACTTTTTGATTTTCGAATTTTTTACTCTCGACCCTCGGCTCTCCGTACTTGGCTCTTGGCTCTCGCCTTTTCTCACTCTGCTCTCGGCTCTCTGCATTTGGATCTCTGCATTCGGCCCTCTGCATTCGGCTCTCTGCATTCGGCTCTCTGCATTCGGCTCTCTGCATTCGGCTCTCTGCATTCGGCTCTCTGCATTCGGCTCTCGGCTCTCAGCTCTCGGCTCTCAGCTCTCGGCTCTCAGCTCTCGGCTCTCAGCTCTCGGCTCTCAGCTCTCGGCTCTCAATTCTCGGCTCTCGGCTCTTGACTCTCACATCTCTGTACTTAACTTCCCGTACTCGTCTCTCAGCTCTCTGCACTTAACTTCCCGTACTCGTCTCTCAGCTCTCTGCACTCGGCTTTCGACTCTCGGTTCTCCGCACTCGGCTCTCGGCTCTCGGCTCTCGACACTCAATTCTCCGCACTTGGCTTTTCGTACTAGGCTCCCCGTACTCGGTTCTCCGTACTCGGTTCTCCGTACTCGGCTCTCATATCTCCGCCCGCGGCTCTCCGCACTCAGCTCTCGGCTCTCAACTCCCAGTTTTCTGCTCTCGACTTTTTGTTTTCTGGGCTCGGTTTCCCGTACTCGGCTCTCGGCTCTCCGCACTCGGATCTAGGCTCTCCGCACTCGGCTCTCAGATCTCAACTTCCAGGTCACTGCTCTTTGTACTCAGCTCCTCGTACTCGACTCTTGGCTCTCGGCTCTCTGCACTCGGCTCTCAACTCTCGACTCTCGATTCTCCATAATTGGCTTTTTGTATTAGGCTCCCCGTACTCGGCTCTCGGCTCTCGGCTCTCCTCACTCGTATTTCGGCTCTTAACTTCCGGCTCTCTGCTCTCGACTTTCTGCTTTCTGTACTCGGCTTCTCGTACTCCACTTTCCGTACTCGGCTTTCAACTCTCTGTTCTCGACTCTCGACTCTCTGCTCTCAACTTTCGGTTCCCGGTACTCAGCTCTCCGTACTCGGCTCTCCGTATTTGGTTCTCGGCTCTCTACTCTATGTTCTCCGTACTTGGCTCTCCGTATTAGACTTCCTGTACTCGGCTCTCCGTACTCGGTTTTCCATACTCGGCTCTCGGTTCTCTGAATTCGGCTCTCGTTTATCTGAATTTGACTCTCGGCTCTCTGCTTTCGACTCTCGGCTCTCTGCTTTCGACTCTCGGCTCTTTGTACTCAGTTCCTTGTATTCGGTTCTTCATATTCGACTCTCCGTATTTGACTCTCCGTACTTGACTCTCCGTACTCGGTTCTCGGCTCTCTGTACTCGGCTCTCGATTCTCGACTCTCGATTCTCCGTACTTGGCTTTTTGTATTAGGCTCCCCGTACTCGGCTCTCGGTTCTCCTCACTCGTCTCTCGGCTCTTAACTCCCGGCTCTCTGCTCTCTATTTTCTGCTCTCTGTACTCGGCTTCCCGTACTCGGCTCTCGGCTCTCGGCTCTCTGCACTCGGCTCTCTGCACTCGGCTCTCAAATCTCCGTACGTGGCTCTCCGTATTCGGCTCTCGACTCTCTGCTTTCTACTCTCGGTTCTCCGTACTTGGCTCTCCGTATTAGACTTCCTGTACTCGGCTCTCAGCTCTCTGAATTCGGCTCTCGTTTATCTGAATTTGACTCTCGGGTCTCTGCTCTCGACTCTCGGCTCTTTGTACTCGGCTCCTTGTATTCGGCTCCTTGTATTCGGCTCTTCGTATTCGACTCTCCGTACTTGTCTCTCCGTACTCGGTTCTCGGCTCTCTGCACTTTGCTCTCGATTCTCGGCTCTCGGTTCTCCTCACTCGTCTCTCGGCTCTTAACTCCCGGCTCTCTGCTCTCTACTTTCTGCTCTCTGTACTCGGCTTCCCGTACTCGGCTCTCTGCACTCGGCTCTCAAATCTCCGTACGTGGCTCTCCGTATTCGGCTCTCGACTCTCTGCTTTCTATTCTCGGCTCTCCGTACTTGGCTCTCCGTATTTGGTTCTCGGATCTCGATTCTGGGTTCTCCGTATTAGACTGCCCGTACTCGAATTTTCGTACTCGGCTCTCCGTACTCGGCTCTCGGCTCTCTGCTCTCGACTCTCGGCTCTCTGTACTCGGCTCCTCGTACTCGGCTCTTCGTACTCGGCTCTCCGTAATGGTGCCATCCCTTAAAAAAGTTAAAAGTTACTTCATCTACGAAGAGGACTGTCAAATCAGCTACAAAGCCATTCTCTTGAAAGAAAAACCGTTTGCGGTGGTCGCAGGTTCTTATATAATATGCTCAACACAATCTTTTAATTTGCAGCATACCGGCGGTTTAGTTTCCTAAAGCTTGTGGTGGGATTATCTTTAATATATTGTAGAACACATTTTTTAAGTTAGATCTAGGTGCCTTTTAGGTTTACCCTACAATCGATCGAAATTATTTCACATAAACGTCGAAGCACCCCTGCAAGTTTTGTAATTTGGTTTCTGTCTGTAAGGATTTCTTTTCTAATAAATCTATAAGGTATATAGATTATTTGCTTATCCATGTGTGTAAATAATCTCTGCTTGTTTCTGATGTGAATAACAGACCATTTTAGCGGATGTTCACTAGGCAGATCTGTAAACGAACAAAAAAGTGTAAACACACCCTAATGTAGTAATCATTATGACAAAATAAATTTACATAACCAGACAAAGAAGGTAAATATACAATAAAAATAAAGTAATGACTAAGACGAGGTAAAAGAACAATAAAAAGACCTAGTGTGATATAAAAGCACATTGAAACTAAAATAAACACAAACAATGGAATAGTCCAAAAAATATCACTACATCGAGTTAAAATCTGAAGAATTACAAAAATTGATAAAAGAAAGATAAGGAAAATAGGAGATTATATGGAATATCTAAAGAAGAAAGAGTTACAAGTGATGGAACTAAAGAAATGGTGCAGAAGACAGTAATATGAGATACATAAAAAACGACTCAACTTGTAGGGTATATAAGAAAAATGCTCTCGGAGAAACTCAAAAAATTGCAATAAAGAGACTACTAGCAAAAAAAGGAGAAAAGGGAACCGGATTTAGAAGGAAGGTGTGAAAATCTGAAAGCTGCCATAAACACTGAACCGACTATAGGTGGATAAGTCAAATATTTCTTCAATCAGAGCCGCGTTTAATAGGTCTTTAATGAGCTTAGAAATTTAGGCGCCATTTATCTTGACGGACATGAATTGCATTTTCGACCTCGCTTTGTCTCGAATCCCTGAGAACGTGCCTTTATCGAATTGTTCCTTTAACATCCATTCATGTCTAATCGGCCTACACAAACACGATAACAACTTTTGTCCAATCTAAGTGTTTCAATATAGCCATATTAGCAGTGAGACAGAATTTTGTTTAAATTTGGTTCTCTTGACCCACTCTCCAGGAAGAATAATTTAAAAACGGCGGAATTCGATTTGGTTGCCTGACCGTCGTATCTAAGAAGCGTTTTGACAAATTATGCAGCTTACGCATATTTAGGATTAAGAAAATTAAAAATGCAAAAAGTTAGAATTACGAGGGTTGTTCAGTATTTTATAAATGAATGTGCTCGTACATAAAGTTTTAAAGATTAGGTAAAATTTAGTTTTTAAAACAAGGACGTGGATATTTAAATAAATATAATTGTTGGGTTTTTCCTTAAATAGAGGACAGGGCAATTTCAAATGTTAACAGTAGCAAATGCTTTAATATAATAAAATGGGTACGGTTAAACTACCTCACAAATTTTGAACAAACAGGATCGGTTGTAAACAACAAAAAAGGCCGATCCGTGCAGGTCGTTCAATTGAAAACGATAAGTTATAGAGCGTCGTCCAAGAACCCCAGTGCGCCGTCGGCCACTGCAGCTAGAAATTTCAAAAAGCACCATGCAGCGGATTTTAATAAAAAATATGCATCATCAAACCGTGAAGGACATTTGTCAAATATTCTATTCCACATTTAATGACAATACATTAATAAATAAAATCTTTTTTTAAATTAAATCCTGCGTTTCTTTTGGGGCACCCTTTATTTTGTGGATGCACCTGGTAATATTATTGTTTAAGTTTTGCTAGAAGTTAGTTTATTATTTCTATATGATAAATTATTTTGAAGAAAATTTTATGTACAGAACAAAGCCGAGTTCAATGATGCCGATTTTTTCGGCTTGAAGTTGCGACATGCTATTTTTACAGCGAGAATGCACGCAGCAATCTTATCAATGCGAATTGTAGTACAACGCAGTTTATCACTGCAAAATAAAATATTTTTGTTTTAAAATCCGAGTTAAAATATTTACTTTCAGTGCTGCGGTCACAAAATTATCTGAAACGCTTTAATGACTTCAGCGAGTTTCACCCCGACACTACAATTTTTTAGCTTTAATACAGGGTGTTTAACAAATGCCATTTTAACTACTAGTAATTTTTAATGAAAACTTGCTTTTTCAGTTGGAAAATGCATTTCACCCATCGCAAAGCGGTTGCAATCCTCTATAACCTTAGCTATAGTTCTTTTCTGCTAGCCTTCACAGCTTTTTGGCTTGCCCTAAAATGTGTATGGAATATATCTGTGCTTTGGCTACCACCGTCATGCAGCCTTTTTAAGATGCACAGCTGTTCACATTCCTTTTGCCATACAGGGAGATGATAGCAACCTTGCAACTTTAAATTGTAAGTTTTTTGACTCTTTACGTGTCGACAGTTATAAGTTTTTAAAACTTCTGTTCCTTTTAAAGAGTCTTCTAACCAAGTTGTATTTATTGCCTTAGTTGGACAACCTACCCGGTTATATCGCTACGTAAAATTCTATTGTAGAGCTTATAGTGAGCGCTACTTTAAGCTACGGACTAAGCGTGAACCGAACCGACGAATAACAACGATATTTGATTATTGTCAGATAAGAGAACTAATCCGCACTAACTAGCACTAAGCAAAGCGTTACAATAGCTTATATAGTTTATGATGATTTTGAAGGTTGTAGCTGTGGACGTCGTCCATAGATAGATAAACCAAGTTATCACCTATTTCCGATGATCTCAGCGAAAAACAGCGTCGTAATTAGTTCTAAAAATTTTCTTCCTTGATTTTTTCTTTTAATTATTAATTTAATTATTAATGTAGAAGGGTTTTCTCTATTAACTCTGTTTAACCAATAGCTTCTCCCACTTTCTTCAATCCTATGACTATCCAGATCGAGAAAAATCCTGAGAGCAGCCATTCGGCCATCCTCAGCTCTAATCGTTCATACGCAGTCAACAGCGAGACTACAAGTATCGTATTTACTTTAAGAACTTATCCATCGACCTAAATCGCGATAATAGGTGTCGCCCTATTAATAGTTCCTTCTCATGGTTTATGCCAAATGTGGACTGTTCTCTGAATTATTTCCAATAGCTTTTCTCACTTCTTCCAATTCTATAAAACCAAACCAAATAGATTTCCAACATCGACACCGACATCCAAATCGAGAGTGGACCTTGAGACCAGCCATCCGACCGCCCCCAGCTTTGGTGCTTCATACGCAGTAAACGGCAAGACTACAACTATCATGTTTATTTTTAGAACTTGCCGATTCATTGAAACCGCCATTATCGGTGCTGCCCTATTAATAGTCCATTATCATGTTTCTCTCAATTATTTCCAATAGCTTTTCTCACTTCTTACATTTTTATAAAACCAAAGCAAATAGATTCCCAACATCGACACTAAAATCCAAACCGAGGGTGGATTTTGAGACCAGCCACCTGGTCGTCCTCAGTTTTGGCGCTTCATACGTAGTAAACAGCAAGACTACAACTATCGTGTTAATTTTTAGAACTTGTCGATTCATCCAAACTGACATTATAGGTGCTACCCTGTTAGTAGTCCATTATCATGGTTCTCTCAATTATTTCCAACAGCTTTTCTCACTTCTTCCAATTTTATAAAACCAAATCAAATAGATTCCCAACATCGACACCAAAATCCAAACCGAGGGTGGATCTTGAGACCAGCCACCTGGTTGTCCTCAGTTTTGGCGCTTCATACGCAGTAAACAGCGAGACTACAACTACCGTGTTAATTTTTAGAACTTGTCAATTCATCCAAACTGACATTATAGGTGCTGCCCTGTTAGTAGTCCATTATCATGGTTTACTCAATTATTTCCAAAAGCTTTTCTCACTTCTTCCAATTCTATACAACCAAATCAAATAGATTCCCAACATCCAAACCGAGAGTGGATCTTAAGACCAGCCATCCGGCCGTCCTCAGCTTGGGTGATTCGTACGCAGTAGACGGCGAGACTACAACTATCGTGTTAATTTTTAGAGCTTGCCGATTCATCCAAACCGCCATAATAGGTGCTGCCCTATTAGTGGTCTGTTATCAAGATTCATGCCAAATGTGGACTGTTTTCTCAATTATTTCCAATAGATTTTCTCAGTTTTTCCAATTATATGAAACCAAACCAAATAGACGTGCATGTATCAAGGTAAAATTTATTGTGTTCTAGTTGCTTTCTTTGTTTGTTTTTTTTTTGTTTTAAATGTTTAGAGTTGAATGTTTTTATCTAAAGAGAAGGTAACAGGAACCTTTCCCTCTTTTCGCATTCAGAGCAGGCTCTGGAACGCTTCGGGTAGCGGATGATGGATTCGTTTTCTGGTCTGAAATTGTGGAACTGCAGAGAAGAAAATCAAGACAGCCTTAGTTAGACCAAAAGACCTTCAGAAGGGCACACCCGTAACCTCAGTCGTATTTGTAGAACCCCCCAAGACTCTTTTCATTGAGAAACTCTACTGGGGGCGGTAAAAGTTTGGGATTGAACCGTAGAGGGCAATGATCATGATTCTGAAGTTTTGTCTGTTACCCTACCCGTGGCCGAGACTCGAAAGCACAAAATTTGAATTTTGGTATAGGTAATGGAATTCTTCTATTTTCTCCATGATTTACTCAAGCATGATACTCAAGCGCCGTTTGACCCAAACTATTTCTGGGTTTGTAGTTTCTTCCATCTGAAAATTAAATCTTTATGTGAAATTCCCCACATTTTCTTATTGCAATTTTTATGCCGCCTTTACTTCTTTTAATAAAATTTTGATTATTATAAAATTTTGTGATAAAATTAAAATCTTGGTTGTTGTTCAAAAAGCATTATGCAAATTTATTCTCAGAAGTATCCTTGGTTGCCTAATCGTAACATTAAAATGTAGTAATATTATTTTAACGAAAATTATATACGAGTCATGCATATTTATGTTAAAAATATTTAAAATGTAAACTGTTATATTACGAGGGCTGTTCTTTAATTTATGAAATTATATTTCTGATTATTACAATCTTCAAAAAAAAATTGAAAATTTGTGTTTTTGGTGGTCGTGCTAGTAAGGTATTGTAAGAAATGTGCATAGTTTAAATCGGGGGAGTAAGGAGGGGGGAAAACCCAAATAACTAGTTGTCATCAATGTTAATATAGGGTTGTGGCGATTGTTCGGCTAGAATCTCCTAATGGGGTTTACAGGAAAAACAAGAATTGCGGCAGTTCTCCGCGCTATTTCCGCCATATGGCGATCAAGGATGCCGGTGTTGCAATCATGCACCGCCCGTACCCAGAACCTCCAAATGTCGTGCAACTTTTATTGGCCGCATAAATTTCGGAGGATGCGAATTCCCGGAGCCTGCGAGTTTTTGCCGCCCAGGTAGCGTCGGCGGGCTCTCGCTCGGCCGCCCATCAAAGCCCTGTGGCGGGTGCAATCGCGGTGTCATCGCCCGCGCCCGGGCCCAAAGGCCGAAATTCCTTCCGAGAAGGGGCCGACCGGCCGCCGCACGTAGCGAATTTCCAAGAGGCCGCCCGGCTGCATCTTGATGGACCCCAGGTGTGAACGAACCGAGTCCGCGAAGGAAGCGCTGGTTCCTGGTAAGCGCCCGGGACCGTCTGCGCCTGTCAGCCGTAATTGGCACGGTGAGTCGGCCGTCTGCGCTTCTTCGAAGCCGGCTGGTCAGTCACTTCCCGCAAGAGCTGTGCCAGCCGCCACCATGCGGCCGCCGCGGCTCGAACCGCGGCGGCCTTGCCGCGGGGCGCGAGCGGCCGGCTGGCTTGAGGCCGGTCGGCGAACCAAGGCATTTCCTGGAAGGACATGGGCCGCAGGACGATGCGATGACCCTCACGCGGCTTGCAGCTCGGGCGCGGGTCAACGCTTGCGCCCTCGTTTTTACTCTAAATAATGTTAGGTCGGCGCAAAAAATAAGAAGATTACTGAGGCAACAACCTGCCTTCTGCGGTGGTGTGAACGCCATCTGATTGCAATTTGCGAAGGTTGATGATGGTAGGGATTTTTTAAAAAACATTTTTTTGTTGCGTCTCGGACCCCAATTAGCATGACTGTTCTTATTGGACCCCCCGGCCTGGAATCTTAAATTAAACGGCAATTTCTATGATTGGACATTTCTAGATTTACGGAATTTTTAATTTTTAAATTTTGTGGGATATATTTTTTTAAATTTTGAATTTTTCTGCACGCCTTCGCGGCATGAACTTTCATATAAAAAAAGATTTAGAAGAATCCGCCCTGTAGTTTTTGAATTATAACCATTACAGCCAATATTCTATTTGTCTAAAATATTTAAAAATTCGCAATATTTTTTTGTACTGGAAGATGCTTTACATTTGAAGACCTTATGACTAACTTAGTTGTAAAAGTTATTTATTTACTAATTTTTTAACCAAAAATTTTATATAAATAAAGATTTTTTAAATTAACTAATTAAATTTAGTTAGTTTAATTAGTTAACTAATTAAAGTTAGTTTCTTTTTTATATTTATTTATTAGCTTCGACTAGATGATTTAGTTGATTACATTGCTGCGTACAATTTATTGTTGAGCTGATAGTGCGCGCTCTTTCAAGCTACGCACTGAATGTAGGATTATGACTATTGTCAGCTAGGAAGACTATTTAAAATCAACTCGTTTCTCTTTGAACTTGGTTTCAGCTATTTTACCCACTATATATATATATTAAAAATTTATTAAAACTCATGTTCTTGGAGATAACGACTATTAAACAGTATGATTGCTGTCAGAGTTTTGAACACGTTTGATTTTACATTTCTGGTGTTCTATAATGAGTTAAGTCTACGGATGTCTGTCAACTGTGTTAAAAACCGAACTTCACCGACTTGTGGGGGAAATTTAGGACACCCATTTTCGTTATTTATATTGGTAAAAAGCTAGTAGAGGTACTATCCACATTGTTATTAACCTTGTTCGCATTGGATAAGGAAGACCATTTTTGCTTCAGAGTCAAAAGAAGAAACTGAGAGAAACACCAAGAAACTGACCGTCAAAGTCCGTCCATAAAGTCTGGGAAAACCATTCTTGGTTATTGAGGCAACTTTTAGAACTCTATATTGCTTTTGTGCTCTAAGAGAGGTTGAATCTTTGCTCTTGCTTTTACAAAGAATGGAAGCATGAATAAACATATTAAAGATTTTTGTTTTTGTATCACTTTTAGAGAACTTTCCCTGTAAGAGAATATAGAGGGATCACTTTAAAAACCATCAAACATTACACTGAAAAAGATAAAATTAAAAAAAACTTTGGAGGGTAGAATTAATTCGTAGTCAATTCCTAGTAATATCAGAAAGATCTCTACAAGGGTTAAGATTTTACTTAGTTATTTCCACTACCTTTCCGATATTTGTCAACAGAAGATTCTGAGCTGCTTGAAATTTATTTTGTAAAAACTTCATATAGATTTGAAAATGGTTTAAGGAACAGGATCATAGCTTGTCCAATACGCGTTCAGCGCCAGCATATGTAAGCTAATCATTACGAAGATTAAACAGTCACAAGGCGTTACAGTAAAGGCACGTTGTACAATTTATTGTAGAGCTTATAGTGCGCACTACTTCAAGCTACGCACTAAGCATAAATTAAGCAGGCGAACTTCAGCTAACGCAGCACAGTAATTTATGTTTGCATTTTTTTGTTGAGTGAAGTTTATCCATTAAGCGACTATTGTTTGATTTTATATGATTGGCGAAAAAATATTTTTAAAATTATTAGCATCCTGTAAGTACACAATTTGAAATACTCGATACATTGCGCTGTTATGTTAACGATGAACCTACACTCGCCGTTAATATAAGGGGGGGGGGTATTTAAAATTGCCATGCTGATAGTTAAAAATATAATTTTCTGCACGTCTAGGAAGGGCTAGATTTTATTTAAAAAAACAACTGAAAGAATTCCTAAAATATCTTCTTAGTTACAGCCATTACCGGATTTTTGATTTTTTTTTTATTTGAGTGACCATCACATATATATTATATAAAAAGTGCGCTGGAGGAAGGCAAGCCTGAAAATCTTCCAACAGCGAATTAGGCGAGGCATTTAAACAACCTTTGATGAGTTGGCCCAGTGTCTTTGATCGCCACTTTGTGCTCTAATCCGCTTGGCGCGCATCGATCCGGCCGCACGCGCATTAATCACAAATCTGCTAAACTGCGGAAGAGATTTACCAAATGCTGTTTGTTCAAGATATTATAAGGCTTTTAGGCTTTTTGCTCGCTTAATGCGGCAGATAATGGCGGCCCCTTACCTACCCTCGCCGCGCCGCGCCATGCCGCGCCATGCGTGGGACGCGAAAGAAGCAGCCTAATCTTTCCAAATTAATTTCGTGCTTTGTGTGAATTTAAATGCTAAATTAAAAAAAATTCGGAGGAAAATTAAAAATTAACATTAAAAAGCGCCCATAGATTCGCTTGATGGCACGGCTATTTGAACTTCACGACTAACCCTTGTACCTACAATGATTATCAATAAAATAAAACGCACTTTAATAAAGATTTTTTAGAATTAAATGGGAAGCTCAAAATAAAAGCCAAAAACCATTACCAAAAGTGTACGCAGGTGGTTAAGTGGCAAAACAAAAAAACAAAAGAACAAGTGCTTAGCGTAGTGGTATAAACGCTAGATTTGTATTCGGGAAGTTCTTGGTTCAAATCTCCTTAAGACTAGATTTTTGTTATGAAAAACCCAACAAAATGGCGCTTATGAAGATAAAGATAATCGAAACTGGACAAATTAATTGCTTATTAAAAAAATGTGATTTTCTATCTATTTTCTGATAAAACTCTCATCAGGTGCAGATGCAATTTTGTTGTTTTAATAACCAATAAGTGGGCGATGCTAACTCCAAGGTCATTAGGATGCACCTAACTGTTAAAAGTTTTAGCAATTTTTTTACGTTTTAGTAAAGTATGAAAGCTACGAGGCGCCATTTTGTTTCTGATTTATCGGTCTGTACGTCCGTCCATCCGTCCTATCACCCACCTGTCCATCCTGTTTGTCCGTTTGTATATTCGTTTGATCGTCCGTCTCTCCATTCGCCTGTTTTATCGCCTGTAAGCCCGTTTGTCTGCCCACCCGTTGGTTTTCTTTCTTCTCCGTCTCTGTTTCTTTTTCTGTCCGTTTGTCTCGCTGTAATATGAGACAGCAAGTTAACGCTACTAGTCCTCAAAAGCACGAGTCGAGGTTCGGAGGCTTTCAAAGACGTCCAAGACCAAAATCGAAATTTAATTCTAGTGGACTAAAGCGCACGTTGGGACTCCGGGAAAGGAGCGCGCGAACCAGCTGGCCAAATAGGCAGAGGAAGGACCAGGAGCGTCAATGTTCGAGACGGATCCGTAGGGTTCGTAAAGAACCGGTTACGAGTCAGGAGAGAGCAAGGTGGGAGCAGAGAAGGAAAGTAGCGGAGATTGGATAGGTGCATGGAGGTTGGACAAATTAGCACTAGTGGGTGGTGCAAACTCGAGAAAGGCCTAAACAGACAAAGAGCAAGGCGTACGTTAAGAAGACTAGTCTGTTTCTTTGCGTAAAATTGTCAAACGTTTGGGGAACTCGAAACCACTAGCGGCTTTATGGTTTTGTGATTTTTTCGAGTCCTACACTTTTAAATTTTTAGGAAATTGGGAATTATGAAATTCAGATTTAGATATTATAGTAAGCATGATGAATGTATTTGCGGTAGTGCTGTTGTAGTACCATAAGGCAAAGCACCAGACAATTTTTTAACATGTGCCTGGATGTTACAGTATATATTGAGTTAATAAATTGTATGTTTGTCAGTTTCTCGTTCCGTCCATTTGCACGTACTCTTGCGCATCCAAATGCGCATTGACCTGTTTGTCTAAACGTCTATTCGTCCGCCTGCCCATTCATTTGTCTGTCAAACCTATTATCTGTTTATCTATTTGTTTAGTTTTCCGCCCCTCTGTCAATCTTTTTGTCCACCTCTTCCTGTCTGTTTATCCGTTTGTGTATTCGTTTGTTAGCCCATCTTTTTATCCATCCGTCTATCTGTGCGTTCGCAACTCCACTCGCTTGTCAGTCCGTTTGTTTATTCGCCTGTTTGTTCGTCTATCTGTCTAACTGTTCTTCTGCTGTTTGTTCATTTGTTCGTTAGTTCGTCTATTTACCTATTTGTTCGTCTGTCTAACCATCCGTTTTAACGTCCGTCTGTACATTTGCCTGTTTATATTCATCTGTTTGTCTGTTAATTTTTGTTTGTCCGTTTGTCTATTTGTTCGTTCACCCGTCTGTTTTTCTGTATGTTCGTGCGTTTGTCCGCCTGCCTGCCCGCCTGTTTCTCTACGGTTGATTTATCTATCTGTCTGACTGTTCCTTCATTCACCTGTTTTCCGTCCGTCTGTCCGCTTGCCTGTCATATCGTCTGCCTTTCTGTTCATCTGTCTGTTCGTCTATTTGCCGCTTGCCTGACCGTCTTTCCTTTCTCCTATCCGTCCGTTTCTGTAATATCTGACAGCAAGTCAGTGCCACTTTCCTCAAAAGCATAAGTCGAGGAACCTCTCAAAGACGCTGTCGTCTGAGATTGAGATCCGATTTTTTGCATCAGGGTGCTTGTTGGTATTCCAGGAAATGAGCGTGCGACTCGGCGGTAGGGCCAGGATCGCTAATTTTTGAGATGGTTCCAATGGGACTCGTAAAGAACTGGTTACGAGCTAGTACGAGAGCAAGATGGAAACAGGCTGCAGAGTGCCTTAACCGGTAGATCGTCTAGCTTATCATTCGACATGTAAACTTGCGGTGTTCCTTTTAAGAATCTGGAAGTTGATGGAGGACCAAAACCGATGCGCATGTGGGAAAGTCGACAAAGCCATGTACGTTCTGTATTTGTGGAACGGTGCGCGAAGGTTGGACAAATTAGTGCTAGTGGGCAGAACAAACTCAAAAAAAGACTGTACAGATAGACTTCGGCGTAGATTAAGGTAGATTAATTTGTTTCTTTGCTTAGAATTGTAAATTATAGTGCAACGTTTCTGCTCTCTGGTGAATAACACGCGTACTATTTATGTTCTCCTTAGGCAGACTTGCACTTAACTTTCCCTCGGCTCGTTACGTGATATTTAATTAACTCAGGATCGGTTTCAGAGCTAAATGAAGTTTCTAGCAAACATCTGACAATTTTTCTTTGTTGGAGTGCCTGCACATGTGCGGCTGCATTCCTGGAAGGCATTATGTCGACCGTTCGATCCTAACCGCGGAGCGCAATAACAAAAAAAAAAAAAAAACTGGGGCTGCCGATGTCTAGGCGACGATATCTCTACCGGGGGCGTTCGGAAATTCATTACAATAGTACTTGGAGTCATTAGCGGTTTTTAATTGCCTGTCCTGACTCGAATTTTTGTGATTTTTTCGAGTCATGCGCATTTCAGTGCCAGTATGTGAGGTAAGGTGGAGAACCAGCCAATTTATTGACATGTATTTAGATGTTACTGTGTCTATTGAGTTAATAAATTGTATGTCCGCTGCGCGTCTTCCTCTATTTGTCTGTTTGTTCAATCTTTGTTCGTTTACCTATTTATCCATTTCCGTCTATTTGTTCATTTATTTTTCTGTCCCTCTGTCTGACTCTTTGTCTGTTCGCCCCTCTGCCTTTTTGTTTATTTGTTTTTCTATTCGTTCGTTCGCTCGTCTGTTTGTCAGTTTGTCCGTTTGTCCGCTAATTTGTCCATTTATCTGTTTATCTGTCCGGACACTTTACCACCCACCTGCCAATTAGTTTGTTTATTCGTCTGTTGGTTTATCTATCTGACTGTTTCTCCATTCACCTGTTTGTTAATTTGTCTGACAATTAATTCACTCGTTTTGTTTGTCCACCTGAGCGTTCGCCTGTTTATTCAACCGTTTATTTGTCTGTTCGCTTATTCATTCGTTTGTCTGCCCATCTGTTCGTTTATTTTTCGTCCCTATGTTAGTTTCTTTGTTTGTTCGTTTCGCTATCTTTCTGTTTGTACGATTGTGTACTCGTTTGTTCGCTCGCCTGTTTGTCGCCTGTTTGTCTGCAGGTTAGTCCGTCCGCTTTTCTACCCACCTATCAGTCTGTTTGTTCATACGTCTGTTCGTTCATGTATCTGTCTGACTATTTCTTTCTCTACTAGTTTGTTCATCTGTCTGACAGTTCATTTATTTGTCTGTTTGTCTGTTTGTTTGTTCGCTTGTCTGTTTGTCAGTTTGTCCGTGCATTTGTCTGTTCATCTGTCCGTTCACTTCTTCACCTACCTGCCAGTTAGTTTGTCTATTCGTCTGTTGGTTTATCTATCTGTTTGACTGTTTCTCCGTTTACCTGTTTGTTAATTTGTCTGACAGTTAATTCATTCGTTTGTTTGTCTGCCTATTTATTTAACCATCTGTTTGTCCGTTATTCATACGTTTGTTTACCCATCTGTTCGTTTATTTCCGTCCCTAGTTAGTTTTTTGTTTGTCTGTCTCGCTATATTTCTGTTTTTCCGATTGTGTACTTGTTCGTTCGCCGGATTGTGTGTCCGTTAATCCGTTATCAGTTATCAGTCTGTTTGTCCATACGTCTGTTCGTTTATCTATCTGTCATTTGTTTGTTTGTCCGTCTGTAGGTCCATTTGTCTGTACGTATGTCCGCCTGTTTGCGCGTCCGCCTATTTATCCGTTTGACTGCTCATTTGTTTGTTTATTTTTCCGATCTTCTGTTAACTTCATCGTCTGTCCGTCCCGCTATACTTTCTGTTTGTCTAGTTATTTATTTATTAGTTTGCCAGTCTGTTTGTCTGTGCGTTTGTCCGTCTATCTCTCCATCTGTCAGCCCGCTTCTCCAACTACCTGCCAGTCCGTGTTTCCATCTGCCTGTTCGTTTATCTATCTGTCTAACTGTTCCTCCGCTCACCTGTTTGTTCATCTGTGTGTCCGTTGGTTTATTCGTTTATTTGTCTATTTGTATCTCCGATTATTTATTAGTCCGTCTATTCATTTGTTAATTCGTATGTTTGCCCGTTTGTCTGTCCGTCTGTACATGTTTATCTGTCCGTCCGTTTTCTTGTTCCTGTCTATCTGTATGGACTGTAGCTTAACAAATATCGTCAGCTATTATCCGAAAACTTGGAAATGGCCTTCGTTTCATTGGATTTTAAATGTATTATTTGAGTTTTCTACCAGCTACGTTACCAAAAGGGTCCAAAAAATTAAAAACTTACGGAAGTTTTATAAATATTTTGGGGATTTTATTGGTGCACTGCACATTTCCGATTCTTTAGTTTTATGATTCACCTTTTTTACAGTCGGAAAATGTATAGAATAAAAAAAATCTCAACGTCAAGTTCTAATTCAGCACGCTAATAATAGGCAACGGCCGATGCAGTTCCGTTAAAAATTGCCATTTTTGCCACCAATTAATGGTCTATTGCACTCCATCGCTGCGCAGGCAGCGCCAGAGATAAGGCTGACGGGCATCATTCCGCGCCTGGGGAATCGCTGCCCGGCAGCGCATCGCGAGCCCGCACCTAATTGGGCGCGTCGCAGCCGCCGGAACGGACAATTTGCATCGCCTGTTATTGAATATTGCGCCGCTTTGACATCGGGCCGCGCTGAAAGGCTTTTAAAACGCGCCAAATAAAATTAGCGCCCTCCTGCCCGCATTTTTAGCGCGCCTTCCGGCGCTGCCGCCGGGGCTTTTACCGCGCGCCCGGGAGGTCGTAGGTGGGCTACCTAGGCGCAGCCCGGGACCCAGAAGGGCAATTTGTGCTTTTTTGATTCAAAAATTGCTGGAACTGTCGACAGCCTTATATTTCCTAGCAGCAGCGGAATGACAAACAAGATTTTAATCAACAAAGTGCAGTTTCGTCTCCTTTCTCTTCTTTCTATTTCTATTTTACTGTCATTATCAGTTCATAAGCCAGAGGTTGCATATTTTCTCTTTTCTTATTTTGATAAATTTGGTTTTCAGCTTATTGTTAGCCTCGTCATATAGTAGTCAGAGTTAGGTGTTAAGAAAACTGGAAGGTATTGGCCTCCCTTATTTTCAAAGTTGCACGTTGCTTATCTAGTAGTGTAAAGACACACCGCTATGATGCGTTTGTTTTTTAAGGCGGAGTAATGGACTGGTTTCCTGATTTGAAAATGTGTATCCACCAAAACAAGAAATGGGAGGCGTTCAGCGAAGCCCGTGAAATTCTTTTTCATCTTCGTTTCCCAATTATGCTTTACAGAGTTGGTTCTCTATCCATTTTCTATATCTGTCCATTGTCATTCTACTAACCTCAATGATGTTTTTCTCCTTCTTTCTAGCCAGCTGTTTGGACTTGGGGTTTTTCTATTTTCCTGTTTATTTCTTCTTTTATTTTGTGTATTATTTTGGTGTATCTATCAGCCTCCACGTGGATAAGGTATCCGTGCAATTTTAGTTGTTTTTTCTCTATTTCGTTTACTATTGGTTGTTGGTTTAGATCGTCTTTTCCCATTTTTCTTTGCCCATTTAGCCTTACTACCTCTATTACATTTTTGTTCAGGCTTTTAATTATCTTTAGTAGTTTTTGGCTTGCTTGCAATTCCTCTAATGCTCTCCATATTTCATGTCTTGGTACAATGTCAAATGTTAGCATTATAATGGCACTTATGTGGCCTTGTGCTTGTTTTCCTGTCGGACTGCAGTTTGTTCTTCCTCCATTTTGTCTTCTTAGATCAAGAAACGTTATCGTCAGTTTCTGAAACTCGAGAAAAATTTCTAATGCTTGGATTTAATCCAAGCCCCTTTATTCTTTGATATTTGATGAGTTATGGAGAAAGCTGCATTACTAAAAGCTTTGCATGATACAATATATGAAGACAATAAAAGCATACAAAGAATTCTGTGGTCGACAGTTTAGTAGTACAAATCTAATCTAGAATATCACTACCGCAGAAGACTACGATTTTGGGGATGGAAACAAAATTCTATGAAAAGTTCTCTGTGAGGATTAGATGACAATACGAACAGGCTCCAGAAAAATTACGAGTGAGCTACATTTGCATATAACAGGATAAAACCACATTTGAGTTCTCAACTTTCAACTGCTGAGCCATGAAAGCAGGTTTCCGATAGACCTAATTCCACAGATATGCAACTGGCACTCAAAGGGCCAATGTGGTTAAAGGATGAAGCGCATCAGCCAATAAATTCTGTAGAAATCACCAAAGATAAAGCAAAAGCTATATAGTGTAGCTGCTTTCATAGTCAGAAAGAAAAGGTCATGGCGTAAATCTTTCACTTCATTCTAAACACTTTTTGGTAATTGCTTGGTACCTTGATACATTTGATTTTATTTGAGAAAGGAGAAGTACTAAATAGTGCAAACCCAGTATAGTGTATCAGATATGATATGCAATGTATTATCAAATACATTATGTCTGGTTTGGTATCGACCAAAAATAATCCTCAAAGGTAGTAGCAGTGGAAGAAGGATCGTGTGACAAATACGACTTTCTTCTAAATCGCAAGAAGTTGATCTTCCCGTCCACATTGGTTGCTGATGAATAAAAGGGGTGGATCGTTTTATACAGCTGTGGGGTACATCGCCGTATTTATTTAAACGCCAATCACTGAGAGTCAAAACGTCCATCCTTTTACTGGAGAGAATGGTAAATTCTACTATTCATCCTGACAATTTATTTACGCTCATTAGAAAGGAGGAAAGTAAAAGTCCGACATTCGCCAAATACAATTTGAATAAGATCTATGGTATTGTGCCCTAAGTCTTCTCAAACTTTCAAACGATTTTACCTCTCTGGCGTGATAAACTTGCGAACGTTCATTTTTTTATGTCTGATTTACCCTTGTATCTTGATTTTGTTTTTTGTTTGGCCAAAATTTAACCCCCTTGAGTTGTGTAGTTAAACAGGACGTTTTTGCTTCTCTATCTAGAGATGTTGGTAGAGATGTGACTGTATCGTTTGTTTTTAACAGCTCAAACCTAAGAGCGCCCCCTGTTCTTAACAATGCTACTTCGATACCATGGTACTCCACTAAATTATATCCAACCCCAGACGGTCCTTCGCCCACGTGCAAGCGGCCGCCGTCGTAACTGAAGGCTCAGGCAGCCGCCGACCTTTTGGATCCTCCAAGGGTTTGAGTCTAGACGGACCACTCTTCGTTCAAGCAACCACTAAAAATGTCTGCACCATCTTTGTTAAGGTTGTTCCACAGATCTTATGTTTTTCATTTTCATTTCTTAACCTCTACATTTTCCACATATTATTGCGATTTACGATCGAATATAATTTCATACTTTCGGTGTGCACACGAACACTTCTGGTGCTTTTACCGAGCGCTTGGATTTGTTCCTGATTTGATTTCTAGAGAGCAAAGTCAGCGCCGACCCTATCATTTGTTATTGCCTATGCTAAGCTTACGAGATCCTTTCTTTCAAATCTTACTTCATGAGTGAATTCAGGAACGATCACACCAAAGCGAAGGTTTATTCATATAAAAATGTAAACAATTGTATTCGTGGGTTTTCTGCTGTATGTTTCCAAATTGCGCGATAAGGCTGGTATGCGTCAAGCAAGGCTGTTCCGGCTTATCAGTTTCGAAACGCTGTCGCCCAACCGACGCGAGAGCAAATATTTGGCCACACTTATCAGCCGAAATACTCATTACACAACGCTATAAAACATTGCCGTGTATCGCGTGTGTCGCAGAGTACTTACAACTGGAACGGAGATAGGACCCGAAGCTGTTGAAGCGTGGCCGGAGCGGCGCTGAGTCATCGGCGGCTGGCGTTCAAGTTCAGCTAAAAATAGCTGCCCTGATTATCAGAATCGCTGTCATTGTTGCATCGGTGTTCGGATAATAACTAGAAATTGACCACGAGGCTTGCCATAGAGGTGCTATTCTAGAGGCTCCCACGATTATTGCCTTCTAATAGAATTTGGTTGCTCTCCTTTCATTTCCGTTGAAGGGATTGGAGCATTCTTTTCTATCATTCCAGCAAAGACGTACTGGTTGCGCCAAAGTACCTCCGGTTTCCTCCAGCTCCACCACTCCAACATTTTGAAAAGTGGTCGCAACGCCTATTCATCTCTTTTTCTGTTGGTATTTTGGACTAGAATGGGGCCCCTCATTTTTAAAAGAAGTTTCTGTTACTTTCCTCTAACCGACATGATAAGATAATCCTTCCTTCGGAGATTTTTTACAGCGGAAAAATTTCTGGGAACTGCTTAGACAACGAACTTATTGTATTCGTCGAAAAAATCATGAGATAGAAGTCGTTTGAGTACTCAAGCCGCAATAGAGATTGTTGTCGCTGTAAAATTTTGGCTTCGTACCCAATGTCTCATCATCCACCTCACTCGTTACTGTTGGTGGATTAAACATCCATTGCATTGTGAGAATGTTGTAATTTTTCTCTACTCTATTTTAATCGTCGAGAGTGAGCGAGTTGTCAGGGTAATTGTGGTGGGCGTCCAAACAAATTTATCATTCTCTGGTAAAAGGATGAATGTTTTGGTGTCCAATGTTTGAAACTCAATGCAACGGTACACTCTATGGTTGTATAAAACTATCCATCCCTTTTGTTCGTCAACAAGCAATATGGACGTCAAGATCAGCTTCTGTAGTTTAAAAGGAAGATTTGTCAACGTTGCCTATGAAGATTACCTATGGTATCGGATACATAACCTGTTATGCTTGATAGGTTATGGTGTGTTTGGATTACAATTGTACAGTTGATCAGTTACAGGTTGTAAGCCTGATTGTCCCATTTTCTAATAAAATTTGAACAGAGATTCCCTCCGATTTTGACAGGCGATAATCTGGAAGGTCTGAAGAGCGTGCGTGGCTTTTTTTTTGTTATAGATGGGATGAATAGCTCATTAAAGTGAATAGAAGCTTACCCCAAAATAATTTCTATAAAACCATTCACAGGCTAGCTAAGGACATCCAAAAGAGGTGCGGGGGTTGCAGACCAGCTATCGTTCCCTGAACGATAACAAACATTGTCGTATTCTACGCTATGGTCAATGCCCTTCATCCCTTAACCATATTGGCCCTTTTCATCATCTGATCTCAATTAATTTTTTTGGGTGCCAGTTGCGAAAGGGCAAATCTGCAGAATTAAGTATATCGAAAAGCTTCCTCCATGGCTCAAAGTCGCAATGTGGTTTTACCCGGTTCTTTTTGCTACCCTGCTTTACCACTGTTTTCGTTTCCGAACTTGTGTGTATGGTTCTTTTAAGTCATTTGGGGAGAGAGAGAGAAAGTAGATGGAAGTGAGAAGGAGAAAAGAGAGAGAGAAAGATGGAGAGCAAGAGAGCGCAAGAGCAAGAGAATACGAGAGAGAAACAGTGAGAGGGGGCGAGAGAGGGCAATAAAGGGCAAGATAGGACGAGAAGGGACGAGAGAGGGCAAGAGAGGACGAGAGAGGCCGAGAGAGGGCGAGAGAGAGCGAGAGAGAGAGCGAGAGAGAGCAAAAGAGAGTGAGAGAGAACGATAGAGAGCGAGTGAGAAAGAGAGGGCTATAGAATAAATATTAACTGCTAGAAATTTTGAACATAAGTCAAGTGGGAATGATTTGTCGTGTACAGATTTGAAACATTCCTTTGGCTTTAAGTTTTCTTGAAGTTTACAGAAACGTTTTCCCTGCTCTCGACTAATTAGTTGGAAGATCTGAGTTTTTATGAAATTTTCGACTATATTCTTTGTTTGATCCTTTAAAGAGTTGTATTAAAAAGAATGACAGCTGCAAGCTCTTACTCTTTAACGAAACGTGATGCAGCGCACTCAAAGACGTCTAACAGCCCAATCTTTCAAAACTTTGTAACTTCTTCATCCTAACAAAACATGGAAATGAGACTTAAAAAGCTACCCATTTAATTGTTTCATAGTTTTTTATTTTAACCAGGGGCTTTTAACGATTTTGTGCTTTTGAAGGGATACGGTGTGCATCAAGATTTTATTGCTTTTTATCTTTGTCGGGACTGCTTGTGAAAGTCTAGATTTTGCTTTGCTTTCTGAGCTTGGCTTGTCTATTTTAGTGAACATCTCAGTTTTATGGCGCCTAGAACACGAAGCATCGGCGTACACAAAGATTCGAGGTGCACAAAGAAAAGGTTTTTACGTTTCTCTTTGCTTGAAGGGTCATTTTTGACGATCGCCTTCTTTTGTTCTTTGTTCTAGATTCTGCTTTAAATAGAAATCTAAAACAAACCAGAAAAAGTCGCTGATCCCCCAAACCACGTTTCTGATTAATTCCATAAGAGTTTTCAGTCTTACTTTTGTTATGAGGTTTGGTGAGGTTTAAGAAACCAAAAGAATAAAGATAATGAAATCGAAATATATTTCTAAGAGGGGTCTATCTGCAATCTTTCTCGTATTCGCATTTGCAGTAATTTACCGACAGATTGTAATCCAAGATCATTGTGAATTTTTCCAAATTGGAGCAAGTTTTAGTTTCGTCTAAGTTAATTTTCATAGTTCTCTTTCTATTTTGCAGATTGGCTGTTATTTTGTGGTGTACTGTGGTAGACAGGGCATTACATCTTCATTACATTGGTTTTCTCCGGATGTGAGCTTGTGCCTTGGATTTTCCGCTCTACATCTTTTTCGGAAATGACATCGATATCTATAATTGCATCCATGATGGAAAACTGTTTTTTTAGAGCGAGGGTAGAAGTAATTTTGGTCTAGCTTTTTTCACTCGGATGTTCCCCAATCTTATTGTGTATTTCGTAACGACAGTTTAACTGAAATAACTATTACCTGCAATCTAACAATTCGCCCAGTTTCACTATGGAAACTAAATAGAAACTTTTCCAATTTTTAGGGAGTTCTTAGACAGAAAAAAACAGCATCAAAGGTTCTGATGGTATTTATTAAAAGGCTGAGTGCTTAATATTAGACACTTTGTGCTAGTCCGTACAACTTCATTGATTTTATGTAGTTGCTACTAGTGTTTTTCCTTCTATATATATTTTTATGTTGTCAAGTAACTTTTACTTCAATTTTTAAATACATAACACTTGGCTGTTTTTTGAGTAGTTAAGCAATGACGTTTCAACGTTAAAGTAATTTATTAGTTAAAAAAGTGTAGGGGGTGTACTAGGGGGGGTCCACTAACACCTAGGATCCAAATGCCAACCCCACCTGCAAGAGTGGCAAATAACTTGCCCGGTACACCCTGTTAGATAACAGACGGAGCTCTGGCGACCCAGCATCGGGGGGTAGAACCTGATACCAGTTGCCCCGAGGTAACGGGGCCGATGCGGCTGGGATAATCACCCGCGCATTGTAAACAGATGCAGAGAAGTAATATGAGCCTCGGAACAGGACAATGGCTCAAAACCCCGACACCGTGAGGTACAATGGGAGAAGAGGAAGAAAGAAAGAAAGAAAGAAAGAAAAAACGTAGATAAGGATAGAATAGTTCAAACAACTCACACAATTAATGGAAGACATTTTTTATGCCATTACGCATTGTTTTTACCATCTCGTTTTAAGCAGCACTCGAGGTCATCTTATCGAATTTTTGCAGGGCGGATTAAAAAAAAAGTTAGATAATAGTAAAAAAGCCGACTCTAATAACCGAATGTCGTAAACAAATTCCTAAAATTCGGGTCTAATGAACTTCGGGTGGTCTTTGTCTCTTCCAAGGAAATTGAAATCGAGGAAGCTCCTGCAGGGGCAGTCTAATGGAATAGAGGACCAGATTACATATTTCTGGATATTCGGAGATAGAAACAGAATGAGATAGCGGAAGAGAGGAAATAAAACTGTTTATTTTAAAGCTTAAGGTGTCAAGATTTTCTTTTGCTTTATCGCGCCCTCAGCTGCCCCCAGTTTTGTTTTTGCTTCAATTTTTTACTTCTGGAAGTCTCAATATTTTTCGATTTAAATTTGGAGGCTCCTCATAATAAGCTATGCCGATGATACAAACATATCGGAATGTTTGCGCTGCAATCTGGCACCGCGAGATTTCGGGAAGGGAGAATTAGTTTTTTCACCAACCCTCAGCCCGGCCCCGGCGCGGCCAGATAGCGTCGAGTGGCGATAGGCCAAATTGTTTTCTCTGATATGCTGGTCTCTACAGCGGATGTCAATTACTTGCCAGCCTGCCGGATTTGGCCCTCGATGCGCTTTTCTAATCTAATTGCCGCGCTTATCTAAATCGCTCGGCAAACTGCAGATTAAACTCTTTCCCAGCTCGCCACAACAACGCGCGCGGCCCGTTCCGTCTGCTATTGTGTTTCAACAACTTCCGGGCCTTTGGGAACTTCAGGAATGGAGTTACTTGCGAGATCCGTTTGCTGTCGAGGAGGCTGCTCATAACTTAGCGAAGTTGTTTCTGTTATTGCTAATATCGTAGCTTTTTAGAATATTTTTTGATAGAAAATGATACCAGTATCGTTTTTGGAGTATAAAAATTAATTTGTGTCAAAACTTTTTGATCGACCTTTATTAAATTAAGTTTTTTTATATAAAACAATTTTAATGGTTATAAAATCACCTACAACTAATAATACAAAATACACTACACGAATTAGTTCACAATAATAATTGGTCATATAAGAATTAGGTTATTTGATATTTACTGCAGCAATTAATTGTCTAAAACACTAGTGACGCGCTTCTACCTTCAGTCAAACTTAATTTCCAATTTGTTGAAGCTTACGAAAGATTGAAATACTTCACCGTTGTATAAATTGGTTTATTTGACAGTATATAGATTTGGATCCTAAAAGAATTTATTTGAATGTTAGCATTTTTGATTAAATGGTCTTGTTATTTTATACTTGGGCATGTTAATCCATAAGTCTCTTTAATAATTTAGCTTAAACAATTATTTTTACGTTGCTATTATAAAAATTAGGTTAGTTGGCAGAAAACAAAAAAAAACCCAGAATGACTTATTTAAATCAAAAAAGAAATTTTTTGCTTTTTAATTTGATTAAAATGTCTGAACACCAGGTGTGACAGTTTTTAACAATACTCTACTGGTCTTAAGTCCAGACAAAGAAGGGGAGTAGGGTAAATGGCCCTAACCTAGTAAAAGCGTATAATTGTCATGGAACTTCAAGACAGGCCTTAAATGAGATGACAGTCATAAAGAAGATTGGCATATTTAAAAATATACGTGATTATTAGAATTTGCCAGAATTTCTCCAAAGGAGAGATCTTGGATGTAAAGGCGTCTTTCAATTTTAAACAAATTGTTGAAACTAAGCGAAACGCAATTGTTAAAGGTGTTAAAATACTAGTTACGTCTGTTGTGGTTCAAATTTGACAGAAACCATAAAGCTTTCTGAAAATTGTCTCAAATGACTTCTTTAGGAAAGACTAAGTTAAGAGTTGTTGCTTTTCTTGTACAAGACCAAACAGAACAAATTAGTACAATGTAATAGAGAACTTAGCTACATACATCTGTATCCTATTCACTAGACCAATATTATAGGCATGCATGAATTCATCCAGTTCCGCCACCTTCTAGTGGAGGAACCACTCGATTCCACTTACTGCAGCCTCACGAGTCGCCTGGACATCCTTGTTATTGCCAACTTTGCATCGGCCATCATGCTCGCCATGGAAATTACTGACGGAGTTGACGTCTCCCTGAATTCCACACTCTCATGGGTGTCTACCTAAGACAGACCATGGAAATAATTCCCATGATTCGCTTTAACAAAGACTTGGAGAAAACGCTACCTCACTTTCCAGTTTCCATTCAGAAATCTATTAGGTTTGCCGCCAACCCCGTCCGTGTCGGAAATCTTCTACCTACACAGTTAAAAACTAAATTAAAGAGAAAAACCGAGTGCAATAGCGCGCACAGCAAACCACGGACCCTACGGACATTCAAGAATATCGCAGAATCCCTGTAGAGAGGAGCACTGAAACGTTGTATGGGAAAGAAAGGTAGAGACACTTGACGTGGCCGACAAGCTCTGAAAGATGGTTAAGATTTTACGCAACCTTTTTTTCCTGCCACCGCCAATCCATGGAAAGCGTAGCATCGACTACACCTTTTAGAACAGTAAGGACTTCACTGATTACCTGAAACGTCGGTGCAACCTCAGCGACCTACAAGAAAATGAATTCAACACCATCATAAACGCTGTTCTTCATCATCGTCACATTACAATCTCTTGGAAGTTGACGGACATCGTCATACTCTCCAAGCCTAGAAAATTAGGGAACTTTATCCAGAGTTATTGGTCTCCTGTTGACCATGGAGAAGCTTGTAGAACTAGTAATCCATAAGCGTCTAGATGCAACTGTGGAAGACCTCTATCTGATTTTAAAAAGTTAGTTTGGATTCTTATCTCTAACTTTATAGAGTGACTGTATAGGGGGACTGTATTATCGAGGGCAACACCAAAAAGTAATTCTTCAATGTAGTCTTCCTCGTCTTTGCCTTCGATAAGGTGTACAAGATGGCTTTCACTGCTATTATGGTACCGATTCAGCTTGTCTTGTTTTTCCTTTCAAGAAGGAAAATCCGAGTCAATTTCGATGGCGTGAGGTCATCGGACATCGTCCGAGGCATGCCGATGACGCCCTCCACCATTTAGTACGCTGACAACAGAAGGTCTTGGACTTTTTGGCACAATGGTGAAGAATGTGAATTTACCTGAAGAAGAGCTTGGCGGCCCCATTCTCTACCAGAAGACCACTTCATTGGTGAAACGTCCTGGCCAACTTTAGGATATTTAGAAGGGGAAAAAACCCATCTTGGGGTGATTGGATCTAGTGGGGTTAACGTCAACGCGCGCCAAAAGAAACAGAGCGTGTCATAATCTTGGTGCAACCCAGGCAGGCGAGTTCAATAAATTTTTATGTGTGATCATTTCAAATGTTTTCCTTCATCTAATTTACATATTAATGCTCATAGTTTTTACAAAATGACACAATATTTTGAGGTAGATCTGATAATAGACAACTACCGGTATTATTGCGAGCCAAAATCTATTATAACTGGAGAAGAATTCAGAACTTAGAACTCAAGTACGTCTGAAGCGAACTTTAGAAGAACATATGGTTCCATTTTGATTTCAATGACTTCAATAATCGACTAAACTTCCGATATTTGTTCCAACAAAATCCTTCTTCACGAAGAATCTCAGTCCAAAATGAAAATTAATTTGGGGGCTTGTGGGATAGTTAACTTCTACCTTTTTCAGTATTGTGTTGAACATGCATTAACTACGAATGGTGAAGATGATTTGATCCTTTCCGATGATTGAATTTAGCCATTATGATTTTCAGAGCTAACGGATCTTTGCTTATCGTCTGCGCATACTTGAGGGGTTCAGGAATGCTATCTATCAAGAATTTTCATTGTTTGCTGGCTCAATAAAATTCTTACAAGTTTTACTGTCGTTTAATTTCGCCATGAAAATGCTAGATAGTTAGACTGATTAAATAACCTATTTACTGGACATCTTTAAAGAATAAATTTATCTTTTACTTTTTCGACTCGGTTACTTTTTTTAAACAAAGAAGTTAAAAGATGACTGACATATCAGTACTAAATTTTTGTCTGAACGCTATTCCTGACTAGGTCTTCGTCGAAATGTTTAGAGATGTCAGAGTTCTCACAGTGTGTCATATGTGTATAAAATATTTGACCTTGAATAATTTTTATTGGGTTTACGTTGTGGCGTAGGCTGGGCGGGTTTGATTTCCGGTAAACCTAGAGGTATTGTAGCGTCTTGCAGTTAGAGTTGTAGAGGTATGACGTGCTTCTAAGAGTAGATTTGGCAACGGTATATTAAACTTAATTTGCTAAAAAGCAATGAAAAACCATTCAGTCGGAGGTAAAAATTTGGGACGAGGTCTGGCAAGTTTAAAGTTTCATGAAATTACAGAATCCACTTGGTATAGTTCTTTGATGTATTGAAAAGCAGAGGTCAAATTTAGTTGATAGTGTAAAAATGTTCTATTCTTTAAGAGTCCAAGAAACTACTATGAGAAAAACAGAACAAATTAGCACGATTCAATAGAGAATTTAGCTATACACCGTATCTCTAGACCAACACCAACGGTATGCATAGATTCTTGGTGAAATACCTCGAGTCCACCTATTATAATCTCATCGGTCGCTCGGTCGCCCGGACGTCCTTGATATAGCCAACTCCAAAAACTTCTCAATACAGTAGACGATCGAATGCGTCAGCAGGTTAAACAGCGATCACAATCTGGTTTCACTCACCCTTATAATCTCTGATGGAACCGACGGCGCCTTCTTTAATTATCTAGTCTCATAGCCGGCCTTTACCCTCTACATAAGGCAGACTATGGAAACCCAGTCCCATCATCTCCTATGGCAAAAAATTGGAGAATACGATACATTACTTTACCATCTCCATCCAGGAATCCGTCCGCCTAACCACCAGTCTGGTTAGCGCCGGAGATACAAGAGACATCCTAGAATCTGTGGATGCAAAAGCACCGTAGAATTCGTGCAGGAGAGAACAAGTTGGAAGCCTTCCACGTGACTTACAACAGTCTCTGAAAGATAGTCAAGGTTTTACGCACTCGTCCAATCTCGCTACTGCCCATCAATGAGGAGTGGATGGGCAGTACTACGATGCCGACCTTGATCACTTGGCTCACGTCGAGCGTTTCATGAGTTGTCTTTAGGAGCAGAAGCTCTACGATTACCTGGATCCAGCAGCCTACAAAGTGTTCTAACTTATCCAAACCCTCAATCCTTACAAGACACTCGGTTTGACATTCTAGACCACGTCCTGCAGTACTCCCAAGCTCTTGAAAGGTGGTGGACAACATTATGCTTCTCAAGCCTGAGAAGTTCTAAACTTTCAGGACTATCGGCTGATAAGTCTCATATTGACTATCTGAACTAAATAACCCACAAACGCTTTAAAACAGCCGTAAAAGACCTTCAACTAGTTCCGAAGAGTCAGTTTGTATTCCGTTTCGGCTCCTCCAGCTTTGGATAGTAAAATGCATCAATGAGAGCCACATCAAAAAGTCAACCATCCGTGTACATCAAAACCTTCGACGAGGTTTGGCATGACGGCCTAGTGTACAAGATGGCCTTCACTTCAATTCCGCTACTGATGCTTCAGCTTGCTCTGTCTTTCCTCTCTGGGGGGAAGTTCCGTGTCAAGTTATCGAAGAGGCAAATCTGAGCTGGCGTCCTTCAAGACCCGGCGTTCTATATCTTCGTTCAGAATATATCCACAACACCTTCCACCATACTGGCTCAGTATGGTTCTAAGATAAATTTAATCTCCTTGAAGAATGATGCAGCAGAAAGAGAATGGAAATCAACCCGGAGAAGAGCCCAGCGACCCTATTCTCGACCAGAAAACCACTTTATTGGCAAAACAGAAGAACTTTAGGATTTTGAAAGAGAAAATCTGGAAAGCGCATATCGTATAGCCAGAGTCAGCTCTTTTTACCACTCCTAAAGCAGACTATGTACCAACAACAAGCTGTTCTTATACAAGACAGTTATATACCCTATTATGATGTACCTGGCTCCAGTTTAGGGCTAGGCTGCAAAATTTCAAAATAAAAAGCTTCAGATAATCCGGAATTAAGCCGTACGATCCGTTTTTGGCGCCTCGTGGTTAGTGAGGAACTGCAGTCTCCATCACGACGCAGATATTTCTACGATCCAAGAGTACATCTACCAGATGCTACAAAAAATTAATACAACAGAGACGCCCATCACAAGCGCCTACCGATTCTATTTCCCCACGAAATGGCACGGAGGAGGCTTATACCGTTATCCACCATCCAAACTAGGTCATATTGAGGGAAATGAAGTTAGAGGTAGGCTCAGAAACCTCTGATTTCGCAAGTCAATCCATGGGATCTGAAAGAATCAACATAGCTGATTATCCGGATAACCCGTATCCGGATATTCCTGCAGCAAAGACATTCAAATTGTCAGTAATATTTGTTTATAACGTCCTGAATATGCAAAATTAGTTTCAGTCTATTTTATTCAGTTTTTTGACTAATTCTACAAGATTTTTAAAATATGACCTTAAACGGATTATTTGTAACAAAACTTATGACAAGGCTATGTATGTACTGGCATACTAATAATAGTAATTCAAATTCATTAATTAAAACTCTAGCAGGTCACTGCTATCATCATGACTAATAGATAATATCCAAAGAGAGATTCATCCTGTGACAGCAGTTTTGGTGACTATATCAATATGCTGGAATGATAACATACTTGAAGATATAGTGCAATACATTATCAGCACAAAATTCCTCTAAGCTGTAAAAGAAATGTACAATCATCTTATATAAAATATACCGGGAGTCATCAAAAAATAAATGACATACATTTTCTTCTGCTTATCTATTTTAAAGTTGTCGTTTTTACAAGAGACTGATTAAAATTATTTAAATTTTTTATCGGGTGTAGCTGTAAGCGAGTCGACAAGTAGCTTAGGTTAGCTTTTAGATTTAAATGATGACTCATTTTTATATAGTCCTCCCATATGTTCTGTTACGAAAAATCCTAATTTACAAAATGAAAGTAGCATATATGGCAATTTCATTCAAAACAACTAGAACATCAAAAAATATGGCTTAATTAAATTGTTTATTCTTAGTATACTTACACGCTATTTGGTGGTTTAAGGAGTCAATTATGACATATTATTGACCGACACAAAAATGTTTTTAAGATAACGAGATCTGGCAGCGCCCCCCCCCCTCCCCCCGGAGAGCTTTCCCAACTCCGACATGCTTGAACCCCTTCGCATAGTAGTTTTTAAAAATAAATAAAAACACGATTAAAAAGCTCTGTTTGACATAATTGACGTGCGCCGTTGCCATGACAACGCAACCCAGTTACAGTTGAACTTTGACCTTTGACCTGTGTGACAGCACTAATAATTTTTTTTATATATAATAATTTTTTTTATATATAAGTGCTATATTACCCGCTCTCAAACGAAAATTTTCCATCGCTTGCGGTTCCGGAAATATATTACCTCGGTCGCGCCTCCCGCCGAGCCGAAATTTGTCCTTCGGAGGCGCTCGGGTCGGCACGGAAAGGCACGAACGATTTGACCTTTGACAGCAGCAGCAGCAGCACTCATAATTTGTTTTATATATATAATTAAGGAACTAAAAACAAATTAAACAAATGAATGCACAAAGAATTTAGCATCTGTAAAACAGACGAATGTTTGTAGCAGAATTTATGGCAAGTCCATGTATGTACAGACATATTAATAGTCACTTTTGAATAAAAAATCTTGCAACACTTTAAACAGTCAAAGATTCACATTAAATTTAGGTCGAAATAAAGTTTTGATTATCCGGATTTATATAAAGTCAGCTTAATTCGGATAATCGATTTTTCGCATGGCTAACTACTTAACATAATAGTAGTTCTAATTTACTTTGTCCACAAAATAAGAGAGATATTTGATTAAAAAATCCTATATATATTATTCTTTCAAATATGCGCCTCCTATATTTATATCAGATTTGCAAGGGAGAAAGGCAGATTATGATAATAAAATTTTCCGACCAGCTTTAACTCCATATTTCATTTTCCAGGATTACGTTCTTTAGCCAGCCTATGAACATTTCAACACCAAACTTTATTAAGCCATTTGAACGTTGCCGCAGTTGGGTTTTCTACGAAAATTCCAAATGGGTCGATACAAAGGTTTTATGTTATTCTGATCGAATTAGACCTTGCGCTTTAACAGAGTAGACTTGGAAAGTTCGAGCCTTAAATTTAATTAAACTAAGCTTAACGTCTGGTTTGGTTCTAAAGCTGACAAGCCAGGACTTAGCTGTTCTAATTTTTATGAAGAACAGCACGCACAGGCCAGAAAGATATTTAGCGTGTCTTAAAACGATTAAAACTTTTCCAAAAAGCTCTAGTTGTGTCACGCTCAATGCTTGTTTCAACGCACACTGCACTGCCACCTGATGTCATTAGATGGAGTCGTGAAAAAAGGTGGTGAGCTGCTTATGCAGTCGTGGAGAAAGCATAAAATTGTAAAGGCAGACAATCATGGGGAATAAAAGACACTTTTGTGGATCAATAAAAATATTAGAGAAAGAGAAAACTCGAAAGTCCCGGGAGACTCGGTATAAACCAACTCGAGACTGAAGAGAGCGACGAAAATAACTTGCCCGTACAAAATCAGAGGGGCACTAGGAGGTTTTCTTTCTTACAAATCCTCTGGCGTCTAAAAAATCTTCCAGTTCTGTTGCAGAAGGGTCAGAAATTTTTAGACATTCTTGTATTGCCTCATACATATACACAAGGTAAGCAGAAGTATGGATCTCTCACCAAGCTCATACAGACCTATCAGTCTCACGTCTTTTATGCAAAAGACTCTTGAGAAACTGGTGGATAACTATGTTAGAGGCACAGCACTGAGGAGGTCTCCACTTAGTGATGGCCAACACGCATATCAAGCAGGAAAATCAATAGACCTGGCATTGAATGACCTAAACAGACTTTTGTTGAAGGCCATCCAAGAGATAGCCTTGGTCCTAGAAGCGTCGAACATTATCTCCATTGGCTTCCCAATCAAACCAATTAAGGCAAAGGAAATATCTGACTCTCTTTGCCAATGGATTGCAGAAAGCCCAAGGAAAAGGATTATTATATTTACCCTAGGCGAAGGAACTGTTGAAGTGACAACAACCAGAGGCTTCCCCCAAGGAGGTATCTGCAGAGGACTTTTACTGCCTAGGATATGCAGATGATCTTGTAGTAGTTACGAAAAGGCGTTTTTCGGCTACTGTTGTGGAAAGATCGCAAACTCCTCAATATTACGAGCAAATGGTGCGCAAGAAAGGACTTCAAATTAGCTCCCACAAATCTGTGGCAGTTTTGTTCACTAAAAAGAGAGTGTTAGAAGGGATAAAACCCATTATATTGAATCGGATAGAAATCCCCTTTTCCCATAGACTGGATAAGAGTACTCTTCGATCAAAAGCTTACAGAGAATCGACATTTAGATATGATCACACAAAAAGCAAAAATAGCAATGGGGAGGTGCAAAATACAGTGCTAAGAGCTGGAAACTAAACCCCAGGATGATGCTATGGTTATACAAAAGAGTCATAAGACCTATAGGATCTGTGGCATGATGGACGGAAACACTACATGCAAAGGCGAAAGAGTTCTTTTGTTGCGTTCAAAGGTATGGTTGCCTTGGCTGCCAATTGCTGCCCTAGAAGTGTTACTAAATTTCACTTCACACTTCATATATTTATCCAAGAAAAAGCACGAGCAACTACCCAGACTCATGCAGTACAAGCTCCAATCATCCCCATGCATGTAGGAGAGCACCAAAAACTGAGAGGGGACACCAGTTACTTTAAATTTGGAAAAATTTCAAAATTATAATACCAGATAGAGAAGGCTGGAACAAAGGACTTTCAGTCTTCGCAGATTTTATCTGGTATGCCTTCAAGACTGCATTGGGCACAGAAATCTATGGTCCAAAAAGGAACATTAAGCTTCCGATAGCGCTTCGAAAATTTCCTATAGTCTTCCATGCGGAAATCATAGTTGTAGGACACTAGATTACGGGTTTCACTACACTAGAAGAAGGAAGGCAAATTGTTAGATGATGTCGTCAACATGGTGGTTACCACCTACTCTAAAATGAAGATCGTCTTCTTGGCAAGAGAAGAGGTTTTATAATTTCTTCGGTGAATCAAAGCCATATCATCACGATTGTCGACTTTTATCATCTTTGTTCATCTGAAACTGTCTATCTAATGAACGGCACAGTTGAATAAATTATTTAATGCCATCTTTAAATCATTTCAAAATTTAGACTCTCCCAATTTTGAGAGATTTAGTCTTCTTCTAACGTTTTTTCTGTTTAACCAGTTTGTGTTAACACGATGTCAGAACACCGTTAATAGTAAAGAACCACTTCAATTCGGGAGACGCACTTTTCTACCCAGCAACCTCTTTACTTTTGACTAGTGAACTATTGAGAAGATTGAACAAGATCACATAAAAACAGTTTTCTTGTAGAGCCTGAAAACACAGCAATTTATGTATTCCCTATTTGCTTCGTTCGAAAATGACAGAAGCAATAAATTTTTGGTTATTGGGAAGCAGAAAAAAAACACGAATCAACATATGCTTCCGTTTCTAGGCTTACCAAGATTGTGTAACTCAACTCATCCTTCTGTTGTGGTCTCCTAAATGTTTTATGTACTTTTTTTACCGCCAACTAAATTAGCAAATGTCAGTTATGAGAAGATATACATCTTTTTTTTTCTCTAAACTTCAATTAATTTTAGAGAAACTCTACTACATAAAAAATAAATGAACACTGGTTTTTGAGACTTTAGTCTCGTTATGTAGTAAGCTCACCCCACATTAACAAAAACTAGTTTTTTAAAATTCTGTCTGGTTTTTTAACAGATGTACCGTGTATATGAACTAAAAATGTTTTGTAAAATAAGAATTTAAAAAGTTATACTTTATAATATACTGGGTTTACTTAATAAGTTTGTAAACAATTAGAAGAATTTTTGGTGCATAAAATTACGAAATATATAGGACGCTGCAAAATTAAAGTCTAATAAGTATTTCTTAACGGGCAACAATCTAAAACTAATTAACTAGTTCTTTGAAGCGGCTGTTGTCACGTTTCTCATTAGGTTCCCACTTAAAGTTGCTCGCCGGAGCCTTCTTGGCGCGTTATTTGGGGGCATCGCCAAAATTTGGAAGTGACGTGTCCCAGCAGTAATCTCGCGTCCCGCGACCGGCGTAATTTCGTTTAAGATATTCTATGCATTTTAATAGACGAGCTGTCGCATTTCGGACTTGTTGCGAGCATATTTTGCCGAATAACGCAGGGGGCGCTGGCTGTTAGGAGCATAACCGCAGCTGTTGGATGCGGGCTCAAGGTCAAACAGTAGAAAACGGTTTAATTTTTATTTCCCCGAGCCTTGTATATTCGTTGCTTTTTCTCGCATTTATGAGGAGCGTTCAACTAAAATCAGCTTTGTTTAAATTTCTATATAGGGAGTATTCAATTAAAATTTGTTTAAGCCTATTGTAAATTGTTTATATATTATACAAGGTACGTTTGAAAAAAGCATTTAAAGAATGTATATTACAATTTATGGAAGATAACAAAACAAATTTTTTTTAAATATAAAAAAAAGGTGTGTTCAGCTAAAATTGTGCAATCGTGATTAGAAACTTTTACCTTTCTGTGTACTTACATTTAAGTAGTCTTGTGCTACATTTCTGTTTTATTATGTTACATAAGTGTTAATAATGATTTTCATTCCTTTAATTATTGTTTGCTGGATTTTCTCTATAACCGTTAGGCAACCTACAGTACGCCTGAGCATTTTTTTAGCGTAACTATGACGAAAAACAACCAAGATTTCAATTAATTAGGGAAAAATTGTTTTCACGTTATTATTGATTGCAAATACAAATTTTGGATATTATTTTGAATAATACGTGCCGTAAATCCTAAATAATCGCAGAAAAACGAAATAAATCCCGCGCCAGCTAACGGCACGAAGCGTTGCTAATCCTGAATAATTACGCTCAATGCGTAGTTCTCTCCCCAGTAATGACTTTTTTGAGTTTTTATTGCGCCTGTACCTATACGCTTTTTGCCGAAGTTACATGTAGAGGCGAGCGTAATTTACATTTGAATTAAAAACATTAATTGCAATTTGGTTTGCAGTAAAAAATAAAGCAGCAACAATATTTCTGAATTTGGAAATTTTTAGGAAGGGCGCGACTTTAAATATGAAATATAGAAGTGGACATAAAATGCATATACAGGGTGTTTTGTAAGGAAAATTACATCTTTGCTCTTAAATTTTTGAAGTTTTTGGATCTGCAGCTTTAATCATTAAGTAGCTAGAGCTACTCATCTTTGTAGTTTTAGTTGTCGGTCCATCAGTTTGTCTATCTGTTCGCAAAATTACTAAAACATTTGCTAATTGATGCTGATACAATTTTATATTTAAATTATTAAGTCGATAAGGCACACGTCTTTACGAACTCAAGTCTTAACATCATAATGTTTTTATTATGACAAGCCTTTACGTATTTATGTCTTTAGGTCCTCAAATCTTTAGATTCTTAGATCCTTAGGTCTTCAACTTTTTAGGTTCTCAAATTTACCGATTTTTAAATTTTAAGACTGTTTTACATTCTTAAATCTTTAGGTCTTAGATCCTTAAGTCCTCAAAACTTCAATTCCTGGGGTCATCAATTCTTTAATTTCTAAAAGCTATAAATCCTTAAGTTTTTAGTTAATTTAGTTTTCAAGTTGGTAGGTCTTTAAATATTTAAGTGTTTGGGTCCTTAAGTCTTTTATGTGCTTAAGACTTAATGCTATTAGGCCCTTAAATGCTCAGATTCTTTAAGTTCTTAGCTCCTCAATTCCTCAAATCTTTAAGTCCTCAGGTTTTCAAGTTCTCAGATTTTTAAATTTTTGGTAAGTTTTACAGCTTCTAAAGTTTTTACATTCTTTTAATCCACAAGCCTTTAAACACTTAGGTTTTTATGTTTTCTGAAGTTTAATTCCTTAAAGTCTCAAATTCATAAGTCTTAAAGTCTGCGGGTCTTTAAGTATTCAAGTCTTCTTACCTTCAAATCTTTATGTGGTTAAGCTCTTAGGTATTTAGGTTCTCAGGTTTTTAGATCTTTAAATTCTGAAATCCTTAGATGTTTAAACCTGTAAGTGCTCAAGTGTTTAACTTCTCAGCTCCTTAAGTCTTTAATTTTTCAAGGCCTCATATTTTTAGGATTTTGGATCTTTAGATTTTTGTATGGTTTTAGGTCTTCAAGTTTTCAAGTCTTTAAGCCGTTTAGTATGAGTGCAATTAAGCTTTTAAATTTGTTAGATTCTTAGATTATCAGGTTCTTATCTTTTCAAGTCCCTAAATCCTTAGGTTGAGATTCTAAGGTCTTCAGGTCTTTAGATTCTCAAGTCCTCAAGTTATTAGGTCTTTATATACTCAGATCTTTAGATCCTCGGGTTTTCAGGTTCTTGGTTTATCACGTCTTTAAGCCTTTATGTCTTAGATCCTTAGGTTCTCAAGTTTTCAATTCCTCATATTCTCAAATCTTTAATTTTCCAGAGCTCCAGATCATCAAGTCTTTATTTTATTAAGCCTTGTAGTTTGTATATTTAAGTCTTTAAACATTAAAGTATTTTGTATAGTTAAGTCTTCAAGTCCTTACATCTTTAAGTTCTCAGATATTTCTCAGGTTTTTGAGTTGTCAACTTCCAAGTTCTCAGGTTTTCCTAAGGTTTGCAATTTCTCAAGTGTTTACATTCTTTTAATCCACAGGTCTTTAAATCCTTAGATTCTCATGTTTTCAAGTTTTTGAATTTTTAAGTTTAATTCGCAGAGTTTCAAATTCATGTCTTTAACTTCTTAAGTCTTAAAATTAGCAGATCTTTAAATATTTAAGTCTTGTTGCCTTCAACTTTTTCTGTGCTTTAAGCCTTCAGATTTTTAGATCCTCCAATTTTCAGGTTTTGAAATTCTTAAATTCCCAAATTATTAGATGGTCAAATCCGTAAGTCTTTAAGTTTTCAATTTCTCAGCTTAGATTTTCAGATTCTCAGGTCTTCAGGTTTTCAGACCTTCAAGTCCTCAAGTTATTAGGACTTTAGATACTAAGTCTTTAAGCCTCCAAATATTTTGTTTAAAGTCCTTATATCTTCAATTTCTCGGGACCTTACTTTCTTAGCACTAACAATTCCTCAGATCTTTAAGCCCTCAGGATTTTAAGTTCTTAGATTCCCAGGTTTTCAAGTTCCTTTAAGGTTTGCAGTTTCTCAAGTGTTTATATTCTTTTTAATCCACAGGTCTTTAAACTCTTAGATTTTCATGTCTTCAATTCTTTGAATTCTTAAGTTTAATTAAGTAGGTTCTTATGTATTTAGCTGCTTAAGTCCTCAGGCCTCTGAGACCCAAAGTCCTTAAATTTTTAAGTTCTCAGGTTCTTAGCTTATCAAGTTCTAGATTTTGCAGGTTTTGAAGGTCTTGGATCATCAAGCCCACAGGTTTTTAAATTTATAAGTTTTCAAGTATTAAATTTTATAGGTCTTCAGGTACTTGGGTCTGTAAGTTCAAGGTTAAAATCTTTAAATTTTAAAATTATTTAAGTTTTTGATCCTTTAGTTCTGTATGTGATTAGGTCGCTGTCTTTATTTCCTCAAATTGCCAATAGTTTTGCAGATTTTCAAATCTTTAGGTTTTCATGTAATTAGGTTTGAGTTTTCAGGTTCTTAGGTGTTCAGGTTTTCAAGTGTTTGGACTTTCAACTATGATGCAGTTAAATTTTTAAGTTATCAGGTTTTCAAGTCTTCAGATGGCTATGTCTTGAGGCTCTTTGGCCGTTAGGTTTTCTGCTCTGACATTTTCCAAATCCTCACGTCTTAATTTCAATAAAGAGTGCTATGTAAAATGTTGTTTTCTGACTATATATGACAGATTTACCTATTTATAGCATAATTATCTCCAACCATATCTTTTACTTTATACGTAAAGTCTTTCCTATATTAAACATGTGTTTTAAATAAATCGATTTGCCCTTTTACTACTGAATGTCTTATCGTTTCTAAGTAAAGGTAGTATTTATCTTAATTTTAAACTTTTACTCCTTAAGTTCTCGAGTCTTTAGGTCTTCAGGTTCTTAAATTATCAAGTCCTAAGTTTTTCAAACTTTTAAATTTTTAGAACATTAAGTCCGCAAATTCTTAGATCCTTAAGGTTCCCAAGTTTTCAATCCTTTAAGTCTTTAATTTCTCATGTCTTTAGATACATAGATCTTTAAGGTCTTAAATATGTAGGTTTTTAGGTTTTAAAATGTTTATGTTTTTAGACTTTCAGTTCTTTATGTGATTAAGGCTTTAGGTCTTTATTTTTTTTAATTGCCAGATTTCTAATTTCTGAGATTTTAAGTCATCAGATCCTCAGGTTCTGAAAGGTTCAAGTTTTTAGATTTTCGGGTTTTCAAACCTATAGTTTCTTAATTCTTTAAGTTTTCATGTCTTCAAATCTTCGGATTCTCAAATTTTTATGCTACTAGACTTTACTTTCTCAGGTCTTTAGATGGTTGAGGTTATTTGCCATCTGGTTGTCAGGTTTTTGGGTCTCCAGTTATTCAAATCCTTACGCCTTAATTATAATAAAAAGTGTTGTCACCAGTTTTTTGTGTTTGGAGTTGTAACATGAAAACTGTCGAAAAAATTGTGGAAATATTCTTTAAGTAATAAATACAACTGTTAGCAACAAAAAAATAATAAAAACATTAAATAATCAGTAAACTTTTTTATTCTACCTCGTACTGCATTGTGTAATATAGCGGTCTTGTTTTTAAATGATCTGACCTTGTATTGTGTGAATCAGTGATTGTCGAAATTTCGTAAATTGTTTTAGCAGCAAATTTATTTGTAGCTCCATTTTGACTTGTATAACACCTGCTCTTTTACATCTGTGTCTCTGAAGATTTTTGTAGCCCAAATATTTACTCTCTTATCTTTGATAAATATAATGGTCAATTGCTCTTTATCTTTTTTGGATTTTAATGATGCTACAGAGATATTAGCGACAAGGGGGTAATATAATCAAAGTTTACGTACTGAGTGATTTATTATCAGTTTCTATTTGAAAAACGCAGATTAAATAAATAAATTCATCTGGCCTGTTGTCACTTAGTAATAAAAATACAACAACTTGTTGGTTTTTTTCAAAATAAAATGCCTTTGTAAGTTTGATTAAATAAGTTTTGTGTTTTTGGAGTTACTACCAGGCTGAATCAAATATAAATCGGAATTATTTGTGATTTAAGCATCATAAAAATACAAACATACAAAGTCATTCTTCTACATGATCTCCTGGTTTAGAAACATGTTTTCCCAACGAAAACCATTTTTTGGACCCGCTATCGCAAAAAGAAAGGTGATTTTCACGCCAGCCAATCACATGCGAACGCTTCAATAGTAACATCAAATTTCTGCCCTATAAGGACTTCTCTTAATAGTACAGTAAAATAATAATCGGAGGGCGATACGTCCGGTCTGTAGTACTAGTGTTCCAGTGTAGTCCAAAAAAAATTCCCAATTTTTGTGGAGTTTGGGTAACTGTAGGGGATCGAATATTGTGATAAAGCAGGATAACATTCATTCTGACGTCATAAACAATTCTAGCAACCGTTAACTAGTGCTCATCCTCGAAAAGGCGGTGAACAATAAAAATATCCTCTTCTGCCATGCTAGTCCTGGAACGAACTATTTTTGACCCCCCTCCCCCCCCCAAGAATTGGGTCTTCTCAAAGGTGTTGTTTCAAATCTATGCTTCAAGCCTTCGATTATTTGTGCAAACATAAACTTGCAATTTTGTCATTCATCCTACAATTACCACAATTTTCCAAAATTGCATTACAAAAAAACTGTCTGTGGCTTCTTGACAGAATCAAGACATCTGATTGGGAAAACGTTTTCCTTCATGTAGTTTAGATAACGTTTGTGTCTACTTGGGTTTGAGAAAGATTTTTTGGTAACCGTAGATTCTTTAAACTACGTAGTTTTTATCAAAAATAGAATCGTTTATCAATGAAGAAATGAAGAAATCTGGTTTTTGTCGTAACATACATCTTCAATAATAGAGTTTTATACGTGGAATAACTGAGCATGCGTGTAAAATTTAGTGTTTGTATTAAATGTGGAGACTCCACAGGGCGAAATTCATGAATGACCAATGACAACGTTCAGAAAGGTTTTGTCTGCTGCTATCAGTAAGTTATGAAGGGAATTGATACCCTAATTGTTAATAAAGCGTCTCTGTTTCAATCTAAAAGGTCCAGAAAATTATTTTCCAAATTTATGAGTTGCCTGTTGTAGGGCAGAAGATATGCAATAACAAATAGGAAAAACTTTATTTGAAAATGAGATGGTTTTTACTATTATGGGAGGTTTGTAGTCTTTTGTTTTCCACAAAAACTCCAGTTCGTTGGAGACCAGACTTGGCGCTACTCAGAATCTTTGGTGATATTCTAAAGAGGGGCGATACAAGATTTCGGAGCGATGTTGAACAGGAGATATATAAGACCATCATTCTCCAAATTATGATGTAAGCCTGCCTACTTTGCAAAGACGCACATCAACAGGCTTTAGGTACTCCAGAATCTAAGGCCTATTTTTGGAGCTCCGTGGTTTGTAAGAACCACAGTCCTTCACTACGATGCCAACGTGTTAACCATTCAAGAATTAATTTCTCTCTAGCTTCGAAGGCCACAAAATTATTTACACTTTGCCTTCTCTCTTTCTAAAATTATGGTAACGGGTACTTCCATTTACATGGTCGGCTACTTTCCTTTAACAGTTTGTGGTGCCTATGTGTTGCACTTGTAATAATGTCGGTCAAAAGTAATCTTTTTAATACATTTCATGAAAAGATTTTGTCTGTCATTCTCAATCATGCAATTTTGTAAAAGAGAATGATTTAAACGGATTTTTTTTTAATTCAAGACCTCAAAATGCTCCTTGAGGTTGCGTACTCCGCGGGGTTGCGTGGCACCGGCTTGTAGCTCAACCAACCTCACAGCCAAGTAAATGATCTAACCTAAATAAACCTCTCTTGGTCTGAGATGTGAGTTCGAATTTACGATGAGTAAAGATGCCCTACTCGAATTGGGTTTTTGAGACCATACTTTTTGTGACCCACCAGTCTTCTACATGCGCGCTTAGGTCCTTATCACTAAAGGCGATGTGGGAGGTTGAAAGCCGTTTTGTGGTTATCTCCTTCAGAGAAAAAAAAAATTATTTTCCTCTACGTCTGATGTTTGACATTATGGTGCGTCGATAGTCCGCATTAGCTTTGCGGAGCCCAATACTTCATACTAACGGACTGGTATTGTGTTAGATATAACTCGGCAAGCACACGGTGGATTTGGGTAGAATCAAATGTGTTGGGAGTCGAGCCCTCATAGATCGCGCGAATTTAGAACATTTCTTAGGTTTTTGCAGTTTTTTGGCCACACTTGAGGTGTCTCGAAACCTTTGATTAGTTTTTCTGGAATCTTGTTTCCATAGAGGTAATTTGTTTCAAAATCGGATATTACTGGCTTATAAGTTATGGAGGAGACAGCTCAACGCGGGCAGTATGACTGGTTGGTAGCCCATTTAAAGCATCTAAATTTGGATGGAGAGTTGCTGTCTTTGCTTATGTTAGCAATAAGTCGCCACTTCAAAAATCAAAGAAACTCTAAATTTCTTTTGTCTATTTTAGTGCCATTTTGATTAGACTAGGCGAAATTATTCTTTTATTTTAAATTTATAAATGATAAATCAATAGTACGTTATCGCACCAAAACAAAAAATTCTTTTTTTGTGCGTTAATGACATTGTAAAATTACAAACTGTATAAGGAATTGTAGTTGGTTAGTGCTAATTAGCCAGTGATAATAGCCAGTTTTTCTAGTGTTGTTATTTGCCTGTTTTGTTCACGCTTAGTCCGTAGCTTAAAGTAGCGCACACTAAAAGCTCTACAATAAATTGAACGTAGCAGTGTAATCAACTAGGTTGTCAACCAAAGGCAATAAATAAATAGAAAATGGTAACTAGCCCGTAGCTTGGATGAGTGCCTTTTTACAAAGGGCTCCGAGTTTCGAAAATATATAACGGTTAATATTAATATAGAAGAAAAAGTTAAAAAATAAGGAAGTACAAGCGAGATTTATATTTGGCACGTAATAATATGGAGTGGAACGGAAAGATTAGTCTACAATTTCATAAATTTACATTTTTCCTTCAAAAAGTTTTAAAATGCAATACTTTGCTTTTCGATGACCTTGTTATAATGTTTTGGAGCTGCCATAGAAAGGTCTTTTAAGAAAAAGGGTAGTCCGACTTGGGTAAAACAAATTTAAATGAGACTGTTATAATACTTTATCGAAACAAGAGATGATAATGCAACACACAAGGATACTTTTCTTTATACCCTCCTTATCTTTTTCAACAAAAGACAATTTTCATATGCCTCTTAAATTGCCTTTGAGAAAATAAATGGTAGTTGCAAAAACTCAAGTACGTAATGCATTTGTTCCGAGTTATGGCAAAGTAGAAGAAGGTGTTGTCGTGAAGAAAAAGCGCACTTCTGATTGGAACGTAGCGCCTTTTTGAAAAATGGCTTTTTTCTTTACCAGCAAATTGCAGTAGAATTGATTATGTTTTGTTGAATTGATTTCAAAACGGCCACAAGGATCTTCCTTGCAGATAACTTTGTTCTGGCTTAAGTCAATGCACATTCTTTCATCAGTGTTTGACGTAAAAATTCGCTTCTCTCATCTTTGAGAGATTTTAAGTCGCTTTTTGTTCGGCATTAAGGAGGTGGGAGACTTATCTTATAGGCACGTTTCAAAATTTTAACACTGTGACTAAACCCACTTTGTTTCGTTAACATAATTCCAAGCGCAATGCATTTGCGTTACATTTTCGACCTCACTTCGCCGAATAGTAAACATTTTATGCCATTTAACACTTGACTTTCTGATAAACTGCCTCTTTCATACTGCCAACGAACTCTGAATAAAGTATTAGGTGCTATAACATTTTCCCCTACTACAAATATACACGCATCAGAAAAAATCATGACATAACCGAAAATATTGAGGACAGCTGATGCTTGAAAGATTTTTTATTTAAGCAAGTCCCAGATTTTGACGTCTCCCTCAATTTCTGTCTACCATCTTCCACCAATTTGAGAGTACGAGTTCTAAAGTCTCCAAACCTTTTTCTGAAAAAGCACTTACCCACGAAAATTGAAACTTCTTAACGTAATCTCCGTCTAAACGTACACATTTTTTATAACGTCGTCGCCGTATTTCTTTTCAGGGGCGTGTTTTATCTGGCTCGATTAGAAAATGAACTGCCATGGAGAGTGTTCTTTATGGTCGGAAATTTATGGCGGCATTACGTGTCAACATGTCCTGAGACGCTTAGCATTTGTGGAACCCACTTTAAAGAAACTTGCTGCATTTTCAAGTCATCGTGGCTGCTTTTTTATTATTTTTAAACCTTTGTTGTCACCAACGGACATTTTTAAAATCCATAAGGATTTCATCGCATGTCTCACTCAATTGGAATTAATTTCGATAGGTGTTTTACCACGCAAGATAAAAAACAGATTATTACACATTGTTCTTTAACATTAAACGTCGCCAATTGTAGTGTACAAAACAACACTCACTACAATGGCGGTAATTCGACCTGTGTACATTGTACGGTGCTGCCATCTGTCTTGCAAATTCAGAAATATTTCCCGCGTCTTTTAAAATTAACCGGATCTTTCTACTTACTCCCAGAGACGAGAAAAAAATTCGAAACCTTTAAATTTGAACTCACTTTATTTATTAAGGCTAATGTTCTTCCACAATATTGTGCTTTCATACAAAATCCTCATTCCCCAAGCACTAGAGCGAGCACTGGCTAGTGAAGAGCTCAAGACTCCAATTGACAGCCGCGTCAAAAATTTTTGGTTTCTCTCTGTCTCCTTTGGCGGAGGTTTTAATTTTGGCAGCCAATCGTATGTACTCGTACTAGATACTTCTCTTGGAGTCTCTCTTTTTTAATATGGATAAGGTGGTACAGTGGATGATGTCTGCTAGGCTTTTACCAAAACAAAATAATGAGAATACAATACGCAAATATTCTCAAGAAAGACGGTACAAATTAATGGTCACTCCTATTCTTAATGCACTACGAGATAGCATAAGTACAAAATCAAATGTATTCAGAGATTTAATGTTCTGATGGTTTTTATCTACAAGAATACAAGTGACTTTAATAAAAATTTGTCGACTGGACTACATTTCTCAATATATCAAATCTCGTTATCTTCCTCAAAGGGAGATTAAGTTCTAAGAGAGATTTTCGGCAAAGAGAGTTTTGTAGCCCCATTTTAACTTTTCAAGGGCGACTTGCTCAAGGATCACGAAAGGAGCGTCAAATGTCAACGATTTTGCTAATAATATGAAGATCCTTAAGCGCCTCATACTAAAAATGGCGGAGATAAAATAATTGCGAACGTACATAACCTCTTCTACCTTTTTTAAGCCTCAGCACTGATCTAGAACAACATTTTACTGTAACAAAATTAACGACTAAGCCATTATTAAAGTACAAAACAAGAAACTTTTTAACTTTTTTATTAAGGGGTTGCTGTAGAAAGATTATCTCCACAATGTTAATATGAAATCTAACGTATTCGTTACATATAAATCAAAACAGTCGCAAGTAAGTACGCCATATGGTGCCGCCATTTATAGAACTACTTATAAAGACAAAACCTTTGCTACATGACTGCATATCTCATGTCCTATAGTCTAGCATACATAACGATTTCTGTTAGATCGTAAATTGTATTAAAGCAACGAGAGAAGTGGTGAGATTTGTCTTAAACTGCACGTTGAATATGTCTCTAGTTCAACTGCAACCGTTTAACTCTTGTTTTAAGCTCTTTTTAAGGTACGCATTTTTGACAGTTATATCTTTTCCTGTGACTAGTGCTTTAATTAAAAAATGTTGCTAACATAATAATAGCGTTAGTGTTTCATCGTTTAAACTATACAGAGGGTTTTTTATTGTTTCTTCAAATACATACTATAACAAATTTCCGAACGCCTCCCGTAGCGGCCACCGAATTATTACGGTCGAGCAGCAGGCGTAATGCCTTCAATGGCACCGGGGCTACTTGTGCACGTGTGAGAACTTGAACAATGCGGAAATTTCCAGATGGTTACCTGATGATTGCTGTAGGCTCCAGACCCGGTATCAATTGTCTAAAAAGCACACAACGGTCCAGGGAAAAATAGTGGAATATAGGAAGAAAGTTACTGTGCTAAATAAATTCAGTGTAATTTCGACATGTGTTGAGGAATACGTAGGATTTTTTGAGGTATTGCATCTTGTAGGGTTTGGAAGCTAAGCTGATGTTTGTAAACCTTAACCTTCGGATATTTTTATATAAAGAAAGCATTAGGGTTGAGATCCGGCGAGTAAATTGGTGTTAAGATCTTACGCAGCACTTGGAGGAAAGATTTTGCTATATGGGTTGTGGCTCCATCCTGTTGGAACTAAACGTTTTCCAGCTGCAGTGCATTGAAATTAATAATTATTAAATCAGTTCCACATATTAATTTGAAATAACAGTAACAAATGAGCCAATAACTCAAATTTTACTGAATGAAATGACACATTCGCTATAGAGGGCTTTTATAGAAATGTATTTTGTAAGTTGTTGTCACTCTAATTACGAAATATCTGCAAAGGAGTTTACTGCCAGTGTTATGGTGCGGTTGGTTCTCGGGTTATTAGGCCGTAAATGGAGTTTGGAAACTATTGACGTTTAGTTCACAACTGCGGTGGACATCTTCAGAAGAAGAAAATCTTCTAAATATGTAAGCTCCAAAAATTTCCAGCCCGCCTATATTCCAGGGGTTTCAACATGGTCTCCATATATTTCAACAGCCTCCTGTAACTTTCGAAGGTCTTGTTTCAGCTCTGAAAATAGATAGTAGTCTTGGGGGGCTAAATCTAAGCTCTTGTAGCAACCTGGCCAATTGCAGTTTTATAGATGAGAGCGTTGTCATGTAGAAACAAAAGTTACAGTGGAATATGAAAGCGGATGCTCATCTTGCGCACCACCCAAATGTTGCTTAATGTCACTTCTTTAGTGAGAAATGTAATTACGGCTTGATACACGACTTTTCACACTGTGCAAAAGACGCAGCACTACCAATGCAAATGACTCTTGATACGTGACTGAGACAACCAAATTCAACCAAATATGGCGCTATCTGATACTATCTCCATTTTGTTTGCTTTTATAAGTAACTTTGTTAATATAGCCATGGATATTCGGTTATAAATTTGGGAATTCTCATGAAAACAACATAAAAATGCGGGAACTGTATTCTAATTCTTGATTTTTCCATCCATTTACGAGCTGTTTTAATTTAAAAAGAGCCAAGTATGAAGTCACTGCGTGACTTTGTTGCAAATGTGTAAGTGCTCGTACACCTAAATTTAGTACAACAAGAGATTATATTGTAATGCATTTCCAAAAGCCAGCATAAATGCACTGACGTATTGCGAAGTTCGCGGCTAATACCGTGTTTGTTACCGCCAAGCCGTCACGGCCGAGCGGCGAACGTACTACTCGAACTAGATGGTTCCTGTAGGTTTCAGTACAAGTGCATATAAATAGGACGCAACGATCCAAGGAACAAAAGGCAAGTGCTATTGCGACATAAATTGCGTTATATATAAATACAGTTACACAGTGTAATTTTACATTTAATTAAATTTAAGTGGTTATACTTCACTGAAAAATAAAAAGACGAAAAATTTGATATTAGGCATCCAATAATGTTCATTTATGTGTCAAAAAGTGGCGTCACCAGTATACTTTGTAGTTAAAAATATATACAGTAGGTGGCACAAGTTTTTAAGTCGCTTGTAGAGGTTTAAATTAACACTAACTATCGGTACTCATTAAAATATTGTTTTGCTTCATTTTTATTTTTTTAATTTACAGTTTTTTGTTGTCCGCTCCTTATATTTTACTTGAATTAATTTTAATTGCAGAGCTGACATTCAACACAATTCGAATTAAAACCACAGCAGCAGGTGGCCGAAATAGAATTTTCAAAAATGGTAGAAAGCGGCGACTGATAATCGTTAAACTTTTTGTGGAAATGGCACTAGAAATAACATCGAAACCAATTTTTGCCGTCCAATTGGAGACTGCAACTGTTAAAAATAAAATTCTGAACAAATGCGACCGTTACCAGAAATACGCGTAAAATTTTTACTATACAGGCTGTTCTATACAAACAAAAAAGTACGATCGTATAACTACTTAGTAATACAACTAACATACAAAAATAACCGTAGTGAGGAGACCAAGAAGATAATTCAAATTGGATACAAAGCATTCTATATAAATCATAGAAGCAAAAATTTGTATTTATAAAAGCTTTATTAGACCAGGGCATTATATGCGGAGGAAATAATATTCTCAACGCAAAAAGAACAAGAAAAACCAAAAGTATTCGAAAGGAAGTTATTAAAAGCTGTTACGGTAATGAAAAGAATGGAAAATGGAGAGCACAGACAGTATATTAATCATGAAATTTCTAAATTATGAAAGTAGAGGACCAGTGAAGATAATGAAGGCACAGCGGATTATATGGTTTGGACATATATTGAGAGCGGAAGATTCAAGAATAATTAACGGAATAACAAGATGAAAACCTGATACGATTAGATCAAAAAGAAGATCTAAAAATAGATGGTATGACGTATTAAAAAGAGATCTAAAGAATATAAAAATTAAGGGCTGGATGGAGAAAGCAATAAACGGGGCAATGCGGAGGAAGACAGTAAAAAAGATTATTTTATGTGCGGTACTCAGACAGAACATTTATATCGTAAATTGCTAAAAATTAAATAATGTTGAATTCTTACTCCTCACCTCCACTTTATTATTAATATACTATGTACTTCTATTTTAACTTTTTAAGCGCATATCCCATTTTTTTCAATAATCTTCCAATTCAACATTTTATTAACAAAAATTACTTATGGAAGCTGGAAAGAAGAAAAGTTCATATAGTATACCAGTGAAGGGTAAGTACCACGAAATATCTAAATCTTCGAATATTTAGTTAGTTGCATCTTTTAAATGCGCCCCGTATATATAATTTTCAAAGGCATCTTCAGCGCGAGTTATGGGCTCGATATCTTTTCGAGATATTTAAATATCTAAACGGCGCAGTTTATTCCAAAACCGTGAAAAATGTATCTGACCGACCGACAACTTGAAAAAGCGTTAGACCGAATTTAATGACAGCGAATTTCCTGGATATCGCGAAGGATTTAATTGCGGACTAGTCAGGAGGGAATTTTCGTTAAAGCTACTCTCTAGCAAAACGCTATTTGACGAAGAGGGCAGGGCAAATCGAAACGGGAGACGAAAGCGTGCTTTTAGGGTTGGTGCTTCGGGCCGGTATACTACATTGAAGGTCTGTGTACAGAAATATAGTCACCACCTAAATATTTCAAGCGGAACGAGTCGTTCGAAGCGCTCAAAACGTAAATGGATAATGCAAATGAAGAGAGACGCTGATTTTCTTAATTATCAGTGAACATTTCTATTGCAAGGATTGTATGTGGCACCTTGAAGTAAAGGCACGACCAGTTTGTGACTAGGGAAAACAAATTTCTGGTCGTATCAGAACGGCAACGCGATTAATAGGGAATAATAATATCTTAGGAAGAGGTAAAACTAAAATATAGGCAAAAGAGTAGAAGGTAAAACCGGCTAGGGGCTTGCCTAGCGTACTTGCGGCAGGTACTTACCGCACTGTAGCTGCTAAAAGCCCGTTGGTATAGAGCCATTTACCGCCTTTGTACTTCGTTTTTGAGAAAACAACCCGGTCGGGGCTGCAACTGAGGCCGCGGCCAGCAAAGTGGTCCATCGATAAGACAGAGCACCTCAGCCGAGCGGGACATCCTATTCAGCAAAAATACTTAACTTTTTTGACAATGTAAGGAGAATAAAACACCCCCCATGGGCAAGCAAAACTTACAGTACGATCTGATGATCATCTGCAGGTGCTTGACGTATATCTTCAAGTAGTCATCCTAAGATGTGCTGTAATATCTGGCAGCAAGCCAACGCTACTTATGTTCAGAAACATGAAGTCGCCAATAGATTTGCTAGTAGAAACAAGGTCAAGGCGTCTGTCAGAACCCCGGGAAAGCATCAGCAAGAACCACGGATTTTCAAAATGGTTTTAGAAAGGCTTGTGAAAAAACGGTTAAGTATTCGGATTGAGAGTAAAGATGGCAAGCAGACGAAATGGGGCGACAAACGTAGAATGCTTTGACCGGCATGAGTCAGCTTATCACTGAATTGAAAACCGGAAGCTGGTGGATGACCAAAAGAGATGCGCAAGTGAAGAAGATGATGACGCAATGCAAATCTTGCCAGTGTGCAACACAAAGAAGAAAACTAGGACCGAAACAAAGAGAGCCCTCATTACTAAGTCCATTGTACCATTATGTGTTGGACTATATTTTACATCTACATTTTTACATTATAAATAATTATTTATTTATTTATATTTTACTTATTACACTTCATCCTTGTGTGTGTGTCCTTAATTTTTCTTTTCTATTGGTTGCTGTCCTTTGCCATTGTTTGTACTTCGCACCAATCTATTCCTCAATTTTCCACTACTAGTTTGACTTGTTCATCCCATCGTGTTTGTGGACGTCTTACTTTGTTTCTTCCTTGTGTCCTCGCTTTGTATACTTGTTTGACTATTGTATTTTCTTTCATTCTATGTATATATCTTAAACAACTCACAGGGAGATGACCAGAGATTATTGCCGGATCGGAAGAAACGGTTATTGCCACGTTAAAGAGGGGATGATTTTTTCATGTATATCCCTCAAAGAATTAGCTGCCGAGCTCCGACCCCTCGGAGCTACGGTAGCTTAAAATAAGTGTAAGGAATGCACAAGAAAATCGACCCGTGTTCTATTCTTGATTTCTCCTCATGCCAAATGTTCTATGCATGCTCCACTGACGTTTGCACCCTCGACCACCGGATTACAAGCCTAACCGGCTGAGCCATTCGCTGACTGGTGCAAACGTCAGTGGAGCGTGCATAGAACATTTGGCATGAGGAGAAATCAAGAATAGAACACGGGTCGATTTTCTTGTGCATTCCTTACACTTATTTTAAGCTACCGTAGCTCCGAGGGGTCGGAGCTCGGCAGCTAATTCTTTGAGGGATATACATGAAAAAATCCCCTCTTTAACGTGGCAACAACCGTTTCTTCCGATCCGGCAATAATCTCTGGTCATCTCCCTGTCCTGTTGTCTTTCTTCTATTACTTTTTCTATTGTACTATATTTCTTATCTTATCCTTTTTAGTAACCCCTTGGATTTTCCCTAGGAACCATATCTCTGCAATTTTTATTTCTTTTTGTTAAAATCCGGGACTCACTTCTATGACTTAGGAAGGGTCTTAAGACCTTCTGGTATGTCTGTGTTTTAATTTTATTTGGTATCTATATTTTCAAAAAAAGTGTTTCTAAGGGTATTGTATAACCTTCCTACTTTTCCTATTTTCTCTGATATTTCTCTTTCTAATTTTTCGTTATGCTCTGTTATTGTTCCCAAATAGTTATAACTTGTGACTTGTTCTAGTGTTTCCTCTATCTTCGATTGTATTTCTATCGTCCACCATTTGCTTCTTTTTGTGTCCAGGTTATTTGTTTTGACTATTCCACAACTTCTATCTATATCTATTAGTCTTTTACCATTGCCATTTTTGGTTAATTTGCCATATAGTCCCATATACATTTGAATATTTTTATTGTTGTCGCCTACTCTTCCATTTATGCCTCCCATGATTATAGTGTTTTCTTTTCCAGTATCTATTTCTAATTGTAAAATTTGGTAGAACTCATCCTTTCTTCTTTTTTCGCGTTGTCATTTAGTCTATAGGTTGCTATAGTATTGTTATGTTTATCATCTTAGTTTAGTTCGATGACTGGCTAGCAATCTTTCATTCGCATATTTCTCTTTTTTATATTTTTTATTTTATCTAGACTTACTATCAGCATTTTGCATTTTCCACTCCTGACCAATATAGTATGCATCTCTCTCTTAATTCTTGTGTACCTTTACTTTTCTTTTTTGTTTCTGCTATTCTCAGATAGCCCAATTTTTTGATATTTATCTCTTCAATTATCTCGTCTTCTTTGCTGTTGATTCCCCTAACGTTTCAGGTTTCTATTTTTATTAAACATACTTCTCATCTTTTTTGGTTTTCTTTGAGCTGTGGTCGTTGTCCGTGTCTCTTACTGTATTTCATTTCATTGCCATATTTGTCATTTTAATATTCAGTCTAATTTCAGTGCCTTCTTTATTTATTTTTTTTGTCTGGTTGTTCGCGTTATTTTTATTTCTTGTTCTTCAAAACTTTGGACTTTAGGTGATCTCTCTACTATTATTCTCTTCTCACAGTAATTTAATTATCTGCGCCGGGTTCTCTCAGTCTCGTTTGTTGTTATATCTTATTGCTGATTATTAGTTTGTTGTATCTCAATTATGGCCGTGTCCTTTTTTCCTGACTTTTTGGAGCTGCGGTATTAATTCTTTCCTTTCTTGTGCATTTTTAGAGTAATCCTGGTCGATCAACATGTCTGTTCCTTTTAGGTTTCTTGCATTTCTTAACATCACTGCCCTTGTATTTTCTTTAGTCAAATTTACTAATATTGGTCTTTTCTATTCTTTGGTGAATTTGCTTATTCTTCTTACTTTCTCCGTATCTATTTTTCTGTCTAGGTTTATTTCTATCTTTATATATATATTATTTTCTTGTTGCATCTTCATATTCATTTGCATTATCGCTGATTCTCTTCACTATGAGGTTTTTCTCTTCTATTTCACTTCCTATCTTTTCTATTCTTTCATTTTGTTGCAATTAAAATTTATAAAATATTATACAAATAGTTTTACAATTACATAAGAATTATACCAGGTGTGTTTAAAACATAAATTATAATTTTTAAAGAAACAATTATTACTTATTAATTTACTAACATCTCATATTTCTGATGGTAGCTTGATGATCAACGGTGAAATAAAACCTGTGCATAATTTTTTAATACACTTTTTGGTAACATATTATAATAGAAGTTTTAAGAAAATTTGGTTACGTAATAATTAAGATGCAGGTCGCGAGGGGCTGAGCGAGTTTACTTTATTTTATCAAAATGTTCAAGTATAAGCCACTCAGTACTTAAAAAAGCGATAAGTTAAGCAAACAAAACATAAACGGAACTTGTAATCGTACAAAAAATAATTAATTGAGTCAGTCACGGTGCTTGAAATCCAAAGAAGGAATGTAATTTTTGACTTTGAGAACAAACCCGGTATACGGCAGGAGGCGGCAAAATTCCCCTTTTGTGAATAAAAAATAATATTCTCACAAAAAAGCGACCGCTTCCATTCGTTGCGTTCTGCATTTAGAAGCAAATTCAATTCGCAGTTTTTTGTGCCCGCGCAGAGAAACGCGCGCAATTATTATTTTTGAATTAACGTTCGGGGCGCTGGCGGCTGTGATTGTCAGAAATGAAATTTCATATAAAACCCAAATCCTGCTAGCAAGTGATAAGCAAATTTAAACTTAAAAAGTTTACCCGCATCCGAAGCAGATATACAGGGTGCTTCGTAAACAAAAAGTTTTCAATTTAGGTTTATTACAAAAATCTGTTTTTTAGAATTATCATCAAAAATAAACTTAATTCAAATAAGAAGAAAGCAAATTGTGCGAATGCGGATAAAAATACGTGGTGTGTTCTAAAAGTATTGGTACTTGATATTTGATAATGGATAGGCTATAAATCCCTCTGTAGGGCAAAGGTCTCTCCTTTCTCCATTCGTGCTTCTTTGTCTTTTGTCGTTTGTTTGCAGTTTCCTCCAGCATAATTTACTAATTTATCCATCCAACAATTTTCTAGTCGTCATTTTCTTCTATTCAATACTGTCGCTACCCACTCTGTTATTATATCATCTAACCTGTCTTTTTCTCCTTATTTTTTCCAGTCTAACATTATCTTTTAACTTTTTGACTGCGTTATTCTTAATTTTTGCTGTAGCTTTCTGGCCAACTCTCTTTCATTGATATGGAAATAATCATCTACTCTCTCTAAACTCACTTTAGCCGCTGAAATTCACCACAGACTCCAACAACTATATGGGGAAGAGTGTTTCTCTCACGTGTGTTTGCGTGGTGTAAGTGCTTCAGAGAGGGCAGAGATCGCGTGAAGAATGAACCTTATGATCGTCAGCCGCGAACGTCCGTCACCGAGCCAAACATTGATTGTGAGAATAGGCGCGCACTACCAACTTGGAGGAATGCTGTTTATCAGCCTTGGTAGTGTAGAAGACATGAAAAAATTGACTTTGACGGACGTGAACAAAATGGTGCACCTGCAAGCTGCCAGTTTAAAGACAAAGGTGATGTATTTTTGAAGTCTGTAGTAACCACCGATAAAACCTGCACTACTTCATTTCCCAATCTTAGTAATCATCATGCGAGTGGCGGCATACGAGTTCCTCCAAACCCAAAAGAGCGCGGAGGTGCCATTCGAAAGAAAAAGTGATGGCACCGTTCTTCTGGGACTGGCAGGGGTTATCCATGTAGACTTTCTAACGGATGCCAAAACAGTCAATTCAGCTTATTACACAGACCTTCTGGCAACAGGCGAACCAAGCGGAAGATAGGTGAAAAGCGGGTAGCCTTCCTTCAAGACAATGCACGTCCTCATACAGCCAAAATAACAATGGAAACCCTCCGTAAATGAAAATGGAACTTTTTGCCACATTTGCCGCACAGTCTTTCTATTTTTTCTTTCCCTTTGCTGTCATACATATGTTTATAGTTTTTAGTTGCTTCTTTTATCAGTTCTTATCTATTTCTTATTTCTTTTCCTTCTTATGTTTTTATTTCTGTTATCCATGGCTTTCTACTGTTTAGCTCCTTGTTTATTTTTTCTTCTTTCTTTCCTATTTGGGAAGATCCTTTCTAATTTTCTTTTTTATTATTTTGTTCAATTTACTGTATTCTATTATGCTGCTTGCATTTGCTGGCCCTTTCAATTTTTTTCTTTTGCGAATTAGCTGTTTTGTGTTTTCTATCAGTTTTTCGTTTTTCATTTCGCGTTTTATCATGCATTTAGTTTCAGTCTTTATGATTACGTTTTCTAAGCTGTCATATATTTGTTGTACTTCTAAATTATGATAATGTAATCACTGTTTCCTTCCAGTCCAAGTAATCCTCTGTGTTTAGGCCATATATCACTATATTCCGTTTCCGTATTTATCTTTCGATGCGCTCAGTTTATGTTTCTTGCTTTGTATATCGTTTTTAAGTTCATGTTTTAATGAATGAATGGTTTTTATATTATAGATTCGTTGAGTATGTTTAGTATCCTGCATTAAATATCCCGTCTTGTACGAAAGATGACCAGTATGAATTTTATTCCAAGGACTTTTCTTCTGTCATTACTTTCTTTTGCTCTAACCTCACTCTATAATTATTTAGGTTTCCTGTGTTAATATTTCTGATCGAGTTTTATTAATTACTAACTGTAATTAGCTATCTCCTTATTATACACTTATTTTTTATCGTATGGTTGGTTCCCGGGTTGTTAAGCCGTGATCGGAGCACGATGCACCATAACACCAGCCGTGACACCCTTCGCACTTATTTTTTTACTCTGTAAGTCTTTTCATCAAGGGCCTTTTACTTACTATTGAGCCATATAATATAAAAAATGGTACAATGTATAAGGAACATTGCGCGTAGCCTTAGTTTTCTTCCGAAGTAACCACCATGAAGTCTTATCCAAGTGTCGTTTTCACTGTTCTAAACATTCTGTAAAGTTCTGTGTTGGAATTGCAAGTAACTGCCTTATAAAATTGGTTTGATTGCCGTCGTTGGTCCAAAAGCCCTTCTCTTTCAAAGGCGATTTAAGTTTTGAGCACGACCAGAACTTGTAGGGTGACAAATCTGGACTGTAGGGTGGATAAGTCGCATGCGCGATTTGATGTTTCAACAAAATAAATACGAGACGTGATGACTGAAGCTGCCAATCATCAGTTGTTAAGGTCAGCGGTTCTTTTATGTCGTGTTGCTTTTCGTAACCGGCGACGAACATTAGGGTTCTACTCCTTTATAATTTTGGGGTTTAGAGGAGCATACTTATGAGGAACAATGTCTTTCTAATCAAATAATAGTCTTGAGATATGGCAAACCAAGACTAAGCCAGATTGCAGCCCCAAATGCAAATTTCATTTTTGATTATAATATTTTAACAGAAATCTGGTTTGAAGCTTTAGCAACTGCGCAAAATATTTCTTCTGCTCCAGTAATGGTAGCCGCAGAACAAATTTTGTCGCGATACGTTTCATCCCAAGATATCACAAGCTTTAGTTTTTGGAATGTCCAGCTCCTCTTCTAGTTCTCAGATTGTCAATCCCCAATCCTTGTTATGTAGCCCATACTCGTTCAGCATTTTTGGTGTTCTACTCGTTATTAATCCTTCAGAATATGAATTACTTTCAACAGATTTCAGACATCTTTAAATCGTTTTACGATCTCTTACTTCGTACTCTTTTTTGTCATGGCCAAAAGTCTTCTAAACTACCCGAATATTTTTTGCGGGGAAAAGTTCCACACAATTGGTTGTGAATTCGATGCTCTACTCGTTCAGTGATTGCAAATGCGGCGATCATACACTACATGTGCTTATTCGCCAACGTCTAACTCCCAACTAACCCGGATCGTAAAGTAATTCATAGATAGGCGTTGTTATACAAGATGGCACAAAAATAATGCATGTTTTTGAAACAAATGTAACTTCGTTGATTTTCAATATAAAATTAACACCAAAATAATGTGTAATAAATGCAATTTTGATAGGTACACAATGATTATTTATTTATATCGGAAAGATCATCTAGAGCTCCTCCTCAAAGTTGTACATCGCATTTATCAACATTTCTACTGGCACAGTTAGTCTACTGTACAAGAATTTCGAACGTAAGCTTTAGAATTGAGGTCATCTTAAAGAAAAAAATTGCAGACAAACAAATCTGGTGAGCGTGGAGGCCAAGGAACATAAAAAAAGTGAGATTATGTGTTAGGGAAACTTTGTCTGATAACTGGCATGGAAGCTCTTGCCGCGTAGACTGTACTGGCACATTTCTTCCATCAAAGTTGTAGGAAACAAAAATTGGGTGGTATGGTGTCACTATTACTATAGCTCCTTAAAAAAAAGTAAGACCCAATAATCTTTACTTTTCGAACGCTGCATCAAACTGTAACCTTAGCACTAGGAAGAGGTTAAAAGCATAATTCTTGTGGGTTCTTAGCTGTCCAAACTTGACAGTTTTGCTAATGGCGTAGTAATCTAAATGGAAATGTGCCTCATCACAATTACATCATCAGAAGCAATAGTTTGAAGCATTCTTTTATAAGACAATTTGCGTTGGACAATATCACCTTGAAGCAGTTTTTAAACAATCATGATTTTGTGCGGAATTTTAACTCACCTACGCCTAGTGTATGGGGATGCTCCAATTGTGCGAAACTATTTAATCTAACTAAGTATTGTGTTATGAGCAGATGCCCCATCACGCACAATACTAAACTGTTGGCAGTAATTGTTATTTCTAAAAATCTGCTTGATGCTTTACATTTCTGAACTGCTCATAAGGGGTGTGGACCTCTCCATTTCAAAACAAGCTTTCTTTTTGTGCCACCGACTATCAACACTAGCCTGATATTTTCCAGACAGACCTAATATACCAATTTTAGATTTCTTTCAGTAATCTTAATCTTCGTTTCCATTTAAACATTGCCGTAAGAAATATCTGAAGTTAAGCTTACATACTCGCCCGAGAAGAAGCACTTCAATACTGAAAATTCAAAACACCTTCTTGTGAAGAAAGTGAAGAATTTCCCATTATAGATCTTCCGTTGGATGATATACACGTGGGCAGAAAATCAAGAGACTGTTAAAGTCAGAATTGCCTTTTTGAATAGCGAACAATATTTATGATCAAACTAGATCCAGAGTGTACACAAAATCCGTGTGTCGGGAACAATTTTTCCCTGACGTGCCTGTACGTCAGAGCGCGCTCGCACCGCGCATGCTCGGTAATAGGAGATGTGACCTTCAAGACGCACCACGCGCCAGTCGCCTGCAAGCGTTCGTTCAGGCTAGATCGTGTTTTTAGTGGACCCGGTGCAAGCGCAAAATGCAACGAACGATTGAACAGCAGTACCCCATCAAATTTTGTGTTGGACTGGGAAAATCGGGTACAGGGACGTTGGGCATGATTCGCCAAGTGTTCAAGGATAAAAGCATAACACAAACTGCAGTTTTTAAGTGGCACAAGCTCTTCAAAGATAGCCGAGAGAGTGTGGAGGACGAGCCCCGCACTGGACGGCCGTCGGCCCTAACAACCGTTGATAACGTGCAACGTGTGCGTGCAGTACTGAATTCACACTGTCGGTTAAATGTGCGCATGGTCGCAGATGAAATTGGCATTGATAAGATGACAATGCACAGCATTATTACTGAAAATTTGGTGATGCAATAGATCTGCTCTAAACTCGTCTCGAAGGTCTTGACGGACGACCCAAAGCAGAGACGCGTTCCTGCTTCCGAAGACCTTCTACAACACGTTGAAAAAAACACGGCTTTTTGGACGATTCCCCAACCCCAACACAGTCCCGATTTGGCACCAGCAGACTATTTCCTATTCCCAAACGTGAAAACCTTCCTCAAAGGACACCACCCTGGAACCCAAAGTGCCGTCAAAAAAGCTTGCACGCATACCCTTAAGTACGTCGCGGAATCTACCTACCACGGAGCCTTCGAGTCGCGGAAAAGCCGCTGGAAAAAATGTGTGGACGCTTAAAGGATGTACTTTGAAGACTTGAGATATCTTAGTAATATCTCAATTAAATCTATTTTTCGATACTTTTTATACAAACCCTGTAGAACATATCTTTTAGGATTAAAAACGTCAACGTGTGTTTGTCCATAATATTTGCATAACCCAAGATCTTCCTGAAGAACTGAGTACACCACATGTTTGAATTCATCGTTTGTTAAATCACGGCGCCTCCGATCTTCCTCTTTACTGAAACTGTGCGTTATCTGGTGTTATCAGATTAGATCTTTTTGGAAGCAGAAGAGGAGCTGGAGGATTGTCCGATTGTCGCCTAATCCAGCGAAGCTCAAAGATTCTATTCAGACAGCGCCGAACAACTAATGCAAAATGAACCGGCGCTCCATCGTGTTGTAACCAAACACTGCTTAGGATTTTTCTCCCACTTGTAACACATCTGTACAACGTCCAAGCCTTTTTTACCATTGCACCAACGTTCTGTTTGTTGTTGTCGTCTTTTCAAATCGTCGTATATGACATTTTTTATTGATTTTCTTTTAATTTGCGCTTATAGACCTACACCAAACATTGCTAAGTGTGTCGCCGCTTTGCGATTGTTGATAGATGCAAAAGCAGATCCTGAAACAGCGTTAACCAAAGTCATGCTCTGAATATTATAATAAAGCCGTTCATTTAAGTGACATAAAAGTTTAATTTAGTTTTTGTCTACATGTTGTGACCTAATACACCAACTTCGTATATTAGTTATTAAACTAAGTTATGATAGCCGCGTTAGAAACTATCTCCGTTATAACAAAGTCATTTGCAAAACAGCAGGAAGGTATATGGATCCTACTCCAACTATAACATGTTCATTAGCATAGTAATCTCGCGATAGCCACATCCGAACTTTATTTGTTATAATGTGTAATATTCTCCAGATTTTGATAATCTAATATGGAAGCCAGGACTGACACCTGCCTTTTTGGCTAGTTTGATGGAAATTCTTTTCCGTTATTGATAACTCTGTGTGTTATACGGGGGTTGATTATATTTAAACAACATAAGGCTGAAAATTAGGCAGATTCTCCTAATTAATAATTGTTTCTTATACCCTACATGTAACAGCAGAGTAAATATTTCAGACTCCACACTCAATTTTTTTATTATTTTATTGATAAAAATGATTTGTTTTATTGTGGCGCACAAATACGTCACATAATAAATAATTGGTATCATAACGTAGTTCCGCGGTCGAGTGGCGAGTATCTGCGTTCACTCGAACAAGGAGCTAAAATGGCGGTCGTCTAAGACGCGGTGCTTGCCACATCTCCCCGCATCATAGATGGTGCGCAACGACCGGGCAGAAAGAGCGAACATATGAGAGCCTTAACCTTTCAGTTTTTTCAGTTTTTCTATTATAATTATTTTTTTCCAATATTTTGTAATCAAGTGTAAAAAACAGGTTTGTGTCCAAACTGGGTTTGACTGATTGCAGTTATATATTTTCGAAACTTGGTAGCTTTTTTGAAAATATGCTCACTCAAGTTACAAGTTATCATAGATTTCGGTTGACAACCGAACCGAGATTCCCATGCTACGAACAATTTATTATAGAACTTATAGTGTGCACTACTTCAAGCTACGGACTAAGAAAGCAAATAACAACACTAAGAAAACTAATTAACACTAACTAACTAGCACTAAGCAAAGCGTTACAGTTGCTTTTATAGTTTGTGATAAGAGATAAGTTCTAAGATCACCAAACTATTTCCTCAGCAATGAGAGTCAGCAGGAAGATGCGGTTAATTTTAAAAGACGCGGGAAATATTTCTGAATTGTAATATAGATGGCAGCATCCAGTGAAATTACCGCCATTGCAATGAGTGTTGTTTTGTATACTTAAAATGGTGACGTTTAGAGTTCAAGAACAACGTGTAAACATCAGTTTTCTCCTCTTGTGTGGTAAAACGCTCATCCAAATTCATCGTCAATTGAGTGATTGATGCTAAAATTTAAAGGTCAAGAGTTGTATGACAATAGGCCAAAGCAGCCTCACCCGAAACCATGACTGCGCGAGGGAAGCAAGTTGTTATGGAAGACTGTCAATAAGGTGTGCGTAAACTTGACTTTTCTGTAGAACCTGTGGAGTCTGTTTTGCTTGACAACCTAAAAATGCGGAAAGATTCTTCAAGGTGGGTGCCATGAATGTTGTCTCAGAACGTGTTGACACGCGATGCCGCTATAAATTTCCGACGATAAAAGGACACTCTCCGTGGCCGCTCATTTTCCAATCGAGCCACTGTTGCATCAGTGATTTTCTAGTAGACAAAACACCCCTAGTATTCGCAGCAACCACAGAATCATGGTGAAAACGTTGTGAAGAATGTGTACATCTAGACAAAGATTAGGTTGAAAAGTAACAGAAGTTTTAACTTTCTCGGGTAAGTTCTTGTCAAAAAATAATATTTGGAGACCTTAGAACTTGAACGTACCTCGCATTTTGAGCCGAATATGAAAATAAATGTAATTATTGCCTATTTGCGACGATCGCAACAGAAAACAGCATCATGATACCAATTTGCTTTTTTTAGGGAATTAATATGACAAAATCTCATTTCTTCTTTCTTTTTCTAGTCCGTATTTTAGTCAAATGCTTTGCTGTCTTAGGAAAGTTGGCATTAAAAAAAATTATTGAACGGTTTGTTTGCTTGCAATGTACTGGATGCAGAATTAGTGCCCTCAAAATCTGCAAGCATTTTATTTCTGAATACATGCTCTGACAATGAGGAGGAGTTCTCCACAAACTAATAAAAAATCTGCTGTCTGTTGCGAGCTTTTTTCTTCACGTCATCTATCAATGTGGATTTGCAATCCCATTCTGTAGAATACTCTTCTATCTGCGATATGTCACATGCTTTTATTAGACTCTAGCATTTTTCTCCTAGATAGATGCGGTTGGGCGTCTTGACCTGGAAGCTTTCTCCAGCTTAAAATGTCATTCCTGCAACCCCCGATAGTTCTCAAATCTAGGGCAAAAAAGTGACTAGTGTTCTGTTTTTATCTAGATAACACCACGAAAGGTCTTTCTAGTTGTTGTAGTGCAAGTCTAAACGTGTCTCAGCACCCTTGAACTTGTCACAACAAGTGACCATCGCTTGCATTGGAAAATTGTTCTGCTGTTCTATCTGTGCTTCTTCTTTGGCCTTCATTTTCTTTTTAATATCAAAATTTCACCATCGTATTCTTTCATGTTTGCTTGTTAAAAGATGCCAAAAACATATTAAGTAGTAAATTTGAGATTGTTACCTGGCCCCGATTTCGCCAGGGCTGATGTTACCTGGCCCGGAATTTTTCGTGCAACACAAAGGCCTTTCTTTGGAATTTATAACCCCAAAGGAATGTTACCTGAGGCGCCGTATGCAACACCGGACTAGTTTACCTACCGCGCCGCATCGTGCCAAGCGGTTCCGAACCAGTCCGAACTCTACCGACTATAGCCGCCACGGCAACCACCTAGGGCAAAGACACAGGCGTATTTTCCAATTAGCGCAAAGGCGCCACCGGCGACCACTAATCCTGGACAAGCTTCGCATCCCCCAGCAGTCTCAGCGTGCTTCCACCCTGAACTCTGCACCCCACCAGCAGAGTGGGGCACAAGCTGAGCCCTTAAAACCTGAGCCACCAAAGAATTCGCGATCAGTCGTCAGCCCTTAAGAAGAAACCATCAAGTGTCATCAGGTGAGTCCCCTTTGGCTTCTTTTGCTGCTCACCGCCCGGATCTGCTGCTCGCTGCCCGGACCTGCTGCTCGCTGCCCGGACCTGCTGCCGCCCCTGCTGCTCGCTGTCCGGCTCCGCTGCTCGGCCCTGCTGCACGCTGCCTGGATCCGCCACCGGTCCCGCTGCTTGCGCTGCTGCACCTAGCTCGCGGCCCGGCTTCGCTGCGCCAGCTCGCTGCCCATTTCAGCGCGTACACTAAGTCGTAGGTTAAGTTCTTGTACATTAGCTAAGTAGGTTAAGTTAGTGTAAGGTAGGTTAAGTTTGTAAGATTCTAAATATAATTCTAATTCGTAAGTTGGAGCTGCCGCTTCGTTTTTTTAGCCTTCCGTGCCCCACGCGTTGCCGGTCGTAGTGTCCCGACGCCCGATTTATCACCGCCCGAGCCCGACCTGGTAACAAGATCTTAGACATTTCTCTGTGTGGGTATATCAAATAATCGTATTAGTCTGAATCTCGTAGACAGTCTGGAATCTCTTTTCTTGAAAGTTTTAGGAACAGCAAAACGGGACGCGGCGACGTTTTAATTATAGGGTGGCTGAGTCACCTATGCGATTTAATGTTTTTACGAGAAATTCTACATACGTCTAATCATCTGAATAAATTTCGGGGACAAATATTCCAGCTTCGCACAACTTCTTTAGGGGAGTGTTTTGACCACTGGAAAATCGCTGACGCAACAGCGGCTCGATTGGAAAATGAGCGTTCACGGAGGGTGTCATTCATGGTGGCATCACGTGTCAACATATCCTCAGACATTGCCATTCGCACAATTTTGTGTTCGCCTGTCAGCATTCGTCATCGTGCAAAATAGACTCTACAAATCCTACGGAAATACAAAGTTCAGAGACAACATGAAGCACACCTAATAGACGATTTTCCATAATAGCTTGCTCCACCCGCGCAATCATGGTTTTGGTTCGGCTGGTTCGTGGCCGACGCTGCTTCGGTTTATTATCACACAACTCTCGACCTTCTTTAAAGTTTCACACCCACTAACGCACATTTTTAACATCTATAACGCCTTCACCGCATGTCTCACTCAATTGACGATGTATTTCGATGGGCGTTTCAGCACGCAAGAGGAGAAAACGAATGATTATACATTGTTCTTGAACACTAAACGTCGCCGTTTAAAGTGTACAAAACAACACTCACAGCAATGGCGGTAATTTAGCAATATTTCCCGCGTCTTTTAAAATTAACCCCATCTTTCTACTTTCATTGTTGAGAAAAACATGTGGATGCTTTAGAACTTAAACGCATCGCGTACATGTGCTCACTCACTGGCGTATAACTCCCAACTGACCCGGCCAATAAATTCTTCCTCATTTGCGCATGCGCAATACAGTTTATTCTCGTCGGTTTCCAGGTTACATTGTAACCGCGTAATCTAATTACGTGATTGCTTTGTTGAATTATTTATTTCTGTTTTATTCAACTGCAATTAAACTTTTTGATTTAAAAAATATTTTTTCTTTTGCAGGAAAATATTTTTTGCTTTTAGTGGCGATCCATTGTCTATTGCATCCTAACGCGTACAAAATTAAAAATGCTTATTATAGTGCTCAATAGTTTATTATATGTAGGTCTCAGTTGAAGGGTTGCTCGCAAAAAGGTATCTTTGGCGTTTTAGTCTGATAATTCTTCACCGGCCTAACCCTCAAATTTTTGCAAGGTGGAACGTGAAACAATTTATTAAAAAACGATAACAGTGGGATAAGTGCGGTGACCTTATGAAAGTATGATATGCAAAAACGATCTTGAAGATAAGAAACCAAATGTACGCCCAGAGTTCGACCACGCCACATTTCATATCAGCTGTCTTTATTTACTTTCTGTCTTTGTAATCTATAACTTTCTACTGATACAAAGGTTGACTAATCTTTCGTCGTTAATATGAGCTTGTCAAAAGCTGCTAAGAACTATAGCATACTATTTAAATTCTATTGAGCTATTGAAGTCTATTGACATTATTAGTTCTTTTCCTTTGGGGGCTTTGTCATTTTTTTGTTGCATTTTATTATAGAATGTGTCTTTTATTTCCGCGATTTTATCATGGTTGAGGTTCTAAAATTAGGTAGCCTTTTTTGGAAGATATTTATGCAGACTTTAATTATTTTTTTATTTGTTGTTCTATAGCGAGTTACATACTTTTTGTATTTTTTTCTCTTCATTTGACCCTTCACCTTTTAGTATTCTAGTATTCATTTTAATAATCCCCCTCCTTTTGCTTCTTCTAACCATTCTGTATTATTTCCCCATTCTATCTTTTGTGCCATTTATCATTTTTGTAGCTTAAGTCGTCTCATCTTTAATCCGTGTATGGTCTACGGCCTCAACTTAAAAAAAATAGGATTATTTGTATAAGGTTTTTTTCCAAACTCTTTCATCTCACAAAGCACAAGATAAAAGCTTAAAAGGAAATAAATAATAGCTTGCAAACTGAGAGGTTGAGACTCTCATATGTTCGCCCCACATTGGGCACTGTAACTGTGTAGGCTACCCGCCAGGCATCTGAGCCCCAGATCTGACGCTATGAAACTTTAATTACTGTAAATAAAATTCTATTATTCTTAACCTTCACCAAGATACAATAAGAGGCAGTTTGATAAACAAATAAGCGGAGGAACAAACTTTGCCTCTGATGTTATATTTTATATGGGCATATCGAGTTGTGTTTTATAATGCAAATCGACCCAATTCTCCGGTAGATTAACATAGAAGTTTGCAAATCTTAAAAAACTCAATTATCAAAATCCCAATTTTTAAATTAAGTGATAAGACAGAAAATCGGATGAACATCCAGACGGATGGTTTTAATCTTCAAGATAAAAATCTAAAAAGGACGATGAGAAAAATGTTTTAGAATTAAAAAGTTGTTCTGTCATATGCTGTGTTAGTTTTGGAAAAAAGTAACTGTTAACTCCTTATCCCTTTCTCAAAAAAATGTTGAACGTTTATTTGAACTGTATGCTTCTTTGAGAACAGCGATGAAGTATTGGTTTAGCTCCCGATATTAGAGATGGCGTTTCTGCGGCTATTTCTTTGCTTAGACACCATGAAAAAGAATCTTTTTGTACCAAGTCGTAACAAGCGATGAAAAGTGGATTCTGTACAACTAACAACAAAAAAAGCTGGCAAGCAGCAGATGGAAGCACAAAATAGTGGCAGAAGCTAACTTACGTTCCATTGCTGTCTGTTTGGTAGGTTTCCAGGAGAATAATTCTCTTCCAGCCTTACCCACCTAACGGAATCATGGCCAAGACATTTCCCCAAATTCAAAAACTTGCAAAAGATGTCAGGTTTTGGATAATTGCAAAAATATCATTTTTTATTACAACGGCAAGAGTTCACACCTCCAACACCTACCATTTATAAAATTCAAAAGAATGCAAATTGTAAAAGTGGGATGACAAACATAAGAAAAAACACTAAAAAGGCTATCATCTTGTTGATTACATATGCGAAGAAGATATAGAAATTAATACAAGTTATACATTAATCAAAAAAGGTAATGATAATATAAATAAACCATTGGAAGAACAATAAACAGGTATCTAATATACAGAAATCGAGAAAAATAGGCAAATAGCAAAAAACAGAAATTTATGAGTTTGAAGATCAAAATCTGCTTATCGTTTTGGAAAATTTAAAGGAAAAACATGGCTAATGTCCGATCTGCAATTAACGTTCCATGTTCTACCTTACAGCTATATGACGCAGTTATCTGACACTGGATTTCTGTCCTATATTTATGTAGGTAGATTTGAATTTTCTTGAGACCACATCTTTTGATCTTAACAAACAATGAGAACTACTGTGGAGTCATCTACATGCTTTCTAGAATAACAACGGCCTAACCATGGTAGACGTAGTTAGTAGATTAATGCCTCATGCGTTGTCAACCACATAAAAAATAAGGTATTCTTCTCTTCTAATTCTAATTTTTTATTATCTATTTTCAATGGAGGGGAATTATGGTTAAAGGTATTAATACATTACAATTTTTGTAGATTAAATTATCACAAAATATTTATGTGAATTCAACTAGATTATGACCTAAAGGCCGCTTTGCGGCCTTGTTGAAGTATACTTCTATACACGAGATGGTAAAGCTTTCGAGCGGTGTGCGTTGAGGCGCTTTTAATTTTTTTTCTAGCCCTAGATCTTGCATCATTTCCTGTAGAATAAATATTCTTCATCTTCAGTACTACAACTATCGTCATCAATATATACTCCAGTTCAAATCTCGAATTTTAATCACTAAACTAAAAAAAGATTTTCCTCTTTTAGCTAATCAAAATAATAGTTAAATGAGGAGGATCTTCAAGAATGCGGTTGAAAAAATCCATGTTTTCTTTGACTGAGGTTACTTTGAAACGGTCTACTTCAAAGCGACCTTCATCCTTTTGTCATCCTCAAAGTAGCTATTTTATATTCACCCACTGTCTTTGCATCATTTTGATGCTCTCTTTTGCCTTCAAAATTTCTACTAAGAAAGTTGTTAACAGCTTCTCATTCTTATTAATCTCTTAGCAACTTACTGACTACAATTTTTGAAATAGTGTCTCTACAACGTTTTCGCTGAAGCGCCTTCTCTGTGTGGTGGATATCATCTCTTCCTGTTTACAGTACAGGCACTGTGGTTTCATTATCTTCCCAATTCTACGGAAGTAAGTTCGGTCTTGTCCTTCATGGATCTGGCAGTTTATCTGTCTTGATCCTCATTATCGCTTACCTTCTTATAGTTGATAATAATGATCTTGTCCATAGACATCATCAGCGTCCGCTTACTATGACAAGTCCCGTGTACACTGGCCATGAGTCTGTTTAGATACGAGATCACTGCAACTGTTTCATCCACCCTCCTTCAAATTTAACCCTAAAAATAAACCACATGGAGGAATGATGACTGCCCTTAACACTAGCACCAGTTCCGTCTTGTACCCCCATACAGGTAATTGTCGTCTTCATAACCCAGTAAAACTTTATTTGAAACTCTTTCATAGTCCGGGTTAAGATTTGCAAGGTCATCTACATCACCAATCATCTTTGAGCATCTTAATGTAAAGCACTTTTTCTAGTTGCCCATGTCCAATATCGATCTCTGCGATTTTATAATTTATGTCAGCATTCGTAGAACTTATCCGGGAAACACCAATCTATTCTTTAAGATTTCTAGTATGTTTGGTCACCTAGCAGAACTGAGTGGTAAGGTCTCGAGTGACGCTGTCTAGTTTTTGCTTAAATGTACTTAAGAAATAGTAAACTTCCAGTTTTCCAATTGAGGACGCTATTTTAGTATTAGAAGTACTTGGACCGCCCTTTCCCTTACTTACCAAAACTAAACGAGCCTCCTTCTAACATCTATTGGGTACAGAAGGTCTACAGAGTTCATTATCAACCATCATATTCAGCATCTTTGTAGGGAACTTGTTAGGAACCGGGACCTTTTTGTTGTAAAAAGTACTAACAGGGTATCTTTCCAGTCACCACCAATGTGTTGACTGTCAGTTTTCGAATATTCTGGGAACAATACTTTAATTACCTTTTGTTTTTTCCGAAACTGTTAGTGATGTAGTCCTGAGTATTTGCATGGCAACTAGCTTCCAAAGATTGGCAATGATTGAATCGTTTTATGCTCGACCCGATGGAAATTAATTAAAAACGTAAAGAGCTAAAGGTAGCTGCTGAATGTGACTGGTGATAATTAATTACCAAAGAAAGACCCAACCCGTGATCAAGTTTCTCGAGGCCTATAGTTGTGAAGAACTAATTAACGGACATAAAGGGGGATGGTAAACTATAACCTGCTGGAACCTCTCTTTAACCCGAACATAGATATGTCGTCCTAATGTACCAATAGTCTGGTCTGTCACAAAAAGAACGAGCGCAATGATCCGGCCAAGACAAAGCAGAAGACGGTGGAGCAATAGACGTACTTGTGGTACTTTGTCAATAGTAAGTATGCCATGCACGAGGCTATCCAAGTGTATTCTTAACCAAGTTATTTCAAAAAGTCATCATTGTATGAAGGATCTATTCTAAAGATAGAGCGTATGGGCAACAGAAATAAATTTCGTTTCCATTTTTCTTGTGACCCCTAAGAAATCAACAACTTATGAAGTTTATGAGACCTTCTACTCTTATAAAGTTAGATATCTCTGGTTTCGGCTACTATCACATGTCTATTTGGATATTGCTTCCTCTACTTCTTGGTTTCAAAGTGTTTTTGGGGAGATAAACCTTAATACCAACAGTTTCCTCATTTATACTTTTCAGTAAGAGTAAATTTCTTTTGTAAACTAAAAGAGGCTTAAATACTCTGGAAGCTGCGCCAAATCCATCTCATTATCATTATTCTCTAGGCTTCCCAGGAGAACCAAGTCTTTGTTAATAACTTTGAGTATTAAAGGCAGTCAAAAGTGCTTTGGGTGGTACCATTTAAAAGTTAACGAACTTGTTGCTTTGGCAACAGCAATACCACAACTTTAAATTATAATTGATCCAGTCGAGCGCAAACGTATTCGAACATAGCCGATCGGAGGCGATCTGATCCGAGGATGCGAATGTGCGCGCATGCGTACTTTTGAAATTCAGTTAATTCAGAAATACTACGCATATTTGGGTTCTTTTTCTTTATCTTGCTCTTTTCCTTTACCTCTCCGCCCTTCTTTCATATTCACATACGCACACAGAAACAAATTAAAACAGGTTTTTTCCCTTTTTTGGTTTATTCTATTTTTCTATATCTTACAGAATAGGAAAAATAAATTAGAATTTTGAGGTACCTTAAAAATCAGAAATTTAAAACTTTTATTTTGATATGACGTTAGTTGTTAAGCAAAATTAATTTTTAACTGTCCTATAAATGATTCTCCCGCTATAAGAAAAGTTCCACATTTTTTTAAATTTTAACAGTACGTAGTTAAGCTGCAAAAATGTGTTTTGTTTTTTTGATCGCACCACGTATATGCTATTTTATTTTAAAGTTTATAACACAACATCATAAGACGCTATTTTAAGCCAACTAAATTAGTACCTAAAAAATAAACTAAACGTTGGAGACTAACAAGTTTAGAATTTAATATACGAGGGAGAATCAAATATAAACTTAGATTACGAAAGTGATACAATGCTGCTTATTTAACCTATATTGCTTTCTGTGCTGAATTTTTAACATTTTTATCTGACCACTCCTCGTATGATAAACCAATGCCGGTTGTTTCCAACTAAATTTATGTTAGTACAAGAATTCATTGACTTTTCGACGTCGAATTTTTATGATCGTTCCACGTATATGTTAAATTCTGATAAAGCTCGCAATAATGCAAAAAGTGGTCGCAGCGGGGGCTACTAAAATGGTTCCTAAAAATAATTGGGGCTTACGATTAAAATTGCTAAGTAAACATATGGGGGAGAATCAAATTAGAACTGTAAATATTTGCTTTCTAAATTTTAATTAACTTTAATTAGGGAACGATTTTTTACATCCATTGACTGTAAGTACAAAGCTTAAAAGAGCTGACGATGAACCGGAATAAAAATTTCTTTTTATTAGAACGCAGCTTTCCAGTTCAAAGACCTCCTTTGGAATACATTTTCAGATGTAGACATTAGAAGCTTCGTCCGTACAGAGGCAATATAATAGTTCTCTGACAATTACTACGGTAAACAGTGAATATATAATAAGTTGGAAGAAGAACTCAGTTCTGTAAGTAAAATGTGCGGTAGATTATGAGTTGATGCAAATTTTACAAAGCTTTAGTACGTTTGGCGTTTGAAAAGTGTGGATCATGACATTTATAGTTTTATTTCTTAGTTTGCAGTACTTAAAAAAATTATAATTGGTTTAACGAACTTAATTTTTTGACCTCGATGGTCGTTGCAAGAACTTTGATCTTGAAGTGGGGAGGGGGAAGCGGTAGTAGTGCACCGTCTTCAAAAATAGTTGAAATGTTTTATTGTCGAATTAATGGATTAATAACCTTGTTATTGTGGAAGTTTTTCCAACGCTCAATCGCTGATTTTTTTGAAAGGCATGTTACTGGTCGGTTTTAAAACACTCGACCATCTTTTATGAAGGTTTTGTCGCCATGGGAGCTTTTCCAACACTTCATTAGATGTCTTCCTAGATAAGGACTGGAAAGCTCAACTGTGGAATTGATAGGAGATCGGTTGCTCTGTAGAGTACTTTGTCGTTATTGATAAACTCACTGTTTATCCCTCAATAGGGATGTAGGTGTAAGGTTGCCTCTTGCCTTCCAAGATGAGTTATCTTATGATAACAATATGACAATAGGAATACACGAAGGTTAATAATCAAAGTATCTATTAAAAATTTTTTTTTCTAAAGCTGGCCAAACCAACAATTGAGTCTGTAGACGATTCAATATTTTGTTCATTCCACTAATTCGAGAAACCCAAGACTCACTTGGGTGAAGGTAGAAATTTAGTCAGGAAAATTACAGTTTTTTTAACTCTTCATTTTTCATTTGATCATCCCAAGCAAATTTTCCATCTTTCTATACGTGAACTGTGCCAATCCTAACTTTCCAAAAGAAGTTTGCACTTTAAATGTCTAAAAAGCTGTGGTGATGGTGTTCCCACTACGTTTAATTTTGCTTTGTTCCTAATGAAGACGCTAAACTCAAGTCTTGTCACCAAACATAGTCCTTGTGATGTTCTGACAGCACTATAAACCAGATAGAATAGTTTTGGAAACCAAACGTCTCGTTAGGATGATATTCTGTACCCTTTCTTTGTAGCTGGAAATTAGGTCGATTTTGATATTAGATATGGTTTCCTTTATTCTGAAATTAATCGCTTTGCAGTACGTATCGTCAGACCTGTTTTTTTTAACAGAGGTGATTTTACCAGCAGGTTTAGTAAGACATCTATAAAAGTAAGTTTAAAAACACAAGGGAAGAGTTATGTCCAATAGGCAAAAGAACCTGCCCCGTTACTTTTTTTTCGCACCATGTACGTTTCAATTTTTTTCCGAGCTCGTAGAGAGAATTATTTCACGCACAAAAGGCCAAATCTAGTGGGCGTAATAAGCCCAAAGAACAGTAACCCAATAAAGTAGGGAGAGGCGGCCGCAACTCTAACTCGATTTCACTTTCTCTGGGGCCAGCCGGGCAAAAGCAGATCGCGGCCCCCTTCTAGGAAAGTTCCAACAGGTGAGCCCATAAATCGCCAGAAGCGGCAACCCGGCCACTACCACTAAGCGGGCCGGGATGCTCGCCGGCTCTCGGAAGCGCGGGCCATTAATCTGGCGGACAATGCCGGCCGAAGCCAAAAAATGGTCGCGGTTCCGCCGAAGTCTGCGGTTTCGATTTGCATCTCAAAGTGCGCTGAGAGCAGGGGCGGCACCTGCGGGGCTTTGCAAAAGCCGGCCGCTTGCTATTGTGGCGGGTTTACTGGAAGAAGCGGCGTAATTGGTCTGTATATACAGGGTGATCAAAAAGTATAAAGTATATCGCCTATGAAAATTTACAGAAATAAACTTAGGTAACATTTTTTATGCGTAATCACTTTTACAAAACGATAATTTAGACTCTTGATTTTTAAAGTAAAATTGCCAGTGTAATAATCAAAAATTGCAGTACATATTTTTTAATAATAAAACAAACTTGAAAAAATATTATGGTTGTCATTCTATTATGCAAACACTGAGTTTATAATAAGTTAGGTGCATTAGCTAGTTTACACCCTATTGACGTACTTTCTCAGTTGTTTTGAGTAAATTGTAAAAGTCAATTTGTTTTTTTCTTATTTTTGTTTTTGTTTTGTTTGAGACGAGGCGAAAAGCGACGACAGAAGGCGAGGGGAATCGAGAGAAGACGAGAGGAGACGAGAGAAGACGATAGAAGACGAGAGGGGACGAGAAGAAACGAGAGGAGACAAAATGAGACGATAGGAAAGAACAAGACACAAGAAAAGATGAGAGGAAACGAGAAGGGAGGAAAGAGAACGAGAGAGGACGGGAGGAGGCGACAGGAAACGAGAGAAGATGAAAGGAATCGAGAGGAGACGAGAGCGGACAAAAGGGGTCGAGAGGGAGCGAGAGGGGACGAGAGGGGACGAGAGGGGGAAAGATGGGACAAGAAGGGACAATAGGGGACGAGAAGGAACAAAAAGGGAAGAGAGAATACGAGAGGAGACGAGATGAGATGAGAGGAGACGATAGAAGACGATAAGAGACGATAAAAAACGATAAAAAACGATAAAAAACGAGAGGAGACGAAAAGAGGCAACAGAGGGCGAGAGGGGACAAGAGACAACAAAAGGGGACGAGAGGAGACGAAAGAAGATGAGAGGAGACGAGAGGTGCGTGTTTTGTGCTCCAAGAAAAATCTATTTTTAACCCGCCTATTTCTGTTAATTAAACCTGACTTTTGAAGACAGGATTTAGTCCACAATGAAAAGAGTTTTCAGAGAGGCGCCGTAAAGAAGATTTATTTCGAACCATATCGAAAATAATATTGATAGACTTCAAATAAATGTATGTTGGAAGATTTATTTTTATTACTAGATGGGTTGAGAAACAAATACTTGTGCATCGGACCAGCAGAGCGACAGTTACAATTCTTGCCGTCACTAGTAACCTTCTAAGAGTCTTCCTTCTGTCTCGAATTTGACTATTGATTATCAGAAGTGATAGAAAGTGAATAGAAAAGACAGATGGAAAGATATAGTGATAAAGACCATACTTTCATTACATTTTTGCGCTTTAAACTTTACGACTTCTTTTAGACAAATTCTTCCACTTCTTCCTGTCTGTAGTCTTGGCCAAACCCTAGTTTAGCAGTATGAAACCCAGGATATCGTTTCACCATTTCCTTGGTCTTTCCTTGGACTTAATTGTATATACTTTCATCTTTGCTAAATTCCATTTTTGTCATACCTAAACCAACACACTTTAGTATGTTTCTTAATTTGCTATTCCCAATTTTTAATTCTCTTTCATATCGCCTTTTTCTATGATTGAGGTTTAAATTTTAGCTTTTTACCAAAGGCTTTGCTTTGGTGTCCTTAAAAAATTATCTTTTTCCATAACAGAAACTTTTCATTACCTTGTGTGTCTTTGTTGTTGTTCACTTCACATTCTATGTTTTCAGAATAACCCAGCTTTATCTCTATATGGTTCTCTTAGCTTAAGGTTTAATTTTTCCCATCTTCTGCAACCTTCATTATTACTATTTTAGGTATGTTATTTTTTGCATACATCAACTCTCTCGTGGTGCTGGCTAGTACATGCCATCTTTAGTTCCAAAGATTTTTGACCCTAGTTGATGGACCAAGTTATCTAGGACTGCAGTTGACAGTGAATGGTTTAACATTCTACCGTGATCTCACATTGAGTTCCTTTAATTGCTCTATACTGTTCTAGTTGTCTTGATGAGATGCATGTTGTCTTTCTTTTTGCCCATTGCTTGCCACAACTTTTTTCTATCCTCAAATTACATTTGAAACTCTTTGTTACCACACGTATATAGTTATTAGCTCTATCAGCCCCTTTCCAGTGATGTTCCTAACATTTTTAGCACGTCTCCTGGTCCATCATCCCCACTCTACTCATTAAATCGCTTTATTTAGAATTTTCTATAAGTCATTTCGGAATTTGCAGCTGATCTTTGAGCATTAAATATACAACCTCATTCTCCTACTTGTTCCACTATCTCATTGTTATCTCATTTATCCTATGTTGTACCTGTGTTCCCTTTTATTAGCTAGTTTTTTGCAAGGTTATTTACCAAATGTGTCGACTGATCCACCTCAATCAAAGAGCTTTTAATTTGCATTTACTTTCAAAATTTTTCATTTCTGTTGTTAGTTCTAATGTTCATACTACTCTGACCAAATCGTCTACTATTAGATGGATTGATTAAGATTTTTTGTTTTCTCTTCTTCCACGTTAGTTATTTTTACGTTTAGTTTCTAATTCCCCAATCTTCTCTCTCAAAGTCTTTATTTCTTTTTCACACCTTTTTCGCCTCAATTTTGTCTTGTATCTAATATGGTTACTCTCTCTATTTGTGTTATAGTTATCGGCACTTTCAGTCACTTTGGCTCCTTTATCAGAAATTTAACAATCATTGCTTGTGCATAAACTTAATTATCTTAAAACACGACCTAGAACCCCCACTCCTAAAAGTTCTCATTCGGATTGTTTTGTAATTTAGAAATAAACTAAAGAAATATAAAATGTCAATTTAAAAATTTAAATAAAACTTGAAACCCAAACAGGCAGTTGCGTATGGAAATTTACCCGCAGGGAGCACCAACCCAGAAAGCACTATGCAAAAAAAAATTTTTCTAAAATTATTTTAAACTGAAAATGTGTTAACCCGGTAACGCTATGTACAGACTGTTTATAGAGTGCGTATTTAATTTTTTATACATAGCAATAAATTCGTAAATTAATAAACTGAAAAAATAATAACAGTTTACTTTACTCTTATTCGGCTGCTGGCAATCTACTGCACGTCGAATTTAACCTGAAAAGCCGCTAGGTGTGCAATCGGTTCAAAAGTATCAACTTTTCTTGTCTATTTTATCTTTTCCTTAAGTTTGCAGTACAAAAAATATTTTTAAATTAAAACTACAATGAGATTAAGAAATAAAAAATTATCGGATCTTTTTTCAAACTAAAAGCGATTAATTTTTTTATTTTCTTGAGTGCGAGTTGTTCGAAAAGTTGCACAATAAAGAGTGTGTAAATATTCAACGGGTTCAACAATTAAATATTACCACGTGGTGCTTAATTACTCACAGCGCACCCTGTATATTTGGTATTTTTAATTATTATCACTTTTATTTCGCTCTAAAGGTTGTTATTAAATTAAGTCTAATCAGATCAATTAAAGAAAAAGCTATTAATATTAGTTTTATTAGAAGAAAAACAATAAAAAAGTGTAATTAGATCTTGCATACAGGGTGTTTATCAAATTTAGTAAAAAATCTTTTAACCTACAAAATTAATTTTTCGCGGTTAATGTGTAAATGAAAATTACATACAGGGTGTTTCAGAACTTTCTTGTTTTTAAACATGTTTTGAAGGTACTTTTTGCCAAATACGTTCGTTAGATGCAGCAAAAATTCGAAATCTTACTTAATTGAGCTAATATAATTCAGACTTAAGTATGGGCTTATAGATAAGTGGCACACATTTATTTGTAGAATCCTGCTTGGTACTTCACTCGTAAATTAACTCTGATGGTACGACACGCGAAGGTCAAATATTAAAACGTTATCAGTTGTTCAATTTAGGATAAGTGGACACTTACATCAGCCATTAAAATGTTTGCCTAGCAACTTAATCGAGTTACTGTTGCCTAATTTTAACTCCCAGTATTTAATTTTAAAAATGTGAATTTCCTGTAGTACACTGAAAGAACTCTTTTCTATAATCGAAATGGTTAAAGAATTTTGTAAATAAAAAGTAGTAAAAATTTCAAGACGTAGAAACGTAGAAACAGTAAGGAGATGCGACTACAGCCTTTCATCTGTCTTCTTCAATTTAAATTGTTTTTGTCAATTATCAATTAATACAAGAGTAAATTTAGCAAAAAAAGAGTGCAGACCCAGGTTCTTGTTTTTTACCTTCTCGTGTCCTCTTTTATTTGTTACCTTTGTTCCAAATTATGTTTATCACTTAACATTCTGAAACTAAAATTGATTGAGGAAAGAGAAAAAGACGCAGTAGAAAAAAATCCAGTTTTTGCTTTTTCGATTTAAACCTCGCGAATTTGTTTTTCTCTTGTCGCATATCTGCTTATATTTGTCTTCTACGTTTTAAATTATTTTTGTGAATTAGCAGTCGGGGCAAGGAAGAGACTCGCAAAGGATTTCTAGAAACAAAAAGAAGTAGTTTATGCAGTCTGAACCCAGGTTTTTGTTGACTTAGTTTTCTTTTTTTATTTGTTTTCTTTTGTGCAAATTATGTTTGTAAATTAACAGTTTAAGTTTAAAAATGGTTGGGACAAAAAAAAAGTTAGACAGAATTCTTGGCAGTAGGAAAAAGTTTTGCTCTTTTAACTTTCGAACTCTATGTATTTGTTTTCATTTTTTTTTGTTTATATTGTTTTTGTTAGATAGCAGTTAGTGAAAGAAAAAAGTAAAATTTTTGTTAATTAATTATTAGAAGAAAAGAAAAATCTATAAAATATTTCTAACAATGACAAAAGATTAAGTTTCTTCTTTTGTGGTCTGAACTCAGGTTTTTGTTTTTACCTTTTTCGTATCCTATTTTCTTGTTTAAGTTAAGTTTGCTATCATTCCTAATTTAAGTTGGTTGAGCCAAATGAACAAGTCAGAGTTTCAAGCAGTAGACAAAAATTGCAGTTTGTACTCTATTGACCTGAAATGAATATATTTATCTTTATCTGCCTTCATCTGTTTTTTTCGGTTTATATTAGTTGAGCAAAAAAAAGTAACGAAGAATTTCTAGAAACAAGAAAGAAAGTAATTTCTGTTCTTATAGTTTGAACATAGATTTTTCCCTCACTTCTTTGTATTCTTCCTTTCTATTTGTTTTTTATTAACTTATGTTAATTAATTAACTGCTCGAGTCTAAAGTTAGTTGAGACATAACAGAAAGTCGGACAAGATTACTTGCAGTAGAAAAAAATCTCAATTTTTATTTTCTCGACTTGAACCCTGCTCTTCGATTTAAAATATTTTTATTAGTTGATAATTGGAACAACGGGGAAAGTCACAAAGGATTTCTGGCAATAAAAATATGCAGTTATTGTAGTCAAAACCTAGGTTTTTCTTTTATATGCCCCAAATTGTCTTTTTTAATTAGTTCAAATTATGTTTGTTAATTAACACTTTGAGTTTAAAATTAGTCGGGCAGAATTTCTTAAAATAGAAAAGTGCAGTTTTCGCTTTTTTAAGCTTTAATTCTAGGTATTCGGGCTTATCTCGGTTTTCTGTTTTTGTGTTTTCTTTAGTTTAAATTATCCTTAATTAATAGTGGTAAGGCTCTACGTCCCGCGTGGGAGATCGGCCTGCGAACTGAGAGGTTAAGGCTCTCATACGTTCGCTCTCTCTGCCCGGTCGTCGCGCACCATCTCTGATGCGGGGCGATGTGGCAAGCACCGCACCTTAGACGACCGCCATTATTACCCCTTGTTCGAATGAACGCAGGTACTCAATTATTCTTAGTGACTGAGTAGGCCACCCGCCAGGCATCAGAGAGCACCGGGAATTGAACCCGGGTCCGTCGGCATCGCAGCCCGTCCCTCAACCACGGGACCACGCTGGCTGCTAATTAATAGTATGTGTTTAAAATTGATTGGATTGACAAAGAAAATCGGACGGATTTTCTTGTAAGGGCCAAAAAGTGCAATTTTCTCTTTTTTAGCTTACACCGTTTACACTTGTCTTTATCTCATAACATATCTGTTTTCATTTATTTTTTAATACAAATTATTTTTGTCAGTTAGTTGTTGGGACAAGAAGAAAAATCAAAAAGAATTTTTAGCAACAAAAATTTAGTTTTTGCTTTTTTCATATCCTACCCTTCATTTATTTTTTCGTTTAAGTTATATTTTGTTAATTATCAGGCTGAGTCTAAGTTGATTGGGGCAAATGACAAAGTCAAACAGGGTTTTTGGCAGTAGAAAAAAATTCACTTTTGATCTTTTAACCTGAACTCTATGTATTTGTCTTTATCTGTGTTATTTTTTTTAGTTTATATTATTCTTGTCAGTAGTTGATCAGCGAGAAAACTAACAAAGTATTTCTAGCAACAAAAAAAAGTAATTTTTGTTATTATAGTCTAAACCCAGGTTTTTATTTTTACCTCCTTCGTATCCTGTTCTTCGTTTGCTTTTTTTTCGTTTAAGTTATGTTTTGTTAATTATCAGGCTAAGTCTAAGTTGATTGGGGCAAATGACAAAGTCAAACAGGGTTTTTGGCAGTAGAAAAAAATTTCACTTTTGATCTTTTAACCTGAACTCTATGTATTTGTCTTTATCTGTTATTTTTTTTAGTTTATATTATTCTTGTCAGTAGTTGATCAACGAGGAAAGTAACAATAGATTTCTAGCAATAAAAAAATGTAATTTTTGTTCTTATAGTCAAACCCAGGTTTTTATGCTTGATTCTTTCATATCCTGTTCTTCGGTTGCTTTTTGTTTGGGCAAGTTATGTTTTGTTAATTATCAGCCTGAGTCTTAGTTGATTGAGGTAACAGGATTTCTAGCGGTAGAAAAAATCGCAGTTTCTGCTCTTTTGATTTGAACGTCATGTATTTGTCTTTATTTGCTCTTATTGGTTTCTTCAGTTTATATTATTTTTGCCAATTAACAGCTTGGACAAGAGGCAAACAATCAAAGAATTCTAACAACACTATAAAGTGTAGTTTGTTGTTCTTGTAGCTTTAACCCAGGTTATTGTTTTTATCTCTTCGTTACTTTTTCTAATTCTTTTCTTTAGTTTAGATTATGTTTGTTAATGAACAGTATGAGGGAGAAAATCGGACGAAATTAGTAGTATATGGATTAGTCCTTACCTCGTTTTATATCTGATTTTATCTATCTTATTCGATTAAAATTATTTTTGTCAAGAATGAAAGTCACAAAGGGGTTCTAGTAACGACAAAAGATTTAGTTTCTGCTGTTATAGTCTAAACCTAGGTCTTTGTGCTTACCTTATTGTATTTTTTTTCATTTGCTTTTTTTTGTTTAAATTGTGTTTAATAATTTATATTTTCAGTGTAAAATTGGTTAAACCAAAAGAAAAAGCTGGACAAAAGTCCTGTTAGTAAAAGAAGTTCAGCTTCATTATTGTTGCCAATTTGCAATTGGAACAAGGAAAGAGTCATAAAGAATTTCTAGCTTTTGTGGTGAACCCAGGTTTTTGTTTTAATCCTCTTCCCCGTCTGTCTTTTCTTGTTTGATTTTAGTCTAAATTGTGTTTCTTGATTAATAATTTTAATATACAATTGATTGAGGTAAGGGAGAAAGTCGGACAGGATCGCTCGCAACAGAAAAATGTGCAGTTTCTGCTCTTTTGACTTAAACCCTACCTATATATAACTCCCATATCTTTGTCTACATTTCTCGGTTTATATTCTTTTTGTCAGTTAGGAATTGTGCATGGGGAAAAGTAACAAGACTTCCAACAACAACAAAAACTGTAATTTTTGCTTTTGTAGTCTAAATCCACGTTTTTATTTTTAGCTCCTTCATATCCTTTTCTTGATTTTTTTTAGTTATGTTTTATTAATTATCAGTCGAAATTTAAGTTGGTTGGAGCGATGGAGAAGTAGAACAGGATTTCTCACAATAGAAAAAATCACAATTTCTGCTATTTTAGCTTGGACCTCGTGTACAGAGTTTATCTGTTTTTTCGGTTTATACCGTTCTTTTCAGTTAGCAGAGGAAACTAACAAAGAATTTCTATAAACAAGAAGTGTAATTTTTATTTTTCTAGTCTGAACCCAGGTTTTTGTTTTTACTTGCTTATATTCTTTCTTTCTTTCTGTTTGCTTTAGGCAAAGAAGCAAGTCCTTATAATAGAAAAAAGTGCAATTTTCACACTTTTGGTTTGATCTTCTTCGATCTCTTCTCGTTTGTCTTTTGCTAAAATTATTTTTGCTAATTAACGGTTCGTCAGATTAATTTGAAAATCGATTTGGAAGACTGGAAAGAAAGTCTTTGGTAACAATAGAAAGCGTACTTTTCACCGCTGTAGTCTGGTCTGAATTTTGAGATTTAGCAATTTCACACAAAAATTAATGCGCTTAGCGGGGAAGGGGGGGAAAGTCTCGGGACCCCTAGCAACAGCGGAAAGCGCAGCTCTCGCTTTTTTGGCAGGTAGCGTCCAATTTGAATAAATAAAAACGAAAGGAAGCCGGAATCGCGCTGCCTGCCGCCCAAGACGAGCGAAAGTACCAAAGGCCGCCCGGTCCCAAAAAGGAGCGCGCCGCCGCCGGCCCGCCGGCCCGCGAACGCGCCACCAGGTGAGCGCGAAACGAGGGCGCCGCGGTCCCACTCGAGAGGCGCCGGCTGCCAGATGGCGGCGGGCCCCCGACAGCCCGCGTTGCATAACCGGTGACGTACGCGCACGTGGCGGCTCCGGGCGGCCCGCGCGGGCTTTCCGGAAGGCCGGGGCCGCGCGCGCGATGGCCTTTTCCAGGTAGCGATCGCGCTCGAATCGGCTGCTGGATGTTGGGAATTGTGAAACACGAACCGCGCCGCGCACGCCTATCCCTAATTAATGAGCTGCGGGCAGATCCGGCGGAGCGCGACTCCGGGTCGAGCGGCGCGGGCTTCCCTCGGGAGTTGCCTTTTCCGGACGCTGACGCGGCAATTAAAAAATTTCGGCTTAAAGCAGCGAATGTCGTTACTGGCGGCAAACATGCTTTAAGAGTTATACAGGGAATATCCAAAATAATTTGTCTTACTTTGTTCATACGTGGTTTGTTTCGAAAGTATTAAATACAAAAAAACTACACCTAAAAAAAATCCATATATTTAATAAAAATAGATCAAAGAATAAGAATATTGTCCATAGCTTCAATATTCCTCCAAGTTTGTATTTTCAAATCAAGTGGCCTTAGCGCCGTTTCAAAATATTCTGCTATGTTAGTGTTATGTTAGATAGTTGTACTGGATCACTCTCAATAGATTTTTGAATATTTCTAAATCGTTTGATGCAGATTCGCAGCTTTATTCGCTCACTCATTGCAAATACGACAATCACGCTACGTATACTCATTCACCGACGTCTAACTTCCAGTTGACTTGGCCAATAAAGTCGTCCTTTTTTGTGCATTCGTGTTATAGTCAAATCTCACTTGCTGATATGTTATATTAACATCTATCTATACATTTGAACAGAAAGTAAACAAAGAAATGTGAAGTCGTTCTCGGCCCTTGATTTACACGAGGAGGTTCCTGCGTAGTAAACAACGACAGCCCTATACATTTGAACGGAAGGTAAACAAAGACGGCTGATATGATATTTGATGTGATTCGCTCTGAGCACATAATTTACACGAGAAGGTCCGTGCGTTCGTGCACGTACGTCGGGGCCGCTGTCGGTCCTTGCCGTATGGCCGGGCGACCGCGATTATCGGGCCGCTGCATTGCCTAACTCAAAAACGCGTTTGCCACGGCTATTTCGTTTGCTTCGGCAGTTGTAAGTTAAATTTTTTTACGTTCCCGATTTAGGGAAAAGCCGATGTAATTAAAAATATATACGTCCCCACTTTGCAAAAATTTGAGGGAAGTGGGTGAAAAATTGTCAGCCCAGGACCCCAAAAATAACTTTTGGTGAGCTACCCCTAGTAGACTTTACATTTTCGAAACAGACCTCGTATGTCTCAATATACAGCGACAAAAAAGTGTCATAAAATAGGGCTTACAGTAGTAGTTCAGTGTGGCTATTGTTGATTGTTTTTATTCAAAGATTAAGCTTAAAAACTAAATTTAAAATAAAAATTATATTATCTTCGACTAACTTAAGGGTTGAGAGTTATAAACAATAACTCTCAAGTACACGATAATAATCGGGTATCTCGTTTCAGAAGACTGCAAAAAAAACTTTAGATCAAAAATATTTGAAATGTAATACGAGGGTTGGGGCATAAGTCATGGCAACTATGAGGTAAGGGATGGCATCACAAAATGTCGCATATTTCAAGAAAGCTGTACATTTATAGTGGATGTCCTCAACACAAGATGCTTCTGTGATGTTCTGTATTTGCACAAAGAGCAACATTAAATCAGTTGTCAGTCGACCTTCGTGGCGTTCGTATATCAAAATAGCCGTTCTCCGTGACAGAAATACCAAAGCATACCGCAAAGAGTTGGTAGAGGCTGTCGGAAATAATACTTTTCTCTAGCAAACAGTCGCGAAATGGGCAGTAGCCTTAGCGAGAATGCGAAGCAACCAGCGACCCGCAACAGGCAGTATGATGCTGCAACATAAAACCTGTGATATTATGTCAAGTACCTTAAAATTTCTAGACAATAAAAACTCGACAACTCTCTCTTCTCTAATTGTATATAATAAAAATTAGTAGCATAAAAGTACCTCCCGGTAATACTATGGATTTAGAAAAATGATGTGTAAGAAGAAAGCAAAAAAAGGCAAACCTCTTTATATAAGAACGAAAACAAGTAGATTTTTCAAATATTCTGGATAAATCTGAAAGATTCGAGAAATAAAATTTCTTTAAGGGCATGAACAAATAATAAAGACACCTGGAATAGAGTGAGCGCCGAAAAGGGGAGAAGTATCATAAGAATCAGCCTTAAGACTACTATTATGCTATAGTGTACTACCTTCAAAAATACAGTCCGAAATTACACTGAAGAGAAGTGAGAAAATAAAATAAAATTTATTTAAGTGTGTGAAAAAATAATAAAAGCACCCGGAATAGAGTGAGCGTCAAAAGATATAGAAGTACCACAATAATCAGCTTTAAGGCTACTATTATGCTATAGTGTACTACCCTAAAATATACGGTCAGTGAAAAAATAAAATAAAATTTCTTTAAAGATGTAAACAAATAATAAAGGCACCTGGAATAGAATGAGCGCCGAAAAGGGGAGAAGTATCACAAGAATCAACCTTAAGGCTTCTATTATGCTATAGAGTACTACCCTCAAAAATACAGACAGAAATTACGCTGAAGAGAAGTGAGAAAATAAAATAAAATTTCTTTAAGGACGTGAACAAATAGTAAAAGCATCTGGAATAGAGTGAGCGCCGAAGGAGATAAAAAAAGAGATAGGGGACCATTGCGCTCATGAGCTGGTACCGTACATATGTATATGATAAGTGAGAAGCTAGGGCTTAATTTCGTGAGTAACAACTTCAAAATGGTCATTCTGATGAAGACCTGGAAATAACATCTTCATCTCTAAATATTTCCAATTGGCAATCAATCTCATTCACGCTGAAGATAAGCGTTATCTTCTATCTTGTAAAGAAATAACCAAATGTGACGGTACGCGTTGTTATTGCTGGATGTTAAAGACTAGCAAGGGTGTAAATACGTCACATCAACCAGAAATCTACCTCTTTCCTTTCCAACAGTGCTTACATAAAAAAGGTGACGATCGTGTACGCTGCAATGTCTAGATACTAAACACCATTAGTCAGTAGCACATAAACCACGTCAACGGAGTTGTTGGACCAACTGGAACACTGGTCCTACAACAATTTTTTTTAGCTTATCAGACCCTAAAACTAAAGAAGACCTTCAAACTGGAGAACATTCCAAAACATACGCTGCAGGCTCTTTTAGAGAAGACAGTTATCTGCGTTAGTACTATAGCCAACGCTGTTCTTCAGGATTGCCGGCCGATCAACCTTCTAGCAATTTAGGGAAAATCGGTAGAGCAGATGGCCTACGTAAGTACCGCATTCGAAGAACTTTAGCTAATTCCAAAAAATCAATTTGGAACCCGCTTCACACTAATTCCTCTGTGGATGGTGGAAAAAAATTGCGGAAGTCTACTACAGTAATCTTCTTTCGACCAAAGCAATATTTAGAACAACTGCCCTGTTTACAAGATGATCCAGTTAATTCTAAAGGCGTCTATAAACCTAAGTACTTTAATGATCCGTCTTGTTCTCGATGTTATTCGACCTCTTCTATAACGATAGCCCGATACGTAGACCTCGGTACTGTCAACCTTGTTGTGGCTTTCTCTAATGATTTGGCATGTCTAGAAGGAAAAGTGAAAAGGAAAATCTGGGACGCAGAACTCAATGAAATCAATATAGAGAAGAGTGTCGCAGTCCTATTTTCTAAAATAAACTGAGTTTGATTGCGTAACGAACTCAAAAAACTCAGAATTTTTGACTAAAAGATACTTTTGAGAGAAGGGGCTTACGTTACTTCCGAGCAACTATATATAAAAAGGACGGATGTGAAAATAAAGGCAGCCCTGACAGTTGGACGATATAGATAAACATCATACATCTACTAATTATGAATACTTGTCTTATTTGCAGCTACACAGTAAATCTATGTGGATAAGCTTCAGTTGGTCTAGAATCGGTTTCTTACGACCACCAATAATGCTCCATGGTTTCTTCTAGCATTATCCGTGTTTTCTACAAGGATTTTTAAAGTTTCTCATTTTTCTGTAGGAATAACCTTTCCGGTAGGAAGGTTAGAGGCTGCCGAACCCACAAACCCTCAACATCGTCAACAAAGTCAATCTCAAAGTCCACTCTGACGAAAAGAAAGTAGAATATCATTGTACTACCTTTATACAAAAGTTTTATCCTACACAACAGATGTATTAGGTCTTTTGCCTTTTTTTATTAAAAATAAAATACATGAAGAACAAACAACACAAAGAAATCGCTACAACCGCTATCGCAAAAGAACAGCTTAGAAGAACAAATTAAAGGCTCTTCATTTTGCCTACAATTTGTCCTCCCCAATGAATGCCATCCATAGGAAAACGGCGTCGCTCGCGCAGCACCTGACAAATTTGAGGCTTTTGAGGACAATGTCTAGAAATAGTTTGACTCTATTAATTACTATATACTGTCGGACACCCAAAAACACCTGGAGTTGGCTTCTACGAAGATGTTTTTAAGTAGCAGAGTAACCAAGAACAAGACGTTTGAATTGAGAAGCCAGCAGAGCGTATAGGATGATAGTGAGGCTACGCCAGAAAAATTGAAATGTAAAAAAAATTTAGGGTGGTGTGGAGACTAGTTATTATTTTGTCTAAATGCCGAGTGCGAGTCTTAAAAAAATATAAAGGAAAAAATTGATAATTGCACATGCATGAAAGTGGAAGGAAGAAGACTATGAACAAAGAAAACGAATCAAAGTGATTAATATCAAAAGTGCGTATAAAAGGAAGTGGAAGAGGGTGCAAATTTTGTCTGTTGGATGTAGTTGCAATTAGGGGATCATTCCTTTGTCTCTGTTGGGACTTAAAGTTCAACGACGGTATCAGGTTGGTTTGCTTTTCCAGAAGCTAAAACTTTGAGTCCACAATAACCAAAATCCCAAAACCATAAACGAATAGAGCCGTTATCTGCAATAAAGCAAAGGAACGCTAAAGGAAAGCAGAATCAAGCGAGTAAAATGTCAACCGATAATACGCACCACTTTACCAATACCAAAACTAATAACTCTGTCATAGAATCATTCAGCTCATAAAATTTTACACCATCGGTATAAGGAATAAATTTTAGATATTGGTGATGCACGAAATTTCCAAAACAGAATTATTTGCTCTCTTAAAAACAAATCTATCATCAAGAGAAAGTTTCACTTTCTCCAACTGACTGCTCCACCATTGGGTATATTACTGATTCTAGAAGCCCAAGACGCGTTACTCTAGAATAGTGTAGGTTTTGGATCCCATGCTATCTGTTCCCATGACATGCAAATTTTGCGCATAGCTACAGAATTTTTTCTCTTCCAATTTCTTTGTTTCTTTCGCTGAACTACTCTCTTTCACCCTTAAAGAATTTTCATCTCTACACAAGTTCAAGTAATATCTTTTTTTTATTTTTTAAAGCTCACACTGAAGTTATTTTCTTTCAGAAATGATAAGCAGACCAAAACTATTCAACATCTTTCTACATTTGAAATAAATTCAAAGATTTGTTGTTCCTTCTCAAAAGTCAACCAGTTACCACCAGGCTATGCGCCTTGTTAACTGTGCAGTTTAAACATCTTGTATCTGAATCTTTTACTGAACGGTCGAGATAATACTGCAGATTTAATCCTTAACCCCCTTCTTTCACTTAGATATTGATAATCAGTACCCCCACTACCGCCCTAGTAGGAAATTAGAATCTTCAGGGGTTTATGGCGGACGCATCCAGCTATCAGTTGTAGAGGTCATGAATGATTGTGTTGTCTTGGACTTAAACACTTGAAAAGCTTAGAAGGATGTGAGATGTTGGCGTCCTGACGTAGGATAGTGTTTTACATGAACAACGGAGCGCCAAACATAGTACTAAGAACCCAATTCTGGACCACTCGGAGCTTATGTACTTGGGTTTTTGCTTTTTACTCCCAAATAGAACAGTATTTTTTTTTATTGGATGTATAATGACCGACTGGCAGAACTATCTTTATATTTGCAATAGTCCGCTCTACTAAAGTTTGTAGGTCGCTCCATAGTAGTGTTCTTCTCTCCAGGGTATCTTCGGATTAAAAATTTTGAGACTTTCCAGATCGTTGGAGGCCAACACTCTTCTTGGTATTGCCTCTTATTCTAGGCGCCATTTTTTAAACTATTCTAATCACTAGGGACAGCCACCACAAGCTTGACAGCACCGCGGTGTTGTCCGAATAGGGGGCTATCGTCGTAGAGGGGTCGACTGTTTATTAGGGACATATAGGTTGAATAACACTGAGAACAAGATGGGGCCTTAACGTACGCTGGTTTGTAAATTTCTTTCTGATGACTTTAGGCCGCCAAACTTAATCTAGAACTTCCCCTCGGAAAACAAGAATCAGCTGGTTTTTTAACAGTGGGGTTGATGCTGAAGTCATCTTATAAATAAATCTTGCTGGTAGTCTGGGATATAAAAATAAATATTGTGTCAATGGACTGCTTCTTGGCGAAGCCAATTTTTTTTACCGCCCACAGGGGAATTGGTGGGTAGTGGAGTAATAATGAAGTAATATTTATTATTAATTTAGATTTTTCGAAATCTGCTAAAAGTCTTCAGTCACTGTTCTTAGGCGGGATTGGTCGATCGACATACCTGAGAAAATGTATCAAACCTCTCGAAAGCATCACAACGTCGGCCAGTTCCTAGAGAGTCTTAGAAGACAATATTAGTTCTGGTGGTAATACAAAGATTGCCTTCTTTAGGAAAGCCTACAGAAAACATTTGAAAATGCTGTCCGATCTAAATATCTTGAGTGGATGATTCTGTCATAGGACGCAGGTTTCAGATTGTTCAACCACTCGATCGACTTAGTCTATGTTGAAAGAACAGTGACGTTCGCTTTACTGGAGGGTTTTGAGGTTTCTAGGTCCATCCTCTAACCTCAATCTTTATGATTTTTCGAAGCATGGATGGTGGATGACCATATGGACGGGCTTCGTGTCACCATACGGAGGAATTAAGGTCAAGCGCTTTTAATAGACTCTTCTATCGATCTCGTAGTTGTAAAGGATGCAGACGGTGGAATTACTGTTTCCTTAGATCATGATTTCTCACAAACCATAGGGCGTCAAAGGTAAACCCCGATGCCCAATTTTGGACGACCTGGAGTTCGTTTATATGAATCTTTGTGGTCTAGACCCAAACTGGACCCGTATATATTATGATAGGATAAATAATTATTTATTTCACTGGCAAGATTTTAGGTTCCTAGGTCTATTTCATAATTAAGCCCTTTTCGATAGGTTGAAATAAACATTGGTAGAAGAAAAGAAAAAGTTTTGAATCCGCTGACAAAAATTAGCTCGCAACAAACGCCAGCAGCAGTTGTACGCGTTTTTTGCACGAGTGGAAACTGAGGAACTGCACGTCTGCTAATTTATGAGAATCTTAAAAACGACAAAACCGCAAGCCATCCGCATTAATTTGCAGCGACTGCAAATTAGAGTGACAAAAAGTTGATTCAAATGTGCGCGGCGACCTTTGACCAGAAAGATCTTAACGTTACTGTGAAACACGCAATTTTTTATTACGTACAAACAGGATGCAACAAGTTGTTCCCAAGAAGTGAAATAGTCATCAGTAATCATGGAAGAACAATATTGTTGTGTGCGCAACATAAATTTAATTGGGAAAAAATAAAAATGCAAACATGATGGTAATGGAATCTTCGTCATTACATCAATCACTAATTTGAGGTAAATAGACTGAAGAAAATTTGACACTATAATGATAAATGGAAAATGAGAAAAAAATAATCACGAAGAAGTAGAATAAGTAGAAGACTGCAAGGATTTAGTCGATTACTAAGTCAAACGTAGTCTAAAATATTTGTAAGAGGAAGGTCTATTTATTAATGATCCTACCATAAAGACTGTCATAATTTCTGATGCTGGTTATAAACTTGGTGGTCAAGGTCAACAACTTTTCCAGAAAATAAAAAGGAAATGAGACGTTTGCAAAATTGTGTACCAGAAAATGGTATTGGAGATAATGGTCCAAAAAAAATTATAAAGATCAAACAATCGAAAAGATATTTGGCATGAACAGGTCTCTTTTATTTCTTCTTTTATCTACATAATCTTTTTTTAAGCTTTTGTTGCACACATTTCTGTTTGTCTTTTAAGTCATGGTCCACAAGATAAAAATTTCTTGGACTGTCTAAAAGGCTGTATTGGAAAAAATACAGTTAGTACTCGGATTTAAAACTTTCTATGGTAAGAATGGACAAACCTGTGGATGTCCAACAAAGACCGTTTGAAAGACAGTGGTTTTTGTTTAGTTAGCCTTATTTGCCATAAAAAAAACCCACTCGAGCCACTTTTACTCTTCGAAGTGATTTCCGGCCAATGGTACATATATGTAGAGTAGTTGAGTAAAAATCTAAGACTTGATTTTGTCGAATAACAACTTTAAAATACTCATTCTGACAAAGACCTGAAGGAAAGAGTGAGTCCACCATCTCCATCTTTAAACCTTTCTGACTATCAATCCATCTCACCTTTACTGAGGAGAGGCGTTACCTTCTGTCTTATAAGAAAATAACCGAAAGTAGGGGCACGCGTTGCTATTGCTGGATGCTGAAGACCAGCAGGGTACAAATAAATCAAAATATCAACTCATCCAGGAATCCGTCTGATTTGCTTCCAACGCTTTTACACAAAAAGGGTAAAGGGAGCGTCCGCTGTGATACTTTGTGGACCAATGCGTAAAAGCACTGCTGAAATCAATACTGCAAATAACAAGTATAACAATGTTAACTGAAAATGCGAACATGGAGGAGATAGGGAAATGGGCATCGCCTACGTAGTCTTTGACAAACCTGAGGCTTTATTGACTACCGGCCTCTCAGTCTGCTGTTGGCTTTAAGGGAGCTTGTGGAAAGGATGTGCATAAGGACGGGTGTCAAAAATCTCCAATTGATTCTGAACAGTAAGTTTAGCTTCCGGTCCGGCCACTCCACTACCCTCTAGCTTTTCCGAGCAATGGAACGCACCACCAAGAGGTACACCAAAAAGCAAACCACCGGTGTAACCTTTCTTGAAACTGTGGCACAACGGCCTAGTATACAAGATGATCTCTACCACAATCTCGCTACAGATGATCCACCTTATTCTCGGTCAAGTTCAGTGGCATGAGGTCATAGGAAAAGCAACTTTCAGTCAGCGCCCTCCAAGGTTTCGTCCTGTCCCTGAAGCTCTACAATAGAGATAGCGGTACCGAAGACCTCCTTTATGATCTGAAATAAATGGATTTTCTGGAAGATTGGTGGGATAGGTGGAGAATGAGCATAAATCTGGAAAAGACCTTGGCGGTCTCGTTCCATACCAAGAAATTACTTCACTGGCTAGACAACCTAGTGAACCTTAAGACCTTCGGAAAGCAGATACCCTGGAAAGAAAGAACAAATTACCTCGGAGTGATTCTGGATCGCAAGTTGATCTAGAAATCACACATAGATAGGGCAGTCACCAAAGCAAAAGCGGCGCGATCAGTATTCGCTTGCTTACTCCATTCCTGTAGGCGACTGTCCAGTCGGAACAACCTGATCTTATATAGAAAAATTATCTGTGCTATCATAATGTAGGCGGCTCCATTTTGGGTTTAGGCCGCGAAGATCCAAATAATTGAACTGCAGGTTGTTTAAAATCGGACTCTTTAACGCCCCATGGTTTGGACAAAACCATGACCTCACTAAGATGCGAAAGTTTTGACAATCCAGGAGTTTATCTTTCTTAGTGCTCAAGACTTGTACATCACAAAAATTTTACCATGCGTGGCCTTTATAACTGCGAGGCTGGCAGATGTGGCCATAATAATTTGAATCCTCCATGGAACGGCACGAAGGTGGCCACCATCTATACCTGGGCAAAGGTGTTAGACCCAGAGGAACCTCGAACCTCGCCAGTGAAATTAACATCACTGCCCTCTTAACAATCTGGAACCTACCTCCTACGACAGAATCATCCATTTTGTTAGGATTCTAAAGTTGTTTAGGATAGATTTGCAAATAGTTCAACGCTGTTTTCCTCCTCCACCAATTTTCGAGCCCTTGGAAACTAGCCGGGGTTGTGAAGCTTTTAAAAGGTTTGATGCATTTCCTCAGGATTGCCGGCCAACCAATTAACTGACAACCTAAAACCACTTTCCCCTAATCTATTTAAATTTCACTACACTACCCACCAATTTCCTCGTGAATGATGGAAAAAATCACGGAAGGCTTCATCAAGAAGCACTCCATTAGCACAATTTTCTTTTCTATGGCCAAGATCTTTAGAAGGTTTGGCACAATGGCCTTGTTTAAGGAAGGCTTTAAAGCTGTTAATGATCTGGCCGAGGTAGTCTTTGCTCTCTGCTAGGAAATTCCAGCTTAAATTTGGCGGTGTGAGTCATCAGAAGGGAGTCTAAAAATCAGCGTATGTTATGCGAACTTTACATCCCCAATAAACAAACAATACTCGGACAACACCGCGCTATTGCTAACTTTGCTGTGGCTCTGGTGATCTGATGTATCTAGGATAAGTTAAGAAATATGACACAATAAGTGGAGAATAGGATTCAACGCCTGGAAGAGTGTCGGCGTCCTGTTTTTTTTTACAGGTAACCGACTTCCTTAGTAAAATAATCTGGAAAGTCTCACAATTCTCAACCGGGACATACTTTGGAGGAAAGCACGTTGTCTTAGAATGACTTTAGGTAAAACAACTTACCTAGAAGCTCTAGTAGAATAGATGATTGCAAAAGTTAAGACAGTCCCAGCAAGCGGCCATTATATCCCCAATAATTCCATACACTTGCTCCAAGTGATTCAGAATTGGGCTTCGTGGTTCGTATAAATATCATCTTACGTGCTGCAGCGTTAAAGGCTGCGGCAAGACAATCATCTGTAGTTTCTATCTACTAGCTAGACGCGCCCGCCATAACTCCCTAAAAACTCGAAATTTGGCTTAAGGAGGTGGGGGGTGTGATCTAAATTAGCCATTTACACCTCTGCCGAGTTACCGCAAAAGAAGAACATTAGGGGCTGAACTCAAAGACCCCTAACATCACCAACAGAGTCAACGTCGTATTTATACCACAAATCTATGAGATCTTCTGCCATTGAAATTAAAAACCAAATACATGAAAAGAACTGGACATAACAGAGTGCAAAAGAATCGTTACGACTGCTGTCACAAAACGCCTAAAAGCTACCTAAAAGAATAAACTAGAGGTCCTCGATGAAATAGAATAGTTGATAAGCTCAGTGAAAGAGCATTAGGAACAAAAAAATTGGGTTAAGAGTGGTAAAAAAACTAAATTTTGTGAGTATCCGCAAGATTTGCATTCTATGGTAACAGATAGCATGGGATCTAAAATCTACACTATTTTAGAGTATTGTGTCTTGAACTTCTAGGACCAAGGAAGAGATAACCAAACTGCTATAGCAGTCAATTGGAGAAAGTTAAACTTTCTCTTCCTCTCTAGTCAAAACACACAACCGACATTGTGAGTGACGAGAGTGAAATCTCAATTGTCAAAACAGAACTCTTCCACGTTGTGATTTAGTTTACCAGATTTTACTCTATCCTGGACATTTATAATCCTTAAACATAAACATAGAGGATGAACTATTCACTCAATCTAACAAAAAAATTTATTTTTCTTTCATCTGCTGAAGATAAATTAAGGACGAGCTCTCTATTTCAATATATTGTCACTGATCTTAATTGAACAAAGAGATTTTCAATATGCACTTTCATTTCCTCTTTGTATCACACTCGAGTAACCTTGCAAGAAGCTTCTGGGTTAACACCACCCATATCTAAATTTTGGTTGCGCCCTAGGGTATTATTACTCAAAACCCAAGTAGTTTTTTTCCACTCTTTACCTTTTTGGTAGTTGATCGATGTACATTTGTTTGTTAATCATCTTCTCTGCGACTGCTAAACATCAGACTTTATCACATATTTAATTAGGTTTTTTTATAAACTCTCGGGGAAGAAGAAAATTCAGCTTTATTGACAAGAGCAACTGTGTAAGTATAAGTTGCTTCAAACCAACTCCCTTTTGCTGGACTGGAGTAAACCCCCATCCGTCTAGAATTCTCAAAGTAAAGAAAAGTTTTGAATCCGCTGTCGCAAGAATTAGATCACGCCAGACGCAAGCAGCAGTTGTGTATGTTTTTTGCATGAGTGAAAACTGGGGAACTGCACGCCTGCTAAATTATGAGGATCTTAAAACCTCAAAACCGCAAGTCATTTGCATTCATCTGCAGCAACTGCGAGTTATTTAAAGTGGCAAAAAAGTAATTTGAATATGTCGCGGCGAACTTTGACCAGAAGGATCTTAACTTTTTTATTATCTACAAATATCTAGAGACAAACAGGAGGAAACGAATTGCTTCCAATATGTGAGAAAGTCAGCAATAGCAGCATTAGAACAACAACATTGTTGGTTGCCCAATAGACAAAATAAAATTGAAGAGACCTACTGGTCAAAAAGATGGAACGAAAGTTTTCGTCGATATATTAATTACCAATTTGGGGTAAATAGATTCAGGAGAATCAGGGAGAAGACGAAGAAGAATCGCCAAGAGAAAAAACTACGCAATAAATAAAATGGGCAAGGCAGCAAAAATTAATCAATAACAAGTCAAATGTAGTGTAGATAGTCTTGGTGGTCAAGGTTAATCTAAAATAAAAAAATTGAAAAAATTTGCGCCCGAAATCAACGACATTTGTTAAATGATTGGTAAATACCCAATCGTAATTTAAGCGAGTAACAACTGACTTCTTAACATAACCATGTCGATCGCTTCGTGGAACGTCTTTGGGGGTATGATCTCTACGCCCAGCTGGACCCAGTAACCTACAAAAAAGTCATCTAGCTCATCCGAGCCCTCAAACCGCCTAAGGCACGTAGCCTAGACTGCACGCTATAGGCTCTCCCAGGAAAACGATCGTCTGATTCACCACCATCACCAATGGTGACTTTCGTCTGTACCAATTTTCAAACTCTTGGAAGGTAGAGAGCGCCCAGCCTAGAAAACCAAGGATCTTTTCCGGGATTTCCCAAAAACAGTTGAGATTTTGGTCCGACTGTTCCACTGCCCTCTGGCTTCTTCGGGTAGTGGAGCACATCAACAAAGGCTACACCTAGAATCAAACCACAAACGTAATCTTCCTCTACAAGCTGTGGTACAACGGCCTATTATACAAAACGGCCTCAACCGAAATACCGCTGCCGATAGCCCAGCTTGTTCAGTAGCATGAGGTAATTGGAGAAGCGACTTTAAGCCGGCGTCGCTCAAGGCTCCGTCTTGTTCCCGGAACTCTACAATATCTACGCCAGAAACAAGTCAACGACACTTTCCATAACACTGGTTTAATACGCAGGCGATATAGCAGTGCTGTCCAGCTTGCTAAAGACTTCCTTTATGACCCGATGACTCCAGGAAGAACTGGTCTTTCTGGAAGACTGATGTAAACTGGAGAATGGGCATTAACCCAGAGAAGGGCTAGGTGGTCCTGTTCTCAATCGAGAAGCCGCTTTACTGACAAGACTACTAAGTGAACCTTTAAATCTTTGGAGAGCAGATAGCCTGGAAAGAAGAGACGAATTGTCTCGGGGTGATTCTGGACCGCAAGTTGACCTGGAGCTCGCACAGCAGGATCAACGTTCGGCCCCTTACTCCATTCCCATAGTCGACTGTCAATCCGCAACAAGCTGATCTTGTACAAGACGATTCTCTGCCCTATCATGACGTAAATGGCTTTAGTTTGGGACTGGACCGCAGAAACCCATATAAACAAACTCTAGGTTGTCCAGAATCGGGCTTTATGGTCTATCTTTCACTCCCCATTGTTTGTGAAAAACCTCAACCTCCACGGAGATGTCAAACTTGTAACACTCCAGGAGTTGATCACTCTTAGTGCTCAAGATTTGTACATCAATATCCAAGAGCACGTAATTCCACCGTATTTGGCCTTTACAACTTTACGAGGCTGACAGGGTAACAAGTTGTTCCCAAGCAGTGAAATAGTAATGGATATCAATAATGAAAGAACATTGTTTTTCGCGCAATGGACAAAATAAAATTGAAGATAGCTAGTGGCAAAAAAGAGATAGAACATTGATGGTAACAAAGGTTTTTGTCAGTATGTCAATTACCAATTTGGGGTAAATTCAGGAGAATTCAACACCATAATAATAAATGGAAATTGAGAAAAAAACTATTGAATAGAGGGAAAAAGAAGAAAAATCATCACCAAGAGGAAACCCACGTAACCAATAGGTCAAATGGACAAGGCAGCAAAAAATTAATCAACAACAAGTCAAATATAGCGTAGATAGCCAAGGTTAAAAACTTTTCTGCAGAATAAAAAAAAGGGAATGGGATGACTGCGAGGTCGTGATTGTTCTACCATCCCAAAAAGTAAAAAAGCAGATGAGCTTTTAAGGCTTTTCAGAAGCATGGTTTAATGGGTACGAGTTGTGACCTTAATATTGAATTTTATATCTTCAAGAAAAGTTTTGGAGACAGTGGTAAAAAAAATTTGTTATTTTCTCTTCTTTTTGTCCAACTAGCAATTTTTTGACACAAATTTTGTTTTATATTTTAAGTAATTATTCGCAAGACAAAAATTCCTTGGACTTCTTTGGAAGTACTCAAATTAAAAACTTTCTGTGGTAAGAATGAACGGTCAGCCCCCGTGATAACCGTTTGATAGCCACTGGCTTTCGGATTAACCCACTCAATCGACTATAATTAGGCTTCTTCCCATAAGAAGACGACATCACTCGGGCACTTTTTGCCTCCGGAATGATTTATCGTGCGATCGCGCACGCAACTCCGACGTCCAGCCGCAATTAGTGACTCATTAGCAGTTAAAAAGAGCCAGCCGCTAGATCGCGCTTCCATGAATCACGGCCATGGCGTTTTCCGACGCCGCTGCCGGAAAGGCGCTTCCCGGCCTTGAGGCGAACTGCGCGCAATTAGCCGGCCAAATTGGATTTTTCGCCGGCTTATTGATCACCTGACCTCTAGCCCGCTGTACGTGTGAGAAATTTTCCGGCGCCCGACCCCAGCCCGATATTTGTTATCGATAGCGCGTGCGGAGGGCGTTCGTTGCTCCAGCGACCAGATGGGCCTCTAAGAGCGGCCGACTGGACTTTGCCCCGGAGCAGGTCGAGAAATTTTTGATCGGACCTGGTATATCAAATTTGGTATCTAAAATTTTGTTTTTTTTAATTATATCACTGTAGCTTTTATCTTTCTTTTTAATAAATTGACGTACCTTTTATTTTTCTCTACCGCTCCAATTTTTTTTTGAAATTTTGACTATAATTTTAACTTTTTATATCTATTTATGCCATGTCTTTTCCACTAGCATAAATCAAATTTTCCAGATCAATCAACCCTTAAGAAAGTGGGGGTGAGGAGAGGGGACCAAAGAATATCAGAATCTTTATGGCCCTTCTAGAACTCGTTGGATTCTGATTTTAGTTTTGAGTCTGGGAGGGGGGGGGGGGGGGTCTTTAAAAACCAATATTTCCTGGCTGAGTCAGCTGTCGGGCATTCGGCAGCTTTATTTCTGCATTACAAATGAGCGTTTGCGTGGAGGCACGCGTGTTGCACCATAAATATGCACGCCTCCGGGTTGTCGCAATTTTGGTCCATTTGTATCTCATTACGCGCGCGGCTACCTGTTCGCGTATTTTTAGAAGGCCGAGTTAATTTGGACCCATACCTGACATTTCCCCTTTGTTGCGTAACTGCCGGATCGGATTGTTGCGGAGGCAAGGTCGAGCAGCCGCGTTTTGGGCGAGGTTCCGACTGTATGAGCAATGAAGGAAGTCGAAACCACGATAATTACCGAAAAGAGGAAAATTGTGGGTCTTGACTGTTAAAACCTCTCCTTCATTGTTGCACGTCGGAATCGGAAGATAACAACTCTACCCTCTTCTTTGTCAAACATCGAAAAATGCACATGTTGTAACTTAAGCCTGTCATTTCTAAGTAAATATAAGTCATCTATTCTTAAATACCGAATTTATTTCTAGTCAACTGACAATCTTGCTATGCTTTCTCGTGAAATAAGCATCTAACCAAGTTCGCGATTTCTTAAAATCTAATACTTCCAAGAAAATACCTGGGTGAGCAACTTTATTTATCAACCCCACATTTAAGTCGTTATAAAATACCTGACGTGGTTGTTGCCCCAATATGAGCGGAGCTCTAAAAAATTGTTTTTGAACCCGCCCATCTCTACAAGGCCGATTAGAACTCGAAGCGATATTTCTGATAGAATTTGATCCGTCTAGGATTTCCAGAAAGCTTCAGGTCGTAGCAAGCATGCCACTAAAAAATACTAAGAAAGGTAAGCCTGAGGTGTTGTATTTCACACACCTCAGCTAGTCCAATTTCTATATGAATCATTAATATCTTATACAACCAAGAGCCTTAGACAAACGAATTGATTGGGCTTGTCTGGTCTTTCCTCTCCGGAAGGAAATTTCCCATTAAGTTCAGTGGCGTGAGGTCATCAAAAAGGTGACTCCGAGCCGATATCCTCCAAAGTTCCATCCTCTACAATCTTTACCAACTAGCACACAGACAACATGATAATACTGTCCAGCTTTCTGAAGCCATCTTTCATAACCTGACGATTGCAAGAATAACTGGACTTCTTGGAAAACCAGTAATCAAGCCGGAAAATTGCGCAGTAGTCCTGCTCTCTATCAGAAGATTACTTCACCTTAAAACCATTCACTATCAAGCTTATCTCATACAAGGCCACCAGCTGCCTTATCATTACGTATTCGACTTTAATTTGGCTTCAACATCAAAAACTAAAAATCATACAGAATAGGGCTCTACAGTTTATCTTCGGCGCTAGAAAAACTGGAATTCTTGGTTCAGTGGTTCTGATCTCTTCCATTACTGTACCTTGAAATCTTTGGAAGATAGTGACCTTGGACTAAAAGCTCACTTGAAGAGCGTACATTGATAAGATAATAAACAATGCGAAAGCAGCTAGAACAGCTTTTGCATCTCACCTTCACACTAGAAGTGGCTCATTCATTACCAAGCTTACCTTATTTATACAAGACTTACTTCTGCTCTGTCAAGACGTATTCCACCCTAGTTTAGGGCTGGGCCACAAAGATCCAACATCAACAAACTTCAAATCATACAGAACAGGGCTGTGCGGCCTTCAGCGCTAGAAAAACTGAACTTTTTGGTTTAGTGGTCCTGTTATCTACTATTACTTTACCTTAGAATATTCAAAAGAGAGTGACCTTCGACTAAATGCTAAAGAGCTTACATCGATAAGACAGTAGAAGAAGCGAAAACATCTAGAACGTCTCTTGCCTCCCCGCTTTGCACTAGACCATTCACTATCGAGTTTATCATATACAAGACTTTCATCTGCTCTGTTATCATGTATGCGGCTCCAGTTTGGAGCTGCGTCGCAAAAATCCAACATCAACAAATTTCTAATTATACAGAACTGGGTTGTACACCCAATCTTCCGCGCTCAATGGTTTAGAAGAAAACACGACCTCTACTGAGACACAAATATTCTTAACAATCCAGGACTATATTTTCCGAAGCGCTCAAGAACTATACAAAAGCTTTTAGGGTCACGGCAGTTTTACCATCCGTGGTCTCTGCAGATATGAAATTAATAAGGCGATCTTTATAATCGCCCGGAAACCTCTGATTGCGTCAGTAAAGTCAACGTCAACGTTACAAGACAGGAATATTGCAACAGATAAAGGAGCTCTTGGTTTCCTACTAAGTTAATGTGGCCAACTACTTACTATTAACAAGTTCGTCTTGTACAAGACTATATCATGTGTTTGGTACTCTACGGTTTGTCAAAAATCACGATCTTCATAGATTGCGAAAATTTAGAAGTACATTTTTCAAAGTGCTCAAGCCCTCTGTAAGAGCATTTAAAGTCACGACAATTATGCCGGCTGTGTCCTTCACAATTATAATGATATCTAATGTAGACAGTATCAATACAACCGAAATTAGAGACTGAACTCAATGATTTCTGATTTTGCCAGTGAATCCAGCATAATGAAACCAGGAGCAACATGAGAAGAGTATTTCTCTGCGTTGCAGGTCAGCGCAGCGTTCATAGCGTTGTCGACTTTCCCAAATAATAAGCTGGACGGTGTGCCGTTAAAGTACGCTGCAGCCTGTCGCACCATGTCGACCAAGGTAATGAATATCTGCACATATCACCTCGTCTCTGCTCCCACCTTGCTCACGTCTTAGTTTGCAACAGGTTTTTTACGAGCCCTATTGGACCGTCCCTAAAATCGGCAATTCTGATCTACCACTGCCTCTTTGGCTAACTGGTCTTTGTCCTAGTGTTTTGGGCGCTCCAGCACCGTTACGTGTGACCTAAAGAAATATTTAGATATTGCCTCCGTTCAGGTATTGTATCTAATATTGTAAATATTTATGAATGACCTAATAGGTGTTTTGTATAATTTAATCTTTTGTAGAGTGCTACAAAAAATGTTTAGGACACTGAGTGTATTTCGAAGAGCATTTTGCTTACCTTTTATCATATTCTGTGTAGTGTTGCCCCGGAGTGCTTTGAAGAAAACTCCAACCCCGCTGAAGGTACTCCCAAGGGTATTTTGAATACTACAGCGCCATTGAATGTCTTCCGAAGAAAGGTTTGGATTCTATTCCGATTTAGGTATCGTACATAATATTTGCTGGACTCTTTAAACTCTCGTTGAGTGTTACAAATATTTAACGTGTGTGCTTCGAAAAGCTCTGTTATTAATATATTTTGAGTCGTATTACTTGAGAGTGTTCTAAATAGACTTACGGATAGTTCAACTCTGCTGAGTGTGTTCCGAAGAATATTTTGGACATTCAACGCTGTTGTGTATTCTCCTAAGAGAGATTTGGGCACCGTTTTGGTTTAGGTATTATACCTAGTATTGTAGTTATGTATAATTGGTTCTAAGGATATTTTGAGCACTTTAATCTTTCGGTGAATGTTACAAAAGTATTTTGAACACTTCAGCATCTTTTGTGTCCGCTACAAAATAGTGTAATGCAAGAACACAGAAACCATTTATGGCTACTCCGTGGGAAAGGATGGTGCTAACACATTATCACGTGTCATAGAAGTCCAATTAAAATATGGCCACTATCAAAATGAAGAAGCAAATTCAAAATTCTAAAAGTTCGTCTTAACATTTAGGTTAAGAAGCCAAAGAACAACATTGTCCTGGTTATTATATTACTCAGAAACATAGATGCACAAGGACATCTGGCTGGTACTGACATTTTAGGTATCTGTGTTTTCATATTTTGCTACTTGTTCAAGAAACTAGTGTTCAGTGTCTTAGTATTCTAATACCTACACAATTTTCTAACGTCCTGGATGACCCATGTCTAGTAATTCGACTTATCGGTTCCTTGATATCGTCATGGACAATTGGTTCTCGATCCCCCAATGACCTACTACCCCGATATTCACTCAAACCAATGTCTTAGTATTAAGTATCTTGAAGGTCTAGCCTCTCGGTGTCCAATGCTACATTTCTGATTGACATCTATGTTCGTTTAGCTATGCTACTTTAAAAACCTCTAGTCCTTAGTAGTTTAGATTCCAGATAAACTACACGAATGCCAAAAGTGATTAGAACTGCCTTTCAAAACTTAGCGTGTGTGTGAAAATAAATTACAATGCCACGCAACGCCACCAGTGGGCGTTAATAAGTCATTCGTGTAGTACTGCAAGTGCAGTTGTAGGCAAAGCGAATAACATGGAAGAAGGTAGTCGTGGATATTGAGGAACAATATGCTTTCTATGGAAAAATGGATGACTGATTCAGATATCCATAAGCGGCCAGTAGCCATATATTGGACGCACCATCAAGTCTGGTTTTTCTGGATATGGACTTTCAAAGGCGACAAAGATTGTGCTATTTATCCTCCAGCATATATTAGACAAGCGAACTGCATTCAGTCCCCTTTTAGTCTGTCTTTTTCTGGATAAACCAACGTTCGGCAGTCGGTAACAAATATTTCTTATAAATCTCGAGAATTTTCGAAACATTTATGTGTACGTAAACAGAAGCGACGTTCCGAAAGTCGGTTTTTAGAAGCAGCCCCAAAGATGCACTTTTACTGGGTGTTTAACGGTCCGCTGTACCAAACTGTTAGATGAGCTTGGGCAGGCTAGTAGGACAATAACAAATCCCCAAATACATTGCTCCAATCTCGGTTGATATTGTCGTTTGTCTAAGCGAGTCGCTTCGTCACGTGATTTTTACGTAACAAAGGTTTCTTCACTGAACTACGGCATTTGATATCATGCGCACGGAAATGGGTTCGGATAGCTACGTACGATAGATATACACCTTTCTGTTTCAATTTTGCTGCTCCTTGACGCAATGTTAAGCCCAGGTTTCGCAAAAACAAGTTTACGATCTGTTTTTCGACTTAGGGGAACTTCCAGCAACTCATCGACCGTTTTTGTCTCCTTATATTACTGTACTCACAGTAAATTCACACTGCTATCCCGCTTGTCAAAAGGGGCAGTTCTCATATGAGTGAAGGTGGGCATTTATCATACATGGAATGTAAGAATTGAAAACCACACTTCCATCCCGCTAGTGAAAGTAGACGTTTGTCATATGCCGAGTCCCTAGTGAGGATGGGTATTTATCATACACGAGAGTACACTTTTATTCCCCCAGTAAGAGTGGACATTTATCAGACAGGAAAACTACACTACCACTCCGGTAGTAAGAGGGGGCGCTTATTATACATACATGGTTTCAACATTGTGTTTGTTAAAATTCTCTCTAACCAGACTGTAACTTTGTTCATATCTACTTTTTGGGCCAATCACCAGCGGAGCTGTTACGGCTGTTTCGGTGTAGCCATGATGATTTTGGAAACGTCCGACCGGCTTTAATTTTTTCGTGTGTACGAAACCGTTTTGATCGAGAGTTCGCGGGCAGGAATCGATATTTGCCGACGGAGAAACGGTCCATTTTCTTTTGTATTTGACCCGGCGAGGAAGGAAGAAAACCTCTGCTGTAAACCTCGGACACGACCAGCTGAAGGACCCACATCAGGAAAGACGCTTCCGATCGGCTCCGCAGCGAAGATTGGGGCAACTTGTCCTTTTTCCTCCCACATCCTCCTCTCCTCTTTCTCGATTCCCCCTAGTTATAGTCCCGGGGAGCCGATTCCTGCAGCAGAGCATCCGCCTCCGCGGTGAGTGTCATCCAGCTTTTTGGCTTTTTGATTGAAATTCCTTTTGTTTAAAATTAAAATACAATACAGTCCGTTTAAACCTGAACATCTATCATGATCAATTTCGATTTTGGTTAATCATGCGCATCTGTTGGGTTTTTGTTTCTCTTTTTATCTCCGTTGTTAAGTAACCATTAGCTTGCAAGTTTTGTTCTAGATATTTTAACATCTTGTATAAGAAGTGAGCCTGATATATTACCATGTGCGATCCCTCGATAATTTTATGACGGTTCTTGGATGGTAATGTAACTGCTTACGCAGACATCTACATTTATCGGTTATAATTTCAGTTCTATGTATATTTAGATAGATTTAGTTCAAGTCTTTAAGAATCGTCAATGGTGTCTTCTCGATATGTCTGCATATCACAAGCGCATCACCAAAATATCTCAGCCACACAGTTTAATCCTTTTAAATTTTTCCATATAATATTTGATAATAACAGGGCGTCTCATAATTATTCCGTAATTTACGCTAGGTGTAGAGTACCGTTAAAAGAGCTGCAATACGTCACTGGTAAAAATTTGCTTGACCATGAGAATCTACTTTTGCCGTTTGACGTCTTCAAGGTGGCTTGCAAGGTTTATGGAGTCCTTAAAATAACTACTAGGAAGTCTGAAGTGTGACTAATAAGCTGGAGACTTGTCCAAATTCTTATTTGGCTAATTTGTAGGTAGGGACATCGATGCTACCGAAAACGGTTAGTAACGTTACGTCACCCGATGTATTATTAAGGAAGAGACTCTGATATTGGTCTTTTCTTTTCTGAATTTTGATTTGTTGCTCTTAACGTCCAAAAAATGGACCGTCGTGCAATGAAATAGCCAGAATATACAGTGACATTAACAACTATCGAGAATTACCTGTAGCCAGCTATAGCTGACATCAGAAGTTACTACAGCTGACGTTAGTCGATCTGCTAGTGGAAGACTACTGTCTTTCATTACCATTTCTACAGGATGAGTGTAGAAGTTAAAGAGCACAAGATAGTGGCTTAATTTTACAAAGTATCCACCGCAGCTATGAAAGAATCCTCGAGAGTCATCAAATTCCTAACACGGATTATCAACATGCGAAAAAACGTACTCTATTCTTCACTTAGTCCAATATAATGTAAATATTAATATTACTATAGGTAAAGTTGATTACGATTTTTTTAAAGAAGTAAAAACCTTTCTGTCAAACGTTTTAAAATAATTATATTTTTATTTGAGTACTCCTGGTATAAGACATTCCTATTTGTGGCATTTCTGTGTTATAAAATATTATTCACTCTGCTGTTAGTTAAAGCGCGTCAATGTAGGTTAAAATTCATTTCATTTGCTTTGTGCCACACGTAGTACTTTTAATTAACCCACCTTCCTGGTAAACACAGGTCTGGCGCCCATTCTATTTGCTTTCCATTTATAAAATTGTGAAGTGCACTGTAATGGGTTTTTTGTAATGCAGCAAACGGATTGGCTGATTTGTTTGTACAGTTAAGTGACGCTTTTTATTTTTTGTTTATAAGCTGTTATAGCCGATAAAGTAAATAATTTAGTTAATTAATATTAGAAAATTAGCTGCAAAAGATCTAAAAATACAGTTGTTTGTCTATCCGTTTACGTTATAACTTCTGAACGGCTCGCAATTTGTAAATTTTATTTTTTGCAATCTAATGTTTAACAATGTGTTAAATTTCGAATACAATATAATAGGTTTTGCTTAAAGATTAACAGTCCAATACGAAACCAGGACTACTCGGAAGTTTAAATAGGAAAGTCTGGTCTAATGAGGATTGGCTTGAGCAAAGCAAATGATTTCTTGGGGAAAATAAGAACTATCAGTATATTTAGAATGGACTGGCCTGATCTTACATAATTAAATTTAAATTAAAAAAGATAAATTGCTAAATTAAATTGGAATTTTAGGCCATTCCCAGAAACTATATAATCAGCATCTTTGGGGGTGACCAAATTGATGAAAATTTCAAGTTGGCGTCCTTGGAGGGATGCGCCTTATTATTTTATTAATTGGCTAAAAGAGTTGGGGTCGAAGGTAAATGTTGCTTAACAAAAGGAAAAGTTAAGAGTCTGTAAGAACTTCTGCATTCTTGTGACGTTTTTTACAGTTCGGTTTTTGAATGCCCTTAGCAAGTTTGCGATTTCTTATAAGAGCGACTTTGAGGTGACATTTTCCTACTTACTCTAATAACTTCTGCAGCTCATGTACAATGTATTTAAAACTCTTCTACCTCCCTTCTTGTAACTAAAGGTCCAGAGGTTGTAGACAAATTACAGAGGTTGAAATGCATTTCTTTTCGTACTGCAAACACTTTTTACGAAATAACTGCTCTAGGTGCATCAAGGTGCTAAACAATAATCCAGATAGGAAAAAGGTACAAGTAGACCACTTATTAGACCTGCTAAAAGTTAGTGTCACAGCAGTCACAGTTATTGTCAGATCTACAAAGAACATCCAGAAGAGAGAGAGAAATTAACTTTTCTTTAAGGGGACATTCTGGTTTGGAAGAAAAATTTTCAAGGCAATCAACACACTGCAACCAAAGCTGCACTCAAAGAAAGTGAAGCGAACCTGGATGCAACAGGTGCATCAGCTAAGAAAATTCGGATGGATGAAGGCTGCTCCGTATCCTCGGATACTTCAGTTTTGTACGTGTTTTTGGCTTTCAATTCGATTTTTGGACCGTTGAGTGAGCTGGTGAAGTGTAAAAAATGCGATGGTGATGTGCACTTTCAAAAATCACCAATGTTTGGACTTGGTTTCCAATTGCATGTGATTTGTGATTGTTCTGATAGGAAAATCGATTCCTGTCCAAGGATCGACACAAAACGCACTTCGGGGGTGAAAACATTTGAAATAAATCGAAAATTTGTGTTTGTCATAAGGGTACTAAACTGCAAAGAGAAGCTGAGAAAAAAGCCGCGGAAAAGGCCGCCAAGGAAGCCGAGAAGGAAGCAGTACAAGAACTACCGAAAGAAGTTGCCTAAAACACCGAGAACGATACTGAAAATGCAAGCCAAGAAAACGACGGCCAATCTGATGGAACTTCAGTAAAGAAAAAACCGGGTCAAAAACGTTAGGCCACAAAACTCGTCAAAAAAACCGGATGCAAGCCTCCCAAAAAAGTGCCCCTAAAAAACCTGAGCCCAAGGATCCGGTCGCTAATTTTACGGATAAAATAATCCGAGAAATGTCGACCTTTTATGCCCTTGCCATCCAACGGCATCCAGATTCATTGGACGAAATGTACAAAGAAATTTGGGCTGGATTTTACCATAAAATTTCGACCAACGACCATCCGCAACATGATAACTGCAATGTAGGATGGTGTAAGTGGATGCAGCACACGGCGAATGGACTGGAATTTGAACACCCACCACCCCTAGATCCAGAAGTTCAAGATGTCGTGAAGGAGGTCTACACTTCCCTAAGTGATCTAGAACTTCTTCAAAGGTGCTTGGGAAAAAATAACCAGAACAACAATGAGTGTTATAACTCATGCTTCTGGCAGCTGGCTCCCAAGCACGACTACGTTGGTAAAAACGTCCTGGAAATCGGTGCCTGGATTTCAGCAACCGTTTTCAATGACTGCTGTCAACCATTGCGCGAGAGTGGACAAGCAGCGAGAAAAACAATGTTTACGCCGGAGCACTGAGGCCAGCAAACAGGGCAAAATCGACAGGAAAAAGAGGGACCAGGACCTTCAAAAGGCACATGAGGAACAGGAAGGCTTATTATATGCACCAGGGATCGAGTAGACACTGTAAGTCACGCAAAACAAGCCATTTTCTGGAAAGTATTGCACGAAAAATCTTTTTTTTTTCTTTAAATGCGTTTTTCTCGAAATCCATTTTTTAAAACGTGGTACAAGTATAATTTGAGAACTACTCAACCGATTTTGTTCTACCTGGGCTCATTTTTATCCTTGTTTAATTCTTGAGGTTAATGACCACTTTGGGCCTTTTGTTTTGGTCAATTTTTACATACTTTTTTATAAAAAAATTCGGGCAAAAATTTCCGTTTTTTCGTAAAAGTCGAGTAAAATTTTTGTTTTTGGAAATTTTTTAGCCAAAGTGTTCAAAGCCTAGATCTTTTAATGCTCTTCAAAACGGTTTTTTTTTCAGCTGACTTGGAGCCTCGTCTTTTCTGGGCGCTCTCTGGTGACGAAGAACGAAATTGAAATGACAAAAAAAATTTTTTTTTGTAGATATATGATATGTATTCTCAACAATAAAAAAATTTTAAGTCGCTATCTTCAACCGTTTTTTTGTAAAAAATTTTGAACTTTCCATCTTTTTTTGGCTCCAAACCAAAATGTCCCCTTACAGGATGTTTGGTATGTTACCGTGAGTTTAAACCTGGCTATAAATGTTAAAAAAAATCTATAAAGACCTTCAGTAGATCAACAGCAGACAATACTCTTCTAGTTAGGGATTCAGCAGTTTCATTAACTTCACCAGAGTTAGTACCAAAAACAATTTTACTACGTGACGTGCAAATTTCTACAATTAGGTTGTTCGAAATATTTTTTACATTACCGGTAACATTTGTTAATACTCTGTGGATTAGGAATTAGCTAACTATACCAAAGTTGCTTGAATCACTTAACTTTGGTCCCACGGATGGCTGGAAAGCCCTGCATGCTACTTTTAAATCAAAGGACACCTAATAACTACAGTTGACTTACTAACGACTGATTCTTTTTAGTCATGTACCGCTTAGAGTCTCTGTTCCATTTTGAATTGTGGTCGCGCAAATTTCAGTCACTTCGAACAACATAAACGAATTCACACTGCCCCTAGTGTTCATTAAGTCTGCTTTTATGACACGCAAACATAATAAGATTTAAGATCTTAAATCTGTAATATTTGACGTAAGAATATCGTATTGCCTAAAAGTCTGAAAAATCCTTCACGACTCTAGCTCGACTTCTTTTGTAAATTTCTGCTGTCATCTCTAAAAGGTTTACCATTTTTAAGATCTTTTGCAGTTGAACTTGATTAGCTTTGGATGATTTGGTTGATTATAAGGTCTGTTGACAGACAACCAAGAGTTTAAACTACTGCATTTTTATAATTCCTTTAAAGGTTTCTCAACATTCTATTTTAAAAGCGTGTGTGCAAAAAAGTGCTATTTTAGTGTGCAGTTGGAGTAGTTCTAAGTAAACTCCAACTTAAGTTAAAAGCATTGTGGATGTGCAATGTTGCGCCCGTTTTATAAAATCTGACTTTGAGTTGCACGTAGCCGTATCAAACTTCAAAACACCTTGTGGCGAATACAACTATTAGTAACGCTTTCATTATTATTGTTGCCATTCTTCTCTGTTCTCCGTTTTCTACTATTTATATCGTTTCCGTATCTCAACTATCAACTGACTGTGGGAGCAAACATTGTTTAGCAAACCATTTAACTTCAACATGTGGTTTAAGCGGTAAGAGATGTTTTCCTTACTTGCGTGAGGTGGATCCACCTTTACCGGTTTAGATGCACTTAAATCGCCCCTTCGAAGAAGATATAGTTGATGAGTCCTTCACATGTGTATTTTATTTATTTCAACTACATATATAGTGACATATGTTATATTGATGCATCCATAAGATCTACGATACGCAGTATTAAAAATTGCTTACTTGGATCGATAAACCCCCCAGACATAATAGAACACTTCAAATTTTTATACCTAAAATGGAATGTTTTGAAACAAAAAGCAGCAGGCTTTTCCAAAATCGCAGAGTTAGCAGAAAAACAATACTTAAGATGTCACAATGAAGTGGAAGCCATATTAAAGTAGCAATGTCTGTCTAGCCATCACTCTATGTATCTCCCAAACGACATGAAAAAGCCTGGAAAACATTTTTACCGACTTTTGGGCGCCGTCTTGAAATATGATAACTGCTGTACAAACCCAGAAATTGAAATAATTTAAAAAAGTCAGAGAGACATTCCAACAGGAATTTTGAACCACTATGTATAATTATTTTAGCTTCTTGTCTCAAAGACGTCTTACTAAGGAAGTGAAGATATGTTGCCTTTATTACTGGATTCAGCGTTGGGCTCAAATTTGATTATGAAGCTGTCTTTGAAACTTAACAATGGCATTAGGTGACTTGGAGAAGATAAAAGAGAGCTTCGAGAGCCTTATAGAGTCTTTGTTTTAATTTATTTTACTACATTTGTCTGCGTGAGGAGGATGTCTTTAAGACGCACTTATTCCGCTTTATCGCAAGCTTTACGTGGTTTGCGTACTCTTGTTTTCTGCGCATGTCCGTCTTATTGTTCTCCGGGCTGTGATCTGTAATTTGTCCCTCTTGTCCGGGTTATTCAGCGATATGCTCCTTTTTTTCATAGAAAACACCAAGCACTTGCATGAAGAAATATTGAGAAATTCACGAAGACACAATAAATGAAGAAGTCAACATTAGGCAAACATTGGAAGAGTTAAGTTCAAATATATTAAGTAATGCTAAATAAGGCATGGAAGAAAAGGAGTCAAAAAAAAGGGAATACAAGAGACACCAAAACAATACGAAAGATGGTAAATTATGAAATAAAAAAATAGCAAAATTATATTTGACTGTGTTTTCTAAGAAAATAAAGCACGAAATATATGGGGGCCAAAAGAATATATGAAATACCCTTCCGAGCATGAAAAACCTATAAATAATATTATCCAAAGATCCACAATATCTAAAAAATGAGTAAATCATGTCCTAAAATTGCACGAATCAACTGCAAACAATATGCAAGAAGTCAAGCCCACAAAACTTAAACTTTTGCAAGCCTCGCAATAATGCGTGCCAACTCCGAGGCTCATCTCATTAGTTTTGCAGTCAATTAAGCCTGTAACTCTTGATACCGCCACAGACGCGTTTGTAACAGCAGTCTCTCATCGTCGTGGTGCAAATGCTACTACTTTAGTCCCCTTAGCTGCACCTACATTCTTCATCCACGTAATAAACTGACTCCGGGTCAGTTCCTTCTAAAATTCACCGGTCGGCACCCGCTCCGCGCACAGTCGACGCCTTGCGTGAGCCTGCACTGCCGCGGCGTCAAGGATAATAAAGTCAACGCAATAGTCGATTGATTACATAGACAGCTAAAATCCGCAATTAAGTGTTACAAGAATTATCTTAATACTGCGCAAGGAAGTATTATAGTTGCGTAAACGTATCGCGAATTTAGAATTAGCGACCTTTTTGCAATCTTTGAGTTCGTTCCGGAAAAATCGTCGGTAACTAATAAAGCCTCGTTGCTTTAATAACAAACGAAGGTCATAGTATTGAAGCATTGGCATATTTCAGGTCCTAAATTTAATAGTCTCTGTTTAACTTCACTGTAACATCATTGATATGAGCAGTGCCAAAAATAAGCCTTAGAGCTCTATTTTAAATCTATTGGAGATTTTGGAAATGCATTTTTGTAAGATAAACTAAGGCGGACCCAGTAGTCTTCAACAATAAAATCCAGGACTTCTAAATTTTATCTAATTTGAGCATCTATGTTCAGAACAAAACATGTGGCTTCGTTTTTCCAATTGATGGCTTAAGAAAAAATATCAGTTGAACCAAATTCCCCTTGTTTGGGTCTTTCCTTAGTGAAAAGTAACGCTTAGTTTTTCCATTGAATATTTCTTCAGCTTCCTAATTGTGTGGCTGAATAGGATGTTAGGCTTGCTTTGCAAAAAAAAGATAGGCATATTTAAACAGAACACAGAGTCTGTTTTGTGTTGGTTTTCTAATATTTTAACGCTTTCGAAATAATCATAAACCACCTTCCACTTAAAAAAAGTTATATTAGTTGAATCATCAGTAGAGGTCCTTGGAAGGACCTATGAGACCTAGTTGGTGGGAAAATTTAGATAGCGATGCTAACGGAAACCAGAGAGGAAGCTCCTGGTAGAACTACCCTTGCCAGTAAGATCGAGGAAGAGCGGAGAAACTAAGGACAGTTTGCTTTCAGTTTAGTAACTTTACAGAGTGTGCCATTAGTACTTAGTGCGAGGACCTTAATTGGCCACCTCCCAAGGACAAAAACTCTTGAAATAGCCCCTGAAATGAGCGTCGCCCCAATAAGTCACCGTTTTTCGGCTTATTATAGGAACAATAAAATCAATAAACACATACTTAGGAAATGTCCTTACCAAGCTAAGTAAAGTAGTAACACCCCTTGCGGAAACATGGAGGAAGTTGATAGAGATTCCAATTGAAGTCTTAAGAAAGGCAAAAACGAAAGGAGTAGAAACCCCACCTGATTAGAAGATTTTGAGACATATTTAAGCATGGTGTCAAAATGGTTAAATATATGGAAAGTGGAAAAACTCATGCAAGATAATAGTAACATCCAAAAAGAAATAAAAGATGTTGAACAAAAAAATTGCGAGCAAAGCCCAGAACATAATTGTACTCGAAGAAAAGAGAGGAAGAAAGATCATACACATGATAAACTTTTTGAAAAAATTAAAAGATATTGGTATGAATGAGAGAAGAAAATTAATTAAAGACAAACTAAAGAAAAAATAGTACATATAACCTTAGGTCACATCTGTCTACAAAAGTGTAGTTGTAGTGACAGCATTGGTGGTATGGAAGTAACACGTAAGCGGAAAGAATAAAATAATTGAAGAGATAAATAGCAAAGACGTAAATTTGAAAACTATAAGTAGCACAAGGCCAAAAAGAAAAGGGATAACACGGCTGCGAGCTTCAAAAATGCATTAATAAGTGAAGAAATATAGCAGAGCCCAAATTAAGGCAGCAATCATAGACATTCAAGTTTGTGGATCGGACGAGACAAAGAGTTAAGGAAACTACAAACAGATTAACAGATAAATTATATAGCAGAGGGATAAAACTTGTTTTTAGAGCAACCCAAATAAATATGGCAAGACTATTGATAGAAAACAAAAATTAGAGGGCGAGGAATCTTATTACATCTCAAAACTGCTACAGGTGCCTAAAGAAAAAGGAAGAACAATGGAATGAAACATAAAATGTAAGGCTGAGTCGATGTAGTATCAGACACACCAATGTTTACTGCAAAATGTGAGAACAAAGAGTGGTATACTGTTTACCCAATAAAGGTAACACAGAGGAAAAATTGCAATAAATCTTCTCAGACGAACGTATATAGACAAAAACATAGACTAAATACGAAAACGCAAAAAATGGGTTGCCAATGAGAGAGGGGATACCCATAACAAAAACAGAATACGTCGCATGATTAAACGGAAAGTAAACAAAGACAGCTGATATGAAATGTGGCGTGGCCGAGCTCTGTGCTCTTGATTTACACGAGGAGGTCCGTGCGTTCGTGCACACACATCGGGGCCACCCTTGCCGAATGGCCGCGGCTGTGTCATGGGGCCGCTGCTTTTTGATCGTTAGCCATTAGATAAGAAACGCGTATTAAGTAATTGCGAGGCTCAGTTGGGTACACATTTTTTGGTGCTCGGCCTGCGAATTGGGTACGCACACGCAATCATTGCCGAATACAAAAATTGCGTCTACCGCGGCCATTTGGTTTGCTTCCGCCGAGCGGAGCTCCGATTGCAAGTTAGATAGTTTTACGTTTCCGATCCAGAAAAAAAGTCGATTTGAGAGAAAACGAGTGAAAAATTGTCAGCCTAATAATCAAAAAACACCTTGTTATTAATAGAAGACGAAAAAGGCAAACTCTTAGTTGAATTGAGAATTGAGAAAGCGGATATAATGTTTATTATAGCTATTGCACATAAAATATAAGAAGTGTAATTCAAAACTCAAAAGAAAACCTGAGTTTTCGTAAGAATACCCACATGAACCTTAAAAACCATTTAACAGAAATTAGGATCTTGAACACTATAGAGACATGGATATACAGAAATATTAAAGGACGATAAACAATAGAAGCTATTATTAGAAAAAAATCAGGAAGCACTCATATTTGTAATAGTACAGAATAGCTTCTGAAGATAATAAACCAAAAATGTAACGAGGTATGCAAAAAAAAGGAAAGTGAAATTATAGAGTATAAGAGACCGTGTCTATAAAGTAGAAGAGTGGTGATAAGAAAGTGTAGAAGACTGGACAGAAACAACAAGAAAATCGAAATGAAAAGCGTAAACGGCAACCAGGCTTGTGGTAACTTGGGTACAGAATTTTTATCAAAAGGATAGAAATGCAAAACCCAACAAAGATCAATAGAAAATAGCTATAGAACTATACCCAAACAGGAATGTAGCATTGTAAAGATTATCCAAAGGTAAATGTAAAAGAATCCACAGACGCAGGAAAAATAATAAAATCCAAGAAGTGGTCGGACTCAAATGGGGATCTTTCTAATAGGACTGCGCAAACTAGACGTAATCAGCGAAACTTTTAATGTGCTGTAAAAAAACTTTTTGAGTATGTGGAAAGAGGGAAGTCTGGGCGACACCAACAAAAAACAGGAGACTACTAAATGACCTTAAAGATAGAGAAAGCCTAGTAGCAATCAATATGGACTATTGTAAGATTAATCTACATACTTTTCAAGAATTCATTATTTGAAGAAAAGACCATATCATCCTGATCACATTGGATGCTAAAAACACTTTTGGTATATTACTATAAGGCATAATTGGAAAACTGAAGGTCAATGAAACCATACTATATAAAAACTATCTCAGCAAAAGACATATTACAATAGCGAGCGCACCAAAATTGGTGAGACCGATCTTTTTCCTGCAACTAAAGATAGATAAATAAAAAATGGAGAAAGTACAGGGGTGGCTAGAGAAAAAGAGGGTAAACGAGACTGATCGTGATTACAGCAAGATATTTCCTGAAATATCGTAATAAGAAACAATGAGAGTATTAAGTATCTAGGCCTCAAAAAAGTCACTACATGGGTATGAAAGATTAATGTCTGCGCTCAACAGATTACAAATATAGGATTTCTGGATAGTGTGATAAATTCAGTTATGCTTAAGGTAACAAAACCTAGAAAACAATGGAAAAGGGAATGGCTACAGAAAGAAAGTGTGGGAAAAAACACTTAGGGATTGGACAATGAACAAAAACTGTTCTCCAATATCATCTCGTGGCTGCAGAGGCAACACAGTGAAGTAAACTATTTCATGACTAATTTTTGAGACAGTCACGGTAGCATTGACAGCTACCTGCAGAGATTTAATATTGTAGACTCAGATACATGAAGCGCTGTAGTGAGTGGAATACATAAATGATTTTAAGAGAAGTGAGCAGAATCATAACAATAGACAATATAATCAAAATTATGAGCCAGTGTGGTCCCGAGGTTGAGGGGCGGGCTGCAATGGTGACGGACCTGGGTTCCATTCCCGGTACTCTCTGACGCTTAACGGGTGGCTTGCTTAGTCACTAAAAATAATTGAGTTCACTCGAACAAGAGGCAACAATAGCGGTCGTCTAAGGTGCGGTGCTTGCCACATCGCCCCGCATCAGAGATGGTGCGCGACGACCGGGCAGAGAGAGCGAACATATGAGAGTTTTAACCTCTCAATTTGCAGGTCGTGCTCCCACGTGGGGTGTTAGAGCGTTACCATTAATCAAAATTATATTCTAACTGTACGCTTACTTTAACTCGATGTATTCTTTTCCCATTGAAAAAAGCGTCGGAACCTCCAGTAAGCATAATTTGGTGCTGGCAGTATTCGAGCCCGTAACCCACAAAAAATGCAAGTAACGGTCCTTTAAAACCCGGATTAGAGCATTTCGCAACTCTGTCGTCATTGGGACACCCAGTAACGCACCTACCCAAAATGCAGGCGCGTGAACATTCACGGAATTAATTGACGTGCACCGGGCGCATTGTGGCACAAGTACATAAACATCAGCGCAAAGTCATTGTTTGTATATCTAATCATGGGCAGATCAAATATTTACAAAAACAAAATACAAAGTGCGAAGTGCGCAGGGCCGAGCCCCAAAATGACAAAAATCCGGCGCCGCCCGGCCATGATATGGCCCAAACAACACGTTCGCAGGCCATAAAAATTTTATCGGGCCAGGAGCCGTAAGAACGAGTTTGCTAACAAGGCGCTAATATTTATAGCGGATTATTGCGGCTCTGCGCCGGAGTCGGCTATTCTGCGTGCAACTTTAACATTTGCTAAGTGAAGTTGGTTGGGAATGCCGAAGCGACATTTAGGAAAAAATTAAGATCTAGTTAATGAAATCAGCTCTAAAAAGTTTAAAACCTCAGATTTTCCTTTTTAAAACTCTAAAAGGCAAAATGAAAAGATTAAAAAAAGTTTATCCTCGAGCTAGTGACGCGTCGTGCAATCAAACGCTAAGCCGTCATGTACCAACTTTATTTACATGAAACTAAGATTGAAATGCGGGCGGTAGCTTTTGGTCTATGAGACAAAAAGTCCTCTCAGCTTATTGCTTTTATCCTTACCCTCGCTTCACACAGCGAGACAAGGCTTAGTCAGCCAGCGCCGATTTTCACTACCTGCACTAATCCAAATTTTGAGAGTAAAAACACGTCTATGCCGTCACGTCTCTTTCTTGCCATCTTTAACTGGTGAAACTGGGCTTGAGTTTGGCGAAATGTTCAAAGATTTAAGGAAAAAAAATTTTTAAATCTAGTAATATACAGGGTAGCACAAATAAATGATAGTTTGTCTAGTCTGGTAGTAAGTTTTAAGTTGATTATAATAACAAATATGAAAAAGAACACTCTTTTATACGAAATTAAAAACAAATCTAGGAATAAAACTAAACATTTGTAGTCTTACTTAGGATGAGATGGCAATGAAATAAAATTTCAAAGGTTTTTCTATCTAGTTAGATATGTTTGAGAGTAAACTTTTCATTCAGGATTTTATTTACTAAGACTTTATTCTTGGTTTGAAACCATAGAAATCTATCCGCTTTCTACTTCACACTCATAAAGTTCATAAAAGAGTCCACCACAAGCGCCCAAAGGTTATAATTTTTTTCTAGGGCAAAACAGGAAATTCTGAAACCAAAACAGTCAATTTATTGCACACAGTCCCGTATAAGTTTCTAATTTTAAGTTTTCTTTAGATTCCCCCCTAACTTACTTTAATTTCTATGGATAAACTTGTACAATAAGAGATTACATAGAAAGAAGAGTCTGCTCTATTGCGTCTGAGTGAAGAAATAATATTTCAAGGTCACCTAGACAACATGGATCTGAAGATGTATTTAAAATTTTTTTAAAAGATTTTTACAGCGATGAAGAGTAGTTTATTGTTGAAAGTCGGTGGATCCAGCCAACATAAAAGAGACTACCGAAGCAGCAGATGTAAATAATTAAAAAACGTACACCTAACTTTTCAAAACCAGAAAAGTTAAAAATAAATGATTGGACACAGATTATGGGATCAATAAATTAATAAAAGATATTAAAGAACTCACACCATATTCATGGGCTTAGTTTTCTGTATCAAGGATTCAGTGAGAGACAATAAAGTCTGATCTTAAAAGATTACCTGAAAAAATCAAAAGCCTTGCTATTTATCTTTATGTTTCTGTGCTATAGATATAAACTGACTTGCGTACATGTAATGCTCTGGTGTATTGTAACACAAACTTAATCAAAAACTTTATCAAGATTACATCCGAGACCAACAAGCAAATCTATGTAGTCACCAAAAGGGTTGTTGAAGTAACAACAAAACTGTTCAAGATCTTGATAACAACATTCACGCTGAAAAATCTTCACTTTTATAATAGAAAATAATCCATTGCATAAGGGCTCTATATCAAAGCTGCAGGTAGCACTAGAAACAATCAAATACAATGCAAAAAAAGACATAGGGACTTAGAGACGTAGAAAAATAAAAACCTGGAAACACGGAAACATGAATACGTGCATACATGAAGACATTGAGACATGGATAAATGCATATGAACACATTGAAATATTTAGACAAAAAATACTGAATCATAGAAAAACAAAAACAATAATATGAAAAAATATAGACATAAAATTATAAAGTATTAAGGTAATTGAGGTTTTAAAAATATTAGGCGGTTAAGACATTAGACTTTTAGACATTGAGTCATTAAGATATCAAAATGTCGAGACACAGAGACTTAAAGACGTAAAGATGTAGTGACGTAGAGGCGTAAACACGTAGAGACCAACAGAGACGCACAGAGACGTACAGAGACGCAGAGATATAGAGGAGTAGAAAAGCACATAGATGTAGAGGTATCGAGACATCAAGACGTAGAGACGTACGGGGACGTACAGGGACGTACAGGGACGTACAGAACGTACAGATACATAGAAACGTAGAGGAGTAAAAAAGTAGATAGACGTAGAACGTAGAGACGTACAAAAACGTACAAAGACGCACAGAGACATAGAAACATAGAGACGTAGAGGATAGAGGGGCACATAGACGTACAAACGTAAAAACGTAGAGACGTACAAATACGTACAGAGACATTAAGACATAGAGGAGTAGAAAAGTACAACACGTAGAGACGTAAAGGAGTAAAAACGTATATAAACGTAGAGTAATGAAGACATCGAGACGTAGAGACTTGGAGACGCACAGAGCGTACAAACGTATAGATACGTAGAAATGTAGAGGAGTAGAGACGTACAGAGGTACAAAGCCATACAAAGACAGAAACGAAGAGACATAGAGAAGTAGAAACGTACAGAGACAGAGGCGTAGAGAAGTAGAAAAGTATATAGATGTAGAGTCATTGAGACGTACAGAGACCTAGAGGAATAGAAAAGTGCATAGAAGTGGAGTCATCGAGACGTAGAGACGTACAGAGGCGTAAAGGAGTAGAAAAGTACATAGATATGGAATCATCGAGACGTAGAAACGTACAAAGACGTACAAAGGCGTAGAAACGTAAAAACGTAGACATGCAGAGACGTAAAGATATAGAAACGTAGAAATATAGAGACATAGAGACGAACAGAAACGTACAGAAACGTGCAGAGATCTACAGAGACGTACAAAGATATAGAAACGAAGAGACGCAGAGACGCAGAGGAGTAGAGATGTACGAAGGCATACAGAGACATAGAGATGTAGTGGAGTAGAAAAATATATGAACGTAGAGTCATCGAGACATCGAGACGTAGGTACAGAGACGTAGAGGAGCAGAAAAGTACATAGACGTGGAGTCATCGAGACGTAGAAACGTACAAAGACGTACAAAGACGTAGAAACGTAAAAACGTAGACATGCAGAGACGTAAAGATGTAGAAACGTAGAAATATAGAGACATAGAGACGAACAGAAACATACAGAAACGTACAGAAACGTGCAGAGACCTACAGAGACGTATAAAGATATAGAAACGAAGAGACGCAGAGGAGTAGAGATGTACGAAGACATACAGAGACATAGAGACGTAGTGGAGTAGAAAAATATATGAATGTAGAGTCATCGAGACGTAGGTACAGAGACGTAGAGGAGCAGAAAAGTACATAGACGTGGAGTCATCGAAACGTAGAAACGTAAAAACGTAGACACGTAAAAACATAGACACGTAGAGACGTAAAGATGTAGAAACGTAGAAATATAGAGACGTAGAGGCGAACAGAGACGTACAGAAACGTGCAGAGACCTACAGAGACGTACAAGGATATAGAAACGAAGAGACGCAGAGACGTAGAGGAGTAGAGATGTACGAAGACATACAGAGACATAGAGACGTAGTGGAGTAGAAAAGTATATAAACGTAGAGTCATCGAGACATCGAGACGTAGGTACATAGACGTAGAGGAGCAGAAAAGTACATAGACGTAGAGTCATCTAGATGTAGAAACGTACAGAGATGTACAAAGACGTAGAGAGACGTAGATGAGTAAAAAAAGTACATAAATGTAAAGATATAAAGACGTACAGAGAAGTAAAAACGTAAAGACGTTGACACGTAGACACGTATAGACGGAGAGACGTAGAGACGTGTATTTATAAAGATTTTCCATTTATTCAGAAAAAGTGAAATGTAAATCAAATATTTATCTTTCTACTGGAGACTATGCCAAGTTTGGATAAGGACACAATGATAAAAAATGCATTATCAGTTGCGAAATTATGCACACCATTTTAATAAAGTTTCTGTAGAAATAGTTAACCATGGCATAAGGCATTGTAGAAATGTTATTTATTAAAAATTGCAAATTTCTGAGTCAAAGCAAAAAGAATCCATAAATTCCTTCATGAATTGGCGCCGGATGGAATCACCATTAAAGAAAACTGACCATGGCCAAACTAGTGAAAAATAAAGAATTATTAAACAAATGAACAGATTGAAGAAAAAGGTACATATCTTCTCAAAACTTTTACAAACGGTGTGTACAATGTTAAAGATAATAAAATCATTGACTAAATAGATAAAGTTTATGAAACCAAAAGCGGTGCCAAGAATGCAGAAGAAACTACTAAGACAAATATAGTTCAAATGATCGTTATAATTACAACTCTAAAAACAGTCTTATAGGCATATGCTATTATTACTGCGGCCATGGTCCAAAGCCAAATCAATGAGAAGCCTTATGACAAAAGATGAAATCTACCAAGACAAAAGATACTTACAGATCTAAAGATTGAGGACGAAATATTGTGATGAAGAATAAATCAATAGTGAACCTTGAAATTATCACACAAAAACGTGGCTTATTCTCATCCGTAGTGTCTGGGAAGAATGTTTTCTCTAAAAACAATTGGGTAGTTAGATTATACCCAAAAACAACTTACCACATGACCAAGGAATTTATTTATATTCTGTAGAGGCTCTTATTGTTTCATGTCCTATCTATATAATATGTGCGACTCCCCCAACACACATAAATTTCTTGTGAGACCTTGTTTCAGTCCTTTAGACATTTCTCTTTGTTTTGTTAGTTTATTTCCCATTCCAATTCATGCTTCTTTGCCTGGTATAATGCTTTAGTTACTTTGACTCATGTAATTTCTTCTTCTTCTACACTTCAAAGATTAGGGTGATTAGGTAGTTCCAGCACCCAACTTTGTCTCGGTCTTACTCTCTCTTTTCCCTCTCGGTTGATATTTTTTTGCTATTAACGGTAGTTTTACTTTGATTCATTCAACCATTCATCTTTGATTTTCATTTTTTTCATTGCGCCCCTCAGTTTTCTCTTGCAAAATTATCATATTTTTTAAATTTTTTTTGTTATTTCTTCTTCATTACTTGTCTGATGCAATGGATATTGGTCATACACGATCTTTCATATGCTCCCCATATTATTTTTTATAACTCTTGGTATCATGGTATTCTTATTTATGTATCAACACAATGTATGACCTTTTGCATTCCATCGGCGTATTCTTTCCTCCTTCTATTTCTTAAAACATTTTCCTTATTATTTCTATTAGTCTACGTCTACCACACTTTCCTAATTTATTATTTTTACTGCACTTTTACTGTTATTCCTGTATCTTCTGCAACTTTTTGATTTCTTTCAGTATCTTCTTGAATCATCATAACTTTTGTTTTTTCTTCTGTTGGAGGGTCTCGTAGCATTCTATCAACTTCCCAGGTGTTATTAAATTTAGCTTGGTGTTCCCCTTTGTTTCTTGTCTTAAACTAGCCTTTTTAGATTTATTAAATCCCATTGTGCTAGTTTTGCTTTTTCGTGCATTATCCCAGTGTCAATTCTTTTCTCTTGTCTCACTTGTTTTCTACATTCTTTTGCCCCGAAAACCTACCCACTTCAGAGATCGAAACTACCACAAGTTGCTCTTGGGCATTTCTTTATTGTATTGGTCTCAATATTGTTCTAATATTACAATAATTTATTATCGACCAACACGGAGAGAATGTTTTATTTATTTTTATCCTTGAGCATCAGTGATGTCTCCACCATTCGTCGGTAGACGCAAATGCATTTATTGCCTTGTCAATCCTGGTAAAAAATTCCAAAATTGGACAATATTTGGACTAAGCATATTTTCTTCATAACTCTACTTTCCTCTCAGTCTCCAACTGTTTTTAGCTTAGGCGGCAGCCTGGTTTGCCTTGGACATAAATTTCTTGCCTTTCGTAATAGAAACAGTGCAACATTTTCGTGTTATCCGTTCCCGGATCCTTCTGGCACTGACCCACAACAACATTCCGATTTACTATTCTCTCCTCTCGCTTTTAGTATAAGCCTTGCCTATGTTGTTTTAATTTGGGAAAAATTCTGGCAGAGAAGTACTTGGGGCTACAAAAGCATCAGGAAGGATGGCGGTTATTTTCAAAGTATCCCGTTAAGAAGAAGGGGTAAGTCTTAGTTAAGAGGATACCTAAAGAAAGGCAATAAAGTAAAATGATAATTTTCTACTCCCTTTTCGTTCCCCAAAATGAAAATAAAATTCTAACAAAAATATTTGACATCCAGAAGAACATTCCGAGAAGACAGACTGCCAAGAAGTTTTTTTTACAATTTTCTAAGAAGTAAATTCTAAAATATTTTAAATAGGACCTTGTATACTTACGCCTTTTGGACTTTTGATTTCCATTTATATAACTATATAACATTGGTATGACCAAAACGGCAGTTTCAAAACCACGACAGGATTTTTGAATTCAAAATTTGAGTCAAAATATTTTGGACCAAATGAAAACATTCAAAATATTACACAAAAACAAAATATAATTCCTTACAAGGGTCGTACGTAAAGTAATATAAAATATGAATCTATCTCGTATATGATTTTTATGAAAGTGGGAAATTTCCATTTATTAATCTCCTCTGCTATCACACCACTAATACGTGCTGCCATTCGATCACTTCGAGTTGCCATGCCGGTGTAATTTTTAATTAGCGACGAGTATGTGGGCGGCAAAGCTGCGCATGCTGCAGCCCGACTAGCTGATTCACCGCCGCAGGGTTTACCCAGTTCTCGCAATTTTTCGGCTAGCTGTCCGTTGTTTGTTGTGACTGCAAATTGCGTAACGCGGCCGCTTATGTGGGTTATCGGCGCGTCTGCAGCTCCGAGTCTGCGCTGCTGTGTTTACGTTGTGATAGTAAGCCCAGTCTCGTTGTTTTATAATTAGCGCCGGCTAATGAGCCGCCGCAAACGGCCAATTAGCCGTGGTTGGGGATCAAGAGCCTGAAGTGCTGGAATGCAGCTCCCTTAGCAACGTGTCTCAAGCACAAAGGCTTCTGTTTGTAGCTGTTAACTCTATTGGATTCTAGGTCAAATTTAAAACTTCAGAGGAGAAATTGTAAATTCGGGGTGGACCAAAAAGTCCAAAAATTCAAAAACGTTTTGTATGCTGGAAGGTTCAAGTTTCTTAGTCATTAGATTGTTGCACGCTGTATTGCATGCCCCAAACAGTTCATTTCAGATTAAAAAAAATATATGGTGTGGTTGTAGAGTAGTCAAGTTACCCATGTCGTAAAACAGTGTTAAAAAATGTCCCGAAAAACTTAACAAGATGTGGTTTTTCTCTAAGGCAACAGACTTTGTCACTTTAGCCGCACTTACTTACAGTAGTTTGATACTGTCAGCTTTTTACACATTTTCTCTATTCTTCCATCTGGAAACATTGAGCGTTTGAGGCCCATAACAACATACTGTTGTAGACACTGTGTATGATTAGAGTAAAAAAGGAAATTACAACTGCCATTCTTTGGGACCCCTTATTAACTCTCAAACGTTTCTTTGCCAAAATGCAAGCTTGCGATGTTCGTAGAGGATGCACTATACATTGATCTTGCTAATGGCACACCCCGTAACTATTCATTTGTATCTATTTGTTATATATTGACCAACTATATCATACATGGTGTCGGACACTTTTTGGGTCATGGTAATACAGATATTAAAAAAACTTAAAGTGAATACTTGAACATAAGAATGGAATAGTTCAAGATGACCTAATAGAATATTATCTTCTACTATTTCTTTAAATAGTCCAAATTATATTAAAAAAGTAAGTCTTGTACAGTAGCACCATATTGACGCCAGTTTTGGCTGTTTTGCTTATCGCTTTCAACCCTCCTCTATCGAACGCTGCCCTCCACGTTATTCTCCGTCCAATAGTCTTCATGTATTAATCGTTTCAATCTCGACTGTTTTGGTGTCGCTCATAATTTTGGAATGACACTTGGTGTTCGTACCGAAATTAAAGCCGTTTTTACGTCAAAATCCACCGTTTAAACTGAAAACAGTACCATAGAACAGTGGGACGACTATAAAGAGTGTAAAGAAACAGTTTGCTGTCACAAGACACGATCTGTTCAAATCCTACTTATTGAAACCACAGAGGAAAAACAAACAACAAATAAATTCCATACAGTTTCTTCTTCTTTATTCTAACTTGGATAGCTTCCTTTCTGTATATCTAAATCCCTTCTTCAGTTCTTCTCTTTTCCGTCTCCTAAATCCTGCCTTTTCTCCCCTGCTCTTTTATTTCCCCTTCTTTCCGCTTTTCCCATTTCTTTTTCTTTTTTCTCTCCCAATACTATCACGTGTTCTTTATTCTTCTTTGTAAGGATTGATCCTTCCCCTGTCCCATCTAATAATCGCAAACTCCTTTTCGTTATCATCATATGAAAAAACGTTTGATAAATGGCATCTAAAAATTTCAGTACCCCATCTTGATTTTCATCGAGTTGGTAATATATTTACTTTTAAGGGTAAAATAAATACTAAAAACGAACGGTTTATTTAATTTTCATTCAAATAACATGTGGCTAGCTGGGATTTTTAGGTTTTATGGGATTAAGGGAGTGTTCAGCTCAACCATCCTAACAATTGGTCGCCAAAAATAGATAGAGTACGTTTCATTCCCTCTCTAATCTTGTACCCCATGATTTGTGGTTCTGAGTTGCAAAGCTAAACCCCCAGTTTATCATCTTAAGGAAGCAAACTATTGTTCTATTTCCCACCCAATGTTAGGTCGCACGCTATAGTTTCTTAATTTTAGGATTCAGATTTTCATACATCTACCATCAATGATCTACAGCATCCCTAGTGTTTCTGGATTCATTATCGTAATCCATTTTCTCCTCTTAAGGCAAGAGTTTTGAGAATCCAATGCTCTCATTATTTAAGAAAAGTTCAAGCCCAACAATTAACGTTCAAGACCTTTTGGGAGCACAGATAAAATGTAAAGTTTAGCCCTCGCAATTTTCTTCCTCCAAGTTTCACCTTCTTGGAGGTCGAAAAAGAATAAGAAACGAGCTCTATGTATTTTAATCAACCTAAAACGATTCAGTCCTTTTCACCCCTTTTACGCTGTAATTTCAAAAAATCCTGTTCCTCAGATCTTGATGTTTCTGCATTCAATGGTTTTGACTAGACGATTTTGAGGCACAGAGTTGTTCATGACATACAGATATTTCAAAATTATTATTAAAAAATCAGATATTTTGTAAAAATATTTTTGGAATTCCATGAATATCAAACGAACAAAATTTTGAATAGCAGTGCCAAAATAGTATACTTCCTCAAATGTGGTAGAATCCCACATTGCTGTCTATAACAGATTGGTTAAGTTAGATTAGATCGGGTTAGGCTAGATCAAGTGCCCTTCCAGGGGTCTAAGGGTTATTCAAGCCTCAGCGGGCACTCGCACGTGCTTGCGTTACGGAAATGAATCGGGGGTATCTGAATAGTGAACAGTTTTACGCCAACTGCCCACTTAGCACTGTAATTGCGTCAGAAACTTTTGGAGGAGGTATCAAAGTAGTTTGTACAAAGACCTGTAGTTGGGAATTGACCTACAAGATCAAAACCTCTATCAGGAACGAGGAGGTACTTTACAAACGTCTAGGACGCCAAGCGCACCTCGCAATATAATTTTCTGAAATCCCTAGAATAAGTGTCACTCAAACCCTTCTTCGTCCCAATCGCCAGATTAGCATATAGAAACAAAAAAGATAATGAAGAACAAAATATTATTAAACGAATTATTTGCTTTCTAGATGACTCCAAGTATAATTAAAATATTCTACAGACTTAGAAGAATTGGGAAAGTTCTTAACAAGAAAAGAGAAATTAAAGACTTTAATATACAAAGGAAGTACTAAACGAACAGCGAGTGGTTAGAAGAACACAAATTAAAATTCTGGTATATGATACAGAGATACAAGTAAATATCAAAATCCAAAGAAGGGCATGTCTACACAAAGCGTTGCTTGCCAAAAAACTATAGAAAAAGCCATCTTTCAACACTAGAAACACAAATATGTTACAAGCTTGTGACAAGTACAAGAACCTACGGAGTAAAAGAGAGCATTTCCTCTAACACTGAGTAAAAAATCTGAGAAACACTAGACTCAGTAATCCTAGTTAAATCCAAGAACAAAAAATAGAAATCTTATCTAAGTGTAGGTGTAATTAAATGTTCTGTAGACAAAAGGATAAGTGTAACAAGATGCATGCTGTTATAGCCACAAAACCGCAACATGGAAGAATTAAACAAAAAAACACTAAATGTTATAAAGAATACTATATTCTTAAAATAAGTAATAAGAAGAGACATTTCCACTATATACCACTACAGGACATGATACGAGGTGATGGTTATTATTTAAGCCAACTTCACCAGAAGTAAAAAGAAACAAAAAACGCAGTGGCTTCTTTTTTATTGTAGAGGATTTGTCGTCGTATGTCAATCGGTTAGTCTACTATACCCTCTTCTAAAAGTTTTTGGACTGGAAATATAGTGCTCAGGGGTCAGTTGGTATAAGAGAGTCTATAGCTCAGATACTCCCAGATTTGCCCCTTTCCTAACACAAAAGCAAACTTTTCTAGATGACAACACATACGTCTTTTTAAATTTAGTTACCGACCACATAACGATAAATGTTGAAATAGTATATCGCCAAACGTTCTCTTAATATTTACCAAGTTAAACTCATATTATTGGTAATATCGAGGTGCAATTACAAACCGTTAGTTTTTTCGCTCCGTATCCCGCCAGCCGGCCGCTGCGCTGCGGCTATCGCCCGACTCGGTGATCCTTTGCGCATTTTTTCTGTACCACGCGGATATATGCAAAGCTGAAAAAAGCGACAGACAAACGGGTGGATGGACAGACCGTGCGCACTAGGCTTTTTTATGTATAAAAGCCTAAAAGTGCTACTTTTATTTTGTTCGGTTCCTTTTTGTTTGATATTTGCTCATCGTAATATCTCTGGCCAACTTAAAAATAATTCTCCAAAATGCATCTTAATATATAGATCCCTGTGTTCTGACTGACTGAGCACTCTTCAACGTAAATCACAAAGTTGCTCTCTGAAAGAGGTGAAAAGGAACGGAATGTTTTAGCGGTCATTGATTTTGAGTTTTGATATTTTTACAAATTTTGAGAGAATTTGATTTTTTGAATTCCAAAATTGATCCCCTTAGTGGAAGAAATCGGAGCGCGCGACATTGAAACCCAAAAGCAGCAGGTGCGCGACATATTATTTGATGCGAAACAGAATGGGCTTATCGTTTCTGTGTTTGGCTATTGTTAAGGTGGTATACCAAGAGTAGAGGAATAAAATATTTTAAAAAAATCATTAAATTAAAAAACTAACATGCGACAGGTCATTGGATAGAAAATGGAACAATATGTTTGTCTTCATTATTGAAATTTCTTTTATCTGATTTACCTTCTAAGAGGATAAAGTGAGGTAAGACATTACAACCCAAAAGCTCAAAGCGTATGTCGCATGTTCTACGTAGACGTCACCGTATGTACCATATCAATGATAAGTTACATGCAAAAATTGTGCATTTAAGTAATTAGGCAAACCCAAACTGTTACAAAGATTCTCCAAAAGAAGAAAAAGATTAAAAAATAAAAAGCTGGATCTTTAATAGAAAGAAGCAGCTAGGCTAATCTCCATGCATATTATAAGAGTTAATAAATATGATGGATAATGCATGTAATACAATTTAAAAAAAAACTTTTTGCAAAAAATAAAATAAATTTGTTAGTCGAATGATGAAGTAAGAGAACCAAGAAGGCTAAATTTAAAAGCTAAAACTATACTAACACTATAAAGAAAGTAGACAAACCAACATCAATATTATAAAGCCCTTCGGAGTAGAACCGCAATAACTACACCAAGCAAAGAACACAGAAATAGCCAAAGAGTTTCTTCCAATCCATACAAGAACAGCTAAGTTACTTATTACCATTATCCAGGTAAAGAAATTTGGAAATAAATAAGAAACTATTAGAAAAATAATAAAAAAAAAATTGGAGTCTAGAAAAGTAGTAAGTGTGGTTTATAAATTGGAAGGTCAAGGCTACCACATATTTGTCCTTACTAGTTGTTACAGTTGTTGTTAGAGAAACTCCATTATTTAGAGCTCCGGTTTGAAAGCTAACCCGCCTACATCAAAATAAAGCTTCTTAACCGCTTGACTACAAATTGAGGACAATTACGTGCGCAGGCAAGAAGCAAGAAAATAGTTACATCATGCTGGCACATCTCACTAGCGATAAAAGAACAGAATATTAAGAACTGTTTATATACATACCTGACCAAGAAATATCAAAAACTGCGAGCGACTTTAATAAAAAAGTCAAGGGATGTTGATTTTAAATGGAGGAATAGGATAAGACGTCATTAATGATACCAGCTACCAATTCAGCCAAACCGTCACAGATATGCCCATTTGCCAGTTTGTCACAGAGCAGCTAGGAGAGTATATAAACAAATTAAACTGCCTTTGGTCATTTTGCCTTTTAATACAATTGACATTCGGCAAAAATAAAAAAGGGAAAGAGAAGGTTGAGTGAAATAGTTAAAAAAAATGTAAGCTTAACTACACGCTACTAAAAGAGGATCACTAAATATGCTGGAAAATGCAAGTAATCTAATAATTGAAGAAAAAATCCTTTTGGAACAAAAAGTCTTGTTGAATGGGAAAATAATAAATAAAAAATGAAGAAAAGATATACAACAGTAACACAAAGGTTGCCAAAGAACTTAAAAAAGCTACCCAAAACTTTATATAGAGAAGGAGAAACAATGCAGGACTGACAAACTCCACTAATTTATAGCAGCTGAAAAACCATTGCAGATATCCAAATAACTCCCTCTATTGCATGCTGAGATAACTATACAGGAGAACATATCCCACTACACCAAAGAAGAAACCATTGAAATAAGCAAGAAATAAGAAGTTATTAGAAAACATTGAAAAATAAAGTTTAGGTAAGAACCATCGAAGGTTTTATAAGAAAAACGATTATGTGGTGTTGGTAACCTTGGATACTAAAATGCTGTTTATTTTCTCATATTCAATAAGATTAAGAGACAACTGTCTCTAAGACCAAGAAACATTAAGAGGAGTAAAATCTGAGATACAAATGGGGCACAACTCTTGGTACTTGAGCTAAACGTTCGGAATATTTATTACAATAAAATAATAAAAGAATCATTAGCAAAGCACAGGTTGATATGCCTCTAGAACAAAAAATCATCAGGACAAGAGAGTCTATTAGATACAAAGGAACAGCAAAAGAACTTAAGTTGGACTAGATGAAGCCAAAGTAGTAATATTGGATACAGATATAACAAAAATATTAAAGAAGGACAAAAAAAGGATATGACGAATACTAGATCAAGCAAAGCAGCTCTTGAAGGAATGCCAAGAGTTTCTTCATCCAATAAGGAAATTAAAAAAAAACGGTAGGCTAAATAGTGTAAGGTCAGAGCATAAAAAACGCTTAAGATAGTCATCACAATAAAGCTGGATAAAACTGTATTAGAACTAGTCAGGCTTAATAGTTTAAACCCTGAAAGTTCGTCGAGATAGAGCCTTAGTGTAAGAAGAACATTTGGTTATTTATATATAAACGACAAGGGTACATTGAGAAAAATTATGGAAACACCAAGAACTAGAAAAAGAGTTCACCAGGAGGACTAGTGGTCCAAAATCTCACTCAAACACATTGGCCGGCCTTTAAAATTCCAGGGAGCCGCTAATTCGACTACTCAAAGCTCTACTGAAGCTACTAGAACGTTATGTTTGAGCTGAAGTACTGCTACTCCGACCGAATATTTTATTAAAGACATTCTACTGTAATGTCTGTGCACTTTTGCCATCCTTTAAGAAGTTTCCATAGAGCTGCTGCAGATGATAGTACGGCACCACTTGTAGACAACCGACTAAAGCTCGTCTTTGAAAAACTTTTTTAATTGCGCCAAACAGAGCTTATTCGCTTGGCCCAAAATTCTATGTGGTGACTAACAAATATCCGCGCATTATCGTGTTAAAATAACACTTTACGCCTTAACACTAAATACTTGGGTGAAATCGCTTTAAGAGGCAGTCAATCCATCAGTAAAACTTCCTCCTAATCCAAAAAAACATTCACTATTTGTTTTGGAGTAAACAATCCCGGCTGCGGCATCCTGGGCTTAAAGTTTCCAATGTGCTGCCATTCCATAGAGTGTCTGTTGGGACACTCAAAGAACCTTTCTGAATCCACGCTGTGCAACTGCGGCATCTACTGGAATACCTCCACACGCTTCTACTTTGGCTAGCGATGAGAGTATCAGAAGCCCTTTGTCATCCTCAGATAATGGTATGCAAGTGACTTGTCTGTTTGAAATTATCCATTAATGTGTGACTTGACCACATACTAGCCTCATACACCTTTCCGAAACAATCATTCCATTTCTTCAAAGAAACCACGCCGTCCATCGCTACCCATAACTGTCTCAACCGCTGTTTTTCGTTCTGTCCACAACGATACTTCCACCACTGCATGAATGCAACGCCATGTGATGGCATCACAAGGTTCTACGGTTTTGGAATACAGGGTGGTATCCAAAAGTAGTAGGACTGATTTTTAAAAAAAAATTTATTGAATATTTTGGTACATCGACTTAATACTCTTCAAAATAGGCACCTTGGGCATCCACACACTTCTGATAGCGAGCCTTCCAAGTCGCGAAGGCCTTTTGGAAGTCGTCCTCACCGGGATGCTGTTCAGCGCCCTTGTCGTTGCCACTTGGACTGCTTCCACCGAGTCGAAACGATGCCCCTTCAGCTGCCTCTTGATCCGGGGGAACAGGAAGAAGTCCGGCGATGCCACATCAGGGCTGTAGGGGGGATGCGTTGTCATGGTGGAGCTTCCACTTCCCCACCAGGTCTGGTCGCACGCGTGTGATCCGATTTCGCAGTCGTGTGAGCACTTGCATTTACAGTCTGTCCAGGAGGTACAAACTTCTTATGGACAATGCCACGACGGTCAAAAAATGCAATCAACATCGATTTCACTTTCGATTTCGACATTCTGGCCTTCTTTTTACGGGGTGATTGTGCGGTGTGCCACTCTTCGATCTGACGTTTTGTTTCCGGGTCGTATTGGAAGACTCAGGTTTCATCTCGGATGATGACATTATCGAGAAAATGTTTGTTTTCTTCCAAGCAGTTCAGTATTTCTTGGGAAATCTCAACACGCAGTTCTTTTTGCTCGTCACTCAACACTTTCGGCACCATTTTTGTGCACACTTTTCTCATCGACAAATCCTCTGTGATGATGCGTTGGACTGTCCCGTACGAAAGATTCAGCTCATCACTAATTAATTTAATGCCCAACCGTCGGTCAGAGTTCAAAAGTTGCTTAACTTTCAGCACATTGTCGTTTGTTCGCGAGGTTGACGGACGCCCGGCGCGTTGGTCGCCCTCTCCTCCCGAAACAACTTGTGCCACTCAAATATCGAGGAACGACTCATGGTATCCTTCTTGTAGGCCTGCGTAAGCATGTCCTTGGTTTCGGTCGCTGATTTTCCAAATTTGTAGCAGAACTTGATGGCGTACCGCTGCTCCAAATTTCGCTCCATCGCAACTGACGACGAAGCGTCACAACAGGAGGTCACTAAAACAGTGGTCCACACTCAACTAACGCACGCAGGTCGAAACCTGTTCCCAAGTCTCCCCTCAATAACATCCGACCTTGCAGACCCCCCCTCCATCGCTCCGCGCGCGCGGAAAAAAACAGTCCTACTACTTCTGGATACAATCCTGTATGCACTGAATGCGCATTTCAATTTACGGCGCAACCGGAATGTCGAAGAAGAGCGATAATTATTTTTTAACCCTTTACGTATGTACTATAGCTGCAGTCACTTGATAATTTAATCAAGTCAATATATATACTAATAACAAAATTTAAGAATAAAAATAAAATTTTAAATTTGGGCGAAATTTTCAATCTCAAGGTGAGAAAAGTCACCCATCGCAAGACCGACGAGCTTATCTGAAATGAACACAAACAATGAAAACGAAAGGTGGTAAAGGTAAAAAGACTGTCGCCCGCAATATCAATAATATGACTGTTAAACGACTAAGGAAGGTGATCGAGTATACATTTCAGGAATTAGATATACGAATTACAGGAAGGGAGTCGGACAATTCGGAAAAAGAAAAATAATAAGACACATGGGGAAAGCCTTGTACCCCATCAGAACAAAGACGCTATTGCATCAACACCGGCGTCGATAATTGCCTAGCATCTTCGAGGCACGCTTTCGATCAGATTGAGGGCTTATTCATACAGCAAGGACCTCCAGATGCGACAAATCTCTCGTATTAACTGCTTCAAAGTGAACACTTTTCTTTCGCGAAGCTTGTGCTTGATGTATGCCCACACATTCTCAATTTGCGACGGCCAATCAAGTGTAACGATGCCAGGCTGCTCTTTCCACTCGATGCAAAGCTTGCTGCGATGTTTGGGGTTGCTGTCCTCCTGCGAGATCCAGTCCTTGCTTTCTTGATGAATAACGAATATTTTTTATAAATCTCAAGCATTTAAGTTTTATGTAAACAGATGCAACGTCCCGAAACCCAGTTTTAGGAAGCAGCACCAAATATACACTTTTACTGGGTGTTTAACGGTCCGCTGTACCAACTTGTTAGTGGAGGCTAATAGTTCAGGCTCGTGGGACGATAACATATCCCAAAACAAAATCTTCGTCCACAAAAATTACATTGCTCCAATCTCGGCCGATATTGTTCTTTGCCTAAGCAAGTCGCTTCGTCACATGGTTTTCGCCTAACAAAGTTTTCTTCACTGAACTACGGCACTTGATACCATGCGTACGGAAATGGGCTCGCCTTTTCTTTTCAATTTTGCTGCTTCTTGACGCAATGTTAAGCCTGATTTTCGCAAAAACAAATTCACGATCTGTTTTTCGACTTTAGGGGACAATTTGCTTATCGAGACACGTTCCGGCAAGTCATCGACTGTTTTTGTCTCCTTATATCGCTGCACCCACTTGCTGACTAATATTGTCGACTTGTTCATGTACTCAGCAACTGTTGGATGAGACATTTTCAAACTTTTTGGATGGGTATAAAGGAACACAGCGTAGCGCGACGCGGCACTCATGGTGCTTTACGCGTTTTTCTAGCACAAATTCAACGCCAACTGAATCTTTTGTGACAAAGCTTCGAAGACGAAGGTTCCCTCTATCGACTCACGAAAGAATTAAGGCGTACTTTTTACCAATTGCTAATTATGCCAAACACGCTCTTATTTAACAGACTGTAAAACTGAAAAGGTATTTTCAGTATTGCTCCTACGCACAAAAAGTTACTAAATGTGATAACAAGAGCGATAAGGACGACACCTAGCAAAAACTATTCTATTGAAGCACTCTTTAGCTGGATTACAGAAAATATAAGCCAAATGGAGAACTGGAGAAAAACTAATACACAAATAATACTGCCAAAATGATACGCTGAGACAAAGATTGATCCAAAACTAAATTTACTCGTGCAAACAAAAAAATAGAAAGAAATGACCTGTCAAAAGACCATAGCCCGACAACTCAGAAGGTGGCGTCTCCCTGCAGAGAAGATATTCTAAAACCGATTGGAAGAACTAATTAAAAACATTACCGACATAGCTCAGGTCAGACTCCCATATACCGGTAGATTCTAGAATTCTGTCAGCTAAGAAAAACTTGTCTATAGCAGAAAAGGACGACTGCCAGAATAAATATAGTCTATGCCATCATCAATGAGCCAAAAAGATCCGTATGAATATTAGAAGTCAGAAAATCAAAAAAACTACTAAAGCACAAAAGCGAGCCTGACAAAAGTTGTGCAACCAATTTGAAGGCGACAACTGGGAAAAACCTTTCAAATAAAGATATAACATGACGCTAAGCAAGAATTAAATAGAAAATCAAGTAGGTAAGATATTTCCTACCCACCCATATATACGTAGGCAACAATTTATGTTAAAGACCCACCACCATTTAAACCGTTTGAAGTAAAATCAGATTCAGATTAGGGCAAAAAAAAATTTATAAAAGCCAAAAACTATCTTATGCGAAGACAATTCCTATCTACATCAAAAACCTGTAGACTAATGTTCTAGCTTTTCAAATCGTATTATAAGGCTCAAACCTTCGCTGTTAAGGTTTAAGATCCGGAAACCAAGGGCCCACATTTAAGTCATTTGCACTATCCCATATGTACCGTTAAGCCTTTCATGACGGACCAGACGGTACAATTCTTTGGCGGCGTTCGTTTCTTAGAGACACCAACAAGCCCCGGCAAGCCCCCAATGAACAGGTCTTCTTGCACCTATGCTGATCGCAGATTGGGATCCAAAGGCCTCAACTTGGTGGAAAAATGATCGCGTTGCGAGGCACCCTGCTAAATTGTTTTCCACGAAAAACCTACGTACACAATTGCAAAACTTTACCAAACTTGTTTACACCTTTTAATTTTCTTGCGAAATCCGTATTTGTAATATCTTCTTCACGCCAACTTAACGCGCTGTATTTATTTGAAACGCAAACAGCTAGTATTTATCAAAAAAATCTATAAAAGGCGATAAATCAACATATCAGAAATGCTGATAGCAAATAAACTGGAGTCCGAACTAGAAAAGTGAAATGCACCGTTCCAAAACCAATCCGGGTTCAAAGTTGGGAAGTTTATTATAATTACTTTAAGAAACATGCTCTTAGTTCTGTACTGTGAGCCGGAACTATCAAGCCATTACAGAAAGGCAAATTAACAGCTACTTGGTCAGGCTAACTTCGTCATATTTTAATAGCGAATTTATACTAATGACCTAATGGAAGGCCATGCAGATAACCTCAGTTCAGTTTTAGAACCGTGTTGTGGAACGTTTTCTATAGTCAAATAATTTGAACAATTGTCAAGGATGGTGCTATCCTTCAAACTTATGCAGACAATTTGATAATAATAATAATGGTAAGGCTCTACGCCCTGCGTGGAAGCACGGCCTGCGCACTGAGAGGCTAAGGCTCTCATACGTTCGCTCTCTCTGCCCGGTCGTCGCGCACCATCTCTGATGCGGGGCGATGTGGCAAGCACCACGCCTAAGACGACCGCCATTATTACCCCTTGTTCGAGAGAACGCAGGTACTCAATTATTTTTAGTGACTGAGTAGGCCACCCGCCAGGCATCAGATAGCGCCGGGATGGAACTCGGGTCCATCCGCATCGCAACCCGCCTCTCAACCATGGGACTACGCTGGTTTCAGACAATTTGATAATCATTGCAAAAACAAAAACATTGGAAGACCAGCCATAGCATGTCATGAACCGTCCTAAACCAAAGGGTCATTAAGCTATCTAAAAAAGAAACGAAAATAATTCTTTCGGTAGGAAGACAAAAAATCAGTACACTTGAACTGAATCTAGCCTACCAAACTGCAAGTCCTCCCAGGACCGATTTCAAAGGTTGATACCTCATTCTAACCGTTTTGTTGCCAAATCTGGCATAAAAGATTTAGATTTTCAATTTAGGTCCCGTTTTATCTGTTATAATGCAAAACATGAAGGGATTTGACGGTTTTCGCCAACTGTCAATTCTTGCCGTTAGCAGGCGCATGCGGTACAACTTTGATTTATGTTCTTTTTACTAGTGTAATAATAATAGTGAGACTCTGACGCCCCGCGTAGGAGCACAGTCTTTCAAACTAAGGGGTTAAAACTCTCATATATTCAATTTCATTGCCGGGTCATCGCCTTATACGACCGCATTATTACCGCTTGTGACCCCCAGGAAAAAACGCGCGTCTGTCCGCACGGCAGTCAAGCGCTTCAACCTCTTAGTCATACTGGCCATTGCAGGCCTTCCACTTATAAAACAAAAAAATCAGACACAATGTACAATTTTTTGGCAGGGAAGTTCTACAAAAGAAATTAGAGAAGAGATACTAAATGATGATAAAAGAACTGGAAAAATATGGGGGACATACGAAAACGTACATTAAAGATCTTTCGAAATCAGGCAGTAACCACGCCTAGCACCTTTGTCTCATACTTAAAGAAAATGGAAAATCAATAATCCAGAAACTGCTGATATTGAGTGAGGAAGACACTTTAAAGTTTAAAATTACAACAAAAACTTAGTTGCACTTACTTTTAGAAACGGAAGACAGTTGGACAGTTTATAAAAGCGCCATAACAACCAAAGAAAAATAAAAAGCCAAAGGAAATGATGAGGCGAAATCAGACGGTGGGAAAGACCAGCAAGATATGAGAAGAACTTTAGTAGCTAGAGACACACCCCTAAGCGATAGAAAGATATCCAGGACGCGTAGGCGCATTTTTTCTCATATCAAAAAAGGTTAGATTACAACACCAAAAAGGTAACTTAAAAATCTGAAACTAGGGGTTGTAAGATAGATAGTAGATAAAAAACTACAAAAGGATCAATGTTACAAATATTGGTCTCTAGAGTACATAAATAAAGACTGCACTGGAACAGGCAAACCAAAATTGGAGCTATAAAAAAGTGAATTGTTCGAAAGCAGCAAGACAGCGAAACACAAAGTAGGAAGCAAAGACTTCTTTCTATTTAGGAATTGTGTAAAAAAATAAATGAGGTAGCTAACCCAAAAGAAAAATTCAGCTTAACAAAAATAAAGGACAGTACAGAAAATAGCACCGTACACATTGTATGTTCCTCTGGAAGGTATAGCCTACGAAGTGAAAAGTTAGGGCATCCATATGTTTACCATCACCACCTAATCATCTCACACCATTTCTGACACGGAGTGATGTGCCAATAATTGTGTCTTAGACAACTACATTAATACTATTTGTTAGAATTGAACGCAGAAACTTGAAATCAAAATTGGATACATCTATAGTGAGATAAACTGCCTTAGCTACATATACCATATAATGAAACAAAAATATATAGAATACAAAATAGATACCTTAGCAAACTTTTGTGTACTGAATCATGGCTTTGAAATTCGCCAAATTGGTAAGAGGAGGGGTAGGATAAGGGAAAATGTTTAAAAAACGTGTAGATTTAATTACACAAATACTACAAAAAAGTTAATAAATATGATAGAAAATGCATTTGCATTCTTGTAGCGAAAAGGAAAGTAGATGTATTGACTAAATAAAATAGGAGAACTCAGAATCCTAAGCTTAAAAGCTAAAAGAGAAACATAAATGAAGAAAGAAGAAAAGATATACAAAAATGCTAAAAAAACTCAAAATAGTTACTAAACGCTTTAAGAAAGAAACATAGAATAAGCTATAAGAGAACTTTGAACCAAATATATACACAGGAATGGTCACAAACCTGTTAAAGGTAAGAAAAGAAAGCTTAAATTGAACTATAAAAACTAAACTAGTGATACTGGCTGGTAAGCAAATGGTAAGCCAAAATAATGTGAATAACGTGGTCTTGGTCTAGAATGTCGAAAACACCGCAAAAGCGGTGCTGTAAAGTCGAAAAACAATTAATTTTAGAGAAAAAACCGAAGCACAGCTAGCCACTTGCAAAATTCATTATAGGGACACTTCGAAGGAGGTCCAATGCAAGAAAACTGTTAGAGTTCCAAATGCGCATACCATAATATTGACTAAAATACTGCGGATCATTATGACCTCCATTCCTTTACGTATATCTCACGATTAAGACTGAGAAAAGAGGTTATACCAACAGAAAACTAAAAGAGACCCAATAGAGAAATAAGGCTTGAGGGGTTTTCTTCTCTTTTGGAAAAAGGTGAGGTTAAGTTAACTTAAGTCTTTTTAATTTTTTCCATTTCAAATTTTGGCACAAGAAATAAACCAAAATCCAAAAATATTTTGCCAACGAATATATGGGTCAAACTTAAACCTACAAGACACTTTGAAGGTTTTAATACCAACGAAACAGATGAAGAGAGTTTTGAACGCAATAACAACATCGACGTACATGTACAAGTTTGATTGTAATCACTCACAGTGTTGTTATTTTTTGTGTCCCAAACTAAAAAAAATAAAGAAATGGCATGAAAAATTTACAAGACCCAAGGCACTAAAAAGACAATGAAAAATAACTTTCAACCTTTTTAAAGAGATAAAATCGTTTAATCTTTCTAAGTGTGGAGGGTCGACCAAAAACCTTGGTGCACTTTTTCCTGTAGTCTCCACCTTCTTTGATGATTGTTCTTTCTCTGTACTCAGTTGTTTTTACAAGTGGTACCTCATGTCTCAGATAAACAAAAAAAACGGCGTCTAGTTTTGTTCGTTTGAAGAAAGTCAAAGAAACTACAAAATTCTTTGGCGTCTATCAAAACAATAAGTTGCAAATAGATACAATCAAAATGACAGAACAGCAGCTGGCGAAGCTCATGGGCAAAGTTATTAAGTAATCAACAAACGCCGCAGCTTCCATCAGATGTAAAATAAAGGAAAAATAGCACTGACTTTGATATATTGTAGTTAAATTTTAAAATTTTTTGAAGCACCTTGTATCTCTCTTTTGTCTTCTACAAAACAAAATGTATCTCTTGTTAATGTCACCTGTTTTGTAAATCTATAAATTTTCGATGACAGCTATTCACTGTTTTATTAGAATTATTTTAACTTCCCACGACCGATCAAAGTCGAGAGCAGTCGAACATATTCGAACGTACACGATCGGAGCCGATCCAACCTGAAGATACAAACATACAAAAACTTTAGTTTATCATTTTTTAGTCAATAACGTGGGGAGGGAAAGACAGAACTAGACGATTTCAATAAAAAGTGTTTATATAGTCTCAAAAACTGAGATGTGCAATTCTTAATACAGCAAAAAATTAATTACATTTGTTACAATAAGATGGACGAATATACTCTTAAACTGGAGGCCTAAACTAGGGAAAAGTATAGGTAGACCACTTAAACTTTGGGAAGACGACATAAAATCATAGCAGGAAAACTATGGAGAAGGCTAGCAAAAGATCGAAAACAATGAAAGAAAAAAGGGGATGAGAAAAGTCTGAAAAAGGAAGAAGAAAACACGTAAACATGTTGAGGCTCTTCTTGGTGTTTCTAAAACGTACGGAGGCTTTAATATCGCTGCATATGTTCTCAAATATAGTATTTCATAGCTGAGGATGGACATATTTAAACAAGATGAAACTTTTCAGTCGCCCAGTACAACTGAAATCAACTTAAATTGAATCTGGCGCAATTATTCAAAGTAAGTATAATACACACTTTTATCCATTTTTATACACAGCGACACACGAGGTGCGTTAGAATTATATAAAATAAAAATACTGATAAGTTCGAAAGGTAAACATCCTTAATGAGAAGCTTTTACAAGACGTTGTCACAGTTACTACAGGAGAAGTGTCGAAAAGAATATTCGACTAACTCAACCAGCTTATAGATGATAAGTTTGCTACCAGTAGTCGGAAAACCGTTGCGGGTTATAACAACACGCATAGAATACGCAATACGACAACAACGTTCATGTCCTCGATCTCCAAATTTAAAGATGCAAGAAGAACGAAAGAATATTACGCGTTGGATATTCCAGGGAGGTAATAACCTAAAATTATTCAGAAACGAATCGAGGGGGAATGTCCACGAAATCTACATTCTCTAACAAAACTCTACAAGTGGAAGGGCATGCCCCAGGTTTTGTGCACCGGGCCGGTATATTGAAAGCTGGTATACGAAAGTATATTTATAGTATAGTCGTCGCAAGCATACCGAATCGCAAACAACATCCAATTAATAGTTTGGGCGACGTAATTTAAAAACCCCTCCCGAAGCTTTCAAAATATGGCCGGGTAGCATAAAGCTAAGATTAAGTGCAAAAAATATCGAAGTGGTATTTTTTGGAATATGACGGGAGCAAGGCAGGCTAACTCGATTGACTTACGTGCGATTTGACAAGGGGCGGCAAAAAGAAATAAATTTTCTATGGGATAGGATCTTTAAATTTTACTTTAAAGCCGAAACTTCAAGAGAAAGGTTGGACCTGCGGCCAGACAAGCTTAAGTTAAAGCATTCTGTTCAGCGAGAAGTCTGAGACGTGACCACTCTGCTGCTACACGGACGGATCGCAAACGAACAACGAGAGATTGTGTTTATATGACAAGAAGATTTTTAGTGTGAGTTGATAGACATCTGAGAGTGTGTGAGATACATCTCAAGATGCACTGCAATATCTGGCTTTTATTCGCTCTTTCCGCCACACTTTCCGCACAGTTGGTCCTTCTAGGTGCATTCTCGTGCCTTATGGTCGAAGCCATCGCCCTTGCTATCTCTCACTTCAGATTAATCCTACGACTCTTTAAAATTTCTTGCGCTCTTGAAGTTACCTCCAGCCCCATTATGACCCTACCACCATCAGAGCGGTACTTCTCGGAAAACTTTGACATCTCCTTCGTGTCACCTAACGCCTGAACTATTTCAGGGTTGCGTGTGGTCAGCACTCTGAAACTTTTCAGTATTAGTGTCTACGTCAATATGGAGCTTCTCGGTATCCTCCGAACGGTGGTTGACCTTCTTCCGATAAACTTTGATCTTAACTCTATTGGCCTCCATCGCGGTATTGCCCACAAACTTCATTGTGTGGTTCTACTTTCTTGTTCTAGCAGCAGTCTCTATGAAAATCTTCTTGCTCATCTTGCTGCAACGGTACCTGCAACGCTAGCATAGGAAAGAGATGTACGTTGTCGAACCTTAGCGATTATGCACAGACCTTTGTCATCTTCAAGTTCTCCTAGATGATGGTATGCAAAATTCCACATCACAGGCCTTTTGAATCGGCCAGTGCATTAAATGTAATTCGCCGATTTGCAACTGGCGAGTCAGATACATTCTTAATAATATATAGCACACGGCTACCTCATAGAGATATCGAAAGCCATCACTTTCTCCCTCCAACGAAACCGCGGCGTTCATCACTGCTCACAATTGTCTGCCTTTGCAGTTTTTCCTTTGTCCACAGCTGCACTCGAAGCACTGCACGAATGACTCGATATCTTTTCCGTAACTTCCAAAATGCACACCGGATGCGCGTCTTAATCTTTAAATTAGAAATGGAATACCAATCATAATTTACAAAGTTGGAATGTTTTATATAGAAGTGGTGTGAGAGTGTGCCACCAGGTGCCGCTTCTGGTATTACTTAACCACTAAATCAAGCTTTTTGCAATAAACTTATAAATCATTGAAATGGCAAACATTCTCAGTGCCTTCAATTACCATTTAACGTTCGTGGAAAACAAGTGAATGAAGCTTTAGGCTTGACATATGAGACTGAACTGCTAACCTTACCAGAAAAACTTAAAACTTTAATTTTAATTTCTATGAATATAACTTTACGCTGTCCCTTTGGGTTTCTACGATTTTTTGCTCTTTCAAGTGAAAATCGAGCTGAAAAATACTTAACAGGGTAAAGAAGATTAAAGGAGGGATTGCAAGAAAAACGCTAATATTCTTAAAAGAAATTAAATCTATAAGTTATTTATACATTATTCAGAATATGTTAATGGCACCTTGTATTTTCCTACAAAGAAGAGTGCCGCGCTTGCTAACATCATCAGTTTTGTGAACTCATGAATGATGAATGTGTTAATATTTAAAATGCTGCAGCAGAAGAGCAAAATAAATAACAAAAATTGTCCAAACGATCAAAACACCAATAATTACTTCGTATCATTTAACACTTTACTGTCTTGCTTTGAGCAGTTGGTAACAATGACAATAAATCTTAAACGCCCCACACTTGTAAACATAACCTCAGAAACCTGGTTACCAACATTAAAATTTGTAGGCATCTAGAAACAACTGAGTGTAGCTGTAACTTAAAAATTGCTGGAAATAACTACCAGCTCAGCGGTTATATTGGTCGGTTACGAGACAACCTTTGGCACATTCCGGCGATGGCAACAAGAAAATGTAAATAAACCCAACAGCACAACCTTGGTTTTGGTAATTTACTTGCGCTGGGTAACACTTGTAATAACAAGGGAATTTTAGAAATTATAAGCTTGCGAGTATATATCATGTGTAGAAAATGTACAGGGAGTTAACAAAAAGTAGTTGAGTGTTGTGCAATAACGCCCAGTTTAAGTACGCGAAAAAAATTACTTTGGTTCTTCGACCTTTACTTTCACAATTAACAGCATGTTAGTAGGTACTATAAGCCATAGAGCTGCAGTGCGCCCTAATAATAAACCACAAACTCTAGTCATTTAGTTTTTTTATAAAGTGGCATCAGCACTGATAAGAAGCCGTTCTCCTCTCCTGTTCCTACCAAATAAAAGGGTGATTATAAATAGTAAGGCACATAAAAAGGTACTTTACTGCGTGATGACATGCGCAGAGGATCCTAGAATTTAAGTATCACTTGACATGGTCGATAATAGCCTCTGGAATATGGTCAAGAGAGCGACCATGTTCACTGTTCAATGTAAAATTGAAGCTTTTGCTGGTAGCTTAATCACCACGACGACCACTTTGTGAATCTTCTTTATAGACAGATCTTTAAAATCTGGATCCAACAGCCGCTCATCCGAACAAATCGCGTGTGGCACTCTCCCCAAAAAGTCAATTGTTTACATTTCCGCTAAGACCAACGCTGTCCCTTATCTCCGAGAAGAAGGCAGACGTCATCATGCTCCCCAAGCTTGGAAAATTAGGAACCTTCCTCTAGAACTATCGACCGATAAAGTCTTCTGTCGGCTGCAGAGAAGCTTATAGGGTAAGTAATCTACAACCAAATGAGTGTCAAAGTCCTCCAATTGTTTCGATTCCGCTCCGGTTACTTGACTGCCCTCCATCTTCTCCGCCTGGTGGAACGCACCACCGAGTACTACACCAAAAAACAAACTACAGATGTAGTCTCTCACAAGATGACCAAGGCCTTCGACGAGATGAGGTATCCTAGGCTAGTGTACAAGCGCAATCCAACTGCCGATGGTTCAGCTTGTTCAGCCCTTCCTCCCCAGAAAAAAATTCCACGCCAAATTCGGTGACGTGAGTTCATCGAAGATGCGACTACGAAGTAGTATTCCCCAAGCATCCGTTGTCCAGCTTGCTGGGACCACTAAGACGGCTACATAGGGAAATACCACTTTACTAGCTAAATGACTTGGCAAACCTTAGGGTATTCGAAAAGGAGGTACTCTGGAGACCGAGCGGCGAATAAGATAAAGGAAGCTAAAACGTCTTTTGGCTTTACCCTAGGAGACGACTATGAACTGATAACAAATTCGTCATGTTCAATTCAATCATTCGTCTTATAATGATGTATGAGGCCCCAATTTGTATTTGGAGCACAAAGACTTACATAAACAAACTCTATGTTTCTACGGCCTATCTTTGACGCTCCATAGTTTGTATGAAATTACAATCTCTATAGAGACGCAGACATCCCAACAATCCAAAAGTACATCTCCCAAAGCGCCCAACAACTCTAGAAGAGCATTTAGAGACGCAGCAACTCTAGTATCCGTGGCTTCTGCAAATATGTTGATAGAGGCTCTAAAATCCCAATACGTCCACGAGACGGTCTTCATTACGTCTCATCCATATTAAAACTAGGTCACATCAAGAAGACTGAGATTAAAGGGTAGTACAAGCGAGCGTCAACATGAACTGCAACCCATCAAACCTATGGCCTTGAAATTCTTCGTTCAATTGGATAGATCAAAAAACAACAGAAGAACCTAATTGTCACATAAAGTGGAAGAGGCAGCATCCATTGTCATTGATTAAATTTTAACTTAAAAAATTAAAGAAAATGTAGACCCCTAAAGTATCTTTGGAAATTTATCTTAAGAAAATAAATCGAACTACAAAATTTGGATTATTTGGGATAATTTTAAATTTTTTAATAAAATCTTGCTTGTCACTTTACCGTTCTTATGCCGTTTGTTCGCAAGGCAGCATAGCTGGTTGCCTAACCACGACGCAGCAAGTTTCTGATAAAATTTAATTATAATTAAACGCTCCTCATATATCTCGTTATGCTATAAATAACCGCAGCATCTCGCAGATTGTGAAACGAACCGCATAGGTCCAGTTTCACCTTGATCTTTGCACATGCTGCAATTCAGCAAACGGATTGCGCGGCTTAGAAAGTTCAGAAGGAATCAAGCTAGAAAGTGCCGTTCCGGGAACCCATTCATCGTCGCAGCTCAGTCTCGAAAGCTGCAACTAACCGAAAAACCCAGCTCCGTTGCGTCAACCCGATTAGATAATGCGAACTCGGAATTAGACCACTGCCTGCGGATCGCGGAGGAAAGGGCACGGTAATTCTGGCGGACGCCCGCCTTTTACCTTCGCGGGATTTCACCGGACTTCACACTGTACTATTAATCACGTAATAGCTCTCTTACTAATATATTTCTTTCAATGGCCATAAATTTATTTTAATAAATTTAAGCCACGTGTGCAGGAACACCATCTTGCACAATCTAAACTCAAAATATCATTTGTACTTTTCTGAAAACGCTAGGATCACTCTATACTTATTATAAGTACAAGTAACTTTGATAGCATTAATGTATCCTTTAGAATGTTCAAAATCAACATTTGCTTATATTATCGAAAGAGTGTAAGCCATTTTTTTAATTATGAAGCCTTTTGAGAGCATATCAATTTTTGTTTCAGAAAAATAGCTGAAACAGCATCGTAACGATTGGAAACATAAATGCATTTCTTAAAACTTATCCGATAAAAATAAAGCCATCGATAGCATTTTCATACTCTTAATACTCTTAAGTAGCATAAATGTACGCATTTCGAGTTATAACTCGAATTACTAATTGCACTAAAAGTTGTCTTAAATTCCTTAATATTCATTTAAGACTACTACGTCCACTGATATTGAAGCGTTAATTATAAATTAAAAAATATTCTATGCTAATAGAACAGTCAGTCAAATTCTATTTCAAAAGATAGTTAATGCTAAAAAAACTTAAATTTATTGCAAATGTAACATAAAAAAAATGGTAGTTGGTAATAGAAGTAAAAAAGATCCTATAGCATAAATGTAATTATGCTGTTGATTAGACAAATCAAATGCCGTTATGTTTAAAAAATTATTTATTATTGTAAGGTATTAAATGTAGTGGTGCAGTTATCTTTGTAAAAATATTACGTTTTTAATAATGAAAAAAGTGCGATATTTACAAGCATTTACATCGCGATAACATAAATGCGGTTATGCTCTAAACTAAATAAATCAAACTCCGTTAAGTTTGAAAAAATCGGGCCAATAATTTTAAGTTGTTAATTGCAATTGTCAATTATATTATTAATAACAACAAAAAGTTGTAATTTTTACATCATGACAGCATAAAAGCAATTATATTCTAGATCAAATAACTGAACGCCGTTATGTTTGAGAAAGTTTGGCGAATTATTATAAATTGTTAAATGTAATTGTGCAATTAACTCTGTACAAATGTCAATTATGTCATCAGTAATTAAATAAAACTATAATAATTACTTGCACTTACGTCATGATAGCATAAATGCAATTATGCTCTCGACCAAATAACTAAACGCCGTAATGTTTGGAAAAATTTGGCGAATTATTCTGAATTGTTAAATGTAATTGTGCACTTAACTACGTTCAAATATCAATTATGTTATTAACAATAAAAAAATTATAATATTTACGCAATTATATTCTCGATCAAATAACTGAACGCCGTTGTTTTTGGAAAAATTTGGCGAATTATTATAAATTGTTAAATGTAATTGTGCAATTAACTCTGTACAAATGTCAATTATGTCATCAGTAATTATAAAAAACTATAATAATTACTTGAACTTACGTCATGATAGCATAAATGCAATTATGCTCTCGACCAAATAACTAAACGCCGTTATGTTTGGAAAAATTTGGCGAATTATTCTGAATTATTAAATGTAATTGTGTAATTAACTGCGTTCAAATGTTAATTATGTTATTAACAATAAAAAGGTTATAATATTTACGCAATTATACTCACAATCAAGTAACTGAACGCTGTTGTTTGGAAAAATTTGGTGAATTAATATAAATTGTTACATGTAATTGTGAAATTCACTTTTTACAAATGTCAATTATGTCATCAGTAATTAAAAAAAAATATAATAATTACTTGCACTTACGTCATGATCGCATAAATGCAATTATATTCTAGATCAAATAACTGAACGCCGTTATGCTTGGAAAAATTGGGCGAATTATTCTAAATTCTTAAATGTAATTGTGTAATTAACTGCGTTCAAATGTTAATTATGTTATTAACAATAAAAAGGTTATAATATTTACGCAATTATACTCACAATCAAGTAACTGAACGCTGTTGTTTGGAAAAATTTGGTGAATTAATATAAATTGTTACATGTAATTGTGAAATTAACTTTTTACAAATGTTAATTATGTTATCAATAATAAAAAAAACCTATAATATTTACATGCACTTGCGTCATGACAGCATAAAGGCTCGCAACCAAATAACTTAACGTCGCTACGTTTGGAAAAATTTAGCCAATTAGTTTAAGTTTTTAAATGCAGCTGTACAATTGTATTTTTAAAAATGCTATTTATATTTTTAATGATAAATGCTGTTGTGCTTCTGAAAATTTTATTTACACCTGTACAGATACAAACTGTTCACTAAGCAATTAGAAATATTATCATGCTTTCAAAAACCCTAATTTTAGCAGAGTAGCAAAAGCTTATTTATGCTCTTGGTTACAAATGCGGTTATTTATGCATTCAGCAACAGCACGCATTCCAACCTTTAATTCTACAGCTTACTATGTTTTAAGAGTTGCATTTTTGTTTTATATAGTGGAACAGTACTATATTATAGATAATTATAAAACAATTCATTAAAAATGCACTTATATACTTAAAATATTAATCAAGTTTCATTAATAGACCACGGTTATGCTTCAGAATCACATTTTTAAGTTTGCAGATCATTTATTTGTAAAATGACATGCTGTACTGTAAAAAGCTTTAATTTCATTTAGAAAAGCGAAAAAACTCTTCAGGACAAACTTTAATATAATATGAGTAAGTCAAGTGCGGTTATGCTCAAGAAGCTAAAAATTCTAGCTCCAAAAATGAAAAAATGCTGTCATGCCTTTAAAAATATTTGTTTAGAGTTTGATGTATTTTACAATGTAGTGATCATTATTAGTTACATAATAGATGCGGTTATGCTCTTAAAAGCACGGGCACATCATTTACTTTATATGCAAAGTGCAAAAAATGCTTTAGGTGCATAATTATCTCTCAGTAGATTAGCAAATAATTGAAAATTCTATAAACATTAAAATAGAATTTACCGCATCTTTTAACTGCTGAGTACATAACTCTCAAATTTAAAAATTCGAGATTAGGAGCATAAATGCAACTTTGTTCTTTGACTATTGAAAAACCACAACCACCATCTAGCTACAAGGAAACAATATAAAAATATTTCTCGATTTTTTGAAATGGAACCTTTCAAAAATTTATTTTTTGAGATGTCACAAACTATAAAATATATAATCATAAAAATGGTCAGAAGCATAACCGCCCTGCAATAAAATTTCTTACTGAAAATGATAAAACTGAATTATTCAGAGCATAACTGGATTAGTGTAAGTTCAAAAGGATAATTAAGCATATCGATAGCATAAATACAGTTGAGAGAGCATAAATGCATTTTGTAGCATAGCTGACCGACCTAAAACGGAACCACTCAAATGAATGTTAAAATCGAAACCAAGCATAACTGCGTTGTGTAACAGTTCTAAATCTGTTGAAGCATATCATTTTTTATGAATACAGCCGGTTGGTTTCGGCATCATTAAGAATTTTGCTAACGTAAGAACAACTAGCATTACAAAGCATAATCGCATATTTAGTTGATTGTCTTATAATAAAAATCTGCAAGTGCATAATTGCTGCAAATTATAATCTTTAAGGCAATTATTTTCTTGTGAAGATGTGTACGAAACCATCAGAAGCATAAGCGCTCAATTATAAAATGGAATAGAAACATTAGAAAGAATAACCGCATCGTTGAGCTATAATTACAATTTGCAGTGGTAGTTTTTTGTTGCTTTGCGAAGTATCAAAAACAGTACTTCAATCATAACCGCCCTTTAGTAAAGCGCAAGAAGGACCTTAAACAGCATAACTGCATTATTTAACTACTTGATGTTGAAGACTCCTACATACTAAATAGTACAGCGCGTGCTACTTTAATTTTCTCCTGAGTTGAACAAGCACTCTATTGAGTTAAAAAAATTTGTTAACTGCCACGAAATCGCTTAGCATAATTATCCCCGGCTGTATCCGCAATGTTATCTTCGCCGATTTTCCGCCCAATCTTTCTGTTTACACGCACTGCGGGGCTCCGATTGCTTTTGCAACCGCCTGCCTAAACTCACGTAGACAAATTTGTTGGCATTTGTGTCACAGTTACTTGCAGAATCGCGGCGGCGTTGTCCCGATTATTTCGCCACGGCAACAGCTATGTCGCTTATTCAGCCTCGCACGGCGTCAATTTGAAGAGCAAATATGCGTGCTAGCAGGCTAAAAATCGTGCGACCCAATGTAAAACTGTTAAACCATGCGGTTTAATAAGCAACAGCTCTGTGATTTGCTCTTAACAAATGCAAAAGCCTCTGACACACCAACTCTGTTTTCTTTATATTATTTCTGAAACCACTGTAATTTAACAATAGTTAGGCAACCAAATATGCTTTGAGGCAGTGAGGTAATGTGTTGGAATGACAACCAAAATTTAGTCTTTTAATATTAGAGATTCTCTTTGAGTTTCAGATAAATTTAATAGTAGCTACAACCTTTAATTCCCTATTAATTACTGGCTGGTATAGTTTTTTTTTATTGGATTAAAGCCCCTCCGAAGCTATAAAAAATGCATTTAGGCTTTAGGTTTAGCTTCAGTGTAAATTTGTCTGCCAACTTTTGCAATAGATACATTTTATTTTGAAGAATTTTGTTGTTCTCTGTCTTGATCTTCCTTTACAATCATCAACTAGGATGTAACCATAGGAGTAACCGATCACAGTACTTGACAATCGAACGGGCGTGAATTAACTGTTTCAAAAACAAATAGTTATTTTACGTAAGCACCGTTACGGGGAACAAATGAATTACTTGTCAGCCTAAAATACTATAAATAAAGATAAACTAAAAAATCCAGCCAGCTACGCTTGGCTATTATAGAGAATGCAAGTGTTACGAACTTTCTATGGCAATTGTTACTATTGCTGCCCTCCAACGATTGTGCTGGTCACGAATTCCGTCTCACTCTGGTGCTTCGCCGTAATGGGCGTTGGCGTTATGTTGACATTACAAAATATATAGCGACTATCGTTCGTGTATTTCCGCGTGGCCCCGAACCCGTACTCTGGCAACGAATGCTTCTCAATCCGCCGGGGACCGGGGACCTCCGCATTGTGCTTTAAGGATATTTGGTGTTAAATAAACGATTTCCGTAATCTTGGATCCGCCGCTGTAGGCGAATGGCCAAGAGCGAATGCTCCGCTCTCCGGGAACCCGGCGCGCGGGCGAGTTCGAGTCTCCCTGGAAATTCATGGATGTATGTTGCGTTGCCGCGTTTTTTAAATAGACTAAAAAACTAAAAAAATATACAGACGACTTTCTTTATCTACGCAGTTAGAAAGCTGCCTAAATGTTGTCACCAAGACTAATTTCATAATTTCTGCCTCGTTATGCTTTTTTCTGTGATTTTAGAAAGTAAATTACTGTTAGCTTCTCCATTTTAATTTATAGTCTTTGGACAATAAAAATGTGTGAGATACGAACTGAAAATTTAAGTAATGCAATCCCATTTTTATTTTACCAGGCATCGCATCTTTTATTATTTATTTATTTATTTATTTAAGACTTCCTGCGTGAGATGAAATCTAAACCAAACGGTGAATTTAAAAAAGGGAGTTAGTAACTTCGACTTTTTTCCTTAGATTTAAAGTTTAATTCACGTTTCTTAGACTTTCAATAGAGGGATTCGACGTTCTATAATTTTAGGGTGCCTTGTCTTTCACATTTGATGTACATTTTCTAATTATGATTTATTTTTTTAACAAATTTTATTATCTCTTAAGAGGTAAGCTTAACTCATAGATACATCCAGGCCGATTAAGAAAACTTATCTTAACTGTTAATCAAAATTAAAATTAGTTTAAATTCTACGCTAGAGTTTAATACAGCAGTTTCTGATTAACATGTCAACGAAGATGAAATTAATAACTTTAATATGAAATAAACTATAACGTAAAACCCCCCTTCTTGGAAATATTTAAAAAGCCCCGGAATAAATGAAAATGTAGGCTAAGAGATCGCAAACGATGCCGCAGACAGAAAGGGAAACCAAATAAAATAACAAAACAAAATACCAAAAAACAAAATTTTGGTCCAATCTAACATAAACAATAAATACAAACTAACAACTTACAATAATAATTATATTGAATAAAAAAAGAAAAAAATAAATTTTAAAAAGTCAGTATTGGAAGTGAGAATTAAAAAAATATATAAAATGGCCATTTTCCTCTTTGTCTAATAAAGGAACTTGTACAATAAAAGTATGAATTTAGAAAATATTATGCTTTCCGAAAAAATTAAAAATAAACTTTACAATAGGAATTGAAGCAAGACAATGAAACAATGTATGGACACTTTAAAATTGGGGGGGGGGATGTTAAATTTTAGAAATTCTAAAGAAAAATTATTATTAGCAAAAATTAGGGGGAGGAGGGGCTCTTTTTTATTATTTATTTAAGAGTTAAAAAAAGCAATCACTACAGAGATAGCAATAGCGATAACCTCTGAAATAAATATAAAAATAAAATAAAAATCTAAGCTAACAGGGAAGTGAAAACAATTGCAGATCAAATATAACAAAGTTGTCTTTCCTAAAAGAAAATTAAAATGTCGCTAAATATAGAAAATAAAATTGACCATCCCCCTTTTTCTGTTAAAAACATATAACTAACAGTAAGTTATGTGAATAAGTAAAAAATTATTTATTTAACAGTTTTTGACAAAATATGATTACTGTAAAAGATACACAAAATATGCCCCCTCTCGCAATAAAAAATATAAAAAAATTTGGAGTAAGAATTATGCAAGAAAAATTAAAATACTAACAAACAATAGTGCTAATTTAAAAAATATATAACGTAATCTCTCTTTCTCCTGTCAGTAAAAATTTGTTATGAAAAAAATAAATTTCAAAAAAAATTTAAAGAAAGCAATCAACTTACAATGCAAAAAAACGGCGTGAATCCCTTGAAATAAACAATTAAAAAGCAAAATTTAAGTAGCAACAGTTGTGTGAATTAAAAAACTAAAAATGTGTACGTTGTGGATTAGCATCCATCTCACCCCCTCCCAATTATAATTTTTTTAAAAATCTGCTCTAACTTTCCTAATAGCCCTAAAAAAAAAATCATTTTCGATTACACTAGTTGGATGATGATTTGTAGTTATATGTACATTTCAACATTTTGAAAAAAAATAAAAATACAAAATGTCGCTAAATATAAAAATTAAAATTGATTACTCCTTTCTCTGCTAAAAACAACATATACTAACACTTAGTTAGGTAGATAAAAAAATAATAATAAATAATTAATAATGTTTTGAAAAAATATCATAAAAAATACACAAAAAGGAGCAGCCCTCGCAAAAAATGTTAAAAAGCAAAATTCTGACAATTATTTAAAGAAGATAAACAGTAACAAAAAACAAAATAAAAAAAAATACGTATGAAACCCCCTCTTCTCGTCGTTAGTAAAAAACCCGCAAAAAATTCAAAAAAAAAAATGTAACAGAACAATGTAAAAAATCGAAATTGGATCCCCCACAATAAAAAAATTAAAGACTTAGATTCATAGAGCAACAGTTGCGCAAATATGAAAACTGAAAAATGCACAAGGAAAAAGAATTGACAAAAAACAGACGTATAATTAAAAAAAAACAAATTTTGAACTAGCCCCCTCCACCCCCTAATAATGAAAATATCTCTACTGTAACCTTCCTAGCAGCCTTGAAGAAGATGAATTTCAAATAAATGTGAAACTTTCTAGAAGTCCAAAAATCTCTGGATATTCTCAATTATATCAGTTAAGTAACTGATTTGCAGTTATATGTACCAAAATTTAAAAAAGAAATTAAAAAAAATATGATTTATATATAAGAATTAAAATTGACTACCCCATTTCTTTGCTAACAGAAATATGTATCTACAGTTAGTTACGTGAATAAAAAAAAAACAATATAAATTTTATACCAATATCAATATAAAATATGCACGAAATTTGACCCCCCACCACAATAAAAACTGTAAAATAAACATATGGAATAAAAATTATATAAAGAAAATAAAGAAACTAAAACAACATACTTTCAAAATTAAAAAAAATTGTATTGAACCCCTTTCCCCTCCTTTTGTCAAAAGTAAAAAGCTGTATGTTATGTAAATAAAAAAAACAAATTTCAAAAAATAACCAAACAATTATACTAACAGTTAGTTACGGGAATAAATAAATAATAATAGTAATAATTATTCCAAAAAATCTAAATTTAATAATTCTAAAGCCATTTTAATTGCCCCCTCCCTCGTAAAAACATGCAAAACAAACTTCTGTTAATTAAAAATTGTTATAATGTTTACGAAAAGTAGAGTGCATTATTAATGATTACCCACAATTGTATTGCATCTTTCTTAAATATTTTTTTGGGCATTTGTGAAATTTTAAATTCAAAAAAATTGCCCGATGGAGCCAAAAAGGCACGACCAAAACATAAATTGCTAGAATTTTTGAAGTAGCAAACACTTGTAGGGCAATCATTTATGTTGATCTTATAATCTAGAGCTGTTTGCCACCTCTCTTTCCTCACCTCACAAAGGCAGACAAAGCAATTTTTTGGAATTTACAAATTCATAAGCCAAAAAAGCTTACATGAGGTAGAAGAGTATAAGCGTGTTATGATACTATCAAAAATTACATTTTTCTGTATTAAGTAATATTTTTTACATTTTAAACATTTTTTTCAAAAAGTCCCTTATGCAGCTAAAAAAATTACTCTACAAACTTTGCGATTTATATTAATTTTACAATACAGAGAATTTTGAATATCTGAAAAAACTAAAAGAAAAATGTTATAGTACAATATGAAAAAACTGTGTCTGAACCCCACATTAAAAAAAATTAAAGAAAAACCTATGCAGCAACAGTTGTGTGAATACATAAGAAGAAAGAAGTGACAAAAAACAACAGAAGAATGATTTCAAAAAAAATAAACAAATTTTGAACTTCTCTCGCCCCCCTCATAATACATTTTTTAAAATCTCTACGGTAACTTTTCTAATATCTCTGAAGTGAGTGTGAATATTTCTAAAAGTCCAAAAAATGTTAGTCATTCTCAATTATACGACTTGGGTGACTGATTTGCTGTTACATGTATCAAAATTTTAAAAAACAAAATTTAAAATGTCCCTAAATATAAAAATTAAAATTAACCACCTCTTGTTCTGCTGAAAACAATATATGTCTAGTTAGTTACGTGAATAAAAAAACAATTTACATTTAATATAAATTTTATAACAATATCAATATATAAGACACGAAATATGACCCCCTCCCGCAATACAAAATGTAACAATTAAGTTCTTGGAGTAAAAATGATAAAAAAAACAAAGATTTAACATAAAAAAAAAATTTTATGAATCCCTCTCCCCTCCTTTCTTCGACAGTAAAAAATCTGTATGTTATATAAATAAAAAAACAGTAAATTCCTAAATAAGAACTATATATACCACTAAAAGTAAGTTTTTGACATAATATTATTATTATAAAAGATACATAAAATATGACCCCTCTTTCGTAAGATAAAAAGTAAAAAAGACAAATTTTTGGGGTAATAATTATGTAAATAAAATAGAGAAATTAACAAACATATGGAACAATATTTAAAAAAAAATACGTATTAGTCTCCCTCCTTTCGTCGACAAAATAAAACTGTATGTTATACAAATCAAAAAAAAACAATTAAAAGGAAACTATCAAAATACAATATAAAAAAACCAAGCCTAAACCCCCACCACCTACAGTATTAAAAAAAATTAAAGAAAAATTTATGCAGCAACAGTTGTATGAATATATAAGAAAAAAGAATTGACAAAAAACCATAAAAGTGTGATTTTAAAAAAATAAACTAGTCTACACCGCCCCCTCCCCCATTAGTATATTTCTTAAAAATCTCTACAGTAACTATTCTAATAGCTCTGAAGTAAATGTTGAAGTTTAAAATTTGTTAGTCATTCTCAATTATACCGGTTGAGTTACTAATTTGCAGTTATATGCAACAAATTTTTTAAAGAAAATTTAAAATGTCGCTAAATAAAAAAAATTAAAATTGACTATTTTCTTTTTCAAAAATAGTATATATCAATACTGTTAGTTACGTGGATAACAAAAACGTATAACAGTGTTTTCAAAGAAACATTACAACTGTAAAAAATACACGAAATATGTCCTCCCCACCCCCCACACCGCAATAAAAAAGTAAAAAAACTCTTGAAGTAATAATTATACAAAAAATAAAGATACTATTGCACAAAAAATCATGTATTGTAAGTAACCCCCTCTCATTTGTGTCTACAAAAAAACGAAAAAAAAATTTCGAAAAATAAGTATTAAAGGTAACACTCAAAGTCGAATGTGACAATAATAAAATCTAAACCGCCTGTCCTAAATAATTAAAAAGAAAAATTTATACAGCAACAAGAAGCGCCGAAAATAACAGATACATTTACAAAAAAAAATTTTAAAAAGTTTAAAATCTCATGTAATTTTCCAATGATTTTGAAGATGACGAATTTTGAATAAACATTGTGAAATTCTCTAAAAGTCTAAAAATCGTCAGTTGAGTGACTCACTAGAGATAAATTGGCAATAAATCGCGATTTGCATCTCAACGAGCCGCCGCTGCGTGACGAGCGCGAGCGGCCCGTCCGAGTCGCGGAATTATTAATCGCGCATTCATTAATTAGCGCACGGTCCCACGTGCGCGCCGCCGCGGCGTCCGCGGGCCGCTCGCGAGCGCCGCCCCCGCGGCTGCACCTCGCGCGCCGTATAAAAGTTCAAAGCGCGGCGCGCCGCGGCATTCGGCCCAAGAAAGGGGAGGCAAAAGTCGCGCGCGATTAGATAAGCGATCAGATCGCCGCCAGCGCAACAAGTGCGTCGCCGCCACGCCGTGCCGCGTCCGAACGATGAGGGGTGCCGTCGTCCTGGGGGTGGTTGTGCTTTTCGTGTTCTGCCACAGCGCCACCGCCGTTCCCGCCACCAGGTGAGTCTCGCAATTTTCCGAAATCCGGCGCGCGGCGCCCCGACTCCCTGAATCATCCCTGACGTCCCCGGCATTTCCGCCTCCAATCACGCGTCGGTCCCGTGGACTTTTTCGGCTTTTTTCGAAAAATTAGTCTGCTGCGATTCGCGCCCCGATGATTTTTTGCTTTTCTGCGACGAATTCCGCCGCCAGTGCGCGCCGGCCCAGCCAGCGGCACCGCGAACTCTTATCAGGAGAAGCGTGACGGGCGTTATCGGCGCCGTAATTAATCAGATGCTGCAACGGAGTGATTTATTGCGCGGCGCGCGTAATCGCGTAGTGCGCGGTTTACTACGGCCCGAAATAGTGGCGGCCGCTTTGATATCATTCATAGCGCGGCCGGCTTCCGGGCCAGAACCAGGAGGCGGCTGCCGCGCCAGATGCGGCCCGATCCGGCTGGAGGCGGATTGCTATCGCGCGCTTTAATTGGATTCCGACATGGACGTAATTAATTGCTCTAGATGTCTGGGGACGCGGATTGCTCGAATAGCTTTCTAATCGGAGCCGATATGTGCGTAAAAAGCGAAAAGGCCATTGTCTCGGCGCTTTCTCTTTGTACTATCTCGCAAATCCCAGCTATAAGGCGGCTATCCCAAAAGGGTTAACCGACGAATATTTTGTCCGTCCCCTGTATACTATCAATTAAAGAGTTTATTCCTAATCAAAAATTATTCAGTTCAAACAATTTTTAAAATATCAAAATTTAATTGTAATTAAAATTATAATAAAAATTATTTTAATTCCACCCTGTATAAAAAATAATATATACAAAATTTTACCTCCTACCAGTAGTACCAACAAAAAATGTCCAGTAAATTTGCTCCTTCAAAATTAGGTTAAAAATTAGCCTATTAAATTTTTCAAAATTTTCCAAAATTTTTCAAAAATATTTTATTTATACCCCGTACCCATTTTAAAAATATGTCAAATCACAGTTACGTTACATAAAAACTGTTTTGAATTATATTTTGGGTAATAATAAATTTAAATTATAATGAAAAACCCCAAAATATTAGTCTGCAGCAAGCTAAATTATTTAGATATTGTGAAATAATAATTTTAGTTTTTTAAGGCTGCACTAATAAGGTAAAATTTTAAATATTATTCATAATTATTTAAGTGAGCAAAAAACCCAAAAGTATTTTATCTGCTTCCTGTACACTGTCTATAATTAACTCTCAGTTGCCGATACGTAGATAGAAATTCCAAAAAAAAGCTTGATTGCGTTAAAAACGGGGAGCAATAAAAATTTAAAACAAATTCGTAAATGTTTTTAGCTTGCAAACACTTGTGTCTTACTATCTAGAACCATTTTGATACCAACCCCACCACCCCACTAAAGGCAGGAAACGTAATTTTTAGAATTTCAAAAATGTCAAAAAAATGTATATAAGGTAGCGAAATATAATGTTGTTCTTATTAAATACTACTAAAAATTATATTTTTTGACTTAAATATTTTTTGAATTTTTTTTATATCCTAATTTGAAAAGAACTATAAAGAAAAAATAAAGAAAATTAATTTTTTGATATTTATGTAGCGCAATATTTTATGCTAGTCTGGCAATCCGAATTTTAATCGCCCCTTCTTGCAAACCCTTGTGTTGGTTTTACAATCTACAACCACTACCCGCCATAAAAGTAGAAAAAGCATTTTTTGGGTTTTTAAAAATTCAAAAATGTCGAAATGTTTACATGGAGTGGAGAAATACAATTGTGTCTGCTGTTATACTATCTAAAATCACATTTTTTGTTCTAATAAACTTGTTTAGGGATTTTTGAGTATTTAAATTCCAAAAAATTGCTTTTAGGATCTAATAACGAAAAAATTATAAAAAACATAAATTTGTAGAATTTTTTATGCTGCAAACTCTTGTGGCCCAATAAATTATGTTAGGTTTACGATCTCAAGCCATTTTAATTACCCCACCCCTTCGTAAGGCAGGCAAACTAATTTTTTGGACTTGAAAAATTTAAAAATACTCAAAAATTATGTAAGCCAAAAAAATTAAAGCATACGTTTATAGAATTTTTTGCAATAGAAGCACTTGTAGAGCAATAATTTGTGTTGCTCTTACAATCTAGAGCCATTTAATCGCCCCCTCTATAAATATAAACAACCATTTTTTGAAAATTAAAAATTAAAAAATTTCAAAGAAGTTTATACAAGCAGAGAAATATAATTTTGTGTGTTATAAACTCCTACTCAAACTAGAGTTTTTTGTTTAAATAAATTTTTATGTGATTTTAAATTCCAAAAAAGCAAAAGAACGATAAAACCCATTTTGATCGACCCTTCCCCCCTCCCCTACTAGTAAAGACAGGCAAATTAATTTTTTGGAATTTAAAAATATCAAAAAAGTTTATACAACCCGAGAAATATAATATGTGTAATTAAGTACCCTAGAAAATTACATTTTTTGCTTAAATAAATTTTTTGTAGATTTTTGAATTCTTAAATTCCACAAACTGCTTTTTGGCTAAAACCGGGGGACCATAAAAACATAAATTTGTAGATTGTTTTATATTGCAAACACGCAATAATTATGTTGGTCTTAAAATCTAGGGCTATTTTTAATGCTTCCTCCCCTTGGTAAAGGCAGAAAAAGGAAATTTTTGAAATTTAAAAATGTCAAGAAGTTTGTGTGAGGTAGAGAAACGTAATTGTGTCTGTTTACTACCGTAAAATTATATTTCTCCTCAAACACATTTTTGGATATTTTAAATTTTTTTTCAATTAATTGTTTTATGAAGCTAAATGTGAACAATAAAAAATTAAAAAAGCAAATTTGTAGACTTTTACGTTTCGCAATAATTTATATTGGTCTGGCAAGCTATTTGGCCCGCAATCTACCTCCATCCCCCACCCACCCACAAGAAGGAAGTGATTACAATTTTTTTTAAATGTGAATGTAATATCCTATAAGAGTCGTTCTGAATTTTATTTTAAAAAACCTAATTTTTTATTTTCAAAATTTTTAATTTATTTGTTAGACAAGAATAACAAAAAAAAATATTACTGATAAGTAACTCGTTACTTATATAGTTGCTGAAACTTAATTTTCTTTTCAAAAAATTTGTTTTTGGCTAAATAAATTTTTAAAAAATTTTTTGAAATTATTTATTTTGTCTGTTAAAAAGTAGATAATTAGAATAATTTTTAGACTTTTTATGTATTCATTTTTTAGGTTAAAAAATCAAAAATTCTAAAAAGTTATAAAATATGAAAGGATAATTTTAAATTTTTTAAACTTAAATAAATCATATAAAGCTGTAAAATACTTAAATATCGTTAACCATTTTTTCTCAAATTTTTGCTGATATAAAAAAAATTAGGGAAATTTTTTTATGATTTGCTTTTCATCTTAAAAAATTTGTTCAAAAATGTTTTAACTGAATTTTTTTGAATTTTTAAAAGCAAAACTTGCAATTTTTCCGTTTATTTTTTTCATATATAATTTTTTGTGGATAATTTTGCAAGTTACGTCCATAAAATTTACAAAAATTGTCGTTTTAGGTCATTAAAGCGTTTTTTTTTGGAATTTAAATTAATTTAAATTAAAAAAAGTGTCAAATATAATTTTTCATACGCATCGGTTTCATTTTTTTACTTTTATGTAGATTCTTTACGGTTTTCTAAAAATTTAAAATTCAAAAAAATATACTTCCAAATTACAAAAAATACATAGCAAAAGAAATTTCATAGAAATTTTATTTAACCAATTTTTCATGAAATTTTTGATTTTCTTTTATTTCGGAAGGGTTTGCTAAAAATTAAAATTGATTTAATACTCAATTGAAATGACGCTAATTTAAATGCTTGAAGTTTGTTCACCGCAAAGTTTCTCTTTAAGACCCCAATCCATCATCAACCGTTTACATTTTTTATTTAAGATAAAAATTGCTTTGTCTTAAAAATTTCTTAATAAAAAGCAAAAATTGTTTATTTGTTTTTAACGTCCCTTTTCGTTGAAAATCTCTGACGCAAGCTTTCAAGACCACATATTTTGATTTGCCTGTTGTTTCTTACCGTTAACGAGCCTCGCATGCTCACGGCTATAAATATTTTTTAGCTGGGGTTTATTAGCCTCTTGCTTATCTACGCACTGTCAAATATTGTTGCGCAGATTTTGCGGCAGCAAAACAAATTTTCCTTGGCGGCAAAGCCGCCGATTTGCTGGCCGAAGGACCAGGTTCGGTTCCGCCCCCGCGCGTATGATAAGTTGCCTATAACGCAATTTCTTTAACATTAAACTATTAATCGAGAGCGCCGCCAACAGTTTTTTGCCGATAAAATTGCGATGTGCTCGAGAGCCATTTACGAAGCGCCGAAAAAGCCGCGCATCTGAGAAGCAAGCATCTTTGGGGTGGTTTAGCAAACACGCGGCTGGCAGCCGAAGGGCCTTCCGGCAAAAAATAAATTAAGTGGGGTGAACTATTTCGGAACTTTATTAAGGGACAAAAAGCTGGGCGGCGGATTTTTTACGACCGAAATTGTCGGGATTGGCAATGCTAATATTGCAGGAAGAGTTTTATTAAAAGCATGAAGGGGTGGGGGGTTAAACGCTCACTCGCCGTTTGAATTTGGTTGCCCAAAAATTACGAGGGCTGAGTAATAAATATTTACACTAAATAATGTGACATTAAAGTTGTTTTTTTTTTAAATAAAAACAAGTAGTCTAATTTATTTATATATAAATTTATATTAAAAAAATGAAATCATGTCGATTTGTTAATTTTAAAAATCAGTATCCGCCCAAGAAGCACCACTAGCACGGCTTTCTGTTACAACAAAAAATCTTTTGTATGGAAATCATACAAAATTAATTTGTGTGCGCCTCGTATTTTTTAAATTTGATATTTAATTAAATAAATAAAATTTTCTAGGTCAAGTTTATTAACTTCATGTGTAGATTATTTTAATCTCTCCTGGTATACTAATTTATTTTTACTTTTTTAGTAATGTTTTTTAGATTTTTATACTTTGCGCATTTTATCTTGCCCAGTCATAAAATTAGCAGTTAGGCAACCCATCGTTCATCCTTAAACTAAAGAAATTATAGGTAGTGGTAGAATAACAAACAAGATATAAACGTATCTGGCATTTGTTTTCAAAAAATAGTTCTATTGGTTTTCTATTATTTTTTATTTACTTTTACCTAAATTAATAATGGTAATTAGAGCAACAGGCTTAGTTTAACAGCATTAAGAACTTTCTTAACAATTTTTTTATTGTTGATTAGGCAACCAACATAGCTCTCATTATTTTTTTGTTCTAAAGCAATATTTATTATCAAAAATTAATTTTACAGATTTATATCTAGAGCACAAGGATTTTTATATGTAGCATCTCACCGCATAAAAACGAAATTTGATTAGAGCAAGTTTGGTTGCCTAACTTCAAAGATCACGTGGAAGATCTTTAATAAATATACTTGGAATTGTACTGTTTTATTAGTTACACCTTGTATAACTTATAACTGCTTTAATGTCTAACTTTAAGAACCAAACTCAGGCTCAGGTTATAAAATTATAACTAGTCGACATTTTATTGTTTTTCTTTGTTTTTTCTACTCGAAATCTCCAAATAATTGTTTATTTACTTTTTAGTTGCTTAATTTTTAATTACTATAAGAACAGGCACTCAAATAACGCGCTTTCAACAAATTTTTATGTGAAAGAGATGTTCGATGCACAATATTTAACTTCGGTTGATTTTGTATTATTTATTAGGCTCGATTTGCCTAATTTAACTTGATTCGGCTCAATCCGACTTAATTCGGGTTGATGCGGCTGATTTCGACTTCGTTCGGCTTGGCCCGACTCGGTTTAGCTTGGATCGGCTTGACCTAAGATGGGTTCGGCTCAGTTCGACCTAATTCGGCTCGATTCAATTTGGTTTCGCTTAATATATACACTACTTAATGCAATTTAATATTTTCTGTTTTGTTAGATTTTAAAATTTAATTTTTTATAATTTTTATAATTGTTTATTTACTCTGTACATTCTTAATAATTGTATTAGTCAATATTAGTTTTAGAGCTACGTAGGACAAACTTCTGTGCCAGAATTGAGAATAAAATTATTCTGTACACTTAATAGATGTGAATGCTTATACAGGGTGCGGGAAAAATAGTTTTGTTTTATAACACAATGTAAAAATTCTATGGTTAAGTAAAACTTGTAATAGCTAAGAAAGACTACCGAATTTCCCCCAAATTGCTAAATAATTCAATAGATTAATAATATGAAATGAAATTAATTAAAACGTTGGTTTTATTTTGCTTTTTTCTTCTTATGTTGGCAATACTATCAGATATTTAGCTTATAACAGTGGCTGTTAAAGTTTTCTCTAAAATATCTTTTAAAAAATCTTGAAAAGATTATTTTTGGTTTAATTCTAACCCTACAGTGTCAGAAATATAAAATGGCGCTACTATCCGGTAGCTCAAAAAATTAGGAATTTTTTATTGCACTCAGCGTTAAGTTTTTGTTAACTTCTGCGTGAATATATTTATTTAGACAGGAATTAATTCGCCCCCAAACAAAATTACAGTTGACCACATGGGTGGTTCGAATATAAAATGGAATTTTACAACGAATTTAGCTTTGACTTCTGAGCGCCTTTTTTACCGATCGAAACAAATAAGCGCAAGGCAAGAAGTCCAGATTCTGGAAAAGGTGTTATGATGTAGTCCAGCGCAAATCCTCAGTTTGGTGTCGAGTTTGGGAAGCTGTACGGGAATTGTCATAAAGTAGTAAAATGACGTTTGGGAATAGAATTTTGTTTTGTTTTATTTCATTCAACCCATCAATCGGCATTCATCCTCAAGAAGAGGCAAACAAGGCGAATGTCTTCTTCAGACACGTTGGTTCTCGGGCTGTCATGGATGATTTTTATTTTCAACTTTTCATCGTCCTCTCAAAAATGTTTAAACTATGCGTAAGCTTGAATGTCCTTAAGCTGTCTCTAATGCTCAGACAGTTTCACGCCCTCTATGCGCTCTGACTTCGTAATACTGACTGAAGGAGCGGTAGTGCGAAGTAGCCTATTAGGGGAATCCCCTTCTAGCAACCCTACCTCCAACTGTCAATACAATTACGCCATTTATTTGATTTATCTATGTATATTGTAGCTATCTTTTGTTTTCTGATCTAATTATAACGGTTTTCGATTCGCAATTTCGATCAAACCGCCTGAACTAACCTTTTTTGCCTCTACTCCCGTATATTGACTACCAAAGCATTTTAATAAACTTAACCTCCATATGCAGGGTCTTTTTATTAAAAATCGGGGCTGCAGATTGCTTTTGTCATTTATTTTTTGCAGATTACACATCAAAAAGCACCACGGGTCGTTGCCATTCTCATTTAAACGCAGATTTTTGTGATTCCTCGCAAGTTGGCCCCCGACTGATTCTTATATTATTCATTAAGCGTGACGTCAGCGGGAATTTTATATTTCTTGTGCTTAGCCGGGCATCTAATGAGTTTTCAGCAGCATTTAATATTTTTTCAATTTCGTTTGTGCGTGTAGGCAATAAGAAGCTCCAGCAGCCAGCAGAGCTTTGAGGGATCTTTTTATCTCTTTTAATTATGTAGTCAATTATTTTATTCCGGATTTTTAGCGTTTTTAACTGCTAATTAAGAATTTAGGCGCTGATTACGTAAAGATGAATTAAGGATGAATTGGGCTGAAATCCTGCAGCCCTAAGCTTCTTATTTTCAGGCACCTGCGAGCTAAGCAGGCGGCTCTAAATTAATATTTAAAAATTTTGTAAAGTAACTTGGCTAACATTATGGTTGTGTACGAGGGTCGGCCGTAATAATTATATAATAAAAAACCTTGAGAAAGCTTAAAGCGCAGTTTAGAAACAACACCCTTAAGGAAGCTCGAGTGTACGCGTAATATAAGCAAGTTTTGTCTCGAATCGAAGGGGCTGACGCTCCTCGTCTCACGAACGCCATCTCACGGCCCCCTTTGCTTTCAGAGTGAAGAGAGTGTCCGACCAGAGGCTAGCCGAGCTCGAGACTCTCGTCGCCCTCAGCAAAATGTCCGGAAAGCTTGTGACAGTGCCGTTGGGCCTGGGCAAAGTGAACCCTAAGTACATGTAAGTATCGCTAATTTATCATAGTGCCAACGAAATTTTCCGCTAGACTTTCCTGCGATTGCCAAGACCTCTGGTCTTCCAGAATAATTTCCTAATGAGACACAATCATTTATCTCACTCCTAATCTTGAACGGCAATTCAACGTTGGCAGTCAGCTCATCAAGTGGATAGCGTTTTAAACTTTATACTCGCCTTATCGACACGCGCAGGCTGCTATTAATAGAAGTTGCGTAGGTTCCACTCCAAACTTTTCCAAATAAACCTAAAATGTTTTTAATAAGAAATTCTAATGAGAAATCCAAAATGTAATTAAAAGAAAGCCACTAAAACCAAGAATCTATTGGATTTTTCCTAATGCATAGTGTTGTAGTTAAAACTTGTCGGATTCATGTACCTTTCAAACAATTTAAAACAGCAAAGACTGAGATTGACGCACGAGTTTTGATCAAACAAAAAATATTTTCCAAAAATGAATAAAAGTAAAAAACACTGTAGATATGAAGTTAGATACTTTTATAATTTATCTGATTTTTAACAGCGCCATCTAAAAATTTTGATTGGTGAACAGTCTTGCATAAAGTCAAAAAAGCAAAACTCGCCTAATACTGTGATATCTTACTTAAAGAAGAGTTCTGCAAGTTTTGGGGCACTAAAGAGACACGCATCTGATCAAACCGCTTAGGAGCTAATAGTCCTATTTAATTTTGACCAAAACACGCCACAAAGTCGCAAAAGTTGAATAAAGTCGAAAGGAGTTCAAAAAGAAATCAACTGATTGTTGGTCAATATATCGATCGACCAAAATTGATTTTTGGCAAACAAAATTCAAAAGACCGCATTTCCTCTACCAAAGTACAGGAAAGTGTAATGCACACACAGAAAATTGATTTGATCGCCGAATATCAAAAATTGAGTGATCAACAAAAACATCAATGAATTAAATTTTCCCAAAAATTAAGATCCTTTGAATCATACTGATGTCTATGAATAAGCGGCACCAATTATCAAAATTAAAAATTAACTAAATAACACTCTATAGACGCAACAATTAATTTTGACCAATCAAAACTGTCCAAATGTGGTAAAAGATACTAATCAACCGAAATGTTGAGTCAAAATTTTTAATTTAATCAAAAACATAACAAGAACTTGCCATTTTCGAAAACATGGCGATTAATACAAAACAAACTCGAAATGCACTGCATAAATATTTTCCAACTGATCGTTGGCAGCTCAAAATGGTCCAAATTTGACAAAATTGATTATTTTGATCATTGAATTAAAAACTCGGGAAAGATAAGCTTCAAAAAGGCAGAGTTTGTTGGTTTAAACGTCATTATAATTGTTATAGATGTATAAAACTTCATCAGTTGAAAAGAATATCGTTGAAACTTATATATCAATAAAAGATGATCGGCAAAAAATTTTGAACTGTTGACCAGAAACTAGGAAAAGATATTTTTATATTGTCACTGTTTCACTTAAGTTTGACCAACAATCGAAAACATGGCGCTCAGAACAAAATAAACTCAAAAATATCCATCAACTAACCTTTGACAGCTCAAAATGTTTCAAATTTGACAAAGTTGGTCATTTTGACCAGTGAATTAAGAACTAAAGAATGGGATGCTTCCGAAAAAGCAGAGTTTGCTGGTTTAAAGGACATCATGACTGTTGAAGATATATAAAACTTTATAGATCCATGATCTTTATATATTAATAAAAACTGCAATAATTCAACAGATGCACAAAGTTTGGTTTTTATATGCATTAATGTGTCGAAAACCTTTTAGATACAGTGAATATCAGGGGGGAAAATTATAACCCAAAATGAGGGAAAGACCAACTTAGAAAACTTCTTAGGTCTGGTTAAACAGAAGCGGAGGCAAATTTGAATTTTTTTGGAAAAGCTTAAGAGAAAGAGACGACAGAGTGGTTTACCACAAAAATCTAATTGGAAGACACTAAAGATGATGCCAAAAAATTACCATTGGAGTTTCGAAGCTCATTAAAAAACAAACCTTACTAAAAGTGGTCTTGTCCAAAAACCCGTAGATTAAATGGTTTGTCAAAATAAAACAATATTAAAAAGGGCTTATTTGCTTTTGACATATTACAGACCATATTGGTTGAAGAAAAGCTGAAGCTGAAAACGTATGTGCAGAAGCATTTTCAAAAAACTGTCAAATTTACTAGCAAGGCAAAAGTTTGGTACTTTCCTCTCCACTCAAAAGAAACAAAAGATCAGAATAAACCTTTAGAACCTTTAGAACCACGTCAGCTAGACTAAGTGATTCAAGTATTAACACACCTAAAAAGCAAAAAGTGGGCAATGGAAAGGTTTTGTCCAAGAATACTAACAAAAGAATTTTGCAATAATCCAAAATGGGAGACACTAAAAATTGTTTTTTATCCTACGCCATATCAAAATAAAAAAATAGTAAAAAACCCAATTTGAAGATTTGTTCATCTAGACAAAATATACAGAACATGTAAGTGAAAAAAATTTTAAAAATCGGGATATGTAATTAAATAGAATAAAGGGAACAAGCTTATTAAGAGAGTGGGGGGGAGAAGAAGGCCAACAAGATATAGATAGAAAGGATTACAGAAATAGAGAAAAAAGGAAAACAAATTGAATTATTATAAAATTTTGGGGTATTAAGATAGATCTACGGATAAGGGTTAATAGAAACAAAAAGAGAAGAAAAAAGAAAGGGAAGATGTATACAATTTTCTATGTTGTGTACTAAGATGTGCAGAATGTTTCGACCCATCAAAGAGTAACGTAATCCATAGATGGTTACCTAAAATTAACAAAATTAAAAGCATTAAGCCAGAAACGGAGTAACTCATCTATTCAATAGTCTTGTAAGCCATTAAGCCTTAAAATTTTGTCCAAAAAAACAGCACAAAAATTTGACTTGGTGAATCGATGTCTGATGGCCCTTTTGTTTCAGTGGTCGCAAGCGACGGTCCGAGTCGCGCATCCTGGACTCCCTGTTCAACCACTCGGAGGAGGACGAGGGCGACCCGGCGGAGCTGGACTACGACGACTACGCCTACAGGAGGATCGGGCGATAAGCGCCCGCCAGCAGCTGTAGCCAATTCCGACTTTTGCCAACTATCAGTATTGTTAGAATAAGTTGTCGCGCATTCAGGCAGTTACTTAAGGAACGGTTGTGTTCATTACTAGGTAATTTAGCGTTTATTTATTGGCGTATTTATTGTATTTATTGGCCGTCGATTGATTGCTCATGCCGGAAATCTCGTCAGCGTAGTATTACAGCGTCTATTTATTTTCGTATCGACCTTGCGTAGTATTAACGTGAACTGTATTCGTTGCGTCCGCAAATAAAGTGTTTCGTAGACACCAGGCCTTTCACTCGCCGCAACACCCCGTGAACGCACCAGGCGCCGGAGAAACGATCCGGCGAACTGTTAAGAGCTGATCGATTCCCATCCGACGCACGCGTCACGCTCGCGTTTGAACGAGAGAGGTAAGTGGCAGGGCTGGCCGTGGAGCCGACAAGAACGGAAGACGAAGCAAGTTCATAGAAGCTTTCCGATTACATTGCCAGTAATCGGATTTTTATGCAATGAAAACTAGATCAAGATTAGAAAAAATCAAAAACTCATTTTAGTAATGAATAATAATATTTCTACACTCAAATTGGTTGGTTCGAAAAAATTAAATTTGTTTAGACGTGTTTCTCTTTTCAGACACCCTGTATATAATTTTTAAGTTTGCAGTACAGCTATAAAAATATCCTTTATACAGATCATCCTGTAAAATAACAAATCAAGATTTGTAAAATTATTTTTTAACTTACTATACACTTATGGTTAGTTTAACATCCGCTTACATACGGGGGGCAGTCACAATGTAATATAATTGGGAAGTGAAATAAGAAAGGAGAGACTGGCATAAAACGATCTAAGCCGAGCACAAGCGACTGTATATTTTGTTTAGTTTTGGGAATAGTAAACAACAGAGCGTTGACCTCACTAGTTAAGTGAGAGAAACATTTGGTCGTTCAAAAACCAAACCATTCAAAACACTTAAAGGTCCTATAGACTAAAAAATCTTCATGTAACGTGAGAAGCTTCAAAGCTGTCAGACACATTCCATCTTGTCGTGATGGTATATTTGCAATTGCAAGACACAGAAGGCACATCATTCCAAAACAACTCAACAGGTTATGATCATATATAAACTACCAACAAGCATCTTCCACTCGTCCTTGTCTGTAACCCAATGTCTAAAAGCAGAGAAGATTTTACCTCAAACTGAAGCCAATTGCAGTATCAATTTAGGCAAACTGTAAGGAAAATGGACAACAAAAAAGTTTTTAGTTAGTTGTCTAAAAAGGTTTATCAACTGTATTTACTGGATCTTCGCCGTTATTACACTACAATGCGTATTTTTGCAAAAGGTTTTCTCCTCTTGAAGATGAAACATCCTCTGAATGATACATCGTATTATCGTTATGACTCTACTTTATTATGGTTTTATTAAATCGCTTATGAAGATCAACTGGACAATAGTAAGGTCCAAACCATCGTGTGGTTGGTTCTCGGGTTATAAGGCCGTGGTCGGAGTTCAGAAACTCTTGACGTTTCGTCCACAGCGGCAGACATCTTTAGAAGAAACTCTTCTAAAAATTGAATTTTTAGAACTCCGACCACGGCCTCATCTCCCGAGAACCAACCACACGATGCACCATAATACCGGCCGCGAAAGCCTTCGCATCTATAGGTCCAAACCAGTACTGGAACTTACTATGATATAGTCCATCAAATTTTTTCCTGTTAAGACTACTAGTCATTTGTATGACTTGCAATAGTAAAGACTCAAATAACTCGACTAAAATTCTTTCAACGACTAGCAGGGCTTGCAGGGATATCTCAATACAGTGTACCTGACGGAAGAATATCGAAGTACAGATGGCAATTTCGCTAGACTTGGTTAAGGTTTCTACAAGTTTTGTAAAGAAACATATGATCATTTATAATTTTTCTCTGGGCCCATAAAGGAAAAGACGAAAGAAGAAAAAGAGGAGAAGAAAAAGAAAAACATGAATAGAACAAGTACCTGATTTTATCATCATTATCTTTTTTTTGATGTCAAGGCGTAATGTTACGATTATCAACACGTCCTATTATTGACTCAGCTTTTACAGTTTTTTTTACAGTTTTTACAGTTTTCTCTCCCTCATGTAGACCAAGACTGATTCATAGCCTAGCGATCGAATCACAAATTGTGACCTGTACGGGTTCAAATCCTGTTAGATTCATTTTTTAGGTCTTAGGTGTCATAAAGTCAAAACAAAAACTGATCTGAAGACTTTAACTCATTGTAACTGCCTTCTCTAAATGGGCTTAGTGCCTATAACTAGAACGAAGGCGACAACTAAGTTCAAGTTGAAATAATGATAAAGGGCATCATTGAGTTCTTCTTAAGGTTGGTATCGATTAAATTCAGACCTCAACAAGTGCGTTAAAGCTACAACTTCTGCTTTGATTTACCGTTACAGCTAAGATGTTTGAAAGCGACCATGTGACCTTGCGTGTGCTTTTTGAAGGCGGTTGTGCCAACCGCGCACGAAGTCTTCAACAGTAATATCGTCGTCTAATCTCTTACCTCTAAGTGTGTCTTTTAGTGGTTTAAACAAATAACCGCAAAGCAATAAGTTTAAACTACAAGGAGAGACTGTAAAAGAGCTTATCTGACCTCAGAAGCAATTTCAGCGACAGGTAAGCGACGGTCATCCTCAAGAGGGAGCGAATAATGTGAGTATTCTCTTTAGACATGCTGGTTTTTGGGAAACTTTGGTGACCTTCATTTTCCCTACAGGGGTGCACTCACTGTATCATTTCTTTCTAAATTATAAATGTTTCGGCTTCGCTCATAAAATAAAGCAGGTTCTCAGCTCTACTCGCTTAATCATTCCAAATGGGACGATCTCATACTACCTGTGGTTACTCACGGGTGTCTAACTCCCAACTGACCCAGCTAGTAAAGTTCTCATTCACGCATGCGCGTTACAGTCCACTGTCATTGCCTAATCGCGGCCTCATACATTGTTTTTATTGTATTAATATTCGTTCGATATTTTTGGGTCAAACTTCTTGTACTTTGTGTCTTTCTAGTTTGAGATTTGAGGTTTTCCAACGACGAGAACCTTTTAATCGTGCGTCCAAATACCTGAAGACAACTGGAAGAGATGATTCAACAGTGCTTAGAGTGTGACATAAATAGCAAATCTGTAACGCTCTTTATACATTAATGATTTGATAAGCTCTTATAAGAAAAAAAATTAGGGGGGGGGGTTAAATTCGACGAATCTACTAGCCACTCTACAGGCTTTCCCCTTTCAATTCAGCTGTTGGAAAATCTAATATCCCCAAGTTTGTGGACATCAATATCGAAGTCGACAGGCGCACCGTTATGTTGAAACCATCTTCACAACTTTGGCAGCGCAATTTGAGTAAACTGCAGATAGTTCAACCCATTCATTACCATTATCTACTGGTTATCAGTAGCTTCGTTAGTAGGTTAGGTAGCTTCGTCTGTAAACACTAGAAGCCGTAAAAAGTTGCAAATCTTTAACAGAACTACACTTTAAGTGAAAAATCAGTTAGTCCATGGTGGATGATGAAAGTTTAATCGTAGTATCTCAAAGTATATATAATTAAGGGACATGATATGGTTCTTCTAATCTTTAAGCTTGCTTCCAATATTCTATAAAAAAAAAATGTTTCTTTCCAAAAATAAGTCGTCGCTTGGTTCTCCACCAGTCACAAGCTCTAACGAATTAATCTATTGCTTATTCCTCAGTGCATAAAGGTGTGGCGGGATAGTTTCTCTTTAAGTACTTTAAGTACTTGTAGTACTTGAGTACCTTAGAAAATCTTGAAAATCCTAAAAATTTATATATTTTTATCTTTGTACCTACGTGGGCGAATCAAACATAATTATTGATGCATAGGACCATGATGGTAGATTGATCGTAAAGTGTTTTAAGCAAATCCAAACTTGTCGGGGATATTCGTCTTGCTTTTTTGTAAAAATTCAGGTGTTTCTTGGCCAATTTTCAAATTTTTTTTTGAGTCTGACATTAGACCTTCCTTAGTTTTCCTCAGATATTATTTTACTTTATAAATCGTCCATTTTAGAGATTTCCTCATTTGTTATTTTTTATTGTTATTTATGACGTTTCTTTTAGAACTTTCTTTAACTCCACACTACTGTCGTCTTTAAAGTGAAATACTAATGTTCTATTTTTATATGTCTGTCCCGGTTCTACTCTCACCTTATCCAGACCTTTAAGTATTTCCAGAAAACGCACTTTCTCTGCTCTTGTACTTTATGTGTCTGTCTTCAATTACCCAAAAAAGTTACCGAACACCTTATTTAAATCTCATTTTATCTCTAATTCTGCTAAATTTGATGCCAGACGCAAAGAAGCACCGAAACTCCTACTTTGCTTCATAACTATGGCAGCCATGCTTCAGCGCACACATTTGCTTATTATTTTGAAATTTCAGTTTCCAGCAAATGCTCGGTAAGAATTATTATTTAACAGTGTAGTTTTGTATTCTGTAATTTGAGCCGTTTACTGCATCCTTCAAGTTTTTGAGTAGTCTCTGAATAAGGTAAATGCATTGCTTGTATGCAATTTTTGCTCGTACCTCTGTGCCCAAATAGATCTGTTTCTACTGCCATAGAGGAGGCTTTCAATGCCCTGTACATGTATCAACTTTTCCTCAAATTTTTGCTACTGTCTCCAGTAACTGTTTTTCTACCATTAATTTTTCGACCACCAAATGTCTGCGAAAACGCTTTCTGCAAAAATAATCCGCTAACTGCAATCGTTAGTTTAATTAAGTAAAAGTAAGAAATCCTTTTATTGCTTGTTCGGATAGATCCACCTTTGCAGATCAAAAAGAAATCCTTACAAAGAAGTTATGCCACATAGTTAATTATTGCATAATTATAAAAATTCAAGCATTTTTCTCAGCGGTTTTTTAAAGTTGGTTGTGACACCAGCCAATCATGCACGTCGGCTTCGAAAGTAACATGGTCGTCTAATCTCTGACTTCCAAGTGCGTCTTTTAGGAGTACAAATAAATGATATTCGCAAAGCAATAAGTTTGAACTATAAGAAAAGACTGTAAAAAGGGTTTTGTCGCGTTGAAGCAACTATATGGCACAAATCTGAAGCTTATTCCGCCCTCAAAAGCAATTTTAGCAACAGATAAGCGGCAGTCATCCTCGGGATGGATGTGATTAATGCGAATATTCTCCTCAGTCACGCTGGTTCTTGGGAGATTTTGGTGGTCTCCATTTTTCACTGTTTTTCGTTTTCTCTGGTCTTTTTAAGGTTCTTCTCTCTAAACTGGCCTTAAATCTTTTCAAAATTTTACAGCTTTGCGCTTTCTGTTTGAAAATTAATTCACTGAGAAACAAACGAAGGTATCTTTTATTCCGACCAAAAAAGCGGTAGAACGAGGTGTCCTATAAGGAGATCTACTTTTTTTCCTACTTATAACCCTCAGAAGCTACGTTTTTCTCCGTTCATCTTATATTGTGTAAAAACAAAATTTCGGTTTATATTTGATTTACCCAGGTATTTCACAAAATTGGTAGAAAAGGCAAGACAGTTTAGTCCCATTCGAAGTAAGTGCCTGAAGTCTCCCAACGTCGTTTCCACATTCTGCAAAGTCCTGTATTGACGTCGCAACCAACTGTCTCGTCAGATTGGTAGAATTTCATTTTTTTTGTTTTTTGGAAAGCGATATAAGTTTTGAGAACAACCAAGAGTTGTAGAGTGACAAATCTATATATCACAACTTCTTGATGATTGTAACCCATACATGTTCAACACTTTCCGGTGTTATGCTTGTTGCTGGTCTTCCAGAACACTTTCAACAGATTTTCGACTATTTCTGAATTGTTTGTACCATGACTTTTTCCGTGCTGTGCTTACTGCAGCGTTCCGTTTTCCAACTTCGTACAGTATTTTATGCAGATCACACACTACATGTGTTTACTCACAGGCGTCTAACTCCCGACTGACCCAAATGATAAAGTTGTTCTCATTCACGCATGCGCGTTACAATCTACTCTCATCGCCTACCAGGTTTATCGCGGTTTCATAAACTGTTTTCATGTTTTGCTTGAACCAAAATAACTTCTTCATTCTTTAACTTGATTTTCATATCTTATATTGTTTTTTACATAAAATTTTCCTTGTGTACTCCCTTCGATGATGATATTGAAATCTTTGTTTAATACTTTGATTTACGATGACTAAGAGCATTTTACTCTTCATATTTATACTTCATTTTTCTCTTTGTTTTATTATATTTAGAGAGGGGTAGAGGGAAAAGATAAAGAGAAAGAGGAGGCCAAAAACCTTGGTACAAAAATTTTACTTCATGTCTTTCTCTTTCTCTTTAAAGTTAAAATTTCAACTCATGTGATGGAAGATACAATGTTTATTAATTGCTTAACAGCTCCATCAACGGATTCAGAGCGACGACATTGGCCACGATTGGCTGATAAGCTCGCTGTTCTCAGTCGTCTTAATCTGTTTTGTACTTTTTGTTAGCTATTCTTTCAACTCACTGAATCGTATTACTTAATGTATTTTGATGATTGCCTAAAAATTCCAAAATTTTCTTAATCTTCTTGCTCTTCTGCTTCAGTTAAACAAAAATTGGATTGTGTTCTTTCTTGCTTTCTGAAGATATCGTTAGTACTCCTCAAAATTAACGAAAAACAACTCAAATTCGCGAAAATTAATTATAATATTAATTTGTACCAGTTGGGAGAGTTAAAGAAAAAAATGTTAGCTAGAGCGAGAGCGAGAGAGGTACTGGATGATATTTAAGCCTATTTGAGGCATACGAACAACGCCTGGAAATTTCCGCATTATTGGAACCCTTGCACTTGTACAAACAGCGCGGCTGGAAGGTATTATGCCCGCCGCTCGACCGTGACAGCTGGGCGACGACAAAAAATGCGGCTACGCACGTCTGTGCGACGGTGCGCTTAGAAATTTGTTACAATATTAAAACAACACATAAAATCAATAAATCTGAAAGGAATGATTCCTAAACTGGCAGCTGATTGTCTTTATATTAAAGTGGTATCGGGAGTTCCAGAGAGAAAAATTCAGTTTAGAGGGCACTCCAAAGCAAAGTTGGTTAACCTTGTTTTTTAAGAAGATGCATGTGAGATATAGCAGGTAGACGATTGTGTGAATATGTCTGTGCCGGAAGACAGTTTGTTTCCTTTAAGTACTATGTGCTCTAATCAACGAACAGACGGCACGGTGCGTTTTGTGGTGCGGTACAGTACTCAATAAGACTGAAAATGAAACCTCACTATATCAACAGCATCGTAGCTGGCTCTATTTTTATAATCTAAATAATAGGCTAAAACGGAGACTGGTTTCAAAAGATGCAAAAGTACGTAGAATATGGTAGAAAGTGTTTTGAAAGATTGTGAAAATTAAAAGCGATTGCAAAACTTTTCTAGTATCTTATATACATTAACGACTGCGTGCTTCTATAAGAATAAAATTAGCAAAGTAAGATTCGGTAACCTCACTAGCAAGAACCTCTCCTTCCAGTCCAATAGTTAGGGAATCTAATATTCAAATTCATGTGGACATCTTTATCCAAGTGTGCGGTTACGCCATCATGTTGAAACTACACCTACAACTCTGGTAGTATGTTACACCTAACGGTGTGGCAGGAAATAAGATCATATTATGTGACCCTGTACAACTCCTGTACAAAAGGACTATTGTAGCCTCAGTCATTAAAAATAATTGAGTATCCGCGTTCAGGTACATAATGATGCGGTGCTTACTACACCGCCTCGCATCGGATAGTGCACGACGACCGGGCAGTATGGGCGAACAACTAAGAGCCTTAACCTCTGATGAGTGAGTTCTGAAAATTTCAAAGAATTATAAAATATTTTGGTCTTTGTAAAACATAAACTCTTTAACCACACCTTTATGTACTGAAAAATAAGCAATGCATTAATTCCCAGAGCTTGAGGACTGGTGGTACTTGATATTTATGCAATTCTGCTCTGGGGCCTACACGAACTATCTAGTAAACATCTGGAAATCTCCGCATTATTCTAGTCCTTGCTCGAACGTGACGAGGTAACAAAAGCGGTGTACCCGGCATCAGACCTAGACGGCAGCATTACTACCCTTTGTTCTAAATGAGTGCGAGCACTTAATTATTTTTAGTACCGCCAAGCATCTAAACCCGGGATTAAATTAAAGTAAATACAAAATTTAAAAAAATTTTAAACTTCTCAAACTTTTGTTTCCAAAGCAGGAACTAAAAAAGTCACAGTGTGGATAGAAGCATAAATAGAAGCAAATGAATTAATTAAAATGTGAAGACTTGATGAAGAAAATTTTTGGAGCGGTAGCTATAGACTGGGACGCTCAAGCCATAGTTTCTATCCGAGACTTTAAAAAGATGGCGCTGGATTGTATATGAGAAGCACTATCAATAATCACCCATTAACTTGTGCATTAAATGGATGTTTTGAATGATAATGCAATTATACTCCCACCGAGGATGACAGAAATAAGACCAAATGATTTTACACCCTCAGAGTTTACTTCCAACGCTGCTGGATTATACCAACTTCCTACAGTTTGTACCACTAACGTTTTTGCTCTCAGAAGTGCTGATTGACACGCGTAAATTTATTTAACTATTTGTACACAACACAAATAATTTCTAAGATAAAATTACACTGTATTTATGTTGCACTTGGGCTTCCCCTGGCTGACTCGCTGCATGATATTTAAGCAACCCAGGCCGGTTTCAAGACTATGCGAAGATTCTAGCAAACATCTGACAATTTCCCATTGTTCGAGTCCGTAGACGTGCGCAGCTGCATTTTAGAGGAGACATTATCTCCTGTCATACAATTGTTTGTGATGCACTGCCTAGGTTTGAAATGCGGTTTTAACAAGATGGTATATTTATCCGCAAACCTCTAAACATTAGATTTTTAATCGCTGGATTGAAAAGAGGGGTTTTGTGTCGTGGTACTGGGGTTGCCGGATCTCACCTCGTTGAATTCTTTCTTATAGGATATATAGGGTACTAGAAAAATTTTGCAGTATGCTTTCACTTTTTATATTGTTTCACAGTACTTTCCACCACACTCTATGTATTTATGCACTTTTTGTAACTAACCATCGAAACAAACTTTTTCACTTTTCATCAGATATTTGGCCACACTCTTCTTCCAGCAATTAAAAAGTCTACCTCATTGGACTGTTCTTCAGTTCACAAAGATAAAGCCAGTTTTCGTCACCTGTTACGATACTAATTACATAGAGAGACGTTTCATTTTGAATCTCATTAACTATTGTGTGACACCAAGAAACTAATCGTGCCATCTGCTCGTTGATTAGGGCACGAGGCACCTAAAGGGAACGCACTTTTTCACATAAAGGTGCTGTTGCAGGTTGGTATAAATTGCCTGTGCCAGGAACGTCTAAACTCTCTTCTATCTGATAATAATTCACATGTTTATCTAACTGGAGCATCTTCTTGACAAAAGATAATTTATCTGGAACTCCATATATCTTCTTAATAAGGTCATGCAATGAAGACAATTATCTTCCATCACAGAATCCATTTCCTCGAACACGCGATTACATTGTCAGCTCTTTCTAGTGCTTTATCTCAAGAGCAAAGAACACCCAGTAACAGTGCAGGTTTGAACATGTCTCAACGCGCTTGAACTTATCACGGTTATTCCATAGGTACGAAAACCGAGAAGAACTACTTGATGGGTTTTATTTGCTTGTAGTGTTCTACAACAAACACTAACGCTGTTTTAGATAATGCGGCAAGATTTCATGTGTCATTTTGATGATGGGAAATGGTGATAGTCAGAAGTTCTTCTGGTCTTTGTTTAATTGAAGCAGAAGGGCAGGAAGATTAGGAAAATTTTAGAATATATCAAAGAACAATAAGTTTTAAAATCATGCGATTTGAAGAAGCAATTAACAGTAAGGATCGCAACAGATCAGGACGACCGAGAACGACAACATTGCATCTTTCATCAAAAGCGTTTTTTTGGCCTGCTCTCTCTCTCTCTCTTTCTTTCTTTCTCTCTCTTTGTTTCTTTCTCTCTCTATCTTTTTTCTTTATCCCTCTTTCTCCTTCTCTCTCTTTTACTCTCTTTTCCATTATTTTACTCTTCGGCTCTCTCTCTCTCTTCCTTTCTTTCTCCTTCTTTCTCCTTCTCTTGATTTCACTCTTTTTTCCATTCCTTTGCTCTTCTGGTCTCTCTCCCCTCTCTCTCTCTAATGTGACAAAATACCTCATCGTAGAACTTATTGCATCAAAAAGAAAATCTGTCAATTTCAGATACCCCCCTTCCACTCAAAAACAGGCCTCCAGTAAGAATCACAAATATAACTTAGATCGACTACTAACTTCAGAAGGAAAATCCTTAGTCTAGTAAAACCTAAAGATGTGCCTTTTTACAGATTTAGAACAAAATATTCTTTGTTCCTCTATGATGGTTTTTCTTAGAACTACAGTTTTTTAAATTTTTTGGTGGGTGACTTCATGTTCCAACAACTCCAATATCAACAAAGCACTGGATTCTGTGAGGTTTTAAGGTATCTCAAAGGCGTTGCCCCTTCATTTCTTTACTTTAAGATTAGCACAACTAAAAAAATTCAAATTTTAACTTAAACTGTTCTTTCAAAAATTTTCATTTTGGTGGCACACAAGATCTCATTTACCCAGACCTGAACTTCAGTCTAAGACTATATATTATTGAGTATAATCATATAGTAGTTACACCTTTCTATAGTTTTGAAGCTCGAATTATAATGAGACTCTTCTGCTATTCAATAATCATCAAAAAGGTTGTGACTCTTCGCCTTTTCATTATTTCGCACTTTTTCCAAGTGGACAAAAATTCTTTTTGTAGCTCCTGAATCCTAGTTTCTATTTGCATGTAGATTAATTGGGTTTTTTAGCCACAAATTCCGAAAATTGTTTCATCTTTACAAATTTTAGCGAGCCGACGGCAAAGAGCTAGACAATTCGCTTAACGGACTCGGCAGACGTGCAAGAATTAATTTAGGAAGTGGAAGGTCTCACTGAATAAGATCCCAATAAATTTAAAATTCTATCAGACAAAGCACGAAATTATGCATGCTCCCAGCGGTACCGTTTGCATGAGTCAAAAACCTTCAATGCGGATCGCTTCTGAGAAAGTCAGCCACACGCAAAGTTTGGCAAATCTGCTGGTCAAGCCTCCGAAGTAGTCGGAAGATAAATTTAGAAAAATCCGACTTACATGGAGTGTATTTGATTTATAAAAAGTCAAAACATACTTGATTGTATTTAACTAATTTTAAATGTTTTTTCGAAACTTCAAGGGCTCTACCACTAAAAGTTTTATGTTTTTATTAACCCTTGTATAGTAATTTGTTATTAATTTTCCTACTCACATTTTGCAAACCATAAATAACATACATATTCATATGAATCGTACATAATTAAAATCATCGTTTTTGGCTCGCCCTGTATGTGTCACCATATGAACATTTTTAGTTTGTTGGCAGTTCTGGAGATTAAAAAATTTTATTCCATCTTAGCACGCGATAAACAGCTTCCCTGATAGCTATGCATTTATTCGCAGCTTATGCAAGAAAATCTGGTTACTAGGTCTGGCGCGTTAACAAATCGGCCCAGATAAAAAAGTGCACGTTACTCACGCTCTCTTCGGATGTGAAGGTAGCCGCTTCCACAGAACCAGCAAACTGCAGCTAGGTCATCGACCTCGCTCTAAAAAAAAAATGATGTGCGATTTTTCAGAAATCAAAAAAATAATTTGCAACACCAAAACGTGTTCAAGGGCATATACAGGGTGCGACGTGCACGTCTGATGATTTTAAAACTTATTTTGAGTCTCTGCAATTTTCAACTAGAAGTCCGCTTCAAAATCCATTGTGGGTTGTGCGAAAAAGTACAAAACTTCTGCGATTAAAAATAAATTTATGGTTTTCTAAAATATATACGGGGTGAGATGCATATCTAACGGCTTTTTGAATTTTATTTCTAATCTTGCTGCTTTGAAAAGAAAAGAAAATTATAATTGGGTTAAAGTACCACCTCTGGGCCATTATGTAGGCGCAAACTTCGAAAAATGTTACCGCATTAACAAACAAATTCTAGTGCTTCTATTGGTGTACGTCATGACTTTGAACTTGTCAGGGTTGTAAGAAATATAATTGTTCACTACGAAATGAGAGCATTGTCAAAACTGTTACGTAGGTGCTAACGTAAACAAACAAAAAAAGATTCTTTGCACTTTAAAGCACTGTTGGACCATGTTGTGTTTTACAATATGTTGTTAACTTCTAAAAGCAACTGAAAGGGGGGGGGTAGATAAAATAACAATACAAATAATTTTTTACTGGAAATACGAGAACTTCAAACAAACAAAAAAGACCAAGTACTAGGATTATGATGCCATCCCCAAACCGTTAGCAGCGCAAACTATTTTTTTTAATTTAATAACAAATAAAACAATTAACATAATAATTACGGCCTGCAACAATATTATGGAAATGAATAATTTTACCTTTACCGACTCGTGGAGTTGTTGACTTAAGATAAAACTCGCTCAAACGATAATTCTGCACAAGATAACTATGCTAGGTATCAGAATTGCTAATATTGTAATTGCTGTATTGTGAGAGTGTGTTCAACTATAATTTGTATCTATCAAACCCAAAACCTATAAGGATTTAACCAAAAGAAATATAAAAGACAGTTCAAGTTTGTAGTCCTATTTACGCAAGTCAGGACGAGTTCTAGAACTTTCTAGTAGCATTAGAACCATCTGGTACAAACTGAAAATTTTCTGCATTGTTACAGTTGGGGTCTCAACGGCAGCTGTCCGCGCATTGTAGTCATTACGTTCGCCGCTCAACCGTAACGGCTCGGTGGTGCCCCTGCATGTTAACTAACCTACATGTTACAAATATGTTTAGTCTCAAGTAGAAATAATCAACAGAGGAATACAGATAAAAACCATAAGAAGCTTTCGAGCCATTTGAGTCTTCTAAAAGATTAAAGTACAAGGAAAAATTGGTTAACACAAACCAATGGTTTATCAGCAAGCCATTGCGATAAGTGATTTTACTTTATCTTTCGAGAACTATCATGATGCAGACTCACTAATCGCAGTGACAGTTTTCTTCTTCTTCTTTATTATAGACAATTCTGTTTGTTCTTTATCCATCGCCCAGGCTATCACTCCAGCGCTTCTTGGGTGGTCCTAAAAAAAATCGACGTTTTCAAAAGACCCAAAATACTTGTGGTAGTAAATATAAGTTTTAAAATACATCAAAGGATTTGGAGGGAAAAAATTGATTACTAATCTGTCAAGTGGTAAAAATTTTTGTGGCTCCAAATCTTTACGATATAAGCTGCTGACCGCGTAACTGATCTTGCACTTCTTGTTCGGCTGGAAGTTCTGAATTAGGTTAAGTGATCCGGCGTTTCTCAAGGTTTTATTTTGCTCCCATTGCTGTTTAACCTCCAGATTTAAGACATGCCGACGACGCACTGCACAGCGATGACCCAGGACGCAGACGACGCCATTGTGATGCACCAGGTAGTTTACATCGGACTTTTCATCATGAGGCCAACGTGTTAACCATCTAGGGCGCATTTTCCAATGGACTGTACCATTACCAGCCTTTCAAACCAAAAAAGTCGTCATTCATAGCTTATACCATTACGAACTGGACAGAGGTGCTCGCCATAAGCGCCCAAATATTTCGATTCTCCCATATGCAGTAGGAAGGCGACCAACATAGACCAACCACCTCCCAAGCTAGGTCTCTCTCAGAAGAAGAAATATATGTGAAGCTGGATACTCAAAGACCCTCAATAGCAGTGACTACAATGATAGTATGGTATGAAATCAACTTATCAAAGTAGGAACAATGGCTAGCGGTGACGTTGTTGATAGAGCTTTAGGTGTGTTAGACAAGTTGATGACTTCTTGAAATTACTGATGTTGGTATCACAATGACGAAGAGTTTAGCGAACAATCTAAGATATGCAATATCATTATTAAAGCTGCGTAAATATTTGAAGGAGTAAACCAACATAATTCCTCAACTTCTCAAAAGTATCAAAATTATAATTTGTATCTAATTTATTATCAATGACCAACAATCTTAATGCCATTTCCATTTTGTCTCTAAACTGCTACTTTTATATGCTTTATCTTTAAAACATTGGAAGATTATGTTAGGTTATCTTCATTGGAGACCTTAAAACATCTTGTGTGTAACAACAACGCGATTAGTACCAACAACAAGGCTCTACGTGGTACATTCAGCGTCACCTATTTACTGCAACTTTATTGGTCGTCTTATATTTCGCATACTACGCTGGTCTCGTAGCCTTCCTTTAATGTCTACCTAAAGTTCCCTTACCGGAACGACAGATTACCTCACTTTGCCATTACTAGTCAATCCTCAACCATTTATTTTATAGAGAAAAAGACCTTTGACCTTAAATACATGACAATCTTTAAATATTCAAGACTAGCTTCAAATGCCATCCCTTCCTTTAGCTTTCAAATTTGTTTTAATCAGAACCTTGATAAAACGCCTTGATGTATAGCTTAACAAAAAAAATTAAAGGTTCCGCCACTTGTAGAAACTACTTTCACCTCACTGTGTATATCAGTTCGGTAATAAACAGACTTTTACACATTTTTAATTTAAATTATAAATACGTCCTGTTATATTGTTATTTTAGTGAATTTATTAACAATTATTATATATTTTTTTAGTTAACTATATTCTATTTTCTAGTTTTGGTACTTTTTATGACACCTGTATGGTTATAAACATATAACTTTATTTCTGTTTTAATGTACAATATTAATATTTTTTTGCTAACACAAAATAGTAAATTAAAAATTTATTGTGTGGTTAGGGCCCACTCTGTATATTATATCTTTGTTGTTCAACCTTGTTATATTACCGCCTTGATGTTAGGCAACCAAAATTGCAAAATGTTTTTTTTTTAATTTAAAATTGAATTTAAAAAAAACATTAAAAAACTCTTTAAATATTATTAAACAATTAATTGATTTAAATCTGCTATTACTTTAAAAATCAAAATATACAAGGGCTGTTCGTTAAGTAAGTTTAACAAAACTGCGTCATTAGTAAATTATTAATACATTGTTTATTTGTCTGTCCGTCTACTTGTTTTACCGTTTAAGCCAAGAACAATTAAGGATATTAAAATTCTGATTTTAATAATTAAACTCTAATTTTTAAAAATCAGTGAGTGATATAAATATAAATTATAAGAGCGATATATAGGCTACATCAAAATAATACACAAATACATATGGTATTCAACTTTCAAATTTGAAGTGTTACCTCCGGTGCTTTGCTAAATAATTGTATTGAGTCTTAAAAAAGTTAATCCAAAACTGATGCAATAGTACCAACCGAAAAATCTAAATGTCTAATTCTATTTCTATTTAAGTCTAGTCTGAAGTCCTGATAGTTCAAAACTAACCGATTAGAATAAAACAAAGACTACATTCAATCTGAAAGAAACATCTCCGCCTCAAGGTAATATTTGACATGATGATATTAACTCAATCAGTCAGATCTCATAAATAAGGTCACATTAAACTTTCTTATCCATTTAGAAAGATGAAGTCAAGAAAATTTAGATCATCGGCGGTTAACCTTGAAGGATTGGAAATCCCCTGCTATATTAAATCTTCTACGTTGATAGTTTTTGAAAATTAAAGTTTATACCTTGTATAATTCTTGGACAGCTGACAAATCCGTTGCAGATTTGTTGCGACCATAACTTCTATGATTCTTTTAAGGGCAAACAATCGGAGAGTTTAAGGTACATCATTTAAGTTTGCACCACTACCAAACATCTATGATCATTTAAATCAGGCGATCATAAACTTAAGGCAAGAGTTGCTACTGCCGCCCATTAAACCTTGTTTACAAGAGTGAATTAAAACAGGACAATGTTTATTTTATCGACAAACATAAAGGCTAAGTAAGACACTATCAATGTCTTAAATTCTTGAATATGTGCCCAATTTTGATTATGCCATTGTTGATGTTCCGTTAATCAACGTCCACAGCCTTGCCAAACGCTTTTGAGGCTGATCTTGTAGTGACCAAACACTTAGATACAGTAAACCCAAACCTGGAAAGCCTAAACATAATTGCTTTGACCATTTGCCTTAGTACCCACTCAAAAGGTTGAAGATAGGTTGTTGCTTTAGTGTCCACTAAGAGTGCCAGTGCCTGGTATCTTGGTAGGTTTAGATCTACTTAGAGTCCGTTTTTGGTGTCCCAATACCCCGGTGCCCACATAGAAATTTGACCATCGTTCCAGTGTCTTGATGTCCATTCAGAGAGTCGATGTTTAGAGTCATAGTTCATAGCCCCACAAAACACTAGTAGCCTATATTCTAGTAGTAGGTAGTGGTGCTTTGGTGTCTGCTGTTTTTATATTCCAAGGCTTACTCAACTGATTGATGTCTAATATCCTGATGTTTCGGTACTCCATGAAAGAATTATTGTTTTGTAAAAAGATATCGTAGTGCCCCAATGCTTAATCAAATGATCAGTGTTTGATTTTCTGATGTCTTGATGGTTTCAAGAAGTTTATGGTAGGTACATTGGTACTTTAGTGTCCACTAAGAGGCGCTCAGTGCCTTTGGGTCTACTAAGAGAATTGGTTTTTAGTGTCCCAATACCTTGTCGTCAACACGGAGATTCGGTCATTGTTCCAGTGTATCTTGATGTATATTTAGACAGTCGATGCTTGGAGTCCTAGCTTATAGACATTGGTACTCTATATTTTATTTGTTGATAACGTATACTAGGTACTAGTGCTTTGATGCCCACAAAAAGAGTTGTTGTGGTGCCCCAATGCTTGCTCACCTGATCGGTGTATTATAAGCTAATCACCTGATTCCTAATAAAAGGGTTAATGTCTAGTATACTAGTGTGTTTATATCCACTCAAAAAATTGATGGTATATTCCTTAAATATCTAGTGTCCACAAAGAGGCTCGCTGTTTGGTATCTCGGTGTCTATAAATTTTTTTCTAGTATCGTAATGTCCATTCAGGCAAAAGTTTGATACCCAATGCTACTGTGCTCTGATGACATAGGTGTCCGCGAAACTTTTTTCAAAATTTCTTATAAACACTGTCTTGGTTTTATCCTTTGTAATCTTTTGGCACAATAAAAATTGATGACAACAGTACATCAAAATAAGTCTTCAAATATCTTGATATCTGGACCCATAGTTGCACAAGTTACTAGTACACTATTGTTGATTGTGGATAATGGACACTAAGTACTAGTCTATAACGATGTTTGATGTTTTTAAACAAATTGTTGCGCAGTGTTCTAGTGTCTCAATGCTTATTTAAATAATCAGTGTTTGATATCCTAATGTCTTAGTACTCAGTGAAAAAAGTATTGTCTGGTATACCAGTGTCTTAATACCTACTCAAGAGGTTAATGGTAGGTATTTTGGTGCTCTAGTGTCCACTAAAAGGTTTGGTGAACGGTATATCAGTCCCAATACCCTGTTGTCGACACGAAGATTTGATCATTGCTCCAGTGTCTTGATATCTACTCAGAAAGTCGATGCTGAGAGTTCTAGTCTATATTTCCATAAGACAATAATAGCATGTGTTTTAATTGTGGACAATGGGTACTAGGTGTAAACACAGAGATTTAACGATGTTCCGGTGTACTAATGTTTACTCACCTGATCGGTGTCTGATGTCCCGTTGACTTTACATCTAATAACTGGTATACCAGTGTCTTAATGCCCATTCAAAAGGTTAAAGGTAGTGTTTGTGGATCTACTTAGAGAGTCCGTTTTTGGTGTCTCAATATTCCTGTGTCTTAATGTCCCTTTATAGTGTCGATGTTTATAGTCCCAATTCATAGCCCTAGAAAACACTGGTAGCCCGTGTTCTGATTGTGGATAATGAGTATTAGGTACTGGTGTTTTGACTCCTACACAAAGAGTTGATGCATGTTGTATTAGTGCCCCAATGCTTGTTCACCTGATCACTGTCTGATATCCCTCTAACTTGATTCTCCATAAAAGAGCTAAGGTCTGCTATATTAGTGTCTGAATATCCACTTTAAAAATAATGTCTGGTATATCGGTGCCTCTGAGTCTACTTAGAGAGTTTGTTTTTGGTGTCACAATATCCCGGTGTCTACATAAATATTTGGTTGTTGTTCCAGTGTCTTGACGTCTATTCAGAAAATTGATGCTTAAAGTCTTAGTCTACAGTGCATGGTATTCCAGTGGCTCAATGTATACTCACCTGATCGGTGTTTGATTGATTGACTTGAAGCCCAATGAAAGGATTAATGTCTGGTATATCACTGTCTTAATATCTACTCAAAAGATTGATAGTAGATATGTTAGTGCTCTAGTATCCATTAAGAGACTTAGTGGTAGGTATTTTGCTGCCTATGGCTTTGCTTAAAGAGTCGGTTTTTGGTGTTCCAAAACACTGGTGTTCAAACAGAAATTTAATGTCCAATGTTACAGTACATTGATGACAGAGGTGTCTACGTAACTGTGTTCTGATGTTCTAATGTCCCGGTGTCTGGCATACCAGTGTCTTAATACAACCCCAAAAAGTTAAAGGTAGGTACCAGGACCGGTGCCTGGTATCTCAGTGTTTTTTGAATTTACTTAGAGAGTCCGGTTTTGGTGTAATAATACTCCAGTGTCTTGATTTCCATTTAGAATGTTGATGTTGAGAGTCCTAGTTGATAGCCCTACAAGACACTGGTAGCCTGTATTCTGGTTGTGGATAATGTATAGTAGGAACTGATGCTTTTGTATCTATACAAAGACTTGACACACGGTGTTCTGGTACCCCAATGCTTACTCAACTGATTTATACCAATATTCTGATTATTTGATCTGCAATGAAAGAACCAATGATTAGTATATGGCACCAGTGTATTAAAGGTTAATAGTAGGTACCTTAGTGTTTTAGTCCTCTAAGAGGTGGCTGATATTTCGATGCTTTTGGATCTACTTAGAAAGTTAATCTCAATACCTCAGTAGCCATATAAAGATTTTCTAGTGCACTACGACTAGTACTAATGCTTTGGTTTCTACACAAAGAGTTGATACATTATATTTCAGTGCTTTGGTATATACTCACCTGATTGATGTCTGATGTCCCGATGATTTGCTGCTCAATAAAAGAATTAATAGTAGGTACCTTGATTCTTTAGTGTCTATTAAGAAGCTCGGTGATTGATATTTTAATGTCTTTGGATCTCCCGACACCTTGGTGTCCACATAAAGATTTGGCTGTTGTTCCAGTATCTTGATGAGCATTCAGAGAGTCAGTGATTAGGATTTTAACCCATAGTCTGGTAGTCTGTCTTCTAAATGAGGATAATGGATACTAAGTAGTAGCGCTTTGATGCCTACACAAAGAGTTGTTGCACGGTGTTTCAATGCCCCAATGTCTACTCATCTAATCGGTGTCTGATATCTCAATGGCTTGACCCTCAATGAAAGATCTGTGTCTGGTATACTATGTAGTATCTTAATACCCATTCAAGAGGTTCGTGGTAGGTATCCCTGTACTCTAGTGTCCACAAAGAAGTTTGGTAACTCTAGTATCTCAGTATCTTTGAAGTCCCAATACTCTGATGATCACATAAAAATTTGATCTATTTAGAAGGTTGGTTTTTGGTGTCCCAATACCTTACTGTCCATACGAAGATTTGGTCATTTCTTCAGTGTCTTGATATTTATTCAGAGAGTAAATATTTACAGTCCTAGCCCATAACCCATGGTAGCATGTGTTCTGATGGTGGATAATAGAAACCAACAGTATTGGTGCTTTGAGGGTTACATAGTCATTTCGCGGTGTTCCAATATTCCAATGTATACTCACCAGTTCTTAATACCTACTCAAAGGTTTGATGATAGTTACTTTGGTGCTCTAATTTCCAATAAGAGAGTCGGTAGCTGATATCTTAGAGCCTTATGGTTTACTTAGAGAGTTGATTTTTGTTGTCCCAATACCCTGGTACTCAGTACTCTTATGAAGTCTCCGCACAGCTAACGACATTGCATTTACAAAATTGCTAATGTGTAGCAGTTATATGTCTTGCACAAAATATTATTTATAAAACGGTAATTTTTAAAACTTAAAAACATAGAATTATCATAGTCCTTCAACACTGTAAAGTTACTGGCGCAGTAAAAATTGATAACAACAACGTATCAAATACAGTCTCTTCAAATATCAAAGAATCTGGATCTGTATATGTACAAGACACCAGTAGCCTGTGTTCTGATTTTGGATAATGAACGCTGGTCCCTAATGATACTCGTTGCTTCAATGTCCACAAAAGTATCTGATGTACCAGTGCCCCAACGCTTCCTCAAATGATCAGTATTATAATGTAAGTATTAGATGGTCATTATCCAACGCTATAGTGGCCATGAACACCAATGTGCGTGCAATTACTTTACAGCATTATAGCTGTAATCACATTGGTGGTTGGTACAAATATTGACTAACGATGCCCAATAACCTGGTGTCCATATATAGGATCGATTTCTGATATCTCAAAATCCTATTGTTTATTTAGGGCATGGACGTCTAGTGTTCTAGTGACTTAATGGCCACAAAGTTGCAAGTCCTCCCTAGAACCCAAAGAGTACCTAAAAGTCATTATGGCAAAGACATCTTCGTTTGACAGCTAATAGCAATATCGTCATCTACTGTCACATTATGAACACAAAACAGCCGTATTTGTCTAACCGTCAACAGTTCATTATACTAGTATGGTTTCATCTGAAATAAACGCCACTTTCTAAAGAGGCTAAAGTAAACGACGATAATCTTTGAAAGCCTACTTTTAAAGCAAGTGATCTGCTACACTCGGTATATAGTTACTGCAATGCATTGTCTTGACAACGCTACGTCACCTATGGTGAATCGTGATGGATAAAACTTAGACAGGAGATTTTTTATTGCTTCCCCCTTTTTATTTAAAATTTATCAATAATTCCATCTAAGAGATTGAAATTATAAAAAAATATTGATTACAAGTCTCTTTACTAAAAAATTATTTGCTATAAATCCAATAAAAACTAAGTATGTATTCATAAAATTACATCCAATCAAATATAAATCATTGTGACCTATAATTGCTATGTTCAAATCAAACTGCTACAAAAGTAACTAAAAAAACAGTTGGAAAAACAAAACATTACTAACACATTTACATGCGTATAAATCCGTCCTCTGCTAGAACAGAAGCGCAACGTCAAAACAAGGACGCAGCGCGCCGGACGTACGTCCGAGCTAGAGCAACAAACAAAATGGCGTGCTACAACTGATTTGTGTTATGAGAACAAAAGTTTTCCGTGAAATGCTCGCAGCGTCGCGCCTTCCCCGTGAGAAAGCATACGCCCCGGCGCCCGCGATGTGCAACGTGACGTAGTGGGTGGCGCGGCCGCCGCTTAGTGACCTCGCGAGCGAGGCGTCGCAGTTGAGCGCAGCGTAATGGCGGTGCCTGCGTTTTCGTACTTGGCCCACTGAAGCTGCGCCCTCAAATATGAACGCCGCGAATGCCGGAGACCAGATCTACAACTTCGAATCGGAGGAGAACTCGTCCAAGTGGAAGGGAGTCCTGATCGCCGCCCTCAAGAGAGTCGGTGGTAGTCGCGCTTTGTTGTGCCCACTCTACGGCCCCTTGTTGCAGGTCCTCGAGCAGGTGCACCCCTCGCTGGGCGCGCGCGAAGATGCGCTCGACTACGTCGAGAAGCTGTGCCTGCGGCTGCTCGCCATGCTCTGCGCCAAGCCCAGCCCGCACACCGTGCAGGTATGTGCACCGCCGGCTGCGGTTCGGCTGCCGAGCCAGCCATAAGTAGCCGCAGCGTTCAAATAGTTTCATGTTGCCTTATCCCGTCGCTAAGCGAATTGCATTTTTTTATTCTGCCCATTTGACAGCTGTCATTTGTTTTGCAATTGTTTAATTGATACCTTTACATGTAGGCTTATGTTGGCAGCACTTTATTAATATTTGACTGCTATATCATATGTTATCACAGGGGACGCTTTTAAAATAACCAAACGCAATCATTTTGAACAGAACAGTTGATCGACCTTAACCTTAAACATCTAGATGTTTTTGAAATGTTTATTGACTAGGCGAGGCTGATTTTCACGCCTTTGACTGTTAACTGGAACTATGGTCAAACTGAATTTAATATTACAATTTGCTACCTTGATCTTTAGAGCTAGATGGTGCTCCAGTCCATATTATATGCATATCTATATAACTACTAAACGAGCCATTTTTTAGTAGATCAGAGAGTATCTATCATGATAATTAAAAAAATATATAACTTAATAATACGAGGTGAAAATTGATGCTTTAAATTTTATTGATTGGCTCAACAGCTACTGTCAGCATATACTACGATTTAATGCTGGATAAGAGTAGATTTGATGATGCCCATTGTAGTTTAAGCACATGATTCTGGAAGAAATTTGCTTAGTTTGAGTTTTAAAAAATTTGATAAAAATTGTGGACTTGATTATAAAAGTTTTACCCCTTAACAGACTGACGAACACGTCCAATAATTTTGAAAATGAAAAAAATCACTTGCTGAGGTTTGCGAGGATGCTAATGCAGCCTGTCATCAAAAAACAAGTGAAGGTTCGTGCTCTGCTAAAAACGAAATACTGTTGGTTACAGATTGAGGTTAGAATCTTAAAATTACGATGGCTTTCGTTTCAAAGTATGTGTGCTGTATATATAATTTGTGCATGTTGTGTCTGAACGATTCTGGTTGTGAGAGATTGAAAACAGCTGCCAAAAATTGGGGGTAGGCAACGGGGTTTCTGCTTTGGTAGCTTCAACAATCATTTTGCCACTAAAGTAGGCCAAAGACACCAGAATTTGATTTTGGCGCAGAGAATCGGCAATGAAAGTTTTACTTCAAGATGACAAAGGTTTTTTTTACAGAATTTAGCACTGAATCTTCAATATGATCTTAATGGTAACGGTCGAGTTATGAAAATGTTGGAGAGATGGTTGTAAATCTATTGTTCTTTGACTCTTTAGTTGACTAAAGCTTTCCTGCTATAACCTCATGATGGGGATACACTATATTGAGTTCCATAGACTCCGTTAGGTCAATGACCTACTTTGTCTTCTCTCTGATTAAGATGAGCAAGGCTCTACATTAGGAATTTCACTTTCAAGATGGTATAGCATACCTACTATTGATGGTCTAATCTGTTCTTGTGTAAATAAAAAGTTAAGGAAAACGAAACTTTTTTATAAACATAAAAATTGAGGTAGGGGGCGTGAATGCTTTGGAAGAGATAGTTGCAAGTACTAATCCTTTCAATTGTTGCATTAGAAACTAATGGTGAGGATACCATATACTGGCCGATGGTTGCTTTTGTGAAAGAAAGTAATTTGTCAAAAATAATGATCAATTGTTCTTATGCTTCTAACGTCTATATTATTATCACCATAATAATGTTAGTACTGACATAGACTTCTGTCAAATGCTTCTTCTGATTTTTTGACCGCTGGATTATGGTTCTCCTAATCTCTCACTAGAGATTTGAAAAAAGCTTGTGTCTCATGGTAGAATGTCATTGACCAAAGACCAGATGACGTCTGTCACAAAAAGGTTATTCTTATCCAAGTACTTCTGGTATCTAGAATAGTCTCAAAATAACTAATAAATTAGTACACCAGAGTTCAATGGACATTCTGCATCATTAGAGAAGATGCCCAATAGAAGTCTAAATTCTTTAGAGAAAATGGTAAACGTATCTTTCCACAATGATAAATTAAAGCTCACATTCAAGTCGTAATGTAAATCTTACCCCTCCCTCATTCTTTGGCATTTCTTTTTTGTCTTAGAGATAAAGAAGATAGTGTCGTACTTCAATAATTAAAATAGTTTTAGCAAAGATGCAGATACAGATTTTGGCTGAAAGATAAAGGTGAGGTAAGTGACTAAAACATTAATCTTTTGAAGGTAATGTCTTTGTAACCTTTTATAGTTCAGATTGATGGCACAAGTTTTATGAAAGACAGTTGCAAACCTACATTACCTAAAATTTGTCTTTGCCCTTCAACTTATTCAATCTTGTGATGAAAATATAGCAATCTAATAAGACAGTAACTTCTGTGAATAAGAAAAATAAAGTAATCATCGGATAAATTGGAATAACTCTTTAAAGATTGCTTATGTACCTTTGCGTTATATTAAGAATTTCTCAAACTTCCATCATAAAGGCAATACCGACTGTTAAATCTCTGAAGGGACGTATGTCTGAACTTTCACCAGATGCTTTCTATGATTTTGAGGTTACGTTGTCGATCTCCTAGTAAATTTTTTAAGCGTAGAACATTTGTCTATAATGAAAATACTTAGGACATGTTAGATGCTGTTTGCCTCCCTTACAAAAAATTAAGTTAGAAAATTAACATGAACCAAGGCCAAAAATTCATGGACATTCGAATATTCCAAAAAGATGAAAATCTGTAGAAGAAAGTATTAGAAATGTTTAATCCTCTGCTTCGTGAAGATTTACATTATTAATTTCTCTTAAAACTAGTCTGAAAAGGTTATTATTCTCTTAGCAATTGTAAACTTAATCCCAGTCTTCTCACAAACACGCACATATGTTGTTTTAACTATGAAGAAGAGGATGATTGAGCATTTTCAAAACGACTTTGAGCAACATTAGGGAAGATGGTTAATATTATTCTTTGGTTGGGCAAGGGCTAAAGTAATTGGTGTAAAGTGGTAGAGGCAGCTGCAAAGTTGTCGCTCAAATGTTGCTCCTGTATCTACCTCTTTCAGCAGTTTTTAGAGTTTTAAAGTGACCTTGGTAGTTGGGAAAGGTTTCAAAACTTACAGTACACTACTACTTGCATTACTTTGACACGGCGATCTGAAAAAATTGTAGTTCTAGTCGGTACTTCAATTAGTCTTTTCTCTTAGGTCTTGAAGAGGTTACTACACTTTTAGGAGTTATGATGTAATCTTTACCTCAGTTTTTGTCACACGGAGCAGGATTTTGCTTGAACTTTAAAACGTCTTTGGTGATCACCTTAGGAAAAATGGGTTGGTTAGTATTCGTATTATTTGGCTGAAGGACAAGAATTACGCTGCAAAACTGTCTCAGTTATCCCCATACCTCTTCCAGCAGTTTTTAGGATTTTAGATTGGCCTTGCTAGAGATGAGTCGAGAAAAAAGCCTTAAACCTATATTACACTGTTAGTAGTTACACTACTTTGACATGCCGATCTGTAAGTTTTGGTTCTAGTCAGTGCTTCAATTAGTCTTAGGTTTATATAAATCACAAGCATTAAGGTAGGTAAGGTTTTCCAAACTCTCTCACCTTGATCAAGATGATATTGCGTACCAAACCTTTTCACCATGTTGAAGCTGGTACTGTCCAAATAGAAACATTTACAATTAAATCTCAAGGTATTTCAAACAGAGAGTCGTCTTATTAAAGATTTATTTATAGTGAAAAATTCTGTTTGAAAAATCTGAAAAACTTACCATGACGGAGTATGTGCGTTAGCTATCCGGATGTATTGATTTTTCTCCACAAACTTTGACTTGCCTAGAGAATAAGCATTGGCCAAAATCAAAGCTCAAGGTCATTAAGGGAGATGCTCAGTAGATGGCCATTGAAAAAATAGTATGGTATCAATCCATCTATACGCTTCAAAATTGTGACCAAAAGTCCAAAGACTTTTTCTTTCTATTAATGAACACTAAATTGGTTTTATGTTAGCAGCGTACATGCTTTATTCCAGATCTACTATCTCCAAATTACCTTACATCTTGCGACTGACATTTTAGATCTGGAGAGTTTGCTCAATTCATATCCAATAGAACATGAAGGAATCTATTTAGATGATACGATCATATCCGATCTATAGATTTTTTGCAAGTTGTTTTAAGAAAGTTTCTACTGTTTAAGAAGCGATCATTGCTATCCATCAGTCATGAAATCGTTTACCTCATTTTTCTCTTCTATATATGCTATGTTCTTTCATTCCTATATAATTTTGGATACCCTGTTCTCCCCCAATGAATTTCAAAGGCTTTTCCATCTTTTGACAAGAGCCAAGGGATTTGGCAAACTTCTACTGATTGTTTTGGAGATTTTGATATTGTTTCCGCCACTATTCCAGATTTGTTATCATCTCCCAACAAATTTTGGTAAAGCTGGCGCGAAAAAGACCGATTAGACCTATAGAGCTTTAGGACAAGTTATCTCTTCTATTGGGAAAATTATTTGAGTATGGTAGTATGAACTATTGATGTTTTTACAAGTTGGTATTGGTAATCAGTCAACCAATTAAGTTTATTTATGATGAGAAAAGGAGTGGTCGTTACTCCAGTTCTAGAAGTACAAGGTTTAGTAAGTTTGGTCATTGGAAAAACTGATCCAACATCATCCCTCAAGTGTTGGTTGATCTTTCGCCTTTACAATCTCGTCTAAGAATTTAACGATACATCTTTTTGAAGAATGACGTGAAAGTATTATTCTATACTTATTATGCAATAAAAATGAATGATACTTATTCTCTCCCACTATCATGAAAAAGGTAATGCCTCTCATTTACTGCCTGAAAAGACTGGTCGTTCTTAATTAGGTTAAAGATCTTCCCGACCTTTTTCAACATGGTTCAGAAAAGCTTCCGCCTTGTTTGTCTATTGAAACGTAACTAAATGTAATAGGCATTCTAGGCCTTCCAGAACGATTAAGTAGAAATTAGATTTATCAGGAAACCAAGAATGGCTTTCTTCACTTTGGTTTATTGAATCGTTATCTTAACCCCTTAACCATGAAGAAAGAAATAATTTAGGTCAAGAATCATTAGAGCTTCAAAATGACCTTGACAAATGCAAATCTCTTAAATATATGGCGTTAAAGTGCTAGGAGAGACAGTTGCAAACCCACATTACAAGAAACCTCTCTCGTCTTTCAATTGGTCAAAATTTTTAAATTCTTGTAATTGTAGCCTTTATTTTATTTTCTCTATTCTCAACTGACGGAAGCTTTGGCATAAAGATGGAATTGATCTCTTTTCATGTATTAATGATCTTGACTATTCCAGAAGGATAGTATATATAGTTTTAGGCATAATATGGAGAATTTTTTTTAGATATTAACGCTAATGCACGTGACTTCAGTAACCAGATCGGTTTCTTAGCACCAAATTAAATTTGGAGTAGTATGGTGCTGAAAGGCAGTTTTGATGTTTTTTCGTTCATTTGAGACCAAGAAGAAATATGTTATATCAGGGAAGTCAAAATGGAAGAGGAAGGGGAAGGGGAATTTATACAATGGCACCTCGTGATCTTCAAACGTTGATAAGAGTGAACGTCTATGAGCTTGTAAGTCAATGATATTGTGCACCATTGAAAGATTTGGTGTTATTTGAAAACGTTGTCCGTTGGTAAACCAATGAAATTTTAAATTAAAGAAAGTTCGACTGTTAGCATAAAAAAACTTAAGAATAAACCATAAGAAATTTATCGACTTCATAGATCTAACTGATGAATGTTTGATAAGTCAGTTGTAATTTTTGAATATCAATAGGTTCAAGTACAGGGAAGTACCAGGTCAACAACAAAAAAGAACGTCTGATGAGGGCAAAAGTTATACTTATATAGGCATATCAAGTTGTTTGAAGAAATTGCAATGATGATGAATGTAGCCACAATGATAAACATTCATATTGAACTCCAACTTGATTTCCAAAATACTTCAAGTAAGCAGTAGATTACATTTTGATGTAGATGTTCTTACGGCACTAGAAAAAGTTTCCTTCGATGTTTTTATATTTTACGTGAACTACCCTTATATTTACCAGAATCGGCGTCCACGATTTTTTTAACTTTGATTACCGCCTTTCCAGCACCGCATTAGCGACTGACATTTCGACCAGCCCCCGTAGCCCGCTCCGGGCCGCGCGGCATATGCGCCGGCCGCGAGCCACATTTGGTCTGTAACTCGTTCTCTTTTTTAGGATGTCGAGTACCGCGTCCAGAGCACATTTCCCACGCCCATCGACAAGTGGGCCCTCAAAGAAGCCCAGGAAGCGCTGGAGAGGGGCAAGAAGAAGTCGGTGCTGCCGGTCGACAAGATCCACCACCTGCTGCAGAAAGTGAGTACGCCGAGCGCGCCGCCCCTATCTCGGCCATTAAGCGCTTTGTTCGCCCATAAATTTCGAGAAACAATGAGAGCAAATCGCTTTGGCTCCGCAATTTCGACTTGGCCCGTCGAGATAACGGTTGCTGGGTTTTGTGCCGGCCGCCGTGGCCTTGAAGTTGAAGTTTACTTTTCGACGTAGAAAATTTTTTTAGTAAAGATGATTGGACCAGATAAGGGAATACATTATCCATTATCTTAGAATTATTCTGATTGCGACAAGCCCTAAAGGTTAAAAAGTCAAAAAATAATAATCCAATGTCATTTTACATAAGAAATTTATTACTTTCGTAAGAGGGGATTTGATTGTACATTTTTTAAAAATAGAAGATATGAAATGGTGCGATTTCTTTCTTGGGGGAGGGGGGTTATGTTGCGAAAATCAATCCAAATAACTAGAGTTCTTGTCTTAAGATCAAGATGGAGATATAGTCAAACTCTTAGAAATGCCTACCGCAAACCCAATAGATAAAGTAGACGAACTTCTCGTTGTTGGAAACTTCAATACCAAAATTGGACAAATGAAAGAATTTGTCCAAGTAAAAGAATTGAAAAAAGAGATCACTTACGGTTTTCCACACATAATAACCTGATCAACATCACCATACTTTCAGCTTGATCTTCGAAGATTTAATAAAGGATACTGAAGCCAGATACATTACAATTTGATTAGGATATGCAGGTCAATTGTTCAATTACAAATATAGAAATCATCTATCAAAAATTCTGAAATGAACCTTTGCTTGGAATATAAAAATTTTGCAAGTTCTTGGTCAGATTGAATGTATTGCACCCTCTCATGGATGGAATTAAAATACAATTCAGTATTACATACAAAGGAACCTGGAACGGCTTTTCTTTTTCTAGACTGCACTGGAACTTCTAAACCCTGAACAATCGAACAACCAAAGAACATTTAGTTTGCTCTTTTTATATTCCAGAAAAGCTTTACTGATATTGTAAACCTTTTTTAAATTAAACTCAAATGGTTCTCTGTTATAGGAGATTAATACCATCAAAGTGGTAGAACATAAAAAATATTTACTCCTCCAAGTTTTGGCATTCGAGGAGCTTTCTAAACCAAAGTTGGATTCGTTTACCCTCTCGTTGCTTCACTTTATCTCTGTTTTCTCTTCTTCTCTCTTTATTTTTAACCCCCTCTTTCTCCTCTCCCCCCTCTTCCTTTCTCTCTCCTCTTGCTTTCCCTCTCTCCCTTCCTCTATCCTCTCTTCCCCCCCTCTTTCCATCTGCCCCTTCTCCTCCTCCATGCACCATCTTTCTCCCCCCCCATTCTGTCCCTCTCTTTCTCCTCCTCACCCCCTCTCTTTCTTTCCCCCCTCTCTCTCCTTTTTTCTCTTTCTCTCTCTCTCTCTCTCCATCTTCCTTCCTCCTACCCTACTTCCCCCTCCCTCTCCCTCCCTCTCTCTTTATTTTGCTTTCTTGTCCTACTCTGTTCCTTTCTTTTTATACCTTTTTGTGAAAAATTTCTATTGTAATTTGTCAGCAGGCCACTAGAGACCAAAAGGTAGATTAGAGTTCAGATGAATAAATTGAACCTTGAACATTAGTTTTGGACATTTTTCCTCTGATTGTGTTTATTACCTAAATTATTGGCCAATTTTTAAAATTCATTTTAAAAATTCGCATGTACAAATTTAAATCTATTGGTTCTGGGTTTCTAAATCTACATATTTTTCGTTTTCCATTAATTAATTACTTTAGAACATAAATGATTTCTGGCGTCATCACATTCTTCACTTTAGAACGGTTCAATATCTTTTTGAGAGATGTGAGCATAATTAGTAAAAATAAGCTTTTAAGATCATACATTAACAAATATTTATACTATTCATTAATGGCTTACGATTTCACACGCGCTAATATTATAAAAGCAAATTTTCTAAAAACCCTTCCACTCAATCCTGTTCAAAAACAGGAATATAACGTACATAAAAATTCAAAGCAAACCACAGATGTAGTGTTCCTCAACTTGACTAAAGCCTTTGAGAAAGTTTGGTATAACAAACTAGTGTACAAGATGGTTCGCCTTGTCGGGTCGTTCCTCTTCTGAAGAAAGTTTTATGTCGAGTTCAGTAGCGCGAAGTGATCGGAGAGGCGACTCCTAGCGGGTGTCTCCCAAAACTTCTTTCCGAACCCGACGCTTTACAACCTCTACGTCTAGAATACGCTGACGACGCGGCTGTACTGTTGAGTCTCCTGGGCAACAAGATGGCTACAGGACTAACCGAACCTGGAAAAAGAGCTCGACGGCCCCGTTCCTCATCAAAATCCTTCATCGGCGAGATGACCTGACTAACCTTATGATCAGACACTCTGAAAAAAATAAACTACCTACCTCGAAACGACTCTGTTTTGAAAACTGACTTAAAAAGCTTAGGTCAATAGGGTGGTGAAAAAGGCGAAGACAGCTAGAACGGATCTCGGTTTCCCTCTCTATTCTAGAAGTCGACTATCAACTAACAAGTTTATCATATACAAGACGATCATTTGCTTTATCATGATGTATGCGACTCAATTTGGTGCTAGGCCACAAAGAAGCACATTAAACTCCAGGTCACACAGAACCGTGATTTATCAAGAATTACGACCCCCTCCAAGATGCAGATAGTGGAACAATCTAGGAGTACATCTTCCAAAGCGCTCAAAAATTATAAAGGCTTTGGGGTCATGGCAACTCTATCATTTATGACTTTCTCTATTGATATGAACGTGATAAAGGCGCTTAACATTGGATTTGGTAATTTATTTGCATTTGGTACCACTTGTAATGTAGAAAAAATATAGGGAGCCAATGAAAAAGAAATTAGTGTTGTGCAACACTATCTATTCTGTTTTTTTTAAATTCGACTCCTTAAAAAATTTTTTGTTCGGTTCTTAGACCTTCATTTTATCTTTCTCAAAATAACCAAAATTCAGTACGACACCACAAAAAGAGAGGGCTAGCAGATGGCGCCAGCACTGATAAGAAGCCGTTCTTTACTACCATCGCTACCACGTACACGAGTATAAATAGTAAAATTGTATTTCACTGCACCACAACGCGTTCCAATGATTCTTAGAACGAACAAGAGTACCGCATAATTCTTGGAGGTGTCAAGACCACCTAGGAGAGTAATTTGTAGGCATTCGACATGGCTGATAACAGTCTCCGGTGAGTCGCCTTCGCCACTTAAGATAAAGCTGTGGTCTACTTACAGCACAGAACGTTAAGTGCCTACCTCAACCAAGTCGACCACTTCATAGATCGTCTTCGGGGGAAGAGTCCCACAACCATCTGCTTCCAGTAACCTACAAAGAAGTACTCCAGTTTAACCGAGCCCTCAAGCTGAGCAAGGTATTTGGCTTGTCGTCACCAATACTGTCCTACACTTCTATAACTTCCCTAGCTCTTGAAAGGTAGCGAACGTTCAAGCTTGGGAAGTTAGAGACCTTCCCCCAGGACTATTGCAGGGAAGCTTATAGAGCGAATAATCTAAGAGTCAGTTTATAATCGATTCTGACAACTCTACTATCCGGATTCTCAGAGTAGTGAAACTCATCACTAAAAAGACTTCACTAAAAATGGAACTACAGGTGCAGTTTTTCTCGACATAACCAAGCTCTTCGACAAGTTGAGGTACAAAAAATTGGTGTATACGTTGCTCTCCATTATAATCCCCTTGATGATTTAGCTTGTTTGCTCCTTCTCTGGAAGGAAGTTCCATGTCAAGTTCGGTAATATGAAGTCATCGGAGAGGCAGCTCCAAACTGGCGTCTCCAAGGGCTCCATTCTGTTCCCAACGATCTACAACTTGCACGTTCAGAACATGTCGGGGCATTGCACTAGCCCAGCAGGCAGATACTGTTTAACTTACTGAGACTAACCCTGATAAAATAAAATCCTACAGAAGAAACTGGACGTCCTGAAAAATTTGCTGCAAACGATGGAGAAAAAACACTTTACTAACGAAACGATCTGGTAACCTCTAATATATTTGGAAGGAAAAATACCCCCAAAGGAAGAAAACGCCTACCTCCAAGTTACCCTGAGTCAGAACCTGATCTGGAGAACTTGCATGGACAAAGTGATGAACAAGGCGAAGGAAGCTAGAACGGCTCCTTGCTCCGCTCTAGGAGCTATCACCCAGCAAGCTCGTCATATTCAAGACAATCATCTGCCCTATAATGATGTATGCGATCCCAGTCTAGCGTTGAGGCACAAATATCCACATAAACAAACTCCAGGTCTATATGGTCCATCTTTGTCGCTCAATAGTGTGTAAGAAACCACGATCTCGTGGCTTCTACCAATATGAAGTTGACAGAAACTCTACAATTCCAATCCTTCCATGAGACAGCATTTATTATGTCCCACAGACGTCCAACTCCAGGTCGTATCAACAAGATTGAGTTTAGGGGCTGGATCCAAGGACCTCTATTTTACCAGTGAAGTCAATGTTAGTATGAAAATTAAAACAAGTAATTGAGGCGGTCAAAAAATTCACGTCAGCGTAAATCCAAGAATACCAAGACTTCAGACCTGCTCAAAAACGACACACATCATCTCTCAGAACATTGCTGCTGAATGAATACCTCATACTTAGAACTAGAACTTACTAGTTCGTTCGACACCTTTAAATATCCAAGATATGATTGCAAACCTCAAACTCAGACTACTAAACACATGCAGATAAACATAAAACTAATGCTGAGGACATGGTCAAACAAGTACTGTATAGAGCTGTATATGTGAGATGGTAAGTTGGGAAAATCATTAGACAAAGAGGAAATCTAGAGGAATGCATGGGTCACGTCTGTAATCAAAGCAACAGACTATATTGGATAAGCAGGTGACTCAAGGAATATTGTGAACCACTGTTACACTCCCAAACATAAACTATGGAATGGTTACTCTCGTTGTCACACACACACAGACATATAAATGAAGTGGCACTAAAGAACAAATTCTTCATACCCGTCTAACCTCTTTGTGGAATACGTAAAAAAATGTGGTTTTAAACCATCTTGTTAACTCACCTTGTGTCTATTAGACAATATCTTCACTGCAATGCATGAAAACCAAATAAGCTTTCCAAACTTCAAAAACATTACAATCTTTCTCCAAACTTCTTCAACTTGTTATAATCTAGAAGAGTATCAGTGAGAATATCAGGGAAGATATTCATATGAAACATCCAAACATAACTATCATACTCGCAGACTGTTAAAACATTGAAGGTCACTAAAGAAGTTATTAATGAGACTAAGATCAGGGTCTTAGTCTTGGATAGAACAGGAATTAACCTCGATCGCTACGAAACATTATTTCAACACCAAATGATTTTTCACGAAAGTAAACCAGAAAATATGGTTTGCAAATCTAACAAAACACTGAGTTAATTGGATTACACATAAATACGAGACATTTCAAGAAGGTACTTACTTTCATTTTGATTGTCTAAATTGATGTTCTAATTAAATTATTTCAACAAGATAGAGAACAAAATGGTTTTATGTTAGTAAGATGCTAAGAAGATGGTAGAAGAACTATTCTAAGATAAATGTAGAAAAAGAGGAAGGGAATATGTGTGACCCTTGTTTTAGCTCGTCTTTTTTTGTACTTTTTTTTACTTCTTGTGATAATTCAGGCAAGATAGATCTTCCTATAATTTCTCTCTTCACTATTTTGTATCCCTTCTCTTCGGGCTCCATCAACTTTAGCCTTCTGTATTTTGAAAGGAATGACTATGGTTTATTCCGTACTTTGAAGGTCGTGGACATTTGAAAAGCTTTGTCTCCTATGATACTCATCAGACCCGACTTTGAATAGTTAAGTTTCACAACGAATATGGTACGAAATCCACTCTCTCTGTTTTTGTGTCTCCAAACTCATACAATTTAAAAGGGATTCACCTAGTAAACCATAGTGTGCTAATGGATACTGACAGGGCTACATCAACCTTAATTTTCTCTATTATAGAATCGCTAGCAATGGCCTGAAATACGTTTAAGTTGATTGGTTTTTGTGAATTTCGGGTGAACGAGCTGATTAGGAGTAAAACAAGATGTGATGAAACCTAAAAAAAGAGAAATCTCTCGATTACTAAAAATATAAAAAGATCTCAAGGTCGTTGTGGAAATGGTAAAACAAGCAGACGAACGTTCTGTTGTTGTAATTCTCTGGAACACTCCTTCAATAGACTTAAGGCAGAAGCATCCAAATGAGGGACAAATTAGAAGAAATCGTGCCACTTAATTCTGATGGGTTGCTTTGACATTTTAGAGGAATTTTAATCTAAAACAAGCAATACAATTCAGTTCAGTTTGTGAATCTACAGTTCTTCGCACGACTTTGATTGGGATCATCTGTGGCTGATCTATGACGTAATCGACGGTGGGGATATTTTTAGCGTAATCTGATTGGTTGATTTCCGATTACATCATGTCCGATCCACAGTGAAGAGTTCAGTTTAGCTTATATATTGTAACTTTACGTTTCCAATGATAAAACTACTTGTTAACGTTACTGTTTACATCGTCGTCCGTTTGTAGTTACAATGGCTTGTGTGCTGCTTTTTGGTCGTTGTCCTCGGCTGCAGGTTATGATATTATAATGCAACCCACATGCGTATACAATCATTTGCATAGATATAAATACAAACATTGGTGATTAGTCTATTCTAAAATTCAGCTGGGTTCGGTGCACTTAAGCCGCCAGGAGCATTAACTAACCAGGTAAGTTTCTGACGATTCAAGGCTTTTCATTCGTTTGGTTCGACTTTAATTAACTACAATTCAAATACTTATTGATTTGAACAACAGAAATCGAAATTTCAAAAACGTTAAATATAAACTAGGAGATATATGACTGACGTAACTGCTAAGTGGTCTAGGTACTGGAGCCACATCTCTTACTTACGTTCTAACTGAAAATATCTAAAATGTACACCTTATCGCCATTAGCCGCCTTTAATATATAAGGATTAATACATTTGTGGAATTATCTTTAAAATATTCACTTGTTTTCTGCTTTTCAAGGAGAAGTCCATAGTTTAAAAAGCCTCTTGAGACCTGGAAGGATATCTAGAAAACAGCGGCAAATTTTGATACTTCCTTGGTTGCTCTCCAAGTCTTTCTACTACGCAAAATCATCAATATGTCGTGCTAGTAGTTAAAAATTTGCATTTAATCAAAATTGAATTTTTTCTAGATCAGTGCATAGGTATTTAAATATTCTAATTAGAATATAGAAATAGTCAAATATGGAGTCTTGTTAGAATGAAATAGAACCAAAAGAAATTTTACTTGCTTCTACTTAACCAAATTAAAAAAGAAAGAAGAAAGTTCCGATGGAAAACTGCTACATGCGGAACAGTATGGAGCCATAGTAAAATGATGTTTGTCAAAAGAACATAACAGAGAATTTGAAAAGGTTGATTGGATTATATTCGAGGAAAATCTAAATGGCCGCACAAAGTGCGATAGACAGAAAGACACATCAAATTGGAAAGATGAGATAAATGACCAAAACCAACGAATGTCTATTAAAGAAGAAAATCCATGACAAGACTGTTTAATAGGGAGACAAATGTGTTAAGCATAAGATAGAACAAGTAAAGTACTAAGTATTAAATTAATATACTAAAGCAATAATATTATGGGTGAGAGCAAACTAGCGAAGAATGTGGAATTGGTAGATGTGAAGCAACATTTCAAAGCTTATTAAAAGTCAAATCAATGGAAGACAAGGGGTTGAAGAGAAAATATATCTATAGACAGAAAAGCATTGAAAATTGAAGGGATGGGATAAGAAACTGGCAACCAAAAAAGAATATTGCATGAAGGAAAAAGTACTAAGAAAAATTCTAACCTTTTTTAAAGGATAATAAAAACGAACGTAGAATAATAAAAAGAAGGCCAAATGTGATTAGTGGAGGAAATTATAGAAAAAAGAACTTTGTAAAAAACTAGAGGGTTTATCCAATAACGAGAACGTCGCCATTTTGGCGATATTGGCAAGCTTCTTAATATAAATAATCGATCAACGTATTCTGACGTACCGTTTACAAATTCCTGATTGAAAATATAATCATAATCTGCGTGATTTATGATTATCTTTTTTTTTTGTTTAGCAAAGTTTTGAATTTATCTTATCGTATTATTAAGACTTATATACATTGAAAAGAACAAGTCTATAAGTCAGTCCAAACAATCAATAACTTGATCAGATTTCTAAACTAATATCAAGGTTATTAAAGGTAAGTTATTGAGGTAGGGAGGAGGGGAATAAAAATAAGTCTTAGGGTACTGCTCGGAAGCAATAATTTAAAATCCTGTATTAAGAAGTACTTCTGTAGGTCTGCAGACCTTAAGACAGCTATTTGAATGGTCCTTTTCCTTCATTGTTACATAGTCTAAAATCTGAGTAATTTTATAAACAAATATATGGAGAGATTTGCCCCCAAAATTTCTACAGAAATTTTTAGGAAGTGTAGCAACTGTGTGGGTGGGGGAGGGGTAGATTTGATGTCTTAATCTTCTTTCTATCTCGTTTCTAAGAGGTTCTGAAATACGAACAGGTCACTTAGGCTTCAGGTATGTGATTCTTGTCCCATTGAAAGATACATGCGTTTACAAATAGGAAGATTACAAAAAACTCTACTTGCTGACCTATTGTCAACTTTAAGTTTTTATGTCTACTTATGAAAGATAGAGCATGGCATTATGTAAGGTTCGTTTTCATAAATAAATTATAATTGCCAATGATGACAAAAACTATAGTACCATTGATAATGATTCTCTCTGCTAGCTTAAATATCTAACCTTTAAACTGCATACAAGCAAGAGACACACGTGCACATCTAGGCAGAGAGAGGGGGGAAGGGGAAACAGACAAATACGCACATAGAAAGGTAAACACCGAGAGATGCACCTAGAAAGAAACAGACAAAGAGAAGCGAGCCAGTAGAGAAAAATTTGTCTTCAAAAGTTTTAGAAGTATAGTAACTGGAAGGGGAGTAGATTTAATGTGTCAGTCTCCTTTCCATCTCATCTCTAAAAGATTCTGTTTGAATAATAATATGATGTGAACAGTAGTAGCCTATACCTTACCAAGCAGTGGGTCAGCTCCTGCCACTTTATGAATAAATTGTAATGGCGGATGATGACAAAAATTATAACAGCATTGGTTTGTAATGGTTCAATCTTAGTTAAAATACATAACCTTTAAACTACACGCGCGCACAGACAGAGAGGAGAGATACAAAAAGAATGTGCATAGAGAGAAAGGTGAACGACGAGAGACGCATACAGACAGAGAGGCGCACATAGAAAGAGAGCACAGAAAAAAGACTGAAGAGTCGTACATAGAAAGACAAACAGAGAAGGATGCATATAGAGAGAAAGATAGGCGGAGAGGGGCACACAGTCAGAAATACACAGAGCGAAAGGTAGACATAGAAAGAAACGCGCGGAGAGAAGGGCGGCAGAGAGACAAAAAAGAGGGGAGGGAGGGGGGGTAAATAGAATGACGCACACAGAGACAAAGGCGCACGCTCTGAAAGTAACGTTCACATACAGTCACGCATACGTACATAGAGAAAAAGAGACAACGTGGATTCTTGCCCCCTTTAATTTTTTAAGGTGGTATAACCCATGATAAATATTACTAAACTTTTACTTGTGTCAAAATTACAACAAAAAAGGCGATAAGGATACCTTATGCAATATTTCCTCCCACCCCAATAGAAATTATGCTGAAGAGAAAAACATCTACCTATGTCAGTACAAATTACAACTATAGTATGGAAACCAATGGACATGAACTGATAACGAGTTCTTGATATCGCCATTCGCGTACAGAAAATTCGCTAACGATAAGAATTTCTTAGCTAGCTTACTGTAATCATTTATAGGCAGGAACTGAACCTTGTAAATGAGACGAATGAACGAATTTTATCAATACAGTTACGGAATCACCTGAGACGTAGACGCTTCGCTTTTGATTGGACGAGGTCTGGCAGCGCCCCCCCGGAGAGCTTGTCCAACTCCGACATGCTTGAGTCCCTTCGCATAGTAGTTTTTAAAAATAAATAAAAACACGATTAAAAAGCTCTGTTTGACATAATTGACGTACGCCGTTGCCACGACAACGCATTTACGTAAACCCAGTTAGAGTTGAACTTTGACCTTTGACCTTTGACCTGTGTGACAGCACTCATAATTTTTTTTATGTATAACTGCTTTATTACCCGCTCTCAAACGAAAATTTTCCATCGCTTGCGGTTCCGGAAATATTTAAAAATATTCAAAATTCAAAATATTCGGTCGCGCCTGTCGCCGGACCGAAATTTGTCCTTCGGAGGCGCTCGGGTCGGCACGGAAAGGCACGAACGATTTGACCTTTGACCTGTGTGACAGCAGCAGCAGCACTCATAATTTTTTTTATATATATATAATTTGTTAGCAATAAAAGGAAATGGAAGTACACAGCGGATATTCGAACAATGAAGATACACGATACCTCTAGAGTGTAATCTCTTTTAGAAAAAAAGAAACAATTATAAGGCAAAAGAGATGTGTAGAAACATCCAAAGATCCAAAAAATCAATAGAACTTTAATATGAGGAATATTGTAGGTAGAAATGGGGAAAAGGACATATAGTAACCATCTGATTCAAAAGTCAAAACTAGTGAGAGTTCTAAGAAAACCAAAGTAAAATAGATATTAGATTAATGTATTTAAGAATATTAGGGTGGTGGAAGGAAAGGTAATATGCTATAAAAAAGGTGGTAGATCTAGAGTGTGGTAACATGTCGAAAGAATGATAAAAAGCTGCAATAAGCATGAGGAACAACATTTGAAGATACAATAACGTTTTCTGCTCTTCGCAGTAATGAATAACACATGCAAATTTTCTTAAACTACTTTTTATTTCACTTACACTCAAACCACTGAACACTCTTTATGTCGCACGCACACAACAAAACCGGTTCCCGAATGTTCGCGAAATTTCTCGAAAACATCTGGCCATTTCCTATTGTTCTAGCCCCGCATGTGCGCTCGCAACGGGGCTGGATTCCTGAAATGCGTTACGCGCGTTGTTGATGCGTGCCGTCTAGCGACTATCCAATACGGGGGAGTTCGAAAATTCGTTACAACACAAATCAAAAAATTATAATAATGAAACGAGTGATTCCAGAAGAACTGGTGCATATCTGTAGGAGCGAGCAACTAAAAGAAAAGTTAAAAACCTTGAAAATAGTCTTCCGAGACAAAAGTTTGACGGACATGAAATTCCTAGTCAAAAAGGAGAAACGTACTCAAAGGAAGTATACGAGTCACTTATATTTTTCTTTTAAAGAATCAACTAAAAACGATTTATAATTTCTGATACAATTCACTTTTCAAATGTTTTGGGCAACATTTTTAGTCTAATGAAATGTAATGTTACGTTTACACTGACAATGAACGACTTCTCAAAGTCCTAAACGCATCTAATTGTATCAAAAACGAGCACCACTCACGCTGTATTCTCTCTGAGATAACTATCAACAGTAGGTTCCAGATGCTTCTAAATACTTTTCGCGCCCTCTTTACGCATTCATCAATAGTCATAAAATAGGATAAAGGTATTGGTTCTTCAGTCATACTGAATTGATGGTCTTTAACTTATAACATGTGCACATCGACATTTAAAAGAAGCGAGTAACTTAAAAATGAGGTCAGATGATTATTCTCCATGTGAAGATTACATACAACAAAAATCAGCTCCAGAATAGCTCAACATTGTTCCAATGATGAGTTTATTGGGTTTCATGTGTTACAAAAAGATCGGCCATGTACGTGCTTTGACGTTTAACAAGGAAAGTGGGAAGAACACGGTGTATACATATTTTTTTTGTAAAATAATAGTCCTTTTATCTATACCAAAATTGATGTAATTTTTTATTCGCCAATTCCAGGAACTTCTGCTCTATAAGGTAGACTCGGCGGTGTCGCTCTTCCTGGTGGCCGTCCTGGAGTACATCTCAGCGGACATACTCAAGCTGGCCGGCAACTACGTGAAGCACATCAAGCATGTCGAAATCACGTTCCAAGACGTGCAGATCTCGATGAACGCCGACAAGGTAAGTTGTCTCATTGTTCCGTCGAACAGATTCTGCAGGAAGCTCACACAGTGCTGGGTGTTATCGAGTCTGTCGCCGTGGGTTAAGTGTGTGCGGTAGATGGCGGTGTAAGGGATTATTTTTTTTAAGATATATAAAGTGAGAAGATCTATGAGATGATAAAATTCTGCCGGAATTTTCGTCCTCTCCATTCGAACACTATTTTAATAATACAGTAAGAAGTTGTATTTAAGTCCTATGGATGTTTTAATAATTAATGGGTCTCCCCTCCACTTTACCTTTATTTGCGACTCACAAGCCGACAACTAACATCCTTCCAAATAAGTACTCAACTTGGAAAGTCGAATCATTCTTCAACTACTTTGAATCATTAAACGGTCACTTTAAAAGGGTGGGTTACAACATGTAGTCAAACCGGGTACTATATAAATCAAGTTTTAAACTTTGACTTTTTCATTTTAAATCCATCCAATTTTTCATTTATATAATTTGCCAATTAGTGTTACTTGGGCTCATATTCAAAGAACTGAAAGGAATAAATGATAGCTATCGCCGAGTACTTTCTAAACGCACCTTGTACAACAGAAAATTTATTTTAATATTACTGGGTAAGTATGCGCACTTGGGTGTTACCAGACGTACCAGATCTAAAATCGAAAAAGTGAAGCTGTCTTTTCTTTTGTTGCGTTCATCAAATCAAAAGTGGTCATAGTGTCTCACTACTTTATAATTAAATTTCGTATGTTATACGTGAGCAAATTTTTGCAAAATTTGATTTTTTAAATTTAAAGAAATGAAATCTTGGGGGGAGGTTAGTAAACTGTATGATAACAGATAAAATCTTCATTGTGCATATACAAGGTGCGATTATTAAATATTAAAACTCGACCAATTGAAAAGATTTGATATACGCTACTGCGTATTATATTAACGCCCAATTAAATGGTATTAAATCAGACGAAATGAAAACCGGACAAAATATAGAGCAAAAAATAATTTTGCTATTATATGGGGGTAGGATTGTTATTTATTAATTATCCTTTCCTATTATATATTTTTAATTAATTTAGCAAGAAGTTACAATTTGCATTGTACACTTACTAAAACTGTACAACTTAAAATAAACATACGGGGTGGGACCGTTAAATAATGAGGTTTAATTGTGTGGTAAGTATAATAATGTAAATTTAAAATTTACTAAATTAATATTACATTAATTTACCAATTTTGCTTTCATTCTACCGCTTAAGAAGCGCACCATTGATTAATCGTGCACTTTAAGTATATCAGATAAAGTACAATTATACTTGAAGCTAAGTGTGGATGAGTGAGCAAATATTTGGAAAGGGGAGACTACAATGAACTGAATTCCAAAATGGCGCTGGTAAATATAGTTCCAACTCACGCCTTAATGGAGAGATTAAGATATCAGGACAAAGCACAGTTAAATTAGTGATTAAATTATTTAAATGGGAAACTGGGCCTATTTGTCAATTTATTTTCTGTTGCTCTTCTCTCTTTTTCTTCTTTTTCTCTGGTTCTCATCACCTGCTCTTTTTCCGGCGCTATATAATTTTATATCTCGTATTCTCATGTTTCCTTTTTCCCCTCCCCCACCATTCTCTTCTTTCTTTCTTCTTCTTCCTCTTCTTTGTTTTTTAAGCTTCTTATGGGCGTCTCGAAATGATCGACTTAAAGCCACCAATAAGTATGTGAAATGATTTGAAGAACCTCGAAATAATTGCCAAAATTGAAATAGGAGCTCTTTCCACCTATCTTATACCGGTATAAAATTTGAACGATGAGGACAGTGGTTGAAGGATCTACCTGTTGGCAAAAATACATTAGAGTTTTTCTAACTAGTAGAAGGAACTATGAGCTGAAATAAACTGAAGGTTCGTCCCCTCAATAATAATTCTGATGATGTTACAGCACCAAGGTCAGAATAAAAAAGTAACACTTTAGGTCCACTAATTATGAGTTAAGGATGGATGAAACAATGAGCTGAAGATGAAACCTATGGTAATGCTAGTTGTGCTATTACAGAACCTTTGAGGTCTATAAGGTCAAAAATTCGAAATATACAAGAAAGTCTAAACAGATGAAGGCCGCCTTGTTGTGATTTAACTAAAGGCTCGACCCTCTATAACCTGATATTGTACAGACATTAAAGTGTTATAATACTACCGAAATTAGGAAAAAAAAGTCTACGAAACTTAAACAAAACGGGGGAAGAAATTCATAATCACTAATTGTGAGGCAATAATGAGAAGGTTAAATATTTAATAACACTGATAATAAAGCTGTTTTTGAGGCCTTAAATAACACTGAGGTCAGATGAAGGGCCAAACAAATCAGATGAAGAACTTTAATTATCTTTTTTTACGTCTCAATCATTTGAAGATTATTAGTGATCGAATACACACAAATGAAGTCAGAAGCACAAGAATAATTACCGTTAATTTTTTGACAGACAGTGTAGAATCTACAATCTCCCATACAAAAAGCAGACAAGCACTAAGGAACATAAAATACCATTGACAAAAATTGAAGTCGTCAGATTGTTCTTTTTGAGATAGTCAGTCAAAGAAGAAAGCAGACATACCAGAAGTTTCAATGATTTGCAACTACCAAAATGGCCAACAAGAGTTAACGCAAAGTAAATAATTAAACCGTTCGAAGATGTAGAATCTCAAGTCGCTCTTCTGCAATTCTTAATTAAAAATTAAGTACAGGTAAGAACTTTAGGGAGAAACTGAATCTACAACAAAAAGTTTGGTGATGGCTGCTTCCTACCAAAGGGCAAAAAAGGATTTGACCAACTTATCCTGGTTAGATGGTAGACGAGCAATTGAGAGGAAAATGGAAGATTAAAAAAATAAATTTGAAAATCCTTTGGTGTAACAACAGCAAGCTGCCTTGTTTATGGTCATATGGTGATGTACACATAAATATGGGTAGATGGCTCTCTGAGCTCAATTTTCAGGTATGCTTAGAGCGCCATCTACTTATACTGTAGTAGAAATGAATCCACACACCAGCAACACTTCAAAATTCTTACTTCTTGAGGGATCTTTCAGACTCAAGAAACTTTAATCCAACTACAAAGCATTGTTTTATGATAGAACGAAATGTTTTTATGTCACATTGCATCAAGTGACTAGAATATCTAAACAAAATCTAATGACTTACCTGTGGGTAGATAAATGTTTTATATTAAGTGTGTTAAGGAAAAAAAAGTTTTTGCATAGTTGGAAGTTGGATAGGTGTGCGATAGGAGTTCTCGCAACCTCGTAGCTAGCTAGGTTAGGCGCCGCCGCTTGGCATTCTATTAACATGCTTCTGCTTTCACGCCTGCCTCAGACAACCACCGCCATGGTAGGTAGCCGTGTTTTGTTCTTTACCTTACGTATGCATGCCCTTTATATTACCACTCTCGCTCACACATACACACACATCTGGCTGCTTGCCAAGCCTGCTGCGTTTCGTTGCCCGCTTGCCTTATGTTCTGTTGCCACACTCGATCTACTAGCTCCTGTCATTAGTCGACGGACCTTTCGCCTCTCTCTTAGACACAGTCCACACACGTCAGTGTACCGCATGCCATTCTGCTCTCTAGTGTAGGCTACTCTTAGTGGTAACTGTAGCCTCAGCGAGGGGCGCTTAACGCGTTTTAACGTGTGGCGTTTGCAGGCTCTGATGGACATGTTCTATCAGGACGAAGGGGGTGGACCCAGCGCTGTACCTGAACCACCGATTGTGCCCTCCACTGCGCCGCGGGCCAGCCTGACGTACGAGGAGGTCGTCAGGGAGCTCATGGCTTCTGAGCGGCAGTACCTGAGAGAACTCCACATGCTTATTAAAGTGTTTAGGTGATCAAGCCACCATACAAAATTTACCCCTACTCATCACGCTTCTGTTTTAGGGAAGAGATAATCAAATTAAACGCCGACCAAAAAGAGTTAGATGCTATATTTTCCAATATCGTCGATATATACGAGCTCACCGTCACCTTACTGGGGAGTTTAGAGGACGTCATGGAGATGGCGCAAGAGCAGATGCCCTATATCGGCAGCTGTTTTGAGGGTATGGGAAGAGTGTGGTGGGGTTGTTGGTGTCAGGCTTATTAAATCTGTTACAGAACTGGCGGAAGCGGCTGAATTTGACGTGTACAGCAAGTACGCCCGAGACGTGACGTCGCCGCTGTGCCGGGATACCCTGAACAACCTTCTGTCCAAGCCTGAGGTCAACAGCGCCTTGGTGACGGCCGGCCAGGGCATGCGCCTTGCGCTCAAGTATTACTTACCCGCGCTGCTGATGGGCCCGATCCGGCACTGCTTCTCATACTTGGACTTCATTAAGTTGCTAAGGGGCTTGTCCGAGTCGCCGGAGGACAGAGAGACGCTTACGCAGGTTGAGGGGCTGTTAACGCCTTTGCAGCTTGAATTAGGTACGATAATTCAGAGTTGTGAACTATCTTTTAAGGCACCACATAAAATAATCAATGAGTGGTTTACAATGAATTGCCTATCTTTATCAGGTTTATTTTGAGGTCAATGTTCTTGTACTTGTTTTTCTTTTGTTAAGATCTTGTTACTATGCACTTTATGTTTATTGGCTATTACAATGTTGAGCAATAGTAGCATCAGAGTAAACTGTACTGGTATTTACTCATTTGTTTAATTTTGTAATTTATCTCGATCTTCTAATTTAATATGGTAACGTCTTAATCTCTAAATTTTTGGGTTTTGTCTTATACAAACTTATACAAACACAGCACTTTTAATGTCATTTTTGGGTGATTTTAATTTCACCAAGATGATAACTAATATTTTCTTTTTCATTTTAATAGCATAGCTTCACTAATCTTAATCCTTGATCTTCTATTCAAAATGCAATTTTATCCAGACACTTATTGATTGTTCTTACTAGCGTTTGTTTATGACTATAGTATTAGCGTTTAAATAAAGATGAAGGCCTAAAACGCCATTGTAAATCATATTCTATAAAACACAAGTGTCTTGGTATTCCTCTTTTAATTTTCAATAATGCATTTTATTAGATAGATAAAAACACACTGCCGTTTCTTACATTTTCTAACACCTTTCTTCAATATTGGCAAAGCTTGTGTACTAGGTTCCCCTTTATAGAAACCAAATTGATTTAGATGGCTTCGATGGCTTCCTCATTGAGCATCAATATCAGTCTAACAATTTCTTGTCATTGAAAAACTTCCATTCTTTTAACTATATATTTATCATATTTGACACATGAGCAACTTCTTTGTACTTTCAGGTTTTATACCATCTGGTCTTGATGTTTTCCTGTCCTTAGTACTTTCAAGCATTGCATCAAGCTCTTAATGCAGAGTTCTATGTTATTCTCGCTAATTTGAGCTCAGCAATATTTTATTTATTATTTATTAAGGTACCAATTCTTTTAAACTCCTTGTTGCTATCTAGCACCTATCTCTTTGCATATTAAATGGCTTTAAAATTCCTAAAAATTAGTAAATCTTCCTGAAGTTTGCAATACTACAGCTGTTAACTAACAAGAAAATCTCATGATGGGGGAGGGAAAATAGCAATTTCTAGTGAGCGCATGACTCAATATTGGGAAAACCATCACTTGGAAATTTGAATATGCTCATTCTTCTGTTGGGTTTTTGCACCTGCAATAATTTTTTGTCAATTACAGTTTGTCACAGCTTAAAGCACAATTGAAATCCGTTCTGTCCCAGGATGATCTAGAGCAAAGGTCTAACTAAGTCTTGCTAGAGAATTATAGACTGTATCTGCTTCCACCCAAGAAAGTTACATAGCTAAGTGATTAAGAAGATATTTCACCCCAGCAAATGTGCTGCCACTACATAGTTCACCCAACTTGGATAATTTTAACAGAACATTTTTAATCTAAGTGATATGGTGATTTATAACCTCATTCTTTCTATGTGTGTGTGGTATTTTATTGTTGTCAACTGCTGTTGTTATTTTTCCCGTTAAACTGTCATTTATTCTCAAATTTGCACTCTCATGATCTTCCTTCAACAGTGAACTCTTGCACTTTCCCATTTTCTTTAATACCTACTTAAGCATTGAACTATTTTTTCTAATTTACATACCTTTATTTAGAATTGATGGGTTCTTTTAAAGATTTCAGGATATTGAGCATCAACTAAGTAGCTGTTATTGAGATTCTTGGTCAATTTAATTTCTTCTTTGTGCAATATCTTCTTTCCAAACACACTGATTCTGTCTTTTATTATCTACCCAATGTGGATCCAATTATAAAGCACCAGATGTGGTTTGTTCTCTTTTCCATACTCTGATCTTTATTCCTTACCTACTAATCCTCTATAAAGCAATTGATGGTTACTAAGACGTTCAAAATAAGCGTCATTTTGATCTCTACAGGAAGGATTCTCCTCACTCCCAATTAGTTGGCCATTGTGTGAAACTTTGCATTCTTCCACTATGTTAATGATTTACCTTATATCACCACTCTTCATATAAACAATTTACTTAGTCTCTATTGTTGATTCGCGTTCTTCAAGAGTTTGATAAGATTTTTACAATAAAGGTATATACATTAACGTTATCAATGGGGGTGGGTTGTAGTCTTTTTATTTCAATGTAAAAAATCACTTATAAAAGTGAAGACTATTGTTTAATAATTTATTGCCCAGAAAAACCTTTTCCATCATCACTTTATTAGAACGTGTCTTAAATATATAATAACCACGAAAGTTTCTAAATAGCTAGGTGGATGAAGGTATCCAAATGATTACCGTTTTGTACCATTGAATATGTACATGCATCATACAAGCTTTTTGGGGACTCTTTCTATAATTTATATAGTTTTTAGAAAAATGCATCTGATGTGACGAGGACATCCGTAAGCAATAGGTGTATTTAAAAGGCATATGAAACATGATTATGAACAATTAACAGTATGAGAAAGGTCATATTATCAGAGTGTGAAAGGCAAAGTAGATGGCATACTGAATTACTTGTCATTTGGACTGTTCTGACTTCACAATTTCATTTTAATAGGAGTTATGAACATATGAAAATAGCCAGCCTTGGCGACATGGTTCTGGACAACAAACCACCAAGAAAGAGAACCGTTTGAGTGTCGGACTAGCAGAAACAGATCCAATAACTTTCTTGGTTATCATCTCAACGCCCTTTACGTTTTCTACCTCGACATCATCACCTTCATTTGCAGCAATGCCAACAGAGAGTGGATATGGATTGGCAATGTATCAGATTTTGTTTGCAAGCAAATTACCATCACCCCAAAATTTGAACGATTACTGATGAACAATATCATCTCTATTTTACAGTGACGTAATAGTCTAGGAGGTTATTCTTCTTTAGCAGTCTGTATCCATTCACTCTTAGATGTAAGCCTCTCTCAGTTTCTTCCATGTCTCTCTGTCTGTTACTTTTCGAAACCAGTTTTTGCTACTGTCTTTTCTGTATCATCCAGCTATTGCATGACTTATTAAGTGGCGAAGCGAAGCGGAGTCACTTATTAACTTCATGTTGACTGTCTGTCCGTCCGAGCAATAACTCGAGAACGGCTGGGAATTTCCAAATTCTGTTTTCGCCAATCGACAGGTGACCAAAAAGGCTTTTTACTAGTGATTTTGAAACTGATTGGTCAAAGGTCAGCTAGACTAGAGGGTTCTCAAATTTGGGAGACTGCTTCGCCACTTCGCTATGCGTTGCAAGCTTTGCAGGTTTATTTGCCACTGTAATTGGTAATTAACTGCTTAGCGGGACTTTAAAGAAAATTTTTCAGCCCCATATTAGTTTTCCTGCCTGAATCCTCAGGTCCCATTTACCAATAAATAAGTGCTTGTCTGTATCCAGTTGAGGTTTCCCCATTATGTTTGAACACTTTGGTGACATTCCAACATTTGTGAGATCTGATAAGACATCCCTGCTTTCTTCATGTCAAACGTGTTTGTACTGATGCAATAATATTTTAGGCGCTCCATTTTAAAAAATGAATTACGAAACATAGTTAGACAAATATGTAAATTAATGAGAACTAGGAAAAGCATTGAAATTTTTTGTGCAAATTATGACAAAGTAGCAAATTGTACAAAGGTGATTGATTTGTCCTAAACAATTTTGAAAATTGGAATCGTTCAAGTATTAAACATTAAATTAAATGCTCCTTCAGGGAGTATGGCATATGAAGCGGGTAAACGGGAGACCCCACACCGTTTACCCATAAAACTACGGGTGGAGCTACCCTATCCCACATCCGTGGGTAACAGATGCCGCCTGTAGTAATGACGTGGGGTAGAGGTTCACGCAAGTGACCTCGCCGGCAACTCGTCAAACGAGGCAGGAAAAATCCTGCCAACATGAGTACTATCGACGGAGTATTTGCTACATCGATTAGGCCCCAGGCCTACGGAGACGTTAGACCACATGACGTTATCCCGTTAAAACTGTTATGCAGGCCATCCGATCCCACACTTGTGGGTAAAGGACGCCGGTAGCAGTAGCGATATGTGGTAGAGGTTCGCCCAAGCGACCTCGACGGCTGCTCGTCCAACGTGGTGGAGGAAACTCTACCGACACGAGTGGGGCTGCGTTTCACTCTACGACGCAGACTCGTAAAGGTGCTTCGAGCCACCCTATCCCACAATAGTGTGGGTAACGGGCGCAACAAGTATCAACTGATGTAGAGTAGAGGCTCACGCAAGTGACCTCGACGGCCGCTCGTCCAACGTGGTAAAGGAAACTTTACCGACACGAGTGGGTAGTGCGTCTCACCCCGTGGCGCGAGATACCCGTAAAACTGCTAGTGGAGCTACCCAATCCCACAATTGTGGGCAATGGATGCCGCTAGTCAGTAATAGAGGGGTAGAGGTATCACGCGAGTGACCTCGACGGGTACTCGTCAAACGTGGTAGGGGGAACCTTACTGACACGAGGACTAAGGGGAGGGGGGTAGCACATGAAAAGCTTCCGTATGTTCATTCTCGCCACGCGATTGTTGCATATCATCACTGAGACAGCAATGTGGCAAGTACCACACCTTAGACAACTGCGTAATTATTCCTTATTTGAATTGAATGTAGATACTTGATTGTTTTACTGTCTGAGCAAGTCATCTACTAACCATTTAGAACCCAGAACTAAACCTTGATTTGTCAATGCTGCACTGTTTTTTCTATCGATTCTTTTCTTTCAATCCGCACATCAATCAATACAAAAAATCAGGCTCCAAATCTTAAAACAGAAGATATAAATTTAAAGCTTTACTGGCTCATCTTTTAGAAACTAGTGGTGCGGAATACTGTTAATTAAAAATTCTTTCTGGCCTTAAGATTTTGTATCTTGAAAAGCTTAGAAATGTGAGCTTAATACTAACACAGTTTGTAAATTTTAGGTCAATGTTCAGCTACTCATTCCCTACACAGGGTGAATGCAGTTTCGCCCTACGGCACAAGGTCAAGACGGCAAGCCGCTATGGACAAGTTGCACGAATTACAGCGGATTGTCGATAACTGGGACACAAAAGACACTGGGCAATGCTGCAACGAGTTTATCAGAGGTCTGCTGCAATTAGCTTCCTTAACATAAAATTGTAATTTTTTTTAAAACAGAGGATACTCTCATGAAAGTGAGCTCTGGCAAGCGGCTGACGGAGAGGCGGGTTTTCCTCTTCGATGGCCTGATTGTGCTGTGCAAGCCCAACTCGCGGCGGCAGAGCTCCGTGCATCAGGCGCACCCCGAGTGCCGCGTCAAGGAGCGCTTCTTTGTGCGGAAGGTCGAGATCGTGGACCACCCAGACACGGACGAAACGAAGAACGCCTTCGAGATCGCGCCACGCATCCAGCCAGCTGTCGTGCTTTGCAGCAAGACGGCTGAGGACAAGAACGTCTGGATGGCCGATCTCGTGATGCTCAACACTCGGGCTATGCTCGACCGTATCCTAGATAGCATCCTCTCCGACATGGAGCGCAAGCACCCGCTCAAGCTGCCATCGCCCGAGCTGTACAAGTTTGCTGAGCCCGACTCGAAGGACAACATCATTCTGGAGCAGCGAGAGAACGGGGGTGTTCCTTTAATTAAAGTAATCTATGTTAACGATTTTCGTTTGCGTTGGCTGACGCGTTTGTTTTGTTTTAAGGGAGCTACACTATATAAGCTGGTGGAAAGGCTAACCTACCACATCTATGCGGATCCAAAGTTTGTGCGCACGTTTCTGACAACTTACAGGAGCTTCTGCGCGCCTTCCGAATTACTAGACTTGTTAATAGAGAGGTTTAATATACCGGATCCTTCCCTTGTTTATGAACAAGATAGCTGTGATACTGATAAAATGCAAAAGAATTCCCAAAGAGAAGACTGGAAGCGGTACAGGAAAGAATACTGTCAACCTGTACAGTTTAGGTATGTTTAGTGTTTTACAGAACTTTTATTGTGTCACTCAAAATATTAAGTAAAACTTATTGCACGCTTGAGATGAGACCCTAAATTGAATTTATATGATTGGGAAAAACGTTAGAACATACCTAATACAAAAACCATGTGATGAAAAAAGGTCTAGGTGTATCGTACCTACTGTATCCTCTCCAGAAATTATGTACCAACTACTTACTATAAGGAATTTTTTGTGATTGTGGGTGAGAACAATTAGTCCTCTTATTCACCTTGGCATTGGTAATAAAATCTTTTCGTTAGAGAAAAGCCTTAAAAGTCAATTTATAAACAAATTTCAGCTAGTGACTCATTTGATCTTAGCAACCTCAAATAACATCTATTGTACCTTGATCAAATAGGATGTATAGTTCAGGCACTCTGCTAGGATTCAATACATGCAGTCTTTATCCCCAAAAATGGTGTCGATTTTCTAAGTGACATCTTTGAGTCTTCCAAAGAGAGCTTTTTGTATTTATTTAGAAAATTACCTGGATCCTTATCGCATTTGAATGAATTTTTCTTATAAGGTTAGCAAAACCCTCCCCTGATCTTTAAGATATGTCATAGACAATTGATTTTGAGTACCTGAAGAACCTAATTACTTCAATTAACGATTTTACAACAGAAAGACATAATCATTACTCTTTGTATTCTTTATTTGATTTCATTAGTTTAGACATTTCAAGGTCATGCACATCTTGTGTAACGAATGTATGTAAACATTTATTACTCAAATCAAATACAGCCGAATATCACATTAAATTTCGTCTAGATTTTGTTAATACACCCTGTACTTATAAGTTTCCTTTACGGTATTACGCCGTTCTTGTTATTGGTTATAAAAGACAGGAAAATAACCAGATCTTAAGCTAGCTTTAGATTTGACAGGTTTTTCAGGAGCAAATTGTATTTATCTCCGAACCAAGAACTTTCTTAGGTTTCAGTTTTTTAATGTACTTATTGATAAATTATTTCTAAAAGTATAACAAGACGAACATAATTTTCCAAGGCTCTTATTTGTTGATAATGATTTGTTTTAACTAGGTTTGTGGAAGAGGTGAATGTGTTTTCGAGTTGTTCTGCAAAATAGGTTTGACTATTTATTCGAAGTGTGGTTATCCACATAGTTTTATATTGTGAATCTGTGTTGATCTATCTTGCGCTTCATTGTTCTAATTCAGATAGGTCATAGTATTTTGCCATTGTCATATATATAGATCCTGTGCATTTCTTTTAATGAGGTTTAGTATGTTTGATTTAGGCTGTTGGAATGTTAATGTGGTAATATTTTCCTTGCTAATAGCTACCCTGGTAAATAGTTTTCATTTTTAAAGTAGAAATTTTCCCAGTTAACTGATCCATTAGTTGATCTTGAGAATTGAGGCTAGTAATATGGGAAACAATGTAGGGGTCAACACAACAAGTAGGTGGTCTTAGTCTAACTCTTATTGGGATTTATTCAAAATTTTGTGCAACAGTATGTCTAAAATGTTGGGCAGGTGATTACTTTGGTATGGATGGTAAGTATATTTTTGTGGTGCAGATACTTGCACTCCAATTTGGAAAATCATATTTGACTTTTCCTGTCATTAAATAGTTAAGATTGGAGGATCCAGTAATTATCGGATATAATGACTTTTGCTATACTGTTTTAAGTAAGAGCGCCCTCTATATTTTGTGATGTGTTCTCCTCCACGGTTGACATATTAAGGTTTGACAGTACTTTTATTCAGTTTGAAAATAGTGGTGATGCTCTATGCATTTGTGGTGGTTTTTTATTGTGATTACAATACAGTGCAGCAATAATATATTTAAATATAAAATGTTTAATATATCCTATTAACTGAATTCAATTACGATTGGCATTGGCACTTTATTACAGAGTATTTTAAGTTAAATAATCAGGATAGGAACATTTTGTGTTACTTCAGAAATGTTTTGGAATTCTGAAAGGTATCATAGTTTACTTTATGATTATCATAAAATTTGATTAGCGTGCAATAATCGTCAATAGTACTTAAGTAGTAGTGAAATCTGATACTACAGATTTTGCATCTTGAATAATATTTTGGTAATTTGTTCCATTTGATAGAAATATTGATGGAATTTTAGGTTTTTGATCTATTTCATTTGTCTTCTATGATTGAGATTCGTTTGCATGAAGTTTATTTTGGGTAAGCAGCATGTCACTGTTAAACTCATAGTAATCCTCATCTTTAGGCAAAGTTGTGATTTGCAAGTCGTATTTTATTTTTGCTCATTTCAGTGATTGAAGTATTTTCGTTCATTACATTCAGATTTGCAATAACATTATCTGCTCTTATAAATAACATTTAGTGGCTTTAATTGGAATTTCCCTGGTTCAAGTATATGAATATCTACTATACATTTGAACAGAAAGTAAACAAAGACAGCTGATATGAAATGTGGCGTGGCTGAGCGCTGAACGTACGTTTGGTTGCCTATCTTCAGGTTTGATATGCATATCTTACTTTCCTAAGGTCACTATTATGATTTGTAAATAAATTGTTCCACGTTCCCACCTTGTAAAATGGGAAGGTGGGTGAAAAATTGTGAGCCCAGGACGCCAAAAATACCTTTTTGTGGCCAATCTCTTGTTTTTAACATTTATCTTAAGTCATAATAAACATCAGCTGTTTATAGATGAAATGAATGCAAGTTATCAGCGTGATATCTGAGATTGCCACAATCCTGATACATGACTTTATTTTGCAAGTTATTATAATATCTTAGGTGATGTGTTAATTGTCTCACACGGAACTCTTTTAATATTGTGGCCTTGCTTGGCAAGCTAATGGAATCACTTCTTCTGATATATTTACAGTTTTCCGATGAATATAAGGACTATTGTATTACACTTAAATATCTCTAAGCCGAAAGCATGTTCATACACTTCGAAAACCCAACGAGAATTAATTTTCTTCCTGAACAATTAGAATCACTCAGAAAATCTCTTTGAAAAAACAATAACCTTTTTATTGACATGCTTACCTGTATATGGTAAATGTTTTGAGCCTCCTCTGCTGCCTTTATCTCTCTGTTAAACTCAAAGTATTCACTTTTTGCCATTAGGCTAGACACTTCATCTTTAGCCGACAAATAACACTAGATGATTATTTACAACTACGATGTTGCCACTCTAAAACAAGTAGTGCAAACTTATGCATCAATTTAATATTTGGCTCTACTTACATTTTACAATTAAACTCTTTTGCGACATGAATCCCAATTAGAAATGCATTCTCAGATATTCAGAATTGTTCTTACGAATGTCGCTGATTATCAGCCAGCCTGTTCATTTGATCATTTAAAAAATTGTAAAAGATACAGTAAGAAATCTTTTATATCTAGATTTAAGGTCCAAAAGTCCATTGTCACTTTGTCACAAAAAATTTTAGTAGTAATTTGTCTCCTTTTGTAAGACAAATTAATTGATGAAACGAAAATGATAATTTCCCAAAGAATAATCTTTTATTTACTTGTTGAATATGTGTCATGAAAGTACAAGGGTGGTTCAGAGTTAAGTTGGACTTAATTTTGTTTATTTAACATAAAGTAGATAATAGATATCACTACACTTAAAAAAAGATGACCATCATTATTACCATCAAATTTCTCATCACTGAAACCAATATTTATCTGATGTTATCCCAATCTGGTTAGTGGACTTTAAGTTCAATTATTTTTAATTAACATAGTAAATTTCCTTCCATCCTAAGAAAGGTAAGTGTTTTCAAATAAATGCGAAGGCTTTCATTTTAAGACCAGTGTTTTGATGCACCATACTGTTGATTCTTGGGTTGTTAGGCCATGGTCGGAGTTTGGAAACTTTTGATGTTTTCGTCCACAACAGTAGTGGAAATTAAAAAATTTAGATTTCCTCTGAACTGTTATGGACGAAATGTCGAGAGTTCAATTCCTATTTCATCATATTTTATATTTATAAAAACAGATCTGAACTTAGTTTGCATCTTGCACCTTGGACTTCTCTAAGTAAAAACAGATGTGATGTGCTTGTTCATCGTAGCAAATTTGACTACATCTGACTGGGTGAACTCAAAGCTAATCTCTAACTTTCTCTTCCAACAAATGCTTTTTTACCTTCTTTAAACATCTTCTCACTATCATCTCATACAAAGCAAAATTGAGAGTGTTTGACCTGTCTAAGTAGAAATTCTTCTGTATATAACATGGCAGGCTCACTAGAGTCTGCACTCATAAATTTGTCCAACAGTTCTTTTTGTAACTCCGCAAGCTGTGTTTTCTCTTATCCTTCTTCTTAACCATTTCAATATGCTAATTCCATAACAGCTTGACCCGTCTCTACCCTTAGTTATCATATACACCTTACCCTTCAACCTTCATAAACGTTAACAATTTCTCCTGAGACACCAAATACTCAGTTGCCATTACAAAACAAAATTAATTGCTTCTGTTCATTTTTTTCAGAAAAGTTTTAAAGTGCAAACCTAGTAACAGTGGACTTAATTAAATAGTTAAGATTTACTTACAAGTCTCACATATGTTAAGCGAAACCAGCTATTTGATGACCTAACTGAAGTTTTACTGACCATTCCTTATTATGTGCTTTTAAAACGCTCAAGTATTTTTCTGGGCTGTTAATAACAATAATTTCCCTGTTATATAACCGTTCTTAACCTTAGAACTATTCATGTTATACCATCTTTGAAATTTAAACTGCCAACTAGGGCATTCTTACTGTCCAAGGCTCTTCTGACAACTTTCAGCAAGCTAATTTTCTGGGAGTTGCTTTGTCGCTTAGACCTTTTCTATAGTTTTAAAATTGAGTTAATTATTTGAGCTTAATAATAATGAGGAAAGTTTCAGTACATGATAACTATAGCGTCGGACCACATGGTCATGGTTTTGCAAAGTTTTCTCCTTTGAAAAGATTTGTTCTATTGCGTGACTCATAAATCATCGCTTTTTGTAAGACCTCTAATAAACAATTTGCAGTTTTGTGTCCTCTTGCATAGATCCCATTGCCAGTGATAGCATTAGAATTGTGATTTTTAAAATTTTCTAACAGGCAACTGTATTAGAAAGATTGCTCTATTTTGTGAGTTTTGCTGTCATTGCATGACCACAAACATAAATTTCTGTTGCCAACTATTAAACTGTCTGTTAAGAGCTTAGCTGTCACACTGTTGTATAGAATGCCATCTATCAGCCGAATGTCTTATTTCCTCTATCAAGCTAGCATATTAATACTGATTTTACATCATTACCTTCTTTATGTATTTTGCGTATCTGAAGCATTAGCGACTTCTCAGAATAAAGCTGTTAACTGGTTTGCCATTGCCTTGCGAGGTTATGATATGGTATGGCTCTAACACTCCGCGAACTGAGAGGAGAAAGCTCTCATTTGTTAGCTCTTTCTGCCTGAAGGTGCTGGGAATGTATAATGATCATAAAAAGAATTTAAGAACCTATCCTGATATCAAACCTGAATTTTCAACTAAAGATCTTTGTATTTGCTTATTAGTTTAATAATTTACAAGCAGAGTTTCTGTTAATTTGTAACTTGTTACTAGAATTAAATTTAGGACAACTTTATTAAGATCATTGTGCTGCATTGTAACTAAATTTTGAAATATCAAAATCTAAAAACTTCAAATTAATGTTTACATAGTTACAAATATTTAGACGCACACCCGTTTTTTCAGGGTTCTAAATGTATTAAGACACTGGGTTGACCACCACTTCTACGATTTCGAGCGCGACCCGTCCTTACTAGAAAAGCTACAGTCGTTTCTGGAGTCTGTCAACGGCAAAAGCATGCGGAAGTGGGTGGACAGCGTCATAAAAATCCTTCAAAGAAAGGTACGCTCGTTGCCCCCTTTGCCCCGCATCGTCTCACAAGTGCCTTTTGTTTCAGACTGAACCCGACCTGCAAAGGCATATAAAGTTTGCATTCGATGAGCTGCCCCCTTCTATCGAATGGCACCACAATGTCACCGAGGACGAATACGGAATACTCACCCTGCACCCCGTGGAGATTGCAAGGCAGCTGACGCTACTTGAGTTTGAGATTTATCGGACTATAAAGCCTTCCGAGCTGGTGGGGTCGGTTTGGACAAAAAAGGATAAGGAGATTACCAGCCCGAATTTGCTGCGCATGATGAAGCATACCACCATTGTAAGTGCTAGCGCGTCCAATTTTAGATTGGTGTCCTTAAAATTAATTTACAGGTTACACGATGGCTGGAGAAAAACATAGTCGAGGCAGAGAACTTTGAGGAAAGGACTGCGATATTCAGCCGAATTATAGAGATCACGACGGTGCTGCAGGAGCTGAACAACTTCAATGCAGTGCTGGCGTTCGTGTCGGCCCTGGGTTCAGCTTCTGTGCATAGATTGAAGTTTACATTTAACGTAAGGTTTTTCTTTTTATTTTTATTATGATTATTAATGTACTGAATGAACCAGAACCTCCCCCAAAATCAAAAGAAGTTTCTGGAGGAGTGGCGGACGGATGACCACCTGAAGCGCTACCAAGAGAAGCTGCGCTCGATCAATCCTCCCTGTGTCCCTTTCCTTGGAATGTACCTGACCAACATCCTTCATCTTGAGGAGGGCAACCCGGACTTCCTGCCGAACACGAAGCTGATTAACTTCTTCAAGCGGAGAAAGGTCGCTGACATCACCGGGGAAATTCAGCAGTACCAGAACCAGCCTTACTGCTTCAGTATTGAACCAAAAATTAAGGTAAAATCGTTTTACAACTAAGTAGTGAGGATCATTAATATAATCCTGCAGCACTTCTTGGAAAACTTGAACCCTTTCGGCGACATGAGCGACACAGACATCAGCAACTACCTCTACAGTAAGTCCATCGAGATCGAGCCAAGGGGGTGCAAGCAAGTACCTAAATTTGCACGCAAGTGGCCTGGACTCAGCCTGCGTAGCCCAGGCACCAAGACAAAGACTACCCGGCTTCCGGCCAGCATCTCCACAGTGACACAGCAAATACTGAAGAGTGAAAGTGCCAAGAGTGAAGACAACTCTAAAAGTGAAGACTTCAGTGTGTTTGCTCAGGTAGGTTTAAACTGCATATGCTGATTTTTCTGGCTGATTGATGGATATAACTACTCTCTCACTACCTTTCAATTGTGATTTATCTCGTATTCTTTTTTTTTTTAATTTTATACCTTAATTAAAGGCCCCTGATCTATTTTATTATGTTAAGTTAGCTATACTGTGGTTCTCGCTAATAATGCTAGTCTAGTGGTTAAGGTGCTTGACAACATTATAGGTTTGATCCTGGACTTCAAATGCTCGGTGGGTCACCTGGTCAGTCACTAAAAATAATTTGAGTATAAAGCGATACATATGACCATATAGTTATGGTGAACATATGGAAGTCGTAATCTTCCAGTTCACAGGCTATACTTCCACATAGAATGCAGAACCTCACCATTATTATAATAATCCTGCTTTTATTTCGTGTTTTCTAGATCAATTAAATCGCTGTTTAATTTTTCACTATGTCGATCTCAATGTTGTTTTTATCTGTGTGGTCTTCTGTTTCTTCTCTCCCTTGATTCACATATTGTACTGTTGCACAATCAAAATGGACTACCACTTCTATAGCAAATTCATTTACACACTAGTTTTTTGTCTTTGTAATTTTTGGTCTATTATAATTCCACTCTCGCCTCTATGGGTGCCTCCTTTAGTTATTTTCTGTCCAGCAAAAGAACATTAAATTATATCATCCTATATTTGTGATAAACATGAATAATTCGCTTTCTTAAAAAGTCATTATCAACAATTCTAAACAATTTTGGTGAAAACAAAAAAAGGTCATCATTGAAGTACATACTGTTTACCTTGTTAGTTTCTCCTTAAAAGTATTTAATGGACAATGAAGAAAAAACGTTTTGAAAGTTTTCAATAAAAATCATCGAAATTCCTATTTATCACAATTTTTTATTGACACAGTAAATATTTATGGTTGTGCACAACACGTGTTTAGTGTCAACATATATAATGATTTCTGGTTACCTCATTACCATAACTGAAGATTTGATGCAATTAGGCTGACCTTCAGAAAGTTACAATTTTGAAGTTTCAAGCATTGAGAGAATCTCTGTTGATCATTGTTTTAAACAGTCACATGATAAAGAATATTGGCATAAGCTCCACTACAGTAGTATAGCTATCTTTTCTTTCTGTGTTCTACCTCATATAAGTTTGATGTTTACTGTATTTGAAAACTATTTTGGGAAGAGTCAACGTTTAAGATTTTATTTACTTTGCATGGTAGATCTAATTAATGTTAGGTTCTTGACTTGAAGCTCATATGTTTAGCATAATTGTACTTTAAACAATTTTTCCAGGTGCTTCATAAAAAATTAATCATGTACTACCTATCCAGTTTTAGTTGCTACATACACAGGGAACATTACTCCGGAGTAAATTATAGCTACTTCGTTTCTACTTTTTAGAATAATTCCCCAGTTGTTTTACAATCAGTAGGACTCAAATCTGGTTATAAATATGTTACTTTCTCAGAGTAATTGAAGATTCGGACTGGAATATATTTCTGAAAAACAGATTTTTGGAGAATAGAATTAACAAATCACAAATGAGACCATGAAGACCAAAATTATGATGAGAGGAGCAAGTAATTGAAGGTATGAAGAACATAGGAATTACAAGATGGGAGGAGAAGATAAAGGGCAGAAAATATAAAGGAAAATAGCTACCAAAAAAAAACAAAACGCATCAAATTGTAAAGCAAGAAAGTATAAAGTGGAGTGGAGTGACCCACCACTAACACTTAACTAGTCTATAGAGCCCATTGACTTCAATTGAGCTTCAATACCAAGAAAAATGTTCAGCCCTAGAAAAAGCTGTACTTCTGATATTTTAAAATGTTACTATTGTGCAGTGTTTTAAATGAGCCAAATGTTTCTATATTGAAACGACAGGTCAACTAAGACTAAACGTTAAAATCAATGGCTAATATAATGAGGATGTCCCACACTTAGAGGGATGTACATAACTAGATCATGGTTTATTGAAATTACAGCACATTAGTCAGATATTCAATAGTACACAATGTTTATTGATGAACATATAAAGCTCTTGTGACTGCCTCCACTCTTCTTGGCGTCGAATCAAATCATAAATAGATGCTGTCTTGAAGAACACATGCTCACATAATTCAGTTGGATTCTTTTGGGACCATAAATACCATTGAAAAAGTTTGCACACCATAACCACTCAGATGATCGGAATGGTTATGAGAAAATTTCCATGCTATTTATTTGAAGAAAGTTTAATAATATTAAGATTGCTTGCGGAATAGAGATTTTACTAGAAATATTTCCTCTGATTCTCTAGAGATCACTTGATGTTATAACTAATAGTCCCCATAGTGTAATATCTGGTTGTATGCTTTTCGCATCCTTATCTATGGAGTGTTAATATCCTATCATCGCTTCAGTTCAGACAAAATTTGGATTCATCAGTCAAGATGATTTTAAGCCACAATCATTTTCCCGTTGCTGAACTATTCATGCAGATGAATCAGTGGTGACTGCATCTATGACGTTATTTTGTTAATCCCTTTGCTAATAGTTGACATTGAAGGAGATCATTGATGCAGTACTACTGTGGAAATCAGTTTTTTGTGTTATTGTCACTTGTCTTCAATAAGAACCGACTTCCTGTGTTGTTGATAATATGCACCAATAATATATTCAAGGTAAAAAAAGAGCAATAAGGCCATATGCTGCAAGCTCAGTATAGAAGATATACTGATAACACAAATTAACACTAGATGTGTTCATTCAACTATGGCCATAACAGCATAAAATTGGTTTTGATCCAATAGAATTTTGAGGCGTCATATATAATAAAATACAGATGCACCATATTGCCCCAAAAATCCAAAAGAAGTCTGTCATATATATGGTGGCGATATAATTATTTGCTGATAAGACCTTGGGAACTATCTTTTGGGACATACAATGTGTAAATTTTTTGGATGAAACGATCCTATTTATTATATCTAATGATTCTACACTTCGATGAAAGGTACAGCGGTTGCAATACTCAGGTGCACCCAAGAAGAAAATTGACGTGGTGCTTATGACACTTCCTTCTATTTTCTCTGTACAAATAAAAATTTATCACCCTACCATATTTATAGCAGCATGTCATTTTGCAGGTTCAGCTCCAGAGTGGCGGTCAGAACAGCCCCACGCTCAGCCCCGCATCTCCAGCAGCCCCACCGCTCGTGAGCTGGTTCCAGCCGGGCCACAGCCGCAGCCCGAGCGTCAGCTCCATAATGTCGACGACGTCCGTCAAAACCATGCCGATCATGAGCGCCCCCAAGGCGGAGAGCATCATCAGCGCCGCACCTGCACAGCACCTGTACATTGATCACGACTTTGATTGCCTTAAACCTATTTCCATTTCTATTACTTGCAGCCAGCAGAAGTTTGCACCACAGCCTATCGGCGGCGCGCCGGGCAGCCCAGGACCGCACAGCCCCGCCTCTCCAGGGCCCCACGTGCCACCCGTCGACCCTGCCAGTCCGCGGTTGCCGGCGACTCCTCCCCCGCTGCCCCCCAGACGCAGAAGGGACAGCACTGAAATTAGCTCTCCACAACAGGTAAGAGGCAGAAATTAGTTTGCTCTTTTTAATAATCACAATAAGGTCAGAGTTAAACTTGCGAAAATTGACAGTAATTATTATTATAATTTTGTTTCTTCAATGATAATTGTCATTATCCTGTCAGATATCTTTCTATGGAATTTTATGCCTTTGAACCTTAATATTTCCCTTTTTTCGTTACACCAGAAGTAAAACCAGTCCAAAGTTCTGCGCTTGGTTTACGTTTGCCACTGTGTAGATCGATCAATTTTTTGATCTCAGTATTATCTTCGTTATATATAGATGTTTAACCAGCTTTGACTGATTGCAAAATTCTAACTGTATATTCACTTCCCCTCCTTTTACAACATATAATTGAGTAGATCTTTGACGAAATTTGGTTGAGTATTGACTAACTTTGTTTCTGTGAGGTATTTCCCTAGCAAGTCTCGGTAGCTTGCAACCAGAGACAAGTTTCATAAATAATATGGAGTGACTAGTACATGTTCGATATTTTTGTCACTTATAAAGATGGTTGATCATACCAAAAATATTTTTAAGACTTGGTGCATCCTCAACATTGATCCTGATCATGCCACCAATGTATTTGAGGTTGATATTCCTCTGTTAGTCCTTAATAATGGTACGGCTCTAACGCCCCACGTGGGAGCACGGCCTGCAAACTGAGAAGGTTAAGGCTCTCATTGTCCCGGTCGTCGTGCACCATCTCTGGTGTGGGGCGATATGGCAAACATCGCGCCTTAGACGACCGCCATTATTACCCCTTGTTCGAGTGAACACAGATACTCAATTAGTTTTAGTTACTGAGTAGGCCAGGCTTCAGAGAGCATCGGAAATTGAACCTGTGTCCGTCCGCATCGCAGCCCGTGCCTCAACCACTGGACCACTCTGGCGGTTTCTATTAGTCCTTACCTATTTGAAAATGACAGTCTTATAGGTCATATGCCACCAAACGAATTTTTCCTAAATATCAAAGAAAAAATCTTCATGATGACCTGTATTACAATTGTATTACGCCTCAAGAGGTATCCATTTTCATACAGAACTTTCTCCAAGTCAAAGAAATACAATATACAGCTTCAAGTTTCTTCTACGTGTTTTTTTTTTTTGGTATTCTTCAAGCAAGATCGTATTACTATGAAAGAGAAAATCACCGAATTGGCAAGTACAGTTGTTGACATGTAATTTGTGTAGCTTTATGATAGGTCTTTCTCTATATGGGGTGACATTATGATGCTCATAAACTATCTAGAAGAGTTTATTGCTAGTGAAGATATAACGTCTCATCTTCTAAATCTTGGTAGGGATGAATTTTTGAATGGCCCATAATAGGGTATTATCTTTGAAATCTGGCACTTAACCTAATTATTTCCAATCTTCTCTTAATTTTCTTTACAACTTCTTCATATACTCTTTCCTGTCCACAATGTAAATACCTTGGATTCAATGTTCTAAATTATGAGAACTTTAAATGTGGGTCATCAATAAGTTATGACATTTTATCTGTTTCTAATCCAGTAACCTACAGATGTAGGTGCATACTTTTCCGAAGAAGAAAGGCTTCTTGATAGTTTTCACTACAAAGAAATGTTGATTACTTCTAAAGGACATGTAATGGTACAATCGTTTTTTAAAATTAAAACGTGACATGATATACTTCAAACCTGAATATCTAGCTTTGAAGAATTTATGCATAACTCCAAGGATGGATACCATAAAGTTTACTGTTTACTTGGAAATGTGTACCAAATCTGGACATCTTGATGCTGTTATTGTGGTTCCTGGTTCTTTAACTTCAAAGAATTATGCCTTTTATCGCACAGGTCTTTGATTTAATGAATTATGTCTGAACTTACATTGAAGCTGTCAAGTATCATACTTCAATTATCTATGGATGTTTAACCTTGCATGACTATTTTTGCTTTTTTCATTGTATCCTCCTGGGATGAAGTTTTATTTTTGAAGGATTTGCCTACTGATTTAATAGTTAATCGACTTCATTTCCTTTACAGCAAAGTTTCAGTTTCAATAGATTAGAGTCAGCGACAAATTTTATAAGGTTCAGCCAGACTACTATTATCATTATCTCTACTCTGTTTAATTCTAGAACTCCTCTTCTAAAGATATCTGCTGCAGTACTGGATGTTCTAAACTCCAAATATGGCCTAAAAACTCTAGAACAGTCAACATGACTTAGGATGTTCTAGTAGAAATGGTTATTGGTCAATTAATTTACTATTACGTGGATTTTTCTATTTTTTGTTTGTCTGTGAGAATTTATATATAGAGTGGGAAAGGAGAATGTTAACTGGCAAAAACTGACATTTCTGTGACGATTCTGAAGCGGTGCCTAATCATCATCACCAGCCAGCTGTAGGCTGTAGTCATAGTGACGGTCGTTAAAAGGTTTTAAAGAATTCATTGGAATAGGAATTGTGAGACATCCACTCCTAGTACAGGGACGTTGCCTCCGTTCTATTCGCTAACTGCAAACGTGTCTGGATTGTTTTCGAACGATATAACTCTTAGATCTCAAAGAGAGTAGTCGTCTACTACATGTATTTGTAAATTTTCATTTGAACCATAGCTTTGTTATCAAAAGTTAATTTTAGCAGGACGGTGTATTCGCGGCGCTTTTTAGAATTGGAAATAAAATTTGAAACAACTTTTTAGCTTCTTCAGGTCAGCCATGTAGGGAATTGCACGTCACAAACTTAAATTTGTAAACGATGCTCCTAACGGCGCTGTTCCATAGCACCTAAATGGTTGGCTTTACAAAAACTTCAAATCACATTTGTCTAGCCAATTTAGTTGAACTAAAATTTTCTAACTTCAAGCATTGCTATCTGCGGCCACAGAAACTTACGGTTCGTCCCTCATATCCCTATCTGCAATGTTCTGAGGAAAATCCTACCACTGGGTGAGGTCGACTATGATGCCGAAGCGTTCGTGCCTACAAGTACAGAAATGCTGAACGGCCGGAGAGTTCCAGAAAAACTTACAGCTAAGAGTACAATTAGAACTTGGAGTTAAGATAATTCTGCATCTTCCAAAACTGGAAGAAATAACTGAAATAACGTAATACACAACCAACTTGGGTTGTGGAACTGGTAAGATCATTGATATTAATCAATAGCGTCATCTAATGCACTAAAGCAAACTCCACTCACTAATTTACAAAAAAAATTAATCTTCATGGAAGTCGACCATGATTCATAGATCAAAATTGCGAACTTTCGGCTGTTTCTTTACTAAGACCCAATCAGTTGAACCATTCTTGGATTATCTTATGTAAGACAGGTTAGTCGGAGGGAATCACTTAGAAACAAAGTATTAAGTTCCTTCTATATCCGACCCTAACTCTAAACTTAAAAAGAATAATTTGGAATGAGGGGGGGGGGGGCAAGTTCAAAAGGTAATGGTTTGATTCCTAACCATCTTCAAAGATAAAATTAATGGATTTTTAAACTTAATAAACAGAGCATCTCTTAACTATCTCTATTTGTACCAAATGATTGCTTGCAACACATCTGTATATCTAAAAAATAGTTAAGGCAGCTTGTTGGAATCCATACTAACATAATGATGAAGATTAGAATCTCCAAAAAATACAAACAATAACAAAGTTGAAACGAGTTCTCAAGAAGCTGTGGAACTCAATAAAATATTCTGTACTCTACTACATCTCTTCGCTATGGTGAAAATAAAAGACAATTCATTCTAGAAAATGGGATCGTAACCTTCAACGTTACAATTGGAAGAGAAGACGGTTAAAATAAGCTTCTATAAAGAACTCGTCTTTTGCAAATGAATTTGCAGTGAATGTTGTCTTCTAATGTTATTAGAATGGTTAATAAGGTTGTTGTAACACACTTTTAGAGTCCCATATAGAATGGCCTGACTATATTTGGCTTACAAAACCTATGCACCCCTTAGTGGATTGAACAATAAGATGGTCAGCGGGCAGAACAAAAACACAAGGTCTTGAAATATCGAGAACAGAAAAAGATTGAATATTAGGTAAGACGTCGTCAAGTTTTGCTACAGCGCATTTAAAGGAATCTACATATGTTAGACTTTGGAAAGTTTCTTGCCGGCCCAAAGGCTGCGTCAAAAGCTTAGAGTATGTTCTCATAAACGATCAGCACTGTCTTCAAGCGACACTAGTGCCACTAAGAGTACAACGTTAAAGAGGAAAAACCAAGTAACTAACTTCAGTCGGAATCCTTCCCTCCTTAGTCCTTGTGCTGGTAAGATTTATGTTATCTCACTACAGCTGTGAGATTGGATAGTATAGTCTCAAAAGCATAGAATGTAGTACAGACTCGCTCATGTCGATAAAGTTTCCCTTGCCCAGCTGAACAAAGGTTTGGGTCGCTTACGCGTCTGCACTGTAAGGTCTTTCTACCCCATAACATTAAGCAACCCTGGAAAACAACCTAATCGGTGGCCTAGTGGCACTCGTGACAGTAATCCTCGATGACGTGTTAAAACTGAGCGGGTTCGAGTCTACCTTCTGTCATAGGTGTCAATGGGTATTTATAAGGAAGAAGCCATGCTGTCCGAAATAAATGCTTATTTTTGGGAGAACTTTAAATAGAGAACGTGCCGTGAAAAAACCACTTAGTTTGATAAAGGCTGTGAACCTTTTCGCCTAAGTGAACAGATGAATAGTATAATAAGCCCTAAGGCTGCAGTGTTGGTAATTTTCAATTCCTTTCCATCTTTCACCCCCAGAAAGTCACCAGGAAGACGTGTCCCACCATTTTTCCGTGTGGTATCACTCTTCTTTACAACCGCACATTAGGAGTACAGGAAGCGATAGCAAAGAGACATTGGAAAATATTTGATTACCCACTCTGCAGCTCTGATTTACCACTTTATCAGTTTTATTTGCTTTTATTACGATGATGAACTTAAGGGTTTGCTGGAAGAATATATGTGGCAACCACGCCCTTTCTCGTTGGATAGTATCTGATGCTCGGTGTAGTAGTGGGATGCGTGTTTGCATTTTTATTGCATGAACGTTATTGTTCCTGTTAGAGTGTACTCTTTCCATTTCGTTGTAATGATTTGTATTAATAATTGGGCCTGGACGAGTTTCAGTTGATCACGCCTCATATTTGTCAGTAGGAAAACCAAATAAATTGTAATTATAAGTTTTGCATTATTTTTTTAACCTTATATTTATCTTCATTATAGCGCTCAAGTTTCAAAACAAACATCAATGGAATTCTTGGAACCGTATATTCATTTGTTTTATTTAGAGGTCCAGATTGCACTATACAGTTAAGGCTTCACCATTGTCAAATTAACGATAAATTAATCTTCACTGAGCGCCTCACCATCCCCAGGATCTCCATGAAATTCACTATTGTAACCAAGAGGTTGGAAAGGCGATCGCAATCTTCTTCGAAACATCAAGGAGGTCATGCTCAAAATTGTGCTAGAATCTTTGATGTCTGTTATGATGTTATGAACAATTAATTGGAGGCACAAAGTTGGGTGCCTCATCACTTCACAAAAACTCAAAAACTATCTGCCAGTCATTTAGAAGAAATTGTGATATACATACCAAAAATTTAAAAAAAAAACTATGATCACATCTAAACACCACGCTTTTTCGAAGAATTTAAAGCAAGTTATTCCTAGTGGATAAAAAAGTACCGTAGTTGATGAGCCAACGTTAAAGTTGTTTAGAAATGTCACAATTATATAGCAAGTTTAGAGAAGATGAAGTGTAGTAGGATTTCTAAAGAGGTGGAGTTTACTGATTACCAATCATAAAAAAGGGCAGAGTCTGCGTAAAACGAAGCTTCTTGATATATTTTTTATCACTTTACGATAATTTTCTATTCTATTTGATCACCGTTTTTCATTGTTGCTTCATTTCATCTTTTATTTTTCTTTTCCGCTTCTTTCTCTCTCTTTTGCTATAAAATTTGTTTTCTTTGCGTTTTCACAGGTAAATAGACAGTCTTTTATGTTCTTGTTGACAATTGATTAAAAAATTTGTATCTATAAATTTCAATCAGTTCATTTTTGTTTTGATGTTGACTATTGCCAGGTCTTCTTTTGTTTTGTTATCTATCTTCACTTCTAACAGATTTTACTGAAGTTTTTTAAATACTTTATTACCATATCTTATTTCGATACCATATTAACTTTCATCGTTTTTCTCTTTCTTCGCGTATTGTACACTTGTCGTCTATGCCTCGTTTAGTTTTGATTTCGGTTTTGATGGCTGGCGAAAGTGAGCTAATCGTTTGACACCGACCAGCAAGGGTGGACCTTATACGTAGTCGAGTTTAAGAGCTCTCATTATTTCTTCCTTCATTTTTGTGTTCTTGAATATTACGTTAGTGTATTTGCTACGTTTTTTTTACTTTTTGGTTGGCCATACTGCCGTTTGGCACAGAGCACCATCCAGGTAAGGGAGGTGAAGGCTGTGAATAGTTAAAATTTCTCCAGAGGTGGAGTTTATGTACAGTGAAGTGTGATAATATGCGTTTGCCATTCAGCCGAATCAAACGCAAAGTAAACTTAGAAGGTGGAGCTGATTTGGAACAAAATTTCTAAAAAGGTAGGGGTAGTTTTGCAAATGTCAAGCATAGAATAATGGTGTATAGTATCGTTTGTATTTTCATTTGTTCAAATTGTCATGCAGCATCTATTTGCTTGCCTTATTTCCCTCTATCTTTGGACTGTGCGTTAAAGTATTTTGCCATCTTCGTCATAATATCATCTAAATATCAAATTACTAATTAAATATTTGTTCCTTTTCCTATCGTGTTCATCAGTTGATGACAGTGATTTTCTTTTATACAATTAAAGAGAATCTATTAAGATTTACTAAAAGTTCCTACATTACGCCATTTTGAGAGTAAGTGCTAAAGTGCAGAATCAATTTGCTTTCTTTGGTTTATACACTTAAATCCATTATATCTCTCTGCATCTTTAGCAGAGAATGCTATAATATTCTGTTACAGATAGTCTCTTAAAAACGATCTTATTGGCACGATTATGACATATTTTACCTTGGTAGAACAGCCATTAACACTGCTATTAGTCTTTTGTGACGAAATAAATCCCCATTGAATATGTGCAAAACTCAAAACAACGCTCTCAAAGCCCCCCACCGTTCTTATTCTAACTAGTAGAGTATGTCAAATTATCCATTTCATTTTCATAATAGTGAATTCATTACACTTTTTAGGTGACATTAGTGTTATCAGGTCGACCCTCGAGCTTATCTATATAGGCTCATCTATTGCCACTTGTACAGTTGGCTAAGGTAATCTAGCAGAAATTCTGCTATTGACATCTTTTTATGCTTAAAGTGCAAAGATTGTTGTAAGTTAGCTATGAATGGTGTATAACTTCTCCATATATCACTGTAGTTGACTGCTATATCTTCTTCGACTACCTTCACACTCGTGTAACTGGCCCAATTCACTTTACTAGAATAATTTAACATTATTTTTGGTTTATCAAATAAATCTTAATTGAAGATATACTGCAACACAAATTTTTGACACCACCAAAAATTTAAGAAAGGTGGGAGGGGAGGAGTGCTGAAGATATTTTTTTTATTTGTAATTTAATCAGCAATCAGAATACAATAATTCTGTAAGCTAATCTTATGAATGTTGAGGGATGGCATGATGAGGTTTCGTCCATCAGCGACACCTCAGGTCTTACAGCAAGTTAATTGGTCGTTTTTTCTTGAGTCGTTTGTTATCTTTTCTTAGTAGTAGGGGTTCTATGAGTGGATTGTTGTGGAACTTGAGTAGAGCATGGTGGATAGAGCTTTTCTGAGAAATGAAATTCTTTCACAAATTTGTGTATTGTGTTATTGGAAACGAACCAGGGGGCATCTAGTATTGATCTCAATAATTTGGACTGGCATCTTTGGATTATGGAAACGTTGGTGTTGCTGGTACATCCCCAGAGTTCTATACCATAAGTCCAAATTGGTATGATTGTGGTTTCATAAATCAGGATTTTGTTTTCTATAGCTAACTTCGATTTTCTACCTAGTAACCAATTTAGCTGTTTGGTGGTTAGATCTATTTGCTTCCATTTCTTTAGTAAATGGAGTTTCCAAGTTAGTTTGGCGTCCATGGTCATTCCTAAGTATTTTACTTCGACTTGCTTGGGTATTAGAACGTTGTTAAGATATACATCAGGGGTTGGGGTTTTTCATAGAGTGAACGTGGTATGACTCGATTTGCTTTCATTTATTTTTATTCTCCATTTGTTAACCCACTTTTGTAGCATATTGAGGTGGTCTTGTAGGTTTAGTACTGCTTGTTGAGGGTCAGGATTTACTGATAATATGGCAGTATCATCAGCGAATGTACCAATTGTTGTGTTCTTAGAGGTTGGTATGTCTGACGTGAAAAGAACATAGAGCACTAGACCCAGGACACTGCCCTGTGGTACTCCTGCTTTGATTGGATGCAATTTTGATCTTTCATTCTCTACTTTGACTTGAAACTGTCGGTTGCTAAGATAGGATTGGAGAAGGGTAAAGTAAAAAAGAAGGATTTGCTTTTTTTAGAGAGGAGACCAGTATGTCAGACTCGGTCAAAAGCCTGGGTTACGTTGAGGAATGCCGCTGAACAGTAGCATCTGTCCTCAAAGGCTTTTTGAATGAGATCAGTTAATCAATGGATTTGTTGTGCTGTTGAATGTTCCAGCCAAAATCCAAATTAATGGTGTGGTATCAAGTCTGCTGGCAAGTAAGATAAGAAATGGATACAAAGGTGGTTTTTTGATTTATCACTGCTAAATTCTTGTGAGCAATTGTAATAATGACGAAATTTATCGTGAAACACTCACTCTTCCATAGATTTGCTTTATGCAACCCTCATAACCTTTCTGGAAACTCAAATCTTTAGTGCTGTTGCCTCAGCGTCTCTTGTAGAGAAATGCAAGCGCTCTGACAGTACAATCAAAAGAATGAACCAAAAAAAGTTTACTGATAATTGACTCCTTTGGGTCTTCTGCAGACGGCCTTAACATATATTTTTAAATGCAGATACTTTGACATATGTATTAAAATTGGAAATTGAATCAGGCAAAGCAAGCCCCAGACGCGCCAGTCCTCCCGCCTCGCGACAGCTCACCGCCGCCGCTGCCACCACGCGACAGAAGAGAGCCTGGTCCCTCTCCGAACGCCCACCACAACAGCTTCCCGTTCTCCAGCCCATCGGCCAGCCTCACGCCTGGCACGCTGCCCCGGCTGACCCCGACTTACTTCTCGCAGCTGCACATCCGCCGCCACTCCACTTTGCACCCTCATCCAGCTTCCAGGACGCTCCCGCACACCAACGGGTCGAGCAGGTAAGTCCGGCAGCGCCCCTCTCCACCATGACTAATCCGCTGTGTTTTGGCAAAGCATCCCAGCCCAGCCGCCGAGCATTTCTCCGCGCTTCGTGAACGACGCCAGCTCGGGCCAGACGACGCCCAAGCTGCCCCCGAAGCCCACGGTGCGCTCGGCCGGGCTGGCCAGCGGCACCATGTTTCAGTATCCCAGCACAACGACCACATAGCGCGAGCGCAGGAGGCCGGGCCCCGCCCGCCCCGACGTTAAAACCAGGGCGCGGTGCAGCCGCCACAACTGAGCCCGGCCGCTCGGAACCCAGAAGAACGACGCCCGACTCTGCCTCCCGTCCTCGGCGTCTCCGCGCCGCTGCGCCGCCCTGAAGCAGCGGCACGCAACACCAGTATTAGCGGACAGGAGAGCTGCTGCAGGCGCAGGCTGATGATCTCGCTCGATGGTCCCCGTGTTGTTGTAAATATGTACATTGTACATTCTGCATATACTAGCGGACGTAGTGTTGCCAAACCTATGCATACATCATGTTTTATATGTCCAAACGAGCATTACCGCGTTGGTATACCAAAAGTGACTTCACTCAGCAAACGACTTGCCTTTGCGCATACCAACCGATAAAGGAATTGTTAGTGTAGCTAATTACATACTTTGTTTTCTGCGCGCTGCCCGCGGCACCCTTGCGCAGAAGCCGCGGGAGGCTGTGCGGGCGGCGCAAGCTGTTTTAATGATATAATTTGAAGTCTGTGATAGTAGTATGGACCACTATTTGTAAGAAGAGATGTGTATAATGTCAAAATAAGACCAATAAATGTATGGATGTGTTGATGTCATTGGGTGCTATACTGTTCTTCTCCTTACCCCCCCATCCTCTTCCTCCCACATGACATTGCAATGTTTAGCCTATCTAAGCGATAGAAGTCTTCCCCAAAATGAATGATAAAGATGAGGCTCATGGTCTCGCTCACATGTATGGGGGAGTGAAAGAGAACATCCACTCTTATGGTAAAAAAATAGATGCAAGGAACTCGCCCGAAACCCAAGCAACTCTTACATACCAGTAGAATGTCTAAACAACAATAGCTGCAAAGTATTACCCTTAAACCTACTTGGGTCAGCATCATTTACACCAATATATTGAACATCGCCATCTTTAACACTTCCATACAGCATACAATCAAAAAGAAAAACATGACTTCTATTGATCTCTGAAGATGTGTGAAGTGGCAAAGGTAAAGATCACCATTATGGGATTTGTTCTCCTGTTCAATCAAGCCGTCATCGTTAACTTGTGTCGATTTTCAGTCCTAAGCCTCCTAGTTAACTTTCCCTGTAAATTGTGAAGAAACATTAAAAATTAAGACCTGGAGAAATTATTTCCATCTCATTGGAGATTAAAGAGATTATGATTTCATTCGTTTACAATATCTACAAACTTTATTTTATAAAAGACCAATTTATCCAAGAAATAAAACTGTATGAGGCCTGTGCCCCAATAGCATTTTTATCTTCTCCAATTTCTGAGCGTTTAGAAAGCAATCGCGACCGTATTTTTAAGGATGAGAAATCTGGGATGCTGTTTGTTATCCACAATTGGTAAGAGTAGGAAAATAATAGTCAGATATTTAACTGATCCCAGATATGTTTCTACAGATAAATAAAACATGTTCATCCCACTCTTGACGGTCCAGCTTGCCTAGTCGTTCTTGAAGAAAGGATATGGATTAAGATGAACAACAGGAACATCTGAAAGACGCTTTCAAGCCAGCATCTTCTAAAACCTCCAAAGCAAAGGTGCTATCAAGCGTACTGTAGTTCTCCAAAAAAATTTAAAAGAAAGTGCAACTTGTAGAAAATAAACCTTAACACTTATCCAACGTCCTTCGACCAACTCAAGATCTTTAACTAGAAGATACTTTGCTTAGATTTCATCCTGAGGGGGCGCTTAGAGTGGTTCAAAAAAATAGATCATTGGGTGTCTAGAACAAAGAGGATTTTTAGTACATTACCCACCTTTATCACTCAAAGCAACCTCCATGATAGCATAGTCTCTCCTAAGTTAATTCTGATAAACGACAATCTTTTTGAGTGAATCCTTTCACGATTTCTTATACCATCTACCAAATTAGTCGGTAGATAATGAAGTGATCAGAACAAGATCTGAACATGGACTATTTCCAAAAAATGGACGCCAGGTTTTTCAGACACGCAAAGATGCGATAAGTGGAGCTAGCAAAATTTCAACTTTTTCAATGTAGAAAGAGAAAATTGTAGATCTACTTTCGAGAACCTTCCCTAGTCTTCAAATCAAATATTTGCCACACTAAGAGCTCTTGGCCATTGCAGTAAAATTTCTGCCATCTCTCTAGTTTTCGGGAACGATGACCAAAGGGACAAAGTTCTGACGTGGTAAAATGAATTTCCCAATTAATGCGGCCCTAGGTTTCTAAGAGAATAAACGTTTCCTTTGGTCCTTCTTTCTTATGACTACCTTAACCATACACATGAAGCAAGCCGTGCAACTTACCCCTACTATCTTGATCTTCTGATGAAGAAAGGAAGACGTCATCTCACCGCCTTCATTTAAGAATTCATCTAGTTGTCTTAAATCTCATCTGCATGAAATAGAAAAGGGGCTTTTGCTTACGAGATTAAAAGAAATTGTCCCCTGACATCGCTTACACACGGATAACGCTAAAGGCTTCAATTTCAAGTTTTTCTTCCATCTCCTAATTTTCCAAGCTTCTGGAAAATAGCTGTTATTGTGTTCCTCAAACCCGGCAAATCTGGTGTTTTTCTCCAAGATGTGTGTCAGCAATTGATGCCTACTAATACCAAAAGAATCGTAGAAAATCAAACCAACGATCTTCGGCTGGCGCAAATTCAGAATTACAGAATAAAATTGAAAGTGCCCTATACTTCTTTGGTTTGAAAATTTAACACCAGTTTCTCTAATAACCTGTTGAGGACTGCTGAAACAACATAAATATCACATAAAAATAATTTTTTTATTTAAATTAATATTAAAATCGATTTAAATCCGATTAGAGCAAGCTGCATAAATATCGCCTTTGTTAGCATCGATTTCGCAACACTCTCCGTCCCCGTCTATCAGCTGTCGCCGTCAGTTCAATCTTAACCTTCAAATTCAAAACATGAGTCAATACACCGCTATCAACCTCTTGCTTCTGGCGCCCCTATTTTTAACTGTCTGCGCCTCGCTGAGAACGCCGCTGGTCCTCGATGGCAACTACAGCGTGTGGTTCAACACGACGGTGAACAACCAGATCGAGTACATCCTGGTGTTCAAGAAAGAAAAGGTGCAGAGCCGCCCTTCGCCCCTGGCGCTTTATGAATGATGGGCTTAGTTTTTAGACTCGTTGAGGGTCATCGTGGCGAGCGAGAACTCCACGATCGACTTCCCCCTGATGGTAGTCGTGCGGCAGCAGAAGGAAGTGTTGTCGTGGCAGGTACCGCTGGCTGTGCCGAGCGACTCAGGCAAGATCATATTCAACAGGACGGCGCGCACGCTCTGCCCCAACAGCGAAATTAAGCGCAAAGGAGTAGACACGGATTCCGATGCGCCGGAGGACCCAATAATTTCGATCTCGACGGCCTCGCAGCGCAACATCAGCTTCAGTGTTAAAGTGGACCACAACACGGAGCTGTACATCAATTCCTCCTTCAGGCGCAACGTGACCATTTCTCCTAGCGAGCCAAGGTAACTGTGGACGGAAATGGTTGCTATCTCGTTAGTGATGCTTGTAAACAAGCAAAAGTTATCAGGGAGATAAAAAGATTATTTTTCGTAACTAATGAATAATTTAGCTGTATTTTACTTCTTATACTATGAATCGTAAATAATCTCATCGTAAAAAAAGCATCTAACAATGTATAATAATTTAAAAGTTTTTAGTTGATAGAACTAGAAAAGCACTTCAATTGTTTAGTTACTTAGATGATGCCAACATGGCATGGTGTTACTAGCATAAATTTCCCATAAAACTTTTACTTACTTTTCTATTAATATTTTTAGTTCTTGGTTTAGAGAAATGAATAGATATAATTGAAAACATAAATGGCCTTATGCTCAGAACACCAATCAGAATTGCAGAAAAAATTAACCTTCTGATGATTTACTATCTCATACAGCTCAACAATCAATAGAATGAAATGTATATTATTCTGTAGCTAATTTCCGAGTATGTGCTACCTTTTGTTTCACAACTTTATTAAAATCTCCCAAAACACACTGGAAGCTTGGATTTTCAACAAACTCGGAGATAAATCGTTTCAGGTTTCATGTACTCCAGAGAACCTAACAAAATTTGCATTCTTTTCTCTAAGGTTTACAAGCTTGGAAACTTTATTTCTCCTTTGTCTGTATGTGCATATTTTTTTATTTTTCTTTCACCATATTTCCTGCTTCTATTCGCTTGTTTTGTTATTCTCTTTTTAGCTGTCTATTCCTCTTTAAATTTCCCTTCTTTTCCTAAACTTAATATTATTTTTTCTTTATTCTACATTCGACCTTTTCCAGCTCTCTTTTGTCTCTTCAAATATTTTTCTTCAGTTCCTCTTCTTTTTTCAATTTCTTCCACTCTTTGGTGTGTCATTTTCCCGTTCTCCCCGCTCCTTCATAATTGTTTTCTAATTTTTCTGTTTTCTTCTATATGTGCTTTAGTTTTAATAAGAACATTTATTTATATCTATCAACATTTCATTTTTCTTCTCATTTTGCATTTCTCTGTTCGTTTCCCTCTTCTCTTCTTACCGCCTTTCTATCAACTTTTCCAGTTTTCTCTTTCCTTCACACCTTTTTCGTATTTCATTGTTTCTGGCTCCTTAACTTTTCTGCCTTCGTTTTCATTTCTTTTCTCTTCTTCTTTTTTCTCTTACTATATTTTAAACATCTTCACCTTTCCTCCATTCTTATCCCACCCCTTTACCTTTACTTAGCTTTCTATCCTTTTTCCATAATGTATCTCCTCTTCCCAGTTAGTCCTTCGTTCTTCTCGGTTTCTCTTACTCTCCCCCTATTTCTTATTACTTTTTGTTTCCTATTTTTCCTCGCCTCTTTTTGTCTTTCTCTAATTCTTTTCTTTTTGATAACTTCCTCTTCTACTCATTTTTCTCTTTTTTTCTTCTAAATTTCTTTCTTTTTTCCTCTGGTACTTACTTTCACAAATGTTCTTGCTTAAAATGGTAGTAATATTTTTCCTTGTCTTTTGGCTTCTTTGAAGGTTTTTCTGCAACTATTTAGATTTAATTCCAGAATAATAACGTTCTGAATGTATTATATCCCATGCGATTCTTTACCATTTTATTCTACACCTCTCCCTTTTCCCTATGTGTAATCTTTCACATTCTTTCCTTATGTTGTTATGATTACCCCCCCCCCCCCCCAATTTCGTACACATTTTTCGTTTATTTTCTCTATTGCCATTTTAATGATATTCCTTCCCCCACTAAGTTTTCCTTATCGTTTATTTTTCTCTCCATTTTTCATTCTCGAATTATCTTTTCTGTCTTCCCTTTCAGCGGTTTCTAAATTTTCCCAAATTCCCCACCTTCGCTTTTTTCCGCTTTCCTATAAACTTTTCCAGTTTCTTCTTTCCTTAGAGACCTTTTTCATATTTCACTGTTTCTGTTTTCCTTTCTCCTTTCTATACTTTCTTTTTCTCTCTCTTTCCCTCAGTATCTTTGCCTCTCTACCCTTCTCACCTCACCGCTTTTACCTATTTCCTTAGTTTTCTGCTCTTTCTCCATAACTTCTTGTCTACTCAGTTACTCCCTTATCTTTTTCCATTTTTTTGTCCCCTTTCCCCCTTTTTATCACTTTTATTCCTATTTTTCTCGCCTGTGTCTCTCTTTTCCTCGAGCTTCCTTGTTTTTTCCTTTCTCTAGTTACTTCTTTTTGCTTTTGACAACGCACTTCCTCTTTTTTACGTTTTGGCTTCTTTGAAGGTTTTTCTGCAATTATTTAGAAGTATTGCACCTTTATTCTATGCATTTCCCAGTTCTCTATTTTTAATCTTTCATATTATTTCCTTATTTTTCTTATCTTTATGACTTTATTATCTTTATTAACTTCGTATAAATTTCTCGTTTTTTTCTCTATCGCAATTTTAATTGTCCCCCTTACCGTTTTCTCTCCTTCATTCTTCATGAATTTTAACTGTTTTCTATCTTCCTTAGAAGCGCTTTCTGGATTTATTTTCTTTTTAATATCTTTTTCCTCTATTATTTCTATCGTAATAAACAATGTCTTCTTTATGGCCTGATATTTCTTTTATTTCAATTGACTTTTTCTAGATACACTGCAACCCAAAGGTTCATTATACTTGTTACTTCCCAGATTATTCTCATTTAAGATTTTCAGTAATATTCTGCATTCACATCGCCTTGCCAACGGACCCCAGATGGCGCAGGTTTTTTAAAAAGTAGTGATTTTTTGACTTTGAATTGTTACGTATTACAATTGAGAATTCCAAGTTAGTGGACAATAAATTACTTGTGGATTTTAAAACCCAATACAGGTACTACAGTTAACGAACCATTTGTATTTATATGTTTTTATTTCAGCTATTATTTCTATAATTTCCCCAAGAACGTGACCAATCATGACAAAAACTTCGAAACGGTCATATTGGAAGTCAACTCTGACGACGACGTCTGCATGACGGTCAGCATCCAAAACGCTTCCGTAAGTACCCTCCAGCAGCCGCCAAAACACGTCATCACGATTTGTTTAATTTCAGTGCCCCGTTTTTGATCTCAACCATGATATCACCTTCCAAGGCTACTGGGAAACCGTGGGCAGAAAAGGCGGCATCACGGTCTCGGTACGGCAGTCTTCAATGATGCAGGAACTGCAGGCGCTGCTAAAATGCTTCTTTGCAGAAACGTAAATTTCCGTTCGGCTTCTTCGTGGTGTTCGTGGCCAAAGGCGACGACAGCGACTGCACTGGCACCACACAGATGCTCACGCCGAATCGGTCGAAGAGGATAAGCTTCATCATCAAGCCGAGCATATCATACAATGACTACGTCACAGCTGTAATCATCACAATAAGCTGCATAATATTTTCGTACTTCGTGTTGATAGCCACCTTCGTGTGGTGGTCGAGGCGGGACTACAAGCCCGCGATGGAGTTCGTCGACGAGAACGACACACAAACGATACAGGATGTAACTACTCCTAGCACAGCCACAGGTTCGTTGTTGAGTTTCCGGTTAGTTGCTTAGTGACAAATATTCCTGCAGCCGCTGAAATGATGGACGATTGCTCGATGGATGAAACCGAGTACGACACCATCGCAGAGGCGGACTACGATAGGGAAGTTATATTAGGAAAACCAGTATTATACTTGAGTGATCTAGCCAGAAAGGACCCGCGAGTGCTGAAGAAAAAGTCCTACTTCTACTTATGGCATGTGCTGACTGTTGCAGTCTTTTATGGCCTACCCGTAGTACAACTAGTGATTACATATCAGAATGTAAGTCTAACTCTATATTGGTTGTAATCTTCCAATCAATATTCAACTCTTTTCATCTCATTTGTATGAAGAACTAATTCCGATAATAATCACAAAATTTCACTTCAAAAACTATTCACCATTATAATGATGAACAACATAAAACACTTGTATAAATAAAAACTAGAATCATTATTAAGTGGCGAAGCGAAGCAGAGTCACTTACTAATTTCATGTTGTCCGTCCGTCCGTCTGAGCAAAAACTCGAAAACGGCTGCGAATTTCCAAATTCTGTTTTCACCAATCAACAGGTGACCAAAAAGGCTTGTTTGCTAGTGATTTTGAAACTGATTGGTCAAAGGTCAGCTAGACTAGAGGATCCTCAAATTTGGGAGACTGCTTCGCCACATCGCTATGCGTTGCAAGCTTTGCAGGTTTATTAATACCAAAATTTGAAATATATATATATATATATATATATATATATATATATATATATATATATATATATATATATATATATATATATATATATATATATATATATATATATATATATATCATAGGAGAACAGGCAGTGTTATGCCACCTTCAAGTAGGCTGAAGTCGAATATTTCAGAAAGAAAACTGGCCAGTCTATAGTTAAGGGCCAATTTGCTCTCATTACCTTTTGCAGGTGTTGAACGACACAGGAAACCAAGACCTCTGTTACTACAACTTCCTTTGTGCACACCCACTTGGGTTCATTAGTGACTTCAACCACTTGTTCTCAAATATCGGCTACATCTCCTTTGGGTTCTTGTTCGTTTGTTTAGTTTACCGAAAGGAAAAGCAGCACCAAGACTCCACATTTGAGAGGGTAAGTAGACATGCACCGCTGATATAAAACAACACTGAAAATCGTTCAGCATTTTGGGATTCCCCAACATTACGGCCTCGCCTACGCCTTGGGGATTGCACTCATAATGGAGGGGATCCTCTCTGGGAGCTACCATATCTGCCCAAACCACTCCAACTTCCAGTTCGGTAACCGCTGTCAGCAATAACCATGGCTGCCTGATTAAAAATGCTTATCTTTTAGATTCAAGCTTTATGTATGTCATGGCTGTGTTGTGTATGGTGAAGTTGTACCAGACACGGCATCCCGACATTAACGCCACAGCGTATGCCACTTTTGGGGTGCTGGCTGTCGCTATTTTGTTAGGTAAGCTGCCATCGGCAGCATGTGGTGTTTATTTAGACCAATTGCTCATTTTAGGGATGATTGGGGTACTGGAAGCGAACCTGTATTTCTGGATTGCGTTCACGATTCTCCATATTTTGGTGTGTCTGGTCCTAACAGCACAGATTTATTACTTTGGCTATTGGAGTCTGGGTAGGGACGATGTTGAGGAGGTGTTGCTGTGCTCAAGCTAATTGTTGCAGATAAGGGCGTCTTCAAGAGAGTGCTGCACGTTTTCGTGCACGACTTCTGGGCAGGCTCCTGCAATGTGCTAAAGCCGGCTCATAAAGGTACTATAAATCGCCATTTTTTTCATGTAAAACAGTTTGCCAAACTTTAACTTGGTTGTTCCGAGTAGCATAACAGTTCTTTAGTGAATCTAACTTAATTGTTCTTTCAACACACTTGAGAAGGTTTACATGTAGAAAAACTTATTAAGTACGCTATTTGGTCTCAATGTCACAATGTGGCCACAAGTACAAGGATTATCGGACAGCTGTGAGCACATTGCATTTTGGAGGGGGTACTTTGTATCCGCACAATATACAGCAAGACTCGTGATGGAGAGAGTTGATAAGAGAATAGTTCAAAACTCCTCCAACCCTGAGAGTATTTGTATCTGCCCTTCCCAAAATGAATAGATGCTTATTGGCCTCAAAAAAGTTTTAATACATTAAACGTCATATGGTTAACAAAATAATTTTTTGATGCAAACCAATGACTTGATTGGCAATTTTCATTTTATCTATAGAATTAAAATTTGTAGTTTCTAGACCATAAATGGACTGATCTTGAATGTTACCATAAATGTTGAATAATCTTCCTATCCCCCCCCCCACATTCTGAAGCCATCTCAGAATAATATTCCAGTGTTGGCGAGAAGGTTACAATGTTCTTCCTGATCCTAACCGACAGATAAATTGCCTTCTAATAGAGTACCTCTCTGCACTTGAAAAGGTTGATGTCTATTTTCACCTATTTGACCACTTTTCTTGTTAGTAGGTTATGTTAGACTAAGAACTCTGTTGGTTTTCGTAATAAATAGAATCCTCTTTTGGTGAGACTAATAATTTGAAAAATCAACTTGTAAACCAAAGGTCTGCAAACATTTGAATGATTATCCTACATCGCATTTCAGCCTTACTTGACAATAGCTTTATGTTCAAAACTCTAATATCCTCACTAGCTTCTATATATGCAAGGAACATCAGCTAGTACCCTTCATTCTTTCTCATTTACCAAAGGAACTGGCAGTTTGATTTATTTTTTAATGTTATCCTATGAAAGGAGCCGATATATGCCAAATGGTATTCTCAATGTATTGAACCATCAAATGAGACTAGTACATATTGTCTGAAGTCTACTGGAGTTGTATGTTCATAAATGCTTTATGCTGACACCTAGTACTCGTCATATAAATCAAAATTGTCAGCATTGTTTTTATCTCATTAACAGAAAACTAGTGTTTGACTCAACATTACGATTTAATTTTAACATGTTTTGGAAAACAATTGAATTGATGGGAGATCAACATACATCTATCAAATATGCCTCCAAGCAGAGATACCGTAGATGTTAGCGTCATCGTTAACTTATTTATGAATGTAGTTTGAATTCTCAGTTACTCAATAAACATTTTTCAGCTCACTAGACAAAAGAGTAAGGCAGGTGGTCAAAGACTTATCATCACTTAATGAACTACAGGTAGCACTACTGTATTGGTTGCTTATCACTATCATACATCGGAGAATTCCTTGGTCAGTACCATGCTCGCTAAATATTACCAAAGACCAAGTTGTTTTGGGAATATCAATCATTTCAAACCTATTTTGTCTTTGAATTCCAATACATCTGTTCAGATCAATTGCTTTCTTATCGTAATTCAATCCATAACTTGTACATGGAATATTTTACACTCCAAGCTTGGTCAACTTACAGCTATGATGGACATCTTCATAAGCTTCCTTTCAAATTATAGTTTAAGATTCGTGTCGTTTAATTAGTTGGTGGGTGACCTCACAAACTAGGAACCATAAATGTGGTTAATCCACTACAACTTCCACATTTTCACTTCAACTGTAATTATCTTTGTATTTGTATAACAAAAGAAAAGCTGTTCCCCTCCCACAAAAAAAATAAATTAAACCAAAAAGGGCTGTTCTCTTAAAAGAAATTAAATCAAAAAGAATAAAAGAACGCTACTTCATATCTTCAAAGCAATAATATAAAATAAACTGCCGCTGCTCAGTTTAAGTGGTGGTGAGATAGTGTTGTAGGGGAGAGGGGTCTTACTGCAGTCTTAATTCTAATTCGACTCTATAATGATATGATCACCAGTCAACCTGTCTAAAAATGTTAACATGACCACAGCTCACTACATCTTTCCTCGTTTTTAGTTCTACCAGAATTAGTATGGGAAAGAAGCAAAAAACTCCAAAAATCAGTATTCCATGCGCCGTACCACGAAAGTAGAAAAAATACAATACACTACTGAGACTAAAATTCTACAATTTCTCATTCCTTATCCCCCTCTAATTAAAATTAAGTAACGAAAAATCTGGCAGTAAAAAAAACTGAAGAATTTCTATGAGGAATGTATTGACTGAGAAAAAAACAATTGAAGTTTTAAATTAACAACAATGAATCAGACGCAGTAAAATAAAACACGAGCTACCAAGTGATGACGTCATGCTTGCAGGTCGTATGGTACTGCTCGTGGTTGGAAACTTATGGAACTGGGCATTGGCTGTCCTCGGTATTTACCACCACGAGCGAGACTTCGCAACCTACCTACTAGCAGTCTTCATGTCTAACACGTTGTTGTACTTCATCTTCTACATCGTTATGAAGGTTTGCACTCTAATTAATGAGGATCAACTGTTATTATCATTCATGTGTTTCAGCTGCTGCACAAGGAGCGCATCAACCTCCATACTTTGATGTATCTCACTCTCTCGCTCCTGTGCGCTTTCTCTGCAATGTACTTCTTCTACCACAAGTCGATATCGTGGGCTGTGAGTAATTACAATACCGTTAGAATCTTTATACATTTCTGTCGCCCCAGCTGACGCCCGCAGAATCCCGCATGTTCAACCAGGAGTGCAAGCTGCTGCAGTTCTATGACTTCCATGACATCTGGCACTTCCTCAGCGCCATTGGCATGTTCTTCACGTTCATGGTGCTGCTGACGCTAGACGACGACCTATCACACACGTTGCGGTCGAAAATATCCGTGTTTTAGGCTGTAGGAATTAACATTAGCTTCGCGCGCGCGTAATTTTTATTGTCGTGTTGCATCGTCTAATTTAACCTTCAAGGAGAGGGAGGGGAGGATAATTCCAATGAGTAGCGTCAAGGCGGCTGTGAACTTATTGCTCAGTCGAGCTTTGCCGTTTACTGCTGGAATTCACCTCCCCTTGCATGAAATGAACGTAGATAGGTGCATTTGTTGATAACGAAAGATATTTTTATATGGAGATTTTGCTATTGCTGTGAACAGTTTATTAGTTTAGTATTTGATTTACAATAGTCACCTCTTTTGAGAATAAATGCTCCTTTGATTAATAAAAAAATTAAAAATCGTGTGATCCTTGACTTTGTTAACATACATTTCTCATTTGGTTTTCATTGCAGCTATATTTACGTATTTTCTTTTTAGTTAGAGATCTTGAATGAATTTAACTCCAGTTTGAGTTGATGCAAGCATCTGGTGAAGTTTGATTTTGACAGAGAGCACATATTGTTCAAAGATGACAAAGTAGATGTTATAACCAACTTCCAAGATTGTCAAGTATTTTGAGAATCTGCAGTTTACTACCCCAAGCAACATTTTGTAAGTTATCCTTACAGTACAATCTGCTACCCTTACTGCCACACTCAATCGTTCACATGGATCTGTGATGCCCCTTCTGAATTTGATTTTTAGGACAGTCTTCAGTAGTGGTGAAATAAATCAATTTTTAAATTTGAGGTGGTGAAGTGATTTACCATTTACCTATTCAGAGACAAATTTCAATGGCTTATCCTAAGAACAATAGGATGGACATCATAGGAAATTTTATGTAGAGCGCTGACATTACTCAGCCAATTTCCAGAAAGGCGTGTCGAGTGATTATCAAACGATCGAATAACTATGCAAGAGATATAAGTGATCAGTGCTAACTAGAATACAAGATCCTTCAAACAGAACTCTATAAAGAACAACAATCCTCACCATGCAAATGTAAGATAAAATTTTAATTGTTCAAAATGGCTTCTAAACTGCCCATTTGATTTTAAGATCCTCTAGAAAAATACAAAAAGTTCTGAATGATTCAGAAGCTTGTAGTTTTCCTAAAGGTCCACTTTAAATCAGTTCCATTCATTGAGCTTCTAAATAGACTTCGACTTCATCTTTCTAAGGATTTCCTTAGATAAAACCTATCTAAACGCAATATGGTCTAGGAGAAAGGACTTTGGTAGCAAAGAATGTAGTCTTGTCTAACCAAAAAAGTTATGATAGATGACCCTGTAGCAATCTATGGAAAAAAGCAAAGGTCCACATCAGAATGACTCGTTTGATGGTTCAGTACTTCCTTTCTCCAACCAAGTGTAGACTGAAATAGCAAGCTGTGGTATGGTAATTGTCTAAGTGTAAAAAGTAGCTGTTGGGTGAAAACCCCTACTAAGAGGATAAAATAAAAGCATTTTATATACATCTGCTTAGTCTCCTAAAGTGGAACAGACAATGTCATAATCACAAATCTTCATTGTAAAAATTTAGCTACACCATGAAATGTTATCTTCATTTACAGTAGATACCGCCAAATAATGAATATTCATCTAAATAAGTATCAAAAATTGGTCCTGAAAAATCGTGAAACCTTCACACTTCATGGAATATGCAGCATTGTTATCTTGAAAGTTTTCTATGTGCAAAAATTAAGTCTCTAAGATGGTCAGTTACTAAATAAAAAAAACAATATCCAAGCTATTGTTTGAGATTGTGGAGACGGTGGGATCTCTGGGGAATTATTTCTAGCCAACCTGTGGGTTAACCAATTAAGGAGAATTCTATGCCCAGCTGTCTATGGAGTTAAGATGAAGAAATTAAAAGTACACCAGTGGTGTGAGATTCTTTCATGAAAGCATCATCCAGATCTTTGAAAAATAGCAAGTGATGCTCTATCCTTCAATGTATTATATGAACTACTATATCACCTTGGGTGTCATGTGTCTAATTGTTTAGATTAATCAATAATAAGTTACACTCAATTCTGATGTTATCATGATTGGTCTTCAGATTAAGAGTACCACCACAGCAATTCCTTAGGCATTGCCAGATAGGCTATACCATTTATTAGTAGCAACCCAAACCACAAACTTACTTGGTTGTACTTTCCAACTTCGTCATTTACAGCAAGAACAATGGACTACGAGTTCGGAGATTTATTTACAAGTTTTATTTCGTATCAATCGTATAGGTAAATGAAACACAATCGGCAATTCACACCAACATAATCGCCCGAACGCACCATAAACTGCCAACAAAACAAAAACGTTACAAACTACTGGTAGTTGACACACTTAAACTTAAAATTAGCTCCGCTTAATACTTGCCCCGGTCGCGCCCCCACGCCTTTAGGCTCTGCCCGTTGCATAGGGGCGCGGCCGCCTCGGCTGAAGAAACAACATAGAGGGCCTTAGTCGGCGTGGCCGGCCGCCTGCCTCAAGAGGATGTAGATCTTCTCTTTGATCCAATCTTTGTTATAGGGCGCGTACGTGTTCGTGGACTTCTGGTACACCAGGCAGCTCAGGTCTGCCAGCTGAAAGTGCAATGAAACAATAAAAGCATTCCATTACCAACATTTAAGCGTTTACGAGTTACATACAGAAAAAAGAAAACGGGGCGAAAAAGAAGAAACAAAAGAAAGACGCAAGGGGAGGAAAAAAGGTGAAAAATAAAAGAAAAACGGGAGTGAAAGAGAAGAAGGAAACGGGAGAGAAAAAAGTGAACAGTATGTGAAAAAGTTAGAAAAAAAGATGAATAAAGAAAAATGAAACAGAGAGAGTGAGAAAAGTGAGTGCGGCTTGTCACTTTTTATTTCACATTTTACGAGCAGTTCCACAACCGCATTTAGAGCTATCTTTTACTGCTACTGAATGCTGTTTAACGTGCTTCCAATATCACAATAATCGTAGTGCTTTATTTAAGAATTCTTTGAGTGCTCTAGTGTTTTTTCTATCTTAATATCCAAGTAATAAGTACACTCTCCTGAAGAAAAAACCCATCAATTATGTAGCCCAGGCCAGATCAACGTATTCCTTTAATTTTTAATTTTGTTTCTTTCAGGTCACGGGATTGGTCCAGTATTTCATATTGCAGGTGAGTGTTTCATTCACTCCTCTATTTGAAAATAACTTTATCCACATGAAGGAAGTCGAACTATACGCAAACAATTCAATAACAACCACTACAAAAATATATGAAGAGGCAATTTAATATTAACTAAGTAAAACGTCTCTTTCTCTAGACCATACATCAATCTGCATGGACTCGCCCAAGAAGAACTGGAGCTCCTTAAGCTTATCCAAAATATCTTTCATCACTTTATTCATGTTAGTCTTGAATATTTACACTTGGTCTGGCCACTTTTCTTCCAACTCCAACTAATCTCTTCATATAATCCTCAAGGCAAGAGGTGTAAAACTCTTATCCCTGAAGGTCAACCTATGCTTCAAAACTATGTCGATACCAGACCCAAAGGTTTCGTTGATGTCCTCGTCAGCTTCCTCAACCAAAGAGTTAAGGTTCGTGATCTTCATACCCTGGTTCCGCTGCACAAGTTTTCCATACACCTTGTATACATTATCTACCAACTTCATCTTGTGGTTGTTGGAGAACATCTCATATATCTTCCTGTGGTAGAGCAAATCGTGGCTGTTCTCTGCTCCTCGAGAGCAGGAAAAAGGGAAGAAGGAAGTTAAAGAGAAATAGAAAAAAGATAAGACAAAGAAAAAACGAGTGAAGCTAGTATGTTAGTTAAGTTAAATAATCAATAAAAAATGAACGAAAAATGTAGAAAAATCAATTAGACAAAAAATCCGACGGATATAAAAACCCATTAAAGTAATGGAAAAATGCAAAAATTAAATATGGCCCTTACACTCTTGGTTTCAGCATTAAACCCCCCCCCCCCCCCCCCCCCCCCCCAAACTCTTGATTTTATAGGAAGGGATCTGATAAAACAAACACTATGATAAATAAAAGCAACATTGTTCTAAAAGAAAATCTTACAATCATTATAATTATGAGATATAGCTGTAAATAACAACAAAACTACAAAGGAAGAACTAAGAATAAAAAAGCCTACAAAACCACAATACATTAGCCATTAATATACCAGCAAAATTTTCATCTAGAAAACTGAGACAAAATAGAAAGCAACAAAACGAAGAAGAAAGTTATGGAGGAAAGAATAATGAAAACTTAATGGAGATGATGTATCTATAAAGAATAATATAAAGGAATGCCTTAAGCTGAGGGTAGAGTTGGAAATTGAGCGAGAGGGAGAAGGGGGAAAAAGACATAAGAGATAAAAAAGAGTAAATGGCGAGCACAAAAACCATACCTATACTATTTCCTGGGTATGACACACATAACTGTTAACTCTTCTTATGACCCACGGGACTTAAGTACCACATAGACATTGATACACATTTCAGTAGAACCCAATATAGAACTTGAATCTTCAAGAACATAGAAATCATGGTCCCATACTGAAGCACTAAGTTCAGATTTGTTAATTGAGAACTTCCTGAATGATACAGTAAAAAAGACCTATGCGCTGCTAAATAACAGATTATTGGAGGATGAGCAATGTCAAAAAAGCGATGTCTCATTATTTCCGGATGTTTGTACATATATGGCAGCTCACACACTGAAAGACTAGCTTAAATATCATCTATTGTTGATTTCCTCGATAACACAATGAAGGAGATGTGTAATCCTACAAGAAAACAATCAATAAGACCTGATACTATGGCGTGGTAGACTTCATGGACAATTTCTATAATAGCTTTGATGTAAAAAAACCCATAAAACAACCGAACTGAAGTTACTTGTTCAAAAGTAAATAAATAAATACCAAATATATGCAGAAAAATTGAAAGATAAAAGAGATGTTTCCTGATAAACAGAGAATATAAGATATGAAGAGTCCAAAAACTGTTGTATAACATAACAAGCGTATATTGAGAATAGACAGACCAGATCACGATAGAAAAAAACCCTACAACAGTGTAAAAAAACTCCTGGAGCATATTATCGATATATCTTATAATGTTGAATTAGCACAAACTATTTCAGTCAGATCAAAGCAATGTGTGAGGTAACAAAGCAGCGTAATTCAAACATGGACATAATCCATTCAAATTGGTTGCCAATGTCAACAAAAGGCAGTGTCGATGCAAAGAGTGACTGTTTTTAAAGTTCCAAACCGATGGTGTTGAAGTCGGTCATCCGGTTGTGTGCGACATGGCACAATTAAGACTGAAAATGGAAGAAAACTCAACGTCTACAGCAAGTGAGATCAGTGCCAAACTTGAATCACTAGGGACGCTTTCCAGACACTTGTTAACTGCGGGCAAGATTAAAAAACTAGATATCTCGATTGCACACGAACTCACTGAACAGCAGCAGATGCATCATTTGGAAACTTAAAAAAAAAATAGCGAACAGTACAGTGACTTGATATAGAGAAACTTGAGTCCATAAAAGTTTCTGTTCATGGTGTGGGAAACTGCCAATACTGGTGTATCATGAAGTTTTGCTGCATGGCCAAACAATCACCACTTACGTGTATCGCCGCCAGATGGACGAATGAAACCAGATATTGTGCAATAAACAACAGTCGGCGATATTTTTGGGTTCTCAAAGACAGAACCAGAACTACTTGTGTCTATTGGAAACATCTAAACAAACAACGTGTTGGTGTACGCGGTCCTCCTCATGCCGCACATTCATCAAACTTGCCATATTCATTTGTTTCACTACCTAGACCATTTGTTTTGGTTCGTTAACCAAGTTTTTTTAACTCCCCCTTCAAATTTCCTAGATACATTGATATCCAACCTCTTAGCCATCTCCCCATTTAAAAAATTCACTGCTAGCTCAAATCCAATTGAATCTCAAGAACCACTATAATAGTACAGCAAAAAAAAATCCTCTTGCCTCCTGAAATATGGTAGTAAATGAAAATAACACAAATTCACTTATATTATAGCACAACCAGATGACAGGCAAAAGCTAAAAGTGAGATTGTTTATTGCCTCTCTACTTTCCCCAACAACTTTCTGTAAAGCATTTGGTCCGGCCACCCACCGATCTTGCAAATAATGCTGTCTGACCGGTCTGAACTTAATGCAATTTTTCTCACGGCAGCTACTTACTCCACCCCTCCAATGGAACAATCAAATAATAAAAAACCTACAGTTGACGCATATCACTACAAGTAGTAGCATTCTCTTCCCACCATTAGGGCTCACATTCAAGAGGATGCCATACTGACTGTACCTCCTCCTGTCGAAGTTGTCCAATAAGCTCTGTATATTGGTACCATTACCTCTTCAAGGATAAAAGAAATAAATGCATCTACTCTTGTAGCTTCCAGCAAATAAAAAACCCACAGTAGTGGTTCATGGCAACTATGACCTATATCAGCAAATGGGTCTACAGTCAACCTTGACCTCTGGCTACATACGGCCTTCTCTTAGAAGTCTGTGCAGTGCAAAACTCTTAGCCCCTGGACTGTAACTAAGGCTTTTTCTCCTAGCATCACATGGTCCACTGCATCTGAACTACACCTTGACCACCCACTCTTGATTGTTCTTGATGCAACACTTCAAAATGCTCCCACACAATTATTCTGGTCTTCTCAATTTCACTTTGTTCTCAAGACAAACAGATGGAGACTAAACAGTAACTATACAGCCTTAAGGCCATTTCAGTTGCACCATAGCAATCTTGTGCATACTTATCACCAGATCCTATTCTATCTAAACTCTATTCCTAAAACTGTTACTACCACATCTCTTGGGTCTTTTTGAGTTTTTACATATCCGTTGGGTTCCGAAACGCAGCCCAGACCTGCCAAAGGTTCATAGATAAGATACTGCATGGCCTGAATTTGTGTTTTATCTTGAAGACATCTTGGTAACATCTACATGTTCTATTTAAGAAGGAATGTTGGCCAATCCAACAAAGTATGTCTTTCAAAAGTAATTTTTGTGGAGTACAGAATATCTAGTCTTGACCATTAGAGAAGCACATATCAGACATCTAAGCAGGCATGTATACTCTTCTTAAATATGCTGAACTCCCACAGCAGCTTTAAAGGTAATGCAACCATGTATTCATTATCAAATCGATTAGTAAAAAGAAATTCCTTGTCAACACAAGGTCAGACTGCATATTTCCACGAAAGCTTCTTCCTGGATTTTATACTCGGATAAATTATTCTATATGCAGCCAATGGGTCTACAATTTCTAAGCAGTTCCTTAGCCTCAACCTCTAAGTGCTTCACTTGGAAGTTTGTGATGATTCAATGATAATCTTCAAATTCTTGATAAATTGTCAAAACAAACTTCTCAATAACACAATAAAACTCTCAGCTCCTGGACTAGCAGCGGCTAAAACTTCTGCTAGCTTTAAGACAGCAAAACTATCTACTACAAGCAGCATTACAATCTGCTACAGTCGTTCCTGAACGTTACAAGTCCCATGGAATAAAACATCGGACACATTATAACAATTCATCACATCCAGACTACACTTGGACCACCTGTTGCAGCAGTTCCTTCACAAAACTGCTTCTATTCAAGCAGCTCTCTATGTCGTCTTGTCTGGTGACAAACTCAAAAGCTCTCAGCTATTGGCATAATTCTGCAATAAGTTCGACTTATAGCAGCCCCTTGGTCTTTTTCCCTAAAAATAAATACAGTATCTAAAATTAAGAACTTCTTGCAATGTACAAAGTCATTAATTACGTCCAATACTCTCTCCATCAACTCAATCATCTTGATGCATCAACCTATTCACAATTGAAAATTGGTAATATAACAAGACCAGTAGACACTACATATTCCCAAGAACCAAACGAGGACCTTTCTCAAATGTTGTTAACAGACGCTTCTGTATGTCACAAAATTTTCCAATACCGGCATTATATATGATCCTCCTTATATACCTCCAACTTGTATACTTCCTAACTTGGTCAGATTTTTCCCTCTGAAGCAAGATTTCTCTATGACCATGTTAACATCATTGGCCCTCATCCCATTTTTGAAAAATTCTGCTATTATCCTGATGATCCAAAGCATACCCTATTTCAGACATCACAACAGATACCGCCACCACGACACTGTTGTCAGGTTGGATAGCTCACTTCGATTGTCCTGTACATATTACAACCAACCAGAGAACACAGTACAAAAGTCAGCTTTTCCACGCCCCTACCAACTTATATGGAATTTATCTGCACTCACAACTGCACATCATTCACAGGTAAATCGACTTGTAGAACAATTTCATCAGTCTGAAGATATCAACCTTGTACCACCCCACCATATGGTAGACAATCTCCAATCCGTGAACCTTTACATATCTGCAACAATGTGCAAAAAGCCTCTAAAACTTCCTTAGGTACTCATCCGCAAGTCAGGGGAAACCAATCTAATTATTATATCCCTATACCTTGAAACAAGTATACATGCTCTCTAGATTTCAAATGCAACCTCTCACGACCACTAAAAGATCGACACCAGAACCAATTGTCTAATCAGAACCCCCTCCCCCTTCTGCTTCTATAACAATATGCTGAGTTTGTTTCACTAACTGTTTGGCTTCAACAACATCTTATATTCCCCTAGTGCAAGCAGATATGGAAGGAAACTTTCGTAACTTTAGTTCGTTTCACTTACTCTTCAAACTACCCTTGCAGTTTTTAATTTAACCAATTCTTTTAATAGTGGCACCATGCCCTACAAACTGAAACATCACAGATCCTATATGTTCACTCTCACTTGCCTAGTCATTGAATACTATCTCTGACAAGCACAGCGCCTGAGACGATCGCATGCTTACTCTTTTATTTGAAATGAGCACAGCTATTAAATTATTTTTAGTGACCGAGTAGGCCTCCCCCAGGCATAAAAGAACTCCAGAAATGAACCCATTTGTCTGCACTACAGCGAAGTGACCCGACTGCTAGGTCACACTGCGCACTCTTGTCCTTTACCTTAAATGGATTTGCGTTTTTCTTACGACATTGTAAAGTAGCAGATCTAGCTTTCCGTTTCCTATTTCAGCTCGCTCTTGTTTTGGCCCTGATGCTCTATTTGCATGATTAATGTCCGTTTCGTTATTAGTCAGTCTTCACTTTTGTCTCAAACACCAGAATTCAACAACATGACAATATTGAAAAGTTCCTGTCATGACTATACTGTGACACATTAGAACGAACTACACTTATTCAATCTGCATAGATGATCGTTTGATGATGTACCGCAACTGCTCTGCAATCAATCAATGATTTATCCATGAGCGGCTTTAATAAGAACAAAACAATGATGTCTTGGCGTATGCCACAAACTTCATGAGACGATAAACTTTCACCTCCATAATAATCGTAGAAAGAACCACCTGCAACTTCCTTTGCTTTCCACAATAAAACGAACTATATGAGCACCATTTCATTGCGATACGTGAAATTTAAATGAAATCGCAAATAGCATTAGACAGCTCCAAGAAAGTTTCACTACAGATCTCAACAACAGAATAAAAATTTAAATAAAATAGACTCAAAATTAAGATTCTGTTACCACCTTGCCTGTCCATTCTCCTAAGTGTTTTGGGGGCATCTGCCTTGCGTTTCACCAACTACTAAACAAGCATTAGGTTTTCTAAAAATGGAAATCACACTGTTCCTGATCACATGATTTGGCCTCCCATCTTCCTTCTTGTGTCTCACTAAAAAATTGATCAATGAATCTATAGCTTACCGAACCTTCCTATATTACTCTGCCACCTTCACTTTGTTAAGGAAAATAGCAAAAATTATAGTATACCAACACATGTAGCAAAAGCAACTTAACAAGGCCATGTAAATCATTCTTTGATTAGGAGGCTGTAACGGGACCTTCGAGAGCATAATCTGCTATTCAACAAAATTATTACCAATTCAATGTTGCATCTTCCACATAACGTAGTAGAATTAAAATAAATGTGATAGTTATCTTACAAAAAGAAACTCGAAAAGACTTTCAATATCTAAAATAATTAGTAATAGAAGATTTCCATGTAGCAGGTGGCTACTTAAACTCACACAGTAATAAGAACACAATAAGATAGAAAATCAGATCACTAGGCAAGCCTTCGGCCAACTCACCTGATCGACGAAATCAAACAGCTGCGAGATGTCGTAGGTGATGGTGGGCGTGTTGGGGTTGCGCCGCTTCAGGTGCTCCTCGTAGATCTTGCAGACGCCCTCCATGCACTCGTTCACGGACTCGTAGTCCGAGTACGTCCTGCTCTCGGGGTTCGGGGCCGGCTGCACCAGCAGAATGGTGTGGGCCTGCGCAACGAGCATTAGCCTGAGCACAGAGAACGGGCGCCGCCCGGCTTACCATCCTGATCTCGCGCGGATTCCTCGAAAGGGCTTCAGCAGGGCTCCGTAACACAACCAAACATTTAACCGCAACAAACTACAGCTAGGTTAGGTCCGCCTCGCTTCCGGTGGGGAGCGTCTGCCGCGCCGCGCAAAATCGCAAGCCTACGCGGGAGATTTGAATTTTTAATATATAGAGTGAGCCAAAAATAAAATTTAAAAACTATTGCAATAAAGTTTCCTATAATATTTCCAAGATTAATTTTTAGTTAAAATAAAAAAACTAACTGTCTTGTACTGACGATGAATTAAAATTTTGTTTATAAAAATTTAAAAAAAATACTGTGGTTTTTGTTACTACTTTTGTGATTTTGCTAAAAATTAAGCTAAAATAATTTTTTCAACCTTCTTTTTTAAATTTATTCTAAAAAAAAATGTGAATAAATGTTACATTTTCCTAGAGATGTCTCTCGTATTGTCCTAATTCTTATACTTACTTTTGTTTTATTGGCGACACTGTCTGAACTGATGGTAGAATAGAATTATCTCAAATAGACGCTATTGTTAAAGTCAATAAACGTTTTATTTTTCTTTGCTACAGAATAACGTTTTATTTTTTTTTATTTCTTAAAATATCCAAATGTAACGTACATAAACTACAAATATGCGTATTTAAAAAAATATATATTTCGTTTGAAAACAAATGAAGCTCAAATATTTGACTGCCTTATCTCCCTTATCGGTACGACACAAACAAAAACATTGCTGCCTTGACCCTCGTTCGTTGCTAATTTGTTTATTTACTGCAATTGCTGGCTTGCCTAATTTCGTGTTTATATCGAGATAACCAAATTGGCCATTGTTCTAATTTTATTGTTTTTTCTCCGATCAAAGTTAATCACGTGTTAATTTGCTTGCCATAATTTCGCTATCGCTTAATCGCCACCGTTTTACGTAAATGTATACCTACTTATAGTATAGTCCATTCTATTCTAAATTTGGCTTGATCTTTTTCTTCCCTTTTTGGGCAGCAAATATTATCTTCATTTTTATTTAATTTTTTGCATTGCGTTTTCTACTTGGAATTAATTGCCACTTTGCCTAATAAAAGAATGTATCTGGTCCCTTAAATTAAGCTTAGGACTCCAATTAAATTAATTGTTTAGGCAACCAACTGTACACCCGGTAATTGAATGAATTATATAATAACAATGGAATGCCCACCAAGAATTTAATTTCAGTTTAAAGTGTAATTAAAATTTGTTTGGTTTATTACTAATTAGTATTTTGACCCTGTATGAATAGTGTAACGTTTCTACTCTCACAGTGATGAATAACCCGTGCAAATTTACTTAAGCTACTTATTTATTTTATTCACAAGCATTTAAAATTACTTAATAATATTTATGTACAACAAATTACACTATACTTATATGTAGCACTGGTTCAGAACGTTACGCTTTACGCCATTTTACTTTGTTTCTCGCCACTTCACTTCTCCAGGCTACCACACGGTGTGACATTTAAGCAAGTCAAAACCGATTCCAGTGTGTAGGCGAAGTTTCTAGTAACGTCTGACAATTTCCTATTGTTCGAGTCCTTGCACGTGCGCGGCTGCTTTTCTAAATGGCATTATTTTGGTCGTAGGTTCACGTTACCTTTTCATTGTGTTTGAAGTGGTTTGAGAAAAACAAAAATGCCACAATTTTTGTAGAAAAATAACAACCAAAATTTCCCCACTTGAGAAGACTAACAATGTCCGCTATAATTAAAAAAAAAACCTTAAGCACACGATTTGTGAGTTCTGCTATACCCAAGCGTTCATTTGGAAGAATGGTATATAATTCCAATCATCTGTAACAGAGTAACACGTTACCATTAACGTTACTCTGAAAATGTACGCGTTGCTTTTTATTATGTAAAAATGTAAGTTGTATATGCAGTAATTATCAATCATTGCAAAGAGTTTACACACCATAGCAAATACCAAAACAAACAAATAAAAATTAGGAAAATAGAGATAATAAACGTATATTTCTTCTTCTTCTTCTTCTTTTCCTTATACCCCTTCAGGGTGTCGGATATAAACGTATATTTAAAACACTTATTGTTTCCTTTATTTTACAGTAAACATGACAGTAGCTGCAGTACTCTTAATATTAATTGGGATGTTACGTTTTTAAAATGTAACGTGTTCCCGCTATTGTTACCAAACAATTACTTAATGATAGACTTGTGTGTCTATTTGTCTAGCCAATGTTAAAGAACGATCTGAAGAATTTTGATGAAACTCAAAGATAATACTTTATCCAATAAAAAGACTAACGTAACGCCTTACTCAATACACATAGTAACGTTACTTATTGTAGTTTAATTTCACTGTGGCTTCTGAATGATCACTACACTTTAAATAAATCAATTGACTTTTTAAATGACCAACATTTACAACGCTGCTGTGAAATGTAGCCGTGTTGAGAAAAAAACGCGTTACGTGTTATGTTGATTTTGAGCAAGGTTTGTATAACGCTATCTGTAAAAGAATAAACATAATTACAGCGAGTGGCTTGAAACTCTGGACATGTTGGACTGTTGAAAGCAGCCATAAAATTTAATCAGAAGAGTTACAAGCAATGCTTGATATTTTTATCATTTTTTAATTAAAACTGACAACTATAAAATGATGCAGATATACAATGCTGCTGGAATTTGTAGAATAATAGCAAGTACCATATAATCTATTTAGTAACGGTAACGCGTTACTTTTTGTCAAAGTAACATGTTACAATTTATTTATAACACGTTAATAGCATACGAAAATTACAAAAATATGGCAAAAAATGTAACGCGTTACTTTTTAAAATTTGTGTTAGTGTAACGGTAACAAAAGTATTGTTGAAGCGGTAAATAGGTAAAAATAAAAGGTTATTTTGTAGAAGTGCTGGCTCAATTACTACCGGTGGTTTTTAAAAAAATGTTTAACCAACAAAAAGATCGTTTCATTTATTTACAAAGGAAATAATTTCTCATTCTTTCTAAAATGTTACTATGTAACACGTTACAATTATTAAAAAACTGTAAGATAATTTGCTCTCATTTGCATTGATATTGCAATTTTTAGTAATTGAGCATGTTTATAGTTTTCGATTTATCTTATGCTTGTGTAAAAAATAGTGACGCGCTACTAGTTACTTGTCGCCAATAACGTGTTACTGCAGACCACTGGTCATAGTTTGTCTTCCTGGTAAACCGTGTAAAAACGTTGCACCGTTGTATTATTTATTACGTTTAATAATGACGAGGGCTATTTACGTTAAGGAGTATTGGTAACAAATTTTGCTTACCTTTTTCAGTTGGCGGCTGTATTTAAATTATCTAAGTCTAGAACATCACTGTTGGTTTAACTATAACCCTTAATGAGCAATACGCCACTTTTATGTTAAGATAACTTGTAACAATTTAAGCGTAACACGTTATATGTTGAATATATTAGATTTTAAAAGTAAAAAACCTAAATTTATTTACTTATGAGCATATACTTTATTGTCCCATTTAATTAATGCTAAAGATTTGGCACCAAAATAAAAGCTTTACAAAAATTTCCAATTATGACATACTTGTTCTTTTTATATAAATGCTAACGTTACCGCGATGTGATTGGAATTTAGTAGATAAAATAATAAATTATAACGTTTGTTTACAAGTTTGGTTAAAATGTATCGCAAAAGGTAATTAATAATATTAAGGGTAGCACGTTACTCTTTTTATTAAAGAGATGGTAACGCGTTACTTATAATGAATAACAATAAAGTTAACGTGTTGAATTTTGTAAGTACACTACTGTTTCTTCTGGTAAAATAAAGAGCAATTAAATTATTTGTTGCAATAGTAACAATTTGGTTGTTATTAGAAAATCAAAGGAAACACTTCAACAAAACGTTGTAAACAAATAGTTAAATTATTCCTAAAATTTAAAAAACGCAACACAATGTCAACTCTACCTAATTGTTAGCATTGTCTTTACATTTTCAAAAATGTATGGAAATCAAGAACCCATGTGGATTAAAAAGGCAACTACTATAACAATTTATTTTTTGAATAAATATTAGCGCTGCAAATTCTCATAATAATGCAACATAAAATATAATGTGTTTTCTTATAAGAGTGGTAACGGTAACGCGTTACTTAGTATCGGTAACACGTTACTTTTTTTGTTGAAGTAGTCAGCAACGATGACAATATCTTTAAAAATTAATCGTCGATAACCGTAATGGATACAATTTCTAGAAATTAGTTAATTATGTGTTCACTGCAATGACTTGAAAAATGTTTAACATTAAAATGGTACTTTCTGAAAGTGATTTGTTATCTTTACCTTTAGCTAGTTAACAGATAAAGTAACTTTTTTAGCATTGCTATTAAATTTTTGTAATAAAATGCGTTATCGTTATTGCTACTAATACAAAGTAACATGTTACTGAGCAAAATCAATGCGTTAAGTTAGATAGAATAAAGATAAAAACAGACAAAGTAAGACAATATCATTACAGCTACTTAACGAAAATTGTGAACGATATTCAGAAAGTGACACTTTGGCCCTTAACTGTGACTGAATAAATTAAAAACGTTATTTAATAATTTAAAAAAATAAATTTCTTTACATTATCGTTAAACTTGTAACATGTTACTGTTTCCGTTACTAACACAAAATAACAAGTAAAGGTAATGAGTTATTTCTGGCTGTAGGTGGTTCAGAGTTGATTGTTAAAATTTTTTTTACTTTTGAGGAGTAACATATCTTTCTATGCTTGCTACTTTAACTCAAATAATGTTTGTTAAGATACGACTGAATTTTTAAAATGTGCTTTTAAGATAATGTAACGCGTTACATGTTATTAAAATAAATGATGAAATGAATTAAGATATTCCATTTTGGGGGTATTTTGCGTAGCTTTCATGTATTCCACATTGCTAATACCAAATATGTATTGTAAAAGGGCAATAGAAACAGTAACACGCTAATCCCTCTGTTACAATAACATGTTAAAAAAGGGAACTGCTATAACAATTAACTCTTTTGTTGACAAGTTACTTTTGTAATTGATATTAGGACTGCTGATGCAGTTCATGGTTACATAGTTATGTAATGCGTTAGTGTTACCGCTACAAAAATAAAAAATGGCGTATAGTCTTTTACTTTACATATTTAAATTTTACTATCTATAAGTATTAAGGTTTAAGTTAGAAAGTAAGCAAGCGGCAAGCCAACTATTTAGATTATCGTTTAAAGTTTATTATTGAAAATCTCGCCAACAAAGGTAACAAGAATTTTAAAGAATTATACGTAATCCTGCTTGTAAATCAATAAAAGTAGCCTCATTAATGTACCCTTAAAATTTTACTTGTACTAACATGATGTAACGTGTTACTTTTCACAACTAAAATTAAGTCATTGATATATTAATTTTAAAAATTGATTTATTAGTCTTATATACTAGTACAAAAAGAGCAACGTGTTAGCATTATATGTGTTGTCGTTACGTTAATCTTATTAATGTTACGTAACATGTTACTGAAAAAGGGCATTAAAACAATTAGGTTTATGTAGTTGGTGTATTTTGCACTGCTATGGAGCTATAAAAGGAAGCAAGCAGTCATCATTAAACGCCTTATTAAATTCTGCACATAGTAAACCGATCAGAAGACTCGCAATTATTTATGCAACAAGCATCTACAAAATAACTTGCTACCGTTACACTTGCTAACATCAAATATTTTTTTGTCATATTTCTATTATGATGCTGAATTATTTTTATAATCCACATAACGTATGTTTGATTTGTAGTAATTAGGGTAATTAGTGTTTGTGTTATTAAATTTAAAATGCAACTTCGTAACACGTTACTGTTACCGTTATCGTGCATTTCAAAGAAACTGTTTGCTGATCTTGTTGTAGATTTTATATTCAAGAACTCGGTAAAATTTGATCAAGGGCAAGGATTAAATTTATTTAAAAGAAGAGTCTTGTGATCCTAACGGATTAGTTCTCTCTGCTATCTATCAGTGACTGTGTCTTATGCTTATATTTACTTGTGATTACATACTTTATTTAAATACTTATAGATTCTGATAACATTGTAAAAATTATATATTGCAAGTCAATAATTGTAGCTTACAGATTTCTTTTATGTTTGTGTGAAAAGCATTAATACGTTACCCGTTAATCGTTGCCAATGTTATTTAAGACCACTAATTAGAGTTTGTCTTCTTGGCAATTCATACACAAACCATGTAAATGCGTTGCACCAAAAACAATTTATTCATTATTTTTCATAACGGCAAGGTATATTTAGTTTTAAAAATAATGGTAACAAGTTGTGTTTACTTTTTGCAGTCGGCAGCTGCAGTTAAATCAACTAATTTTTTAAAGTCATTTAAATGTATTACAAGCAGTGAACATTATTGTTAGTTCCTGTATAATAAATAATGAGTTTACGTTAAGATAATATGTAACAAGTTACGGGTAACATGTTACATGCTGAGTGTGTTAGATTTTAAAAGTAATTTATTTACATTTAAACGTTTGCTAATGAATTCGTTTACTTTATTGTTCCATTTAATTGTGTAGTTAGCATAAAAAACCTTGGAAAAATTCCAGTTACGAGATATTGTTCGTTTTTCTTAGAAATGGTAACTGTTACGCTTTGTTATTTGAATTTAGTAGATGAAAAGATAAATTACAACGTTTTTCTACAAATTGGAGCAAAAATGGTTTGCAAAAGGGTGCGTTAACATTATCGCGACATATTTGGTTCTAATATGGACCTCTGAAGCTAACCTCTAGTTATATTTTAACTGCATTTTAATCTCTTAAAATTCTTATTTCATTAAGTGGTATTTACAAAGAAATATAATCACAGAAAACGTGTAACGCAAAATGTAACCTTATTATGTAACCTCCTTATAAGAATGGTGAGGGTATATATATAATACGTGTTACTTAGTAAGATTAGCATGTTATTTTTTTGTTGAACTGCTGGTAGCAAGTTACTTTAGCACTGCTTGAAGCTTTTAATTAATTACTTACTTAATCCTATGCCTTTGTAGCGTTAGTTGTAAGACGGATTTGTATCTGTACATAAAATCGGGCAAAAGCGTAATGAAAAAGTACCACGCTAATTTATGTAAGGCAACTGCTGTAACGGTTCACTTTTTGTCGCCAAGTTGCTTTTATAATTAACGGCTGTGGCTTCCGACTGTTTAAATAAATCGGCCAAATGCTTAACTTTTACTATTAAAGTTTTACCTGTATTAACATGCTGTAACGTGTTACTTTTTAGAAGCAACGTTTTGATTACAGCTTATCTGTCAAGAGCTATTAAAACATTATTTTTGCATGCTAATTTGAAAAGAGTATTATGTTAGTATCATCACCCGTTGTTACGTTAATGTTATTAAGGTGATATAACACGTTACTGAAAAACGGCGTTACAAGTAATTAGATTTTACGCTCCATTTTTACAAGAATGTGAATATAAATTTGGCATTTTGCACTGTGAAGGAACTATAAGCGCCAGTGTGGCTGCACGGTTGAGGCACTTAGCTGCGGCGAGGACGGACGCGGGTTCACGTCCAGGCTCCACATGCCTTGCGAGTGGCCTACTCGGTTACTAAAAATAATTGAATACCTGCGTTCATTTCAAAGAATGCATGCAGTCGTTATCGAAAAGCTGTATTAAAGTTTGCACATAACTTTTATTGTTCAACATTCAGGAGGCTCAATAACACAAGCGATAACGAAGTAACGTGTTACCGCTACACTTACTAACAACAAACACTTTCTGTAATTAACGCTTTTATTACTATGTTGGAGTATTTTTTTCAATCCACTAACGTGAGTTATTTTTATTTATAGTATAACAACAGAAAAAATAAAATAACGTCTTCGTTACAATTATAGAAAGCAAAAAAATGAAAAGTGGGTCGTTATCTTTACATTCAGCTAATTTAAGAGAAAAGATAATTTTCTGAGCACCACCATTAGATTACTATGGTGAAATGCACTGTTATTATTGCGACCAATGCAAATTAGCGTGTTACATATCACGCGTTACATTTTATATTAAATTATTGCAATAAATAAAGTTCAATAGAATAAATGTAATAACAACAATATAAGGCGTTATTATTATAATTACTCACCGCAAATAATAAATGGTAACGAGTTGCTTTCTACAATTGTCACTTTTACGATTATTTTTGACTAAATAAATTATAAATATCTATTTAGTTTAATAAAAAAAACATTTTTGAATTATCGTTAAATTTGCAACATTCCACTAACACTAAGTAACATGAAACTGTAACGAGCTACTCGTTACAAACAAAATAGTAATTCTAATGAGTGCTTTGAGTTTATTATTAAAGATGTCTTAATTTTAAGGATTAACTTATTTCCTTTGCTTGTTACTTTAATAAAAATAATTTTCTTTAAATTACAACTAAATCTTTCAAATGTAACACGTTACCGTTACCGCTTTTAACACAATGTAACGCGTAACAAATAGATAATAATAAATGCTTGGGTAATGAGTTTCTAGAAACAATGCTCTAAATGCTGCTTCAGAATATGCTTAAATTTTCTATTTGGGTCTCTGTATTAACATTATTATTTTTGAATGTAACACGTTATTGATTTTTTTAAAAGCGAGACTGGAGCATTGAAAGAATATGGCAATGAAGGAAACAAAGTTATTGTTTCAGAATTAAGTCCGGATTATTGTTTTTAAGGATCAGTAACCTGTTACTCGTTACCAGTAACTTGTTACTCTAAGAAACCTAAGGTGTTATCGGGTTTAATTGATCAAAATCAATCAAAAAGATTCCAAAAAACATATGGTCGTCTGATCTACCACTTAGGTAATTCTTTACCTTCTGTGGCTTTGATTCAACTTTTGACCAAGATAGGCTTTTTTTATACTAGTGTGAAGCCTAAAGGATTTTCTGATCCGTAGCTCATTAAACCTTCAAAACAGACCATTGAAGAATCTTTAACTTAATGGTTGGACGTATAAGGACTTGAGCAAAACATATTTTTGATTAATATCTCTTTTAATATCTATGATACAGACATTTTAGACCCACACACTCCATGGTTTGTTTAATACTCAAATCTTCCACAAAAACTGCAGATATTCATAATTCAAGAAATTTTGAGCTACAAAGTTTATGAGGTAAAGACTTTGAGCAAGTTTTGGATGAACTGATTAGACCAATTTGCCTTCAAAACCAACATTTTGAGTTCTAAACTTAATTTTTCCACGGGGTGGTTTTTTCAAGAACAAATTTTGTAGAGTAAAGATTTGGGTCAAAATTTAAGTATGTATGAGTCATTTTTTATACTATTTTTTCCACAAGGACGCCAACACATGATATAGTTCACTTGCTTTAGAGAGCAAGTTGGTCAGCATTTTAGTGATCCATTCGGACTCTTCCTGGTTTTTAACATTAATTAATACCTGAACCACAAAATTTTAAAATTCTAATTATTTTGTAGGCGGTGCTTCCTTAATGATGACGTCATTCGAGGCCGGTAGTGCAATTTTTATCTGACCTCTCTACCATGGTACAAGGTGAAGGTCACCGGCGCTACCGAGCCCCGCCAAAACTGGCCTGCGGAATTTCTGGAATGTTCCGAAGAGGTGCACCACGCATGGTCGTCGCGTCATGCCATGTGCGATTTTGTGTATACTGTCGCCGGTGCCGACTTCGATTCTAACTGTGATTTCTTCTAGAATGGCCGAGAGAGGCGGAGGCCGAACGCAGTATCGGACCAGCGAATCTGGCAGCAACACCCCCAGCCTCTTCCGCAGCGGCCCCGTTCGCTGATTGATGCTGTCGATTCATCCGGTCGCTGGAAAATTCCGGTAAACATTACCACCAGTAGCAGCTTCATTGGCGAAGTAGTCGGTTGTCTCGCAGCCCTACGTACCGGCTCTTGTATTCAGTGACTGTTCTGTTGTTTCTGTAGTTTAAGTGACCCAACCGGCATGAGCGGTGCATACCAAGACCCCCTGGATGAAGCGCAGCCCCTCAACAGCCCTGCCAAGCATGAGTACGATAGTGACAGGTGGGTACGATGCTCTAGTAAAGACAACGAACCGCAGGTCTAATTGGTGACTCGGAGCTGATAACCTCAGCACTAGGTCAGTGTGATCGACTCGGTTAACTATAAGCCTCTAATAATAATTATTAGTTATGCAATTAATGCAAATTATAATTATTTTAACATTGAAGTTTAAAAATAAATCTTGTTGAAGTCTAGTATTTTGTTTTAGTCTATGCTTTTGTTTTTTTAGTCTAAGCTTTTGTTTCGTTTTCTCTTTCAGAATTTTAATTTTTTTTTAAATTATTAAATTTTGTTTTGTTTGAATCCTGTATTTGTTCCCTCACTATTTTCCCCCTATTATTATGTTATTTTTGTACTTCTGTTACTCTATTGTTAGGAGGGTGTTGGTTTCTTATTTTTTTATATTTTGCCGTTCATTTGTTTTCAACATTTTTATGAATTATAGCTTGCTGCCTATCTCTGTGTTGTTTTTTTTAAGTTTGTGTGCCTCCATGTACTCCGTCTCTACTTGCTGTTTTGTTGATTGGCTGTTACAGGTTTCTGTATCTTCTTAATCTGATTTTCTTGCCGTTTTTCCTGTTGTTTATACGTGGTATTTTTTATTTGCACTTTCGATATTTGTTTTGCATCTTCTGATTTCTTCATTTGGTACTTTGATGTTTTACTTTTATGTTCATTTCTCTTTTGTTTTTGGCTTTTGGTTTCTATTTTATTTCTATCTTACCCTTTTTTATTTTTGCTTTGATCTTGATTTTTTATTTATGTAACACGAATTTCTGAAATAAGTATTTAATGTTTACGTTTTCTGTTTTTTAAATTTATTTTTGTCACTTGACAATGTCTTTATCGTCTCTTTATTTTGCTTTCGCTTGTTTAGTGGTTTAGAAATTTTCGTTTTACTACGCTTCATGATTTTTTTGATTTTTCTTTCTGGTTTGTTTTTGGTTTTTCTTATTTAGTTGTTTCCTTTGCTCCTCTATCTTTTAGTTTTGTTTGGGCCAGTTTAGTTTACATCATTTTTTTCTTCCAATGGTCTTGTATCATTTCTTTTTTTAGTTTTTTTATTAATAATTTTAGATCCTTTGTTGTGTTCTCTTTTTGAACTTGTGAATATGTTGGTTTTACTTTCTCTCGTCTTTTATGTATTTTGTTGAATTTGCTTTCATCTCTATTTTTATTATTTGTGTTTTCTTTTCAGTTTCTTCGTTGGTCTGGTTTCTCCGGAATAATTTACTGTATTGTTTTTTTTTATGTTTTCTTGTTTTATATACATTTTTCTTAGATTTTTTTTGTTGGGTGTTTGTCTCTTTTGGCTTCTTTTTGATCTTCAGTTTATTGCACCTTAGTAGGAAGGGTTAGTTGGCCTTGCTCTTATCAGCTCAAGGTTGCTTATCAAAAGCAAACACCGCCCGAATTTTTCTAGGACGCTCTTATCTGCGTCAGGGTCATATCTCCAGTGTAATCGCGGTCACAGCCCCTAAACTGACGCCTGCTAAGCTGTGCCGGTCGCACTGAGCGGAATTTTCCGCTGCCCCAGAACGCCGCATAGTTTCATTCAGCGATGACTTTCCATTTCGGCCGCCTCCAGAACATTCTGGAAGTGGCGCCCAAGTGCCTCATTAATTAACGCAGCTGTACGGAAAGCGCCCTCCGCGCCGCGTCGCTTTCATTGACGGTGATCGAGTCTTAATGGGCGCCTGATGTGACCTGGTGCAACGTGCGCGACCTTTGCAGCGTGTTGATATCCCAATCAATCGGAAGCTCGATCCGCGGCCTTCGTCTGCTCGATGCGTTAGCACCTTAAGCGGGTTCGGGTATTGCGTTTCAAGTGTCAGCTCTGCTGTAAGAAAAAAACGGTTGAGATACATTTTCTCGTTGTTTATATTTTTGTTATAATTTATAACCTAGTAAGGGGTTGATGACATTCGAATCCATCAAGTTCTTGTTCCATTGCCACAATGAGCATTTTTAAATTAGAACGCCAATATACTTGATGCACATAAATGACAAAATCAAATTATAATAGATAAAAGCAAGAAAAGCCAAGTTTAGTAGCCATATGGTAAAGAAAAAATAATAAAAACGATAACGAAGGAGAGTTAAAAGCAAAATCGTAAATTGACGAATTTCAGAAAACTAAAATAAAAAATACATTAAAAGAGAAAATGATAACAGAAACGGAAAATGTTGGAAATCAGAAAAAAGTTTATATGTAATAAATAAAACAAAAGCTTAGAGAAATTAAAATATAGAAAGCTAAGAAAAACAGACGAGAAAGGGAAAAATACTTTTGCACCATTTCTATCTCATTTTTCTTAATTTATAATTTCCGTACTTCTGGTAATTTCATATTCCCATACTAACAACAAATTCTGATAAAGAAAAGAAAGAGGAAATAAAGGTAAGAAACACATGCATGCATAAAATACGATGAAGTAATGTAAAGAGTAATAAAAACATGCACATTATAAAATAATTGAAATATTAAGAATGGAGTAGCAAGTCTTCTTCTAAAATAGGAAAGATAATACAAATAAAAAGAGCGTGCATATATACCAAAATGCAAATACAGGGTTAGAGAGAAGGAATGAGAAATGTTGACAACAGTAAAGTTGAAATTAGACTTAATCCAATGCTGTTACCGTTTTCGTTTTTTATTTTATTTGCCCGATTCCATCTTTTTATTTTTTTGGAAAAATAACGAAACCAAAGCATAACGTTAATTTCAAAAACTGGGCGAAAACTAACATAGTATAAGAAAGAAACAAAAAGTTTAAATAGAGAACACAGCAGTAAAACGAGGACGTTAAAACAGGAAAAAATTACTACATAAAACGAGATACTAAATTAGAAGAATTGGAGAATTTAATTAACTTAAAGTGATAAGAAGCTGTTATAGGAAAAGAGGAAAATAAAGTAACAAATATGAAAAAATTAGAAAACCATTAAGGTGAAAAAGAGAGAGAGAGAGAGAGAGAGAGAGAGAGAAAGGAACTTAAATAAACTAATAAATAAAAATACAAAACGAAGAAAAAAATTCTTTTTACTCTTAGATACACATTTCACTCCTTTTTTATTTTTGATTCTGGTAATTTTTTGAGAAAGAAAAACAAATAGATAATAATGGAAAGAGCATGTACATTCATAAGATACAACGAAATAATAGTATAAATCACCAAAAAGATAAAACAAACCTAGAGTGAAAAAAATCAGAAGAGATAAATATAAAAGAGTCCTAATATAAGCAGAAATAGAATTTGACATTCAATAATTTTAAGGACTTAAAACAGCAATATTAACTAAAATAAAGGAGAAGGTAATAATTGTGGAACAAGAAATAAGATGCTTAAGAGCTACTGAAACAAAACCAGATGCTAAAGATAAGCAATTGAGAAAAGCAAGAAAAGAGGAAACAATGGAAAGAAAACAAATTACGAGTAAAGGCGAAAACAAAAGAAAAACATGAAAGGGCTGCTTAGAAGAACTTAAAAGAGAAAGTTAGTTTTGGAAGTTTCAATTGTTTTCTTTTTAATTTTCTTTTTACACTCCTTCTTTTTTTATATTCCTTTTGCATTATTTAATCATTTGTTTCCTAGACTCTTGCTTTTCGTTTCTTAATATTATGTGTACAAATAAGTTTCCGCCGTTTTTTTTATAAACAATTAAGAATTTATTGTAAAAAAAGGTACAAATAATGTCATTCAAAATATTGCCCATCGCTTTCTACTACTTTTGACCATCTTTCGGGCAGCAAGTGGATGCCCCGTCTAAAAAATTGCTCGTCTTTTGAGGGGATCCACGAATCGACCCATTTCTTCAATTCCTCGTAAGGAGTGAAGTGCTGCTCAGCCAGACCATGAGTCATCGACCGGAATAGGTGGTAATCTGAAGGAGCAATGTCTGGTGAATACGGCGGGTGGGGTAGGACGTCCCAATTCAGTCCTTCCAACGTTTCCTTTACGATTTTTGCAACGTGTAGCCGAGCGTTGTCATGCTGAAAAATGACTTTATCATGCCTTTTGCCATATTGTGGACGTTTAATCTTCAATGCGCGGCTCAATTGCATCAGTTGTTGTTGGTAACGTTCCCCGGTGACGGTTTGATTAGGTTGGAGTAGTTCGTAATAGATTACTCCTAGCTGATCCCACCAAATTCACAGCATTAGCTTCTTGCCATGAATGTTTGGCTTGGCCATCGAAGTAGAGGCATGCCCGGGCTTACCCCATGACTTCCTACGCTTTGGGGTGTCGTAGTGGATCCATTTTTCGTCTCCCGTCACGATTCGATGCAGAAATCCTTTGCGATTTTGCCTTTTGAGCAATTGTTCGCAAGCGAATAAGCGACGCTCGACGTCTCTTGGCTTCAGTTCGTAAGGAACCCAATTTCCTTGCTTTTGAACCATACCCAGGGCCTTGAGACGTTGTGAAATAGCTTGCTGAGTCACTCCTAAGTCTTGTGCAAGTTCTTCTTGCGTTTGGCACGGATCTTCCTCCAGTAAAGCTTCCAATTCTGTGTCATCATACACTTTGGGCCTTCCACGACGTGTTTTGTCCTCCACGTCAAAATCACCACTTTTAAATTTCTGGAACCACTCCCGACAACTTCTCTCACTCAAATTAACATTACCGTATGCTTCTACGAGTAGCTTATGCGCCTCAGCTGCAGATTTCTTTAAATTAAAGAAGTAAATTAGCAATTCCCGCAAATGACGCTTATTTGGCTCAAAACTTGACATCTTAACACGATGAAAACTAAGTGATGCTAGCAAAAAGTCAGAGGTATTAAAAGGTTATACTGTTGCCAGATGTCAACATATACTATACGACTTTTTACAGCTGACAATTTCGATGTTATCTTATCGGTGGCGCCATCTTTTGAAAACGGCGGAAACTTATTTGTACACCCATTAGAATTTTTTTGTGTCTTATGCTTATTGTTGAATTATTTATGTCAATTTTTATATCTTCTATTTAATTCAATTCGACTAATCAAATTAATTATAAAAGCTGCGCATAAATGAATACATAAATAAATAGAAAATAAAAGATGAATTTAGACGCAATAAGGCAAAAGCAAAGAATTTTTTCGTTTGTGCTTCAAACTTAAAATAGTTAAAAAAGAACAAATCGTGAAAAGTAGCAAAACGAAAAATCAATGCCTGCGCAGCAAGTAACAATAAGAAGACACGAAACGAAACAAAAGATAAAATAATAAAGGAACAGAGAAATGAAGAACTCAACTAGTAGAAAATAATCTAATAATGAGGAAAGATTACAATAAAAGAAAATACACACAAATCTCAAACGTAGTGTTTTGTCCTATATTTTATTTGCCCTTTTGTTTACTTTTTTTTTAAACAAAGCAAAAGCATAACGTGTTAAAATACAAAAACTATACGAAACCCAACAGAAGAAAAAAGAAACAATAAAAATTTTACAGAGCAAGAGAACACAAACAGTAGGAAGGAAATAAAAAACAAAGACCAAGTAATGAATACGCAACACAATAAGCATACAAATAGCATTGCAAGAAGAACCAAAATATCAAGACGCACCTGAATAAAACGAAATAGTGAAAAAAGTCGGGAGGATATCATTCTTTGATTTCCATTTTATTCCTTTCTTTAGTCTTTTGTTCGTTTGTATTTTAAGAAATTTTCTTTTCATTTTTAATACATTATATTTGATATTCTATATTTATTTGTCATCTGAAGTAATAAAAAAGAACTAAACAATTGAGAAACAAAAGATGAAATAAAGTTGAAAAACCTCATTAAGCAGCTAGATAGTAAATAAAAATAAGGAAGTCCAGAAACACATGATAGGACTCGAAAATTATAATAAAAAATATAAGCGAGAACGAAGAAGACGAAAAAGAATCGTAAATTAAAATTTATTAAATGAAAATGCGTTGGGGTGCACAAAAAAAGGAAGCAAGGAATCAAGATATAGAAAAAGTAGAAAAACGCAGTATAAATAGAAAACGGGAAACAGAAAATGGGATAAATGCAATAAAGAAAGCAAAACTATGCCTACTGCTTTTTCTTCCCTCGTTCTTCATATTCTTGTTCTGTTATTTTGCTTCTCAATTCTTATCCACGTTTTCTCCTGTTTTTGCTACTTATTTTTCTCTATTTTCAATTTTTGTTTTTCCGGTAGTCTCAAAGATTTTCTTCTATTCGACTGTAACGATTAATACTAATGACTTGCAATTATAACAAGAAAAATCTGATAAACAGAAATGAAGAAAAACAAGTGAAAGGCACTATAAATCGAGTGAAAGAAAAAAATCGTCTTAAAATGAGACGGGTAATGTAAACAAAGAAAAACAAATAATAAAGAAATGAATGTATAATAAAATGTAAATATGAAACTCGACAACGGAAAAGAAAAACCAGTCTTAAAAAAAATAAAATAGAACAAAGAATGGATAATTAATAGAATTGTGAAAAACAAAAATTGATTTACGAGAACGCTGAAGGAAATAAAGGTAAAACATAAACCAAAAATTACTCACTACGGCCTTAATTGTGTTTTCTCTATTTCCCACTCTGCTGCTTTGCATTTTCATATTTTTTCTTCTTATGATTTTTCACAATTATTTTATCTATGTTTCTTATGCCGGTGTTTCTGGTTATCGTTCATAATCTTACCTTGTTTGTTTTACCTCTTTAAAAATCACAATATACAAACTTCTTATTTCTTTTCGGATGTTATTTTTGTATTTTTTTTTGTACCTAATCTGGTTAATTATAAAAATTCAATACAAAACAATACACGAAAACAGAAACAGGATGAATCAAATTTTTGAAGAAAGAAGGAAAAATAAGGATTACTTTAAGAAATGAACCTCACAACAAACCAATAGAAAAACAAGAAATTTGAAAGATTGGTAGGTTTAAGAGAATTTAGTAACAGAACAAGAGATGAAGATAGAAGTAGTTCGAATAGATGAGAAAGAGATAACAAAAACATGAACGCGAAATAGAGCATTGTATTTAAATAAAACAAGTGAAGAAATAGAAAGTATAAGATGATATATACAATAAGACAAAGGCGAAAGTAGACAAAAACAATTATTTTCAGTTCTTAACATTTTCTCTATTTTTTAACTTGTTCTTTAGTGGTTTCTTCTCGTTTAATCAAGGAAATAAAAAAATGATGCTAAAATATACCGAAAACAAACAACCAAAGATGTAGTATAAAACATGAAACTTAAAGTCGATGAAAAAGAGAAAACTGCGAAAGCAAAAAAAATGAGAAAACAGATAATGCAAAGAAAAGTGGAATTGGAAATCTATCTGCACATTTGAACAGAAAGTAAACAAATGTTTCGCACCCTAGACTCTCGATTTACACGAGGAGGTCCGTGCGCTTATGCACGACGTCGAGGCCGCTCTCGCTGGCGAATGGACCGTCGATCCGCGGCTGTCATCGGGCCGCTGCATTGCACGGCCATTTGATTTGCTACCGCCGAGCGGAGCTTCGATTGTAAGTTAAATTGTTCCACATTGCCGATTTAATTAAACATTTGTACGTTCCCACCTTGCAAAAATTTGAGGGAACGCGGGTGAAAAAATGTCAGCTCAGGACGCCAAAAATACCTTTTTGCAGACAACCTTTAGTAGATAACAATCCCAATAATAAAGGAAGGCTGCAAGAATAGAAAATATATACAAAAGTCGGAAGAATTCTCTTTCATTTATTTAATTATTAGAAAATAAAACGAAAGCCTAACATCATTGCAAAAATTGTGTGCAACGCCACATAGAAGACAAAAGAAACAAATTAAAATTGTAGAGGATAAAATAAAGAATGAGCAAAATAATAGAATAGCAGGAAATAAAACAACTAAAAATAAAGGTGTAAAATAACATATAAACATCATATAATAAAGGAAGAAAAGGATAAAATGGCAATAAAAGAATTGAAAAAGGATGGAATAATTTTTATTTTTTCTTCATTTGCATTTCTTTTATTTTTTCCTCCTATTATTTTTTCTTTTTTGATAAATTATATTTAGTATTTTATTTGAAGGTAACCAATAGGTAACATGGGACGAAGAGAAGAATAGGTAAATAGTAACTTAAAACCAATAGAAAAGGAACAATAGAACGTAACTGATGGTATATTTAATTTATTGATTATTCAACCAACTCTTAAACATCTTTCTTCCCTGTACATTTTTCATCATGAATTTCGGTTTTATTATGTTCTACGTTCTTTCCCCACACATCTGCCCAGTTGCTTTTTATTATTGATGGTTTTAATTTATTCTACTTTATCACACTTTACATTTTTTGTTTGCGTTTTTATTTTTTATCGTATTCTTGTCTGATACTTTTATTTTTATTTATTTTTTGTTTTTACAAATTTCAAATGCTGCGTTACTCTATTGTTCTTACCATAGTTCATTTGATTTGCTCTAAACCAAATAGATAAAGCACAAGGGAGAAGAAGAAAAAATATACCTGAAGCGTTAGAAAATTGAATAGAAGAGACAGAGATACAGGAAAAGACAACGAATAAATAATAAAATTAAAAGAAGGATTTTAGATTTTATCTTTTTTTCTGCTTTCTAGAAGTTCTCTTCCATGTGGTTTTATTACTTGTTTTTCATTTTGTTTGGTGCTTTTCTTTGTTCTTGTTTAATAATTTAATTTCTCCATTATTTATGGATTTCTATATTTAAATTTTTCGCTTTCTTTTTCTATTTTATCTTTATCTGGTGTTTCTGATCGATTTTTTGAGGGGGGGGGGGGCAAACATTTGTTTTTCTTGAGAATTGCAGCACAAAATCGTCCTACTGTTGAGGTAGGCTTTCGGGGAGAATTCCTTCGATTGTCCTCAAGGTCTTTGGTTGTAAGGTCGTGAAGTGAGGCGCAAGAAGCGTCTCGAGTACTCCGTAAATGTCGAGGGAAACGCACGACCCCGACCGGCCTCGGTCTAAAGCCGGCCTGCTATTCAAATTTGGTGTTTTTGCTCGGACAATGACGCAACCTTTTAATCAGCTAAGAGAAAACTAAGGGCTGTTCTTCGTCTCATCCGTCTCACACGAGCCTACGATTCGGAAATTCGGACCAATTTTTTTGAACTGCGTCGCGTCTTCGGTTAAATTAGTGGGCGCCCCAGGGTAAATTTACGCGCCTGTGGGCGACTTGCGTCATCCTTGTATTTGCGCTAATAATTCGAGATAAGCTGTCGTCGGAACAGCGGCGTTGCGTCGTTTGTTCAATTTAAAGCTGGAAATGCGTCACATTATCGAGTTAAGGCCCAATTTTCCAATGGACAGTTTGGTCGACCTGTCTTTAGTCCCGATTATTATTTTCGATGCTTTTAAGAATCTACATTTGCGATTATGGCCTTTTAAAGTGCAATATTACGGTTTCCACCCAATGACATGTTTATTTAGTAACTCTGTTTTTCCACAGCTTCAACATTGTTACAGTGACAATAAAAAATTTGCATTTGCTTGTTGTTTAATTTATCGCTTAATTGTGTACTTTTTGTCAGATTTTATTCCCATAATTAAAAAGGTTGGTAGCGGTCTGCCTTGACTGTCTGTGGAACAATAGCTTCTTGAGCCCTACTACCGATGTTATCAGTTATCTCTAGAGTTGTTGAGAACTGCAACATTCGTCTCGAAAAGCAAAGCAGCCACATTAAATATGGGAAAACGCCCACTGAAGAAAAAATTAAGCAAAATTAATGTGTACACCTTCTATGTTTTAGTCGTTGTTTTAACATATCTGGCTGGAACGCAAAAGAGATGTCGTTTGTGGTAATAAATCAAAGATCAGGCTATCACCACGTAATAGTGCGACAAGGCTAAGCGGACGGGACCACTTATTTCGTCAGCTCGGTAATAGTTTTGGACAACTGTTACGCAATCTAGCTTCTAACACTAATTTTTTGAGCATTCTATGTTACATAAGAAATAGTTAACACATAACTACAACTGGAGGAAGTAAAAAAAAATTAAAACTACAATGATGTCTAATTTTCATGGCAGCAATTTTTTTTGTTAAACAAATAGAGATGAATAACCATACTCGAAGTGTGCAATTGCTGTTTGGCCGAAAATGTGCCAGTAGCTCAATAAATCCTCATTTAACCTAATATTCGTCCTTTTTAAAATTTCTGGGAGCTTATTTTTTCTTTGAGAAATTGTTTTTTAAAAGTTTCGACAACTTGGACAAATATTTTAATCTTTAAGAGCAAAATTTGTTCTAAAGGCTGTCTGAGGGGTTAGTGTAACAATGTCGGATTATTTTTGGATGAAAAGAGAAGCACGAACAATCCCTGGAGCGACCTCTAGAGGTCGCATATAATGTAAGCACTCCGAAGGCATGCCCAAGAGTCAATCCTTGAAAGGATATGAATGTTTCGGTCTTGAAAAATCTTATTGAGAGTGTAGACGATGATCAAATTCACGGATATGGTAAACCTGCAAAAATTTCACGTTATTCTATAAATATTAACCACCACCCCCGTATATACGTAAACATCGACTGATATCTGTAATGTTTTATTCCAACTGTCTCTGGCGAGGTAACCAAAAGTTCAGCTTAAAATAATACCCAAAGAACAATTTCCATTTCCTAAAACTTTGCCCTCCCCCCCATCCTCTTCCGTCTTTATGAGCTTTCATATTTTAAATTGTTGGTAACGATTGGCCGCGACTGTCTCTCTCGATTGTTTTACGCTTCATAATTTATTATAAAGACTAATCTCACTTGTTATTAAATAAACTAATTGTCATAAGGGCTAAATCTATATTGTATCAAATAATCTAATTTCTCTCGATACAAATATTTGCAAACTCACCTTTTTAAGCGATTATAGAAAAGCTGAAAGTGAATCCTCAAATATATTTAAGATCAAGTCCAATAAAATGTCACTGGGTCAAATCTATATTTTGTTAAATAACCCACTTGTGTTGGTCACTTAAATCTTATTGGAAGTCTTTATTTTGCTTCATCTAAAGAGGTTTGCAGATCGTAGTCCAAATTTACATATTTCTGTAGGGACTACAACTAACCTAACGATTACGTACCACACATTTTTGGCAATAACATAAGCTTTTATTTCGTTTAATCTGAGAAGATTAAGAAATTATGGCAAACATAAACGCAATTTTAGAATGGATGCCAAAATATTCCATTTGGGTCTGATTTGCCATATTCAAGTAAACTGCGAATTGAATATTGATACTATCAGAACTTTGAATCCAATAAATTCTTATATGATCTAAATCTGCTATTCACTAGTATTGCTATATTAGCGATTGTTTTATTCTTTAGAGGATCCAATTATCAATTCATCCAAAATATTACATTGCTGTTAATGTTTTCGGCAAAAAAGTTACCAGTGTAAGTTTTACCATTCAAGACGTTTAACATAAAACGATACAGTTTGGCGAATATGGTGGGTGTGGTAACACATCACGTCCAAGCTGCAACAATTTTTGACAAATGGCTAAATTCGCGAGTGGTTTGGCGTTATTATGTTAGAATCTTTGCAATTTATCAATTTAATTTATTCTGTTCAGAATTATAGACGTTTGGTTGCTTACAAGAAATGCAGAAAACACAGTACCTTTGAAATTCTGGCAGCATAACCGTCCTATAGTGAGCGGCTTCATCATATTTTCCCAAAGATCTTTTTCACTCGATGTTACATAACGAATTTTCTGTTAACAAGACATGTATGACCACCTGTTGGGAAAAACCTTTTTTTACCCAACTCATAGTTTAAACAATCACATTGCTCATATTTTTCTCAGACTTCTTTCCTGTGTGTATTTTACAAACTAGAAAAGTTTGATTTAATCAAAAGATGTTTTTTTATATTAAACTACTGTCAGCCCAATAAACGTCAGGGCAGCATCTTAGTTTTTGCCAAATAATTTAACTTTTATTTTCGCTATATTTTTTGAGCTCGTACAGAGAGATATGAAATAAGAATTCGAAATTTATCCAAGCGATCCAATGAATATCAACAGGACTAAATCTATATTTCTTCAAATAACCCAGTTCTTATGCAACCAAATATGACTAATCTAATCCTTCGTTCCAATTGAAATTTAGAAGAGATGGGATTTTTTCGTAAATTTTAGAAAACATATGTTGAGCTAATCCTTTCTGTATCTAACTTTTTAGATTTTATTGGACCATGCAGTCTAAAACTTGGGCAAATAATCTAACAAATTGTCATATAAGTTAAAATTAATTTCTGCTGTTAAAGAGGCAGGAAGGTGTGATAGGAGCTAAAACTGCATTTCGCCTGTTAACTCGGTATTTGAGTCTGTTTAAATCAATTTTTTGTTTTTGTAAATTTGATAATTAGATTTAATGTAGTTTTCATTCATTAGATTCTTACGCTGTTTAAATCTATTTGTTGCTAATTAATCTAATTCTTACATTGCTCTAAATACAATTTTGGATCATCTAACAACTGAAATTGCAAATTGGGTCTTTGGTTAAGCGTTTAGTAAGGGCTTTGCTAAACTGTTATGACGTATATACACGTATTGCTAATTAACATAATTCTCATTAATCATAAGGCAAATTTATGATGTTATCTAAGCTGCTAGTGTTTTAGAAAAATAAACAAGACTTGTTTGGTGTACTTTTTTACAAAACTACTTTTAGCGATCAAATGTCAAGGATTCAAAACATTCTTGTCTAAATCGACAGCTTTTTATTTACCAGTTAAATAGCAAAAATTGTAACATTAAATTTATTTAATATAGCCAAATTAAAAACCCTAATTCGAGCAGTTATTTGTTAATTAGCCTGATTGTGTACAAACATTCAAGAAATAGAGATTGGCTTGATGAGTCTACGACAAGTAGTTATCAATATTCTGGCATTTCAGAGCTTACCTATTAGAAAATAAAAAATAATAGTTTCTACGCTCACTTCTCATAGAAACTAACACTTATGTTAGTTTCGTCAACTAACCCAGTTCTCATATTAATTTTGAAATGGAAGAATTAATTCGTTTTAGCTGTGCATTCTGCTTGCAAAATTCTATTAAACAATTGTCAATATTCCAATAAATTCTCGTAAAGTCCAAATATAGACATATGTGATTAACATAAATCTATAAAGTATCGTAGGTTATTTTAGAAGAGATGAAAAATATTTTTGATTTTATTGTAAACAAAACAGTCTTATAAATGTGGCAGATGTTCAATTAGTATAAAGGTTCAGCATTTCTTTACATTTATAAACTACTGCCAATTTCACTTCTTATTCTCGTAGGAGCTAAATCTGTTTTTTGTTAATTAACCTAATCTTGATGGCGACGACTAAAAATGAAAAATGAATTATCCACTTGAAAACATTCTAACAGCCTTGTTGAATGTGCGTTTTGTGAGATAAACAAATGAAACGTTCCTTTAGACAAGGTGTCAAAATATCATAAAATCTAATTGTCCATGTAAGCTGTACTGTGTGTAAAACTTTAATAATATCACTTCTAACCTAATCCTTGTATGGAAAGTGGTCTAGTATTTGTCAGCCAACCTAATCTTTACTTCAGCACCAATTCCTTAAAGTTCAATGCACGCGACTAGATTTGTTTGGCGTGCTTTCAGCGAACTAGAGATTAAAATTTTATTGTGCTGGTTAATATGAGACAAAGTCGAGCAAAATTAGACTACTTAGCTAATGGTGTATTATTAATGTAGTGAATTCTCTTTAGTTCGAAATTTTTTTTGTTTTATATATATCCAAATTATTAAACTGGAAAAATGAAATATGCCATTAGTCCAATTATTTCGATTAAACCAATGTCTATAGCAGTAAAATACACACATCAAGTGTTTATTTGTAGACAATTTACAATTCCTTTGTGGTCCAATTCTAGATTTTATCAATTAACCTAATTCTCATGGGTCCAATACGTAACTAGGATTGAAAGTTTGAAACCATGATTTTGTCCTAGGACTGATGGTAAAAATGTTTTTAATTGGTTGGAGCTAAATCTGCATTTTGTCATTGAACTTGGCCCATACCCGTTCAATGACTGGAATCACTTATTTAAGCAGAAATGTTACGAAACCAACTCTGAATATAAATTGAGTAAAAATCCATGCATATGCATAAGTTCCTGTCACTTCGATACAAACGAGTTATGAATACTTGCTTTTATTTATTTAAAAAATGACCTTTACCAGGGAAAAAGCACACAATGTGCATAATAGCCAAAATTATTGCAAGAATTATTGAGTGTGCAAATTGTTCAAAGAAATTTAATCTGAATTTAATCTAGTGTTAACTAAAGTAAATTGCGGGCGAAATTAAATAGGATTTGCATTATCATTTAATGCAGACTGATGGCGGCGACGTCACCAAATCAGTGATCTGTAGATCTCAAAAAGCACTAAGTTGAGGTGTTTATATCTTATACAGAGTGTTGTCAAAGTCTTCTGCGATCTTACAGACTATTATGAGGTTTAATAATTTTGGTTGAAGAAAACGTCTGTCCGTTCGTCTATCCGTACGCACCGAATCCGGAAAAGTACTGAGCGGATTATCGTACAACTTGGAAAAAATATTGGTTTTGATTTGAGAAATGGTATCGTCGAAGAAAGTGCTAATCAATCGAGAAATTTTCAACACAGTCTCGTATACAGAGTGTTGCCAAAATATTCTTACGCACTTCTTGCGGACAGCAAGAAGAATGTAGGATTTAGAATAAGTTGGCCATTTAGCTAAGTGGATCTCGGCGGACGTTTCTAAATTGTGGAACATGGGGCGATAGCAACTAGAGATGAAGCCTTGAGCGCTGAAAAAATGTTAATTGCAAGGCAGTTTTCCTCGCAGGTGATGTCAGAAGAGACCTTCGCGATATTTTCTGCATAAATAGAATTGGGAGGCCACGATTTGTGCGCCTGATGGGCTCCTCTATTCTCGTTCCATAGGTTTGGAATGCAGACGAGGAGAATTCGCAAACAGTCCGCTGCAATCTGTGAGCTAATAGGCGCCTACTCGCGGAATGCCGTTCGAAAGCCGTCATTACGAACGTCGAGGTAAACAGAAATTGGCGCGTTATTTTTAACGCCGCTAATCGGCGTAAACGCGTCAATTACTTTGTTTACTGCTAGTGGTTGCGTAGACTTCGTTCCTGCTTCCTGCGTAGCCTAGTGTTGTTAACATATGGAATTTTCGTCGAGAATAGTTGTATGGTCCTCTTGGACTTGAGCTAAACGAAGGATGGTTTAGCTATGAAGGGATATTCGTTCTCAAATTAAATAATTGAAACCTGGAATAGATTAGTAGTATTATCCTACAATAACAGACAACATGTAAAGACTGAGGTCTGGTCTTATAACTACATAACGAATGACAACTAAATGTTTGAACCTCGTATATGTTAAAGAGTGCATTTTAGGCAAATATAATTAAATTACTAAACTTTGAACAGCGGAAAATTTCGAAAAGTTTGCAGATTTTGCAATTTAAATAAATCTTAAACTATTTTGTTCATAAATTTAACGGTTAAGCCTCATGTAGCTGGTTAATTAAATGATTGAGCTTCTTAGATTTAGGTATTTTTTTTGAAATTTCAAAAGACAAAATGCCACAATACTTCGACTTTCTGAGCAAAGAAATTATATTATTCTATTAACTAAGGATGGCTTGATGAACCTTGGAATAGGAGATGGAGAAGAAAGCGAATGCCAATGATTTTTCTCTTGGTCCCCTCACTAGTGTAGACAAGTGCTCATTGGTTCATCTCTTAGTTCCACCTAATAAACGTCAACCAGTGGTGCCAACTTTAGTGATATCCCTTAAAAGATCAAATTAGTCCCTGAATTTTTGATTTTTCGCAGCCTTATCAATCTGCAGAGGGTTTGTAATTCAATAAAATTGAACGACTGCTATGATTTCCGAGGAAGGCAAAGGCATTTTTTGGTAAAACATCAAAAGGTAGGCTTGACACAGTTCTAACTATGAAGAAAATAATTTGTAGTTCTTTGACATGTAGAATTTAATTTTAGTTTGGGTTCAAAATCCTCTAAATAGGAAAATAGAGTTGGCAACACTGATGTCAAATGAAAAAATTGAAGAACAAGCTAAAGCAATGCACTCTTCTGCCTTAGATAGCAAGAGATTATTAGCTATCCTCTTCCAGTCTCTCATGGTTTACTTTAAGCAACAGTCTTGGTAGATTTTGGCAGAAATCTTCAAAGATGTTAGACAAGACGCTTAAGCTGTAAAAACTAATCCAATAATTTTCAAGTGACAGCTTTCTTAGATCCAGCCTTAGTAAATTTAGAATTAGATTTGGTCCAACTTCTCCTTCGCAGTAAACGCCAAACGACTATCTTAGTGAAAAGATGAAGAACTCTGAAGATTTAAGTTGCAACAATGCTGTTTCTACCATTCCACCACTCTGCCCTGCTTCTTTCTTCATGGTAAGCGTTAAGCGATGGTTTTTACCGATCCAATCTTAGTAAGAAATTAATTTTTGGAACCTTAAGTTTCATGTTACGACTATAATTGGTCGAAACTCATGTAAGGTCCATTGGAGGCCTTCCATTACCGTGAACATCAAGCGACAGTTTTGTCCAATTCAACCTAGCTGATTTAAAGAGACTTAATAAAATGAGTCTTTAATCCGCAAAGTTTGTGTAGCCTTTGAAAGTCGTGGATTTCGAATGATCTTAGCAAGCTTGCGAATTGCTTGATTCTACTGTCTACAAAACGTTTACGTTTGACCCTCTTTGAAGCCGCACTACGTGCGGCTTACTTTGACAGGCGACAATTTGAGAGAGGGGCCGGGGTGCATGCGCGAGAAAATTGCTTTGAAGTGAAGTGTTGAAATTAAAATTTCCCCAGCGTTCCAGGTTTCAACACAAGTTTAGTTTTGGAATGTCGACTACAACTTTAATTAGTTAGATGGTCCGCAAGCTTCCTATGAATTTGGGTATGGCATTTAAATGTCAATAACGTAAAACTCAAAAAGTCTAATGTACAATATGCAGCTGTGAAAATGTAACATTTCAATTATAACCAGAAAACAATCAAATAATAAAAAGATTTTTTGACAATACCCTGTATACAATTTTTTTCTATTTCAATATCTCCAGTTTTTTATTTTGCATTTTATGTAAACAACTGCCAATTTATCCTCCAACACATATTACTTATCAGAACCTTGGCAATTTTTTACGATCTTTTGAGATGAAAATTGTGACAGTTAATTATACCTCAAAAAATAACTTTTTTGTAAAATTTGTATTGCATCCTGTATATTATACTACTGTATATTAATATTTTGAACATACCTTGCATATGTGAAAATTTATAGTTAAAAATCATACAAATAATTTCATGTTTCTTTTTACATTTTTTGATAGCGCCCTGTATGTGTGATACCAGAATCATTCAAACAAAAAGAGACATCTGGGAATACGAGCAGCGTATTGTTTTTAATGCGTTGTACGAATGTGCCATTCAGATATTCACTATTGATGATAGAACCCTCTAAACGGCAAAAATTTTTAAATTTAGACAAAAAACACTGAAGTGTTCTTTATATAGTCCAAGTTTGTCTCCTATGACCTCTACTTTTGCAAAAAATCTACAAGACGTTAGAACAATGGTCAAAAGTTTTTTTATTACCTTTTAGTTCATTTTATTTTCTCGCGCAGCGAAAACACGCGCGCGCGCACCCCTACCGCTTGCCAGATTATTGTCTGTCAAAATACTTGCAAAACGCAACATACTAAAGATCCGCAAAAGGGGTTAGAAGGTTCAAGGACGAGTGTTGTAACCTCATTTAGACAACAACATTCGAGTCGCATTTCAAAGAGTTGGGATAAGGGGTGAAAGGAGGGAGTAACTGTACTACAACCATCTCTATAAAATAACTGCTTCGAATGCGTCAAGGAACTAAACAATTGCCGAATAGTGGTGAGGGAAGGATCTTGCAAGCTCACATGAAGACGGATCTTGACCTTTGCTTGTCTTATAGATTTTTTCATAGACAAATGTACTATATGATATGGAGCTTCTGTGCTGTTTGATATATAAAGGAGGGGAGAAGAGATTAAAAAGGTAGGACGTCATTTTTCAATTGAATAATCGAATGGTCTGCGGACTTGATCATCTTAGAAAGTAAAAACTCATTTTTTCGATAACTAAATATCTTGATGGTCGCAGGAACTTTATTAAAACTCTGTAGTAAGCAATTTGATGATCAATGTGATACAAATGATACGAAACAGTTGAATGGTCGGGTCTCATGAGTCTCTTTCCTAAAATGGAAGAAAAGTCGCCAAAAGAGTATCATCTACCAACTATATTGCATCTGCATTGATATCTTCCTTAATCAGCATTTTAGCTATTCATCAGTAGCTAAATTATTCGATTTTGTGTAGAGGGAACTAACTATGAAGATCGAAGACTCCGTATGAAACTGCAAACTTAATTAGTGCACCTTACGTGTGCTTGATCAACCTAAAGACGCAAACTATACAAACTACAGAATGTTGTAGATAATCTTACGTTTTAGTACTAAATCTTAACGATAGTAGAATGAGTAATCCTTCTACCTTTTTTTAAGTGAATGAAGGAAGATCTTCAAAAGATCATTTTAGTACCATCCTGTAGACACACCGAAATAGTTTTAGTATCCTCCCCACCCGCTCTCTTATTTTATGATTTAATCTTCATTGTGACCTTTTCCCCCTTGGTCTGCTGCGCTCGTCCTTATTTTTTCTTCTCGACTAGTAAAACGATGGAGACTCCATCTGGTATTAGTACAACCTCTCACCAATTTCCTGATTTTTAGGGGAGGGATGGTTAATAACTTTATCTAAACTATTTCTTTTGAATCTTCTTTCAATAGTAATGTTTAAGCATTTAATTGCTTGTTGCATATTGCTTTTTTGGTTTAGAGGATTCTGAAGAATCAGCTTCTTGTTGCAGTCTCCCTGTTCTTCCAAAACCCACTTTGTAGCTTATCCATTTCGTGGTTTTATTTTCCATCTTGCATCTTGCTATGGTTTTCCTGGAGTGAATCTTCTAAAACTCACTTCTTTAAGAAAATCTGGCCTGTGATCCTAGTATTGTCTTGTTCTTGTATTCCGCCATATTATTTTTATTGTGAGTTCAGTTATATTCTAGTTTGGTGTATGATGTTTAAGTGCCCTATATCTTACCAAAGTTCTATAGTCTTTTGATTCGGTTCTTCGATCTTTTATGACTACTTTTTTAGTTATTCTCTTCCTGTTTGTTTGCATGTCAATGCATCCATTTTGTACAGTTCTTGTAGAAGTGTCAGTTTATTTGCATATTTGCTTTTATTGATATTCCGTTTACATATCACATTTCTTCATTTTACTAATTTCTTTTTCTTATCTGTTTAATATCATGACGTATGCATTTTTCTTTTCTTCTATAACTATTTTCTAGTCTTCAAATCCACCCCAGCACGTTGGTAATACCATATTCATACTTTTCATTAGAAGAGTTGTCTTTTCTCTGTTGTTACTGATGTGGTTGAGCTTGTGATATCAAAAAGATATTAATCCCCTGCCCTTCTCGTTTATAAGCTCACCCATTTGGATGAAGGCCATATTACAATAATCTGAGCAACGGCTTTAAAAGAAACGCTATAGCAGTCCTTTCATAGTGCACTTGAGTGATCAAATCTCGGGCAACTCGCAAATTCTGCTGTTGGATCGTACCAGCTGCTTATCGAAAAGCGCCTTGAACTTGAACCATTTATAGGCCTGATAATCATTCTCGTAGTTCACGCTACAATTGCGTACTTTACGGCGTGGCCTTTGAGATAGCAGTTAAATCACTGTAATCTCGGATTATCGGGCGAGCGTTAGCCTCCCAGATTGTAAAGTAGACTTGTTTATCTGATTTAGCTTTAATTACTGGCATGATGAGCGGTTTCTCAAAGATGTAAACACAATTTTATACATAACTCGTAGTATTTGTTGGTAATTAACGTTAACTATTCTAATCGCAAAATCATTTTAATTAATTATTTACTACGACCACTTTACTAATTAATTAGAGATCACTTTACAATTGTAGTTAATTTTAATTAGTGATTACTTTGAACTTATGTAAGCGGTAGCTTACGTAAATTTACAATTCAAATAAACTAAGTTTCTATAAATTATCGTTTGGCAACTAATTAATTGAACTGGTTTACTATTTTATTAGTTAATTTTATTGTACAAGAATGATCATAAGCCAGTTACGTTAACGTAATTAATTAGTTAATTTAATTTGAATCATCCGAGAGTTTCCAAAAAGTAGTTATGCTATTTAAGATTATGTGATTAACTAAGTAATCCAGTAGTTTTCAAATTAGTTTATACGTAAGCCTTTTTATTGCGAAATGCGCTGGAACTTCTAGAAGAACTTAATCTGGAGAGCCATTGCTTCTCGTGTAGTATTTGGCGAGATAAGTGCACTTCAGCAAGTACATCGGCGGGTAAGCCGCCACTTCGTAACTGCATCACATTGCTACGCCAAGCTCGGCCGCAAATTGCTGAAGTTTCCGCAAATTATGGAAACTGCGTCCCCGTGCCTTTGCAGTTACCACGTACCATTAACCGGCATGATAAGCGTTACTTAATAACCCATTGTATTTTTCCAAATAGTCCAATGCGTATGCATTCCGTTCGAAACACTTTTTGCTGCTCAGTGGCAACGTGTCCGTCCTACTAACGCAGCCGAACTGTTTTTAGTCCTAAAAACTACAAATTGAACTGTACACGCCAGTTGTGATGGAGCAGAGGCAAGTTACTTACTAACCCAATCACTTAAGTGAATAATTAGCTGTAATTACGACCAACATGTTGATCACTGTTCCATCATCTTCTAATTGTTTATGAAAGTTGGCAATAGAAATAATGAATTAAATGGAATAACGATAATATTGACACGTAATTATAGGTAATTGGGGGAATTTAAATGATAAGTAATCGCGTCTTCTTCATCGACGCACTTTTATAACAGATCAACCATATATTGTCAAAAGAGTAATAGGAAGTAAAATGGATTAGCTAATTCGTGTAATTATGAGTGTAACTAATTGATGTATGACAAATATAGTTTTCAATTCAAACGGTCGTTAGTCCTATAATAAAAACTAATTAGCTAATTAATTAGTTTTTTGTTGCTTTAAAATCTGTTTTTAATAATTCCCTAATCAAAAATTGGTTTTTAATTAATTAGACACTTAAAACAAACGTCTTATTGTCACCCAATTCTTATAAGCAAGTGGTTCGTATTAATTAATTAATTAAAAGCGGTTTTGTAGTTCAACCGATGCTGTTTTTTAACTTTAATGGCTTCTTGCGCGTAATTACGTTGCATTACTGAAAAACGCCGAGTTAAATGAATAAAATGATGACTAGTTTTGATTTGCAATTAAATTACTTGACAACTTTTTTTCTGTTAGTTTTGATTGAGCATAATTTTAAATGGTTGTAATTGGCTAATTTTGCTAATAAAATTGAAAAAATAGCCACAAAATTGTGGAAATGGAAAATTAAACATAAGAATTTGGATAATTTACAAAAATTGGCTGATTACTTATGTATTTAAAGAGGGGAATGTAGGAACTACCTAAAACTAGTTGATTGATTAATATAGCGTGATAATGAAAGTAACTGTTTAATTAATTTTAATAGATAAGTTGTTAAGCCAAATACGCGATTGCATGCTTCGATAAAGGTTGTTAAACTCGCAGTTAAGCTAATTAATTAGCTGCTTATAAGTTCTTTTAACTAATAATTTCAACATTCAAAATTGTAAAAGTCAACTCTCTTGAACTAAGTAATTAGTGAAATTGCCTCATAATTATTCATATTTGCTTTAATTGGGCCATTCCCTTCGGAGGAAAATTACGAAATTATCTAGTAATAGTTTAAATTAAAATAATTCCGTTTGAACAGAACGGCATCGACAGCTGCTTCGGAATATACCCACAGTAAAACAATTTGAATCAATTAATTTGGGCCATTTCGATTGAATAAGTGAACACGGGCGCTGTGACAAAGCATATAATAAATTAATAAACAACTCGTTTCGCGGACATGACGTTTACTTGGTATGTGTAGCACAATAGAGCTTTCAATCATCTCGAGAGCCTGTTGGGTGATACGAAGCGTGGCTTGCTTACGTCACAGATGTACCCCAAAGAGGTTTTGGGTGTAGTAGGACGGTTTTTAACAATCCAGTGATTTTTATCAAAACGGAGATAACGGGATGCGAGATTGTTTTGATCTCCTGATATAACGCATAATTTGCGCGTGCTAATTAGATTTTACCCTTTGCATGTTATCTTAGATTCAGGGTGGTATTTGTAGTACACGATAATTACTGTCCTTGAAAATTATGTATTGGTACACAACCCATTTACTTTACGTTTAAGTACTTGAATTTTTCTCAAGTGTAGAATATGCACAATCATGTTGTTTGGTGTAACGAATTATAAAATTTATAATCTCGCTGGTGGGGATTTAACTGGAAACTAACCGGGATATTTTTTGGTTAGGTTGGCAGCAGCGCTATCTCAAGCAAACATCTGGTAATTTTTAGTTTATTGAATTGGTAGACCTGCGAATAATGTAGAGTGGCACCATCTATGGTCCCAAGAACTAAGAAAACGTGAGAAAATTGATAGGAGCAGACGTAAAAATCGTGGTGGAAGAAAATAACGATTTATCTAAATCTAAATCTTCATACTTCACTTCCGTTTTAGAATACCTCAATTTTCTTGTCCTAAATGGCTCACGTACATTTGTCTCAAAATTGTCCTTGATTTATTTGGCTCAATATTAGACTTTTTTCTCCTCGATCCTCTCCCCTCCCCAAATTCGGACATATTTTAAATAGTTTTTACCCTAGGGTTTAAGCTATTAGTTTTACATTAACTCTTACTATTTTTTTAAGTTTTTTTAAATTTTCCTAAGATACAATTTGTAGTTACATACGCTATTAAATTGACCGACCCCCTCCCATCCCTAAGTTACACTTTGGAAGTTAGAAAATAATTTTTATGAAACTTCTTATTGTACATTTATATAATCTTTTATTCCTTCAGCAGTTTATATTTTAAAATGACAAAATACACCAAAAAACCTTAAAAACCCCTCCCCCTCCGTTTTAGTATTTTATATATAGTGAAATTTAGAAAACTAATATACTTTTGGCCTATAAATCCATAACGTTTTTGTTTCTTATTACCTTAGAAGCTGTCTAAGTTTACCCCCCCCCCCGCCTCTCTTTCAAGAATATCATTAACTGAATGATTAGGATAAAAAATTTAAATTGCCAGATTTTTCCCTCTGACATTAGAAATTTTTATTGAGGTTTTTGAACATTCTTCCCGAGTTGCTAAATTCCGAATTTATTAAGCTTACCCCAATATCTTACATTTTTTGTACACTTTTTATTGGTTTCTTATCGATTTGATTATTTGCCAATGCGCTCATTAATAACTTTAGATTAACTGAAATTAATCTGATGTATCTCTTGATCTCTCCCCCTCCCCCGTCCACAAAACTCACCTAAAAATTGTTTTCTACTAACTGCAACGATTTTTTTGTTGTATGAAATATTTGTAATTATTAAAATACACGTAATTATTCGATTCAATAATAGACCTCCCCCTTCCACTAAACTCACATACACAATGTGTTCATATTTGTTTTCTAGTAAGTGCAACGATTTTTTTGTTGTGTAGATTTTTTTAATTATTAAAATACACTTAAATATTCGATTCAATAATAGGACCCCCTTCCCCCCATTACGTCCATTTAAATTGCCTAAACTTGTAACAGCTGTAATATCCCCCCCTCCATGTTTATCAAACAAATTATCAGTAGATTAATTTTTTGATCTCTTAAGATTGGAGTTTGCAAAAATTTATGTTTTATAGTAAAATAAAATACCAACACCATAGAAGTCTCGGGTCTAGGAAGTTTCCACCAATAATATATTCACTCTTCTCCGCTTTCTCCATACACCTAAGATCGTCCTTTAGTATTTCGATCGTTTAAAAGAAATTTGACATTAAATTAAGTAGTAAGCCCCCTCACCCCCTCCCTCCAAAGTTAATTTCAATGTTGAGCATGGAATGTAACCAAAAGCTTGCCGATATTTGGTTTCTTAATTTTTTTTTAATTATAATTAGGATAAAATTAGGTTGGGCAGTAAGAAGGCCATCGCCCCCTCAATTCTCAATTAAATTGAAAATACCAATTTTGAATTATGAAACCTCGACATCAAGATCATATGTTACATTAGGTATATAACGATTCTTTCTCCATTATTTATTTTTTCGTCATAAAATATTTTATTCTCCCCCTCTCTAAAATAATTACACAATGTTTGTAATTTTTATATTTTATCGAATTACCTTCATTTTCTTTTTTTAATGACAAATTATTTTAAAATTTCCTCCTCCCTCCCGGATGTCTTCAATTTTCGACAAAATGATAAGAAAGCTTCAACAGTGCAACATTCCCCCACCTAAAATTTTTGAGGAGATTTTAAGCATCATACTAACTGAATTAATTTGCGTAGTAATAAAAGGCTTTTCCTATTATTTAAAATGTTCAAATAAAATTAACGTAAAAATAAAGCATTACAGAACACCCCCCACCCCCCAAGAATATAAAAAAATAATTTACCCTGAAATTTCCTCATAAATTGGGCACCTATATTTAACACAAGCATTCCAAACTTCCTTGCCTCATTTGATTTACTGTCTATAGATGTTGTCATAATCAAGACCAAACCGGTTACCCCAGAACGTACCCTGGAGCGTTTTTTGGGTTTATTCCGTTCCAAGGCCAAGGTCATCCGCGAATAAAAAAAGTTGTTTGCATTAGGTTATATGCTCTGAAGTTTCCACCAGTTGTAAGTACTTTTGTTTGTATGTAGGTCACCTCTAAATACCTAGCTGCCGATAAGAGAACTAATCGCGCCTGGAAATTTTCTTCTGTATATAAAACGGGGCTTATAGTTGGATTTATTTACAATAATTTAAAAAAAGTGAAATAGAAAATTGAGGTAGAAGGAATGGTAAAGTAGAGAAACTAATAAATGATTAAAAATTTTAAGAGGTGACGATGCGTGTAGAAAATGAATAAAAAAACAAGTAGAAGAATGAGTAAAAGAGAGATAAATATGTAAGATGTGTAGAACATTGCCTAATAGTGAAATTTTAATTGTCCAGTTCTAGTAAAAGATGGTGCTGTTGTAAACAATTTACAATAGTTCCAACACACCGACTGAACAAGTACCACAGGCGTATATTTAACGACTTCAAGCTAATCCACGCCATTTCTGTTTTAAGAAAACTTTTATTGAAGCAATATAGGGAAATTTAAAAACCCCCAAAAGTTTTTTCCTGGTTTGATCAAATATTTATTCATGGTGAAGAAATGTTTTTCTATGAGATTGGTTTTAACATATATTTGTCCATGACTGTATACTTCCAAGCTGAATGAAGAATTGATGATGTGCGAGAAGGGGGAAAGTCGAATTCTGAACAATCTCTTCTTCAATTTTTTGTCCATGATATAGTGACATGTGTTGAAAAGCTTTCTCTAGTACTGTTGTCAGCGCTACTATATGCTATACGCTGGGACATTCTCAATGATGCAGCGAATATTTTTTTTAAGTTTTATACTCTTTAAAGAGATGGTTTTTCGACATTATTTTTACATTGACTTTTGAGCAAAATAAACCATGAAAATCTGATGAGTTGTAAAGGAAGACATAGAGAACGACCTTTTAATTATTTTTGTATCTTAATAAGTAGTTGCATCCTCAAAAATAAGAGTAAGTCCTCGATATTTTTGCCATTTGCTAGCCATTCCTACGCAAAAGCTTTCTTTGAAATGAGGAGATGCTTAGTCCTGACAATAGAGCTTTCCAACTGAAAATCCTATAAAAAGTGTGCCCATTCGTCCACAGAGAGATTATTTTATATTTTCTAAAGCCTTCATATATAAGTGTTGCTTGCCCAAATATTTTTTTAGCTAAAACCTGCGCCATATTGTGCTTTAAACGCGGTAATGGATATTTTACTCATATAGATAAAGATGAATGCTATGGTGTGATAATTTATAAAACTCTGATCAAAAAATATGTTAATAAGACAAGTTCTTCCCCAAATTGGATGTTGAATAAATTGAGTCATAAAGTTTGAAGGGTTATAGAAGGAAATAAAGAGAACAAGATTGTTGACTTTATTCTATGACATCTTGAGCAACATGACAACAGTTTACATTCCTTTTTTAAGACTAGTAGCTTAATTTCTTTATTCAAGCTTCCTTAATGCCATACTGCGTAAAGACTTTTTACCCTATAGCTTCAACTATTAGCTTTACATTATTGTTCATAAGTCAATTTTTTAAAATTTTGTAAGATATGATTTTTAGCTAGATATGCCATCCCCCCTCCCCCTAAATCAACATATGCTATCGATTTATTAGAAAAAATCTTTAACAAACTTCATATTACACGAACATTTTAAAATGATTAAAATACCAGCATAGATATATCTATATATATATAGAAATACCAGGATAGACCATTGATAAATTTAGCTGTCCAATAACACCATTTTTATATTTTCTAGGATTATTCTGAAGACTTTCCCCATTTATTTAATTCCATATTATTTTTAAAAGGACTCCCTCCCCCATGCTTGAATCAGGTGGCCTATTGATTTTTAGATTATGTTTGCGATGATACATTAATAATTTTTTAAAAATTAATTTATGGTTAAAAATTGGATAAAGAGCTAGAAGACTCGCCCACCCCCCTTATTTTATTATTTTATGTTTGTAGTGAAATTTGGAAGACTAATATTGTAGTTTTGGTTTATAAATTCTTAAATTCCCCCCTTCAAAAATATCTTTAATTTAAGATTGGGTTAAAAATGTTTTTTACTTGGTTTTTCGAATATATTCCTTGGGAAAACTAAGAAAACGTTGGTAAATGGATAGGAGCGGGCGGTGGAAGAAAATTAAAAAAAATTTCCTTTCTTAGAATACTACAAATAGACTGCATATATTTTTTTCGAAATTATTCATTTATTTAGGAAACCACTTCTAACTCCCCCTCTCAAAATATATATTTATCGTTTAAGCTATTATTACAGTAATTTTATCTTTCCATTTATGAATTTTTCATAATTTTGTAGGATGTAATTACCCTGTTATCAATTCATTTAAAAAATCTATCGGACCTCATATTACACTGGCACTTGCATAGTTTTTTTTATTTCTCCAACTGTTTATATTTTACATCGACAAAATAAGTTTCCTCCCCCTTCTTATCCAACCATCTCTACATCACTTCATCACTCATAAATTTAACAGGTTAATAATATCATCTCTATATTTTCTAGAGTTATTTTGGAGATTTCTCTCATCTATTTAATTAAATATTAAATTTAAAACTGGCCCCTTCCCCCAATATTTGAATTTAGGTTATATTAACTGCAATTATTTATCTTCTAATATTTTTTTTGGTTTTTTCTCTATTAAAATACACTAAGAGTTTGGATAAATCTAGGAGAATATATTTTTGGAATATACATTTTTAACGAGGTTAAGATTCTTATTACCTTAGAAAATTTATAATTTTATTTCCCCCCCTCTCTCTCTTAAGACTATCATAACTTAAATGATTAGGATAAAATTCAAAAATTCTTCTCTGTAACATTGCTTTTATAATTTTTTTATGGGGTTTTTTGAACATTTTCCCAGAGCTGCTAAGTTTGGAGGTTATGAATCAATCCCCCTCCCCCTCAATCATATTTTTCTTTATTTTTTTGTAAAACCCTTACTGGTCTCCAACAATTTTATTTGTTTACTAATGTACTGACTAATAACTAACTCGTTGTCTCCCCCTCCCCTCCCCCCCAATTCACGTATAAAACATGTTCTTATTTTTTTTTTATAATTGCTTTGTTGTTTTGAATTTTATTATTAAAATACACTTAATATTGAATTGAAGGCTAGGATCTCCCCCCCAACCCGCCCCTAATGAGTATTTAAAGTGCAGAGTCTTGCAGCAGCTATAATATCTTTCCCCCATTTTCAAATAAATTATCAATTGGAATTAAGGAGTACCCCTATTAGCATTAAATGTAACCAAACATTTGTCGGGTTTGGTTTCTTAATTTGTTCTTTTAATTAAAATTTGGATAAAATAGGTTGAACGGTAAAAATAGCCCGCTTAGTTAAATTGGAAAGATCAATGTAACTTTGAATTATGAAATTGTGAAACCTCAAAATTAAGACCATATCTTACATTAATTGTGCAACGATTTTTCTTCCGTCACATCCTTTTGTTATAATAAAATATTTTATTCCACCCCCCTTCCCTCCAAATCATCTATACAATTTCTGTACTCTCCACATTCTATCAACTACCCTCATTTTCTTTTATTATTAATAATTAAAATTCCCTCCTCCCCCTATATTAATATGGTAAAAAAATGAAGTTCAATTCTTAGCACCATCATGCATACATTGGTATTATTAAACCCCCCTCTTCTCCTCCTGTTAACTCAAAGTTTAAAATTGCAAAACAATTATTCTTAACAAGACAAAAGTGTTGCAAATTTTTCTCTGATATTAAATGTAGCATTAAATTTAATCTACCCCCCCCCTAATAAATAAAAATATTAAACATAAATCACCTTGGAATTTCTTCATAGACTGAACATCTGAAATTAATAAAAGCATCCCAAACTTCCTTGTCTCGTTTCATTTACTGTTTGTAAATGCTGCCGTAACCAAGACCAAACAGGTTACTCCAGAACGTACCCTCGAGCGTTATCACTTTGGGTTTATTCCGCTCTCGTCTAGCTACGCGGCTGGTCTATTAATAAATTTCTATATAAGGAAAAGTGTGAATGTCAGAACGAGGACGTTTCCACAAGCGCGACCTCAATTGGGGCACCCTGTATTTCCTTGGGTGTACGAGGGTCGATCATTTAATTTTCCTGTATTTCCCACTTTTCCTTTTCTACCTAAAACGCTGGACAACTTGACCTTTTCTAGCCGTAAAGATTTTGACAAAAAGAATAGACAAATGCTAGGGTTTTAGACGCCCCCCCTCTTTTTCACTTCTATTATTGTAATAAGGAATTTTGTATGTAACAAATATTTATAGTGACGTCAAGACATTATATGCATAACCCACAAAACCGGACTAAAATCAGTTTGCCGGTCAAATTCGAATCTAAAAGAAACTTTGAATTAAAAAAGTAAAGCTAGAGTTTGAAAAAGCGGTGCAATTTCATTATTTGCAGATCAAGGTCATCGGCGGAAAAAGTTGTTTACACATGCTCTAAAGTTTCCACCAGTTTGTAGGTCACCTCTACATGCCTAGCCGCCGATAAGCGATCCTATCGCGCGGAAGGCCTGGAAAATTTATTCTTTGCATAAAAGCGAACATGTAATTGGATTTTTTCTTGAAAATGGTGAAATGGGGACAGAAGAAATAGTAGAGTATATAACTAAGAAATGGAGGAAGATAGAAACTTTAGACTAAAAAAGCAAAGATATGCCATCAGAAGCGCGTAGAAAATGGATAGGCAAAAGAACCAAGAAGAAGGTGAATGAGACGTAAAAGAAGAAAAAGTAGAGTGTAATAGCAGAATTTTTAAAGTCTAATTCTAGTAAAAGAAGACGCTGTCGCAAACAACCTACAATAGTGCCAACATATGAGAAGAAAAATTACCATATGCTTATATTTAATTACTTCAAGCTAATGTTGTTATTCATTTTTTCTAACTTATCATGAAGCAACTTAAGGAATATTGAAGAGCTACAAAGTTATTTCTCTCAAAGTTTATCCATAGTGAAGAAATGTTTTCTATGAGATTGATTTTGACAGTTCTACACCTTTAAATGAAGTCTATTGATGGTCTTCTGAAGTTCGCTTATCATTGAATGTGTCCACGATACACAGATGCCTTATTAGCAACTCGAATGAAAAACTGATTTCAAAAAAGGAGAAAACTGAACTAAACATTTGCTCATGATGCGTTAAGACATTGAGATTTGAACAAGGAAACCTTCTGATCATCAAGTACAAATAACTTTAACAAGGCACTTAGCAAGTGCTTGATACTCTTCTTCACACTTCAGCATCAATATCAGGAGTTGAATTTCAGTGCGTCGATATTCCTCCCTATAAACTTGAACGAGCTTAGTTGCAGAAGTACATAGGGGAATAGGTTTGCTTTTTGTTTTGGTGCTTTCTGTGCAATTCTTCTCTCCTCCAAAAGCCGCTCCTCATTGTTCAAACTGTCGTCATCGCTATAATGAGTTAAGATCAGACAATATGCTAGATGGTGGGGAAAGTAGTTAAGGGAGCTTGGAAAAACAGAAGTTAGGGGAACAATTTCAACAAAATATGTTAGTTTACTGTCCTCGGTCAAGTTCTGCGCAAGGATCGAAGAAATGGTTTTAAGAAGCTTCATTTTCAAAATTGATCAACGCTATAGTGCATTAAAGTTGCCAAAAATTGGATGTTCGACAAAGTGAGTTACGGAATTTTGATGAGTTATAGGGGAAAACAAAAGAGAACAACTTCACTTGATTTTTAAAGGTATATGACTCTCTCCTAGGAAGTCCTGAGCAAGATTAGAGGCTTTGTTGGGCTAAAAAAGTAGCTTCTCTTGTTTTTTAAAGAATTCACCATGATCAGGAGGTTACTTTTCTATTGAAACTTTGTTAATGCTATGGTGTGCAAAGACTTTTTCCATGTTGTCTTTTTTGTATGCGCTCAGTTTTATCCTCTAAGATATCGGTTGCTATACTCTTCTTCACACTGACTTCATAAAAGGTGGACAACATGATATGAGAAACAACTTTCATTCTAGTTGTTTGTCATTTTCTCTTTTTTGATATTGATCTTTGAAGAAATAATTTGGCAGGAGTTGGATTTTCACTGACCCAGTTAGACAGTAAAAGAACATTTCATAGATTCCAGTCTGTTTGTTTCTCTTAGGAGCATCGTAGAGATTCTTTTCTCAGTGCGTTTTGAGCAAGGTGCTCCATAAAGCTGAGATGTATTATAAAGAATAAAATAACGATGACCTTGAACCAGTTGCTTCTTATAATTTGATGCATAGATAACGCAATCGCTCGTCTAAAAATAAAGCAAACGCGTGCTTCACCCAAGTCGCTGTCTTTTGAATGGTACACCATGGGTCTTCAAAAAGATGTAAGTGAACCAACCCCCACCCGTACGTCTATCAAAGCAAAAGAGGGAGTAAAACTAAAAAAATCAAAATCTGGCCACACAGCACTACTAAATTGAATTCAACCTGTCGTTCTGGATCAAGACAACCTATATAAGCTGTACCTTCTACTATATCACTAGATACCTTTTCGGAAGACTATCAGATGAACTTCTGATAGAAAACTTTCTTCAACAATTTCACCTATTGATCACTTCTAATTTATTTCTAAAGTGTCCATTGCAGGAAGGCAACGTGATAATATTTGTTGGTCACCAAGGCACGTTAGTTGTGGAATATCTTCACCAATGAAGCCGCCTTTTTAAGTTTTGTCCACAGACGGCATATCTGTTGCGCAACTTGTCTGTTATGGTCTTGGAACTATTTGTTAATAGCTGCTAGTTCTTTTAGTGACTTTTGGGCAATAAAAGTAACTTACGGATGCTTCCCATCTGTATCATTCAAAGAAAGGCGACAACTAAGTACATGAATGATTTTATTGTCTTTTAGGAAGATTTACTTTTTGATTTTTACGGGTGTTTTATTAATTTTAATCTATTTTCTTTGACAGCTTCAGCGAGTGGAGCAACTGATGTTTGGTTTAACATCAACTTCGCTAAAACATCACAGGTTTATTTTTTAAAGTAAAGATTAGCAGGATGTGGGAATACAGGTCATAATATAATTAACCGCCAATGGTTAGGGATTAAAATTCGGCATTTTGGTGATGTTCTTCAACTGATGTTTGGCTCTAGTTTTCTATCAAATAGAAGAGCACATTTGGCTTTCAGCTCAAGAAAAATTATGTTTTTGTATTAAAAAATACAGTTGCTCTGCTTCTACTCTCGACTACTTATCTGGTTATTTCGGTTGATTTTCAATAAGGCGGAAAACTTATCAAAAAGGTGCGATGTTAAACTGATGTTAAACTTTGTTGTGAGCCAATTGCGTGTGATTTGTGTCTTTGTTAATTATTGATTAGCCATGGATCCAAAATATCTGTTAATCTTCAATTCAGTTGGTGAACACTTTCAGCAAACTGTGATGATGGTACAACTGATGCAGAACTTTGCCATATGATTGATGTTTACATACATTTACTTTATTTCTAATCAGGATCTGATTTGATAGATATTGCAACTTGTTGAAGACTTTCTCGTGTGGTAAAATTACATTGAGACACACTATAGATTTCTGAGGAAGTGGTACCAAACCATATTATGGCAGGTGGTTTTTACTTTCTCTTGATGTATTTTGATAAAAATTAATATTTTAAATTTGATATAGCACCATGACTACTGATGTTTATTTCTCTTTAACTGATGTAACATAACACAAATAATCAACATTAGATTTCTTAGTATGAACCCAAACCATATCATGACAGATGTTTATGAAGCACCTCGTTTGCTCTGATATACTTCAACAATACTATCAAAAGCGAATCTCTTCCTTGCTGTTGCATAAATCTGCATCATTGCATTTGTTTCTGTTTAAAAACTTTAAGCAACTGATGTTGGGCTCAGCTCTAATGATCTAAGTATCATTGGATCGACTTCAATTTAGGTGATTGGTATCTTATACTTTTCTTCAAAACCTTTATTTATTGTAATAAATGATATTAGATTATTCTAAATTGTATGATGATCACTAATGTTGACCTTCAATTCAGGTGATCAATTTCTCCAAGGCGGAATGGGAACTGATGTTGATCTTTTTAGTACCGCATCGTTTGATGCGCTTATGCTAACTTTCATTTTATATTTGTCGATTTTCAATTTTCTGGTGGTCGCTGTTTGTGACCGAAATGGAAAAACAACTGATGTTGGAGTTTGATATAACCTCAAATTGTACATTAGGAAAATGTAGTTCTCCAAAGTTCTACAGGTAATCCTTTCTATATTGTTGCTACATCTCGTGATTTTACAGTTCTGTGATTATCAGTAACGTTGGTCTGCAACTACGGTGATTTGTTTCTGTACATTTGCCCTGTTTCAAAAGATTCAAAACCTTCATGTGCATAACGGTTCACGTTGAACTGCTTGGTGGGGTTTGCTCTCAGATTATTCTGTTTTGGATGCAAAAACATCTTTAAGAGCAAGTTATTGATTTGTCAGTACAGTTAAAAAAAAGTATGACCAAGAGTCTTTATAGTATGGTAACGTTATCTTTAAATTTGTTCAAAGCAAAGAAAATAACCAAAATGCCCACAACGAATGTTCATACTTTATTCTCAATAAGACCCACAATTTTTCAACTATCTTTACCTCGTAATATGGAACACCTTTATGCTATCCTAAAATAGCAGCGATTTACCGGTGAATTAGGACAACTACATATCGTGAACTCGATTCAGACTTGGATAATTTTAGGCACCACTTACAAGTTGCGCTTCAATCGATATTTGCCTCTTCTTTATCGTTGCTTGTCATGATACCAAGACTTTCTAAATAAGCAACATTTCCAACTAAATCTAGAATTTCATATTGATTTCGATTAGATCTGAATTCAGTTAAACTTACGACTTAGCGATACATTTTTATTCAAAATCTCAACTCATATTTGAAATCGCCCCTTTCTTCCCTTTCTGTTTTGATTGTTAGCCGTCAAGCCGTGCACCTGTAGTCGAAAGTTAATCTGCTGTGTGTTAAGTGCGGAATTTGTTAATAAATGCGCCATTTCACATGAGATTTTCGTCTTGTAGTCTACTTGTTCATAAAATTATAGAAACTTTTTTTCCAAAATCGCGTTTACTAAAAATATTTTTTAAGTAGTTTCTGCACGAGTTAAAACAAAACAACAAGAAGTGGTGCAAAAATTTGACAGATTTGGGGAAAGGGGGACTTTGAAGTCCAACAATTCTAATTTTTCAGTATGAGGTTTGGATGAGTCAATTGGCCAAATATTGCAAATTTTTCAGGTCTGCGTGGTATAGTTGAAGGATTTTCTACTGAATGGAGAGGTCAATGGAACACCGGAATTTCTAAAACAACACAAGTCAAGACAAAAATTTGACTTTTTGAAAGGGAGGGGTTTTGAAATTCTTGAAGGTCAACTTATCTAATTTTTTGAGTAAATAAGGTATAGATAAGCAACTCGAGCAATACTAAATATTCTTAGGTCTACATAGTATCGTTGAAGGATTTTCTAGTGAATGAGGAGGTCAATGTAGCAAAGAAGTATCTAAAGCAACACAAGGCAAACATTTGACATTTTGAAAGGGAGGGGGGCTTTGAAATGCCTCAAGTCCACCAAATCTAATTTTTTGACTGTATAAGGTCTAGATAAGACAAATGGCCAAACAATGAAACATTCTCAGGTCTACATGGTGTCGAAGGATTTTCTAGTGAATGGGCAGCACAGAAAAATCCAAAGAAATACAAGTTAAGGCAAAAATTTGACAATCTGAGGGGAGGGAGGCTTCTAAATGCCTCAAGTCCAAAAAATCTAATTTTTTTGACTATATAAGGTCTAGATAAGACAAATGGCCAAACATTGGAACATTCTCAGGTCTATATGGTGTCGAAGGATTTTCTAGTGAATGGGCAGCGCAGAAAAATCCAAAGAAACACAAGTTAAGGCAAAAATTTGACAATCTGAGGGGAGGGAGGCTTCTAAATGCCTCAAGTCCAACAAATCTAATTTTTTTGACTATATAAGGTCTAGATAAGACAAATGGCCAAACATTGGAACATTCTCAGGTCTACATGGTATCATTGAAGCAATTTATAGTGAAAGGGGAAGTCAGTTTAGGCACAGAAATATCTAGAATAACACAAGTCAAGGCAAAAATTTGACAGTTTTGGAAAAGGGAGCTTCGAAATATTTCAAGTCCAACAAATCTAATTTTTTGACTACATGAGGTCTAAATAAGGCAAATGGCTAAACATTGAAAAATTCGCAGGTCTACGTAGTATCATAAAATGATTTTTTAGTGAATAAGGAGGTCAATGCAGCACAGAAGTATCCAAACCAAAGGTTAGAGCAAATTTTGACATTTTAAAAGCTTTGAAATTCTTTAAGGTCAACTTTTTTAAGTGGATAGGGTCTAGATAACCGAAACGAGAAAATACTAAAAAGTTCTTAAGTCTACATGGTATCGTTGAAGAATTTTCTAGTAAAGGGGATGTCAATTCAAGCACAAAAATATCTAAACCAAGACAAGTTAGAGCAAATATTGCACGTGTGCACGTATCATCTATATTTAAAGCCCACTCTGACATTCTAGTATATAGTTGTATCAACTATCCATTGAGAGTTTGGCTTACTATCAATAGAATGTGAGTGGTGCCTAATGAAGAACCATTTTTGAACCCATTCATCTGTCTTCACTCAACCAAACCACGAATGAGCAGTACTGGCATATTTCAATTTGTTTAAGGCTTCCAAGCCGACGTAAAGTTGTGGGGAGGACTTTAAAAACCGTGTATAAGATAGTGTTTATACAATGATTCCATATAACGTTGGACTGAGTATACAGGTAGTAGTCAAAAAGTTATAGGTGGTACTCAAAATTTTTTGGGGCAAAAAATTCAAAGACAGAGCCTTTTAACTGAAAAATATTTTAAAGTATTATAGAACGCCGTGGAACGATTCGTATAATATTAAACTAACATTACGGGTTGTGCTCAAGAAGTTTTGATCTGTTTCTGATGGTTCGTCCAAAAATGGTGCTTATAATTGGATGATCCAAAAGAGGCATTTTCTAACTGAAACACTGCTTATGAGACAACCTCGTATAATAATGAATGGTATCTAAAGGTAACGTTTAAAAAGTTTTTGTCGACTTTCTAGATCTCCAAAATATGTAAACTGCTGTCTCTTTAATTGCAAACTGATTATCACTGGAGCAAAACACGGCAGCCGAATCAACAATGGCGTGCCGCTCGCCCCGACAAAATGTAAACAAGCTGGGTTAATCGCATTTTGGAACTACTGATTTGAGCTCCAGCATATTAATGGCATTCTTAGAACAATCGTCTGCTAGGCTACTTAACCATAAGCATGCAGTTTCGATTGTTGTCATTCGTTGTGAATCGCGAGCTCTAGTGCGCCAGTTTCCCTATCTGATTTTTTTTTAATCTTATCAACCTGCTTGAGTCTGGAAGATTTACGACAAGCTACCGTGGGGTATAAAGGGCGGCGAGCCGTTTGAGAGTAGACAGTAGTGCGCTCCTTGATTGCTTCAGGATGACCCTCAAGAAGCCGGCCCTGTCCGCCGTCTCCAGCGCGGTCGAAAGGTAGGCTTTCGGTTAATTTTTTCAAACGAAGGTTTGTCCGGGCCTGACAAAGGCACTTCAGTGAAATTGCCAGAGGTTTTTGACTCTGATTAGGTTTGGCGGCACTCCGCGATCTTGATATCAATGTGTTACAATGAGATTGCTACCCAACGGGGCGACGAAATTTTCCCCTGAAATTTGCGGACATTTCGGGCACCGCTCATTTGTACCCTCGTTGGAATTGGCTTAACAATTTAAAGAATTCATATTTATTTTCGGTTTAATGGAGTTGTGTCTTAATGTAGTTATAAAAAGACTACCCCTGGTACAATTAGTAGGTAAAGTGACGTTTAGCCCCAACTTTAATGCTGGGCACATTTTGGAGCTAATGCGAATTAGATCAGAAGATTTTTAGCTTGTTTATACTATTTTTAAAATAAAAATTGGCAATTTTGTCTCAAAAGGCATGACAGCGTAACTAGTTAATTAACTAGTTTTTAAATTAACCTTATGCGAAGTAGGTTAGATTGAGGTTTCACAATAAAAGAGTTACTAGTTGTACCTGTGCTAGTTCCTATACGAGACAAAATAATATTCAATTTGAATTTGTAATTGTTATAGAGATAAACTAGTAAATTAACTAATTTAACATTCCCAGATTTATACACTAAATAGGTCAGAATTAGCGCTATCTAAATATCCCAACTAAAGTATGGCTTGACAACTTGTAGGGTATTGAGAATATAAACTTAATTAATTATTTGATTGGTTCTGATTTCTCATTCATCTAATTCTACATTTGAAGCATCCTTTATAAGCACCATATGCGTCAATAATAATGTTTATTGTTTCCTAGTAAAAATAAAAGAGCTTGAAGTAGCACTCCTAGATAAGAAGCGATACAAGACGATTTCAAATTAGTAGCTTATCTTTTTCGATCTTATTTTCAAGATCCAAGTCGCACTTTGCCCCAGTACAAGTAAACTAAAATTCTTCTGAAGTTACGATCGTGGAATTAACTAAGCTAAACTGAAAGGCAAACCAAATTAACTAGTTTACGATCCCGTTTTGAATAAACAGTAAACTAAATTAAATAGTGTATCTCTTCTGCTCTTATATTTAAGAGATCGAAGTCAAAATAGCAAATTTATTCGGCCTGAACTAATTTCATATCTTTTTCTTAGCGAAAGTCTTACGTATTAATAGCCAGAAAAGTGTTACAGCTAAATTAACTAGTTCATTTGTTTTACTTTTATCTGTTTGTCTATTAAAAGGTTAGTATTATAATTTGGGTAAATAAAGATCTTTTGTAACAATGCCTTGTAAGAGTTTTCAAGGCAGTAAGAGGTTAAATAAATTAACTAGTTTACCTTTTCTGCTTTCATGTACACTAAATCTAAACTGCAATAGTAAATAAGATCAAATTAAACGTAGAAAATTCGCTCAAACTCTCTCTAGCTAAAATCTTAGGCATTGCTGGCCAAATAAGTATTACAATTAAATTAACTAGTTTATTTGAGTTCACTTTAGATTAAAATCGTGTTGTCTTAAAACAAATTGCAATTTAATTGTGAAAAATTAAAAGCCTTTTGCAACAACACCCTTGTAGCGCGGTTACACACTTACAGAGTTTTCGAAGCAGTAAAAAGTTAACTAAATTAACTAGATTTTCTCTTCTGCTTTTCTTTTCATCCAATCGAAATCGCAATTGGGAGAATACTTGCTTTGTTCTATTTTCCTTAGCTAAAGTTTTACATATTCCTACCTATGACAAATTAAAACTAAATTAACTAGTTTATTTTTTTTTATTCTAACTTACTTTAGATTACATTTATCTTAAAAGATTTTTTTATAGCGACGTCCTTGAAGAGTTTTTTGAGCACTACAAAGTGAACTCCCTTTCCTAACTAAAGTCTTATGTATTCGTATTTAGGAGAAAATGAAACTAAATTAACTGGTTTATTTAATTTACTCTTATATACTTTAAACTAAAATTGTGTTGTATCGTATTACAATCGTGTTACAATTGAAGCAAAAGCCTTTTGTAAATTTTAACAGCTGTTAAACTAATAAAAAGTAAACATAACTAGTTTATCTTTTATGCCCTTATTAGTACGAGATCTGAACCACAATAGAAAATATATCCGGTCTGATCTAATTCTATGCTTAAAATTACCTCGAACACCCCTACCTAATGTCTTGCCTATTAATAGTCAGGGGAACATTACAACTAAATTAACTAGTTAATTTGCGTTACGTATACCTGCTTTAAATTAACATTGGGTTACGTTTTAAAATGTTTGTGTTACAGTTATGGCAAATTATAGATCTTTCGCAGCGCTGCTCTTCGAAAAGTTTCCTAAGCAGCAAAATTAAATTAACTAGTTTATTCTTCAGCTTTTATTTCCACTAAATCTAAACCGCCATAGAAAATTTTTGCGATCTGATTCAGTTTAATAATTAAAATTAGCCTTGCTGAAGTGTTACGTATTTATACCCAGAAAAATTTCCAATTGAATTAACTAGTTTATTTGTATATTCGTTCTATAGTAAGGACGATTGTAAGATTTTCCTTACCGACACCCTTGAACAGTTTTCCAAGGGATAACAAGCAAACTAAATCAACTAGTTTATCTATTCTACTCCTATGTGCGCCAGATCTAAAGCACAATAAAAAATATATCCGATTTTACCCAAAAACTGTTCCCTAGCTAAAGTCTTACTTAGTCAGCCAGCAGAATATTTCAACTAAATTAACTAGTTTATTTAGTTTACTCTTACGTAATTTGGATTAAAATCGCGTTATCTTCAACCACAACTGGGTCAAATTAAAAGTTAACTAAATTAACTAGTTTATTGCTTCCGTTTAATTTTTATTAGACCTAAATTATAATATGACGTACATACGGTCTGTTTTAATTCGCTGCTTAAAAGCATTCCGAAACAATTTTTTAGTTATAGTCTTACGTATTTGCAGTAAAATATTATAACTAAATTAACTAAGTTTATTTAGTTCAGCCTTATACACTTTAATTTAAAATCGTGTTATTTCTTAAAGAATTCGGTTCAATCTAATTCTATGATTTAAATTATCTTCAGCTCCTTTCTAATTAAAATATTAAAACTAAATTAATCGGTTTATTTTCTTCCCTATTATCCACTTTAGGTTAAACTCTCGTTAGAAATTTTAAAGAATTTATATCGCAATTTAAAGAGTTTTTCTTCTTCTTCTTCTTCTACTCTTATATCATAATGTTTGCTGTTGGTTTTGACCTGGGAGTCGAACCCAGGGTTCCCGTGCGCTAGTTTGACAGGCCGAAGCCTTTACCTCGCGGCTGTCGTGCTCTCAAAAGTTTTCCAAGTGGTAAAAAGTAAACTAAACTAGTTTATACAAAATTTACACAAGATCTAGGCCACAGCAGAAAATATATCCGGCCTGATTAAAATCCATGTTTAGAATTACCTCAATCTTTCCCCTTGATAAAGTCCTACGTCTTTGTTGCCAGGAAATTATTGAAACTAAATTAACTACTTTACTTTGCTGTACATTAATTGGCTTTGGATTGAAATAGTGCGACGCCTTAAAGTAATCGTATTATAATTGTGGAAAATTAAGTCCTTTCGTAACGCCATCTTAAGAGTTTTCAAAACAGTAAGGGGTCAACTAAATCAACTAGTTTATCTGTATTGCTTTTACTTGTATTAGAAGTACATAAACTGCAATGGAACATATGTTCGATCTAATCCAATTCTACGCTTAAAATTACCTCAAACTCGTCCTTAGTTAAGAAAATATTACAACTAAATTAACTAGTTTATTTGCTCTAACAGTGAAAAGTAAACTAAATTAACTAGTTATTTTTTCTGCTCCTATTTACATAAAATCTGAATAGTCACAGAAGATATATCCAGTCTGAACTAATCCCGTAAATAAAATTACCCTTAAACTGTTGCCTAGCTAAAGTTTTAGATATTTATAGCCAGGAGACCAATATAACTAAATTAACTAATTAATAACTAAATTAACCAGTTAATGTACTTTAGATTAAAATCGCTTTGTCTTAAAGGATTCGTACTACAATTGAGGCAAGTTAAAGGTCTTTTGTAACGCTACTCCTGGAAGGATTTTAGAAGCAGTAAAAACTAAATTAAATTAACTAGTTTATTTGCTTCCACGTTATCTACTTTACATTGAAATCGCGTTGTGCCTTAAAAGATCCGCATTACAATGAGGGGAAATTAAAGAGAATTTTCCAAACAGTAAAAAGTAAACTAAATTAACTAGTTATTTTTTCTGCTCCTATTTACATAAGACCTGAATAGTAATAGAAAAGATATCTAGTCTGAACTAATCCCGCAAATAAAATTACCCCTAAACTCTTGTCTAGCTAAAACGTACTTACAGCCAGGAGAGCATCACAACTAAATTAACTAGTTCATTTCTTCTGTTTTATTTGTTCTAATCTAAACTGCAGTAGGAAATATATTTGACTTTATCTAATTCCATGCTTATAATTTTGTCTAACTCTTCCTAAATAGACTTGCGTATTTGTATTCCAAAAATATTCGAACCAAATTAACTAGTTCATTTAGTTTATTGTTATTCATTAAAATTGCAATATTTCATAAACGAATTGTCCTACAGTTTTGACAAACGAAAGATTAGTAGCAGCGCCCTTAAAGGGTTAAAGCATTAAAAATAAATTAAATTAACTACTTTATCTTTTTGCTTCTATTTGCACTAGATCTAAATCACTATAAGAAATATGTTATATATGATTTGATCTAATTCCATTTAAATTTACTTCCAAGATCTCCCTCTTCTTACATATTCAAAACTAAAAATAAACTAAAATAAGATTAACTACATTCGGCATAAGAAGCCTAATTACCTAGTTTACACGTTATAACTACATATTTCATATCACTTTATATTAAAAAATATATTCAGATACGGTTGGTCTCATACTTAAGGGAAGGTAAAGCTCATATGCATTGAAGTTTGTACTTTTCCCAAGATCATTTTAAATAAACTAAGTTAACTATTTTTTTATTTATAAATTTTTTAGCTCAGTTCTTACGCATTCAAGGCCAGGCGAAAACTATACTAGTTTATTGATGGTTTCTAATTAGAAATACAGAAATAGCAGTCTTCGGAGCTTCAAGATCTTAAAGATAAATAAACTAGTTTAACTTTCCAAATCTTAGTATTATTAGATCGAAATTAATTTAAAATGTTTTATATTGTGGTTGAGAACTGTGAAATGGAAAGGTAAGCTGACTAGTTTATTGAAGTCGCTATAATTACCAAAATCGAGTCATACCTAAACTAAACCAAGGCATCCAAAACTGTTGCAGTTGCCAGTTGGTGAGATTAACTAGTTTATCATTACCTGTTTTCATTATTAGCTAAACTGTTCTTCCTAGTTAAATTACATCTTGTTCCTTTGTCAAGCTTCAGAAGAAACCCTAAATTTATCTAATGTTATCTTTCTGTTCATTATAAATTGAATAAGATCAACTTCTTCAGCGTTCCGTAGCAAGAAGCAATCTAAGAGTCTGTTTAAACTTTTATCGTACCTTTATGTTGCAACGTTTCCCTAGAAATCCCCAATGCAATTCTGAAGAGTTTGGCAATAATTTAACTTTGCTCATTAACATTATTAGTACGTCCACCGTGTTATTTTGCTGTGCAAGCTGGCAGAACATGTGTTTAATCGTTCTAGGAATTTTCATTATTGCTCTGTTGCCATGAACCAGTTCGTCGTTCCTGGTCCATTTCCCCTCAATACTACACTTAAATTTGATCAGATTAGAGGTACTAAGACAGACTGCGTTGCATCAGCAACGCTGAACAGGTTTATCGTATATTTTCCTGAGCAAATTTATTTGGTCAGATTTTTTGGCATTTTTAGTGTCCTACGGATGTGGAGGCCCTTTAGTACTGGTTTCGACTTTCATACGCGCTAGTTGGATATCTTTCTAGTTCACTACCGTGCTAATGGTTAACTAGTTAATTAACTGGTTTATTTACTGCACCTGAAGCTGTTGGATAATCCGAGAAGTTTTTATTGCAATTCTTAGTCTTATTGTCGTCATTCATCGACTAAACCGCGATCGAGATGATAAAATTCGCTAAAACAAAAAATCAGGCACAGTTTATCGGAGGCTGTTTCTAGTTTATTTCAAAAATCATAAGCTAGCTATTCTGTATTTTTCTTTTGTTGATCCATGGAGATTTTTGGCCAAACAGCACAAAATAATTCGGCGCCGTCTCTCTTTGAGATCGTGGATTTTCCTAACTTTAAATTCAATGCAAACTTTGGAAAAGATAAATTATGAGTGCAAACTAGTTAATTACGATGTCCTAAGACTTCAGAGGAGAACTTAAGCTTAGTTTTAAGTATAAAATGACCAGGTGTTTCCAATAACATTTAAGTCCAATGGAGAAAAGATCAGAAAAGATAAAGCGATTTAGTTTAATCTTTTCCTCGGAGATTCTTATCTTTTATGCAAATAATAAGTTGATTGTTTCTTTCAGATCGATATCCTTATTCAATGGCGCTCAGGTTACAATTAAAGAGCCGAACAGGTGCGGAACCACAAAATACCTCTACTGCGCTGTCTTAGTTGGTAAGCACACCCCTCGCCCCACACCCCCAATTCGAATTAGCTCCAAACTGACACCCGCCCTGTTTCAGCCAACTTGGTGTCCTTCGTGTTGGGCGTCTCGCTGACGTGGTCGTCCCCGGTGATCTCAAAGCTCAACGGCGAGGTCGACACCGACGACATCCCCATCGGCCGCCTCATAACCAAGGACGAAGAGTCCTGGATCGGGTCGCTGCTGACGCTGGGCGGCGGCAGCGGGCCCTACCTGTCCGGCTTCCTATCGTCCTACATAGGCAGGAAAAAGACGCTGCTCCTGTGCTCGGGCGTGCCGTTCCTTGTGTCGTTCCTCATCCTGGCGTTCGCGCAGGACCTGCTGCTCTACTACATCGCCCGCTTCTTGGGCGGCCTGGCGCTGGGCAGCGTGTTCTGCGTGCTGCCGAACTACATCAGCGAGATATCCGAGCCGCACAACAGGGGGCAGCTCGGCACCATCATGAACATCTTCCTGACCTTCGGCCTGTTCTTCTCCTACATGCTCGGGCCGTTCGTGTCCATCATGGCGTTCAGCCTCATCTGCGCCGTGTTCCCCGCGCTGTTCATCGTGCTGTTCGCGTTCTTCCCGGACAGCCCGTACTATCTAGTCCAGAAGAAGGACTTCGACGGAGCCGCAAAGTCCCTAGCCAAGCTGCGCATGTCCTCGGAGGAGAACGTCGGCAAGGAGCTGGAAGAAATAAAAATGACCGTCGAGGAGGGGATGCTGACGGAAGGCAACTTCTTTGATATCTTTAAGTCTCGAGGCCTGATCAAGGCTCTGACTATTTCCTTGGGGCTGGTGCTGTTCCAGCAGTTTTCCGGCATAAACGTGGTGCTGTTCTATACGCAGACGATCTTTCAAGCGACTGGGAGCAACATCTCCTCTGCACTCTCCTCCATAATCATCGGAGGGGCGCAGCTAATTCCTAGTGCAGTCACGCCGTTTGTTGCAGATACAGCTGGGCGACGCGCCACGCTGATGGCTTCCGCTCTTGGCATGATAATATCTGAAGCGCCCCTCGGCGTCTACTTTTACCTCAAGGATCAAGGCACGGACGTCAGCTCCATATTTTGGTTGCCGGTAGCCTGCCTCGTGGTCTATATCATTGCATTCCGAATCGGCTTCGGCCCCCTGCCGTGGACCATAATGTCAGAGCTGTTCCCCGCCAACGTCAAGTCGGCCGCCTGCACTGCCACGTCGTCCTTCTGCTACATCCTTGCGTTCTTCGTCACGAGGTACTTCCAGAACGTGACGCTCTATATCGGCATGGGGGGCGGCTTCTGGTTCTTCACCGGCTTCTGCGTGATGTCCGCCATATTCATCTGGTTCTACGTGCCCGAGACCAAGAAGAAGAGTTTCCAGGAGATCAACGCCATCTTGAACGGAAAGAAGTGAGCGCCATGCGCAGACGCGTGCCGTACTTAATCTAGTTAGAGTTACACAAGCGTTTTGTAGGGCGCGTCACGCTTGCCTTGCTTGGTTTTGATCAGATCTGATAGCACGCGACTCCACGGGGGTCTATTACTGAGCTGTGCGATACACATTCTGCGTTACTTAATAAGTATGAGCCACGGTGCTGACGTGGCTTGAATGTTTCATTCAATTGGGGGCGTCTAAATGTAGTTAGAGTTCTTCACGTGGGTAAATGTAGTTGAGTTGCGATAGCTTTAAGGTCCATATGATGAATCTCGAATGAATTGAAGAGTTGTGCCATTGCAAGTTCCGATTATAGGTTTAGGACCAAACTTTGTTTTTATTTGTCGACCAGTGGAAGGCGCCAGCCCCTTCCCATGGTAACCACACATAACTGTAGCTTTACTCGCTTTAAGGTTTAGTTCATTTTTTAAGTCACCACCGAGCAGTACTTAATTTAGTTTGTAACGTCATGACGTCGGCTCTCATGCGCACACTAAGAGTGCCCATCAGGCTTGGTTGCGTGGTTCCGGCTATCTAAACCATTGCAGACGCTGGACCACCCGTGTGGCATACGTGGTAGTTCTTACCGAAGCACTAGCGAATGCTTGCCTCGAGTATTTCCGGACTTCGTAACCTTCTACAGACTGCTGTAAAGTATTAACTGATAAATATATTTTGTAATTATATTTATACGTGTTAAGTTAAGTTGTCGAGTAAGTACCTGACATGCTAAATTTACCAGAGAATGGTTCCTTGTAGGGAGGATAGGTGCTTAATTTTGTCAAACGAAGCGAGCTCATTTGTATTTATTTTGTGTCGGCCTAGCCATCCACTGTAACTTGACAGAGAATTAAAGCGTTTGACTTACCCTATCAGGATTTTTCAAATTTGGGATTCCTTTAGTCCTCACAGATTTTTAAGTCAACTGACTCAATATGCCCAAAATTTTTAATTAATTTGAAGAACTAAACTAGTGTTAAGCTCTATTGACATTAACTGTTGAAACACCCTCCTAAATCTGTTAATAGACACCTACTGTAGACAGAAAAACCACTCCACCACATGTGTAGTATAATCCAAAACGGCGCGTAATACCTATCCTAAAGTTCAATTTGGAGTACCCTAAAGCATAAAATCTATTAAGAACCCTAAGAACTTCCAGAACTCAACTGCTGTGTCCTCTAAAACCCAGCCCACAAAACTTCGGCGTTTCTGGTGGTCTTTAATGGACTTCGTCATATACTTAGGTACCAACTGTACAAATAAAAACTTCCACCATTCACGCAAACGGCGCACAATTGAAATCCTAAAGTTCTATAGTATAAGTTCTAACAGCTTCCAGAATCTTTCACCAATACTCCACAAACTTTACTTGGTCAAACTATATTTGGTCGTAAACCCATAAAAGTTCTAATAACACCCTCAGATGACATGAAACTTAGTAGAGACTCTAAAATACTTCTTTAACAACAGACATACACAATTTTGTAGCCTATCGAAATGCTCTCAATCTATGAGAAAAACATAAAAATTTTCTCAGTGTCTAAATCTAGGGAAAGTTACAAAAATGTCAAAGAAACTTCTAAAAATTTCATGTCTACAATATCACTAAACTCTATTAATCCATAGATTCTCAAAATTTTATATAAGCCTTTTACAGGCCCATATAATCTTCAAGAAATTTCACCGATAGGAACATAAATTTGTGTAAAGACTTCAACAGATTGCTCTGCAGAGTTACGGAATGACGTAAATGAGTTGTAAAAACAGAATTTCATCAAATAATACATTGTGCATTTAAATCTTCACAAAACTCTTCGTAGATCCGCAAGTTATTAAAATTCTATTGATACCCCTACAGATCCAATAGATTTTAAAGAAATTTCGCCAATCAATCTGTATAGTAACTTAAACAAATTTTTCTACAGTCTTGCCCAGAATTTCATCAAATTCTTCACTGCGTACTCAAATTTTCACCAAACCCTCCCTAGATTTTATTGTTTTGTCGATCGTTATTGCAACGCCTTTTCCAGACTTTGCTGAATCTTTCCCCAGTCCAGAGTACAATAACATAATCCCATTTGCTAACTTTATTTTCCCCGTTCACTTCGCTGAGTCCTAAAATTTTTATGTTGTGTTTTGGCATTTGTCTAGTTATTTGTGCTGCTAGCTTCACTTATGGTTCTGATGTCCAGCATCCAAAGCGGAATACTTTGTTGTCCATTATCCTTTTTGTCCATTTATCTCTGTCTACGTTATATTTTAGTTTTTTGTTAACTGCCTTGCTGTTTTCGTAATTTTTAGAAGCTCTTCTCCTTGATCGTCTTCTTTGGAAGGAGTCCTTTGACTTATTGTTCTAGTTCTCCCTCTTCCTCCAGTGGTTTCCTTAACGGTCGGTTGCTCGTGTTATTCTTCGTTTCCCCATTCTTCTACAACCTCAATAGTCATCTCCACTTACAATGCGCTTGTTATATCTGATCTTCGCCATGTGTCCTTGATTTTCATATGTTCTATTCATTTTTCCCCTGCATTTGTATGTCTCTTGGAAAGTCTCCAATTAAATTCCATTTTGCATTCTTTAAGATTTTTGGAGGATTTCAGGATTACTATATTCTTATTCCCACTTACCATTTCCACCATTATTGATATACTGCTATTATCTTTCTTTTCCCCTAAGCGTATGATATCTATTATGTCTTCCTTCGCCTCAATCCTTACTCCTGTCTTATCAAAGATTACCTGGACTTTGGTTGTTTGCATAGCTGAATCGTCATTATCCGAGGATCATCAAATTCTTTCTTTTTATTTATCTTTCTAGTAGTATAATTTTATCATTTTGCCTTCTTATTTCTTGTTTTAAGAAAGTCATTTAATTTAAAAAATTTATTTAATTTCGAGTAACAGAAAGCACTAGGATGACTCCTACAATTTTCTGTAAAATCCGAATCAGGATATAGGTATATCCAATTAAATATAAACTATTTAACTAAAAGAGAAGAAAACTAGAGGTCAAATTTCACTAGCCCGTGTACTGGCTGGGAGTTGAATCAAGTAGATTCTTGCCTTGTAATAGAATACTAGATCCTTAAGGCGACACTCACCGCCACCTATGAAAATGGAGCAATTTATGAATGAAATTAGAGATAAATTCAACAAAATAGAGACAAGACAAAATAATAGAAAGAAGCAGCGAAAAAATTAAAGAAAACTAGACAATATGCAAATGGAACTTACAACACTAAAGAGAGAAAAAGAGAAACTAACGAAATATTTGTTCTTAGTGGCAAAACCTCTGAGATCGTATTTATGAAATTTCATAAAGAAATAAAGAAAAAGAGTTAGTTTCCACTAAAATTGAAATTTCTGGGAAAAATCTCTTCCATTTTAGGCTTTTGTACATATAAAGGAAGCCACGACTCGGCGCTTGCTGAGCGTCAGCGAATTTTGATCATGTCCGCGAGTCACGAATTTCGTCTCACTCTGTTGCATTGCTGTAATGGGCACTGACGTCATGCTGACATACCGAAATAACATTCGTGTATTTCCTCGTAGCCCCGAAAATGCTCGAACGATGACCGCGCCAGGCGAACGATGGCAGCGCAGCGGCCGGCTGGCGGAAAAACTAACACATTGTAGTGGCACCTCGCTATTACCAGTTATATAAGTTTAACTTGGTAAATATTACGTTGGCGATACCCTATTTCAACACTTATGGCTATTTGATCGATAACTAAATTTAAAATGACGTATGTGCTGTCAAGCTAATTTTTAAGGCGTCACGTCGTTTTTGGGTAGAATAATTTGTCAAAACGAATAGCATATAAAAGCCCGAAATATCTGTGAAACATCGTTCCACGTTCCCACCTTGTTTTTTCTTTAGTGAATGCGATGTATATAGAAGAATTTCAAGACTAAAAATAGATTCTCACTACCCTAATCAAGGAAATGGTATGTGTTCTTAAAACCTTTTTGTACTATTATAACACTGCAAAACTCCTTACATGGTATTTATAGGAGATTACAAAGAAATAATGAAAAAAGGCTTCTTCTAAAGATGTTTTACAAGAAAACGTAAATGAGATTTTATTTACTCTTCAGGAACGAGCGCTTTGGATGTGGTCAAAAGATTTTAACCAAAGATCTTTTTTCTACCCCACAGGAAAAATATTTGTCCTTGAAACCTTCTTATGCTAACATAACCTTAGAAAATTCCTGAGATAGTATTGTAGGGCGCCCGCTCGAAAGCACGAGCGAACGCGGCCCGGCAGGCCGCCGTTATCGACGCATGCCAGAGCGAGATGACCGCGAAAGCAAGATAGGTGCTGTGCTTTGCTCCTGCCAGAATTACCCCCACCAACGTTCGGAACGAAGCGCGGCGCGGGTATAAATATTGGAGCATTCCGCTCTAGCGAAGACCTGGAGGAGGCGGTAAATCATCTCACCGCCTCCATCCAGACATCTATCCGCTTCGCCACAAATTCCGTGCTCACGGGAGATGGACGGGATTTGCTACCACCAGAGTTAAAAGAGCGGATCCGTGAGAAGCACCGGGCAAGACGGCGCGCTCAACGCTCCCTAGACCCAGCCGACGCGCAGGAATACCGACGCATCACAGCGGAGATAAAGACTGCGATCCACGAGCACCGCCAAGCCACTTGGGAGCAGAAGCTGGAAGCCCTCGACATGGCAAACAATAGCCTCTGGAGGATGGTCAACGCCCTAAGAAACCGTCCCACCCCGATACCGCCTATCCACGGGAACAAGGCGTCGTCTACGCTGTTGCAGACAAAGCTGAAGCCTTCGCTGACGCTCTGGAACAGCAGTGTGACATCAGGTACGACGACGCGGACCTCGACCATCTAGACCACTTCGACAACTTTGTAGACCGTCTTCGAAGGCAGGAGTCTCAAGAACACATCGAATCGGCGGACTACAAAGAAATCCTCCAGCTGATTCGAGCCCTCCATCCCCGCAAGGCACCCGGCCCGGATGGAATCTCGAATCGAGCGCTGAAGGCGCTCCCAAAGAAGGCTGTCGTCTGCGTGCTGACAATTGCCAACCGTCCTCAGATTCTGACACTTTCCCAGCTCCTGGAAAGTGGCGGACGTCATCATGCTCCCGAAACCAGGGAAATCAGGGACCTTTCCACAAGATTACCAGCCGATAAGCCTCCTGTCGACCCTAGGTAAGCTTTTGGAACAAATCATCCACAACAGACTGAGGACAGCAGTCGAAGGTCTCCAACTGATTCCGGAGAGTCAGTTTGGCTTCCGATCCGGCCACTCAACCACCCTCCAACTCCTTAGGGTGGTGGAGCGCATCACCGAGGGCTATACCAAGAAGGAGGCCACGGGTGTAGTCTTCCTAGATGTCGCAAAGGCCTTCGACACAGTGTGGCACAACGGGCTGGTGTATAGATGGCGTCAACAACCATCCCGATCCCGATGATCCAGCTTGTTCGGTCCTTCCTCTCCGGACGACACGGCGGTTCTGTTCAGCTCCATCAGGCCAGCTTTCGTCACGAGGAGGCGGCAGGAGGAGCTCGACCTCCTAGAAGACTGGTGCGATAAGTGAAGAATAGGAATCAACGCAGAGAAGAGCGCGGCCGTCTTATTCTCCACCAAGAAACTTCGCAGGCGAGACGACCTGGCAAGACTCAGGATCTTTGGAAGGGAGACACCCTGGAAGGAAGAAACAACCTACCTCGGGGCGATTCTGGACAGGAAACTGACCTGGAGACCGCACGTAGAAAGGACGGTCACCAAAACAAAAGCAGCTCGAGCGGCATTAGGCTCCCTCCTCCACTAAAGGAGCCACCTCTCGACAGAGAACAAGCTGCTTTTGTACAAGACGGTCCTAAGACCCATGATGATGTATGCGGCATCAGTTTGGGGCTGGGCCGCAAAAACACACACAAACAAGCTCCAGGTCATCCAGAATCGGGCTTTAAGGTCCGCCTTTAGCGCCTCGTGATTCGCGAGGAACCACGATTTACATAGAGACGCAAACATTCCCACGATCCAGGAGTACATCTCCCAGAGTGCTCAAGATTTCGCAATAATCACAGAGGACCAGGCGAATTCCACCATCCGCGGAATTTTTCAATATCAGCTTGACGGAGGCGCCCGTTGCAAGCGCCCAAAGATCCTGATTCCTCCGTGAAACGGCACGGAGGCGGCCTTCACGGCCATCCAACATCCACGCCAGGTCATATGAAGAGGACAGAGGTTAAGGGCTTATCCCAGGGACCACTAATTACGCCAGTGAAGTCAACGTCAACGTCTAGCATCAGAGCTCGTTCTGTGCGTTCCCATAGCCAGAACAGCTCTCACCCTCTTCCCTGGGGAATGCCCGTGCGTACCCATAGCCGGGCCCCCCAGGTGCATCAGAGCTCGTCCTATGCGTACCCATAGCCAGGATAGCTCTACTTTCTCTTGAGGAGCGTCCGCACGTACTCATAGCCGGGCCCCCCAGGTAGTCCAATCAATAGGGAATGACCAGGTCACTAATTGTAAACAGCAAAAAAAATTTGGGCATATCGAAAATAAAATTTCTAGAAACTTACACTTTTTTGCTCTCAAAATGGCGGCCGCTAACATAACCTAAAAAATTCTCAAAAGTCAAAAAAACTGTTTTTTGCGAATAAAAAAGAAAGTTCTGCTTAGATTGGAAGAAGTTAAATTAGAAAGTTGTAGATAATAAAAAAATCTTTCGATTCAATTGTTGTGAGCTCGGATCCATCCATTACTTTTCGAGATAGATCGAAAAAACCGTTGAAAATTGCGTATTTTTGTTTTTACTCAAAAAATAACATTATTTGATGAAAACATTTAATAATTTCAGAAAATGTAGTCCTAAGTGAGACGAAAACAATCGTTTTTGTACAATTCCAAATTTTTTTTCAAAGTTATAACTGCTTTCGTAAAAAAAGGTGTTTTCATAAAACGGTTTTTCCATCGAGACGGACGGTCCTACAGGCTTGTTCGAGGGCTTATTTTCTTCGTTAGGAGTTGTACTACAAATATATTTTCAGCAACAATCGATTTTTTAAATATTTTATATAAAAAATCGCGTTTGATAATGACGTGATTTTCGTACATCGTTTTTTTGGCAATAAATTGTTTAATTTCGATTTCATAGTACTTATTATTACATAATTCAAAATTTTTCTTCAGAACACACATGAAATTAAAAAAAAATAGTTTTCTATGATTTCGGCAGCTGAAATAATTTTTTTCGCATATAAAAGTTGGTGATTCAGTTTCAAAATTGATTTTATTAGAAGAAATATCTTGCAAACATGTTTAATGTCCAAGTTACAAATAATATTTATGTATAATTAATACTATGTATATAAATTTACGAAACCTTTCTTTTATTTAATGTAGCATTATCTGTTTCTGTATCACTATCTGTGGCATTGTCTTCTATGTCATCATCGAGTGTTTTGTCATTATCAATATGTTCAGTGTTTTGCGTATCTTCGGTACTCTCAATAATGTTAGCGGTCGCCATTTTGAGAGCAAAAAAGTGTAAGTTTCTTGAAATTTTATTTTCTATATGCTCAAATTTTTTTTTTGCTGTTTACAATTAATGGACATTTAACATAAGGGCTCAGACAGATTGATTGGACTAAGGTGCACGGAGGGCGTTCCCTCTTTTAAATGAGTTTTTTCGTTATTTCATCTTAAGTACTCAAATTATTTTTCGAGTTTTCTCAAACCCGTCTGCAGTCTGTACCAAGATGCAACTCGATCAAGTTAGAGATTGAGTACTGTAGAGGATAAAATCAAACCTGATGTTTCCCCATCAACACCATTTACTATATTTTCTTTGCAAATCTGGGCTTTAAGTGTCCTTTGGGGGTAAGGTTGTGATTGAAATTATTTTAACAAAGTATCTGTGGCTCTTGGAACTCTAAAAAGAATGTGACTGTCCCATATGTCGCCAAGAAAAACTGCACTACAGGCGATTTGACAAATGCTTTAAATATTTCCCGCACAACGGTATATAATCATCTCATAAAGACAGAAAGCAATCTCCCTGGCCGTGTACCCACTTGTGATTTGCTTCTTCAGCGAAACAAAAAGTCTTTTTTGAAAAAATTACCTATTAGTGGTGAGACCTGTATTCTCTCTAAATGTTAGCCGTAAACATTATTGGTTCGGCGATAAGTCAGTCAAGAATAGCACAGCTCTGTATTCACCTGAAGAATATTTTTATGATTCGTTGGCGTTTATTATAAACTCTTTCCGCTAGATAAAATCATTAATTCAACGAAATAATAATAATAATAATAATAATGGTAAGGCTCTACGCCCCGCGTGGGAGCACGGCCTGCGGCGAACTGAGAGGTTAAGGCTCTCATGCGTTCGCTCTCTCTGCCCAGTCGTCGCGCACCATCTCTGATGCGGGGCGATGTGGCAAGCACCGCGCCTAAGACGACCGCCATTATTACCCCTTGTTCGAGTGAACGCAGGTACTCAATTATTTTTAGTGACTGAGTAGGCCACCCGCCAGGCATCTGATAGCACCGGGAATTGAACCCGGGTCCGTCAGCATCGCAGTCCGTCCCTCAACCACGGGACCACGCTGGCACAATTCAACGAAATATTGTTCCTAATTGAAGGAAGTGATTGTCATAAAATAGCCGACATTGACAAACAAATAAGATGTCCGTTTCCAGCATTTCAGGTCCCACGTGTCTTTAGCTGTTAGAAACGCGTTATTGGGAACTTATATCTCATCTTCGAACATTAACCTACCTGATTATCTGTCTGTTGTCAAGAAATGCGAAGAAATCGAAGAGTTACAGAGAAAGCACGATTCCTTTAACCTTCATAAAAAAGTAAAAGAGATGACAGGAATAAATAGAAGAAAACAACATAACATTTTAATGGACCAAGGGAACAATATTGTGACCGAGATAGCGAAAAGAAGAACGTATGGAGAAAGTATATAGAACAACTTTTCTTAGATAACAGAGTGGAGAAACAAGACAATAATTTAGAAAAGGAAGGACCCTCGATATTAAAAAAGGAAGTTCAGAAAGCGTTGAAGAAAGCAAAGGAAGGAAAATCTCCAGGGCCTGACCATGTGAACATAGAAATCCTTAAAATTCTGAAAGAGGAAGATATGGACTTTCTGTTGGACATGTTTAACCAAATATACGACACGTATAATAATGGTTGAAGTCTACCTTTATAACTCTCCCGAAAAAAGCTAATGCTAAAAGGTGTAAGAAATTTCGCACAATAAGCCTCACGAACCAAATATTCAAAGTGTTCTTGAACACTATTCATCATTCAGGATAAGGAAAAAGTGTGACGAAACACTAAGTAAAAAACCAATTTGGATTTAGAGCTAATGTAGGCAAACGGAAAGCCTTATTTGCGATACAAGTCTTAATACAGAATTGTAGAGACGTACAGAAGGACGTTATCATAAGTTTCATCGACTATGATAAGGCATTTGACAGTTAGACATGAACAACTTATTCAAACACTGGAAGAAATACCCCTAGATGGAAGGATATACAAATAATTAAGAACTTGTACTGGGGCCAAACAGCAACCGTTAGAATTGAGAACGACAGTACGGGACAGAAGAAGGAATTAAAGTAAATGGTGAAGTAATAAGGGGGGTAAGGGGTAGCGGGGGGGTAAGGGGTGGCGGGGGGGTAAGGGGGTGGCGCCAACATCTAGACACCCAAATGCCAACCTCACCTACACGTGGTACCCCCTGTTAGATAACAGACGAGGCTCTGGCGACCCAGCATCGGGGGGTAGAACCTGATACCAGTTGTCCCGAGGTAACGGGGCCCTGTGGCTGGGCTAATCACCCGCACAAGGTAAACAGATTCAGAGAACAAACAATCGCCTCGGAAATGGACGGAAAACTGGGAAACGGACTCGGCGCGAATCACTGATAAGAATTGGAACATGGAATGTAAACGGTATAAACGGAAAGAAAGTAGAAATAATAGAAAAAATGGCCAAATATAATATGGAGATGCTAGGTATAAGTGAAATAAAGAAGAAAGGAAACGGAAGACAACTATTAGATCAAGGTTACCAGCTTATATACTCAGGATCAGCAGGACGAGCTAAAGAGGGCGTAGGAATAATCCTAACTACACAGATGGCCCAACAAGTAAAACAATGGGAAGCGGTAAATGCAAGGATATTATATGTAGACCTAAAACTGCAAGAAGAAATAACCATAATACAGATCTACGCCCCCACAGAAAACTCCACAGAAGAAGAGAAAGAGACATTCTACGAAGAACTCCAAGTACAAATAGATAAAGGGAGAGAAAGAAGCAGACACATATTAATAAATGGAGACTGGAATGCCAGAATAGGAAATAGACAAGATATAGGATATGGCACGATAGGTAAATATGGAGGAGAATCTACCATAAATAATAACGGAAGAAGAATGATAGACTTTTGTGTTACCAATCAAATGTTAATCGGAAACAGCCACTTTAACCATAAGATAATACACAAAATTACTTTTGAGGCAGCAGGAAGAGAAGCGAAAATCATTAACGACTATATAACATACAACAGAGAAGCGAAATATGCCATAACAGATATAAAAGTAATAAGGGGCTGAACTGCATACAGACCACAGACTGCTAATAACAGACACCAGATTTTATAGCAGGAACCCAGGAAACAAAGAGTATCAGAAAATAAAAATATCAGTATTAAGAAAACCAGAAAAAGCAAAAGAATTCAAAACAGATTAGAAGACACCTTAGAAGGATGGGAAGCGAAAGAAGCAGAAGAAGGAAACCAATGGCCCATGGAAAGAAGTGGACAATACTAAAACAGAAATAGTGGAACAGGCAGTAAAGACCTGCGGGAAGGTAACAGTAAAGGGAGATCAAAAAAGAACCCGGTGGTGGAACGAAGAAGTAAAAGATAAAGTAAAGATCAAAAAGAAAGCTTGGAAAAGGTATATAGAAAGTAAGAAAGATTGCGATAAACAACACTATATAAATAAAAGAAATGAAGCCAAAGAAGCGGTACATAGAGCAAAACAAGAAACTTGGGAGGAATTCGGAAAAGAACTAGAGACGAAATTCAACGAAGATAACGGAATACAGTTTTGGAAAGTAATCAGAGGGCTAAGACGGAAATATGGAAAGCAAGTATGGAGTATAAGGAACAACAAAGGCATAGTAGAAACAGAAGAAGGAAGAATCTTGAAGGCATGGAGAGAGTATTACAACAACATATTTAAAAAATATGATAATATCCGGGGCAGAGAGAGAAGAGGAACAGTTCAGGAAGAAGAAGAAGAAATAGACATAGAAATAGAAGAGGTGATAGAAGCCGTAAAACATATTAAACAAGGAAAAGCAGGAGGTAGAGATGGCATAACTCCAGAAATGGTAAAGAATGGGGGAGATAGAATATAAAAGTGGATAAAAGAGATATGTCAACTAGCCTGGAAAGGGGAAAAAATACCAGATGACTGGGAAGAAAACATAGTGGTACCTATACACAAGAAGGGAGATACAAACGATTGCGGCAACTATAGGGCAATATGCCTTTATTCAATAGTACAGAAGATATATTCAAGAATACTAGAAAGAAGATTTCAAGAAGAAGTTGAAGAAAAACTATGTGAAGAACAAGCCGTTTACAGGCCACAGAGGCAAACACAAGATCATATCTTTGTACTAAGAACAGTTACAGAAAAGAGATTAGAAAGGGGAAACCCTTTGTATCTAGCATTCATAGATATAAAATCAGCATTTGACACAGTACCCAAACAAACAATATGGAATGCGCTAGCAGAACTAAATGTATCATACCCACTACAACAGGCCATAAAAAGAGTATACGTTAATGCAAAAGGAAGAGTGCGAATTAAAGGGAAAGAATCTCAAAGCTTTGAAATGGAAAAGGGGATCAAACAAGGAGACTCACTGAGCCACCTACTGTTCCTAATAGTAATGAATCAGATTATTCAGGAAGCAAAAGAACCAAGATTCAATGTGAAGGTAGGAAATTGGAATTTAGAGCCCATATATATACAATGCCTCATACATCGTGCTTCTAACAGACTCAACTAGAAAACTACAACTAGCAATAAACAAATGGAATAGAGCGATAGAAAGAAGAGGTATGAAAATAAACACAAACAAGACTAAAATTATGAAAATCGAGAAAAATGATACAAACGAAAACACAAGAATAATATGCAATGGGGAAGAACTAGAATGAGTCAATAACTATGAATATTTAGGAACGATAATAAATAAAACTGGCACGATAGAACAGGAGATTCTGAATAGAAGAGATAAAGCAAGCAAAGTATATTATGCGATTAACAAATCAATAATAGCGAAAAAAGAAGTAAGCATGCAAACAAAGCTTAGAGTATACAAAAGCATATACACACCAGTATTATGGTATGGGGCGGAGAGCTGGACAATACAAGATAAAACCAGAAGCAAAATTACGGCGAGTGAAATGAAATATCTAAGAAGATTAGTAGGTAGAACAAAAAGAGATCGCATACGAAATACAATAACCAGAGAAGAAGTAGGTCAGCAACCGCTAATACAAGAGGTAGAGAAGAGACAATTACAGTGGTATGGGCACATAGTGAGGATGTCAAGAAATAGAGACCCCAGCAGAATTCTAGAAGCAAAGCCAGAGGGAACAAGAAGCAGAGGAAGGCCACGAGGAACATGGGAACAGAGCTTAGAAAAGAAGGTAGAACGGAGAGGAAAACACCTAAGAGAAGTAAAAAGAATGACAGCCAACCGGGACAGCTTCCGGAAGTGGTTAGAAGACCCGACGCTTTAGGGCATAAGGGAGAAGGAAAAGAAGAAGAAGAAGGTGAAGTAATAAATAATATTCGATATGCCGACGACACCATTATGGTTGCATCAACTCAAGAAGATATGCAAGTCTTATTAGACAGAGTGAATGAAGAAAGTTAAAGGTTAGGCTTCAATATAAACATCCAGAAGACAAAGTTTATAGTAGTAAGCAAGAAGAGAGACCTAAATATGAGACTTACGGTAGCAGGTAACAACATAGAGCGAGTACAGAAATATAGATACTTAGGTACATAGATAAGAGAAGAATGGGATAATGACATGAAAGTTAAGACAAGATTAGAAATGGCCAGAGACGGATTTAGAAAGATGAAAGTAATGTCATGGGATAAAGAATTGAGCATCGATCTACGACTGAGAGTAGTTAACTGTTACATATGGCAAATATTACTGTACGGCTCAGAAGCATTAACTCTAAAGAAAGACACAAGCGCAAGAATAGAAGCATTCGAAATGTGGGTCTTCCGGCGAATATTAAAAATCTCATGGACAGAGCGTTGTACCAATGAGGAGGTCTTAAATAGAACAGGAAGATATAGAGGACTTTTATACATAGTGAAAAGAAGAAAAGTCAAATATCTGGGACACGTACTGAGGCATGACAGATATGACCTACCACAGAAAATAATGATGGGGAAGATAGAAGGTAGAAGAGGAGTGGGAAGAAGGAAGATGAAACATAAGAAAGTCAGCGCCCTTTTTAACATAACAAGAAACAGAGAAAGTTTTACATAATAACAGACAACCTTCACCAGTTGGAGCAGCACGTGCATAAGAAGTTGTCAAGAAATACTCTTCACAGCCTAAGGTTCAATAGATGACCTGAAAATGCACTTTGAACGGTATTTTAGTAGCAAACCAAAAAAAAACAGATAGAGGAAACTGGTAAGGCAGAATGGACCGTTATAACCCAGTACTGCAACATAAAACATAAAATATTATGAACGGACTAATTTTGGGGCACCCCTGTATATAATAATCACATCAAAGTTGTTGAAGTTACGCATACTGGCTGACCACTTGGATCTCAAAGTCGTGACAACTACCGATGTCCCTGTAACAACACTTTTAGATGCGTCACATCAACTTTCGAAAAACAACGGGCCCACACTCGGATTTCGATTAGCCACTTTTACCTTCCTTAGTCGTCCGAGCTGCGTCATTTCATTGAGTCTTCTCTTGCTAGGGGACCATAGCACAAATCATGGTTTCATCCCCTGTAACAATGGACTGAAGAACGTCTTCTTTGTTGTAGCCAAAGAGGTTTAAGAAATGTTCACAACAGTTTAGATGTTGGTGTTCATAAACAGTTTATACGCACTAACCTTATTCATATGACGGTGTTCATGGAGAATGCATCGCACGACCGTATCGGAAGCTCTATCCTTGCTGTTAATTCTTTTATTTTTAAATGCATATCTTGCAGCACCATAGCAAGTCGGTGCTTTCTCGATCCAAACAAAGTTGTTTCTTTACAGTGAAATATGAAGACACAAATTCATCATACTCATCAATCAAACATCTTTTTGATGTCACTGAGGCTAAGACTTTCTTTAGTGAGAAATATAATCATGGCTAAACTCTCAATTTTCAACATTGTGTAAACTGAAGCGGCACTACCAACTCCAGTGACTGCTACGAAACAGACACAAATCAGCTGCTGAAATTTTTACGATCGTTTAATCAAAGATGACCTTATCTGACACAATTCCTATTTTTTTTAATTACTGAAACATGACCGAGTCGAAAACTTTTAGAGCTTACCTTGTATATATCGATAGCATATGGTTCGCATCTTTTAGTTCGAACTCGAGTTAATTTCTCCGCTAATTATGAATCTAAATTAATAACACACCATGCTTATGATGCAGATATCAAATTTCGAAAGGACCCTGGTAAAATTATTAGTTTTTTAAATTTTGCCTCAGCATTATCTGCGACGGGCTTTTTGATCATTACAAAAGGTCAGTTTTACAGCTAACTTATTGTTTGGTGCATCTATCTATTCGCAAGAATTTGTTTAAGCCGCGTTATTTTGTTAGGGAGGCTCGAACGGAAGTCTATAATCCATTCTTTCCATACCCCTATAATGTTCTTAACGTTGGTGAAAAGAAAACGAAACATTCAAATTATTGCTGCTTACGTGGTCTTTGCGCTGGGAAATGATTTTGCGTATTTCTAAAAAATGGTAACACCTTCGAACGTACAACTATGTAGGTTTGTTCTGTTAAATTTTCTAACATAACCATACAAGTACACGAAATTGTTCGCTTTTGGGGATACAGAAATCGTTGGAAATTATTGCTTATTATCACTGAACCAAGAATAATTTTGGTTAACATTCTCATAAAGAATCCAAGCCCTTATTAACTAATCTTTTCTTAAAGATATTATTCTTTATGCTGAACAGGCAAATAGCAAATGGATGCACTGTTAAGGAGGCTGCTCTATATCGACTGATGCGGAACCCTTACTTTGGAGCAATTGTGGTAGTTTAGGAGCTTTATGTAGAGAAATGTTTGAAGCATCTGTCAATTTACGACCAGTATATAGCAGATTTTCAACAACCGTGGGATTGATGAGGTTCATAACTGTAGTTCATTGGTGCTTTCTCCGATTCTTCCATAATTAGAAGCGCACAAAAGGCGTATATAACTTTAATGCTAATTAGTCTTATTCTACGACGTCTGGAAAGGTCTGTTTACTAGGTGCGCAACTGAGTTTTCGGTTTCTTCGATCAATGGAAAATGGAAAATATTAAGAGAAATACAAAAAATGGTTTATTCAAAGTATCGTCCCTCGCTAGCTACACATTTTGCCATCTCTGTGGCAATACATGAATACCGCGAAGATAAAACGACGCGTCTTTGGACGGAAACCATTATTTCAACCATTATTTGCACTTCTTCGAAATTGACCAAGTGTAACCCAACCAAGCCATGCGCTATCGACCGGAACAAGTGATAATCGGAATCAGCAGCTCATAGTACACGATTCCTTTTTGATCCCACCAAGCGCAGAGCATTGTCTTCTTTCCGAAGCAATTTGGCCGTGCCGTCCATGTTGATGCTTCGCCAGGTGAAAGCCACTATTTTTTATGTTTGGGATTATCGAAATATATCCACTTTTAATTGCCACTAACAATTCGATTAAGGAAACTTTCTTTCATGCCGCAAAAGCAAATATTCGAAAGTGGTTCTTCGGTTTTCCATTTTCCTTCCTTTTGAATTTTTACCATGGCGTGTAAACGTTTGGAAATACCTTGGCAAGTCATGTCTAATGCCTCCGCGAGTTGACCTTGTGTTTGCGTATCGTCTTTATCCAATAGCGCTTGCAGATCGACGTCTCAATTGTTGTTGGTCTTCCTTGTCCGCAGTGACGAAATCGCCACTTCTGAAGCATTTAAACCAATCATCACAGGTACTTTTCGATGGTGCATGTTCGCCGTACCCTTCTCAAGCAAGCGACGTGGTTCAGCTGCTTTTTTTTCAAGTTACAACAGAAAAGCAAAGCTTTCCGTAAATGCTGTTTATTTGGCACTAAACTCGATATCTTCGTTGTTAAAAAAATATTTTTGCTTTGTGTTATGTGTTGGTATTACGACTGGTTATTGTTAACAGTTGTCCAAGCTATAAAAAAACACATTTTCAGACATGTATGTTGACTATATGTGTCGTTAGCGCCATCCATGTGTAAAACCGAAAACTTAGTTGCGCACGTAACAGATAAATGCTGCCAGATAAGGCGGTTGCGCCAGTACCTATCGCTAGACAAACATATGGAATAACAACAAGGCGGTTCAAATATGATCGGGATTGACTTTTTTTACAAAAATTAGTCCCAGAAGAACATTGCATTCTATTACTTGGAAACTAAATTATTTTATTTTGTTTTAAAAACTGTAATTCATTATTAATTAGATAATTTAAAAACAACTTTCACTTCTAATGACCGATTATGAAACTTAAGTGAAAGTTGATAAATACATAAACATTTAAGTTACCCCCACTCCAAATGATGATATATAAATTGCTGCTTTCCAATCATTAGTGAGTCAGTTGGTTAACGAAATTCTATTATCGAACATCAACATGAACAGTTCTAAGAAAGCCACTTATTCAAGAACTTCAACCATTGACGCTACGTCCTTGGAGAATGCTCTTCTCAGAGCACCAGATCAGAAGGCTTACGAAGGTTTTGCGGCTGGTCTGAAAACAATTTCGAAGAGATTTAAGATTAGAGGAGTTGAACCCAAACAGCTAGATAACAGTTTGGCAGCAGGGATGCTAGCTAAACCAGAACCAAAAGCTCCGATTACCCCAGTGCACCTAGAAAACCGATGTTACTTCCAGTACGCTCAGCTTCCGCAAGGATGGTATGTTTGTGCTCACTGCACCAATTTCTGCGGAAGCATAATCTACCACCCCATTGGTACTGTTTGTCTTCCTTGTTACAATTACCACCATTAGTTATGCAGCCAACACCCAATTAATGGAAAATTCAACAGTTCTTTTTAGAACTACCACTTTAATACGAAAAGAATTTTCTTCCTTAGAGGCTTATGCAGATAGTCAGTAGTATAGTATTGGTTTAACAGCTTTCAAAATAAAATCAACTTTCTGGTCACATAAAAAATAATTGTTTACAGTAATCAAGTTTCATACATATGTGAGAGTAGTGTTAATATTGCAACGGATTTCCGAACGCCCCCCGTAGCGCAGCTGATTAACATCTGCAATACGTCACGCTTGGCGTCCGACACTTCTGGGAATGCATTTATTTTTGAAGAGGGAGTCCTTTTTTCAATTTCAATTCCTTACCCTTTGGTCGAGGTTGGTTAATAAATACTTTAAAGTATTAAGAAATACTCTGCAATAAGGACGCGAATTTTACGTCTCTGTTTATTAAAATAGTTGCAGATTTAGTATATATCCGTGCTACTCATGATATAAAAATACGAAAGAATGTATCAGCTTACACCAATTATGCTAGTTATGACGAGTTTAATTGTTTGGTAATTAAGTATCTGTAGTATTTTATCATTAAGAATTATGCATAGTAATTTTATGTATGTATAATGGGTTTTTCATGCATTACTATTTCATAACACTTTCTTTCGTATTCGTATCATTTACAATTTACAATCTCAAGAGGACGGTTTATTACTTGACAGATGTGGAGAACGTGTCAAGAACGCCTTTTTTTTGTATCGAGTCGAATGCTGCTTTGGTATCTATAAATGCCAAAATAAGGTCTTCTCTTTAGGTTTGTTGTTATAAAAATATTATCGCTCGTCTGCATTTCCGGCACGAATGCTGCTTGCTTTTCTTCAATCTCCTCTTCTACGAATTGTCTTACCCTTTTTTGCTATTATTTTGTACCCACCTTAAAGCTTACTGATGACAGGCATGTAGCTCTGTTGCTTGTTCTCCTATCTTGTATGTAGGTACTACTAGATTTTTCTCAGTTCTTTGGTGTTCCTCTCGTTTTTCATTTTTTTCTTATTTTCCAGAGCCAATCTATGCCTTCTTTTCTAGGTTCCATTTGTTTTTCCTCCTGATCTGCCTGTTTTATCGATTCTTTTATTTCTTCTTAGCCTATGTTTTCTATTTGTGATCCTTCCTACTCCTGTCCATTGTTTTCTTCCTCTTCTTCTATTGTTTTGCTACATTTGTTTTCGTAATATTCTTTCCATACCCTATAATCTTCTTAATGTTGGTGAAAAGAAACGAAACATTAAAATTATTGCTGCTTACGTAGTCTTTGAGCTTGGAAATGATTTGGTATATTTCTAAAAACGGTAACACCTTCGAACGTCCTACTATGTAGGTTTGTTCTGTTAAATTAAATAAAATAAAACATAACCATACAAGTACGCAAATTGTCCGTTTTGGGGATACAGAAATTGATTCTACAAAACGAGTAGTGTTTATATATAATGTAACAATTTTTGTGGTCCTCATTTTTGTTAATTACGAAAGCTTTCTGGACGCTTCTGCATATATTTATTAGATCTCTTCGTAAGAGATAACTATGGATCACTAAGAAGTCTGACTTTTAAGTCGCCTCATTTATAGCGAAATTAAGTCGAAATTTACCTTTTAGAAAACAAAACAATCTTTTATTAATAATTCGACGGTGTGAGTATTTTCTCTCGGTGCTTCACGTAAAGATTTGTTAGTCACAATTTCGGGGCCTTTACTGTTTATTGATCTATAATAATACGTAACGTCCATCAAAGTAAATGATCGCATTGTCGACTTGGACAATTTAGTTTTTGAAAGTCACAATACCGGGCGAGCTTAAATTTTAGAAACACGACGTTTATGGGAACGATTAGAGATCGTGCGCATTATAACATTTAGCAACAAACGGAAATTTCAGTACATTCAACGTCAATATAATAACAAAAACGATAAACGTTAAGCGGCGAATTCGCAAATGAATGTGGTTGATATCGCTTTGTATTCTAGGGGCGACCCCTATAGGCATGCGCGGATGTTAACTTAATGCTGACGTTCGGGAGTGAGAATTCTGCCCGGCATTCTGACGTCGGAGGTCGCTGCGGTTACATGCTATGGTCAGTATGTCGACCCATAACCGTAAGGTAGGTGGTCGCGTGTTCGTTGGGTTATCGCTTCTCGGCCTATGGCTAAGATCAAAGTGTAGTATCTGTTCTTATCAGCTTAATATCTGATACGACCCGCATGCGGGTCCAGTATATTAAACTGATTTTTGGAAATTGACGGAGGTTAGGGGCTTGCTCCACCTCCGTCGCGGGTTGGCCTGGTATTGCAGTACCTCCAGGATCGGCCCACATTTAAACTTATAAAAACAATTATTACTTTATAGCTGCACAGAGTTTTTTTACCACCAGTGTGACTAGAATGTGTGTGTTATCCGCAGCGTGCAATTCTCTTCTCCTTTATTGAAGAGTTTGTAACAGTTGAATGATCATTACCAAATATGATACGACGCCGCCCCTTAATTTTATTTTAATCGAATTTGGCCTTTTAGAATAATTCTACCCAAAATGATATTTTAACTGTAGTAATTAATTATGTTTTGTTTTTGTAGCACACACACACACACACACTTAGCTGTATGCAGAAGTAAAGTTATTATTCGTTTCCGCTATTCCACTATTCGCTCTATTTTATTTTAATCCGTTGTACGAAATGTTTTATGGTTCTTTCTTTAGATATTACGTACGTCCTTGTTGTAAATGGATAGGTGGCTCGTAAAGCATGTAAAGCTGATTATATTTAGTTTTGTTTGTTATTTAAATTAAGTTTCAATGAAATTTGAATCTTGCATTTTAACTTATCACGTTCGCCCAGCCAAACTAAATAACTCAAACCAAACTCCATAAATTATTGGCTGGATGCGGAATTTGTTCGTAGTAAAATGATCGATCGTTGTATCACAGTCAAAGTTAGTTATGGCGTCCACGCATTTTTGGCATTTCTATAAACGATTTATTGCTGTTGAAAGGGACCCGAGTTTTTTGTTCCTTTTAAAGTTGACTGATTTTTCGATACACATCGATTGTCTTAAGTATTAATGGAAAAATGAGAACGATTAATAGATTCTTTGTAATTGTGGAATAGAATGAAGGCGACTGTAAGGTAATTGAATAGTCAAGTTTCGTGCGTACACGACCCGACTTGTTACGGTGGTAGATGGCGGTAGCGTAGTTTCTCATAGTTACCATGTAGTAAGGAAAGCATGATGTGGACGTGCAGGAGCTGAGCAAAGCATACTTACCTGGCGTAGGGGTTACCGTGATCACGAAGGCGGTTCCCCCAGGGTGAGGCCCTTTCATTGCACTACGATCGGGCTGACCCCTGCGATTATCCCTAATGTGGATAACTCGGGCGCGTAATTTTTGGTAGTCGGGACTGCGTGCGCGCTGTCCCGGTATTAAACTGTATAATTTAAAGTTTTATTTTTACAAAGTTGTATTTTCAATTGTCTTCATCTGTTGCATGTCACTTCGGAAAAGGTGATACATATTTTTTGTAATACAATAAAGCAATTGAGATAAACCAGAGGTGCATCGACGATATTCATTTGAGAAAAACGCGCTAAATCTACTTGGAAAGTTTTTAAAAAGTACATAGACTTTTTGCTTGCTGTCTTAAAATATCCATTTATCTATCTATCCTAAACACATCGCAATAAATATGTACGCCGCCTGTTTAACAGCAGCACGTGTTGGGCAAGTGTGCGCGACGATGCCATTTCAACCGTAATCGTAACGAACCAGTCGCAAAATCTTATGAAAAACGACGGGAAAAGCAGAAATAACCAAATCGCTTCTCAGCTTTCGTTTTCACACACCCGTAGAACAAATCCTGTCACAAGTGTGAAGTTTCACCAAATCTTAGATATTGTATTTCAACATGACAACTCGTTTGACTTCCCACGCGTTAGAAATCTGTTTAACGTTACACAGATTATGATAACCATAAATAATCTGATAAACTATCAATCAGGTTGATGAAGTTATCGTTACGTTGAAAGATAACATCCAGGCAAAGTTAACGGCTGTAAAAACCAGTTAATATGCTTTATTGTACATAGAGAACTTCGTCAACCAATAATTTGTAACACCACTTGTCGTCCTAAACTATACTTGAATTATCAAATCCGTTTTGGTGCCAACCAAAATTATTATAAAGTCATGCTCCTATAGTTTAAATCAATTAAACAAAACAACAAGAACCGGATGTCTCTAAGTAGTTCATGAATAAGGACAACGAATAATGTCGTCTACAATCGTTATGTAGCGGCAAATATTTCATCTTGAACTTGCACCGCTGCTACTATTCGGTACTGTTGAAAGAAGGCATAAGATTTGCAGCTCGTAATCAGATAAGAACGAGGAAAAATGTATTAAATAACTCGAACAAAGATAATACCACCATAGTCATACTAAATAAAGCAACTTTCTATTAATCCAAAAATAGTTTAGTATAAAAGTGGAAATGCAAAATATACCTGAAATTATCAACAAGAATATTTCATTTTACATTTTTTGTGACTTGTGACGTCATTTTGTTGCTAATTATCAGATCTTAACAACAACTTTCACTTGCTTAACGCATAACTCAAACGAAAGTTGATAACCGAAAGTCGCTTTCACTTATCCCCACCCCAACTGTTACAGTGCTATTTAAGCTGCAGTTGCCTGTTAACAATTATTTATTAAGTTCCAAAATTTCAATACCAGGCGTCCATTAGAAAACTTCGAAACAACCGTAGAGACCCGTTATTCAAGGACTTCAACTATAAATTTTGCAGTGGTGGAAAACGCTCTTGTTAGAGCGCCTACTCCTAAAGCTTACGATGGCTTTGTCATTGACCTTAAAACTGCTTCAAAGAAATTCAAAATTAGAGGGGTTGCGACTACGAAGTCAGATAGCAGTTGGACAGCAGGGATGCTATAATTGCCACTACTATCAGTGAATGACATAGCAATGCACCATTAACTAGAAAACGACGGTTCTTCTGAGAGCCACCACTACACTAAAGAAAAAGTTATTTATCTACAAAGGCATGGCAACATTTATGGTAGTTGGTCGTTTTGTAAACAATCCGGCGTGCAAATTTACTAATTGAAATACATTCGCATCGGCTCTAATGCTGAGATCGCTAAACATGTTTTTTGTATCGATCAAACGTGAAATTTTAAATTTTCTGCAAATTCACTACCTTAACCGTCCTACGGGCTATTTCAATTTCTGAATGTTCGCGGTGATGCTCTCGTATGTTCCGTAGTAGCATAGGCCGCAGTTAGAAAGATTTCATCATAGCTTTCAAGGCGATCTCGAGTTATATGTTATTTTTACTGTACTGAGAATCTACACGTATGTGTCGATTAGATAATTAATCATAAAGAAACCGAACTTGGAGATAAACTAAGAGTTTGATAAGACTTATGTTACAACCAATGTTACAGAGAAGACTTTTATCCTAACTTTATAATTTATGATATTTTTGAGAATGGGGAAAAATAAATTTATAAATTTTCTAAAATAATAAGAATCTTCACCTAGTTAAAATGTATATTTCAAAATATATTATATTCCTAAATTTCACTATATATAAAACACTAAAGGATAGGGAAAAGCGGGCTTTCTAGATTTTTATCCAAATTATAACTGTATTTTAACGGGGGGAAAATTCAAAAAAATTTGAAGTTAATAATAACAGCTAATATAACCTAAATTAAATCATTCGAAGTAAGGGGCAATTTTAAATTTAATATTTAATTAAATAAAAGGGCATACGTCTCCCAAATAACTCTAGAAAACATAGAAATGGTAATATTAACTGCTAAATTTATGAATGGGTAAAGTGATAAAGAGATAAAATGGTTGGATAATAAGGGAAAGGAAACTTAGTAATTTTGTAAAATGATAGCTGTTGAAGAAATAAAAAAAAAACTGCAAGTGCTGGTGTTTAAAGTTAATAATAATAAAGTTTGATAAAGCTTTTAAATGATTTGATAATAGGGTAATTACATTCTAGAAAATTATAAAAAATTTATAAACGAAAAGATAAATTTAATATAATAATAGCATAAACAATAAATATATTTCGGAGTGGAGGGGGGTAGAAGTGGTTTCCAAAATAAATGAAGAACAATTTCGAAAAAAATGTACCCAGGGTATTTGAGGTAATCGAAGAGAGAGGAAGAAATTATTTTAAAATTTTCTTCCACCGTCCGCTCCTATCCATTTACCAACGTTTTCTTAGTTTTATTGTTTTCTTGATTCGAAAAATTCAGTAAAAAACATTTTTAACTCGAGATCGCCTTCTCAAAAATATCATAAATTATCAAGTTAGGATAAAAGTCTTCTCTGTAACATTGGTTGTAACATAAGTCTTATCAAACTCTTAGTTTATCTCCAAGTTCGGTTTCTTTATGATTAATTATCTAATCGACACATACGTGTAGATTCTCAGTACAGTAAAAATAACATATAACTCGAGATCGCCTTGAAAGCTATGATGAAATCTTTCTAACTGCGGCCTATGCTACTACGGAACATACGAGAGCATCACCGCGAACATTCAGAAATTGAAATAGCCCGTAGGACGGTTAAGGTAGTGAATTTGCAGAAAATTTAAAATTTCACGTTTGATCGATACAAAAAACATGTTTAGCGATCTCAGCATTAGAGCCGATGCGAATGTATTTCAATTAGTAAATTTGCACGCCGGATTGTTTACAAAACGACCAACTACCATAAATGTTGCCATGCCTTTGAAGAGAAATACCTTTTTCTTTAGTGTAGTGGTGGCTCTCAGAAGAACCGTCGTTTTTCTAGTTAATGGTGCATTGCTATGTCATTCACTGATAGTAGTGGCAATTATAGCATCCCTGCTGTCCAACTGCTATCTGACTTCGTGGTCGCAACCCCTCTAATTTTGAATTTCTTCGAAGCAGTTTTAAGGTCAGTGACAAAGCCATCGTAAGCTTTAGGAGTAGGCGCTCTAACAAGAGCGTTTTCCACCACTGCAAAATTTATAGTTGAAGTCCTTGAATAACGGGCCTCTACGGTTGTTTCGAAGTTTTCTAATGGACGCCTGGTACTGAAATTTTAGAACTTAATAAATAATTGTTAACAGGCAACTGCAGCTTAATAGCACTGTAACAGTTGGGGTGCGGATAAGTGAAAGCGACTTTCGGTTATCAACTTTCGTTGAGTTATGCGTTAAGCAAGTGAAAGTTGTTGTTAAGATATGATAATTAGCAACAATAATGACGTCACAAGTCACAAAAAATGTAAAATGAAATATTCTTGTTGATAATTTCAGGTATATTTTGCATTTCCACTTTTATACTAAACTATTTTTGGGTTAATAGAAAGTAGCTTTATTTAGTATGACTGTGGTGGTATTTTCTTTGTTCGAGTTATTTAATAAATTTTTCCTCGTTCATATCTAATTACGAGCTGCAAATCTTATGCTTTCTTTCAACAGTATCGAATAGTAGCAGCGGTGCAAGTTCAAGATGAAATACTTGCCGCTACATAACGATTGTAGACATTATTCGTTGTTCTTATTCATGATCTCCTTAGCGACATCCGGCTCTTGTTGTTTTGTTTAATTGATTTAAACTATAGGAGCATGACTTTATAATAATTTTGGTTGGCACCAAAACGGATTTGATAATTCAAGTATAGTTTAGGACGACAAGTGGTGTTACAAATTATTGGTTGACGAAGTTCTCTATGTACAATAAAGCATATTAACTGGTTTTTACAGCCGTTAACTTTGCCTGGATGTTATCTTTCAACGTAACGATAACTTCATCAACCTGATTGATAGTTTATCAGATTATTTATGGTTATCATAATCTGTGTAACGTTAAACAGATTTCTAACGCGTGGGAAGTCAAACGAGTTGTCATGTTGAAATACAATATCTAAGATTTGGTGAAACTTCACACTTGTGACAGGATTTGTTCTACGGGTGTGTGAAAACGAAAGCTGAGAAGCGATTTGGTTATTTCTGCTTTTCCCGTCGTTTTTCATAAGATTTTGCGACTGGTTCGTTACGATTACGGTTGAAATGGCATCGTCGCGCACACTTGCCCAACACGTGCTGCTGTTAAACAGGCGGCGTACATATTTATTGCGATGTGTTTAGGATAGATAGATAAATGGATATTTTAAGACAGCAAGCAAAAGTCTATGTACTTTTAAAACTTTCCAAGTAGATTTAGCGCGTTTTTCTCAAATGAATATCGTCGATGCACCTCTGGTTTATCTCAATTGCTTTATTGTATTACAAAAAATATGTATCACCTTTTCCGAAGTGACATGCAACAGATGAAGACAATTGAAAATACAACTTTGTAAAAATAAAACTTTAAATTATACAGTTTAATACCGGGACAGCGCGCACGCAGTCCCGACTACCAAAAATTACGCGCCCGAGTTATCCACATTAGGGATAATCGCAGGGGTCAGCCCGATCGTAGTGCAATGAAAGGGCCTCACCCTGGGGAACCGCCTCGTGATCACGGTAACCCCTACGCCAGGTAAGTATGCTTTGCTCAGCTCCTGCACGTCCACATCATGCTTTCCTTACTACATGGTAACTATGAGAAACTACGCTACCGCCATCTACCACCGTAACAAGTCGGGTCGTGTACGCACGAAACTTGACTATTCAATTACCTTACAGTCGCCTTCATTCTATTCCACAATTACAAAGAATCTATTAATCGTTCTCATTTTTCCATTAATACTTAAGACAATCGATGTGTATCGAAAAATCAGTCAACTTTAAAAGGAACAAAAAACTCGGGTCCCTTTCAACAGCAATAAATCGTTTATAGAAATGCCAAAAATGCGTGGACGCCATAACTAACTTTGACTGTGATACAACGATCGATCATTTTACTACGAACAAATTCCGCATCCAGCCAATAATTTATGGAGTTTGGTTTGAGTTATTTAGTTTGGCTGGAACGTGATAAGTTAAAATGCAAGATTCAAATTTCATTGAAACTTAATTTAAATAACAAACAAAACTAAATATAATCAGCTTTACATGCTTTACGAGCCACCTATCCATTTACAACAAGGACGTACGTAATATCTAAAGAAAGAACCATAAAACATTTCGTACAACGGATTAAAATAAAATAGAGCGAATAGTGGAATAGCGGAAACGAATAATAACTTTACTTCTGCATACAGCTAAGTGTGTGTGTGTGTGTGTGCTACAAAAACAAAACATAATTAATTACTACAGTTAAAATATCATTTTGGGTAGAATTATTCTAAAAGGCCAAATTCGATTAAAATAAAATTAAGGGGCGGCGTCGTATCATATTTGGTAATGATCATTCAACTGTTACAAACTCTTCAATAAAGGAGAAGAGAATTGCACGCTGCGGATAACACACACATTCTAGTCACACTGGTGGTAAAAAAACTCTGTGCAGCTATAAAGTAATAATTGTTTTTATAAGTTTAAATGTGGGCCGATCCTGGAGGTACTGCAATACCAGGTTAACCGCGACGGAGGTGGAGCAAGCCCCAACCTCCGTCAATTTCCAAAATCAGTTTAATATACTGGACCCGCATGCGGGTCGTATCAGATATTAAGCTGATAAGAACAGATACTACACTTTGATCTTAGCCATAGGCCGAGAAGCGATAACCCAACGAACACGCGACCACCTACCTTACGGTTATGGGTCGACATACTGACCATAGCATGTAACCGCAGCGACCTCCGACGTCAGAATGCCGGGCAGAATTTCACCCCGAACGTCAGCATTAAGTTAACATCCGCGCATGCCTATAGGGGTCGCCCCTAGAATACAAAGCGATATCAACCACATTCATTTGCGAATTCGCCGCTTAACGTTTATCGTTTTTGTTATTATATTGACGTTGAATGTACTGAAATTTCCGTTTGTTGCTAAATGTTATAATGCGCACGATCTCTAATCGTTCCCATAAACGTCGTGTTTCTAAAATTTAAGCTCGCCCGGTATTGTGACTTTCAAAAACTAAATTGTCCAAGTCGACAATGCGATCATTTACTTTGATGGACGTTACGTATTATTATAGATCAATAAACAGTAAAGGCCCCCGAAATTGTGACTAACAAATCTTTACGTGAAGCACCGAGAGAAAATATTCACACCGTCGAATTATTAATAAAAGATTGTTTTGTTTTCTAAAAGGTAAATTTCGACTTAATTTCGCTATAAATGAGGCGACTTAAAAGTCAGACTTCTTAGTGATCCATAGTTATCTCTTACGAAGAGATCTAATAAATATATGCAGAAGCGTCCAGAAAGCTTTCGTAATTAACAAAAAATGAGGACCACAAAAATTGTTACATTATATATAAAACACTACTCGTTTTGTAGAATCAATTTCTGTATCCCCAAAAACGGACAATTTCGCGTACTTGTATGGTTATGTTTTATTTTATTTAATTTAACAGAACAAACCTACATAGTAGGACGTTCGAAGGTGTTACCGTTTTTTAGAAATATACCAAATCATTTCCAAGCTCAAAGACTACGTAAGCAGCAATAATTTTAATGTTTCGTTTTCTTTTCACCAACATTAAGAAGATTATAGGGGTATGGAAAGAATATTACGAAAACAAATGTAGCAAAACAATAGAAGAAGAGGAAGAAAACAATGGACAGGAGTAGGAAGGATCACAAATAGAAAACATAGGCTAAGAAGAAATAAAAGAATCGATAAAAACAGGCAGATCAGGAGGAAAAAACAAATGGAACCTAGAAAAGAAGGCATAGATTGGCTCTGGAAAATAAGAAAAAAAAATGAAAAACGAGAGGAACACCAAAGAACTGAGAAAAAATCTAGTAGTACCTACATACAAGATAGGAGAACAAGCAACAGAGCTACATGCCTGTCATCAGTAAGCTTTAAGGTGGGTACAAAAATAATAGCAAAAAAAGGGTAAGACAATTCGTAGAAGAGGAGATTGAAGAAAAGCAAGCAGCATTCGTGCCGGAAATGCAGACGAGCGATAATATTTTTATAACAACAAACCTAACAGAGAGAAGACCTTATTTTGGCATTTATAGATACCAAAGCAGCATTCGACTCGATACAAAAAAAAGGCGTTCTTGACACGTTCTCCACATCTGTCAAGTAATAAACCGTCCTCTTGAGATTGTAAATTGTAAATGATACGAATACGAAAGAAAGTGTTATGAAATAGTAATGCATGAAAAACCCATTATACATACATAAAATTACTATGCATAATTCTTAATGATAAAATACTACAGATACTTAATTACCAAACAATTAAACTCGTCATAACTAGCATAATTGGTGTAAGCTGATACATTCTTTCGTATTTTTATATCATGAGTAGCACGGATATATACTAAATCTGCAACTATTTTAATAAACAGAGACGTAAAATTCGCGTCCTTATTGCAGAGTATTTCTTAATACTTTAAAGTATTTATTAACCAACCTCGACCAAAGGGTAAGGAATTGAAATTGAAAAAAGGACTCCCTCTTCAAAAATAAATGCATTCCCAGAAGTGTCGGACGCCAAGCGTGACGTATTGCAGATGTTAATCAGCTGCGCTACGGGGGGCGTTCGGAAATCCGTTGCAATATTAACACTACTCTCACATATGTATGAAACTTGATTACTGTAAACAATTATTTTTTATGTGACCAGAAAGTTGATTTTATTTTGAAAGCTGTTAAACCAATACTATACTACTGACTATCTGCATAAGCCTCTAAGGAAGAAAATTCTTTTCGTATTAAAGTGGTAGTTCTAAAAAGAACTGTTGAATTTTCCATTAATTGGGTGTTGGCTGCATAACTAATGGTGGTAATTGTAACAAGGAAGACAAACAGTACCAATGGGGTGGTAGATTATGCTTCCGCAGAAATTGGTGCAGTGAGCACAAACATACCATCCTTGCGGAAGCTGAGCGTACTGGAAGTAACATCGGTTTTCTAGGTGCACTGGGGTAATAGGAGCTTTCGGTTCTGGTTTAGCTAGCATCCCTGCTGCCAAACTGTTATCTAGCGGTTTGGGTTCAACTCCTCTAATCTTAAATCTCTTCGAAATCGTTTTCAGACCAGCCACAAAACCTTCGTAAGCCTTCTGATTTGGTGCTCTGAGAAGAGCATTCTCCAAGGACGTAGCGTCGATGGTTGAAGTTCTTGAATAAGTGGCTTTCTTAGAACTGTTCATGTTGATGTTCGATAATAGAATTTCGTTAACCAACTGACTCACTAATGATTGGAAAGCAGCAATTTATATATCATCATTTGGAGTGGGGGTAACTTAAATGTTTATGTATTTATCAACTTTCACTTAAGTTTCATAATCGGTCATTAGAAGTGAAAGTTGTTTTTAAATTATCTAATTAATAATGAATTACAGTTTTTAAAACAAAATAAAATAATTTAGTTTCCAAGTAATAGAATGCAATGTTCTTCTGGGACTAATTTTTGTAAAAAAGTCAATCCCGATCATATTTGAACCGCCTTGTTGTTATTCCATATGTTTGTCTAGCGATAGGTACTGGCGCAACCGCCTTATCTGGCAGCATTTATCTGTTACGTGCGCAACTAAGTTTTCGGTTTCACACATGGATGGCGCTAACGACACATATAGTCAACATACATGTCTGAAAATGTGTTTTTTTATAGCTTGGACAACTGTTAACAATAACCAGTCGTAATACCAACACATAACACAAAGCAAAAATATTTTTTTAAAAAACGAAGATATCGAGTTTAGTGCCAAATAAACAGCATTTACGGAAAGCTTTGCTTTTCTGTTGTAACTTGAAAAAAAAGCAGCTGAACCACGTCGCTTGCTTGAGAAGGGTACGGCGAACATGCACCATCGAAAAGTACCTGTGATGATTGGTTTAAATGCTTCAGAAGTGGCGATTTCGGCGCTACGGACAAGGAAGACCAACAACAATTGAGACGTCGATCTGCAAGCGCTATTGGATAAAGACGATACGCAAACACAAGGTCAACTCGCGGAGGCGACATGACTTGCCAAGATATTTTCAAACGTTTACATGCCATGGTAAAAATTCAAAGGGAAGGAAAATGGAAAACCGAAGAACCACTTTCAAAATTTTGCTTTTGCGGCATGAAAGAAAGTTTCCTTCATCGAATTGTTAGTGGATATATTTCGATAATCCCAAACGCAAAAAATCGTGGCTTTCACCTGGCGAAGCATCAACATCGACGGCACGGCCAAATCGCTTCGGAAAGAAGACAATGCTCTGCGCTTGGTGGGATCAAAAAGGAATCGTGTACTATGAGCTGCTGATTCCGATTATCACTTGTTCCGGTCGATAGCGCATGGCTTGGTTGGGTTACACTTGGTCAATTTCGAAGAAGTGCAAATAATGGTTGAAATAATGGTTTCCGTCCAAAGACACGTCGTTTTATCTTCGCGGTATTCATGTATTGCCACAGAGATGGCAAAATGTGTAGCTAGCGAGGGACGATACTTTGAATAAACCATTTTTTGTGTTTCTCTTAATATTTTCCATTTTCCATTGATCGAAAGAACCCGAAAACTTAGTTGCGCACCTATATAAACAGACCTTTTCAGACGTCGTAGAATAAGACTAGTTAGCATTAAAGTTATACACGCCTTTTGTGCGCTTCTAATTATAAAAGAATCAGAGAAAGCATCAATCAATTACAGTTATGAACCTCATTAATCCCACGGTTGTTCAAAAACTGCTATATACTGGTCGTAAATTGATAGATGCTTCAAACATTTCCCTACATAAAGCTCCTCAACTACCATAATTGCTCCAAAGTATGGGTTCCGCATCAGTCGATATAGAGCAGCCTCCTTAACAGTGCATCCATTTGCTATTTGCCTGTTCAGAATAAAGAATTATATCTTTAAGAAAAAGATTATTTAATAAGGGCTTGGATTCTCTATGAGAATGTTAACCAAAATTATTCTTGGTTCAGTGATAATAAGCAGTTGCGGGCAACAAAGTTCGGTATTCAGACGAAGGATGTTTGGACGTCTAAATACTTGGCAGGATTACAAGGGTGTCGTTTGTCACGAACTGCTTTCGCTAGATAGAATCACCAATTCAACGAAACACTGCTCCCAATTCGGCAAACTGAAGGAAGCAATCGATATAAAATAGCCAAAATTAACGAATAAATGAGACGTCGTTTTCCAGCACAATAACTTCAGATCCGAGAAGTCTTTAGCTTTAGTAACGTGTTGTTGAGATCCCCGTGCTTCGAATATTACCTCACGTGACTAACATTTATGTTTATCGTTAAGAAACGCTTATAGAGTGGGTGAAAGAGCCTCCAAAGCCACAGTCTTACAGTAACCTAGACAATCACAGCCTTATGTACAGGGGCATTATTGTGCAGAAGGTGGACAATTCCACTTAACATGCTACTTCTCTATTCTTGCAAGCGTCGCCCAATTTATATATTAGGCTAGCATAATACTCTCCGTTTACCGCTGTGTTCCATTCCTTAAATGACCTTTTTTGTCAATTGAGCCACCTTCGCGTTCCCTGGATGTTTTTCGTCCAGTCTGCGCCATTTCGTTGACTCTCGTTTTGCTAGGGGATCATAGAATATATTCATAGTTTCAGCTTATGTAACAGTGGATCGAAGAACTTATTTGTTGTTGGGACAGAAGTTAACGCATGTTAAGGTGGTTAATATCGATCCGTATTGCAAGAACGACCTCTGTGGGCATACGCGAACGTTAACTTGATGCTGACGTTCGGGATTGAGAATTCTGCCCGGCATTCCGATCCGACGTAGAGGTCGCTGCGGTTACATGCTAAGGTCGAAATGTCGACCCGTAATCGTGAGGTAGGTGGTTGCGTGTTCATCGGGTTATCGCTTCTCGGCCTATGGCTAAGATCAAAGTGTAGTATCTGTTCTTATCAGCTTAATATCTGATACGACCCGCATGCGGGTCCAGTATATTAAACTGATTTTTGGAAATTGACGGAGGTTAGGGGCTTGCTCCACCTCCGTCGCGGGTTGGCCTGGTATTGCAGTACCTCCAGGATCGGCCCACATTCAAACTATAAATACAAATACATTCTTTTTAATAGTCGACGGGAATATTCGTTTGGTCTCTTATGAGTAATACAGTAGTATTAGTATTATGTATGCTCATATACCTTATGTTATCAACCTTCCACTGTAAAGTGTTGTGATGATCCTTCGCACATGCCCAACTATACTTGCTCATGTAGAGAAGTCGTCAAGTTTCAAACGTTTCCGCTATTCATTTTTTATTCGCTCTATTTTATTTTAATCCATTCTCCTGAATACTTTTTTTTGTGTTAAACGAAGGTCCTTATTGAATAAGTAGATGGCTTGTTCAATGTAAAGCAGATTGTACTTTCGTTTGTTCTTAAATTGAGTTCCAATCAAATTCGAATCCACCGTTTCGTTTTTAAATTACTATCTCCTAATCAAGATAAATAACTAGCAAATTATTGGCCCACGATAACTTTTAGATGTGAATTTGTTTGCAGTAAAATTATCAATTGTCGTTGCACAAATGAAGTTAGGTATGGCGTAAGATGGCGTCCACGCATTTTGGTATTTATATAAGTGATTCATCGCTGTTAAGAGGAAACTGAGTGTTTATTTTTTTTTAATTTAACTAATTTTTTATGCACATCGATTGCCTTACTAAATAATAATGGAACAGTAGGAACGATTAATAGATTTGTTTCTAGTTGTAAAGTAGGGCGAAGGTGACTGTACCGCAGCTAAATCAAGTTCCAAGGGTGCACGACCCGACTTGTTACGGTGGTAGATGGCGGTAGCGTAGTTTCTCATAGTAACCATGTAGTAATGAAAGCATGATGTGGACGTGCAGGAGCTGAGCAAAGCATACTTACCTGGCGTAGGGGTTACCGTGATCACGAAGGCGGTTCCCCCAGGGTGAGGCCCTTTCATTGCACTACGATCGGGCTGACCCCTGCGATTATCCCTAATGTGGATAACTCGGGCGCGTAATTTTTGGTAGTCGGGACTGCGTGCGCGCTGTCCCGGTATTATTAAACTGCAATTAAAAAATTCTATTTCTGTTTTATAAGAACTGATGTGTTTGCGAGTATGGTTTGGGAAGCCATTTATTTGTAATACACACGCAATTATATTATCGTACAAGAACTTACACTTAAGAATGACTGCTATACTCTATATCCGTTCCCCTCAAATTTCTTTAATGGTTCCCTCATTACAAGGTTCTACAGTAGAGGAGACAACAAACAGAATTCCTCCATGCGACATCCTCTTACAACCTGAGCCGTCATCATTTCACCTATCCAGGATACACATATATGGGTGCACTTAAGTTCTAGGGTCTCCAAATTTGTTTCTGCAAGAGTACTTGCCTAAGAAAGTTGAAACTTCTTAACGTAATCTCCGTCTAGACGTACACATCCAGTAGAAAATCTCTGATGCAGCGGCGGCTCGATTGGAAAATGAGCGACCACGGAGCGTGTCCGTCACACTTTTGGACACTCATAAAGTTTTTCTACAATTGCACCTTCGATATCTCTAAAACTGTCGCGCAGTATTACCCGATAATGATTGTGCCCTTCTCAACATAGTCAACATCACCTTTCCAGGGAATTATTCAATTTTCGCTTCTTTTCAGCACTGATTCATCTCGTACATTCTGTTGTGCATATGCTTGGCATGAATGCAATTACTATTGTTGTATTTCCAATTTGTGTTGTGCCCACAATGTTAATTTGTAGTCGAAATACACCTATGCAAACCAATTACAGATTTGTATGCAGACTTCTGGCACAACGCAAAATTATACATGTTCCGGAAAACTCGTTTGTAATAAAGAAGTCAATGAATGGCATACATCTTGTACGATAGCAAAAGTCAAAGTACTTTAAATTTCGAAATAATACATTTTGCGCGTTTTGGACCGGACATCTCCATTGTATGTAACTGCGTGTCGTGTTACAAAATAAATGTCTTTCGAGAACCAACAGCGCGCGCGCAGTACCGACTACCAAAAATTAAGCGCCCGAGTTATCCACATTAGGGATAATCGCAGGGGTCAGCCCGATCGTAGTGCAATGAAAGGGCCTCATCCTGGAGGAACCGCCTTCGTAATCACGGGTATTTTATTTTAAGATACCTGATACGGTATAGATATATAATTAAAAACAAGTTGACATAACGGCCGCGTTGTTTCCACGCTTGTCGTGTATGGATGAAACATAGATCCATCACTACACTCCAGAGTCAAATCGGCAGTCAGCTAAGTGGACAGCAAAGAGCGAAAGCTGCCCAAAGCGACCAATAACGCAAATGTCGGCTGGTAAGGTTTTGGCCTCCGCATTTTGGGATGTGCACGGTATTTTATTCATCAATTACTTTGAGAAAGGAAAAACCATCAATAGCGAATATTATGTGGCGTTATTGGTGCGTTTGAAGGAAGAAATTTTGAAAAAAAACACTCCAAATCAGGAATAAAAAAGTGCTCTTTCACCGAGACTACGCCCCGTGTTACAAGTCGTTCGCAACAATGGCAAAATTGCACAAATCGCACTTTGAATTGCTTCCCCATCCACCAGCGACTACTACCTGCTTGCAAACCTAAAAAGAATGCTCCAGAGAAAGAGATTTGTCTCCAATGAGGAAGTGATTGCCGAAACTGAAGCCTATTTTGGGGCCAAAGATAAATGGTTCTACAAAAAAGGCATCGAAATGTTAGAAAAGCGATGGGATGAATGTATCACTCTTAAAGGAGTCCATCTTAATGAATAGAAAATGGAGAGTCTGGCCATGAATAGATTTCTCACTAAAAAGGTCGTAGTCGATTGTACAGTGAACCTTCGTCTTTTTATTCCACTGTCATGGAATGAGCAAAGCAATTGTTTGGACCGAGAACGCATTGAAAGGTGAATTTCTTTTGGAATAAAACGTCGCTCTAGTCGACCGTGAAGTGCTGCAAAATAGGTGTATAAGAGAAAAATAATTATCAGTAAGATCCGAGCTTTTCCATACATTCGTACAACGCATTCTTCACGAGCTGCTTCATATGAGTAAGGTTAGTACTAGATGGGTACCTCGATTTTTGTCAGCGATTCAAGAACAGTAACGTGTGACCTGTTATTAACCTGTTAATTAAGGAATTCTTCAATCCACCGTTATACAATTTGAAACCATGATTCTATGCTGTGATCGAAGTGACTCAAACCACAATTGCATAGATTGCTGTGAAAGTCCGTTGCTTCGAGGAGGTTTCCAAACCCAAAAATGTCTGAGCTATACAATTTAACAATGATGGAGGCTGTTTTGCAAGACAAAAATTTAGAAAATTTTTCCAAAAGTATGAACATGCTAATTTCTAGATGTAATAAATGCGTTGAAATACGTGGAGACTACATTGACAAATAACCCTAACCTGGAATATAATCGGGCCGGAAACTTTTGGGGTATACCTCGTACATATATGTTTTAAATATTTTCGTAACACATAATAATACGAAAGCGTTAAAAATAAAGCAACGTGCCTGAATAAGCGGAAATTAAATAAATATTTTTGAACTTACTTGCTATCAGATCTACACACAAATTAACCGACTGGAGCTGTTCTTAGGCAAGGAACGCCGTGCTGCATATTTGTCTTGGGATTCCCCTGCTTGTGTGGTATAAACGCATTAAAATGAGAGACGAATAACCCGCTATCACGTCTCTAGTCCGTGTTAAATGAAACCCGAGTGCGTGTTGCTTGACCTTGGAAGATGATGTGATGCATCTGAACGTGCTGATGACAGGAACGTTGGCAGTTATCGTAATTTCACTTACAATATGAAACATTTATGTCGGGACGACACATGAATATTATCCGTATGTACCGAAGAAGTGCATTGATAAAGAAATGTTAGAAAACGAGTTTGCAGCTGTTAGGAGCAACGGTACAATAAGAGAAAAACATATTATTGATCTCTCCACAAAAGCTCTCGTTTAAACTGTGGACAAGTCGAAAAACCTGGACTATTTCGACCATTTGTGTGCAGATCTTCAATATATTAAATATGATTATTATGTACAGGGGTTATCCCAAAAGTGTCTGTCGGTTTTTTAGTAACTAACTCATGTACAATATTTTATGTTGTATTACTGAGTTATAAGTGATCTATTCTGTCCTATTAGTTTTCTCCATCTATTCTATGGTTTGTTAGCATTTATCGTACTGAAAACCAACGTCTCGTTTGTCCGTTAAATTTGGCTATTTTATGTCGATCGCTTCCTTGAATTCGTCCAGTTGCAACTAGTATTTCGTTCAAGTAATGAATTCACCTAGAGGAATCATTTTATAATATGGTAAATAACACCTTTCCAATCCTACCAAATAGACATCAAAACGTTCTTCGGCTGAGTACCATCGATTGCTTTTTATCAATAAACCAATAATGCTTATTGTAACATTCCCACAGAAAATCTAAATTTCATCTCTATCAATTAATCTTTCAAAAAAAAAATAAATATTTTTCGTATTACTGAGGAAGCAAATCACAAGCGGATACGTGGTTAAGGAGATTATTCTCTGTCGATTGATAAAGAAGCAATTGCGGTAGCTGATCTTATATGATCATCTAACATATATAACATATATTGAGATTTTCATCAATCATGACTCGGGCAGATGTGGTTTTATCTTTTAGACTAAAATTACCAGTTCCAAACCTTCCCAACCAAGTAGGACTTTGTAGTACCAGTCCTATAAAGGGTGCAAGTCTCGTTTCAGTATCTTTAGTATTATCTATCGCAATTTTTTAATCCTCCATACTTGAAGCTCACGAAAAAGTCTTAACACACCACACTGCGAAAAAAAACGTATTCTACTATAATTAACCGACGGTTGAAGAGGTCGACTGTTTAGGTAAGCGCTGCCAGATAAAACAGTTGCGTCCAGATCTGGAAAAATACATTTAGAATTATGAGGGGTGTCTGATTTTAAAAGTTCAGGTGGCTATTATACACTGCGCATGCGAAATATTGTTGTCATATGCATGACGTTCGTGCGTGTAGTAGAAGGTCTGGAGCGTTGTTTTGCTCAAGACTCGTTTAGCTTTCGGAAACAAACATGGCGTGTTTAATCGCAGAGTATTCGAAGTCTGGGGTGTGTAAAGTTATTAGATTTTTGCTAGCCGAATGAGTTAATCCGAGCGAAATTTATCTTATATTAGAGGGCGTTTGTGGTCTGAATGTTTTGAGCCGAAAAGAAGTCGGTGTTTGGTGCTCTTCGACGAACAAAAAGCCTATCGAATTCAAAGTCCCACCCGATACCAACACGAAGGGGATTCTTTCATTGAAATCATCATTACTATAATGCGTTCAGCGAATACATATAGTAATAAAGTGTCAAAAATTCCCGCTCATTTTAAATAACTGTGCGATATCGGCCGGTTTAAAAAAGTGCGGGTATTTCGGTAGTCAGGTACACACTGACTCATTTTTTAGGACTATGTGTTAGTGCTGCGGCTAACTTGTTGTGGTTAGAAGTGGCGATTTCATTTGTATCTCACTATTGATAATAGTGTGTATTGTAAAAGTGAATTTTTAAATTTTGAAATGTTACCAATCGGTAGAAGGGTTCTTGGTTAAATAAAAATAAATTTATTTGTTTAACGCGAAGAAGTAAATACAAAAGATTGTTTTAAATGCTACATTGTAAATCTGACTCCGGCGCACATCTTTCTGCGTTTCAGGGGCGGTTCAGGTGTGTGTCATGATGATTTATTACAGTATTCGCTGAACGGTAATAGAAATAAATCTGGATTTATGAGTTTACAGTAGAGACGAAATACTAGTCCTTGATGTGGAAATGTCTAGCTTCCCCAGTTCAAAAAAATTCGAAGCTCAACCATAGGCCCGCAAAACCATGGCTACCGTGTTCTGGAAAAGTGAAGGCTTACTGCTGTGTGAATTCCTGGAACCGCGCACAATCACTAACAGAGAAGGAGTTAAACTTGTGCACAATGGTACAAGCCTTCACCCGTCAAGTCGAACCAAACTGTGGTTGACAGAGCGGAATTGGAAGTCGTGCCCCCTCGCATTCTCACTTATTCGGACTTTTGAAGAGATGTTTGGCGGGGACACGCTTGGCACATCGGGAGGATTTGTAAGACAACGTTGTGGGCTACTTCAAGCAACTCAACAAGCAGCAGTGAAAGGATATTCAAACTAATGTCACGCTGGAATAAAGGTCTCAACGTTTACGGAGATTATGTCGAGAAATAAAAAAGTTGTGCAGTTTTTTTTGGAATGTATCAAATATGTTCCTTTTAGTTAGATTTTGACTTGTGCCTTTAACATTGAGGCCGAAGGTTATTTTTGTAAAAATAATTTCAGCCACCATCCCACTTTTACGATTACTGTCAGTAAAAGGTTAAACGCACTAAGAAAATATAATAAATGCTGTCAATGGACAAACATCAGATCCCATGCAACGAATCTTTATGTCAAAAATACACCCATTACATCCTCTACAATTCTAGCTCAGTGTAAGCACCATACGGGCTTAACTTTTAGCTTGACCAGGCAGCATTTTGGTGCAAAGAAAGGTTTCGAAAAACTTGAGATGTAATTTGATTTCTCACAGATTAAAAAACGGAAAAACTTAGAGGGCCGAACCTCAACCTTTCGATATAATTATCGACGCCACTGTCATGTGCAGATCAGCAAAATTAGCGAAAGAACCAATCGTGTGATCACTTATCGGATCGTCTAAAACCAATAACGACGTGGGTGCCAACAAAAGCTCTAGAAGCTCTATATAAGTCGTTCTGAGTTGATGAGAAATACTACAGTGTACAAGAATTATAGAGGTATAGATATTCCATAAACAATATCTAACACAATACTACCAATTGGTTAAATAAGGAAGAGAAAAGAAATTTTTCTGTGCCTTTAGACTAAATTATTTGATTTTGTCTTAGAAAGTGGAATTCATTATTAATTAGATAATTTAAAAACAACTTTCACTTCCAATGACCGATTATGTAACTTAAGTGAAAGTTGATAAATACACAACAATTTAAGTTACCCCCACCCCAAATGATGATATATAAATTGCTGCTTTCTAATCATTAGTGAGTCAGTTGGTTAACGAAATTCTATTATCGAACATCAACATGAACAGTTCTAAGAAAGCCACTTATTCAAGAACTTCAACCATCGACGCTACGTCCTTGGAGAATGCTCTTCTCAGAGCACCAGATCAGAAGGCGTACGAAGGTTTTGTGGCTGGTCTGAAAACAATTTCGAAGAGATTTAAGATTAGAGGAGTTGAACCCAAACAGCTAGATAACAGTTTGGCAGCAGGGATGCTAGCTAAACCAGAACCGAAAGCTCCTATTACCCCAATGCACCTAGAAAACCAATGTTACTTCCAGTACGCTCAGCTTCCGCAAGGATGGTATGTTTGTGCTCACTGCACCAATTTCTGCGGAAGCATAATCTACCACCCCATTGGTACGGTATGTCTTCCTTGTTACAATTACTACCACTATTAGTTATGCAGCCAACACCCAATTAATGGAAAATTCAACAGTTCTTTTTAGAACTACCACTTTAATACGAAAAGGATTTTCTTCCTTAAAGGCTTACACAGGTAGTAGAATAGTATTTACTTAACAGCTTTTAAAACAAAGTAAACTTTTTGGGTACATTGTTTTTAGATTAATTAAACAAAGAAACCTTTGAGTATACTGTCAAAGAAGGTTGTTCTTAACAAATCCAGAAAATAATTTTACCGGAACATGATAAACAAAAATTGTGTGAAATTTCCATATTTCTAATATTTATGACGTAACACTTATGACGTCATTAAGAACAATTGTTTAATCATAATTTTATTTAGAAATAAAGGCAGCTGTGGGTTTTAATACTCCTGTACTTGGATTCCAGATGCGTTTGGGACTATTATGTAGAGTAACATTATACTCGAATTCCAATCGATGATCGCAACATCCATAATGTTTTTTGCATTCTAAGAAATCTTATGAACTAAACTTGTGCGTTGTTCGCATTCTTTTCCCTTAATTGCAGCATAACCATCTTGAGTGAACAGAATCCGTTTTATGGGTCACGTATAATGATCTTAGGCCTTCCTTTAGTGTAGTGGTGACTCTCAAGAAAACAGTTTTTTTTAAATTAATATTGAATTTACTAGTAATAAGACAAAGAGTGCCAATGGGATGGGATGTGACAATTCTACAGAAATGAGTACAGAGTGGATTTTACATTTTCAGTTTCATGTTAAACTGTTTTTGAATACATGGAAAATACCTTTATTTGGCTTAATAATGGCCGCGTGGGAGCACGACCTGTAAACTGAGAGGTTAAGGCTCTCATATATTCGCCCTTACTGTTCGGTTGCCACGCACCATCTCTGATACGGAGGAATGTGTCAAGCACCGCGCCTTAGATGACCGCCATTATTACCCCTTGTTCGAGTGAACACAGGTACTCAATTATTTTAATGACTGAAGAAGCCACTTGCTAAGCATCCGAGCCCCAGGAATAAATGTATCGCAGTTATGTGCAACTGTGCAGCCGTACTAGTTCTCACAAATCCATCTTATTTTTTCATTTTCACTTTTTAAGGCTATCAATGTATATATTTCAACAAATTAATTAACTTTAAAAAGCAATAATCAAGATTTTCCCAACAACGATGCAATCAAGGGAGAGAGTATGGTAGGGTGCGGTGGAGAGAGTGGGGAAGGAGAAAGTTAATAACCCACATCGGTTTGTTGTAGATATCTAACATTTGTTGATCTACATTGAGGCTAGCTGTTCAAATGTAATCACAGTTCGAGGTTCACTGTACGACAACACAGCGCACTCTCAACGAATGTGCATCTTTTGGACGTCCTAACACGAATCTTTGACATAAGTGTTGCGAAAACTGTCGGAATTTTACCAAATCGGGAGGATTAGAGTAGTCGATTCATTGGACGCTGGTTAAATGACGATCGTCGTGCTACACCTTATCCAAGAATTTGCTAATTTCCTCCTTTTCTAATTTCAGGTGAATCTTCGGAAATGTTGACATCCTCCGATTCCACTGGTGGGTTGCATTATGACAGAAATCTTGCAAACTAGAGCAATGTTAATAAGAGCGTTTGTTGCTACATTTGGAATGCTGCCAGGCCCCGACATTTTCTATAATCCTAGCACTGTTGTCGCTGGTTTAAATTGTCTGCTAGTCTTTAACAAAGCAACTGACGCATTCAAGAGAGTCGATGAAAGTGTCTGCCTTTTTTCTACAAATTTGTAACATCAAGGAATGTTCTAATGAGTTATACGTTACGTTGAGGCAGCAATAAACAATTCAGTTTTGAACTACTGGCTGTCTGCATAAGATACATTAGATAAGAGAATTCATTGTTAAGAACTAAAAAATATAACTTTATTGATAAACCATCCATAATAAATTTTTCAAAACTAAAAATTATTTTGTTGTAGAAACTTAAAAGAATGTATTATGAGTCTAACATGATGTTTGTACTAATTAACAAAACTTTTGATTCATAATTACTATAACAGAATAATAATCTAGGGTCTTTATATGCATACACGCTATTCTATGCAATTCATATAGAAAACATGGGGCCGCCAAAGAGATTGCTCTGTAAGCAATCCCATAGCGAACTTAAAAAAACCTTTCGATTTTACCGAAATTCGAAATCGAATATCTCGAAAATTATTTGACATAGAATTTTTTCGACTTCATTTTCGAATTCAGCGTAAAATTTCCTATAAGAATCACATTTAAAATCGTAATATCTCGAAAATTATTCGAGATACTTAAGCAAGAAAAAGCTTTAACAGTAACTTATTATAAAATAATGAGACATGACTAACTTGCCCATATTTTGCTAATTATATTACTGCAAGTCTATTTAATTATTGCTATTTAAAATTTGCAATTTTAATCAATTGGGAACAGGGACGCGTTATTAGAACAACGCACGTAACTTGCGCAGAGAGACCGGTCAGGGTTAACGACGCCAGCAGCAATGAAGTAAAAGTGTGGTACTCCTATCGGTACTGTTAAAAGCCGGCATCCCTAAACTTAATTCCAGATGAAGGACCCGAACAGCTGTAATTACCGCTACTGTAGCTGCAACGACGCTTTTCGTGATAAAGGTACCGCTAGTTGATAGTTACTAGTCTATGACATGTCGAAATACGTTCGACGTTATCTTGCCTGTAGGTGCTGCGGTTGCGAGTGCATCTTCGATACGGAAACGGTTTTGAGCTGCACAAGAAGACGCTGGCTTACAGCAATGCCCCTACCAAACCACATCCAAGCAGACCGAAAGTGCCTCTACATGCGTTGCAAATCAAGAGGTCGAAACCTGGTGAGGACAACTTGCCGAAGAACGCCATTGCAAGCCAAAACAGCAAAGCGAATCAGATGCCCGAACAAATTTAATGCCACCAACGAAGTCAAGGAGCTGGAGGCCCTCCCGGTAGAACTTTTTCATGTGGTGAGTTGCATCAGAGGCACCAAAACAGGTTCAACATCAGCCACCCCGAGGTCAAATGCAGCATCTATATCAGAGGCAACGTGGCCAAACAGTATTATGTGAAAGCTGTGTCGTGCATGCAAACCTGTGCGCACTTGCTAAAATTACCGAATTCAAATCGGTGACCGTTTTGAGAGATTTATGTCGTCATGCTTTATGAATATTTTTCGGAAGGGTTTAAGCATTATAATACTAGGGGGCCTGGTATGACTGATTCAGTAGTATGTTTGGGTTGATTTATTAATACATTCAGTATGGCACCTTCCGAGTTCTAGCTGCTAGACTGCTTTCAATTACAAGTCGAAGGCACATGTTGCTAGTGGTTTAGACTGTGTGATGTAAAGGGACCTGAATAGAACCAGGGGGCGCCGCACTGAATTTGTTGATAGTGATTGCTGCCCTTTTATTACACTGTTTATACCCAGTGAGCTGTAAAAGCTGATATTGATTTTTTTTATAATCCTTCGAGCCAAGACCAATAATATTTGGATAGAAATATTACACAAGTTAATGTTAACATCTGTAGCGTTATTGCAATGTCTGTGCACATTAAAAACAATATAAGGATGTAACTTTGTGTAAAGGTGGGAGGAGAGAATGATGGATACAGATTTTTAAACTTTGGCGATAAACACGTTTTGGATAATTATCATCATATTGTATTTCACTTTTGTCATTTATATTTTAATTTTTACTACTGGTTTTGCAGTAGGAGTACAGGTTTCTATATTAATTTGGGATCCCTGATCAGAACTCCTAACCTCTATCTTTGTTTTATTCTAGTGGTTTTGCGTGAGAAATTGGTAGGCCATAGAGATCACTTGTTTTGCAGCTTTTGGCAGCAGTTGTATTGTTGATGGCCTGGTATGGTGGCCTCTGACAGTAGTCTGAGGTACTTCTATCTATATAGGACTAGTAACGACGCGAAATCCTGCACGTGGAACAGGAACTTCTGCAAAAATTTTCCCATGTTTGTTGCTTTGTCCAGAGATTTCAGGACCTCGGAAACAAGCTCCAGAAATTTTTGTAAATACGGGTTTGGAGCAGTTGGAAGATGGTGGAAATTGCCAGGGTTGGCTGACATGTGGGTGTTGCTGTTGCACAGGGTAGGTAGCGAGTTGTGTATTTTTGACAGCATTGACACTGCTGTATTTACCTTCTCCGCTTCGGCTGCTCCACAGTGACGTGAATGGCCTAAATCTCCCTAAACTGGCAAATGCTTTTTTCGTCCTGATGGACACAAGACGTTGTCTGCCGTGAGTATCATTCTTACTTGCTGGGTATTCCTTTATCCATTTGTTGAAGAAATTTCCTATGACTCTCCTAAGTACAGGTCGGGTTAGCTTCTGCGACCTTAATGGATAAGCGTGATAAGGGATCCCTTCCCAACCAGATCCTTCACCTTCAGATATTTAATTCCCTTCTCGCCGTATTTAGCAGTTCTTGTCTTGGAGCAGCTGAGGCGGTGTTGCTGCTGCGGGAAGTTCCCCATCGAGGGCCTTGAAGCAGTTTTGAAGTTCAAGGCTCTTCTAACAGCCTCGCCTTAACTTTCCTTTTTTTTTTTTTTTTTTATAAGTTTGCTTTACATTGATATCACTTTTTCCATGCTGGTCTCATAAAGCTGGGATTTTGAGATTCATCAAATAGAATTATTTCTCATTTCATCAATGTTGTAATGTTTTCTGAATGAAATTTTGTACCGTCACTATTGACAATTTTTTATAAAACTTTTCAACCTCTGCCTTCATAAAGTTTTGAATCCGACTGAAGCTCATTGCTTCTGGCTTGCGAAGACTCACGCCTCTATGTCTCCATATGAATACACCAGCGCAATCCGTGCCGGAAACCCTTGTATCCTTAATGAAGTTGTGAGTCGACCCACATGTTACATTCCCCATTATCGAATCTTTTAAACTAATCTTGCTTTTTGTTATTAAAAAAAGTTTATTGTTATCTGTATCTTCAGTTGTTGCCATAGGCGTTTTTAAGGTTATTTTGATAAAAGATTTTGTATTTCTGATATATATTTTTTTAGAATGGGATTTCTTACTTTTAGAATTTGTATTTACATGTTTTTGTTACATAATCTAATACTATACCTAACGAAAGGCCTCTTCTCTTTGACATCTAGAATTGTTTGTAATAATCATGTCGAATTTGACGACAGATCACTAGCTTCTCTGGGGATCTTACTATCAATTGTACAAAACACATGCGTTAATACTTCATCTTTTGTAGTACCATATTTTTTATATTATCTGTCAATTTCCACAAAAATGAATCTAAGGTTAGTGCAGTTACCCTTCAAATTTAGGTAAAATGTCTGTAATATCTCACAGTCGCAATAGCTTGCTCCGTTAGGGTTAATTGGGGGGCAGGGGGGGTCGTAGTTGCTTGAGTCATTTTACAAATTATTTCTCCAACAAATTTTACAATTGGTTTTCTGTTTTGCGCAAATTTACACAATTTTCACTGTTTTGTACAGTTATGTATTATAACTATTTAAAATTACTTACAATTACCGTTGTGTACTATTGGACTATCCTTCATTGTGAGAGTTTTCCAATGGTTTACCGTTATGTGCCCGTCATGTGGCTGCGCTTGGGTTCCCGAAGACTTGAATGGCTCCGAAGCACCTGTGTGTATCGTTTGGCTTCAGAAGTCCTGCTCTTAGGTATAGACTTCTTTTTGAGACCTCACGAGGGACCTTTGAACTTTACATCCGTCAAGACTAGGCCAATTACGTTTTTAAAAAGGAAGTCGCCCAAGTCATGAGAGTGTAGCCTCTTCTGTGTTTCATTTTATTCTTGTTTTACACTCTGCCTCTTATATCATTATTTAAAATTACATATAAAGCAGGGTGCATGTGACTCTCACTTATGAACTAAGTGCACTATAACTTAGAAGCAATGCATGAATACATTTGGGACATGACTACCTTGTTTAGTAAAAATTACAATTCTTTATATACCTGAAGGGGTCATTCCTACTTTGATGAACTTATTTTTACTATTAACTTATTGTAGCTTATAGGCTATTGGTTAGTTTATTCAGGAGTTATACTTTAGTTATCTTGAAGGGTCTTTATTGAAAAAAACTTTATTCAAGACAATTGCGATTACGAGTTGCTATGTGGGTTTACAAGGAGTATTATTATGTCTTATGCAACACTATTATTTTTTATAAGAGTACTTCTACTGTATTCGATCGCTGTAAATTGGTAACACACACGACACATTGATATTGAACTGTATTTATACCCTGCAATAATGAAATGATCTGGTGGGTTCCCAATTTGCAATGATAATGAGAATTTCATCATCATGATCAATGGCGTTCAATCCCGAGGGATTATGGCTAGCGAAACGCTCTTTAATCCATTTAATGAGGTGGATTTACTCCTCTTGTACATATGTTTTTACAAATATATGTTAGTCCTGGCTTCTTTTGTTATTTTCTTCCATTCTTTCCTTTCTTTGCATTTTATTTTCCAGTCTTTGATTTTCAATATTTTTATATCTTTCTCCACCTGATTCCGCCATCTGCTTCTTGGCCTTTCCTCTTGCTCTTAAGGGGGGATCCTGCTTTAGGCGGCCTAAAAAAAAGCGTTTTTTGGGAAATTTTTTTAGGACAAAAAATAAGCAAGTCTGGCGAACTTTTCAGATTACTTTATTGCATATTTGAACATTAAAAAAAAATTTTTTGAGAGAAAAATATTCGATTTTTATGCACATTTGTGCAACACCTTGTAATTGCAGTCTCCAATCGGCGGGAAATATGAAGCTCGTAATTTTCGTCTGAAAAAAACCAAAAATTTTAATTTTTATATATTTTTCTTCTAGATGAACTAAGAAAACGCCAAAAAATTGTGGAATTTTAAATTTTTCTCAGGTTTGGAAAAAATGTGCTTTAACACAAAAAAAAAATTTTCGAAATTTTTTTCGTAAAATCTTTTTAGTTCCAATAGAAGAGAATGCAAAACTGAAGCAAAGAAGCCTTGGTTTGTTTTGATTGAACGTCTAGTTTTCTTGCAATCTCGCTCGCCAGTTTAGAAAAATCGTAAAAACGAAAACTCGAGAAAACACGCTTTAAAGTTTACGATCAGAAAAAATGTTAATTTTCGATTACTTACAGTAATAATACGCTAATCAGCTATTCCTGCGCCATAAAGCAAACCTTCAACTTCCTCAAAAAACTCATTTTGATGCAGTTGCTCGAGTCTACGGGCCGTGCGTGCTTCCTTGCTAGAAAAGACGTACGCCGGTTTTCCCTCTCGATCCGTTGTGCGTCGACGTTATCCGCAAACATCTTACATAGCTGACCGATTTTAAATAAATAATAAATGCAGCTGCATGGTACTTAAAACTGCAGAATATCTTTCGTTGAACATTGCTGCAGGCAGCTATGTACGCAGCAGTTTCAACGATTTTTCGGGCTCATGCGCCAGACAGTGGAGTTGAAAGATTCGTTTGAATTTTGCGTGTGTCCGCCTAAGCATCGCTTCAAAAGTTCGACGTTTGAGAGCTCTTCGTAGATTGGACGAATATGTTTCTCCACATTTTCGTCAATCAACCGAGCAGAATGCTTGAAAGACGCAAGAGAATTCGTGGCTTCAGCTTTGCGCCATTCACACCAGCTTTCGGCGCCTGCCGGACAATTCTCGTGGCGAGGAGATTCATCACTCGAACAATAATGATCCAGCGTTGCAATTACAGCTTTTTTCATATCTTCGACAGAATTGATATTTCTTCTGATTGCCAAATCATAATAAATCGTTAACTTTTTTATGATGCTCTCCGTCAACCGCTTTTTACCTCCGAGTTTTTGTTCCTTCCTTTTATTTCGGAGTCGAGTACCCATACGCTTCGTACATGCCCACGCACTCATTTTTAATAACAGGGCAATCGTTATCGTATGGATTCATTTTAAGAATACCAGTAAAAGTTTTCGAATCGCCGTCACCGATATAATTCGTATATTTTACTCCGAATTTTTCAACAGATCTTAAAAACATTTCCACGATTGAATCCACCTCCATCTTCCCTGCTGAGCCGTCGTGATTTGAGGAGCATGATTCTTTATTATCTTCATACCACGCAACGGCAGCGATATTCTCGGGTGTACGCACTGTTTTTGGTTTTTCACGCGTTGTTTTGTCAATAAGCATGCCAGTTTCTCTCACTTTTTTAACAAGATAACGCACATACGGAGCTGACGGTGCCTCTTTTCTTCCCATATCCGTCCGTAATTTTCGCACACATTCTGCAACATTACCGTGATTTTCAAAGTAATGTCGCAATATTTCCCAGCGTTCTTCAAGCGTATACACAACCAGTTTCGTTCAGTGGAAGGGTAAAACTAATTTTCTGTCAAAAATGTCATGAGCTAAGTGTTGCCATTCACCGAATAACCGCTAGTTCAAAAAAAAAAAAAGTTAGATGGCGGACCCGTTATACGTTTGAATGAACTGTTTTCTAGTTTTTATGGCGATGTTATTGGCTGTGAGTGACTGTTTTTTGTTATAGAAGGCTCGTTTTGCTAGATTTATTCTGTTGTTTATTTCTCTTCTGCTTCTTCCATCTTTCGTGATTATGCTACCAAGGTATTTAAATTCGTTGACTTCTTTGATTGACTAGTACTTTGCATGAATCACCATAAACAGCTTTATTTTAAAAGAAAAACATGAAATATATTAATTATGCATATCCGACGCCATCTTGACGAAGACGGCCTTCGCGACGCATTTCGAACCTGCCATACCCCTGATCTTCTTTGTTCCGGAAAGACCCGAGGGTGGTGACGTCAGAATTTCGGGGAAGTCCTTGTTTTTCCACACGTTCCGAAGATGACATCTATTTCGGCGCCAACACTCGTTTTAAAAAAGTAACGATTACTTTTCAAATCGAGTATTCGTTACTTCGGGTCTCATCAGGTAACGAGTACTCGAGAGTAACGAATAGTTATTTTTCTTATATAACTAGTTGCAATAGAGTGTAGTGCAGCAGCGATATGCTCCAGTGCTTCGTTATGGCGCTCCATTATTGCACCAAAGTCATCAGTCTTTTTGCTTTTTTTCCGGGTGGCTCTGTAATAATTCAAAAATTGTTGTAGAATTATGCATAATTAATCTTATTACGAGTTGAAGGCTGCGCTGTGTTGTCATCGGAGTCCGAAGACAAATTTGGACTCACCGAAACCTACAAATTCAAATTATTAATATTTTTTATTTGTATTTCTGATATACACTAATACTTCTT